>OY728142.1:859676177-864676177 GCA_963277665.1 Viscum album
TGACAATTGTTTTTATGAAACCCATAGGTTAGGATTAGTTATTGTTACTTACATGTACAAACTTTTAGTTCATTATGTTTTCTATTCATACACCACCTGTGTTGAGAACTATGTTCCAAACTACCCAATTGTTATGGGGGAGGGTGTCTTTCCCAAAATCCCAATGGGAGGATGGATGGATGGTTACTGAATTTACCTTGATCCATCTTCTAGTAATTTTAACACCTAATACTCTTTGAGAAGGCTATAATGGATTGGGTTTTATTACCAGATTTATGGTATTGGCATTGTGGGATGTTTTTTGTTTCCCAGGTCACTTCAAGATGAGGCCCAGGTGTTTTCAGGTAGGGTGTGGTATGTGTGAGGCACATGAGTCTGCAGGAAGGATTATAGTGTGGTTTGTGGCTTGGGTGTGTGTGGGAAGGTTGTGAAAGTGGGGATTATGGAAGATAATGGTAGCATCAGGATTTTCTCTATTAGGGATGAGTAGTTAAATAGTGGAAAGTGGTGTGGGGTACCCAAATATTAATGTGCTCATACTTAAATTTATTTTACTTGCGTTATTTGGTGAGTGTTCCGTTATTAGGTTGGGTGGTTAGTATTCCTCTATATGTGTTGTTGGTTTCTTCTAATTTCTCACTAATGAATTAGTATGTTCCTCCCTCTTGGGCATGTGTGACCTTGGACCTTCATACTGAGTATACCTCTATGCTCACCCTATGTATATAAAACATTTTTCCGGTTTCCATGGAAATTTTATAGACTGTGCTGGACCATACTAGATCAGTCATTGGGAATGGTTGTTGTGTCACTGTTTAGTTTTATTTGGGTAGTTACCATGTAGTTTTCCTTATATTTTCTAGCAGTTTTAATTTAAACATGCACATGGGATGGATTTTGGTTTATTTATATATATTTATCTCGGATTTTTTTGAGGTTGATACATCTTTTCTCCCGATCATGGTTACTATAGAAAGGGTAATGCCTCCAAATTTTGTTATATTTCTATACCATTGGTGGTGGTCGCCATCCTGGGGCCTATTAGAGGCAAGAATCATGTATCATTATCTCTCCTTTATCTTGAGGAAGGAAGATCTTAACATCTAGATATACCTTCCCTCATCTTGAGGAATGTTCATTGTGAAATTTTATGTAATATAAATTTTAATGACTAGGGTTAATCATCATTATATAGCTTAAAGTGAAATTATAATATTGAAGTATAAATCCATATCATAAGAAATTATATAATGATAAATTTTCAATGATATTGATAGTTTTTTATTTTTCATGTATTTTAAAAAACAATAGACTATTCAATCCTTTGTTGAAAATGGATAAAGAATTAAATAAATGACCCAAAATATCATATATCATAGTTATGTAACCTCTTGTGAAATCCTATATTATGAGTAGTGATACACCCTATATCATTACCTATTATATGAAAATTAATGTTCATAAAACATTTTGGTTACAAAAAGAAAAAATGAATACATAAAAATGATTTAGTCATCTTTTTAATGGATGAGGATATCTAACATCTCAGAGAGGTATGGAGGATTGAGAAAAGGAATGGTGTTCAATCAAATACAAACACAAGGCTTCCATGTATGTGATAATGTTTAAAAACCCAACATCAGATATACCAGATCCAAAGATGGACCATTACAAACCTTAGGAGTTTCTACCCATATACCAGAGTGAGGAACCTTAGATACACACATTTGGATCTGATGTTAACAAATGTTTTTTTAAATATCATCTTCGACACAAAGTGATATAACATATTATAAACATACATATATTTCACATCAATTTTTAGCCTAAAATTTAATCAGAAAATAATCTCAAAATTCAAAAAACTATGTGATTAGTTTCACTGAGAGATGGATACAAAAGTATCTTATTTTACAAAAAGTGTAAACATTTCCTTGTAATTGATCCACAATAGACTCACATATAGTCTTATCATATGTTATAATCACATTTGTATCCTATGGAATGATAAATAAGAAATAGGTGAGCTAAAATTCTTGGTATGGGGAAAATTATCAACATGTAATCAAGAGATAGATCATGAGAATATGTTAAAACTTTATATGGGGATAAATATCTTACTAAAAATAACATAGAAAAATAAAAATTTTCTATAATCCATAATAGAATGATATTCAATCTATGAAGATAAATATATACCATAGAATTTTATTATTGAAACATGAGACAATAAACACAAGACAAAGAGAATACTCATTGACCTAAAAGTGATGCATGTCCTAGAAATGAAGCATAAAAATAAACTATGTCCCAAAATTAACCATATAAATCAAAAAAAATTTGAGAATGAATAACTATGTGATTCCCATATCATAATGAAGAATTAATCAATACCTAACTCTCATACTAGCGTATGAATCAATAAATGATTCTAATATACATTTTGGATCAGGAATTACTACCCAATTCCCATAACATATTGTAACATACATCACTTTTTAATTCCAATAGTGGAGTAATCATCAATACCTGATTCCCATAACTATATCATGAGATATAAAATTTAACAAACACATTGGAGGCAAATATATGACCATCCCATTATAATCCATACAAAAGTGTGCCACTTCAACCTAATCATTCATCATATCATAAAAAACCCATGGAATAAAAATGGAATTATACATTTACAATTGGTATCACATAAAAACAACATAACGATCTAGATTGATCACTACCAATAATTTCAAACACCCAAAATAGGATATAATTAGGCTTTTAAAGGGACACTCATGAAAAATAACTTCCCAAGGAAATAATTTCATTTGAGATGAATGTTAATATTATACAAAATCCATAAGAGTATTTAGAAAATATTTTTGAAGTATTTTATAGAATAATTGGTTATGATCCACACTAAAAAAGAATTAATTTTCAAAATCGTTATGTGGAAATAAATCTCAATAATAAAGATTTAAAAAAGAAATAAATTGTTTTAGTAGGGGAAGTAATTTTTTTGAAAAATTTTACTTCAAAAATAATACTTAATAGTTGAGAATTGAACAATATATAAAGGTATATTGAGAAAATTTGTAGTGTTAGATAAAACATCTGATCCTGAAAGGAAAACATATTTAATTTATTAAATTACCATTATTGAAAACCCACATGATAAATAGGGAATATAAAAACTTATTTTTGAAATTGAATAAAAGAAACATGAAGGTAAATTTAGAAGATACATTATTAGGTTTCCAAATATAAAGTATAACCATTGTGGGAAGAGAAAATATGGGCATTGAAGAGAAACCATTATTAAATAGGATGAAAATTATTCCTAAAAAGACATAGTTTTTGAGAAATAAATTTATAAAATTAAAATATTTGAATTAAAAACTAATCTTTTCCTAGAGATAGAGAGAGAGAGAGGATATAATAGTGTCATTATATAATATAATATAACAATATTGGAAAACTATAGTAAAAAAGGATTATTTATGAGTCAAGAAAAAAAGTTGAGTTATGAAAAAACCCCTTACAACTTATGAAACATTTAAATAGAAAACCTCTGATAGAGAGAGATTATAATTGAACTAAATATAACATGAATAAAATATATTTCATGAAATTATACAACCAATAGGTAGTATATTTAATATTAAATTAAAATTTAGTGCATAAAACAAAACATGTCTCAAAGAAAGAAAATTAATATGAGACACCCTTACATTGTCAAAATCTTTCCAATTGAAAACCCATGAAAGGTAGAAAATGAGATGGATTTGTAAATACCTTATTTTTTATGAAAAAATATTATAAAATAATATTTTTAACAATATATACAACATAATTGGAAAAAATTGGTGAATACTTATTGTATCTTAATGGAGAGAAATTAGGATGTAATAATCATTACCTTAATTCATGAATTCCAAGATAGAACATTAACCTCCCTTATAAAAAATTTACTATATTAAATTCATATTTTATAAACATATTCATAACTATAACATTATATAAACATAATTTATAATAATTTATTATGAATACATTAGTTATTTATATTTTATTTTCCACATTCAATATTATTAGCTTCTATTGTTTATTTAATACTAGTCTGACAGTGGCACTATCAAATCATAATTATAGACTCACTGTTCATATTTTTTAGATAATTAAACATACTCGAATATTTTTTATAATTATTTTAATATTCTAATTTTATTTCAAATGTATTATATTTATGATTCATGATGATGAAGTTGATGATGAACATGTTTTCATAATTTTAAAGACTGAAATAAAGGGTTATAAATTACCATTACCATTCAAAAACACAAAAATATAATTTTTTACTTAATAGGGTCCAATATAACCTATGATTATGTCTATATTGTTACCCATGATATAAATTTAAATTATTTTTCATATAGATAGTTAAAACGACCCAGATAAGAACTAGCTATAATCAATCGGGGGGTACTGTTAACAAAGTGGTTCCTTCCAAATAGTATCAATATTATAGAAAAATAATGATATCATTAATATATTTTAAATTTATTCAATAAGGTTATCCTATAGTTGTATAATAATAAAAGACTAGAGAGAAAAATGAAGTATGCCACTTTTGTGGTTACAGTATTCTACATGTATGCACCGAAGAAACAATAAATTTCTATAGATCTAGAGAAATATAAGGAATGGTTTATAATTTATGAATATTAATAATTTTATAAATATCATATTTATAATCTAGTTATACTTTTTTAACCATCCATGTTAAGTGATGGTAAAAAATCAATCATGTTGTTTATGGAGATGGTATTCTGTATGTATGAATGATGATGTATTCTTTTTTTGAATGGTTTTGTAGGATTGTAAAAGGATATTAAATTAGTATAATAGAACTTAATCATATTAATAATTTTTATTTTATCATAATTTTATGAATAAAATATTTTTAAGAGGGTAAATTAAGGAAATAATTATTAGAGATTTGGTTGTGAATATTATATCCCCCATTGGATGTTCTCCCTTGGGTAACACCTTAGGTATACTTATATTATCTTTCGGTAAGACCATGGATTATAGGACATAAAGAGGAAGTGTAATAGATTCTACAATATATTTTTGGATAAGATAATGTTTTATAATGAGTGTATTAATTTGGTATAGCTGATCTCCTTTTATAGGTTCAGGGAATGACATTTTTATAATGAAAACTTTTTAATATAAGGAGAGAACATGTTTCACATGGAATGTGAAACCAAAGTAAAAAACTAATTTAGTGGGGGAGGATATAAGGTTTATAATTACACATATATTATTTATTACACATTAATAAACTATATTTTTAATTCATTTAATCTTAGAAATTCCACTTTTTGCATTCTTTGTTTTTATCATGGTAATTAATTTTTAAATAATTTGTTTAATTTGACATTCTAAAAATAAAATCTACCATATTAAATAATATTAATACAATAAATCTAAATATGGAATAAATTTTTGTAAAAAATATTTATAAGGGGACAAAAATTAAGGTTAATAATAACACACAAAATGTGTAAAAACCATTTTAGCGAAGAGTGAATTATTTAGCATAAAAATAATGTTTAGGATAAAATTATCAATTAAGTTGATTTTAATGTCATTAATAAGTTTATTATTAAACAATAATATTTATATAGATTTTAAATCAAGAAAAAATATAATTTTACCTTGTGATATGATAATCAAAGGAAATGATGAAAAATAGTTTATATTATCATATAAGATTACTTATGTTCAAAAATATTAAACATTATATATTAAAATTAGAAAGGTTATTTTTAAATGAATCATTTTATTCCATAAATTCATTCATGGTCATAAATTTTTTTATATAATGTTTTGTGTCATTCTTAGATCATGATAATATAAAAAATGCTACGATGTTAATAAAAAATATATATTTATTATTCACTTAAAATTAATCAATTTTATAAATTCCCAAAAAATTAAACCTAATATAATTTTTACATGATGAATAAAAAAATATGTACATTGAAAAGTATCCACATAATTAAAATTTTAAATATTTATTTTAAATTAAAATACAATATACAATGTAACAATTATTTTATACAAAATGGGTTTTTTACCATTAAGTCTACATAATATTATTTCATAATACTTTATAATTAATTTTTTTAAATATATTAGAACATATATAATAATATTTTTCAAATCAAATTTTTTTTACGATAATATATAATAATTCTAAAAAATTATTAGTTGAGAGTGATCAATCCTTTTTAAAATTAAATCATATTAAATTTTTATCATTAAACAATAGAAATTTTCATTGCGTAGTATATATTTACATAAAATAGGTTTTTATTATTGCTATATTTTCTTAATAATATTCACCTAATATATTAGAACTCTTTTTTGTTTAGTGTTTCACATAGAGAATGCTTTCAGAAACATAATATTTATTTATAGGAAAGATATATAGTAAAATCAAGGGGTATTCAAAAATTGATAGGTGTGCGGGAACCTATCATTCCTTCCTCCTTCCTTAAGTTTGTATGGGTGTGAGGAGTGATCTCACACATTGCGTTGATCCAACATGACACAACTTCATGGTATAGAGGGAGAGGCTTCACCATTGATTGATTCCATTTTTTCTTTTTACTTCAATGGGAATGAATTTATTTCTATTTCTTATATTGGAATTTTATTCCTGTTAGAAAATTAGGACAATCAACACATTCATGTCTTATCCATTAAACAATTCCCCCATCTTGTAATAGGTTCCCTCGTTTTTAACTTCTCAAAATAGGTTCTCCTTATTATGTTCAATAAATTGGGTTTCACCCTAAACCTTTAAAAACCAAAGGAATCAAAAAACTATTGGACATATTATTCTATAAAAACTGAATAAAATGGATTTTGTTAATGTTTAACAAAAATATGACATGACTTTTATATTTATAAAATGAATAAAACAAAAGATCATAAAAACATATAACATCATACGAGATCTTGTTACCAAAATATACATTATAATTAAAATAAATATGTTTTATATGAATTAATTTATTCACACATATACATCTATAATAAATAAACATATAAAAAATACATAAACAAGTCCACATGGTAAATAATTAACACAAAATAATAACAAAACCTTAAAATCAGTACCAACACTCCCTTGTTGAATATTTAACCACCAAGTCATTGTTTATCTCAAGCCATGACCTCTATAATAGTATAAATTCTTGTACTAGTACATCAATGAAATCCCACCTATATGAAATTGAAGATCCCACTATGTTCCTAGGTAAGGTGTGAGTATGAATTACTCAATAAGGCCTACCCTATTCTCTCAACACCCCTATGTGAATATGAGAAATATGGATTCATCTGAAAGTGTGAATAGAATTAAAAAGAATCCATCCCCATACATGATTTAATAATAATAATATAAACTATATGGAAACCAAGAAAGTAGAATAACTATTATTAAAGAATCAGTAAAATTAAATGAATATGATTAAATATGTATAAAATCATTCCTAAAGCATAGTAGATCTATTAAAAAATCAGAACCCAATACATTATACCCAAGAGTAATGAACAACAAACTACTATCCATGTTAAACCTTAGGGGTCAAGATCTAGGATTTCCAGACGTTATACACTAGGTCATCACATAGTGGAAACATATAATCTTACCCCTCTATCTTATCCATATCGAAACCACAATTAATTATTATAGAAAATAATTTTTTCCATCAATATCCTTGATATGTTAGTTTTTGATTAAGAGAGAACAAAAAAAGGTCATGTTTATTACTTAAATCTTCCTCTATAAACCACCTTCATGTTAATATTCTTCAACCACTAGAAAAAACCCTCTAATAATAACAATAGAAATATAGCTCTTTATTACTATGCATAACCCACATATCAAATAATATCATAATTATTATACTCCAGTGAAAATGAATAACCTTGCATAATCCCAAACACTACTTACTTTATCACTGATGCGACACCTACATTAAACCAAGTCATAATCATCCGAAAACCTTATAGATAAATTTCTCTCAACACAAGGTTATCCCTAAAATCATTATTAATATACCCACCTTCAATCATGTATTAATTTTTTTATGAAAAAGTTTCTATAATTTAACACATTATTGTTCTCACCTAATCATTTCTTAATAATTTCCTAGCTCGGGTATATTTATAACCTCTCAAATATCATTACAACATTATTTTATTTCATGAAAAAATTCTGTGGAATCCCATAATCAATCTCTAAGAGGATGGTCAGAAAAATTAAAAAAAATTAAAATAGAGGGATTAATGGGTTTCTTACTTGTATTTCTATCCATGAATCTTAACCTTTTGTCATAATCATGCATAAACTCCAAATCATTTTGTATAATAACCAAATCAATATAACCTAACTTATCCTCTACACTATATGTACAAACAACCATTATTATAATCTCACATTACCCTCATGCAACAAAAATACATAAAAATAACCATCCAACCACATTCAACCATGAAAATTTCTTAAAAACCCATTCCTTAAAAATTCCAAATCATAATTTTAATATTAAAGTAAATTTATTCTCTTATCAAAATACACTTTGCCCAAGGGTGTTTTCATTAAACCAGCCAAACCAAAATTCAAAATATATGATAATAAATGATATTATAGTAAGTCACATCACATTCTAAATGAAATATAAAAAGTATAGTTTAAACATTATATTGTTGTTTTATTCTATGTAATTTGTTTTAAAAAAACATTTATTCAAAAATATATATTTCTTCTTGAAGTCCTTAAACCAATTATAAAATCCTTCAAAAATCAAAATTAACCATTAATAAAACCATTTATAGAAATTATCATTTAATATTTTCAATCAAAAACTACCAAATAACTTTTCAAAATATCATTTTTTTCCAAAAAAGTCAAAAAAACAAAAAATATAGAAATTAAAAAACATCTCCATTTAAACAAATATTTTAATGAATTTAATCTCATTTTAAGAAATTTCTATTAAAAAATGTGTAAATTTTATTCCATGATTTACAGTCATGCAATTGAAAGTAAATTGTTACATATCATCATCCAATGATTTCATTACCAATTAACCCACCATAATATTAATCATGTAAATTTATTTATGTGAAAGCTTAGAGAATTTTAATTGAATAGTGGTTATTCCACATTATAGAACCCTGATATATGACATCAGTAAAAATAATATATATCAAAAATTAATGTTTCAACTATTAATAAAACATTTTTATCATAATTTTATCTTAATGTATCAGATATGTAATGGGAAACTACCCCAAGATGATATATACAATTACATCGTTTCACCTTAATTATCAATCTATCATAATATAATTACCAAAACATAATTTCCCCTAAACTATATTTTGAAGAAAACAAAAAAATTTCACCAATTTGGAAAAGATAATATATTGTTGATAACCTATGAAATGAAATGTGTTCCTCTTTATTTCGACCCCTGGAGTAACCTCAATAAAAATTCCTATAATTCTCTTTCATTTCTTGATGACTTGAAAAAATAATAAAGTGCATCCCTTAGAAAAACAAGATAGATTTCCATATGAAAAAAATGATGAAGAAGAATATAAGTAAATAAAGATAAGTGGGTATTATCTTCGACACAAAATAAATAATCCCCAATAAATGAGCTCTCATAGTCATGGGAAAATGAGGAAGGGAATTTAAGAGTCACATGGGTCACCTAAAAAAAGAAATAAGAATAAATTTAGGGGAGAATGATATATAATGATATTAAGACACATTTTAATGACCACAATACTTAGAAGAATTGTTTTTAAAAACATGTAATAAAAACATGAAGAGATTATATTCATCATATATAAACATACAGAGTTTTGGGATAATTCAAAATAACCTTGTATATCCCAAAACATCCTTGTTATTACTCCATTGTCTCTCAAATTTACTGAATACTCCTCCCCTTCCAAATACTACATCCCATTTATTATTTTTGGAATATATATACTCTAATATCTATCCAGGTAATGATCTAATTCCTTTTAAAAAACCAAAATATTTATTGTTGATTTCACTATCCCATTTTTGTAATAAGAACTAAAAAATCAATTTAATAAATTATAAAAACATCTAATGCTACATAGAGGTCAATAAATCACCCTCTTAGCCAAAATTAATCTCTATGGGAATGAACCTAAGAACACAATACTCAATAAATTTGTATTTTTTTATTATACTTTAATTTAATATAAATTATTCACTTAAATTAATGATAAAATATATAGTATAGAAAATACAACATGTTCTACTGTTCATATTTATGATATCCCAATCATTAATACGATTTATCGTAAAATATTTTTTGAATCATGGAGAATTAAATCATATATAATATGTGAACATTGAACAGAATACATAAATATGTAAATATATCAAATCATGGTTTAATTCATATATAGAATCATTAATTATAATCAATAATGAAGTTTAGAAATATATATTAACTCTTATTTACACTAACATAAAAGGAATAATAATTGGAAGTCCTAGTTTGAACCTATATAGGACACATGATTCCTAGAATACAACCTCAATATGAAATTTAGGTGACAAATTAAAATGATTTATTTAACTAAACAAAATGAACCCATTTAAATTTCAAATAAAAATATTTTATATTGAATCATAAATCTTTTGTCACAATGTAGTGATAATTATTATACTTTTAATGAATAAATCAGTTATCATCAGAATTAAATAAAAAAACATATAGTCTTTTAATTTATCTATAACAAAAAAATCCACTTTTATTGTAGAAAAATAAATTTATTAATTTATAAAGTGACCCATTATTTTCATATAAAAATATTACGTATTGTTAAATTATTATTCATAACATATCATTATAATAAATTATATATTAAAAAATTAATTTTTTTGAAACATGGAAACTTAAAATAATTGTTAATTAAAGATCTAAATCATCTCCCACTTAATTCTCCATTTCTAGAACCATTCTTAGACACACCCTGCTTAATTTTTTATTATATCATATGGAAAAGAAAACATAATAAAGGAAGAGATCAGAAGAAAATTATGGGTTAGAAAGGAGATTTCAATGATCACTTAATTAGACCATGAGGATAAGGGTACGAGAATAATATATTAACATTGAAGAACCATACCAAACATATCATATATCATAGTCCTAATTTTTAGCATAAATATTGTAGCTTATAATAGATGGATCATAAATGAATCAATGAACCTAGTCCATGATAGGATAACAATGGCATAAGACATAATTTTGTGGCATACACATAAACATATATTATTTTGAATATGTAAAAATAGAATCATTATCACTCATAAGTTATGAACCTGAAATAAACCCCTATCAAAAACTCATGTACATGAAATCAGGTTCTTTCATAATCTTATAGACATTATGAACTTGTTCAACACATAAAATTTTGAACATTAAATCAGTTTTACACATAACATATTTATTTAATGAGTTTTCTATTTTCTCATAATGGCTATGAGGGATATATAATTATGGGACCACTCATCACATAATAGTAATCCATTCATATGTTTTCTATATCATCATAAATAATTTATCATATATAATTTCCCATTGGAAGGAAACCTGATGCATAATCATTTAAACAATTCATTATATCATAAACCATGGAAAATATATGGTTTTATAAACTTTAATGAATAAAAAAACCATAAAAATAAATAATAATGATGAAATCATTTGAACATACCCTTGGTAAATCATAATTAACACCATTGGTTGTCATTTCATTTTAAAATTCATTTTAAATATTACTTGGAATATTTATTGAGGAACATTCTCTTTTGATTTTGAAATCACTAATTTAAAATATAATAATTTTAAAAATATTATGGGAAAATATTTTATTTGAAAAGAAATATAAAATTTTTTAAAGTAGGCTTAGAATATTTTAGGGTTCATGATGATGGTAAATTTCATTCTTGTTGTGTATGTTAAAACAAAGATATCCATTTCCATTATCTGATAAAAACTCAAAAGTACAAAATTCAAAAAATTCCAATAATTTTATTTTTAAACTATTTTATAAAACAAAAATCATGTGTAAAATTATTTTAATGAATCATATGATAATATTAAAACATTATTTACTTTTAATATATACTAGGATGAAAAATGATTTTTTACCAAAGATGAAATAATGAAATTTTGTATTAAAATAGTTTTCTTAATATTTTTAAGTAAAAAAGAGAAGAAAATTGTAATATTAATTTATAATTATGTTAATAACAAAATAATAATAAAATTAAATTGTATCTATCAAATAACGATCATATAATTTCATCAATTTAAATTCATTCCTAGAAAATCTCTACTAAAACAAGAGTGAAACATAAATTCCTTACGACATTTGTGGATTTCAAATAAAAGCCTCATGAAAGAGATAAACATAGATGGATATGTAAATATAAATAATATTCAGTATAATAATCCTAAAAAACATTCATTTTTATTATATAAAACACCTAAAATTAACAAGTGGTGAATATGGAATGTGTCTCCAAGAAACAAAAGTGAGAGGAAAATCACTTACCTAGAGATTAAATTTCTTCGAAAGAACTCTAACCTCATATATAATTAATTTAAATTTATTATAATTCTATAATTAATTCATGTAAATAATTAAAATATAATATATGATCCAATTATATAATTTTAGCACACTATTATTTATAACTCATTAAAATCATCGTATCTTGGTTTCATTGTATATATTTTCATGAGAATTTCATTTCGGTAGTTCCAATCCTTGTTCTTGGATACTAGTTCCGTCATATGAAGAATGTTAAAATTGATATAATTATAATATATATTCATTATATATATATATTTATTTATTTTCATCCATAAAAGTTACTGATATAAAAATGAATTACACTATTCAGGGAGACTGTAGACCATACGTACACATGATGGTTGATTTCACTTTTCGATGAATTGAAAAAAAGAATAATAAATTGTATTTAATATTTATAGAAAAGTAATTATATCATATATATAATATTTATTAACTAAATATACCCTTATATTCATCCATATGAAGAATAAATAAAAAATGAATCACATCGCTTTGTGGAGATGGTAGTCCACATGTAAGCATCATTGAGGTTATCATTTTCAAATGTATTTGAAGGTAAAAATATGATATTATATTATAATCCCAGAATCATAATTACTTAAATAATATAATATATACACTTTAAACCCATAATAATAACAATCCATGAAAGATGGTGACGAAAAATGAACTGTATCACTACGTGGAGGTGGTAGTCCACACTTGCATATGAGCGACACTTTCTCTTCCCATTTGATGAATATAGGTTGGATATTGGAGGTTAGATAATATTAATAAAATTTCAGTATATTTAGTATACTTAATTTATTATTTTATGATTAATACCATATATTTAGAAGAGTTATAATACAAAATAAATTGAAAGATGTCGAGTAAGATGATTGCCTCTTCTTTGATAGGCTTCCTTTACATCATTTCTTCAGGACCATTAGAATGGTATATAAAGAATTAAATTTCATATAATTAATTTATAAGTATGTTTAGAAGATAATTTCTAAGTATTATTTAAATATTTATGGTTCAAAGTGGTGTAATGAAAATATTGAATGAGTATCAATTTAGAAGGGAGGGAATGGACACACTTGGAATCACAAAAAATATTAAAATATAATTAAGTCACTATCCAAAAAATGATAAAAAATGGACATATATTAGAATAAAAAGAGTATATAGTGCAAATATCCCCATATAATAAAATATATTTAGGTTTTGGAATCATATTAAAGCCTGTCTTTTGGTTTAACCCCATCATTAATTGATTTTAACCATAAAGACAGTAATAACATTTTCAATATTGACCATTTTTAATTATACTTATAAGTTAAAAATTATCTCATAAATGGAAATTGGATGATATTTTATAATATTTTTAATCCTACCTATCATATTTTTAAAATTTTATAATATTAAGATAATTTAATAAAATATTAATTTTCATAAAATATAATTAATTCCATTTTTGACACTATAAATTTTCTTTAAATTTAATGTCACCAAGGTAGTTATGTAATTAAAATATAAAAATTTAATGCTCATATAAAAATTTATAATTTTCTCCAAAATTCATGAAATTTAATAATTTGACCAAATTTTATTACTTTTAATTATTTGAATGTAATTTATTTTATTTCTCTATTAATTGAGTAAATACATTGTTAGAGTTGTGTAAGCATTTATGATAATTATTAAATAAATACAAATTATAAACAAATTAAAATCATAAAAATAATAATAATTATTTTAAATAAACTTTTATAACCTAATTTATCCTCTTTTTATCCTTGTGAAAAAATTTGTAGACACTAAAGTAAAGAGAGTGAAATATTAAAATTATCTTTACATAAAATAATATAGTTTCCATATTAGGGGTAAATAGAATTGAAATTACATAAATTATTATTTTGGGTTTATATGGTTGGATTTATTCAATCTAATGAAGCAAGGGAAATTTTTGGTTTGATTATGATCCCTTACCTCATGGTTTTAACCCTAATTTTCAATGTTTACCCTTATTGAGGTGTTGAATTTATAATATGGTTATTATTTTTAAAAAATAAAAGGGACTATTTTCTAAATTTCAACAATTGGATTCCTAATATGGTGTCTAATTTTTAGGATTTAACCTATAAAAAATAAAATAAATCAATTTTAATATAAATTCATAAAACATAATGAAAAATAGTTTTTAGAAAAATGCATCTTTTAGAAAAAAAATCTTATATCAAAATCATAATAATTATTAATTAAAATTTAATTAATTATATTATTATATGTCACTTTAATACCAAATAAAAAAATTTAATGTGACTTTTACATTACTATATTTAATGAATATAAATGAAACTTTTTGAAAAATCAGTATATTCAATATTCATTGGAAAACCAATCATTTCAAAAAATAAAAATATTTACCCTAAGTGAAATATTTTATGTGACTAAATTTTTTATTTTATTTTATAAATTGAAATTTCTAAATTTTTATTAAATTAAATATTATTTCCATAAAAAAATGTAATAAAACTAATTTTTGAAAGAAATACCTTTCTAAAACAGAAAATGAAATTGCTAAATGTTTGGTGGATATATTTGTAATAATTAATATTTTTTTATTGATTGGGAGCATTAAATACGTAATGAAAAATTATGCTTCTCTTATTCATTCCCACCCATTTGATATCTTCTTTTATAATGGTCACATTTTAGGAATAATAGTTTTATAATATATCAAAATTTGATTAAAACTCAATGTTTCAAGTTATTCTAGATATTGAACATATTATTTTTTTAAGCTATTTTTTTTTTGTTTTACATTCTCCCCCTTAAATAAATTTCACCTTTTAAATTTTATCTTAGTCATCAAATGTTCAATATTTGAAAATAACATTAATGTAAACTCACATCGTATAGTGGGACAATAAAACTTATTTTAAAAAGGGAAATTAGGAAACCTGAAGGTTACTGGAAATAACAAATAATTATTTTACCAGATAAAGAGAACATTGGATGGAAGTTAAATTATAGATGTGGTGGATAAAACCATTGTCTAAGGAATAATGGAGAGTGGTAGAGATAATGGCCAGGAGAAAGTTGACCACCAAAAATATATAAATTTGTGATGGGTGAAAAGACTATCGATGCATCAGAAAATATAGTTAAAGGTAAAACATATTTATTTCAAGATACTTTCCCTAAATTTTATTTATTATTTTACTATTAAGATAAAGAAAATAATAAAATTCACTAAATTGATTTGTTTAAATTTCATAAGAATAATTTGATCACATGGTTCTGTTTAGATGAATTTCCACTTCATATCCTACTCTATCAAATGAATATTCCAGAAGATTTTTTCATGACAGAAGCACTAAAATTAAGTTTTGATGAGTCATAAGAACTGTAAGGGAATAATAACCACTTACCTATATCTCTAGATGTCCTCAAAATAATAATGGTTTGAATATATTATATAATATGTATAAATACAATACATAAATCTTCAAAACCTCAATAATAACACCCAAAGTTCAACTTAATTCATTCCATTAATATTTAATCATAACAATACAAAAAAAAAACATGTGATTAAATTAAATTCCAAGAAATATATTATATTGTATCCCATATTTTTTCAAGATAAGATTTAACATTTACAAATAGAAAATATAAATTATCTCATAATGCTATATATTGAACATGTGAATACCAGGATTCTATTAAAACATTCTAACAACACGAGTCACTATAAAACCCTAAGAAAAACATGTATGCTTATAGAAATTAAAATTTTACTTATTATGAAATTAAAATCATAGAGTTTTTAATATATTTATTAAATCCATAAAATGAAATAAACTTCACCCAAGATGACATATATAATTCTATCATCAATCCACTACTGAATTTTAAGGTTACAAGTACTAATCTACTTACTTCATTAGTGTCAATCATCTCTTTACCCCTACTATACAATATTAATTAAATATCTAGAAAATATTATGTGTTATATTTTCTTAAATTACATGTTATCAAAATATATCACCTTCCCTCTAAATCACTATTTTTTGATATCAAAACCGTTAAACATTTGTTTTCAAATCCAAAAAGGAAAACTATAACGGAATAATCCATAGATGTTTCATTATTCTTATAATTAGAATATCATTGATATAATAATTATATAACATAATTATTTAATCATAATATATAAAAAAATCAATTATTTCAGGTTAGTGATTCTAATTATAGAGGTTATTCATTTTTCTTGGAGTTAACCCTTTGATCAGAGCATTGACTCCGAGAATGACAAGTTCCCCATGCATAAGACATTGAATTATTCTGTAATTAATTTATCTATTACCTTATTTTCAACACACAAAAAATATCCCTCTTACACTGATAAAATCGATCAGGTGATCCTTCCCACATAATTGACATGGATAAAATTTAGTTTTATTTCTTATATGGTCATTACCACATGAAATTTTCTAAAATACAATCTTCCACTTATTTGATGTATAATAAAAATCACCAAAGTTTATATTTTTAATGATATATAATGGTATTTGATTATGGATAATCCTAAGGTTTTTATTATTTTAGTTCATATTTCATTATGTTTCTCATAAGGATAGTAATTCTATAGTCCCCCACATTCACCATTAACATGAATCATCCTAGTTCTAGACATTTTGTAAAACCAAAATGCATAGTTTTAGAAAAAATCATAGTTAGAGATCATGATAAAATAATTAAATATTGTCTAAATCAAGACACCTTTATTCCAATCAATGGAACCATATGTTTAACCAAGGTAATACCTAGTGAAAGTAGTTTCAAATCCTTCAAAATTGATTATAATGAAAAAGTGAATTTACCCAAGCATATCACCTAGGAGTGTCAAAACATTTGTGAAGTAAGGGAACACTACCCATAATCCAGAAAGATAGTCATGATATACTCAACCAAATGTTTTCAGATTTATTACCCTAGATTAATTTTTTCTAAAAAAATGTCCACTAATAGTACACATATAAAGATGTTTTTTCTAGGAAAACCACACTCCTTTCTTTACCATAACATATGACTTTATACTATTCGTAGGATTATCCTTAGGGTTATCACTAAATTTTTATCATCCTAGTTTTAAAAGGTAACTGAACATTGATCTAATACTAGTTATAGTTACCCATACATTTCATACATAAATATTAAATTACTATTAGATGAATATTCATTACCTAACATTATGACACATTCCCAAACCATAAAATTTTACTATCATTGGAATTCTGTATACATAATCAATGGGTTTATAAAATATCTGTATCTTCTCCCACTTATTTCTTCATAACTTTAACCCTTCATAGACACATAATACTTAAAATTTTATCTCAAATCATGGTGAAAGGAAGATAAAATAAAGGGTGAGTTCAGATGCTCAGTACGGGTAAACAAAGGAGATATCAATGATTACTTAATAATAACATGAGGATAAGGATATGAGGATAATAGAATACCATTTTAAAATAATAAAAACATATCATAGATCACAATATGGAGTCAAATTATAAATATTGTCCATTCATAAGTCATGAATCATAAATAAATCAAATAACATGATCCGTTAGAGCATAAAACTGGAAAAAAACATTCTTTTGGTGTATACAAAAACCTATAACATTGTGAATATGTATAAATAGATATAAGTTCACTCATATTGTTAAGGACATGAAATTATAACCTTTCATAAACTTATATACGTTAAACCATGTCCATGGATAATCTAATGGGCATTAAAAACCAGGTCTACATATAAAATTGTGAACAAAAAACAGGTTTAAAAATAACATCTTTATCTCATGAGTTATACATATTTACCCAATGCATTGGTGGTATATGTAATTTCATTCAAAAATAAAAAATAATAATAATATATTTATATTTGTTCCATAATGTGATAAATCATTTATCCCATATCATAACCTATGGAAAGGATATTAGTTTCATAAAAATTTAAAAAAATCATCATGGAAAATAAACATGTTTAATAAAAATAACATCATTATAATGAAAAAAAAAACAAAGAAACATTAAGGATGGAATCATTAGATAATATCCCTTTTAATGTATAATTAACATTAAAGGATGATATTTTATTAAAAAAATTCTTTAAAATATTACTCTGAATATTTCTTGCGGAAAATACGCTTTTCATTTTGAAACCACTTCTTTAGAGATATAAAAATTTATAAAATATTAATGAAAATTCTTTATTTAAAAAAAATGGAGAATTATAAATTAAAGTTCAAATCATCGAGCTGTTATGATTTATTTTTTTGTTTATGTTTTTTATATTAAATAAATGTTTCCTCTCCCATTTTTAGTAAAAAGATAAAATTAACTCAATCAGAAAATGATAAAAAGATTCCTTTTAAATAATTTTGTAAAAATTAAATTATGTTTCAAATTGAATTTATACAATAATATTATAATATTATATAATTCTAACACTTTTTTTTCTAAAACATGGCTATGTTAGAAAAATGATATTCGAACAAAGTGGAAATAATGTCAGTTTTCTATTAAACATTTTCCCAGTCTTTTTAAGTACCTAAGAGAGTAAAATTTTAATATTCCTTGATTATTACATGAAAAAACATAGAATAATAAAATTAAATATTTTTTATCATATTATTATCATATAAATCTCTCAATTTAAATTCAAGCATAAAAAATCTCGATTAAAATGGGATTGAAACATAAATCCAATACAACTGTGGTTAATTTCGAATCAAAAACCCATGAAAGAGATAAAATTATATAGATGTTTAAATCCTGATAATTTTCCAAGAACCATTATATAAAAAATTTATAGTCATTATTTAAATTACCTATAACAAACAAGTGGTGAATATGGAAAGTGTTTCATAAAAATAAATGAGGTGGAAATCCCTTACCTCGAGATCAGCTTGCTTCTAAAGCACTTTAAACTCTTTTATAATAAATTTAGTTTTATTATAATTTTATATTTGATCTATTTATATAGTTATATTATCTTATATAATACATTTATAAAACCTTGACACCCATTTATTAATAACTCCTTATTAAAATCATATTTTCCAGGAGTTCAATATTTTGTTTTTTTAGGATAATTTCCATTCAGTAGTTCTGATCATTATACTTGTACCATAATTCCATAATAAAAAAATGTCAAACATTATGTAAATATCATATATATTCATTATATTTATATATTTAGATTCATGTATAAAATGTATAAATAGAAAAATTAATTACATTGTTCATGGAGATGGTGGGCTATACATATGCATGAAATCAATTTTCACTTTTTAATAGATGAAATGAAAGAAAAGAAAATAAAAATTCAACTATAAAAATAATTATTATATCATAAATATCATATTAATCCATTAAATATATTCTTTTTACAACCAAATTAAAGTGTAATTGAAAACAAATCACATTACTTTGTGGAGGTGGTAGTTCACACGTATGAAAAAGTGACGTTATCGATTTTCAATAGAATGGAATGTAAGATGGTAGATATGATATTATATTTATAAAAAAATAATTCAAAAGTATCTTATATAAATATATATACACATTAAACCAATCATAATAACCATCAATGAAATATTTCTATAGGAAATTAATTGTTTCGCTACCTGGAGGAGATAGTCCACAAATACACACGAGTGATACTTTCACTTCCCATTTGATAGAGTAGAGGATTTATATTGGTGGTTAAATAATCATTAAAACATATAATATATTTTATTTACCTAATTTATAATTTTAATATGAATAATATATATTTATAGTTGGTGGTAGATGAAAAAAATTGAAATAGGTTGGGTAAGATGATTACATCGTCTTTAGTAGGCCTCCTTTATATGAATTTTTAAACACACTTTGAATGGTATTTTATAAATAAAAAAACTCTAATTCATGGATAGGGAAGTTTAAAAGTCAAATTTTCTGGTTTTTTTCAAGATATATGTTTAAATGTTTTGTAAATAGAAGGAAGAATAACCATCCTTTTATACGGGAGTGAAATGGCACACTTGGAATTACAAAAAATATTCAAATAAAAGTAAGTCATTATAAAAAAATGATTCAAAATAGTGATGGGTTTAAATTAAAAATATAAGGTAGAAATATCCTCTTCTAATTTAATTTATATTGGTTTTAGTGTCATTTTAGAACTTATCTTTCATTTTTACTCCATCATTGACTTACTTTAACGTCAACTACGATAACAAAATTTTTATTCTTAAAGGGTTAATATTTTAATTATAACATATTAATTTGATTATAAATTCCTATGGGATGAAATTTTAGACCATTTATAATCCTGCACCTCCTCTTAAAATATTTTTTAAATAATTTAATGAAATATTGTTTTTTCAAAAATATCCTTAAGGTTAATTTTAAAACTGTTCATTTACATTGAATTTAAAGTCCTCAAGATAGTTAAGGAATTGAAATATTAAAATTTAAAACATCATAAAAATGTTATATTTATCTCCAAATTTTGGGAATACACTAGTTCTACTGAATTTAGTTGCATTTAATATTTTTAAAACCAGTTATTTTATTTATCTGTTAATTGAATAAATACTATGTTGGAGATGTGTATGAATTTAATATAATTATTAAATAAATAAATATTTTAAATAAATTTTTATCTAAAAAATCAATTATTCACTCAAATAACTAACTTTAACAGATCTTGTTCTTTTTTTATTCTTATGAAAAACATTTATAGACATTAATTTCAAGAGAATGACCTTGTGGAATTTTTGTTACTTAAAATAAAAAAAGTCTAATTATTAATGGAAGAATGAACCAAAATTACTTATATGAAATTTTTTAATTTTCATGGTTTCATTTATTCCATAAAATTAAAGAAGGGAATGTTTTTTTGTTGATTTTGAGGTCATATGTCTTGGGTTTAACCATGTTTTTCACAATTTACACTTACTGAGATGATAAATATTTGTCAATGTTTTTATCCATAATTCAAAAAGTATAAAAGGGACTGATATTAAGAATTTAAATATCATGATACCAAATATGTAATGGAATTTTCAAGATTAACTCATCATAAATGGGAAATATAAATTGTAAAATAATTGGAAAATGAAAAACCATTTTCGGAATAATGTGTTTTTAATCATAAAAATTAACTTGTATAAAAATCATGAATATTAATGATTAAAATAGAATTATTTATAATAATAATAATAATAATAATAATATTTCACTTTATTACAGTATATAAAATATAATTTAACTATTTAATTAGATTATTTAATTAAAACAAATGACGTTTTTTGAAAAATTTGTATTTATCACTATTCACTAAAAAATCAATCATTTCAGAAAATTAAAAAATTTGATCATATTGGAATTATAATATTTTACTTTATAAAATGATATTTATTTTATAAAATATTATTTCTAAAAGATGAAAAAGTAATTTTAATTTTCAGGCACAAAATGAAATTAAAATCATTTTTGAATAAAATTCCTTTTTAAAAGCATAAACTGACTACTAAAATTGATTGCCTATTTCATAATAATTAATAAATAAATTTATATTTACTGGAAAAATTATACATATATTTGATAATTTTGGTACTCATATTTATACTATCCAATTAAATGGTTATGGTATAATAGTCATATTTAAATAATGATATATTTATAATATATCCCAATTCACTTAAAGCTCAGTGTTTCATGTTGAGAAAGATGTTGTGATTATTCTTATTTCATACTAAAATTTTGAGCCTTATAATTTATTAATTGAGGGATTCAAAACCATAGTTAAACATAAATTACATAAAAATCATTTCATTTTGGGAATAAACTTGAGAAATCATGTCCATGCATGAAATAAAATTCCTTCAATTTACAATATGATGTTCATGATTATCCATGTAAGATTATTTTAAAATATAAGATAAATTAAAATACTCAATAGAAACATAATTATAAGAAAATAAACTAATAACTCCAACACACTTTATTATACAGCATAGGAAATAATATTTTTTACTATATGTTTTCCTGAAAATAACATGAAAAAATTCATATCAAATAAAGTGTTAGCCTAATAAAATATTTGAATATTACAAATCATCTTTTTTCAAAAAGAAAATAATCCCTCAATGAAGATAGATTTTGGTTTTTAATGTTTTATTTTACTTATTATCTTTGGAAGCATCCTATATTTATAATGATTTTTTCATTCATCTTAGAACTATTACATGACCTTTAAACTACCACATGTTTTTATATATTTACGCACTAAAATTATTTGTATATAGATTTCAAATTGTATCCTTATATTAGTATTATTTAAATTTTTTATTTAAATATTTTCCAAGAAACCATTATGTAATCTTAAAACCATTACATAATTTTAGATGTTCCTCCTTTTTTACCACCAGTAAGACTTTACAACATAATTTAACCATGTAATTAATCATTTCATTATACCAAAACATGTTTTTATAAACCATGACATTATTTCTAAAGTAAAATATAACTTATAGTCACTTTCATTGAAATAATGACAATTTAGACTAATAGTTTTGATTTGTTCACTTTTTTTCATAGTTGAATGATCCATTGGTTCTTTTATTCTCTACTTATAGGACTTAATAATCCACTTTCCTTTTCTATAAAATTTAACATATAGTTAATTTTTTTGTTTTATAGTTGACAACAGTCTTATCTATGGCCTACCTTTCTGCTCATTTTTTTAAAATTCTCCATGTTTTCATAAACATCCTTAAATTCAAATATAATCTAAATTTTACTCATAATAAATAAAAAAACATTGAATTAGGATATAATAAGCTCATTATTCTTTAAAACTCAGGATGGAAACTGCAAAATAGATCTAACTCTCAAATCCCTATAATTATACACTTCTTCCCCTCATGTATATATCTCAACATCATCATAAAATTCATCATATGAAAATTAAAAATATCATGGTGAATAAAATCAAATAATTATCAATGTGGGTAGGTTTTCAAAAGTCAATTGATATTAACTTTTCAAATTCTCTATTAATCATGAAAAAAAGCAACCATATATTTTTTCCTTCATAATTTTCATATAAACTTTCTCTGATATAAGGATTTACATTCTTGAGAAAAGATTTTTTATTTCAAATTAATGTTGGGATTAAAACAGATAATATTATTTTCTTTTATTTTATTTAAACTATTTTTAGTATCATTTATATATAGAAGTTTCACATCCATGAATATTACATTACTTCATCACCAATTTACACAATTTTTTAGTTTGAAAATTTTAATTGGTTAGGTCTGAATGATCATTGATGTATCCAAAAGCACCCCTGTAAGTCAAAATAAAACATTCAAATCAACCCCACCATTAATCTCTTCATGAAACTCTACGTGATAGTGAAGACTAGAAGGGGAATTTTTTATACCTATTCATCAATTCAATGTAATTATATTATTTTATAATCAAAATTTTTATTATATTTTTTACTTTTTTGTAGATCCTAACATCTAAGCGTAAATTTCAATTATAAAAATTTAATCTATTTCCAAAAAACTTTGAAATATTCATATGAAAATTGCATTGAATAAAATTTAAAAAAAATAATTTAAAAAATTAAACAAATCCGCCCAAATTATAATTTTTTAATTAAATATTTAAACTCTATTTTTTACTTATTCAATCATCATCATACTCATTCAAACTTAATAAAAATTACATTATCAATTAAGTATAATGGTATTCTAAATGAATTTTGTGTATCATAGATAAAAATATAAAACAAATATATGTATGGTTGTGAATTTTTACTTATTTTACATTAATATTATAAAATTATAAATAAAATAACTATTGGAATGGATGCCCAATTCATAATAGGTATTATAATCCTTTAGGATTCACTGATTGGAAGGTAAATTAGTAAATCAATTCATTTTAGGTTCCATAAATAAAACACATCATCACAGATTAGGATCATTGACTTTCCCACTATTTTGAATGTTTTAATTCTTAAATCTTAAATTTTAATAAATTCAAACACTTGACATAGAAACCATTGACTCCAAACAAAATTTGGTTCTTATGCATAATGATTTAAATGGTTAACTTATCAATATGAATGAATACATCCTTTGAAAGATCCATAAAACCCAAGATCACCTGAACCACAAATTATCAATAATATAAAGAAAAATGTTCTCCCATATTAAAAATTATTGAACTCTTAATGAAAAAAATTATTCTTCAATATTAACAATAACGTATAGTGTTCATATTTATATAAGAATCTATAAAAATAACTGTCAATAAATTATCTACCTTCTCTATCTATTTGATCATTAAAACTCTAAATTAATAAAACAAGAACTACCTCTTAACCAACCAACATATTTTCAATATTTCACTAAGAATTCATAATGAGAAAAAAAACTATGAACTTTCATTAATAATAAAGTTCTCAAAGATTATTTTACATAACATATCTGTTTTTATATTCTTTAGGAAAGCCTTAAATCAATAAATCCATGTATCTAAACTTATTGTTATGAATTAATAAATATATTATATAGTTATTTTAAACATTATGAATCTTCTATTTCTGTATTATCTAGTAGAGATGTATCAATTCATCAAACACACTTCTACATATTAAATATAATATTAATATTTGTTTTCATTCAATTGGAATTTTGACATCAAAATCCAATAGTCATCACAAAATCTAATTTATAGAACTTATTTTGTAGTTATTACATTATAGTTTAATTCAAAATCATCTTCAACATATTAATGATATAAATAAGTTTGATAAATAAAGGATACACATTCTAAAAACCATGACACATCAATAAAATAAATGTAAAATAGAAGTAAAATATTATATATTCATATGGATAATGGTTTTATAAATACGGTTAACAAGAAGTAAATCTAAACTACATATCATCCAAATAAAACTCTACCATCACATTATAGAATAAAATAAGTTTATAATATAATAATATTCATCCCATAATTATTATGAGATCAATATTTTTTATATCATTTTATTACAGCAAAATCTTATACTTTAAGGAACCATACTCAATTTTATATCATAACTTTCTACCAATAACATCCCAATTAAACACATATAAATAATAAACTTTAAATTTCACCATGACACAGAAGTATTGATATCCAAAAAATGAATAATCACATATAAGAAATAGGCATGACATAATCAATAACCATTGTTTTATGATTTCATCTTCTTCCAAAAACAAAATATCTCAAAAATCTTAATAGTTATTCTAAATAGTGTCTAACCTTATTAAGACTATCTTCATCATGTTTTTTTAAAAATACAAGAAACTAATATTATATATATTCTAGTTCACAGTTACATGATTTAACAACAATATTCCACACCTGTATTCCATAAATTTTTTCACTCCGATCTACTTCATCTAATAATATCCCCTTTATACCAAACACTTTATATGTAATGTTATAAGATTGTTATCAATGGAATTTTCTCATCTGATTATATAAATTTTATATTTTTAAAAAGGTAATATTATATAAATTACATGAACCACTTGATAAAAACATAAAAATTTTATTATATTTACGTGGACATTACTTTTATAGAATAAATATAGCTATAAAAAAAATTATTAGAATTGGTTAAAAACAATAGAAAATAAGATAACTATAATATGAAAATCTCAATATTCTTGATCCCAGGAATTAATCACACTTATGACCAAATATATAGAAATGGAAAATACTTTTGGAAATAAAATATTCATTTTTAATATGAATATATATATATATAACTAATATAAAATTGTTGTTAATGAAGAATAAATGAAATATGATGTATTTATAGAAATTAGGGAACCCATATGACCATTACAAATTTAACTGTAGGAATAGTAATATTACAATTGAAATAGTAATTTGACCATTAAGAATAATAATCTAACCATTTGAAAAGTATCAACACCATTTTAGTTTTAAAAATAATATTTATTTATCATTTAAAATGAAAAGATAACTAATTTACAAAATAAAAAGTAAATAAATTATTTAAAAATGGTAAAATATGTGTTTTAATTTTTGTAAAACATATGTGTATTATTTACATATTTATATGGAATATAATGTTTTAAAATAATTTTTTATTTCAGAAAACATTTTTTAAAACAAGTATTATGTTACATTATAAGAAAAATGTAACTTTATGTGACCATAAATATTTTTTCAATGGGTTTAAAAAATGGTCATAATATCAAAAAATTTATGTTTTAAATAAATAAGGATTTTATTTAAAAAATAAGATTCAAATAATTAGAAAAATATTTTCATAAAAATGATTAATTTTTTGTAATAGAGATGTTTAAAAATGGTTAGGGTTAATATTTTTGTATTTTTTTAGAATTGCTGAATTTTTATGAAATTGTATAATAACGAAAGATAGAGTGGTAATATTCATTAAAAGAAAAATGCTTGTATAAATGAGAAAGGTATAATGTAAATGACCATTATCTCAACGTCACAGAAATTAATTTCTATATTTAGTCACTAGAGTATTCACTATTAATAGTCTTGATAAAAAAACTAATTAATATTACATTAAAAAAATACTCCGCTCCTCCCCTTATAAATACCTCCCCTAACTACCCCTTATCCTCAACCATTATAAGCCTTGGATCTTATATAAACTCTTCCCATATATCTCATCATATCACTTACTACATATCTAGAATAATTTTTCTTTTAAAAAGACCAATCCCGTGGTTTCATATGTGGAAGTTGAAGAGGAGACATCCAATGGATAAGGTAACACCCTCAAGCAGGCATTATTTCATTATTTCCATCTCTATCTCCAAAAACCCTATTATCCATGATGATATAGGAACATAATAATTTTAAATATACTATATTTTCATTATATATATGGAATATAGCCTCTATATTTTCTAATATTCATAAAACAATAACATCATCCACATTACAATCGGTTCACCACCTCCATGGAAGATATGTTTTTTCATTTTCTATTAATACCTTTATGGTTGGTTTAAATTCACATAATAAGGTTTAAAATGATCAAAATATGTATATTTTATTTTATTTCAAATTAAATAATAGATATATATCTATAATATTAAACGAAACACAATAAGTTTATCAAGGCCAAAAAACCCACCTAAATAAAATAACCATATAACATAAAACCTTTACTCTCCAAATAAAAATTATTTATTAATACAATTGTGTATTAGGATTTTTTTTTGAAATTATATAAACAAATAAACCCCTTTACATAACACTTCTGGAGTTATTGTAACATTTCATATGAACATCCACGATTATCCACAAGTGATCTATCCTTGCATCCATGAAACAAACACACTAAAAAATGAAATTAAAATTAATGTATTATTATAATGAATGTAAAGGAACATAATATAATTTTAGTGATTATAATATATATTTAAAATTTCCATAATTAATAATTTAAATATTTCGATTTTATTATTTACAATGATGCGTGAAAGTGAAAAATAATATTTAGACCTAAGGTAAGGGACCTCTTTGAACCACCGTATTTTGCTTTGGGCTATGGTTTCTCAATCTTTACCAAAATTTCCCTCTTATTCCTACTTAATTATTCAAGATTATATATATATATATATTTCCCACACATATATACATGGTTTAATTCACCTCTAATTTTAGGGGATATACATGTTTGAAAGGTTCCCTCCTCAAGTTCTTTTGTTAAAAAGAGTTAATTAAAGGGAATTTCTCTATTTTATACCTCAATTAAATTATCAGTGAATGAAATTTATTTATACGTAAATGGTTTCTAAAGAAATCATTTTTTCATGTGAAATTTTTTTAGTTCATTTTGGTTTTATGGAAATTATTAAACCCTTACTCTCTTAAATGATCATTACCCCTTTTTCCCAAACCCCATTTAAATGGAATATTTTCAAATTTATTTCCCAAATCATTTTTATGTATTCAATTAACGTGGAATCATTTTTAATGTCCTATTATTATTTATTTATCTAAAAAAATTAATGAATGATTTAATCCCTTATTTCATGTAATTCATTATGATATTCTATTTGGATATGTCATAGGATAAGATCATGTAATCCATTTAACTTACATGGGTTTTTTGGATTCTTATGGATTATATATGATTTATTTATATGGAACACATATTGATGTACATGTTATGATGTGTGTGCATATATAGTTCCGTAATTAATTATTTAATGTTTATGTCTCATGAGGTGGTAGGAATTGGATTATGGATTAAACCTTATCAATGATGGGACTCTATCCTCTACGTGATGTTTTCTTGTTAATTATCCTTGAATTATTCTTATGTACTAGAATGGCTCTAAGGTCTTCCTTTTAATTGATTTTTGATAACCCCCATTTCAAGGGATAAGGGGGAACCCTTACAAGGCTCGTAGGCTCAGAGATTAATTGGCCCGTAGGCTTAGAAGATTACATGACCCGAAGATCTTAGGGAATTCAACCAGAATATCTACAAGGAACTGCCCATCCCCAGAATCTGCAACATGATAGTAGCTCTCCATCTTCGCATGTTCATCTGGCTTGGCTTCCCGTGCAAGCACAGGCTGGTCCAGATGGCATATCCATTTCCCTACTATTCTGAAAAATCTATTTGGCTCTGCACTTGTGAGTGCACCTGCTCTGAATCCTCTTCTAGGACTGCTCTTCTTTTTTTGTGTGTGTCTAGGGAAACTGCATGTGGCCAGAAGTCCTTTAGGTGTAATGAAGGACATAAATATGGCCCAAAATCCCTACTGACCTGAAGGCATGGGTGGTCCGAAAGCCTTTTGGAATCCATGCCTAAACCGGTGGCCCAAGGTGAATAGTTCCAGCTGCAATAGTACCGAACAGTACCTACACAGTAACTGCTACAGTGCTTGCTACAATACCCGCACAATGTATAGTTATGCTACAGTACCTATACATTTTACAGTCTTCTATAGTACCTGCACAATGTACATTACAACTACCTGGTTTTGAACCTGGGTCTTGGGGATGCACTTAAGGATACCTCACCAACTGGGCTGAGGCTCATGTGATTATTCTTATGTCATGTTATATACTTTTTCTACATTCATATGATGCCTTGATATTATGTTTATTTCATACTTATTTCATGAATCCATGTGATTACTCAAGTACCTAGCCTCTTATGATACCATGAAATTTCATTTGATTTATAGTTTATTATTCATTATCATGTTTACTCTCTTATTGGGGTTTTTATCTCACTCATTTTATTTATGAATTTTCCTAGTTATACAATGTTGTTTTAGGAGATAAAATGAGTTTATTATCTAATTTTGGATAATAATTGTTTTTATTTTAGACTTATGTTGATGTATTATGAACCTAGTCTCCCAAAGAAACTAGCCATCTTGATCCTTGGAGTTTCTTGTGGATATTTATGTTAAAAATCATGTATTAATATGTGTAAGAGGATGGAGTTTCTATAGTTTGTATCCGAGTGTTTTCTAGTAGTTTTTAGTTATTAATAGGAAATTTGATTAGTAAAAACCCTTGGTAAAAGTCTAAGAAAAAAACAACAACACAAAATATAGGTAAAGTATAAAGTGAGTGGGTTGAAAGAAAAGAAATATTTGACTAGATATGAGAAGTGGATGTTGCTCTATAGTAGATATACCTAGGTGTAATAACCCCAAAGGGATCATTATGTATTAACTTAACATATACCCAGTGAAATAGAAAGATGCCTTGCAGAACACTTGGTTTGAAACTCTTGGGGGATACACTTTGGAAAATTTGGAAACTCATTACAAACCATTATGAAGGACTTAAATCAATTTTCTGGTTCGAATTTCTAATCATAAAATTTTAATGGATAACATAGATTGAAACCTATATTATCATAGGTTAGGATATACATTTAATTTATAAAACTACAAGAAATTGAAGCCATACCAACAAACCTATACCTACGATCTGGCCAAATGTTGGTATTGGTCCCTTGTAGAGACCCTACACCAAATGTTTCTCCAAAAAATTTGGTATAGGTCACTTATATGAACCTATACTCATGGTTTTGGAAAAAACATATTGGGATAGGTAACTTATATGGATCTATACCAATGGTTTTGGTCAAAACCATTGGTATAGGTCAATTTTAGAGACCACATACCAACATTTGTTTCCAAAACCGTTGGTGAAGGTCCACCCTATGCCATAAATTTTTCTAAAACCATTGGTATTGCTCAAGAAATCAAGGAACCTATACCAACGGTTCTCAAAACCATTGGTATAGGTCTATACGAATGGTTCTCAACACCATTGGTATAGGTAAAAATATTTTCTTGTATTCTATTGTAAAATAAAATTAATACATGAAATCTTAAAATACTTGTAAACATACGTATAAATATATTCATGAAATTTTGTTCACAAAAGTCATCTTAGGTTTGTGGTTAGGTTTTTCCATTATAAATGGGAGGTCATGGGCTCAAAAAATAGGATTAGTTTTATTTATCACATTTGCTATACCAATGATTTTTTAAAAACTATTGGTGTAAGCTTTTCATATGACATATACAAAAAAAATTAAAAGTTCGTTGGTATAGACATATACCAACTGTCTTCCCAAAACAGTTAATATAGATCTATTACCACTCCATAACAACAAAAACTCCTGTAAATAGTTGGGATACAATTTTCATTCAAGTAGTGTAATTTCTTATTTCTAAGATCATGGTTTCATTTTTTTATTATTATTAGTTTGAGTATTCGCATCCTTGATTTTATTTTGTTTATAGTAAAAGACTATGAACATAATAATACTATGAATGGTGCACTGATTATCCATTCCTAAACATAAAATTTATCATATCATTATAATTATATTAATTCTATCATATATTTCAAGTTTAATAGAACTATTCATACACCACCTCAATACATGGAGGTTTAGTTATTTTCATGGATTGAAAATGGAGAAATTACTGCCTCTAAAGTATACAACTTCTCTCAGTAAATGTTTTGGGAATAAAACTCCTAGATAAACTTATCATACTTTCATTAGTGTAATTTGATTTTATACTAAGGATGGGTTAGTTTGCCATATTTAAATAAAACATCAAATATTAAGTGAGATAAATCACTCTCCATATCCGAAGTAATAATTTGATTTCATAAAAGTGTGAGGAGAAGGGGGAGTATCATTTAGAAACTTATTATCTATCTTGCACATTATTTCTATATGAGAAACCATATCTATCCCAAATGATTGATAAAAAGGACAAGTTCATTCTTGAGGACATTCCCATCATGAGAGTCTATTATGATGTATTCCAATAAGAGTTTCTAGGTCTTCCTTTTGACCGAGAGGTTGAGTTCTCAATTAAACTTATAGGTTGAGTATATCTTATACTACATACACAATAGACCTCATTGAGTAGGATGAACTTAAGAAGTGATTACAAGAGAACCAGGACAAGTGTTTTTTATACCTGAGTTCTTTACTAGGGGTAAAACTGGTCCTCTTCAACAATAACAAGGACAATCCACTGCATCTTTTCATTGATTATGGTGAACCAAATTAAATAATGGTAACGAACATGTAACCACTAAATATTATTTATTACTCTTTTGATCAATAATTTGGGACCTATTACTTCTCTAAGGTGGTCTTTATGTCATAATATCACCAATTAATGTTAAAGAATGAATATATTCCTAACAATTAGTTTCAAAAAATTTATGGACACGAGGTGTTCATAGTAATTCCATAGAAACTCACTAAATATTCTACAATCATTATAGAGTAAATGTATTTAGTCTCTAGTGATTAAATCAACAAATTTCTGGTAGTCCTTATAGATGACATTTTGATATACTCAAGGAGAAAGGGGGAATATGAAGAGTATTTGAGTAAAGTGTTGATGAGTTTGTGAAAGAACAATTTGGATGAAATGTATAGAAAATGGGTGTTTTGGAAGAAGGAATTATCATTTTGGAGCCATGCTACCATTGAAAAAGGGATATCTATAAACCCTTATAAGATAAAGGTGATTGAGGAATATTGTAAGAACCTAGTTTTTTTTTGTATAAAACCTTTAGATTCCATTTAAATTACTTATATTTATCTTAATGGATATTCCTAATGAGTTTGTGGAGGAAACAATGGTGTCTGGGGCCTGCTCAGAGCCCGAATCCCTAGATTTTGGAGAAAACAACCAGGCTGTATGGTTTTTAGAAACAATGTATCTTAGTACACATGATAAGAATGACCCATGAGAAGTGTTTCAGTGCATATAATAATACCACAATATTTAACACAATCATGCATCCAAGGCCATATGGTCATGTGTGTGTTTCATGTCATACCATAGATGTGTTTTTCATAGGTTGTGCAGGGTTAGCATAACCGTGCACCTAGGCCGTGTGAGGGGTGTCTTGGGATAGAGTTAATCACATATTTGGTGTAGTGTTTGGCTAACCATGTACCCAAACCATGAAAATATTCAGTTTTCTTTGTTCAAATGAATATTTTTTTCTTTGTATATTTATAACTCAAAACTACCCTTATTTTATCCTCCATGAACAGCGCATATCTTCTACCTTAGAGCTCTCCCATGTCTCAAGATGGGATTTAATGTCGTTCTTCTATCTTATCTATGAATCAAGATCTGTATACCATGTTGGATCACCACTGGTAATCTCTACATTTATTTAGATTCATTTTTTTCTTATTTATATCGATAGAGTTATTTTGGTATGAGATCATATGACATATTTTCATGATTTCTGTATATTATTTCATTTTCTTCTTATATAGATCAAACCATGGAATGATGTTGTATGAGTATTCCTCTACAGGAATAAGGTAGTTGGTCTATTACTTATCCCTCATGGTATCACCCTTTATTAATTTCTTTCTTTGTGCACACACTAGTTTCATTAAGAATTGATCTCTAAATTCATATGCCTTAAAATCAATATTCTAAATTGAAAACTAAGGATATTGAAAGATCCTTTTATTTTGTTAGAGGTTTGTACTTCATTTCTAACCACTAAATTAGGGTTCATTCTTTGATATGACTCTGGTGACCAATATTAGGATTACACAGTACACCATTTCTGTGTGCATGAATTGAACTTTAATTTGGTTAGTCCTTATTTTAATTAAATGAATGAAAAATCATTAAATGGAATGTATATTTATGTATATTTTAAGATATCAATTTAACTTGATAATTTCAATTAAATTGAAAATTGGTTTCATGTTCTCTTTGTCCTTCACACTTATAATTAAATGTGTTAGAATAATCCTAAGTAAATTATAAATGGAAAAAGTACACACAGAATATGATTACTTATGAATATATATTAAATGAATATAGAGTTCTTATTTCATATGGATCTTTTTCATCATTATAGGGATGGTTGTAATTAAGATTTCCTTAGATTCATGAGGGGATTACTTGATCAATCAGAGGACTCCATTCTAATTCATCATGCTAGTGGCCAAGGAATATAACCACCTTAGAAATAATTCATTGTCTTATTATTTTAATTACATGATGTTGTAACAACTATTTAAATGAATATTTTTCTAAATATTAGAATGTCTTGGATTCACTCCTTGGATTTAGTGTGGTTTTTAGGACATGTGGAACCTTGGATTATGTTCCTTGGGCTCTAGTCATTCTTAGCATAGGATTTACTTTGGATTTCATCCATGGACTCAGTGAGACATATTTCCTGGGTAATTCCATGGGGATTCCCCTTGTATTACACATGTCCCTTATTTCTAGTATGCATGGTTGTTCACCATGAGCTAGATTGACCTTTTATGGCCAAAGAATCATTGATTACTCTTTGATCATTTTTTCTGTTATAATTATTATTTTCCCATAGTCACTTGTATTATATTCCCTGATTCCTTGACTAAATTAGTAAATTTACCAAATTCATAGATACATCTAGTATAGGGAAATATAAATATTGTTATCCAAGTGTCCCATGTGGATGCTGAGATTGACTAGGGTTTTACTTAATTCTTATTTTAATTTGATATACCATTACACTATTTTAGTTTATATTCACATGATAGATTGTTATATTCACTATTGGTGGTTCCCTGATGATTTAATCTCACAACCTATCAGGTCCATCGATGGTACTCCAGAGGATTATACAATTTCATGTGTGGTCAAGGAGCAGTGTTAGATTCTAGATGAATGACTTTTTATATTAGGATGCGAGTTTGGTAGTGTATGATCAGGCCAGTGCATAATATTCATAAATAGTTTTTTCTCTTTTTTATTATTTTGTATATACCTTCATCCATGTATGATTTTACATTTTATAGATATATGAAATAATTATTTCATATGGTATTATTTTAGATTATGAGTTGATTATTTATAATTCATATGTTTATACTTGTTCTATTATATTTTCTTTATTTACTTCTTTCTTTGGCTGTTCGTATATTGTTACCTTTTTTTCACTATGATCATGAGGGTATTGTCTGCCCAATGTACCCCCTTATACACTCACTATTCAGAGGGTTATGGCATATGGGGAGGTATTCTTGAGGCCCTGTGGCTTGTAACGACCCAATGTTTTACCAATAGAAATTAACTTTTTATAATTAGGTCATATAATCAAATGAAATCACAACGTAATGAAATACTAAGAATTGTGTAACCTTTAAACATAATATTGTCGCTTTTGTGATTTAAATTTTGAAAATCTGGCATATGTGGTTGCAATTTGTAAGATGTTTGGAGTTCGATAAGAAAAATTTAATTTTTGGTGAATAGTAATTGAACCTTATGAGTAGTAATTATACCCTTATGAATACTAATATGACCCTTATTAATAGTGAATCATCTAAAAGAATAGTAACCACACCCATGATTGTATAAATAAAATTTAGGCATCTTATAAGTGATAATATGACCATAGTAAAAGTGTTGGTGCTTTTGTATGTCATAAATAATTAATTACATTTAATTAATTAATTTAAAATAATTTTTTTTCTTAAAAGGAGTACATAAATTAAAAAAAAATTTATGTCTTGTGGTTTTAATGCAATTTTACCAGACCTTATGTAATTTTTTAAAGCATTATAAAATTAGATATAGATTTTAAAATCTGTATTTTTCAAGTATATTATGATTTTAATTAAAAATTAAATTACTTATATTTGGAAATTTGTTTATAAAAATTGGATATCATTTTTGGATTATACACATCAAAAAATTATCTGGGTGAATTTTTTCGGGATTTTTCTAAAATACCTGAATTTTGATGAATAGTGAAATACAGTAATTTGCCGTGTATACATATTATAAGCTTAATGAACTATTCTTAGAACCACAAATGATGTAAGAAAATTTATTTAGAATTAAAATGAACTTATTTCTATTTTTGGTCATGAAATGATCACAATTTCTGGTCTTATGGAAAAACAATAAACTAATGCTTAAAATATTAAAAAACCCTCCTCCCCTTCACTATAAAAACCACCCACACTACCCTCTTCTCTTCACTCCTCTAAAGCCTCATTAATTCCCTAAATTATTCCCAAATATCTCCCCACGATCCTCCCCCACTTCCATCATCCTTTTTCTCCTAAAAATACCAAATCCCCTCCCCTTAAGAGGCTCTCACGGAAGATTAAATCAAGAGGTAAATTCCTCTTTTCTTTTCTTTCATTTTTTTCGTGGTCCATTTTTATCTTTTATTTCCTAACCTATCCTCATCAAAATGGTGTGAAAACTCTTGTAAAAGACATTTAATTGATCTTTTTCGTGGTAATGATAATACTTATCAGTATCTCTCTATTCCCCTCATTTTATAGGAAATAAATGAAAACACCATCCATGATGTGTCAATTTTTCACATTCAAGGACGACGAGTTGTCAATTTCTGTTACCATATTCAATTATAATCATGAAACCATTTTTATAGATGAACTATAACATTTCATATGTATTTTATCTTATGTGTTGTACTATAATCCTTTTTCACACATTATGTAAAATGATAATATGAAACAAGTTAATTGTGAGAAAAATCACCAAATTAATGAATGTGTTTATCATTAATGTTTCATATAATGATTCAAGTTCACTAAAAGTAACCAAATTAAATTTAAAACCATTTAACCTTCTATATGTTCAATAATAAAATAAAACTCCAATTCTTTACAACCATCCACATTTTACATGATTATCCGTACATGTATATAAGTAAACCGACCATCAAACAAATGGACCCAAACAATGAAATTGAACCTCATAACCAATAAAAAAGGTTATGAATGAAATCAAAAAGGTTATAATAAAAAAATAACATGTAAAATTGGTTCTATAATTATAAATTAATGAACCTAATTTTATTATTCAGTTCATTAATATCAAGTGGAGAACACCATGAGACGTAAGGTAAATGATCATCTCTTTCTCACAGTTATTCAAGAATCTACTCTATGTTATGTCCTTTTATCTATAATTGCTAATTATGGGGTATAATTTAAAACCTTCCCCATAATTCCCTCATGATGTATAAAATATTATAATACACTTTGTCTCTCATTAGGCCCTTCTAAGTACACGTGATACCATGTCGATATTACGTTTGAGATTCTACCCGAACATCCTTCATTCCTTCAGGTTGCTCTATCTTTCTTTCTACCCAAATAACGTTATCTATTATATTTATTTACATATTATAAATTAATTTTATACTCTAAAATTTCATGTATCATGACCCATTAATTATTATCTTTCTGGGATATACATGTTTTTAAATGTTTCCCTCCTCAAAATTTCCTGATAAAAAAACCCGTTTTAAGGGAACATCCCGTGTCCATGCCCAGTATAAATTTCACTATAACATATGTTTTAAGAAACCATTTTTTTATAAAACAAGTGTTTTTATTATGAAAATATTATTATATAACTTCTTTTTTGGTTCAAAATATCATTACCTTTTCTATTTAAAATTCTTGTAGGTGTTTTCCTTGAAACCACACTAAAATGTTTTATTGCTAAAAATTATTAAATATTATTTCTACATGTTTCCACTTCTATTTGACATAAAATAACATGAAATATGACTATTTTACCTTATAAATGTCCATTTTTGTTTTAATTACTTTCTTTCATGTACACTTTTATGATACAATAACTCATTGTGTTTTATGACATGATTATGATACCCATTTCTCTCCATGGGTGACCTTATGTTTATGATTGTTTATGTATGATTATATATGTGGAATGTATATTCATGAACATGATATGATGGGTGTTCCTAGATAGCGCTCCAATGCATTGGGTAATGTTGATTCTCATGAGACTTTATGTGCAACGGTCTTGGAAGTTAGCCTTGAGTTGTGATACCATGTGAAACAGTCTTGGTTGTTAATGTTGATTTGTGATCTTCTATGTGAAATGATCCTTGAATCATGATAAATTCATGATATATGTTTCCACCATATTACAACGAGTTCATTTTTATGTGATCCCATGTTTATATGTTATGATTCCATGTGTTCCATGCCTTTTATTTTCACTATGCCATGCCTTGTAACCCATGTGTCAATGTTTTATTACTATGTTTTCCCAGACTGAGATTTTAGATCATACCTTCATTAATTTGATCCCCAAGGTACCCATTAAATATGTAAGGAATCAATGGAATATAATATCTATTTATAAAGATTAAATAAAGAAGTCTTTTTTAGTCCCATGTTTTTTGTTTTATGTACCTGGTCTTCAAATTCACTAGACTTCATGATCCCTGTCTTGTACTCTAATGTATAATTATGATTAAAATAATGTTATGTTATGTGTAAATGGCTAGGGTCTCTATAGTTGGTATCATAGGAAGGTTTATCTATTTTTCAAGATTACAAATAGATAACGTTAGTATGAACCTTAAGGATGTGTCTAAGTATAAGAAAACACCCCTAAATTTTTCTAAGTATAGAGTAAGTGTTTTATAAAGAAAATGCATCCATGACTAGATACAAATTGTTAGATTAGGATCTAGCATTGATATATCAAGGGGTAAAACTCAAAAATAGAACTTTGAGTTAGACTGGGACGGAAAATGGTGCACGAAAATGGGCCTTTCTACAATATTGGTTTGATACACCCATGAGATATGATTTGGTAAATTCATGAGCTTAGTACAAACCATTATTATAGGAATAAAAAAACCCCATTATAATATAAGTTAAGAAATAGATCAAGGATAACCAAGATTTAAACCTAGGGAATCACAAGTTATGATATAATTATCCTTTACAAGTTTATCCTCTTATCTTCAATGTTTTATTTTTTATGCTCTATAGATAAGTATTCATGCCCTTTAATTTTACGTTATATTTCTTATTTGATAAAGGGAAATAGAAGAAAACATGACAATAATCAGTGTGATATAGAATGTGACGATTTCCCTAATGACTTGCTTGATATGATGGGAATAGGTGCTAAAAAAATCGTGAAAATAATGGCTTAGCTGGCTCAAGTTATGAATAATAACATGAATCATGTGGAACTCCCTCCACCTCCAAGGAAAGATAAAGTAGTTGATTAATACTTCATATGGAAAACGTCTCCCATGTTCAGTAGATATTTCGATCCCCTCATCACAGAACAATGAATTAACTCCATAAAAATGATATTCTCTATCTTCCAGTGCTCAAAAGAAGAGAATGTTGTGCTAGAAATCTATAATTTGGATAAGGAAGCTGATAAGTGGTGGAAAATGATAAAGAATACGAAGCCCTATGAGGAAATGTATCTCTTGGATTGAGAGGAATTCAAGAGAATGGTTTTCAATAAATTGTTTCCTCAAACCCTTCATCTCATGATGGACAGAGTGTTCCTAGAGCTCAAGCAGAAGGAAGTTGATTCCATTGGTGAATATGAAGAAAATTTTACAAGGCTTGCAAGGTATATATCAGGATTTTTCATGAAAATTGAAATAAAGGTGGATCAATTCCTTAGTAGACTAAAGCCGAGTTGACAAAAAGAGTTGGCAATTTGAGACTTCGACAACTATGAGAAGATTGTTTGTCATTACCTTAAGATTGAAATGGAGGTCAAAGACTCTTAGTGGTTTCATGAGACTGATAAAGAAAAAGTGTACAATGGAATCTAATGTTGGCGGTTTCGAAAATAAATTCCACGATTGAAATAATCTCAATCATCCCATGTGAAAAAATTATGGGAAGAAGCATCCGGGGAAATATCTAAAGGGAATGATGAATTGCTTTAAATTTGGAAAGTTGGGACATCTAGCTAAAAATTAATGATTAGATATGAAGAATCCCGCTATTATGGAAGATGAAATGAAGGTTTAGATAAGTTCTAAAGTAGTGGTGCAGTGTTACAACTGCCAGGAACACTGGAATTATGTTAAAAATTTCACTATGACAAGGGTTGTCGAAAGAAATCAATAACAACCTCAAAGGCAATAAGGATGGGATTATGCTATCACTACTGCTGATGTGGAGCCATAAAATGATTTGTGGTTGATAGGTACACAAGTTATTCATTCAAGAATAGAGAATGTACTATTAGATTATAGTTATACACATTATTTCATATCGTTCAAGTTTATAGAACTATTAAAACACCACCTCAAAGTTTAGAAGATAATTTATCACTGAGAACAAAAAATGGAGAAATTAATATGCCCATGGTTTATAAAACCTCCCTAGTTGAAATTTGTGGATTGAACCTCTAATAAAATCTCATCATACTTCATTTAGTGGAGTTTGAAACGATCTTGGGCATGGATTGGCTATCTTTATTCAAATCCAACATATACTATTGGGAAAGGGAGATCAATCTTCACATCATGAAATATCCTCCAATTCATTACAATTGTAAGTATGAAAATAAATCAACTTTAGAATCATCATCTCTAGTGTGGATATTATTGCCTTATGAGAAATAATATCTAGCCGAAATGATTGAGATAAAGGATGGACACTTTCTCGAAGACATTCTCGTAAGGAGGGAATATACTAATGTATTCCATGAAGTGTTTCCTAGTGTTCCTCATGATCGAGAGTTTGATTTCTCAATTGAACTTATTCTCAAATCTCTTCCTATATCAAAGACAACATATAGAATAGTCATTGTAGAGCTGGAGGAGCAGAAGAAGCAGATACAGGGGAATCAAGAGAAGGGTTTTATATGCTCGTGTGCTTTACCATTGGGTGAACTCGTACTCTTAGTCAAAAAAGGATAGATCAATGAACCACTTCATTTCATTTCATGATCTAATCGAAATAATGATAAAGAACAAGTATCCCCTGCCATGGATAGATGAATTGTTCGATCAGCTTCATGGGGCCTGTTATTTCTCTAAGGTGGACCAACAGTCAGGATATCCCCAATTAAAGGTGAGGAAAGAAAATATTCCCTAGACTATCTTTTGAACGAGGTATAAACACTATGAGTTTATAGTGATTCTATTAATACTCACTAATTATCTAGAAATATTCATGTATTTAATGAATATAATCTTTAGAGATTACCTCAAAAATTTTTGGGTGGTCTTTATTAATGATATTCTGATATACTACAAGAGTAAAGAAGAACACGAGAAGAATTTGAATACTGCGCTAAAGACATTATGAAGGGAGAATCTATATACAATGTATAGTAAATGTGTGTTTTTGATAGAGGAAGTATCATTCTTGGGGCAGGTTATCAACTTCAAAGGGATATCTATGGACCCTTACAAGACCAAGGAAATTGAAGAGTAGCCCATGCTAGTATTTGTAATGGGGTTCCGTAGCTTTCTGAGTCTATCCGGGTATTATTGAAGATTTATAAATAACATTTAATGATTTTCAAACACACTGAACAAGATGGCATGGATGGGAGTAAATTTTTTCTTGATTTTGGAATGTAAATACTGTTTTATAGAGTTGAAAAAGAGGCTTATCATTGTGCAAATGCTTACACTCCCAACAAGTATAGAACACTTTGTGGTCTAAAATGATGCTTTAAAGAAGGGATAATGCTATGTGATGATGAAAAATGATAATGTGATAGCCTACACCTCAAGGAATCTAAATATCCATGAGAAAAATTATCCTACACATGATCTAGAGTAAGTGACTATGATATTTGCATTAAAAATATGGAAGCATTATCTCTATGGGGAGAAGTGTGAGATATATACCGATCACAAGAGTATCAAATATATATCCATTGAAAAATATCTTAATATGCACCTGTGAATATGGATAGTGCTCATCATGGATTATGACTACCCAATCCACTACCAACCCCTTAAGGAAAATAAGGTAGCAGATTCTTTAAGTCGAAAAGATCCTACCTCTTTATCAATTATGAGAATTTAAAGGGGTATGATCTTATTAGATTTATATAGGATAGACATGGGAATAATTATGGGAGGAATATATTCAATCCTTCATCAAATGTTTTTTCAACCATCCCTTATGGATAAAATAAAGGATGCTCAAAGAAAATATGTGGAAACTCAGAAAAGGGAAGAAGCCATTAGAAATAGAAAATCCTATGAATTCATGATTGATGAGGAAGGAAATGTATGATTCAAGTCATAATTATGTGTTCTATCCGATCTAGAGATAAAGAATGATCTTTTGAATGATTCAGATAGCCCAACTTTATCTATTCGCCTAGGGTGCCAAAAAATGTATCGAGATATTTGAGATAACATTTGGGGGATAATTTGAAGAAGGAGATTGTTGAGCATACATCAAAGTGCCAAGTATGATAGAAAGTGAAGTCTAATAGGAAAAAGTATAAGTGGATTATGCAACCACTACCGATACCAAATTTGATGTGGGAGAACATCACCTTGGATTTTTTCACTGGAATTCCAAGGAAATCTATAGGAAAAATTTCAATATGGGTCATTGTGGATCATCTTACAAAGACAAATCACTTTATTTCCATTTGAGAGGACTTCTCATTGGATCAAAATTCATAGATATATATCAAAGAGGTGTTAAGGATTAATGGAGTACCACTATATATTATATCGGATGGAGATCCCATGTTCACCTTGATGTTTTGGAAAAGTCTCCAACATGCTTTAAGAACCGAACTGAACCTTAGTACGACTAATCATCCCCAAACTGATAGCCAATTTTAGAGAACTATTCAGACATTGAAAGATATGATGAGATCATGTTTTATGGACTTAAAATGAGGATGATACCAACATATTTCTCCAGTTTAATTCTCCAACAACAATTGTTTCCACCTAAGAATCTGAATGGTAACATACGAAGCCATTTATAGGAAAAGGTGCATAACACCAGCATGTTGGGAAGGAGTCAGTGAGCGTAAGCTTCTAAGACCTGAAATGATTTAAGAAATGGTGGAGAAGTTGAAACCATTCTTTAGCACATCCAGGTAGCCCAATGTTTACAAAAGAGTTGTGTAGGTAATCGTTGACAAGACCTTGAGTTCAATGATGGAGACAAAATATTTCTATACATATAACTATGAATGAAGTTCATGAGGTTTTGAATGAAAGGAATGTTATGTCCCAGGTACATAGGCTTCTTTGAGATTCTTGATTATGTCGGTGTTGTAGCCTATTGTCTAGCATTTTCACCTACCATTTCTAAAGTACACGATGTCTTCTATGTATCTTTCTTAAGGAATTACATACTACATCGTTCAAATGTACTCTCTTCAGAGGTTCTAGAGTTGTAGAATTATATTTCATACAAGGAGAAGCCAATGAAGATCTTAGATCATATAGATGATTTTCTATGTAACAGACTACTCACCTTGTCAAAGTACTATGAAGGATCCATAAGAATATAGAGGAAACATGGGAACTGGAGGAGTCAATGAATGATAATTACCCGCACCTATTTATGAATTAGAATTTAAAACAAAATATCAAGGGAGAAAGTTCATAAAGGGAGAATAATGTAACAACACAATGTTTTATCAATGGAAATTAAATTCTTATAGTTAGTTCATATATTCACATGAAATCCAAACACAATGAACTACAAAATATTATGTGACCTTTAAACATAATACTTTCACTTTTGTGATTAGAATTTTGAAAATCTGACATACACAGTTGGGATCAGTAAGATGGTTAAAGTCCGATAAGACAAAATTAATTTTTTAGTGAATAGTAACTAACCCTTATGACTAGTAATGTTACCCATATGAATAGTCATATGACCCGTATGAATATTAAATCTCCCAAAAGAATATTAACCTCACCCATGATTATATAAATAAAATTTAGGCATCATATAAGTGATAATATGACCATATTAAATGTATGGGTTATTTTTTAAGTAATAAATAATTAATTACAATTAATTATTTAATTTAAAAGAAAATTTATTTTTCTAAATGTTTCTCATAAATTATCAATTTCATGTCTTCTGGTTTTAAGACAATTTTATACGAGCTTTTGTAAATTTGAAAGCATTATAAAATCCGATACAGTTTTAAAATCCATATTTTCAAGTAAATTATGATTTTAATTAAAAATTAAATTAATCATATTTAGAATTTTTTTTATGATAAATGGATTTCATTTTTGGATTCTTTATTTCTATAAATGGTTAGCGTGAGTTTTGGTGATTTTTCTATCATACTTGATTTTTTGATGAATAGTGAAATATAGTAATTTTTCATATATATTAATTATAAGATAAATGGACTATTCTTAGCATCATGGATGATATAAGGAAACATAGTTAGAATTCACGGGCACTTATTACTATTTTTGGTCATGGAATCATCATTATTTCTTGTCTTATAGAAAAATAATAAACTAATGATTAAAATATTAAGAAAACTCTCCCCCTCCACTATAAACACCACCCACACTCTGCTCATCTCTTCACTCATCTCAAGCTTTGTTCCTTCCCTAAATTATTCCCAAATAACTCTTCAAGATCCTGACCAACGTCCATGAGCATTTTTATCCTCAAAAGTCCAAATCCCCTCTAGTTAAGAGGCTCTCAAGGAAGATTAAATCAATATGTAAATTCCTATTTTCTTTTCTTTCATTTTTTTTCATGTTCCTTTGTTATCTTTTGTTTCCTACACTCTCCTCATCCAAATGGTATGAAAACTCCAGTACCATACATGTGCTGGAATGTTTTATTCCATTGGGATAATTTATTATCATCTCTCCTTTCCCCTCCTTTCATGGATACTTTTATGATATGCCCAATCACGTTGTTTTTTGACATGATTATGATACCCATTTATTTATATGAGTGACCTTATGTTTATGATTGTTTATGTATGATTTTATTTGTGTAAAGAATATTAATAAAAATTTTATGATGGATGCACCTAGATATAACTTCAATTCCTTTGGTAAATTTGATTCTCTTGAGTAGTTATGTGAAACAGTCTTAGCAGTTAGCCTTGACTCATGCTACCATGTGCAATAGTGTTGGTCGTTAACCATGAATTTTGATCCTCTATGGGCAATGAGCCTTGAATCATGCTAAATTCATGATTTATGTTTCTTCTATATTACAATTAATTCATGTTTATATGATCCCTTGTTTATATCTTATGATTCCATGTGTTCCATGCATTTTATTTTCACTATACCATGCCATCTAACCCATGTGTTAATGTTTTATTACTATTTTTTTCCCATAATAGGCTTTTAGCTCATCCCTTTTTTCATGTAATCCCCAGGGTACCCTTTGAAGATGTTAGGGATCAATGGAATACAATATCTCGTTATGAAGATTAAACAAAGAAGTGTTTTTAGTCCAATGTTTTTAGTTTTATAAATCTGGTCTTGAAAATCACTATACTTAACAATAATTCTCTTTTACTATGATGTATAATTTTGCTTAAAATCAAGTAATGTTATGTTTAAAAGGCAAGGGTCGCTATATAGAAAACTAGTTCAGGTACCAGGGTGACCTAGGTCGGGGTGTCACAAAGTTGAATTTGAGTAGGTTCTTTATTTTATTTTCCTTACTATGTTGGGATGGTATAAAGCACACTAAGATGTGTAAAAATCTGTAAATGAGCCTATTCCTTGGATTATCATACCAACGTATAGGAGAAAATATCAATTTCATTGGATATGACTTGATGTTCGGAATTTTTCTTATTACAATCGATTTGATTCCACCATTGGGTTAAGCACATCATGTGTGATGTTATTATTATTATGATACTAGAATTACATTTTATCATTGGCACATGATGATAAGGAATAATTGATCGTGCATAGCTTTGTGTGCTTAATATGATTTAATTTCAATATATTATTCCATTCAAGTTCATTTTCTTTTCCGGAATGCATTATTTTTTTGTATGTTCCTTGGGGAATATATATTTTCTGAATCGAATGTTTTGACACAAAAGGAAATAGAATAATTTTTTATTAATGTGTCTATATCAACTAAAATGGTTTTCCAAATATATTTTGATATCGTGATCTTAGTTAATCAATTATCACACATTTGAGTTATGTAAATGAGGTTAAATAAAATTAAACATTAGTTGATTTTGAATATATGGATGACATTTAGAATTTAAAGAGTGTATGTACCTCCATAAATTAGAAATAAAGATTCATTTAGTCAAATCAGTTTATATTGCGGGTTACATTCTGCTATCGAATATAAAGGTTTGGATGCATTTACATGAAATATGAATTGGAATTTATAAAACATGTAAATATATACATTAAGAATGGTACTTTAGTTAACTCCACTATTATATAGTTTCCAATTGATGAGGTTTTAGACTCGCCTGATTGCTCCCGAGCACTCATCCTGCTTCCCTCTCCAAGGGTTCCAGCTTCTCCCAGCAGTGGCTCTCATTCGCCCTCAGATGGCACCCCACTCGCCTGGTTGTTCCTGATCACTCACCCTAGCTTCCCTCTCCTAGAGTTTCAGATTGTCCTGGAGGCAGCTCTCATTCTCCCTCAGATGCGCTCTTTATCAGTTTTTTTTCTCTCTCTTGCTCTCTTTTCCCCTCTCTGTGCTAGTCCTCCAGTTTCCTCCCCGTCCACTTCTCCGCGCTCTGACCTTGCGATCCTCATCTTCTCTCCAGGTCGGATTGGGAGCATGGGATTTGCTGAGGTTTTGGGAGAAAGGTTTGGGGTACGGAAGGTTTCCAGGCACTAATAGAGTTGTGATTTCAGACTAGGGTTTCGGTACCATTCCTTTTTTATTTTTTCCCCGCTTTTATCTTTCTCCCCATAGTGACTTTCACTTGACTAGGGATACGCTTCCTCTTAGTTTTCCTTCTCTCTTTCTCTCATTTTCTTGCATTGTGATGCACTCTATTTTTCTTCCCATTTTCCTCACTACAATCTGATCTTGCATTCCTCAGCTTCCCTCCAGGTCAGTTTTGGAGCGGGGGATTCGCTAAGGTTTTAGGAAACCAGTATGACAGAAGATATATTTCTAGGTGCTCCAGGGTTGGTCCTTCCTAGTGTTTCAATCCCAATCCCCTTTTCAGCTAGACGAAGGTTCTGATGGAATTTTTTGGTTTGGTTTTTATCTGTTTAGGTTATGGAAGACGCCATCGGTGGTTCATGATGGTTATTTTTATGGTTATGATTCCTTTCTTTTCGCTTTTTGATGAAGTGAGTTTGAAATGTACTGGTGTTCTGGATGTTCCGAGTTTACGATGGCATGTTGTTGTCATTTTACGGTGGTTACGAAGGTCTTTCCTGTGACCAGCGTGATGTTGGGTCTGTAACGGCGCGAACTATCTGGTCGGAGATGGTGGTGAGTTTATTCTCCGGCAGTTTAGACGAAAATGAACAAGACACTGACGATGGAAAAGGTAGTGACGTGACCGACTCTCTTGGATTGAGGTCTCTTAATGATGGCTGATCGTTTGTGGATTGATATTGGTTTTCTCAGGGTTTGAGGGGGATGTGGCAGTTCCTTTGTATTTTACCTCTTGAAATTTGAATGTTTGAATGTTTGAACATTGAATTTGGTGCGTAGTGGTTTTTGCGAAGGTGGGATATGCATGTACTGGTCTATGTCTTTGTATGGTTCCCACTTACCCAAAAAGTGGTTTTTAAAAAATAAAATAGTGATGTGATGTGAAAAAAAATATAGTTGCAAGACTTGATAAATCGAAAATTCTAATATGATCATCGTTTAATGTTATGAAAAATGGAAACATAAAGGGAATTTTCCACTATAAATTTCAATAGAAACATTATATACTGGGTCCCCTAGCTAAAACAAAGAGGTTGACGCAAACACAACCTTGTAGTGGGAAGTAGGCAATGTATGTTGTGTTCATTATGGTTGTTACTATCACTAATAATTGGATTTAGGATTAGTCAGAGAGGTGATACTCATATATAGGAATGATTGTACATATCTTATTATTATATCTGTAAACATAATAATAATAAATTATATCTGAGGCATGTTCCTACAATTTTTAGATCTATTCCACCATTAAATCCCTGAGTTATGTGCAAAGAGGGTGGTTCTGGCCATGCTCTGAGGGAGGTGGGCCCTAAGAGACAATGTTACCTCTAGTAGTTCCACCTACATAACCTCCTAATATGACCAACATGAATGATGTAACACAGTTTTGAGAGGGATTCCTGCACATTATAAAGACTATGTTGGGTTCTTCATGACCAACCTCTTCTATAGAATTGTTGACCTAAGAATTTAAGAAGGATGTTCCATCTCTATTTTTAGGGGAATGAGGTCTTTAGGATGCTAATTCATAGATAGAGGTCATGCTATCAATTTTCGATCACCCTGAGGAACCTACCGATAGAATAGTGATGCTCTCCACTTGCATGCTTCAGGATTCTACCAAATGATGGTGGGATGATTTAAATGAGGATAATCAACACCTAAGTATGACTTGGGGAAATATTTATTCAAGACTCAATGAATTTTTCTTTTTAAATACATTGAGAGAAGATAGGGATATAGAGTTCATGAACCTAGATCAAGGAACCATGTCCGTCATGGACTAATTAGCTCACAATATGGTGCTTTAATGTTTTATGCCGACCCTATCAAGAGATGAGCTATGTAGGGTGATAAATTTCAAGGATGGACTTAGATACAACATATAATCATAGGTAAATGTTTTTAGGCAAGATACTATCCTATAAATTGTAAATCAATCCATTACTACTGAATAGAACTTGAGGGGAACTGATAGTATAGTGTATAATGGATTAGTATCCAGAGAGAGTGGTGGTTCCTCCAGTTGTCAAAACAATATCATGAGATTTCTTTAGGGAATTGGAAACCACAGTATCCACAATGTAAATTTGTTAGTTTTCTATTTGTGTGAGAGGAATGAGAAATTGAATCTTCAGTGTGACTAGATCCTAGTCAAGTGTAGAGCCTGCAGATGAATGGTCCATATTTTGAGGTTTTGCTAGACCTTCCCATCTTTTCTAAGTGGGAGTGGATTTATGATAGCACCACTTTGTAGATCTTGAGAAGTACATACATGTGAGGTAGGGATTTGGGGTATCATTAACTAATTAGGATGAGGAGAAGGTCATGGACATAGTAGCTAGACCTCTTTTTTTCAACATTAGTAGAGAATCCCATCTCAAAGAAGTCAAGTTGGATGTAAAGTCTATTGACCAGTCTAGTTGCATGCAGTACATCTCATACCCTAGGAGAAAAGAATATGTACTTTTATAGTATGAGGTACTATTCTGGTAGCCACTACTATCATGATTTTTTTTATTTTTTATAGTGTTCTTACACTCGTTTATTTCTTTATCAATCATGGAAATTATTGGGATTGAAATTCAGTACTTATATAGAGTGATGAAACATGATTCTCCATTGAGAATTTAATTGGATAATGTATGCCAATGTAAATAATATCCCCTCGAGGCAGGTAGTTATCATTTCTTATGGTACCTCTCAATTCTTGATGTATTGAATTTTATTTTACCCAAATTTACTTTTTTAAATTAATTGGGAAAATTCTGAGACCAAGCATTGAGACGACGTGAGATTCCAAGGCCCGATGTTCCCAAAATGACATGGTAAAAATGTTATGTTTTTAATAAAATATGCAGGAAATTTCTTTTTTAAATGGTAATAACTTCAAGATGGGTGCTCAGATCATAAATTTGAGGGCACCATTACATTCAGATCACCAGCTTTACCTTAGGCTGGGCCCAACATCTACTAGCCCAGGTCGAGGGTGAATGTTAGATTTTCGACGTAGACATCATTAAAATATTTATAATAAAAATATTTTATTGATTGTTATGTTTTGATTCAATAACATTTTTCCTTTTAATAAACTATGTTAGAGAAATTTAGGGTCATATTCATAACCCTATAATTCCCTCGAGGCAAGGAGAAGGAAGACCTATCCCAATGACAAATGCCGACAGATCCAGAATCGTTGAAGACACAGAACCCCATTATTCCTTAATTACTGATCCAACATCGAGGTAGTGTGTCGATTTCTTTATTATTTATTTTAACCTTCATAGAATCAAAAAATGAATGCAGACCATCCTGAGAACAAGTCGATCCACAGTTCGACCATTATTGCTAGTTGGTTGATTTATTACGGGTTTTAAATGGGTATTAAATCGTAGTGATTTATTAGTTATTTCTTCTTCATGATACCGCATACATGAATGGATCAAGGACAATATTAAAAAGGGAAATATTATTTATATGGGTGTTCATATGCTTCATATCTCTCCTTAATCGATCTCATTCTTCGTTCATTCTTCACCCTTCAAAACCCTATGTGAGTGATCGATCGTTGCGTCCACGATCCAAGGCACCACGATCGGAGACCAAAGATCCAATGCTATGATAAAACCAATGTGGTGTGATGATAGGTGTGACATGATCTGGCCAAGGAATCAACACAAGGTGGGCCGTTGGAAGGGTGATCGGTGGTGAGAACTGGATGTGGCCGGCGGGGCTTGTCCATGGAAGATGCGAAGCAGTAGAGGCCACCAGCAGGGAGGATATCGGTGGCGAAAGTAGTGTCCTGAGAGGGGGGTTGGGCCAAGAGGAGTGCATAGCTGGATGAGATGCCATAAGGTTGGCTGGTGGTGGAGGTGGAATGCAGTTCGGCGGGACCGCGTGGGAGCCCACAACAACGGCGGCTGTGGGTGGTGATCGGGACATGGAGACAATTGGGTCAACAAGTGGATGGGGTCTATATAGAACCCATTGTGGCAGAATCTATGGGGAAGGGGGCCGAGATGTGGTTCCATCCATGTTGAACATTGTTTCCACATTGGGCAGGAGTGCACGATAGAGCGGTTCACTGAAGGATCCGGCCCACATGAGGTGGGCCGAGCTGGATGATTCGGGCCGCTCCGGTGGCCCAGCAGGTTGGACCGCATGGCCCGGTGGCCCTATAGGCCAGCCCCATCAGGCCAACCCAGACCAACCAGGTTGGGTTGGCTTGGATGAACTGGCTCAGGTTGGGTCGGGTCAACTAGACCCGGTTAAGTTGAATTTGGACAGGACCCTTTTTACGAAATTGGAAAATTCATTCAAACTGTGTGTTCGTTTGAAGAGCCATTTGCATATTTGAGACCTTTGAAAAAGGTTGTAATTTTTAGATATTATACGTGAGTATTTGTGTAAGTAGGAATAAAAACTAATGGATTGAGGAGTAGGTTCCCCCTAAACAAGTGTGCTATGAGTGGAATCCAGTGGCTGGTTGGGAATATGTGATCTCAGTGACTATGTGACTTGGAGGACTACTTGACCTATCAACACACTGTCTTCCATCAAAGCTCCATGTTCCATCAATGATCTATGTTCCATCAATGCTCTATGTGATATCAACACTATGTGCTCCATCAATGTCCTGAAAACATCACCGCTTGGGGCACCATTGATGCTCTGTACGCCATCGATGCTCTATGCGCCATCGGCACTCTGTGCTCCACTAAATCATCTAGTGTCATCGAGACTAAGGGATCTGTGTTCCAGAACAAGAAATATGTCTCTTTGTACTTTATACATGTACCTGTGTGAGATTAACTTATTGAATATACTTTGTGTGTTTCCTTTGTGGTGTACTTGGTGTTTTTCCTTAGTGTCTTACTCCATGTGTTTTCTTTCTGGTATACTTCATGTACTTTTTAGTGGTATTTTCCTTTGTGGTTTTCAGGTACCAACAAAGTATTGTTTTACTCCCCCATTCATGGGATATTCCCACACATGTTGTATCATCTGCAGATGACTGACACTTTGATGAAGTCCTTGGTGGACCGGGGCTAGGTGGTTCTTATAGAGAGTCCGGAAGGATGAGGTGTGGTTAAATGACTTCAGATAACTGTTTCTGTAACTACACTTTAGGTAGGGTCTTATGCAGGATAATTCCAAGATCATCTAATTTTTTTAGTTGGGAATGTATTTTGACTCCATTTAAATTTAGATTTTGTATTATCGTACTCTATTGTTGGTATCTAAGTGGAAAACAAACCATTTTTACTTATTGTTTTCAGTTTCAACACTTTGGGCTTTGACATGGGCACATGTGTACAAGTACATTGGAAAATACCTTCCATTTGTGGGATATTCATACCCAGTGGCAGTATCCATACCCTAGCTTATTGGAAAATGGATTGGGGTAGTCAAGAAACATGCCCCGAGGGATGGGTTATGATATAGTGGTATCAAAGCCATGCTATACCTAAAGAACCAAGAGTCTATGCGGCTGGTTTGGGGAAACAATGTTTTGTGTTTTGAGTTTGGATTTCAGGTCAGGGACTCTAGTGTTGGAGCGATGGATGAAGTATCCCTACACTTGGAATCCAAATTATTCTTTTTGAATTGGTAAATAAAAACACTAGTTATATGGAAAATTAAATGGTATATGAATCATATTGAGTGAGTGTGTTCTCATTCCTTTCTTGAGTCAGTGTATGCACAACAAGTATACTCTATTGAATATGGTACATCTTGATATATTTTAGGATGCCTCCACAGAGACAGCTATCCTGGATTCTAATTCATGATGATGAGGATGATATGCCTAGTGCTGAGGTATTGGTAAATGGACCAGTACCGAAGATAGAAACCTTAGGTGGTGTACCAGTGATACCACCACATGGAGGGATGCAGTTGAAACCATCATTTCTGGTATATGATGCACACAGGATGAATGCATTTCATGAGTTCCAGAGGTAGAGACCTCCCAGTTTTAGGGGTGAGCAAGACCTACAGGAAGCTGAGGATTGGTTGGAGGTGGTTACACATGTCTTCTGCCTAGTGAGAATGCCTCTTGACCCAATGGAAGTCATAGCCACAAGTCTTCTACTTGGATCAATGGGAAGATGGTGGAGATCAGTGATCCAGATGCATGCGAAGACAAATCTCACTTGTAAATACATCATGTTTCCCTTTAGGGAGGAGTTCCTTCCAATGACGTTATGATCTATCCGTATATAGAAGCTACTTCATTGGAAGCAGGGTAGCCAGACATTAGCGGAGTACTGGATGAGATTTAGGGTCCTTTATCACTACTCCAAGGATATGGTGTGGGACCCATTATTTAGGTCCTGGAACTTCAAGTAGGGGATAGGTAGGGAAATCATGCAATATATGGTATCCATTAGCATCCCTACATATGTTGGGGTACTAGAGCATGCTCTGTTAGTCGATAGATTTTTGGCGGAGCAGAAACCGATTGCGAGAGCTACCACCTGGCATCAGGTAGTTGAATCTTCGACAAATGATAGGAAAAATTTATCACAAGGATCCAAGAGGGTCAAATAGTTCATTAGATGACCACCGCACGTGGGGTCAGTGGTGAGAGACTCCTAGGGAAGACAGAGTCAGCCGAAGGATAGGCTGTGTTACTCATGCAGTGATTAGGGACATATGAATAAGGATTTCCTAACTCACCATACAGATAATTAGCAGACTATCGAGGCACCACCAAGGTAGAGGTGATGGTATAATGATGGAGGTCCTCTAGGATGTGGATGTGGAAGAGGAGATGGATGGGAAACAGGAGGTGGGTGGAGGTTTGAGGTACCACAACCACCACCCTAGGCGGTCCACCATGGGCTCAAGGCACTTGTGTACAGGGATGAGGCTAGCTACGGGAGATGGAGACTTATGATCATATCCATCCAAAGTTTATTAATCTTATGATCTTTGAATTTTCCACCCTATATGTAGTTTTTATAGACACATGTTCCAGTAACTCTCTTATTTCCACGGCCATAGTTTGAGACACGACGATTCCAATGGAACCGTTGACTCGATCCCTATGCTTAGAGACTCCTATAGGGGAATATTCTTGAATCACAATCTGGTGCTGACAATGTCCCCATACTCTAGGGGAAATGTTTATCAGTTGGGATCTCTTAGTGGTAGCATCGAGGTCTTATGAAATCATTCTTGGTATGGACTTTTTATCTTTAGTTCATGCCCAGATTGACAATTTTAGGCCCATAATGTGGTGTGTTAGTGGAGATGGGACCAGATATTCCCTTTTCAGTGAAACAGAAACCCAAAAAGAATAGTATGGACTCTCTTTTAATATGGTTCATCCAATCACACACTAGTTGGCTTGCATGACCCTGGGTGCAGTGGATGAGTTTAATCATCAGTTTCTAATAGTGGTGGATGAGTATGAGGAAATCATTCCTGAAGATGTTGCATGATTACCTCCTCATAGGGATGTGGAATTCTGTATTAATATATACCCAAGGAAAACACTAATATCTACACCTGCATATCAGATGGCTTTGTGGAGCTTCTTGAGTTAAGGGTACAACTAGAGGACTTGTAGAGTAAGGGATTTGTGAGACCCACAGTTTCACCCTTTGCATTCCCAGTGTTGTTTTTCATGAAGGAAGACCGGAGATGGAGGTTATGTGTGGACTTATAAAACCTTAAATTGAGTTCAATGAAGAATATGTATCCACTACCGAGGATTTACGACCTCTTTGATCAGCTGAAGGGAGTGTGATAGTTCCTAAAAATAGAACTCAGATATAGTTATCGCCAGCTTCAAGTACGGGATGAGGACATCCTGAAAACATCTTTTAGATGTCAGTATGAACTCTAATAGAACATAGTGGTGCTGTTTGTCTTGAAAAATTCCACAACAATGTTATTGGGACTCATGAACATGATCTTCTAGACAAACTTAAACTGCTTCATCATGGTCATCCTGAATGACATCCTGGTGTACTCAGTGTCCGAGGAGGAATGTATGATACACTTGAGTATGGTCATAGAATTTATCTGGGATCAATATTTTTTAAGAGTCTCTCTATATGTTAGTTAAGGATTTGAGAGGTAAAATTTTTAAGGAACATTATTTGAAATGTGGGTGTTGTAGTTGATCCAGTGACAATTGAAGCAATGATTTCTTAGAAGCAACCCAAGAGTGTTATTAAGGTACAAAGTTTCTTGGGTCTGGCTAGGTACTATTAAAGGTTTTTACCCTAATTTTACAAGGTAAAAACACCCTTGATGTCCTTCACATGGATGGGGTATCCTTTCGTGTGGATAGAGAAGTTCCAAAAGTGCTTTCAGAAGACGAGTAAGAGATTGATGAGTGCTCCCATACTAAGATTATTGGAGGAGGGTTTTGAGTATGTGGTATTCTATGATGAATCTAGGACCATGTATGGTTGTGGATTGATACATGGTAAATCAGTGGTTGCCTACAGTTTTCACTAGTTGAGGAAGCATGAGAAGAACTACATGACCCATGATCTTGAGCTAACAGCGATAGTCTTTTCATTAAAGACGTGGAAACACTACCTGATGGGTGAGTGGTTTACCATATAATCTAACCAAAATTACTTCAAGAATATATTCTCTTATAAGGATATAATCTTGATATAGATACAGTGTCTAGAGTTCCTCCAGGACTATGATATTGAAATTTTCCATACTCTCCGAAGGGGAATGTAGTGGAATATTCTCTCACTAGGAGATCTAACTTACAATTTCTAAGTGAGGCATCAAATTAGTTACCCCTACACTCTTATAGTGAGTTTGAGAGGAATATATCATAGATTGAAACTATGAGACTACACATGCTCAGCTTTCCATAGGGAATACCCCTAATGGATATTAGAAATGTAGGGAGAATGTATTCATTTTTAGAGGACACATAGTAGTACCAGTGAATTTACATGAGGATATCCTGAGAGAGTTTAACGCATCCCATTAGGTGGTACATCTAGGAGTTGAAAATATGTATCATTACTTTCAGCATCAGTTCTTATTGAAATAGATGAATAAGAAAGTGGTGGAGTTTGTTTCTAGATGTCTCACTTGATAGGAAGTGAAGGCTGAGCACCTGGTTCTAGATTGCTTGAACCAACCACTTGAGGTGATAGAGTGGAATTGGGATTGAATATTGATATAATATGTGATATATTTACCACACATGTCTAAGGGAAACCATACCATCTAGGTGATCATTGACCAACTCACCAAGCTAGCCCAATTTTTACTGATCTATGAGTAGAGTTCAGTAGAGAGATTGAGATGCCTCTACATGCAAGAGATGGTTTTGAATCATGGAGTTCCAAAAATGATCATCTCATATTATGATTCTCACTTTACATACCAGTTGTAGAAGGGATTTATGGTGGTGTTTGGGACTCAGTTTCACTTGGGTATGACGTTTCATCCCCAAACGGATGGCCAGATGGAGATGACTATCGAGGTTCTAGTGGATATGCGATGTACTAACACACTAGACTTTGGATGTAGTTTAGAGGACCACATAACACTTGTGTATTATGAATACATCATCATATACCACACCACCATTGGTATATGTCCGTTCAAGGCCTTGTACGAGTGACCCTCCATGTTACCCCTATTCTAGAAATACCCAGGAGAGTCAGTAATCATGGGTCTAAAGTTGGTATGGGCTTGCACTAAGAAGGATCAGATCATCCAGGAGTAGATGAGGAATGCACAAAACAATAAAACGTTATATGCTGATAGGAGGAAGAGGCCTTTGGAGTTTAAAGAGGGATACTATCTATTCCTTTGTGTATCACCTTGGGGGGGTTTTAGATATATAGCCATGATGGAAAGTGATCTCTGAAGTACATCATCTCTTTTAAGAATATAGGAAGATTTTGCGAAGTGGAGTACCATATATCTCTACGAATGTAGTTTCACAAGGTTCATGATTTCTTCCACATGTCATTGTTTAGGAGGCATGCGTTCGATCCATCATATGTGATTTTCTACAGTGAGCAGGAAACTGATTTTTGGGAGACTTTTGTAGAGTACTTGATGGAGATTGAGGATTTATAGGACTTGATCCTTAATGGATGGTTTATTTCTCTTATATGCATCAAGTGGAAGCTTAAGAATCTCCAGGAGAGCACGTGAATATCCAGAAATTTTCACCTAGTCTTAGGAGCAGAAGTCTTAGATCCGTTCTCTATACCATAAAATTTTTGTTGAGTATCCCTTGTTTTGTCTTTTGACGATGTAAAGACCTATGGTGGGGAGAATTTCATGACACATATTTTCTCCAGTTTTTTTGTAAATCTACAAGGAAAATTCTGAGACCAGGCGCTATTATGGCATGAGATTCCATGACCTGGTGTTCCTAGAATGATATGGTGAAAAATTTAATATTTTTGACAAAATGTGTGGGTGATATTTTATTTAAATGAAAATAACTTCTAAATGGGTGCCAAGATCATAAATTCAAGGGCATTGTTGCATTCCGAGCCATATCTTTACCTTATTTAAGGCCTAACGAGCACTGGTGAGGGTTGAGAGTGAATGTTAGATTATGTATGTGAACATCATTAAAATATTTTTAATGAAAATATTTTATTGAACATTACATGTTGACATAATGGTAGTTTCCATTTTCGTAAACCATGTCATAGGAATTAATGGTTATCGCCATAACCCTAGAATTCCCCTGAAAAAAAAGATATGGAAGAACTCTCCCAACAACAAATGTTAGCGAATCAAGGATAAATGGTGACATAGAAATCCATTATTTTTCAACGACTAATCCATCCTTGAGTTAGGGTGTTGATGTCTTTGTGATTTCTTTTCCCCTTCATAGAATCAAATGGTGAACACGAACCAACACATGAATAGGTTGATCCATGGTTTGGTTATTCATACGAGTTGGATAATTTATTACTAGTTTAAAGGGGAATTAAACCATATTGATTTATTTGTTGTTGTTTCTTCATGACCCCACTAACAAGAATTGATTAAGGATGACACAAACAATGCCCAGTTTTGTTCTATGTGTGTTTATATTCTTGATCTCTCCCCTAAATCGATTGCGTTATTTGTTCATTCTTCACCCTTCGAAACCATATGAAATTGATCAATCATTTCACCCACAATACAAGGTACAATGATCCATGAACATGTATCCAACACATTGAAAACACCATGGTGGTGAGATGAAAGGAACAATACATTCTGGCCAGGTAGTCAGTGGTCAAAATGGGATGCAGCCAGTTGGTACACTCCAGGGGAGGTGCGATGTAGTGGAGTCCACGAAATGGGGTAGTAGCGGCCCAATAGGGTGGCCGAGTTAGGTGGAGTGTGGAGTAGGATGGGCCATCAGCTGGGTGGCCTGCAATAGAATATGGTTTGGCAGGACCATGTGGGAGCCCACGATAGTGGAGGCTACAAGAAGTGACGTGGAAAAAACGACAAGTGGATAACACATGGTTACAGTCTACGTGGATCCTTTAGTGAAGTAAGCCCTGATAAGGGGTCTAGGACACGGTTCCATCTGCATTGAATGTGGTGGCCATGTTGACCAGTAGTGCACGAATGAGCTGCGGCCCATATGCTGTGGGCTAGCCAAGATAAAACGGGATGCTTTGGTGGACCAGTGGGCTAGGATGTGTGGCCCAGTAGCCCAATGGTCTACACCAGTTCTGTACATGCCCATTCAGTCAATTCAGACTGGCACAAATCGACTTGGTCATGTCGGGTCGGCTGGACCGTGTCGGGTCGGACTTAGACAAGACCTAACCCTTTTTACTAATTTGTAATTATCTTTCAAACTATATTTTCTTTTGATGATATGTTTGTAGAATTGTGACCCTAGTGACAGGAAGGTAGTTTTGCGATAATCTATGTGAGTTTTTGTAGAATTTGGAATATGAAATAATGGCTAGATATGTAGGTTATCTCAGTAAAAGTGTACTGCGATAGGAATTCTATGGTTGGATAAGACTATGTGATCATTGTGACTATGTGACCTGAGGGATAACTTGACCCATAAAATCTCTATGTGCCATTTATGATGCGTGTTCCATTGAGGATTGGTGCTCTATCAATGGTCCATGCACTATGAAAATTCCTGGCACTATCATAGGTCCGAGCACCATCGACGCTCTATGTGCTACAAATCCTCTATGTGTCATCGACACAACATGTACCCTCAATGATTTGTGAACCATCGACATTCCATGCTCCATTAACACTTTTTCCCCCCGGAAACTTATAGTGTCATAGATATTGAGGGATGTATGTACTACTACTAGAAATCCTTCTTTTCGTGCTTTAGACTTGTACCTGTGTGAGATGACCATATTGACTATACTTTACGTGTTCACTATGTGGTTTACTTAATGTGTTTCCTTTGTGATGTACTTCGTGTGTTTCCTTTTTTGTATAATTCATGTACCACTTAGTGGTATTCACCTTTTTGGTTTCAATTACCCTACTGAGTACTGTTTTACTCACCCCTATGTGGGCTATTCCCGCACTTATCGGGTCTTGTGTAGACAATAGACGTTTTGACAGAGTCCTTGGATTATCAGGGCGAAGTGGTGGTTAGAGAGAGGTCAGATAGACGAGGTGCTCTTATGCTACTTCAGACAGCTGTTTCTATACCTACCCTTTAGGTAGGGTTTTCTGCAGATGAATTCCATGATCTTGTACATCTCCTTTTAGTTGGGCTTGTATTCTAGCCCTATATTCTTTTCAGTTTTGTACTATCGTACATTATTTTTTCTATCTTAGTGTAACAAATTCCTATTTACATAATATTTTTAGTTTCCGCACTCTGGGTTTGTATATGGGTGCGTGTGTACATGTACTTAGGAAAATTCCTCCAATTTGAGGGTTTTTCCTACCCAGTGCTAGTCTCCAACCCCTAGCCTATTAGAGGTGTTCATGGGGTTGTAATGGAACTGGATCGTGAGGATAGGTCATAACACCGGATATGAAAGGATTTTATTTCATTATTAGGATTGACTAGTTAGTCCCTTATCATACATAGGTGGATTTATATCACCATAGGGTTTCATTTACATAACTATAGAGTGATAGTTATCTTCACCAGGTTGAATGGGATGTTAAATAAATTAGATATATACCATAGCATCATGGGATGGGTGGAGTGAAAACTCAGATTTTTTGCCTTTATATGAATGATAATTATTTACATTGCATTTTCCCACCCTTAATAGATCATTTCAGTGTTGTTTTCCATGATAATTTTTATGGGTTACCTCCTATGTGAGAGGTGGAGTTCGTTGTTGTGGTAGTTCTAGGAGATACACCAGTATCCATTCATCCTTATAGGATGGATACTATTGAGTTTTGTGAAATTAAGAGGCAGATTATCATCTTGGAATATAAGGGTTTTTTCTGACCTACTACGTCTCCTTGGATTTTCCCATGCTTTTTTCCAAGAAGGTGAATATGATGCTTAGGAAATGCATTGATTACCAATGATTGAACTAGGTTGTGGTTATGAATCCATATCCATTTACTTACATAGATGATCATTTCAAACAAATATGAGGTGCTAGAGTATTTGCAAAGTTTCATCTAAGGTCAGGTTACTATATGGTGCATGTTAGACAATCAGACATACCTCGCATAATGTTTTGTATCTTGTTTTGACTTTTGGAGTATTTTGTTATGTAGTTCAGTGTTACAAAAATTCCCTCTATTTTCAGGGGTTTCGTGAATCAGGGTTTTCACATGTACATGTATTTCATTTTTTTTGTTCATTGACGACATCATTTTGTACATACAAACTCAACATGATCATGGAAAACACCTTGATATTGTTTTTAGTACATTGCTAAAGAAAAGTTTTTATTCCAAAATCACAAAATTCCACTTATGGATGACATGTTTTTTTTTCATGGGTCATATCCTATTAGAATAAAGAGTATCATCTGATCCAAATATGGTGAGGGCCATGGTATCTTGGAGGCAGCCCAAAAATGTCTTTTATATATGGAGTTTCTTGGGGGTGGATTGAAATTAAAATTCCTTTATATAACAATTAACACACCTAGAAGCTCCTCTTATGGGATTGAATGAGAAAGGTGTCGAGTTTATATGGTCTTAATCCAATGTGATATCCTTTCAAGAGCTAGAGGGGAGACATATTTGGACACCTTTCTTGATTCTACCTGAATATGGAAGAGATAATGTAGTGTTTTTTGATTCCTTAAGCATTAGGCTAGGTGAAGTTATGATTCATAAAGATATATTTGTAGTGGATTAATATCGATAGTTTAGGCCTTATGATAATAACTACTCAACACATGATCTTGATCTACTAGCAGTTCCCCAAGAATTATGGTTTTTGTTACACTATTTCTTGGAAAAGTGCTTTCTGGTGCATAAAGACCAAAAAATATTCAGGAATATGTACACATAGTGTGACATAAACCAAAAAAAATATGGGTCAAATACCATCAGTACTTCAATATCGAGCATACCTATACACCTTGTAAGGGAAATGTAGTTATTAATGATCTAAGCTAGAAGAATCAGATGATAGTAGTTCAAAAATATAATAATAAGTGGTGGTTGATGGAACTTGTTTTTGAGATGCATCTTGAAGTTTAGGAGAGTAGAAATGAACACATTATTACTTCCTTCGTAGTAACATCATCACTTCGAGATAGAGTGAATAAGATGTAGCTATTATTTCCCAAAGTCTTTGTACTATGGGGGATTAGTTTAGGGGTAGATCCAATACCCAATTAGCCAGTCAACAGAGACAACATCCTACTTATACATGGGTGTGTATGGGTACATACAGACCTAATAGAGTAGTTGATGTGAGAATCCCATTATTCACAATGGGTAGTGCAACCAAGGATTTCCATTATGAATTGTGACATGTTATGCTATCATTAGTGAGTATGATAGGGTTTCTCATTTCCCATCATGATTCGTGAAGGGGGTACAGAAAGAACAAGGTATATAGTTACTTCTGAGTACATCTTACCACCCTCAAACTAATGACCAGTCAGAATGGATAATACAGGTTCTAGAGGATATTCGTAGACCATGTGTCCTTGATTTTGGGCTTTCATGGGAAAATCATATCCCTATATTAGAGTTCAAAAACAATAATAGAAATCAGAAGACCATAAATATGGATCCTTATAAAAATCTATATGGTAAGACATTACATTCACCACAATTATTGTTAGAGGTAGTAGAGGTAGTGTTACTGTGTCCTCATCTTATGTATGAGAATTCAGAGAAGGTTCAACTTATCAGGATTTTTATGGTTACTTATCATTAACGACAAAAATATTAAGATGATCGTCATAAAAACATCTATATTTTGTGGTTGGGGATCACGTTTTCTTTCATGTTTCCCCTAGACTGGGGCATAGATGAATACAAAATCAAGGTAAGCTGAATCCTTTATTTTTTTGGACATTTAGATATTTTTTAGAGAGGCAGTCTAGTAACCTATCAACTGCAGTTACCTCAGACATAATTATCCATTTACAATGTCTTCAATATAACCAATCTTTTTAAATATCATGTTTATTTGTCCCATATATTCTATCATGAGGATTTTTAGTTGGAGGCCGATGATTCTTTTGAGGACTATCATATTTTTATCATCAATGAAAACAGAAAAGATATTTGAGATTTGTCAATTCATTTAGTACAAGTGCTATGGAAGAAAAAATGTCTATAGGAAGAGACTTCGAAGAGATATGTTGATGTATGTTCTCAGTGAAAAATTTAATTCTTATATTGAGCTTTAACAACCATGGAAGGGAAAACATGGATGAGTTTCTTTAAAGGGTAATACTTTAAGAACCCAGTTTTTCTTAGAGGTATGAAAAATTTGGGTTTCAATATATTTCACTAACTTTATCTTAACTAATGTGATTAATGTGTTTATACTTGAAATGAGAGTTTTTGGTGCTTGTTTGACGCTTAGTAACCCAGTTTGGAAGAAAATAGATGGAATCCATGGTTAGTAGAAACCATGAAACCTAGTCTAAAGAGTTAGAAAAACCATGTGGGGTTTTTAGTGGACAATACAGGGTTGTTTGATTTGTATTAACTATGAAACCCATGATTCACTTTCATGTGAGTGTTTTATGTCATGTTGTAGAGACTTTTTACCTAGGTTTCAAAAGTTAGTCTAACAGTGTTCCTTTCCCTTGTGAGGGGTTTGTTGGGATAGAGATCGGTGCATAGTTGGTGCATGATTTATCCAACCATGTGGCCGAACTATGTGCCTCTTTAAATTTTTGTGTGAAATGAATATTTACACCTATTACTTTATAAATCATACCTACCTTTTTTTTCTCCTCCATTCACAGTGACTCTATTCTCTTCGGGATCTCTCTCAAGCCCTTTGTTTGGATTGGAAACCATTATTCCATCTAAAAAACAAATCAACATCCTTATATTGTGTGGGGTTTCCACCTATAATCCCACCATTAATTTATGCCTTTTCATTTTTATTCTTACTATTGAAGGAGTAATTTTAGTGTGAGCTCATATGCATTATTTTTAGGTAATTTGATTTTTCTTCCTTTTTTTTTTGATCTAGAACAAACCAAAGTATGACACTAGATGAGTATTTCTATTCAATCATAAGGTAGAGAGTCTATGAATTATCCTTCCAGGTATATACATTTAAAAATTGTTTTCATTGTGTGAACACTGATTTTGTTAGTATTTTATCCCTAAATTAACATACCTTAATATAAATAGTCTAAACCCAAAGCTAAGGCCCTAATGAGACCATTTAAATTTTTTTTAGGTTGACACCTCAATGACAACCACACGATCTTGGTGTGTCCCTTGATATGTCTTTAGTGTCCAACAATGTGATTACCTAGAATATTTTTTGGGTGTTATTGACTTAATTTGTTTTACAGAAAGTACTAATTTTTGTTTAATTAATGGTAAATCATAAATAGAAAATATATTTTAGTATATTTAAAGATATCACTTGGCCTGGTTCAAATTTAATTAAATTGAAAATTGGTTTCATGACCTCTTTGAACTTTCCACTTATGATGAAAGGAATTGGAATTAACCTAAGTAAATCATAAATGCAATGAGTATTACATTTCCTATGATGACTTATTAATATAAATGAAATGAGTATATAGTGACAATTTTATATGGACATTTTTCATATTTATAGAGATAGTTAGAGTTGATTACACCATAGATTTTTGAGGGAATTCCTTGAGCACTCAGAGGATTCCATTTTGACTCATCATGCTATTTTCTAAGGGAGATACCGACCTTGGAATTCAGCCCTTATATTTTTACATGAATGGATCTATATTATACTAATAATTTATAAGAATATTTTTTAGGATATTATAATTCCTTGGATGCAATACTTTAATTCAGCATGATTTCATAGTACATGCCATAGGTTGGACTCTTCTCATTGGGCTCCAATCATACATATCTAGAGATTTACCTTCTCTTTATCCATGGAATTTGATAGACATATTTCTGGTTTAATGAATTGGGTATACACAATAGATTACACTCATCCCTTATCACTTAGATGAATGGTTTCTTAACATGTTCTATTATAACCTTATTTAGTTATGGATTCCTTATTTCTTCTTGGATTATTTTTAGTATTATCATTATTGTTTTCCCATGGTCACTTTTATTATATTACCAAATATATTAACTAAATGATTAAATTTAAAAAATTCTCAAATAAATCAAGATTAGGCTAAAGTAGGTATGGTTGTCTAGGTGTCCCACGAGGAGCATGAGCTTGACTTGTGTTATATTTATTTGATTTTTTACATTAATATACCTTCACACTATTATAGATTATATTTACAAGATAGATTTTTATATACACCATTGACGGAGGAATTATTATTTTATCTCATACCCTTTCCTATTTAGCAATGGTACTGAAGAATATTATATTATTTTAGGTGTGGAAAATAGAAATCATATGGTTTTGGATGTGTGACTTATTATATTAAAACGGTATATTGGAAGCAGATTATTACGCCAATGTTTAGAATTCTTGGATATTTTTTTAAAGTTTGATTCTTTTGTTTCTACCTTATTCCATGTATTATTTTCCTTTATATAGATATATGACCTCATTACTCTATATGGTATTGTTTCAACTTGTGATTTGATAATTTATGGGTCAAATGTTTATTCTTGTTCCTCTTTATTTTCCATTATTATTGCTTCTATTGGTTTTTTATAGATTGTAACCATTATGTTCAACTATGATAATGAGGGTACAGTCTCCCCACCATACCTCCTTATACCCTCTCTTTTAGTTGGTAGTGTCTAGCATATTGGGTGGTGTTCTTGAGGCCATGTTGTTGACAAATTCAACCACTGTTATCGAGTGAGATGGGTTAGGACATCAAAAATACCCCAGAACAACATCTATAATGGATATCTATATTTTCCTTGGACTATCTCGGTATTACAAATGATTTGTGAGAAAATTATCTTTATTTTCATACCTACCAACCAAGATGGCTCATAAGGGATTGTATTTTTCATAGACTAATGAATAAAATGAGACTAAAAAAGAGTTAAAAAGGCGGAATATTACTAAACCATTCCTAAAATTTCACTTATGTGTATAATTTTTATTGGTATATATAGATGATTAAAACAGGGTCTTGGGATGTGTATTGATGAAAAATGAAAAATTAATATCCAATGCTTCAATTCTGTTGAATGTTTATAAGAAAAAATATCCAACACATTATTTGGAGATGGGTGTAGTAATATTAAAATTGAAAATTTGGTGGAATTTTCTCTAGGGAGAGAAGTGTGAAATATATATAGATCATAAGATCATAAAAAATATATTCACATAGAAGGAGATTAATATACTCCAATGAAGATAGATAAAGATGGCCCATAGATTATGATATATTAATCCACCACCATTTTTAAAGGAAAATAAATTGGTAGATGATCTATGTAGAAAGGATCCTATAAACTTATGCATGAAGTGTATTGAGAGGAATTTCATAATCTTAAGCAAGAAAAGGATGAACTTGAGAATAATATATGATGGAATATAATTATTCCATTCTCAAATGATTGATCAATAGTAACTTCTGTAGGAAATTATATATGATCAAATGGAAGATATATAAATACAAAATAAATTGGATTCTATAAGTGAAAGGAATTCCTCTAAGATAAAAATTAATGAGGAATGATTTTAATATCTAGGTCCATATTAGATGTACTATCAAATCCCAATATAAATAATCAACTATTAAATGATGCACATAACTCAACATTATCCATCAACCCAGGGTGTATAATGATGTATCATGATATTCAAGATAATTACTAGTGAGAAAACCTGAGTAAGGATATTGTTGAATATATATTAAAGTGTCTACTATTTCAAAAAGATAAGGCTAAAAGACTAGTGTCCAATTTGATGATGCAACCATTACCCATACCCACATGGAAATGGGGGAACATCTCAGTATATTTTGTCCATATTATTAAAAATACATACAAGTGGAATAATACCACTTGGGTTGTTGTTTAATAACTTGTAAATACTACTAATTTTATTTATATTTGAGAAAAATTTTCACTTGATATACTTGTAAGGATATACATGAGAGAAGTGGTGAGTTCGGATGGAACACCATTATCAATTGCATCCGATCAAGAACCAATGTTTACCTATAAGATCTACAAAATTATCCAACATGATTCAAATATTGAGTTGAACTTCAGTATAACTTATCACCCCCAAAGTGATGGCATATCTGAGAGGAATATCTATAAACTAGAAGACATGTAGAGAGCTTTCTCGATGGAATTAAATGGATAATGACTTAAATATCTTCCTAAGGTTGAGTTCTTGTTCAATAATATCTTCCACTCTAGAATCCAAATGGATCCATATGAATCCATATATAGAAATAAATGTAGAAAAATACATGGTAGAATTTTTTTTGAACAAATGTTTTTTGGACTAGAAATTGTAGAAATGGTAAAGTCCATTCAATACCACTTCATAAAAGCTCCAAGTTGAAAAAAGGTCTATGGCAATAATCATCGATGGTACTTGTAGTTTGGGGTTGGAGATAAATTTCTAATCTATATATATCCTTGGAATATAGTTATGAGATTTGTGAAGAAGGTAAATCTATGTTCTAGATGCATCTTCCCCTTTAATATTCTTCTTTAAGTCAATGTTTTGGCCAATTGATTAACACTCCCACCAATAATGTCTACAATAGAAAAAGAGTTCTTGTGTATTCCTCTTGGGAATTTACAAGCTATATCCCCCACATGTACTCAATACAAAAGTGATGGATTTAGTTAATGATCTCTCTAATGAGGAGCATTTGATGAAAATTTTACACCATAGTGACAAAGTTCTATGTATCAATACAACTCACCTTGTCAAAGTGTTAAGGTTGAACCATAAGTATGAGGAGGTGACATGGGTACCAAAGGAAGTATTGAAGATGAATTAACCTCACCGATTTTCACCATAGTATATAAAAAAAATTCATGGATGGAATCTCTTCAGGGGAAAGAAATCAACAAATGAATATTTTATTAAGGGATATTCCACTTATGGTTATATAAATGTGTCAAGTTTAGTAATGTTGTGTTTATGAAGCACATGAACCACATGATAGAACCAAAAATATTATATATATTTTCATGGACATTACATTTAGAGAATAAATATACCCACTATAATTTACGGTATTATAATGGGATAAATAATAGTAATAAGATCAATATAATATGAAAATTTAGATCTTCCCATTCCCTTAGAATAATCGAACTCTCGAATGACATTGTAGAAATAATAAAGAATGATTGAAAATAAATATTCATTTTAACAATGAAAATATATATAAATTTAGGATAAATTAGAAGTGAATGAAGAATTAATTAAATATGATGTATTTGTAGAATTTGGGGAACGCATATGACCATTCAAAATCTAACTATTGGAATATTAATTTGATAGTTAGAAATTGTAACTTGACCGCCAGAATAATAAAGGCACCTATATAATTTTAAAATAATATTTAGGCATCTAGTAAATTTATAATATAGAAGTTTTTTCAATCATACATGTAATTATTTTAAAAAAAAACTATAAAATAAGTTTTTGTATTCTTGAGAAACACATATGTTTTATTTTTGTATATAAAAACAAATATAATGTTTTGAATATAATTTATATTAATAAAATGTGTTTGTAAAATAATATTATGTTTTATTTAATAATAATGTAATTTTATATGACCATAAATAATTTTTCAAGTGTCATAAAAATGATCATAATATTAAAATTGGTATTTTATAAATAAATAATAAATTTAAATAAAAATTTAATTTCACATAAATATGAAATTATTTTCCATAAATTTATTTCATTTTTATGAATTTATTGTTAAAAATATTGTTAGGGTGATTTTTTGTTAATTTTTTAAAATAGTTAAAAATTCAGAAAATTGTAAAAATATGATAAAGTATGGTAATTTTCCTTATAAGAAAAATAATTTTTGAAGTGAGTCATGCTTGATGTAGGTGACCATTATATTAGTCTCAAATTCATTAATTACTTTATTTAGTCACAATATACATCTCTATTTATAGTCATGAGAAACAATAATAAGCTAATTAATAATATATTTACAAACTCTCCTCTCCTCCCCTAATAAATACCTCCACACACAACCACTTATCCTCACAAATTATAATCCATGGTTCGTTCCAAAACTCTATGATCACTTTTAATAATTTCAGCCCCCACATCTCTGGAGTCGTTTTTCTTATAAAAATAAAAATCCCAAGGTTACATAAGTGGAAGCCTAAGTGGAGATATCAAGAGGAGAAGGTAAAACTATCGACGAAACATTCTTTAATTATTAATTCTTCTACCTAATAAATCCATTATTATCTATTATTATATGATAAAATAATTATATTTTACATAATGATTTTTTTATATCTATGGAATATTCATTTCCTCTATTTTAATATTCTAATGATGAAATTATTTTTTATATTATGGTTGGTTCACCTCATTTGTGGATGATGAGTGTTTTTACATTACTACATTTATGGAAGGTATAAATTTAATTATTATTGTTAAAATAGATATAAATATGTACATTTTGTTTTATTTCACATTTTGGAATGGAAACATTACCATAATATTAATGGAAACACAATATGTTCATCATGGATGGAAAACACACCAAAATAGAATGCCTATATTAATATAAAACCTATACTCCCCAAATCATGATTATTTGTGAAGACCACTATGTATTAATAAATTTTTAAACATTAAGGCACATATATAAAACTTTATATAACAGTTATATATTTTTTAACCATTCCAAAATAACATCAATGATTATCCATTAGTGATCTTGCCTTGGAACCATGAAACCAATGCTCCTAGAGGAAAAAAATTAAACATGGTGTCTCATTAATATGATTTTAAATAAATATAATTTAAATATATTATATAAAAATTATATAAAAAATTATATTAATTAACTAATTAATGAGTCTAAATTTATTTTTCATGATGTTAAGTTCAAGTTAAGATTATTATAGATCTAATGTAAGGGATCTGTATGAACCATCCTATTTTTCTTTGGGTTATTATTTCTATTTATTTCCTTCAGTTCAACTCCTTTTTGTTCAATTTTAATTTATCTATAATCTACATATTTGTCAAAAACATATATAAAGAGTTATTTCTTCTTTCCGTGATGTAAATATTCATGGTTTAATGGTTCCCTTTTAAATTTATTTCTTTAAGTAGAGTTGATTAAAGAGAAATTATCTTTTTTTATTACCACATTTCAAGTAACACTCAATGAAATATTTTTAGCCACATATATTATCTAATAGAAATTATTTTTTTATGTGAAAAATATTTTATGTAAATTATATTTTTATGGAAAATATTATCCCCTTACCCACTTTAATGGTTCTTTTCCTAAAACGCCACTTAAAAAGATTGTTTCCAAAATTATTTTCCACTACTTTTTATATATCCAATTTCCTTAGACATTATTTTATTTTCATTTATTATTTATTTATATAAAAATGTAAAATAAGGACTTGATAACTTCATTCATGGAATTCATTGTGATATTCCACTTGGTTATGTTATACGACATGATCATGTAACACATTTCATTTATATGGGTATTTATGATGATTATGTATTATATATGATTTCATTATATGGGACACATATGTATTTACATGTTATAATGTGTTCACCCATATAGTACTCTAATGAATTAGGAAATTTTTATGGATCATGGGATTATATGTATGTGATTATGAAGTAAACCTAATCCATGATGGGACTATGTCCACTATGTGATGTTGTAATGGAACACGGTATTGAATTATGCTTATGTTACGTACAATGTTTCTTCAAAATTCTTATGATATTTTGATACTATGTTTCTTAAATTCTTAGTTCATTCATCCAATCATTCAATCATGTAACTTTTCTGTTAAGATATCATAATTTTTAATATTATCCAAATGTTATTCTTCTTTATCATGTTTACAAAAGCGTTGGTATTTTAGCTCACCCTTTATATTTATGTACTCCCAAGGTTATTATATTTAGTTTTTGGAGATCATTATGGATAAAAAAATATATTGTGAATTTATCTAATTTTGATATATTATAGACCAATTCTTATAAATACACCAGAGATCTAGTGTCATATCCTACTACCTTCTTTTCAGTATCCTTTGACCCATTTTTTATCTCTTTGGTTTGCTCTTTCCTTAGTGTGTTTCGGGTGAAATATGGTGAATTTTGGAATCCCAAGATTCTATAAATGGTTGAATCAAGGTTTTTCAGTCGTGTGACCACATTTTTCTCCCTAAAAAGAATACCTCAAGGGAAACATCGTTAAGGAAAATAATTACTAATAACTGTGTGGCCCTACATTGAAACCATGTGTATGGATTTTAATTCCCCTGAAAATATTATTAAAATCCAAAAAACCATATAATGTAACTCCTAATCACCCTATTTAAAACCTAACTCTAATCCTTGGTCCTTTAAGGCTTCCAAGAAGTGATTTCTACTCCTCTAAAACCTTCTATTAATAGATAAAGCTCAAAGGATTATTTTTGATCTTTGTTGAGTAAGTGGACCTTCTCCCGTGTATTTTCTTCTAAGATACATTTTTGTCATACTAATATAGTTATGGATCATTATGTTATTAATGGATCTAATCTCTATTTTAATGAATCTTAATTCTAGGTTGTTTTTATTGATCTCTCTCTCGTTTCTCCATTAGATATTCCCTGTTGTAGGAAAAGAGTGTTATGATTTCTTGATTTAAATGTATGTGGTTCTATAATAGTTTTCTCTATGATTTGGACCATAAATTTCATTATTTATTCTAAATGATTTTTTAACTGACTTTAAAAACTCTTATTTTAGTGTGTAGGATGTTTGATTTTCATATTTGCATGCAATTGTTGAAAAACCCCAATTTTAATTGAATTGAAAAGTGGGGTAGATTTTGGGAAATAATGGCTGGATATTGGAATTTATTTTATAAATAGATTTGTGTTAAACATTATGAAGAAATAGAGTAAAGTGGAGGACAATTTGAAATGTTTTTAATTATAGAAAACCTTTTTTTATGAAATGAGGATGGCATGTTGAAAACTTAAGCTAAGAAAGTTTGATATGAATTAATTTGAAATGTTTGATTTTATTATGTTTGATTGATTACTTGTTTGAATCACATGTTTTCTTGGTTATTTAGTGGTAATTGGGAAAAATATGTTAGGACCTTGATTCCCCAGTAATGTATTAAAAATTATAACTATAACTAAATAATAATTACATGAATGCCTGAGAGCGTTCCCCATTGGGGGTGTATATTTTCCACGAGGGCCCTTCGATTAGGCTATAGATTGATTTGTGTGTTCACTTATATTTTGATATTAGATCATTAATGAGATTGTTATGGATCCTATTACCCGAACTAACATACCAAGAGTTTTTTTAGATAATGATACTATTTGTTGACTTGGATTCACTTTTAATTGGTTATTGAACTTTTTTATTCATGATAACATCTTTATATAAATGTTTTATAAAAAATGTTCATTTAAGATAGTTTTGATTTATTTTCCATATATTTTGATGTGAAATAAATTATTCACTTAAAATTTATTACTTTAATATGATTCATTGTTTAATTTAAAATATAAGAACAATTAGTATAATTGTTATGTTAACGATTACATAATATATGGTGAGACCCTATTGTGATTTATAACTCACAAAAAACATTTTCCTTTGAATGTTTTAGATTTAATAATTCTAGGTTTGAGAAAAGGAAAAGGGAAAACATGGAGGTAGTGGATGTTCATGATAATTGAGACTATATAGTGATGATGGTGACTGGTTTAGTTGTTTTTCACTTGTTACATAATAGATTTTGAGAAATTAATCTGGTTGATGATGTGGTTTCATTTGGGATATTTATCTTTTTGTATGTATACTTTTGAAACTTTTTCTTTTATGGTAAATTATACAATTGGTGTGTTGAGGATACTAAAATCCATCTTTTTTTCTTCCACTATTTTGTGAAAAAATTGATCCAGCTTTAATATTGTATCATTTCATGTGCAGTTTGAAAACCCATGGGGATCCACACTTTAGAGGTAGTTCCGAGAGAATTTATGGACATCTTTCACCAAAATGAGCCTTATGTCACCATGGGTTTTTAAGAAAAGTGTCTTTGAAGAATTTTTTAATCTAATTCTTTTCTTTTCCCTTATTTTTTTCAATATGTGTTGAAACCCCAATATTAATTTCTACTAAATGGAATTGATATTGCTATATATTTAAAATATCTATCCTTTCTGATGCATTTAGTATTTTCTGTTGATATTTTGTAGAATCATGCCTCTGAGAAGACATGTGAATTTTCCCTAAGAGGATTTTTAGGTGAACTACAACCTGAAAATCATCTAGTCGAAAATTATCTTATTGAGAATGTGGTAAGATCTTTCCAAAATTTAAGACAATTACCAGTAATTGTTCCCATTTTGCCTCAGGTAGTGGAGGCTAAATGGGATGAATCTCATGATAATTATCAATTTTTTTTATATAATAAACATTATTTCAATGTCTCTAGTGATCCTTAGGATGCTAAAGAATGTTTTGGGAAATATAGATATTAATTTTGAGTTCTTGTAAATGCCCAAATCTATTAAGGGAAAATATAATACCTTTAAGTTAGAAGGTCCTATAAAGATAAGGTGGGATTCAATGATGATGGTAAAGAACCATGAGTGTTTGGACTGATAATAATATTGATTTCTTTTCACTAATAATTTCTATGTAATCCCACATTTTTTATCACATAGCTTTTCATTTACATTATACAAAATAAGGGATATTTTAACATTTAGTTTTTTTGGAAATATGGTATATAATAAATGAAAACAAAAATCACTAGTTTAATCCATTTGAATACATTCTTAATTAGTTCACCATAAGTACCGTTACTGCATCTCGTAACCTAGGGAAAAACAACAATGGAAAGGATGAGAATAAGGCCCACTAAGGGAAAGTCAGGGAAACAATTTACAAGTGATCATGATAATAATTGATATTAACTTGGATAATATAATAAAGTCATGAGAAAAGGAATAACATACATATTATAATAAAAATAAAATTAAACATAACAAGGGAATGTGGCTACCAAATTTAATTGAGTCATATATAGTCATATACCCATGGTTTATCACCGAGTTATCATAAAAATAACTAAGGTTATTCATCATGGTATGGTAAAACATGTCATCTTTAGAGATTAAATTACTTACACAATTAATTAGATTAATATTAAGGAATAAACTTAATATATATTTATCATCATTTGAGAAACATATATCATAATCAAACATCTTATAAATTTCCTGTTGATAATAAAATAAATGAGTTTTGTATCAAAATCATGGCATTTTGAAAAGCTCTTAAAAACATGATCGTTATGTAATATATAAACCATGGAATGGGAATGAGGGTTTTATGTATTACAATTTAAAAATAAAATATATTTTTTAAATTTTTTTTAAAAAACCCACAAAAATAAATTGGTTTGGGTATTCACATAATTAAGATGAAATAATTTCATCAGAAAAAAGGAGAAATTTTGAGAAGAAAATTATGCAGCATATCAAGAAAGAAACAAGGTTTTAGAAAACATTTAAAATAGAGGAGAAAGGGTTATACCACTAATAATATAATTTTAAAATAGTAAATTGATAGAATAAAATGAAATGAAAAAAATATTATGGAAATATGAAATATATACCATATAAAAAGGAAACTTGGAAAAAAAGAGAGGTTGATATTTCCCATACCTTGAAGAGTGACTTCCTAAAACTCAAATATTAGGACCTTGGGGGATTGAGGACACCTTGGGAGGACTCCTTGGGAAGTAATAGTATCATATATTCGTGGATGATGAATTTGGAATGAAATATATTGGATAAATGGATGGGTATTTAGAGAATAAGTGAGGGATCTGTTTTATTGATTTCTTTGGACACCACATCAGTGGTATTTGAAAAACCCATGGTATTTCCCATGGTATTGGCCACATGATACCCCTATTACATTATTTGTATCCAAAATATTCGACCATAAGTTTATTATACTCATTACATCATTATGACATAGTTATGATGTCATTAAAAATACTGAAAAAATTATACTATATTTTTACTATTCCTGAAAGACTAAATTATTCTATAATATTATTATAAATTCACCCTAACCTATTTTAGACATTTTGAATTCAAAAAATATGTATATTTAATCATAATAATTCTATAATAATGATAAATTTAACTTTTAAATATAAAAATCCTTATTTATTAAAAAATAACAGCATATTAAAAAAGCATAATAAAATTTGTCACAGTCGAAAAAAAATATTTTTTCATTTAAATCAATGAAGAGTGTTTTAATCATTAAATTTAATTGAAATAAACATTATTAATAATATAATCTCCTATTTTAATAATTATATATTTTTCTAAAAATCTCAATATCAATTAAAATAATCAAATTACCAAATTTTCTTATTTTTAAGAAAAAGTAAACTCAAAACGAAAATCATGGGACATAAATTTTATTTATACAAAGGTAATAAACATCAAGTAACTAAGGAATTGAAACCTAGCCTCTTATAACACCCATATATGACCTAATTTTGTGGTGTGATATAGTGAACGACTCAAGGGGAGGCTCGACTAACATCACCCTAGTGGTAATCTCCACTAACTTGAATTATCCCGTAGGATTTTTTTTCAAGATTTACATGTTGAAGCTTTGATTGGGCTTGATCAAGAGAGAATCCCAAAATTGCCAACTCCATCCCATGTTTTAAAAAATGGGTTTTCTACAGCATGTCAATATTGGATTATGGCATCAATTGTTTTTATTTTTCATTAGTTAAACATTATAATTTCTATTTGTAATACTAATTATAACATTAAAATTATTATTAAGAGTATTGTTTCCGAAAGGAATATTGACCAATGGTCATAATTGACCAACAATTATATAATAGAAAAAACCCAACAGTCATAATTAAATTATTCTCACTTCATTAATAAATAGTTATTGATTTGTTGATTAAAAAACAATATAACACACATTTTCAGGTAACAATTATCATTCAAAAAGATTAGGACATTACATTATTCCCCCCTTATGAATTTTTTTCATCGAAATTTCAACTTTTTTTCTCAGCTGATAAGATATGTGGGTACTTATTCCTCATTATTTTCTATAGTTCCAATTTGGATTCTTTATATATGTTGTTCCTCCACAACACTTTATTGTAGTTGGTAGGGTTTTTTCATAGAAAATTTTCTCTACGGTCCAAGATCTCCAGTGGCTACACCTAATAAAAGAGTTCATGTTTCAGTTGTACCACCTATGGATTTAGTAAATGTGAAGGGTGAGGTATATACTTCCTCAATAAACACATGTAGAAAAAATCATTAAATTGAGATAGATTTTGAGGAAGTAAAATCTGATAGGCCACTACTCCTCTGGGATCAAGGAATTAATAAGGCTCAATGTACCTAGAACTGAGCTTCCCTTTCATCACAAATCCCATGACACTCTTCCATGGATAAATTTAATGGAAGATATTATCAAAAAAATGAAACTCTAAGTCCCTTTAACAATTTTCATCATAGCTCTTCTGTTTACTCTATGTAGCCGTATTGTGTTGTTGGATGGTATGAACTATTTCTATAATATCTTGTACAATATTAGACCCAAGAAGCTTTCTCTCACTAACCTCATCCCATCATGTATTATTTCTACATCTTTTCCTATATAGAGCTTCATAGGATTCAATTTGAATACTCTAATGGAAGCTATTATTGTATGAGAACACAACAAATTGTAGATGTTGATCCCATCATACATTAAATTCAATTGAGCCAGTTCTCAACATGTCCTAAAATGTTTTTACAGTCCTTTAAGACTGTCCATCAGTTTGAGGGTGATAGGTTGTTCTGAAATTCAATTTAATATTCAGAGCACGTTGAATACTTCTACAAAATTATGATGTTAACATTGGATCTAGATAACAAATGATAGAATGTGTCCCTCTATACAAGCTTGAAATTTTATTTAGGTGTATCGTGTCAATTTGTTAAAGAGAAAAATCATCCCAAATAGAGATAAAATTGGCAGTCTTGGTGGGATGTTTCACCATAACCCATATCAAATTATTTCTTTTGGATTTTTTTAAGAGACCAGTAATAATGTATATTATGATATTATCACACATCCCTACAGGTATTGGTGGTTTTTGTAATACCCCTTTGATACTTTATCTCTCTTCCATCACTTGTTTACATTCTAGGAACCTTGTAGTGAAGTGAGAAATTTCCATTTTAATGTTATCCCTCAAATAATTATCACAAAGGTCCATATACATTTTAGTGATTCACAGATGTATAGAGAATGTAGAGATCTTAGATTTATCCAACAAATCCTTATTTATTTTTGGATTAGATGGACCACATTGCATTGTACAAAATGTTAGTACACATTCCTGATCAATATTGAACTCATGAAACATCCCATTCCTGATAGAATTTATCTTTTTCTGTAACTAAGAATATTCCATTTTATATTTATAGATCTTATCTAGTAATAATGGTTTAGAAATAATTTGGGATAGGGTTGATGATGTACCTTATTTTATGATTGACATGTCTAGTTTTATTAGGTCTTTGATAAAAGGATATCCTTGAATCCTCATAATTACCAACACAAAAGGGAATTTCCTACTTAATGCATCAGCAACATTGTTTTCAATTTTGAGATTATAATGAATTAAAAAATCATAGTCTTTATGATGATCCAACCATATCTTATATCTCATGATCACATGAAAATATACTTCAAAATTTATTAATCTTTGTATATATCACATTTTTCCACATAATGGTAGTTCCTCGATATCATCAGAGAAAAAACAACCACAACCATCTCTAGGTCCTGCATTAGATAGTTCTACTCATGATTATTCAACCTTCGATATGCATAAGAAATAATCTTGAATTTTTTTAAGACAGTGAACCCAAGCCTATTCGGAGATGCCTCACTAAAAACAACTAATCCTTCTCAAATAGATGGTAGAATTAATAAATATGTAGTAAAAATATTCTTCTTAATCACATGGAAAATTTCATTACACTCCATTGTCCATATAAACATGACCCCTTTTCGAGTTAACATGGTTAGTGGATTCAAGATTAGTGATCAGGTTTTTAAAAATATCCTATAATATCCTTCTAATCAAAGGAAACTAAAAATATCAATTACTACTATAGGATGATGGTGATACTCCAAAAATTTGTCTTTATAGGGTCAACTGAGATTTCTTCTTTGGATATAATGTGACCCAAGATAGAACCATATTGTAACCAAAAATGCATATTTTCCAAAATTTCCAAATAACCTCTCCTTCATCAATTTTTTCAATATAAACCTTATATGATCCTCATTATCCTCATAAAATTTAGAATAGATCATAATGTACTGAATAAATATTTCAACAATTTTATCAAGGTAATGCTTAAAGACTCTATTCATTAAATCTATAAAAATAGTAGTATAATTAGTCAAGATGAAGGAAATAAAAACAAACTCATAATTCACATATCTTGATAGAAAGGGATTATTTAGAATATCATCTTTCTTTACCCTCAATTGATGAAATCCATATCATAGATCATTCTTAGAGAATAATTGAGCCCAACGAATCTGGTCAAATAAATAATCAATTCATGGATTAGGGTACTAGTTATTCTCTGTGATATTTTTAAGTTATCAATAATCAATTCATAACCACATTGATCCATCATTCTTCTTCATGGTGAGAACATGTTCTCAACATGGAGATAAAATTGGATGGATAAACCCCTTCTTCAAAGGATCTTGATGTTTTTTCATTAATTACTCCAACTGCACCTTATCCATTCAATAATGGGTCTTTGAATTCATCATGGATATAGACATATGTTCAATGGATAACACTACGACTATTTCTAGGGGAGGTCCATGTAACTCCTCAAACATTCATCAATTTATTCCTGAATGATTCAGATATTCTCTCTTCGTACACATTTATTTCCTTCTTCATCTTCACTAAACATTTATATAAAGAAGGCAATGAGTTGTGCTTCTAGAAAAAGATCTGGTTGAGATATATATCATTTTAAAACAACTGTAGGTTTTCCATTCAAGACTAATAATATTTTCTTACTTTCATATTTGATCATAGAATTATACTTTGAGATCTAGTCCATCACTAGTATATTGTCGAATTCCAGAATGGGAAAAAAATATTAAATTTGTGAAGATATTATGCTCTGAAAATTAAATACGAGATTTTATATATATTTTGGATACTTGGATAATCCCTCCAAGAGTATTGAATGATAATAATACTTATAGAAGTTTATGGATTGATTCTATATTGTTTGAAAATGTGGAGTATATAAAGGAATTCATAGAATTAGAATCAAAAAAGTACTTGCTAGCTTTGAGATAATAGTGAGAGTACTTTCTACCACATCATTTGAACCTTCAAAATCAGTTTTCATGATAGAAAAAATCATACCTCACTCCCTTGGCCTATGAAGAGGTTGATAATGATTTTTCTCCCTTAACATTGGATTTGGATATCAATTAGAAAAGTTCCCAAGATTTCCAACATGAAGCATTGGACTTTAGGTAGGGCAAGAACCATCTTCCCTTTATTGTTAGTGTTGAGAAGCCGAGGCTTCACCACACTATAGTAGTTCTGATCAATATAGGCATCTCTTCCAGTCATTTAAAATTTCCACTTCCATGTTAGAAATTCACCAAATGATTCTTCCCACCCCTTTTTCATGTGGAAAGATTCATTTTCTTTCCTCCTCTACCTAGATCAAATATCCTCCCCATGTTTGGCTATAAATATACCTAATTTTCATTTGATCTATGAACCATAATTTCACTTCAAACTGTAGTTCATATATCATAGCACTTCTTATGATTTCCTCATTGTTTTTATATTCTTGGATGGAATGATACTTTAGTTTATGAGATCATAGTCCTCTGAAGAATCTATCAACCTTACCATTACGATCAATGAAAATCTATAGGTGTAACAAGAATGTCTTGTGATGTTAATCTAATATCTTCCCACCAATTATTTTTTCCTTTTGCTTCAGCTCTATTATTTCCTTCTCCATTTTAGTTCACATTGAACAGGGGAATGATTTTTTGAAAATGGTTCCCTTAAAATTTTCTCACTCTATAAGTTCAATATCCCTCTTAGCTCTATGTTATTATCCAGTTTCCACCAATGATCAGTTTATCCCTATAAGTGGTACACATCCATGGAGACTTTATCTTTTTTATAACAACAGATTATAAAAAAGATATTTTTTATAGGGCTTATCCATTTTCAATAATAAATGGGTCGATAGATCCCCTAAAAGAAGGTGGTTTTTGATGCATAAAGGACTTTACAGAATGTTTTTCCCATCAAGGTGAATTTTTTCTCTCATCGTGAATCAAAATTTTTCCCATTACTTAAGTTGGTTGATTCATAATTCTCATGTTTTTCTATTTCAGCTTCCATTGGAATGTCGTTAGGGCCTGGTCCGTTTCACTCACCATTTAAGTGGTTTCTCAAATTTCCCTACATTTTAATAAATAATAAAAACTTAATTTGAAATAAATTTTATTTAATAATATTATTATTCTAAAAAATCATGTCTTAAAACATCATTCTTAAATATGTTATTTCATAATAGTAATTAAATTTTATATAAATCATTCATAATGGATCAAGAAAAAAAAATATGATTTACCAAAAATATCCCCCACGAATGTCAAACTTGGAGTGCAGAAAGGCCCATTGTTGTGCACCAGTTACCATTCGAGTATGGATAAAAGTGGTGTTTTTTAGGTTTTACCAATAGATACATCTGTGTCATAACCAAATCCACTTGTTTGTATCCAGATAGGATTTTTTTGCATGTAAAGCACTTACATAATATTTCCTCAAAATACAAAGATATTTTCCAATATATTAAATGGTCACTAAAGTTCTTACTAAAATTGTAAAATCCTAATTTCCTAAAATTATAAAACTATCCATTGATACCAACTATGGAATCCTATATTTTATTACCAAAATTTTCATTTACATTATACAAAAATTATCCTTTGAAGTCATGTTTCTTAGAAAAAATGTATAAAATACATAAAAAAATAAAAAAATATAATTTAATCTACTTGAATGGATTTTTCCTTAATTCACACTGGGTACCATTATTACATCTCAAAACCGAGGTACATACATTAAAGTAAATTTTGAGTATAAGGCCTAGTAAGGGAAAGTAATGGAAATCATTCACAAGTGATCATGATAATTATTGATAAAAACATGAAGAATATCATAAAAGAATCAGAAAAAGAAAAACATACATATGATAGTAAAAATAAAATTAATCATAACACGTAAATAATTTAATTGATTAATTCATAAGAAAACACCCATGTTTTATCTCCGAGGTGAAAAAAATATTACCCTGGTTATTCACCAAGTTATAATAAAACATGTCATCTCTAGAGATTAAATTATTTACCCAATGCATTAGAGTGATATCAGGGAACACCCTTTATATATCATAATTTTCATGTGATAAACATAGATATTAATCAACAATTTTATAAATAACACATGGTGAATTAAATAAATGGGTTTCAAATCTAAATCATGGCATTTTAAAAAGTGCTTAAAAACATGATCATTATGCCATTTATAACACAAGAAAAGGGAATGAGGTTTTTATTTACATAAATTACAGAATGAAATAACTTTTTTTACATTGTGTTGAATAACCCTAGAAAATAAAAAGGTTTTATTATTCACATAAATCAAATAAAATAATTTCTTGACAAAAAGAGTGAAATTTTTAGAAGAGAATTATGCAGCATAACAGGTAAAAAACATGGATTCAGAAAGAATTAAAAAGATATGGGACAAGGGTATCCCACTCATAAAAGAATATTAGTACAGTAAAGGTACAGAATAAAATCAATAAAATAACATTTTATGGATTTTTTTAGACATATCACATAAAAAGGAAACTTGAATGGAAATTAAAATTTGAGATTTCCCTTACCTTGAAGAGTAACTACTAAAACTCAATTATGTTGGGCGGAGAAAGAAGGAAGTGATGGAAAGAGGGGGGGTGAATTGCCTTTTAAAAAATGATTAACAATTTAAAATCAAAGTTGAAAGTGCAGCGGAAATAAAAGAGGCAAGACACACAATTGATAACGGAGTTCGGCTTAACCCAAAGCCTACGTATCCGCTCCCAACTCAACCGTTGAGAGATTTACTACCGCTTGCTTTTCAATGGTTGTAGCAAGAAACCCACTAGCCTTTTTACAGGTGAAGGCTATCTCACCTATTACAGCTTGCTTTTTAATGGTTTGAGCAAGAAACCCATAAGACTTTTTACGGGTGAAGGCTAGCTCACCTTTGACTCAAGCCTTTTAAAAGGAAAGGCTTGACTAACCTCTTTACACATTAAAGGTGGTGTGAAAACCCAAATGAAGAGAGGAATGAAAGAGATGGGGGTTTGTAGGCACAAACCCAATTTGATGCTCAAAATGAATAAAACAAGAAAAACCGTAATTGGGGAGAAGCCTTGGGCGCCAATGGATGATTGGAGTTGAAGACGTGCACTCCCAAGCTTCTATGGTGGTGCTTCTTGGATGTGGAATTGGATTGGAGCAGTTGGGGTTCCTTGGAGGAAGTCCGCCGGAGGTTCACCAAATGATGTTAAATATGTCCTGTGGGCTTCCGTACATGTGTCTTAGGTTCCGGGGCTTCAAGGTCCTTTATTTATAGAGGGGGAACCCTCATATGGCTGTTGGAGGCCTTTGGAGCCGTTGGAGAGGCTTTCGGAGCCGTTGGAGGCCAAGTGGACAGGCTGGTCAAAAGCCCAACGGCTAGTTTGACTGGCTCCACCAGCTGACCGGTACAGGGCCACCGGCTGGCCGGTGCCTTGGAGATGGGTGGATGCTTCTGTCCAGGCGCCACCGGCTGACCGGTGGTGAGGCCACCGGTTGGCCGGTGCTGAGGCAGTAGCAAACACTGTGCTGGCTGGGTGCCACCGGCTGGCCGGTGCTGAGGCCACCGGTTGGCCTGTGCTGAGGCAGTGGCTCAGCCTTCTGTCCAGGGTCCATCGGCTGGCCGGTGGTGAAGCCACCGGTTGGCCGGTGGACTGAATTTCAGTCCACTTTGTCTTTTTCCCTTCTTGGCCTTCTTGGCCCAATTCCTTGGCAACCTGAAATTATGCCTATCATCCAAAAACACTTAAAACAAGATTAGATAAAAAGGAGAGTGATTGTGATCATGAAAATTAAACCACGAGGGGTTCGAGAGGTACAACAATCTCCCCCTATTTTGATGATCACAATCACCAAAACAAACAATGTAAAAATGGAATGAAAGGCATGCTTTAAATTGTTTACTTACAAATTTATCCTTTAAAGCATGAGAGAAATATTTCTCCCCCAATCAACCAAGAATTTCTCCCCCTTTGTGATTATGAAAATAGCACGGGGCATGAAACTTGATTGAGGGAAAAAAAGATTTTAAACGAATTGAAATTTTTGAAATTTGAATTGAAAGTTTTGAATCAAAAATTTGAAATGAATGTTTTCAATGAAAAATTGAATAATAGTTTGAATTGAAAGTTTTTGAATAAAAAATTGAATAACAGTTTGAATTAAAAAATTTGATACCAAGTGTTGAAATTGAAAGTTTGAATCGAAAATTTTGAAATTGAAATCAAAAGGGCTTAAACGATCCTAACTCCCCCAAAATAAAAACAACAAATCACTGGGGAGAGGTTTTTGAAACCGAGACAAATTTTGGTCTGGTGAGACTCGCTAAGAGGGATTTTTCAATCCATACTTGTCTAGTGGCGGGTCTTCTCCTAAAAAATTCATCATTAAAGAAAATGGTTTTGGGCCTACCATACCGGGCATTTTTGCAATTGCACTCATAGATTAAGTGCCCGGGTTTTTTGCAATAATTACAAAATTTAAATTGGGAGCTCCCCCTTACAAAAATAGTGGGTGCATGAGAAGAGGAAGCTTTCTTGGAATAGCCAAGCCCTTCGGTGGTTCTAGATATGCGTTGGGAACCTAGGAGTTTGGTCAAATTTTGTTCCCCTTGGGTGAACATGGCTAAGGATTCCCTTAAATCTTTGATTGTTGATTCCATGGATTCAACATCGGGAAGGTTTTGGATTTTGAGGGTCAACTCTTCCTTCTCTTTGAGAAGTTGTTCTTTTTCGGAAGAGAGTTTTTTGAAATTCTTTTTTAAAGCAACAAATTTGGAAGAAAGTTCGTGAAAACCTTCCTCCAATTGATCTCTCGCATGTTGGAGATCCTCATAAGACATTTGATTGAAAGAATTGGAAGAACAAGAGGAAGAGGAGTCGGAAGAAGTTACCTCATGAAATGCCATTAGGCATTTGTTACCGTTGTCGCTCGAGGAGGAGGAGGAGGAGGATGTGGAGCTATCACTCCATGTGGCCTTGAATGCCTTCTTCTTTTCCTTTTTCTTGGCCTTTTTCTTGTTGAGTGGAAAATCGGGCTTGTAATGGCCTTTCTTGCCACACCCGTAGCATGTTACCTCAGGCTCGGATTTTTCGTCGTGTTTTTCCTTTCGAGGCTTGCGGGATTTCTTCTTCTTGTGCTTCTTCATGAATTTGTGCATCTTGCGGGCAAGATTCTCCATTTCGGAATCGCCGCTTGAAGTGGAAGATGATGAGGAGGAGGAGCTTTCTTCTTTTTGTACATTGAAGGCGATGTTCTTTGGAGTTTTGATCGGTTTTCCTTCCTTTTCAGCTTGCCTCCTCATGGTAATCTCATAAGTCATGAGTGATCCGATGAGCTCTTTGACCAGCATTTCCTTTTAAAAGGCTTGAGTCAAAGGTGAGCTAGCCTTCACCCGTAAAAAGGATAGTGGCTTTCTTGCTCAAACCATTAAAAAGCAAGCTGTAATAGGTGAGCTAGCCTTCACCTGTAAAAAGGCTAGTGGGTTTCTTTCTACAACCATTGAAAATCAAGCGGTAGTAAATCTCTCAACGGATGAGTTGGGAGCGGAGACGTAGGCTTTGGGTTAAGCCGAAATCCGTTATCAATTGCGTGTCTTGCCTCTTTTATTTCTGCTGCACTTTCAACTTTGATTTTAAATTGTTAATCATTTTTTAAAAGGCAATTCACCCCCCCTCTTTCCATCACTTCCTTCTTTCTCCGCCCAATAATTGGTATCAGAGGGAGGTTCGCCAAATGATCAAAATGTATCCCGTGGGCTTCCGTGGCTTGATAATGGTTCCGACTATGTTCCTTGGGCTTCCGGTGGTTCCTAGTCCTTTATTTATAGAGGGGGAACCCTCAAATGGCCATTGGGAGGCTTCGGAGCCGTTGGAAAAGGCTTCGGAGCCGTTGGGAGGCAAGTGGACCAGCCTGGTCAAAGGCCCAACGGCGAGTTTGACTGGCTCCACCGGCTGACCGGTACAGGGCCACCGGCTGGCCGGTGCCTTGGAGATGGGTGGATGCTTCTGTCCAGGCGCCACCGGCTGACCGGTGGTGAGGCCACCGGTTGGCCGGTGCTGAGGCAGTAGCAAACACTGTGCTGGCTGGGTGCCACCGGCTGGCCGGTACTGAGGCCACCGGTTGGCCGGTGCTGAAGCCACCGGTTGGCCAGTGGACTGAATTTCAGTCCACTTTGGATTTTTGCCTTCTTGGTCTTCTTGGCCCAATTCCTTGGCAACCTGAAATGATGTCTATCATCCAAAAACACTTAAAACAAGATTAGATAAAAAGGAGAGTGATTGTGATCATGAAAATTAAACCACGAGGGGTTCGAGAGGTACAACAAATTATTGGGACCATGGGGGATTGAGGACACCTTGGGAGGACTCCTTGGGATGATATAAAATATTATATTCATATAAGATATATTTGTAATGAAATATAATGCATAAATGGGTTGGTATTTATAGAAAAAGTGAGGTATTTGTTTTTTATTTCCTCAGACATCTAAGTAATGGTATTTCCAAAACAATAGACTTGCCCATGGAATTTTTCCTTGTAAAAGGATAAAGGGGACACCTATTACATTATTTTAATCCAAAATAGATGACTATAATTTTATATTATTAATTAAATCATTATGACATAGTTATGATTTCATTAAACTGACTGAAAAACTCAAAATGTATTTTTACTATTCATGAGAAACTATAGTATTTTATAAAATTCTAATCAATTCACACTTACTTAATAATTTCATTGTTATTTCAAAAACTATGTTTCTTTTTTCATAATAATTCTATAATAATGTGAAATTTAAATTTTAAATATAAAAATATTTATTTATTACAAATAATACCAGATTGAAAAAGCATATTAAAATATATAGTAAAACTTCTAACATGTGATTTTTTTTATAATTTAAATTAAAATATGGGAGTTTTAATAAAACTATTTAATTAAAATATGAATTATTAATAATATGGTTTCTATTATAATAATTATATATATTTTGAAAATTACTAATTTTTCTCGAATAATCAATTTATCATATTTTAAAGAAAAACTAAACTCCAAAAGGAAATGATTGAACAATAATTTTATGTATACAATGGGATTACACATTAATTAACTAAACCCTTGAAACATAACCCCTTATAATATCTGCATATGACCTAAGGTTGAGGTGTGTGATAGTGATAGGCTCATGGGGCATCTTGACTAACATCGCCCGAGTGGGTATCTCTACTATCTCAAACATCAACCATATGCATTTTCATTCATGTTTATCATATTGAAGATTGGCTTGGTCTTGGTCAAGAGAGAATCCCAAAAACTCTACCTCCATACCATGTTCTAACAAATTGGATTAGTATTTCATGACTGTACTGGATGAGACCATCAAATCTTCTTTATTCATTAATTAACCATTATAATTTATACTTATAATACTAATTATTCTATTGAAATTATTATAAAGAGTACTAATTCAAATAGGCATATTGACCAATGGTTACATAAAAGTCAAAACCCAATAGTCATATTTCACTTATAATCACATCACTATTAAAGGGATATATTTTTGTTGAGTAAAAAATAATATAATAAATATTTTTTAGGAAACAATTATCATTCAAAGAGTCCAGTTCCTTACAAGTTATACCTAGAATATATGGACTTATAAAAATGCATAGAGATTATAAACCTCTAGTAGGGTGACAAAACTGTGAATCAGTCTACAATATATTTTTTTACCTTATAACAACTTTCCCAAAGGTGGGGACTAATGAGAGGATAAAAGCATAATGTTTTGAGACAAGTGTTTGACCTAACATTTGATCTCATGTTTTCTTGCTAAAGATGAATTCTTATTTTTGATGTGTTGGATACAATGTTAATGGTTGAGCTTGACCTGGCTAGAATGTTAGGGTTGATGTGAGTTTTTTTATCCTAATGTAATTTTTTTATTTCCTTTAATGTAAAAAAGGAAGTGTGATTAGTCTCATATTATTTCTAGATAGAAGGCATCTTCCCGACATCCCGAAATACATGGAAGAGGCCCATTGACTTGATTTGAGTGTGGAAAGGTTAGGAATTAGAGATTTTTTTGTACTAAGATGCCAAAAATTTTAGTTCTTGGGTTATCTTAGAAAATATATTTAATTTATTCCCCTTATTTATTACTCCATGCAGTGGAATGAGATCATCTTCTACAAAAAAAAGTGTAGTGGTGAAAATAGACGATTCAAGATCTAAGTGGTTCCAGCCACAGACATCTAGAGTGAATCATATTTATAAAGTGGAAGAGACTCTAGATGAATCTAATATAGGTCCATTGACTGTGATATGTACCATAAAAAAAACTTCATCTTTACTAACTACTTAATTTGATACTGGTCTGTCTCACTCATTAATACAAACTTGTATTATAAACCTACTAAATATTCCTACACAACATTATAATTCCCCTAGAATAAAGATATAGTAGGGTCTCTATTTTTGTACTTGTGTTTCCTCTTTATCATAGATTGATCTTACCTATAATTTTCTGATTCTCCATAGCGACCATACTTTTTCATTCAAAATTAATGAATCATTTTAATAAAAAACATAATAGTGATCCAAATCTAGGATATAAATGTTTAGTGTTTTGGGAAAATTAGGCTCATATATAACTTGTACATAATAAACCATAATAATATATTTAATTACTTATTCATTATCATTTTTAAAATCATGTATTCTTTTTAGTCTATGTATTCACTTGAGGTTATACATAAAATTAATGTGTGCGTTAAAATCATAGTAAGAGAATGAATAAGGGACCTGAATCAGTATAACATGGGTGAGAATAATAATAATAACAATTTCATAATAATAAAATCAACATCAAAATCATGAGGGAAAACATGTGATAACGGAATGTAATGTGGAAATGTATTAAAATGAAACATCATGTCATAGTGGTGAAATTCCACACATAGTTGCGAAAAAATATAACATCTTGTTCAATCATAACATATGTTCATAATCATAACATCATCATTGTCAAAACAAATAGCATTGTGTTTACAGATAATACACATTATCTCATGAGATGAATCAAATTACCCAATACATTAGAGGGATACATAAATTAAGGACCACATATCACAACATAACATGTACATAATTATACAGGCCACAAAGGATGTATAACAATAATAGTCATGAAATAATCCATGAAAAAGAAGGATTTTCATAAAGAATTTATCAATAATCATTTCATGAATAATATTTGTGATCGAAAATGGAAAAGTTAAAAAATATATGGTATTGTAATAATCATTTTTTAAAGAATAAACAACTCAAGAGGAGTAAATAAGAGTTTTGAAAAGAAGTGCTTTTTTTTGGAAAATCAATGTTTTCGTCAATTTTGTGCATCCCTAATAATTAAAATAGAGTTATTAAAACATTTATCTAGAAGTGAATTATTGTAATTTTTAACAATATTAATTAGGTTTAGTCATTTGATTTTATTTCATAATTTCATTTGTCAGAGGGTTGTCATTTTGAAATCATGTTTTACTTAAAAATTTCCCAGTTGTCCTCAATTAAATATTTTGTTAAACGAAATTTATATTGTTGGAACCCTTTTTTGATGATAAAAAAATTATGTTTCTTATGATATTATTGAGTTTTATTATATATGATATCATTTTACGACATAATACATTTTAATTTAATTTTGGACAAGTTTTATAAAGATGCCCAGTTAGACTCCAATAACAATTAGAAATGACTAATCATTGAGTAGAAGTCTCTTCTACAATGAGTCACCATAAAAATCTAATTTTGAAAAAGTTTGGGAAATAAAAACCCTTCAGTATGACTCTCTGTAATGTAAAAAATACGGCTATGTATGGGAAGGAACCACTATTAGGATGAGTCAATGTCATGATATAAATTTGTCGAAATGTGGGAAATTCCCACCACCAAATGATGGCTCACTGTCATAACATAGTAACCTATAAATTTTGAAAAGTTTGGGAATGACCTACCATTGAGAGGAGTCACCATTAAGAATGAAATACCATTATAGTAAATCACCATTTTCCTGACTCACCGCCAGCTCATTTCACTGATAGATTTGTCTCACCATTCAAAAAATACACCATCTATATTTCTTTTTTACTTTTAATTAAATACTTTTAATGTTTATACTATTGAATTTAATGATGATAGTTTTTTTAATGATTATTTTTAAATAATTATAGGAAAAAATAAAGAATGTATCAACCTTGAGTAAAAGTGTTCATTATATTCAATTGATTGTTCTCCACAAGGATTAAATTTCATGATGTTGATATATTAAAAAGTAGATTCCATGAAGCCAAAAAGATCACGTGAAATAGTGACATAGATAAGAAGATAGAGAAGTGTACTGGAAAATTTTAAGAATCAAAAAATGTTGTTGTGATGTGTGACTTAAACAAATAATACTTACCTATGATCAACTGAAGAAGATTGAATCACATTGAACATCTACTTGCCTTCTTGTAGTCACAACAAAGAGAGCTTATGACGCTCTGTTTTACATAAGTATTCAGAAACATTACTCGAGCATATTACCAATCTACATCCATGGAGTCATATGATTCAAATAATATCATATAAAGAAACTATATATTTTATACATATATTTACTTTCTATTTTAGTATGTGTCTTTACATTTCGAGAAGTGTGGGTTTTATTCTATTTATTTAATGTTCTATGTCTCGTATTTTATATTTGGAAGATAATATATATCTTCCCAACTCCTTTACCTTTGTTTAATCACATGATTTGGAAGAGGTCCTTGTATAACCTATTTTTATTATTTTCCTACCATTCTTGTGGAATAGGTCCATGTATGGTGTGGTTATTTGCTTTTATATTGTGTACCTGATTCAGGTTGTAGATCATGATTATTTTATATATTACACTTGGAAGTAGGTGATTTAAAAGTGGAGGGGATTACTTCTCAGCTTTAGGCTAAACCTATTTGTTTATTACACTATGTGTTTTTTTATTTCTACTCATTAAACTAAATTGTTTTAAACTTTCAACAAAACCACTACTTTTATATATTAATCAAAATTACAATTTATATAAGGTTTTGATTAAGTAAATTTATTTCAAAAGTTAAATTAATATTCATATATTGTTTTAAATGAGACTTAATCACCCTTTGACAAATATTTTAAAATATTATAACATATATAAATTTTATATTTTTATTAACTAATCTATTTTTAATTATTTTTTGGATATTAATTAAAATTATTTTAATAGAATTTTTTTAAGTTCTCAATTCACCCCCTCTTGAGATAGTCTATAACATCCCTTCTCTTTATTTGACATTTAATGATGATTTATTACATAAAATTACACTTTATAACACTCATATGATTGAGAGGTGTAATGTATTTGGGGAATTAGGTACATTACATGACAACATAAAACATGAAAGAACAACATATTTAGGGAAAACTTATTAAACATGACCAAAATGTTCCTTCGTACTTAACACTAAATGGGATAACCTGAGGTAAAAAATAAGAAAGGGGTGAGCTATAAATCCCAGTAAGGGATTAATAATGGAATAACATGATGAAGATAAAAAATTTTATACCATAGGAAAATCAATGGATCAGAAAAGGAACATTAATAATTAGGAAAGATACAAGATTATAATCATAAAATGAGATATATTGAAACAAAATAAAACATTGCATAATAAATAGATGAAGGTTAAACCCACCAAGAACTCATGGTGGGAAAATTACCTTAAAGAATTCAAGTACAAGCCTATACCAATATTATGTATCATGATATTAAACATTACCTAATGCACTAGATTGCTATTAGGATTCACCCTTCATAATCATTTCATTCTCATGCTTTAGTGGACCACATAGATCATATAACATGGATTCATTCAACATCAAAATTTATTCCTTGATAAAATAATTTTGAAGACATAAATTCAAGTCCCTAATCAATAAGTATATTTTTATAACGTTGAATATCCTTGATAGAGAAATTTGTATGTTATTTTCTTACACAATTATTTTGTCTTGGAAAATTACTGTGCAATTTCGGCAGCATAACGATGTCATTTAGAAATTCATAAAATGAGTTGATGAGAGAGAAATTGATCTCACATAATTTTTAAATAAAATTTGATGTAATATAGATATAAAAATACATTCCATAATAGAATGAATTTGAAATAGAAGGCGTAACAAAATAAAGATACTTAAAGAAAGAGGAGATAGGAAAGAACCCTTAAAAATTTCATCTTGGTAACTGGTGTAAATAAAAGTTATTAGGAGGATTAAATGAGAGTGAAAGGGACTAAAAAAATATATAAATCAAATGGGATGTGATGGGGATATTTAAGAACATATAAAAATATATTGAAAAAGAAAATTAGGAGACATAACATAAAAGTAATTCTTGATAAAAGACGAGGGTGGAAGATTCCTTACAGAATTTTAGAATAGTAATGGCTTAGTTAAGGGTCAAAATGAGAGATTATAAATGAAATATATTTAAAATAAAATTATATAGATAATAATTGAATGATATTAATTTAATTAAAACATAAAAATTTGAAATTATATAGGTTAACTTCTAAAAATGTTCTTGAATTGAAGACAAGAGAGGAATGTAAGGATCCTTTACTTGAATGTGTGACTCCAAAGGCTTGGGTGGGGATTTTTGAAAGCATGGGGAAGACTTGGTAGGACTATTGGGAGTATAGGGTAGAGTTTGGTCATCATAAAAGGATTTTTAGGGATGATAAATGAGAATGGGGTGGGTTTATATAAGAAAATAGGGGGATTTCTTCATTAATTAGGTTTTGGACAATTCATAATAAAATATTAAAAAGAACAAAACATCCCATGATTTTTTACATGGTTTTTGAACAAGGTGAGTGTATTAAATTATATTATAAGGCCAAGGTCCCAATATAATAAAATACTTCCCTTCCTTATGTGGAGGAGAGTCACACATTTAATTAAATTATTTTAAAGTCTTAAAATATATTATAAGTCTTGGAGGATTCAAAAAAATATGAAATTAATCAATTAATCCTAAAAGAAAATTATTTTAAATGAAAAAATATATATTTACTAGAAGATAACTTTTTTAGTATCCATTAAATCACCATTGGGATATTATGATGTCATATAACACACCGTATATTTACACAATATTTAATTTTTACAGAAAAATTCAACTATCTTAGAAAATTTTAAAAAATTCAATTTCAGAAAATTTTGTTATCTTGATTCGAAAAATAATACTCATTTTATCTAAATATTTTTATAAATATGTTAATATTACTTTTGAAAATAAAAAATGGAATTTATTGAAAATTGACGGGTTTTGATTATAACATTTTTCGAACCCTAATAAAAATTACATTTTCCTTCATAAAAAATATATGATTAATTATTTTTAATAAATGTTTTTTAATATTATTATTTTATAAATTTTTTAAATTTATTAATTCAACAAATTATATTTCTTAATTAACTGAAATAATATTTGTTCTTTAAAAATAATTTATAAAGTAACAATAATTTGATGAAAATATATTCAATATTTTATAATAACATAATGTAAATATTTTTATTTCTATGGTATTGATACAAATCCCTTTATTACAGCAACATATTATCTAAGAGCAAGGGGCCTGATGGTGGGGCTTTCACGAGGACATTTGGTGAACATGGATTGTTCCATGTTCTCGATGAGCATGAACTTCTCCCATAAATAGTTTTTCTCATGATTAAGTGGTTAGATCCATGCATGGGATTGGTCTAGGGAAAATCCTAGATATTATAGCTCCCACAAAAGATCTGATAAATGGGATTCATAGGGTGTAATCCTACTAGTTTAGGTCATAAGTTCTTTTTTCTATGAAAAATGGATTCATTAAAACCCAATATTTATAAAATTCATGTAATCATTGTTAAATTACTATATTATCAATAGAAAAATAAATAACGGTCATTTAAATCCATATTAATATAATAAAAATAAATATGTTCATGTGATTTGTATATTTATAATAAATTAATTTAAATAAAAAAGTGGAATTTCATTTATAAATGTTTGGGTCATTATAAAATTCCACCCATTAGAAAATCCACCCGTAAAAATTTAATTTTCTCACAATAAAAAAGATTATGGTAAATCTGATTCGTCACCTCCTATTGTTCCAATATTTGTTATTCGAACATGTGGTCTTGCCACAACACTTTAATATGCGGCATTGTATTATTTTGTAGATATTTTTCAATATGATCTATGATCTTCACCAGATATACCTCATATGAAAGGCCATTCTCCAATGGTACTATCTCTGAATTGAGTACATGTGATGGATCTAGTATATACTTTCTTAATAAGAATATATGGAATATATTATATAATCGAGATATTTTATGCGAGAGTGATAGTCAGTTTGACACCACTCTAATGATATCAAGGATCTCAAAGGGGGCAATGTATATTGGACTAAGCATTCCTTTAATTCAAAATCTCATCAATTCATTCCATGGATATATATTGGAATAACATGTATCGAAAATAAAACTCTATGATTTGTTAATGATTTACAATATATCTATTTTATCTACTCTTAGTAGCCTTAAAGGGCTACCTAATGGTCATAACCTTATCCACCATTTCCTCAAATATTTCAGGACCTATAATTTTTTATCCCCTAATATTATCCTAGAATTCAAGGGTTTTGTACATATTCCCATAAATGGATTCATAAGGACCCATTTGTATGCTCAAATGGAAACTGTTATTGTAAGAGAACCACACCAAAAGAAGATGTTGGTCCCATCCTCCTTTGGATTCCATTAAGAAAACTCTCAACATGTTCTCAAGTGTTTGGATTGTATTCTTAGAATGTACATTATTTTAAGGGTGATAAGCTATACTAAAGTGCAACATAGTTTTTAGAGCATGCTAGAGACTTTTTTAAAACATAGAGGCAAATCATGGATCTTGATTAGACATAACAATTAGTGGTACTCCATGTAGCCTTACCACTTCTCTGAGGTATATCTATGGCAGTTGATCCAGTGAGAAATCCTCTAGAATTTCAATGAAGTGTGTATTAATTGTAAGATTATCCACAATAACTAAGATTACATTATATCCTTTGGATGGATTTTTAAGATCAGTGACAGAGCACATGGTGATGTTTTCCCATTTCTATGTTGGTTTGTGTAATAATTTCATCATCCCCTTAGACTTATCCCTTTCATCCTTCACATGCTAACATACTAGTTCATGTTGATGTATAATCAGCGATATACTTCTTCATGTAATCCCACCAATAATTCTATTAGATATCTTGATACGTCTTTTTATTTCCAAGATGAATGGAGACATTCGAACAATGTGAATTATCCAATATTTTATTCTTTAACTCATGATTTAATGGAACACATAGTCTTGAACCAAATCTCACCATTCCTTATTCATTAATATTATACATCAATAATTTGCCTTTTCTTATAGTTTCCACTTTTTTTTAATTCCCACATCATATTTTTGGGCATACAATAACATTTCTAAAAGAGATGTTTGAGAAATAATTTTTGAAATGATTAATAATGTTTATTTCTTTATAATTCCCATATATATCCTCTATAAATATAAGAAGATCAGATCCTTCCCAATTATCATTGATGATAGAGTTTTTGGATTCTTTCTACATAGGGAATCTACCATATGGTTCACTTTCCTAGTATGGTTGTGGATTGAGAAGTAGTAATCCCTGATGAGCTCCAACTATCTTTATTGGAACATATTCAGATCTTTCTATGTAAATATATATTTAATTCTATTGTGATATTTATATATTTCACAACTCTCCAAAAGATGATAATGCTGCAATATTTTTTATGTAATGATCATAGCTTCCTACTATAGGTCTTGGGTGGGATAGTTTTTCTCATGAATTTTCAACTTCCTTGAGGTGTAGGTAGTGAATTTTTCATTTTTAATCAACACACATCTCAATCCCTTCTTTGAATCATCGCTAAAATTTTGAAGAGTTTTTCACTTTTGGGTTGTGTGATAACAATGGTAGTGATAAGCCTTCTTTTTAACTCTCTAAATGTTTCATCACATTCTTCATTCCAAAAAAACCTGACCCCCTTCTATGTTATCTTGGTAAGAGGCTTTGATAATCATGATAAATTTCTCACAAATCAGCAATAATATCTATCAAACCCAAGGATGCAATAGATATATGTCAGGGAGGTTGGCCTTGACCATCCCTCAATTGTTTTTGTCTTTGAATGATCCATATATATCCCATTTATTCTGTTTATATTCCCTAATAAGGAGACTTCTTTCAACCAGAACTCAAAATTTCTAGACATTACATAGAGATTATCCTTTTGCAATGTCGTTAGCACAATTCTCAAATTCTCTTTATGGTCCTCCCATGTTTTTGAGTATATTAGAATATCATGTATAATGAATACCATAAATTTGTCTACGTAATCCTTAAAGACTATATTCAGCAAGCCTATGAATATTTTTGGAGCATTATTGAGTATCAATTTCATCTCTATGAACTCATAGTGTTTATACCTTGTACAAATAGTAGTCTTGGAAATATCATCCTTCTTCACCCGTACATTGTTATATTAAAACCACGGTTCCACCTTTTAGAAGTATTGTGCTCCATGTAGTTTATTGAACAATTCATCAATTCATGGAAAGGATACCTTTTCATTATCATGATCTTTTTAAGATCACAATAACCAATGAAAAGATGAATTTACCCATCCTACTTCTTGATGAAGAGGACTAGTGTACCCCATGATGAAGCACATGGTCATATAAACAAATTACCAGATTATCTAATAGTTATTTCTTTAGATCCTCATGTTCCACAATAGCCATTTGATACAGAGTCTTGGATATTGGAAATTCCCCTAGTATAATATTGATTGAAAATTAAACCTCCATTCTTGGAGTAAGGCCATACAATTCCTCGGGAAACACATTAGTGAATTCTCTCACAAGAGGCATGTATTTTAGGATGGTTCATTCCTTATACTCAATTATTTAAGATAGATACACATAATCATAGGGTAATAATATACATGATTGAGATGATAGTGCTAAATAAGATTCATCCACTCCCTTGAACTAGTATTGAATTAGGGGTCGAATCTCCATATATAGAGTGAGTTCTCTCTCATGGAAAATCAATTTGGCTCTATATAGGGAAAAAATAAATGCCCATAATATTATCTAATTCCACCAAGGGAGCTATGACCATGTTCTCCAGAAAGCTCATCCCATAAATATTGATAGGTGTGGAGTTATATACATGGGATGTAATAATTTCCCCATCTTCTATTTTTTACTAACATCTCTACTTCCATTATTTTTTGTGGTGTTTGGATTATTCTAATAAACATTCATAATATAAAGTAATTCATAGATCCATAATCAAAAAGTAAGTACATTAATATTGAAGGAATAACTAGAGTACTCGTCACCATTTCATTGTTGGGATTCACCTCGGTGTTTGTAAATGAAAAATATATCCATTTATACCTTAGAGGATGTTTGTTTCCTCTTAAGACCATTATTTTAGTGCACTAGTTCGCAAAGTGCCATGGTTCCTTACAATTTAAGTAGTAAGCAATGGTTTTAGGGTTTACTGGAGAATTCCTTTCCTCTCTTACATTGGTGTGTTTCTCCTGCCAGTAATCATTGGATAGGTTCCCTTATATTACACACATAATTCAATTCATTTTTCCACTTACTAAAATTATATTGTTCTTTTTTACACTCATTTGACAAGTGGGATGTTGAAATTTCTTAGAACCATTAAATTCATCCATTATATCAACATAATTAAACCCCACTTTCCACTTCTCATCCCTGTGATACCCTTGAGATTGACTGATCTCCATTTTGAAATTGACGGAATATTAAACAATTTCATCATAGCTATCAAAGTCACATAATTCCAAGGCTTTTCTTAGAATAAGCTTTATACCACCAAAGAAGCATTCAACCTTTAATTTAGGGGAAACGACCAAACAAGAAGTGTATAATTCAAGTCCTGTGATTTTTTCCTCACATGAATCAACAAATTATTCATCATAGTAGTTGAATGAAATGTAAAATATTTCCATTTCAATATGGAGGGTGTGGGAAAAATATTTATTTATTTTTTTTGTAAAATTCCTTTCACTCCATTGCATCGATATCTTCCTCGGGCTTCATATTCTTGGCCAATTCCCACCACTAATCAACTTTACCTTTTGAAAAATAAAAAACCATAAGAACATTAATTTTTTTTAAAACATTTAAGGACATAAAAGATATTTTATATGGATTTTATCCACTTTTCTGTGATTAAAGGTGCATATGATCCATTTAATTTAGGAGGTCTTTGTTGCATGAAGCTATCGATTGTGGGTTGTTCTATCTTAGGGAGATTTGGGTGCTCCTCTTGATCTAGGTTTTGATTCAAAATATGATTTAACTAAGAGAGTATTATAAAAAAGGATGTGATTCTCGCTCCCATTGGGTTGGGCATTTAGTTGAGGCAATCATCACACAAACATTCAGATCGGTTGTAAGCACGATTCCTCCAATTTTGACCATTTTTAGGAATAAAAGAAAAATTTAGGATGAGTATCTTAATCAACTAAACACATTGAGTGGAATCTAATGACATTAAAGAGATAAATTATAAATTAAATTTTTCTTATTACCTAATGAGTTTCTAGGATCTAGTCTATATTATCCATGATCTACTTCCTCACATATATTCTTATGAGATTTTTTTTCTTTGTTCCCTTAATATTGGTTCATACAGAGATTATTAATTTTCCAAAGAATATTCCATGGGAGTGTCAAACCAGGTGCACAATAAGGCTTGTTGTTGTGCACCATATTACCATGAGTCAGGCCTTGGACATCTGGTCAGATTTTTTACCCCTAGGTACATTGTACGAGAACCATGTACACTTGAAGTATCCAGACAGAGATGCATTTTCTTTTTAAACCTCTTACTCTACATTTTACCAAAATTTTGGACATTTTCTTGTACATAGTCTCATAACTAATTCATTCTCTATAATTCTCTAAAAATAAGGTATTCACTATATTTTTCTAATGCAATCCTAAAATAACTAATATTATCATCTGATACCAACTATAACAACCCTTTTTTATTTAACAGTTATTCAAGATTTATTACATTAAAATAAACATAATAAAAATTATAAGATAAATAGGTATCATGTATTTGGTAAATTGGGTACATTAAATAACATCTTAAAACACGAAAGAACAACATCTTTATTTTAAACTTCTTTAAAGTGACCAAAACATTCCTCAGTTTTTTACAAGGAATGAGAAAAACTGATGACATACATAAGAAAGGGGTGAGATGTAAAGCCCAGTAAGGGAATAAAAAAGGCATTAAATGAGGAAGAAAACAAATTTTAGGAAATAGGCATATGAATGGAGCATAAAAGAAACAAAAATAATAAGGACTGATATAACATGATAATCATAACATGTGATATGTGGATATAACTGAAAACACTACATCATAAATAGATCAAGGATAAACCTACCAAGACACCATGGTGGAAAAAGTACCATAAAGTAATTAGGTACACCCATATCCCAACATGTCATATAATGATAATAAATATTACTAAATGCATTGGAGCACTATCAGGGTGCACCATTCATAATCTTTTCATTCACTTGCTTAAGTGTACCACATAGATCATATAACAAGGATTCATTCAACATCATAATTTATTCCATTATCAAGGAATGTGGAATAAATACCTATAATTACCCATGTGTATGTGTCTTAATGTGAATAGACTTGATAGAGATATGGGTATGATATTTACTTACACAATTATTTTGGCATGGAAAAGCACAGTGTAATTTCGGTAGCATAACAACGTCTTATAGAAATTGAAAAAAATGAATTTATGATAGAGAAATGGATCAACCCTAATTTATAAATTTAATGGAATGTAATAGATACATGTTAAAGAATTCCCCAACATAATTAATTGTAAATATAAAGCATAAAAAATAAAGAAACTTGATGAAATGGGAGAAATGAAATACCCATAAAAAATTTAGCATGGTAATGGGTGTACATAAAGGATCTTAGGATGAAAAATAATTTTTAAAAGGAATATAATAATTTATATATAAATTATTATTTAATGGGGATATTTATGAACATATAAAAACATAGGGAAATGGAAAATTCGAAGACATAACATTAAAGGAATTTCTGATCAAGGAGGAGGGTGGGAGATTCCTTACAAAATTTTAGCATTATAATAGGTTTGGTAAGGGTAAAAATGAGAGAGTATAAATCATATCTCATTCAATAAAAATAAATAGATAGTAATGTAATGATAATAATTTAATTAAAACATAACCAACTAAACTTATATTGGTAAATTTAAAAAATAAGTTTCTAGAGTTTAAGAAATTAGATGAAGGTAAAGATCCCTTACTTGAATATGTGACTCCAATTGATTGGGAAGGGATTTCTGAAAGCTAGAGGGAACCTTGGGAAGAGTATATAGAGTATATATATGTTTTTGGTCATTATCCTAGTATATTATGTGAATATAAATTGTATATTGGGTAGATTAATATAGGAAAGTATGTAGATTTATTTATTATTTAGGATTTGGACACATCATAATAAAATATTTAAAACCACACAGAATCCCATGGTTTTTACCTATGGTTTATAAAAAAGGGGAGTGTTTTAAATTATTTTGTAATTACAAGGCTCTAAAGTAATAAAATATTTTTCTTACTTATGTTGAGGTGAGTTGCACTTTCAAAGAAATGATTTTAATGTCTTAAAACATATTATAATTCATGGAAGATTCACTATGAAATTATGAAATAAATCAAATAAAACAAAAACTAAATTATTTAAAACTTAAAAAACATATATTTATAAAAGGAAACCTATTTATTGTTTATTACATCACCCTTGGGCCATTATGATGTCATAAAACACACAATATATTTACATGGTATTTAATTTTTACCCAAAAATTCAACTATATTTGTTGTTTTTGAAAAATTCTACATTGGGTAATTTAAACATCCTGATTCCAAAAATAATATTAAATTTGTCTAAATAAATTTATTAATATGTCAATTTCCACTTTTAATATAAAAACCAACATTTATTTAAAATTTATGGGTTTTGAAAATAAACATTTTCAATCCCTAATAAAAGTTACATTTGTCTTCATAAAACTATATGATCATTTATAATTAATAAAATTTATTTAATAAATTTATTTTATTAAAATTTTATTTATTCCAAAAATTTATTAATTCATAAATATATATTTTTTAATTAACCAAAAATACTATTTGTTTCTTTAAAATTATTTACAAAGTAACAACAATAGTGTGACAATATATTCATTATTTTATAAAAAAAATAATGTAAATATTACTATTTCTAGGGTCTTGATAAATTTTGCTTTATTAAAATTTAATACTCCCTAAGAGTAATGTGTGCGATGGTGGGGCTTTCATGGGGTCGTTCGGTGAACATGGTTTTTGCTGTGATCTCGATGAACTTGAACGTCTCCCGTAAACAGTTTCACTCATGATTTCGTTGTTGGACCTCAGCTTGGGTGTGGTCTAAGGAAAATACCAAAAAATATATCTCCCTTATAATCTTTGATAAATGGGCTTCATAGGGTATAATTATACTAGTTGATTCCATCACATCCTTTTTCTATGTCAAATACATTAATTAAAACCTTATATTTATACTAGCCATGTCATCATTGTTCAATGACTATTTTACCAATGGTAAAGATACTTAATGTTAATTTAATTAAAATTGGATATAATGAAACAAAATAAGTTCATTCATTTTTTATATCCATAATACAATAAATTAAATCAAAAGGAGGAATTTAATTTATAAAAGTTCGGGTTGTTATATACTCACTTCGACCAACATAAATATTAGAATAATTAATTATAATAGATAATTATAATAATAATTTAATGTTACTATATTATATATAATTTATAATATGTATCCTTGATAATGGATATAAGTGTGGACATGGTAATGTCTACATAGATGGTTTACAGACCGTTGACAAGACATTGTCAAGAGAGCGGGTAAGAGATTTTTTAAATTTATATAGTAAAAATGATACCTATAGTATGATAAACTCATTTTTATAATTTAAACTTACTTATTATTTAATATTATATGTTTTGGTTTTGAAATGGGGGGTGAAAAAAGAAATAAAAGAATAAAAATAAGAATAGTTAAGAGAAACATACTTAGTCTTCAATGAAGCTTCTCTTGTACGGCAATACAACTCCATTAATGTTTGTAGTTGTATTGCTACAAAACATATCAAAGGATTATATGGGAAATGAAAGTGTCTGTATTGGCATAGTTTAGGATTTGTAAAGTTACGATGCATTGTCTTCCAAGGGGAGGGAGAGGGGTTATTTATACTTGAGGAGATGAGTATATGGTAATAAAATATTAAATAATATAATATAATAATGGAAAAACATGAAATGTTTATTTATTAAATATAAATCATATATAAATATAATATAATTATTTTAAGAATTTAAATATCATTTATAATTCTAATTCATTTGTTTAATATAAAAAATGTGAAAGGCAATAAAAAACTATTATTTGAAGGAATCACTTTTGACATTATGTTTTGGAAAATGCTTTTTAGGTTTGAAAATTAAGTTTACTATATTTTAATAAATAGTTTATGAAAATAAATATTTTATGAAGGAAACTAATTTTCATTAAAGTATTAGGTCATTTTTAAATCCTAAATGATGTAATTTAAGATACACTAGTTATATGAAATATTATGTTCTTACTATTCACTCGAAAATTAAAGTATTTTAGAAAATTAGCAGAAAATAAGCCTTGGATAATCTCAACATCAAGATTTTAAAAATGATATTAATTTTATCAAAATAAATATCTATCATAGAAAAATATAATTTTTCTGTATAAAAATTATTATTCAGTAAAATACTTTAAATTACAATTTATTAAAAATGTTCTTCTATTTTATTTGGGAATTTTAATTATGATATATATTTTTTGACATTGTAATGTTTATATTAAATTAAATTACCCAAGATAAATATTATTTATATCTATATTTATTATTTTGAGGTTAATTTACTATTCCATAAATGAAGTTACTATTCATAACGGCCAGCTTACTTTTCTCAATGGTTATGTTACTATTAAAATGGTCACATTACTATTCGAATGGTCTCAATACCTCCTATAAATTCCTCTTTATTAATTCATTCATCATTCACTTCGATTTCTATTAGGTTTCTAAATTTATTACTTATATAATGTTAATTGTTTATTAATATTTTGTTTTTTTATAGTTCTGTTCGTGGGAGGGATGATTCTAGCAGATTGGGGTGATACATATTTTCCAATATTAGCTTTAATATTTTATATTTTTTTTCACCTTCTGATAATCAGAATTTTATTTTTTTATTCACTAAATAATGTAATTATTTTCATTAATAGAATAAATACATGTTGGTTTCTCTATGTATTTTATGTGTATTATAATGTATGACATAATAAATATATATTTTAAGAAGAAAATATCATTTGTAAACACTCTGTCATTACATTCTTCCCCCATTTAGAAATTTCAACCCCAAAATGTCAACACATATTTCAGTTGAGAATAGAAGAGGTTAATTTTGTTTCATTGTTTCCTATATTTTCCATGTCACCTATAAATACTTATGGTACCTTCATAACAATTTGCAAAGGTCGGTCATCATGTAAAGTAGAACGTTGTATCTATGGTCCAAGATCATCATAGACCAATCTTTATATGAAATTCCATTATCAACCTATATGACCTCTGGATCTTGTAGATATGAGGGACTATGTATATACTTCTTCAAGAGAGATACGTGGAACACATAATGAACTAGATCCATAATTGGTGGAATTGAAAATAGATAGGACACTGCTCCTATGAGATCAAGGATCTGAAAGGGGCCAATGTAACTTATCCCAAGTTTCCCTTTCCTTTAAAACCACATGACTCTATTCCATTGTGATATTAGAAGGACAAATCTGTATCCAACATAAAACTCCAATACCCTTGATGGTTTTTAGTATTCCTCTTTTTTCAACTCTAAAAAGTTTTTATATGTTGTTGGATGCCATGAAAATTCTCTATGATATCTTTCATAATCTTAGGTCTAGGTATCTTTTGTTCACCAACTTCATCCCATTTATTAAAAGGGAAGCGAACGAAGCCGCTCACAAGATGGCAGGCATTGGCCCTCCCTATGAGGATTTGCTCTGGTTCAATCATTTTCCATCGTGGTTATGCTCCTGTATTTCTGCTGATCTCCATCATTAATGGATCCGTCTTATTTTGTCAAAAAAAAAAATTACGAGTTCTACATCACTTCCTATATAGATCTTCATATAGATCCATATAAATACTCGAGTGGAAGATATTATTATATGGGAACTAAACTAGTGGGATATTTTGATCTCATTCACCATTGAGTTTAATTTAGAAGGATCTTAACATGTCCTCAAGAATCTAAATATTCCATTTAGACTGGACATCAGTTTAGGGGTAATATGCCTTTCAAAAATTCAATTCTGATCTCAATGAATGTTGGAGACTTCTAGAATTTAGACGCGATCCTTGGATAATGATAAAAAATTATTCAAACTTGTACCCTATATAGCCTCACCACTTCCTTCACATATATCTTGTAATGTTGTTAAAGCGAGAAATCATCCCAAATAACAATGATGTGGGAATTATTGGTGAGTTAATCCACCAAAACCCATATTTCATTGTTTCCTTTGGATGTTATCTTGATACCAATGATAATATACATGTTGACAATACCCCATTTCATTACGGGTATAGTAAATTATTAAATCTTTCCTTTGGACTTCTATCATTCTGATTTAACAAGATTACATATAAAACATCTTGAGATATACTCCTCAATATCCTTCATCATTTTGTCCCTCTAAAAGTGTTCACAAAGATCACGATACAAATTTGTACTTTCGGGATGGATATAAAATGGTGAGATATGTTCATTATCCAATAGGTACTTATTTATATCTTGTGAATAGGGCACACAAATCCTAGTTCAAAACCAAATCACCCCATAATTATCAATGTGGAACTCAAGTATCTTACTTTACATTACATCTTTCTCATTCTTTTGTTGCTCCAAGTCATCCATTTATGCCTCCTTGATCTTATCTTGGATAGATAGTTCAGAAATAATATTGGATATGTAGGATGTATTCCCCACCTCTATGATTTCTAGATACACCCTTTTCAGATCCATAAAGATAGGGTCTTTCTCAATCCACATCATGGATAAAGTTGTAGGTTCTTTTTTATTAATATAATCATCTACCATGTTTTCATTTCATAAATGATATTGAATAGATAAATCATAGTTCTTGATTAGATGTAACCATATTCTTTAATGGATTTTGGCCTCCATATATATGGAGATATACTTTAAACTCTTTTGATCAATATTTATGTCACACTTCTCACCGTATAGGTAGTGCTGTCAAATCACTAGAGAAAAGATCATAATTCCTAACTCTAGATCATGTGTCACATAGTTCTTCTAATTTCTCTTCAACATTCATGAGGCTTAGACTATAAATTTATTATTTTGAATGAGCACACAACCCAAACCTTTTTTTTGAAGAATCACCATATATAACAAAACCTTTTCCTCTTTTTGGTAGAGTGAGTACATGTGGAGTGATTAGCATCTTCTTGAGATCCTTTAATATTTCCTCACATTCTACAGTCTGGAACTACATTACCCCTTTTCATGTTATCTTAACTAGTGGGTTATACAATCCTAAGAAATTTCTTACCAAACATATATAGAACCACAATAATTAATAAATATATTTATATGATGCTAGTGGATATTATACTTTCCTAAATTTCTTTTTCTTTGGAAGGGTCAAAAAATATTCCCCCACTAGTGATCAAATTCACTAATAATGAAACCATATGAATATATAAGTCACACTTATTGAAATTATCATATATTTTCTCATTCAATAATGTTTCAATCATAATAGTTATATTCCATTCATATTCCTAGTTTCTCTTGGATTAAATGAGAATATCATCATTAAAAACTACCAAATTTTATTTGAGGTAGCATCTAAATAATATATTAATCAAATCCATGAATATTGAATGGGAATTAGTAAGTATGAAGGAAATCAATATGAAATCATAGTTCCCAAACATTTTAAAGAAAGTGGACTTATTAATATCTTCTTTTATTTGCATTCAGTTGATGATATCCACATGAAGATCTTCCTTTTAAAAAAGATGATCTATTTTTAGTTGATCATACAAGTCATCAATACTTGGAAGAGGATACCTATTTATTACAATGATCTTTATGAGCTCGTAGAAATTTATATACAGTTTAATTGATTTATACTTTTTAATTAAGAAGTTAAAAAGTGTACCCCCAATATATTCACTTGGGAACATGAACCCTTTGTCCAAGTTTTATTAAAACCACTTCTTTAACTCTTCTAGTTTGGTTAGGTCCATCATGTATGAGAATTTTAGAGATAGGATTGGCTATGGGTATAAGTTATATGGAGAACACTACATAAATATCTTGGGGATGTCTAGGTAACTCTTTAGAAAATAAATCAGTGTATTCCTTCACAATGGGAATTTATTCTAGGTTGATACATTCATTTGTCTCAACAATTTAATAAAGGTATGATTCATCACATCATATTAAAAACCACACCATTGAGGTATTATACAATGAACATCACTGATATTAGATGGAATTTATAGGGTAACTGTATAAATTGGAATATGAAAAAAGATTATCTTTTCTCGACATTTGATGTGTGTTCTATGTAATTCTAGCTAATCCATGCTCAGTATAGCATCGAATTCCACCAAGGGAAGTATTATGATATGCAATGGAAGTATTTTCACATAGATGCTAATGGGTGAAGAGTCCAACCCATGGGTTTAAATGATCACAACAGTAGGTTTATATATATATACATATACACACATCAAGGTATCAGTGCTTTAATTCTACAGTTTAGAAAAATTTTCGGATATAAAGGAATGAATATAACTAGAATAAAATAAAAACTATTCAATTATTGAGTTAATATGATGTGTACCTTTTACAACTTCATATTCCTTATTTAATTAGGTAGTAGTGACAGTATAAGCTTTCCCTTTATCCTTTGTTTTTTTTGTGTTTACTAAAATTTATTACCCTCAAGGACCTATGTTTTAGTGAACAAGATCTCATATATCCCTTACTCAATGTAGTTGAATAATTGAACCATGGGTGGTGAATTATGTTGTTCCCTTATTTCCTCTATCATGTTGGCCATATTATTCTTGTCTAATTGACATTTTGTGCTTGTTGACCTTATCAACCACAATTGAATCATTTCCAAGTATCTTGGAGACAATTCACGTGATTTATCTTCTCACATTTTTTACATGTGAGTAGTTGGACCATATTTCCTTTTTTTTCATTTTACCCACCATCTTGATACCCCATTCTTCTCTTATTATCTACATAGACATAGGAGCATTCTCTGAACTCAATATTGAAATTGATAGAACATAAAACCACTCCTTAATAACTTTTTATTTCTCATATAACTAGAGAATTTTAATGATTTTGTTTTAAAACACTAAAGAATCTATCTATTTTTAAATCATTATAGATAAAAAACCCAAGGTGTATCTTTAAATTATTTTTAATTTTTCCTCATAATACATGAATGATTCACCTTCATTTTTCTCAAGATCTAAGAATTATATATCCACCTTTGTTCAAATATTTTTAGGGAAATACTTGTTAATAAATATTTTAATAAATTATTCCCACTCCATCACTTTTTTTATCCTTTATATTGGTGTTCTTTGTAAGAATTTGACCCCAGTTGCCTGGATCTGGTGCCTTATTTTATTACATTGGCCTATAAACAAGAAATAGGTATCCCTAAGCACTAAGTAGTTTAGTATATTTTGGAAACAAGATACATATATGTTTAACATTACACAATGAAATAAAAAAACCACACTAATTATTCCATTAAAAACAACCAAGACTCCAAGATTATGCTTGCAAGTCACTAATAACTAACTTCTTCATATCCTAGGTAAATGAAACATAAGAAAGGGGAGATCTCAAAATGCTCAGTAATGCTAAAAAATAGAGGAATATATATATAAATATTATTAAAGTTGAATAACTAAAAACATATTCCTTTAACAAAAACTTGAACACATTATAGAAGGAAAAAGAGATGAGTATGTAATCCCATAATAAAACATAATCATTAGAATTATACTAGACGAATATCCACATGAACCATCGATGATAATTTCATAATGAGGTAAAGTTTAATTCAGGACATCATCACTATACCATCACGGTCTTGTTCCAAGACCTTAAATAATCAATTTGTCAAGGCCTTGTTCCAAGACAGTTGTTTGTCTCATGATACCTACCAATGCAGTGAGGGGCTCTAGTAGGTCCCCCCAGATACTTACTATGTATAATTTACCCCTCTTATGAATGAGGATAAAGATAACAACATAAAAATTCATATTGAAACTATCATATGAAATGTTAATAGGTTTCCCCAATCATTAATCATAAACACTAACAATTCAGAGTAATGTGGTGAATGATTTCAAGATAGCACATCTACAGTCAAACTAATCATTAAATAAAAAATAATGAATGATATCATAGGAGATAAACCTAAAATAATTAAAATTTTCATCAAAGGATGTTGAAATAGATGATGATACTTTTAAATGAGACTAGTGTAAAATCCTTGAAGAAATAATCCTTAAACATTCCATAGTGTACCAAGCCACCTTGAGATATTTAAATTATAATCTCTTAGAATATCATGAGAATATGGTGAATATTGATATGAAATAATTAATGGCAGTACATACACCACAGGTAAGAAATAAGTGGTGAACAATGAATATATCTCATAAAAGTTAATGTGAGATGAGACAGATTAGGCTAAAGTTATATTTTTTCATAGCTGGGTACATACGTTGGGTCTGACATGTATTTCCTTAACATTGATACGTATAACACATTGTGAAATTTTGATGGACTTTGATGAATTTCCAAATGGTAAGCTATGGTTCCAATTTGATCCCAAATATCAAAAGGTCCACTATACCTAGGGCTTAATTTTCCATTCTTATCGAATCATATAATACTATTCCATGGAATTCCATGGTCCTTTCTACTCAAACCATATGCCTCCTTAATTTCATTCCCTGGGTGATAGTGTAATTTTTAATAATAATATTTTAGTAGCTCAATCCATCTCCTTTGTCTCATGTTTAGTTCTTTATATGAGAATATATATTTAAAACTCTTATGATCTGTATATATCTCATGTTTTTCCATAGAGGTAATGTCTCTAAATTTTTAGAGAAAATATTACTGTTGGTAACTCATGATAATCATATCATATCATTATGTAAATTTTTATTAAGGGGAAAGAGGAAAACAAAACACCCAAAAGATCCCCGGGGCACCCCCACGCCCACCCCCTTGCCCCCGCCCCCAGGGTTGGGATCTATGGAGGCCTAAAGTAGTGAAGACCGAGGGAATCCCCTCTGATCAAGTTTACCCCCACTGGTTTCAAGAATTCCATAGTATGAAATCATACGTCATCTAAGCCAGAGATATCCTATGCAGCCAGGTGATCAAAAACCTTGTTTTCCTCCCTCAACGTGTGAAACACTTTAGTGTTTCTACCAAGTAAACAATGCCATTTCCTGATTATATAAGTGATTGACCAGGGAGGAGAGCCCAGATCTTGTAGGGTTTTGTGCACCAGGATGGAATCTGTTTCCACTTTAGTGATGACTAAGTCCCTTTGAGCGCATAGGATGAGCCCAAAGAGAATCACCAGGGCCTCTTCCTGTAGGGAGGATTCTTGACCCAACCTAACAGTAAAAGGCATAAGCACCAAACCACTGGTGTCATGAACCACCCACCTCCCCACATAATGCCCAAGGTATACGAGCCATCTGTATTAAGTTTTAACCCTTTAGCAGGAGGGTTCCAGCAGACCCAATTTCCCTTTGTCCTACTAGGCAGGGGCACCTCCTGGGCCTTGAAATGAAACCCAATGAGAGATGGTAACTAATGATAATGTGTTGGATAGTTTGGTTCATGAATTTTTATATACATAGATGGTTTGGCAATCAATCTATCATTCTTCATTAGGAAACAACCATGTCCTTTATTTGATGCATCACTAAAGATCCCAAATCCCTCATTCCTTGATGGTTGAGTCAATATTGGAGAATTCAATAATATTATCTTCAATTCTTTAAAACATTCTTCACGTTACATTATACATACGAACTTAACCATTTTTCGTGTAATCTTGTTCATTGGGTTGGCTAAATGGGCGAAGTTCTGAATGAAATGCCGATAATAACCTACAAAACTAATAAAACTATATACCTCGGTTATGTTTGTTGGAGTATGCCATTCTAGCACAACATTTGTATTTTTAGGATATATATATATTCCATCTTTAGAGATAATGTGTCCTCGAAAGAAAACTGATTGGAGCCAAAAATCACACATGCTAAACTTCACCTATAATTCATTTCATCTAAGAGTTTTCAGAATAGTTCACATGTGATTTTCATTTTTTATACATTTTAGAGTATACCAAGATATCATCATATAAACACCACTAAAAATATCTCAAGATATTCCTTGAAAACACAATTCATTGGATCCATGAAAATAGATGGTGATTTAGTTAGTCCAAAAGGTACTACTGTATACTCGTAATGTCCATAACTGGTTTGAAATGCTGTTTTCAGAATGTCTTCCTTCCTCACAAGGAACTCATGATATCCAGATCAAAGGTCAATCTTTGAAAAATATTGTTCTTCATGAATGTGATCCAACAAATCATCAATTCTTGGTAGAGGATAATTATTCTTTATTGTAAATGTATTGATTTTCCTGGAATCAATGGACAACCTCATAGACTCATATTTCTTCTTAACTAAAAGAACATGGGATCCCCAAGGAGAAAAACTTGGGAGAATAAATCCTTTACCACTACATTGCTATAGTTTTTTATTTATATCCACTAACTCCATAGTGGCCATTCTATAAGGGGTCTTTGATATAGGCCTTGAATTATGAATTAAGTCAATGGAAAACTCAATTTCCCACTTTGGAGAATGTCTAGGTAAATGCTCTGGAAAGAAATAAACATGATCTTGCACTACATGTACATATTCAATTTTAATATTTCTTTCCTTGCCCATAGATATTGGTTTATTTTCCTCTCTAATAAATGAATTTAGTAGAACTAGTGGGGGTGGATCTATATGAGAATCAGAAAGTGATGTTTCCACCCTAATGATAAGGGTTTCCACACCATTCTCAAAAATTGTAACTTCCTTGTTCTTGCAATTGATCTTTGCATCATAATTTGACATCTAATTCAAACAGAGAATTATATCAAATTAATTCATTGCCATTATGATAAGTTTAGAAACAAAAGCATGTTTGTGTGTCATGAGGGGGACTAATCGACACAATCTTTTTGCAATGATACATTCACTAGGGGCTTTAACTGGTAAATCCATTATTAAATCAAATTAGAAATGTCTAATTTTCTTAGAAAACTGGGAAGATATAAATTAATATGATCATCCAGAATCAAATAAGGCATTTTCTATGTGTAGTGAAATGATAAATGTACCTGCCACCCCTTTTTTATGAACTTCAACCTCTGCGGTTGTGACTTCATAAGCTTGGACTTGCTTACTTTGCCTTCTTTGGGGAATGTTCCCCTAACTATTTGGACATTCATGTTCAAAATGTACCATCTCCCAGCAGTTGTAGCACTAAAAGTTGGTAAATTATTTCTTCCCCTTGTAATCCTGAGATAGGCGGCCTTTTTCTCCGCACATGTAATAGACTCCTATTCTGTTCAGGAATGTTCCAGGGTGTTTCTTCCTAGAATTACTGCAAGATGGAAAATCAATTCTTCCATTCTTCACCACTTCATTATTTCCTTCTATAGAGTTTTATGCAACCCTCTTCTTCTCTTGTTTTCTGTTAAAAAAATACGAATTTGAAAATTTCTTTTCTATTTTGATATCACATGAGACTATATATTAATATAATGAGAAACTTTGGGATACTAGAGCCCTTTGGAGGAATGGTTTAAAACTATCAATGAATCAATTGATTTTCTCCTTGGATTATGTATGTAATCTGCAACATTCCTTTCCAGCCTTGTAAAGTTAGCCTCATACTAGGAAACATTTTCATCATCCTTCTTCCTCATATTGAAGAATTACCTCTCCATATATGCTCTCTACTCATGAGGGAAATATTTTTCTTGGAATACTTCAATAAAATCCCTCCACTACATATATTCTATTTCTTCCTCCTCTTTTGTGTTTTGGATTAACAAAAACCACAGATCCGCATCTCCTCATAGATGATAAACATATATAGAAACATTCTATCTTTTGTTACATCCCAAAGTGATAAATATATTCTATAGGGAACATATCTATTTCACTACTACAAATGGGTTTGTAATACCATTGAATAATGGAGGCTCCTATTGCATAAAGAGATCTAAAATAGCTTCTATATGTGGTGGATCCAGATGCTCTATACAGGTAAGGTGACTATTCATATCTTGAGTATGTTGTACCTGTATTGTTAAAAGCTTCTAAGAACAAGTCACAACACCATAGACAACATCATTATCTTGTATTGGAGGGAAATCCCTAATGCGGACATGTGTGTTCATGCAGTTTCCATTCCCTCCACTATGATCCATCCATAGATAATTGCAAATAATAGATTAAGTTGTGAATCATAATCTTAACTTAGAAAAATACTTAGCATAAATTGAAATCCTATGCATGGATAACCCTACAATCAAAAAAATGGATTCTTTAAGGAATAATTTACATTTCAATCCTTCATAATGGATTGTAAAGAAAATATGAATTATCCAATTCATATCCCTCTCGAGTTTCAATACAAAGAGTGCAGCAAGGCCCATTGTTGTGTATTAGGATACCCTAGGTCAAGCCTGAAACTTTTTGTCAGAGCTTTCACTCCTAGGTACATCTGTGCTAGAGCCACATCTACCTATTTGAATCCATACAGGGATGTATTTTTTATAAATATCCACATAATATATTCCTTATCCAAATACCAAGATGTTCTTGTATTCTTATCCTCAAAGACTATCTTAGTTATTTTTCCCTAATCTATATTTTCTAAATATAGTTTCCAAGATTTCTACTAAACATCCTTTGATACCAACTATAAGGACCCAACCCTAGTTGACTATAGTTGGTGCCTTATTTAATTACATTGGAATATAAACAAGGAATATGTACCCAACAGACCAAGTAGTTTAGTGGCTTTTAAAAACAAGATACATATAAATTTAACATTACATCATGAAAGGAAAATCAATACTAATTATTCCATTAGAAACATCCAATCCTCTTAGATTATGCTTGCAAGTAACTAAAAAATAACTTATTCATATCCTTGAAAAATGAAACATAAGAAAGGGGTGAGCTCAAATTCTTAGTAAGGTTAATCAATATAACGGAAGATATTTTTAAACATTATGATAGTTGAATAACAAAAAACATTAGCCTTTAATAAAAACTTGAACAAATTATGGCAGGAAAAAGATTTGATTATGTAATACCATAATAAAACATAATGATATGTATTATACTAGTCGAATATCCACATAAACCATCAACAAAATTTTCATAATGAGGTACTACATAATGTGGGATATCATCACCATACAGTCAAGGCCTCGTGCTAAGACCATAAATAATCAACATGTCGATGCCTTGTGCCAAGACCATAGTTTGTATCAGGAGACCTACTAATGCACCGAGGGTCTATAACGGGCCTCATCTGATACATACTATGTCTAATGAACTTCTCTGATGAATGGGGATAAACAAAAAAACACACCCATTAATATTGGAAATAATATATGAAATGTAAATAACTTTCCCCAATTATTAATCCTAAACACTAAACATTCTGAGTAATACGGTGAATGGTTTCAGGATAGAACATACACAATCAAAGAAATCATAAATTCAAAAATATTGGATGAAATCATAGGATATAAACCTAAATGATGTAAAATATTCATCAAATAGGTTGACTTAGATGATGATAGTTTAAAATGAGACCATTGAAAAATCCTTGAAAAAATAATCCTTAAACATTCCAAAGTGTCCCATACCACCTTGAAACATTCAAATCACAATCACTTAGAATATCATGAGAATAATGTTAATCTTGATATGATATAACAAATGGTAGTACATACACCATAAGAAATAAAAAAGCGGTGAACAATGAATATATCTCATAAAAGTTAACGTGAGATGAGAAAAATCCTTTTTACTTTTGAAAGAAGAGTTCTTTTGTAAAATCATTTAAATTTGCTATGAAATAAGATTGTAAACATTAATATCCTAGAAAATGAAATACTAGGACATTAAAATAATATTTTAGGCCTAAATTCTTTCCCACTGAAGTGAATTCATGTAAAAAATAGTTCTTATAATTCTGTATAAATAAATCATTTTAGAGCATTTTAAGGAAAATATTAAAGAAAATTTTAATGTGAAAAGAGAGCTTTGTTCACTAAAATCTAGGAATGATCAAAGATAATTTTTCATGATAAAATGTGTTTTTTTATAAAAAAAGTGATGGATTAAAACACATTATGGTGTACACTTGAAAACGAGTAAGAATTTGAAATGATCCCTTGAATCGGGTTTGTATTTCAGAAATAATATTAAAAGTTCTTTTTAAAATGTGTACTACCCATAAAATAATGAGGGATTCTGGATGGAAAACATATATAGAACGCTCAAAAAGAATTTATTATGTCTACATATTAATACACAAGAATTTCGTTGAGGTAATTAGACAAAAAAATAACCTAAAAGAAAATGGTGGTTCAGGTGGAGAAACCCATAAAACTTTGTAATAAATTGAATCGTATGCCCCAAAATTAATGATCATAAAATGATAAATTGCATATAATGAAAATAAATAGATTAATGATATGAAAAATCAATGGGAAGTATACATACACCATACACAAGTAAATTTTGTGATTATAGAATACCACAAAAAAAGGAAGTGAGATGAAGAAACCCTTACCTTAAGTCTTATTGTGTTACACTCTTGAACTTAAGGTCCTAGAATATGAAATTAGACTAATTAATAACGTATTTAAGAAACTATTAGACATGTATTTAAGTAATAGAGTTCACGTGGAATGGTTGTAAATATACATAATTGAAATTAAATATTATATATGAACATAATGAATTTTTAATAGTCTTTTATATCATTTGGATAGATGGAATGAGTATGTATCATTAGATGAAATATTAATGACATTCATATATATTATTTTTGCGGTATTTTGATTATTAGGAACTAGTTTTGTAATAAGATTTAATAATATGTACACATACTAGTTCCTGAATATTAATTAAGTTGTAATAGATATATTATATTTGGCTTAAACCATAAAAATGTTTTTATCACCAGTAATGAAGGATAAATTTATGAATGAAACTTCATCATCCATGATAGTTATAAATTGGAACCTCAGGGATGTTGATTTCTTTTATATAATAACAGAGAGAGAGAATTAGGATATTGATGATGGTTCTTCCACTCACATGATATAATTCTAGTATATAGTTGATACTGGATTTATCATGGCCATTTGGACAGAAGAGGTGGGGAGAGGATAACAGAAGAAGATAAATTAAAATGAAAATAAATGAAAAAGAAAGTTGTTTTACCTCTAGAAACAATCATCTGGAGAACCTATTTAAGGGAAGGGATTTTGGTCTTTTAGAAAGACCAAAATATTCTTGAATGTGGGGAGTGACTACGGAAGGGTATTTGGGTAGAAATTTTAGGAGCTTCAAGGCTTAGAGGAGTAAAGAGTAGAGGGAGTGATGTGTAGGGTTTATAGTAGAGGAGAGGAGAGTTTTCATAATCTTCAAATCATTTGTTTATTAATTTACCTCAAGACAATAAATTGTGATGATTCCATGACCAAGAATAGTAATAAATTCATGCGAGTTCGAACCATGTGTTCTTACATCACTTATGATGTCCTGAATAGTGTATTTAATTGATAATTTGTATATATCGTATTTTACTGTATTTCACTATTCTTAAATTTTTTTAGTATTTCAGAAAAATAGGAAAAATTCACCATAACCATTTTTCGATGGGTAGAATCCAAAAATGAAGTCCATTTTTTAAAATTAATTTTCATAATATTTTAAATTTTAAATTTAATTAAAGTAAAATATTATTCTCAAAATAAATGTTATAAAACATTTATTTACTTATTAAAAATCATTGATAGATCGTACTTCCACATGAATATTATTTATATACTATCATAGGAAAAGTTACTATTCAATATGCTATATCGCTTTTAAATAGGGTATGAAACTATTCATAAGGGCAGGTTACTATTCACCAATAATTATGTTTTTCTTATCGGACTCAAAATAACTTATTGATCGCAACCGTGTATGCCAGATTTTCGAAATTCACATTACAAAAGTGATAAACTTATGTTTAAGGGTCCCATAAGAAATTAGTAGTACATTATGTTTTGATTTCATGTGATTATAAAATATCTATAAGAAAGGAATTTCCTTTGAAGAAATATTGGGCCTTTAGATTCTCCCCTCTATACAATAATTTATTCCTTGAAATTCAAACAATTGTTACCTAAAAATATTTGGGTATGTCTTCAACATAAGCTCATTAGGCTTCCATGTTTCATCCTCTATCTTAGGGTTCCTCCAAAGATCCTTTACTAGGCGTGCCATTCAATTTCTCAATACTTGTTCTCTAGTATCAAGAATCTTGATAGGCTCTTCATAATAAGACATATTGGACTCAAGTTCTATATTTTCATAGGTGATACATGCATTGGGTCTAGAATGTATTTCGTTAACAATGATGCATGGAACACATTGTGAACTTTAGAGAGACTTGGAGGAATTTTCAAATGGTAATATATGTTTCTAATTAGATCCAGATTAAAAAAAGGTTCGATATACCTAGGGCTTAATTTTCCCTTCTTGTTGAATCCTATAATACCCTTCCATGGTGATACCATTAAAAAAACATGATCTCTTTATTGAAATTCCAAATCCTTACTTTGGTTATCAACATAGATCTTTTTACTACTTTGAGGTATTTGGATATGGGTTTGGATAATATTCACCTTTTCCATTGTTTCCTCAGAATTTTTTGGGCCAACGATCTTTCTTTCATGAACATCAACCCAACAAGTTGGTGTAGGACATCTATTTCTATATAATGCTTCATATGGTGCCATATGAATACATGAATGAAAGATATTTTTATAGTAAAATTCTATGAAAGGTAAATGTTGACCCCACATGCCTTGAATGTCATGTTAAAAATACCTCAACATATGTTCCAACATTTGAATAGTCCGTTTAATTGTCTATTAGTTTGTGGGTGGTAGGCAGTGATCAAATAATGATCAGTATCTAGGTCCTTCTAAAGAATCCTCTAGAATTGTGATGTAAAACAGGGATCATGATCACAAACAATATATAAGGGTACACCATGATGTCTTACAACTTCATTAATATATGGTCTTACTTAACATTCAAGTGGTAAATCTTGTCTTATAGCAAGAAAATGTACTAATTTTGTAATACGGTCAATAATAAACCATGTAATATCATTATTTCTCAAAGTCTTCGGTATCCCCCTAAATATTCCATTGTAATATCATCCCATTTCCACATAATATGGGTAAGGGGTTGCATGGATCCTCTAGGATGCTGTCTTCTAGAATTCACTTGTTGATAAACCAAACACAACAACAAATAATCATAAATCTCCCTCTTCATGTTTTACCACCAAAAAAGATCCTTTAGATCACTATACATTTTTGTGCTACCAAGGTTTATAGAGAAATTAGATCAATTATCATCATCCAATAGTTTCCTAGAGAAGATATTTCTCTCTTTGAGGTGGAACGAAAGGGAGAATGTTGTAATGTATGTTTATCCTCTATCAAGAGAAGCATAGTAGTGGTGGTCATTAATACAAAACACAAAGGAGGAGGAAGAAATAGAATATCTAAAATGGAGTTATTTTAAGGAAATATTCCTAGAAAAAATATACATGCATCATACACAAGTAAAAGTAGTGATTACAGAATATCTCACCAAAATGGAAGTGAGATGAAGAAACGCTTACCTTAAGTCTGATTGTGTTCTGATCTTGAACTTAAGGTCCTAGAATATAAAATTAGACTTATTAATATCTTATTTAAGAACCTATTAAACATGTATTTAGTTTATAAAAATTCTTTTTAGTTCATTTAACCCCTTATTTATGTGTTATTATATTGATTTTCGTTGTTCCGAAGTGTTCATTTTCTTTATTTTCATAATCAGTTCACTTGTTTTTAAGTAATGGAGTTCTTGTGGAATGGTTGTAAATATCCATAATAGAATTTACATATTATTTATGAACATCTAGATTTATTAATAGTCATTTATATCATTTGGTTACATGGAATGAGGAGGAATCATAAGATGAAATATTAATGACATTCACATAGACTATTTTAGAGGTATTTTGATTATTAGGAACTAGTTTGGTCTTACGATTTAATAATATGCAACTATACTGGTTCCAGAATTGTAATTACGTTATAATATATATATTGCAATCTGATTAAAAAATGAAAATGTTTTCATGACCAGTAATGAAGGAGGAATTGGAGAATGAAACCTCATCATTCAAGAAGGTTATAAATTGGAAGCTCATGGAATTTGATTTCTTTTTTAAAATAAAAGAGAGAGAGAGAGAGTAAGGATATTGATGATGGTTCTACGAATAAAACAATATTATTCCATTATATATATGATACTAGATTTATCATGGTCATTTGGACAGAGGAGTTGGGAAGAGGATAACAAATTAAGATAAATTTTAATGAAACTAAATGAAAAAGAAAGGTGATTTACAACGAGAAATAACCTTCTTGAGAACCTCCTTATGGGAAGGGATTTTGGTCTTTTGGAAAGACCAACAACTTCCAAAACGTGGGGAGTGACTAGGGAAGGGTATTTGGGAAGAACTTTGAGGATCTTCAAGGCTTAGAGGAGTGAAGAGAGGAGGGATTGATGGGTGGGTTTTATAGTGGAGGAGAGGAGGGTTTTCATAATTTTTCAGTCATTAGTTTATTAATTTCCCCCAAGACAAGAAATAGTAATGATTCCATGAACAAGAATGGTAATAAACTCATGTTAGTTTGATACAAGTAGGATTACATCTCTTATGATGTCATAAATTGTGTATTGAACTAATAATTTGTATATACGATATTTTAACATATTTCACTTTTCCTAAAAAATTCAAGTATTTTAGAAAAATACCAAAAATTCACCGTGAACATTTTTCAATGTTTAGAATAAAAAAATGATTTCCATTTTTCAAAAATAATTTTTAAAACAAGATTAATTTAATATTTACTTAAAATCATAATTTATTATAAAAATAATTATTTTAAAACATTTATTTACTTATTCAAGATCATAGGTATATTGTAATTCCACTTGAATATTATTTATGTACTATCATAGGTAAGGTTACTATTGATTGGGGTATATTACTATTCATAAGGGTATTTTACTAATCATAAGGGTAGGTTACTATTCACCAAAAATTATGTTTTTCTTATCTGACTCCAAATAAATTACTGATCGCAACCATGTATGTCATATTTTCTAAATTCAAATCACAGAAGTGACAAACATATGTTTACGGGTAACATAGCACTTAATATTACATTATTTTTTTATTTCATGTTATTATGACACATTTATAAAAATGGAATTTCCATTGATGAAATATTGGGTCATTATATTCCTTATCAATGACCATCATTGATCGAATATTCCATCTAAATGATAGATGGATAGATTCACCTTTTCCATCTCAAAATAGTAGAGAATATAAGATATATTTTCCAATGAGTTAACCCACTATTCTATAAAAATTTGGATCATAAGATCCAATAAATGTCAGTGGTCATTCCCACATGAAGGATTGAAGGGCTAGTTGATCCTTCTTAGGTTAAGGATGATTTCAGAGATGGTTTAAGATATTTTTTTCATAACATGAGATAGTAGGTTAAGCATATCTATAATTTATTAACTCCACCTACCATGGAATTTGTGATTTAATTCAGGAAATCATTTCATTTCCCCTCACATGGTATTTGGTCTTGGTTTCTCCTATTTCCCACCATTTTCTAAATTAGAAATGATTTAAAAAAATGAAAGTCAACTAGTTAGGAATAAATAGTTTACTATTTTTCTCAATTAAAAATTATTTTGGAATGTTTACATATACTTAGTCTTATACTAAATTATTCCAATAATTCTCTTTAATCATAATTCATAAATTAACTAATCCATTCTCATAAAGAAACCATTCTTATGTGTGTCACAGAAACATAAATCATTCATCATAGCATAACCCATATAATAGAATCAGATTTGTAAACCTTATGCCATCGTAACATAAACCATATAAGATAAATGGTCTTCATTAAAATAATTAAATCCTAAATGTAATCAAATAAAAGTAATAATTGGGATAGCAACATAACCTGATGTCATCTTAGATGGAAAGTAATTTTGATAAAAAACTTGAAATTAATTCTTGAGGAAAATATCCTTTCTTCTTCAAAAATGTTTTCTTTTCTCAAAATATCGTGCAATTTTAAAAGAAAATAATTTAATTTCAAATACACTTTTAAGCATGTAGTGTATTCTTCATCGAAATAAGGAACAATGAAGATGTAAAAACTCATTCATTCTATATATGTTGAAAACATTCTCTTTGTACTTTCATCAGAAAAGTCAAAGCACCTCGTATGATAAACAAAATAATGATTCCTTCCATACCACATAGTAAAAGTAAAATATGGGTAAAAATGACTTTAAATATAAATAGAATATTATTAAACAATTTAATATTTTTTTAGAAAACATGTACATGGATGATAAATATATCCCTAGTAAAAACTTACGAATAAACAATCTCTGATAAAAACGAGATTGGAAATGTTATCCCTTACGTAGGTCTGATATGCTTCGTATGTATCCAAAAATACTATATAATGATTTAAATAACCTTACTTATTTATTATATAATCATAACCATTTTTATTATAACATTTATGACTATATTTTCATCCATATATTAGTAACATTTCATTTTTACTCGTTATTCGGGCATTAACTTCTTTACATTCTTATTTATGTTTTGTCGGATAAGTTCTTATTACACTTTTGGGTTATAGTTATATAATATATAGAATGGTATTAGTATAATATATATAATATTTATTCATTTCATTTCATTTATATAATCATGATTTATTGAAGATTATGTAGAATTAATCACATCGCACTGTGGAGACGGTAAGCCGTACGTACGCACGAGCGACGATATCATTTCCATAATTGTTGAGTAGTACTGAATTGGATGGTTTATAATATCTCAGAATTAGTATCTTGTTATATTAATCATATATATTAATAATTTCCACCATTATACCCATCCAGGTATGTTTATGGTGAAAAAAAGTTTACTCCACGACACAGAGACGGTATGTCGTACGTTTACACATGTGGTGATTTCATTATTTGTAGGATGGATAAATGGATAAATAGGGTTGTTTAATATTTATAACAACATATCAGTATATGATTGATACTTATGTTTTTACATTATAATGAAACAACTAAAAATTGTAAGTAGAAGAAGAATGAAATTTGAAAGAATCAGTTGAATAGATTACCTCTTTCTCGATGTGCCCCATTTAAATTTCCACTTAATGCACTAGAGTTGGTCTCTTGAAAATAATATAACCCCTAGCTTATTACAAGTGAAGTTTATAAAATAAATGGGCAGGGTTCGGATGATCTTGAATTCTCAAAATGGAGTGAAGAGGAGAGGGAGGAGGCACCCTTTTATAAGAGGGGAGAAGGGCACTTTTCGAAACTCTTAAAAAAATTTATAATAAATTCAATTTCAACAAAAAAAGGTCCAAAATTTATTTAATTAAAATATAAGATGATTTTTGTTCAAAAAAAATCATTGGATAATATTTTCACATGTTTAGAATATTCTTTTATCCTTATCTTTTTGGTTTAACCTTTATTTTACCCTTTTTAATCTTATAGTGATATCATGTTATTTACACATTGAGGGTTAATGTAATTATCATATAATGTCAAACGACCCCAAAAAAGTTATTTATGACATATTTGTACTTATATTAACCATTTTGATGAATATTATATTTTTATGAAATTAATATCATTTTATAAAATATTTTATGTTTCAGGTAATGATTTTTGTCATTTTTGGACACTATTCATACATGACATTTAAAAATTCATAAAAACATTATTCCTTAGAAAATAAAGAAATGATTAAAATATAATATGTCAATGTCATTTATAAATTTTTTGGATAACATTAAAATATCTGAATTACATTTTTTTAATATTTATAAATTTATTTATTTAAATCATTCATTATTGAGGTAATCACTACATCATAATTGTTTAATAAATAAAACTATTTATATAATATCTAAAAATTATAAATAAAATACCCTAATTTAGAAAGTAGTTTTATATTTATAATTACTATTTATAAGAATACATATCAGTTATATAACCCTATATTTAAATCTATTTAGTAAAAGATATATGTTTAGGTTTTAATTATCTTTACTTAAAATTAATTATTATAAAATGTCATTTGCACATCCATGTGAATCCATGGGGTCCCAAAATCGACCCATTGATTAACTTGGTCAGAAATATTTTATCCAACAGGATTTGGACATGTTTTAGGGTAGTATTATATAATTAAATTATTATTTTGTTTACCCTTATTTACCATATTTACCCTTTAACCATGGTAAATAATATAATTACTGAAGTTACTATTCACAATGTACCAAAATAAAAGGTACCTATTCACATAATTTGGAACTTATAATTCCGAATATATAATCCATTTTGAGAAATTTAAAACACAGATGTTTCAGCAATTTATTTAAAATTAATCCCATTCTTGGAACGACAATACAAGTTTTTAAAGTTAAAACATTGCAAAAGATTAAAATGGTTTTATCTATGAAATCAATGTAAAATTAATGATAATGAGATAAATTATATTTAAAGTTAAAAATATATTCTATTTATACTTTAAAACCATTAAATATTATAATTTAATCATAAAAATTATTTCGAGGAAAAAATTTTGGTTTCATTAAAATTTAGTGATTTTTTGGAATTCATCAAAACAAGAAAGTTATCAGAAAAATATAAAAAATTTATCCAATGTAAATATTTATATCTTAATTCAAAATAAAATGTATATTTTTTCATATATAAATTATTATTGTGTGAATTCCCTAATTTAAAATGGGTTTTCCATTCAAAGGTATAAAATTATTCTTTTTAAAAAATAGGTTCTTATTCATAAAATAGGGTTTTATTCATACCCTATGACCGAAATATCAATTGGATGAATATCAAAAAATATTTTATTAAGTATATAACACATATATCTCATTAATCTCATTACCGAATGTAATACACATAGAAAATACAAATATCTAATTGATTTATATTTTTCATAAATAATTAATTCCCAATGAATTCATTATGCATTTTAATAAGTTTGTAATAATTATTACAACTAAACAAACAGCTAGGCTATAATGGTAATTTTATATTAAGGGCATCTCAGAGCTCATTAATACTCATGATTTCATTAAAAGCAAGCTACGAATGAGTAAAAATTATTTAAATAAAATATTTCATAAAAATATCAGGGTGTTACAAAGGAAGCTATTCGTCTCCGTCACGCTCCTACGTGGCTCCCATGAATTCACTATCTCATACTTTGTGGGGTCAACCACTATTCCATCTTATGAGATATCATGTACCAAAATGTGGACCTCTTGAATCCAAAACTAGTACTTTGAGAGCTGCCCATAAATCTGGTGCTCTCAGAGTACATCTAGGCCCATTTGCAGGTGTCTTGCATGCTCCTACTCTGATGCCAAGTATAGATGGATGCCATTAATGAAGAATACTAAGATCCAGTCTATGTATGGATGAAAGATCCAGTTCGTGGGTCCCATGAACACTTTGGGGGTGTTCTACATGCCAAAAGGCATCACCAGGTACTCTTAGTGATCATAATGGCATATGAAAACCTTCATCAAAACATCCTCATCTCATTCTTAATGCTAATGATAACCCGATGGAAGGTCAAACTTCAAGACCCACTATGACCCTATCAAATTATGGAAGAGGTCATAAATCATTGGATTGGATACATGTTCTCCACCACCACCTAGTTTAGGCTTTGATAATCCATGAACAACATCAAACTCCCATTTTCCTTCTTGGAAAACAAAATTGAGGCCACCCATGGTGAAACACTCGATCTTACAAATCCCTTCCACTGCTAATCCTCCAGCTACACCCTCAACTCACACATCATCATGAGAACCATCTGATATACTGGTGATGGTATCAGTTATCTCTAGATATGTAAGTTGATGTAGAAGTCTGTCTCCTAGTAGGGCAGGGACCTTGGAACATCTTTTGGGAAGACGTCCTCACACCCCACAACAACTACTTGGAACTGAAAACCCACAACACCTATTGTTCTGATGGTAAGGCAAGAAAACTCATGTGTGACCATCATCACCCTCCTAAGAATGATCCCATTATATTCCGACTAAGTCTCCTTTTCATTGACAAGGGAAAACCTCATCCCATAGTTGCGTACACACCGTATCCTTCGCATAAAGTAGTTAATCATGGAATAAAAGAAAGATAACCATTCCATGTCAAGAATGATGTCGTAAGACCTTGATACTTCCACCATGAGTTTTAAACTGAAAATACAAACTCTAAGGGTAATATCACACTATTGATAAGGATGCATTACCATCGAGTCTCCTCCTGTAGATGTCTCCATGCATTAGGGTCGAGCCAATAACTCTACCAAAATCTCAAGGTATCACAGAAGACATCATGAAAGGAAAGGATGATTAGCATTTGTGTCGATAAGTATGATATCTAAGGTAGAAAAGACACAGATGGTACCTCAGATCATCCCTAGAGTTCCTGGGCCATATTACTCAACCACATGTAGCTATCTATGACCCTATCCCCCATCTCACTGATCCTGGTGCATAAATCTTGTGAGCGGTGGTAGAAGTATGTCAAAACATTTTCCAACTCTCGCATTTCCCCCCTACTCCTCTACAGCATCTACCTCCTGGAGGGTATGCTTTATCCACTCTCTACCTTTTCTTCAGTGTTCCATCCATCATGTTCTTATCATCAGCTGAATGGTTTGATAGTCTATCGTGATGTGTCCTGTACCATCTCATATGTAGCATTGTCTCTTGCTAGGCTGACTGGATCGAGCCTGGGAGCCATGGACTACAGATCTCGTATCCTGGTTCCTCCAATGATGTCTCGCATGTCCCAATACAAATTCTTGATGTCAATTCTCTGTTTTCGAGGAATGTGCACCAATCATCCTGCTTCTTACTACCACTGGCTATCTCTACTAATCCAATAAGCTCTCGACCACTATAGTTTTCTCGAGCACTCTAGCATAAGTCAGAATGCATAGAGGCATGATGCTATCTCGGATTTCATATCGTAAACCTCACAAAAAGGTCTGATATCTGAAGTATTTATCCATGGTAAGATCTATTGAGTACCTAGAGAGATTAGTAAACCTAGAAGAATAGTCATCCACCTTCAAACTACCCTGCTAGAGCTGATGAAGCTACTGGATACACACTGCTCTCAGTGTGAGCGAAGATAACTCCTCCATAAAGAGTCACCCAAACTCTGTCCACAAAAGAGTCATCTAGATGTGAGTATGTGTGGTCAAAATCCACCATCTCCCTACCAAACCATAAATAATTATTTCTTCTAGGATCACCATCTGGTCCGTGGGTGTCCTCACTAGACGGAAGAAACTGGTCACTTACATAAGCTAGTCCTTAGCCACCTGAAGGTCGGGATCACGTCATAACCTAAAGGGTCTTTGTCTCTGAAACTAATGGATAATGCCCATCCTGCACTCCTAATGTAATGGTACTTTAGGTACTATGTTATTTTCTAGTGGTGGTGGTATAGGAGGTGCACCACCTAGAGGTAACAACAGGGGAATTGTCCCCAAAATCGAGTCCTCATAACTGAGGGGGTCATCCTCATGATCAAGCTAATGAATCCTAGCCGATATGTGTCATGGAGGCATCCTATATGGAAAAACGATATACCACAGTCAAGGAGCATAGTTTTATATTTGACACAAATGGATATGGAAGACACAACCCATTCCTTTATAATGCATGCACCATTGTTTTTTGTACCCCCTACAACTAGTGCTCTCATGTACTGAGTCGAAATGCACGTTGACAGCCCACACCAACACTGGAGTTCTTAGAGAAAAGCTAAACTCTAATCATTAAAAATTGTTTCCCCATACCAAAATCATAGAATCTTGGCCCTTAAGGTTGAACCGACCACCATTGATAACAGTTTTTTGCGACCCATCCTAGTTTGGCCCTTACTGTGCCTCCACAAGCCAACCTCTAATAGACCAGGGTATGGTGACTAGCATCGATCAGGCATATCTCATACATGAGAGGAATTTCCTAAGTACCAACACACATGCACACATCTCCAGGCCCAAAAATTTAGAAATGCAAAAAAACCACTAAGGAACAAAATGCATGCATACAACTAAATCCAACCTATAGAGTAAAACCAAAATTAATATACAGAAAAGTAGTTAGGAAAGAATACATGCCCACTAAAAGAACGATTTGGAAAAAAAAGTCCAACCTGTTAATAGGAGAGGTAATATGATTTCTTTTCGACACTGAAGGAACACCTCGGCCTATAGGGAAGCCCATAAAGCTTTGTCTGATCATAGTCCACCCTGGACTCCATCAAAAGCCACTCATCTACACAAGACATGACATGTGTGAGCAAAGACCGTACATGGATGAGTATAGAAATACTAGGTAGGAGACCCCAAAAACCACAATGAAATACACAAAGTAAAGGTAGAGTCACCTCTAAATAGTATACGTCAACAAATCATATAATAAGTGAAACATCCAAATATACTCAAAACCCAGACTTGTAGTCTAGAGGTAAGTCACAATGTCCCACATAACCACAATAGGGATTCAGTCTGAAAATTCCATGAAACAATTAACTAGGAGAACTCACTCCATGAGTCTGATATCTCTAATGACATCCATCCAAAAAGTACTATTCATCAGGAAGTGTCATAAGAGAGATTGATGCACTGATAGATCTGAAGAGATAACAAATACACTCATTCTGGGAGAACACACTACTGAGTTGGAAATGATCATGATACATGGATTAGGATCACTACCCGGGATTTGGAATATAACAAAACTCATTCGGATTCACCTGCTAAGTAATGGATCAAAATCTAGTATGATTGGTCACACAGATACCTGACATTACTTAGGGTCAGGAATGGATAGAGGATCTTGGTACATGCCACTCAGAGGGTCTCTGGCTCTATCCAGAAAGTCCTACTAAAGGGATTATACTCATCTAGATGGAAACGATATCTAACCATTAGGGGAATGAGAAAAGAGGCACTAACCCTAATGATACTTTTCCAAGATATGGTGGAAAAGGAGATCACGCTATGTACAAGAATGTAAATGGCGTGTAGATGGATCACACACTGTTTCCTATAACCCCGAGTATTTCCCATGTAAAAAGGACCATGTTGAAAAGAGCATGTAATTTAAAAAAGATATAAATGGAATTCAGAAGAATAACACACCGTGTCATACTATTTGGGGGCTACTCCATGTACAATGTCCGTGTTCCCATACACGACTTCAACCCATGTCTGTCAACCCGTGTACCAGTGCACGGGTTTACCCGTGTAACCAGACTGGTCTAGCCATGTGGTGGAGTACATGTCATGTAATCCACCATGTGTCCATGTATCATATTAGATACATTTCGAGTTCTGGGTAAGTCCGCACACACCATGAGACATTTATCAAACACTGTGTTCAACCATTCTATCGCCTGAAACCTAATCCGCCATTGACCCAGCCCCAAACACCGTGTTCTTCAGGATACACGCAATGTTCATTGCCGATATTAAGAAACATTGTTTTTCCTCCACATGCCTCTATTGATCATCTAGTGTTCTTTTTGAGATCTGTTAGCCTCCAAATATAATATTTCATGTCATCCCATCACGGTAACACCGAAATGGTAGGTTTTGGGCCATCGATTGGATCCAAAAAATCGTTTAGGTCATCAAAATGAAGAATGGTTGAAGAAATATTTCACTTAAACTATTTCCATTATTCTATCATCATCATCATTGAACTACCACCCGGTTTACTCAATGGAAAATCTAAAAATTTTGATCATTGCGTTTAGAGATGGATGTGCAATGATCCATTATTTATAACCCTTCAAAGAATGTGAAAATTGTACCAAGTTAAAGGGGTGGAGAAATTGATATAAAAAAAGGAACAAACCCCATCCATTGTTTATTATGGCCTTGATCCTCTCCTTTTAGAAGGATTAAGAAAAAAAATCCAATATGTATCAATCCTGCAAAACAAACCCGAAAATAAAACTCTCCCATAAGAACGATAGAACCGTGGGTAAACTTGTTCGTGGGATGATCCATGTTCATCATTTAAATCAAAAAATGGGAAAAAATAATTGATATAAAAACATCTACCTCGATATAGGATCAATCACTGATGAATGTGGATTTTTCATCCATTGTGGATGATATCCTCTCACTCTACATGCACTACAATTCAAGAATGGTCAATTCCTCACTAATCTTCGAGAATTCTCAAGGGTGGATCCTCTCCAAATCTCTAGAGGATTACATTGAGTTTTCCAGGGCAATTTGCCTAACTTTATTCTATTGGTTATTTAAAACCATGAAAAACGTTGATCCATATTTACAACATTTAAAATAAAATTAATTATAATTTTAGTTTATTTTGTTTAAAACGTCCAAAAATTAACTTCTACAGCTGACCCACACTAATTGATGTTAGTACATTCCTAAGGTAAATATGCTAATTTGAATGCAATTGTGCCCTCAAATTTCTGATCCAGACATCGATTTGAATGTTATTCCTCATTTTTTTGGAAAACTACTCACATGCACAATTTAATATATTTATTATATTCAAAAATTTATTTTGTACACATTGGGCCTCGAAATCGCACGCCGTTGTAAATCCTGGTCTTGAATTAATTATTTATATTTTTTAGAAATAAAACACTGAAAATCTAGGATACTAAAATATTCATCAAACATTTATTATCATAGCTCATAATTAATTGTAACTTTACCACTAGATGATGATCTTAAAATTAAGTCCACATTCATTTTAATTGTGTTATTTCTTATATTGTAACAATATAATCTTCATTCATTGATCCTAAAGTAATGGAACATTATTTATTTGTGTGTATAGAAAAACAAATCTCTCTTAATTAGAATACTCCATTGAACATTTATGTTTCCTAAAGAACAAAAAAGATTTTATTTTTTTCTGTTCATATATCATTATAGTGACATGCTTATGGCATGGTACACGCTCCTAAGGGTGGTGTCAATTTATTTACAAGAACAATATAATCCAATATTAATTAAAATAAATTATTAATCTACTATATATTTAATCAAATATATGATGAGAAGAAAATAATTAATATTGATCTATGGGGTTACATTTTTGATATGTTTACTTAATTTTGGCTCCTCAACTTCTATAGGGCAGTGATTTTGATATTTTTAAAAATTATGTTTTTGGAAAAAGAAAAATTTTACATGAATGGTTTTAAAGGAATGATTTATGATTAGTAAAAATATTTGAAATTTTTATAAAACAAAAAAGAAAAGAACACCATGCCTTTGAAACTATAATCATGTAAAATATACATGAAGAATGTATGTGTTACACTAAAGTACCCTATTATTATTTCCTTTATCCATTTCATAATGAAGATCACTAAGGAACAAAAAAAATCTTCAATCTAAAATTTATCCATGGGTTTCACTAAATCACCCATATTAATTTTTTATGACAATCTAAACCTCAATGATATTCTATTATCTTATGGTATTAAAAAAGAGGATTGATAGGTAAATTGTTTTGAACAATGACTTACTAGTGGATCACACAATCCTATTATCAATATATATTGGAATCCTTTATATATATATATTATTAGAACACTCCATGATCCTATGAATTTACTCATGCATTTTACAAATACATGATTAAATTCCTTCTATTACGTCCCTTGTAAACCTAGACCATCAAAAATCCCATGCATTTAAACTATAAAAGTGTGTAATAGAATCAAAAACCTTTTGAATATTTTCTTTTTTAAGTAAACATGGTCGTTATAAATGAAAATGACTATTCAATTCAAGTCAGTACAATTCATTGTTGTTTTAAAATAAGACTTTCTCAAGTATCCAACATTTGATATCACAACATCAGAAAATATGGTATTCAAAATAACATAAATATAAAAATATTACCAAATATATTTCATACTTAATGGAATACAATATTTTACAATCCAATATCACATGGTTTTATGAAATATTACCTTTTATCTCCCACTTAATGAAATGATTAAAATACTTTCACCCCATTTCACCATATTTTGTATTATATAAGAGAATTTGTGAAACCATATCAAAGACGCATTTTTGATATATTTTAAGTTAGTTTTATAAATCTATCATAGGTTTTTCCAAGATTAATATCATATTAAATACCTTGTGAATTAAAATAAAACACTATATTGGGATAAATCTCTAAAACACTTTTAGAGAATCACTTAATTCCAACACAATCACTAGTTGTTCATCCAAAATGTGTGACCCCATAGAACATTTTAGTTGTAATAAAGAAATATGAATCAGTAGATACAAAAATATAAAAAAAATCATCCTTTAATAAAGCATAAATGATACATAATCTACAAAGAGATCCTGTATGATATCCATCAATATCATTTATCCATATACCTATGCCCACTGGTAGCATCATATGAAAGAATTCATTTTCACGTGATCCCATTTTCCAAGAAATCAAGTGAAAATGGGACATGGAGTTTTGGAATCCCATATATCCCTTTCATATATTATAAAAACCCTTAGTATTGTATCAAAAGGTCAATGAATACATAACATGTCATTCCTCTATTAAATTAGAACATCACACGTCCACTATCCAAGTAGATAATTAAATGACATGTATCTTCCAATCATGGCTATAAATTTGACTAGACTATTTAAAAAGAGGTATAAAATCTCACACTCATCATATGAGTCAAAAAATACCATCTTGGAAGATCTCTAATCCGTGAAATGATAAAAAAGATACATAACCACCCCTGATTTTCTAGTCCTCAAATCATTCATTAGAATGTTATATAAGTTCGATGGTTCTCATGCTAGGAATCTCACAAAACATTCATAGTGGGGACACTAAATATGAACCAATACCCCTATTATACCAATTAAATTGTGTATTACCTTCATTGTGGTATAAATAATATTTTATCCAATAAAAAAACCTGTTTTACGCATCATGATCAAATTTTGTGTCACGATAAAAGAAGTTTACTCACACTAACATTAAAATTTTATCTAAAATTATAGTACACCATGTAACGTCCCGGTTCCGGGTTCCACTCATCGGGTGCCCCGAAACCGGTTCGCCACATGACCTCATGTTCATTTCCCCAAATGCCAGAGGTTGCCGACTAGCAGTGAGGGCCCAGGTCTGATAGTGTGGAAAATATGCCCTCATTTGTCAAAGTGTAGCGCAACGAAATTAAATAAAACATACAAGAATAGTTGAAGCAGATAACCATACATAACTGAAACAAACAACTGCAGTAGATAAAACCAACCAGTATACAGGTAATAATGCAACATGCCTCAATTCTAAGAAAACAGACAGTACATGTTACATGATCAATAAAATACAACTGAAGTAAAAGTACAAAAAAAAATAGAACAGCTTGTGGAATCGCGAGCCAATGCTTGGTTCCATGCTCTCCTACACCCCAGCAGCAATCAAGTACCTATATAAGGGCCCTTTCCCTTATCTATACCTGTAGAAACGCAATCTGTTTGGGCTGAAAAGCATGGCCCAAACAGGGTGTGAGAAATAAATTCCCAGTAGGCACCCACCAAAGGCCCGTGCTCAAATGTGTGTAGACATGAAACAACAGTGTGTAGTAGTAAATGCAATAAACTAAGCAGTACTCAAAACCAGTTATATTGCCATTTTAATTATTCATTTAACCATTCAATTTAGTAACATTCTGTGCTCAATGGAACCAAGCCCTAAGGCCAACCAGAACCTTGCCCTCAGGCTATACAGAATCTCGCCCTCAGGCATTGCCCTCAAGTGTATCAGAATCTCACCCTTAGGTTTACGAAGTGTTTCCCTCAGGCACAGAATTCAATCCCTCAGGCATGAAAGGTTGTCCTCAGGCGAAATAGAACGCTACCCTCAAGCTAATACAGTCACGCCCTCAGGCTATAGTAAAACACCACCCTCAGGCATAAGTAACCAGGTCATTCCCAACATATAAACATGCAACTTACATAAAATTACTCTCAAGGATAAATTATTGCATAATTTAAACATGGCATACCCTCAGGTATCTTGTCCAAATGGCTAAACAGAGGAACACACCACCGGGGTGGTCCTGGATCCAAGCACTGATCCCAAACAACTATTTTACAACTTTATTTAATCACCTATACAATTCTAGGTATCAAATTACCCACGACCTCTGCCACATGACACCCCAAATGTGGATTCGTAGCTCAAAAACACACAAAACACACAGAAGTTAAAAAAAATAAACCCCAAGCCACCTACCTTTAACACCAACAAGTGCTATACACGATATTCAATCCCAAAAACACTCAAATATGACGGAGATCTGAGATAAAAGATAAATCGTTCAAACCCAAATAACTCCCATTAGGAGAAGAATTGGTAATAAGTACCCAAGGAGAAGGGAGGGCTTACCCGTGCAGTTCCAACGAGATTGTTCGAGGTCGAAACGGATTCCAGATGTGCACCTGGTGGATCTTCAAAGGTTCAGCCATCCTCTCCTGAGCTCTCTTCCCATTCTAATCCTTCCCTGTGAACAGGGGAGGCTACATCCCATTTTAAGTGAAAAAAAGTACACGACATGTACTTCCGAGTACGCGGCTTGTACTTCCCATTTTTTAAACTGTTCCTCTAGTGACTTACCACCAGTGAGGCACTGTTCACCTGCCGAAATGACTACATGGTGTGTCTACATAATTACACGGCGTGTTCTATCGCACAGTTGGCCACTGCCATACTATTCTCTTAACGAATGACTACACGGAGTGTAAAGGACAACTACACAGCGTGTAGTCGGTTCTTACACCCCTCATCACCGGCATGGCCACGCACCCTGTGTACTCATTCCACACGACCAGAAGTACACGACATGTGGAAAAGTACATGGCGTGTACTTCCAAAATTTTGGATTTTTCCCCATTTTCCATAATTTCTCAAAAACACTTAAGGAAAAGAAGAAAATAAGAAACCCGTACCTCAAAATAAGAACTAGGTTCTTACAATCTTCCCCCCTCAAAGCGATTCATCCCCAAATTTCCCTTCCAAGGGTGGCAAAGATATAGCTAAGAATAACTCTAGCCACTGAGCATGTACGTTGGTCTCCTGCTCCCAGGTTTCGTCCCGCACTCAGCCATGCTGCCATAGCACCCATACGAGAGGAAGTGACCAGCGTCGGAAAATATTAGTGCTCTTATCAATGATACGAATCGGATGCTCCTCAAAGGATGCATCTAACTCAAGCTCATCCTCCTTGGTCTAAAAAACGTGAGACGGGTCTGAATGATAGTGACGCAACTGAGACAAATGGAATATTTCGTGCATGGCTTGGTACCACTCCGGTAACTGCAACTGATAGGCAACTAGCCCGAATCTCTCTTGAATCTCAAACGGATCCACATACCATGGTGAAAGTTTACCCTATCTTCTGATACACTTATGTCCCAGCCTCATAGAAACATGTAGAAAATCCTGATCCCTGACCACAAACTCCAAAGGTCATCTGCGGCGATCAACATAAGGTTTCTGACGAGACTGCGCGGTAGCCATCTGCTTCTGAGTCAACTGGACCTGATCAGAAGTCTCCTGCATGAGACGTGGTCCCAGTAAAGCTGCCTCACCTGCCACTAACCAGCACAAGGTTAATCGTCATGGCCTACCATATAAAGCCTTGTAAAGTTCCATCTCAATAGTTTCCTGAAAACTGTTATTGTTGGAAAACTCAACTAGGGGTATGTGCTTCTCCCAAGATCCTCCATAGTCTAGGACCCATGCACGCAACATGTCCTCAAGAACCTATTAGTACACTCTGAGTGGCCATCGGTCTAAGGGTGGTAAGCAGTGCTCAGAAGCACTTGTGTACCCCTTTCCCTCTGAAAACTCTACCAGAAATGAGACATAAAATGGGCGTCCCTATCTGAAACGATAGAACGAGGGACCCCATGAAGACGTACGATCTCTCGGATATACAAATTCCCGAGCACGTCAGAACCGAAGGTCTCCTTGTTTGGAAAAAAGTGAGCCACCTTCGTGAGTATATCCACAACAACGCACATGGCATCATTGCCTTGAGGTGACCTCGTTAAACCATTCATGAAGTCCATTGCGACATCATCCCATTTCCACTCTGGGATAGGTAACGGCTGTAATAGTCCAACTGTTCTGTGATGCATAGCCTTCACCTGCTGACAGGTGGAACATCTCATAACAAAATTAGCTACATTTCTCTTCATACTCGACCACCAGTACTGACGTTTCAAGTCACGGTACATCTTGGTAACCCTAGGATGAACTGCCCAATATGAAGCATGAAACTCTCACATCAGCTCCTCACGTATATCCCCTGGAACCCACACTCATCCATGGGAACACAGAACCTCACCATCGCCTATCGTCCAACCAGGAGGAGGGTCCTCACTTGCCACCGACTCCCATAGAACTATGACCTTTTCATCATATAGCTATCTCATCCTCAATCTATCCAGGAGGGTAGTTTTCACAGCTAAAGAGGAAAGATAAGTCTTCCCCTGACTATCATGCACCTCCAAATGCATCTCAAAAAACAAAGCCATGAGTTGCTACTCATCAATGGCCTCCTGTACAGCATGTATCTGAGTCTTCCTGCTCAGTGCATCAGCTACTACATTACCTTTACCAGGTGTGTAGGCAAGCTCAAAATCGAAGGAATGTGGGTATTCGATCCACCTCCTCTACCTCAGATTCATGTCACGATGTGTAAAGATATACATGAGACTTTTTTGGTCGGTGAAAACCAAAAAACATCTTTCCCAATAGATAATGTCTCCAACAGCGTAACGCATGAAAAACTACAGCTAACTCCAGATCATGCATTGGGTAATTCTTCTCTTGTGGCCTCAACTACTGAGACCCGTAAACTACTCGATCAACCTGTATCAACACTGCTCCTAGCCCAATTCCTGATGCATCACAGTAAACTGTATAGCTCTTCCCCTGCTCTGGGAGTATCAAGATTGATGCTGTTGTCAACCTACCCTTCAGACCCTGAAAGGCTGTATCGCAAGATTCTGACCAAAAAAAACTTCACACCCTTCTTATTCAAACCCGTCAACGGCCCTTCTAAGTAGGAGAAGTACTAGATGAAGCATCTATAGTAACCAGCTAGCCCTAAGAAACTATGTATCTTAAACACGTTCTTAGGCTGATCCCAGGAAACTACTGCTCTCACCTTCTCTGTGTCTACACGAACTCCTACTTCTGAGATGATATGACCCAGGAAGTGAATATAGTCCATCCAAAAGTGGCACTTTGATAGCTTAACATATAGCCTATGGTCTCTCAGTGTACTCAATACGATCTCAAAATGGGTGGCATGGTCATGTCGAGTGTGAGATTACACCAAGATAACATCCACGAATACTACCATGAAATAGTCCAGATAAGGATGGAACAAACGATTCATCAGATCCATGAAAACTGCTGGCGCGTTCGTGAGTCCGAACGACATAACCGTATACTCGTATAGACCATACCTTCTCTTGGAAGATGTGGGAGGTATATCAGATGGTCTAACGCGCAACTGATGATATCCTGATCTCAAGTCAATCTTCGAGAACACTTGTGATACAAGAATATGATCAAAAAGATCATCGATACTCAAGAAGGGATATCGGTTCTTAACAATCAACTGGTTCAGCTTCTGATAATCCACAGAGAGTCTGAGGGTACCGTCGACCTTCTTTGCAAAAAGAACCAGAGAAACCTAAGGAGTAGTACTGGGATGGATAAAAATTTTCTTCTATAACTCCTCTAACTGCCTCTTGAGCTCCTGCAGCTCAGGTGTATCCATCCTATAAGGAGGAATGGACACAGGTGCTGCTCCTGGAACATGATAAATAAGGAAATCCACCTCTCGCTCCAGAGGTAGACCTGAAAAGTGAACCGGGAAGACATCCCTAAAACGATCAACAACTGGAGGGAAATCTGTATGAAAATTCCCCTAATCATCCAGATATAAACTCACAATCTGGGTCGTGAATCCACCTCACCCATGATGCTTTGGTCCAGCTCGACCTTCTTGAACATCCCATTGGCCCTTGTATAGAAACTCTCCGCCCTCTAGTGACATGAAACTCACCCTATGACAATATCAATCTACAAAGGCTCAGAAGGGAACCAACCAGTCCATCCTGAGAATAACATCATAAGCTGTCATCTGTAAGACATATAGGTCCTAAGGAAAGTGACACCAACCAACCTCAAGGGGGTACTATTTGCACTGACGCACACCAGCCATTCTAGTCCCCAATGGAGTGTCTAGCGTCATTATATCAGAAGAAGAAGAAACACAGAGACCAAGGCTCTCCAAAACATGTACAGATATGAAACTATGTGTTGCACCCGTATAAAAAAGTACTGAAGATAAGATAGAAGCTACTAGAATAGTACCTCTGACTGTAGATGGTCTGGGATCTTTCTTCTGCAGGGTCTGTTGCATTGCATATTCCTGGCTAGTTCCATGGCCCTGAAACACTACCTGGCTACCCTAAGCGGTCACCCCTGCTGCCTCTGAGATCCTGGTGTCTGGATACCACAGCCACGACCACCATCTCTACCTGTAGGCCCTAACAAATTCTAGTTCCCTGACTGGTAAGAAGCCACTGGTCCTGCTTCAGCATGCGGAGTCCGCATAGAACCCCTCTCACTATCCACTTGTAAAAACACCCTGAAAAAGCGCTGAAGATGACCCATCTTTCCGCAAGATCGACACTCCACTGGGTCATGTGGACACTGCGGTGTTTTGTGCCCCTCTCTGCCACACTAGTAGCACCTGATCGGGCCACCTGTAGAAACTGCCTGGCTGGTACTGCCACCCTGAGAGAAATCCATTTGTCTCTTCCAATTTCCAGAAGAAAGAGTACCAGTAACTGGTGCTAAACCACCATGGCCCACACCACTAGCTTCCTGTAGGTTCTTCTTTGAAATCAGCGCCTGGTTCACAATATCGTTTACTGAAGGCAACCTGAAAACATTAACCAGTGCTCGGATGTCATAATGAAGACCATACTCAAAACGTATGGCCCTCAACATCTCATAACCCACCAGCACAGCTGAAAAATGCCAAATCTCGGTGAAATGAGCAGAATAGTCCATCACCGACATAGCGCCCTGCTGTAGATTCATGAACTCTCGAGCTCTGTCTTCCCACAGTGTCTCCGGAAAGAAGAAGTCATAGAATACAACCTGAAAATCCTCCCACACCATGTATCTGTGATGCTTTGACTGGGTGGTAACATCCCACCACCTCTTGGCGGAATCACGCAGTATGTATGTCATGTGCTTGACCCTCCACCCTGGAGGCGTCTCAAGATGCTCGAAAATAGTCTACATTGATCCAAGCCAAGACTCCGTAGCCTGAGGTCCTCTATCCCCTGAAAATGTAGGCAGATGCTGCTAATGGAAGATACGAGTCAGATCAACCATAGATGTGTAAGCCTGTGGTTCTCCCTGAAAGGTCTGCATGAACCGCATGAAGCCTTCATGAAACTGTGCATCTATGCATGTGTCTGTCATAACAGCGGGTGCCACATTTGGCTCTGCTGGAGGATCAAATGGTAGCCCATGGCCCACCATCTCTGGAGTATAGTCGATGCCACTCTCTTGGAGAGCAATGCACGGTCGTCTAGGAGGCATCACACTACAAGGTAAAAAACACACCTTAGATCATGATTTATTAACGACCTTAAATGAAGAAACCCAAAAGGGAAAAGGAGGAAGAAGGCATTCAAAATTTTCAAAACAAGACTACACAACATGTATACCGACTACACGGCACATACTTGACTCCCCTACCTGCCCGGGTCCGTTTACACAGCTAAGCCACACGGCTCCCGTTGAACAAAAACTACACGGAATGTATAACATCTACACGACGTGTATGGTGAAATTTTCCAACTGCCCGAGTCGCTTGTGACATGGCGGACCACTCTTCTTAACACTACACGGCGTGTTACACCCACACGGTGTGTACTCCACCCCGTTTCCCAGCCACTACGCTAAATCCACACGGTCTGTCCTCAGACAAGACTACCCGACATGTCCCACCGGAGGAGAGGTGATACCGAACCATGTTGTTAGTTACATGACCGAGTCCGCAGGTCACACTACACAGTATGTCCATCATTGACATGGCGTGTTCAATAAAATAGTTCACCGACCCGTGTTGTTAGTTAATCGACCGGACTCTGGGTCAACACTACACGGCATGTACATCAAGTACATGGCGTGTTTTTTCCAAGACTTTCCCTACCCCATGTCGCCGCCCACACAGTTTATGACATGAGAAGCGACTACACGGCGTGTTCCCCCCAAGATCTTCCCTTCCCCATGTTGCCGCCAACACAGTTTGTGACACTGGAAGAGACTACACGGTGTGTTCTTGGGGTACACGGTGTGTACCCAAAAAAGATATATTTTTATTCCTAAATAGAAGAACATAAATGGCGTGTCTAAATTACTACACAACGTGTATACTGGGTTTCCAGACAGTATGCCTCAGAAACTCCTCTGGAACCCAGAAAACTCCGTAATCAACACCGGAGTGTAAAATTCCGATCCGTGAGGGCCCATACTCCCCGAGAATCAAAGTTTGACATCTTATCTATGTTTTAACAAAATAAACAGCTAATGATCCACCAAATTCCGATCAAGGGGGGACCATACTCCACAAAAACCAAAGTTTGGAATCCATTCTTTCCACAGATTTATACAGAAATACCCTATCACATAGCAGGTATTTATCAAGTAGCTACCACAATAGCATGCTTTTCTAGCACATCAACTATCACAACCACATGCAAATTCTAATGCACCTACATGGCATGGAACTATTCATGGAATGTTATATCTATCATGTTCCTATATGATGCATGAGATGGAATACCCTTATATCATTTGGTTGCAACTAAATAGTACCAAAGGATACAATATAAATAGCACAATCATAAGTGCATCACCCAACGAAAAAATTATATCAAATGTAAATTGCAAAATAAGTAAAATTGCAAGATGAGGTAAATTGGATTTTACCTGTACACGGGTTAGCTACACCCAGGCACAACTTACTACCAAGTACCATTCTCGTCCTATCCCTAACTAAGGCTCCAAATAGTAAGTCAAAGAAAAGAAGCCCCTTTGATACCACTTTGTAATGTCCCAGTTCCGGGTGCCACTCAATGGGTTCCCCGAACCCAGTTCGCCACATGACCTCAACCACATTTCCCTAAATGCCAGAGGCTGCCGACTAGCAATGAGGGCCCAGGTCTGATTGTGGGGAAACTATGAGCTCATTTGTCAAAGTGTAGTGCAGCGGAATGAAATAAAACATAAAAAAATCGTGGAAGCGGATAACCGTACATAACTGAAATAAACAACTGCAGTAGATAAAACCAACCAGTATACAGGTAATAATGCAACATGCCTCAATTCTAAGAAAACAACCAGTACATGTTACATGATAGATACAATACAACTGAAGTACAAGTACATAAAATAAAAATAGAACATCCCCCAGCATCGCGATCCAATGCTCGGTCCCATGCTCTCCTACACCCCAACGACAATCAAGTACCTGTATAAGGGCCCTTGACCTAATCTACACATGTAGGAACATAATCTGTTTGGGCCGAAAAGCATGGCCCAAACAAGGGGTGAGAAATAAATTCCCAGTAGGCACCCACCAAAGGCCCGTGCTCATCTGTGTGTAGACATGCAACAACAGTGTGCAATAATAAATGCAATAAACTATGTAGTACTCATAACCAGTTATATTGTCATTTTAATTATTCATTTAACCATTCAATTTAGTATCATTATGTGATTAACGACACGAAGCCCTCAGGCCAACTAGAAGCTTGCCCTCAGGCTATATAGAATCTCGCCCTCAGGAATTGCCCTCAAGCATATCAGAATCTCGCCCTCAGGCATATGAAATGTCGCCCTCAGACATAGAAGTTAAGCCCTCGGGCACGAAAGCTTGACCACAGGCGAAATTGAACGATGCCCTCAAGATAATATAGTCACGCCCTCAAGCTATAGTAAAACAATGCCCTCAAGAATTAGTAACCTGGACATACCCAATATATAAACATGCAGCTTACATAAAATTACTCTCAAGGAAAAGGTAATGCATAATTTAAACATAGAAAACCCTTGAGTATCCTGGCCAAATGGCTAAAAAGAGGAACACACCCCCGAGGTGGTCCTGGATCCAAGAACTGATCCCAAAAAACTATTTTACAACTTTATTTAATCATCTTTACAATTATAGGTATCAAATTAGCCACGGTCTCAGCCACACGACACCCCAAATGTGGGTTCGTAGCTCAAAAACGCACAAAACACGCAACAGTTGGAAAAATAAACACCAAGCCACCTACATTTAACACCAATGAGTTCTATATACGATCATCGATCCCAGAAAATCCCAAATATGACGTAGATCTGAGATAAAAGATAAATAATTCAAAGAAAAATAACCCCCGTTAGGAGAAGAATTGCTAAGAAGTACCCAAGGAGAAGGGAGGGCTAACCCGTGCGGTTCCAATGAGATTGTATGAGGCAGAAACGGATTCAGACATGTGCCTGACGGATCTCTGAAGGTTCAGCCGTCCTCTCCTGAGCTCTCTTCCCATTCTAAGACTTCCCTGTTAATAGGGGAGGCTACTGCCCATTTTATGAAAAAAACAATGTATGCGACGTGTACTTCCTAGTACATAGCATGTACTTACCATTTTTTAAACTGTTCCTCTGGCGGCTTTCCACCAGCGCGGCACTGTTCACCTACCGACGTGACTACATGATGTGTCTTCATATGTACAAGGCGTGTTCTGTCACACAGCTGGCCACCACCTTACTATTTTCCTACTGACTGACTACACGACGTGTAGAGGACCACTACACGATGTTTAGTTGGTTCCTACACCCCTCATCACTGGCATGGCCATATGACCTGTGTACTCATTCCACATGGCCAGAAGTACATGGCGTGTGGAAAAGTACACGGTGTGTACTTCCAAAATTTTGTATTTTTCCCAATTTTCCATATTTTCTCAAAAACACTTAAGGAAAGTAGAAAAGAAGAAACCTGTACCACAAAAATAAGAACCGGGTTCTTACACACCATGATGAACATAAATTATGGATAATTCATAGCCATAATTTCAGAGTTTAATAATCATTAAACTTTATGAAATATATATCAATATATACTTATATTATTCCAATGTGAAAGAATGATAAAATGGATATTTAATTTTTTATTAATAGATAAATTTAATATTATTACACTCTAAATGAAATTTTTTGAAAAAATATACTTAAGTGGTTGTCTAATAATAATATATGAAAAAAATTTATATTAACCTTATGTTTTCTTCACTTTTAGGGGTTTTGTAGAACTCATTACACCTCTATGTAATTTTTTCCACATACTTATGTGAAAACCTAATAAAAAACCCACCGACCTATTTGAGTTGGATTGATTAAACCAATTTTTATGTACATTATTATTACATGTATTCATTTTTTTTAAATATCAATAAACTTCATACCATATCATGACTTTTATTCTGTATGATGTAGTATATGCTAATTTATTATGATAAACTATCACACTGAAAGGTTATTAGAGTTCATATTATGATGGGATCATTGAAGTACCACGAAAATATTATTAAAATATATGTTTTATAGTCAAATGATATAATTTTATGAGACATATATGATATGTCCAATCAGGGGTAGACACTCATTGAAATATGAGACACTGTCTCATTATGTACTTTTTTGGCAATTTCTATCATAAAATATTGTGAGAATATGACCAACCGGTAAAAAATATAGATTTATATGTGTCATTGGATGTTCCAATCTACGAACATGGGTATTGATACTTAGAAATTGTGATTATTATTAATGAATATTATTCATTGTAAAATTTTATGTATAGATGAAAATAATGATGTATATTTTCATAGTAATATAGGATAAATTGGTTTTGTCACGAGTGATATTTCATTAATTAATAATGAAATAAAGGATTTTTCCATTATGTTATTTAATGAATGTTGATATTTGTGGAAATTTGATGAGAATATAACATATTTAATAGATCTATATCTATGGGGTTTAATAGGTTTGTTTATTTTTTAAAATTAAATGAGAACAAAGGTTGATGGTTATAGAATATAACTTACTTGATTAGAGATATAATGATAAATATATTACATCATAAAATAAGTATTCATATGATTTTATGTCATATGACATTAAATTATTTCTTTATGTGTGCCTAAGTGTGTTTCTAGATGCTAACCTGATACTTTGGGAAGCATTTCCTAATTCCACTGAGAAAGGGACCTAGATGGCCACACTTAATGTTTATCCATAATTTCTGTTAAATATTATTATTATTTTACATATTGAATAAATATTACTCTTGCTTATGGTTTATTAATTATTTTTATTTACTTGATAACATATATTTAGTCACAACTTATTTGAGAGGATATTTTTGAGGAGAATATTTAATAAATATTAATTTTTTATTTAGTAAATGTAATATTTATTTTTTTTATTGGTGAATAACGAATTAATATACACATATTAAACAAATAAAAAAAATTCAATGATTAATAAATATTATTATGGAATGATAGACCTAGATTAATTGTTTCAAGAAAAAATAATATATTAAATATTTTTTGAATAAATTTTAAGAGTTTATTCTAGAAATAATATTTAATTAATCAATGATTTTTATGCTTGTTAAGAAAAATATTATAATTATAATTATTTGGATGTATGTTCTACTAAGGATTATGAAAAATAATAAGAGAAAATGTCCAATTATTATTTTCTAAACCTATATCTATATAAATACAATTATATTATTTCAAACACTAATTCTATCAATTTTTTTCATCCAAAATGAAATATGGGGAATCCCCTCAAGAGCTAGAGAGTTATTCTCCATAAAAACTTTAAATACTTAAGTGTGATCCTTCTCCCCCACCCCTATCGATTCTAGATAGAACAAGAAGTGTCCTTCTTCAATGTAATTCTCATATAGATTAATGATGGATAACATAAGTTCTAAGATCATACACACTTACAGGGAAACTAAACATGATTTCTACGATGAAACGATTCTATAATATGGAGACATAAGACTCATCAACAATTAAAGAATTAATTATAAGGTAATTCATTAACTACTAAAATGAATTGTAAATAATTATGTGACGATCCTGTGATTTGTTTTTTATGTTATTTCATCAAAAAATAATTTAATTAATTCTATTGGTAATGATATTTTATGTCATGTGCATCTTGGAAAAATCAACTATTATAAGAAAATTTGAGTTTGACATGACATACTAGTGCTTCTACTATTTCCAGAACCATCAAGTGGTATCAGAGTTGTCCCAAAATAATTTATAACAACATAAAAATAATTAATTAATTTGTTGACCAATCATTGTTTCTATTTTTTGGTTTAATCATTTTTTTTAATTCAAATCATGAGATCTTCTCTACACCATATTTCTTTTTGAAAATATAATCTAAATAGAATTAATTATGGAAGAAGAATATTTGAAGTACTCATCCAGAGGTTCCAAGGATTATGGATAGATAAATAAAATATAAAATAGCCTATATCCCATAGGTACCTTCTGGTTAGATAGACTACATGATGTGTAACACCTGAAGATTTTATTATATTTTAAAATAAATTATAAATGTTCAATAACATTTTTAACATGAAACACCAAGATAAAAATAAAACATGTTTTATTATAAACTAGCCAATAAATTTGGGGTATGAATAAAAATAACCAAATTATAAATACAATAAATATTTTTTTAATTAAAATCACTGATGAATTCATATTAAATAAGTTCTCAAATTTTTAAAGTGGTTTTACACTTTAAAAATATTTTTTTGATTCATTTTATGCATGAAAATTATAATTAATTTGTAACATATATATAAACTATATTACATGATGTAAATATAATTTTTTAAATCATCATGTCAATACTATCTTATCATGATTTTTCTGGGATTAAAAAAAAAATTACAAGTGAATAGTGAAACATGCTATTTTTTTGTTAAACTCACATTTATTTTCCTTAAATAAAGTAATTTAATAGATAAATTTTATATTCAATTTGATATCAAAGTTTAAAAATTCAAATAGAATTAGAAATAATATATTTAATAAAATAATAATTATCATTATACTTGATTTTGGAATAATTTTTTTGAGGCCTAAAACACATTCTTCTAAAAATCGCTTCTTGTTGCAGTTTCACATTCACATTTAAATTGATTTATTCCAGTTATATAAATTTAATATAAAAAAAATATATTCCACATTTAGAATCAATAAGTTCAAATTTTTTAAATAGATTGTGGTGGTTTTTTCCATTATGAATAGTAATGATATTAAATATTTTCCGTTCAAGGTAAGGGTAAAACGGGTGAAGTTAGGTTAAAACTATGAGATAAAACCTTTAAATATTCAAAATACTTTCCATTATTTCATAATATATTTTACTTTACACCTTAATAATATTATATTATATTTTTTTAAAATTTATTCCCATTTTCCTCTGATAACAAACTTTATATTATTTTACGTAAAGAATTTAAAAAAAATGTCACTATGTTTTAATATCTTTTTTATTTTTTCATAGAGATAAAAAGATGTTATTTTCAGTTATAGATTGTAATTTTGATTATGAAATATTTTTTATCATTAAATTTAATTTTTAATTGTTAGTGATGGAATAATTACTTTAAATACCTATGCAACGCTGCCATAATTCTTCCTTAATTAATTGAAAAATCAAAGAAATAAATTTAAAAATATAAAAATTAATAAAATTTGAATAAATTATTGTGCTAAAATATTTTTTTTATGTAAATATAACATATATATTTTTATTTTTAATGTATATATTTTAATTATATGTAGATATTTATCTCCTTAAAGTCAATCTATTTAAAAATACATGTAAATAACATTAACAATATGTTATATTAAATAATTATTTATTAAATGATTTAAAATTAATAAAAATATTATATTTAAACAAATGAATTTTATATGGTTGATAGTATTGACCATTTTCTAATTATTGGTGATTTTTTCCTTATATATTAAATTTTGGTGATCCTATAAGAGTAAAAAACTTTGATATCATGGTAATCATCAAAAGGGTTAACAAGGACTTAAAATTAAGATATGAGGGTTAAAAATCACATAAAACTGTCCAAATTTTATTGTACAAAATTATATCAGCCCATAAAAATCCTAGATTATAAATATATAATTTTTTTTTCACTTAAACTCAATGAATAATTTATTATATATAAAACTTTTATATAATTCTAAATGTGTCATTTCCTTCACTATAAAAGGACACCACACCTCCTCTCTTCCTCACAACACCTGGGGTAGCTTAGATTGAAATAAAACCAATATAAAACCTATTCAAAACTTTTTTATTAAATTTATATAGTTTTTTTGTATCTTAAATGGACCAACCCCATGGTCCTTAAGAAGTAATTCAAAGGAGTTATCTTATAGAGGAGGTCATCCTTTTATCCGATCTCACTGATTTTACTTCTTCTTTTTCCACCTTAATTTCTATCCAAACATTTAAATATAATTAATTATATATATACCATATGAGAATATGGTATTATGTTGTTTTACTAACCTTTATACATCTCATTTTCCATAAAATTGCAAATTAAGGGATCTCTTGTGTGTATACGTGGACTATCTTTTCCACGTAATGAAACAATTAATTTTCCATCATCATCTTTAATGGTTGGTTATTATGATTGATTTAATATTTATATATAATATTCATGAAATGGTTATGATTTTATAATTATAATATATTATATATGTTCACACAAACCCATCATGTGGAAAATGATAATGTCCCTCATGTGTATGTGTGGATAACCACCTCTACGAAGAGATGTGATTCATTTTTAATTGTTATTTTATATAGATGATGATAAGGATAGATTTAATGAATATATTAATATACGATTAATTATATAATAATGATTTAATTAATGTTAATTATTATTTTTCTTTTATTTCTTCCATCTATCGAAAAGTCTAATCATAGCTCAAGTGTATGTATGAGGTATTGTTTCCACAAAGTGATGTAAATCACTTTTCATAAATTACATATATGAATGGTTATAAAATTGTTTAAAATGAACTAATATTATACATATGTAGTTATTAATATTATTTATATGATCAATACATGACCAAGGTGGTAGAACAAGAAATATTGAACCAAAGCATGTATGGAAAACAAACATGTATTCACCAGAATGATCATTTTAATGAATAAATTTTTAATAAAATCATATTTAGTAATGATAAAGGACTGATACTCAGTAGGTCATGTATAAATATTTTTATGAAATATATTTGTACATAATCTATATTTAATATATTGTATATTTGAATGTTTGTGGATAAATATATGACTTGAGGTAAGGGTTTCTCATTTCACTTTTATTTTCATGAGACATATGCCATATTGACCACTTATTTATTTCATGTGTTGAGTATACAGAAATTTTAATATGATATATCATTAATACTTTTAAATTTATGTTATTTAATGTTTAAATTGAATTTATTTCAATCATTGGGGTTATTATTGAAACTATTGTGAAATAGGTAAGAGATTTTTCCGACAAAATAATTTTATTTTCATAATTGTATATGATAAATCAATAATGAGGGAAATTATATAGATATTGTACATTAAACACCAAATATTTTATTATCCTATATTTTTCTTGTAATTTTTTTATTCGTACCGTTTTTTTGTAACATCAAATTATCAATAAAATGTTTTTTTAAACTGAACTTATTTTTTCATTGGTCCAAAAACATTTTTTCCATGTCCATGATCTTCAAGAAAAGAGTATGGATGTTTTTATGTATACTTGAATATTTTCAAAATTTCATTTTCATTATATTTTACTTTATTTATAGAGGTTAATAATGAATTTTATTAATGAAATTTATTCTTAACAAGTCTTTTTTACTTTTTAAAAAAGTGTTAAAATAATGTTCTCTTTTAAATTATATGGTTTGAATAGATTATTTCACCTTCATGACTACTATTTTATTTTAAGAATAATTTTAAATGTTTCATTAATATTTTCAATAACTAACTTTCTTAATATTTTGAGAAATTTTAGTTTAAATGTTATCAAAAGAAAAGAATATTTTCCCTTTCTTTATAATAATAGTTTGAATGTTCTATTTACGGTTTTTTTATCTATCAAAAAATTATATAAGGGTTTTTATGCTTCATTGGGGATATGATCATATAATATAATCCAGTTTCCTCCTTTGGAAGGATTATTCTAAGGATGATTTAAGGATGATCGTATGAAATCCATTTCATTCTCATAGGTTAATTACATTATGAATAAACCATTATGAAACCATTTTCTTATATAGGTTATGATATTATGAATGGAATAAATATTTATGAAACTCATTTACATTACATGGTTTACGATATGATGATATAATGAATTTTTTACAAACCTTTGAAACATATACGTATGGTTTTGATTCTGTGATGGGTGGGCTTGGAATTATATTTCTATCCAATTAATTAGGTAAAGTTAGATATATGTCCAATTATAAAGTCTTCAGAGAAAAAATTTACTAAGGAAATGAAGGATCAGGTTGTGATATGAATCCACTATGATAGTCTTTTCAGTGATTCTTAACTAAGAAAATGAGTTTTTATGATTGTATGGATTCCAAAAACTTATTTTTTATTCGTATGATATGTTATCTTGGATCATTATTGATAATTAATGATTCATCCATATTATCTCATGTATCTTTTTTTATAAAACAATTAATCAATGATTCATGAATAAAGATCACTTATAGACTAGGTATGACTTAATTAGGTTATGGTCATGCTCTTATATAATTATGATTATGATCACCCAAGATCAATGATTGATGTCTCTATTTTTATCCTTATGGAGAATAAGAGATCACATTTTCTTATGTTTTATTTCTCTATGTTATGAAAAATATTTTTATTTAGGGTATGACTAAGAAGTGTTCTATGTGAGAATAAATTTATGGGACATTTTGAAGATCTTCTAAGATTTATATTGATTTCATATCTAGTCACCAATGACACTATCCTTTTTGGTTTTAGGGAGTTTATTACTATGTTATTTATTGAATATTCATCTTAAATGTTTTAATATTTTTATATGAAATGATTGGGTGGACTCACTTAGTATCATAATAGGTTTTAGTAATTTTTTTGAATATTATGATTAGAGAACTTTTTTAAAACCATAATGAATAAATTGATGTATAGGATAAAATTATTATTCTTTATCCAATAAATATTGTTTTGTTTTCCTAGTAAATAAATTCTTATCTAGATATTAGAAATTAGATGAGGTTATAGTATAGATTTACCAAGGTGTAATAACTCAAAAATGTTTTGAATGGGTATTAATTTGATCGTTACTGGTGGGCGATGAGTGGGAGTAAGATTACGCACCTAGATATACAATATTATGGTATATGGTGGGTTCAATTATCATTTTATTCATGATTCATTATAAATTATTTTAATAGATTATGAAATTAAATAACCTAGTTTAAACCTAATGTGTTATATATAGAAAATAATGTGTCATTGAAGTGCACTGAGTTGCATTTGTTGTCAATGAGGCATCAGGTTGTCTTGGAATGAATGGAAGTCAAGGAATGTCAAGATGTGAATGACAAAGGTTGTGATAGTGTTGGTGATGAAGAGAGAATGGCCATAGTACTAAGATGCATATCACTTAGGAGATTCACTAAGTGACATAGGAGATGATGGTTTGAAACATTCTCTATGTAAATCTGACGATTGTTGAGCTGATTTTAAGTTCAAAGAACTTGTATCCTGATGATACAATGTCACAACATTGTTTGAAGACCATGCATTGTAGTGACAATGCATGAGGAGTTGAAGAAGATCCATCCACAAGTACTAAGTGGATGAAGTGAGCTGAAGAAGTCTATGCATTAACACTTAGTGCATGTGAATTTGAAGAAGATCCAACTTGATCTCTGATTAGATCAATGAAGAATGTTGAAGAACATGTGTGATTTATGAGAATCAGTTGAAGAAGTCCCTCCTAAGTATTGAACACATATGGAAGAGGAGATGAAGAAGATTAAGAAGAAACCTTTTGAATTCCATATACAAAGTGAAGATTATATGTTGAGGAGGATTAAGGAATTCTTAAGAAGTAGAGAAGGGAAGAAATGGAGAAGAAGAATGAATTGGCATTTGGCTTATACTCATGGAGGACTTTGTTTTTGACAAAGTCTTATTCTAGACTTTGCCAAAAAATATGGCCAGCCCGTGAGCACCTTGTGGGTTCAACCCCAAGGCTCATGTGGGCCTAAGGCGCCACGCCCAAGGGGGAACCCGTGGGGCGAGCTCAGGGCGGCAGGGGCGCACCCGCAGACACCACAGAGGCGCTGGGGCACGCCCGGAGGAGCGCGATAGGGGGCCGTGTGTAAGCCCCCGAGGGCACACGGTGGTGAAATCCGCGCACCGGAGGAGCATGGTGGGCGCTAGAAGCGCGCCCGCAGGGAGCATAGTGGGCGCAGAGCGCGCCCGCAGGGAGAACACGGTGCGGGGCGGCACCGTGGAGGGAGGAGATTCAATTGCTGAGTAGCGGAGAGCGCTGGGGTAATAAGCCGCGGATAAACCGGGCTTCGTTTCGATGTGGGACGCGGGATTTTCCCGCGGAAGAGATCCTGGCCGTCCATCTCATCGCGCGCTCGATCCGAGCCGCTCATCTGATCCGCCGCGACGATGATCTAATCCTGGCCGCTAAACATTGCATCCGACGGCCGAGAGCTCGTCTCCTTCCTCGAGCTCGAGCCAAAGCCACCCGCGAGCAGCCGCTGAACCAGAGCCTCCCCGACGACCTATTTCGAGTTCCCGACCACCATTTTCGAAACCGAGACCTCCATTCGGCTCGTCTGGCCACACTGAACACAACCATGCACAAAAATAGACTTGCATGCGACAAATGAGAAAATTTGATGAAAGCCGAGGCAAACGGAGTTTCCGAGGCCATGAGGTGTTCATGTTTTGCATGGGATGGGCCAAAAAGAGGCCATGCATGCGGTTTCATGTGCATGCACGAGGAGGAGGAGAAAATAAATGGAACCCGCGTGAACAGAGAGAAGAAAACAAGATTTAAGAAAATCTTGAAATCCCGAAATCTTCGGGAGATTAAAAGATATCCCACGCGGAAGTCTTGAGGACCCTCTGCCTATATAAAGAGAGGCCGAGATCTCTGAATTGCTTTGCTGAAACCTTGTTGAAGATTTGTGTCCCGCGTGTGCCTCTGCCTCGCGAAGAAGAAGCTGCCGCGCAAAGCACTTGCGCGGCTGTTGTTCTCGGTGCCACCCGAGGCCCGAAGGTCCCCTGCGCGCCTCCTTTGCGCGACAGGAAGAACCCCAGCCGCATCTCCTTGCGCACTTGAGGTTGTCACCCTCACTGCCCGCGTACTTGCGCGGCAGGAGGAGGTGCGCGCGGGTGTTGTACTTGCGCACCCCGCGACAGTGGCACCTGCGCGGCACTCGCGCACCCTTGCGCCTTGTGACCCTGCGCGGGAGTGGAGAAGAGGTTGGCCGCACCCCATGCACGCCTTCATTTGGCAGGGAGTTTGAGTGAGGAAATTTACCACACCTTTGTGTGTGTGCTACAGTGTTCGGGTTGTGTGTGCATTTGAAGAAAAGGCAGTAGCCTTGTGTGTGTGCAGGAAGAGAAGGAAGGCCGTAGCCAAGTGGGAAGACAAGAGGGCCTTAGAACCGAAGTGTGTGCACAAGTGCTAAGTGAAGAACCTACGGGTTGAGTGTGTGCAAAAAAGTTGAGGCCAAGCATACCACACTTTGTGTGTGTGAGAGGTGAAGAAGTAAGGCCGAGGCCTTTGTGCCTTTGTGTGCAAATTGAACAAGTGAAAGGCCATAGCCTTGTGTGGGTGAAGTGAAGACCACACCTCATTTGAGTGTGTGTGTGTGCAAATTGAAGAGGAACACCCTACGGTCATTTAAGAGTGTGCAACAAGAAGTGTGAAGGCCAAGCTCAAGTGTGTGCCAAAGTGAAGAAGTTTTTGTGTGCAAAGAGACAAGAAGGCCGAACCTAGGTGTGTGCACTAAGAAGTGTGTATACACTTAGAAGAAGAAAAGGGAGGACATCCACACTAAAGTATAACACACATTCTAGTGTGTAAGCAAATTGCATAAAGTGTGTGAAGTCTGAGAAGTAGGTGTGTGCTCAAAAGTGATTACACCCTTTGTGGGTCTACTGCACCAAGAAGAGGAAAGGGAAAGTGCATGCATGCATGCATGCACGTGCACACGTGAACAGTGCTAAATCAGTGGTGTGCATTTAAGGAGTCCATGACCAGAAGATCTTGAAGAATCAGAGATGCCATGCACTCAGTGCATGAAGTTGAATTGATGTGAGACTGAGCCAGACTAAAGTGAAAGATATTGTTTGTCTGAGTTTGCAGTATTCGAGAAGCTCTGATCAACCACAAGTGATCAGAAGAGAAGAGCAAGGCCAGCAGCCTTTATCCCAGGCTGTTGAGGATACTTGAAGAACTTAAAGTGAAGAAGAGCTACTCATGCGACTCGAGGAGCCAAGAGAAGACCCTGTGGGACTCAGGGAGAAGAAGTCTTCAATGGGATTCTGGAGCAGGCCAGTGGGTCTCTGGTAACACTGTGTGAAGCAGTATAAAGACCCTCCTGTGGGACTCAGGAGAGATACAGTGGGACTATGTATCGACCATTGTAATTTTAACAGGTTATAATGGAGAATCCATGCTGAGAGAGCATGGCAAGGATGTAGGCCTTTGGTGCCGAACCTTGTAAATCCTTGTGTCCTGTGCCTTTTCATTACTGCATTATCCGGGAAAGGTTGAGAGATACAAGAAGAGTGGATCGAGGCTTTAACCATCCATAGAGGTTTAATTGATAAGGAATCAATTAGTAAAAAGTTTTAAGGAATCACTGATTCACCCCCTCCCCCTCTCAGTGATTCACACTGATCTGGGCACTTCAATTGGTATCAGAGGGAGGTTGCCTCTAAAAGATCCAAGAGAGTATTTATGAAGTGCAGATTTGAGGAAATGAGTGACCAGCCTCAAATGGAGATATCTGCCAAGACTCAGAAAAATAGAAAGAAGAAACAGGCCAAGAAGATGAAGAAAGCATGTCCTAGCTGTGATGAAGTTGGAAGAATGAAAGATCTTCAAAGTGGAATCAAATATCTTCAGAAGACTGTCCCCATGGAAGTGGAAAAGTGTATAGCTACTGGCATCCATGATCTTCGAGAAGAAAAATCACAGTTAGAAGAAGAAGCCAATGCTATGGAAGATCAGCTGGCAAAAAGGGTTGGCATAACCAACACCCTCAGAAAGCTGGTGAATGCCAAGGATGAAACTGTTTCCCTTTGCAATGAAAGATATGAAGATACCTGTGAAGAATTGCAAAGGAGCTCTTCTGAGAAAGAAATATTTTTTATAATGATCAAAGATGTTTTCCATGCACTGGAAAAGAGACACAGAGTTTCAATGGTTGTCAAAGATGCTCAACTTGAAGAAAAAGAAAAAAGGGTAAAGGAGCTTGACAATTCATTTCTTGAATTGAAGACAGTGCATGATGACCAGATGAATCAGCTGAAAGAATGTTGGGAAGGAAGGCTATGAACTGTTGAGGATGAGAATAACTCCCTTAACATGAAATACTTAGAACTGGAGGTGATATTGAAACATCTGCAATCACCTAAAGCTGAATCCTCCCAGTCAACTGGAAGAAGACATGTTGCTACTCAAGTATGCTTTGAGCAGGATGATTCTAAGAGAAAGACATCCTCTAATAAAAGTGCAACATCTTCTAGAAAGAAGGTACCATCCATACCATCTTGTAATGATGCTTCTAATTGTGATTCCGCAAAAAGTGCAGGATGGAAGAATAATTCCAAACAAATATGGATGAAGACAGTGAAGAAGCAGGGCTCTCCTGAAAAAACAACAACTTGTCAAGGAAAGTACGCAGCAATCATAAGTACACAAGAGGTCAAGATTTGTGGGTCCATGTTGGTGTTGTAACAAGTATGGGCATTGTGCAAAGGATTGTTGGTACAATCCACTGAATGCCAAAGCACAGAGGAAGCCCATGCCGATGGGGAGCAAGCCAGAAGGAAATAAGCAACATCCACAGGTCCAGAGACATCTGTTTACTGCAAATAGATTTGGATTACTTGACAACATCTAGGATGATTGCAAAAGTGGTCAAATAGATACATGTCAATCTCCAACTGTATCCAGAGCTCAAAAGAAGAAAAGATCACAGAACCTGGCTCAGAGAGATTCCTTGGGAAGCAAGTAGAAGAAAGTGGAAGATGCTCCCAAGAAGAGTTTCAAGAATGAAGAGAAGTCCTTGGAATTGAAATCCAAGAAGGGTGATTCATCCAGAAGGACCACCAAGAAGACATGCTTCTACTGTGGAAAGAAAGGTCATACCATGGATCTTTGCAAACAAGCCATGGAAATCAATAGAAGCCAACTCAACTCAAACAGACAATCAATCCAAAAGAAGCAGAAGGGATTGATTGAAAACAAGTTGCCTAAGAGAGGTAGCTTGACAGCATCAAAGGAACCATGTGGAAATTCCAGAACTGAGGCCACACTTCCAAATGATTTACTAGTCATATGGCCAAATCAGTTGCAACTTGCCAAAGATCTACAAAGAGCTGAAGATGATGTTCTGGTAATTGCTAAGGAAAAAGGGAAGAAGAATATTTCACATGAAGATGGGTTGAGAACCACACCAGCACAATCATCAATGAAGATCAAATGTGCAAGTGTGAAGAATGGTGAAAATGGGACATCTCGGTTGAGAGAATCTTCTCAACCTTGTTGTTCACATTGATGAACCAAGGAGGTTCCATCTTATTCCCTTATACATTTGTATATACATGTGCTGAAATTGCAGGGAATTGAAGATGATGATCATTCTCAGCTGGAGGATGGTTTGGAAAGAATGGAGTGCACCCCTTGAGGGGGAGCTAATCTGAAGAAGATGGGATTCTGAGATTAATACCATCTTGAGAAAAGTGAAGGTATTCCAATCATACATTCATCCCTTGTTTCTTAATTGTATTCATCTTGTCAATTAAGGGGGAGTATGGATTGAAGACAAATGGATGAAAGGGGGAGCTTTATCATTGCACTGAACTTTATGATGAGTTTTGTGAAGTATGTGCAGGATTTAGAAATTCATTGGTATATCTGAAAAATTTCAAACCCCTGAAGCATGATCTCACATGTACAGTGAATTTTGGACAGCTTTGAATTCCTTGGTCATATCACTCTTGTTTTCTACACCGGGTTAGCCCAAGTAGACTTAGAGTTGATTTACTAAAGGTTCTTTGCTAAAGAAGAACATGTGACATCATCCCTCTCTCAGTGTTTTTCAAGAGAATACTATTCAATGGGAGGAAGTGATATTTTGAAGAGTTCCACACCACACCTTTGCATTTGATTGCCAATAAGGGGGAGAAAATATTGGCACACATATTAACCCATTCATATGTGCTGAAGGATTGTATTGACAACAAATACAAAAGGGGGAGATTGAAGTGCACTGAGTTGCATTTGTTGTCAATGAGGCATCAGGTTGTCTTGGAATGAATGGAAGTCAAGGAATGTCAAGATGTGAATGACAAAGGTTGTGATAGTGTTGGTGATGAAGAGAGAATGGCCATAGTACTAAGATGCATATCACTTAGGAGATTCACTAAGTGACATAGGAGATGATGGTTTGAAACATTCTCTATGTAAATCTGACGATTGTTGAGCTGATTTTAAGTTCAAAGAACTTGTATCCTGATGATACAATGTCACAACATTGTTTGAAGACCATGCATTGTAGTGACAATGCATGAGGAGTTGAAGAAGATCCATCCACAAGTACTAAGTGGATGAAGTGAGCTGAAGAAGTCCATGCATTAACACTTAGTGCATGTGAATTTGAAGAAGATCCAACTTGATCTCTGATTAGATCAATGAAGAATGTTGAAGAACATGTGTGATTTATGAGATTCAGTTGAAGAAGTCCCTCCTAAGTATTGAACACATATGGAAGAGGAGATGAAGAAGATTAAGAAGAAACCTTTTGAATTCCATATACAAAGTGAAGATTATATGTTGAGGAGGATTAAGGAATTCTTAAGAAGTAGAGAATGGAATAAATGGAGAAGAAGAATGAATTGGAATTTGGCTTATACTCATGGAGGACTTTGTTTTTGACAAAGTCTTATTCTAGACTTTGCCAAAAAATATGGCCAGCCCGTGAGCACCTTGTGGGTTCAACCCCAAGGCTCATGTGGGCCTAAGGCGCCACGCCCAAGGGGGAACCCGTGGGGCGAGCTCAGGGCGGTAGGGGCGTACCCGCAGACACCACAGAGGCGCTGGGGCACGCCCGGAGGAGCGCGATAGGGGGCCGTATGTAAGCCCCTGAGGGCACACGGTGGTGAAATCCGCGCACCAGAGGAGCATGGGGGGCGCTAGAAGCGCGCCCGTAGGGAGCATAGTGGGCGCAGAGCGCGCCCGCAGGGAGAACACGGTGCGGGGCGACACCGTGGAGGGAGGAGATTCAATTGCTGAGTAGCGGAGAGCGCTGGGGTAATAAGCCGCGGATAAACCGGGCCTCGTTTCGATGTGGGACGCGGGATTTTCCCGCGGAAGAGATCCTGGCCGTCCATCTCATCGCGCGCTCGATCCGAGCCGCTCATCTGATCCGCCGCGACGATGATCTAATCCTGGCCGCTAAACATTGCATCCGACCTTCCTCGAGCTCGAGCCGAAGCCACCCGCGAGCAGCCGCTGAACCAGAGCCTCCCCGACGACCTATTTCGAGTTCCCGGCCACCATTTTCGAAACCGAGACCTCCATTCGGCTCGTCTAGCCACACTGAACACAACCATGCACAAAAATAGACTTGCATGCGACAAATGAGAAAATTTGATGAAAGCCGAGGAAAACGGAGTTGCCGAGGCCATGAGGTGTTCATGTTTTTCATGGGATGGGCCAAACAGAGGCCATGCATGCGGTTTCATGTGCATGCACGAGGAGGAGGAGAAAATAAATGGAACCCGCGTGAACAGAGAGAAGAAAACAAGATTTAAGAAAATCTTGAAATCCCGAAATCTTCGGGAGATTAAAAGATATCCCACGCGGAAGTCTTGAGGACCCTCTGCCTATATAAAGAGAGGCCGAGATCTCTGAATTGCTTTGCTGAAACCTTGTTGAAGATTTGTGTCCCGCGTGTGCCTCTGCCTCGCGAAGAAGAAGCCGCCGCGCAAAGCACTTGCGCGGCTGTTGTTCTCGGTGCCACCCGAGGCCCGAAGGTCCCCTGCGCGCCTCCTTTGCGCGACAGGAATAACCCCAGCCGCATCTCCTTGCGCGCCTGAGGTTGTCACCCTCACTGCCCGCGTACTTGCGCGGCAGGAGGAAGTGCGCGCGGGTGTTGTACTTGCGCACCCCGCGGCAGTGGCACCTGTGCGGCACTCGCGCACCCTTGCGCCTTGTGACCCTGCGCGGGAGTGGAGAAGAGGTTGGCCGCACCCCATGCACGCCTTCATTTGGCAGGGAGTTTGAGTGAGGCAATTTACCACACCTTTGTGTGTGTGCTACAGTGTTCGGGTTGTGTGTGCATTTGAAGAAAAGGCAGTAGCCTTGTGTGTGTGCAAGAAGAGAAGGAAGGCCGTAGCCAAGTGGGAAGACAAGAGGGCCTTAGAACCGAAGTGTGTGCACAAGTGCTATGTTAAGAACCTATGGGTTGAGTGTGTGCAAAAAATTTGAGGCCAAGCATACCACACTTTGTGTGTGTGAGAGGTGAAGAAGTAAGGCCGAGTCCTTTGTGCCTTTGTGTGCAAATTGAACAAGTGAAAGGCCGTAGCCTTGTGTGGGTGAAGTGAAGACCACACCTCATTTGAGTGTGTGTGTGTGCAAATTGAAGAGGAACACCCTACGGTCATTTAAGAGTGTGCAACAAGAAGTGTGAAGGCCAAGCTCAAGTGTGTGCCAAAGTGAAGAAGTTTTTGTGTGCAAAGAGACAAGAAGGACGAACCTAGGTGTGTGCACTAAGAAGTGTGTATACACTTAGAAGAAGAAAAGGGAGTACATCCACACTAAAGTATAACACACATTCTAGTGTGTAAGCAAATTGCATAAAGTGTGTGAAGTCTGAGAAGTAGGTGTGTGCTCAAAAGTGATTACACCCTTTGTGGGTCTACTGCACCAAGAAGAGGAAAGGGAAAGTGCATGCATGCATGCATGCACGTGCACACGTGAACAGTGCTAAATCAGTGGTGTGCATTTAAGGAGTCCAAGACCATAAGATCTTGAAGAATCAGAGATGCCATGCACTCAGTGCATGAATTTGAATTGATGTGAGACTGAGCCAGACTAAAGTGAAAGATATTGTTTGTCTGAGTTTGCAGTATTCGAGAAGCTCTGATCAACCACAGGTGATCAGAAGAGAAGATCAAGGCCAGCAGCCTTTATCCCAGGCTGTTGAGGATACTTGAAGAACTTAAAGTGAAGAAGAGCTACTCGTGCGACTCGAGGAGCCAAGAGAAGACCCTGTGGGACTCAGGGAGAAGAAGTCTTCAGTGGGATTCTGGAGCAGGCCAGTGGGTCTCTGGTAACACTGTGTGAAGCAGTATAAAGACCCTCCTGTGGGACTCAGGAGAGATACAGTGGGACTCTGTATCGACCATTGTAATTTTAACAGGTTATAATGGAGAATCCATGCTGAGAGAGCATGGCAAGGATGTAGGCCTTTGGTGCCGAACCTTGTAAATCCTTGTGTCCTGTGCCTTTTCATTACTGCATTATCCGGGAAAGGTTGAGAGATACAAGAAGAGTGGATCGAGGCTTTAACCAGCCATAGAGGTTTAATTGATAAGGAATCAATTAGTAAAAAGTTTTAAGGGATCACTGATTCACCCCCTCCCCCTCTCAGTGATTCACACTGATCTGGGCACTTCAATTGGTATCAGAGGGAGGTTGCCTCTAAAAGATCCAAGAGAGTCTTTATGAAGTGCAGATTTGAGGAAATGAGTGACCAGCCTCAAATGGAGATATCTGCCAAGACTCAAAAAAATAGAAAGAAGAAACAGGCCAAGAAGATGAAGAATGCCTGTCCTAGCTGTGATGAAGTTGGAACAATGAAAGATCTTCAAAGTGCAATCAAATATCTTCAGAAGACTGTCCCCATGGAAGTGGCAAAGTGTATAGCTACTGGCATCCATGATCTTCGAGAAGAAAAATCACAGTTAGAAGAAGAAGCCAATGCTATGGAAGATCAGCTGGCAAAAAGGGTTGGCATAACCAACACTCTCAGAAAGCTGGGGAATGCCAAGGATGAAACTGTTTCCCTTTGCAATGAAAGATATGAAGATACCTGTGAAGAATTGCAAAGGAGATCTTCTGAGAAAGAAATATTTTTGATAATGATCAAAGATGTTTTCCATGCACTGGAAAAGAGACACAGAGTTTCAATGGTTGTCAAAGATGCTCAACTTGAAGACAAAGCAAAAAGGGTAAAGGAGCTTGACAATTCATTGCTTGAATTGAAGACAGTGCATGATGACCAGATGAATCAGCTGAAAGAATGTTGGGAAGGAAGGCTAAGAACTGTTGAGGATGAGAAGAACTCCCTTAACATGAAATACTTAGAACTGGAGGTGATATTGAAACATCTCCAATCACCTAAATCTGAATCCTCCCAGTCAGATGGAAGAAGACATGTTGCTACTCAAGTATGCTTTGAGCAGGATGATTCTAAGAGAAAGACATCCTCTAATAAAAGTGCAACATCTTCTAGAAAGAAGGTACCATCCATACCATCTTGTAATGATGCTTCTAATTGTGTTTCCGCAAAAAGTGCAGGATGGAAGAAAAATTCCAAACAAATATGGATGAAGACAGTGAAGAAGCAGGGCTCTCCTGAAACAACACAACTTGTCAAGGAAAGTACCCAGCAATCAGAAGTACACAAGAGGTCAAGATTTGTGGGTCAATGTTGGTGTTGTAACAAGTATGTGCATTGTGCAAAGTATTGTTGGTACAATCCACTGAATGCCAAAGCACAGAGGAAGCCCATGCCGAGGGGGAGCAAGCCAGAAGGAAATAAGCAACATCCACAGGTCCAGAGACATCTGTTTACTGCAAATAGATTTGGATTACTTGACAACATCTGGGATGATTGCAAAAGTGGTCAAATAGATACATGTCAATCTCCAACTGTATCCAGAGCTCAAAAGAAGAAAAGATCACAGAACCTGGCTCAGAGAGATTCCTTGGGAAGCAAGCAGAAGAAAGTGGAAGATGCTCCCAAGAAGAGTTTGAAGAATGAAGAGAAGTCCTTGGAATTGAAATCCAAGAAGGGTGATGCATCCAGAAGGACCACCAAGAAGACATGCTTCTACTGTGGAAAGAAAGGTCATACCATGGATCTTTGCAAACAAGCCATGGAAATCAATAGAAGCCAACTGAACTCAAACAGACAATCAATCCAAAAGAAGCAGAAGGGATTGATTGAAAACAAGTTGCCTAAGAGAGGTAGCTTGACAGCATCAAAGGAACCATGTGGAACTTCCAGAACTGAGGCCACACTTCCAAATGATTTACTAGTCATATGGCCAAATCAGTTGCAACTTTCCAAAGATCTAAAAAGAGCTGAAGATGATGTTCTAGAAATTGCTAAGGCAAAAGGGAAGAAGAAGATTTCACATGAAGATGGGTTGAGAACCACACCAGCACAATCATCAATGAAGATCAAATGTGTAAGTGTGAAGAATGGTGAAAATGGGACATCTCAGTTGAGAGAATCTTCTCAACCTTGTTGTTCACATTGATGAACCAAGGAGGTTCCATCTTATTCCCTTATACATTTGTATATACATGTGCTGACATTGCAAGGAATTGAAGATGATGATCATTCTCAGCTGGAGGATGGTTTGGAAAGAATGGAGTGCACCCCTTGAGGGGGAGCTAATCTGAAGAAGATGGGATTCTGAGATTAATACCATCTTGAGAAAAGTGAAGGTATTCCAATCATACTTTCATCCCTTGTTTCTTAATTGTATTCATCTTGTCAATTAAGGGGGAGTATGGATTGAAGACAAATGGATGAAAGGGGGAGCTTTATCATTGCACTGAACTTTCTGATGAGTTTTGTAAAGTATGTGCAGGATTTAGCAATTCATTGGTATATCTGAAAAATTTCAAACCCCTGAAGCATGATCTCACATGTACAGTGAATTTTGGACAGCTTTGAATTCCTTGGTCATATCACTCTTTTTTTCAACACCGGGTTAGCCCAAGTAGACTTAGAGTTGATTTACTAAAGGTTCTTTGCTAAAGAAGAACATGTGACATCATCCCTCTCTCAGTGTTTTTCAAGAGAATACTATTCAATGGGAGGAAGTGATATTTTGAAGAGTACCACACCACACCTTTGCATTTGATTGCCAATAAGGGGGAGAAAATATTGGCACACATATTGACCCATTCATATGTGCTGAAGGAGTGTATTGACAACAAATACAAAGGGGGAGATTGAAGTGCACTGAGTTGCATTTGTTGTCAATGAGGCATCAGGTTGTCTTGGAATGAATGGAAGTCAAGGAATGTCAAGATGTGAATGACAAAGGTTGTGATAGTGTTGGTGATGAAGAGAGAATGGCCATAGTACTAAGATGCATATCACTTAGGAGATTCACTAAGTGACATAGGAGATGATGGTTTGAAACATTCTCTATGTAAATCTGACGATTGTTGAGCTGATTTTAAGTTCAAAGAACTTGTATCCTGATGATACAATGTCACAACATTGTTTGAAGACCATGCATTGTAGTGACAATGCATGAGGAGTTGAAGAAGATCCATCCACAAGTACTAAGTGGATGAAGTGAGCTGAAGAAGTCCATGCATTAACACTTAGTGCATGTGAATTTGAAGAAGATCCAACTTGATCCTTGATTAGATCAATGAAGAATGTTGAAGAACATGTGTGATTTATGAGATTCAGTTGAAGAAGTCCCTCCTAAGTATTGAACACATATGGAAGAGTAGATGAAGAAGATTAAGAAGAAACCTTTTGAATTCCATATACTAAGTGAAGATTATATGTTGAGGAGGATTAAGGAATTCTTAAGAAGTAGAGAAGGGAAGAAATGGAGAAGAAGAATGAATTGGCATTTGGCTTATACTCATGGAGGACTTTGTTTTTGACAAAGTCTTATTCTAGACTTTTCCAAAAAATATGGCCAGCCCGTGAGCACCTTGTGGGTTCAACCCCAAGGCTCATGTGGGCCTAAGGCGCCACGCCCAAGGGGGAAACCGTGGGGCGAGCTCAGGGCGGCAGGGGCGCACCCGCAGACACCACAGAGGCGCTGGGGCACGCCCGGAGGAGCGCGATAGGGGGCCGTGTGTAAGCCCCCGAGGGCACACGGTGGTGAAATCCGCGCACCGGAGGAGCATGGTGGGCGCTAGAAGCGCGCCCGTAGGGAGAATAGTGGGCGCAGAGCGCGCCCGCAGGGAGAACACGGTGCGGGGCGGCACCGTGGAGGGAGGAGATTCAATTGCTGAGTAGCGGAGAGCGCTGGGGTAATAAGCCACGGATAAACCGGGCTTCGTTTCGATGTGGGACACGGGATTTTCCCGCGGAAGAGATCCTGGCCGTCCATCTCATCGCGCGCTCGATCCGAGCCGCTCATCTGATCCGCCGCGACGATGATCTAATCCTGGCCGCTAAACATTGCATCCAACGGCCGAGAGCTCGTCTCCTTCCTCGAGCTCGAGTCGAAGCCACCCGCGAGCAGCCGCTGAACCAGAGCCTCCCCGACGACCTATTTCGAGTTCCCGACCACCATTTTCGAAACAGAGACCTCCATTCGGCTCGTCTGGCCACACTGAACACAACCATGCACAAAAATAGACTTGCATGCGACAAATGAGAAAATTTGATGAAAGCCGAGGCAAACGGAGTTTCCGAGGCCATGAGGTGTTCATGTTTTGCATGGGATGGGCCAAACAGAGGCCATGCATGCGGTTTCATGTGCATGCACGAGGAGGAGGAGAAAATAAATGGAACCCGCGTGAACAGAGAGAAGAAAACAAGATTTAAGGAAATCTTGAAATCCCGAAATCTTCGGGAGATTAAAAGATATCCCACGCGGAAGTCTTGAGGACCCTCTGCCTATATAAAGAGAGGCCGAGATCTCTGAATTGCTTTGCTGAAACCTTGTTGAAGATTTGTGTCCCGCGTGTGCCTCTGCCTCGCGAAGAAGAAGCCGCCGCGCAAAGCACTTGCACGGCTGTTGTTCTCGGTGCCACCCGAGGCCCGAAGGTCCCCTGCGCGCCTCCTTTGCGCGACAGGAAGAACCCCAGCCGCATCTCCTTGCGCGCTTGAGGTTGTCACCCTCACTGCCCGCGTACTTGCGCGGCAGGAGGAAGTGCGCGCGGGTGTTGTACTTGCGCACCCCGCGGCAGTGGCACCTGCGCGGCACTCGCGCACCCTTGCGCCTTGTGACCCTGCGCGGCAGTGGAGAAGAGGTTGGCCGCACCCCATGCACGCCTTCATTTGGCAGGGTGTTTGAGTGAGGCAATTTACCACACCTTTGTGTGTGTGCTACAGTGTTCGGGTTGTGTGTGCATTTGAAGAAAAGGCAGTAGCCTTGTGTGTGTGAAAGAAGAGAAGTAAGGCCGTAGCCAAGTGGGAAGACAAGAGGGCCTTAGAACCGAAGTGTGTGCACAAGTGCTAAGTGAAGAACCTACGGGTTGAGTGTGTGCAAAAAAGTTGAGGCCAAGCATACCACACTTTGTGTGTGTGAGAGGTGAAGAAGTAAGGCCGAGGCCTTTGTGCCTTTGTGTGCAAATTGAACAAGTGAAAGGCCGTAGCCTTGTGTGGGTGAAGTGAAGACCACACCTCATTTGAGTGTGTGTGTGTGTGCAAATTGAAGAGGAACACCCTACGGTCATTTAAGAGTGTGCAACAAGAAGTGTGAAGGCCAAGCTCAAGTGTGTGCCAAAGTGAAGAAGTTTTTGTGTGCAAAGAGACAAGAAGGCCGAACCTAGGTGTGTGCACTAAGAAGTGTGTATACACATAGAAGAAGAAAAGGGAGGACATCCACACTAAAGTATAACACACATTCTAGTGTGTAAGCAAATTGCATAAAGTGTGTGAAGTCTGAGAAGTAGGTGTGTGCTCAAAAGTGATTACACCCTTTGTGGGTCTACTACACCAAGAAGAGGAAAGGGAAAGTGCATGCATGCATGCATGCACGTGCACACGTGAACAGTGCTAAATCAGTGGTGTGCATTTAAGGAGTCCAAGACCAGAAGATCTTGAAGAATCAGAGATGCCATGCACTCAGTGCATGAAGTTGAATTGATGTGAGACTGAGCCAGACTAAAGTGAAAGATATTGTTTGTCTGAGTTTGCAGTATTCGAGAAGCTCTGATCAACCACAAGTGATCATAAGAGAAGAGCAAGGCCAGCAGCCTTTATCCCAGGCTGTTGAGAATACTTGAAGAACTTAAAGTGAAGAAGAGCTACTCGTGCGACTCGAGGAGCCAAGAGAAGACCCTGTGGGACTCAGGGAGAAGAAGTCTTCAGTGGGATTCTGGAGCAGGCCAGTGGGTCTCTGGTAACACTGTGTGAAGCAGTATAAAGACCCTCCTGTGGGACTCAGGAGAGATACAGTGGGACTCTGTATCGACCATTGTAATTTTAACAGGTTATAATGGAGAATCCATGCTGAGAGAGCATGGCAAGGATGTAGGCCTTTGGTGCCGAACCTTGTAAATCCTTGTGTCCTGTGCCTTTTCATTACTGCATTATCCGGGAAAGGTTGAGAGATACAAGAAGAGTGGATCGAGGCTTTAACCAGCCATATAGGTTTAATTGATAAGGAATCAATTAGTAAAAAGTTTTAAGGGATCACTGATTCACCCCCTCCCCCTCTCAGTGATTCACACTGATCTGGGCACTTCAGTCATGATTTAAACTTCCTAAGAATGATTTTTCAGATTGCACGATTACACGCAATTACTAACTTCATAGGGTATCCTAATAAAACATTGGGTAATATCCTATAAAACCCCTTATATAATAAGGTGACCATCAGAAGACAATCCATTTTAACTGATAGGAAGAACAAACTCTTGATGGATAGTGGGATAAAACATAACTTTGATTAATTTTATGATCAAGATACACAAGTGTCAGAAATGGAATAGATTCTATAGATCCCCATTGAAGAAGTTGTTCTTTAATCATAAGAACTATATATGAGAACCAGAGAGATATGGGTTTATAATCACTAATTATGGTGAATATCTTTTGATTCAGAATGATCATCATATTTTTTACAAGGAGTAGGAAGAGACATCAAAATATTTACAATGGTAAGAAGCCACATATTTTAAGATTGGTTCCATATATCAGAACCATGTTTTTCTTCTTGTTGATCTACCAATTTATTAAACCCCAATTCAGAGTAATGGTTATTCAGAAGAAATGAAGACGTGGATGGTAAAGTGAACACCTATAAAGAATGTCTTGTGGATAAATGGTGTAAATAGATTGAAGACATTAACTATGATAAAACATTTTCCCTAATTCCTTTTTTAATCCATGAGATTCAAAATTTCTATAGATTCTTTTGATGACTTTGATATTTAGAATATGGATATCAAAAAATTATTACATAATGATATCCATAATTAATATGTCTATATGACACAAACATAAGGCTTTGCGAGACATGGTATTTAGAAAAATTCATGCAAGTTCTAAAAATCCATTATGATTTTAAGAAAGCTTCTTGGTAGTAGAAAATTTAGTTTTATGAATATATAAAATAATTATTTTTCATTAAGATTGAATTTGAACCATGTGTTTACTTGAAGTGTAATGGTATTTTGGTCCTTATGCAATTATTATATGTCCATGACATAGTAATTATTAACAAATATGTATTAGTATTATGATAAGTTATGAACTAGTTAAAAAAGTGATTATACGTGAAGGACTTAAGTAAACTAACCTACATTCTAATGATCAAGATGGTAGATGAAAGTGGATGCTTGGAATTAGCCGTGTTACATACATGGAATCAATTCTATAGATATTTTGTATGGAACAACCCATAATAGGATTGATTCCCCTATAAATTTGTATACATATTTATATGAAAAGGTGTCCTTTGACACAACAGGATAGAGAAAGAAAGATTAAGATCCCATAAACATCTATATACTATCAATCATGAATCTATTTTTATATAATAGGCTACATGTTTCCAATTCCTTGATCATGGTACAAATATATCATGTTGATCATAGGAAAAAACATGGGTTTGGTGTTAAATCTGTCCTTAAGTATCAAAGTTGTACTAAGGATATATTCCTAAGCTATATAATTGTAGAGGAACTTGTTATCATAGGTTATAATTATATTGTAATTTAAAAAATTATAATTATCTAATATAACATGGAATATTTGTCTTCCGACTTTATAGAGGAGATATGATCTTGAAGTGTTAAAATTATTCAGTTTTCACCCATTACACAGTAGATTATAAATATATAGTATCTCCTGAACAATCCAAAGAAGTTGTTTGGATACATAACATTATCTAAGAACATTATTTGTTTCCTAGAATTAATGACCCTGTGACATTATATTGTGATAAAAATATTGAGGTGTTCTGACAAAGGATAAAAGTCACCCCAACATGAAAAGGTCAAATTCCAGAAGTAACAACTATTGAGATATTTTTCTTACATGGGAATAGTTTTAGTGATAATATATTATATAGAATTAAACAAGGAAAATCCATTGGATGAATCCTTATATCAGTATAAGCATAAGAATTATGTGTGAGATAGCAGACTGAAGGTTGTTAGTGGATTGATATAGTGAAAGTGAAATTATGTTTGAGTTAGATCCTTAAAAATAACTTTTATATACATTATGATTACCTATATTAATTGTTTTTAATATTAATAAACTTATTATCACATCATTATTGTTCTTCTATAGGACGTAGTAAATGATAATGTCCTCAGAGTACTTATTTCACTGAAAATTCATCAAAATTCCCTACTATGAAAAGAACCTAGAAATGTCAATATATTATTTTTAAAATATATTTTATATAAATGAATTACATATTCTTGGGGGATGTTAATGAGGAAAATTATTTTGGGTGGAGACCCACAGGACTTTGAGACAGTTTCTCATAGTTTAAACCCTTTTTAATTTCTAGTCCAAGAGCTCACGAGGGAATGACCCACCATTATTAAATACAAATTTTTATGAATAATTGGATGTTCTGATCTATGGTGGCGTGTATTGATCCTTAAAAATTAATATTATTATTAATGTATATTATTAGTTTCATAATTTGTTGTATTTTGGTGAACCATAATGAAATTTGTTCGTAGTGAAGTAGGAAACATTAGATTTGTCATGAGTGATATTTCATTATGGAATAATGAACAAAAGAATTTTACCTTATGTTCTTGAATAGATGTATATATATCAGGCCCCTTTAAGGGATTGTTACATCTTAAATAAATCCTTGGGAATGGTGTCTTACGAGAAAGTTCATTTCTGGAATGTCAATAAAAGATACATCAAGCAGATACGTTGAATAAACCGACATGCGACCTTATTGACTAGAGATATCATGATTAAAGGATTATATTACATAGTTTTCATTTGTATGAAGTTTTATCAAATTTTGAAGTTTATGTCTCTCTCTATGGGTTCCTTGGTTTGTTGTTATTGACTAACATTAGACTTTGGGAGGTTATGCTTAAAGACACAGAGAAATAGGCATAGAGGGTCACACACTATGTGTATCGAGAACCTTAATTAAATATTATAATTATTAAACATTTTGAAAAAAATACTATTATAATACATTATTTAATAATTATTATTTTGGTATGGATCACATATATCCAGTCACTAGATATTCAAGGGAATATTTTTTAGAAAATATTTAATAAATCTTCATATCTTATTTAGTAAATATAATATATATTTTTTATTTATTAGATAATAATGTGGTTATATTTATTTATTAAATAAATAGAAATTATTAAAGTACCAAAAATATTGGGGATGAATGATGAGATGAATTTAAAAGGATTGGGGACAAATAATATAGTATATATTATTTGAATAAAATTGTAACATTTTATTCAGTGAATAATATTTAATCAATCCATGACTTTTAAATTTGTTAAGAAAAAAAATATTATTATTTAAACATGATTTTTTTGGGATAATAAAAATAATAAGAATCTATATTCAATTATTATTTTCATACCCTAGTACTACTTAAACTAAATTATATTATTTCAAAACCTAACACCAACAATTTTGTTATGCATAAAGATATCAAGGGAATCCTCTCAATCCCTAGAGAGTTATATTCTAAGGACACTCTCGAGACCAGAAATCGTTCCTTATCTACCTCCCCTATCTATTATAGAGAGAACATGAATTATCCTTATTCGAAGAGATTCTTAGGGAGATCAAATACAAATGATGCAAGTATTTGGATCTTCCTCGCAATCACTCAGTGCTTCCTATAGTATATCTTGTAGGTCTGTGGTGAACATGTGAAACACTTATAGAGGAAATATACACATGATTCCAATTATAAACTGAAGAAATAAATATAGAAAATTGTCATATTCATCATCTGAGAGATAATTTATCTCAAGGATTTTCATTAACTTCTTAAATTAATTACATATCATTATGTGATGCTCTTGGGTTTCTTTACTAGTGTTCTTTCATCCAGAAATCCTTAAATAAATTCTATTGTGAATGAATTTATATGTTATGTAAATATAAAAATATTTATAGATTATACTAAAAATATGAGTTCATAATGCACTACCAATTATTCTCTTATTCATAAAACCATTAATAATAATCTCTTCAGTGAGTAACATATATAGAGAAAACTAATTTAAAAAATTAAAGTACTTATGAATCATATTACTATGGGTCAACTCATTAAAAATATTAAAAATTATTAGCTTAATGATATAAAAATATATAGTGTTAATAAATAATGTTGTCTGAATAGAATTATTTCTATATTCATTATCATATATCATAAAACCCTTTCCATAAACTTGTTTTCTTAAAATCATCCCATAACTAATGTAACTCATAACATTTTTTTCTTTTAGAGAATATAAAAAAAATAAATATATTAAGGGAAAATAGTTTATTTTGACATTTTTAAATCAATATTAAGAAAATTTGAACTTCTCTAAGTGTAAAACACAGTTCTATTAACTTTTTACAAACTGTATCCTTTTTCAAAATATATTTCCAAGGTACAAAAACTTCTTTTTGTGTATAAAATTTCACTTTATTTTCAAATGAGTTTTGGATTTTAGAGGTCCCACATTGATCTATTTCGAGGATAAGGTGATAAGGGTTCGAAATATAATCATCCAATAGGTCTTCGACAACTGTAGGTCTTATATTTTACATTATCTTTTTATTTTATTTAAATATTTAAATAATGAGGTAATCGCTGCATCATCATGATGTCATAAATAATTTAATTTATTTAATGTCTAAATATTATGAAAAAAATACTATTATGTAGGAAATATTTTAAGATTTCCAATGAAAATTTATAGTCCATAATATCAACTATGTAGAAAAAATTAAAAATGTTTTACTCAGGTGATACATTCTTGTTATATTTACTTACTTTAAATAAATAAAAATATAAAAAGTCACCTTCACACAAAAGTGATTCCATGGGGTCCCCAAGTTGGGAACAAAGCATCCAATGGTCGGACATGAGACAACCAGTAGCATTAGGACACATGTTGGTGTCATTTTTTATTATTATGATATTATTTTATTATCCTTAACTGCCCGATTACTCATTAATCATGATAATTAATGATAATTATCGTCATTACTATTCATAATGTCCAAAAACAAAAGAGTCTTGATTAAATAATTTGGAACTTCTGATTCCAAATATGTAATCCATTTTACCAATTTTCAAACCCAGAAATTGCAATAATTAATTTAAAAATAATTCCCGTTGTCAAAACAAATAGCGGGTTTTTGTGATGCAATATCTATGAAAAGTTTTGCATTAGTTTATGCCCAATTCCAAGGTGAAATTAATCCTAATGAAAAAAATTGGATTAAATGGTAAAAATATATTCTAATTAATATTTTATACCAATTAAAAATGGTAATTTAACCATATAATTAAATTAGATGAAAAATCATTTTTGATGTAAAATGTAGTATTTTTCACTATTCATAAAAAATGAACATTGTCAGAAAAATACCAAAAATTTATCCAATGTAAATTTCAATGTCCCATTAATAAAGAATATGTTTATTTTGAAAAAAAGGGCTTATAAAATTGTCAAAGGTTTGATATAAAAATGGTTTGCAATCAAAAGGCAATCTTTTAAAAATAATAGTGTATTCCATGCTTAAGATTGGATTTATTCTCATTTTAAGCCACTAAAACACTATCTAATTCATAAATAGAAATAGATAAAAATATATATTATTCATTAATTACTTGGGATTTTACACAGGTTGTATACATCAAGACACAAAAACGATATATTTTATTCTAGATTTGACATACATTAAACCCTAATTCCTTTTCCATGGGTTATAAATAACATAACGATCATGTTTTTCAGTACTTTTTAAAACATCATAATTTTGACATGAAACCCATTTCATTTATTCTATTTGGGTTATTTATGAAATGTATGATTATGATATATGTGGATCACATTAAAATTAAGACATATTAAGGGTTCACCTTAATAACACTCCAATGCATTGGGTAATGAATTTAATCTCTAGGGATGACAAGTTTCATGATACCTTGCTGAATAACAATGGTAATTTGTATGAGACCTTGGGGATGAAAATTGGTCATATATTCATGAATTTCTAAATTAAATGTTGTGGACACATATTCAAGTTATGGTTCATGTTTTTTTTTCATTATTATATTCCTCTACTTCTATTTCTCATGTCTTTATGTTTTTCATAACGTTTTTATTGATATCACTAGTAAACAGATTACCTTGCTTTCATTACAAGGCCTTCTGATCACACTTTTATTTGATGTATGTCTCTAGGTTATGAGATGCTGTAGTTGTACATAGGATGAACTTTTTAAGTGGATTTTCAAGGGGATTTAAAAGATTATTTTATATTTTCATGTATTTTTTCCCATATTTCCAAGACACTCGACTTAAAATGTCATCTATTTGTAAAATGTAATGAAAAGTTATGTAATAAAAAAGTGGGATGAAATATCCAAGATAATATTCCTTTGGTGTTACTTGAAAATTATAATTCAATTGTTGATCAATTTCGATGGCAATCCAGTGGACCCAATGAAAATTATATATCCTACATTAGATTTGTAATAAATGGTTATACATTATATACAATTGAAAAGATGATTTTAGTACGATACAAATCAGTGGAGCTAATCCTGTGGAGGAAGTGATGAACATATCTTGATCTAAGGTTAGAAATCCAATTTAGGAATTTATTTCATATATTTGAATTATCAAATAGATATATGAGTTGTATTTCCTCACATTTTAAGTGTCATTTTTCCATTGAAAATGGTTTGACAGAATGAGTGCAGGGAAACTTGATAAAATGGGCTTCATGAAGGTGAGTTTTAGGGTTGATGGGGTAAATTAAAATCCTTTCATTATGAAATAACAAGAAATGCAAGTATTTTATGACTCATATCCATCAAACATGAATTGGTCAATTATCCTAATGTTGACTAAAACAAATGTAATATTAGATGAATTTTTAATCAAGGATGACTCTTTCATTAGGAGATCAAAACCAGTTCATGCCAATCCCAATGTAGACAATATATTGTAATTCACAGGGGGCCACAAAGAGGCGATTTGGATTCTTGATAGGGGAACCAAATACTTAAAACATTTAAAAAATAAAGGATTACAATGAGATGAGATTTTTTTAATAAACCATGTTTTTTAATATAATATTATTTGTTTTCAACAACTTTAACAACATATAAATTAAATGTTTGAATACTCAGGCAGATAATGTCTTCTTCACATGATGATGTTTCTAATCTCATAGAAGGACATAATATAATTAAGGAAACCCTTTGTGAATTTTTAAAGGAAATGGTACTTTATTATTTCTCTATTTTCCTAAAAAAATTATATATTGAATTGTTAATTTAATATTCATTACTCCTCAAAGGGTTCATTTATTTTAGATGTTTTATATCCACATTTGTTTTCTTTTTTACACTAAAACATCCATATACTTCATCTCCCTCAGTAAATTTTCATCCCTATAGTGTTGGAATTTGTCACATTCCTTAAAGTTCCATCCACAGCCTTTACAGGAAGAGAAACGATGACACATATACTCAAATACAATGGTATTCTTAATGTTTTCATCATAAAATTATTTTTCATAAAAATTAATTTATTGTTTCATATTTATATTTAATTAATTTCTTTTCATTATTACTCACATAATAATTTTTTCATAAATAGTTGAATTCATTGGTTTGAGTTGGGGTGGTTTTTTATGAAGCTTCTCTTGCTAGTGAGTGATTAGACTTCAAGGATACAACTATGAGAATGAAAACAAGGAAACGAGTCAAGAATACCTACAACCATCATGAAAGGGTGAATTCTGACTACTAATTTAATTAATTTTTTATCATATTACCTATTTTTTAGTATATTTACAAATAATTTTAATTGAATACTTAATTATTTTTTTGGTAGATCTTTTTGGAATTCATATTTTCATAGTTTATTTATTTTATAAGACTTATTTTCATATTTCAAGACTTTTTGCACAAAAACATCCAGTTACTTCTTAGTGATCAAAAACATTTCACCACTAAAGTGTTTTAATTTATCACTTTCATTCATGTTCCCTCCACTGAATATGAAATAAGGGAAATGGAAATGCCTATGGTTAATCATAATGGTAATATTTAAGTTTTCATTGTAAAATCAATATCTATATAATTATTGTATTATTTCATATTTATGTTTTATTTATTCATTTTTATTATTACCCATATAATATTTTTTTCTTATACAAGTGTATTCTTTTGTTCATGATGGAGTTCAAGACTGCAACAGATATAATTTAAATAAGTAAATGCCCAAATAATGTAAAAAAACATTAGAAAAATGTGGATTATTGCTACTTATTTAATTAATTTTTTCATCATTTTATCTACTATTTTTAAGTTAATTTCCTTATCATTTTTATCGAATGCTTATTTAGTTTTTTCCCATATATTTTGGGATGTCATATTTTTCATTCAACTATCTATAAAAATACATAAAAGAGATAACATGTTCTTTTATACCAATTTTATCATTATTTTCATTAGATTTCTTTTTTGAACTACAACAATACATGTTGATTATATTTTTTTAGCTAAAAACCTTTTTCGGCTAAGAACTTCAAGTCAATATGTAGTGTTGGTAGTTTGAAAAAGAAAACCAATGAAAATCGTGGTCGCATTGGCTATTGGGACTTTTAAAAGACTTTTTAACATGTAGGAATTAGCCTCACCTCAATTCTATACATAGTGTGACCGGTATGACTCAATGTGCTTCTTTTTTATTAAAATTTTCATTAATTATATTAAAAAATTAAACATCCATACTAAAAAAACCGATTATTTTGATACATTATGAAAATGATCTGTAAGTAATTTGAGTTTTGAAGGAATCAACCACACATAAATCCCAGACACTATGTGTCTGATATAACTCAATATGTCTGTTATCATTTTAAAATAGGGTTTTAATTCAAAAAGTTCCAGTCTCTAAAAACTGAGAAAACAAGATTGGATTGTCTTATAGTTTATAATAATGATCCATATGTCATTTTCAACATGTAGTAATGAAACTCAACTAAATATGATACATGATGTGCCTATCATGAATCAATGAATCTGTTATGAGTTTAAAATTGAAATTTTAGTTCAAAAAGTGTCACTAAATAAAATATAAACAAAAAACATTGATTTTCAGGATAATTTAGAAAAAAAATTCATAATTCATTTTCGACGTGTAGGAATCAATCTGAAATTAAACTCTTACAAGATGTGACTGGTATGAATCAAAGTGTGTGTTCCATGTTTAAAATATCATTTTAGTAAAAACACATGTTGTGTACTCGGAAATGAGAAAAATTATTCTGGTTATTTTGATATACTATTAAAATGATCTATATTTCATTATATATTTGTAAAAATCACCCTCCACTCAATTAGACACATGATGTGACCGGTATGACTCATTTGTGTACTTTCATATAAAATTGTCATTAATTTTAGTAAAAAGGATAATAGACATCCTCAAAACCAATGAAATGTATTCATATTGTTTTGATAAATTAGGATAAATATTCATAATTAATTTTCAAAATATTGGAATCATATTCACTTGAGTCCGATACATGATGTGCTCAATATGACTCAAATTGTGAGTTTTCTGTTTAAGATGAAATTATAGTTCCAAACATTTCACTCACTCAAAACCAAACAAACACACTTTTATTGTATTTATAATTTATTATAATGATTAATAATTCATTTTATATGTTTAGAAATTATCCTTACCGAAATTTGATGCAAGGTGTAACCGACATGACACTAAGTGCATCATTTTATTTAAAATTGATATTAATTTTCCAAAAAAGACAGCTGACATACTCAAAACTGAAAAAACAAATTCCATTTATTATGATAATTTATTAAAGTTATACCTAAGTAATTTTGGATGTGTAAAAATCAGTCACAAACTATTCTGATACATGATGCGCCCGATATGATTCATAGTACACACTTCCAGTTTAAATTGACATTTTATTTCAAAAATTCTCACTCACTCAGAATTGATCAAGAACAATCATATTGTCCTGATAATTTAAGGAAAATATTATTAATTCATTTGAGATGATTTTTTATCAACCAAACTTCAATTCCATGAATGATGTTACAGATATGACTCCATGGGAATATTTTTATTTAAAATTGTCATTAATTTTACTAATAAAGAAAACTTACGTTCTGAAAACTAATAAAACCCATTAGTTTTTTTATACTTTTCGAAAATCATCCAAATTTCATTTGTGAGGTGTATAAATCATATATACCTAAATTAAACAAACAATATGCCTAGTATGCCTTGAATTGAATATTTTTTATTAAAAGATGACATTAATTTTAGTAAAAAAAGGAAAAAGATATACTCAAAATTGAGAAAACACATTTAGAATATTTTTATACTTTAATAAAATAATCCATAATTCATTTGTGATGTGTTGTAATTAGAATCAGCTCAACATAATTCATAGTGTAACTGGTATTAATCAAAGTGATCATTTAAAATTTAAAATGAAATTTTAGTAAAAAAGAGAAGTGGCATACTCCAAACCGAGAAAACACATTAATATTTTTTCAATATTTTAGGAAGATGGTCCATAAGTCATTTGGGATGCGTAGGAATCATCCGAAAAACAACTTGATGCACAATGATACTAGTATGACTCCAATTAAGCCTTTTTTATTTAAAATTGACATTAATTTTAGTAAAAAAGACAACTGACATAATCAAAACCGATCAAAAACATTTTGTTTATTTTTATACTTTATTAAAATAATCTATAAGAAATTTTTGAAATGTTGGAATCAGTTATACATAAATTATATGCATAGTGTGACTGGTATGACCCAAAGTACTTATTTCCAGTTTAAAAAGACATTTTATATCAAAAATTTCCACTCACTGAAAACTAAGAAAACATTATTGGATTGTTTTGATAATATAGGAAAAAACTAAAAATTAAATTTTTATGTATAGGAATAATTATAACCTCAAAAAAAATTATGTGATATATATGACTCAAAGTGCATCTTTCCAGTTTAGAAAGATATTTCAGTTAAAAAAGAGAAGTTTCTGTCTCAAAACAATGAAAACATGTTTAGATTTTCTTGATAATTTAGTAAAATGATCCATAAGTTATTCAGGACATGTATAAATCACATGTAACTCAATCCAATGCATGTTTTTACTAGTATGACTCAAATTGAATCTTTTTCAAAAAAAATGAATTTAATTTCATTAGAAATGACAATAGAGATACCCAAAACTGAGAAAATTCATTCAAATTATGTTGATACTTTAGGATAATGATCTATATGTAATTTGAGTTGTTTAGAAATCAGTCACACTTCAATTTGATGCACAATGTTACTGGTATGAGTCCATGTATTTCTTTCTATTTAAAATTAACATAAATTCTAGTATAAAAGTCAACTGACGTTATCAAGATCAAGAAAAAAATTATAATTGTTTTTTTTAATTTAAAAAAATTATACATGAGTAATTTTTAAAATTTACGAAATAACTTCACCTAAATATGATGCACAACGAGACTGGTATGACTCTAAGTTTCTGTTATCTGTTTAATATTTCTATTTTAGTTTCAAAATTACAACTCACTGAAAACTGAGAAGAGATCCTCAAATTATCATGATAATTTAGGGAAAAAAGCATAAGTTTTTTTGATGTGTAGTAATTTTTTTCATGTTAAACCAACACATTATGTGACAAGTATGAAACAAAGTGCATGTTTCCATATTAAAATGACATTTTAGTTAAAAAAGGCAAGTGGCGTACTCAAAACCAATAAAACACATTTAATTTGATACGATATGTTAGAAAAATTGTCCATAATTCATTTTAAATGTATAGGAATCAGCCATACCTCAATATGATGTATGGTGTGCTCAGTATGACTCCATGTGCATCTTTTGAATATATAAGTGTGATTTTAGTTTAAAACACACATCAAATCCCCTAAACTGAGAAAATGAGTTGAGATTTTTTTTCCTCATCATTGTATATTCAATTACCGAATTAACTTTAATATAATTTTTAACCTATAATATTTTAGTTAATTATTATAGGGATAATTAATGAAGAAGAACAAGAAATAGTGTGATGTGAAATAATCCACCACAAATCAATCTAAAACACAATGTTCCCAATATGACTCAAATATTTATTTGAAATTAACACTTTATATTAATTTTAGACATTACATTATTACTAATATAATAATTTTTTTCTTTTATAGGTGTATTATTTTTCTTGAGAAGGAGTTGTTTGTTTGGAAATAGCATGAGTCGAGGTTAGGATCAATAGACAACGTTATTTCAATTTTTTTGAATATATATAATTTTTTATTGATTTAATTTTATAAACTTATGTTTGAAGTGTCTACAATATAGTTATTTTTTATTTTATTTGTGTTTAAAAATATATTATATTTAATTTTTGTTTTGGTACTTGATATTTGTAATTTTTGGTGGGTTTTTCGTACAATAGTGTGATTTTAAAGAACATTATTGTATGAACCTTTATTAGTTATTTTAAAATTGATGATAAGTCTACCCTTCATCAGAACTTATAGATGCACCAATGGAGCTCCCCATTTTCAGTTCTAGATAAAAACATTGATAAATATTTTCTTTTATCGGGTCTTTTAAAAGAACTGATAATGGACCATGTTATCAAAACTATTTTTGTACTGATAAAATCCACGTGATTTTAATTCTTCTCAGAAACTCAATATTTCTCAAGATCTAATAGTGGCCAAATTTAATGATAGTAAATTCTTATTTTCTTGTAGTTCTTCGACTATATCCTGAAAAGTTAACATTCTCTTTTAGTTGGGCTAGAATATCAATGTTCGTAAAACAATTATCTATTCCAAAATATCCCACATTGATCACCTTACTATCAAAGAGTTTGGTTTTGATTTTGATAGATCACTTGGGTAATTATTGGTTTTAAATTTTGGATCATTAAATGTAGAACTAAATCTTTAATTTTATCTAGTTAAGAACTTTGATCTATCCCAGAACCAGTGTTATTTTTACCTCTATTCACTCTCTTTGTTATAGAGTTTTTATTTTGAGAATTTAAAATAATATTATTGAAATTTTTTCTGAACCCTTTATCTATTTTTTCATTATAATTTCCCCCATATGACAAATATAAAAAATTCTATACTATAGAGGATAATATATCATAGAAGGTACCCATGAGGACATGAGGTGGAAGCCGCTGAGGGGGAAACTGCCTAAGAAGGTCTCTAAATCTATCTCAATCCTCATTAAAAGATTCTCTGTCATATTGATAAAACTATTGAATTTTTTATCAACTCTCCCTATATTCAATTAGGGTAAAATTTCATCAAAAATTAATTGTATACGTCATCCCAATTTACAAAAATGTTTTTATATAGATTCAGAAAACAAATTTTATTAATTCCCTTTAAGGGAAAAAGGGAAACCCTGTCATCCTTAATTCACATTCATTTATCTCTAATAGTGGTAATTGATGCACTATATTTTATAAGTATCTAATGAATGGTAAAAATCATTATTAGACAGCCCATTAAATAGAGGAAACAATCAGATATGTGATTGTTTAAGCCATAATTTTGGGCCCATGGTTAAATCTTGTTCGATGATGGATTTTTACACATTTGAGGGAAGTTAAAATCCCTATCCAAATCCTTTAATATTATTCTACATTGAGTTATACTTGAATATTTGAATCATTATTAATAATAGTAACTATCTCTCATAGTTTTCCCAATCCTGATATGGTTTTCTTTCTTCTAGTTCTTAGATATTATTAAATTTCATGTATGTATGGATCTATCTAATCATATTTTTTTTCTTGGGAACATATATAAAATTTTATAATAAATATGTTAGTAAATAGAAGGTAACATTAATTCAATTCAACAAACATATTTACCGAACAGTTTTTTACAGTTGTTTTTAGATTTTTTTGAATCTTTTTAAAGTATTTGATTTGTTTATTTTGGTATTTGGTTGCATGTAGACCTTCCTGGGTAACTACATAAACAAATTACCCATATATCATTGAATATGTTATATTTTAATTATTTTTAACTCATAGTTACTATTATATATAAATTTATAGGGTTTCTAACCCATAGAGAGAGAAATATGTGATTATGATACCAAAATTTGAAAAAAATACCAAACAGAGGGATAAATATTTATTTATTATTATCTCTATATAAAAAATTAAAAATGAATAAAACTATTATTTTTTAAAATAGTAGAATATTATAAATTTGGTTCAAAATAGAAAACATGTGGAAGGAATGAAAATCAAGAAAGTTGTTAGGGAAAATTAAAATTTACTATTTAAAATTGATGTTTTTTTCATTAATAGAAATTTTATTGAATTTATAACCTCATAAAATGTTCCAAAAAATATCCCTTAACAAGAGATATATAATTATTAAGAATTATTCCTAGATATTTTTACACAAATAATCATATAATAAAAATGGTAATTGAAGAAAAAAATATCATAATCAATCTCACCAAATGATTCATATGTTTTGAAAATAAAATGCGGGAGGCATGAAATAATTTTAACATTCATAATTAATGTTTCATAACTATTATTATGTTTGGATAAAATTAATTTTAAAGAAGAAAATATATGAAAATAGTAGTATATAATTCCCCAAGAATATAATATTAACTAAAAATCATTTTTAATTCAATAAAAAATTGCTTTTATTAAAATTGAATTAAAGTAAAATTAAAACGAGGTGAAGAGATCACCTCTCTGAAATCGATTAGGACAAGGGATCCTATACTCCTCCCCCTCATCCAAAATCCCCTTTCATCGTTGATGAAAATCTTAGTTCCAGTGTTTGAATGTAAAATTATTGAGTATCCCTTTTCCCAAATAATTTTATTTCTGCTATTTTTTGGTACGTCGCTAAAAACATGCACCGACTTAGCTTAATGTTCATTTTTTTGGAAAGGTGGTTTCGAATTCAAAGACCAAGGCACAATTTATTGATCAAAGAAAATGAACAAAATTACATGATCCTGAAAGATAGAGTCTTATTAGAATCTATGTCATAAAAATGGAGCAAATCTATAGGTAGATAACCAACCAAGTAATGCTCTGGTTGAATCCCTTTTTGGATAAACCATTAGCAACCATGTTCTATTTGAGAAAGGCATGAGTGGAAATGTAGTTTATTTTCTTGAGCTATGTAAGACAATTCATCCAACAGGAAGTAAGCATCTAAGAAATATACACCACCCCCTTTCAAATATCATGGAAAATAGTGGTTGAATCACTTTCAATAAAAGTATTTCTCCAACCCTTTTCTTGGAAAAGTCAACGGCATGGATAAGCCATATCATTTCGACTTCTAGAGGCAAGACGGTACCTCACCCAATAAAGAAACATCTGTAACACCTTCCAAGATAATATCTGAAGATAGAACCACATCATGAAGGTACTAAGTTGCCTTTAAGGGAACCATCAACATTCACTTTGAGCCATCCATGTAGAGGGGATTGCCAAAATACCTTAAAGGTGTGTCTGGGTTGTATGTACAAACCTGCCATCCTAAGTTAGGAGAGAATCTCAAAATCACCAACAATGTTTTTTCAATAAGCATTCTGAATCCAGGAAGCATCACGAATGGTAATGAGAATCCACGTCCTACCTACATTAAGCCCAAATGAGTAATTATTATGAAGGATATTATTTCTATCATACCATATCACATGGAGGAGCTCCGCAATAGCATCCCAGAAAAGATTCGTGATTTGTTAGAAAAAAATCATTATATTTACAATGCTATAATTGAGATATAATAGTATCACAAAGTAACCATCTTAAGCCAAATAAATCAATAATGTAATTTCAAAGAGCTGCAATAGTATCACAAGATAGAAACAAGTTATTTTCATCTTCTTGATGTTGGTTGCATATGTGAGATTTAAAGAAAAGTTTGAACCCAAAATAGTGCAGAGAAACATCAGTGGGGACCTTTTTGAGCACAATAAACTAAACAAGAGTATGTCTCCAGGGCTTAATCCATGGTTTGATTAAATATTTGAAGGAACATAAGCACAAATCAGAATTAATGAAATTGTAATTGTAATTTTTATAGAATGAAGCACCCCATTATAAGAAGGTTCCCAGATGAGAAAATCCTTAGAGTTGGAGAAGGGGTAGTTATCAATAACATAACTGAAATGGTTAGGAAGGATGATGCTATTATCGATAAAAACATCCCTTATGGTATAATTGGTATTAACATGAAGATAATTGGGAGACAAAATTGAGATTAAAGGTGAACCAATACAGTAGTCAAAACTAAAATTCTTGGAGGAATTGGTAGTAACCATCCATCTAGATTTATTCATAATGTTGGTGAAAGAATTCCTAATGGAAGACCAGATAGAAGAAGTGATGTAGTTAAAATTTAAATTATTAGGTTTATTAAGGAATCTTTTATTATGTATAGTAGTAGAATCAAAGCCCGAATGAAGAAATCTCCAAGTCAACCAAGACTAGAGAGTGTCATTAAAAAGTTTTAGATTTTTGATTCCAAGACCACCCTTGTCTAATGGTTTACAACAAGTATCCCAAGGGATGTTCACAATCATCATTTCAAGAATTAATTACATACAACCATTATTTTTTCTAAGAACATTAATTTTCTTATGCAGACCTGTAGGCTATTTATACACCATCATCAAGTAGACCATTTTTGAAACGATTGTGGATGCCACAAGACAAAATCATCCAGCCGTAGATAGGGATTTACCCTTCCATGAAGAATGTTTATTGGTGATTTTATCAACAATGCTATAGAAGTAACAATATTTAGGGCTTCCCAAAAAGAAAGGAACACCAAGATAAGTGAATGGGAATGAACCTTCCTTGATTCCTAAGTAATTGACGATATTACGTTTTCTATTAGAAGAAATTTTTTTACCAAAGAACACAAAGGATTTTATCCATATTATTGGTTGACATGTGATTTCTTCATAATGAGACAGTTCATTTTTAAGATTTTTAATATTCCTTTTATCACCTTGTAATAATAGGATGATTTAATCATGATATAAAATATGCGTAGGAACATTTAAGGTTCTTGAAGCTTGAATAGGTTTAATCTTTTTTTGATCCACAAGACGAGTTAGAAATCTGATTAAGTAATCTTTCACCATGGAAACGATAATGGAAAAAAGAGGATCTCATTTCATAACTCCTTTGGAACATTTAAAAAATCCCTTAGAAGCACCATTGAAAAGAACCGAGATAGAAGACGAATCGAAAAGAGTGCTTATAATAGTGGTAAAATATTCATTAAAACCAATGCTTTTGAGAACCTTGAAAATGAAATTCCAATCCATGGTATCCAAGGCTATCCTAATTTCAATATTGATGAAAACATTACCTATCCTAGTGACTTTGTTTAATATGTAAGTGAATTGTAAGGAAAGACATATGGAATCCTAAATAGACCTACCTTTGATAAAAATGATTTGATTATAAGAAACAATACTATTTCAAATGGAGTTAAGTCTGTTGGCAAGAAGTTTAGAGATAATTTCCTAAATGGTATTAATAAGTGGAATAGGATGAAAGAGTTGAATCTTAGAAGCATCTTAAACTTTCGGAATAAGTGTAAGGAATTGAGATTTTTTGTTATGCAGAAGAATTCCATTAGAAAAGAACGTTTCGACAAGTTTGCAAACATCCAAATGAATAATATATTGTTATATTATTTTTATTCCTTATATCACTAGTCATGGTATTTTTTAAACATGTATGTTACTTTTGAAATCCTCCTTTAAAATGAATTAACAAACCCATGTTCCATTTTTCTTAATGCATCTTGAAATATCTTTGTCTTGATGCATCAATTTTTGTTCTTCTTGACCACTACAAAAAATGTGGCATAAAAATCATGCGCTATTGTCAATCCACATTCATAAAATTTATTTGAACCCAAATAGTGGATTAAATTGAATTTTCAAACCTAATATTAAACATATACTTTTAATATTATCTTAGGAAAAGGCCTTCTCAACATTACTTCTAAACTCGACCTTTAAATCCTTCCACCCTAAATCATTTTCTTCTATCATCACCTGAATAATTAAGTTTTTTATCACCCAATTATTACCAATATCTAGATTCACCAATTCTAATCAATCCTTAACCTCTGAATTTCCTTTCACTATCATTAATGCTACTGAAACAATTCTTCTTTTCATACTTACCCTTCTCAATTCTATTAATATTCAACCAATATTCACCATCTGAATCTTCACATGATTCAGAAACATTCATAACATCATCTACTTTATAGTCTTTGAAACATCCTAGGAATCAATGTCTTCAATGATTTCTTCTATGATGAGAAACATAACAGTAATAGTTTTAAGGATAAGCCTACAACTATTTGGAAAATCAAAATTAAATATTAAGGAAAAAATTAAATATTTTAAAAAATTGAAAACAAAATATTAAAAATATTGTAATGAAATAAATAAATTATTTGATATGGATACTCAAATTTTAATTAGAACTTTTTTAATATATAATAAATAAGTAAAAAAAATTACATTTTTCAATATTTGTAAACTAATAATAAATTAATTTATAAAATTAAAATAAAATTATATTATAATAAATAATCAAGATATTATAAATAAAAATTATGTTCTATTTGTTATATAAAAATATAATGAAAGAATTTTTAATTTCAAAAAAGATAAACTAAAAAAGAATCAATTAAAATTAATATTAAAAAAGGAAATTAGAAATAAAAATAAAGAAAATCATAGAAGACACAATTAATTAATTTTATGTAAAAAATTAAAAATTCAAAATAAAAATGATAAATATATAGTTTTAGCAACAAAATTACAAAAGTTCATTTATTTAACAATAATTGGATAGTTAACTAATTAAATAGTCAAAATATTAGTTAAATGATGTGGAAATTAACCTAAATTAATGGCCACATAAAATGTTAATCTTGCTAACCAAAATGAATCAGATGAGAGTGATGTTTGAATGGAAAAATGAATGTGAAGAGATCTTTATGGAGCTGAATAAGAGGATAACCACTATAGCTATTCACATAGTACCCGATAGTAGAGAATGATATGTAATTTTCAATGATGATTTGAAATAGGATTTGGAATATCTACTCATGAATGATGATATAGTGATAGTATATTACTCAAGATAGTTGAAAGTGCATGATAGGAATTATCTAATGCCTGACTTAGAGTTTGATGTAATAATTTTCTCATTGATTATTTGGAGGCATTGTCTCTATAGATATATTTTTGATATGAGATTTTAAATTATATTTCTTTTAAGGATATCAACATTGACTAAATATTATGGCTAGTCCTCATCAAGGATTATGACTACTTAGTTGACTTATATCATGTGAAGGTGAATAAACCAGAAGATTCTTTGAGAAGAAATGATCATGCTTCCTTATATACGTTGATTATTTAGAATTATCCAATCTTATTAGACATTTAAATGATAAACATGAGAATCATTAAATAGGGAAAATTATACCACCTTTCCCAATTTACTTCTCAACCATCCCTTTTAGAGAAATTTAGAAAAACTCAAGTGAACTATATTTGGATATAGAAGAAGGTGGATTCTATGGAAGATAAATTATGATGTATTATTCACTAAGAGGGGATTTATTAGTGTATCTTCAATAATATAGGGTTTTCAATACATTATTCTATCTTTTACCTATTTCACCATTGGATGATAATTCTCTTATTCTCTATATTCTTCTTTTTTCCATTCATGTATCGTAGTATAAAACACACACAAGTGACCTAAAGATTTACTAGGCTCACCTTTAATAATTAAAGTCTAGTCCTTAGTATGATCTAGATTATTCCAGTTCCACACAATCCCCTAGTATCTACTTGTGAATACAAATGGGTAAGATATATCCATGTACCAAATTTTAGGGAATCCCGCACTCAAGAAAATCATAACGATTCATTATACTATTATTATGATAGTTTAAAATAAAAAGGAATAACAACATGAAATTATTACACTATCTTAGACCCCTGAATTTTCCATGAATTTTTATTTTCCTTATAATTATTATACATTCACCTACATAATAGCGTGAGAGGATTTATTTCACAGCATCAAATTTTCACTACCTTTCATTCATTGATTTCATGACTTATTTTTCACTATACATTCATATTTTGACACCATATCTTCTTTTCATTCTCTTTATAAACTTCGTTTTATAACTGAATTGTAATAGTATTCACTTCTTCGATATAAAATTATTTATTTGGATTTGTATAGTATCATATCACTAAAATATCTCATTTATAAAAAATTTATCATAAATATAATATTTCAAAGATTTATATTTGTATAAATTAATCATTTCTAGACTCTGAAAAAATAAATATCTTTATTCCCACTTGTGGTTATTTGAATTTTAACATGCACAATTCTAGATATTTTGAATTAAATATATCTTCCCAATGTAAATGCATGGTAACAACATGAAATATCCCCATGATTCTCCTCTTTCATACTTATCAAGCTTCTATCTCTAAGATAATCCCATATATCAATTATGCATGCATGAGTGTTATAAATTATAACAGCCCTCACGGTATCGTCCGCCTTAAACAATATTTATAAATCAGCCTCCTCACTACAAAGTAGACATTTCATTCAAAATATTCATTTTATAATATTTTTTGGGAAATGAATCTCTCTAGGAATGATATTCTCAATATTTACAGTAGTATTGAATTTTTATGAATCTTCACTATGGTCTAGATTCTTCTATTGCGGCACAATATATTTTTATGGATATTCTTCATTTCAGGCATGAAGTGCGATATTACATTCTTTGATGTGGATGTCTGGATAATTATAGTACAATTGAATTATGCCCATAAATTGTCTATGACATGGAATGGTCATTGATAAGTAGTCATTCATGCATTCACTTGATGATGATGTGGTCAAATAAGCTAAAATGTGGAGGTTAAGAATTCTCTAAAGAAAACTGAAAAAAGATAACGTATCTTGGTGGTGTGGTATCCACAATAGGGCGATGTCCTTTAATCATACACTTGACTAAAACATGGTAGAAGTGTTCTGGAATATAGGCCAACAAAAATATAGATAAAAAATATCTAATCAGGCCACCTATGGGGCATGGACTTTCACTATGGTGTGGAGGTCCCAAAATTTCTTGAACCACTAAAATACCTCTATCTGGGATATATAACATTGTATTTATGTACTGTCATAGTCTGGTCTACTGTGGAATGGTCCACTACATCTTCTATATTATATATTCTCTGTGTATCCTCCCATATAACTTTTATCATGAACATTAATAATGATATATATGTAGTAAAAACACTTCACACAAAATCCTTGGATTTTTAAATCAAAATCATTATCCAAATTATTTTCTATTCAATAACCATTTAAAGGTCAACTTTATTATTATTCAACAAAGAGATTGTAATATTATCTCCATGGTACTCTAAATCAATAATTCACTTTTTTCTTTCAATATATCAAGTACTATAAAGGAAATAGAATCAAACCAACTTACAAATTATGTCTCCAAAATTTTATTGACTTAATCAAAGAGACATTTACTCAAAAATCTTCATTACATCAATTACATAACATATTATTAAACATAATTGGGTTATCTTTATCAACATATTGACATCAATGAATAGTCTTTATTAATTGAAAATGTCATTTAAAATAAATAAAAAATTATATAAATTGGGCTAAAAAAACTCCATTTTTTTATTTATTGGCCAAAACCATTTAATATATAGGGTTAAGATATAATACTCAATTAAAATACTATTAGTACATTCTCCCATTTGGACTTGTTAAATTCCATTTCATTCTCTCCCAACATTATCAAAAAACTTTTCATTTTAGACTCCCCTTTATTGATAAGAAATTAAATTTATTTGGGAAAGGGTGTCTATTAATGCTTTGAAAAGTTTGATTAATCATTCCTCTATAATTAGACTGATCCATGCTAATTGCTCAAAATTAGAGGGCTTGACTTAAACAACTATGTTTTCCATAATCAATTGAACTTGATACCAATAAGAAATTAAACCACTTACAATCAATATCCCTGAGTTTTCCCAACATTATATGATAAAAAATATTTGATACCACTTGAGATACCACTTACGGATGAAAATTGTGATACACATTTATCAGTAAGATTATCAGCCTGAATTTCCTATTCTCACTTCAACACACATGTTTAAAATTTTCAAGATCAAATAACATGATACAAAAATATTAGCACTTGTTTAAATCTCCACTATTGGACATTGAATAAATTTTCCCCAATTATGTTAAATTATGATATTGATTATAATGGTTGAGTGATTATGATAACATACCATTTTCAATGACACCACCTTCATGAAATTTTCTAAAAAATAAATATTTTCATGATACAAAATTTTCTACTAGCTAATTAAAATTTTTTAGTTGTCTCACCCTCCTAGTAAACAATTCTCAACATCTTCATAACAGTGAATATATTAAAGGATAAATTAAAAGATGTGTCAACATTAAAATACACCAAAATGGGATTCTATATGTGGTTTTCCAGTGTTAACTACTTCCACATATTCACTAAGGATGATATTTCTTAATACATACACTTTAGAATATATATATATATATATATATACACATCACTCTAGGATGGAATGTTCATCTTCTAATTGTATAGTGTTTAAGGAATATAATCAAAATTCATCAACAATGATTCTCCATTAGATTTGTATTTAAGTATGAGTTGATAAATAATACTAGGATGGAGAATTATTATATTTGTTTTCGAGAACTGAAACCATATTCTATTTCTTGGGTTCCTATCTATGAATGGAAAGCATATTCAATTTCATAGTTTATCCCACTGATACCATAGTTCACCTTCAAATACCTTCATTTTATGTAAAAAACAAAATACATAATATGTAATGGAATAAGGTGGATCTCATTACTACTCAAGGTGAACAATAGGGTCAGAATAATTTTCTCAACAATTTTTTATAATTTCTCATGTCTTAGTGATTACACATTTTATTTTCAAACATGATATAGCTATAGCTAGAATGAATCTCATTAATTTTTCCATTTTATTTTGTGAGATACTCATTATCCTTTTAACCATTAAATCATATAAATATCTTCATGAAATATCCATTCTCTTAAAGGATTATTCTTGTGCATACAATGATGTTAAAGATCCATTAGAAAATTTTCCATATTTGTTACATCTCTCACATAGAACTTCTATGATCTATGTTTTTTATTTTATTGACAGCCTCTCATGAAATTCAGATTTTTCATGTGGATACATCTCTTTACCTTTAGAAATAGTTTTTTCTTATGATATTTTAAATATCATGCCCTTCTCCAAATGTATTTTCGAAGACAAAATAATGTCTTTGGGTACACATGAAGCCTTCTTTGAGTTTCCCCAAGGATTATACTGAGTGTTCTTCACAAAATACTTTTTATATGTGACACTCCATCTAGTCATCCTAAACTTATTCTGAATCTGACGGGCATTCGACATTTTTTGTAGGGCTCTTCCACATGTATTCTTAGGCTTGTTGGGAGAATTTTGTTTTGTTTAAATTTAAAACGTTTTCCCAATAACTCTTATTATTTATTATTTAGAATTATCTATTTATTTTCATTTACTAATGGTTGATATTGGAATGAATCACTATTTCAACTACTACAACAAACACTTACACTATATTCTCCATGATTATCAATCCATTTTTATATAGATAGGTTATTATGAATCTATAAAAGTTTCTTATTCATAATCCTTATCTCCCTTTAAATAAGAATATACTGGGATTATGAGATTAATTTATTATAACAAAAATTCATTCCACAAGAAAAAAATCTATATCATCACCCGCATCTTCCAACAAGCACTTTTCCCCCTTATTTTGTTCATCCTATCCGTTTTTCTAGATTCATTTGCAAGGAAATTTTGGGTCTATATCATCTCTAGATTGGGTGATCTTGGGGAATCAGAAACCATACTTATTCTATATAAAATTGATTTAATTTTTGTGTTATCATTATATATTATCATCTATAATTTTATATATATGTATTTTCACCATGCACGTTCGATGAAAATATATTCAGAAAATTCATGAAATGAATATTTTCAAGGTACCATTTTTTTATCTTTCACTGGGAAGATAATTTAATTATATAATTGTATTATTGTCCCATAAAAGAGGTATTTTAACATAATATTACTCCTTAGTATTTTTTAAAATATAATCTCCACTTCCATCAATATTTTGTGATGATTGATCTTATATTTCACTAATTTTTTATAATCAGATTTCAAGATACATATATTTTTTAATTGAAAACATTATTTTCATCATCAATATTTATTCACACTACATAATTATTATAACTTCTTAATCATTCATTTTATTTATTTATTTATATTATGTGTCAATCTCCTTGATTCCATTGGATTTGATGTATAATTTTTCATTATTGACATCAATTTTGTTTTTATTATTTTATTCTAATTCATGGATATTTTTCTCAAACTGATTAGTGGGCTCCTCCTTCTCTTGGATTTCATTAAGATATCCTCTTGAAATTTTCAACACCTCCCTTTGAGATCATAATTATATTTTTCTTTGATAGTTTCTTATTTTGAGATCTTAATGTAAGTAATAATTATTTCTCTCAATACTTCCTCTAGGTTATTTGTCTCACATTCAAGATGAGTTATATATTTCAGCTGACTTTTTGAAATCTTTTCTTTTGGAGAAAGAAGTTCATTAGTAATACAGTGATTTGTATCCTTTAATGCATCAATATATGAATCTATTGAAATATGATCACACCCAATTAAATCATATTCTTATGGAAGTTTTCAAAAATAATCTTTACATACCTTAGGATCACATGAATGAACTGATTCATTTGGGTTAGAATCACTATCCATAACCATTGGGGAACTATGGACTGCAAGTTATTCTCTTTCTAAGAAATATCTATCTTTATTTATCAGAAAGCATAAAATTTTATCTTCAATTTACAAGAAGGAAAACATATTTATATTCTTCTTGAATTTATTTTTCTTACAGGTAAATGATCTAGAATAAACTAAACAATTATATGAAATTGAAATAAATTTCCAAAAAAATGATTCAATATATATTTTTGGAAATATAATTCAAATATTCCGAGTGAATAATTTCAGATTAGCGATCTAGTAAAAGTTAAACCTAGATTCTACAAGAACAACTGAGATTCCAATTGATGTAAACCACTATTTGATACCACATTAATAGGATAGACTATGATATTGTATACATTGAGAGGGGGAGTGAATTAGTATAAGTGTCCTATTATAACCTTTTCAATCCATTCAACCCACTTTTAACTTTTTCAGTGTTAGGTGATTATTCTCTTATTCCTTATCTCTCATGCTTGTGGTACTTTATAACTTCACATAAGAATATACTTATACATGATACATGAAAATTTACAGGTTTCACCTTTCAAAAAGAAATACTTGTCTATTGCATGATCTTGACTCCACAAAGACCATAGAATACACTAGTATCAATCAAAGGATACAATTGGGAATATTTTTTCCTCGTACCTATGTTTAGTGCATCCAAAACTCTGAAAAATCACATATAATATTTATACATTCATCCTGACAGTTTATAATAAATTATTATAAAAATAAGAAAGTTTAACACTAGTTGAGATTCCAAACATGTTGTTAATGTGGTGATTCCCTTCTTCTTCTTATACATTCACTTATAGATCAACATAAGTGAACTTATATCACAACAAAAAATGATCATTACCTCTATTTATTTGATATAATGATTTATTCTTCATTGTATAAGGATATTTTTATATCACCTCTTCTTTTACCCCTCTTCAAAAATTTAAGCATGTCACTGAATTATTCTTGTATTATCTTCTATGGTACCCAAATATTTCTTCAATTTTGTGCTGTATAAAATCTATAAAATCTTTATTTTTAGTAATTTTTTATAGATACAATATTTCACATATTTATCTATATATAACTTAATCATTTTTCAAAATTTAAAAAATGTTCTTCATTGCCTCTTACAAATATTTTAATATTAACATACACAATTGTACATATTTCAAATTCACTATAACATAAAATTGTATGTGTATGTTAACTAAATTCAATATTATAATGATTCTCATATTTTGTACTTTTCAAACTTATCTATCCAAAAAAACTCATGAATCAAATATGTATGCATGAGTGGTTTCAATAATAGTATTCATCACGTAATATTCCTCTATCACCCATATTTATAAATCCACCACTTCACTATAGAATAAATGTTTCTTCCATAAGCATTGTTTTTATATATTTTTTGATCAATGAATCTAGTATGGACTGAAAATATCAATATTTTAATTAGAATTGAATTCATTATGACTCTGAACTATGGTGTGGATTATTATCATGAAACATAGTATATTTTCATTGATTTCCTTCATTTCATACCCACTATGAAATATATTCTTTTGTGACATAGAGGTATGGATAGATATAGAACAACTAAATTAAAATCCTTAATCCTATATGGAGTGGAATGATCAACATAATGAATTTATTCATAAATTAAATTGGATATGATGACATCAAATAACATGTAACACGGAGGTCATATTTTCTGTAGAACCACTAAAAACTAGATAACTGCTATTTAGGGTGTGGTATCCTCATTACAGCATAGTCCTTCTATCAGAAAATTGTCTATAGTTTAGTAGAAGGTCTGTGGAATGGATGTAATGTTTTTTAAAGAAATCATCATCTAATGAAAACTAATATATCTATAGGACCATCACCGTCTTGTGGAGGTCAAAAAATTTTGTGAACCACTAAAATCCTTCTACCAATGATTTTCAGAGTAGACCTTTTACTCTAGAATAGTCTAGTCTGTTGTGGAATATTACAAGATCCTATTCCATAGTCTATTGCATCTTCCACATGATATCATATCTACTTATTCTCCCACATTTATTTAATCATGAACATTTTCCATTATATATAAGAACTATGAACAGATCACATCACATCATCTGATTTTTAAAATGAATGATTCATACTATAAATTTTCTCTTAAATTATGATATTTATACCACCTTCATACTTATTCATTATAGATATAGTAAGATCATATCCATGAAATTTTAAATATTCAATTCACATTGTTCTTCAATATATCAAGAACTACCAAGGAAAGAACATCAGACCAACATTCAAATTATTTCACTCAATATTTTTTCACTAAATTAAAGATACATTTACTTAGGAGTCCTCTTCAATTAATTTCCTTTCCAACATCTTCATCATTCATGTGATTTATTCATCAAAAATTAAAATAAAAAAATACGCATCATTCATTGAAAATATATTTGAAAATAAATATAACTCAACAAAGTGGTCTTAACAGAGGCTATATAAAGGGGAAAACCAATAGGGATCCACATTAATGACTAATGAGTTGTGAAATTTAGAAAATGACTATTTTCTTCATTAGTATTATAGAGAAATAAGAGGATACTTAATATTATCATAACTCAACATTCTCTGTCCACATAGGGTGCATAAAGAATAATAAAATTCTGTGAGAAATTTTTTTTTGGGATAATATGAAGAAAGAGATTACAGAATATACATCAAGGTTTTTTGTGTGTTTGTACATTATAGTTGAGAGGAAAACTTCCAAATGAATAAATAAACCATTTACAATACACACATGGAAACAGTAGAACATCACTATGGATTTTTTCACAAGTCATCTAACTACATATACAAAAAATAATTCTATATTAGTTATGTTGGAATATATTTTAAACGCTACACATTTAATTAAAATCTGAGAAGGCTTATCACAAAATCACCTTTCAAGGATATATATATATATATATATGTGGTTAGGTTACATGGAACACCACTATTGATTGTACCTATTTGAGATATGAGGATCACCTCAATGTTATGAAAAAATATTAAACATGAATAGAAAAAAGATTTAAAATTCAGTAAGGCCTATCACCACTAGATCAATTGATAATATGGATAGAAATTATAGAAACCTGAGGATATTATGAGAGATTTTTCTAGGGACTTAAAGGGAGGTTCATACCAATATATTTCATTAGACTAGTTTTCTTCCAATGAAAATTTACACTCGACAATCTAAATAGATCCATACAAAGACATATATAGGAATCGATGTAAATCAAATACATGATGGGATGATTTTCGTGGAAACAAATTCTTGGACATAAAATGGTTTATGAAATGGAATAAAAGGTAAAAACCAATCAACAACACATCATGGTATCATAAAGTAGACATAAAAGTTTTTGTAATAGCCATCAATGATAGATAGGGTTTAAGATTGGTGAAAAATTATTCCTCTATATATCTCATTGGAATAAGGTCATGTGATTTATAAATAAGAAGAAGCTAATTCCTAGATACATTTAACCCTTTGAAAATCTTAATCACATCTGATTAGTATAATAGAGGCCATTTCTCCCACCAAACCAATCTAAAGTACATGATCCATTCCATGTATCCCTATTCATTAATAATGTACCATATCCATCACATTTAATTAATTTAGATGTGGTGCATATGGAGAACAATCTTCAACACCCATAACCTGGAAGCCCCTAAACCAGTACCTTGAGCCGGGTCGCCACATGACCCCAAGCACGTCTCCTTATACTCAATGTGTTCCCGACTAGAAGAGAGGATGTAATTGGTCATGTGAGGAGGCTATACCCACTTTTCAATAATAAGTTTTATTAGATAACATTTGAAATAAATAAAACAATATATAATAAACAGAAAATGTGCACTGCCAACCATTCCCCAAATAGGGTGAAAACCACAACCAAAAGTTAAATATTCGGTGGAATGATAATAGTCCCTATGTGAGGAGAACCTAAAATAAAGACAATTATCTAAATTTCCATAATAATCCCTGAATCCAAGTTTGGATCCTCATCCATAGACATCCCATACCCAACTCAATTCTGTATAAAAATTCCTTTTTCACTTATCTCGACCTGTAACCATGAAATACTCTCAGGTACCCAATGATGGCCCGAGCAGGGTGTGAGTAAAACTTAGTAAGGCACCGCAAGGGGTGTGTAAAAACATACAGTCTAGATGGATAGTGCATGCAAGTACTAGATAAATGAAATGGTAAACAAAATAAAACTCGAGTTCCATTTTTTACCAATATTCCCTTTAACCATTTTAATCACTTAATCAATTTTCATCACTTGTTCAATGGGTTAAGAATTTACATCATTTCCAAAATGGCCTAAGCTAGCCAATTACTTTGCATAAATAAATAAGTCATGTTCTCTATCCCACTAGGAAGAAACATTTAATTATCATATACAACACACTTACCTTGGTGCCCTGGTCAAACCATGGGGTCTCATCAAATGAAACCATTAGGGGAAAATAACCTCAATCCCCTTTTCTAACACATGACTTATGGTTTGGGATTTAGAGACTCATTATAACTTGTCCTATGGGCATAGATCCTCATGTTCAATACACCACAACTACCAAGACATGTGCACATACTTATTTTGTCCATTTATCACATATACCATATCACAAACCATACAGAAATCAATACACAAACCATTTAAAATTCACATTTCATTCCACATAGGAATCATCATCAATCCTCAACAAATTATCCATTTAACCATTTAGTTTGAATACCCCATTTAACCAACTTTCTTATCTCATTCCTTAAACTATTAGCATAATAAAAAATTCTCATACTTTGGCCCATTTAATATATTCATAAATTCTAAATAATTTTCTCATTTAATATGTTCATCATTTCATATGCATTAAACCACTTATGAATTTCATGTATAATTCATGAGTCAGTATAAAAATAAATTTATTTCATCTAATCCATATCATATTAATCCAAAAAATCCCTTAAGAAATTATCAATGTCTAGGCACAACTACCAATATTATCTTTTCAACTCAGTTAAAATATCACAAGATCGTCAAGGGATATACCTTATCACAAGTCAATTCTATTCCTCACTTTACAATTTTCTACGTTTGGGGATATTGGAATACCCCATGGGTGGACCTAAATTTGTCTTGTAAATTTCAATGCATCCCACAAGGATCATGTGGGGTTTAATTCATTATTTAACCAAATATTATACTATATATTACAAAATGCATTGAATTCACATTAAGAGAGAAGAAATACCAAAACCAAATATGAAATAATCAGCTTCAAGACCATCAGATATAACTTGTAGACCACCTACCTCAAATCCATATATTAAAAGTTTCATAGTCATAGCCTTTGACTTGGATTCAAACATCCTTTGAAGCATCGACCGATGATCCGATGAAAAAAGAGGGGTTTATGGATTTGGAAGAACATTAAAAAATATACAAGCAACAATACATAAAATAGAATCCATAGAATCTTTAGACATACCAAGAGTTTCGATCTGCACCCTAAGACACTCCAAACAACCCAAAATCGAAGAATTACAATCCTTGGGAAGCACTGGACATTTTGGTTCATCACTATGGTTTATAGAGGAAGAATTGGGGAATAAACTAGGTATAGAATTTAATATCTCGTGGGGGAAAATAGTAAAATCCCACTTCTAATAAGGTTCCTAGTTTGGCTTCATGGTTTACCAAACCTTGTTCCAACCATGCACTAACCTCTTTCCAAGAGGGGCTAACTCACAATGCTACTAGTGGTTCCCGTACAGTTTGAACAATTTTCTATCAAACATGTGGAATAGTTCTACCATGTTCATGTGGTTTTGAATCCCCCTTTCATGATTTACTCTACCATTAACTCCACCTCCTAGACAACATGGTCTGGGTTCATGGTTACGTTTAAGCATGTTCCAACCATGAAACTTGTATAGGATGGATGAATTCCCCTTTAATTCATGTCCCAAACCACAGGACACCACCAAGGGTCCTTGTAGGGTAAACATTCAAATAAACAAAATGAAAAGGTTTAAACCTACATTTAAATAGAGACATACGTCTACGATGTATAGGATCCTACAACCTTCCCCACCTTATAACATCTCATCCTTGAGCTTCACTCCCAAGAATCGCAGTGTATTCTAAGTAAAGAGACAGGGCCACCGATCCCAAATATCCAACTCTCTCTCCCAATTCTCTTTATTAACATTACCATGCTTACAAAAAAACTCAAACACAGAGGAAAGTCTTGACATACAAGAATTTCTCATGATGATCCATAATAGTAACTGGATGATCCTCAAAGGACACTCAACCTCAATCTCAATATCATCAACCTCAATCATGTGAGATGGGTAAGGGTAACACTACAGATGTTGTGACACATAAAAACATCATGAATACAACTATACAATTGTGGAAGAGCCAATTAGTAACCCACAAGCCAGATCCTCTCCAAAATTTCAAACGGCCCCATGTACCTGGGTTCCAGATTACATTATTTCCAAATTCGGTAGTGACCTAAACATGGATACACCTGAAGTAAAATACAATCACCCACCCCAAAATCAATAGATATACAAAAGAAAATACACAAAATAATTCTATTACTCTAAAACATTTATATACATTTATGAATCAAGAAAAACTATTCCAAGGTATCGTGCACAAGACTTGGTTCCCACAACTCTAATTCTCTAGCTTCTATCCAACATAATGTAGATATACCTGGTGTACCATATAGTTCCTCATATGGTGTTGTCCAAATCATAGCCAATAAATTGATATGGTGGAAAAAATCAACCAATACAAATTATTTGCATGCGATCCTGAAAATTCTATGACACAAGCCTTCAACATGTCCTCTAGAAGTAAAATTATATGCTCTGATTTCCCGTCCATCTGTGAGTGAATAAACGGACCCAAAAATACCTCGGTATAAAGCACATTATTTAATCTCTGCCAAATGCATGATGTAAAATGTGGGTCATGATCCAAAACTATAGTCCATGATACACTATACAGCTGCACAATTTCCAGTACATATAACTCACCCAATTGGTCAATGGTGAATGTCTCTAAAATAGTAATGAAATGAGACAACTTAGTCAAATGATCCACAGCCACCCATATCACATCATTCTTATGAGGAATCCTTGAAATAACTACCCTAAAATTCATTGTTACATTATCCCACTTTCATTATAAAATGGTCAATGGATGTAACAAACCACCTAGTCAATAATGCTATGCCCTTACCTAATAATAGGTAAGGAATCAGACCACAAAACCTACAACTTCTTTCTTCATCCATGATTAAAAATACTGCCTACAGAGTTCAGGAAACATTTTGGTCAAACCAGGATGCATCTCCCACTGTAATGTGTGAAACTCAGGCATTAAATCTTCTCACATATCAGTAGGAACTATAACATGGATGTAGACACAAATGTTCCCATCCTCACCAATTGTTCATCCAGACGGTGACTCCCCTACAATAAGGATTTCCCTCAAATTCAAACACTGTGGATCCTCTAGATGCAGCTATTTTATCCCACTCAAAATCATGGACTCAAATTCATAGTATGAAAGGGTAATATGAGCATGCCCATCCTACACTTCCAGATGCATCCCAGCAAACAATGCCATCATCTTACAGTCATATCTTGATTGTTGAACTACCTGATTTTGAGTCTTCCATCTCAAATAATTTGCCACACTATTCCCCATTCCAAGGGTTTATTCTAACTCAAAGTCAATGGACTTCATGTACTCAACCCATCTTTACTGCAGAATATTTATATCACACTCGTAATGGATGTATTTAAGACTCTTATGATCAGATTACATTGTGAACATCTATCCAAACAAGTATTTATCCAACACAGTAATGTATAAAAAACCATAGATAACTCAAGATCATGTTTAGGATAATTTTGTTCATGTGTTATCATCTTCCGTGAACCATATGCCAGAAAATGATAATCCTGCATCAATACTAACCAAATCCTAGCACCATTTAAATTAAAAAATAATGCATACCCCTTACATGGATTGGGTAAGATCAGAATTGGTGCGGTAGTTAACCACTTATTAAACTATTATAAATCATTCTCACATTCCTCAAACCATTGAAACTTGATACCCTTCATAGAAAAAACGGAATGTGGCACTACCAGAAGGGAAAAGTCACTGAAGAAGCTTCAATAATATCCTCCCAGTCCAAAAAAACATCAAATGTTAGAAAATGTTTTGGGATTCCCATAAGACACAACTGCCTTCACTTTCTCAAATTCCACTAACACATTTTACATTGAGATTATGTTACCTAATAAATGAACCCTCAAAATCCATAAATGACACCTAAATCGACTGGCATATAGATATTTTCTCTTAGTGTTCTTAAGAAGATTTCAAGATGTTTGGAATGATTTTAAAAGTATTTGAGTACAACAAGATGTCATCAAAAAATAAAACTATGAACTGAAAAGGGTACGGGTGAATGATTTGATACATTAGGTTTATAAAAATTATTGGTACATTTGTCAACCTGAACAAAATCACAAAAAATTCATACAACCCATAGATACATATAAAGGTAGTTCATGGTACATCACAAGGTCTCACCCTTAACTAGGGATACCCTAAACTCAAATCAATCTTGGAGAACGAGGAATCACCTCTAAATTGGTCATAAATATCATCAATATGTTGGAGAGTGAAACAGTTATTTACAATTATATGATTCAGTGTTCTATAATAGACACATAACTACAAATATTCATCATCCTTCTAGGAAAAAACACTAGAAATCCACAAGGTGACATACTATGATCGACTAAGCCTTTATTATCCAACTTCTTAGACTATGTCTTAATCTCTTGGTGTTGTTCTAGTTACACTCTATATGTAAGAATTTAATTATTTTTTCTCCTCATATCAACTCTACCATTAACTCAACGTGTAACTTGGGAAGTAGCCCGAGTAAATCCTAAGGAAACACATATGGAAACTAATACACCATATGAAGAAATAAAATATCCTCTACTCCTCCACCACCAAGCATAAGATAACCCAGTTGGGTTGTGAGATCAACCAACTACTGGAAACTATCCCTATGTTTCCTTCTTAGATGTCTCACTCCCAAAATGGAAATAAAAATCCCCCCCAAGAGATGTGAATGTTACCCTATGATGATAATAGTAAATATGGGCTTGGTATTACACTATCTAGTCTATTCCCAAAATCAATTCAGAACCTAAAATCTTAGGCACAAAAAAGTACCATAGAAAACAGTACCCACCAACCTCAAGAGGACACCCCTTAAGCTGCATAATATTTTCTTCGCGCACCCCTATTAGTGTATTAATTGACAAAACCATACACACATGTTCCTATACTAGACCTAACGCAACTACAAAATGGGATGAAATAAACAAATGTGAGTCACTTATGTCAAATAAATCATTAGAAATCATGGAAGCTATAAGGATCGTACCTCAAATAGTCAATGGTCTATACTCACCACCTTTAGGTGTAGACTAAACTTCCTGAATATGACTTTCCCCTATACCCTGGGCTCTAGTATATGTTCTTGGAACTAAACAACCCTACTAATGTGGATTATCTTACCTCGATGTACCACATCCACCACCCAGACCGGTACGACTAATCGAGCTCCAACTACGTGCCTACTAATGGGTGAGTGACCCCTGCCTCCAATCATCCTCATCCTTGATCTCCCATCTGAACCCAGATGTCAAGGATTTCTAGAGAACCAATTCACATGCCCTATTATACGACACATACAGTACTCCAATGGTGGTCAGGGGCATTATCCACACATGTTCCTTGACCAAATATGCTAATAGAAAATAACATGGTCGCCACCCTTAGAGGATGATCCCCTTTTTGGTTATTCATCACACTTTCACCCTAATAAAGATATCTCAAATGATACTTCCTTCCCTTGTAATTCACACCACTAGAATGTCGAACTAGAACCAAAAACCCACTTCCTTAAGCCTCTCTTAAGTTCCCTTCTAAAATAAGGGTATGATCCACCTCTTATACAAACATGTTTAAATGTATGATGTTTACTTGAGACACAATATCATGTCTAATTCCATCATGAAAATAAATTTTTTACTACTCTAGCCCCTTATCAATTTTGGAATAATGTTTTCATGTTCGTGAAGCACCCCCATAATCCATCACTGACACCATTCCCGAGGTCAACCTCATTAACTTCATTTCTCTCTCTAATATCAAGGAATCTAGATATAAATGCTCTAGAAAATTTTCCTAAAATTCATTTTATAGAATACCATCATCCTTTTTTTCTAAACCATAATATACCACCTATTCTTTGTTGGTCCCCACAACAAATATGCTTCCAACATGACTCTCCTATTAGGAGGAGTCTCCAAATTGTCCATGATCATTTGGATGTACAGTATTCAGAACTCTTCTACCTCAGGTGCACCCTCTCTAGTAAACATTTAAGGGTAATGTAACTAAAAATCTCTAGCTAGATCAAACTTACTCAGTACGACCAGCCCTATGTACCGTTCTATCATCTAAATAAAATGTGAAAATTTAACATGGACCTTATCTTCTCATCTGTTATCTTAGACCATTGGGTTTCCTTGCTCTGCTACTATTGGAGAATTCTCGATGATATACTCTTGTCTCCCAACTGACAAATGTCATCATGGTGGAATTTCTCTATAATGAATACAAGAGTCTTAGAACACATAACAGGAATATTCCATAGTTTATATAAAATAAGGACCTCCACTGGCCATAGAGAACCAATTTCACATACACTATCCCAAAAGACATCATCACATCTAGAACACTACCCTCGACATTCCCTACAATGGGTCATGGATAGAACTGGTAAACTAATATATATATAGTCACAATTATTTCATTAAAATCCTTTTTAAATACATTTACACACTCACAATGTAAATCAATCATCTTTGGAACATCTCCCATTTAACAACTTGTAGAAACAAAAATTTTAACTCACTTACAACCCATCCTTGATCACAATCCATTGATAATATTTAAAATTATTTCCATTTAACCATTTGAAATATTTTTATTAGACACCATTTTTTCCAAATTTTATATAAAATTATAATAAATTTTACGCTTTATGTCCCATACTCCAATCCCATATTTGCCTATCAAAATGATTGTCACATATATCCCTAGGTTTCAATAAGAATGCCTGAATGCACAATCACATACAATTTTTCCCTGAAAAAATAACATAAAAGTCACATCTGACAAAAATTTCATCCATCAATGGTGAAATATAATTAAGCTGTAAAAACAGACATCAATAATAACAATACCCACTCAAGGCACATGGGATTTCCCCCATATATGGGATAGATACTCCCATGCATGAGCTCATTGGCAGGGTTTGACACATACTAATCTCATATATACTACCTAAAAATATTAAGGAATAGAAAGCAATTTCTTTGATACCACTTCATAATGTCATCGATAGTGAAGGTACTAAATTGATGCCCCGAGTCGGGTCACCACATGTCCTCAAAAGTACATCCCAATATTTCAGAGATTGTTGACTAGCATAAAGGGTCTAATAGGTCACATGAAGAGGCTATACCTATTTACTAGAGTATGCTACTATATAAAACAAATTAAATAAAGGAAGTAATAAGAAATAAACTAGAAACATGCATTACCAACTATTTCTAAAATAGGGTACAAACCAAAAAGAAACATTAAATATTCCTTGTTAGGATAATAGTCACAATGTGAGGAAAAAATAAAATGAAGACAAAAAGATGAATCCTTAAAATAGGTCCTAACACCAATTTGAGATCCTTATCCATTCATATCTTAAGCGTAACTCAAATTACTATCCTAGGGACTTTGACGTGTCCCCACTTGTAAGAACCCAGTTCTTATTCTTTACGTATGATCTTCTTCTTTTACTTTTTCCTTAAGTGTTTTTTAGAAATAAAGGGAAATGGGGGAAAATCCTAAATTTACAGGTACACGCCATGTACGTTTTCCACATTCCGTGTACGTTGGCCGTGTGGGTTTAGTATAGAGGGCGTGTAGGCATGTTGGCGATTAAGGGTGTAAAAACAAACTACACGATGTGTACTTAGTAATACATGAAGTGTAATTAGTCGGCAGGTGAACAGTAAGTTGGTGGAAGTAGCTTCTAGAGGAATGATGGTACACGCCATGTACTTAGAAATATACATCGTGTAATCAGTTGGTAGATGAACCGTAATGTGGTGGAGAGTATCCACGAGTGAATAGTTAAAAATAAATTACATGTCATGTACTTGAGTGCACACACCATGTAGTTATGTTTTTTCGTTAAAAACAGGCAGTATCCTCGTCATTCAGTAGGGGAGGCATAGAATGCACCAGGAGCTGTGGGAGAGGAGTCCGAGAGTTGGAAGAGCTCCCAAGCGCTATCCGGGACTCCGATTCCACCGTCGTCGATCTCGTTTGAACTGCACAGGTGAGATCTTCTCTATTATTTAACCTCTCCTTCTAATTCTTTCCCTATGGGAAGTTATTTGGGTTTGAACAGGTATTATTTTATCTCATATCTACATCATTTTTTGTTGTTTCGGGAGTCACCTTTCACATATATCGATAAGAGGAGATCGAGGTAGGTGGTCTTGTGTTTAATTCGAACTGTTGAGTTGATTTTGTGTGTCGTTAATCCATGTGACCATGTTCGGGTGTCGTATGGTTGAGGCTTTTACCATTGAAATACCTAGAATTGCATAGGTTATCTAATGAATAAGTATAAACTGCTGTTTGGGATTGTTTCTTTGATCCAGGGCCACCCAAGGGTTTGTTTCCCTTGTTTATCCGTTTGTCCAGGATACCCATGGGTATGCCATGATGATAGCATGTTTTGAGATTTCTTGAGAGGAAATATATATAAATCACTTGCTTATGGGTTGGGCTTGGACCAGTTACTTTCTTTTTCTATGTAATGTCTGAGGTTGGTGTTTTTCTTAGCCTGAGGGTATTGTTCATTTAGCCTAAGGGCAAAATTTCTTATGCCTATGGGCAGTAGCTTCAATTCTTGAGGGAGACACCTTGTATACATGAGGGTAATATTCATTATGCTTGAGGGAAGTCACCTGAGGGATTCGTTCCTTCTTTCCTGAGGTTAAGGAATTGTATGTCTGAGGACAATGTTTACTTGAATATTCATTGTGGTGATTTCTTATGTAGTACCTACCATGATAAAGCATGTTCTTGGCATTATTATTATCTTTTCTTATTAGATAGCCTGTTGTGGTTTTTGCTGTGGCACTGGTATAGAAGATTTTCAGTCGAGGCTAAGTATCGGGAAACTCATAATTAAATTGTATTGAATTGTTAAATAATTATTAAACTGGTAATGTAATTGGTAGGAATGGTTACTTTTGAGTACTTCCCAGTTTACTGGATTTTATTACCGCACACTGTTGTTACACATTTTCACTAATAGTGGGGCACGTTCCTTTGGTGGTTTCCTACTAGGATTTATTTATCGCACCCTGTTTGGGTAATTTCTTGGGCCCAAACATATTATGTTACTGCAGGTTCCAATAAATGAAAGGGTCCCTACACAGGTACTTTATTTTTCCAAACGATTAGGAGAAAATGGGACCAAGCTCAGGCTTGCGATGCTGTTGCATTCCTGTTGCACTACTTTAGTTTTTTTGGAAATAATTGTACATTGTGTTGTATTGTATTATATTGCAGTTTATCCTGCTTTGGATGATTTCTTTGAATTAGAGGCATGTTGCATCATCACATATATGACTGTTGGTTATGTTTTATTTTATTTCCATTGTCTGTTTTGGGTCTATATTTTATACTGCTTCTTCATTGTATGTTTATATTTATTTCTGCTGCACTACACTTTGAAAAGATGAGGGCATAGTTTCCACACTATTAGTCCTCGGCCCTCACTGCCAATCGGCAACCTCTGGTGTGTGGGGAAATGCACTTGAGGTTATGTAACCAACTGGGTTTGGGGCACCCGTTGTGTGGAACCCAGATCCAAGACGATAAAAAGTTGTATCAGAGGCGTTTCTTTTCATTGACTTACTGTTTGGAGCCTATAGTTAGGGATAAGATGAAATTGGTACTTGGTAATAATTTTTTCCCAGGAGTAGCTAACCAGTGTATAGGGAAAATCCAATCTACCTCGTTTAATTTCATTTTTTCTAGTTTTTCAATTTTACAGTTGATTTGATTTTCACTGTTAGGTGATACACTTGTGGTGTGATGTTTATATTTTATAATTGGGTTCTATTTAGTTACAACCTGATGAGATGAGGGTATTCCATCCCATGCATCATTTAGGCAGATTTTATAATCACATGTCATGCATAGATTCCATGCCATGTAGGTGCATTAGAAATTTCATGTTGTTGAGATGGATTTTGTACTAGACAATGCTTGTTGTTTTGATAGGTCCCTTGATAGATATTCCTACTATTTAATGGGTATTGTAATGTAAGGTTTTTTTAATGAACTCCAAACATTGGTTCTTGAGGTGTATGGGCCCTCATCAACCATAATTTGGTGGATCATCGACTATTTTACCTTGTTATAACATGTATAAGATACCAAGATTTGGTTCGTAGGTAGTATTGGCCCTCACAGATCAGAATTTGGCACTTTTGTGTTCATTTTAGTGTTTTTATGGACTTTGGAGTAGTTTTTAAGGCTTACAATCTGAAAAAACCCAGAATACACACCATGTAGTTTTAACTACATGCCCTGTGTTCATCTATTTGGGAATAAATGATTTATCTTAAGTACACTCCATGTAGTCTCTAACCGTGTCATATGCCATGTGAGAAGAGACACATGATAAGGAATTTCATGGGGAAACAAGTCGTGTACTGGTTGTAGATGCTGTGTAGGGTTGAACCTGTGTCGGCCTGTGTAACTAACAACAGGGACGGGTAAACCATAAGCTATACAAACAGTGTCAGGATTAAACACACCGTGTAGTCTGACCCAGGTAGTCAGCTGTGTAGTGAACATACACGGGTCATTTGGGGGCTTCTTAGTACACACTGTGTTCATCTGGAACACGTCGTGTAGTGTAATATGGGTACATAGGCCATGTCACTAACAACACGGGCCGATAAAGGTTGTCTAGTACACGATGTGTCTCCCTTGAACACGCCATGTAGTCTAGTTTTGTAAGACTTGAATTTTTATTTCTCATATTCCCTTCTTACATTTCTGGTTCTTAGACCTTGATGATCTTTTTGATCAACTTTGAGGAGCACGAGTGTTCTTGAATATTTACTTGAGATCCGAATATAATCAGTAGTGCATTAGACCATCGAACATACCACTTATAGCCTTTCTGAGCCGATATGGTCTATACAAGTACTTGGTCATGCCATTTGGACTCACAAACACGCCAGCATATTTCATGGCTATGATGAGTCGTGTGTTTAACCCATATATGGATTCTTTTGTGGTAGTCTGTGTAGACTATATCTTGGTTTTATTTCACACTCGACACAAACAAGACACCCATATTGAGATCGTACTTAGTACACTGAGAGAGAATCAGTTATACACTATTCTCTCAAAGTTCCACTTTTGGATAGACAAGATTTACTTCCTAGGTAATATTATCTCAGAGGTAGGAGTTGCAGTAGACCCAAATAATGTGAGAGCAGTAGTTTTCAGTGAGAAGACTAAGAATATGTTTGAAAATGGAGTTTCTTGGGGGTTGGAATGTTACTATATGTGCTTTATATAGGACTTCTTTTTCTTAGCAGCACCATTGACAGGTTTGACTAAGAAGGGTATGGAGTTTGTTTGTTCAGAAGCTTGCGAGACAGACTTTCAGGAGCTGAAGAGAAGGTTGACATGAGAACCAGTCCTAATAATTCTTGAGAAAGGGAAGAGCTATATAGTTTACTATGATTCATCAGGTATTGGGCTGGGAGTTGTGTTGATGCAGGGTGATCGAGTAGTTGCGTATGGGTCTCAGCAGTTGAGGCCACATGAGAGAAATTACCCGACACATGATCTCGAGTTGGATGTAGTTGTTCATGTGTTACATTGTTAGAGATATTATCTCTTGGTAGAAAAAATTTTGCTGTTTACAGACCACATAAGTCTTAAATACATATTTACCCAGTGTGATATGAATTTGAGACAGTAAAGGTGGGTTGGATACCTTCATTCCTTCGACATTGAGCTTTCTTATACACCTGGTAATGGTAATGCAGTGGCAGATGCACTGAGTAGGAGGACTCATGTACATGCAGTGGGGGAGGCCAGTGGTGTGTGGATGTTTATGGCTGTGTTCTCTGAGATGCATTTGGAGTTTCATGATAGTCAGGGGTGAACCTATCTTTCATCATTATCAGTGAATTCTACCCTCTTGGATAGAGTGATGATGAGACAACTTTCAGATTTAGAAGGCCTAGTTCTATGAGAGTCGGTGGAAAGTGGGGACACTCCTCTTGGTTGGACAATAGGTGAGGACGAGGTACTATGTATCCATGGACGAGTGTGGGTTCCAGGGGATATACGCGAGGAGTTGATGTGGGAATTTCATGCTTATTCATGGGCAGTGCATCCTGGAGTTACCAAAATATACCGTGACTTGAGAAGTCAGTATTGGTGGCCGGGTATGAAAAGAGAGGTATCTAGTTTTATTAAGTGATGTTCTAATTGTCCGCAGGTGAAGGCAGAGCATCAGAGGCCAGCCGAACTATTATAGTAGTTACCCATTCCGGAGTAAAAATGGGATGATGTCGCGATGGTCTTTGTGACCGTGTTGTTGGGGTCACCTTGAGGCAATGATGTCATATGGGTTATTGTGGACAGTCTTATGTATGTAGCACAATTTTCCCAATCAAGGAGACCTTCAGTGTAAACAAGCTCAGTCAGTTGAATATCTGAGAGGTAGTATATCTTCCTGGGGTCCCTCTTTCTAGCATTTCAGATAGGGATTTATGTTTTACATCTCGTTTCTATAAGTGTTTTCATTGGGCACTGGGTACCCAGGTGCTTCTGAGCATAGATTTCCATCCTCAGACCGATGGCCAGTTAGAGCATACAATACAAGTGCTATAGGACATGCTGGATTCATGAGTCCTGGACATTGGGGTTTATTGGAAGAAGTATATACCCATGGTGGAGTTTTCATACAATAATAGTTTTCAGGAAACTATTGAGATAAAACCTTATGAGGCTTTATATGGTAGGCCATGCCGATCACCCTTTTGTTGGTTGGAGGCAGGAGATGCAGCTTTACGGGTACCACGTCTCATACAGGAGACTTCAGAGCAGGTTCAGTTGATTCAGAAGAAGATGGCTACTGCATAGTCTCGTCAGAAATCTTATGTTGATCGCCGAATAAGACCCGTGGAGTTCATGGCTGGGGATCAGGGTTTCTTGCGTATTTCACCAAGAATGGGACACAGGTGGATCAGGAGACATGATAAACTTTCACTGATGTATGTACGGCCTTTTGAGATTCTAGAGAGAGTCGGACCGGTTGCATATGGGTTGCAGTTACCATTGTGGTATCATACCATGCACAACGTCTTCCATGTTTCATAGCTACACCGTTATCAATTAGACTCATCACACGTTTTTCTGCCCGAGGAGGTTGACCTTCAGGTTGATGCATCTTTTGAGGAGCATCTGATTCGTATTATTAATAGGAGCACGAAGGTTCTCTGAGGCCGGTCATTTCCTCTCATATGGGTGTTATGTAAGCATGGCCGAGTACATGACAAAACCTGGGAGTGGGAGTCCGGCATACATGCTTAATGGCCTGAGTTATTTTCATCTTTATCTTCACCACCATTTGAAGTGAATTTCGGGGACGAATTTCTTTAAGGGTGGAAGTTTTTAAGAACCCGGTTCTTATTCATGAGGTAAGAGATTCTACTTTTCCCTTTTCCTTAAGTGTTTTTGAGAAAACAAGGGAAATGTGGTAAAAATGCCATATTTATGGGTACACGCTGTGTACTTTTTCCACACATCATGTACTTTGGTTGTGTGGGACGTGTATGAAGGGCGTGTAGGCATGTCAGGGATTAATGGTGTAAAAAATAACTACATGTTGTGTACTTAGTAATACATGTCATGTAATCAGTCTAAATGTGAACAATAAGGTAGTGGAAGTATCCACTAGAGGAATGACAGTACACACTGTGTACTTAGTAATATACACTGTTTAATTAGTCAGCAGATAAACAGTAGGGCGGTGGAGAGTAGCCGCCAGTGAATAGTTAAAAAGAAATTAAACACCGTGTACATGAGAGTATAGGCCATGTAGTTATGTTTTTCCATTAAAAATAGGTATTAGCCTCATCATTCGGTAGAGGAGGCATAAAACGCACCAAGAGATGTAGGATAGGAGGCCATGACTTGGAGGAGCTCTCGAGCGCGCACCGGGACTCTAATTCATCCGTCGTCAATCTCGTTTGAACTCTGCGGGTGAGATCTTCTCTATTCATGAACCTCTCATTTCAATTATTTCCCTATGGGATGTTATTTGGGTTTGAACGGGTGATATTTTATCTCAGATATATGTCATTATTGGTTGTTTTGGGAGGATCCTTTCACGTATATCGATCAGAGGAGATCGAGGTAGGTGGTCTTGTGTTTAATTCCCACTGTCGAGTTGATTTTGTGTGCCGTTGAGCTATGCACCCATGTTCGGGTGTTGTATGGTTGATAATTTTACCATTGAAATACCTATAATTGGATAGGTAATATATTTAATAAGTATAAACTGCTCTTTGGGATCATTGCTTTGATCTAGGGCCACCCTGAGGGTGCGTTTCCCTTGTTTAGCCATTTGGCAAGGACACCTGTGGGTATACCATGATGATAGCGTGTTTTGAGTTTTCTTGAGAGGAAAAATATATAAATTTTTTTCTTATGTGTTGGTCATGGCTTAGTTACTTGATTTTCCTATGAAATATCTGAGGGCGGTGTTTTGTTTAGCCTGAGGGTAGTGTTCATTTCACCTGAAGGCAACATTTCTTATGCCTCTGGGTAGTAGATTTTGTGCCTGAGGGAAATACCTTGTATACCTGAGGGAAGTATTCATTATGATTGAGGGAAGTAATGTGAGGGATTCGTTCTTTCTTCCCTGAGGGTAAGGACTTGTATGACTGAGGACAATGTTTACTTGAATATTCACTGTGTTGATTTCTTATGATGTACCTGTCAAGCTAAAGCACATGCTTAGTATTATTATTATCTTTTCTTGTTAGATAGCCTATTGTGGTTTCTACTATGACATTGGTATAAGAGATTCTCGGTCGAGGACAAGTCTTAAGAAACTCATAATTCAATTGTATTGAATTGTTAAATAATTATTAGTCAGGTAATGTAACTGGTAAGAATGGTTACTTTTAGTACTTTCTAGTTTACTACATTTCATTACTGCACACTTCTGTTGCACATTTTCACTTATAGTTGGGCATGGGCCTTTGGTGGTTGCCTACTGGGATTTACTTCTCACACCCTGTTTGGGGTCTTGTCTTGGCCCCAAACAGATTATGTTGTTGCAGGTGTCAATAAGGGCACGGGTCCCTACACAGGTACATGATTGTTCTAGAGGAGTAGTAGAGCATGGGACCGAGCTCAAGCTTGCGATGCTGCTGCATTTCTATTGCACTACTTTAGTTTTTTTTTGGTGGTACTAGTACCTTGTGATGTATTGTGTTAGATTGTAGTGTATCCTGATTTGGTTGCTTTCTTAGAATTAGAGGCACATTTCATCATTATATATATGACTGTTGGTTACTTTTTATTTAATTTCTGTTGTCCGTTTTAGGACTATATAGTTTACTTCTTCCACTTTATATGTTTATATTTATTTCTGCTTCAATACACTTTGACAAATGAGGGCATAGTTTCCCCACTATCAGTCCTCAGCCCTCGCTGCTAGTTGACAGCCTCTGGCATTTAGGGAAATGCGCTTGAGGTCATGTGACCAACCGGGTTCGGGGCACCCGTTGTGTGGCACCCAGATCTGGGATGTTACACCACTAGAAACCATGATATCATCTTAGGTACCTAATGGTATCCCAAGTTGGGTTTGAGTACAACCCTATAGGACAACACCACTGATTTCTACAAAATATAAAGTCATGACTGATAGTGCATTAAAGTACTAGATATATGATAAGGAAAAATGGAATATTCGATGCCATTAATTAACATTATTAACTTTAACCATTTTATTCACTTAATCCAATTTCATTACTTATTCCATAGGTTATCCATTTACATCATTTAATCAATGACATATGCAAATCAATTACTATGCACAAAAGAAAAATTCAAGTTCCCTATCTCTCTAGGGGTAAAAAATCATAAAAATTTAGAACAAACCTACCTTGAGTATTCATTCTAGGAAATCTCATCAAATTCAACCGTTATGAGCATAGAGAATTAGTCATCTTCACTAACTCATGAGTTTTGGGGTGGGGTTTTGACATCATTCTAACCCTTTCAATGGACATAGATCCTCATGTCCAATACCCAACAACTACCATGCCATACACACATAATTATTTATTGATTTACCAGTTATACCATATCACAAACCATACAAAAATCAATAAACATACCATTTACTATTCACATTTTATTAAAAATATGAATAATCATCAACACTTAACCCATTTATACATTTACCATTTACATAGCATATCCTATTTAACCCATTTTTCGTTATCATTCCATAACCCATTATAAAAATAAAAAATTCTTAAACTATGGACCATTTCACATATTATTCAATTATCATGAATTTGACCAATTAACATATTCATCATTTTGATTTCATTAATCCAGTTATGAATTTCAACTACAATTCATAAGATATTAGCTCAAGCACTTTAATTAATCCATCCCATTTCATATTCATCCAAACAATCCCTTATTATACTATCAAAGTCTTGACACAACTACAAGTATTTCATTTTCTACTCAAATAATTTACCAACATGTTTATCATGGGATATAACTTATCACTAGTCAATTATATGCTTAACATTACAATTTTCCATGTTTAGGGATGTTGGTACACCACATGGGTGGACCAAAATCAGTCAAGTAAGTGTCAATGCATCCCATGAGGATCATGAGGAGTTTAATTCAACAATTATCCAACAATTATACCGAATATTACTAAAGAAATAATATTCACAACAGAATAGAAGCAATCACATACACACACATATTATCCAATTAACTTCAAGTCTTTGAGATATAATATATAGACCACCAACTTCAAATCCATAGATGAACACTCGCTTAACCATATCCTTTGACTATTATTCAAACACCATTTTAAGACTATAGCTAATATCCAATAGAAAATAAGGGGGTTAAAGGATTTGAAAGGAGAAGAAAAAATCTAAAAGGCTTAATCCTAAAAAGGGATGAACAAGAAGCATTAGTCATAATAAGTGCTTCGATCTTCACACAAAAACACTCATAACATCCTAGATTCAATGTAAATAAATCCTTGGGAAGACATAGTAATTTTGGTTCATCACTAGGGTTTATGGAGAAGGAATAAGGGATGAAATTATGTAGAAAACTTAAAATAATTAAGGGGGAAATTTTAAAATAACTATTTCAAAGAGACAGGGTTTGACAGCATAATATTCCAAAATATGTGCCAATTTTGAACCATTATATCTCTAATAGGGGATAAGTCACACCGTTACCTAGGGTTTCTAAACAGTAACAATCCATGTTTTAACCATGTGAAAATGATCTATACATGTCCACATGGATTGTCATCCCCCATTTCGTTGTTTACTTAACCATTCACCCAACCTCTTTGTTAGCATGGTTTGGTGCACAATGACCTCTAACTTTTCTCTAACTATGAAACATTCATGGGCTAGCCAAATTCTATTTTCATTCATTTCCCAAACCCCTAGGACACCCCAAGCCTCCTTATAGTCCTGTTAAACATTACATTAAACAAAATTAATAGATTTAACCCAAAAATTAAATAATTTTATACCTCCACTATGTCAAAGATCGTACATAATCTTTCTTATGAGGAGTATCTGGTGAAGATCTTGGAACATAGAGTTAATTTCCAACATAACAAGACAACTATCCTTGCCAAATTACCCTAGTGAAACTATAAGTATAAAGTGGTGAAATGGGATCCTTAAGAAAGAGTGAAAAAAAGTACCCACATTTTTTTACAATAGTGTTTGTAATTAATTTTTTGGGTGAAATTTATCAAGTGTTGAATAATGTAACAACCTAGAAATTTATACATAGAAATTTAACTTTTAAATACATATCTATCTCATATTAGGTAATATATATAAACTAAAATCAAATTATATTTTATTCATAACATAAAATTTTTATAATATTACCTTTTGGATAACAATTTACCTTATGGGATAGTAATAATATATATCAATTTATTGCTTTGAAATACATTTTTTTTAAAAAAAATTATTGAATTTTATGAAAATATATCAAAAACTATATTTTATCACCTTTATAAATTTAATATAATAATATTACATCAATTATTATATTAATCACGTGATAATGACCTTAGTATTAGTTTTTGGTATTTTTTGAAATAGTCTATTTCAGGTGAATATTAGAAATGTAGTTTTTTTTAATGTTAACTTCTATTAGAATGGAATAAAAATTTCTAAAATAATTTTATGTAAAATTAATGTATTAGGAGTAAAATGATACATTTTTAAACAAAATAAAATCTATTTTGACATTTTTGAACAGAAGTAATATTTTTCAATAAATGAAACTATTTTGGGTATTTTATTTTAATAAAATATTATTTTGTAAAAATTAGGTTTTGGATTGATTTAAAATTCACATATCCTTTATTTTTATTATAATATGATAATTTATATCATTAAAATAAAATAAATGTATAATTTTATCATTCACATAGATCATAATCTAAAAAATACATTTTTATCTTCTAAAAACTGGTTTTTACACAGTATATGCAGTATTAGTTTTATTTTATTAAGGTTATATGATGGATGAAATTGAAATTTTTGATAATATATTCAATAAAATAATCTAACACACATACAATAGTTATTACTAAAGATGGAAAAGATTTATTTCATTCTAAGAAGATATAATATTCTGAAAAAAATTATAGTGAAAAAACTTTTTTTGAAAAAAAACAAAATTAAAACAACCTAAATGAAGGGACTTTAAAATAGTATTTTTGGAAAGAGATGTATAAATTATTCTAGTAGTACCATAAAAGAAATGAGATTAATATATCTAACCTATTTTATTTAATCTTCATTATCATGCTAATTTTCATCTCAAGAAATATAGTTGATGATGTAATTCATGTTTGAGAGAAAATCCAAGCATTTTATCCATTGTTACATCAATTTCCAGTATAAATGATAGTTACTAAATCTAATAGCATGCACGATAGAAGTGGAGTAGCATTCAAAAAGTAAATTTTTTCCTTACTTTTTATCATTCCATATCTACCAATTTGATCAATCCTATTATTTTAGCCTCAAAAGTTGATTCAATTCCACAAGGTCTATAAAGGAATATCATGGTATTATGAGGATGGACTCTAAAAAGTACACCAAATATGATACGATCATTATTAGATATTGAAGAACCATAAGTGTTATATTTGATCCATGAAATAAAAGGTGAGTTCAGTATGACTACCTAATTTCTTTCGGGATAAAAAAATTACATGTACTATCAAAATATTTTTGAATAGAAAATTCTTGTATATATTTGTTAAAATGATCACTCTAGATGTAGTTGGAATTCCAAATAGCCACCATTATTTTGACATAGAAGATTAAAATCTAAACGATTCTTGGTCATGAATAATACTATTCTTGTTAGACTAGATGATATTAAAAAATTCAATAGTGGACACTATGAGAAGATTCATTATGTCGTGAGATAGATCATGGATGCATAAAGCCTTGATGAGATCCAGGATTGGACCTTTATGCGGCAGACACACTTCAAAAATGTCAGGGAGCATCTTACACATGGTAGAAATTATTTTATCTCTTAGGAAAAGATGATTGAAATATTTTTTATACTGGCGGAACATGCTTCCCAAGGATAACAAGGTGATTGCACCTAATTGTAGGAATCCATATACTAGGATCATAAAGAAGGTTATCCTTCACAGATGCATGAATCTAGATGGTGTAATCCATTTTATTGAAGTTTTTAATATAATTGAAAAAATTTGCATAGATATAATTTCTAAAATAGATACTTTATTTATGAACACTATTCATAGCATTTCCCCAGATCATAATATCATCATGATGCAAGGAATTATAATTATTCACAATTTTCATAATAACATCAGAGAGGATATCTATATTTTACATCTAACATTTGATTGAAATATTGAGGTGAGCTTCTTAATTAGAGTATCTAACCATATCCACAGGTGGCATAAATATCCAACTATCCATCCAAAATTTTATGTTTTAATTCACATTAACAATCTGATGTGAGTTTAACGAAATAACAGAGAAAACTATTTAAAGTACAACTAGACCGAGGATTCAACATAATTCATGCTCCCAAATTTTAGCTTCATATTAACCTAGATATGATAATTCTTTGAGAGAATAATTTTCCTTTGAAAAATATCGAGATAATGTGAAATTTAAGGGATTTATTGTTATTAAAAGGGTTCTTGATTCCAAGTCATCCAAGAGAATAATGTTTACAGCCTTAAATCTCAGGCATGTCAATGATGTTTCTTTCATGTATGGGAATAATTAAAATTATTTTTGCATGGATGTATTCATATTCTTGTGCAGATTAATGGTCCATTTATATAACATAAAATATTAAAAAAATGGAGACAATAATATTTTCCACAAGGCACACTCTTTCCCCAGCTGAAAGAGACATTCATTTCCAAGATTCTAAGAGTCTTCAAACTTGACCCAAGATATGCTTAAAATTAAGAGATCTCGACCTTCCCCCAAAAAAGGTTCCCCAATGTACTGAATATTAATACTCATTTGATTCCTAGTTTTTTTATAATATCCACATTTTTATTTGGTTAAATATTTTTCCTAAAGAAAATAAAATATTTTTTCAAATTGATATCATTATCTAATATTCTATTATAATATAAGAATAATTTTTTATATTCAAAATATGATTTTTCTTTTTTAATAATCCAGTTAATGTCAAAATCATAAAATATGAGTGTATTACTAAATAAATACATTAATACTATGATGGTATTTAAATTACCAATATCCAACAAATTTATAAAAATCCTACTAGGATAATCCTCTATAATAGAAAAGATTATATAAAAAGGTGGATCTCCTTGTCTAAACCCTCTTGAGAATGTGAAGTATCCCTCAAGAGATCCATTAATAAAAATAGATATTTTTTGTTGATGTTAGAAGAATTTTTATCCAATAAATAAATTCATCATCAAATACAAAATTCATATGGATTTTATAAATGATGCCCGAATCCATAATGTTAAAGGATTTTTGATATGGAACTTCAAAGAAATATTTCCAACCCTGCTAAAATTTCATAACAAATTCATAGATTCCATGGTCATGATATCGAAATCATATATCTTCCCACCTTAAGAAATCCAAACTATTTTCATGTTATAATATTATTTATTATTATGTCAAACCTATTAGTAAAAATTCTACCGATAATTTTATGTACAGTATTAACTAGAGCCACCAACCCAAAAGATTAAATTCCATATAAATTATCAACTATTGGAATGAGAATAAGAAATTGAGAATTTCATTTTTTTTGAGAGAACCACATTTTATGAAATTTGTGAGCTGCGTACAAAAATTATATTGATTAATTTCCTAAAATTATTGAATGGAAATTGTGAAACCATCAAATCCAAGAGAACATCTATTATTCAAGCCGAATACTACATCATTAATATTGAGATTAATGATAATTGACGCTATCTTGGAATTATCATCATCCTTAACCACTTTATGAATGATACCATCCATCAAATAAGATTTTATTGGGGTACCATTAAAGAGATTCATAAATAAAGATATCCCTTTATTATAAAGGGGTTTACTATCATCCAAAGCCTTTTTAGCATTCATGATTAGTGATAGTGGTTGGGTAACTTCCCCAAATCACTAAATAGAGTTGAAATAATTTTTATTTCTATCAATATAATATACCCTCATAAGTTTTAATGTATTTATTTTAATCCTATCCTTTAGATTCAAGAGATCATTGAGATTAGTTTAAACCTCATCCTAATCTTCCATATTCCATGAAAATTAAATACTAGTACCGAACTCTTGAATAATTTATTGGTTTTCTTCAAGAGAAGAAATATTCAGGTCTAATTCAATAAAAATTATTTTATACACTATATAAAACACCACTTGAGATGTTTAATATTGAAAACATAATTCAATTCATTTTACTTGTAATAAGTTCAGGTCCTTATGTCCTTGAAATTCTTTTAAAAATTTGGTTGATTGGCCATGCATTTTTAAACATGAATGGAAAGGGAAGTTTTAATTTATTTTTTACGAGTAACATGTCTATGGGTTAATGGTAATAATTTATTCTATCCAATTTAGCACATGAAATAGAGAAGAAGAATTCAAAATTTCCTCCTTCAAAAAATATCTATCTATCTTACTAGCCACCATTATATTGAGGAAATTATTATCTCAAATGTATTTTTTCCCTCCAGTTTGATCTCAAAAAGTCTACTGCTCTCAATGAAATCCCTGAACTCACTTTATGATATTGAATTATTCAAAGAGAGTAGTTTCTAATGAGGATATATTATTGAGTTGAAATACCAAATTAAAATCCAAGGATCACTGTTCTTATTCGAAATGGGAAATATTTATATCCACAAATTTCATCGATCCCAATATCTGATAAAGGAATATGAAATATAGAAAAATAGTTCTTTTCCATCAAATTTAAAGATGAATGTGATAAGATGTTCACTAGAACTGAACAAAACATTACTCTCAAGTCTAAAATGATTCCAAATCTAGATCCTCCTGATATCCAAATTAGAATGATTCACACCCAGCATGTTAAATCCACATTTTTACATTGAATAGATTCTGGCATATGAGGACATTTTTGGTTCAGAAAACCCAATAAAATCAGGACTGTGACTTTTTATGACTATCTTATGGGAACAAATAGTATCCGGGTTGGAAGGACCCCAATTTTTAGAAAATAGTTCTTCCATTTTTTATTTCATGAAGGGGTGGAACCCATTATAGTTTTCATAGTTAAATTTATTAACTTACATTATTTCATTAGGAGTTCATCATTTTTGGAATTTACTATAGTTTTTTCATTCACCTATTCAATATAAATATCTTCTATATTTCTATGAGTTTTTTAGTATTTGAAGGTGTAACAATGGAATCCCCAACAACATTTATTTCAATATCTTTTTTCACTGAATTTCTAGAATTTTGTGGTACCATGAGATTTGATTTTCCAAAACCATTGACTTATTATCCCTTTTGATCAACAATATAGTCCAGGGATATTATTATACCTTATATTTTGATTAGATATTATTTTTATGACTGAGATAATCATGTGTGTATCTCCTAATAATGTAACGATACTACCAAATACTTAATTTCATTAGAAAATTATGCAGCCAAGCCATTGTTAATGGCATCTATTAAAGTCATATATGTATTCTTATTTTAATATTGAGATAAAATAAATCTAAATATCCCCAGAATGTAAATTATTTAATGGTATCAACTTCATTTTTAGGCATAATATTAAATTAACAAGATACATATTTGTTACCATGGTGAAATAGTTTTTATTCAAAGAATGAGGATTTTCTATTTTGTTTATTTTTTAATTAAAATGGATTTATTTTAAAATAAATTTTGTAAAATGAATTTTAGATATATATATATAAAAAATAAATCAACACTCATTTAATTGATAATTAATATTTAATAAAACTAAGAACACTAAAAAATTAAAATGTCATATTTTTACAAAAAATGGGTTTCTACAAATTATATAATTTACTTTAAATTATTTTTTATCATATTTAGTACTATAATTAGTTTAAATGGAACCTAAATTAATATTAATCATGTTTGAATTTATTAATAATGTTCATATTATGTTTCATTATATTAAATAATAACCATGATTGATTTTAATCATGATCAATAAGTGTTGAAATGTGTAATCTAATCTAGCTTGAATTTCACTAGATATATTTGAAATACACAACTTCTATAGTACCTTTGTTAGGTTGGAAATTGATACATACATTTTCCCTGAAAATTTTACCACTTAATTCATGAAAATAACTACACCCACCTAACTGCAATGTGATAATATTCTAACCCCTTACCAAACTAGTTTCCATGGAAAGTCCCCTCATTTTCACTTATAAAATGAGCTCACTCCCACCCTTTATCTCATCAAAATACACAAAAAGGAATTTATCCAGAATTTAATTCGCCTTTTCCTATATAAATCCCTCTCAAAGTGTTATAATGGTTATATGTTATCATCAAATATTGAAGAAGTTAATTATAAATGTTAGTGATATCCTGCACCTCCATTTGTTTCATGTAATAATTTTTTGAGAAGATATTTGATTTTAAATTTATTATAATTTCATGTGTTTATAATAAAACTTATACTATCTAAATTATTTCCTAATAATATTATGTTAATATTATCTCCCATTAATCCCATTTCATAATCCCTCTTTATATAGATATGTTTCTTGTGAAATCACTCATTGATTATCTCCCTCCATTTTCCAATTCATGGTCTTATTCTATTAAAATACTTTTTTCCCATATAATTATGATTTCTTATGTTTACAAAAAATTTGTTATACTAATAATTTTATGCTAATATATTCCATGTAATTTATGTTTCTATCATCTCAATAACATTTTATATGTTTCTAATTATTTTTTAATTAATTATGTTTATCATATTTTTCATTACTTATGTTCAATCAATATTTGTTATGTAATTAGAGAATTTTTGTAAAAAAAATTCAATTTCTAATAAATTAGGTTTTGTAATGGATTTGCCTATGTGAATATTTGTATACATCAAGAAATAAACTATGTCAATCAACTACATAAATAAATCACCTATGTAAATTTTTCTAGGTCGCGGATACAAGTATGTGGATATAAGTTATGTCAATGAATCACCTACATGATAAAATAAGTGTGTTGAGGAAATGACAATGTGAATCAAATATATATATATATTGTAATCCAATATGTAAATTATATCCATGGAATATTCATCTATATGGTTTAAATTGGATATATTATTTAGTCACCTATGTTAAAATTCAGATACATGAGAAAAATGAATGGGTGGTTTTGATACTTAAGGAAATCAGATACGTGAAGATTGAATATATGAATAAATTTTTCTATATGAATTTGAATCAATGGAATTCATATCTGTGGTTATCCATAATTGGATATCTTATTTATTAACAAACATATTTAATATTTTCGTAGTACTTTACATTGAAATGAATGTTTTTATTGATGTGTTAAATATTATACAATCACTTTATGGTTGAAGTTCATTCATAAAAGGATAAAAGTATCATGAGAAGAAATTAGTAAAAAATAATTTATTTCACAATGTTTTTGTTGATATATTTTCATGAATAGGAAATATAGAATTTAATTTTGTGCACATATTATATGGGATACATGTTGTGCAATAAAGTGAGAAGTTTCCTATACTATTTGAAAAAAGGCATAAGTAAGAAAGGATATTGCTAATAACTTCCACTCTATCTCTATCATGATTTTTTTATTCTTCTTGTAGATGAAATGATAAATTAAAATAATAAAATAGTGTTCTACAGGTGATCTTTCAATATGGACTCTTTTTTTAGCAGACTCTCCTTGAGCTACATTTGAATTTTTTTCTCTACTAGTGTAATCTTATTTTATAAAGTAGCATATTTCCATGATGGGATTCATTTTTGAAAAACTTCATTATTATTTCCTACTATTTTATGTGAGAACTTGTTATATTTTTTGTTTTAAGGATGGTGTTTTGTAAATACATGTAGGTTACTGATAAAAGCACTTGATTTTGTACTGAGTGATGAATTCTTGCATGTTGTTGGGATGTCCCTAAAAAATGGTTTTGTTCATGTGAAAATCACTATGCTCTTGGAGTTGAGTATTGATTAATTTTACCAAGGGATATATATTTCCTGACCCAATCTAAATCTTTATTTTTCTATATTTTCCTTTCTTATTTTATTTTTATTCATTTATTTTGTTAATAAAAACATAGAACTTATCAAATCTATAAGATGGTGATCTAATGTGAAGAAAAATTTCTAGAACTCAATTCACCCCTTTCAGTATTACTATAGTCATTTTTTGACTAACAATTATTATTATAGTAATTGATCTAGTGGTTACCAGTCCAATAGGTTAATGTATTATGATAATCTATAAAATGGTTTCTATGATTGAAAACAAATAATCTATGTCTATAGTAAGATCTCCTTAAATTAAAGGATGAAATTATGGTTGTTGGAATAAAACAATTATTATCTATTAGAAAAAACATGTCTTAAGGTTTATTTAAAATATGTAAAGCCATAAACTATTTCAAAAGAAGAATTAGAGAAGTGGCATTCGACTAAAAAGTGAGATTTGATCTAAAATAACAATATATTAATGTTATATTATGTGGACTAGGTGCTGATGAGTTCAAATGAGTTTTACAATGTGAAATAGCTCATGAGATGTGGACAACAATATTTTTTCCAATAAATTGGCTAATAAGTTAAGACAACTTGTATACTGTAGTAACAACATGAAGTTTTTCATGTTCAAGATGGTTGATGGAGAAACTATAACATAAATATATGGATGGTTCTTAGAGTTTGTAAATAATGTTTCTTCTCTTTGAGCACCAATTCATGAATTTGATCAAGCACTGAGTGTTCTCAGAGTGATACTATCTAAGTGGAGTTTAAGATCTTTTTCCACTAGTAAATATACTATTGTGAATGATTTCAACATAACAAATATACTTTGAAAAATAATCATGTATGAGGTTGAGATAAAATATAATGTTAGTGAATGTTGGTTCTAGGCACAATTCAAGTGTTACTGTAGAGGGAGATATGTTAAAATTCCTTTTAATAATCACTACCAAAACAAATAGGGGGGATCTTGGACATCAAATTTATAAATAATTTATTTAATATCTGAGGAAATAAATTACTAGACTAAGGAACATTCATCATTTATGATTGTTGATTTTCTAAAAAGGCATTTTCAGTTTTCATTATTTATGCTTGTGACGATTCAAGGGTAGAATCCCTATAGTGGTGATCCACATATGCTCAAATGATCTTTAGGAAATTACAATCCTTATTCAGGTGCTAGAACGAAGCATTGAATTTATTTTTTTGCTCATTGTTGATTACTTGTTCTTCATTCTTCAATAAATTATCTCATCAATTTCTCATTCTAGAGAGAGAGAGAGGATGAGGAGTTAAGAAAGAACTCATTGTATGCAAAAAATCTTTATTTCCAAACATGGAATTGGTTTCAAATTCTTTACACAATAGACATAAACGTCTATTTAAAGAGATGGGATATTCGTTAAAAAATCTAATTGCACATGATCCATTAAATATAATTATAATTATTAATAAAATCCCATGCCACATAATAATAATATTATTATTTTGTGGTGTGCCAAATTGTGAAAAATGGATAAATAATATTTACCAACACATAAATAATTATTTTATCATAGGACACTATCATGGACCATTATAACTTTTATTTCATTTACTGATCACCTGAATAAAAATTTTATTCTCATAAATAAATATTTTATTCAAAAACTAGTAAAAAATATTCATTAAATTTTCAATAAAAATAATATATATATATATTATTCAAAATCCATTTAATAAATATATATTTAATTTATGTGATCAATATAACATAAATAAAATTTTTCCACAGTCTTGAGAATGATATTTATTCCATTAATTAAATTCATATTGAATGTAATTGAGACTAAAATAAAAACTTAGTGTCTGACCATCAAGGATTAATTTTATTTAGTATTAGGAAGCCTTGACTAAAGTATAAGATTACAATCTATCAACGTGTCATAGAACCCAAGAAAAATAACTTAAAGTCTCTATGAACTCAACCACATACAAACAATCACTTTTTAAAACAATCCCTATATCACAATATCCCACCAAGCAGGTTTTGTGACAGTTTCATCAACCGATATGATCAATACATCATTATTTGATTATCTAAAATAAAATCATCATTACACCATGGACATGGAATTTGTGGAGATGGTTCTAAAGACAATTACACACTGACTAATAGGAATATCTGATGACACCAAAACACGAAAAATTACTCCTGGAATCTCTATTTTCAAAATATACCATCATAGAGATTACATAGTGAAAACATCATGAGAATAAGTCTCATCATCTTTTGAGTAATCTCACCGAACAGTCTATATACTATGCGTCCCATCTTAGTATGTTATCCAATCATAGAACTATATTAAAAATATTTTTATTTAAGTTCAAGGATCTCATCATATCAGGGAACTACTATGACCTTAACAATGCGAAAAATAATGTAGGTCATTGTTACATTAAATTCATGTGAAATAATTAATAATAATTAATAAGATGTTTAATTTAATATTTAATATGTGAAATATTCATCTAATCAAAGTATGAATAGTTGGTTCTAGGAATCCAACTCTAACAAACTCCCACTTGGAATAGAGCCAACTGCCTATGAAGTGAACTAAACCTAAAATTATATAATTTTTGTTCTATTTGAAGGATTTATACAATGGGTCCCCACATTTTATTCCATGGAAGTAATGCTAACTACAACCTCACCTCTCTCAAAAAAAAACCCTCAAGAGATGATACTTCCAAATTTTGTTCTTTATTTGCTGATATAACCTTGGATCTAGGTAAAGTGCCATCTTTGCTGTATTATCACAATTAAACATGACACGATATTTACTTCTAGGTACAACATCAAGATCGTGGATGAAATTGTGCATCCAATCCAATTCTTCACCTGCCTCAGAAGCTGCAATATACTCAGATTCTTCTATAGAATTTGTGACCACAACCTACTTTGAGCTATTCAAACTCACATGAACTCTTTTCAATGTGAAGATATATCCCGTATGTGACTTCATTTCATCTTGATAGATTTGGAAACTATCATCTTCATATCCTCTTATGACTAGTTCCTCATCTACTTAATAAACTATGAACATATCCTTAGTACAACTTAGATACTTAAGGATATTCTCGATTTCCATCCAATGTTGGTCACCTAGATCATCTTGATATCTTCCTAAAATACCAAATATGTGGTCTATATACATCCTAATACATGACATTGAATACTTGAATGAGGAAATTTCTAATGCATATGGAATCCTTTACATTTTATTTCTTTCCTCATGGGTGCGAGGATATATTTTCTTGGAATCATGAATTCCATGTAACTCTAGCAACAATCCCCTCTTGAATTGTTTCATAATATATCTATTTAGTATCTTATCAATATATATACTTTGACTTAATATAAGAAACCTCTTGGATCTATCATAATGGATCTTGATCTCAAAAATATATAACTTCTTTCCCATGTCTTTCATAGAAATCCATTTATTAAACCCCACCTTAATAATTTATAATACTATAATTTCATTTCAAATAAGTAATATGTCATCAAAATATACTATTAAGAAAATGACTACACTCCCACTAAATTGTTTGTTGACACAAGGCTCACAAAGAGTCTTTATAAAACCGAATTACATTATGGATTCATCAAAAACCAATGTTCCATGACCTAGATTCTTTCTTTAATCTATAAATGGATTTTTTTTGAACTTTCCTATCTTATTGGAATCCTTTGGATTCAAAAAACCTTCATGTTGTGTCATGTAGACATCATTATGAAGGATCCCATTAAGGAATGTTGTGTTGAAATCCAATTTCAAAAAATCATAGTCATGGTAAGATTCAATGAAAAGTATAATTATGATGGATTTTAGTATTGTAACTAGTTGAAAGTTTTCATCATAGTCAATGCCTTGACACAATTTAAACCCTTTTATGACTAGTGGAACCTTATAGGTTTTTTCAAAAGTCCTTCCGTGTACAGTTTCTTCATGAATACCCATTTTCAACAAATCATCTTAACATCTACAAGAGGATCTAGGAAAATCCAGAAATGGTTTCGGTACATGGAATCCATTTCATAATACAAGTATTATTTCCACTTAGAATCATTTGAGCCACATACTTCTTCCTTGTAGGTTAGAGGATAATTATAATCAACTAATAATGGGAACCATCCATAGTAACTAGAAAACTATAAGGTTCTGGTTCTCTAACCTCTCTTATACTGCTAGGTAGTACATGGGTCTCTAGAACAGTTTCTTCTTCCATAGGAAATTATTGAATCAAATCATGTTCCATCTCTTATGTGCCTTGAGCTTTGATACAAGAAATTATATCTCCCTCAGACTATATATTTTTGATATGTGCTCCCTCTCAAGTAATATGGAATGTCCTTCCACTATATCTTTTTTTGTCCAAGGGGACATATCGGTAATATCCCCTTGATTTGTTGGGGTAACCTATAAAGATATACATTGTGCCTTGGGGTGCATGTTCATTAAGAGAATATTTATTAACATATTCTTTACTTCCAAACACATGTAAGTTTGATATCATGGTTTTTCTTCAAATCCAAAATTCATATGGAATACCATTTATCGATTTAGTTGGAAATTGGTTTAGTATATGTTCCACTACTTCTAACACATAACCTCAAAAGTATAATAGAAGACACTCATGACTCATCATTGATCTCACCATATACAACATGGTGCATTTCATCTTTCCACTCATAACATTCCACTAAAGCATGTAAGGAGGAGTGAGCTAGGATATGATCCCACAATCTCATAAGTAATCAATGAATACTTTATTAAGAAATACACCACCACAGTCTGAGTAGAGTTTCATAATCATCCATCCATGATGGTTCACAACATCATTCTTATATTCCTTGAATTGATCCAAAGAATAAAATTTATACCTCATTATATAATTATTTCCATATCAACTAAAATTATATGTAAATGTTTTGATGTATGAGTACCCACCCCTTTCTTCAATAGGAAATGATCCACACACATTAGTAGGAACTAGTTCAAGAACCAATTTATCCCTTTATCCCTTCCAACTAAATGGGGCTCTGGTCATTTTCCTTGTAAACATACGTGACATACACCATGTGGTTTTAGTTCCAAATAGTCTTAATGTCAATATTTATGTAATTTTGTCAAGCGGTTTTCATTTTCATGACCTAGCCAATGACTGCAAAGATGGGTGTGGTTTGATTCATGCGATGTAACTTCCTTATAAATTTCCATTTCTTGGTTCATGTAGTCCAACATGTAATGAACATTATGTAAATGTGATTTACCATAAAAATTCTATCTTTATAAAAGAAGAAAAATATCATTCCTATTTTAAAAATGAATCCATATGTATCTAGTCTTGATATAGAAATAATGTTTTGGAAACTGAAGAAAAATTATAACAACACATTAATGCCTTGATCATTCCAGTCAATAAAGTGAGGTGGTAGCCCCTAATAGCTACAACTACATGTTTAGCTCAGTTGGATTCTCGTAGATATACCTGTCATTTCCCCTTTTTAAAAATTCTTAAATATACATGGTTCATGTATTTCAATATATATATGAGAGCAACAAGATTTATCTAATACCCAATTTTTAGAAATAGTCAAATTACACACGATAACAAACACACATGAATTTTCCGCTTGCTTCATTAACTGGGTGAAATTTCTCTTCTGGTGGCCCTTCGTTCCACATGTGAAACATACAACATTTTATTCTATTTATTCCCCTCTGATATTATTTTTCATAGAATGGAATGAAGAAACACTGGGAATCAAATGTCTTTTCATTCCCATTTCATTTGTTCACCATCAGAACATATGGCTTTTTGCACATCATAGATTTATCTAATTTGTAAAGGATGATAAGAAGATATGGAAGATACTTCTCATTTTTGTTCATATTAAAATTCAAAAAAATAGAAGAGTCTCTAAGGGAGTGATTATAGAATGATATCAGTTCCCAGTTCATCAAAGAGTTTAAACCCTAGATCCTCTAGGTGCTCAATATAGCCAATGAGATAGAATACGTGAGGCCTAACTGGGGAAACACCTCCTAGATATCTTTGAAATTACTCCTTATAAATCTCAACCTATTTCTATGTGCCTCTACTGATGTAAAGAACGTAGTGGCGTTCAAGCATGCTATATGCATCCATGTTTTATGTGATATTTCTTGAGTTCAATTGAAATTGATGAATGCATCAATCATTGAATGTTGACTGTGTCGTTCATATGTTTTTCATAGACTAGGAAATCTACATCACTCGCCTCTTGATATGGAGGATAAAATATTGAGAAATAAAAGTTTAGATTATTAGTACTTTTCATGAATACATATTTTGTGAGAAATAATAAATTAATTGTTTTTATTAAATCTCCCACTATTTTATCATGTCCAAATAGTCCTCACCATTGAACTTGGAATTTCTTGTTTCTATTCATTCGAGTGGAAGGGATCTATATTATTATTTTCATAATCCCAACATGGGTTTTCCAAGATATTTTTAATGTATTTAGGCAGGAATTTATTTTCCAATGATGAGCATAAAGATCCTTGATCCGTTGAGTGGTCTCCCCATTCCAAAAATCCAAACATGTATTTTAGGAATAGTTGCCTCCAAATTACCCCGTGTCCTGTAAGGGATACTCCTCTTGATGTAAAATGGTTAATTCAACCCAAAACCATCATAATAACTTCCCTTTTAAATGTAATTTTCTCAACATGGGTTGGTTAGACACATGGTTCTATTGAGTTTTTTTCCTTATTAATTAAACGAAGGCTTAGTTTGACTTAATGTTAGATTGAGGGATTTAATTTTATTTTGCATAAATTTTTATCTTTTTTATCCTTTACAAGTTTTATTAATATTTAAGTGGATTTTTACTTAATTAATAAACCATGTTTGAATAAAAAATTTCCATATAATCAATTTTATTTAAATGTTGTATTTTAATTTATTTAATTAATTTATATGATCATGCTCACGCAATAATAAATCTAATTTTAATGCATAAGACACAAAATAAATTATTAAATGACCCAATCATGAGCTTATATAATGGTTTATTTAATGAGAGGACATTAAATCAACCTATAAACTTTGGTAAATAATTATTTATACCAGGATTGGCATGAGCTACAATATTCCACATGTACACCTATGTACTTGTGAGTTGGTGTCATTATGGTTTCATATTGAACTATCTCTATGCACCCTATATTCTCTATTAATAACAAATAATTATTTACACACATGAAAGTGAGGGGAACCAAAGTATTGTTTAAAGAGAATTACATAAATATCCTTGGACATGCAGGTCCTATATAATAATTGAGGGATGGATGACTCACAGTCCATAATTTCATTTAATTTTAAATAATTTTAAAAATATTGGATAAATTAAATTAAATAAATTCCTACACATACACATGTATTATAAAAACTCTTAATCGATCGTACATGAAGTCAAAGACAAAATTTAGATGGATAGAATTCATTTAATTATTCGTTCCATATTATTATGATGAACACGATTGTACTAATAAATTAATAAATTAATTAATTACCTTCCATCTTAACAATAATCCTAATTTAATTGAAGATACTCCTCAATTTGGAAATCGTGGAAAATAAATAGCAAAACCATTAATGAAATATTTATTATAGTAAATTAACTGAACATTTAAAATTCTTTAAAACCGTTATTAAATTTTCAAACACATAATGGCATGTCAATCAATAAAACAAGGTTTTAAAGCTACAATTTTTTAAATTTAATGTAATTTTTATTTTTCCACTAAAGGGAGACTAGATGGAATGTATGTCCACCTACACACCACGTTCCTAGGTTTCTCTATATCCAAGTCACATGCCTTAGGATTTAGCATGTTAATTCAGAGATACTACACAATGTGTATATTCTAGCTATTCACCTTGTATCTTCATTTCACATTCTAGGTTGGACTGGTCAACAAGCGGTGTGCAATAAAAGCACTTTGTATTCTTAATTTCTCAGTGCATCTAGACACAATAAACATAGGTATACATCATGTTCTCCAGTTGCACGCCATGTAACCTATATCTATGGGTCAATGACTGGGTACATTCTCAGTGGCATATTTTGTCATTATTCATTTTTTATTAAATATCTATAAAAATGAAACACTAATAGAATGTTATTAATAAGGTGATAACATGTTAATTCAAAAAAGATTATTGAATGAATAAAATGAAATGATAATCTAACCATGACTTTTCATAGATCAACAATCAAATACATAAATATAAATTTAAATAAGACCACTATGATAAAACATGTTTTTTCTAGTCAAATTAGAAGAATTGCAGTGACGGGTGACATATTAAAATTTATTTTAACAATCATTTCCCGAATCCAAGAGCGAGGATCTTGCATGTCAAATTTATGATTAATTTATTTAATTCTCGAATAAATAAGTACCTGGGTTTAGTAACAGTTGTTGGGAAAAAATCCCTCAAGGTAACATTGCAGTATGTTTGGGTTGATTGTGTTTGTTGACAAAGCAAGTTTTCATGGATATTTGTTGAGTTCCCAAGAAGTTGTTGAAAATTCTTGTTGACAAAGAACGATGACAAAGGAAAAGGACGATCTGGAGGCGGTATAAAAGAGCAGTACAAGGTGGCGCCGTTTCCCAGTGTTTGCCAAATTTTTGGGGTCCAAAATTTGGAGTTTGGTGAGCATCGCGAAAATAGGACTTCCATGAAGAGCATAATTTAATATGGCAAAGGCATGAATTTCGCGAAGATAGGATTCCTGGTTTGGAAATCGCGAAGACCAGAAGAATGGAGGCGGTGAGTCTTCGTGATTACGTCAATCTTCGCGAATGGCAGAGGCTGATGCGCATCGCGGCGATGAAGGGCTTTGCGAGGGAGATTCACGGCGAAGGCACGAAGGTAATTTGACGGTGATTCTTCATGACTACGTCAATCTACACGAATGGAGAATTGTTGTCGTGCTTCGCGATTTGGACAGAATTTCGGCTGAAACTTTGGAGCTTCGTGATTTGAAATGATGTGGCGTTGACTTCGCGCGGAAAGGTCGAGAGTCGGTGGAATCGCCTATAAATAGAGGCCGACCCCCTCGAGAGAAGTAGAGAGAATTTTCAGAGAAAATCCATTGCTCTCGGTTTACAGAGGTGGTTCGCGAAGGAAGTGTGCTTCACGAAAGGGGAGCTTCGCGGCATCTATTCTAGCTCCGCGAAAGGTGTGTTCCCCACGTTGGCTCAGTGAGCTTCGCGGAGAGGCAGGAACTTCGTGACGGCCTAAGCATTGCGAAGGTCTGTGCATCGCGATAGTGCTTCGCGATAGAGCTTCACGAAAAGGTTGGGGCTTCGCGAAGTCTTGTTTGAGCTTCGTGAAATTGGGACCCTAGTGAAGTAGGGTGCTTCGCGAAGGTCATTCCAAAGGTAGTTTGCCCAGTGGATAGTGGCAAAGGGGTATTCATCTACGGGTGAATGTTGAACTTCAACAAAGCATCTACATACAGAGAAAGATGCATTCCTTAATGGAAATGAAGAGACCTATAGGTCTATAAACTGTGAGTGAATCCCTTCACAGAGCAGTGAGCTTAGGAAGAGGAAGAAGGTGATCCTTTTCACCGGCAGTGAGCCAGAGAGAGAGAAACAGGGAGTGACCCTTGGGAAAGTAGTGAGATGACCCTAAACTTTTTATAGGCAGTGAGCCTGGGCATAGAATTGATCTATCCCAAACATTGTAATCCATAGCTAGTGAAGTATAGTGGAATTTGGTACGAACCGGCAACTTGTCGGCGTATGCTCCTTGGATGTATCCCTTAGCGGTGAACCAAGTAAAATTGTTGTGTTCTGTGCTTGCTTTACTTTCTGTTTATATTGTGCAGCAGGAAAGAGAGAGAAGAGTGTTTTTCTTAACAGCGAAAAAAGATCAGAAGAGGTGTTAATTATTAATTAGTCATACCCTGATTCACCCCACCTCTCAGGGTATTCAGCCTAGTGGACCTAAAAAATGGTATCAGATAAAAAGGTTTAGAGATGTTTTTCTCTCAAATGGAGGTCACCAATCATAGAGAGATTCCGATCTTCGATAGATGTAATTTTCAGATATGGAAGATAAAGATCCGAAAGAGCTGACATTGGATAACCTACACAACACTCTTGTTGCTTATGAAATGAGAAATGACGACAACGATGCTGTGGAAAAGGGGAAATCCAAAGAGGTGGCATTTAAGGCCATGAAGAGGCTCACTATTGAAGATTCTCAGGAGGAAGAAGAGTTAGATGAGGTGATGTCATTCCTTTCTTCAAATATGCAAAGAGGAAAAAGAAAGTTTTAAGGGAAACTTCCACTAGCATGCTTCCGATGCGGAAAGGTTAGTCATCTTGCTACAAGATGCCCCAAAAAGTTTCAAGAAGAAATTGAAGGGAGAGTTGACATGGAAGCTGAATTAGAAGCAGCTCATGAAGAGATAGATGTTTGGCGAGAAAAATCAAAAAAGTTGATGAGCATAAGCTCAAGATTGAAGAGCAGAAAAGGGAGATCAATTGCTTGAGTCAAAAAGTGAAAGATCTCATCAAGCGTATTGAAGAGCTTGAAGAGGAAGTCGTCGGTCTGCGGAGAAAAGTTAAAGACTAGGAAAAACCTTTGAATCCCAATGCATTCTTGGGAAATCAGGTCGTTACGAAGACTAAAAAGAATAAAGAAGAGCCAAGTAGTTCAGCAGGAAAGAAGCAGTAATTGAACTCAAAAGTTAAGGCTGATTCATGGCTTAATTAGAAACAAAAATTTGTGGCAGTTGAAGTTAGACCGCAAGCACCTGTTCTAAGATTGAAAGTGGATTTGAGCACAAAGAAGAATTAGAATACTCAGAGATCCCAAGGGGAAACTCGTAGTTCTGAAGTAACATGAAGAAATGCACCTTATATCAGGTGTTATTGTTGTGGAAAGATGGGACATTCACAGTATGTGTGTTCCATAGCCAAACGATATCGATGGGAACAAGAACAGAGATGGCAGCCAAACAGAGAACAATTTTCCAGATCATATATTGAAGGACACTATTTTTGGTGCGGAGGATTTGGAAACATGGCTAGGTACTGCACTCTGACCATTCAGAAAAATGTGCCAAAGTAAAATCAAAATGTTCGCAAGCAGCAAATCAGTAAACTGACAAGTGAGTTAAAAGTTCAGAACAGATTTGTAGTTTTGCAAGATGAAGCTGATCCATCATACTATGAGAAAGAACAGAAGCCTCAATCCATGCCGAGTATGAAAGAAAAAGTATGGAACAGGATGGAGAAAATTAAAAAGGCCGTAGTTGCTGAAATTTCCCTTAAAGCATCGAATCGTTTTGGTGTGTGGATCCTTGATAGTGGTTTCACATCCCACATGATAGGCAACAAGGATCTAGTTACAGGAATAACATATGACAAAGAAGGAGTTGTAAAATTTGGAAATGATGAAGGCCTAAAGATTTTTGGCTCAGGAAATGCCAAGTTTGGGGGCAAAGAAATGAGACATGCTGATGTCTTGGTGGTAGAGGGTCTCAGTCATAATTTGTTTAGCGTCAGTCAACTATGCGACTCTGGGCACTCTATCCTATTTACCAAGAAGATGGGTATTGTTAAAGGAAAAGATGGAATAGTCATTCTACAGGGAAAACGAACAAAGGGGAATCTTTACCTAGTAGGTGGGGAAGAAGATTCATTCCTTTTTTCCAGAGAAGAAGAAAATCAGCTGTGGCATAAGCGACTTGGTCATCTATGTCAACCATCTATGGAAGATCTGGTAAAGTGTGATGCTGCTAGAGACCTTCCCAAACTATCACGTGATCACACTCATACGTGTGATGCTTGTCAACAAGGGAAGATGATCAGGAAGACATACATGCCAAAGGAACAAAAAGCAACCGGAGTGCTCGAATTGGTGCATGCTGATGTATGTGGACCTATCTCACCGTGAGCTATAGATGGGAAAAGGTACTATGTTCTTTTCAATGATGACTATAGCATAATGGCATGGGTATTCATCATTACCCATAAGACAGAGGTGTTCAGTTGCATAAAGAAGTACAGGAGGGAATTGGAAATGATGCTTGGGTAGAAAATTCTGAAGTTTCATACTGATAATGGTACGGAATTTACAAACAGTTAGGTTGAAAACTATCTCGAGAAACATGGGATAAGGCATCAAGTTTCATCAGTAAGAACTCCCAAACAGAATGGAGTAGTTGAAAGGAGAAATCGGATCATCAACAACATGGCCAGAACAATGCTTATTGATAAGGACCTACCAGAGAAATTTTGGAAGGAAGCATTTTTGACATCGGTCTATGTTTCAAACAGGTCCCTATTACATTCGAAGCAAGGGAAGACTCCGTATGAACTGTGGTACGGAAAGAAGCCAACGTTGAAGTAATTTCGAATATTTGGAAGTAAGTGTTTCATTCTCAACAAAGAACATCATAGGAAGTTTGAGGCACGAGGAGATGAAGGGATATTACTTGGCTATTCCGGGAAAAGAAAAGCATATAAATGTTTCAACAAAAGGCTTGGAAAAATCATTGAAAGCAATGATGTCACTGTTGTTGAAAATGAACAGAATACTCAACGATCCAGTGAACAGTTCCTAGATGAAAGTGATGATGAGGTAAGAAACCCAGGGGGAGCAGAAGTGGCAGAAGCTGACTCAGAAGAAGATACTGATGATGAAGAAGAAAGTGTCAAGTCTGTGTCTGCGAGGAAGTCAAAGAGTCAAGCTGAAATTGATAGGAAGAATATCATTGGTGATCATACAGCTCCAGTTCAGACTCAAAGAATGAAATCAGCTCAACAATCATCGTTTTTGTCTCAAGTGGAGCCGAAATGTTTTTCCGATGCAGCTGAAGAGGAAAACTGGGTTCAGGCCATGAAAGAAGAGCTTGATCAGATTGAGAAGAACCAGACATGGGAGATTGTTTCGAGGCCAGCAGACAAGAATGTCATCGGGACTAAATGGGTCTATCGCAACAAGATGAATGAAGATGGAACAGTGATTCAGAACAAAGCACGACTAGTGTGCAAGGGATACTCCCAGATAGAGGGAATAGATGTTGATGAGACATTTGCACCGGTTGCAAGGCTGGAGAAAAGAAGATTATTTTTGGCCATAGCAGTGCAAAGAAAGTTCAAAGTGTTCCAGATGGATGTCAAATCCGCATTCTTGAATGGGGTTCTGGAAGAAGAGGTGTATATTGAGAATCCAGATGGTTTTCTCATTCATTAGGATGAGAAAAAAGTTTGCAGGCTGAAGTAGGCATTGTATGGGCTGAAATAAGCACCAAGGGCATGGTACTCAAGGCTTGATCAGTACTTGAAGAAGCTTGGTTTCCAGCGTGGAGGAGTTGATTACAACCTCTATTTCAGCAATGACAATAATCAAATGATGATGGTGCTAGTGTATGTCGATGACATAATTTTTGGCGGATCAGATGAACCTCAGTGCAGACAGTTTTCCGAATTCATGAAAAATGAGTTTGAAATGTCAATTATTGGAGAGCTAATGTTTTTCCTTGGTCTACAGGTGACACAAGGAATGAATGGAACTTTCATTTCTCAATCCAAATATGCCAAGGATGTTCTAAGAAGGTTTGGAATGGATAATTCAAAGGAGATGAAGACTCTGGTTGCTATCCGTATGAAATTATCAAAAGATGAGAATGGCAAGGCAGTTAATATCACAGAATATAGGAAAATTATTGGAAGTTTGTTGTACCTGACTGCAACAAGGCCTGATACTGTTTTCGCCACATGCCAAGCAGCAAGATATCAAAGTAATCCCAAGGAAAGTCACATGCTCGCAGTGAAAATAATACTTCGGTATATCAAGGGCACATTGGACTTCGGACTGACATATACTGACAAATCTCAGACAGAGTTATTGGGATATACTGATGCAGACTGGGCCGGTTCAACAAATGATAGAAAATCAGCGTCAGGTGGTGCATTCTATCTTGGTGGATTGTGTATTTCTTGGCTAATCAAGAAGAAAGATTGCATTTCATTAAGCACCATAGAAGCTGAGTATATTGCGGCCACTCAAGCATGCACACAATTATTGTGGATGAAGCAGAAGATTGAAGATATGGGAGTTGAAGTGAAGTCTCCGATCGGAATCCAGTGTGATAACTCAAGTGCTATAAATCTCAGCAAAAATCCCGTCCATCACTCTAGGACAAAGAACATTGAGATAAAGTATCATTTTATCAAGGAGAAAGTTGAGCAGGGGATCATGAAGTTGGAGTATGTGCCTACAGAACTATAGGTTGCAGACATTCTGACAAAGGCCTTACCCAAGGAAGCTTTTGAGAGGCATCAACTGGCTCTGGGAGTTCAGTCGATTCCCCGCACTTGAAATAGTGTGGCTGTGGAACCCCCCCTCTCCCCGAGGTATGGTGTGTTTTTACCTAATGTGCTGATATGTGTTCTCTACTATGTTACAGACTACAAAGGCGTGACCTTTGGGTTCGTTGACAAAGGGGGAGAGAAGTGTTTGTTAAAGGGGGAGAAAATAGTGATTGTTGGAGATAGTGCGAAGATTTGATAAATCATAATTGATACGGGGAGAAGCTGAAAGGTGGAGCAGCCAGAAAGGGAGAGCAATGAGCAAGGGGGAGTTTTTTAAATCTGACGATTCTAGAAGTGATCGATCAAAGCATAGATATCACGACATCTGAGGATCGTGATAAAAGCAGAATAGTGATGTTGGAATGGTGTGAGATGGTGTCCAGCTATCACCAATTGGTATCAGTGTGGTTCAACAATTGGTATCAATTTATGAATTGGTATCATATTGGAATCGATAATTGGGGTTGGATATGAAGTGATTCATTGATGATCATTTAATACTACTCTTGTTTCTCACGCCGAGCATTGCTCATGTGGGCTTAGAGTACGTGTTAAGTGAATCTTTGAACGCTATCAGAATCGCAAGAGGCGAATGGTGGTAGTGGCTGGACGAAGACTCAGTGAGGTATCACAGTGTAGAAAATCATCCTGAGCAGAGTTTTGAAGAGTTGTCAACAAACCCAAAGGGGGAGATTGTTGGGAAAAAATCTCTCAAGGTAACATTGCAGTATTTTTGGGTTGATTGTGTTTGTTGATAAAGTAGGTTTACATGGATATTTTTCTAGTTCCCAAGAAGTTGTTGACAATCCTTGTTGACAAAGAACGATAAAAAATGAAAAGGACGATCTGGAGGTGGTACAAAAGAGTAGTACAAGGTGGCGCCGTTTCCCAGTGTTTGCCAAATTCTTGGGGTCCAAAATTTGGAGTTTGGTGAGCATCACGAAAATAGGATTTCCATTAAGTGCATAATTTAATATGGCAAAGGAATGAATTTCGCGAAGACAAGATTCATGGTTTGAAAATCACGAAGACCAGAAGAATAGAGGTGGTGAGTCTTCATGATTACGTCACGCTTCGCGAACGACAGAGTCTGAAGCGCATCGCGGTGGTGAAGGGATTTGCGAGGGAACATCACGGCGAAGGCGCGAAGGTAAGTTGACGGTGATTCTTCGTGACTACATCAAGCTATGCAAACGGAAAATTGTCATGCTGCTTCGTGATTTGGACAGAATTTTGGCTGAAACTTTGGAGCTTCGCAATTTGAAATGACGTGGCGTTGACTTCGCGCAGAAAGGTCGAGGGTCGGTGGAATTGCTTATAAATAGAGGCCAACCCCCTCGAGAGAAGTAGAGATAATTTTCAGATAAAATCCATTGATCTCGGTTCATAGAGGTGGTTCGCGAAGGCAGTGTGCTTCGTGAAAGGGGAGCTTCGTGGAGGCTATTCTAGCTCCGCGAAAGGTGTGTGCCCCGCATTGGCTCAGTGAGCTTCGCGGAGAGGCAGGAGCTCCGCGACGGCCTAAGAATTTCGACGGTCTGTGCATCGTGAGAGTGCTTCGCGATAGAGCTTTGCGAAAAGGCTGGAGCTTCGCGAAGGCTTATTTGAGATTCGCGAAATTGGGAGCCTAGCGAAGTAGGGTGCTTTGCGAAGGTCTTTCCAAAGGTAGTTTGCCCAGTGGATAGCGGCAAAGGGGTATTCATTTACGGGTGAAAGTTGAAATTCAACAGAGCATCTACATATAGAGAAAGATGCATTCCTTAATGGAAATGAAGACACCTACAGGTCTATAAACTGTGAGTGAATATTTTCACAGAGAAGTGAGATTAGGAAGAGGAAGAAGGTGAGACTCTCCACCAGAAGTGAGCCAGAGAGAGAAAAACAGGGAGTGAACCTTGGGAAAGCATTGAGCTGACCCTGAACATTGTATAGGTAGTGAGCCTAGGTATAGATGTGATCTAGCCCGAACATTGTAATCCACAGCTAGTGAAGTCTAGTGGAATTTGGTATGAACCGGCAACTTGTCGGCGTATTCTCCTTAGATGTAGCCCTTAGCGGTGAACCAAGTAAAATTGTTGTGTCCTGTGCTTGCTTTACTTTCTGTTTATATTGTGCAGCAGGAAAGAGAGAGAAGAGTTTTGCTTAACAGCGAAACAAGATCAGAATGAGCGTTAATTTTTAATTAGTCATACCCTGATTCACCCCCCTCTCAGGGTATTCAGCCTAGTGGACCTAACAACAGTCTTCATTGATGGTTGTTGATCATCCAAAAAGGAACATCGGGATTGCCTAAATTTTTCTTTTGAGGATCTAAGGGTAAAATACCTCTTGTAGTGATCCAAACATGCTCCAACACTCTCCTAGAACAACCACTCATTCCGCAGGTGCTAAAGAGAAAAATCAAATGCCTTGTGTTGTTCGTTCATGACCACTCATTCTCAAGACGTAAAGAAATTATCTCTTGTATTTCTCATTCTTGATTTGGGAGAGGGGGAAGAGTCAAGAGATAATTCATTGTGAACAATAATTCTCTATTCCCAAACATAAAATTGGGTTGGAATGATTTACACAATAGACATAGACATCTATTTATATATCCGGACATTCAGTTATAAAATATAATTGAATAAAATAAATTTAATATAATTATAAATAAAAATTATATCCCTAGTCATATAATAATAATAAATATATAATTATTTTTTTGTCTTCCTACTTGTGAAGATGGATAAATAATACTTACTGACATGTAAATATTTATTTTATCACCAGAATCATCCTTGTTTAGTTTAAACTCCTCTTGCATTTATTGAACACCCAAATAAATATTTTATTCTATTAATTAATATTTTATTTATAGACTAGGAAATGAATATTTATTAAATATTAAATAAAATAAATAAATATATTTTATTCACAATCTAGAGAATGCATATTTATTTAATTTATGTGATCAATATGACTTGAAAAAATTTATTCCTGAATCTAAGGAGTAATAGTTATTAAAATAATAAATTTCAAATAGAATTTATTTAAGGAAAATAGAAAGACATAGTGTGTGACCCTATAAGATTCATTCTCAATGGAATTAGGTGGGCTGGCTTAATGTCCAAGATTACTGTCTAATAATGGGTCAAGTGACCCATGAGAAATAACTTAAAGTCACAATGATGAAAACCACATAAAAATTTTGACAGTGTAATATAACCCTATATCACATTATCTCATCAAGAAATATTCATAATGGTTTCATCAACCTATATGATTGATACATGATTCTTTGACTATCGAAAATAAACTCATCATTACAATATGTCTATGGAATTTATAGCCACAATTCTAGTTATATCGAAGGTTCGAGATATCTTCTTCTATAAATATGTAATAAAAAAGTCCTTCCTTGACTTTTCAATCAATAACATGTCATTTATGTCGCACTCAACATACCCCACTTCCAACCAATATATGATATGAAGGTTTTTGTCAGTAAATCTAAGAGTGCGAGTTGTGACGTGAATTAAAGACAATATTAATGTCTAAGGACCATTACACATGCTCATAGATTGGTATATCCGTTGTCACCAAAACATGCATAATTCATAATTGTAAGTATGATCTCATAATCACCTATATTGGAGATTACATAGTGTGAACATTAGTAGAAGAAGTGTAATCTGCTTATGAGTACTGTCAATTGATGGTCTATATACTATGTATCCTATCATAGTATGCTAACCTTCCTTGGAAATATATTATGAATATAGAAAAATCAATTTAAGGTTTTCATCATAGTGGGGAACTATTATTACCTTATCAGTGTGAAAAATAATCTAAGAAATTATTACATTAATGTCATGTTGAACAATGAACAATATGTAATAATATATTTAATTTAATACTCAATACATTAAATATTCATGTAATCAATGTAAAAATTCTTGGTTTTCGTACAACTACCCTAATACAGAACATATATATTTAAAAAATAAAAATATTTCCTTGAAAGTATCCATATAAAAATATAAAAAAAATTAAAATGAAAAAAATTTAATTATTCATCTCATGGATAAAATTCAAACAGTTATCCTTCAAACATTGGTCTTACTAATTTTTCACGAAAGTTCAAAAAGTTTATCATTTTGAGTAGAGGATTCAAACAATCATTCCAATAGTCCAATAAATTTGATGAAAATTCCAAGGTTTTAAGGTGATATGAATATGAAAATTTTGCAAACATAAAATTAGATTTTCCACAGCATCATGATAATAATAAATCTAAAAAAAATACAAGTAGAGTCTTGAAAAAATGGAATAATATCCATGAAGGATTCGTGGATGGATTATGAAGATTATAGTGATATGAAACCTACAAAATTATATGTTTTGATCAAAAATAAAAAGTTCTACATGTGCTTCCTAGAACTTTCTGATGAGATGAACTGATTTTAATCTTTTAAGCATGAATCTATGTTGGGAATAGAAAACTGGTATTCTAAGGACCTAAATAAAGGTTTTACTATGCTTGAAAAAATGAATGTTTTAAATAGAAAAATAAATCCCTTATGATTTATAATAACATTTTTATTGAAAAATTGGAATTATGTTATAAAATTATATATCTTAAAACCAATATAGAAATTTTTTTGCATCTTCTATTGAAAATGGTAACAAGAATGATAACTTTTAGAAATAATTTCAAGGACATAAAAATTCAATATTATTTTTGAAAAAGTTATAATGTTATATTTATCAAATCCTTGGTAATAATAAATTTCAAAAGGATAAATTTTGAATATGAATGATAAGTGGAAAACCAAATAATTATGATTTTTTTTCAATGTTCAATGAATAAAAAAACTTCTCTAATGATATTTTTTCATTGTTGATAACCTGTATACTATGGAAATAGTTTTATTTTAAGAATCCATTAGTTTTTTTATATAATAATGATTTCATTTGAATAATTTTATCGAAATTTAGTTAAGTAATTTATATGAAGAAAAAGAACATTTGGGTTCAAAAATCATCAATTGATAACATTTTAGGGCCCATGAAAATATAGGTTCCAAAATAATTTATTTTTTGATTTGTTCTATAGGGAAAATCTAAAATAGAATCAATGAAAAATATTATATGGAATGAAATTTGTTAAGGAATATTACTTTATATTTCTCAAATTTCAATTCCTTATCTTAAATTGATGGTGGTTATGTCATATTTGGTAAGGATGATAAAGGAACAAATATAATGTGATTTGGATCAGTTGGAAATCCATTATTAGTTTTGATAAAAAAATTATTTATATTGAAGTAATAATACATAATCTGGTAATTATTTTATATCATTATAATGATGTTTATTATGTTGATTTTTAAATAATTCCTATTTTTTTAAAATCCATAATTTTGAGGCACTTAGTACTGAGAATGTGTATACTTTAGATCTTAATTATTTGTTTAGAAAAAAAATTAAAAAATTTAAATACTGAAAGAAATGAATCATGAATTTTGAATAGAATAATAAGAAATTGTAATTTCTATTCATTGAGAATATTAACTGAAATAATTTTAATTTCATATTTAACTCAACATAAATTTAATAAAGAAACCATATGTGTTTCTTTCCAAATGGGAAAGAAAATATAAGTAATATTTTAAATCAATTAAACAGTTTTCAACATGTATTCCGTCATAACATATCTACATGGATTTTTTGGGTTATCTAGAACAATAAATATAAGAGGAAAATAATTTATTTATGTTTTAATTTATGATTTCTATAGCTTTACTTGGGTTTTCTTCTGGAGTTTCAAAAGTGAATATTTATCTTTTTTATATGTTTTTATAAATTGGTTCTAAAATATAAATTTTAAAAACTTACATCCTCTAGAAGTGACCAATGAATATAATTTGAAAATAAAAAGTTAATTTATTATTTCCTAAAGCCTGGAATCAAACATACATTTTATGACCACATGACACCTAAAAAATGTAGTTCCTGAAAGGAGTAATAAGACCTTGAAAGAAATTTATAGGACTATGTTATGTGAATATAAATTTCCCAATAAATTTTGGGATAAATATGTAATTACAACATGTCATGTCATTAATAGTGTTATACTTAAGCATATTTTAAAGAAAACACCCTATGAGTTATAGAATAATAGAAATGCAAAAGTTGGATACTTCAATGTGTTTCGATAAAATGTTTACATTTTGATCATTGAGGATAATATTGGTATATTTGATCTAAATAATGATGAAGGAATACATCATGGATATTTTACCACTTCATGGTAATATATTGTTTTCTACAAAAGGTTAAAAAATCTAAATAATCAACTCTCATAAAGCTTTTTAAAAGTGGTTTTTTAATCATAAAATTACTCAAGTTGATGAGATAAATTATTTTTTAAAAACATGATACCTGAATTTATTTTTCAAAATAGAGTGGATTATTACTTGTAACATTATATTTGTGAACCAAACCCTCAATGGAAGAATAATAGTAAACTTAAAAATGTTCTTCCCAGAAGCCTAAAACTCTTAAAACCATCCCTTATAAATTTCTATAAGAATCATATATGAAAGAATAAATAATTTAAAAAGTGTTGGAATCCTTGTAGAATTTATTCCTTTTTTTATATCAACTAAAACCTAAAACTATATAATAATCCTTAGATAATGAGAGTTGGGGTTCATAAATTTAATAAGAGTAAAACCAATTCAATTGGAATAAGGTATTAGAATTGGTTAACTGACCTTATGATTAAAATGCTATATGAAAAATGGGGTTTAAAAAAATAAATAGAATGATAAAAGTGTGATCCCTAATAATTGGGCTAGACTAGCAACTAAATGATATAACCAAGAGTACAAGACATATTTTGAAAATACCATTTCACCCTTAGTATGATTAAATTACAATAGAAATCACATAGACTTTTCATAAAAAATTTATTTCAAATTATATTTGATGTTTATGAAAATATACTTTTCTAAATGGTTTTTATGGAAGAAGTTAATTTTGAAAAACCTCTAAATATTGAAAATTCCCATCATCTAAATTCAATTTTTAACTCATTTATTCACTTTATGAAATTAAACAAGAACCAAGATCTTGGTATGAGTATTTAAGTAATTTAATTTTAACAAATGGGTTTTTAGTAAGAGTGGGAGATCCTACATATTTCAAGAATACTAAATCATTTGAAAATTTTCTTTTTCTGATATATTTTAATGATGATAATTTTTGGTTCTACAAAATTTTTTTAATAAAATTTCAAAACTAATGAAAAAATAATTTGAAATGAGCATGATGGGATAATTGAATTTCATTACTAGTTTTCATAATATTAAAAATACCTTAGGATTTTGGTTAATCAATTTAAATACATATTTTAATTAATTAAGTGGTTTGGAATTGAAAATGGTAATGTAGATGAAAATATTTTGAGTTTTAATGAAAATATTTAATTATATGAATCTTGTAAACCTGTAGGGAAAAAGATATTTAGTGGAATTATTGGGAGTATATTTTATTCAAATTCTATTGGATAAAATAATTATATTAGTAGTTTGATTATGTTCTAGATTCCAAGATAATCCCATGCAATCTTTATTGAAGGATTCTAAAATAAGTTTAAGTTATTATAAAAACAATTTCTCTTTATTTACTTTTTCCAGAAACCATTGATTTTAAATTTATTTCATATATAGATGACATCATTTTTGGTTGTAAACTAGATAATAAGAGTACCTTAGAAGTCAAAAAATTTCAAATTAAATTACTTGTATATTGGTCTAGTAAGAAATAAAAATATATTTCATTATCCTCTAATGAAGAATAATATGTTGATGCTTGTAGTAGTTGTGCAGTTGTTTTATGGATGAAACAAAACATTTTGGATATTGTATTCAATTATAATCAATTATCAATAATTTGTGATAACACTTGAATGATCAAAATTTAAAATTATAAAATAAACCATTATTGAAAAAAAATACTTATCTAAGGCATAATTTCATGAGATATCACACTAAAAAATGATATATCACTCATAAATTTATCTCTATTGGAAATAAAATAGTTGATATTTTAACTATAACCTTAATGTGTGAATATTTTAATTTTATAATGAAATTTTTGGGGTTTTGTCAATTTAAAAGATTTTAAAATATTTCTAATGAAAATGTAATTTTAACTTCTATATTTAATTGTAATTAATTTTAAATTTAATTAATTGGGAATTTACATTGTTTTTAGTTTATTTGAAATACTATTTCTTATAATATATATATTCATGATTTAATTTTAGAGAATGAGTAATATTTCTTTCTAAATATAAAATATAATAATATATTTTGTTTTTTTGTTTTTCATCCTTTATTTTATGTCTTCCCTAACAATAAACCTAAATTTTCTATGTATCCCTTTTAATAATAGGATATGTAACCTAAAAACTAAAATCGACACTCATCCTTACCGCCTTTTGCCTATCTCCCTTCATATTTGAAACCAAGCTATCACATTCATTTCTCTTTGACTTATACCAATATTTATATTATTGGGAATTCAATGTTTATATGGTGGTCTTGGATCATATAAAAAATAAATATTCAGGGGAATGTTGTGCCTAGTACTTGTGAGAGAATCCTCAGACATAGATTGAATGAGAGGAACCAATATTATATTGAAGAATGTTTTCTAAATACATGGTTGAAAATTGGTTTTTGATGAGAATAAATTTGTTTTTTTATTTGAGGAGGATTTTAAATAAATCAAGTGGAATGCTTCATTTCAATTTTTTAAATTATGGGATACACTTTCCTAGAACGTGAATGGGAAAACCCTTCTAGTCTATTTAGTGAAAATGGTTGAAATCCTATACTTTACTCACAAGGGTGAGTTCAGTTTAAAAAAAATAGTTTCTATAAGTTCTAAAGGACCTAATGATGTTTTCAGGTTTCTTTTTGGGTCCCCTTAATTGGAAAAAATTTTTTGAAGGACTTGGAATAAGGGAGAGAAGTGTTGTTCAAATTTATCAATGCTGGCATTTCTTAATGGGATAGTGAGAGATAAAATTTGTTGTTTTAGGACATGTACCTAGTATAAGAATTTATCAATAATATCAAGTTTAATATGGAACAATACATGATTTTTTTCATGCACCACTACAGCAAAATTAAATGGAAGTTGAATTAACATCCCTTTAGAAGGATTATATCCTTAGTGTCGATAAGGAAAGAAGTATATCTCAGTCAAGGAGAATCTATAAAGTGATATAAATTAAACAACATATTTTTTGTTCTCTTGAAAACATTTGGTTACAACTAGGATGCAACCTCAATCTCTTTATATCATTTTGGATAGGATGATATAGATTATGTGGTTATACCATCTCCATCACTGACTGAGGGGGGGAGGGGAGTCATCCACAACATCACCTACTAGGGAACTAACACCCACTAAGATGGTGATTGATAAGGATGTGGTGGAGACTACTATAACTAGATTTGAGTTTTTAGTTTCATATGCAAGTCCAATAGTGGATGAACTTCAAATATAAGATCCTATGGTAGTTAGTGTTTTTAGTTCTTCTCAACTTAATTTTCCAGCCATTGAGATAGCTAGTGGAGTTTATGAGGAAAGATCAATTGAGACTTTTTTTGTTGTGCCTATTACAAGAATAAGAGTAGAAAATAATGTTGGTAAAAATGAGGTTGATAAACTCCTTAGATCATTTTTTGATGATAGAGTGGGATCCAGGGTTATAGTTTTGGAAAATTTTGGTGTTATTGTACTACACATTCCATAACCTCCTCATGTGAAAAGGGATTCAATATCTGAAAGGAAAAGTTATGGATGTTCTAATGTTGACAGAAGTGTTCAGTCTTTTGCCTCTATAGTGATAAAGGAGCTTGATAATCTGAAAGTATATTATTATTATTTAAAAACCATGCTTATATATTCAAATTATAAAATAAGATAGGATAATGTGAGTTTAAATTCTAATTCATATTTACACCATCTGGTTGGGATGATTTCTACCCAAACTACATTAATCTAGAACCTCGAGTGTATAGGACATGTTTTATCTCAAGTAATAATTATAAAAATTTTGGTTGTGAAATATCTAATGAATGATCTTAGAGTAAATTTTTATGCCAATTCTACAATAAATGAATGTGGAGTTCCTATGTAACGTCAATTGGAAATGGTTCAAAATATTCCACTAGTTCAATCAAATCATTATGTGGAATCACATGATGAAATTCAATATTTTATGACTGAGATGAAATAAATATTTAATACTCTATAATTTTTTTTGGTAAGTCAATTTTAATTCCATAATTTGTTTAAATCAAGTGACACACCTACATTAGGACCATCAATGGTTCCTAATTTTCCAAATCTCATTGACCTAAAAATCCTTATATCTAAATTTAATAAACACTCATATCCCTTCATTATAGCATGAAATTTTCATCCCTATTATTAGTAAATAATATAAAAAGGAAATGTTAGGTATGTATTAAGAAACCAAAGAAGCTATCCGATGACTTGGTAATGGGGATGATGTGTCATTGAATGACATTTTTATAAATCATTATGATTCTATTTCTTAAATTTGGGATCTGGAAGGGGAACCCCTAGGAGTATCCAAGAAAGTAAGATATATGGATTGAGGTTCAATTATTATAATCAACATGAGACTATAACATTTTATAACTATGATATATAATGTTTATGATGGTTTTGTATATTTGAACTCAGGATATTTAGAAGAATATGCTATCTCTTCATATTCAATGTAATCATCTATTATATTAGCTAAAAATAATGGATATTATATTATATGATGTAGTCCTCTAAGGATAATCTCTCATATAATAGCTTCTAATAAATCATTGGTTTCTCAAGATACATCTAAAAATATGAATAAGGTTAGTCAATTAATAATAAAGTAGTTATAAAACATGGATGATATGTTAACCACAATAGATGTTTAGATGATCAAGAAATAGGTATATGAAAATTTAATTCAAGATAATTTGTATGTAGAGCCTCCTATTGATCAATTTTATTATCATACACCTACCACAGTCGGTGATTGATAAGGTTTTTCAAAATGTCATATTGAATATTTTAAATGGATAAAAATAATGGTCTAGAAATTGTCTCTCAGATGTATAGAAAATCCATTACTACTATTATAGATTTTTGAAAATATGACAGCATAATGATAATGTATTTGTGTGTGGTTTCACTTATTTATCAAATATGAATATGATCTAATAGGCCAACACCACCAGACACCTATAATGTTTTTTTAGTATAGAGTGGATATTTTGTTTGATCTATCAAGGATTTATCAAAAAGTTCAATCAAAGGATTTCACTTCAGGTTCTTACAAACATCCTAAAAAATAGTTACTACTTCATATATTGGAAAGAAAATGTATTTTGTTAGTTTTGGCTATTATAAAATTAGAATTACTCCTTGAAATCATGATATATTTTCAATAATTTAAACTCAAAGACCATAATATTGATCAGGTTTTGGGATATAGGATGCATCTATGGATAGAGGAATATTTTTCCCCTTGTTCTTGACCTTCCAAATACATCTTCATCCTATCATCCATTCAATAAAACTCTACACAAACCTCCATTTATATTTGACACAATCCATAAGCCTGGGTCATTTGAGTAATTTTTTTTACATGTGAACATGATTAATGAAAATCCTATTTTTATTTTTTAATATATTTCTTCATTTAATGTTTTTTACTTATCACTTTTTATTTTACAAATATTATTCTCATTTAATGTTTTCAATTTTTCATTTAGGTTTTCATGTGAATGTTAAATTTTTTTCAACACTTTTAATGTCTTACTTTGTATATTTTTTGAAATTCTGTCCCACCGTAATTCTAATTCAATATCAACCCTATACATAAACATTTCATCACTCAAAGTGGTGTACTAAAAGTGATTCTCCTATCCTCACCGTTAATTTTTAATTTCAAAAGGGTGAGAAGATACATATAATATATCAAGGAGAAAAGGTAGAATAATGTATAAACACAACATTTTAATAGAAATATATATTATATATATTTTCTGTAAAATAAATAAATAAATTAAAATTTCATGTTAAATGTTTTATATTTAATGGGTTTTGGGATTATAAAAAAGGGTGAGTTTGTTGGAATAATAATGTTATTCCACCATGTCTTGCATACATTAATTTTTGATGATATTAAAACAATTAATATATTTCTAATTATTTTTAAGTCTTTTTATCATGGTTTGTTTTTTTTATGTCCATTATTGTGTTATTCTGTAGTTCTGGAGGTTTGCTGAAATTTTTCTAATTTTGGAAAATTCAGCTATGTTAGCCATTTTCACCTCTTGATATTTGGATACGTCAATAAATTGTCTATGTAAATAGGTCATGTGAATGTATCACTAATGTCAATCATATACATATCATATTTATCTATTTGTAAATTGGTTATATTGATGAATCTTTTATGTGAGAAAATAAGTTAATCATGAAATGACTATTTGAATCAGCTATATGGGGTAATCATCTAAGTGAATTATATCCAAGGAATATTAATATATGTGGTTCTAATTGGATAAATGATTTATTAAAATACATGAAAATTGAGATTTGTTAGCAATATTGAAAAATGTTTTTTCTATATAAGGAAATCAATTATATGAAGGATGACTATACAGATCAATTCAACTAAATGAATTTAAATATGTGGAATTTAGCTTGGTGGTGATCCATAATCAACTAAATTTTTCTTCAACGTATATATGTATTGATATAAGAGTACATAAATGAAAATTAATGATGAAATTTTTCAAATAAATAGTATACTTTCTCTTTATAGTAAAATTCGATTCCTATAAAGGGATGAAATTACTAAGAGTTAATGGCAGTATAGAATATTTTATAGATCAGTCATTTTGTTGTTGTGTTTTTAACAATGACATCTGGAATTAAATTACAATTCCATATTTTATGTAATGTCATGTTTTTTAATAAAGATATAATTTCTAAAAGAGTATTCAAACAAGGATAAAAAAGAAATGAATACAATGAATGGAATCAAGAACATTCACATTCCCTCACTCACTCTCAAAGATTTATGTGTTGATTCTATATTATAAGATAAATAAAGAAATTTTTTTTTCATTGGTTGTGATGTCAATCTAAAACTTAATATATTTTAGAGTCATTTCCTCTATCTTCACTTAACTCTTATATTTTTTCCTAGAGAACTCATATATATTTTTCAATTAAATATTACAATTATGAGCCTAATTTTTATAAAACATCATAACTATTTTCTTATATTGGAAGTGAGAAATCCTTGTACAAATTATTGAAGTTTGTATATTTTTAAATAATTTTAGGAGCATGGTAAAATCTCCTAGTTCGTTACAAAGTGATTGTTTCTTGTGATCATTCAGGTTGTCCGTAGAAAAAGTACGAGTTCAATAGAAAATTTACACCTATGTTGTATGTTTTTATTCTTACTTATCATAGATCCTTTTAATAAATTTTCATATAATACAACCTTATGTTCAAATACCTATTTTTCAGTATTAAAATATTAACATCCAAATTGATTTAACCCTGTCATCTAGGAACTCTTATGAAATATCATTAAGTTTTGATTTGGGAAAATATTATGAAACCTACTTCCTTATCATGAGTTTTATAATGATTATTATTTATTTATGGGATTTTTTCACAATATGGAATAGGTATTCATGTAAATATTATGATTTTCATTATATATATATGGGACTATAATTATATATCCCTCTTATTTATTTGGTAATGTTTTAATCTCCTGAGCTACGATAAATGGTGTACGATATGTTATCCTAATAAAATTATGTTATGTGGTAGGTGGACATAAAATAATATATCTCTCCATTCATTGGTAAAATATTTATATATCATGATATTTTATGTATAGTATTATGGATTGAACCTAATCCATATTGAGTCTTTTTATACTATGTAATGATGGTCTTGCGAGTGAACCTTGACATATGATTATGAAGTGATGCTTTCAATTATTGATAAATATTTATGATCCCATGATCTTTTTCTATTATAATATTATGCCCCATTTCCATAGTTACTATCATTTTAATTTTATGATATCATTTTATTGTTATTTTCTCGTATGTCACGCATCAATATCATGTTTATTCCGTAACTGGGCTTTCTTCCGTGCCTTTTCCTTATGTATTCTCCTCAGTGTGTACAATGTAGTTTTAGAAGACCTATGAGAGTTAAGATTAGTATATTTAGTTTTAAATAAATATGATTTAATTCTATTTATGATGTTGTACTTATATATCTAATCACCCAAGACACTAGACCCCTCGATCACATGATTGTATTTATTGGTAAACTCTGTTATGTTTTTTCAAATTCGATGATCTTGAGGATCATGTAATTATATAATAACTTTTCTTAAGTTATCACTATTTGGATTTTGTTAAATTAAGATACCTATTCTCAATGTTTAATCTCAAATTTATATTTTACTCTTATGATGTTATATATCTAAATAATTTGTTATCACATGAGTTTCAAGTTTTACAATTATTTAATAACATCTTTTATTGAATGAGATCCCGCTAAAATTATGACCCCTCTAGAATCACTATATCAATTAGTGGGCGAATATCCATATTTTACTATGTTATGAGTACAATTTAGTGTTAATCACACCACATAAATTTTTTATCTAGTCCATTATACTAATCATATTTCACGTAAGTCTTGGAAAATTAAGTGAAAATGTTTTTTCCTAATCAAACATATGGATTTTACCCATATGATTTATATTGTTTCCAATTTCATAGGGTTTACTAGTTATGTGTCTCTTAATGAAAATTCCAAGAATTGGCACATAATATTAATACGGCTACCCAATACTTTCTTTACATACAATAGAAAATCTAGGGGGCATCCATCATCATGATAATACAAACTAATTGGATAGTTGAGGCCTTGATAAATATCACTATTGATGGAATATAAAATATAGTATTTTAAGTTATGTAATCTTACTATATTATCTCAAATGATTATCTTTATATATTCCTTCGTTCAGTGATTTAGTTTGGAATCCAATCCCTTCCACCAAATCAATATGTTCAACCCATATTGATGTGTGACTATTTACACAACTGATAGCTTGTGTAACTAAACCAAAGAAGATAATTACAGTCACACATATCCAAAACAATACAATTTATATGGTATATAGATATATTTTATTTAAATGTTTATAATTATATTAAATCAATCATTCTAAGATGAGTAATATTGGAGATACGTATAGTCAACCCCAACTATTTTTCGAATAAGATATAAGCCTCGATGCTAGTGGGAAGATCCACCAAATGTCCCTCAATCTGGGGATACATTAAACAATAGATATTTAAAATCAATAATAATTATAATACAAAATATTTATAACTGATAATTTATGGATTAATTGTAGCTTATAAACAAACAAAAGATGTATTCAATGTAAAAGTACACTAATTTTATTATCATACCTTAAATTCAACTACTTCTATGCACACATAATATTTTCTAGAATTAGTTTATCATTTTAACTAAATCATAAATAATAATTCAAAATATAAAATTATATCTATGAACTAAATAGGGAATTATAAAAAAGAAAAATTCCAGAATTTAAACCTGAGAAACATTTACAAACAATTCATAAATTATAAATTATGAAAACATTTTAATTTATTATTCTCATTCAATAATCAGATAAATATAATCAATTTATATTTATGTCTAATATAAAATCCTTCATCTAATTTATTAAATGTAATTTACTTTAAAAATATGATATTTTATAAAATATAAATTTATTTTTTATTTTAATTTATTTATTGGTGATATTTTTACATAATATAAATATAACTTATTAATATTAAATAAAACCTTAATTCAATATTTGATAAAGAATAATTTTTTTATTTGGTTTAAATAACATTTAAATGGTGCCTTTTAATTTTAAAGATTATATTTCAATAATTTGAACCAATCATAATTGTAAATATAAACAAATTTTTTTTCCATTTTTTGGTAAATAAAAAGCCCATTATAAATTAAATATAAAATTTTCATCCAAAGAATTTATATATAAATTATATAACATTATATATAATTCAAAAGAAAATTTAATATTTATACATAATATTATAGAAAAATTATTAATAAATATATTATAAACATTTAATTAATTAATTATAAAACTTTATAATTAACTAATTTATACAATCTTTTATAAATTAATAAATATCCCAAAATAAATTTAATTATAAATTATAAATTATATAATTTAATTCATATATCACAATTTATCTATTAGCCTAGAGCTGGTGATTAATTTATTACATTGGCACTAGATACAAGTGATTTTATCCCTAGAGATCCAATAGTTTAGTATTTTTGGAAAACACAATACAAGATTGAATCATACATTACATTTGAAATCATAAAATAAAATATATAATTTTCTTTAAAAAAATTATTATTAACATTATCATATCCATCTATATTAATCATAGTACACATCATGAGACAAGGGGAAAGGAGAAAAGATAAAAGGGTGGGCATATATTCAATGTGAGAGAATGTGTATAGAGAATGCTACCATAGAATAAATAAGGAATTATCATAGGGAATGAATAAATATCGATCAAATAATTCCTTATAAATAATCACATGAGATAGAAACATATACCTGGATTATGTAACTATTAAAATATTCACATGGATATTAATACCTAATTTCATAATGAAGGAATGGATAATTTCATACATCTTAAACTTATTGTAGAGACCCAGTGGCAAGATATAATACATAAACAAGTAAGAAATATGCCAAATAACCTACTCGTTTTGTATTTTGAGAACTACTGATTCATCAAGGGGATATATATAATTAATACCCACCAATTACTAAATAAGGACAATTAAATAATTATATGAATAAATAATACAACTTAATCAATATTCCATAATAATCAATAACTATATATATTGGAAGAACTGGTATATGGAATTTCAATTCTTTCCCCATTGAAAATGATCAAAAGTCATATAGAGAAATATAGTTGAAGGAATAATTATATTTTATCCCTATTAAATCCTAATACTCAACAAATGATGTTTATATAAATGAAAATTATTTTAGTAGATCACTAGAATATTTTTCATGGAAAATACCATGTTCCTTTTGATATTAGTTATTTAAAATCGATAAATTTTTTAAAATATATGGGAAAATTATTTTTAAAACAACCAAGGAGAATTTTAATGAAATATTCAAGGTAAATAATAGTCACAATGACAATGAAATCATTTTATCAAGTAAGAGTTAAAATAAATATTCCATTCATGCATTCAGTAAAAAGCACCTTCTTTGGAAAATGAAAAGATGAATACTAATAATAATTTGTTTATAAAAAGTATAACACAAGTAAAATTGGATTAAATTAATCTTTTTATAATGATATAAACTATATTTAAGATATTTTAAATAATATATGGACATGAATATAATATTTCTTGACTGAATAGAAATAAAAAGTCAGTTTGCTATAAAAACACTCTTTTAGTATTTTTAGTTCAAAGATATTGTAAAATGAAAGTAAATTTTTATTTTATAGAAATAAAAAAGGAGAGGAAAATACGTTTTTTATTAATATAAAAATATCAAATAATTCCACCAATGGAAAATTAAAAATAAATATTCCTGATTAAGGATGAGATTGTGAAATAAACCCTTATCACTTTGGAAGATTATGAATTATAAAACCATGAAATAAATAACATTCAATTAAACATTGTATATAATTAATATAAATAGTTTCATGATATAAAATATATAATTTTTAGTATATACACTACCTAAAAGAAACAATTTTTTAATATGACATTTGTCTCAAAGAAATGAAAGTGAGAAAATAAAACATTTCGAAGATCGTAATGATGAAGTTAGAATTAGTCGATAATTAAATTTTATTTAAAAAATGTAAATCTATATGAAATAATTATAAATAAAACATAAAATAATAACCTCATTTTCATTAATGGTAAACACTTATAGGCTGGTAAATTTTTTATTTCAGTATTTATAGGTTATAGGGATGATTTTTGAGAATTAATTTAGATAGATTATTTTTTGTATGAACTGATCAATTAATATAGGGAAGAGAGAATGTGTCGTATCTTTATACAAGATATGTAAGGGTCATCCTTGAATTATTTTATGTTTTAAATTAATATAAAGTAATTTTCATATTCTTTTTGAAAAAAATTGATATATTTAAAGGATAGGATGAGTGTTATTTTAAATAACCCCATACAATAAAATAATAATATGTTTAACTGATTTTTTAACACATATCTCTTTGTTTTAACCCCACATTAACCCTTAGGATGATTACTGTGATATCAAAGTATTTTATTCTTTAGGGGTCAAGTAAGATATTATAAAAGTAAAATTGAACCATAAATAGAAAATTATTGATATTATATATAAAATACTTACTATCTTCAACCAGTGTAAGTCCTAATATAAGTGGGAAACTACTTATGAATCAGATTATGGAAATAACATACCCTATTACAATGATTGGTTATATTTTTTGATTGATGAGTGAAATTCCATTTATTTGAACCTCCCTATATCTTCAAGTATTTATTCTTTTAATTTTAATAAATGGTTGGAATATTAGCATTTAACTTGTCTTGTTTGGTAATACCTCGTATGTTTTTCAAACTATTTACTTGATTTCTATACCACTTTCACAAGCACTGTATCAGAATTACATTTGCATTTAAGATAATTATTTCATTACTAAAAACTAAAAAATTAATTTTCATGAATAAAAAACATTCTTATAAAAATAAATATTTATAAAAAATCATGATATTTTTGTTTTCATGAAAACATATCAGAGATATTAAAATCAATAAAGTGAAATTTTTTGGAATTATTACTTAATATATTTCAATGGTATTTTTCATATAAAAATGAATAAAATATATATTTGGAATATATTTAGGTTAATTAAAACTAAACTCTTAAAAATTATTTAAAGAATGTTTTATTGCAATTTTAAAGACGTTTTACATTATTTTTAACCCTAGTTAACCTAATTTACCTTTTATTGTGGTGATAAATTTAACAATTGTTACAATTCTTTATGAAAAAAATAAATTTTAACTATTTATTATATTTCAACCCCTGATCCAAAATATAGAATCAATTTTTAAATATTCAATTTCTATTAGTGGAAGAAATTAATTATAATAAAAATGAGTAAAAAAAATGAAAAATAGGATTTAGATAATTATGTTTTTTATCGTAAAAATGATCTTATAAAAAATTAAATAGAATTTTTATTCCTAGGGATTTATTTAGATAATTATTAATAAAATATATCTTAGGTTACTTTATAACTTAATCAATAATATTATGGTTCTTTTGAATTACATTATTTAAAAAAATTATAGTTTTATGAAAATTGGTATTTTTCAATATCCACAAAAAATAAATCATTTCAAAAAATCCAAAAACCTCACCTTAATATAATATTTAGATGATGATTTCATAAATGATATTAATTTTTTTTCAAATATTATTTAAAAAAGAGTAAAAAATTAATTGTAATAAATTTTTACAAAGTATAAAAAAAATTAATTTAGATTAAATAAAACTTTAAAGCATAAAATGAATTTATTAATATTATTTTCCTTGTAATAAAATTAGATAAAAGTTAAATTTTTTGATTGAATTCATTATTTTTATTATGTAAATACTTTATACAAATATTTCATAATTTAACTTTTCCTATTCGTACTCTCCAGCCCAACAACTGAGAAATATGAAATATATTTTAATAATATTATTTGGTGGTTTATTTAAACTCATGATAGTGTGTAGTGTGTGCTATCAAACAGAGTGTTATTTTGAAAGTAACCAATAAATGAATATATAAGGTTTTAAAATTATTATTTCCTTATATAAATTCGATCCTCAAATTTTTAAATATTCTTTTCTATACTGAATGTATCATATCATACTAGTAAAATCACGTACTGATTTTATCATAAACTTTAACTTTTAGGTTATGACCGGGAAACTTATTATGAACATTCCACTATAAAACCCATACATGAAAATTAGTTTTTTAAAATTTACCTTTGTATATGATTATTACCTTCCAAATAATAATGGATAAATTTACCTACATTTTACATGATTTTGATAAATTCATTTACTTTTAGGATTGAAATAAAGATAAAATTTATGTACTCAATTTGTTCCCATGATTTCGTCCTTTTTTGTGAATTATCATGATCATGAGAATATTCTCACACCTTAATCACTAAAATATACTTTTAATCAACTATAAGATCTATAAAAGTATTGAAATTTATTTTATCTAACTAAAACAATAGTATATTCCCCAAGCTAAAATAAAAACTAACTTGAATAAAACTTCATATGGGGAAATACTATAATAATCTCAGAAACCACAAAAATAACACCCAATGTTCAACTTAAATTATTCCATAAGATATTATCATTAATACTATTCAAAAACTCTTCGAACTATATTGAATACCCATAAATCAAAAATATTTAATCACTTGTTATTAAGAGATTAATTTATCATTTATCTCCAAACAACATTAATAACTTATAAATTTCCAAAAAAAGTATATTCCCTTTCAAGTAATCTATAAATATATTCTAATCAAACCCATAAATAAAACAAATCACAATAAAACCAAAATAAAATCATACATCCTACTAAAATATAAATTAACCTTTATTCTTAAAATAAAATATATTCCTATATGATAAAACATATGTTCCCAAAATGCAATAATACTTTTATACCAATAAACCATATTAACATTAAGGATCATATTAAACCTAAATGTTATAAATATATTTAAACGTATGTTCAAAAAATATAAAATAATTCTTCCTGAAATTACCTTTTCACTATAATACATACTATGAAAAAGGGTTGGAATCCCATAAATATACCTAAAAATATTCATAATCATCTTCAAATAACATAACCTATAAACTCAAAGGAATATCTATGAATTTATTCTTATGATCAACCTTAGAGTTATCAACCCACAAAAAATTATGTTTATCCTATATCGCTGTGGAAAATAATTGTTTTCAGTAGGTTGTATCATCCCATTCATCATAATGGTTTATAAATAAAATGTGATTAACCCAAGTGTTTCCCCTCGAAGTGTTTGGATAGGTGTGTAGTTTTTGGCCTATTCATCATTCATTAGTAATTATTAGTTAAATACAAAATCTTCCCCTTTCAATGTTAACACCCCCATATGCATATGTTCCAACACCCATTCCACATGACTATATCCATATAATTATTTATTTTCTATGAAAACCACACAATATCTATTTTTTCATATATTAATGATATTACCCTATTCATATACTTATCCATTGACTATATCATAGTGTAATGTTCTCAAATATAGGTTTTAATAAATCTAGTTCCTAAGGGGGAAACTAAAATTTCCCTATTATCAACTATAACACACAAACACCAATATCTCAGAACTCGTGGTTAAAGTATTAAATTGTCACTAGATATAAGAAATCACGTCCCAAGGGATCAATAGTTTAGCAGTCTTGGAAAACAAGACACATTCTTGAAACTCGAATTTCATTTTAGAACATAATATATAATATAGTATTTTATTTTAGAAAATAATTATTCCATCTAGAATATAATTTCATTTCAATAATAGAACCTTTATTTGGAATATGGGGCAAGGAAATAAAATAAAATAAGGAGCTTATATGCACTGTAAATGAATGTGTACAGTTGAATCTTCTATAGAGTAAAGAATGATAATAACATGTGAATAAATGATGACCAATTATTACATATATATAATCACATGAAATTGATACATATCCATGGAAAACATGAAAATTTGAATATACTATGAGACATTAATAAAAGACTTCATAATTACAGAATCTATAGTTTTAGACATTTGAAAATTATCACTGAGGCCTCAGGCCTAGAAAACATACATAAATTGGTAATGATTATTAAAAATACCCAAAATATTTCATCACATGATACCATCTAATGCATAGATGGTATATCTATAATAAGGCCCCATCCTTAACATAAAATGACCAATGAATTTATCTTATGAATAAACAATACAACATAATCGACATGACTTAATAATAAATAATTATTAATATTAGAAGAACCAGAAAATATAATGTTAATAATTTCCGTACTAGAAATGGTCAAGTCACCCATAAAAATTTAGAGCAATATATCATTTTATTATATCCTAAAATATCATAATATTCACCTAAGGTAATTGATGTTGATGAAAATATTTTAAATTTTCATTGAAATATTTCCTAAGAAAAATGCCCCTTTTTTAAATAACATATTTAAAATAAAATAAATCAAAAAAGGAGTAAAAAAATTATTTGAAAATTACTATGATTAATTATGAAGTATGATTCCTAGAAAATAATATTCATGAAAGGGGAAAGTGTGTTTATGTTGTAAGCATTAAAATTGAGATTGTGTTTAACCCTTTGGTAAAAATATCCACATTAAAAAATGAAAATAATATTCCTTTTAAAAATTTATATCAAATGTTAAATATGAATAAAAATGACTATATTAAATCATTATATAACAATGAAATCATTTTCAACATCATTTTTATGAAAATATAGACATGGTATAAAAGAATCATGTACCAATGGAAAACTAATTTCATTTTCCTTAAAACCATTTTTTGGAATTTTGAGTACATATAAAGACAAAAATTAAAGGGAAACGTCTAATATAGATAAATAAATATAAGATAATAAAATATATTAGTTTTAATATAATATGATCATATAATTTCCATTTTAGAGACTTAAACATAAACACCCCTGAATAATGATGAGATTGATAAATAAACCCTAACCACCATGGAATATTTTGATTCATATCCCACATGAAAATAATAAGGTTAAATGAAACTCTAAATATCATTATTAGGGATAGAATTATGATATAACATATCAAAGGATACTTATATACACCACATGAAAGAAACTAGTGGTGAATATGGAATATCTCTCACAAAAACAAAAGTAAGACATGAAACCATTATAATGATCGTAAAATTGAACTGATTATTAATAAATGTATTAAATATAGTGACCCAAGACTTTTACATATAACATTACATGATTTTAAGAATAATTATACATCATAGTACTAGCCGAGGATAGTAATGTCAAGTGTCTTGGAAGACTAGGTACATAAAACATAAAAAATAAAATATGGGGCTCAAAAACACATATTTATTTTATCTCTATAAGAGATCCTAACTTCCTTTCAGCCCTTACATCTGCATAGGGTACCCTAGGGAACACATGAAGAAAGGGATGAGCTAAAAAGCCTAGTAATTAATGGACATAAGGGTACATCTTAAGAATGCACGTTAGGAGGCATGAAATAATGAAATCGAAACCATGGAACATATGAAATCATATCATATAAGCATGGGATCATATAAACATGGTATCATATAACTGTGATAGGTTCATAAAACATTTCCTTAGTACAGTTTAATTCCAACCGTCAATCCCGTTTCCCAATATAGTATGGGTCAAGGTTAACCGCCAATCCCGTTTCCCATCACATCTCATGAGACCTAACTTAACCCAATGAATTGGAGCACTATCTGGTTGCACACATCTCAACATTTTCATGGATTTTCTTTCGACATAAATAATCATATATAATCAACCTTACATAAACATAATGGTATCCATGGAAATAAGTGGGTACCATAATCATGACATAAAGACTAACAAATGGGAGTATCATGAAAGTGTCTGTGAAAGAAAGTGATTATAACATACCTGGATGTTCATAAGGTAAAATATGAATATAAATTTTTAAGTGATGTCAAACAGAAGGGAAAACAAATAAGGAATGTATTTGAGAAAAATTAGCATTAAAACATTTTTGGTTCGTTTTTAAGGAAAATATTATAGAGATTTTAAAATAGAATAGAGGAAAATATTCTGTATAAAATCAGAATTGAAACAAAAAGGTTCTCATAATAAAAATAATAATTTTATAAAGACAATAGTGTCTTAAAAAAGGGGATAGAGTGCACTTCAAATTGGGTAAAAACTCAAGAAGTTCCCTTAAAACAGGTTTTCTTATCGGAATGTTCTAAGGAGGGAATCTTTTAAAAACATGTATATCCCTGAAAGTGAGTGATGAAAGGGTCTTCATAAATGAATTGGGTAAAACATACAAAGAATTTTGAATATGTACAGAAACAGATAAGATAACTCTATTTTGATATAAATAATGATAAGGCAACCCAAAAGAAAAAAAGTCTAGGTAGAATTTGTTACCGTGTATGGGCATGGTGTCAGGTGTATACAAGAGGGACTGATGAGAGAGAAAAGGGTTCTATCATCACTTATACATCATTAGGTAAGTACGGTGGAGGTGATAACACATACCCCAAAATTTTTTATTTCTCATTAAAGGTGTAGCATAGAGGTTAATTTGGATGAAGAGAGAAATGGAGAGGATCCCTTAACATAAGTCTAGTGGTGTTCTCCACTTCTTATTAAAGACTGGAATAAACAAATTTGGATTATTTATTTATAAATACAGAACCCAATATATATTTAATTTATTTATATTATCCCTTTTTTTCATTTAATAACTTGTTCATTGGTTTTAATGTTCAATTTCATTGTTTAGGTCTATTTGCTTCCTTTGTTTTATTGATCTGTTCATGTTTGTATAAACACGTTTGATGAGAGTGGATGTCCATAATTGAAGTTGTATATTATTAGTGAACATAAAGGAGATTACATGGTTATAATTTTAATTTGGTTACATAATGTGATGTCGAAATATTATATATAAAACCTCAGTTACTAACATTTTGGTTAATCGGTGGGTTTGACTACAATGAACGTGTTTTGTTTTATAACATAACACCATTAGTAAAAAAGGATTACATAACTAAAAAAGGATATATTACATATATAATAATATAGTTAAACCATAAGAAAAATGGATACATGGCCATTATTAAGGATGTCAATAGAAATTGATAAATCATTGTCCTTGAATGTGCTAAATTAGCACATCTCAAACGGTGCTTTCATTTTGTTCAAATAAAAGGTGGGGAAAAGAGGGAATATAATGAAGTATACCATTGGCATTATATAATTCCATTACATGTATGTTAGTGGAGTTATCTTACCATGTGGGTTAATGGGGGTGAGAAAAGAAACAAAAAGGAAATAACATAAAAGAAATGAAGGAATTGGAAAGTGAAATTTACCTCTTGAGTCTTACTCATTTGAGAACCTCTTAAGGGGAGAGGTTTTGTTATATTGAAGTGACCAGGGGATTTGGACATGGGGAAGGATCTAGGGGAGTGATTTGGGTAGAATATTAGAAACACACATGCTTTGGGAGGAGTGAAGAGAAGAGGGAGTGGGGGGGGGGGGTTATAGTGGAGGAGAGGAGGGTTTTCATAATCTAATAATTACTAGTTTTATAATTTCCATAAAGAACAGAAATAGAGACGATTCAATGAACAATAAAGTAATCAATGCATGTAACTTTGAAATAATTGGTCTTACATCAACATATCTTCATTAATTACTCAATAAATCCATTATTTATCATTTATCATAAATTGTTGTATTTTACAATTCATAAAAAATTCATGTTTTTTTAAAAAATCTAAAAAATTCACCTTAAACATCTTTCGATGTGTAGAATCCCAAAATGAAGTCCATTTTCAAAAAATAATTTTGTAAATCTGATTAATTTAATATTTAATTAGAATCATAATTTATTATTAAAACCCCATTTTAAAACATTCATTTACTTATTCTAAAATATAGGTACATCATACTTTCACATGAATATTATATTAATATTATCATAGGTAAGGTTACTATTCATTAGGGTATATCACTATTCATAAGGGTGTGTTACTATTCATAATACTAGGTAACTATTCAACAAAAATTTATGTTTTCTTTATCAGACTATGAATAACTTACTGATGGAAACCGTGTATGTCAGATTTTTGAAATTTGAAACACTAAAGTGAGAAACTTATGTTTAATGGCGACACAATACTTAGTAGTTCATTATGGAATTATTTCATGACATATTTAATTGAAATGAATTCCCATTTATAAAACATTTTGTCGTTACATTCTCCCCCCTTATTGAATTTTGCCCTCGATATTTCATTTGACATTCAATGCCAAAAATAGGTTCAAGTACTTTTCCTTCATTACTTCCTCCAGTTCCCATGTTGTCACACCCCTGGAAATGTGAGACATAAAAGGTTAAATGTTACTACCCATGTCAGGAACGTGCACCTTTCTTTTTGGGAGCCTACCTAACTAGAAGTCCATAGTTAAGCATGCTTGGCCTCGAGAAGTAATCAGGATTGGTGACCTTCTAGGAAGTTTCCCAGTGTGTTTGTGAGTGAGGACAAAACACACTGAAAGAACTTGTGTTGGCCTGTGGGGATAGTCATTAGTTTGATAAGTGACCCTAGTGAGTAATAGCCTATGGTGTGCTAGGAAGGCAACCAAGGTATTACAGGAGACTCATGGGGTCTAATGATAAGGTTCATGGCCTGGGGAGGCAGGTCGTGAAAAATGCTATCAGAGCCAATACCTAGCCGGAAGTACTTAGGAACTGCCTAGGTTTGAGGCTTGGGGTCCACAACGAGGGTGTTTCACTTTAAAGGGGTGGATAATGTAACCCCTGGAAAAGTGATACTTAAAAGGCTAAATGTTACTACCTATGTCAACAAGGTTCTCATTACTTTTTGGGAGCCTACATGATTAGAACTCCACAGTTAAACATGCTTGTCCTGGAGTAGTAATCAGGATGGGTGACCTTCTGGGAAGGGTGTGTGTGAGTGAGGAAAAAACACACTGAAAGAACATGTGTTGGGTTGTGGGGATAGTCATTAGTATGATAATAGACCCTAGTGAGTAATAGCCCATAGTGTGCTGGGAAGGCAACCACAGTATTACAGGATGCCCATGGGGTCTGATGACAAGGTTCATGGCCTGGGGAGGCAGGTCGTGACACATGTTGCCTCTTCGTACTTATGGTTTTTCCATATTACTTTGACCAGGTGAGTAGTTCTGTTGCATAGAACATTGTCTATATGATCCAAGATCTTTACTGGATTCTCCTCAAAGAAATGATTATCCACCAATTGTACCACCTCTAAAGAGAGTACACATGAAGGGTCTGGTATGAACTTCCTTAAGAGGGATACCTGAAAGACATCATGTACTTTCGACTTGGTATAAGGAAGTTCCAATTCGTAGGCCACTACTCCAACTTGATCAAGGATCTCGAAGGGGCTGGTATCCCTGGGACATAGCTTTCTTTTTTTCCAAAATCTCATGAACTTTTTCAATGGAGATATGTGTGGAAATACCACATCGTTATCATTGTACTGAAGGCATTGTCGATGGTTATCCACATAACTCTTCTATCGATAATAGTACCTGGACCAGGTGAGTAGTCCTTTTTCCATGGAGATATGTGTAGAAATATCACGTCTCTATCATTGTACTGATGGTATTGTCGATGGTTATCCACATAACACTTCTGTCGATAATGGTACTTTGACCAGGTGAGTAGTCCTGTTGCATAGAACTTTTCTCTACGATCCAAGATCTTCACTGGGTGCTCCTCATAGGAAATATTATCCACCATTTTTACCACCTCTAAATAGAGTGCACATGAAGGGTCTGGTATGTACTTCCGTAAGACTGATACATGGAAGAAAACATGTACTTTCGACATGGTATGGATATTTCCAATTGATAGGCCACTGCTCCGGCTTGATCAAGGATCTCAAAGGGGATGGTATGCATGGGACATAGCTATCGTTTCTTTCAAAATATCATGACCTTCTTCCATGGAGATATGTATAGAAATACCACGACTTTATCATTGTAGTCCAGGTATTGTTGACGGTTATCCACATAACTCTTCTGTCAAAAATGTGCTTCCTTGATATGATGCTGAATGGTTTTCACCTTCTCCACTATTTCTTCGACCATTTAAGGTCCTACCAGCTTACACTCATTGACTCCATCCAAACATGCTGCTGTTATTCACCATTTCCCATAAAGGGCTTTATTTGGTGCCATTCAAAAGCCTGAGTAAAAAATGTTGTTGTAAGAGAATTCAAAAAGCGGAAGTTGTTGGTCCCATCCTCCATTGAATTATATAGAACATGCTATCAACATGTCTTCCAGTGTCTGAATAGTCTGCTTAGATTGTCCCTCAGTTTGAGGATGATAGGTCGTACTAATGTTTAGTTTAGTGCTTTGAGAATGTTAGAGACATTTCTAGAATATCGAGGTAAATATAGTATCATGGTTATATACAAGAGATAGTGGTACCCCATTTAGAAATACCACTTAATTGATGTAAATAAGTGGAAGTTTATCCTAGGATAAGTCCTCTCGAATTGAGATAAAGTGAGATGTCTTTGTAAGACAGTCCACAATGACCCACATAGAATTATTTCCTCTCAATGTCCTTTGATATCCAATGACAATGTCCATGGTAATTTTATCCCACTTCCATGTTGGTATGGGTAGTGGCTGCATCATCCCATTAGAATTTTTCCTCCCATCCTTCACTTGTTGACATAATAAGAACTTTTATGTACATTTACCAATCTCCCTTTTCATATTATCCCACAAAAATTTTCCACAGAGATCTTGATACATCTTTGTGCTCCCCGGGTGGATAGAAAAGTTTGAGATATGTGCATCATTTAGAAACCCATACTTTATATCTAGATTAGATGGTACAAATTATTTCGACCAAAATCAGAAAAATCCTTCCTCATCAATTTCAAAATCAGAGGATTTTCCATTTCTGGTAGATTCCACCCTTTCCTGAATTTCAACATCTTTTCTTGGAGCAACCTTTATTTTCTCCATGAGGGATGGTTGAGCAATCATTTGAGAATGGATTGATGATGTTCGTCGCTTAATGATTCGCATTTCTGAACTATTAAAATATATGAAGATAAGATCCTTATAAATTCTCATCATTGATAAATATGGTAGATCCTTTCTACTTAGAGCTCCTACTAACTTTTTTTCCTTACTGGGATGGTTGTGGATTGAGCAGTCATAGTCCTTGAGCTCTATCAGTCTTTGTTGGCACATATTACACTCTTTCTATGTGAATATATATTCAAGACTCTTGTGGTCAGTATATATCTCACATTTCTCCCAATAGGGATAATGTTGCCAGATTTTCAATGCAAAGATCACAGCCACCATCTCCATATCATATTTGGGATTGTTTTGCTCCTTGATTTTCAACTACATTGACGCATAGGCTATCACATTATCATTTTTTATCAACAGACATCCTATTAATTTCTTTTATGAATCGTTGTACACCATAAAGAGTTCTCTATATATTGGGAGTGTGAGTACTGGTGCAGTGATAACCCAATTTTTGAACTCCTTAAAACAGTTTTAACATACCTAAGTTGAGATAAACTTTACTCCCTTCCATGTCAGTTTGGTCATTTGGTTTTAAAATCATGAAAATTTCTTCAAAAATCATCAGTAATACACAAACTAGACCCCGAAAACTTATGATCTCTATTACAGATGTTGGCCTGGGCCACTCATCAATTTCCTTTGTCTTAGATGGGTCTACAGATATCCCTTTTATAGTGATAACATTCCCTAAGAATGATACTTCCTTCATCCAAAACTCAAATTTACTATAATTTTCCGATAACTTCTCCCATCACAATGCCTTTAACATAGTATTCAAATGCTCCCCATGTTCCTCATTTCTATTGGAGTATATTAGAATATTGTCAATAAAGAATACCCCAAATTTGTCAAGGTAATCTCTAAAGACTCTATTCATTAAGTTCATGAATATTTCTTGAGAATTAGTGTGTTTTTAGAGAATCACTATGAACTCATAGTGTCTATAGCTCGTTTGAAAGGGAGTATTGGGAATATCTTCCTTCCTCACCTTTAATAGTTGATATTCCAACTGAAGGTCTGCCTTAGAGAAAAAACTGGCCTTACAAAGTTGATCAAACAAGTTATCTATCTGTGGTAGGGATACCTATTCTTTCTCATGATTTTATTGAGATCATGATAATTTATGCATAAGCGCATTGATCAGTCATTCTTTTTGACGAAGATAACTGTTTCACCCCACGATGAAGCACTCGGGCATATAAAACTCTTCTCCTTATTATACTGTAATGGCTTCATCAGCTCTTCCCTCTCTATGGTAGCTATTCTATAAGGTGTGTTTGTTATAGGAATAGATCCATGTATAAGTTCAATTGAGTACTCAACCTCTCAGTCAGGAGGATGACCAAAAAACTCTTTAGGGAATACATTAGTGTAATCCAACACGATGGTCATGTCTTCAAGCATGATTCTCTCATTTGTATCAATAATTTGAGCTAGATATACTTGCTCACAAGTTAGTAATATCCGCAATTGAGATGATGATTCTAATCAAGATTCATCTTCCTCATTACAAATATAAAGAATTAGAGGATTCTTTGGGATATGAAGAGTGATATACCTTTCCCAACAGTTTATGTTGGCTTTGTATAAAGATAGCCAATCTATGCCCAAGATTGCGTCCAACATCACTAATGGAAGAATGATGAGATTTTCTGGGAGGTTCAGTCCAGAAAAACTACCCAAGGAAAAGTTATAAACCATGAATGAAATAATTTTCCCATTCCTTGTTTTCATAGATAACTTTTCCTCTAAATTTTGAAGTGGTATTTGAATAGTTCTACTAATCTTTCAAAATATAAAAGAATGCGTAGAACCAGAATCAAATAGTATGTTTGCTATTCATGAATTAATAACTAGAATACATGTCACCACATCATTTTCTGGCTCCACCTTAAAAGTAGTGTTAACATAAGCCCTTCCTTGTTTCCTTGGATTTTTTTGTTGATTACCTCTAACAACCATTGACTTATGATAATTGTTTTCATAATGCCCATGCTCTCTGTAGTTGTAACACTAAACCATTGACTGAGAATTGATCTGAACCATCATTTATTCTTCAAAATTATTTTGATTTTTCATATCCTTTTAGAAGTTCCTGGACAGATGACCAAACTTTCAGAAGTTTAAGAAATTATTGGTTCCCTTGAGACAATTACCAGGCTTTTCTTCTACTTACATTAACAAGGGGAAAATTTAGGATTCTTCCAATCATGGTATTTTTTTGTCGAACCACCCATGTTTTTCTCTATTTTTTGCTTCTTTTTAATGGGCCCTTGAGAACATTGAGTGTCTCCATTATCCATTTCAAACTTGAGGGCACAACAGACAATCACCTCGTAACTGTCGAAGTCTCGAATCACCAAATCTTTTCATATACTCTTCTTTAGTCCACTTGATAAGAAATTCACCTTGCTTTTAGTGTTCATGAAAAAGCATGAGGCATTCCATCGAAGACTTTTTTAGATTTCTTCCTACTCCTAATGGACTCAACTTATTTCTTCTTGAGTTTGAGGAACTCTCATTCCATTTTAAGATGGAGGGTTCACGAAAAATATTTGTTGGAAAACATCCTCTTTAATTTCTCCCAGTCCATGGAGTCAATTTCCTATTAGGAATTTCTATTCTTGATTAGTGTCCCCCATCGATCAACTTCCCCATCTAAATGATATACTACCAGTACAACTTTTTCTTCTTCTAGGCAATGGAGGATGAAAAATATCTTTTCAATGGAGGTAATCCATCATTCCTCGTGGAGGGGGTCAGAAGATCTGCTAAACATGGGAGGTCTTTTCCGCATGAAGGATTATATAACAACATGATATTTCCATAGAGTATGAGTAATTTCCTCATGATTCTAGTTATTATTCATGACTCGAGCCAGCTAAGAACGTATTTTCATGAAGTTTTGATCACCCCTTCCTATCATATCAGGCATATAATTAGGGAAATCATCACATTTCCAATCACATTAATGTTTTTAAAGTGTTATTATATATCCCACTATTAACAAAGAAAAATAAAATATAATTAGATGGCTTTAATAATTTATCTATTATACATAAAAAGGAAAAATTGAACAGAAAAGGATATACTTGTTTAGGAGAAGTATATACTAACTTGTAATTACCTATGTTTTAATCTAGGTTATCCTTGATCTATTTCTTAACTTATCATCTTATGGAATTTTTCTATTCCCTTAACAATGCTTTCTACTGAGCTTGTGAATTTTTTTAAGCATATCCCTTAGGAGTGTCGTAAACAAGATTGTAGTAGTTCCCATTGTAGTGCACCAATTTCCATTTGAGTATATAAAAAAATGGTGTTTTGGAATTTACCCCTAGACACATATGTGCCAGTGCGACCTCTATGTTCTCATATCTAGAAAATGATGTATTTTCATGATAACCCACTTACTCAATAATCACAAAAATTTTGGAATGTTTTCTTATAATTAGTATAATATTTAAGGTTCTCACTAAGGTGCTTAATTTCTAATATCCAAAAATAACTAGGCCATCCTTTGATACCAACTATAGCGACCGAATCCTTTTATATAAAACGTTACATGATTTTAAGCATAATTATACATTAGTATAAAATCCAAGGATCGTTATGTCTTGTGTCTTGGAAGACTAGGTACCTAAAACGTAAAACATAAAACATAGGGTTAAAAACACTTCTTTGTTTAATCTCCATAAAGATCTTCTAAAATCCATTGAGCCCTTACATCGGTAAAGTGTACCATGGGGAAGAAATGAACAAAGGTATGAACTAAAAATCAAAGTGAGGGAATGAACATAAGTGTACATATTAATCACATCAGTTAGGAGGCATGCCATAATGATATCCAAAGAATGGAACATATGGAATCATATCATATAAGAATGGAATCATATAAATATGGTAACATATAAATGTGGAAAGATCATAAAAAATTTCCTTAGTATGATTTGAGGATAACAGCCAATCCCATATCCTATTTTTGTATGGGTCCAGGATAACTCCTAATCCTGTTTCCCATTTTAGTACGGGTCAAGGCTAACCACCAATCTCATTTCCCATCGCATCTTCTGAGAGATAACATTACCGAATACATTGGAGCCCTATCTGGGTGCACCGATCTCAACATTTTCATGAATATTCTTACCTCCTAAATACTTATACACAATCAACCATACATAAACATATGGGTACCCATGGAAAGAAGTGGATACCAATGACATAAAGCATAACCAATGGGCGTATCATAAAAGTGTCCATGTAAGAATGGGATTATCCCATACATGGATTTTAATAAGGTAAAATAGGAATATAACATGGTATGTTATTTAAAAAATATTTTAAAACATATAAGGAATGTATTTGATAAACATTAGCATTAAAACGTTTTTGTGCGGTTTTAAGGAAAATACTTTAGATCTTTTAAAATAGAAAAGTGGAAAATATTATATATAAAATAATAATTGAACTAATATGGTTTAAATAAAAAAAAGAATTATTTTATAAAGATAATGGTGTCTTAAAACAGAGGATAGAGTGCACTAGAAATTGGGTAAAAAATTAAAAAGTTCTCCTAAAACAGGACCTCTTATCGGAAAGTTCTATGGAGGGAAACATTTAATAACATGTATATCCCCAAAAGAAGGTGATGAAAGGGTCTTAATAAATTAATTTTTCAAAACATAAATAGAATTTAGAATATGTACATAAATTGATAAGATAACTGCATTTTGATGTAATGAAAGATAAAGAAACCCGAGAGAACAAAAAAGGTCTGTGTAGAATTCGTTATAGTTTCTAGGCATTGTGTCAGGTGTACCCAAGAGGGAATTATGAGAGCGAAAAGGGTTTTATCATCACTTATAATTAATTATTAAAGTATGTGGGAGGTGATAAAACTTACCCAATAATCTTTTCTTACGCATAAATGGCATAACATAGAGGATAATCTTGATTAAGAGAGGAATATAGAGGATATCTTTCCTTAAGTCTGGTGGTGTTATCCACTTGGTATTAATGACCTGAATAAGAAAATTAGGTTTATTAAACAATAATAAATGAAAATATTATATATTTAATTGATTTATTATAACCCTTTTTAGTTCATTCATAATCATTTTGATTGGTTATAATGTTAAATTTTATTGTTTTGGTCTGTTTTCTTCCTTGGTTTTAATGATCGGTTCTTGTTTGGATAAACATGTATGATGAAAGTGATTTTCTTGAATTGAGGTTGTATGTTCTTATTGAATATAAAGAATATTAAATGGTTAAAATTTTAATTTTGTTACATATATTGAAATAAAAATATTATAAATAAAACCTCAGTGATTACCATTTTGGTCAATCGGTGAGTTTGATTACAATAAACCTATTTTTTTTATAACCTAATACCATTAGTACAAAAAGATTAAATAAAAAAAACAAGGATATATTTCATATATAATAATCTAGATCAACTATAAGAAATATGGTTTCATGACTATTATGAAGGATGAGAATAGAAATTGATAAATCGTTTTCCTTGAATGTGATAAATTAGCACATCTCAAACAATGCTTTCATTTCTTTCAAATAAAAGGCGGGTAAAGGATATAAGATAATGAAGTATTCCATTAGTATAATATCATTACAGTACATGTATGTCATTAGAGGTATCATAAAATTATTGGTAAAATTTTGTGAGGAAAGAAAAAAAAAACATAAGAGAAATGAAGGAATTGGAAATAGGAATTTACCTCTTCAATTTTCCTCCTTTGAGAACCTCTTAAGGGTAGAGGTTTTGGTATATTGAATAGAATAGGGAACTTTTGAAGTGGTTAAGAAGATTGGGTAGTGATTTGGGAATAATATTGGAAAGGATCAATGCTTGAGAGGGGTTAAGAGAAGAGGGTGTGAGAGGGGTTTTTTATAGTGGAGGAGAGGAGGTTTTCATAATTTTATAATCATTAGTTTATTAGTTTCCCTCTACACCCACAATAGTGACGATTACATGACCAAAAATAGTAAAAAATTTACGTGGCTTTGAACCAATTGGGATTACTTCAGCAGATCATCATCAACGACTCAATAAATCCATTATTTAGCATTTATCATAAATTCTCGTATTTTACTATTCATAAAATTCAAGTAATTTAAAAAAATATAAAAAACTCACCCTAACCATTTTACGATGTGTAAAATCCAAAAATTAAGTCTATTTTGGAAAAAATAATTATCTAAATATGATTAATTTAATATTTAATTAAAATTATAATTTATTATTAAAAACCCAGTTTTAAAACATTCATTTACTTATTATTAAATATATGTACATCATAATTTCACTTGAATATTATTTTAATACTATAATAGGATGGTCACTATTAATTAGGGTATATCACTATTCATAATGTTATATCACTATTCATAAGGGTATATTACTATTCATATGGGTAGGTTATTATTTACCGAAAAAATTGAGTTTTCTTTATCAAAATATAAATAAATTACTGATCACAACTGTGTATGCTAGATTTTAAAAATTCCAAACAAAGAAGAGAAAAACTTATGTTTAAAGGTCACATAGAAATTTTTAGTTCATTATGTTTTGATTTAATGACATATTTATAAGAAAGAAATTTACATGTATAAAACATTGGGTCGTTACAGTAATTATGTGTAAAAAATTAAATTGCATATAAAAGTGTAAATAAAATATAAAATATTCAACTACCATTAGACATATAATCATAACATAATATAGACAATAAATAAGTGATATATCCCAATGAAAATAAATTGTTTTATGAAACCCCTTATCTATGGTCTGAATTGCTTTGTAAATGATTTTAATGTAATGTTTAAAAATTTTAAATTTATTATAAATACATAAAATATTAATATTAATACTTATAATTCCATATTTTATTATTATAACATTTTATCACTCATTTTTTATTAAACATTCATATTATTATCATTTCTGGTATTAATAGCTTCATTTTTCATGAATGTTTTGATTCGACAGTTATAGCCCCTACATATTGATCTTCCTTCAAAAATACATAGAATTTTAATCATGAATCAAATTTTATATGTATTAAATAATAATTATTTATAATCTTCCATTAATTTCATACATGAAAAATGATTGGAATTGCTTCATTGAGGAGGTAGTCCACATGAACACATGAGTGACATTATCATTTTGCTAATAGGTCAAAGAGTAAGAATGTAAATGGTATATTAAACTTCCAGAATAATAATTAAGTCATAAATTTCAAATAAATTTAACACATCAATCATAACAACCATCCATGAAATGTGGTGATGAGAAATGAAATAGATCGGTTTGCAAGACATTAGTCCGCACATATACAGGAACGATGGTTTCACTTCAAATTTTTTAGGAAATATAGATGAATAATGTTATTAAATTTAAAAATGACATCTAAATATATGTTTTATAAGGATTTTATTATATTTAAATGGATAATAAAAAATATTAGTAGGTTGAAGAATAAGTAAATTGAAAATTCTCAGATAAGACGATTAACTCCTCTTATAAGAATCTCTTTTTACTTACACCTAATGAATTATAAGATAATATTTTGGTGAGATTGTGATCTGTAGGGTGTGGTTAGAGATTTTTTGAAGTTATTTTGGTAGATATTGGTTGATATAAATTTCTATGGAAGTTTGCTGAAGAGAGAAGTGGTGGAGTGCTTATATAATTGAGGAGAGGGGCACAGATGAAATTACTGAAATGTATTAAAATAATATAAATTAATTTTCATGTTAATGTGGAACTAAATTGATATTTTTAATAGAAATTATTATTAGGAATTTATATAATCTCATAGATTAAAATTTAAAATATATTGGGTGATGTTTCATCCCTTATCTAATAGTTTTAATCACTGATTAACCCTGATGAGGATTAGCACAATATCAACAGTTTTAAGCATTGCGGTTCAAGAATGTTACTAGAAAATAAAAAACGACCCTTATGTGGATAATGGTTGATATTTTTGATTATATATGATTGTATTGTCCAATTTTATTATTTTAATGATTTTTAAATCAATTTGTAAAACCTATTTTTATGTAAGATTCCATTAAAGTCATTTTCGAGACTATTCACATAGTTGTCTTTAAAATATTAAGATAGTAATGTAGATAGAATATAAACTTTTAAAGAATAAATATAAAATTATATAAATCTAAATATTTCATGGAAAACCATAACTCACACAAACCAGCTTACATTGTATTATTTTAAAACCATTAACATGATATTTCTATTGCTTGCACAAGCACTATATCATTGTATTGTTGTGTTTATGGTAAATATTTCATCACTAAAAATTAACATTAAATTTACATAATAGAAGAGAATTCTTCAAATTAAAAATTGATATTTATAAAAATTCATTATTTTTTTAATTTTGAAAACATATCATGGATATTAAAATAAAGAAACTGAAATTTTGTAATTATTTTTTACATAAAATAATAAAAACATCTTCATCAAAGAAAAATAGATCAAAAAATCCACATTTTAGAAAATATAAAGGGGTTCATTATAATAAACTCATAAAAATGAATAAAATAAAGTGTCACATGGATTCTAAATCCTTTTCAAATTAGTTTTAACTATAGTTAACTTGATCTAGCCTTTATTAGGGTAATAAATTTCACCATAGATACGATTCATTACGACCAAAAAATAATCTTGAATTATTTTAAAAAAATTATCCTATTAATTCAAAATATGGAAGTTATTTTTCAATATTAAATTTAAATAAGTATTAGAAATTAATTTTATTATAAATTCGTAAAATAAAATGAAAAATAGTATTTAGAGAAATGTGTTTTTTAGAAAAAACATGATTTTATACAAAAATAAAATATTATATTGATTCCAACAGAATTATTTAGATTTTTTTTAATAAAATAGATTTTATATTATTTTAAAACCAAATCCAAAATATAATGCGTATATTAAATTACATTATTTAATGAATGGAAATGAAAATTTTACAAAATTTGGTATTTTCACTATTCAATAAAAAGTAAATATTTTAAAAAAAATCCAAAAACAGCACCAAAAAAATACTCACGATGTTTAAAAAAATATATTTATTTTATAAAATGCTATTTATAAAATGAGAAAATTTTATTTATAATATCTTTTTAAAAAACGTAACCAAAAAGGGTTTTGAAGAAATGTAACTTTGAAGCATAAAATGAATTTATTATTATTCTTTTTCTAGTAAAACTATTAGTTTAATGTAAAATTTATTGATTGAATTAATTTTCTTTATTACGTAAATTATTTCTACATAAATTCCATAATTAGATTATTTTAGTTCAGACTCACGAACACAATGACTAGGTTATAAAAGTTATATTTAAATATTATTATTTGTGTTTCTTTTATGCTTGAGATTGCGTGTAGTGTATGTTATCGAACAAAGTTTTTATTTTTAAATGATAAGATATATGAAAATCTATGTGTATTATATTCTTCCTTCCCTATAGAAATTGTATCCTCAAAATTTTAATTTTTCTTTTTCTAAACGGAATATATGATTATATATTAATAAAATAATATATATATTTTATCATGAACATTATTTCTTTAGGTTACTAACAATAAAATTATTAAGAATATTTCTCTATAAGACCCATAAATAAAAACTAGTTTTTGAAAATGTACCTTGCACTATAGAAAATTGTAATATTTAAGATACGATCCCATCGCAAATGACCTATTGTAGTAAAGGGCATCACAAAAAGATTTCTTTTTGATGGGATGTGGACCTACTGCATAGAGATTCCCTATGATTATTTTAAAAATAGTATTTTTGATAGGTGGTCGCCATCGTAAAAGAGCCCATCACTAAAATCGTTAAAAAATGATTATAATAAAATTAGTAATAAAAATATATAATATTAACAAATAATAATAAAACAATAATAAAATAATAATAAATATACTAATAAATATACTAATATAAATTATATAAATTATATTAATCTAATAATGATAATATATTATTATTAATAATGAAATAATAATATTAATATTAGTAAAATCAAAAATCAAAAATATATATATATATAATATTATTAATAATAATATAAACATAATAACAATAATATATCATTAATAATATAATAATTTTATTGTTAATAGAATTAATGATACAATAATATTAATATTAATAAAATCAAAAAAAAGTATTAAATAACCAAAACCTCAATATTTGTAAAAATATAAAAAAATAATAGAAAACAATATAAAAAAATAAATAATAAAATAATAAAAAATAATAATTTAAAAAATAATAAAAAATGTAATATTCACAAAAATATGAAAACCACAATATATATAACTCTAACGACTTAAAATTTCATAAAATATGCATTCAAATGTTTTATCATAAAAAACAAATATATCAACGAGGGGGAGGGTACTCTGGAGGAGCTGGAAGAGATAGTGGAGGGAACTTCATCACGACACATCTCTGCCTCCTCCTGCTAATTTTATCATTAGTTATCTTCTTGGTGTTACTGCAGTCATTGGCACATGTCCTGATACTGCTATTGATGCATCTCATCCTGCTCCCTAAGGATACTTATTATAAGCTCACTCTTTCTTCGCAGCGGCTCTTGATACTGTGTAATAGATGATAATGAGTATTCACAAGCTCCCCTCGATCTAGGCGCTGAAAACACTGCCATACCATAATTACTCCCATGCATTAATTAATAGTAAATTCCAACAATTTGGCCTTTATTGAATGCCCATAGGGCCAACTGTATCCATGCTGCCTCATTAAATCAGTGGGCACTGGTCTGATCCTCAGTCTCGGCCTAACTCGCAATCTATGTCTAAGATTCCACAAACTCAGATAACTCCTTCACATTAAAATTAAAAATAAAATAATTAAAATATTATTTTCAGTTAATTTTAAAACTAAAAAAGAAATTATAATAACCACAATCAGAGGCTGGTGATCACCACTAATATCTCTAGTGAATATATAATTTTACATCCACATGTAATCATCAAACTCCATAACATTGTGCTATTAGAATACCCATTTGAATATAAAATATATGGTTATATTTACAGGTATATAAATTATTAAAAAAGTACATACCATTTGTTCCATGTGTGTATTGAATATACAATTGCTGGCTCGATGTGTCACCTCCTATATCCATCAATTTTTTCAATGTAAAGGGTATGTTCTCTGAGAAAGTCTACCAACCAGTGTGAACATAATCCATCCCAAACTAGATATGAAATGTTATCTTATCGGTGGGCACTAAAAAACTCATCAACCTCCATCACTGCTTCTTTCACCATTTCATTCCTTCTAAAATTGTCCACATACTGATGGAAATACTCATGCATAAACCCCTACCATGCCTTCCAAATAGAGAAATAAATTCTCCCATTGATGAGATTACATAAACCCTACAAATAATTTTTAATATAAATTTATTAACAAAATAAATTTAAAAATAAATTTAATTTTTTTACATACAACTCAGTTATTGAACATGTAGTGATGAACGTCAACACGTATCTCATCCCAAGTGACCCATGTTTCATATAAATAATTTCGCAATATAAAGATCCCCTATTCATTAATTATGTGTGAAAGGATGTGAAAAAAATAACAAAATATCAAACATGTGTTATATAAATAAATTAATGAAAGCTAACTAAAATAAACATTTAAGAATACCTCCAAATGGGTGGATTGAAGCCAAGATGTGGAAATCTCTCAGGGATAGGGTTCAGAATCATCAATCGTGTAAGACCATTCCCCCTACGAGTTCTACCTAGACCACCAGTAGACTTAGGGTTAGATGATTCAACATTATGCTCATCTAAAGGTAGATCGACCTCATGAAACTGAAAAAATAGATCCTCATCCATCGGAAATAGGAAATAACCATTTTTAGAAAATTGGTGAAAAAATAATATATATATATATATATTATTATAATCATAATTTAACTATTTCAATGTTCATCTTCATCCTCATATTAATATTTGAAAATGTCAATGTCTTCATATTCCACATCAACACTATAAATTTCGATATGAGTTTCAGTTTCATCATCACTTTTCATTATAAATTCATTTGTAACATCATTAACATCATATTCTCCACTGAACCATAAAATTTGTCTTTTCATCATTGTTATTCATGTATCTTCATGAAAAATATGGATTTGAAGGAGTCTCTTGGGAAATTTAAATTCTTTCCACAATAGTAGATCCTCATTCACTTTGAGTAAACTAAATTTCCTAGGATTTAATTTTTATTATAATACAAAAATCACCCAACACTTTTGAAGTAGCACTATAATTTGAATAATAAATTTGATGTTCCTGATGAGACAATAAAAATGGTTCACTTACTATAAGAATAATTTCATATTTATTATCAACGATTCCATGGGTCAGATGAACATGAAAGCTTCTCTAAGTATCCAACCACTGATATTTAAACATCTTTATGTAATTCTATCCAAGATAACACAATTAAATAGTTTCTTCCGGCATGACCAAAAAGCCAGCTTCAATTTATCTATGATGATATCATCTAATGAAGACACCATTTTTCATTGTTTATTTTTGATTTTTCGTATGCGTTTGTATAAAAATAATAACCAGCCACCAGATATGAGTAATAATATTTAACCACTTCGAACGGATGGTTACTCAAGACACACAATCGATTATAAATTTTATCATCATGTTGAGGTACTTGAATTTTTTTTACAAAATTATAAATATTAGAAGTAATAAAATAATTTTATATGTTAAAAAATAAATAATTTATGTTACTAGCCATTTGAACTAGTACGGAAAATTATTTTTCCGACGTTCTTCAAGAGCACCTATTTTAATTTGTGGTAGTTGTTTCTTCATATGATTATCATATAAACTATAAATAAAATAAGAATAATTTACTATAAAAATATTATAGAATATGTGATAGGATCACTCATTGTACAAATAGTTTTATTTTTTGACATTTTTATATAACATATATATGCGCTCTTTGATCATCATCTTCTGAAATCCATTGTTTTTGAAATACACAGAAGCTAAGTCCGGGATAATTAAAAAATGATAATTTGTTACTCATTTAATCATCAAAATTTCCCTCATTAAATCCCATTTGGTAGTTTTTTAGGGATATTAAAATACAAAATAATGAGATTAGAAAAAAGAAATTTCTTCTTATAAATAAGATTATACCATTGATTCCTCAACTGATGTTTTGTTATGTACTTTTTTCTTCATTTTTTTCATGTATATATTAAAAAACGCACATCCATCAGAACTGTACTAGACCTCCATATTTTTTTATGATATGAAAAATATAATATCAAATGTTCAATTGAGTCAAGGAATGCTGATAGAAAGATTTTTTCCAGTTTACATAAAATTAAGACAATATCTTCTTGTAGTCTACTAAGTGCATTATAGTATGTTGTATAAACATAAATGTCATTGAAAAAATATATGATATATTTTTTATCACATTAAAAATTATATAATTCAAAAAACCTTTTCACCTAATCAGCATAAGTCTTTCCTTTATTACATCATAGTCATGAAATTTTAATCTGGTAAATGACTATTTCTGACAGATCTACCCATATTGGAAGAATAACCATCTAAAAGGCTCAAATCCAAAATCCACGAAAAAAATAATAATCCATTTTCTTTGGATAATGTATTGGATACTTTTGTCTTCACTTACTTTTTAGTGATCAATCATTTTCAAACATATCAAGTTTGGGTCACCTACAAATTTGGGCAAGATTTAATTGTGCCTTTACATTGTCTCTGGTGTCACATAGTGTAAGCAAAACTATTTGAAATATATTATCAAAATATATCTTCTCAATATACATGACATCCCACATGTGACTAACTAATAAATTAGACCAATATCGAAGATCCAAAAAAACATTCCATTTTACCAAATTGTGTTCCTTCCAAATGCCATCATTTTTCAATTGGTTAATTGTTGGTTAAAATGTGATGGGAGGTAATTAAGAGACATTTTATTTTAAATCTGGACCTGAGATCATTGTTGGAGGTTCATCTCATCCAATTGTATCTTTTACGAAATGATATTTATTCCACCCAAAAGGATGATCGATTGGATGGAATCTGTGATGACAGTCGAAAAACAAGGTTTTTTACATTCACAAGTATAAACTTTTTGTTATATCTCATTAAATACAGAAATGATTTTGAACCTTGTGTACTATAGATAGATAAAATTCCTTATTCTAGGAAGTCACTAATTTCCCACATCAATTTAGCTTTTAATAGGAAATACTATTTCGCAGCAACATATTATGTACTAAAACCATTACGGCACAGTGAATTTAAATAATCAATCAAAGGTTTCAAATAAACACCAATATTATTTTTTGGATGCATTGGAATTAATAATTTCGAAATGTTATGGAGTTCCTTCATCAACTTTGATTAAGGTAAATTGTAAAGAGTTATAAAGACTTTCCAACATGAATACTGACTACGGTAAGAACCAAATGGATAGAAACCATCAGTAGAAAGACCCAATCACATGTTTCAGGATCTAAAGAAAAATATTTATTCACTTGGTCAAATTTTTTCCATTAATCACCATTATAGGGATTATTTATGCATTTACCAATTGAAATATTCATTGTGTGCCATGCAAAAAATGTGGCTATGTTCTAATACATAAATAAACGATGTAATCTAAGTATAATAGGGAAATATATGAACTGTTTTATAGGAATCAATACAGAATTTCCTAGTTGAGACTTTTTATACCTCAATTGACCACATAAGGGACAAATATCCAATGACTCATTTTCACCGTAATATAACATGAAATCATTTGAACATGCATGAATCTTCTGATAAGCAAGACCCAAATTACGAACCAACCTCTTTATCTAATAGAAATTTTTCGGCAATACATTTACTTCAGGTATTATTTTTTTAACCAAATAGAATATCTTATCAGAACAAATATTTAATATTCCATTATCTCATATAATATCCATAAAATTTGAAATCACATAAAATTTTCTTATCTTGCATCCAAGATATAAGGATTCTTTACTAGACCCCAATAACTCATAAAACTGGTATGGTTCCAACTCAGTAGTTAAATCAAAATCATTCTAAGTTTTAGTTTATTGAAAAATATAACTACCATATCTTATACTAAATTTGGAAACTGTGATATATCAAGAACCAAATTATCAGTATCTTCTTTTGAACTACATTCACGATGATGATACAAAAAACTAATAATCTAGTTGAAAACCAAAATGCAAAAGATGACCCCCAACATTGTCAAGTGTTTCAGACATCCTTATAGAACAATTTGTAAAAGGAAATTTAATTGTACCTTTGGAAAAAAATTCTATTTTTGATGATGCAAACAAAAAGAAAACTTCAACACCCTTTTTATATAGAGGATTTAAACCAGAATCATTTGGATTCTTATGCTGATTTATCCAAGCGCAATCATCTTATAATGACTGTTGTTGACTTCCTTGTTCTATATTTCTATAAAAGAATATAAATAATTATGTTTTTCTAAATAATTTGATATAATAAAAACAATTTCCAAAAAAGAATAAAATTAAACAAATTTATCTAGAAATTTATAATAATTTATATATTTCAAAGGTATATAGAGTATTTTTTTAATATTAACGCTAATATACCCTTATTTATAATAATTTATTCCAATTAACATTTTTTATATCTAATTAGAATTAATTTATACTAATTACTACTAAGTACAAGTGGCATAATATTCAGTGGATTTGGGGAAACTCTTTTTCTCGATGACTCATATTCTTAACACGTTATCTGACAAAAATCTATAGAAATAATATGCTATGTTATACACATATCCATTTTCATATGCACGATAATGGAGAGTAGGGAGGCCACATTACATTTCTCTCTATTCTCATGCATACAAAATGGATATCTGTGTGTCATAGAAGATTGTTTATAGTGATTTCAGTGAGAGATAGTTGCAAAATGATTGGTCTTTAGAAATAAATACTCTTTTCCCGAATTCTTATATCCTTGAAACATTATTTGAATGAAATTAGTATGAACCTGAAATACACATATCTACTATTGTATGCATGAGAATGGAGAGTAGCATGATAAGGTTTGTTTTCTCTCTATTCTCGCACATACCAAAATGGATATCCGTATATCAGTACAGATTTTTCATAGTGATTTCAGTGGGAGAAAGTTGTAAGGATATAAGCTAACAAAAAAAAGTGTTGCCTCCAATCTTCTAGAAATTGTGAAAATTTATTACTAATTATTACAAATTGTGTCGAATTATTACTAATTATTATTAATTATTACTAATTATGACTAATTGTTACTTAATATTACAAATCATGAATAATCGTTACTAATTATGACTAATTATGACTAATTATTACAACTTATAACTAATTAATCATAGTTATTACTATTCAATCCTAATTATAACTATTTAATATAAATTATTACTAATTTATACTAACTAATACTAATTAATCCTAATTATAACTAATTAATCCTTTCTATTAATAATTAATTCCAATTAATCCTTATTAATCCTAATTAGTCATAATTAATACTAATTATTCCTTATTAATCCTAATTATTCTTAATTATTCCTAATTAATCATAATAATTCAAAATTATTCCAAATTAATCCTAATTATTTATAATTAATTTGATTATTATCACTTAGTCCTAAATATTGCATGTTTACCCTAATTATATCAAATTATTCCTAATTAATCCAAATTAATCCTAATTATTACAAAATAATATTAATTATTCTTAATTATTCTTATTTAATCATAATTATTACATATTAATTATAATTATTCCTAAATAATCCTAACTATTACTAATTAAACCTAATTATTCCTAATTATTCTGAATTAATCCTAATTATTCCTAAATAAATTTAATTGTTACTAATTAATTCCAATTATTCCTAATTAATCCACATTTTTGATAATTAATATTAATCAATCCCAACTAATTTTAATTACTACTAATTAATCTTAAATAATCATAAATAATAATAATTAATCCTAATTAATAATATTTATTCCTATATATTCTTATTTATTCCAATTTATTCCAATTTATTTGTATTTATTCATATTTATTCATAAGCACTAGTAGAAAAATAACCTATACCAACGTTTTGGAACCATTGGTACAGGTCTCTAAACTGTTGGTATACCCTATACCAACGGTTTGTAGGACCGTTGGCTAGTTTGGTGTTGTGATAGGTCTATACTAATAGTTTTTAGAAAGCCTTTTGTATAGGTTATTTGAAAAACATGTACCAACGGTTTTAGAAAACTGTTGGTCGCTACTTGAAATATCACCAATACCCTTGGTTTGAAACTTTGGGTATAACCCCTAGAACCGTGGGTATAGGCAATACCCACGGTTCTATAAACCATCGGGTACTGTGGCGTTAGAATAGAGCTATGCACAGAGTTCTATAGAATGGTGGGTATTGGCTGGGAAAATTCCATAATACCCATGGTTTCCAAAACCGTGGGTATATATTATCACACTATAAATAATATACCAACGTACAATAAACCATGGGAATAGATCTTGACTTGTAAAGAATACAAAATATATTTAAGTATAGATGAATATACTTGAAAAACATATTTGAAGGTACACATGATGACTGAACAAATTCACACAGTTCATGTGATACTTTATGTGTCAAAACATATTTGAGATACATGCCTTCACCACTAGTAGATTCTAAATGTTCCAATGAGACTTCTACTGAGTTTGGTTTTTTATGGGAACTCATGGTAGGAACATTGCAGTCGGTTTCTTCCAGTTCCAACGAGTTTTCATCGACCATCATCAAATAATTAAAATCCATCCCAAACTCAATTTTATCTCTGTACTTCCCAGATTTCAATACTATCCCATCTACCATAACATATTTTCTATTTCAACTCAGAAAATACCCACTTCAAAAACAATAAAATGAACTAAAGGAATCTCACATATATGTTTTCAAAATAATGTAAGAAGTCAAATGGATGGGTGACCAGAAAAATTGTCTTTCCTTTGAGAAGCCCCCTCACACATTCCTGCAAAACGAATAATATGTATCAGAAATTCTATATAATATTGTTTAAAATACAATGTGTTTGGAGTTTTCACCTTGAATATATCTGAACCTATGTGGGCATATATTTCACTAAAAACATCATCAAGAAGGGTAAATATCACGATCTTGATAAAAAGATTTGGAATGATGTATACGCTGTTTTTGGCCAGCGTTAAGGTTGATGCCCTGCTCCCCTATATCAGTCTAGTCCCCGGATTACATAATTTCTATATCTTTCTCCAATCAACAAGCCCAGATGACTTCCCTATATCTTTCTAGGATCATCATCATGTCGAATATTATGTTTTCTTGAATGGTACGTCTTTGAATCCAATATTTTTGGGCAACGCATGTAGTTGTGCCAATGTCATGACCTGATAAAAGGAAAAAAGTCAAAAATATATATATAATAATCAATACATTCTAGTGATTATTTAATAAATAAAAAATTATTCACTGGCCAAATAAAAACCTTCCTATTTTTTGTGCATTTCACTAATAATTGAATCCAATAGAGAAGACTTCCTTAATCCAACAGTCCCAACTATAGCTGTAGGCTACCCCCATGAATCTCTATGTTCAAATTCCTCAAACAGGGTTCATCATCATCATCATCCAAGATAAAAGATCCATTTTTGACCTCAATGGTTATGGAACCATCCCTATTCTACCCTATATTTATTTAATCTACAGACAATTCTGCACTAGTCATGTAATGATCCAGACTATTGAGGGAGATCATGGCTTGGGACATCGAGATCATGGTTTGAGGGAAGGTCCTAATGGGTTCCCAAAAAAAAATCATGAATAGCATCATGGTCATGAAAACCATACTCGCATTGAGTGGAATCTTAAAAATGATCGTATTAAAGAAGGTGAGGGTTGATGCAATGACCAACATGCTCCATAATACAATAATATTTTCCACGACAGAGTAGAGGAGCTTGGTTATCCATCCATAGAAGAAGGGAATCAAACAAGAAAAGAAAATAAGTTTTAAGAGAAATCCAATAGAGGGATTCAAATATTTATTAAGACCAATGGATACAGGTAATAGTAGAATTGAAATAAAAATATAACCTAGAAGATAACACAACATAGAAGTATACTAATCTATTTGGAAGGACATAAAAATAAAAAATCACATCATACCACTTCCATGAGATTGTAGACATCCTCTTGTGTAGAATAGAAATGAATAAAAAAATTCTGAATGCACTAAATACATTTCATAGTAGAAAAAGGGTATCCTTTAGTCATACAAACTAATATGTCTGGATGAGATTGTAATAAAATAAATAATTTTTTATTTGAGGATTATTTCAAACACTGGTAGCCATATAGATTCAAAACACATTTTATAGAAATTCCAATTGATGATGTTTTTAATTAATGATGATTTAAAACACTAAAAATGCATTTCATTTCATAATAGAATAAATTCAAACCATAACATTAATGTTTACGCCAGTGGGAGATTATACTAGAGAATTCCCATTTAACACCCCTAATGAAAACATAATCAAAATGCATGACATTTTAGGAATAAATTCGCATCATATCATAAAAGAAATAATATTAGAATAAATATTTTTACAAAAATATTAATTACTTATAAATAGTTAAAATTATCTAAATATTCTCCTTCATGATGAAAAAATGATGACCAGAGTGAGTTCCTTGATCTCAGGAAAATTCGAGGAGAACGAAGATAAAAAATTCCATTATTTAGATCTTAGGGAAACTGAACAATTGAAGCAATCAAAACAAAGAAATTAGCATATAAGATAACATGAAAATAGAAATAAAAATGGATGGTAACTGTAAATATATTTTTTACCAATACTATTATCCAACACTAAAAAAATCAAATGAAAAAATCAGCACCCAAAAAACATAATAATGTTTCAAACAATAAATATCTAGAACTACTTTATATATTATTTGTTTTAAATGATGATACCCAAACAACTATTATTTTATATAAAGTGATATTCAAAATTAATAGTAATATTATATTCAAGAGTTAGGGAATAAATGTGTTTTTGTAAAATTATAGATGAGTAAAAGGAAAATTAAGAATAGTTATGATACAAATCATTGTAAAATACATTTGTATGAATTTCAAAATTCAATTAAATAATTATTAAATACTTATATGTAATCATTCAATTTCAAAACAAATTCAAATCTCAATTCCAAATAACAAAATATGTTGGTAAGAATTATGATATAAGTAACTGGACAATGAATATGTAACAAAATGTGTATACAACAACTATTTTTGGCCACCAAATTTGATAAAATTTAAACTACTATCAATATAGATAAATTCACGATAATTAAAGGCATACCATCTTTACTAACATATTTGAATTGATAAATAATATTTTTTTAAAATTGGTTCCTAAGTTATACATACATGAATGATTATTATGTTCACATGAGTTTGGAAGAAGATACTAAAATTGGCACATAACAAACCTAAAGATATATGAATGCAATGATCTATCTCATAGTGTTAACATGGAATGAAACGTATCATATGGATGTGGTGTCGTTGTGTTAGAGGGCAGTTAAATCAGTTATTGAATATTAAAAAATAGACAATGAAGTGTCAACTTATTAGAGTAAACAAATAATTAATTAGCAAGTTTCATGATTTTAACATAGAAAATTACATTTTGGTAGAGTAATTTTTGGAAACCATTTGAAGCATTATTAAATAATATTGGGTGGGGTAATAGAATATCTTTTGGTTCTACAACTCAGATGATTACCTATGAAAACAAATAATTAATAATTAGTTAATTAATTTAAAACATAAAAATTACATTGTAAAATCATCAGATGATAAAATAATGGGGGGAATATCAATTTCATAACTTATTGGATAATCCTCCCAATTCACACACATATTGTAAATTATAAAAAACAATGATTTCATATTTTATATAGATTTAATGAGACATAAGTAAATGTTTTAAAAAATTGAAATAAATAATAAAAAAATTGTAGAATATATAATATGCATGGAGAAAAAAAATCAAGAAACTATATACATTTATCAATAAATTAATTGACATGAAAACATAAAATGTATCTGTTTTAATGAACAAACTTAATTCTTCAATAATATTTTTAGAAAAATGAATCATACATATAAATATATAAATGGGCAGTGTGTAGTAGATAATGAAAAATTGCTGATATCAGACTATCGTGGAACAAACCTAATAGTATATAAAAGTAATGATTGAGTTTTTGATGAAAAATTGCTATCATAACAGTCATATGTAATATATTCAACCACATTTGATGGTGGGATTATACTCTCAATAGTCATTTTACATGAACCTGAAAGCAATACAATAAAATCCATAAATTAATAATTAAATGTCAATAATTGTCAAAAAATTAAATAATAATACAATTAATTCTAATCATTCCTATACAATTAAAAAATAAAAATTAAATACATTGCTGGTCCAGAAGTGGATTCTCAGTGATACCTAGATCGTAGTCTAGGAAATGGGGTGAGGCGGGGTGACGTCTATGACATCTTACATCATCCTTTACTCATATTATTTCTACAAGATCTATAATTTTCAAAACTATAAATCATTAATAAACATTTAGAAGATGAAGTTTCCTAGCCTTGAGAACTCTTCAATCATGTAATATCATAAAATTCTTTTAAAATAAATAAATAGATTTTACAATGATACATCAAATAATGGAATCTCTTTTAAAAATACTATAAAATTTAAAAATAAAATCACAACCACAGTAGTAATGAGATAATGTAGGAGTAAATAAAATTTACAACTATGCTTTATCTAATTCATTTTTTATAAAAAATAATAATCATCAATGTCATTTTTTAGTTTCTAAATAAACTCATAACAAGATCCAACTATTTTAATCTAAGAACTTCATGTTCAGATGATACTTCATTAGAAAATAAAAATCATAACTAAATATTTCACTAAGATAAATTCATTGAAACAAATCTAAGATATCCTTATACACACATTTTAAGTAGTTATTACTTTTTATGAAATATATTTAGCTCAATTTATTGAATCTATAGAAAATAAATGAATCTTATAGTTCAATTGAACATGGAAACAAAAATTATAGTATTCACAAAAGGAAGTTTAAAAACATCAAGTTAATCTAAAAAATTTAAGGTGTGATGTGGTTTTCAAAACAGTGGATATAGAAGGATTCTGAACTCACTATCAAACAAGACCGGATTCATAAAAACACCCAATCAAAGGATAATTCTATAAGAATAAGATATTCCCCACAATTAACATAAACAAACCTCTACCTAGAGTGTGCACCTTAAAAAATAAGAGATTCCTGATGGGATGCTCATTGAAAAAGAATATTTTGGGATAATGCCGGAGGAGGAGGTCAGTCTTTGATTGGGTGAGAAAATCGCTTGACCTATGGGGGAGAGGGAAATAGACTTGTCGGGAGGGGGCTGATGAATGATGGGGGGACTCTGGGATTTGGAGGATGGGATGTTGATGCGGAGGGAGGGAGGTTGTTAGGAGGCGAACGTACAAGGAGGGACATCGGGGTCAGGATGTGGAGGCTAGGAGGTTGAGGCGGAGGCCGGGAGATCGAGGTGGAGGCCAGGATCTTGAGGCAGACGAAGAGGCTGGGAGGTAAAGGTCGAGGTTGAGGTTGAGGTGAAGGCGGGAGGGAGAGGGGAGTGAAAGGGATATTAGAGCAAGTGAATGGGGATTGGGAGAAGATGCCCAAGTAGTGCATGGTTTTGAACAGACTATTCGCATGGTTTTTAGAAAATCGTCGGTATTGATTAACACAAATGTTTTATACAAACGGTTTTTTGAAACCATGGGTATACATCCATTTTCTTAGAGCCTATTTCCTGTAGTGGGTATATGTAATTCAAAAAATAAAACCTGGCTTAGTTTGGATCCCAACACCCCCCGTTTATAATCCAACACCGTAACCACAAACATAATATGAAAATTGCGAACATAATTTCATACATACATACATATATATATATGTATATATATTCATAAGTATTTCAAAATTTGATTTATTTAATATTATTTTAAAAAATATTCCATAAAAAATATGGGTACCTTTACCAACGGTTCAAAAACCTATTTGTATAAACCTCTACAAATTGTTTTGAGAATCGTTGTTATAGGTTCTTTGACATTTGGAACTATACTAATTTCATTGATGGAACTATTTGCATAGGGTGGTCATATACCAATATTTTCTCCCAAACTGTTGCTAGAGGGCCTCTCTAATGGACTTTCACCAACGGTTTTGGCCAAACATGATGGTATAGGTCCATATAAGTGACTTATACCAACTATTTGTAAAACACTGTTGGTATAGAGTTAGTACAAGAGACATATACCAATGGTTTACTTAAAATCATTTGTATTGGTCTCTCTAAGGTACTTATTCCAATGATTTTATACAAACTATTTTTATTGGTAGCCCTTTCCAATGATTTTTCAGACAGTTGGTATAGGTCCATTTGTATAGTTCATATTTCTAGTAGTGAGTTATTCTTAATTATTCATATTTCTTCTGAATTATTAATATTTATTCATAATTATTCAGATGTATTACCATTTTTTTCAATTTATTTCAATTTTTATGATTAATTACCACTAATTACTATTTATTACTATTAATTGTTATATATTACTTTTTTATTACTTCTTATTGCTATTTATTACTAATTTTTACTATTTATTAATAATTATTACTAATTATTTATATTTATTACAAATTAGTACTATTTTTACTATTTATTATTATTTGTGACTATTTATTACTATTTATAACAATTTGTTACTATTTATTAATATTAATTACAATTAATTACTATTTATTAATATTTACTACTACTTAGTACTATTTATTTATTTTTATTAATATTTATTACTATTTATTACTAATTATTACTAATTAATACTAATTATTACTAATTATGGCTATTTATTACTATTTATTACTATTTATGACAATTTATTACTCATTATTACAATTTATTACTAATTACAAGTAATTATCACTAAATACTACAAATTATTACAATTAATTACTATTTATTTATAATTATTACTATTTATTAATAATCATTACTAATTAATCCAAATTATTACTAATTATTACTGATTATTACTAATTAATGACAATTATTACAAATTAATGCTAATTATTACTAATTAATATTAATTATTACTAATTAAACATACTTAATCATAGTAATTACTAAATATTATTAATTATTACTAATTATTACTAATTATTGATATTTATTACTATTTATTACTAATCATTACTAATTAATCCTAATTATTAATAATTATTACTAATTATTACAAATTACTACAAATTATTACTAATTAATGCTTATTATTACTAACTAATCTTAATTAATTTTAATCAACCTACATTAATCCTATTTATTAATAATTAGTACTAATTATTAAAAATTATTAATAATCATCAGTATTTATTAGTATTTATTACTATTTATTACTCATTGTTACTATTAATTACTAATTATAACAAATTATTCTTAATTATTACTAATTATTCCTAATAATCATTAGTTATTCCTAATTATTACTAATTATTCCAAATTATTCCAAATTATTTTTTAATTATTACTAATTATCCCTACTTATTACTAATTATTACTAATTAATCCTAATTATTACTAATTATTACAAATTATAACTAATTATTACAAATTAGTACTAATTATAACTAATTATTACTAATTGCCACGAATTATCACTATTTATGACTGTTTGTTACTATTTATTTATATGAATACTTATTAATGCTAATTTTTACTAATTATCACTAATTATTACTAATTATCACCAATTATTTTTAATTACAACTAATTGTTAATAATTATTAGTAATTTTTCTAATTAATACTAATGACTACTATATAATAATAAATAATAAAACTATTAATCAATACTAATTAATATTAATTACACATAACTATTTGTAATAAAATAATGCTAAATAAAACGATCTAATTCTAATTTAATTTAAATATCGCTAATAAACGATAATTGTAACTAATATAAAATTAAACGAATTAACTAAAAAATAAAAGAAATAGATAAATACCTTAAAACTAAATCTTTCCGAATATATTAGCTATGAATATTTCTCTGATTTAAAACATTAATCTTTGAAAATCTTTGAAAGAAAATATGTAATTAGAGAGGGAAAGAGGGGTGGAGAAATGGGTGGAATGGGAGAAAAAACCTATGATGGGTAGATATTTGATAGATTATTTTCAATAGGAATCCCGTCGCAAATACTAATCCCTATATTAATTAGCAGTGGTGGTTAAAAAATTATTTTTAATGGGTCGCAGTGTAAATACCAACATATCGACATACTATTTGTGAAAGGATTAATCTCTGATCGCAAATACTAAAAAACACCACTGGGTATTTGCGATGGGTATAAAATCCCATTACAAATATCATTCATGAATATTGGTGGGAAACTCACATCAAATATTTTGAGATGGGAACAATATCTCCATCAAAAATAACAAATTATTTGTGATGGGGAGAGTGTCCAATTGTAAATAGTCCCTTCCATTGGCCTATTTGCGACGAGCCCTTGCCCCGTCGCAAATATCCATTTTTTCCATACAGTTGCAATTTGAGTATCACTTTCCACATAGGACTCGAAAGGCTTACCTCTATTTTACTTGATTTTAATTAATTACATTACTATTATGATATAAAAAACAATAAAAATAATGTACTTGATTTATTCCTATAATTTTATCCTTCGATGTCAATTATCATGATCAAGATGATTTTTTTACACTTACAGAAAACAATTCAACTTTTAATCAAATATAAGATCCAAAAAATGATGAGTTTTTTTTCTAATATCTAAAACAAAAATAGTTTTCAAAAGGTAAAATAATAACACATATTTTTTAACACCATTGTATTTTATTATTTATTTTCTTATAAAAAAAGTCAATCCTTTCGATATCTTGTGATGCCCAAAACATCTGGTTAAAAAAATGTGATACTCTATTAAAATATTATTTAAACATGAAAACTATAACATTTATATTAAATTGGAAAGTATTAATATGTATTACTAAATTATAAAAAATACATATAGTTTTCATGCCTTCATTGGTTACATAATTATTGTAAATTAAAATAAAAATCAATTAAATATAAAAGAAATGTGTTCTGAAAAACTACATTTTTTCAAATAAAATGGTTCTATCACTTCTCGAGAATATATGATAAAATTAATTTTTTAAACTTTTATGAATTTTGTTTTTTTTAAAAACCTCAGTTTTGAAATCATTAGATCATAATTTCTTTGGTTTAATTTTTTTTGGATTTTTCTAAATAGTTTCAATTTTCAAATAATTGTTGAAAATACTGAATTTCATTAAAAATGAAATTTCATTAATTTTTTAAAACATTTATATTAAATTTTAATTTTTAATGTAAAATTTTATTGATTATATTATCATATATCTAATTTGGGTCATTAGGATCAATTTTATTTTAAATTTCATTATAAAAACATTCCAAACTTATGAGAATTTTCTCTTTGGAATCCTGATTTTTTATCACTTCTATTGATATAATTTTAAATAATATTATGCCACTTCAAGGAATTGATTTTGGAAAAATAGACTCTATATTTATAATATGAACAATATTTATTATCTTATATTTTCAACTAAATTTTTTACTGTTATAAATAGTAAAAGTAGAGAAATTTAATTACTATGGTTAGGGTAAAAAATGATTTACCAGGGGTTAAACTAAGAATATAAGGGTTAAAATCAATTATAAACTTGTATAAACCCACTTTCTAGAAATGTTTCAACCCTATAACCAATAATGATTAATAAATACCCTTTGGGAGGAATTTCTTCATGATAAAAATGTAGTTATAAGGGATTATTTTAAAAAATTCCATGTGTGTCCTGCCCCCACTTATAAAAGGCCACCACCTATCTCACCCTCTTAACATGCCCAAATGCATTTGGTTTTGAAAATACAAAAAAAAATAATCTACCTAATTCTCTCCCTTATTTATATAATCCTTGTTTTGATTTGAAATCTAACCTAGGAAAGATTTGGTGTAAACATAAGGAGGTCGATTGAAGAATATGTAACATTCCTAAATGAACATTTTAGGTTTTTTTCTTCAAACATGCAATTTAAATATTATTAAATCATGAAAGTAAAATAAATCTAGTACATACCATATAATTAGAGTATATTATGTTATTTTAATAACCTATATCGATATTCTCTTCATTCAAACGAAAAATGAAACTGTTGACTGTGTGTACGGTGGACTACCGCGTCGCGAACTAATTTAATTTGTTTTCTATTTACATAATTAATTTCAAGATATAACGATAGATATAAAATAAAATTGTATCATATTCATGATATTATTATACTTATTTAATTTAAATATCATATATACCTTCTTACATTCAATTTTGTTTAAAATATGATAATGTCGCTTGTGGGTATGGTGAACTACCACCTCACAAATCGATACGATTCATTTTTCACATATAATTTATAGGGAATATATTAATGGTAAAATTAATTAATATATGGGATATATATTATATGATATTTATTTTGGAAAAAATTAATATATCACCCAATTTCTTACTCTTTCACTCGTTAAGGGAATGATATCATTGCTCATGTATAAGTATGGTCTATCTTCTCTATGAAGTGATGTGATTCATTTTTCATATCAAAATTCAATAAATGGTTATAAAAAGTATCTAATAAGTAAATATTATATTTATATTATGAATAAAATCCTTTATATGATGGATATATATCCTATGTACAAGGACTGAAACTGGATGACAAAACATAAATGAGAAAATAATGTAATTAATAACTGAAGGAATGAAAATAATGAAATGTTATTAACAAATGTGTGGAAAATGTATTAAGATTCTAATTTATTATATTATAAGAATGAATATTGGTTGTTCTAAAAATTAGAACAATCTTTAAACCTTTAAATGGGATTTTAATTTATTTTCAACTAAAGGAAAGCATGTGGTAAGGGACTTCATCCCAATTTCCCTTCTTTGTGAAATATTCTATTATTGTGAGCCTAATTTATTTTATATGGTGTACATACTCTAACTTTTACATGTAATATCATCAATAATTCATAATTCCAGTTATTATATGTTTTAATTGATATTATTTCATCCATGGAGATTTGACATGAATGTTACCAAGCGGTAAAACATTTCATAACTTGTTTTTTTATTAGGTTATATTACATCTTCATTTTCCATTCATATATTAAGAATATTATATTAATGAATTTTAATTATCTATTTTCTTATTTCCACTTGTTCTATGTGGATTTATATTTGATATAGATAATCTATTCGTTCATTTCTCTCACTTCAACATTTTAATCATTATAAGGGATTTGATGTCAATTTCTATTCCATTGATACCTATTTGTGAATATGAACCTACCCACTTTAATGAGTTGTATGTACTACCACTTGATGTATTTAACAAGAATAATTATTTATTATTGATGATTATTGTTTCAATTCAAGACTATCCATATTATTTGAATAATGGATGTGAATATTTCCAAAATTATTTATCATTCTTACATATCGTGTTTAATTTGAATGTTATTTGATTAATTGGGAATGTGAGATGGTATGTGAGTATGATATACTCTATCATACCAAATGTAGGATCGAATATGTAAACTTGAGATGCTCAAATACAAGAGGGTGGAGGGGGTGAATTGTACTTTTAAAAATTCTCTTGGAAATTTTAAAGATAGTTATGTTTAAAAAGGTTAAACAAGATAATTTACAAAACCTCTAAGTTCAAATAACTTGCTTGATTTTGGAAAAGTGATTTCAGAAATGAAACTTAACATAAGTTTACAACAACTAAGATTCTACCATAAATCGTATAGAATCTAACTAAACTAGTGCACAAGAATGAGGAACTATAAGAAAGTTATACATTCCTCAACAATACAAATGGAGAAGAGAACTTGAAACAAAATAAGTAACAAGTAGTAAATATTTTTACCCAAAGAGAAGTGTATCAAACAACCTTGGATAAAGGTCCCTTGATTTATTCTTTCAAGAAATTCTGTCATACCCACACTAGGGTAAGCCCTCTATACGAAGATCGGGATCTGTCTTGCTATCCATAAAATCCCTCATCTATCAGGTAGTCATCACCTATGTCTTCCTATCCCTGGAAGCCCTCAATTGTACAAAACAACAATCAGAGTCGCACGAAGAAAGCCTGCATGAAGAAAAGTTTGAACAAGCTGTTCAAACATTCTTTACGAAGCTTGAGAGTTTATAAGAACCTCTCTTTCTTGAAATAACTTCAACAACATGTAAGCCCAGTTGTCAAAGATGTTTTCCAGTGTGTGTTGAACTCTTTCAAATGAGCTCTTATTTATAGGCACAACTCCAACGGTCGGCTCCCTCCTCCAATGGTCATATTATTCCTTGAATTTCGGAGGGACCTGTATACGTGTCACTCAAACAATAGTTAGTGAGTAACTGAAAGAACGAAATATTTTTATTACCAAACAAGTGTACGCATAACCAAAATCTGATATTCAGAATGTATGCAAATGAATGTTCAGAGTCTATAATTCAAGGATATTCAGTTTCTAATTTCTCGTAATTTAGAACCTGAATTCTATAGAATTCCGGAGTATGAATTTCAAAGAAATTTAGAGTCTGGATTCTCAAGAATTCGGAACCTGATCATAGAAAGTTTGGAGTCAGAGTTCATGAGAATTCGGAGTCATAACTCATAATAGTTCAGAGTCTGTTATTCAGTGAACTCGGAGTCAGAATTTAGAGAAGTTCGTATCCATAATTCGTATTCAGAATTCGGAGTCAGAACTCGGTGAAGTTCATAACCATAATTATGATTCAGAATTTAGAGTGATAACTCAGAAGAGTTCTTATCCCGAATTCGTATTCAGAATTCGGAGTTAGAACTCGGAGGAGTTCATAACCAGAATTCTGATTCCGAATTCAGAGTGAAAACTCAGAAGAGTTCATAACCAGAATTCTGAGAGTTTGGATCATAAAATAGAATGCTTCATATCTAGGTAGTTATATGATTCTAGGTTTTGGTGTCAATTCAAATTTTATACTTAGAAAATTTATGGTATGAACAATGAAATCTAGGTAAGGGTAAATTTCCTTGTGGAAGGAAATTTTCCTTAAGGATGTAAAACAAGGTGTAAAAAGTGTTTTTCCTTGAAATAAGGTGTTTGTGATTTTCAAAACAAAATAGAAATGGTAAAGTCATAAGGATTCCTTATTGACTTAACAATCTCCCCCAAGTATGAAGGAATGGAAAAGTCATAAGGAAAATATTATTGACTCAACAATCTCCCCTTTTTTGGAAAGCACAAACATCCATACAAAAAAGAATATAAGGACCTAGAAAAACTATTCTTGACTTATAAAATAAAACTTATCTCCCTTTCCACATTGGAAAAGATGAATATGACTAACTCCCCCTTAGGCATTGGAACACTAAGGATCAAATTCTAGATTTTTGGAATGGGATTTTAATTTTCATGTGTATGGAAATCTTCGTAATGAGAAACTCCTTGTTAAATAAACTCACCCTTAATTAGAGATATATCTTCTTATACTAAGAGTTATTTTTCCTTCTCCCCTTTAGAATTCTTTTTCCTTCTCCCCCTTTGTGATTTTAAAAAAGAGTTTGCGGGAATGGAAAAATATGGTACCAGAAATATTAGTATAGAAAACCAATCAAACCGAGCAACCACAATTGCATTATAATTGGAAGAACTTGTACAAGGAAAAGCATTAAAACAAAAGATCAGATTGGGTCTATTTTGTTTCTTTTTCCTTAGGCATCAGCTTCTTCACGATTTTCTTTAACTTTTTCAGCTCTTTGTGATACTCCTCAGCATGATTTTCTATGGCTGTGATTCTATCCTCTTGAGCCATCAGGGCCTCTACCTGAGCCTTCAACAAGTCCTCTTGCTTCATAATCTTTTCTTCTATTACGGTCTAGAGATCCCTCACATTTTTCAAACTTTGGACAACATAACTCAACATCTCATTCAGATATTTGACATCATGAATCTGAGAATTTTGTTCAAGATTTAGCTTTTCCTGAAAGCTCTATGTAAGATCCTTGATTTTGTTGTCTTCGGTATCAAAATATTCCTTGAAATATTCTTGAAATTGATCAAGCTCTTCCAAATCATCAACAATTTTCCTAAACCATCTAGTAATTTTCCTACAGGATTTCTTGTGGGCTTCATAATTGATAAGGAAAATTCTTGTGTTCATCCTCAATCTTCATACATCTATCCATCACCATAGATACAGAGTCTGATTTCTGATTCATGGTGTGATGAAGCATCTGGCATCTAGAATAGATTTTTGGAAAGTTCATAATGGTATCCACCAGCTTCTTTAGGGACTGAATAGAAAAATCATGTCCTAAGGGTGATGAATCTGAATCAGACATTTTTCTCAGAGGTGGTTCTTGCTCTAGCTCTACCAGCATCCTCATAGAGCTTCCTACATCTTCCTTCTTCCACAAGATATCTTTGTTTGGGGTATTGAAAACCACTTGCTTACTCATATCAATTTTTGGAACATCTTTCTCACCAGGAGACTCATGATCACTTCTGGATAATTGTACAATCTTGTCTTCATCAAATTTCTCTTTTTAATATTCCGCCTCAATGTATTCAGGGTGTATGAAGTGATGATTGTGAATATTTTCCTCAGATAATTTGTTTACATCCTCTTCACCCTTCTCATCATCTCCAGGTGTAGCATGTTTTGAAGATCCATATTGAGAAGTCCTGAGTGAAAATATTTCTGAAACACTTTCCATTTCATGATACACTTCAGGTTACTTAATCATATCATCAGAGCCACCACTGCTATCATCTTCTTGTACTTCTTCTGCAGCTTTTTTCTCTTCCACAATCTTCTTTTGTGGTTTTTCTGGAGACATAAACATCTTACCTGGAGTCTCAGGTAATTGTTCCATGAGGAAAGACTTCGGAACATAGATATTCTCAGATGAAATTTTAGTAGCTTTAAAAAGAGATTGCACAATCTCTACCTCAGACATTTTCTTCTTGATCTTCTTCTTATTGGCTTGCCTCTCAAGTTCTTCTGCAGCCTTTTCATTCAGTGCTTTGGCCTCTGTATGGTCTAGGACAAACTATGGCTCCCCTTATTTCCTGTTTTACTTTTTCTCTCTCTATTTTGCAACAAATTCATCTAGATATGATTTTTTCTTTTTGGTCTTTGGAGGTGTGGATTGTGGTTCTTTAGCCTTAGGGGTTTTGTCTTCTACTTCCACTTCCTTCAACTTTATTTGTTTGCCTTCCTTCTTTCATGGTTAAACATGATCAACATTTTCAAGAATTTCTTCTGCCTCATCCTCATGTAGATCATACAACTCACCTGAATCTTTAAAAAACCCAACCTTCATTCTCTTGAGGGTATCATCACTGATAAGAATCACCTTTCAATTCCTCATCTTGGAACTGCAGGGTATCTTGAATGATTCGAGGCACCGAACTATCAGTTTGGAGAGAAGGGCAGGATATATAATTATCTAAGCTCTCATATTTCCATTCTTGTCATTCTCAATCATAATGATAATATGCTTCATGAGGTTCACATTCTTTAGGTTTACCAAAAAATCCATGATGTAGATGTCACTTTTCTTCAGGGTGTCCTTGTCACCCTTTCTTGATACGATGAGACCTTGAACCCATAAATCTAGAATCCGATTGTTGGTAGATAGATGGGAAATATTTGTTGTCTTTACATCGGTAAGTCCACGACATTCCATATCCTTCACCTTGATGAAACTTCCTTCAACATCTGGCCGCTTGTGGGAGAAAAATTCGGCTTCTCCTTCATATGAGTTCCCCACCAAGCTCACAGCCATGGTGTAAGAGAGTTTATATGTCTTTCCATAACTCTTGAAAGAGAATTTTTCACTACCTTCTTCCTTAAGGAAGAAAACTAATTCATAAAATTATATGAGAAGATTTGGATGGACAACATCATGAGATCCAGACTTATAAATAGCTACACTTTCCCATCAACTGATCTTGATGTTCTTGGAAATAATAGAGTCATAATTTTTGAAAAGGTTTGGGTGTACCAACCTCTCCCTGTATATTTTCCACTCCAAAATTGGCTTGATAGAAGACATTTATTGAGAAGGAACTTCTGCAGACATTCATACATGAGCACTTCTGAAGAATCTCCACAGCAAGCACTCCAAGTATCATTATCTTTAAGGCTTTTCTTATGCATTGATCGATAGAATTTCTTCTTGTTCCTTTCTGAATTCCATTCCTTCCTTCCCTTCTTTTTCAAAAAAAGGACAATCAGGTCCGATATGACCTGTTCAATTACATTCATAACATGTAACTTATCCATCTTTCAAATCTCTGTTGTCTTTCTCCTTTTACTTATTCTGATGGTTCTTTTGAGCTAAAATCTTGTTCATTCTACAAGCATGATTAGCTAATTCATTCTCAGACTTATTTGTGCCACTAGATTCTAACTGAATAATGACTTTCTTTGTATTTTATCTACTTACTCTTTATGGTTTCATGGATTTAATATTTTTAGAAGTGGTTGTAAAATCAACTCCTCCCTTCCCATTTTTCATCGTAACATACTTAGTATCTCACTTCATTCTGGTTTCATGATGAAGAAGAGTTCCAAACAACTCATCTAGGGATATCTGAGTGACTTTTCTGTTCTCATCAATAGTTGTCCTCTTGGACTCCCATTCATTTGGCATGATATCTATGATATTATCTACAAGATACTCACCATACAAACCTTTTTCACCCATATATTGTAAACTATTCATGACAGTCAAAAACATTTGTTGTACTTTTCTTATAAGTTCTCTATAAGGAAAGTTAAAGCTATGGTATTTATCCCTAAACATAACTATTCTTGTCTCTATGACTTTATATGTTCCAAAATGTGTAACATAAAGTTTCTTCCTGATACTGTTTTCATCTTCACATGATGATATTTGCCTATAGATGTTCCTAGTCTTGGAACATAAAAATGTATTTCTGAATCTGATGTTTGCATGATATTCTGATTTCTCCTGATTCGTAAAGGTTCTCAATTCCTTTTCTGTAATCTTATAATCTCCAGTTAGAATTATATAGTTATCAACTCCATTATTGATAAAAAAGGTCTTCAGCCTATATCACCAGAATTCATAATCATTTCCATCGAAAACATGACGTCTGGTAGGATTTAGATTATCAATAGATCCAACATTGAAAACTGCCATCCTTAAGATAATCTATGACACAAAAACTTGTTAGTAGTATGAGTATGTAAAAAAGAGAAAATATTGTAAGCTAGGAACTAGATATTGAATATCTATGTAACAATGAAGCCGAACTATGTGATTTCAACAAATAGATTCCTAAAAAAATTATTAATCCAGAAGTTCAGTATTGAGAATTCTCTGCCGAATCTAATCGTGAGATTAATTCAGATTGTACCAAATCTTATGATACCAATTTTGAGACGGTTTGTGATTATGATGTACTCTATAATACCAAATGTAGGATCAAATATGTAAACATGAGATTATCAAATAAAAGAGTGGGGGGGGGGGGGAATTGTACTTTTAAAAATTACTTTGGAAATTTTAAATATAGTTTTGTTTATCAAGGTCAAACAAGATAATTCACAAAACCTCTAAGTTCTAATAACTTTCCTGATTCTGGAAAAGTGAATCCAAAAATGAAACTTTTAGAGACCAGAAGCTTGAAGTAAATGGGCATTACATTACTTTTTGCGGAATACATAACACATAACAAAAATAGACACCAAAGGACTGTAATAGTTTTGTGTCATTGGAAACTCGGAATTTAATCTTCTAATCGTGGTGAAAGATCTTCAACATCTCCCATAAAGATCTTCCCATTTTGTTTACATACCTAAAACCTTTATTTAAATCCCAGGGAAAAGAAAACATTTAAAGGGTAACCTCAAATTCTCAGTAAGGGTAATCATGGAGAAAATAAAACAAACAATATACATTTGAACTTAAAAACATGAACATAATTTTTAAACATCAAAATCTTGAGTTGTGAAATAAATATTGGCAGTATGTAAGGCATAGATCATAACGGAACATCAATCATGATAAAATACCATGGAAATAAAACATGAAATTGTTGCATCCATTAATCACTTGTTATGATTTCCATAGTAGCCAAGGAATTACTGCCAAGACCATCTTAGTGGACAGTGTCCCTTTCTGAATCGAGTTCACTCCTCGTTCTAGTCCTGTATTACTGAACCAGATTAACTTTTCCTTCCAGCCATGTCAATCTCATGTGATATAAATCTTTACCCAATGAATTGGAGGGATATATAGGTCCCACCCATCTCATAACGAAATCATTCTTACGTGTGCCACAACATAAACACAAATCATTCACCATAACCCAAAGTATAAAATAGTTTTCATAAATATCATCCCATCATAACATAATACATATAAAAAAAATGGATATAATTTCATCATAAGAAAAGATAAACCATGTAAATAATAGAGACATTATATTTAAACCATACACATATTAAAATAATGCCATCTTATATGTAAAATGGTTTTGATAAAACACTTGAAATGAATTCTTAGGGAAAATATCATTTCTTCTTCAAAATCATTTTATTTTCACAAAATGGCATGAAATTTTAAAATAAAAGGATTTTGTTGAAAATATTCATGAAATCTTATAGAGTAAGCTTCATGAAAATAAGGTGTTATAAAATTGTAAAAATCCGTTCATGCCGTATAAGTTAGAAAAAACATTCTTCTCGCACTTTTACCGAAAAAGTAAAAAAGTACCTTGTATGGTAAACAAAAGAAAGATTCCTTACAAACCATGTAGTAAAAGTAAAAAAATGGTTAAAAAGGACATTAATCATAAATGAAACCATTTTTGTAAAACTGGGACATGGATGATAAATATAACCCCAGTAAATACTTACGAATAATCAATCTCGTATAAAAACGAGATTGGAAAAGTTATCCCTTACCTTATGTACGATATGATTCGTATGTATCCAAACCTCTTGTATAATGATTTAAATAATGTTATTGACTTATTACAGAATAATATTCATTGTTATGATATCATATATAGTTTACTTATGACTTTATATTAATCATTCTTTAGTAAATTTGATGTAAAAGCATCGATTTGGGTAAAATCGTTTCATTTATTGTATGTGTTTCGACTTGTTGTTCTTGATATTATTACTTATATCCTGATTTAATTAATTCCAGAATGTAAAAAATGATTTATATATAATATATATTTATTATATATACACACACACATATATATATATGATAGATTGATAAATGGAATGAAATACACCGTTCATGGAGACGGTAGGCCGTACATACGAATGAACGCTGTTTTCTTTTCCTTATTATATTGAATGGAATTAAGTAGATGACATACATATATATGAACATAAATTCAGTATCATTATTTTGTCATATATCTCATTATTATTCATTATATATACTTTATAATCATTCATGAATGGTTAGCATGGAGAATGAATCTTATCGCGTCGTGGAGACGGTAGTCTGTACGTACGCACGAGCAATGATATCATTACCATGATCATGGAATTGTATTAAAGAGTATGTATAATATTTCAGAATCAATATCACTTTATAATAATCATATATAGTAATTTATTTTCACCATTATACCCATCCTTGTAAGGTGGTGGTCGAAAATAGATTACACCACGGCGTGGAGACGGTATTCTGTACATATGCACACGCGGTGATTCCATTTTCCGTAGGATGGATAGAAGGTGAAATAGGGTTGTTTCATATTTATAATAATATATCAGTATATAATTAATACTGATGTCATTACTTTATAATGATACAACTAAATAAGAAGAAGTAGAAGAAGAATGAAACTTGAGAGAATCAGAAGAAGAGATTACCTCTTCTTCGACGCACCTCCTTTAAGCTTCCACCTAAGAAAGTAGAGTTGGACTTTTGAGGAGACCAGAACCTTTAGAATGTTTCGAGGGAAGTGTAGAAGAGAAATGGGTAGGGTTTGGAAGAGATTCAAGGCTAAAAAGGGTGTGAAGAGAAGAGGTAAGGGGTGCTCTTTTTATAAGGGAGGAGAGAGGCACCTTTGAAAAACTTAAAATATTATTTTATAATAAAGTCATATTCGGTTTTTAATAGCTCCAAATTGATTTATGTAGAATATAAGTTGGGTATGGGTCGCTATCCTCTCAACCAAAAGATTTTAGAAAGGTTTGGGTAATTATATTAACCTTATCGTTTAGTTTTAACTCTTAGATAATTAGATTGACATTTACCATGTCACTTTGTATTTTTATATTATAATGTAAATAAACTTACTATATACATCCATGAAACCCCCAAGTGGTCCATTAATGATACACCTATAATGATATAAGTATCTGGGCCGATCCTTATATTTTTTAAAATTATAATAACAATTAATAATATAATATTTGTTTTAAAAACTATTTTATGTCAATTTTGACACTATTTAGTAATTGATTTTTTTTGAAAATCATAAAAACATGATTAGTTATAAAAAAGTTAATTAAGTCAATACTATCATGTCATATTAACCTATAAAATTAGTGGAATTCATAAAAAGTCACAAATTACATTTATTTGGGTATTTATAACATCAATTATGTTTATATTTCATTAATAAGATAATTACTGCATCATCATTGTGTCATAAATAAATTAAATTATATAATGTCTAAAAATTATATAAAAAATTCCATTATGTAGGAAATCTTTTTATATTTCTAAGGAATATTTATAGTCGAATTTATCTTATGTATAACCCTACATTAAAAATGTTTTAGTTATTAAACATTGATTTTAACCATTTTAACACTTCTTTAAATAAAAATAATAATAAATGTCCTAATCTAATACAAGTGCATCTAAAGGGAAATAATTTATTCCTAAGTTTGTTTTCGGTCGAATTAAACTTATCCAATATAATTAGGACATGTGGTAGGGTAATAATAATATCATTTTTACCTTTAATTACCCTATTTACTTTTAACCGTGGTAAATAAAAGAAAATAGTTACTATTCAACAAAAATTATTTTTATCTTATTGAACCATATTTTACTCCTTTATATTAACCATGTCTCTCATATTTTCTAAATTTCACTCACAGAAGTGTTAAAATTATGTTTTATGTAAAATTTCAAATTCTCCTAGGAGGTGGGTAAAAGACGGTGAAAAGTTCAATAAAATTTTTATATATCTAAAATTATTATAAAATGACTCCAATGAATTACATTGAACTTATATAGGTATTATGTATCAATTTTGACCTAAAATAAATTAAAAAAATAAATATTTATTAAAATAAAAAGTCAGTTTTTAAATAGTAACCTAGTGTTTTCACTATTCATAAAAATTGAAATTTTCAGAAAGATACCAAAAATTCACCCTAGGATAATTTCGATATTCTGAATCCAAAAATGAAGTCGATTTTGAAAGATAAAATTTATAAAATTTCAAAAATTGGGTATCACTATTCTTAACTGCTAGTTCATAATAATATTATAATAATATCTCATTTTGTGAAACTCGGTATTGCGTACTACACATGCTATCGAAGAGGTTCTTGATTGCGTGTAATGTAATCCAAGTCAGGGCTGTGTGTAGTTAATGCTCTGTTTAGTGTTGCATATAATATAATCAAAACTTTTTTCATTTATACATTATACAAAATCTATACTTAATGTTGTGTAGAATAATTTCCACAAAATGATCTTGAAAATGTGTATAACACGAGCCAACAATAGTATTGCGTATACTGCAAACTAATACGGTGTTGCATATAGTACAAGATAATCTTGGTGTAGTGTATAATAAAAGACATCAAAGAGATTAAAAATAATATATCTCATAAAATCTCCGGGTGTTACATTCTACCCCCCTTAAGATGAATTTCTCCCTTGAAATTCATCGGGGTTATAAATGGTTTATTACTCAAGAGTTTCTTTCATAGAAACACACATCATAGAAAAGAATATTAAAACATACTTTTAAAAAAATGAATGTTAGAAACAAAACAGATACCCAATGTAACTCATCACATGGGTTCCCACATAAGAGATCATAGGTGAAAATATGGATATGGAAGAGAAATCTAACAATCATGTTATGAGGGAGAGTGGTAGAGAATAGGGCTATCAAAAATCCAACAGTCACAAAGCCATAAAATTGTGATGATCTAAGGTACCATCTGATTCATCAGATATGAGAGCACTAGGACATCATTTTTGGTTTTCAAGATCATTTCCCTAAAGTTGAATAATTTTTTAATTAAAAGAAAAACTTACATGATTTTTTGTACAATCTCAACGTTTCTCGTGCCTCGAACAATTTCCACTTCATCTCTTAAAGAAATGAAGTTTAATTTTTCTTTTGCGAAGTGTTAGTAGATCATGCGATAGAATGATAGGTCATTCAATCTGTCTCAAACATAGGGTTAGAAAAATTTATATACATATGTCCATCTATGGTGAGATTAATCGGATATGGTTCCAAAATGGACATATACTTCATCTATAATCCTACTTAATAAAACTTGTTTCTACTAACTAGGGACATCTTATAGGCCAGTGGTAGGCGAAAAAGGCCTGTCACAATTCAGTAGTGGGTTTGATTCCCACAGCCTTGTCCAACGCGACGGGTTTTTTCCCATTCTGCAGGTTTTCCCTCTTCTTAAACTACACTGTTATATCTTTCCATCAATAATATCGAAAACATTTCCAGCCTTAAACAATACTAACTTATGATCAATATAACCCATTCCAATATTAAGGCTTATCCAAAATACATCTTTCCAAACTCATATTATAAAGAAAACGATTACAAAAAGGGTCATATAACAAGAACTTGAATACCATCATTTATCACTCATATATCAAAAGATATATCTTGTTGATCGCATTCCAAACATGTGAATACTTTAATATTTTTTTCTCTTGAAAAATGAATACCCACTAAATCTTAGTGAAAACATGAATGCTGTCAAAATTTAACTCTTTCCACATACCAAAATCCAAAAATTCTGTATACTCAAACCATGATATAACTTTTTCCTTATATCAGTAATGAGCTCATTTAATTTTTTTCTTTATCCTTTCATTATGAGCATATCATCTACATTCCAAATATATCTGAATAACCTTTCATAGTTACCGGTACCATTAAACATATACTTTCAAAAACATAAGGAACAACAATAGTGTAACAATCCTTAGATGTCCCTTTATTCCATAGTACCATGAGATTACTTATACAACATTACTCTTGATAAACATGTAATAATTCCACTACCTTCTTAAACCATTGACTGATCTTGAACAATTATTTCATCTCACATATCATTTGTAGTCTTCTCATCATCATCATCAATATAAATACTACCCATACAACCATTTTGATTCTCTTCATGAGATTTTCCCTCAGGGCATTGGTTTTCATAATGCCCGTACATTCCACATTTAAAACATTTAACCATGGTTGATGTCTTAGCAATACCATTATCCTTGTCCATGGTGTTAACTGAACCTTTTACTTTCCAATTACTGGCATTGTGTCCTTCTTTTCCATAGCCAAAGAATCTTCCAGTTCCTTTGAAACATTCTCCTTGATGTCTCTTCCCACATGATTCACATGAGGAAAATTGATCTTTCTTTCCTCTAGGATAATCATGAAACCCCTTGTTTCTCTTATTAACTGAGTCAGGAAACTTACCAAAGTTAAGATTATTGATCATATTATAAGATTTCTGATTAGGCATAATAACGATATTTTGCCTTCCAAATCCAATTTCATTTTCTTTATCATGAAGAATATCATTCTATTGTGCATCATATTATCCATTATCGTGAATGTTCCTATGTCCAACGATTTTCTAAAACCCAAAAAGAATAGTGTGAGAGAAAAAAATCATAATGAAGGGGGAGTACCTTCCATCTCTGACATCTTAGATTAAAGTCTATTACAGTTACCATAATTCTATGTCTATAACCAATAATTATACGTAACCATAGGGACAAACCTAGACATACCTTAGAAATATCTCTAGGGATCTCACTAAAGTATTTGCATCCTAGTTTCCAATGGTTAACTAAACCATTCCTCTGATACCAACTGTAGAGACCCGAAGCTTGAAATACATGTAAATTACATTAATTTTTGTGAAATACTTAATACATAACAAAAATAGACACCAAAGGACTGTAATAGTTAAGTGTCTTTGGAAACTCGGAATTTAGTCTTCTAATCGTAGTGAAAGATCTTCAACATCTCCCATAAAGATCTTCCCCTTTTGTTTTCTTACATAAAAAATTTATTTAAATCCTGGGGAAAAGGAAACATATAAAGGATGAGCTCAAATGATCAGTAAGGGTAAGCATGGAGAAAATAAAACAAACCATATACATTTGAACTTAAAAACATGTACATAATGTTTAAACATCAAAATCTTGAGTTGTGAAATAAATCTTGGCAGTATGTAAGGAATAGATCATAAAGGAACATCAATCATGATAAAATATCATGGAAATAAAACATAAAATGTTGGCATCCATTATGAAAACGTTATGATTTCCATAGTAGCCAAGGCATTACTACAAAGACCATCTTAGTGGACAAAGTCCCTTTCTGAATCGAGTTCACTCCTCGTTCTAGTCCTGTATTACTGAACTAGATTAACTTGTTGTTCCAACCATGTCTATCTAATGAGATATAAATATTTACCCAATGCATTGGAGGGAGATATAGGTCCCACCCATCTCATAAGGAAATCATTATTACGTGTGACACAACATAAACATAAATCATTCATCATAACCCTAATAATAAAATGGGTTTCATAAACATCATCTCATCATAACATAATCTATATAAAAAAAATAGATATCAATTCATCATATGAAAAGTGAAACAATTTAAATCATAGAGACATTATACTTGAAACATACACATATGAGAATAATGTCATCTTAGATGGAAAATGGGTTTGATGAAACACTTGAAATGAATTCTTAGGGAAAATATCCATTCTTCTTCAAAATGATTTTATTTTCACAAAATGCCATGAAATTTTTAAAGAAAAGGATTTTGTTTTAAATAGTCATGAAATCTATTAGAGTAAGATTCATAAAAATAAGGATTTATAAAAGAGTAAAAATCCATTCATGTCGTATAAGTTAGAAAAAAACATTCTTCTCGTACTTTTAGCGGAAAATTAAAAATGTACCTCGTATGGTAAACAAAAGAATTTTTACTTACATAACATGTAGTAAAAGTAAAAAATGGGTAAAAAGGACATGAATCATACATGAAACCATTTTTATAAAACAGGGACCTGGATGATAAATATATCCACAGTAAATATTTACGAATAATCAATCTCTGATAAAAACGAGATTGGAAAAGTTATCCCTTACCTTATTTCCGATATGCTTCGTATGTATCTGAACCTCCTATATAATGATTTAAATAATGTCATGGAATTATTAAAGAATCATATTCATTGTTATGATATCATATATAGTTTACTTATGACTTTATATTAATCGTTCTATTGTAATTCCATGTAAAAGAAGCGATTTGGGTAAAATCGTTTCATTTATTTATGTGTTTCGACTTGTTGTTCCCGATATTATTACTTACATCCTGATTTACATAATTCCAGAATGTAAAAAATGATTTATATATAATATATATTCATAATATACATATATATACATGATAGATCGATATATGGAATGAAATGCACCATTTATGGAGACGGTAGGCCATACGTACGCATGAACATTGTTTTCATTTCCTTATTGAATTGAATGGAATTAAGTAGATGAAATACATATATATATAAATAAATCAAGTATCATTATTATGTCATATATCTCATTATTATTTATAATATATACTCTATAATAATTTATGAATGGTTAACATGGAGAATGAATCTCATCACATCGTGGAGACGGTAGTCCGTACGTACGCACGAGCAATGATATCATTCCCATGATCGTGGAATTGTATTGATGCTTTGTTATAATTTTTAAAAATCAATATCACTTTAAAATAATAATCTATAGTTATTTATTTTCACCATTATACCCATCCAAGTAAGGTGGTGGTCGAAAATAGATTACACCACGGCGTGGAGACGGTGTTCCGTACGTACGCACGTGCGTTGATTTCATTTTCCGTAGGATGAATAGAAGGTGAAATAGGGTTGTTTCATATTTATAATAACATATCAGTATAAAATTAATACTGATGTTATTAATTTATATGAGACAACTAAATAAGAATAAGTAGAAGAAGAAAGAAACTTGAGAGAATCAGATGAAGAGATTACCTCTTCTTCGACGCACCTCTTTTAAGCTTCTATATAAGGAAGTAGAGTTTGTATTTTGAGAATACCAGAAACTCCAAAATGTTTATAGGGAAGTGGATAAGAGAAATGGGAATATTTGGCCAAGCTTCAAGGTTTAAAAGGGTGTGAAGAGAAGAGGGAAGGGTTGCCCATTTTATAATGGAGGAGTGGGGAACCTTTGAAAAACCATAAAATATTATTTTATAATAAAGTCATATTCGGTTTTTAATAGCTCCAAATTGATTTATTTAGTATATAAGGTGGGTATAGGTCTAAATCCTCTCAAAGAAATCAATTTTAGACAGGTATGGGTTCTTATAATAACCTTATCTTTTAGTTTAAACTCTTAGTTAATTACATTGACATTTACCATGTCACTTTGTATTTTTATATTATATAGTTAATAAACGTTCCATATACATCCAAGAGTCCCCCATGTGGTCCATTAATGTTACAACTATTTTGATATAAGTATCTTGGACGATCCTTAGATTTTTAGGAATATAATAACAATTAATAATATAATATGTTTTTAAAAAACTATTTTATGTCAATTTTGACACTATTTGGTAATTGATTTTTGTGAAAATCATAACAGAATTATTAGTTCTAAAAAAGTTAATTAAATAAATACTAACATGTCATATTAACCTAGAAAATTAGTGGAATTCATAAAAAGCCTCAAATTACATTTATTTGGTTATTTATGACATCAATTATGTTAATATTTTATTAATAAGATAATTACTGCATCATCATTGTGTCATAAATAAAAAAAATTATTTAATGTCTAAAAATTATAAATAAAATACCATTATGTTGTAAATATTTTTCTCTTTCTAATGAATATTTATAGTATAATTTATATAATGTATACCCCTATTTTAAAAATGTTTTAGTTATTAGACTTTGATTTTAACCTTTTTAACTATTCTTTAAATAAAATAATAATAAATGTCCTAATCTAATCCAAGTGCATCTAAAGGGAAATATTTTATTCCTAAGGTTGTTTTTGGTCGAATTAAACTTATCCAATATAATTATCACATGTGCTAGGGTAATAATAATATCATTTTTACCCTTAATTACCCTATTTACTTTTAATAGTGGTAAATAAAAGTAAACAGTTACTATTCAAAAAAAATTGTTTTTATCTTATTAAATTTTACTCCTTGATATTAACTATGTCTCTCGGATTTTCAAAATTCCAATCACAGACATGGTAAAATTATGTTTTATGTATATTTTCAAATTCTCCTAGGAGGTGGGTAAAAGACGGTGAAAAGTTCAATAAATTTTTATATATCCAAAATTATTATAAAATGACTCCAATGAATTAAAATGAACTTATATAGGTAATATGTATCAATTTTTACCTAAAATAAATTTAAATAAAATAAATAAATATTTAAATAAAAATTCGGGTTTTAAATAGTATCCTAGTGTTTTCACTATTCATAAAAAATTGAATGTTTTCAGAAAAATACCAAAAATTCACCCTAGGGTAATTTAGAAATTATGAATCCAAAAATGAAGTCTATTTTGAAAGATAAAATTTATAAAATTTCCAAAAGTGGGTATTACTATTCTTAACGGCTAGTTCATAATAATATTATAATTATATCTCTTTTAGTGAAACTTAGTATTGTGTACTACACACGCTATCGAAGAAGGTGTTGATTGCATGTAATGCAATCCAAGTCAGGGATGTGTGTAGTGAACGCTCTGTTTAGTGTTTCATATAACATAATCAAAACTTTTTTCATTTATACATTAAACAAAATCTATACATAATGTTGTGTAGAATAATTTCCACAAAATGAACTTGAAATTATGTATAACATGAGAAAAGAATAGTGTTGTGTATACTGCAAGCTAATACGATGTTGTGTATAGTACAAGCTAATCTTGGTGTAGTGTATAATAGAAGGCATCAAAGAAAATAAAAATAATATATCTCAAAAAATATCGCGGTGTTACACAACTTAATAAATGTTTACAACAATTAAGATTCTACATTAAAGCATATAGAATCTAACTAAATCAGTGTACAAGAATGAGGAAGTATAAGAACGTTATACTTTCATCAATAATACAAATGCAGCTGAAAACATGAAACAAAACAAGTAAAAAGTAGTAAATCTTTTAACCCAAAGAGAAGGGTATCCAGTAACCTTGGATAAAGTTCCCTTGATCTATACATTCAAAAAAGTCTATCTTACCTACACCCGAGTAAGCCCTCGATACGAAGATCGGAGTCTGTCTTGCAATCCACTCAAGCCCTCAACTATCAGGTAGTCGACACCTCTGTCTTCATATCCTCGGAAGCCCTCAATTTTACACAACAATAATCAGAGTCGCACAAAGAAAGTCTGCACGAAGCAAATTTTGAACAAGCCGTTAAAACATTATACACAAATCTTGTGAGTTTATAAGAGCCTCTCTCTGTAGAAATAAATTCAACAGCATGTAAGCCCAGTTATCAAAGCTGTTGTCCATTGTGTGTTAATATCTTTCAAATGAGCTCCTATTTATAGCCACAACTCCAATGGTCGGCTCCCTCCTCCAACAGTCATATTCTTCCTTGAATTTCGGAGGGACATATACACATGTCACTCAAACAACAGCTAGTGAATAACTGAAAGAACGAAATCATTTTATTACTAAAAAAGTGTAATTATAACCAAAATATGATATTCAGAATGTATTTAATGAATGTTTGGATTCAATTATACAAGGATATTCAGATTCTGTTTTCTAGGAATTTGGAACCCGAATTATATAGAATTTCGGAGTCTGAATTTCAATGAATTTCGGAGTCTGGATTCACAATAATTTGGAACCTAAACTTACAATGTTCGGAGTTGGAGTTCATGAGAATTCGGAGTTAGAAGTCATAAGAGTTTGTAGTCTGCTATTCAGATAACTCGAAGTCAGAACTCGGAGAAGATCATTTTCAGAATTCATATTCAAAATTCGGAGTCATAACTCGGTGAAGTTCGTAACCAGAATTCCGATTCAGAATTAGGAGACAGAACTCAGAAGAGTTCGTATCCAGAATTCATATCCATAATTTAGTTTTATAACTCAGAGGAGTTAATTGCCAGAATTCTAATTCATAATTTAGAGTCAAAACTCAGAAGAGTTCGTAACCAGAATTATTAGAGTTCGGATTCTAAAACAGAATGCTTCATATCTAGGTAATTATATGATTCCGAGGTTTTTGATTCAATCTGATGTTTTCACATAGAAAATTTATGGTATGAACAATGAAATATAGGTAAGGGTAAATTTCCTTGGGGAAGTAAATTTTCCTTAATGAAGTAAAACAAGGGGTAAAAAGAGTTTTTCCATGAAATAAGCTGTTTGTGATTTTCAGAACAAAAGAGAAATGGTAATGTCATAAGGATACCTTATTGACTTAACAATATCCCCCAAGTATGAAGGAATGGAAAATTCATAAGGAAAACCTTATTTAATCAATAGGGGAAATATAGAAAAATTTGTATTTTATATCCAACGAGGATATTTTCTAATAAGGAATATTATTTATGAATTAATCTAGTTATTTGATATATAAGGAATAATATGGACGTGAATTAATGTGAGGGGCCCAGAATTATATAGCCCCTTTATGTAGTTACAAGTCTCATGAGACAAATCCATTGGAAAAATTAAACTCGTTTCTAAATGTAGTTTTAAACCAACTAGTGAATGTTTTTGAATGTAGAGGTACCATGATGCTTGAGTTCATGATTTCCTGTAATTAAGTATTTTATACATTTATAATTCAACCATTATTATAAACCATGATTACTTTTCAAAATTTTATTATCTATGGAAACATTTCATTCTCCATTTGTTGATTACATGGAATGTGTGTTCAGTTATTTTCCTTGCTATATTTCTTATGCATTATCTAATTATGATAACGGACATATTGTTTAAATGGAATATATGTTCAGTTATTTAACTTTCCATATTTATTATTATTTATGGATTCATGATAGCTGTCATTGTATGTGATCTGTACTGAGCATTATGGCTAACCCTTATTTTGAATCCTTTATAGAGGATAAGAAGAAGAAAAATTTAAATTAGTTTTCAAAGTTGTAGTTCATTTTCATTAATTAATTATTATATTTGGTTTTATATTACCATTTTACAATTGGTGTCATGTATTCATCTGGTTCTCTAGAATTGCTAAACTGATCTGTCAAATGTTATTTTTTCCTCTTGTATCTATGAATATGTAATATAGAACTCATCAGATCTAAGTAACAAGATTTAGGGTCTTTACAGTATGAATAAGTCTTTATATGAATAAACACTAAATTAATCTTACAATCCTAAAAAATAACCCTCAATGATCATCTTAAATCATTCCATAAGTGACTAACCTTAAAATTCATCAAAAATACTTTTGACTAAGTTGAATTTCCATAAATTAGAAATATTTAATCACATGTTCTTTAGAGATGAATTTATCATTTATCTAGAGAATAATAATAAATTCACATACCAAAAATATAAATTCATTATAATAATCTCTCTAAAATATGATAATGATTCCCATAGATAACAAGAATCACCTTAAAGCCACAATAAATTCATATATGCTTCCAAAAGATAAATAAACATTTATTCTTCAAATAAAATCTCTTATTACCCAAAAAATGTCCCCTATTCCTCAAACATATAATGTTCCCGATATAGTTAATTTCTTAAAAAGAACATAAATATCTTATTCCCAAAATCATTATTTAATATCATTTTTTTCTATATGATAAAATATATGTCCCCAAAATGTAACCACCCATTTCCCACAATTTAATCTATTAACATAAAAAATTATATTAAATGTAAAATTTAAAAAATCATTTCATTTTTTGTCTGCAAAATACAAAATCATTCTTCCCCAAATTATCTTTTCACTAAAGCACATACAACATAAAAGGGTTGTATTCCTGTAAATATATTTGAAAACAACTTTAATCACTATAAACTCATATATCCTATAATCTTATAAGAAGTATATATTACTTTCATATTATGATCAACCTTAAACTAATCAAACCATGTAACTTTATGTTTATCCCAAGTCACTATGTAATATCAAATGTTTCCATTGGTCATATCCTCTCATTAATCACAATGGTTCATAAATAAAATAGGAATTTTCCCATGCATATCCCCCAGGAGTGTCCTTCCAGAAGTGATGTTTTAGGACCAATCATCGCACAATAGTAGTGATCAAGGAAATAACTAATCCTACCCTGTCAGAGCTCTTACAATTAGGTTCATCTATTCAACAACCAAATCCAAATTCTGATATCCAAACAAGGATGTAGTTTTATAGAAAACCACATAATATATTCTTTACAATATATTCATGATATTACCCTATACATAGACTTATCCCAAGAATCTATCATAGTGTTATGTTCTATTTTATTTTTATTCCTAAATATAGTTCCAAAGGGTCCTACTAAAACTTATGTATAACCAATTTTTATACACCAACACCTATTGATGATAGTTGATGGTTACATTATTACAATGGTACTAGATACCAAGAATTACATCTTAAGAGATCAAATAATATATTTTCCTTAGAAAACTAGATACACTCTTATATCTCACATTACATTTGATGTCATAAAATATAATATAGTATTTTCATTGACAACTTTATTTTTTTCCTATATTTTATCATTTAATATCAATATTAGTTGAATTCTTGAGATTATAGGGAATATAAAAAATAATAATAGATGGATATTATTCTTTATAATGTATTTCTTATCATTGAAGATATTATAGAATAAAAAATTCATGGTAATATGAAATTTATAAATGACGATAAAATAATTGAATATAAATAATCATAATATCTTTAAACATATATATGGATAAAAAATATTCAAAGACTCACATTATAATTAATAACGTATTTCATAACTATGGAATTAATACTGATAGAAATCTTAAAAATATCACTAAGTTCTCATTCTAAGACACCATATATAAATGGGTAAAAAATATTCAAAATAATAAAAAAGTTTTGTCTCATGAGACCAAATAATGCATCAAGAGGATATTTATAACTAGTCCCCACCCACCACTTAATAAGTTCAATACATTCATTATATGAGTAAATGATACAACATAATCAAAATGACCTAACAATAATTAACTATCCATATTTAATGAATGAGAAAACAAAATTTAAATACATTCCCAATTCAAAATGGTCAAAAGTGATCCAGGGAAAAATGGTGGATGATAGAATTATATAATATCCCAAATATAGAATTTTATTCATCTAAGAATGTTGAAATATATGAAATAAATTTTAAAATATCAATGAAATATTTCATGTGGAAAATAACATTTTCATTTTGAAATAAATTATATAAATATTAAAATTTATAGAATATTAGTAAGAAATTTATTTTAAAATAACCATGGAAATTTTTTATGGAGGATTTAAGGAAAATATTAGTCATTATGGAGGGAGAATTTATTCATGTGTTAATTATTAAAACAAATAATACGTTAACCCATTTGATAAAAGTGCGTTGTTCAGAAAATGATAAGAAGGTTCATTTTAAAAAAATATAGAATTTAAAACTAAGGTAAAAATGAATTTAATAAATATTTACAGAATATTATAAGAAAATTTTATAAATTTTAGATAAACTATCAATAGGATAGAAAAGACTCCTAACCAAATGAGAAAACAATGCCTGTTTCCTTAAAAAGATTCTATCATTATTTTGAGAACACAGAGAGAGGAGAATGAATGGAAAAAATTTAATCCAATTAAATTACCAGAGTATAAAAACGTATGTGTGGATTGAGTTAATAATATCATATAATTCTTCTAATAGAAACTAAAACATAAATATTCCATGATATGGATGTGATTGTTAAATAAACCCTAACTGCTTTGGTAAATTTTCATTCCTAACCCCCCCATTGAAATAAATTACTTCAAATGAAACATTAAATATCATTAATATAAATATATTAAGGATATAACAAATTAAATTCCAGGTATATATACCACATGGAAGAAATACGTCATCAATTTGGCATTTTTATTATAGAAACAAATGTGAGATGAGAAACCCTTACAATGATCATAACATTGAAGTGAAGATTAATCAATGTAGTGATTGTGTGTTACAAATAAATATAAAAATAAATCATTTTTAAGTACAACATAAAATAATAAAATATCATTACACACATAAATATTACATAACAGAAATAATAAATAAGTAATGCTACCCAATGAAATTAAATTAAGTTGTGAAACCCCTCACCTCATGTTTGACATGCTTCATATCGAATTTTAAAATATTGTATTTTAAATTTAAATTTATTAAACAACTATAAATAAATTATATTTTATATATAATACCTTACATGTTTTTCTTATAACATATTCTCACTCAATCGTTATCAATCTTCAATGTCATTGTCATTTTCGGTATTACCTATTTTATTTTTTCATGAATGATTCGATTTGGAAGTTATGGTTCATGGATCCTGATCTTAGTTACATAATATACAAAATGATAATAATGATATAAATATGATATATATTCAATACATACATATTTATAATCATAAATTAAAATTATATAAGAAAAATGAATCACATTTGTTCGTGGAGGTGGTAGTCCACAAACACACAACAGTAACATTATCAGTTTTAATGGATATAAGGGTCAGAAGGTAAAAGATGTATTATAATTATTGGATCATAATTGTTAAATAAATATAATATTCATAAATTTAATCCATCATAATAAATATCTATGAATGGTGGTGATGATAAAAAAAATGCATCGATTCGTGAGGCATTAGTCTGTCCATACAAACGAAGGATGCTTTCATTTCCCATTTGATGTAAAAAGATATGAATAAGGTTATTAAATTTACACAATAATATCTAATTATATCGGATATACTAATGTTACCATATTTAATTGGTTTGAAAAAAAATTGATGAGGTAAAAAATGATGTAAAATGAAAACACATGGTTAAGATTATTACCTCCTCTTCGAAGAACCTCATTTCACTTCCACCTAATAACTTCTGGGATGATATTTTTGTCAAGAAAATAACTCTAGTATATATTGAGGGGATTTTTTTGTTTTGTTTTATATTTATGGAGATAAATTACTCAATATGTGTAATGAATAGTAGAGGGGTGGAGTCCTTATATAATAGAGGAGAGGGGAATACTTTTAATTTTTCAAAAGTATTAAATGAATATAAATTGATTTTCATGTTAATGTAGACCTACATTTATATATTATTATTATATGATGAGGATGGGGGAATATAATTTCATAAAAAAATTAACTATTTAATTTTATGTTTTAACTATTATCACATAGTTTTAACACCCATTAACCATTTTGAGGATTACCTCAATATTAATGTTTTTAACTATTTTTGGGTCAAGAAAGTTTCTATAAAATTAAATTTAAAACATAAGTGGATAATGATATATGTTATTTATTATGTATCATTATATTGGTCAAATTTAATTTTTTTACTAATTTCAAATCATTCACTATAATATTATTTAATATAAGATGTCATTAAATTCCTTTTTCAGGAATATTCACATAGTTAAATTTAAAGATATATTAGGATAATATTTTTTAGATTATAAACATTAAAAACATTACTAATACATTATATGAATCTAAAAAATTAAACTAACACCATAAATTACCAAAAAAATACATTGTATGATTTTAAAACCAATTACATAATTTTTATTCTTCTTACATAAGAACTGTGTATGTGTAGTGTATGCATTTAAGATAATTGTTTCATCAATAAAAACTAAAGATAAATTTCCATCATAAAAAAATTATTCCAATAAAAAATATTTACTTATAACAATTCGTGATTGTTTTTATCCTTGTGAAAATATATTTGAGATATTAGCATCAAGAAAGTGATATATTGAAGTTTTTCTTTACTTAAAATTATACAAAATTCATTATTAATGAAAAATAGAAAAAAAAATCTAAATATATTAATACATTAAGGGTTACGTGTAAATACAGTCATCTAGATGATTGTAATCAAGTATTCGTGTGATTTTAATGCCATTTCACATTAACTTTACCCCTATTTAATCCAATTTACCCTTACTGTGGTAATAAATTTTACAATAGTTACTATTCATTATATGAAAAAATAATTCTAAACTATTTAAAAAATATGAACCTCATGATTTTAAATATTGAATAATTTTTTATGATTAAATTTATATAAGTGGTAGAAATAAATTTAAATATAAATGTGTAAAATTAAATGAAAAATAGTTATTATAAAGTTGTATTTTATGAATAAAAATAATCTTATACCAAAATAAGATTACGTCCTGGTTACTATAGAATTACTTATATTATTTTTAATAAAATATAACTTATTATATTTTAAAAATTAATTGAAAAACTAACGAGACGTTTAAATTAGTTTAATTAATTATAATAAATGACAGTTTTATAAAAAATGAAATTCTATCTATTTATTAATAAATAAATATTTTTTATAAAAATAAAAAAAAATCACCCTATGATAATATTGACATGCTTATTTAAAAAATTATTCTTATTTTAAAATATAAATTATTCAATAGAAATTAATTAATTATAATATCCACTAATAAAATGAAATAAAACCATTTTTGAAGAAAAGTAACATTAAAGCCTAAAATGGATTAATTATTATTATTTTCATAGTATAAAAAATTAGATTAATATTAAATTTACTATTTTAATTCATTACTTATATTAAAAAGATAATTTCTACAAATATTTTTAAAAAATTTATTATTATTAATACAAGGAAACCCAATGACTATGTTATAAAAATTATATTTAAATAATATTTTCACATGATTTCTTTATGCTCAATGTTTCATGTGTTATATTCTATAAAATGTAGAGTAATTTTAAAAAGAATAATATGAACTAAAATATTAGGGTATTATAATTCAAATTTTAACTATATGGGAAAAACATTTCTCCTCAAATAGTGTTAATTGATATATGAGGAATGATAGGATACTATAGATTGGTCTAAAATGCTTAGAGATTTAAGAACCATTAGTCTTATTTTATTTCTGATAACAATATCATCACTTGTGATTACTAATATGTGTAAGGTTTTCTCTCTTCAATGCTATATGAAACAATATCATGAATCAAAACCCTTATCCATTAATAGTGTAACCCTTACATATTTTTTGTACAATAGTGTGAATTATTATTTCAATATATTGGATTCATTATCAACCATGTAATGTTGTATTCAATATCTCCATTGAAATAATGTGATGGTTCTTTGAGATTTGTGTGAGCTCATATTTTTCATCATGATTTTAATAAGTGATAGTATAAATCTATTAAAGAATTTGGTTCACTGAGATAATGTTGCATCTCTAAGTGTTTATGGATATGTTTAAGGTCTATGAAGAGATTTAATAATCAATGAAAGAATGATTTTATAAGTGATTTAGTGTGTGTAGATTTTTTAAACTGTAAAATTGATTAAATGAATAAGACTCAAACAAATCATAATTTTCATGAATATGGTGATTCCAAGTATAAACAATAAAATGTATCACTGAAAATACTTTCACATATGTAAAAATATGTACAAAAAAGTGGAAGGTTTTGTGAATTTGTTATTTTGAATTTTCCTATTTCATATATGGGAGAGTCTGATGTTTTATGAAATTTTAAATGTTTTCTAATTTTAATTTTCTTATTTATGAACGAAATAGTTGTGTGAATAGAGGCTCTATGATACGAAGAAGTTATGTTTGAAGATAAATGTTATAATTAAAGAAACATGTTTCTCAAGAGATTACAAAGATGATAATTTTTTTAAAGTTATAAGAAGGTATAGGTTCATAAATTGGAAATTAAGCATTGTTCAAAATGTTAATGGAAAAGAAATATGTTGTGTGAAGGGTTGGTATATTATTATATATATGTGAACCTTGGTGAATAATATAGTTGAGTGGCTGAAGGGAGATTCTTGATAGACCAATTATATGAATTCTAAAAAACTCAAGAAGTACATGTAAAATTTACATGAAAAAGGTTACATAAAATACTAAGATCCATGAGTGACTTTGGTGAATCACTTTGTTCCATGAATATAAAAATTAGTGGAAATTTTTTTTGGCGAATGATTTACTACATCAAATAAAAACAATGAATAGGATTATACATATAGACCTACATGTACGTTCTTTCATGTAGGTATGGTTTTTTTAATGTAATTGTTTATTGAAAAAATAAAAGTTTCATGAAATACTAAATGTAACATGATAGTGAAATGTTTTACAAAAATTAAATTGTTATATGAAAATATTTAGAGGTAGTTAAAATAAATTATAAAATATAGAAACTTATTTCCACTCATTGTAGAACATTATTAATTTAGTAGTCCTCACTTGAAGACTAATTCATCATTGAAATTAAATATATAAGAAGGGTGAATTTTACAGTTATTTTATGAAAGGGAAATGTGGAGATTAATTCGAACATACCAATACAACAACAGCCTTAGAGTGAAGTCATACAATGGAATTTGTGTCTATAATATTTTCTTCTTGATGTAGTGAGAAAAGGTTGAGGAAAAATGGAGTAACCATTGGGTGGTGGTGAACTGGACCTAAATTATATAAGGGGAGTGGCCCAAGAATAAGAGTAACCTAGTATACACCTACCACTAATATATAATAAATGGATGTTGGTTACATGAAACATTTTAATTGTATTCTTCTTGAACTAACCCAATGTGGGTGAACCAAGTACAATATTCATGACATGTGTGAATCCATTATTGATATTTTATAAGATGAAAATCAATGGTGGTTGGTTAACTGATCTACATTTTTATATGATTAAAGAAAATAACATCTCCAATCAAATCATCATTAAAAGTGAACACACATGTAACCCTACTAAAAAGTGTGGTTAGTAGTTTTTAGATAAGTGAGATACTTAAGGATATATGGGGAATGATAAATGAGTTTCATACCCTTAATCAACACCATTTCAGAGAGTCTCCCACTAAATTCCCTTGTGGGTCCAAAACATTTGAATACATCCTAGGTTTACCTTGTTGGATATGCCTTTTTCTAAATTTATCTGATCAATTTTGGATTTGAATTTCATTCCAAAATTATGGAATGAAAGTGAGATATAATTTGAAGAATAATTAAAACTCCATGTGAATACTATATAATGTAATTGTTTTTAAGAATTGTCTGATTGGGTTGAAGGATTACAAAAAATCTCAAAATAATGGTATATATGAATATGATTTTGTATGTATATGTCCATATAATGATGTTTTTGGACTAAGCATGGTTCATAAAATGACGTGAAATGTTTGAAATAATAACAATGATAATATTTCAAGGGAACCCATGGTGGAAGTTATTCAAATATTATAGTAGTGTGGTAAAGGGATGAAATAAGAAATCAAGGATGAGAAAAAGAAGAATTAATCTCAATATATACATGTTTATGTAATGAAATTTGGGGTTAAAAAATTTAAAATCGCTAATTAAAGACTATTTGATGTGGCTATAAATCAAAGGGATAAGAATAATAATTGATACAAATAATTAGATGAGATATATTCCTTAGTGAAAATATATAAAGTTATCCAAAAAGAGGAGGTACTGGACACAAAAAGAGGTTCAGGATTCACGGGAAAAGAATAATGAATCAGATGTACGCAATGTAGAGTTGGTTGAGGAGATCCAAATTCAAGGGAAATTGAATATTAACCAAAAAATGAATTTGTGAAAATTGGTAAAAAAAATAATGGTCATATGAAGGAAACATTGAAAAAAGGAATGAATTGTCAAATGAAATGATTCTTTTAGTGGTATAAAGAGTAGTATAAAGTCCATGAGAAGAAGGTTCCAATCAGTGATGTGTAAGGAGATCAATGTAAATAAAAAACCCATTAAATAAATCATTTTATTTTTTCAATAAAGGAATAGAAATTCCCCATTTAATAAAGGGGATGTCTAATGAAAACACCCAGAATGATGTTTCTATATGTCAAATTACTCAAAGGAGTTACACCTTCAAGGAACTGTAGAAGATCATCCGGAATAATTATCAGGGAGAGTAAGTGGTGGATGTGGTGATTTCATTAATTTCCTAAAATCTAAAAATTTTAAAAAGAAAGTGTGATAGTAAATGGTTGTTCCACAAAAACTATCCTAATTCATAATCTTAAGGAATTTAAAATACCACTATCCATAGTTTATAGATTATATTAATCATTATTGAAGTGATTTAGGTTTTGAGAGGGATAAAATCCATGGTAATGTTGTATCTAATTATGAAAATTGAGGATATTCTTAGATCCATAGTTTAAATAGATAATTAAAGCATCAATGTAGTAAAATGAAGTTGCAATTATTAGAACCATGAAATTAATTATGACAATATAATTAATGTTAATAAGTGTCAAGATCACTTGATTTTTCAAATATCATTTTTTGAAGATAGAATAATGGATAAGTATAAACAAAAGGATATTTCCTGATTTATTTATTTTGATCTAACCTTTGATATAATCTAACTATTCTGAGGATATCAGAAGCTATAATGGATGGATATATCAAAATCAAAATATCAATTCTATATTTAGTGATGAATTTGAGAAATTTAGGAAGAGTTTTGGAGAGAGGATATGAAAATTTTTACCCTCATCTACGAGGAAAAGAAACCATATGGATGAGATAAGAGATTTATTATCAAGTACAATATAGAAAGTAATATCGAAAGATAATAAAATTATTCATTATTTTGATAGTTGGTATCATGAATGGGTTTTCATAAGATCTATGCTAAATAATAACATTTTGTCTCCAAAATGATCCAAGAAATGGTATTATCCATCAAATTGGTATTTGTAATAATTGGTATCAGTTTCAAAAATTGGTTTCAGTTTATTATCTACATATGATTATTAATGAATAAGTATAATATCCTTGACCCAGTTCCTCTAGATATGATACTAAAAATATAATATTTACATTTCTAGAATTTTTATCATTAATCATGACCTAATATTATCCATTAAAATCATACAACATCAAAAATATGTGATAACTTACCGAAAAAAATAAATTTTAGGTTTATGGTTTTAGATAATTGTGAAAAACTCATAAATAACATTACCCATGTCTTTAATTAAGACTTATTTTACACCATACAAATATTTTATTGTTAAATATTATGTATTCATCAACTCCCACATGTATCCCTTCTTGAAATATCTTATATAATACCATTTATTATAACTTGGGGAAAGGAAACATAACAAGGATGAGATCAAATACCCCCAGGAGTGTCCTTCCATAAGTGATGTTTTAGGACCAATCATCGCACAATAGTAGTGATCGAGGAAATAACTAATCCTACCCTGTCAGAGCTCTTACAATTAGGTTCATCTATTCAATAACCAAATCCAAATTCTGATATCCAAACAAGGATGTAGTTTTATAGAAAACCACATAATATATTCTTTACAATATATTCATGATATTACCCTATACATAGACTTATCCCAAGAATCTATCATAGTGTTATGTTCTATTTTATTTTTATTCCTAAATATAGTTCCAAGGGGTCCTACTAAAACATATCTATAACCAATGTTTACACACCAACACCTATTGATGAGAGTTGATGGTTAAATTATTACAATGGTACTAGATACCAACAATTACATCTTTAGAGATGAAATAATATATTTGCCTTGGAAAACTAGATACACTCTTATATCTCACATTACATTTTCTGTCATAAAATATAATATAGTATTTTCATTGTTAACATTATTTTTTTCCTCTATTTTATCATTTAATATCAATATTAGTTGAATTCTTGAGATTATGGGGAATATAAAAAATAATAATAGATGGATATTATTATTTATAATGTATTTCTTATCATTGGAGATATTATAGAATAAAAAATTCATGGTAATATGAAATTTATAAATGATGATAAAATAATTGAATATAAATAATCATAATATCTTTAAACATATATATGGATAAAAAAATATTCAAAGAATCACATTATAATTAATATCATATTTCATAACTATAGAATTAATACTGATAGAAATCTTAAAAATATCACTAAGTTCTCATTCTAAGACACCATATATAAATGAGTAAAAAATATTCAAAATAATAAAAAAGTTTTGTCTCATGAGACCAAATAATTCATCAAGAGGATATTTATAACTAGTCCCCACCCACCACTTAATAAGTACAATACATTCATTATATGAGTAAATGATACAACATAATCAAAATAACATAACAATAATTAACTATCCATATTTAATGAATGAGAAAACAAAATTTCAATACATTCCCAATTCAAAATGGTCAAAAGTGATCCAGAGAAAAATGGTGGATGATAGAATTCTCTAATATCCCAAATATAGAATATTATTCATCTAAGAATGTTGAAATATATGAAATAAATTTTAAAATATCAATGAAATATTTCTTGTGGAAAATACCATTTTCATTTTGAAATAAATTATATAAATATTAAAATTTATAGAATATTAGTAAGAAATTTATTTTAAAATAACAGTGGAAATTTTTTATGGAGGATTCAAGGAAAATATTAGTCATTATGGAGGGAAAATTTATTCATGTGTTAAGTATTAAAACAAATAATACGTTAACCCATTTGATAAAAGTGCGTTGTTCAGAAAATGATAAGAAGGTTCATTTTAAAAAAATATTGAATTTAAAACTAAGGTAAAAATTAATTTAATAAATAATTATAGAATATTAGAAGAAAATTTTATAAATTTTCGACAAACTATCAACAGGATAGACAAGACTCCTAACCAAATGAAAAAACAATGCATGTTTCCTTAAAAAGATTCTATCATTATTTTGAGAATACAGAGAGAGGAGAATGAATGGAAAAAATTTAATCCAATTAAATTACTAGAGTATAAAAACGTATGTGTGGTTTGAGTTAATAATATCATATAATTCTTCTAATATGAACTAAAACATAAATAGTCCATGATATGGATGAGATTGTTAAATAAACCCTAACTACTTTGGTAAATTTTCATTCCTAACCCCCCCCCCCCCATTGAAATAAATTACTTCAAATGAAACATTAAATATCATTAATATAAATATATTAATGATATAACAAATTGAATTCTAGGTATATATACCACATGAAAGAAATACGTGGTCAATTTGGCATATTTCTTATAGAAACAAATGTGAGATGTAAAACCCTTACAATGATCATAACATTGAAGTGAGGATTAATCAATGTAGTGATTGTGTGTTACAAATAAATATAAAAATAAATCATTTGTAAGTACAACATAAAATAATAAAATATCATTACACACATAAATATTACATATCAGAAATAATAAAGAAGTAATGTTACCCAATGAAATTAAATTAAGTTGTGAAACCCCTCACCTCATGTTTGACATGCTTCATATCGAATTTTAAAATATTGTATTTTAAATTTAAATTTATGAAACAACTATAAATAAATTATATTTTTATATATAATACCTTACATGTTTTTATTATAACATATTCTCACTCAATATTTATCAATCTTCAATGTCATTGTCATTTTCGGTATTACCTATTTTATTTTTTCATGAATGATTCGATTTGGAAGTTATGGTTCTTGGATCCTGATCTTAGTTACATAATATACAAAATGATAATAATGATATAAATATGATATATATTCAATACATACATATTTATAATCATAAATTAAAATTATATAAGAAAAATGAATCACATTTGTTCGTGGAGGTGGTAGTCCACATACACACAACAGTAACATTATCAGTTTTAATGGATATAAGGGTAAGAAGGTAAAAGATGTATTATAATTATTAAATCATAATTGTTTAATAAATATAAAAATCATAAATTTAATCCATCATAATAAATATCCATGAATGGTGGTGATGATAAAAAAATGCATCGATTCGTGAGGCAGTAGTCTGTCCGTACAAACGAACGATGCTTTCATTTCCCATTTGATGTAAAAAGATATGAATAATGTGATTAAATTTACACAATAATATCTAATTATATCAGATATACTAATGTTACTGTATTTAATTGGGTTGAAAAAAAATTAATGAGGTAAAAAATGATGTAAAATGAAAACGCATGGTTAAGATTGTTACCTCCTCTTCGAAGAACCTCCTTTCACTTACACCTAATAACTTCTGGGATGATATTTTTGTCAAGAAAATAACTCTAGTATATAGTGAGGGGATTTTTTTGTTTTTTTTATATTTATGGAGATAAATGACTCAATATGTGTAATGAATACTAGAATAATAGAGGAGAGGGGAACACTTTTAATTTCACAAAAGTATTAAATGAATATAAATTGATTTTCATGTTAATGTAGACCTACATTGATATATTATTATTATATGATGAGTATGGGGGAATATAATATCATTAAAAAATTAACTATTTAATTTTATGTCTTGACTATTATCACATAGTTTTAACACCCATTATCCATTTTGAGGATTACCTCAATATCAATGTTTTTAAATATTTTTGGGTCAAGAAAGTTTCTATAAAATTAAATTTAAAACTTAAGTGGATAATGATTTATATTATTTATTATGTATCATTATATCGGTCAAATATAATTTTTTTATGAATTTCAAATCATTCACTATAATATTATTTAATATAAGATGTCATTAAATTCTTTTTCAGGAATATTCACATAGTTAAATTTAAAGAAATATTAGGATAACATTTTTTAGATTATAAACATTAAAAACATTACTAATACATTATATGAATCTAAAAAATTAAACTAACACCATAAATTACCAAAAAAATACATTGTATGATTTTAAAACCAATTACATGATTTTTATTCTTCTTACATAAGAACTGTGTATGTGTAGTGTATGCATTTAAGATAATTGTTTCATCAATAAAAACTAAAGATAAATTACCATCATAAAAAAATTATTCCAATAAAAAATATTTACTTATAACAATTCGTGATTGTTTTTATCCTTGTGAAAATATATTTGAGATATTAGCATCAAGAAAGTGATATATTGAAATTTTCCTTTACTTAAAATTATACAAAATTCATTATTAATGAAAAATAGAAAAAAAATCTAAATATATTAATACATTAAGGGTTCCGTGTAAATAGAGTCATCTAGATGATTGTAATCAAGTATTCGTGTGATTTTAAAGCCATTTCACATTAACTTTACCCCTATTTAATCCAATTTACCCTTACTGTGGTAATAAATTTTACAATAGTTACTATTCATTATATGAAAAATTAATTCTAAACTATTTAAAAAAGATGAACCTCATGATTTTAAATATTGAATAATTTTTTATGATTAAATTTATATAAGTGTTAGAAATAAATTTAAATATAAATGTGTAAAATTAAATGAAAAATAGTTATTATAAAGTTGTATTTTTATGAATAAAAATAATCTTATACCAAAATAAGATTACGTCCTGGTTACTATAGAATTACTTATATTATTTTTAATAAAATATAACTTATTATATTTTAAAAATAAATTGAAAAACTAACGAGACATTTAAATTAGTTTAATTAATTATAATAAATGAGAGTTTTATAAAAAATGAAATTCTATCTATTTGTTAATAAATAAATATTTTTTATAGAAATAAAAAAAATCACCCTATAATAATATTGACATGCTTATTTAAAAAAGTATTCTTATTTTAAAATATAAATTATTAAATAGAAATTAATTAATTATAATATCCACTAATAAAATGAAATAAAACCATTTTCAAAGAAAAGTAACATTAAAGCCTAAAATGGATTAATTATTATTATTTTCATAGTATAAAAAATTAGATGAATATTAAATTTACTATTTTAATTCATTATTTATATTAAAAAGATAATTTCTACAAATATTTTTAAAAAATTTATTCTTATTAATACAAGGAAACCCAATGACTATGTTATAAAAATTATATTTAAATAATATTTTTACATGATTTTTTTATGCTCAATGTTTCATGTGTTATATTCTATAAAATGTAGAGTAATTTTAAAAGGAATAATATGAACTAAAATATTAGGGTATTATAATTAAAATTTGAACTATATGGGAAAAACATATCTCCTCAAATAGTGTTAATTAATATATGAGGAATGATAGGATACTATAGATTTTTCTAGAATGCTTAGAGATTTAAGAACCATTAGTCGTATTTTATTTCTGATAACAATATCATCACTTGTGATTACTGATATGTGTAAGGTTTTCTCTCATCAATGCTATATGAAACAATATCATGAATCAAAACCCTTATCCATTAATAGTGTAACCCTTACATATTTTTTGTACAATAGTGTGAATTATTATTTCAATATATTGGATTCATTATCAACCATTTAATGTTGTATTCATTATCTCTATTGAAATAATGTGATGGTTCTTTGAGATTTGTGTGAGCTCATATTTTTTATCATGATTTTAATAAGTGATAGTTTAAATATATTAATGAATTTGGTGTACTGAGATAAAGTTGCATCTCTAAATGTTTATGGATGTGTTTAAGGTCTATGAAGAGATTTATATATCAATGAAAGAATGATTTTATAAGTGATTTAGTGCGTGTAGATTTTTTAAACTGTAAAATTGATTAAATGAATAAGACTCAAACAAATCATAATTTTCATTAATATGGTGATTCCATGTACCCACAATAAAATGTATCACTTAAAATAATTTCACATATGTAAAAATATGTACAATAAAGTGTAAGGTTTTGTGAATTTGTTATTTTGAATTTTCCTATTTCATATATGGAAAAGTCTAATGTTTTAGGAAATTTTAAATGTTTTATAATTTTATTTTTCTGATTTATGAACGAAATAGTTGTGTGAATAAAGGCTCTATCATACGAAACAGTTATGTTTGAAGATAAATGTTATAATTAAAGAAACATGTTTCTCAAGAGATTAAAAAGATGATAATTTTTTTTAAAGTTACCAGAGGGTATATATTCATAAATTTTAAATTAAGCATTGTTCAAAATGTTAATGGAAAAGAAAGATGTTGTGTGAAGGGTTGGTATTTTATTATATATATGTGAACCTTCGTGAATAATATAGTTGAGTGGCTAAAGGGAGATTCTTGATGGACCAATTATATGAATTCTAAAAAACTCAATAAGTACATGTAAAATTTAGATGAAAAAGGTTACATTAAATACTACGTTCTATGAGTGACTTTGGTGAATCACTTTTTTCCATGAATATAAAAATTATTGGAAATTTTTTTTGGCAAATGATTTACTACATCCAAGAACAAAAATGAATAGTATTATACATATAGACCTACATGTACATTCATTCATGTCGGTATGGTTTTTTTAATGTAATTATTTATTGAAAAAATAAAAGTTTCATGAAATACTAAATGTAACATGATAGTGAAATGTTTTACAAAAATTAAATTGTTATATGAAAACATTTATAGGTAGTTAAAATAAATTATAAAATATAGAAACTTATTTCCACTCATTGGAGAACATTATTAATTTAGTAGTCCTCACTTGAAGACTAATTCATCATTGAAATTAAATCTATTAGAAGGGTTAATTTTATAGTTAGTTTATGAAAGGGAAATGTGGAGATTAATACGAACATACCAATACAATAACAACCTTAGAGTGAAGTCATACAATGGAATTTTTGTTTATAATATTTTATTCTTGATGTAGTGAGAAAAGGATGAGGAAAAATGGAGTAACCATTGGGTGGTGGTGAACTGGACCTAAATTATATAAGGGGAGTGGCCCCAAGAATAAGAGTAACCCAGTATACACCTACCACTAATATATAATAAATGGATGTTGGTTACATGAACCATTTTCATTGTATTCTTCTTGAACTTACCCAATGTGGGTGAACCAAGTACAATATTCATGACATGTGTGAATCCTTTATTGATATTTTATAAGATGAAAATCAATGGTGGTTGGTTAATTGATCTTCATTTTTATATAATTAAAGAAAATAACACCTCCAATCAAATCATCATTAATAGTGAGCACACATGTAACCCTACTAAAAAGTGTGGTTAGTAGTTTTTAGATAAGTGAGATACTGAAGGATATATGTGGAATGATAAATGAGTTTCATACCCTTAATCAACACCCTTTCAGAGAGTCTCCCACTAAATTCCATTGTGGGTCCAAAACATTTAAATACATCATAGGTTTACCTTGTTGGATATGCCTTTTTCTAAATTTATCTGATCAATTTTGGATTTGAATTTCATTCCAACATTATGGAATGAAAATGAGATATAATTTGAAGAATAAGTAAAACTCCATGTGAATAATATATAATGTAATTGTTTTTAAGAATTGTCTGATTGGGTTGAAGGATTACAAAAAATCTCAAAATAATGGTATAGATGAATATGATTTTGTATGTATATGTTCATATAATGATGTTTTTGGACTAAGCATGGTTCATGAAATGACGTGAAATGTTTGAAATAATAACAATGATGATATTTCAACGGAACCCATGGTGGAAGTTATTCAAATATTATAGTAGTGTGGTAAAGGGATGAAAGAAGAAATCAAGGATGAGAAAAAGAAGAATTCATCTCAATATATCCATGTTTATGTAATGAAATTTGAGGTTAAAAAATTTAGAATCCCTAATTAAAGACTATTTGATGTGGCTATAAATCAAAGGGATAAGAATAATAATTGATATAAATAATTAGATGAGATATATTCCATAGTGAAAATATATAAAGTTATCCAAAAAGAGGAGGTACTGGACACAAAAAGAGGTTCAGGATTCACGGGAAAAGAATAATGAATCAGATGTACGCATGGTAGAGTTGGTTGAGGAGATCTAAATTCAAGGGAAATTGAATATTAACCAAAAAATGAATTTGTGAAAATTGGTAAAAAAATAATGGTCAAAGAGATTTACATGATAAAATTTCATAAGAGGTAGAAGAGAATACGACTACAGATAAATAGATGAAAACATGAATTATCCCTCTCAAAACACACTTTAAATAATGGGAAAAAACTAAAAAAGGTTAAATATCATGTTTTAAGGAGATGTCTTCCCAAAAAAAGTGAAGTATGAGAATTTAAAATTCCTTAAAGGGAAAATGAAATAAATAAAATGAGAAATAAAATACCTCCCATGGAAGTTTACATAGGTGAAGTCCATAAGTGTGGAATTATAGATTCTATAAAAAATAAGAAGACTTTTTTCCAATATAAAAATTGAATACCCAGGCAATAACGGAGCTTCAATGTGTTACAATTATAGAATCACTCGACATATCATGAGCATCTTTCTAGAATCTCAAGGGATTAAAGTGAAATGGAAATCCTATTAAACACCATTTCAACTAAGTTGTGACTATATTATGTATGGTTTTATTGGTGTATACTTTAAATTTTCTTACTATGATCATATGGATCAGAATGTTAATAATAAGGTAACTAAAGCTGTCATTATGAATTTCTCCATTCTTATAACTAACAGAATGAATGATTAAACTAAAGTAAATTCCACTAAGCTATAAAATGGATTTATTTTACTAAGTAAATAGAATAGATATCAATATTAGGTTCACTAAGTAACAATATTATATTAATCATGGAAAACCTCATTGGAAAAAAGAATCCAAATTTTAGGGAAAGTATGGATGCTTCTAATATTGTGAGAAGTATATAAGAGTGTATAAAGAACGATCCACCAAGGAATTAAACATCATAGGTGGATTCATTCTATTTTAAATATAATGAGAATGATGTGTTCGTATGTGGTTTCATAAAATATTACCAAATGAACTATGTGATGAAAAGTAAGTGAGTTACCATGGGAAAAGAAAATAATTACTGGGTGAGAAGTTCCAAATTTGAAGTTTAACACAAGGGATCTTGGCAAGAAAAAAAGAAGATTTTGAAAAATAAAAGTACTTCAAAATAAACTCATATGAAAGAAAAATTGAAAAACAAGGAATGAATTGTCAAAGGAAATGAATCTTGTAGTGGTATAAAGAGTAGTATTAAGACCATGAGAAGAAGGTCCCAATCAGTGATGTGTAAGGAGATCAATGTAAATAAAAAACCCATTAAATAAATCATTTGATTTTAGCAATAAAGGAATAAAAATTCCCCATTTAATAAAGGGGATGTCTAATGAAAACACCCAGAATGATGTTTCTATATGTCAAATTACTCAAAGGAGTTACACCTTCAAGGCACTGTAGAAGATCAGCTGGAATAATTCTCAGGGAGAGTAAGTGGTGGATGTGGTGATTTCATTAATTTCTTAAAATCTAAAAATTTTAAAAAGAAAGTGTGATAGTAAATGGTTGTTCCACAAAAACTATCCTCATTCATCATCTTAAGGAATTTAAAATACCACTATCCATAGTTTATAGATTATATTAATCATTATTGAAGTGATTTAGGTTTTGAGAGGGATACAATCCATGGTAAAGTTGTATCTAATGATTACAATTGAGGATATTCCTAGATCCATAGTTTAAATAGATAATTGAAGCATCAAAGTAGTAAAATGAAGTTTCAATTATTAGAACCATGAAATTAATTATGACAATATAATTAATGTTAATAAGTGTCAAGTTCACTTGATTTTTCAAGTATCATTTTTTGAAGATAGAAAAATCGATAAGTATAAACAAAATGATATTTCTTGATTTATTTATTTTGATCTAACCTTTAATATAATCTAACTATTCTGAGGATATCAGAAGCTATAATGGATGGATATATCAAAATCAAAATATCAATTCTATATTTAGTGATGAATTTGAGAAATTTAGGAAGAGTTTTGGAGAGAGGATATGAAAATTTTTACCCTCATCTACGAGGAAAAGAAACCATATGGATGAGATAAGAGATTTATTATCAAGTACAATATAGAAAGTGATATCGAAAGATAATAAAATTATTCATTATTTCGATAGTTGGTATCAAGAATGGGTTTACATAAGATCTATGCTAAATAATAACATTTTGTATCCAAAATGATCCAAGAAATGGTATTATACATCAAATTGGTATTTTTAATAATTGGTATCAGTTTCAAAAATTGGTTTCAGTTTATTGTCTACAGATGATTATTAAAGAATAAGTATAATATCCTTGACCCAGTTCTTCTAGATATGATACTAAAAATATAATATTTACATTTATAGAATTTTTATCATTAATCATGACCTAATATTATCCATTCAAATCATACAACATCAAAAATATGTGATCACTTACCGAAAAAAATAAATTTTAGGTTTATGGTTTTACATAATTGTGAAAAACTCATAAATAACATTACCCATGTCTTTAATTGAGCCTTATTTTACACCATACAAATATTTTATTGTTAAATATTATGTATTCATCAACTCCCACATGTATCCCTTCTTGAAATATCATATATAATACCATTTATTATAACTTGGGGAAAGGAATCATAAAAAGGATGAGATCAAATACCCATTAAGTGTAAACACATGCCTTAATAATTTAATATATCTAATGATAACCACATGATAACAATTTTATAAAAATATATTCAATGTGCCTAAGCATAATCTAAGAAATTAATACGCATAAAAACCAAGATAAAAAATCCTAATACATGAAATTTGAACATTAACAATAAAAGAGTCATATAAGATAACAACCATGATCCATGTGAAAATAATCCTTGATTGAAGGAAACATTATAACTTATTGAAATAATAATTAAATGTTACTGGTAACTTGTAACATCATACATTTATCATGGAATCACCCAAATAAGACAATTATAACATTCTCCAAGGAGTAACATACAAAAATTAAATCTATTTTCTTGAAAGAGATACTCCAATTTAGTAAACAATATTGTATCTTAGGATTAACAAAAAATATTTAAATCCATTGTATCTTAAGAGCAAAAAACAATTGTTAACTATATCATGTTACCCAATGCATTGGAGGAAAATAACACACCTACATTCCCTTGGTTAACAATGTAGCTTCCACTATATGGTTTATAATAGAACAACTAATATTTAATTCAAACACATGTTTAAGAACTATATTATTAAAAAAACATTTATAACCTTGCACTTTTCAATATAACACCCTTGAAAACAAGCATTATTATTATTTTATCTTGATTAACTCATGGAAAAGAAAAGAGTTATATGATAATCTCTTTAAAATAATCAAATATTTTATAGAGAATTCACAAGGATTGTATAATTGTAAATATCACCATTAGATTATAGTAAAAAAATAAGGGATAAAAAAATTATTAAAAAATAACTTTAATAGAATATTTATGATATTTCATTAAAAATAGGTAAAATGATTTTTTTAACAGAAAATGTTTTAAAAAAAATATCGAATATTTAGACAAATTTTTTTTATTGAAAATAAAAAATGAAAATTATAAAGGAAACATCAAAATAATAATAATATTTATGATGTTGGGAAAATCCATTTATTTGGTTAATGTTAAAAAAAATTCCCTCCCCCACTTCGGGTAAAAATAAAATGGGTCGTGCTTTTAAAAGAACTAAAAGATCCCTTTTATAACTATTAAAAAAAACTAAAATACAGTTTCAAATGCCACAAAACCACAATTGATCCATAGAAAATAACATTCTCAAAAAAAATTCAAATAAATTTTATATGAAAGAGAAAATATTCTTAACCTAAATTATAATTTAGTGATGTTTTAACATAAAACATTCTTTTGATCTTATTATGTTCCAAAGAATGGAAAATAAATGGATGTCTTGTGTACCTAAGAAATAAAAAGCGGAGAACCATATAGAAGTATCTCAATAAATTTAATATTATACACTTTCTCCTAAATGAAACATTAATATAAACTATCCTGAAAAGAATTTTTCTGTAACATAAATCCTTTACCACTTTGGTATCTTTATAATTAAAATCAATAAAATGTAAGAATATGATATATTTTTAAAAAACCCATGAATTACATGAATTAATATATCAAAATTCAATATGGGGGGAGTAATTTTACCATAAAAATAAATCATAGCTCATGACATGAAAAAAGTGTCAAGAAATTAGATCGAGATGAAGAAAACCATTGTTAATATCAATAATTTTGAGTGAAAATTAATAACTTAAGTGATTATGTGAAAATATTAAAATCTAAATTAAAAAGAGGAAATATAGTATAAACCATTTGGGGATAAATTAACAAATAATCATGGCATAACAAATTCTATAAAGAAGTGTAAAACCTAATAAAATAAAACTGATTTATGAAATACCTCACCTCCAGTACCAACTTTCTATATATAAGAATCCCTACTTTTTATACATAGATTTCACATGTTAATAGATGAAAATTCATTTAAATAACATAAAAATATAACCCAAAATCATATAGGTCCAGTGTCTTTGGAAACATGATACATAAATGACTACTTAATATGTGAACTACATCCTCTCCCACTGCATTCTTCATAACTAATATCCTTATTAGACATATCATACATGATTCCTTTATTCCTAACCTAGGGAATGGAAACAATAGAAATAGTGACCCAAAATGCCACATAAGGGTAAACAAGTGATTCATAAATGATTTCATAAACATAACATCAGGAAAGAGGTATTATAACACGAGCATAACATTTTAAAAACCTACCATACATATCATATATCATAATCTTGAATCACGATATAATTCATGACAGTAAATAAGACAAGAATCATTAATGGATAAAAGAATATAAGAAATGAAATCATAAAATTAGAATAACACATAAGTATTTGGAACCCACATAAGTACATAATATCATTTCATTAGTAGTCAAGGATTACATCCAAGACTATCATAGTGGATTGGGTTCACTACCCAAACCACTGTTTTAGTCAAGCTTCACTCCCAATATTATCATAGTAAATAGAGTTCCTTATTTAATAGGGTTATCTCCACATTATAGTCCTTTTTATCTCAATAGATATCCATTTATACACAATTAATTTGAAGGGTATATAATTCTAGTCCCACCCATCACATCTTGAAAACCATACATACGTGTTCCAAAATAACTTAAAAAATTCTTCATATAACCCATAGAAAGATTATAAGTCCACAACCATATTTTCACCATTACTATAAACCATATTGATAAATAATATGTATGGTATCATTGGATCATCCACCTATATATTTTTAGAAAATGTAAAAGGATTCCATCAAAGATGGAAAATTATTTTAAAATACCCTTAATACATTTCATGAAGAAAATACCATTATTTGCATTGAAAACACTTATTTGAAATCCAAAAATTTATAAAAATCTAAAAGAATTTTTTTTCAAATTAATTATAATAATATTTCAATTTTATGAAGGATGCTTCATAAAATTGATTGTTCATTACAATAGAAAATTTTATTCATGCAGTATATTTTAAAACAAATATTACTTTTACATTTTTGGTATAACGTCAAAAGTATCTAGTTTATGAAGAGATAAGAATAATAATTTTATTTTTAAAAAATATTTCAAACACGAGTACAAATTAATTTAAAAGAATATTGGATTGTATTAAAATGATCTTGAAAAAATTTTCAGAAAACCTGGATAAGGAATAGAATTTATTTTCAAATGAAGAGATAAATAAAGTCGATTTTCCTTAAAAGCATTCATTCAGTCTCTTAAGTACTTAATAAGGTAAAAATGAACGAAAATAAATTATTATATTGAAAAAACAGGATTATAATATAATTTATGATATTATATAGTGTTATATTGTGAAATTTCATCACCGTAATAATAATCCTAAATAATGCCAATAAACAATGTGATTGTATTGTAAAACCCCTACCTAAGGTATGACTTACATTATAAATGTTAAAACCCCATGTATAATAAAAATAAATTTATTTTAGATATATTACTCAACCATAATCATATATATCATAAAATAATTTATTCTTATAACATTTTATCACTATTTTGTTAACAATTCTTTATTAAAATCATTGTTCTAGGTGAAAACTGCCTCATTTTTCTTGTATGTTTTGGTTTGGCAGTTTTGGTCATTTTATATTGATCATGGAATCATAATATTCAGAATATTAATCATGACATACATATAACATTTATTAATTATATATATATTTAAATCCAACCATAAAATTTAGATATAGGAAAAACGCATTACACCATTCAAGGGGATGATTGTTTGTACAGACACAAGAGCATTGTCTTCATTTTTCTATGAGCGGCGGTTATTGGAAAATAACTACATCGGTTCATGAGGCGGTTGTCCGTCGTACAAATGATCAATAGATTATTTTCCAATTTTATGGAAGAAAATATAGATATTTGTTCTTCCATCAACATAATAACACAAACACACACAAATATATATATATATATATATGTGTAATAATCTATTTTTTCATCATGGTTGATCGAGATCTAATAAAGGTTTAAAAATAAATAAAAAGGAAACACATAGTTACAAACTATACCTCTTCTCCAGAAAATCTCATTAGGTTTATAACTAAATCCTCCCTTGGATGGTATTATGATCAAACTAAGAAATCTATGTCATGGGTATGTATTTAGATATTTTTGTTAGGATGGTATTGGATGAAATAAATGGATTATCAAGAGTGTAGAGGAGAAGAGAGAGGGTGTCACTTTATAAATGGGTAAACATAACCACTTTTAAATTTTGAAATGAATAAAATATATTAATGTTTTATTCACTCAAAAATGTACTAGAATTAACAATTTCGTAATATTTGATGAAATATGGAGAAAATATTTCTAAATTATAGAATCTAGACATGTCTGTCACGACCCGCCTTCACCAAAAGGAGGGAAGGGTCAGCAGATTGCCAGGCCGTTCCTTCTTTAAGTTGAAGGAGAGATAATGACCCCTGAAACCCGCCTTCAATAGGTCCCGGAGTGGCGACTAGCCCCAAGGGTATAGAAAATTCTCGCAAATGGTTGTCATTACCCTTTTTATTTTATAGAATCGAAAGATAAGGAGAAGAAAACCCAACAACACCAAGGTAGAAAGAAAAGTAAAGCCAAAAGTAAACCATTCCCACATGCATGTTTCAAAAGTGAAGCCACAAAGTGCAAAAAGGTGACTACAAGGTAAGTACCAAAAAGAAAAAAAAACAACTGCAACTGCTCCAAAAGTCCGAGCTAGTAAGGTCCTGCGTGATCCCCGAAGTCCTCCTGGAAACCTGAAAGCAGTTTTATATACGTAGGGTGAGTAAACAAGTACACTCAGTAGGGAAAACCAAGGCTCTCGTGCACAAGTGGGGGAACGTACTAAATTCCCGTGAGAAAAAGAGTAAACCAAACACCTAACAAGGCAAACTATCCATCCCAGGCCTCACCAAGGCTCACTCCCCAAATAACGCAAGTCAAGTAATATATATAATAAGAGCACATTGATGTTTGGGTACCCCGCGCCACTTTCCCACAGGTTATTGAGAAATCCTACGCATCGGACCAATCCCGCCATTCTCACCGCAGTCCCACTACCGAAATCCCGCCCGCACACACCTGGGCCTCAACCGCACGCAGTCCCACTGCTGAATCCCGCCCGCACACACCTGGGCCACAGCTGTCACATGTAACCATGCCTGCAAACACCTAGGCCGGAACAACCATAGCCACGCCCGAAGACACCTGGGCTAAAGGATCCACTGCCACGCCCGAAGACACCTGGGCCTCATCCCGAACAAACTTGGGAAACCACCTGCCGCACACACCTGGCCAACCACCACAACGCCCCGCCCGATGGTTCCTGGGAAAATAATAGACTTCAGGCCATCACAGCCTGCACGAAGGTACTTGGGCTATCCGGGAAAGGGAGCAGAAAAGGAGCTAATAACCAGCCACTAAGGATAGTGTTGGGAAAAACACCCTTCCCCCATAAATGGGGGTGTTCGGCACTGAGTGCTCAACTTGGGTGGGGCGCGAATAAGAAACACAAAGCTACAAGTATAGATATAGGTAACAAACACTCACCCAAAGCTTAGGTTTTCCGACCCAACCTACAGAACACAACACCACTGCGTCTGAGTCACAGTTCACGACCCTTTCCCACAAAAAAAACCATTTGTCCCATTCTTGTTTCACGTTCAGTTAAAATGTTCAATTAATTTTAAGCACTACTGGGAAACTACCATAAGCATAACCAAGGAAAGCGTCAAAAGCATGGATCAACCAAAACACTCACACCCGGTTCTGTCAACAGAGGATCTCTCCTCAATTTGTGATATGAACGAGTAACCAATCGGATTTAAAACTCACAACCACCGAATCCATACCAACAGGAGATCCCATCCCCCAAATTCACACAACCATCAAGAGTATAAAAGAACAGGGGATCCCATCCCCTCCCACATTTCCAGCAATCGGCCCGAAAGGAAAACAACCAACTACCACTACCAACACAAATCAGGGATTTTCAGATTTAAACGACTTAACACACTCCATGATTTCAAATTCCGTGTGTTCTAACAGAGAGTTATCACAGAAGGGTTGATCCTGGTGCTTTCAATTATTCAGCCAGATATACGTGATTAACCGATTCACTTTTCACAATAGGATTTTACAACCACAAACAAGCCATTTAAAACATCAACAGGGTTTATTAGTGCACAAACAACAACCACCAACGGCCTCGATTTTCAGGAGGCGCAAGCCAGCACAACTCAACAAGATGGTCATATAAGAAACAACATAAAAATATAAAACACCATCAACGATCACAGCCCCCCTCTCTTTCTTTATATAATTCATTCTTTATCTTTAGTTAGGTCTGGTTTACCCAATTCTACAGGATCAAAAGCACACCTACCCCGCATGATAAACAAAAGAGAGAGACGACGGAGAAATTCCCTACTTGTTGATAGATGATCGACGTTTAGGCCGGGGGCGCGGAACTTTACGGATAACGATGCGGCGGGCCCGATGCACCAGAAGTGCCACGATTGAGGAAGGGGGAAACCACGACCTAACCCTTAATTTATAAGATCCGGGGACAGTTGAGGTAAAAACGCTGAACCGCATAAGACGTGGAAGTCGTGGGTTGACCACGCGGCTTGAATCATCATTAAAGGTGTTGGGTGGTTTAAACCGACTCATGAGTCGATTCAGTATCTAATTAAAACTTTGGTGCGCGTTTCGGGTCTTTAAGACATTTTATTTTTTTTTAAACGAGGCAGAATAGGGTTTAAAACCCTATCTGCGAAAAAGTAGCGTTACTGGAACAACTTGGCAAGGCGGGTGACGTCGGCCGGTTCCGCCGATCGTTCACACCGATCGGTCGCACCGACGGTCTCACCGATCGGTCGCACCGTTCGGTCTCACCGATCGGTCACACCGTTCGGTCTCACCGATCGGTCGCACCGATCAGTACCCCTTAAGGATCCAGATTTTTGGCAAAGGAAGGAACCAAGGGGGGTCTGGGTCATCACATCAGATACCTCTTAAACGATTCTCGTCCTCGAGAATCACAACAAACCAGAAGGAAAGAGAGGTTCCGAACAACCATCTTCGAAAGATACCTCTTAGGAGTGAACCCCTGCTAACTAAAAACACTCCCCTGTCATGAACCAAGCAACATACCATGCCAAACCGCCCGGTCATGTGGGTTTGGGGAGTTTCCCTCCCCCATGTCAAGATATTATCCGCTTTGGGCGGCACTGACTCGCCCGCACGGGTTTAATCGCATCCACCTTAATGCATCTTGATTAGGGGTCGGGTTCCCTCTTCCCTTTAGCCGGGGATTTTCACACACAACAGAGGAAATAAACAAGTACATTTCATAGCCAAAAGTCAAACGTTCTACCACAACAGGTACAAAAAGGAACAAAGCTCAAAACAACCCGGGGTATTGGGCACACACTTGTGCTTCCCTCTCCCACGTACTCTCTTCGAGCCCGTCATGTCTCCACAACACACGAACCAAGGGAATAGCTCGCCCACGAAGCACCTTCTCCTTGCGATCCTCGATCATCACTGGTTTTTCCACAAAGGTTACGTCATCCTCGATTTCTAGTTCACCCCAATCAAGGATGTGTGAATCATCGTGCAGATAATGACGGAGCTGGGATACATGAAAGACATCATGTATCCTTAGCAGCGGCGGAGGTAACGCTAGCTGATAAGCCACTTCGCCGACCTGCCACAACACTTCGAAGGGTCCGACGAATCTGGGGGAAAGCTTACCCCCCTTGCCGAACCTCCATTGCCCACGCCGCGGGGAGACCTTCAAGAAAACGTGGTCCCCAACATCAAACTCCAAGGGCCTTCTCCTGGTATTAGCATACGACTTCTTTCGGTCCTGGGCCGCCTTCATCCTTTCCCGTATGAGCTGAATTTTCTCTGTCGTGTTCTGCACCTCCTCCGGGCCATGGATGCCTGCCTCTCCTACTTCGGTCCAACACACAGGTGAACGACATGGCCTCCCGTACAAAGCCTAAAACGGGGCCATACCGATGGTAGAGTGGTAGCTATTATTGTAGGAAAACTCTACTAGAGGAAAGTATCGCACCCATGACTCTCCTGAGTCCAGAACACATGCTCGTAGAATATCCTCCAAGGTCTGGATGGTTCGCTCCGTTTGTCCATCTGTCTTGGGATGGAAAGCAGTGCTAAGGCGTAACTGGGTGCCAAACGCATGCTGCAATCCTCTCCAGATTCGTGAGGTAAACCATGCATCCCTATCCGAGACTATAGACCTCGGAACTCCATGCAACCGCACCACCTCATTCACGTACTTTCGTGCCAAAGCATCCACAGTACTTGACTCTCTGATTTCCAGAAAGTGATCCGATTTTGTCAACCTGTCCACCACCACCCAGATGGCGTCGCACCCTCCTTGGACCTTGGGTAGTCCCGTGACGAAATCCATTGAGATGTCGTCCCACTTCCACTCGGGAATAGCTAAAGGCTGCGGTAGGCTGCCTGGAACCCAATGTTCAGCCTTCACTTGCTGACATACTAAGCATTTTGCCACAAATTCTGCCACCGCTCGCTTAACCCCGGGCCACCAGAACTGCCTTTTCAGCCCCTGGTACATCTTGGTAACTCCTGGGTGCACCGCTAGGGGTGAGTTGTGGAACTCACTGAGAACCTTGCCACACATCACCCTTGGAACAAACAACCTTTTCTAGAAAAGCATCCGGTGCTGACCGTCCTCTGTCCATCCTCTTGGAGCATCGCCCTGGTCAACCCGATCACGCATCACTTCGCACTCGGGGTCTCCCCATTGAGACTCCTCCACTTGTAGAAACAGATATGACTGCACTATCATCTGATATAGGCAGCCTCTGCCACTATCCATCTTCGCATCCAGGTGTAAGGCAGCCAACTCCTCCATTGCCTTCCAGGCATTTGCCGACTCTCGGACCACATCCTTCTGCGTCCTCCTGCTCAAGGCATCGGCCACCACATTTCCCTTGCCCTCAGTATAAGAGATTTCAAAGTCGTAGTCCTGGAGGAACTCCACCCATCTCCGTTGTCGCAAGTTCAAGTCCCACTGGGAGAAGATATACTTTAAGCTTTTGTGATCTGTGAAGACCACAAAGCATTCCCCGATGAGGTAGTGCCGCCATAACTTTAGCGCAAAAACGACCGCTGCAAGCTCCAGGTCATGGGTGGCGTAGTTACGCTCATGGGGGCGTAGCTGCCTGGACCCGTAAGAGATCACCCCTAGTTGCTTCATCAACACGCATCCCAGGCCCTGTCCTGAAGCATCACAAAATACCTCATAGGCCATCCCTTCTTCTGGTAATCTCAACACTGGGGCACTAACCAGCTTTTCTTTTAGGTAGTTGAAGGAAGACTCGCATTGCTCGCTCCACACGAAAACCTTGTCCTTCTCGGTCAAAGCCGTCAAAGGGGCTGCTACTCAGGAGAAGTTAGGTACGAATCTCCGGTAGTAACCTGCCAGTCCGAGGAAACTCCGGACTTCCGCCACATTCTTGGGTGCTGCCCAAGAAACAACCGCCTCAACCTTTGATGGGTCGACTACTACCCCCTGCTCAGACACTACGTGCCTGAGGAAGTGCACTTCTCGTGCCCAGAACTTTCACTTTGACAACTTCCCGTAGAGCTGGTGCTGTCGGAGGACTTCCAAAACTATCCTCAGGTGCTCTGCATGGTCCTTTTCTGACCTTGAATAGATCAGGATATCGTCGATGAGTACCACCACGAACCGATCCAGGTACTCCCAAAAGATGGAGTTCATAAGCCCCATGAACACGGCTGGAGCGTTCGTAACACCAAAGGGCATGACCACGAACTCGAAGTGCCCATACCTACACCTGAACGCCGTTTTCGGGACGTCGCTATCCTTCACCCTCAGCTAGTGGTATCCGGACCGCAGGTCGATCTTCGAGAACCATCCTGCCCCTTTCAGCTGGTCAAAAAGATCATCTATCCTTGGGAGAGGGTAGCGATTCTTGATCGTCACCTGGTTCAACCTCCGGTAGTCTATGCACATCCTAAGACCTCCATCTTCCTTCTTTGCAAACAAGACCGGAGCACCCTACGGTGACGCACTTGGACGAACATAACCCCTCTTCATCAGATCGTCAATCTGTATCCTCAACTCCCGTAGCTCTGAAGGTGCCATCCGGTAAGGAGCCATCGAGATTGGACGAGAGCCGGGCTGCAGGTCTATCCCGAACTCGATATCACGTCGAGGGGGTAGAGTCTTCACCTCCTCAGGAAAGATGTCCATAAACTCACGGACGATCTATGGCACTTCCACCATTTCCGCATCTATTGATTCTACCGTCAGTTCGGTCAACAAGGAGAGGAGAGGTTCGTCCCTCCTGTTTCCCTTCGGACAGCTCCGCTCGTCGGTGAAGGTAACACGCTGGCCGTCCAAACCTGAGAACACCACCCTTCTTTGGAAACAGTCGATGACGGCACACACAGAAAATAGCCAGTCGATGCCTAGGATGACATCGTACGGCTGAATCTGTAGCAGAAGGAGACCCCTAACCTACTGATGTGGCCCTAACATCAGTCTACATCATCGACAAACGAATAGAAAGTCGGTCTGACCTCCAACTGGTGTGTTCAACACCAGGGGCACTGGAAGTCTCTCGGCATCTAGACCCAAGGCACGGGCTAGACTGGGTGAAACAAAGGAGTGCGAAGCTCCGGTATCGAACAAAGCATAAGTAAGAGTGCTAAACACATTGATCGTACCTCGAACAACCTCTGGCCCTGTTGGAACTGTTGCCTCTGCGGCGTGTAACTGTCCACGCCCAGCTCCCCTGCCCCTCGGCTGTCGGCCACCTCCCCGACCACGTCCTGGTCGAGGTCCCTGGGGAGCGCCCTGAGGTCGGCCTCCTCCTTCTATGTCTGCCTGCGGAGGAGCGGGAGCTTGCTGTCCCTGCTGCTGCTGCCGGAAGGGTCTGGCTGGAAACTGCTGCTGCGGCAGATGCTGGGGATGACTGCCACTGCTATACTGCACCTGATCGGGGCACTGACTCCGGAGATGTCCAGGGCTCCCGCAGATGAAGCACCGTGGTCCCGAGCCTGAAGGGAAAGAACGTGGGCCAGGGGATCGAAACTGAAACTGCTGCGGTCGGCTCCCTGTGGGTCAGAACCTGGAGGGTCCCGATGCTGGAGGCCTGGTGCTGACGGCCTTCCCCTTCGATGGTCCCAGCTGGATCTCTTCTCGTGACACTCCGCCCATAGCATGCATCCTTTCCACCACTTCGGCCTTCTTCTGGACCTCTAAGTATGTCGGAAGGGTAAAGGGGGTAACAACATACTGAAGGGAGGGTCGGAGCGCCTCCTCCAAACGTCTTGCCCGAGACTCCTCATCGGGAAAGTGGTCCGGAGCGAAACGTAGGAGGCCCTTGAACTTGATTCCAAGTTCCCTCACGGACATGCTCCCCTGCTGGAGGGAGAGTAGCTACTTCCTCTTCTCCGCCTTCATTGTCGAGGAGAGGAACTCCGCCCGGAACTCCTTCTCGAAATCCGCCCAAGAAACCTCAGACTCTTTCCTATTCCCCAGGTGAAGCATCCACCACTGACGTGCCGCTCCTCGCATCTGACTAACAGCCAGAGGAACCCAGTACTCGGTCGGGGCCCGAATCAGGCCGAAGGCTATAACTAGATCCTCTAGCCAGCCTTCCGTCTTCATATCGGAGGTGATGCCCTCATACTTCTCGAGGGCCTGTCGCTGGAAGGCTCGAAGAGTCTTCTGCCACTGGCCATCCTCTTCCTCTCGATCAACTCTCTGCCGATTGGCCAAAGTAGTCTCAGGGGCCTCGATCGCCTGTACCACAGGTGGTCGCCTTCCAGGTGCCATAACTGCAAGGTAAAAAAGGAATGCCTAAGCCCAAGTAGTGCAGAATATCGTTCTTAAAACTTCTTAAGATTTAATTTATTCTTAATTCCCAAGACATCCCAGAAACACAAGAACACAAGTCATTATGATGCATGTACCTTTCCTAGGGTCTCTACCCTGCAATCAGTGTGGCCTCACTTGGTCGTTAGGTAGGTCCAGAGTCCTTGCATCGGATCACGAGGGGCCCCAAAATCCCGTGTCCTAGCCGGTCTTCCCTGGCCTAATTCACGCTCCAAGGTCACCCAACACCGTTGCCTTACCATCCCATGCAATCCTCACTGTGACTAACTCCAGACTCCGTCCTATCTCTCAACCATCAGCCTCTGATACCATTCTGTCACGACCCGCCTTCACCAAAAGGAGGGAAGGGTCAGCAGATTGCCAGGCCCTTCCTTCTTTAAGTTGAAGGAGAGATAATGACCCACGAAACCCACCTTCAATAGGTCCCGGAGTGGCGACTAGCACCAAGGGTATAGAAAATTCTCGCAAATGGAAGGAATTACCCTTTTTATTTTATTGGATCGAAAGATAAGGAGAAGAAAACCCAACAACACCAAGGTAGAAAGAAAAGTAAAGCCAAAAGTAAACCATTCCCACATGCATGTTTCAAAAGTGAAGCCACAAAGTGCAAAAAGGTAACTACAAGGTAAGTACCAAAAAGAAAAAAAACAACTGCAACTGCTCCAAAAGTCCGAGCTAGTAAGGTCCTGCGTGATCCCCGAAGTCCTCCTAGAAACCTGAAAGCAGTTTTATATACGTAGGGTGAGTATACAGGTACACTCAATAGGGAAAACCAAGACTCTCGTGCACAAGTGGTGGAACGTACTAAAGTCCCGTGAGAAAAAGAGTAAACCAAACACCTAACAAGGCAAACTATCTATCCCAGGCCTCACCAAGGCTCACTCCCCCAAATAACGCAAGTCAAGTAATATATATAATAAGAGAACATCGATGTTTGGGTACCCCGCGCCACTTTCCCAGTGGTTATTGAGACATCCTACGCATCGGACCAATCCCGCCATTCTCACCGCAGTCCCACTGCCACACCCGCCCGCACACACCTGGGCCACAACCACACGCAGTCCCACTGCCAAAATCCCGTACACACACACCTGGGCCTCAACCGTACGCAGTCCCACTGCTGAATCCCGCCCGCACACACCTGAGCCAGAGCTGTCACATGTAACCATGCCTGCAAACACCTAGGCCATAACAACCACCGCCACGCCCGAAGACACCTGGGCTAAAGGATCCACTGCCACACCCGAAGACACCTGGGCCTCATCCCGAAGACACTTGGGAAACCACCTGCCGCACACACCTGGCCAACCACCACAACGCCCCGCCCGATGGTTCTTGGGCTAATAATGGACTTCAGGCCGTCACAGCCTGCCCGAAGGTACTTGGGCTATCCGGGAAAGGGAGTAGAAAAGGAGCTAATAACCTTCCACTAAGGATAGTGTTGGAAAAAACACCCTTCCCCCATAAATGGGGGTGTTCGGAACTGAGTGCTCAACTTGGGTGGGGCGCGAATAAGAAACACAAAGCTACAAGTATAGATATAGGTAACAAACACTCACCCAAAGCTTAGGTTTTCCTAGCCAACCTACAGAACACAACACCACAGCGTCCGAGTCACAGTTCACGACCCTTGCCCACAAAAAGAAACCATTTGTCCCATTCTTGTTTCACGTTCAGTTAAAATGTTCAATTAATTTTAAGCACTACTAGGCAACTACCATAAGCATAACCAAGGAAAGCGTCAAAAGCATGGATGAACCAAAACACTCACACTCGGTTCTGTCAACAGAGGATCTCTCCCCAATTTGTGATATGAACGAGTAACCACTCGGATTTAAAACTCACAACCACCGAATCCATACAAACAGGAGATCCCATCCCCCAAATTCACACAACCATCGAGAGTATAAAAGAACAGGGGTTCCCATCCCCTCCCACATTTCCAGCAATCGGCCCGAAAGGAAAACAACCAACTACCACTTCCAACACAAATCAGGGATTTTCAGATTTAAACGACTTAACACACCCCATGATTTCAAATTCCGTGTGTTCTAACCGGGAGTTATCACAGAAGGGTTGATCCTGGTGCTTTCAATTATTCAGCCGGATATACGTGATTAACCGATTCACTTTTCACAACAGGAGTTTACAACCAAAAACAAGCCATTTAAAACATCAACAGGGTTTATTAGTGCACAAACAACGACCACCAACGGCCTCGATTTTCAGGAGGCGCAAGCCAGCACAACTCAACAAGATGGTAATAGAAGAAACAACATCAAAATATAAAACACCAACAACGATCACAGCCCCCCTCTCTTTCTTTATAGAATTCGTTCTTTATCTTTAGTTAGGTCTGGTTTACCCAATTCTACAGGATCAAAAGCACGCCCACCCCGCATGATACACAAAAGAGAGAGACGAAAGAGAAATTCCCTACTTGTTGATAGATGATCGACGTTTAGGCCGGGGGCGCGGAACTTTACGGATAACGATGTGGTGGGCCCGATGCACCAGAAGAGCCACGATCGAGGAAGGGGGAAACCACGGCCTAACCCTTAATTTATAAGATCCGGGGACGGTTGAGGTAAAAACGCTGAACCGCGTAAGACGTGGAAGTCGTGGGTTGACCACGCGGGTTGACTCATCATTAAAGGTGCTGGGAGGTTTAAACCGACTCATGAGTCGATTCCGTATCTAATTAAAACTTTTGTGCGCGTTTCGGGTCTTTAAGACATTTTCATTTTTTTAAACGAGGAAGAATAGGGTTTAAAACCCTATCTGCAAAAAAGGAGGGTTACTGGAACAACTTGGCAAGGCTGGGTGACGTCGGCCGGTTCCGCCGATTGGTCGCACCGATCGGTCGCACCGACGGTCTCACCGATCGGTCGCACCGTTCGGTCTCACCGATCGGTCTCACCGATCGGCACCCCTTAAGGATCCGGATTTTTGGCAAAGGAAGGGACCAAGGGGGGTCTGGGTCATCACAATGTCTTTATGACATTTTTACCATAATCTCTTTAGTTTAACCCCTAGTAATCCTTTTAAATGAAAAATGAACAGAAAGAATCCAAATATTAAAATTGTTTATTAAATATGAAGAAAAATATAATAGAAAAACAAAAATATAGGTAGGGTCATACAAAGAGACAAGACATTCTCCAAATAGAAAACTGTGGATCAAGAAATGAATAGTTATTTCCACAATCATAATTAGAATCGTCATCATCATTAGATATTTCTCACTCTAATTGTCAATTTCCATGATTAAGGATCCAAAGGATCCTCACCATAAACCTTTCCTACTCGAGATTGGTGTGGATATTTAATTCCTTGCAATCTTACCTAGTATCCACATTCCACAGAAACATAGATATTCCTTATGTGGCATTATTTTTGGAGGTACCATAGAAATACCTTCACTGCTGATCATATTTCCCATGCCATTAAAAAAACATCATTAAAAGATATAGGATCACTAATTACCATAGATCAAATATGATTAGTTTTTAGTTGAACCATCAATTTTCATTATCACTTCCATCATCCAAAAAATTTCTCCATTTATCTGATATTCATAAAGAACAGAGGACATTCTGAATTTGAAGAATATAGTCAATTCTCCAACGAGAATCAGATTGACCAGTCCCATCCTAATGTGGAATATTTCCAATAAATTTCTCATAAAATGGTTGAATGATGAATCCTAACTCATAAATTTGCAATATAGGACACCCAATCACAACACCAACGACCTCATCATTCCCATCTTGACCAATGATTTGGGTTACAATCAAACTAGCACTTCCAACCTACTGAGCAGGTTCTAATAGATAATTACCACATCTGCAATATGAAACCACATTTACAATAGAATGATCGTTGATATCATTTTAAACCCATGTTTTCTCCATTCTAGTGCAACCAATAGCTATATGAAACCCACAATTATTTTGTTCATGCACAACATCCTGTGATGTTTTTTCTTACTCCTGATTAAACCTGAGAGATTTTTCCTTTCACACTACATCCTCTTTAGTTCGAGACTACTTATCTAGATAAACCACATTATTCTTAGGATCCCATTTTACATGAGGCCTAGAGGAAATCCTTTTATCATTACCACCATACTCTTATGAATGATTCCCCTTAGAATCACTGAAATTAGAAACCTTCCTCTGGCATTTTTCATTCATATGTCCAATAGATTGTCAGTTTTGACAGAATTACAGAAAATTATTATATTAAACACTTATTTTTATATCACCATTAGGTGTATTGAGAGTCGGATTTACAATAATATTGCAATTCAAATCAATTTCAACTATAATTCTCACAAAATGACCATACCGGAATGCTTCGTATCAAAATTCCGTCAATTAAGAACGCCAATGGTAGTAGCTATATCATGGAAGATTTTTAGATTCCATAAAATCTAGTTTAGGTTATGAAACCTTAACTATAGATATGAATCCGAATTATTAAACATTGACACTTTAAAATCCATCAATCATTCATGAACTCAAATAGTTCCCAACATTTAAAATAATGATCCCAAGGACCACACACGGATTCTGGCTTCATTAGATTAGAATAACAAGTGGAAAAAGACTCTACCTAATGAAATAAACTTCCAATTCAACCACCCTAGGAAGTAGACCTTATAAACCATTTTCTCCATGCACTATGAGTTATGACCTCGAGGAAGTAGAAAACTAATAACTAACCCAAAACCAGATTCTCTATGAATGAATCAAAATCAACATGAACATGAGACGATGATCATTTCTTGAGGATTATCCCAATAGATTAATACGTAAACTCCCACAATGGATGACAAGAAGGATCATCTCATATGATAGAGACATTACCTTAATTTACTCCTATAACCAAAACCCCAATAATCCTACATCAAGAACCATGTATTGAAGGTGACACCCAGCTACATGAAACGTCCTCACCATTCAACCCCGCATCATTAGTTACTGAAAAAATCATCGCACATCAGAATGAATGGTTGGAATCGTAACACTATGTTCTCCAAATAGATCCAAAATGTGAGCATCATCATCACCAAAACTGGACACAGTACTTGTTACTGCCATAAGACAACACAAGCTGCCCTATCTAGTCTGCACTGTATTTTTTTTAACACAAGGTAGATATGAAAAATGTGTATCACCATCTCCATGAAAAATAAAAACATCAGCTTTAGATCCATGAAATCTTCCCATTACAGTTGGTATCACAACTCCTATACAAGCACCAATAATACCCAAACAATGTACATTGGTTACTTCATTCACCATTGCATAAGATGATCTCTGATTTTTAACTATAAAAAGATTAGCGCCATTTATAAGATGAACTCTGTCTAGAAGAACTGATATGAGAATGTGTAGAATAGAAAGTTTAATTTTTTTCCTAAGACATGCTGGATTCAACAACAAATTGGTCCATGTAATCACTGGGGGAGAGAGAACCCAAACCCTCGCTGCACACCATCGTTCTTAAAATAAAACGATCGTAATGGATTTTTACTGTTTTACTACTCATTTTGAAGAACAATTATGTTATCCTTATTAAATAATAATAGTTATTCTGATTTCAAATATTTAATACATGTTATCACATTTAATTCATATAATTTGGAGAACATATTTTACAATTAAATGAAAAAATGCGATGAAAAGTGGATTTCCCAAAAAAACTTCGTAAGTATAAAAACAATTTTATATCAAATTTTAGAATAAATTTGATTCTTATGAGGTAAATTAAATTAATTATAATATATTTTAACTAAATTAACTTTTAATCTAATTTTATAAAGAATATAACTTTTTAAATTCTATCAATGAATGGATAATTTTTAACAAAAAATTGTATTTTCACTATTCATTAAAATTTTTTCCTTTATCTAAAATTCTCATAAAATTATCTCTAAAAAATTTTGATATGTTTTTTTTAAAAATAATATATTTTTTCAAATAAATTTTCTTAAAATTTTAAAAAAAATTAATATAAGTACGTAAAATGCGGTGAATCATCTTTTTAGAAAAATAAAACTTTTTAAAAGAAAAAAAGATTTATTCTTATCTCATGCCTAAAGAAAATATTAGATGCAAGATAATTTATTTTATTGAATTTATTATATATAAATTTACTTTAAATAATTTATTAAAAGTGAGTAATTATATTTTCAAAGACAAAAATACATTTTGGGCATAAAAATAGTTTTTCATAAACACAATTATTTTTATTTCAAATGGTTTTTATTTTATTTTATAATAAATTGTTGAATAAGGAATTTATTTTATTCATTTTTAAGACATATACATTTAAAAACTCAGTTAGTATTATTTATACCTACTATGTTAATGGATATATTATAAAAATATTTTCTATTACAATATATTTAGACTCGGGGTTGTGTGTATCAGATGCTATCAAGAAAAATAAAATAAGTAATTATTTGAAAATAAATATATCATAAAATATCAATGTATTACACTATACACCTCTTAAAATTAATATCAACATTGAACTTATATCCCTATGATAAAAAAATATGATGATATTTTAGTTTTTTACACATTCAATTTCCCAAGTAGCTTCTTTGAATTTAGGATTCATCAGTTGAACTTTCACCAATTTAGTAGTCTTGTCCTATAGCACTTTCTCTTTAGGATCCTAGAATTATAATGGAGGATCTTCATAGGAAATATTTTTCACAAGTGGTGAAACCTATGAGTTTAATACATGTGATTTATTATATATGTACTTTATCAGGTGAGATTCATGGAAGACACTATGAACCTAAAATATGTTTGGTGGAAGGTCCAGGAGATAACCTACCATCCATAGTGGATAAAGAACTAAAATCGGAAAATATACCTAAGTATTAAAATTCTCTGATTAAAAAATATCATAACCTTATTCCAATAATATATTTATCTAAAATCCTTCAGAGTAACATCAAACTCCAAATATCATCAATGATTTTCAACATATCATTATTTTAGACTCTAAACTACCTTGATGTGTTATTGAATGGTTATAAATTTAACTACCATTTCATCAAATAGATCAAATAATAATTGATTTATTTATCCATCTTCTTCTCAGTAATATACAGTTTTACACTTATTTCCATTTAGGTATTCATAAAGAGCCATACGAATTCTCATATGAAATATATTACATTATGAAAACCAGAAAAAATGAAGTTGTTAATCCTAGCCACCATTGAATTATATAGAATAGTATCTCAAAAAATCCTTCTAGGTTTGAATGGTTTTATCATACAAAATATATGTCTTGGGATGATAAACATTGCTGGGACAAAACTCTTTATCCAGATCTTGCTAAAGATTCACTAAGACAGAGTTGTAAACATCATATCTCAATTAGATACAATAGAATGTGGTAATTAACGACACCTTAAAAATTCATTAAACTATAATATAGAAAGTTGATTAGTAGATAAATATTTTCTGAAAGATTTGAACACTATTTAATTTTTATGTTTATCGTCTAAAACCCAAATAACATTATTTTTTTATATATTTTGTGGAGTTTGATGGATAAAATATATGGTAACTTTTTCCCATTTCCACTCTAGTATGGGTAATGATTACGTAATATACAAAGAGTTTTTTCTCTCAACCATAAATTTATGATTATACAATAATTGAGATACAAAATATTCAATATATATATATATATATATTCAAATTTTCCCATTCAGAAATAATCATTTGGATCTCTATACATCTCTTTACTTCCAAGATGAATAGAGAATAAAGAACTATGTGCCTCCTCTAATAGATCTATTTTCAAATATTCTATTAGAGGAACAAATACATAGTTCATATACCATATCATTACATTACTATCATGGATTAAGATAGTAACACTTATCACTTTATTATTTAAATCCAAATCTTCTTTTGGTGCCACTTTAATACTTGGATGGATATATATTTGAGAAGTAAATTTTTAAAGATAATATTTCTCCATTTTCTTCGTGATTTATATATATATATATCCTTTAAAAATGTATTAATATTGGATATTTTTTTATCCTCATCATGGATAATCTATCCCGATCCTTTCATCTTAAATCCTTAACCATCTTGTTCACATTCCATGGGTGGTAATGTATTGGGAATTCATAATAATTAATCAGCTCAAACAATCTTCTTTGGATCATATTCCACACTTTTATGTGAATATATATGTTTAAATTTTATTATCAAAATTATATGTCACGCCTTTATCCATAACAATGAGGCCTCGATATCCTTAATTCATAATTTACTATAGCTCCCTCTAAATCCTGAGTGGGGAAATTTTTCTCCAGAACCATCAATTGTCATGAGGCATAAACAATCAACATACGATTTTTCATGAAATTTAATCCCAATAAAATATTTGATGCATTAGTATAAATTATAAATCTTTATCCACTATAGGGTAATTTAGTAAAAAGTGAACTAAATAACCTTTTCTTTAATTCCATTATATTTTATTCACACTGAACTATCCAAATAAATATGCCTCCCTTCCAAGTCAAATTGGTTTGTTGATTATATAACATTGAAAAATTCTAAATATATCACTAATAATATCAAAAAAACCATAAAAACTATGGATCTCAGACATAGTTTTTGTTCTGGGTGAATGTTCTATAACATCAGTATTTGATTGATCCACTATTATACCCTCTCTTGATACTATATTTCAAAAAAAGAAAACATTCATATAGACAAATTTCACACATTATAAAATTTTCATACAACTTCTCATTCTTTTAGGTCTTCATTATAGAACTCAATTGATATTCATGCTCTTATATACACTTTTAATATATACAAATATAATTTATATAATATACCAAAAACTAATCAATATAATATCTAAAGACACTATTCAATATATCCATGAAGATAGTTAGGGAATTAGTAAGTCCAAATAGCATAACTATAAATTAATAGCATCAACACCTTGTTTGGAATGTTTTCCTGGGCATATAATCCTTCTTGGCTCTCAATTAATGATATCAAAAATGAAGATAAATCTTGGAAAATAATTTATATTAGAATAGTTGACAAAAAAAGTCATCAAAATGTGGTAGAGGCAATATATTGTTAATAGTGATCTTGTTATGTTCATGAAAATCAAAGTAGAGTCACATTAATCCATCATTATTCTTAAGAAAAGTAACAATTTCCCCAATGAGGGAACACTTGGTTAAATAAATACCATATAAATATTCTTCTACAGTTTCTTACTTAATTCTTGTAACTCAATCTTTGTAATTCAATATGGATTCATTGAAATAGGTGTAACATCAGGTAAGAAATATATTGAGAATTAAACTTCACGATTTGGTAGAATACATGGAAAATATTTTGAAAATACATAAAAAACTACAACACAAAAGGCATTTCATTGATGTTGACTTTTCCACAACAATATAAGGGAAACACCCCTTTTGATTATAAATTATGACCCATTCAAGGTATATGATTTCATCCAAAGTTTGTAATTATTACCATAATGATAAATAATAATAGGCTGGTTTAGAATATCAAATGTGACTTATCCTCCATGATAATTTATGTGGTATTTTTATAGATAAATTTGATTCATGATTATGAAAACAACATATTCAACCATAGCGAGAATAAAAATATTTTGGGAAAGCACATTCCCACAAACATCAACCATATAAGGGTCATTGAATTGACATGCAATCATCAAAGCATTATTGGTTTTCACTACTAATTTAACAAATAATCATTGGGGTTTCATTTTCATATATTTATAATATTATTTATACACAAAATGGAGGATAGTTCTAGATTAAAATAATATTTTAGTCATTCTATAATGGATGGAATGTGTACCTTTCACCATGTCATTATTGTAACCCTAATCAGAAATAGTGATCGCATGAGATTAACCATTATCTATAGGCCTAAGAGGCTGCTAACATCGATCATTATCATTAAACATTAGATTTGAGAAATTTTTAGCATAATGATTTTATCAAAAAAATTGGTGAGTGGGTGTTGTATTCTGTGGTAATTTCTCTTTATTCATATAATTAAGTAACTTGTTCCCATCACTTCAGCATTCAAATTCATAATGAGCTTATTTTAAATGATTAAAACAACTATCAAGGCCCTTAATATAACATGTATCATGCTTTATTCCACACATCAAGTATAGAGGAAGGATTATCTTTTCCTCTACATGGTATTTAAAATTTTCATTCAATTTTGACTATCTCTTCATATCAAATCCATGAGATTAACGGATAACTCCAATATCATTTTCCAGAATGACGTTATATAAAATTATTTCTTTATAGATACTAACATAGAAAATTCCTAGAACCCTTTAGAGACATGGATTTTTGAAAATAATGAATTAATAAACATTTCTCTTAGGTTGGATAAAAATACCATATGCATTCCTTTCAAATCCTATAAAAGTATCCTCCTCGGTGCCAATATATTTTTCAGTGTTCTTATTTATCTCTAGTCATTACTTATAAATTTTCATATGAGAAATAAGTGTAATGTAGTTATTGAGAAATAATCTCTTAAAACCATCCCACTCCATGAAGTAAATTTTTTCATATTTCTGCATATTCCTAATAAGAGTCCACAATTGATCTTTTTCACCTTCGATATTATAGAGAGATAGCTTAATTATTCCTATTCAAAACATCGGAGAATTTTAATTATATTTTCTATAGTACTGATTTATTTATCAGTGAGAATTGCATCATTATACCCACTAAAATAAAGTGGGTGTTGACTCATAAAGTAACAAAAATAACATTGATCCCATATTTTCTCATTTGGATGCTTAATAGGATTTATAGCCAACGAATATTGTGTAAACATATTAATGTTTTTTTAAATTCCGTATCCCATAACTTTAGGTTTTTCAGGAGAAAAATCATTGCATTCATCACCACCACTACAAAAGAATCAACATATGGCAGTGTTTATTTCATTGAAAGTGGATTAAGTTGCTTTTATATGGTTCTATGATGATTTCAAAACCCCCTGCTAAAGATGGAATCAACATATTACTCCCATCGGTTATATACATTTAGTGGAGGTTTATGGAAAAATTTATAGGATGTTTTGTTGTTGTCTATTTTTTAGTTTTTAGCAGTGGTTTCAACTTCCAGAAAGTTCACAATGGATAGAGATAGTTTTTACAATTTCTATATCACATGATTTTTTGAGGGAAAACTACTACTAAAAACAAAAAAATTTCCTCCCAATAAATATATAACCTAAATATATGTTGTTAAAATAAACAATAAATAATAACTATAAATACATGGATGGGGTTTAAATCGCTTCTATATAACATTATAAAAAAAGAAACATATGAATCTACAACCTCAAAATAGCCAAACAAAAGATGATATCTAACTATATCAAATCAGGATATAATTAATAACTATATTTTATAAATAACTCACACCCCTGTGAATTTTGATTAAATTAACCAACTCTATTTGTTACTAATTAACCACATTGATAACATTATTTATAGATCATCTTAAAAAATCTGGTGAAAAATCCAATAAGAAATCACTCCCATAGGTGAAAATGTATTTGAAAGAGTAAAAATTAACATTCATTGCTGCTACAAATTCATAGATCCATGCACCAACACCATGAACTCTGATTGACACCCCCTCCATCTCTATCTCCACTTCCTTCTACATGCATCTTCCTGATAATTATGTTGAAAATTTAAAATTGTTGTATTTTAAAATTTAAACATAAAACCAATGATATTTTTTCTATAGAATTTTGAAGTTTTCTGTTTTACCTACTCACTACCATCCATAGATGAAATATCACCGAGGATATATCTATTCAACTTCAGATATAATTTAAACAACACATTCTATAGAGCAATGATTTTTTCATCTTACATCTTTATATAAGCCCCATTTTCCTACATTATTCTTTTCCCTCAAAAAATCTCTTTCTTAGAAATTGTAACGTGAAATAAAATATTTAAAAAGTGATTAATTTTAAATATATTTTAATTTAATATCAAAATTAAATTCAATTACACAATAATGTATTAAAATTACCTTCATCTATGAATCAAAAAGTTCTTTTTACCGTGTGTGAGGCACATATCGCCAATCATTATAGGTAATCAGTTGGGTAACCGGATATTCCATGAGTTGATTGATAATATGTCCCAATAATCATAAAATATCATCTTTAGGGACTTTATGATGATAAAATGAGACAATTATCTTCAATCTATTCAGATTCTAAACATCAGAACTATTAATATTTCTCTCCGTTGTAACATTGTTGGTAAATTTTATCAAAAATATATTTAGTAATATAAAAATGTGTAATAGAATTATTCTAATTAAAATATATACATATAAATGTCACCCTCTAATATCCTCACATAGAAACATGAGTTACTTCTTACTCCCTCACTACTAGACCTGCTAAATGGGGAGGCAATGCCATAGATGCTGAGAGTCGAATTGGATTATTGAAACACTTCCACTTTGGAATTCATATCATTTAGTAAAATAGAATTTCCTTTAGAACATATATTTCAGAAAATTCAAATAGAAAAAATCTAGATATTATAATAGATGAACAATACTAAAAAAATACATATCTATTATAATGAAGACATCAAATGTAACAAAATTGATGGATAAATTAATCAATTACTGCACATATAATCATTTTTTCCATTAATCGATTCATTTTACAGCTTCATAATTACATCACCTACCTCATCCTCCCATGAAGTAATAATATTTTCAATATCTTTATGGAAATATTAGTTTTTGTTTTATAGTTTATGGGAATCAATGTCAGAGGTGAAATCTTCTACTTTATCAACCATATCATTCAAATCACATTGTTTTTTCTGAAAAACTACACTCATCCCATCATCCATGACATCATCCACATAATATGTTATTTTCTCTTACAGTGATAAGATATATATATCATGTGATTCATGATCATTTATATCTATGAAGCTATAGAATTTCACAAATGTAAATTTTAAAAAATCTCATTTAATACACCTAGTAACATCAAACCAAATATATTTGAATATAATAACTAAAAAATACCAATGTTAGTTTAATTATATAATATTAGTCAACTTTTCATAGTATCCCAATTTGAAAATAATAAATATACCACTATTCTATGTCTTAAAACCCTCTTCCTGATTAACTGTACAAAATTTAAAGCCATTCACGTTGTAAGAATTGAACTTTTTAGCCTTTTTTAGAGGACCTCAACCCAGAAAAATTAGAAAACAACAAATATACCACTATTTGGTGTTTTCAAAACCTCTTCACGATCAGTTGTATGAAATTTTAATCCATTCACATTGTAAGCTTTATACTTTTTTGCCTTTTTAGAGGACCTCGACCTAAAAAATTAAAATCTTTTGAAAACTAAGGTCGAGTATCAGATTTCATGATCTACAAAAAGTAATATACATTAGTAGTTCTAAAAAATATATGTTTCAAACAAAAATCCTTATTAATTTCAATATTTATGAATATTCATGACATGAAAACCATTCTACAATCTCTCTATTAGTATATTTTGTTAAATCCTTATCATTTTATGTTCATCCTTTCATTAGTCTCTCTATTTTTATCTTGATCTCTTAAATAAATGAATATTAAATTTCACTATTTAGAAACACATATCTTTGTTCTTGTAATAATTCCATTTCTATCAGGGTAACATTAGTGCTCCTTCGAACTGATTGGCCAATAGAAGGAACGGTTTTTGATTTCCCATATAGTTGAGATTGTGTCGATGAGTCAACAACACATCAAATTTTGTTCAATCATGTCTTAATATTATCAAAGTATCTATAATAAAAGATAAGATAATCCTCTTAAAAATAGATTTCAGAAATAGAGACATTATATTAAGCCTTATTTTTCAAATAAGAATTAAAATGATGAAGATCATTATGAATTAAATTAAATAAAAAAAACTATATATTTAATGAAGTGACTTGAATTTTTAAATAAGAAAAAAACATAAAAAAATTGCCACTCAATTCAATACATCCATAGATAATGTATGTGTCCTCCTAATTTAGTTTCCTTGATCCAATTCATAGTTAAGTTCATCATGAATGTAAAAAAATTCAAAGAAATATTAACTCCATTTCAAAATGTGTCAATAAAAATATCTCCATATGGTTGTAAATCTCGGATGGTTGTGGTGTTTTTTCATATAAATTTCTGAAGAATGTGATTTAATAGAGTACAACAACAACAAATTTTTTTGGTAATAATGAACGCAAAGTAAATAATAGAATTTTTTTAAAAAAAATATGTGAATCTTGACTTTTAAATCAATATAACCTATGATTCTTTAAGTTAACACTCCATGAGATGTTACTTGGATAACTATTAGAAACCTTCACATGTATTAAAATTAAATGGAATGTATCTTTATGCCAATTTTTCATTTCAAATATTTTGGTATAGAACTTTCTATTCTCATCCTGCTTGAGATCATGCTTTATGTTCATTTTTTATTATTCCATATGTGAATTGAGAAGGTACATCGATTTTCAAGGCTCATTAACTAATGTTAAGATCAAATTTTCAAAAAAAATCTTCTAAATATTAATATAATAAACATTATTTCACAATAAATTATATTCTCAATATAGAAGTTTGAATAATATATTTTTTTACTTATATTATTTCATTCTAATTTCACTTCACAATGAACTCAGAACTTGTTTCCCACTATCATTAAGATGATGCACTTTCCCAAATTCTATTTCAACATTTCCATGTTATTAAAATATATTTAAACCTATAATAAACTTTTTTGGTGGTCAACGATCAATAGAACCATTGAATTTTGACTTATTCAACTAAAATCTATGACATACATCATGAAATATTTGATGAAACAAGAAAAAACCATTTTTTACTATTAAGTAGTCGCTCATAATCGAAATCAATGTTACAAAAAAGGATATACAAACCCTATAAATTGTTCCAACCCGATAAGTTCCAAATCCCAGAGAAATCACTAATGGTCTATATTATAACATCATGCATTTTGAACATATTCTATAAGACTCATTAAAAGTATCAACACCATTGCTTTAGAACAACATTAATTATTCAATTAGAGGATATATGTATAAATCAATATAATTTCCAGTTATTGTTAATATGAATATTCTTAAAAATGATAAAATACATTGTTTTCATACACATATATGGAGAAAGATTATATGAGATTAGCATAACCATCTTAATTCAATAACTGGTTCACAAAGCCCCGAATGGATTAAATCCATCGACAGTGAATCGCAATCACATATTCTTAGTATTAGCTTATAAATTTGATTTCAATGAATAAAATATATTCCATGATTATGAATTTATTAGATTTGGTAGTAACCCATAATTTTTATTATCTAGAGAATTCCACCTCATGTGATCAATGATTTAAGATGGAATGAGTAATCTTTTCAATCGATACTTCAAAGGAATGTATTGAAAAACCTTTGTAGGTTTTTTATTTTTAATCTTATAAATAGTAGTATCTTGATTCAGACTTCTAGATTATCCCATTAATTCCATGTAGAATAAAAAAAAATCAATCTTCTCTAAATAAATCATCTCCCCAATAAAGCATGCAATCATTGGTACAAGCATGTATTTTTGAATAATTCAGACCAAGGTTGTTATGAAAATTTTTCATATCATAAAAAGACTTAGGGATCATATCTTCAAAAATTCAATCATGAAACATTTCCAATATCATGGACATCACATTATATTTAATCTTTCATAGGTATTTGATATGAAAAAAATTCAGCAGAAAATAATGTTTTTAGTATTCCAAAAAACCCTTATATATCTATTGATTTCTATCATCAAATAAATTGTGAAACACATATTTTTTATCATTGAAGTTGTCTCTGAAAATATTCTCTACATAATTAAAAAGAGGATGCAATGATATGTTAAAATATTTATCTAGTTTTTCTATAGTCCAAATAACATCACTTTTCAAATTATAATTTATAAGACCATCAACTAGTTTTTATGTTATGTTTTTATGTTTTTTTATTTTCTGGGAATTATGAATATGTCATTTATAAGGTTTTTCATTTCATAGTGCATAGTTTATGAATTTTGTATCTCAATTTGGTGATTTAAATCATGGTCAAATTTTTTGGAAGTTTCAATTCTCTATGCCAAATCCAATACAAATATTGAGTAGGGAATTTAACCAATATCAAGTGTACGTAACCATAATATCTCTTTAAACATATTAAAAATTTATATTTTCAAAATGGAAATATTATTGTCCCATTAATGGATCGATTAGAAACTATAAAATATAAAAATTCCTCAAAACACATAGTATACTATGGTATGTTCTGTAGTAATGTGATCCATCATTTATCGATATATTTCAAAATGTTCAAACACTTAGTTAATGAAAATTAAAACACATAAGTATTTCTATGTAGAAAATGAGATAAATTAAAGTAAAAAAATACAACCCATGTAGTTATAATAAGATTAATATATGCACTAAAAACATCAAAGTGTGAAATTGAAATTGATAATGGATGGTATTATGTAAAATAGGTGTAATAGAAAAATCATACAATAATTAAGAAAACTACATTTCAAATGGACTTTGAAAATAATTTATCAAATAACACATTGAAAACCAATTTATAAATCTAATTATTTCCATAAAAAACTTTTGAAGGCATGCCCCTCCTATTTAAAGAAAATAAACTAGTGTGGATCACTCAATTTTCAGGGACATGATAATCCATATATAATTGTTTGAAAAAGAAAATAAGAAAATACATTTCTATTTGTTAGAGAGATGAAATAAAATAAACAATCCAATTTCTATATTTTTAAAATAAAGATAAAATTTACTGGGTGAAACAAATCAATCAATGAATAAATAAATAACCATTATACATTAGTTGATAAATCTCACAATATTAATGGGGAAATCTAGTACATTACACAAACATAACCATATCTCTAGGGTATTATGCACTCCTATCAACACCCCCTCTTAGTGTATAAAAAATATCATAGTGGTCATAACCAATTTTATTATATTATTATGATATTCTTATAATTAGAATATCAATAGTCTCATTGTTTAATAGTTTTTGGTTATAGGTTCTATTTATGAATTCATAATGAATTTTTGTTTAATAAAATATGTATCTATTTCTTATTAGAATTCAATAATCTCACAGAAACAAATGACGAAAAATCAATAAAATAAGAAAGTTAAAGAATACATATCTATTCACGAAAGAAAAAAATATTTATTTTTCCCATGATTTAATTCTATTGGATAAAGGTTTTGAATGGAATAACTTGAAAATATCATAGTTACATTAACAACCAAGGATAAGTAATTTTTTTTCTTTGATAAGATCACACAATTATTTTAAAACAAATGAGTAACTGATATTCCATGCTTAAATTTTACTATAGAAGAAAAAATAACAAGTGGGGGAGATCACAAGTTTATTGACTCACATGATGCCTCAATGATTGATTTAAAATATACTATTTTAAAATATAAAAAATATACAGTCACTATTATTTGTGTCTATTTTATATTCTTGAATAAGGTGATCACCCATTAAGAAGAATCATTTTTTTAGGATGGAAAATGCATAATAAGAAATGTAATAACATTAAATGGTGTCACAAAATAATGAAATGAAAGTATTACTAAAATATATAAATTTAATTAATATTATCCATTTATGGAAAAGAATATCTAAAATAATTTCTTAATAAATTTGAGTCCAAGGAATGGATTAATGGAATGGTTTATACACATGATAAAAACTAGTTTAATTCCATTGAGGTTTAAAACAATTTACTTGATATAAAATAAATTATAATAATAAATTATGAAAAATAATTACAAGATAAATACAATATTCATGATGTTTATAAGAATAATATTGAAGTGATCACAATTTAAAATAAATATAAATACATATAAACACCCTTAATTAAAAATTCCTTGTGAGTAATATAATTTTTTAAAATATAAAAATTAACCAAGATAAATTTTAAAAACATGTCTAAATGAGATTTTATTATGCATATAATTACAATATAGTTTAATTTTTAATTTTTAATTAAGTATTGGAACATGTATCTAGAGATCATGCACTGATCTATATTTAGCAGCCCCAATGAAAAAAAGACCAATAACCATTAGAAAATTTAAATTGGGATAATTTTTTCATGTATTTGCAAGTATGAAATATAAATATATTAAAAAAGTATGAATAAAAATAGAGATAAATTTCCAACTTAATTTAGGATTTATATGAGAAAATATAGAATAACAGGTCTCAATAATGAAACCAACTAATGGAGTTAACTGGACCATGTCCCATGATAAATCTCTAAGAGTTCACACAAACAACGTTACTAAATTAAAATCAATATAAAAGAAAATATTATAAAACTCACATAGACAACAGAAATTATTTAAATGTGAAGACACCAACAAAAAAACATGGTCATGATGTCCTCTCTTGTGGCTGAAAAAAACCCCATGTGAACTGGGAAATTCCACCATACTCCTCTGGAATCTCTAAAGGAAACACCAATGAGAGAAAAAATTTAGAAAGAACCAATAAAGTGATTAAGGGAAGTATGTGGAGGGTAAAACTAACCTCAAATGACTTATGTAACAGAAAAAATAAATCCTCAAACCAAAAGGTGGTTATGGGAGAATGGGAGAGGGTTGTTGTACGCCGAACTGTGGATGACCACTTAGGCTTGGGGGTTGAGGGGAAATGGAACACAGACAATGCATAGTTCCTATGAGGGTGGAAATGAATGGATCTTATGGTGAGGGGGGATCCATGGTGGTGAGGGCTCATGATTCTAGAGGTAAAAGTAGGGTGATATAGAGATGGGGGATCAGGGGAGAAAGTGTGTATTTTTAATAAATGGTTTACATTTTAGGGTGATTTAATAAAATGTGCCACTAAGTTATTTCAAATTTCAAGCAATTATTTATTAAAATAACACAAAAATATGAATTTGGTGTAGTGAAAATTTAGTATTAATAGTGTTTGATTAGGTTTCATTCATTAAATAAAAACATAAATCGTAGTGTGAGAAACAATAATCATAGTGGGAAACCACATAATCATGAAAAATAATATATAATATTACTAAATAATGATAGATTTTTTCAATATATAACACCTTAGGATTAATATATGTAAATAATGGTTATAATATTTTCAAAAACATTATGATGTTTCATATGTAATATGTGACATAGTCTATGAATATCCCCCTAGAGTTTCATAACTTGTTTATAGTAAGGGTACACTCACCATGAACCATAATAATGGACATGATATACATAACCAAATCTTTTCTAGTTTAATACCCAAGATGCATATGTTCCAAAACCACTTCCACTCATAGTATATAGAAAAAGATGTTTTCCAGGTTAAAAACTATCCATTATTTTCCCTAACTTATGATGTTCTCTAATACATAGTATTATTATAAGGGTTCTTACTAATGTGGTCTGATCTTAGTTTATAGGGTAACTAAAACATTCTCAAAGAATAATTGTAAAGGCCTATACTTTCATAAAATTATTTCACATTGAGTATTCACTAAAATAACCTAAATATACACACCAGAATCATATAGGTATAATGCCTTTGGAAACATGGATATATAAACAACAAGATCTTATGTGAACTATATCATCTCCCACTACGTGCATCATAAATAAAACCCTTTATAAACATATCATACATAATAAATTTATTCATAACCTATGAAATAGGTAACATAATAAAGGATGATCTATGATGCTCAATAGTGGTAAAAATGTGAGATATCATTGATCAGTTAAACATAAAATGAGTATAAGTCTTTTATAACATGAATACAATTTTTGAAAACCATACCCTATATAATTTAGTTCATAATCATGAATGATGTCACAAATCTTGGACGTTCTTAAGACATGAATCATAAAGGGATCAAAGAACACAAGTCATTATAGGATAACACAAGAATATAACATGTGTTTACGTAATAAAAATAATCATATAAAAATATTTACATATTAGTCCAGACATAATACTAAGACTATGATAATTTATTTGGTTCACATCCTAAGACTTTGTAATAGTCAACATTAACTCACAATACTATCACAGTGGATATAGTTTCTTAATTAGCAAGGTTAACTCCCCATTTCTATCTTATTTATGTCCTGAGATATCCATAATTACCTAATTAATTGGATGGATATATAATTATATGAACACTAATCACATAAATAAAACTATACATATGTGTACACAAGATCATAAAACATTCATAATATAAACTATGGAATGAAAACTAGTTTAATGAATATATTTCCAACATAATCATAAACTAATTAGATAAAGAATATGGTTGTATCATTTTATCATATCCCCTGTAAATATTATGAAATGAAAAAGAATTCAATATTAGAAATAAAATGATTTTAAAAGTTCATGTGGAACATTTCATGGGGAAAATACACTTTTGAATTGAAATCACTTATTAAAAATACAAAAAAAAATCAAAAATATTTTACAAAAAATATAATTTGAAAATAAACCTGGAAAATTTTAATGAAGGATCCAAATAATTTAGCGTCCCTGATGGTGGGAAATTTGATTCATTTCATATACATTAAAATAAATATTACATTCACATTTTTTATAAAAACAGAAATGCACCACATCCAAAAACATCAGAAATATAACATTAATTAAAAAAAATACAAAGAGGGGTAAAAATACCTTTAAAAAACATTGAATTTAAAAAAACATTCTTGAAAAAATTTATAGAAAACACAGACATGGATGAGAAATGATTTTTGATTGAAGATAAAAATAATATTAATTTTCCATAAAAACATTCCTTTATTCTCGTAACTACTTAAAGAAGGAATATGAAATGAAAACAATTAATCTAGATAATTAACCAAAGGAGAGTAAATTTCAGGAAATTATTGAGATATAGGTCATAAAAATTATTCACCATAAGCATAATCAATACAATCCCAATAAATAATGAGATTGTAATGCAAAACCCTTAACTCTTGTCTGACTAAATTAATACATATTTGAACCTCTATTATAGTAGAAATAAATTTATTATATAAATATATTACATAACCATATCAATATATATCATAACATATATTATTAATTATAACTTTTTACTACACATTTATTAATAATTCTTTATTAAAATAACTGTTCTGAGTGATAACTGCTTCATATTTCAGGTTTTCATTTGTTAAATAGTTTTGGTGCACGTAAAATTATTATGGTTTAAAAATATTAATAATATTATTTATGATATACAAGTCCTATATATTCATTATATACATTTTTATAGGCATCCATAAAATTTAGAGATAGGAAAAATTAATTACACCATTCGTGGAGATGGTTGTCCATATGTATGCACGAGCGTTGTTTTCATTTTTTTTGATGAATGAATCAAAAGAAAGCTAAAAAACAATTAACCTTTAAAAATAATTATTATATCATATACATCATATATATTTGTCAAATGAATCCTTATTACCATCCTTGTAAAATAAAAATGAAAAATGAACCACATCACTTTGCGGAGGAGGTAGTCCACACATACTCATGAGAAAAGTTATTATTTTACAATATTATTGAATATAATAAGGTAGGTGTGATATTATAATTCTATAATAATAATTATGTCATAATTATCATATATATTAATCAAATCCATCATTATATCTAGTCATGGGAGGTGGTGATGGACTGCTAATTACATCTGTTCATGAGGTAGTAGTCTGCCGTACACATGATCATTGGATTCATTTCCCATTTTATGAAATAGATAAAATATATATATTATTCTATTAACATAATAACTTCTTAGTATATGGAATATATTAGAGAATATAATCTGGTATAAGAAACAAAATAAAAAATGGTTAAGAACTATACCACTTCTTCAAAAAACCTCACTAGGTTCATACATAAATCCCTACTAGGAAGGTTTTATTATAATAAAGGGACTTTTGTTAAAGGGTATGGATTTAAGTAGAGGTTTTTGTAGGTCTATGATAAACCAAATGGATATTTAAATATGGATTGGATAGGATATGTCGTGTCCTTTTATAAGCGGGGGAGAGTATCCATTTGCAATTTCTGAATAGAATAAAATATATTAATGACTTATTCAATAAAAATATATCGAAGATGTAAAATTACCAAATATTAGATGATATAGGATCCAAATAAGGCCATAATTTAGAGCTCAAAAAAAGTTTTTAGTTCATTTAACTCTTATCTCATTAGTTTTCCTCTTCAAAAATATGTTTTAACCTTAACTACGGTAACACATAATTACTATTCACTTTGACAAAAAATTAATCTGAAATTATTAGATAATATTAATTATTTGAAATCAAAATATGAAATCAATTTTACCAAATTAAATATAAATTATTTGAATAATTTAATCAAAAATGAAACCCATATAGGTAAAGAAAAGTGGTTCTCCAAAGACAACGTTTTGTTGTGTATTTTTTTTAAAATGAATATTCAACATAATTTTGATTCCAATGAAATAAATATTATTAATAATAGTATAATTGAAATAATTTAATTTTAAAACAATTTTAAAACAAAATATAACTTTTTAAATTCTTTTTGAAATTATAATTTTTAATAAATATCGACATTCTTCACTATTCTTTGAAAAATTAATATTCCAAAAAAAAATTCTAAATATATATCTATGGAAATTTAGAAAATATTATTTAATAAATGAATCTATTTTTTTACAAGAAATTATAAAATTGAAAAGAAAATATTTTAAAAATAAGTGTCCCAAACACGGTGAAACTTATTTTATTTGGAAAATACAGTTTTTATGCATAAAAATATATTTATTCGAATCACATGCTTAGAAAAAACATATAAGATGAGTGATAAAAATTTTTATTGAATCTATAATATATAAATTTCATAAAAACATAATTCATAAATATGGATTAAATTATTTTATTAATATAGATGAACATTTCATGCATACAAACCATTTTTTAGAAAAACATTTCTTTTTGGCCTTAAAAAAATTATGTTTGTTTCTAATCAAATGATAAAAAATTATTTTTATACTTGTTTAAACCATGTAATTTGAATTATTTATTTATTATTTTCCATACCTTAAATGATAATGTATATTTTATAAAATAATAATTTGATATGGTTTATTTAGACTTAGGGTTGTGTGTATCGCAAGCTATAGAAGAAATAAAATAAAAATTTATTTTTAAAAAATATCATAAAATCTCTGTGTTTTACAATGTATTCCCTTTAGTTCATATATAATGAATACGTATCAATTATTTACATGTTTAATAACCTTTTATATTTTAATTTCCTTATCATTAAATCATTTATTTCATTTATTTAACGACATATTTAACCACATAATCAGTTTGGTCCATACTGTGTGTTTTGAGGATGTTCATTTCAATAGTGAAAAATGATTTTTCTAGGTTGAAAATGGTCAAAGGAGTCATTATTATATAATACATAAAATAATTATAATTACATAATTATCATTTTATACATAAAAAATTATATTTATCCATGTAAGGTGGTGATGAAAATAAAAATACTTTGTATCACTTGGTAATAGAAAACATGTACACTAGTGTGCGGTTTTTGTATTTCATGAAGTTAAAAATAAATAAATAAAATAAAATGATAGCATAAAATAAACAAAATCATCTCATAAACATCAAATAACTTCAATAAATCATTATTCATGACTATCCCTAAAATTTTGTTTTTTAAAAAACAATTACATGGCTATGTCAAGATGGTAGTATGTACCTACAAACAGGAAATGATTCCATTTTTAACGATTGGAATTATTTGAGTAAATATGAGAAATTATTTTTATATAATCTTAGTTATTTAATAAAAATAATATACATATATATATATATTAAATCCGTCAAAATAATAATCCATTGAAGGTGGTTATGAGAAACAAAATTCATTGGTTCATGAGGTGGTAGTCCACACGTCCACATTAATGATAGTTTTTCCCCATTTTATAGAAAATGATATGAATAAGGCTCTGATATTTTATTGATAACATATTATTAAATGTGCGATACTAATTTTATTATATTTTAATTCTTAGGATATAATTTATGGAGGTAAAAGATGATGAAAAATAAAAATGATGAGTTCAAAAATTACCTCCTCTTTGAAGAACCTCCTTTGGATCTTTTATAAGTGAGGGGTGGAACCATTGAAATTTAATTAAGTATAACATTAATATAAATTAATATTATTTTTAAACTCATAATAAATTGATATATTTAAAATATATGGTGAATATAAATTGAAACAATCACATACAATAAAATTTTGACAAGTTTAGGTGATGTTTTATGCATTATCTATGTGTTTTAATTTCTAGTTAACCCTTTTAAGGATTAACAAAATTACAATGGTTTTTATGCTTTTGGGTGAAAAATATACAAAAAAAGGATAAGTGTCCCATAATTGGGAAGTAGTCAATATTATTAACTACATTCCTTTTACTTGGCCAATGATATGATTTTTATAAATCTTAAATCATTTAATGAAATACTATTTAACCCAAAATAACATTAAATTCAATTTCATGTGTACTAAATTAGTTTAAAATAATAAAATATCAATACAGAAAATAAATTAGAATATAAAACTTAATCACATTACTAGTACATTATATATACCAAAATCATTTTTTTCACCCCATTAATAACCTAAAACAGTTAATTTTAATGTTTTTAAAATCATTTAACTGTTTTTTCTAATTCTTTTAGAAGAACTAGGTTAGTGTTTCATGATCATTAAATGTAACAATTTAATCACTAAAATTTCAATATATATAAACATATATATATAATCAAAATAATTTATCCATATTCAAAATGACATTTTATAGGTTTTTATAACATGCTTTTTATCACCGTGAAATCATATGAGAGATATTATAAAAATGAAAGTTACATTTTTTGAATTAATCTAAAATTAAAATAATATAAAGTTATTAATCGATTAAAATTACCAAAAAATTATTTATTTTCAAATATTTTATTATTATGATCTAAATTCACTCATAAAACAAATTAATGTTAGGTTTAATAGTGATTATAAATATTTTTTCAGTTAGTTTTAACCATAAGTAATGTAATTTACCCATTACTATTGTTGTAAATATTTTCCATGGATATAATTCACTATGAAAAGTAATATGGTTAAAATATTTAATTCTTTTAATTTTTATTCAAAATATAGAATAAATTTTCATAAATTTTGTTCTATATGTGGAATGAAATTTATTTTGAAAAAACTCACAAACAATTAAAAAAATTGTTTTTCCAAAAAAATTGCATTTATTATGTATAATAATGTTTTTATATCAAAATTAAGTATAATTTAGATTCCAATAAAATTAATTGGATTATTTTTAATAATAATGGATAAATTATATTTTTAAACCAATCTAATAAAATGATACTTTGTAAATACTGGAAAGAAATCTTATTTTTCTATAAAATCATTACTTTTCAATATTCATTGAAATATAAATCATTTTATAAAAAATCAAAAAAATTTCAACTAAGATAATTTTGATAATTTCATTTATAAATCTACACCCGTTTGAGAAAATTCTAAAAGTGTTATAATTGAATAATAATATTATCTCACAAAATGAGTTAAATTCATTTTTTGAAGAAAATGTATTTTTGAAGTATAAAATAAATTTACAAAAAATTGAGAGATTATTTATAGAATATTAATAAATATATTTATTTTGAGTATGATTGAAATGGACTGACCCCATAAGCACCGATCCTGTGTATTTTATCGATTACATTGTAATATGAAAATATTAAATCAATTCACAAGGAACATGATATTTTAGTAGTTTTAGTAAACCAGATACATACATGAGTCGCTTATTACAAATTTTTACATTGATTACAATATAATTTTCTATTTCATTGATGATAAATTTATTCCATCTATCATATCTTATCATATAATTCTTAGCATAGTTCTTCGATACATATGGAAAGGAAATAAAATATGGGTGAGCTCTAATGCGTAGTAAGGGTTAATCATAGAGGAAACAATAATGAATTGATGTGCATAATAAATATTGAATGGTAATAACTGAACATGCATGCCAAATAGTCAATAAAATAAATGGATAAAAAATATTGAAAGGTAATAAATGAATAAAAATCCATTCAAATAACTAAGTAATAAATATTCAACATTATAAGGTAATTATTGAAAACATATTCCATTCGAATAACTAGATAAGTCATAATCAATATGGGATGGAAGATAATTGAAAAAAGTTACATATAATCAATGAAGTGAGAAAGAAATAAATCCATAGATACTTATATGCAAAATAACACTAATAAATAATAAATGAATCTAAATAATGGAAATTATTAATTATTGGGAACTATGTTTCCAAGGTACATGGTATTTATACCGTCAATACCTTTCAAAAGACATATTTTAACATATTTGTTGAAAAACCCCTTAGATTAGGCTGGACAAATAATTCATCCCTTAAGACTACTAATGCATCAAGGGTATATGTATTACCTATCCCTAACAGTGTCGCACCTGTCCAAAATATTCATCATATATCAAATAATTTATTTATTTCATTCACAATGTGCCTTATAAAATTTATATGCTGAGAAAAAGATACATATTTATCAAAATTTACATATAAATTAATGTAAAAAAAACATAATCTAAACACTTTAAAGAAAAATGGTATATGGTTTAGGCAATGAACATATCCATGATAAATTAAGTGGTTAATTAAGGGAAATTTAGTTCTCATAGAAAATTGAATATTTCATGCGGACATCACAAGATGAATCAAGGAAGTGAATTTCAATACTTTCCTTGGGAAAATTAATTAAAAACAATATAGATCAAGGATATATATGGTATCAATAAATAATATCCCAGGTGGAGTATAAATATTATATTCTTTTCATTTTTAAAATTAACGATTATCTTTAAAAACATTTTTGAAAATATCATTTTGTCTTGATTTTTTTGAATTTTTTTTTCTATGAAAATAAATTAAAAATTATAATTAAAAATTATTCTTTTTAAACATGAAAATAAATCATCAAACAAATTATGGTGATTAAATCCCTACGTGTTGTATGAGGTAAAAAGAAAATTTCTTTTTCAATGTAAAAGGGTAAAAAAGTGCCTCATTAGAAAAAAGATAAAAAAACATTATTGAAAAAAAATTAAAATTAAAAATTTTAAAATGTATTTAATTAATAATTTTTGAAAATTAAAAAAATTAAAACCTTCTTATAAGACATTATATTGAGAAGAAAAAGGGTTCTCCAACCAAAGAAAGACATGAAGTCGGGTTTTCTTAAAATCATTTTGAAAACCTTTTGAGTACCTAAAGTTGATTAATGGTATTATTAAATTAAAATTATCATTAATAACTAGATAAAAATAAAAATAAATTCTTTTTTATAAAAATAACTAAATTATTTCATTTAATGGAATTATATGGGAAAACAACTATTAATAAAATGACATTGTGAAGTAAACCATTGAAAAGACCATTATTTTGAACTGAGAATGAACCAATTAATTGATTTTTTTATCAACTATAAATCCATGTAATTGAAGGTTCAATAGATAAATAGTTTTGAAATTTTATTATACACATAATAATAACATAATATATATAATGATGATGTAATATAAACCAATGAAAAAGTAATTGTGTTAAGAAATTTCTCTACCTCTTAGTAATTTTAAATTCAAATACCATTAGATGAAATAATTCAAATTGAAAAAAAATACCATGATTAATAAATTTATAATTATATAATATAATAAAATTGGGATGTAGATACACCACAAAAAATCAGTATTCGGTGTATATGATATTTATCTCACGGTTGTAAAAAGTGAGATGAGAATCCATGAACTTTTGTTTCCATTTGAGTTAACATCCTTTAACCGCCTCTATAATGGTATTAAAGAAGTTACTAACTTATTCCATAAAAACAATCATATTTATAGTATCATATATTATCTTATTAAAATATATTATTACACATTTTTACAATATTTCATCATTTTTATCGTTTCGGGTGTTTAATTGTCATGTTTTCAGAGGATGGTTTGATTTGTTACATTTTGGTCTTATTAATTTGATCACGATTTCATCATCTCAAGAGATTAATCCTTGGATTAATTATCATGTATATTATGTATATATGTATTTATAATCATCCATAAGGTTTTGATATAGGAAATGAAGTCTACTATTAATGGAAAGGGAAGGCCATACGTACACATGCATGCTACATTCATTTACATGTTGTGTTTTAAATGAATAAATAGTAAATGAAATTTATATATATATTTATTTTATATTTATTGTATAATATTGATTTTATATATTTCATACAGTTTTATTAAAACCATACTTTATTCATTCATGTATTATCTGAATAAATCACATCACTTTGAGGAGGTGGTAGTCCACACATCCACAAATGATGTTATTATATCCCCACAATATGGAAGACAAGAAGGTATGAGTTATTTATTAAATAAATTATAAAATATACATTTTAAATAATATATATATATCATATATAAATATAGTTTCCATCATAATTCCCACCCTGAGTGAGGGTAAAGGAAAAAAGAATAATCATCGTTTCGTATGGCGGTAGTTCCCTGTACATGAATGGTAAGATTGTTACCCATTAGATGGAATTATGTAAAATTTTAGATAAAAAAATTATAGTAAAAATGTTTGAGTATATTGAGCACAATGATGTTTTTATATAATCAAAAAATAATAATATTTGATATACTAGATAATAAAAATAAAACAAAAGAGTTTGAGAAAGTTTGTTACCTCTTCTTTCAGTGTCTCCTTTTGTTATGCACCAGTGGGATTCCTTGTATAGGTTAATTTCCATTATAATTCATTAAATAATATCAATGGTATTCTATGATATATTTTCCAAGATATTGGTCATGAAAAAGTGGCTTGATATGTGTAAGGAAGTGGGAGATGTGAGAACCTTTTTTAGTGGTGAAGGATTAACAATCATGACAATTTTGGGAAAGGGAATTCCACCCACATCTTTCCCACGTAAAGTGGCTCAAATATTGAAAAAAATTAGATAAAAGGGTTTATAGGGTCTAAATTTGTTCACAGAATGGATTTTGGACAAGTTTTGAGGTCATTCTGTCACTATTATTTATGGCCTAGTCTAATGTTATGCAAATTCATTTATTAATCACTATAATTAATTTTAATTACTTTCACTAATATTATTATGAAAAAAATAAATTTGAATTATTAGAAATTAGAAATTTTTATTATTTTAAATATAGAATCTATTTTTTCAAATTTCAATTGTAGAAATAACAGAAAATAATTTAATATTATTCAAGTGGTTGGGAAGACAAAGCAAGTCTTAGTGTAAAAATGTTCAAAAGATTTCTAAGTTTGTATAGGAAATTTAAAATATAAATTGACTCCAATTACCTAAATTAGATTAATTTGTTTTAAATATATCTAATTATATTTTAAAAAAATTAAAAAATATAATTTATCCCTATAAATAAATTATACAAAAAAAGTAGTTAGAAATTAACATTCAGTATGTTTCACTGTTCATTAAAAAAATGAAATTTCATATATTAAAATCTCTCCAACATAAATCTGATGTTATATTTTAGAAATGAATATTATTATGTAAAAATAAAACTATAAAAGTCCCAAAAATTGGATTTAAAATCAGTTCATCATTAAAAGGATGCAAAATTTCCCTTTTTTTTAAAAAATACTATTTTTAGCGTCAAACTGGATTTATTTTTATATAGTACCTATAAAATCAAATGGATGAATATAAAAAATAAATATTTAAATATATAATATAAATTTAATTACTATCATTGAAAAAATATAATTAATTTTGTTTATTAAAACAAAATTCCTTTGGATGCAAAAAATAATATTTCCATTATGTTCAACTAGTTTATATTTTCATTTCTAATTAATTGGAAACCAATGAGTTCATATTTTATTTCTATAAACCATATATTTTTATAATTTTTTTAATAATATTTATAACCACTAATTTTATGACTATGTTATAACATATAATATTAAAAAATAATATTTTAATAATGTTTTGTTGTTCGGTAATACACATTCTTGTGTGTAACTGAAGCTATCAAAGAATGTAGTTTTTGTGTGAAATGCATGAAATCTCAATGTTTCATTCACTAAAATCTATAGATATTTTTTTTGAAATATTAAATCTTATTATTTCATGAGATGTTATATTCCCTTCTACAATTGGTATTGTATGTCATACATGGTATCAAATAAATGATACACTTTTAGAATGTTTGGGGTGTTACATTATCCCATTCTTAATTAAATTGCATCCTCGCAATTTAAACATGATAATAATATTATAAGAATTGATTTATGATAATTCATTTTTTAAAATATTACATCATGGGAAGAGTTAATAAAATATCCACTTAATAAGAGAGAATGAAAAGTACAAATACACATGGAATTACAAATAAATGGGTCTGTAATTTGGATAACATTATTGGAATTTGAATATATAGAGTTGAGGGAAATGGTCAATATTTATAGGGAGTGATTTATATCATCAATCATAAAAGAGTAAATGATCAATGGAAATTTTAGGGCCTCAAATTTTGAAATCTATGATGATTTAAAAGGAAATTATTTCAACAAAAAATATGTTGTTATGGAAGTAGGGAATAGAGACAAATCCCCATCGGGAGGGATTTCTTTCATATTATATTGCAATACGGTGATGCTTTGAACTTGGTGTAGAGCATGGGAAATTTTCAGTTAAAGCCAGGACTCCTTCGGTTATCTGAATGGGATGTCAACTTCAACCCTTTCAATCTCAAGAAATCCAATGCACAAATTTGGATAAGGTTGCATTGTCTAAACTGGGTGTATTGGCATCCAAGTATTTTTAATGATATAGCCTCCTATATTTTCACACCAATCAGAATGGATCAAAGAACCATGGATGGAGAGTTGGGTATCTATGCTCATATGCTGATAGATGTCAATCTGGAATTGAAGCGTCCTAGCAGTATAGCCTTCCTTGCTAAGGGTAATAGATCAGAAGTGAAAGTGGAATATGAAAAATGTTCCTCCCTTCTACGAGGTCTGCAAGATGGTGGGGCATTCGGTGTCCAACTGCAGAATCTTACAAAAGAAGGTAACTATCCCAAAAGACTCAGAATGGATTACTGGAATAAAGAAAAATAAAAATAAAAAAAATGTTCATGGTGAGAGGATTGGAACCACCAGGGAACAAGTTTGTCCTTCATTGGGTCCCCAGAAGACCCAGTCATCAATCATTCCCGCCATTCAGGAATAGAAACAATCCTCCATCATAGAAACGATCATGGCTGGGTTATCCAGTAAGAAACTGACCTGGGCAGACAAAGTTGAGGAAGATGAGTCCCAAGACGCAGTAGAAGCACACCTGGATTCTAAAATTTCAGAAGACATATTCAGCATGGTCTTATTCTGGCAACAAGAAATAGAGGAAGAAGCCATCTCCCTTGAATTTCATTGCGACATCTCTAATATGGTCTTGTCATTAAGGGATGGGACCAAATCAAATGTGGATGTTCACATTGACCCCTTTGATATGGAAGATCCATCCAGGGCTGCTGGGATAATCACTCAAAGTACTGTTGATAATAATTTGAATATGCAGAACTTGGAACATGCTATTCAGTAGAATAATGGTCATGAACACTCAGGAAAAAAGGATTCTACCGACATTGATACATCCCATGTGAGCAATGTTGAACATAATGCATGTGAAATCAAAGGCAATGCCTTAAGTACTAAGGAAAAATAGTAAAGTAGGACAGACCTGGGGAATACATCCCTGAATGCCAATAGTGAAAGCATCATGAATAGAAAGATAGATGTCTCTGACCTTATTGAAGGCTCTATAGCTCCCAAGAAGAAGGCTGGTCGACCTCCCAAAAACCCAGTGGATAAGAATATGAGGGGCTTTAACCCTGGAACCACTCCCAAATGAAAATTTTGTTCTGGAATTGTTAGGGCCTTGCTAATCTTGAAACCACTAGATCCATCAATATGATCATCCAAAGGAATAAGACTTATATTATAGGGCTCTCCGAGAATAAAAAATATTCTTTCCTAATCTTGATAACTTTCAAAAGTTGGTCTTCTCATTAATTGAAACAAATAGGTGCCCAACTGATGTTAATAGGCTATGGGTTCTGGCTCATTCTTCTCTGGACATCACCTCCGTGGCTATCTCTAGTTATCTGTTGGTCGCATGTTCCTTCAATTACCTTGGTTCTGACTTTTCTTGTACTTTAATTTATGCCAATAACAGGTACCAGGATCGCAGGAATCTTTAGATTAAATTGGGATCTCTGAACTCTAGTAACTTGATCTCTTGGATCATTTTGGGGGACTTCAATGAAATTTTAAATCCGGATGAGAAAATGGGTTCTAATTACAACTCCATTTCTTCCAGATAATTTCGTTCCTGTGTAGACCAAAATGAAATGTTTGATATTAATTTGGTTGGTTCCAGATAAACCCGGTATAGAAAGCTTGTCAACACTTTTGTTTCCAAAAAAATTTATAGGGAATTCATCAATGCAGTTTCTCTGGACACCTTGGGATCTATCTCATGTTCAACCCTTGCCAGAATAAACTCTGATCATCATCCATTTTATATGGATCTTTCTGAAAAGGAACCTAGGCATCCACATCCCTTAATGTTTAACAATGCCTGGATGACTCACCCGGAGTGCAGGTTCACTATGAAGAGCACCTGGAATTTTGTTAAATGTAGGGATGATGCCTTTGATTGTATCACAAAGCTAAAAGTCCTAAATAGAAATATGAAACCTTGGAGAAAGGATAGGTTTTGTAGCATTGATTCTGATATTCCCTCTCTTGATGACTCTTTGCAGATTGTTCAGGAGATCAACAATTCCAGTGATTTTTCTAATGGTTGCATGGATGAATCTAAGATAACCAATAAGCTTAAAAACCTTCTTAATCTAATGGATTCTTTTCAAAGAGACTCCTTCAACATCAAATGGTTTATGGTTGGAGATATGAACTCAAAATTCATTAACACCATTCAGAAAATTTGAATGATGTCTAAACCTCTTTCCCTGATCCAAAATTGGGATATCCTCACTTATAACAGAAAAGACCTTGTGGAGCACATCATCCCTTACTACTAGAATCTCTTAAATGGATCAAATACCACCCCTTGGATGGTGTGATTCGAAGACTTGTTAATCATGAGGATAACTCCATTCTCCCTATTATCCCTCTTGAGTCAGAAATCAAGGAGGCTATTTTTAGTCTCAAAACTGAGTGCTCTCTAGGTCTGGATGGCTTTGGTAACTTATTCATTCAACACTTAGAGGAAATTATCTATGTTGATGTTTGCTAGCTTGTTACTCATTTTTTTAATGGAGGTTCACTCCCTCGGAGTCTGAATGCTCAGTTCCTTTCTCTCATACCGAATGTGGATAATGCGAATGAAATTCAATTATTTAGGCCTATTTATTTGGTTAATACTGTCTATAAGATTATTTTCTAAATCCTTGAGAGTATGATTTCATTCATTTCTTGCAAGATAGTGTCTAGGAATCAGTTTGTCTACGTCAAGGGGAGATCGATCCAGGATTTCCTTATTTCTACCTCAGAATGTATGAACCTCTTCAAAAGTCCTATCAGAGGTGGAAACATTTCCATCAAGTTGGACATCAAGAAGGCCTTTGACATAATGGATTTGGGATTCATATGCAAGATTCTTTCCATGTATGGGTTTGATGATGTCTTTATCAAATGGGTTAAGTCAATCTTATGGTCAGCTCACATATCCATCCTAATTAATAGAGATTCTAAAGGATACTTTGATTGTACAAGGGTTGTTAGGCAGGGTGGCCCTCTATAAGCGATCATTTTTTCTATTGCAGACGATTATCTAAGTAGATTCGTCTTCATCATGGCTGGCAATGGGAAGATGAAGCCTGTACAAGCTGGAAGAGGGTTGCTTGACCCATCTCACCTTCTTTATGCTGATGAAATCATTCTATTCACTCAAGGAGACAAGGAAAATAATAAGAAGATTAAGATATCCCTTTTTCAATATGAGATGGTTTCAGGTCAGGATATTCGCTGGAGTAAGTCCTTCGTTTACTTTGGTAGAAACTTCTCCTATACCAGGAAGAATGATGTTTTCAGAGAGTTGGGAATTCGAGAAGGATCTCTACCGTTCATTTATTTGGGGGTTCCAATGTTTTGGGGTAGACAAAAATCATTTTATTTCTCTAACATTATTGGAATCATTCGTAGGAAACTATCCTCTTGGAAAGGGAAATCTCTCTCCATGGCTGGAAGAGTTTGTCTTGTAATGTCTGTCATCATTTCAAAATTTCACTACTCTTTCATGGTCTACAAGTGGCCACTTGCTCTGCTCAAAAACATCAACACCTCCATCAGAAAAATCATTTGGAGTGGAAGCATTACTGAAAAAAGGCATGCAAAAATTCCTTGGAGCTCAGTTTTCAAGCCTTATGATGATGGTGGTCTGAGCATTAAAAACATGACATGCTTCAATGACTCTCTGCAAGCTGGCTTTATGTGGAAGCTTGTAAACACTCAATCTGAGGCTTTATCCTTCCTTAGGGCCAGATTGATTCACAAGTTAAAATATGACACATTCAATTATCTCAATTCATCTGCTTGGCCTACTTTTAATACCATATTTTCCAGGATTAATGTCACTCTTGGTGGCTTGTTTCAAAGTATTCCTCTATTCATTTCTGGAAATGAAACTGGATAGGACGACACCTGGAAGACTTGGTTATTGGCAATAATTCCAATCTGAATTTGTACCTATCAATCAAGGAACAATTTGGTTGTATGGAGGGTATCCTGAACCTCATCACCTCCATTGTTGGGTTGTCTTTCTTCTCCTCTAGGGGAAATTTTTGGTCTTGGGAGTTGGCTCAAAATGGCATCTTTCTTCAAAGGATTTTTACAAGCATACTATTAGAAGTGACTCAGACTCTCAATGGATGGGTAAGTTGATTAATAGCTTTCTTAAACCCTTGTGTTCCACTCTTGCATGGTGATTAGCACACAGGAAACATCCCCCTGATGAATTTCTCCAATGATGTAGCATATCTCTCTGCTCCATATGTGCTTTATGTCATCAGCATAGGGAGGACATTGACCACCTCTTCCTCACTTGTGTGGTAGCCGCAAAAATGTGGTAGGTAGTTTCCAACATATTCGAAGTGCCACTACCTCGGGGAAACTCAATCGTCGAATTCAAAAAAATCTGGCCTGTGATCAATCTGTCTCTGCAACTCAGGTATCTTTTCTTAACTACTTCGGAAGAATTAACTTGTGTTATTTGGAAATCCAAAAACAAGGCCATTCATGAGCAGCCGAAATTCAGCACTAGAAATGCAATTTCTGGTCTGCTCAGTTCTATTCATGAGTCTGTTCTAGTGAGAACCAACTACTATGAAAACTATTTCCCTGATCTTTCAGTTATGAAGAGGTTGGGAGTCCGGGGAAACTTCCATCCTCCTCATGGCACGATTGAAGTGCTTTGGAAACTTCCCTTCCATGGCTAGATCAAGATCAATACTGATGGTGCCTCACGAGGTAACCCAGGTCAATCTGGCTTTGGGTCTGTCTTTCAGGACCATACAGGTTGGGTTGTTGGTTGTCATTATGGCACGTGTGGCTTCGTCACTACTCTTGAAGCAGAGATGCAAGGTGTTATTGAAGCGGTTGAGCAAGCTAGTAGAAGGGTTTGGGACAAGATGTGGGTTGATTGTGATTCTACACAAGTGGTGATTGCCATCAGGACAGATGCTATTCATATTTCTTGGAATTTGACCAATAAATGGTCAATATGCCCGGATCTTCTTTAATCTAGGTAGCACATTGTCACACATGTTTATAGAGAAGCGAATGCGGTGGCTAATGGTCTTGCGAACAAAGATGTGAATGGATCGGATTTTCATTTGGAGGATCAAGTTCCGGGTGATCTTCTTTCCTTTATGAGGAAGGATCAAGCTAACATATCAACCTTTATACTGGTGAAAGTGTTTTGTTTATGATCAATAATGGGATCTTGCTTTTGGGCAGGATCTCAGTATTTAAAAAAAATTACTTAATAACATTCAATTTCATATGAAAAATTCAATATATTGGTTGTGAATTTATCATATTCTAGTCCATCCCTAACTCCAAGAAATGAATATCCAAAAATTAACATCGATGCATGAATCACTAATATTTAATTTAGAATATCATAAGTTCTATAAAAAGAGTCTTTATATATCTATCGAAATATTTTCTAAAACTAATAATATAAATACAATAATATATAAACTAAAACAACAACACTACTGGTTCATCTTCAATATTTATTCATCAAATATATTAACTGAAAATAAATACACATTATCAAAGGAATTCCATAAGCAAGTGGTTTGTGAAAAAAACTTATCATCCTTTGGTCATGTTTTCAAGAGCTACATCCTTGCATGACCTGATAGGTTATCACCCAATCAACATGTTTTCATTTTCTAAAACCAAATTAGTATAATTTCAAAAATATCTATGATATGAATCCTTGTAATTTAATCATTAAATATCTTTTTCACTAAGTCTTTTAATACTACTTGTTAATATTTTTTTTAAATATAATTAATCATATTTTACTATAATGATCATATCAACCCTAATATTCTTCAATACATTTAAACCGATGTATCTAAAATGTAAGTCCATTAAAAGTCAAATAATTTTCCAATAAAACATATGATTATAAAATCAATCATAATTCTCAGATGTTTCATGATTCTTATAACCATAACAAAATTGATAAAATAGTATATTGAATCCAAAATCTAATTCTTCTACTTTATTTCAACATAGGTCCTTCCTTGGTCTAATGTTTAGCCCAGTTCATTTATTTTCATGTATATTCAAATCCATCATAATTTTTTAAGAAGAAAATGTGAATTATCATAAGCATATCCCATGAGAGAGTCAAACCATGTGCATATTAAGACCCTTTGTTGTGAACCTGGTTACACCATGTAAGGCCCGATGCACCTTGCCGATTTTTTTCCCTAGATATTTCTTTACCCAAAACATGTATACTTTTACTATCAATAGAGGGTTTTTCTAAAAATACGAATAAACTATATACCTAATAAAAATTATTGGATGTTATTCTATAGTTATCATCAAATTCAATCTCAAGTTACCATTCTATAATCTATGTTTCACTAAATCTAATTATCAATGTTGCTACTAAACATGTGTTGATACAAACTATAGATACCCGACCCCACAATCCCAGAGATTGTGTCTACTATCAATTACATTGGCATACGATACAAGAAAATTTCATCCCAAAGGACAAAGTAATTTAGTAGTCTTCGTAAACCAGATGCATACATGATTATTTTATTACAAATTAATACACTTATTAATTTTTTTTTCTTTTATGGATAATAAATTTTTCCATCAAACATATTCATGCATATCCTTTATAGGATAGTTCTATGATTCCAGGGGACATGAAATAAAATAAGGATGAGCTTAAATTCTTAGTAAGGGTTATGTATAATGGAAATAATAATGAATCAATGAAAATAATAAATATTACATGGTAATAAAAAAACAAACATGTCATATAATCAATAAAAAATTAAACAATATTTAAAGAAATAAATGAAAACACATTCCATTCAAATAACTTGATATAGAGTAATAAAAATAGAAAGGTAATAAATAAAAACACATTCCAATAAAATAACTAGATAATGTATAATCAATATGGAATGGAAAGTAATTAAATCACAACTCATATATTCAATGAAGTGAGAATTAAATTCAACCATAGATATGTAGATGCAATATATCTTATATAAATAATAATTAAATTTAAATGTGGGAGATAATTAATTATTCGATTCCATGTTTTCTAGGAACATGGAACCTTTATCATAAATACCTTTTACAAGATGTATTATAACATACTGTGTGAAGAAACCATTATCTTAGGTTATCCAACCGATTCATTCAATGAGAGTATCAATGCATCGAGTGGATACCTATGATTGGGTCCCACATATGTAGTAACATCCCAAATAATTCCTCATATATCAAATAATTGTTTTAATTCTGGAAAAATGTTACATGTCAAATATATATATTGAGTAAATGATATGAATGTTTTAACATTTCATTATCAAATAAAATACCATTGAAAGTAAACAAAGGTTGAAAAAATGGTACATGGTTTAGGCAATGAACATATCCATGATAAATAATACGGATAGTTAAAAGAAATTCAATGACCATAAGAAATTGAATATATTAAGGGAACAAAAAAATGAATCAAGGAAGTGAATGTTAACACTATAATTGAGAAAATCTGTGAAAAACCACCTAAATGATGGGTAAGGGTTGTATCAATAAAAAACATCACAATTTTAGTAAAAATAAATAGATTTTTTGATGATGAAATAAAAGTTGAACATTAAAAAAATTCTTCAAAATATCATTTTGTATTGAAATTTTTTTGAAAAAACGTTTCTTTGAGACCCAAATTTGGAAAAAATTATTTTAAAATAATCATTTTATAGTATCCAAGTGTGCTTCAAAGAAATGATGGTGGGTAAATCTATAAATGTTGTACGAGGTTAAAATAATATTCTTTTTTCTTGGTATGGTTGAAAAGTTATTTGTTTGGAAAGGGATAATAATATTACATTTAAATCATTTAAAAAGGAAAATTTTATAAAATTATTTTAATAAATAATTTGGAAAATTTTAAAAACATTTTTTTATATTTTTAGAAAGCCTGATTTTTAGAAGGAAATAGGTTCTCCAACTAACAAGAGAAATGATGTCTGGTTTTTAGAAAAACATTTTCTAAAACTTTTTGAATACAAAAGAGTATAAAATTGTAATATTACATTAAAAATATCATTAATAACAATAATATAATAAAAAAATTTATTAAAAAATGATCATAAAATTTCATATTATAAAAATTCATGTGAAAATAATCCCAATTATAATGATATTTTGAAGTAATCCCTTGAAAAAACCATAATGTTGAAGTGAGACTATAACAAATAATTGATTATGTTTATAAACATAAAATCAACATAGTGTAAGTGTAGAATCATAAATAGATAGTCCATGTCATTTTACACATAATAATATAGTATTCACCACAATGAACAATAAATATAACTCAATGAAAAAGTAATTGAGTTATGGAATCTATTTACCTCTTGGTAATTTTACATTAAAATACTTTTAGATGAAATAATTAAAATTAAAAATATAAATTACAAGAATAATTAATAATTAATGATATAATATAATATATTTTGGTAGTATATAAATCACAAAAAATAATTAATTGTTTAATATGATATTTATCTCATAAATGTAAAAAGTGAGATAAAAATTCCTTACCTGAGGTTACCTTTCTGGTGAACATATTTTAACCTAGTGTATAATGGTTCTAAAAATATTAAAAACATACACATATTTATAACATCATATATTCTCTATTTATGATATCCTACCACTCATTTTCTAATAATATTTTATCATTTTCATAATTTCTGGTGCTTAATTGTCATGTTTTCTGAGAAATCTTTGATTTGATTAATATTATTACAACGAAATAGATCATGATTTCAAAATATAAATAATTTAAAATATGATTTAATTATCATATATATTCAATATATTTGTATTTATAATAATAAATAAAATTTTGATATTGTAAATGAAATTAACCATTCATGGAGATGGTATGTCGTACGTTCTCATGAACACTACTTCTTTTTCATTATTGTATTTTAGAAGAATGAAAAGTAAATGATATGAATATATGTATATTTTAATTAAATTATAATATTTATTTAATATATATAATATTTTTCTTTTAAAACTTTCTTTTTTTACATTCAATGTTTTGTGTTATTAAATCACATCGCTTTGAGGAGGTGGCAGTTCCCTCATTCACAAAGTATTTTATCATGTCCCTAAGTTATAGAATGCACTATGAGATGTGTTATATAATAATTCAAGAAGAATAAATAAATTATAAATACAATATATATATATATATACATATTATATATAAAAATCTTTTCTTTCATAATTCTTGCTATGAGAGGTGGTAAAGGAAAAGTGAAAAATCATTATTTTGTGATGTTGTAGTTTTCCATACATGAACGGTGAGTTCATTAACCATTAAATGGAATTGTGTTTAAAAATAGTTAGAAAAATATAATAAAAGAATCTATTATATTTTTTATAAAATTTTTATTTTATAATCATGGAATAATAGAATTTTAGGTGGTGGATAATGAAAATAAAATGAAGGTGATTGAAGAATTTTGATACCTCTTCTTTGGGAAAATAATTTTTGTTTTCACCAAAGGGAATAATTGGATAAATTTATTAGCAAGGTGAGGATTATAAGAGGATGGGAGGGATTTTTATGATAAATTTGGATTAATTTTGGTCAATCCATTGCATATTGTGAGGTGTAAGGATGTGAATGGGGTGAGTGAGTTTTTACAGTGTAAGAGGAGTGACAGTCTTGTAAATTTTGGGAAAGGAAATCCACCCCCTTTTTCACATGTCCTATTGATCCCATAATGATGAAAATATAATAAAAAGGAGTATAGTTTCTAAATAAGGCCATAAAATGTCTTTTTTAAATGTTTATAGGTCATTTTGGCACTTAATTTGAATGTTTAGTCCTAGGTTAAGCTACATTTTCTCTTAACAACTATAATGAAATATATTTAATTTCAATAATTATTTTTTGACAAAAACTAATTTTATATTAAAATAAATTTTAAATTATTATTATAAATAATATTTAATTTATTTCTATAAATTACAATGATATAATTGGAAGAAATTAATTTTATATAATTATCATAGTTCGGATGACCAAATAGATTTTCAAAGTAAAAATGTTCAAACGTTTTATATGTTTCTAGACCCACTGTCACTGTGGAATTGATTCCAGTGAAAAAAATGGATTAATTTAGGTAAAATATATCTATTTATACTTTAAATCCATTAAAAATATAATTTGAATTTATAAACAAATTTGACAAAAAGGAAGTTTTGAATTAAAATTTTGTATTTTTACTATTCATTGAACAATAAAACTTCAGAACAAAATATCAAAAAATCACCCTAACCAAATTTTAATAAAAATTTAGAAAATGAAGTTTATTTATTCATATTAAATATAATAATTTTCCAAAATTTTTATTTGAAAAAGGTCCCCCTTTAAAAGGAAGAAAAATTGCCTTTTGAGAAAATATTATTCTTAAGCATAAAAGTGGTTTTAATATTATATTATACAAATAAAATTCATTATATGAATCCAAAAAATATTTTACTGAATATATAAAATATATATTTTCTTAATATCATTTACTATTTTTAATTAATTTAATTTATAAGGAAAAAATTCTTCTCGAATAAAAATAATAATATTTTCTTTATATACAACTATTGTATATTTCTTTCTAATTATTTGGTTATAAATGAATTTATATTATATTTTTAGAAACCGTATATTTTTATTAGTTATTTAAGAAGATAAATAACCACTAGTTTAAATTATTGGTTATATCTTATTATATTAAATAATAATAATTTGATAATATGTTGTTGTTTGTTAATACCCAGTCTTGTATGTAACATCAAATATTAAAGAAAGTCTTTGTTGTGTGTGATAAAGTAAAAATAAGTGTTACATGAATTACATGATATTGAATAGATTTAGTTAAAATAATAAAAAAAATTAATTTATCTGGATTTTATATTATGTTGTAAGCTTAGTGTTGTGTGTCACACATGTTATCGAATAAAAGGCACCATTTTAGATTTTTCGAGATGTTACAGGGACCCTTATAAATATATTTTATTATATGGTTACTTCAATTCATATTATCCAATTATATTTCTAGGTTATATAGTCATATTTAAATAATAATATCTGACATTCATCAAATATCGATGTTTCATGCCCTGAACACTATCAAACATTGTCTTCTTTTCAAATCATACGGTGTTACATTCTCCCCTTTATTAAATTGTATAAATTTTTTTTTATCTTGAGACAAGTGATTGAAGGTTATAATTATAAGAATCAATATTTTAAATACACACATCGTAAAAATAATTAATATTGTTTCCTTTGAAACATCGGGAATGGTAAATATAAAGGATAAAAAGAATAACATATAAATAGGTTCTATAATAGGAGAACATTAGTGGGAAAAGAATATAAATATGTGGAGGAGAAGGGTAATTCCAAATAATGATAGAGAGAATGATAGGAAAATAAAATTGATCAGAGGAAAATGAATGATCCTGAAAAATTCAATGATCACCAAACCATAAACAGATGAGATTTTAACAAGACCATAAATTCATCATAAATGATTGAAAAATATATAATTTTTAATTATTGAGGAATTATTTGATTATACTCAGTAGAAAATGTAGAAAATATACCAACTTTATTTTCTTCATATATATAAAAAACAATTTCATCATTTGGTTTTATGTTTTAACAACTTTCCACCTTTATCTCATCCCATATTCTAAGATAAGAGTATAAATGATGAATATTTTCAATAAATAATGCATAATGTTTTAATACATCATAATATATATAAAAGGTTAAAAATATAAAACGTCTATATTTACTAATTCTAAAATTGTTGGCACAATGTAAGATAATTACCAAAACAAATAAATCTTTATAAGATGAAATAATACATTTATATAAAAAATTTCAATAATTACATGAATGTTTCAAATTATATAATTTATTAAATAAATAACCATATATCCCAATTAACTGAAATATCCCTAATATTATAAAAGGCTTTAACCTCAAATATTTTCTCATACATTTCAGCTTACACCCCCAAGAATGTAACATTATTCCTCTAAAATAATTCTTCACATTAATCCTAAGAGTAATATATACGTAAAAGCCAACAAAAAAGAATCCAAAATATCATTACTCACCCTAAAATCCCCTCACATATATCATAAAAAGAGATATATGTTTCATTGAACATAGGATCAAACATAAAATTATTAACCCAATATAGAATATGTAACTCATATGTTAAACTCACATGTAAATATCCTAATATCAAAATTCATATAAACCCTACTCTGATTCTAACTATAATAATATAATCCCCCACTCTGGGATCTATTTCTGGAAACATAATATTTACTTTTTATCTTTGATATCGACAAAACTTAACCAATTTTAGTAATCCAATACATACATAATCAAGGGATATATTGAATAACTTGGATACATAAGTAACATTCATGTTATTGTTTTTATAGAATTAGAAAAAACTCTTACATAAAATCACCCATTTCATTAATGATCATTTCTCCACTATACCCTAATTTTCTTATTACATATAATGTATAAATTATCTCCAAACTGAAACCGTCTATAAATATATTATATAACATCTTTATTTAGAACATGGAAAAATTAGACACAAGATCAGTTTTCGTAAATTAAATTTAATAGAGAAAATATTCAATCGAAATTGAATATATTAAATTAGAATAAGACTTGTATAATGGTATGATAACATATTCAAAATGCATGATCATAATATAAGAGAATCCATACCCATAAAATCCTAGATCACAAATATTGCGACATTATATATGATCTTTAACAAATACATGACTGATATGAGATAAAAATCATGAGCCATGTGAAAATAATCAATGATCAATAGAAAAATTAAAACATAGTTAAAGAAAAAAGAATATGTTTTGGTAAATCAGAACATCATACAATCATCATGGAATCAGATAAATAGGAGAATTCTAATATTATTTTAACAATAAATTAAAACTAGTAATGTTATAGTATATTAAGAGATACTCATATTCTGTAAACTCTAATGTATCATAAAATTAAATTAAAATAGTTTAATTCATCATCTCTTTGGTGTATCTTACAATAGTTTACTCTATTGTTACACCAAAAGAATTAGAGGGCTATAGGAGACCCACCATTGGTTTAAAATATAACCACACATCCATGCTTCATAATTAATCCACTTTTCATTCATCCAATCTTATGTACAATTACAATTGAATGAAAAATTACATTTTTATTATTACACTTTTCAATATAACACCCTCGAAAACAACAATAAATTTTTTTTGGCTTGATAAACCCATGCGAAATAATGGGTTCTAGTAAAATATCTTTAAAAAAACATAAACCAGGTATACAAAGAATAATTATGGAATCATTTTAGAAAATTTCAATTAGATTATAGGGAAATAACAAGGTATGTTTCAACATATTAAAAATTATTTTAAAAGAACATTTAATAAATTTCTATTAAAATGAGAATATTATCCTATTATTTTGAAATTTTTTTAATTGAAATTAAAATAATTTTGAGAAAAATAACTTCTTGTAATATATATATGGAATCATTAACAGAAATATTGAAAGTAAATAATATATATTATGGTGGTAAAATCTAATCATTTTTAAATAATAAAAGAAATATCCATTTCACACTTCCGGAAAAAACAAAAAGTTACCTTGTTTCGAAAATTATAAAAAGATTTATTTTAAACCAATATATATAATGTAAAATACTATTTAAAATGACTTTAAATATAATTTATTTACAAAAAATATGATTCTTTAATACATTTTAATGATCATGGATATAGAAGTTTAAATATTCTTATCCAAAAATATAAATAAGATCAATTTTTTCTTTATAAATGTTCTTTGGTTTTCTAAAGTACCAAAGAGAGGAAAATTAATGAAAATCAATTCAAAATAAAAATAATATGTGGTTCATAAAATTTAATATCATTGTTTCCAATGGAAATTTGAGCATAAAGAATCCGGATAAGAAATGGGATAGTAACAAGAATCCATTACCACTTCAGTAACATTCAAATAAAAATTCGTCTAATGAAATAATGAAATATGGATATTTAAATCCCATTAATTAAATTAAATAATATATCAACATTAATTCATGGGGTAGTAAGTACCCCACATAAATAAATCTTGGTGCATGACATGAAAATGTCTAAAAAAGACACTAAAATATAAAAAACTCTTGTAGTAGTCATATATTCTAAGTGATAATTAGTCGATGAAGTGGATATGTTCATATTTGTAAATCAGAAAAAGGAATTGGAAATTTATAGTAAATAAATATTGAGAAAAATTTACACATAATCATGGAATAATAATGTCTCCGAAGAAATATTATAACCCAATAAATGGAAATTGACTTACAAAAACCCCTAACCATGAGTCCCAAAAATATATGTTTTTACTTTAACAATGGTATAATAAAACTATATTAATTATTTACACTATTAATAACCTTTCAAATTATTATTCCCCTATCATTAAAAAATTTATTTTATTTATTTTTCATTAGATATTTAATTACTTAGTCAGTTAAGTCAAAATCAAGTTCTTGGAAGATGTTTGATTCATAATTGAGAAATGAAATTGGAAAGTCAAACATGGTCAAAGGAGTCACCATTAAATAAAATATAGAATATTAAAAATTTAAAAAATTGTAAATTTTAATACATAAAATAAAATTTTATTGTCATCCATGTAAATCATTAATGGAAAACAATGTATATCAGTTCTCAAGGTGGTAGTCCATGCGTACATGCGATCGATGTTTTTAAATTTCAATGGATGTAAAATATTGAGATAAAATAAAATATTACCTACTAAAAATAATTAACATGTTATGTAAAACAAATTACTTCATTAAATCCATCCCCAAGACCATCCATGAGTGGTGGAGTTTTAAAAACAATGTACATCGCTATTTGGAGATAATAGTTCGTATGTACACATGTGTGATGATTATGTTTTTAACGGTTGTTCTGGTATGAATATAGATGATATAATATATTTCAGGAATACTAATTATGTTATTAATATATTATATATAACAAGCCCACCATTATAACCATCCATGAATGATGGTGAGGAGTAACAAAACACATATATCCGTGAGGTGGTAGTCCACATGTACATGTGAATGATGGGATCATCTAACATTTAATAGAAAAGGAGATGAATAAGATTATGATATTAATATAATAACATATAATTATATTTTATATACTAATTTTATTATATTGGAATGGTCAGTATAAAATTTAAATATGTTGAACAATAAAAAAATTAAAATTCTTGGTTAAGACTGTTAACTCCTCTTTAAAAAACCCCGAATTTCATTTTTCCATAAGGAACCTTAGAATGGTTTTAAGGAAGACTAGTTACTCTATAAGGTATCTAAGAAATTCAATAATATGTTTTTTCATGGGGTTTTATTGATATGTTTTTTAATAAATGTGAGAAATATAGGAGAGCTGTTGTTTTTTTATATGTGATTGGAGGGGCACTCCTTAATTGCGTAAATTATTAAATTAATATAAATTAATTTTATTTTTAAGTGGAACCAAATTGATATATTTAGAATCTATGGTTATGATAAGTATAAATACTCTCCTATAATAATATATTTTCTATTTTAGGTTATTTTTAACCCTCATCTCCTAGTTTTATCCTCTAGTTAACCCTTGAAACGATTTCCTTGATCGAAGTATTTTTAATCATTAGGTGTCAGTAAAATTAAAATAAAAGTAAAAGTGACCCATAATTGAAAAAATATATTTTATTATTGATAATATACCATTTAATTTTCCAATGATAGTAATTTTATAAATTTTAAATTAGTGAACAAAATATTGCTAAATATAAATACCATTAATGTCATTTTCAAGACTTTTGAAACAATTGTTTATCAAATAAATATAAATATAGTAAATAAATTTGAATATAAAATTTTAATAAATTATTAATACATTATATTTTACTAAATATTAGTTGTAAAACATACCTTACACCGCATAGTCAAAGCCTTGTGCCAAGAATACACATAAGATTTTGGCATAGCCCTATGCCAAGACACTAGTTTGTCTTATTAGACCTACCGATGTATTCAGGAGCTATAGCAGGCTCCACCCATCACATACTAAGTCCAATGCATTCCTCATATAAAAAGTTTTAAACTTAACATAATCATTCATATTAAAAATAGCATAAGAAATGTCAATACATTATCCATAAACCATGAATGGTATAAAAATAACACATCCACCATCAAACATATCACAAAACCATTAATACAATATGGAATATTTTTATCATAATAAATCAATTTCAAACATGGTTAAAATACATCAAAGGATGTTGACATAGATGAAAATTATTTGAAAAACCCTTTTAGAGAAATATCACATTTTCATGAAAACAATCAAATGTCGCACAATTTAAAAATTAAGACATTTAATGAAATTTTTGAATCAAAGTGTCCCATACCACTTTGAAACTTTTTAATGTAATTAAAATTTTCAAAACATTCAAGTCCATATAAATAAATCCTTGAAAACCATTTTGAAAAACTTGACATTAATGAGAATGATTTAGAAGAATAAATATTTAAAACATTTAGAATGATGTTTTAGTAAAAAATTACTTTAAATGAATCTATTTGAAAACTATTTCATGAAACATAGAAATTTATAATAAATATGTCCCAGTAGATACTTACATAAAAACAACCTGTTATAATAAAGAGACTGGGAAATTAACCCTTGCCTTGTACTTTCCTTTTGTCAAGGGCACATTTAACCTCCTGTATAAAGACCATATAATGTTATTAAATTACACCAGAACCATATTAATATTTATTATATCATATATGATTCATTTATGACTTTATAATACCCGTTTAATAATAATTTTCATGTTAAATTATCATTTTGGGTAATAGTCGCTTTCTTTATCGTACATGTTTTAACTTGTTACTCTTGATTGTATCACTTAAATCATGATTTAAATACTTCCATAATTTAAAACATGATTTATATATCATATATATTTAGAATATAAATATGTATAGTAGACATATATATGAAATGGAAGACACAGTTTATGGAGACGGTAGGCCGTACATACGCATAAACGCTGTTTCCGTTTTCATATCATGTTGAATGGAACTAAGTGAATAAGATATATGTATGTACATATATATATATACATACATACAAATTTATATATATATATCTCCAGTGTAATTATTATGTCATATAATACAAACTTATTAATGATATATATTTTATAACAATCATTGAATGGTGAATGTGGAAATGAATCTCATCATGTCATGGATACAGTAATCCCTACGTACGCACGAGCGACAATATCATTATATTGATGGAGAAATTGTTTGTAATTGGATGGTATGTCATATATAAAGAATCATTAAAATGTAATATTTATTATTTACATCATTTATACTCATTATTATACCAATCCAAATAATGAAGTGTTTGAATAACAAACTACACCATGACGTGGAGACAGTAATCCGTACGCTCACACGTATGGTGACTTTGTCATTTATTGGATGGATAGAATAATGAATATGGATATGCCATTTTTATAATAACATCACAGTATATATAATATAATGGATTAATTATTTTATAATGGAAACAACAAAGAAAGTGGAAGTGGAAGAATGAAAAAACTTGAAAGAGGTGATGAAATATTTATCTCTTTTTCGGGTTATTTCATTTAATTTGATCAAAAGGGCTCATTAGGTTGGATTTATTACCAATGGAAGGCCTCCAAGATGATGGTTGAAAATTGTGGAGGATATTTGGGAAGGGGTTTTCGAAGAAAAATTGCTTTGGGGGTGTGAAATTAATAGAATAGAATGTACCCTTTTATAAGATATGTGAGGGCCACTTTAGGAAAAGCCTGAAATATTATTTTATAATAAAATAATTTTTGGTTTATAATGGATCCAAAATGAATTATTTAAAGAATAAGGTGGGTATTGGAATAAATACTCTCATAAAATATGTTTTAGATAGGTTTATGTCATCATATTAACCTTATCATTTAGATTAGTCTCTTAGTTAAATAGTTTTGACACTTACCATGTCTCATTGTATTTTTATATTATATGGTTAATAATATTACTATAAAATTAAAATCAAAACCCAAGTGGTTCATTAATGTCATATATATTATTATATAAGTCTTTTGGTCGATCCTTAGATTTTTAGGACAAAAATATCAATTAATATTATAATATTTGTTTTAAAAGCTCTATTATGTCATATTTGACACTATTTAGTATTTGATATTTTTATGTCCATAAAAACATTATCACTTAGAATAAAATTTATTTTAACTACCTTAACATGTCATATTAACCAAGATAATTAGTTTAATTCCTCAGAAGTCTAAATTTACATTTATTTGGATATTTATAATATCAATTATTTTAATATTTCACTAATAAGGTAATCACTACATCATCATTGTGTCATAAATAAATTAAATTATTCTAGGTATAAAAATTATAAATAAAAAACCATTATATAGGAAATCTTTTTATCTTTTTAATGAGGATTTAGAGTGGAATTTATACTGTGTGTGACCCTATATTAAAATTGTTTTAGTTATTAAACTTTAAATTTAACTCTTTTAACTCTTCTTTAAATAAAATAAAAATAAACGTCCTAATCTTATCCAAATGGACCCAATAGGATAATATTTAATTCATAAGGTTGTTTTTCATAGAATTATACTTATCCAGTAAAATTAGGACATGTTTTAGGGTAATTATGATATCATTTTTACCATTAATTCCCCTATTTACTTTTAATCGTGGTAAATAAAAGAGAAAATTTACTATTAAACAAAAATTACTTTCATCTTATTGAACAAAATTTTACTTAATGATATTATCTGTTTCTCCCAGATTTTAAAAATTCATCTCATAGAAGTGGTAAAATTATGTTTTATGCAAATTTGCAAATGCTCATAGAAGGTGGGTAAAAGAAGGTAAAATGTTTGATAAAATTATATATATATAAAATTATTATAAAATTACACGAAATAATAACAATGAACATATATAGGTATTATATATCTATTTTTACTTCAAATAAATTAAAATCAAAATAACTAATTATTTATATAAAAAGTCGGTTTTATATTATATAATAGTGTTTCTCACTATTCATCAAAAATTGAATGTTTTCAGAAAAATACCAAAAATTTACCCTAAGATAATTTTGATATTCAGAATTAAAAAATGAAGTCTATTTGACCAAATAAATAACGTAGTAGTTCCATTTATTAATTTAAAATTATTTCTCATTGAAAAAACAAAAAAAAATGTTTTTAAAATGTAAAAACTATAAAAAGATTAAAATGTGTTAATGTCAAATTAAAATGTGAAATTACTTATAATGACCTACATTGTATTCAATGATAAAAATATAATCTATTTATACATTCAAACCATTCAAATTCATAATTTATCACTACAAATTATTTCTATTAAAATAGTTTTTTTAAATTAAAACATTGTATTTTTTACTATTCATCAAAATATGAAAGTTATCAAAAAAGTACAAAAAATTTATCCAGACTAAATTTTTATGTCCTTCATATAAAATATAATTTAATTTCAATAAATGGAATATAAAAATGTTTCAAATATTGGTTTTAAAAATTGTTCTCCATTAAAAGTATGCAAAATTGTATTTATTGAAAATTACTAACTTTTTCTGAAAAAGAATAATTTTTTCATATATTATGTCTATGAAACACATAGTATGAATGTTAAAATTTTATAGAGTATTTAATATTTGAATATTAGTTAATACTATTCATAATTTATTTTGAACGGTTAGTTTAGTAAGTTGTGGTGTGCTCGAAGTCGATGTTACATGTAGCGCAAACTATTGAATTATTTTAATGAGATAATGTACTATGAAATTTTGGGGTGTTACATTCTCCCCTCCTTCAATAAAGCGAATCCTCCCAATTTGAAGTTTTTCTTCTAAAATAAATGGTTAAAAATAGAATAATTGCTTTGTTGAAAACCCGCATTGAAAATTGGGTAAATAAAATTTAGTCTTAATAAGAGAGAAAGGGAATTGAAAAAGTCACCACCAAATAATGATCTCGATGTGGAGAACATTGGTGTAAATGTAAGACACATAACTATAGAAAAAAAAAATATTTATAGTGATTGATTGAGGTAATTAATAACAAACAAGTGTAAAATTTAGGGCCTTAAATCCATAAATCTAAGATGATGTAAAATATCATCGGTTAATAAAATATGGTATTATGATAACACATTTTTGGTTTGAAGATCCCTTCCCTAAAGTTTAAAAATTAATTTATTCATAGAATAAGATATATATATATATATATATATATATACTTGAAATGTAGGGTTTCATCCTACAACTAATTCCAACCACAAACTCATCTTTCACTCTAAAAGATACCAGAATTCCAAAATATTCTATTTATTTTAATCGTATAGGGGTAAAAAAGTGAATTTATATTCATTTTTCAGACTATTTAAATTAATCTACATTAGACAAACCAAGACATCACATATTCCAGTGGTAGGTGATACACCCTTGTCACCCTTCAGTTGTAGGTTCAAGTCTCGCGGCCTTGTCGAATGCGACAGGTTGTCACCCGACCTCTGGGTCTTTCTTTTATGATAGTTGAAAAATAATCTCAAGAAATGATTTAACATTAAAAATAGTATCCAACGTCAATCTTAATCAATTCCAACATTTAGACTTATCTAAAATACTTCTATCCAAACTCACAATACAAAATTTATAAGGAAGGTAAACACAAGGAAGATCCTTTTTTCCATGTAATAACATGTGAATACCTTCATAATGAATTCTTTTAAAACACTGTAACACCCAGAATTAAAATGAAACCTTATTGATTACATTCATGCTCCATTATTCCTTATAGGATACTGGAAATACTCTTTCTATCAATAAATTTTGTAAACTCCAATAATGATGGAATAAAAAAACCATTAACCTGTTCTAAGGATGTCAATAATGTCTAATATAATTTAATCAAATCAATCTTCTCTTATTACAAAATCAATACATCAGTACCAGGACCATATTAAAGTTTATCTTTTTTCACAACCATATATTTTAGAAAAATTTAACCTGACATTGAGTCACATTTCTTGGTTCCACATAATCTCATGTCCTTAATGAAATAGTACAGTAGTAGAATCCTTATATACTCTATAAATATTATAACATGTACATCATTAATAAAATACCCAAATGACACAATACATTAATAAAAACATAAAAAAATATTAATCATTCATCTTCATCTTCGGTAGTATCATAACATGATTATTATCCTATTGTAGCATTTGGGATATACTCTGATGATTTGGACATTGATTCATGTAGTGTCCCTACTCCTTGCAGATGAAGTATTGTACATTTGATACCTTTTCCATACCCTTTAAATCATGTACTTGGTGTAATTTTTCTCTACACTTATAACAAAATCCCATTACCTTAAATTATTTACCAAGGTGATTATTTCCACAATTATCACATATGGGAAAATCCTTCTTTCCCCTCTTTCATTTATCCATATTTCTATCTTCTATCCTTTTATTCTATTGGTTTCTTTCAAAGGAATATAACTCAGAGAAGTATTTACTTATATTATTAATAAATGATACTATTTCTTCATATAATAAGGATATGCGGGAGACTATTTACCTTTTAAATGTTGGATTAATACCATGAATGATATGATCCTTCTTAATATTTCAATCATGCGTATTTGTGGAATTATTATTCCTTCTACTAGGTGCCATTTCTAAACAATGGCATACAGTAGGCCAGTTTATAAATCACAATGCATAATTCCAAACATATAAAATACCTATCATAAATTTAAAAGATTATAAATATAATTCACAATCATACAATGTATTCTTTGAGAAAGAATTTACTCCTAAATTATTTATAATGGATTGTAATGAAAATTTTAATTATCCTAAGCATATCTCCTGGGAGTGTCGTATCCAAGAGTGCAGCAAGGCCCATTGTCGTGCACCAGGATACCTCAGGTCAAGCCCAAAACTCCTTGTCGTAGTTTTAAATCCTAGGTACATCTGTGCCAGATCTGCCTCTACCTGATCCTATCTAGAAGTTGATGTATTTCCAAGAAAATACTCAAAATCTCTACATTAACAAAATTCTTGGAAGTTCATCTGTACTCATCCTCAAACTCTATCTTAGGTAAATTTTCTTTAATTAGAGTTTATCTAAATCTATTTCCAAGGTGGTTTCTAAACTTCCTTTGATACCAACTATACTACCCCAACCCCTAAAGCCTAGATTTGAGGCATTATTTTAATACAATGGAATGATTACAAGGAATCAAGTCCTGAATGATCGATCAATTTAGAAGTCTTGGAAAATAGATTACGTACATGAAAATTTCATTACACATTAGAAAATAAAACACAACATAAATGATCCTTTTATAATTCCATTAATTTCGTAGCTTAACATTGATTAATAATCATAATACACTTCTTGGAATCTTTGGAAAATTAAAACATAGAAAGGGGTGAGATCAGATGCTCAGTAAGGATAACAATATAGCAGAAACTTTGATAAATAAGCATAAAAATTTAAGCCTATGCATAATAATAAAACAAAATCCTTTTAAACATAATCTTCAGCATAATATGTAAAATATAAAATCAAATAATTCCATTTACATATAACATGGATATTCTACTAGTCGAATAATCACATCCAATTTCAATAGCCACTTTTATAATGATGGAATTCATAATGCCAAACTTCATAAAAACATAGTCAAGGCCTTGTTCCAAGACTAAAAATAATATTTTTTCAAGGCCTTGTGACAAGAAATTCGTTTTTCTCATGAGACCTACCGATGAATCGAGGAGCTATAGCGGGATCCACCCGTCACTTACTAAGTCCAATGCATTCCACATATGAAAAGGTTTCAATATAACATAAACATTCGTATTAAAACTAGAATATGAAATTTCAATAATTTATCCAAAACCCATCAATGGTATAAAAATAACAAATCCACTATCAAACATATCACAAAACATTAAATACAATATAGAATATTTGTATCATAATAAATCAAGTTCAAACAAGTTTAAAATTCATCAAAGGATGTTGACATAGATAGAAATGATTTGAAAAACTCTTTGAGGGAAATATCCTTTTTTCATGATAACATTTAAAAGTAACTAAATTTACAAAAGAGGGAATTTAAAGAAATTTTTTAATCAAATTTTCCCATACCACTTTGAAACATTTAAATGATATTAAAATTTTAAAAACATTCATGTCCATATAAATAAATCCTTAAAAACCCTTTTGAAAAAACGAACATTAATGGGAATTATTTAGGAGAATAAATGTTTGAAAAATTTAAAATTATGTTTTAGTAAAAAAAAGGGCCTTAAAAGAATCTCTTTGAAACCTCCTTCATGAAACATGGACATGTATAATAAATATGACCCAGAAGATACTTACATAAAAACAACCTTGGATAATAATGAGATTGTGAAATTTACACTTACCTATTACTTTCCTTTAGTCGAGGGTATGTTTAACCTCCTGTATAAAGATCGTACTATGTTTTTAAATTATACCAAAACCATATTAATATTTATCATATCATACATGATTAATTTATTACTTTATACTGCCCATTTAATAAAAATTTCTATGCTAAATTAAGATTTCGGGTAATAATCCCTTTCTTTATCATATGTGTTTTAACTTGTTACTCTTGATTGTATCACTTAGATCATGATTTAAATACTTCAAGAATATAAATTTTTTTTATATATCATATATATTTAGAATATAAATATGTAAAAAAGACATATATATGAAATGTAAAACACCATTTATGGAGATGGTAGGCCGTACGTCCGCATAAACAATGTTTCTGTTTTCATATTGTATTGAATGGAACTATGTGAATAAGATAAATGTATGTAAATAAATAAATATAAATATATATATATATATCTAAAATATAATTATTATGTCATATATTACATACTTATTAATGATATATATTTTATAATCATCGTTGAATGGTGAACGTGGAAATGAATCTCATTGCGTCGTGGAGACGGTAATCCGTACGTACGCACGAGCGACAATAACATCATATTGATGGTGAAATAGTATGTAATTGGATGGAATATCATATATACCGAATCATTAAAAAGATATATTGTAAATTTAAATTAGTTATACTCATTATTATACCCATCCAAATAATGAAGTGTTTGAATAACAAACTACACCACGACATGGAGACTGCAATCTGTACATACAAATGTATGGTGACATTGTCATTTATTGTATGGATAGAATAAAAAAGTTGGTTTTACCATTTTTATAATAAAATCACAGTGTATAGAATATACTGGAGTTATTATTTTATAATAGAAACAACAAAGAAAAAGAAAGTGGAAGAAGAATAGAACTTGAAAGATGTGATCAAATATTTATATATTATTTGGGTTCTTCCTTTTGATTTGATCAAAAGGGATCCATAGGATGGATTTCTGACCAAAGTAAGGCCTTTAGAATGAAGGGAGGAAATCTGGGAGGATATTTGGTCAGGGGGTTTCCCGAGCCAAAAGGCTTTGGTGGTGTAAAATTAAGGGAAGATGAAGTACCATTTTATAAGATATGTGATGGTAACTTTTGGAAAATCTTGAAATATTATTTTATAATAAAATAATTTTCTATTTATAATGTATCCAAAATGAATTATTTAAAGGATAAGGTGTGTATGTGTCAAAATACCCCCAACAAATTGGTTTTATATAGGTTTAGGTCATTATATTTACCTTATATTTTATATTTAACTCTTAGTTAAATAGTTTTACAATTTCCTTGTCACTTTGTATTTTTATATTGTATGGGTTAATAACCATATGATAAAATGCCAATAAAACCCCAAGTGATTCATTAAATTCATATATATTATTATATAAGTCTTTAGGAAGAAACATAGATTTTTAGGACTATTATATCTATTAATAATATAATATTTTTTTTTACAAACTCAATTATGTCAATTTTGACACTTTTTAGTATATGATATTTTTGAAAGCCATGAAAACTTTATCACTTCTCATTAAATTTATTTGAAAAACCCTATCATGTAATATTAAAATATTATATTAGTTTAATTCATCAGAAGTATAATTTTACATTTATTTTTATATTTATAATATTAATTATTTTAATAATTCATTAATAGGGTAATTTCTACATCTTGATTTTGTCATAAAAGAATTAAATTATTCAATGTCTGAAAATTATAAATTAAATAATATTATTTAGGAAATATTTTTAGATATTTAATGAATATTTATAGATGAATTTATATTGTGGTTAACCCTATAATAAAATGGGTTTAGTTATTAAACATTGAATTTAACTCGTTTAACTATTCTTTAAATAAAATAATAATAAATGTCCTAATATTATCCAAGTAGAACAAAGAGGATCCAAATTTATTTATAAAGTTGTTTTTGGTCGAATTATACTTATCCAATAGAATTAGGAAATGTGCTAGGGTAATTATGATATCATTTTTACACTAAATGACCCTATATACTTTTAACCATGATAAATACAAGTCAAAAGTTACTGTTCATCAAAAATTATTTTTATCTTATTTAACCACATTTTACTTATTTATATTATCCATGTCTCTCAGATTTTTGAAATTAAACTCACAGAAGTGGTAAAAGTTTGTTTTATGCAAATTTGCAAATGCTCCTAGGAGGTGGGTAAAAGTCGGTAAAATGTTCGATAAAAAATTTTATATCTAAACATATTATAAAATGATTCCAATAATTAAAATGAACATATATATGTATTATATATCTATTTTTACTTAAAATATATTAAAATAAAATAACTAATTATTTAAATAAAAATTATATTTTATATAATAATGCAGTGTTTATCAATATTCATAAAAAATTGAATGCTTTTAGAAATATACCAAAAATTTACCCTAAACTAATTTTGTTATTTAGAATTAAAAATTAAGTCTATTTTACCAATTTCAAAACATATTAGTTGCATTTATTATTTTAAAATTAATTGAGATTTTTAAAATAAAAAAACAAGTTTTTAAAAAGTTAAAACTATCAAAAGAATGACATGAGTTTATGTCAAATTTAAATGTAAAATTAGTTATAATGACCTACATTGTATTAAATGATAAAAATATAAAATAATTATACTTCCAAAACATTAAAATATATAATTTATCAGGATAAATTATTTCGATTAAAAATGTTATTTTCAATTAAAACATAGTAATTTTCACTATTCATCAAAATATAAAAGTTATTAGAAAAGTACCAAAAATTCATCCAAACTAAATTTTTATGTCCTACTTATAAATAATAATTTAATTTCATTAAATTTAATATGTAAATGTGTCAAATATTGGTTTTAAAAATGGTTCTCCAATAAAGGGTAGTAAAATTGCATTTTTTTGAAAAATACTTACATTATCTGAATAATGAATTTGTTCTTATATAATGTCTAAGAAACACATAATATAGATGTTAAAATTATATAGAGAATATACAATTAAAAAATAAGTTAATACTATTCATAACTTCTTTTCAATGGTTAGTTTAGTAAGTTGTGGTGCGCTCGAACTCAGTGTTGGGTGTAGTGCAAGATATTAAATCACTTTAATGAGATAATGTACTATGAAATCTTGGGGTGTTACAAAAAGAAAATACCTTTGATGAATGTGGGAAGAATGGGGGAAGAAACGGAAAATACAAATTTTTTAGGAACAATCCTCGACTATTGTTCATTAAGCATAAATCCATTGTCATAGAATAGTTCTAAAGAAGAAGAATAAATAAAAACGATCAAAACAATTCCCTCGATTTAATTCTACCGATGATGATCATATCAACTATATTAATGGAATTGAACTTCATAAATTTGAGATTATGAAACAAAATTTAAATCCAAAGATAATTATTTTATCAAGAGTGTTTATAAATTTTTTATGTAGAATTTTTCTTTATTTTCATTGTTGATGAGATCTGTGAACTCCATTAGTGCAAGGATATGTGATCTAATCTTGACCTATCATCATTTTCCATGAAATCTATCTAATGATTATCTAGACTTCTATGTCTTGAGTATTTACACCTGAGGAATTATCATAACCATATACTAAAATCATAAATGATTCACTATATAAAAATAAACAAAATAAATAAGTTAATTAATTAATTTTATTTTATTTAAACTCATGATGACTTTTTCAAAAATGGCCCACAATGAAAAATATTATATCACTCCAAGAATAAAACTATCAATCTGATCTCAACTGTTTTATCTGATATATGATCGAGACCCTAGTTTAATATTTATGAAACTTTTAGAGGAAAAATATGTGCACATGATTTTTAATACACTAAATATATTTCAAATATTTATATTGGCGAAACAAGGCCTTAGAATAACACATAGTTTCAGTTCCTGTTCTTGAAAATTATCAATATAAAATAATATAATAATACACTAAAAATAAGACCCATTAAACAATATCTGATATAGTTATTCTTAAAGGAATATTTAATATTTAATAAATGAATTAATATTTTATCCCGCATTTGTGAACATTTATATATACTAAAGATAATTACATATTTAAATAAATTTTACATATTTGTTTTTAGAATGGGTTGTGTTACCTTGGTGGGGAACAAACTATGTCATTGTTAATCAATCCTCACACTAATCATTGGGGGATATTTCATTATTTTCCTAGGGTTAACTATTATAATTCCATAAATATCGCGTTATAATTTTATCATGAGGTTAATCTTTTTTATCATGAGAATAATATAGAGTTATAAGTGTTAAGGGATTATCATATTTATTTATGTTAGAGATGGATTAGTGAGGAATCAATGAATAATCATGTATTCATGATCGAATTATGAGTCTTTCATATTTCTTCCATTGTGGTAAAAATTTTATTAATTCACTCACATCATTATTCATATATTTGAATAACTACTCATTAAATTGGTTTATCAATGATGAATATGATTGATTTTTTTTTCGATAAATACTAGATAATCAAAAGATAAATATTTAAATATATTATTATTTTATGTGAATTATTTCTTATAAAAAATACAAAAAATAAATGTTTAACATTAATTTTATTGTTAAACATTTTTCCATGTGCATATATTATTTGATCATAAAGTTGATCATCCTCTAAAATTTCTTACCACCACCTTAAAAAAATACAAACACGAACTCATTTTTTAGTGGTTATGATTTTTATTATCCTCCAGTCATCAATAGCACCATTCCGATCCTTCCCATTTTGGTTAGATCTGGTCACAATGATGAAAAAATGAGGAAATAATGACTTATTCAAGTCTATACAAGACATTGGAGGTGTGATATGGACTTAAATGAGTGATTTGTGTCATAAAATTGATAAAGGATAGAAAATGAAAATTAAAATAACTAGGTATGACCAACAAAGCTCAATAAGTGTGTGATAGAGGCTCAATGTGCATTAGCATCAAGTAAAGTTAAAGGAAAAATGGAAGGTAAAGGAGGAGATGATGGTAATTGTAAAAAAATGGGATGTTGAGTGTTCCAAATTTTGAAGATGAAACAAAACTATATATAGTACTTTAGTTCACACAATACGTAATCCATGTCCTATGGAACAAATTAATATAGTTGTTTTTACACAAGGTGTGAATAAGGGTTATATATCATGTATTTGAGACATGTGTGCCTAAAAATGTTCCCGATTAGACACCTAGTCAACATATCACACCACAATACATGTGTACCATTATAAATTACTTGGGTTTCAGATTAAACGGGCTATAACATAAAGAGAGTATACATTGAGTATAATTATGATCCCACAAACCATGCACCCATTTCTGTGTACATCATGTATGAATTGAATCTATTTCAAAAATTATGTGTTACCATATAATCTATGTAAAAAAATTTAATTTTGTGTACCCCATCATTTTTTCTCAATTTTTTTTTGTTTTAATACCTCTATCTCTCAAATGGAATCTTAATGATCACAAATAGTCACCCATTTTTGTAAAATTCTCAATTTAATTGAGTTTTTGTGTTTTTATAAAATTCTAAGGGAAATATTAAATGGTATCATAAGGATATTTTGAATCCTTTATAAATGATTAATCACATATCTTCTAATCATTCAAGTAAATGGATGAAACATATATAAACCTTGTAATGTATTTATCTGAAGTGTAGGTGATCATGGTTGAAGGGGAAGCTATATAACAAACACCATCTAGACGATGCCATGTTGTCTATCCCAGATAAGTTTCTTGATATTTGAAGGCCATCAACCTTCTACCAGTTAGTAGCATCTAGATGATGGAGTTTTTCTGGAATGCTCAAGTCCTAGGAAACCCACTTTCTACCTGGTGGTGGCTACCTAGTATCTGATGGACATAGAGAAACTAGTTTGTGAAATAATTTAATAAGGTCCGAAATTCTATAAAGGCAGTATTATTTGGATTCATTAATCCTGTCAAATTCCAGAACCATTATTATCAACTAGGATCCCACTAAAGTACTCCCTTGAAATCATTTCTCCCACAAACATGCTCTCAAGTTCAAATCCACAATAAAGTGCTATAAATCTAAATTCTCTCAATGATCCACCCTCATGATCTCAATTCGATCAAAGGGAATCTAAATTCCTCTCAAATATCTCATCCTCTATTGTATTCATGAATTTAAGATATTTTTGAGAATCATGGAAATTAGATTCCAAATGAAAACCTCTCTCTTCTAAAATTCAATTTTCTAACATTTATCACTCTAAAAAAGTGAGGGGGAAGTTACTTGGATACTAATGATGCTGAAGAGGTCAATCACAACCAATAATTGTGAGTGAAAAAATTTCTTGATCACCACTAAGATAAATGGAATTGTACTATTTACCTCACGAATCAATGAATAGTGAAGTACGGGAAAATGTTATTTAATTTCAAAACTTCATATTAATTGTTTCTATATTATACTTCCTATTTATTCATTGTACAATTTTACATTGATTCACATACAAGAATATATTTGGATTGATCATTTCCATTAATAAATTACTATGATGTTGTATTTATAAACTCAAAAAGAATTTATCAACTATTTGATAATATATTTATGACTTTATTCTGTTATTCTTCATTATAACAAATAAAATTTTAATTCACCCCACCTCTTTCTATATTATCTGATCAATAATTGTTATTAATAGTTTTATTTTTTTATAAGAAAATTATATTTTCAAAATTATATTTATTTTTTAAAAATAATAAACAAATTCAATGCAATATTTTGTTATGAAATCTAATTCCAAATCACCAACTCATATTTTTTATTACACTGACTCTGAAACCCAAATATTTCATATTATGTTATCGTTAATAACGTGCGTTGCACGCAACACCGACAAGGCTTGTGTAATAAACAAGATTTATTTTATGTGAAACAACCCTTTAGTGTTAAAATTATTTTAATGATATATTTAAAACTTATCCATGAAATATAGTAATATAAATAGTAATAAATAAATAAAATATTCACGTTATTTAATAATATTTATAATTAAATGAATAATTTTCAATAAAATAGTTTTATGTTTTGAAATACTATTATCTTATAGGAGATAATTTTATTTCCATTTGTGAAAAATAATAAAATTAATTGTACACACTCATAGAAACATAATTGGGTAAAATAGGCTTCATTTTTTAATTTGGAATATCAAAAAAAATTTGGTTTATATTTTTGTATTTTTCAGAATACTTTCAATTTTTAATGTATAGTAGAAAAGACCTACAATATTCTTAAAAAACTGATTTATTCGTCTAAATATTTATTCTACATTAAATTGATTTAAAATAAAAATTGATAAATAATTCTTATATTAACCAAATTTAGGCCATAGAAATCATTTTTATAATATAATTTGATATAACAATTCATTGAAGGTTTTAACGTCTTTTTACCCCCCTTCTGGCCACATTTGTATACCAGCATTATATGTAATTTTACCACTACTATGTATTAAATTTAGATAATCTGACAAACATTTTTTTAATTAGAATAAAAAATGTGGTTTAATAGGATCAATTTTTTAATAGTAAATTATTAATTTTATTTACCACAGTTAAAGGTAAATATGGTAATTAAAGTTAAAAATAATATGATTATAATATAAAAGTACACTAAAACATGTCCCAATTACCTGGGATATATATGTTTCAACCAAAATCATGCTTAGGTTGAAAATATAATCCTTTTTATGCCACTAGTCTTTGATTAGGACTTTATTTATAATTTATTCAAAGAATAGGTAAAAGTATCATATTCATGTTTTAATAACTAAATAATTTTTAATATATAGTTATAGATAAGATAAATTCTACTGTTAAAATTAATTAGAATGATTATAAATGTATCTAAATCCTGGTAAGTTATTTATAATTTCTAGTTATTAAATAACTAAATTTAATAATGACATGATGATGATCCAATAATTGATTTATTAATGGATGAATTTAATAAATGTTATTAATAATATTTAAATAAATACAATTTTACTTCATTAATGACATAAAATAATTTTATAGATTAATTAGATATTTTAGTGACATATTTGATTTATTTTTTCGAAGTTATCTTGTTGTTTTAATATTTCAAAAAAATGTAAATATTGAATTGTATTAAAATTGACATAAATGATATTTTAAAATAAATACTATTTTATTAAATGATATAAATTTATTTAAAATATATGGTTTGGAACACTAACATTCATAATTTAAATATATATTAAATTATCCAATTGGGGTTCGTTTGGTATTTTATAGTAAATATATTAACCCTACAATATAAAAAGAAAAGTATACCGAGTCAGAGTTAAACAATTTAAATAGGGTCAAACACAAACGTTAAGATTAATAATGTTACATACACTCGTATAAAATTTATTGGTTGGGTTTATTTAGAAAAATAATATTATTATTTTGGAATGAAATAACTATTTAGCTTTTTGAAAATGAAATACAAATTTATAAAAAATTTATATTTTATGATCACCCAAAAGTTCCATTCACCTCTCTTATTAAAGGAAATTTATATTTCTCATTAATTAACATGTCCAATGGAATTTGGATATCCAAAAAACCAACCATTTCATCTCCAAACAACTTTCAATACATCCTTGATTCCACAACATTGGAATAAATTCATCATATGGTGCCCTTTTGTGCAAATGAAAAGGGCATACATGAAAAAGAGGTAATTTTGTATCACCTATTTCAAAGTTATTTTCTTATTCTACATCCTCTATTGATGTTGTTTCAATACCAAAGTAATAATTATAGTATTATCCATATACTGAGATGTTATTATATTAATGGGAAAACCATATTCCTCTTTTTATCCATCCAAAGAATAACAGTATCACCATGCATGTGTATGTACGACTTACTGTATCCACAATGTGGTGTAAATTGTTATTCAACACTAAATTATTGTTTTGGGTTTTATGATGAGTGTAATGTATAAAAATAATCAATAAAAGATGATATTGTTTATTTAAAATTAATATTCAATAATATTTTATACCATTTAACCGCTATGGTAATGATATCGTCGCACGTTCGTACGTACATCTTACTGTCTCCATGACACGATTAGATTCATCCCTCGAATTCCCCATTCAAGAATGATTATAAAAATATATATTATTTATAAATATAGAATTTATTAAATAATAATTATACTGAAATAATATATATATGTATATTCTTATATGTCATTTACTTACTTCCATTCAATATGACAAGAAAACAGAGACAATTTTCATGCACATGTACGACATACCGTCTTCATGAACAATGTATTTAATTCCATATATCTATTATATATATATATATATATTTATTATTAATTTATATTATATATAAATCCTTTTATATATTATGGAAGTAATTAAATCATGATCAATTTAATACGATCATGAATAACATGTCCAAAAGACATACGATAAAGAAAGTGATTATTAACCAAAATGTTACTTTAACTTGGAAATTATTAATAAATGGGTAATATAATTCCATAAAAGAATCATATATGAAATAATAAATAATATTATGATTCTATTATAAGATAATAATATGCTTAAAACCATTATACATGGGTTTTGGAAACATACTGAGTGTATCGATCTTTTGGTAAGGGGATTCAGTTTACTTTTAATTTTCATGATAAGTAAGTGATGTTCACATAATATTTCTTGTGAGTGGTGTATGTAATGTCCCTATTATATTTTATATCATGAATGAATTTATCTTCATGTAATTTAATGATTCATTTTTATGATATTGGGATTATTCTTTAAAAGTTTAAGGTGGTATGGGATGCTTTGAATGTTTAAAGCATTAAACATCACCCCATTTCACTATTTTTGACATTATCATACATATTTATTTATATGTATATAAGGGATTATAAAAAAAATTATGTGTATTTCTAATAATATTTCAACGTTTTAAAAAATAAATATTTTATGGTTTTTATATACGGGTTAATTTTAAAATATCATTATTATTCGAGCGCCAACGAGCCCGTACCCAAGATGTAATGGCTCTTGTTTGGAATGCAAGAGACCAAGGTTCAAAACCAAGTAGAGGAAAATTTCTGATGATAATGTAGCAGTAATATAGCAGTTACTATTATTTACTATATCAGCTGGAACTATTCACCTAATTTGAGCCTTAGAGCCACCAGTTTGGGCCTACAGGTCTCAAGGGCCTTCGGGTCATCAAAGGCCATCGGGCCATAGAGACTTTGGGCCAAAAAAGACCATGGAGTAACCCAGTTCACACAGAACAGGACATATAAGAGGATCATAGAAACAAGAGTAGCAGCCACCAGATGAAGATCTAACCACATTAGATGAATGAGAGGGTATGACAACTGCCATTGGGACCAGGGGCCGTGCAACTTTTTACGGGGCGATGCTATCCAATCAAAAATTAACGGTGGGGAGCTAGGTGATCAGTGACGCAGAAGCTGGGGAGGGGCAGTTCAAATGGGCTGGGCCTACGAGTCATGTATTGGGCATGGTATGCCTTTAGGGCCTTCGGGTCATGTATTTCGAGTCAGTCGGGCCTTGTGCCTTGGGCCTACGAGTTATATATAGGTTCCCCTTCAACCCTTAAATGGGGGATTATCCATATTAAAATAAAAAAGAAGGCCTTCGGGGCATTCTTGCTTTAATATTCAAGGTTGTATATACATAGGTATCTTTTGGGATATATTTATCATCACTATCCATGTTTCTTAAAATGTATTTAAAAAAATATTGACAATTTTGTAGATTCATTTTTATCAGTGATAGAGTTTTTATAAAACTTTTTTTAAGGAATCTTCATATTTTTTTTCTAGTTGAGGTACATTATGACCATTTAGACAAATTATGGAAATATGTTATATTTATTTATTCTTCATGAGGGACTATTTTTAATATTATAACACCTTTACATTTTGAAGCTTCCCATAAAAGATTATAAGTTTGTTTTCAATGCAAAATTTTATTTTTTACTTTCCTGGTATTTTAATATTTTAAAAATAAAAAGGGGTATTTCTCTCAAATAATTTTAAAGATTTTATTATATTATTTTCATCTATGTCAACATCCTTTGTTGGATTTTATGCTTAATTGTGGTTGATTTATTATGATACAATCTTTCGTATTTTATTAAAGGGAATATGATATGTTTGACTATGGATGCGATATTTAGATACCATTCATGGGTTTGGTTTCATGTTTTTATAATTCATATACTGTTTTTGAATTGACTCGATTATATTGTTTATGTTAAAAAAATTAATTTTTGAAATGTATTGTACTTAGTAAGTGACAGGCAGTGCCAAATATAGCCCCTCGACGCATTGGAAGAACTCATCAGTCAAAATTTGTTGGCAAAAAACCCTTTATATTTTTTATAAGCTATTTTACATCGTTAGGAGGATATATATTGACACAAATCAGACGGGTTTCTACCAATAGACTTAAATTGTTCTGAGGATAGATATTTACAGTAGATATCTAGAGGATATTTCATGATAGTGTAGATGCCTAGCATTTTGAATTCCCTCATTATGATATTAGTTACTAATATTCAATGTGATTATTTGAGTAGTAGAATATAAACAATTTACTTATTTGATATGGTATTATTTATCATTGCCTTATTTTGATAATGATAATTTCTAAAGTGATTTTATTTTTATTATATATCCAGCCAAATGGTTTTTTATTATTTATTTATAATAGTTTCTGTTGTATGCTTACCCTTACTGAGCATTTGAGCTCACCCCTTTCTTATATTTTATTTTCCCAAGATTCCATGAAGCTTAGTATGACTGATATACATGCTTAATCATGTAGAATAATGGCATTATCAATGGATTATATATATTGTATTTTATGTTTTAAATTATAATGTAAGGTTGATGAATGTTGTCTATTTTCCAAGACTGGTAAACTGATCAGTCCTTTAATATTTGATCACTATAATCATGCCAATGTATTTAAATAATGCGTCGAATCTAGGCTTCTGGTGTCCAGGCTTTATTGTTTGTATCATATAAACTTTATAAACAAACTTGGAAATTATATTTAGAAAACATACATTATGGAACATAACCCTAAGATAGATATTTATGATAAGTCTAAGAATATAATATCATCATTTAGATTTGGTAATGGATAAAAAAGGATAATCCATAGAAAAAATGGACTAACAATTAGATTCCACCACTTAGAGATCCTATAAATGATTCTTCCTGACTAAATTATTATTATTAGTATTTATTACAGATTGCCTTGAGTTTTGATCAATGGTTAGAATCATCAAGGTTATAAATGAAATGGTTATTCTAAAATAATGAAGAGGATACAAAATAAAAGCAAGATGAAGGAGGTATTCTGTAATATGATATTGAAGCATATTTATGGGTTTTTGAGTGAAGTTGAATGATTAATTTTATTTTGTTTTTAGATTCATGAATTACTACATCATTGGTTCTGTGGTTATATGATTATTGAGATATATAATAATTGTACTATAATACTTACTCGTTATGGATTTGGAATCATAATAGTTTTGATTTTTGGATTTAAGGGTGATCAAATATTTGGTTTGTCACAAGTAAGAGATACATAAAGTTGTTTGTAAAATCTTATGTCAATATAGATTTTGGAATTTTAGAAAATATTTTGGATAATGAATTTGGATAGAAGTATTTTGGAAAAGTCTTAAGTATGCAATGAGATAAGTAGAATATTGGATATTATTGTTTTGTGTTTATGTATGATTTATTTGATATTATGTGTTAAAAATTTTTGTTTTGGTAAAAATTTAAAAGATAAATGATGTTCTTATGGAATGTATGATTCGTTAAATGTGTTTTATGCATAAGGAATCATCTCAAATATCCATCTCTAGGTGAACAAAATGAAATGAAAATAGATCAACGTACAACTGAAGGTTAGTATTGATACATGGATTGAAATTAGGTAATTTTTCTCAATTTCTTATATAGAGAGTAAAACAATTCCACAACTCAATGAAAAAGTATCTAAAAATGTGTTATCCTAACACCATATGTTTTATTAAACCAATGATATTTTAAATCGTCATAGAATTATGGATTTTAGGTCCTCAATTTTCCATTTTTTGATCACTTGTTTATGATTTATGATCTCAGTCACTCCCTATAAATATTTCTGTTTTTGCTAAATGTGCATATCTCAACCTTCCACGAATAATATTTTTTAAAAAAGTCTAATTTGGTGGTGAATTTTTCAATTCCCATTACCTCTTATTAAGGTAGATTTTATTGACCAAATTTATGATGGGGGTTTTCCACAAAGGTATTGTCTAGTATCAATGTTTTATTTTTAATGTAAAGTTTCAAATTTTGTGGATGAAATTTATTGAAGGAGTGGAGAATTTAACACCCTAATATATCATAGTACATTATATTCAATAACTTTTGTTCCACACATCAGCGACTTGGCTTGCGCAACACGCAAGATTGGGTTTCTATGAAACTACACATTAGTGTTAAAATTATTAAAATGATGTATTTATAACTTTTCTACTAAATATAGTCATATAAATAGTAATAAACAATTAGTTTTTTCATGTAAATAAAAAATATTTATAATAAAATATATATGTCTCAGTAAAATAGTTATATGTTTAAAAATATTATTTTCTTAAATGAACTACTTTTTATGTATTTTTGATGAAAATTAAAAAATAATTTTAGACACTCATAGAAATATAATATTGTAAATTAGACTTCATTTTTTTTATTTATAATATCTAATTTATCTTATAGTGAATTTTTGGTATATTTCTGAAAACCAATTTTTTTTCATAACAGTGAAAACACAACAATATTGTTAAAAAACCAAATTTTCAATTAAATATTTATTTTAATTTTAATTTATTTTTATGTTATAATAGATAAATAATTCATACAATTACCCTATGCAATTAATTGGAATCATTTTTATAATATAATTAGATATAAAAATTCATTGAAAAATTTTACCTCTTTTTACCCGCCTTCTAGCAAAATTTTCATATTTGCATTAAATGTAATTTTACCACTTTTGTGTGTTGAATTTAAGAAATAAAAAATACATGGAAATAATTATTATGAAAAATTTGTTCTAATTGGATAAAAATATTTTTTTGGTGAATCATTTCTTTTGAATTTTATTTACCACTCATAAAGGTTAATATGGTAGCTAAAGGTAAAAATAATATTATAATAATATAAAATTATCCTAAAACATGTCCTAATTTCATGGGACAAGTATTTTTAAACCAAATCAACATTATGTTGAAAATATGATCCTTTTTAAGACATTTGTTTTATTAGGGAATTTATTATATTTTTTATAAAGAAGAGTTAAAAGTGTCATATTCATGTTTTAATAACTAAATCATTTTTAATATAGGGTTATACATATGATAAATTCAAATATAAATATTAATTAAAAATATAAGAAATTTATTTACATCATGATAATCTATTTATAATTTTTATATTTGAAATAATTTATTTTAATTCTGACATAATGATGATGTAGTAATTGTTTTATTAATGGATGGATATAATAAATGATAATAATAATATTATAATTAATATAATTTGACTTATTTAATGAAATAATATATTTTAATATACTAATTATACATTTTATTGACATATTGGATTTATTTATTTATGTTATCATGTTTCTTCAAAAAAATTAAAAATTAAAATATTGAATATTATTAAAATTGACATAAATGATATTTTAAAATAGATAATATCTTATTAAAATATATAAAAGTAATAAAAATTTGAGGTTCGTCAAAATAACATGAATAATATCAATTATTTCCAAAATTATCAATTTGGGGATCTCTATTTTTTTTATAGTAACTATATTTACCATATAGTGTAAAAAGACAAGTAGACACAATAAGAGTTGAACTTTTAACTAAGGGTTAAAACGAAAAGAAAAGGTTAATTTTGTAACATAAAATTTTGTAAAATTTGTTGGTTGAGGTTATTTAGATCCATACTCATCTTATCCTCAAAATAAAACACTTTGATGTTAAATTAAAATTAAAAAATTATTATAAATTAATATTTTATGATATTCAAAAAGTTCCATTCACTCTCTTATAAAAGGGAACTTCTCATTCAATTTAAATCACATGTAGAAATCCCATTTTATATTCCAAAACCTTATCATTTACTATAACAACATCCCCCAATAAATCCTAGTGGCCATACATTTGAAATGATGACATCTTATGGAGTCCTTTTGTGCAAATGAAAAATAGACACTCGAAAACGTGGTATTTGTTTTATCACCTCTTTCAAGGTTCTTTTCTTCTTATACCTACTCATTAAATGTTGTTTCCATACCAAAGTAACAAATTAATTATAGTCACTATACTTAGATTTTACAATAATCACAGGAAAACCATATTTTTCATTTTATCCATCTCAGGAATTATAATACCACCATTTGTGTATACGTACAACTTACCGTCTCTACACTATGGGGTTATTTGTTATTCGACACTAATTTATTTTAATCGGTATGATGTTGACTATAATGGATATAAATAATAAATATAACATGGTATTGTTTCTTTAAAATTAAAATTCCATCCAAGTCCATAGAATATATCAGTTAAGGAAATGATATTGTCGCTCGTGCGTACGTATGGATTACCGTCTCCATGAAACGATGAGATTCATCTTCCACATTCACCGTTCAAGAATGATTGTAAAAATATACATTGTTAATAAATATGAAACATATTTAATAATAATTATTTTTGGAATAATATATATATATATATATATGTACATATATTTCATTCACTTACATCTATTCAATACGATATTAAAATGGAAACAATGTTCATGCGCACATACGAACTACCATCACAATGAACAGTATATTTCACTTCATATATATATATATATATAACATTTGGAATATATATTATACATAAATCATGTTATACATTATGGAAGTATGTAAATCATTATCTATGTAATACAATCATCAATAACAAGTCAAAACACGTACGATAAAGAAAGTGATTATTACATGAAATGTTTCTTTAACATTGAAATTATTAATAAACAAGTAATATAATTCAATAAAAGAGTCATATATGATATCATAAAAATTATTAATTTTATTATTATAAGTTAATAACATCTTTGAAAACATTATTCGTGAGTTCTTGACACATAAAGAGAGTATCAAACTTAAGGTAATGGGATTTCGTCTTACTTGTATTTTTCGTGAGATATAATCCACGTACACCTAAAAATTATGATGTGTGGTGTATGTACTGTACGAATTATGTTATATATCATTAATACATTAATCTTCATGGTATTTATAGATTCATTTGAAAACATTGAGATTTATATTTTAATTTTTAATGTGGTATGGGAGTCTTTGAATGTTTAAAGAATTAAACCTTTCTCCACATCAATATTTTTTTTATTATCATACATATTTATTTATATTTTTATAAAGTATTATAAAAAATATTTTATGTCTATTTATATAATTATTCAAATGGTTTTGAAAAGAAATATTTAATGGTTTTTACATAAGTTTTAATTTCCAAATCTAATTATTATCCAAAGGTATTTATACATAAGTATCTACTGAGATATCTTTATCTTCCTTGTCCATGTTTCTTATAATGTAATTTGAAATATTATCAAAAATTGTTTAAAGTAATTTTTATCCACGATTAACTTTTTAAAAAATGTTTTGAAAGGAATATTTTGGTTTATTTATAAATGAGGTACTTTATAACCTTTTTGAAAAATTAAGGAAAGTATGTTTTTTTAATTTATACAGAACGAGATACTATTTTCCACCATCCTGAAACCATAACATTTTAATGAATCCCATACAATATTATAATTTTATTTCCAAAAGAAATGTTTTATTTTCAAATTTATCAGTATTTTAATGTTTTCAAATATAAAGGGGATATTTCTATTAAATATTTTTAATGATTTTATGAGATTATTTTCATCAATGCCAACATCCTTTATTGTATTTCATTCATAATTATGGTTTATTTATTATAAAAAAAATATAATATATTGTATTAAAGGGTTTATGATTTGATTGAATGTGGATGTGATACTTAGATACCATTCATGGTTTGTGGTTAAATTATTCATAATTTGTATACTATTTTGGAATATGTATGATTATGTTTCTTATGTTTCACCTTTTTTATATGAGGAATGTATTTGAATTAGTAATTGATGTGAATGGCCCGATATAGCCCCTCAATTCATTAGTAGGACTCATGAGACAAAATTAGTTGGTGAAAATTCTTCATAAATTTTTTAAGCAATTTTACATTTCTAGGGGACAAGATATTGACACAAATTAAATGGGTTTCTACCAACTTACTTAAACTATCATGGGGAAAGATCTTCGTTGTAGCTATCATGATGATATATATTAATAGTGAAAATGTATAGAATTATTAATTACCTCATTATTACATTAGTTATGGATATTCTATCTGATTATTTGGATATTATAATATCCATTTTTATTCTTATTTTATATGGTATTATTTATTTTTTCCCATATTATGATCATTATTATGTTTAATGGGCTTGTGTTTTAGTTATAAATCTTTCCTTACGGTTTATGTTTATTTATTCATAATAGTATCTATTATATTATTACCCTTACTAAGCATCTGAGCTCCCCCCTTTCTTATGTTTTATTTTCACAGGATTCCATTATTGTTATTATGACAAATATACTGGGTTAATCAAGGAGAAAAATGGAGTTCTAAAAAGATTATCTGTGTTGTATTTTACATTTTGAATTGTAATATATGGTCGATGAATGTAATATATTTTCCAAGACTGCTAAACTGGTCAGTCCTTCCTGATTGGATTCCTTGTAATCATACTAATGTGTTAAAATAAGGCACTGAATCCATGATTCTGGGGTCGGGGAGTTACAATTTGTATCAGAGGAATTTTAGTGAGAACCATAAAATTTGATTTAGAAAAAATATATTAGAGAGTATAAACCAAGAATAGACTATCAGGTTAAGCCTATGTATAGAATATCATTCGCTATATTTGGTACTGGATAACCTAAATTAATCCTATAGACAAATTTTCTGAGAAAATGATTCCACCATTTAGAGACCCTATGAAAGATTCTTTCTGACAACATCACTACTATTAGTATTTATGACATTATTCATTGAATTTGGTTCGATGGTTAGAATCATAAATTTTATACATGAAACTGTTATACTACTTATAATGAAGAGGATACAAAAGAAATATGAGATGAAGCATGTATTAAGGAATATGATATTGAAGCATATTTAATGGTTTGTGAGTGAAGTGGAATGAGGATGTTTATTTTGTATTTTTATTCAATAATTATTGCATCAATAGGCATATGATTATAAAATTCATGAGATATAAAAGGATTTCACTTCTATACTTATTATTTAAGGATTTGGAAGAAAAATATTTTTCATTTAGGATTTAAGGGTCATCAAATTTTAGGTGTGTGAAAATAATACATAAGTTATGTTATTTGGAAAATTTGATGTCAAGATTTATTTTAGAAATATAGAGACCATTTTGGATAGTAAATTTGGGATGATGTATGTTGGAGAACTCTTAAGTTTGGAATTTTATATGCTGATCATTTGATATTAATGTTTGGGGTGTAAGTGTAATTTATTGGATAGTAGGTGCTAAATTTTTTGGTTTTGGTAATCTTTTATAAGATGAATGAACTAGTTTTAGACTATATGATTCATTAAATGTGATTCGTGTGTAAAGAACCATAAGGAATATCCATATCTAGTTGAATTAAATGAAATGAAAAGAGATTGATACACAACTAAAGGATAACATTGATATAAGAAATGAAATCAGGTAAGTTTTCTCGAGTTCTTATCTTGATCGAAAAATATTTCTAGAACTCTAAGAAAAAGTATCTAAAAATTATTTATGCTTATACCTTATGTTATTTTTGAACTTATGTTATATAAATAATAATATATTTATGGATTTGAGGCCCTCAATTTTCCATTGATTGTTAAATTGTTTAGGATTAACGATCTCAATCACACCATATAAATATTTACATTTTTCTTCAATGTATATATATTTACTTTCCACTAATGTTCTACTTTTCTAAAGTCTAATTCAGTGAGGAATTTTTCATTTCCCTTTTCCTCTTATTAATTGTATATTTTATTAACCCTATTTCTGGTGTGGGTATTCAACAAAGGTATTTTATAGTATCAACCTTTTATTTTAGAAGTAAAATTTCAAATATCTAGGTTAACATTTATTGGAGGGAAGAATGTTACACACAAAGATTTCATAGTACATTATCTTCATTAACTCGTGTAGCATGAAACACCGTCTTGGCTTGCGAAACACACAAGATTTTGTTTCTAAGAAACAAAACATTACTGTTAAATTATTTAAATGATATATTTATAACTTTTCTAGTAAATATAGTAATATAAATAGTAATAAATAAATTATTTTTTTGTGTAAATAAAACATATTTATAATAAAATTTATACATTTCAGGAAAATATTTATATGTTTACAAATATTATTTTCTTAAAGGACATACTTGTTAAATATTTTTGATAAAAACAAAAAAATAATTTTAAAAAATCATATAAATTTAATTTGGTAAAATATGCTTCATTTTTAAATTCATAATATCTAAATTATCTTAGGGTGAATTATTGGTATTTTTCAAAAAACATTTAATTTTTGGAAAGTAGTGGAAAACATTGATTATTATTAAAAAACCGACATTTTTATATAATTATTTATTTTAAATTAAAATGATTTTAATTTATCAATAGATAAATAATGCATAAATTAACCCAATTTAGGGAATTTAAATCATTTTTATAATATAATTTGAAATAAAAATTCATTAAACCTTTTTAACGCCTTTTTACCCACATTCTAGCCACATTGTAAGATTAGAATTAAATGTAATTTTAGTGCTTCTATGTATTGAATTTTGAAAATATTACAAACATGGTTGTAATCAGAAAAAAAATATGGTCTAATAGGATCAAATTTTTTTGAATAGTAACTTTTGATTTTTATTTATCATGCTTAAAGGTAATGGAGAAATTAAAGATAAAAATATGATTATAATAATATAAACATTCCCTAACCCATGTCAAAATTTTATTGGATAAGTATTTTTCAACCTAAATAAACCTTAGGTAGAAAATATTATCCCTTTTAAGAAACTTTTTTTATTAGAACATTTATTATATTTTATATAAAGAAGTTTTAAAATTAGCATATTCAAATTTTAATTACTAAATAAATTTTAATAAAGGATTATAAATAAGATAAATCCAAATATAAATTTTCATAATAAATATAATAAATTTATATACATAATGATAATTTATTCATAATTTTTATATATTAAATAATTAAAATTTATTATGACACAATGATGATGTAGTAATTTATGTATTAATGGATGAATAAAATAGAAGATATTAATAATATTAAAATAAATATAATTTTACTAAATTAATGACATAAAATAATTTGATATATTAATTATAAGTATTTGTGACATATTGAATTTATTTTTTGAAGTTATAATGTTGGTTTAATATTTTTAAAAAGTGAAGTATTGAATAGTATTAAAATTGTCATTATTGATATTTTAAAATAAATTATATTTTATTAAATGATATAAAAGTAATTAAAATATACGTTTTGGACAATTGACATGTATAATTTCAATTATATCATAAATAATCCAATTGGGTTTCATTTGGTATTTTCATGTAACTATATTAACCCTACAGTATAAAAAGACAAGTAGACCCAATAAGAGTTAAATGTTTAACTAGGGGTTAATCCCAAAAGATACGGTTAATTATGTGACCTAAATTTTCTCAAATTCATTGGTTTATGGTATTTATACCCATCCTCGTATTATTCACTAAAAACTAAATTTGGATCTATTTAAATTCAAAAAAAATTCATAATAAATTGGTAATTTATGATCTTCAAAAAGTTCCATTCACCTCTCTTATAAAAGGAATCTTCTATTTCTCATTAATTAAAACATACAAAGTCCTTTGGATACTCCAAAACCTTACCATTTCCTCTCAAAAAATCCCTTAGAACTTCCTAGAGGCCATAAATTGTGAATAATTATACCCTAAGGATTCCTATTATTCAAATGAAATAGTGACACCTGAAATAGAGGTAATTGTTTTATCACCTCTTTCAAAGTTCATTCCTTCTTCTACTACCTCTTTCAATACTATTTCCATACCAAATTAATAACTCCTGTATAATACATATACATTGATGTTATTATTATCATTGGAAAACCATGTTTGTCATTTTATTCATTATAAGAATAACAATATCACCATGTGTGCAAACGTATGACTTACCGTCTCCACACTGTGGTGTAATTTGTCATTCAACACTAATTTATTATAATGGTTATGATGATGATAATAATGGATATTAATAATAAATATTACATGATAATATTTTGTTAAAATTGAAATTTCATCCAATTCCATAACATTTAACAATTAAGGAAATGATATTATTTCTCGTACGTATGTACAGATTACCGTCTCCATGACATGACGAGAGTCATCTTCCACATACACCATTTAAGAATGATTATAAAATTTATATTATTAGTAAATATGAAATATATAATATAATAATTCAATTGGAATAACACACAGACACACACACACACACATATATACATATGTATGTATGTATGTAAATATATGTCATTCACTTACTTCCATTCTATACGATAAGAAAACAAAAACAATGTTCTTGTGCATGTATGACCTACTATCTCCATGAACAGTAAATTCCATTTCATATAAATATATCTATTATATATATATATATATATTCTGAGTAAATATGACATATAAATCATTTTATATGTTATGTAAGTAAGAAAATCATGATCTATGTAATACGATCAAGAATAACAAGTCAAAACACCTACGATAAATAAAGCGATTATTAACTGAAATGTTTCTTTAACATGGAAATTATTAATAAATGGGTAATATAATTCAATAAAATTTCATTTATGATATCATAAATATTATTATGATTCTGTAATAAGTTAATTATATGTTTAAAACCTTAATATAGGAGTTTTGGACACATACGGAGATTATCGAACTTATGCTAAGGGGAATCTGTCATAATTTTAATTTCATTAGTTATAAGCCATGATCACCTACTATTTCTTGTGTGTAGCATTCTTTCTTCCCCTATAATGTTTGATATCATGAATATATTTATCATCATGGTATTTAAAAATCCATTTTAAGATATTTATCTTATTATTTAAATGTTTAAAGTGGTATTGGATGCTATGAATGATTAAATTATTAAACATTTCTCCATTTCAATTTTGGGGATATTATCATATATATTTATTTATATGAATATAAAGGATTATAAAGAAAATTTTATATTATTTTCTATGATTATTAAAAAAAAGAAATATTTTAAGGTTTTTACATATGGGTTAATTTCTAAATCTCATTATTATCCATGAGAGTTTATACATATGTTTCTATTGTGACATCTTTATCATCATTGTCCATGTTTCCTAACAAGTATTTCAAGAAAATATCCACAATTGTTTAATTTTATTTGTATGCATGATTGACTTTATATAAAATGTTTTGAAAGGAATCATTCTATTGTACTCCCAATGAGGTACTTTATAACCTTTTCAAAAAATTAAAGAAAGAATGTTTTTTTACATATATGGCATGAGAGTCTATTTTACACCATTCTAACACCATAAAATTTTGAATCATCCCAATCAATCTTATTAGGTTTTTTCAAAAGAAATGTTTTATTTCAAAATTTCTCCATATTTTAATGTTTTAAATTTTACATTGGATAATTCTCATAAATAGATTTAATGATTTTATTATATTATTTTCATCATTATCATCATCCCTTATTGGATTTTATTCTTAATTGTGTTGATTTATTATGATACAATCTACCATATTGTATTAAAGGGTTTAGGATATGATTTACTATGAATACGATATTTAGATACCATTCCTGGTTTATAATTAAATTATTCACAATTCATATACTGTTTTTGAATATGGATGATTATGATGTTTTTGTTTCACCATTTTCATATGTAGAATTTATTGGACTTTTTAAGTGACGGGAAGGGCCCTTTATATCCCCCTGATGCATTGGTTGGTCTCATGAGATGAAATTAGTAAGTAAAAAACCCTTCATGTTTTTTGAGTAGTTTTACTCTGTCAAGAGGATAGATCTTGACACAAATCAGATGAGTTTAATCCCAGATACATAAACTATCATGAGGATAGATCTTGGAAGTATATATACCATGGATATATCTTGATAGTGCATATGTTAGGTATTTTTCATTCCCTTGTAATGATATTAGTTATGGTTATTCTTTGTTATTATTTGACTAGTGGAATATCCATGGTTATGATTACTTTATTTGGTATTGTTTATTCATTCCATATTATTATCATGATTCTATTTAAATGGATTGTTTTTCAATTAAACATATTTCCTTATGGTATACGATTATTTATTCATAATAATTCCTGTTGTATTTTTACCATTACTGAGTACTTGAGCTCACCACTTTCTTATGTTTTATTTTCCCAGGATACCATGAAGCATTTTAGGACTGATATGCATGGTTAAGTTAGGTGTAAAATTGTGTTCTCAAAGTATTATCTATGTTGTATTTTTTGTTTTGAATTTTAATTTAAGGTTGATGAATGTAATCTATTTTCAAAGACTGCTAAGATGATCAGTCCTTTGGGTCTTGACTAATTATAATCAGGACAATGTATAAAAATATTGCACCAAATCTAGGGTTCGGGGGTGGGAGCGTTACAATTGTTATGAGAGGATATTTTGAAACAACCATCGAAATCAGATTTAGAAAACATAGATTAGGGAACAAAACCCAATGATAGAAATAAAGGAAAGTCCACACATAGAATATCATCCTTTATATTTGGTAATGTCTAACCTAGAATAATCCGATAGAAAACTGTATTGAAAAAAAGAATACACAATTTGGAGATACTATAAATTATTCATCCTGAATACATCACTATTATTAGTATTTATCACATCAAGTATTGAGTTTTGTTCAATGGTTAGAATCATCAAGTTCATACATGAAATAGTTATAATACTAATAATGAATAGGATACAACTATAATATTAGATGAAGGAGGTATTAAGGAAAATAATTTTGAAGGATATTTAATGGTTTAATAGTTAAGTGTAATGATTAAGATTATTTTGTATTTGGATTCATGAATGATTACATCATTGGGTCTATGGTTATATGATTCATGAGATATATTAGGATTTTTATACTGTACTTATTATTTTATAAATTGGAAACATAAGAGTTTTCATTTAGGTTTTAATGGCGATCAAATATTTTTGGGGTGACAATATGAGATAAAATAGTTTTTCTTGTAAAATTAGATGACAATATTGATCATGGAAATATAGAGACCTTTTTGCATTCTGAATTTGGACAGAATTCCTTTGGAAAAGTTTTAATTTTGTAATGGGATAAGTTTATCAATGGCTATTATCTTTTGGGGATTAAGTCAGATTTATTAGAAAGAATCTAGTAAACTTTCTGGTTTTAGTAAATATTTAAAAGATGAATGATGTACTTGTGGACCATATGATTTATTAAATTTTCTTGATGCATAATGTAAATTCTTGAATATCCATCTTCAAGTGAATAAAATTAAATAAAAATAGATCAAAGAACAACAAAAGGATTGCATTGATGCATGAAAAGAAATTAGGTAATTTTTCTCAAATTCCTATCTATATAGTAAAATAATTCCATAACACTGAGAAAAATTATCTAAAAATGAGTTAACCTAATACATTATGTTTTGTTGAACCATTGATATTTTAAATCATCGTAGATTAATGGATTTGAGGCCCTCAAATATCAATTGATGTCTTAATTGTTTATGATTTCTGACCTCAATAACTCTCTATAAATATTTAGGTTTTCCTCAATATACGTATCTTTACATGCCACTAAGGTTCTTCTTATCAGAAGTCTAATTTGGCGGTGAATTTTTCATTTCCCTTTACCTGTTATTAAGCGTATATTTTATTAACCCAATTTCAAATGTGGGTTTCCCTTAAAGGTATTTTCTAGCATCAACCATTTATTTAAGAAGTATAGTTTCAAATTTCGAGGATACAATTTATTGATAGATGGTAGAATATTACACTTCAAGATTTCATAGCAGATATCTTCAATAAATTGTGTTTTACGCAACACGGATTTATCATGTATAACTCTCAAGATTGACATTATAAAAAACAAAAACTCAGTGTTAAAATAATTTAAATGAACTATTTATAACTTATCCACTAAATTTAGTAACATATATAGTTATAAATAATTAATTATTTCATGTAAATAAAACATATTTATAAGGAAATGTATAGGTCTTAGTAAAGTAGTTATATGTTTCAAAATATTTTTTTAATGGAACTACATTTTAAGACTTTTTGTGAACAATAATAAAAATAAGTTTAGACATTAAAATAAATTTAATTTGGTAACATAGACTTAATTTTTGAATTTAGAATATCATATTTAATATAGGGTGAATTTTGGGTAGTTTTCTAAAAACATTCAATTTTTTGTGAATAGTGAAAACCACTAAATTAGTGTAAAAACAGTGACTTTTTCGTTTGAATATTTATTTTAATTTAAATTGATTTTAAAGTCTCAATAGATAAATAATGAATATTTTTTTAACCAATTTAAGTAATTGGAATCATTTTTATTATAGAATTAGATATAAAAACTTATAGATCTTTTTAATATTTATCTACCCTCCTTCTACCAACATTTGTAGATTAGCATTAAATATAATTCATTAACTGCCTTTTTACCCACCTTAGAGACACATTTTATAAGAAATTTATGATATTATATATATATAAGAGTTAAAAGTTTCATATTAAAATTTTAATAACTAAATAATATTTATATGGGGTTATACATAAGAAAACTTAATCTATAAATATAAATTAGAAATATAATATATTTATCTACATATTGAAAATTTATATATAAATTTTATATATTAAATATTTAAATTTAATTATGAAAAAATGATGATGTAGTAGTAGATTTATTAAAGGAAAGATCAAATAAATGATATTAACAATATTAAATTAAATATAATTTGACTTAATTTATGACATCCACTAATTTTATAGATAATGTAGAAATGTTAGTGACATATTGGATCTATTTTTGAGAAGTTATTTTGTTGGTTTCATATATTTAAAAATGAAAATATTTAATATTATTAAATTTGACGTAAATGCTATTTTAAAATAAATAATATTTTATTAAATGATATAAAATTCATAAAAATAGAGCTTTTGGGAAAATAAATAGTAAAATTTCAATTATTTAATAAATTATCCATTGGGGATTATTTTTACAGTTTATCATAACTATATTATACTTTTAGTGTAAAAACACAAGTAGACACAATAAGTGTTAAAATGTTTAACTAAGCGTAAAACCCAAATAAGAATGCTTATTTTGTAACCTAGTTATGTTTATAATTTATTGGTTGAGGTTATTTAGACCCATATTCATCGTCGAATCGAAATAGAAATCATTTTAAAAATTTAAAATTAAAAAACAATTTAAAATAAATTAATATTTTCAGATCTTCCAAAAGTGCCCCTCACCTCTCTTATAAAAGGTTGCTTCTATGTATAACTAATTAACATGTATAAATCCATTTTTCTCTTCCAAACCCATCCCATTTCCCCTCTAAAAATACCTCACTACATTTTATATTATATACTTTTGGATTAAATCCATTCTATGGTGTCCATCTGTGCAAATCAAAAGGAGACACCTATAAAAGAGGTAACTATTTTATCACATATCTCAAAGTTCATTCCCTTTTATATATTCTATTTCTATGTTTTTTCATAAACAAGTAATAAATAAAATACGATTCATATAAATATATTTTATTATAATCATGGTGCAACAATATTCTTCATTTTATCTATCCTAATAATAACAATATCACCGAACATTCGTACGTACGAATTACCGTCTCAACGCAGTGGTGTAATTTTTTATTGAAATATAATTTATAATAATCGGTATGACGATGAGTTTAATGGATATTTATAATAAATTTATCATGATATTGTTTATTTAAAATTCATATTATATCTAATTATATACCATTTAACTATTAATTTAATTACACTGTCGGTCGTGTGTACGTACGACATATCATCTCTACACAACACTATGATTCATCTTCCACATTTACCATTCAAGAATGATTATAAAAATATATATTATTAATTAATAATAAATATATTAATAATAATGATACTAGAATAATATATATATATATATATATGTAATTCACTTACTTCCATTCAAAATGACACGAAAACAGAAACATCGTTCATGCGTACGTACGAACTACCATCTCCATGAACAGTGTTTAAATTTCCTATATGTATATATTGTATAAATATATTTATATATAATTAATATATATTATATATAAATAATTTTATATATTATGGAACTAATTATATTAATATCTATGTAATTTGATGAAGAATAAAATGTCAAAATGTGTACGATAATGAAACTGATTATTACACGAAATGATTTTTCAACATGGAAATTTTTAATAAATGGGTAATATACTTCCATAAAATAATCATAAAATTTGTAATAAATATTATTATGATTATTATTTAGGTTAATAATATGTTTAAAATCATTACAATGGAGTTTCAGACACATAAATAGAGTATCAAACATAAGGTAAGGGAATTCTGTCTCACTTTTAATTTTTTGAGATACAATCCATGTTCACCAACTATTTATTTTTTGTAGTGTATTCAATACCCATATTATGTTTGATATAATTAATAAATTTATATTCATGGTATTTAATTATTCCTTTGATGATATTGTTCTTATAATTTATATGTTCTATGGTGTATGGGATCCTTTGAATATTTTAAGAATTAAAACTTTCTCTATTTCAATGTATTTGATATTATCATACATATTCATTTATTTTTAAATAAATGGTTAAAAAAATTATATGTATATAAAGGATTATAAATAACATTTTATGTCTATTTATAATATTAATCAATATTTTTCAAAAATAAATCGTTTATGGTTTTTATATAAGTTTTAATTTTATAGTATCATTATTATGTGAGGTTGTTTATATATAAGTAACTACTGGGATAAACTTATCATCCACATCCATGTTTCTTAATATTAATTTCAAAAAATTATAGAAATTTTATTAAAGTCATTTTTAACAATGATTGAATTTTTATAAAATGTTTTGAATGAAATATTTCCTTTATTTTCAAAATGAGGTACATTATTACCTTTTCGAAAAATTAAGTTCAGGAATATTATTGGAGAATTAGTGAGTCCAAAGGAAATCACTTTGAACTCATAGTGCCCCTCATTCCAAATTCAGTCATAGGAATATTTTCACTCCCCACCATTAATTGGTGATATTCCGACCAATGTTATACCATAGATAAATACATGTAACCACATAGTTTATCAAAAAAACTAATATATTTTTGGATGAGGATACTTTTTATTTATCATGTTTTTTTTGAGATCACAATAATCAATGCAGAGGGCCCTCCCTTCACACTTATTCTTGATGAAGAGGATAGGTTGACCCCATGGTGAAGCACTCAGTCATATAAAACCTTTTTCTTTATTGTCTTGAAACTGCATCTTCAGTTATTTTAACTCAAAGGTGGACATTATATAATATGTCTTGGATATAGGTAAATATACAGTATTAAGTTCAATTGAGAAACCATCATCTATATAACGGGGAAGACAATAATGACCAACCTTTTTATTAATGAAAATTTTACTATATCTAATTAAATTTCATATTATGTATAATGGTTATATAAGACATATTCACTTATTCATTTTGATGATTTTGGATTTCAAAATACCATTAAGAATTATTACTATGTCTAATATATCCATTGAACAGTGATCACATGAATAGTATAAATATAGGGCTTTAACAAATCCAATTTACTCAGACAAAATAAGTGATGGGCACATACATTATAATTGCTCCTTATGAATCCCATTTATTAGAACTCGGAAAGGATGTGGTGTCATAGAGTTTCCCTCATGTCCAATCCCAATCTGAGCTTCACTACATTAAGTTTGAATGAAACTGCCTACGGGTGAACTGGATGTTAATAGAGTTTACCAACCGAGTGATGTTTTCTGATCCACCACAAGATTCTTGCACCATTGCACAACATACCCTTAGGTCTTATGCAAGTGTTATAAGAGGTTATGTAAAACTATCCTATAACTATGCTTATGTGCATTATTTTTTTGTAGAATAAATAATATACGATCATTTAATTACTGTTACTTTGAAAATAATTTTTGAAGAAAAATTAGTATTCATAATTAATATTCAATTAAGGAACCTATTTTTATGAATTAAGGGATTTTTTAATTAAATAATATTTTAATGAAATATTTTTACTAAATTACTTTTGATTAAATATAAATGATCATAGAATTTTTATGAATATAATTGTGATTTTTATTATGGTTTGAAACTCGTTTTTGTCAAAACCCATGAATTTCAGATAAAAGTTTGTTTTTCATTTAAAAGTAAAAATTCACATATATAGAAAATTATTTAGCCAAAGGAATATTATTTTTAATTTAGATGTCGAAATTATCCAATGGTGAATGTTTCATAATTTTCTGAGATGGTAAAAATTTTGTGTAACATTTAAATACCGTTTAATTATGTAATTTGTTTATGACATAATAATTACCCAATAGTGATGTAATAAAATTCTATAAATGGGATGATCGACCAGTATATGTTTTATCTTGAAAATAATATGATTTTAGAATTTTTTTGATTAAATTTATGGCACCTTAGTGGACCCTCCAAGACTTTTAAAACATTTTATCATTTTAAAACAATTTCCTTGAGAGTGTGACACACCTCCACAAAATAAAGCCTAATATTTTAATGTGTTATGACATTTAACTTATATAATAATGTTTTACAATCCCCTTTTTGTAGAAACCATGGGAAAAAACAATGGGTTGGTTTGTGATTTTGATTAGTTTAATGTGTGGTGTCCAAAACCTAATGAATAAAGAATTACCTCTCCATTCCTATATAAAAACACCCAATATCCAACATAATTCTCACTAAAGACCTTTATAGGTCTACCAAACACTTCCAAAATATCTATAGAATCCTCTAAAAGTGCATAAAGCTCCCATGACGCCTATCTCAAGCCTCTCTAATGTCTTTGGGATCAGACTTTCAAGTAAGGGATTTCTTCGTTCATTAATTATGTCCAAGTTTCCTTATATTGGAATGCCATTTTATTTTCAATTAAAAATGTTATGGTATGATTTTTATCCTCCCATATACTTCCATACTTATTTTTTAATGATGATATACCCCTTTCTCTCCCATTAATTCCTACCATGTACACCCATTTCCATGCTGAAATTTCGTAATAGATTTCTTCCTCTCTAATTTTTGTCCATGTTAATTTATGTTTCTATACAACTGTATTTTTCATTAAAAATGTTGGGTTATGATTTCAATCCCCCCCTATACTTCCCTCGTTATTTTTATGGATGATAGACCCATTTTCTCTCATTAATTTTACCCACATACACCCATTACCGTGCTGAAATTCTGTAAGGGATTTATCTATCTTCATTTACATTCAAGAAATTGTATTGTTCTTTGAATCTAAATTATATTACATATGTTGGGAACTGTATCTATAAGACACCAAAATTTCCATTTCATGAAAATATGATGAGACACACCTTTCTCTCTCATCGACGATTTTTATGAATTCTTATGTCACGCTATTATGCTGCCGAAATTGCACTGCGATTTTCCAAGCCAAAGTTGTTGTGTAGTGAATACCATGTTCATTTCTCTATCAAGGGTATTAACCATTAGGAACATTTTCATATTTATTATAGAGATTCATTTATTATTTCCAAATTCTTTTATCATGGAATAAATTATTATGTTTCCTAAATCCATGTTATATGATCCATGTGGAACACTCATGCATGAAATGAAATGATTAAGAAGGGTGTGCCCTGATAATGCTCTAATGCATTGGGTAATGATAAATACCATGATACGTCAAGTGAAACAAGGGTTTAATCATGGTAATTCATATTCAATGAGGGTTTACTCATGCTCCATGTGCAATGGGCCATGGCTCCTGCTAATATCATATTAACTGTTGTTTCTACATTTCCATGTTATGATAATCATTCTATATAATTTATTTATGTTATTGTTTACCTTGTGCTCCATTGATATGCCAATAACCTAAATTTTACTATATTATTATGTTTATTCCTTGTTTACTCCCTTAATAGTCTTTATATATCACCCTTTTCTAATTCATGTTCTTAGGTTTTCCAATGCAATGCAAAGAACGAAAGAATGTTGAGGTAAAAGAAGTTTTCAATATAGATTATGTATTTTATGTTCTATGTTTTTATGTAATGTTCCTAAGACACAAATAAACCATACCTCTTGATCTTATATCTTGCATCAATGGAGTTATTTATGTAATAAATTATGTATAAGTGTGAAATAATGAGCATGTTTTTTATGGTTTGTATCGGATTATAGGTTTAGTTATTTTTGGGATTAGGATTGGAAAACCCTAGTGAAAGCCTTAGAGATAAGATTGAGTTTAATAAAAATCATCCCTAAATTTTGGTGAGTATTGAGTAAGTGGTTTATAAAGAAAATACAACCCTTTCAGAATATGAGCAGGTAGAGGTGGATCTTTCCCATATGTATCTAAGGGTAAAACCCGAAAACACCACTTTGAGAAAGACTTGAATGAGAACTGGTGCATGACAACATGACTTAATGCAATCATTATTATGACACTCCCGTGAGATAGGATTTGGTAAATTTATAAACATAGTATGAACTATTATTAAAAGAATAAAGAAAATAAAATTCCTAAGAAAATTAGATGAAAAGTAGATAATGGATTACATAGATTGATAGATATAAATTCATATGTTAATTATATAAGTTTAATTTATAAGTCATCCATTTTTCTCTTTGGATTTCCCTTTATGTGTTACCCCAAACTTTCCTTTTATTTTTTCCAATGGCGGGTAATATGGGGACTCATTCTAAAAATTGTTTGGAAGATTAATGTGACGACTGATCTAATGAGATACCCAATCTGATGGGAGTGGGAATTGAAAATATTGTCATGATACTCTCTCAGTTAACTCATGTTTTGAATAGAATCAGGGGTCAAGAGGAATTTTCAACCCCCCATGAAATATAAAGAAGAAATTGAGAGATTCCTGATACAAAGGCCTAATACTCTTAATGGATTATCTAATCCCTTAATCACTAAACAATGTTTCCACTCCATTTAGAAAAACTTTTCCATCCATCAATGTTCCAAACAAGAGAATGTTATTCTAGATAATTATCGTATGAAGGGTGTAACTGATCAATGGGTTATATTGATAAAAAATACAATGCTTGAGGAAGAGATTAAGGTATTGGAATGGAAGGATTTCCAGAAATTGTTTTCAATAAATTTTTTCCCTGTACCCTCTAACATAAGATGGAAAGGGACTTTCATGACCTTAAGAAAAATGACGAAAAATCCATCAGAGAATATGAGTCAAAATTCTACAGGCTTGCATGATATGCCTATGGCTTTGTCGTTACCTCCGAATAGAAGGTTGAACATTTCATTGGTGGGAAAAAAATAGACTCTGGAAATCCCTTGTGATCCGTGACATTGAGAACTATGAATAAATTGTTTAATGTTCCCCCAATGTCAAAATGGCGATTGACGAATCTCAAGGGTTTCATAGGGATAAGATTCATAAGGTGTACTTTATTCCTGACAGTCTGATGGATAAATTCAACTATGCTAAGAAAATTCCTCCACTTTACAATGGATCATAAATAAGAACCCCAGATATTGCCTGAAGTGGATGACGAAATGCTTTAGGTGTGGAAGACAAGGGAACCTCACCATTAATTGTTGACAAGACAAACCCATGGCTATGATAAAGGATAGGAACCCTATATTCGACCCTCAACGAGTTGTTCATTTCTTCAAATACAATGAACCACGACACATTAGAAACCAATTACCTAAGCCAAGGGTTTTCAGAGGCAAAAAAAAACCTCCAAGGTAGAAAGGTTGAGATTTTTTCCATCACAACCACTGAAGTCAACCCCAACAATGAAGTGGTGAAAAGTACAGTAGTTATTTATTCAATAATAGAAAACAGAAATTTTCATTCTAGTTCTACACATTTATTTATATCCTAAATGTTTATTAGAACAATACAAACACCACAAAAAAATCATGGAAGTAAATATATCGGTGAAAATAGAAAATGGGGAAATCATTGTAACCCATGAATATAACTCCTCATGTGTCATAATTTGTGGATTGAACTACCTGAAGAACCCTATCCTACTCTCTCTAGTGGAATTTGATGAAATTTTTGTCATGGATTGGGTTTCCTTATATAGAGCCAACATAATTTTTTGTCAGTGGAAAATCACTCTCTATATGGTGAATCGACCCCCGATTCACTACAAGTGAAAGGAGGAGGATGAATCTTCTTTAGCACCATCATCTCGAGCATGAACATTACTGCCCTATGAGCACACTTATATGTATTAGATGATTGAGTCTGTGAAAGTAACCATACTATTGTGAGGGAATTCACAGAAGTGTTTCTCGAGGAATTTACTAGTCTTCCTCCAAGAAGAGATGATGAATTATCAATTGATTTTATACCTGGGGCATTTCGAATATCCAAGACTCCATATAGAATGGATGTTGTATAGTTTGAGGGTAACACCCCGAGCTTCCACGATATGCTTCTCATTCAATATTGCAATAGCTTGCATTGTACGCAACTTCGAGTTCTAAAACACCGCGACTAATCAAAGTAGCCATTATGAATAGAAATAACCACTTTTTAAAATTATAGAAATTTTATATTTCAAAATGGACTTCATTTTTGTATTCGTAATATCAAAATTATCCTAAGTTGAATTTTTTGTAGCTTTCTGAGAACTTCCAATTTTTTTATGAATAGTGAAAAATACTTAAAACAACTTTTTTAATGAAAATAATTTACTATGATAAATTATAATATATAGTGGTTTTAAAGTATAATTAGAATATATTTTTACCATTTTATCCAATGGTGGTCATTATAATTAATTTAACATTTAAATTGGGCATGAACATTTGTCAATCTTTTGATATAAAGTGCTTCTCAAAAACACGCTATTTGTTGTGACAGCGGTAATTAATTATAAAATTAATTAATGCAACTTATATGTTTGGAATTTTGTAAAATATACATCATTTTTGAAATCGGAATATCAAATATAGCTTAGGGTGAAATTTTGGCATTATTCTGAAAAACATCAATTTTTGATGAATAGTGAAACCACTAAGTGGTTGTTAAAAAACAGATTTTTCGTTAAAATGAAACATTACCACTTCTGTTTTTTGAATTTCAAAAATCCGACATACATGGTTGTCATTAAGAAGTAAAATGTGGTTCAATGAGATTAAAACAATTTTTTGGTGAATAGTAACTTTTAAGTTCTTAATCGCGATTAGAGGTAATTAGTGTAGTTTAAGGTAAAAATAATGTTTTAATAATATGAGATGAGATTAACACATGTACTACCCTCATTGGATGTGCCATGGCCGACCAAGACAATCCATGGGTCAACTTGGGGACCCCATGGAGCCACTTTAGTTGGAAAATGACATAAATACCTTTTATTTAATGTTAAAGTAAAAAATGACACAAACATGAAATGTTTTACTAAAACAATTTTTACATGGGGTTATACAAGTCATATTTTTGACTATAAAAAGTCATTTTAAATCTAAATAGTTTTTCTACATCATTGTATTTTTTTTAAATTATTAGACATTAAATAAATTAAATTATTTATGATATCATTATCATGCAGCGATGACCTCATTATTTAACGATTTTAATAAAATGAAAAGAAAATGTACAATCCAAGGATTACACTTGTCCAAAGACTATTGTATGGGTATATTTTGAACCCATATCACCTTATACACGAATTATATAAGTGTGGGACCTTTAGAATCCGAAAAGCATTGTATAATAATGTAAAATTCTCTTACTTTCCAAGAGTGCCCCTCCTCTCCTCTTATAAAAGGCCCCCACCTCTACCACCTCATTCACACTTTCAAGCTATTTGGCTCCGCCAACGTCTGCCAAATTACCCTCCCAAATTCCCTCCCTTACTCCTAGAAGACTCACTTTGGGCAGAATTCTTCCCAAGGAAGCCTTTGGCTCAAATCAAAAAGAGTTACCCGATTTTAAGGTAATGTCTTTTCTAATGTTGTTTTGTTTTATTTTTTTTCTCCAACCCCCTAAACACTTTTTATTCATTTCTTTTGTAACAACACCAGTATCCTCAATATACTAGGATGTTGTTATAAAAACGATTCAAGCTACACTTACACACACATACATATAATGGTTAAAGAACATACAATTTCTGTGGATGGCGAATTTTTGCCTCACGAAACGATGATTGTTCAACACTCATATAACACCTCTAATGGTGGCCATTATGATGACACTATTTTTATATATGATATATATTATGTTTTTGTTTTCCTTATGATTTTTTGTTTTTCATTTATGGCATACCTTTATGGTTTCCATTATGGGTAAACGCGATATTTTCATTTTAGGAAGTGCGGACTACTGTAACACCTCGAGCTTCCACAATACGCCTCTCTTTCAATAGCTTGCATTGTACGCATGTTCGAGTTCTAACACACCGCGACTAATCAAAGTAGCTATTATGAATAGTAATAACCACTTTTTAAAATTATAGAAATTTTATATTTCAAAATGCACTTCATTTTTTTATTCGTAATATCGAAATTATCCTAAGTTGAATTTTTTGTATCTTTTTGAGAACTTCCAATTTTTTTATGAATAGTGAAAAATACATAAAACAACTTTTTTAATAAAAATAATTTATTGTGATAAATTATACTATTTAGTGGTTTTAAAGTATAATTAGAATATATTTTTACCATTTTATCCAATGGTGGTCATTAGAATAAATTTATCATTGAAATTGGGCATGAACAATTGTCAATCTTTTGATATAAATTATTTCTTAAAAACACGCTATTTGTTGTGACAGTGGGAATTAATTATAAAATTAATTAATTAAAATAATATGTTTGGAATTTTTTAAAATAGACTTCATTTTTGGAATTGGAATATCAAATATAGCTTAGGGTGAATTTTGGGGATTTTTCTGAAAAACTTCAATTTTTGATGAATAGTGAAACCACTAAGTGGTATTTATAAAAAATGATTTTTCGTTTAAATGAAATTTTACCACTTCTGTGTTTTGAATTTCAAAAATCCGAAATAAATGGTTGTCATTAAGAAGTAAAATGTGGTTCAATTAGATTAAAATAACTTTTGGTGAATAGTACCTTTAATGTTCTTAATCGCGATTAGAGGTAATTAGTGTAGTTTAAGGTAAAAATAATGTTTTAATAATATGAGATGAGCTTGAAACGTGTCCTACCCTCATTGTATGTGCCATGGAAGAACAATACAATCCATGGGTCAAATTGGGGGCCCCGTGGAGCCACTTTAGTTGGAAAATGACATAAATACTTTTATTTAATGTTAAAGTAAAAAATGACACAAACATAAAATGTTTTACTAAAACAATTTTTACATGAGGTTATACAAGTCATATTTTTGACTATAAATAGTCATTGGAAAGATAAAAAGATTTCCTACATCATAGTAGTTTTTTTTAAAAATTTTAGACATTAAATAAATTAAATTATTTATGACATCATGATGATGCAGCGATGACCTCATTATTTAACGATTTAAATAAAATAAAGAGATAATGTAAAATCCAAGGAATAAACTTGTCAAAAACCTATTGGATGAGTATATTTCGAACCCTTATCACCTTATCCTCGAATTATATAAGTGTGGGACCTCTAAAATCTGATACTCATTTTATAATAAAGTGACTTTTCCTTACTTTCCAAGTGTTCCCCTCCTCTCCTCTTATAAAAGTCCCCCACCTCTACCACATCATTCACACATTCAAGCCATTTGGCTCGGCCATCCTATGCCCAAATACTCTCCCAACTTCCCCCTATTACTCCTAGAAGCCTCAATTTGGGCATAATTCTTCCCAAGGAAGCCTTTGGCTCAAATCAAAAAGAGTTACCCGATTTTTAGGTAATGTCTTCTCTAATGTTGTTTTGTTTTATTTAGTTTCTCCAACCCATTAAACTCTTTTTATTCCTTTATTTTGTAACAACACCAGTATCTACAATATACTAGGATGTTTTTATTATAATTCTTTGGTTTACACATACACACACCTTTGTCTAATTGTTAAAGAACATACTGTTTCTGTGGGTGGCGAAATACTGCCTCACGAAACGATGATTGTTCAATATTATTTTAACACCTCTAATGGTGGCCATTTTGATGACACTATTTTCATATATGACATATATATAATGTTTATGTTTTCATTATGATTCTTTATTTCTCATTTATGTCATACCTTTATGATTTCTATTATGTGTAAACACGGTAATTTAATTTTAGGAAGTGCGGACTACCTCCCCCTCAAAGTGATTTGAATCGTTAATGCCATATGTGGGATGTATAAATGATGGATTAAATGTTATTATACACTATATTATACTGAAATTGTATTATAAATTTATATCATTATGATTTCATTCCATTAAATACAAAATATAAATGAAAGTAGCGTTCATGCGTACGTACGACTTACCATCTCCATGAACGGTGCATTTCATTTCTTACCTCTAAATGTTACGTAATATTATGAATGAATGTATATACTGGATATATATGATATATATGATATCTATATCATGAATATAATTCTGGATATAATGGATATTTCACCACATGAACAACTTGTAATTATAAGAAGTTTATTTTTGACTCAAGTCCCAAAGATCGAAAAAACGACCGTTATTAACTTAAATAATTACATAATGTTCATAACATTGTAATAAGTGATAATGGTTCTTAATAAGGTAGATATTAACTCTAGTTTATTATTCAGGAGGTTAAAGAACGGTTGAGTCATGTCGGACACGAGGTAAGGGAACTTCCTAACCCAATTTCTATTCTTTGGGTTAATCTCCTACTTTCAAATTATGTCATGATATTATTATGTCCTATCTTACATTTGTACTCTATTTATGTGTACTTATAGTGAATACACATAATAGATTTATTTTATTTTTAAAATGATCTTTTTAAGGACTTTTTCTCAATCTCCTTTCATTGAGGCATATTTGGTTTTATACATAACTTTATTTTATATGGTGTATAAACCCCTTTGACTTTTACAAAAGGAATCTTTTTATACGAAGCATTTTACTAAAAGACAAAAAGGAATGTTTTTCTTGTTGTATGTATGCGGCGACAATGACTTCTCCGCCGCCTTAACCATTATTTGAGTTTCGGCTTCCTCTACAAGCCATACCTTTTTTAAAAAAAGAAATAAATACCATGTTTTAATTTTCTTTTATTTTGGTAATAAAAATGGTTTTGAAAGTGTTTTTATTATATAAATGTGTTGTATTGATATCTTGTGATTGGAATGTGGAAATGTTATGTTTCCTTTATGCATGTTTTATGTGATACGATTATGTTATGGATTATGATATGTTTAAACCTGTTCATATGAGGAATGCATTGGACTTAATAAGTGACGGGTGGAGCCCGATGTAGCTCCTCGATGCATCGGCTGGTCTCATGAGACAAACTAGTGTCTTGGCATGAGGCCTTGACAAAATCTTATTTGTGGTCTTGGCACGAGGCCTTGTCTACGTGGTTATGATAGTCTGACATTATGCATTCCATCATTATGAAAGTGGTTATTGATATTGCATGTGATTATTCGACCAGTAGAATATCCATGTGAATAAGTAAATGGCATTATCTCATTTTACTTTTGCAATATTATATTGAAGTTCATGTTTAAAAGGCTTTTGTTTTAGTTATAAATTACCTTAAATGTTAATGTTTATTTATGAAAGCTTCCACAATATTGTTATCCTTACTGAGCATCTGAGCTCACCCCTTTCAATGTTTTAATATTTTCCAGGATGTGAAGAAGTATTTTATGAATGACCTGTAGGGATAGTCAGAAGAGGATATGAGTGTGGAATATGTAGACTTTGTTATTGTAGTTTTTCACCTTATGATGTAATGTAACACTTATGAATGTATCTAGTGTTTCAAAGGCTACTAAACTAATCGGTCTTTCGAGACTTGATCTTTTGTGATCATGCCAATGTTAGGAAGTAATGCACCGACTCTGGGTAACTGGGGTCGGGGAGTTACAGTTGGTATCAGAGGCAGTTTAGTGCTAACCTTGGAAGCTAGATTTAGATAAACTCTGATTAGAGCACATAGCCCAAAGATAGACTTTGAGGATTAGTATAGAAGAACTTCCTAGAAGTTTGGTATTATAGTGATTTTGTGAGTTTTCCGAGCAATACATCCCTGTCTGGATAAGAGCAGGTAGAGGTGGCTCTGGCACAGATGTACCTAGGGGTAAAACCCGAAAACACCTCTTTGAGCTAGACTCGAACGGGAACTGGTGCACGACAATGGGCCTTGCTGCACTCTTGGTTAAGACACTCCCGGGGGATTTTCTTAGGATAATTCTCATTTCTTTACAAACCACTATGAAGGGTTATGAGTATATACTTCCTCAAAGAAAACTTTTTTATGATTATGGATTATATCCATAAAATAGTTCAATTAGTGTTCAGTGTTTTACAAGTACGGAATTATGTATTTTGATTCATAAACTATTCTAGTTTATGCCATTGTTTAGAAATGGCCCCTAGTGGAAGGAATGGAAACCGTATCAATACACGCACTCCGTGTAGGGATTGCCCTCCTGCTCAAGATAATTATTGTGGAGCTGGAGATACAACTGGTGCTGATCAACTTATTACCATACTGGGACAACTCACTCAGGTTATGAATAATAACCTTACTCGTATGGATCACCCTAATCCGCAACATGGATGATCAATGTTAGACCGCTTCATGAGGAAACAACCACCAACATTTAATGGGGGTTCAAATCCGTTAGTAGCTGAGAAATGGATAAACTCTTTAGAGAAAATATTCCACGCCTTGGAGAGTAGCGAAAGGGAGAAGGTTGTCATGGCAGCTTACCGCCTCACTGGAGATGCCGATCAATGGTGGTCATTGATTCAAAATAAAAAGGAAGATGAATAAGTATCAAGTATGGAATGGAGAGAGTTCAAAGATCTTTTCTTAGAAAAATACTTTCCACATGACCATCGAGCATATATGGAAAGGCAATTTCTGAGTCTAAGACAAAAGGAGGATGAGAATGTCGCAAAGTATGAGGCTAACTTTACAAGGTTAGCGAGGCATGCAAAAGATTATATACGTAAGCCAAGATGTAAGATTGATTGTTTTTTTTTGATGGGTTAAAACCATTTCTTCATCGTGCATTAGTCTCACAAACATTCTCGTCATATGAAGACATTGTCTCATGTGCTATCAAGATAGAAAAGGAATTCTATAAATCATATGACAATAATGTAAAGCAAGAGAAGAAGATAACTGTGGAACAAGAGACAAATGAAGGGAAAAAGGGAAAGAAGGATTTTACATTATGTGATAATTGTGGGAAGAATCACCCTGGTACTTGCCTAAAAGGAGTGGGAGTTTGTTATAAATGTGGAGAAAATGGTCACCAGGCTCGTGATTGCAAGGGAAAGAAAGAGGCTATCAAAGTTGAATGCAACAATTGTAGAGAAATGGGTCATTATGAAAATGAATGTCCTAAGCTTCAGGGAAACGTACCTCAGAAAAGGCCAAGGGATCAATGCCAAGCTTATGTTGTTACTACAGATGAAGTTGAATAATTATTGTATTTGTGTTTTTGGACTCAAGAACTAGATTATGGTTATAAGAATAATGTGATATATATAAGGATTGTACTGCAGTACATGTTGTTTTCATTAAGGTTTTAATATGATTAAGGTAATCATATTTTTAGTATGTGACAATAAGAGAAAATTTTCTTTGTTTGGGGAATATGATGTTACAATTGATTTTGGAATTTAGAGACATTTTAGAGAAAGTCTGGACGGAGGTATTTTGGATAACTATTAAGGTTGGAATGGATTAATTTGAACCATGGATAGTATTGTTTAAGGTTAAAGCATTTCTGAAGATTATTTTTGGAATATTATAAAACTATAGTTTTAGGAAAAGGACAACCTGCAGGGTGGGGCATAACCCGTCGCGTCGGACAAAGCTGTAGGAATCGAACCCACAACCATAGTGCGACAAGACTTTATTACCCACCACTTGCCTACAGGAAGTCCCTGGTTATTACAAAATAGTTTTGGTAATCTAAATGGTATGTTCTAATATTTTTAACCTTGTACGGTTAGGATAAATATATTATTTTTGAGTTCTATTATATTTTTGAGTGAAAGATGAGTTTGTGGTAGAAATTAGTTGAAGGTTGAAACTCTACTTGTCAAGCATAAATTATATATATACCTATATCTTATTCTATGAATAAACTAATTCTTAAACTTTATTAAAGGGATATTAAAACAAAAAAAATGTGTTATCCTAATACCTTATGTCTTGTTGAACTGATGATGTTTTAAATCAACATTGATTGAAGGCTTTGAGGCCCTCAATTTGACACTTGTTTGTGATTGATGACCTCAATCACTCCCTATAAATATTTACGTTTTTCCTCTAATTATATGTCTTTAATTGCCACCAATGTTCTCCTTATCGAGATTATAATTTGGTGGTGACTTTTTCATTTCCCTTTCCCTCTTATTAAGGGTAAATTTTATTAACCTTATTTCCGATGTGGGTTTTCCACAAAGGTATTTTCTATTTTCAACCTTTTATTTTCAAAGAAAAATTTCAAATTGCGAGGACGCAATTTATTGAAGGAGGGAAGAATGAAACACCCCGAGCTTCCACGATACGCCTCTCTTTCAATAGCTTGCATTGTACACAAGTTCGAGCTCTAACACACCGCGACCAATCAAAGTAGCCGTTATGAATAGTAATAACCATTTTTTAAAATTATAGAAATTTTATATTTCAAAATGGACTTCATTTTTGTATTCATAATATCGAAATTATCCTAAGTTGAATTTTTTGTAACTTTCTGAGAACTTCCAATTTTTTTTATGAATAGTGAAAAATACTTAAAACAACTTTTTTAATCAAAATAATTTATTGTAATAAATTATACTATTTAGTGGTTTTAAAGTATAATTAGAATATATTTTTACCATTTTATCCAATGGTGGTCATTAGAATTAATTTAACATTGAAATTGGGCATGAACAATTGTCAATCTTTTGATATAAATTGTTTCTTAAAAACACGCTATTTGTTGTGACAGCGGGAATTAATTATAAAATTAATTAATGCAACTTATATTTTGCTGATTTTTTAAAATAGACGTCATTTTTGAAATCGGATTATCATATATAGCTTAGGGTGAATTTTTGGGATTTTTCTGAAAAACATCAATTTTTTATGAATAGTGAAACCACTAAGTGTATTTATAAAAACTGATTTTTCGTTTAAATGAAATTTTACCACTTCTGTGTTTTGAATTTCAAAAATCCGACATACATGGTTTTCATTAAGAAGTAAAATGTGGTTCAATGAGATTAAAATAACTTTTGGTGAATAGTAACTTCTAAGTTCTTAATCGTGATTAGAGGTAATTAGTGTAGTTTACGGTAAAAATAATGTTTTAATAATATGAGATGAGCTTGACACATGTCCTACCCTCATTGGATGTGCCATGGCCGACCAAGAAAATCCATGGTTTAACTTGGGGACCCCATGGAGCTACTTTAGTTGGAAAATGACATAAATACCTTTTATTTATTGTTAAAGTAAAAAATGACACAAACATGAAATGTTTTACTAAAACAATTTTTACATGGGGTTATACAAGTCATATTTTTGACTATAAATAGTAATTGGAAAGATAAAAAGATTTCCTACATCATAGTAGTTTTTTTATAATTTTTAGATATTAAATAAATTAAATTATTTATGACATCATGATAATGCAGCGATGACCTCATTATTTAATGATTTAAATTAAATAAAGAGCTAATGTAAAATCCAAGGATTACACTTGTAAAAAGCCTATTGGATGAGTGGATTTTGAACCCTTATCATCTTAGACTCTAATTATATAAGTGTGGGACCTCTAAAATCCGAAACTCATTTTATAATAAAGTGACTTTTCCTTACTTTCCAAGAGTGCCCCTCCTCTCCTCTTATAAAAGGCCCCCAACTCTACCACATCATTCACACATTCAAACCATTTGGCTCAGCCAAACTCTGCCCAAATACTCTCCCAACTTCACCCTCTTACTCCTAGAAGCCTCACATTGGGAAGAATTTCTTCCAAGGAAGCCTTTGGCTCAAATCAAAAAGAGTTATCTGATTATTAGGTAATGTCTTCTCTAATGTTGTTTTTTTTATTTAGTTTCTCCAACCCTTAAAATCTTTTTATTACTTTATTTTGTAACAACACCAGTATATAAAATATACTAGGATGTTTTTATGATAAGGATTTGGTTTACACATACACACACCTTCGTCTAATAGTTAAAGAACATACTGTTTCTGTGGGTGGCGAAATACTACCTCACGAAACGATGATTGTTCAATATTCTTTTAACACCTCTAATGGTGGCCATTTTGATGACACTATTTTCATATATGACATATATATTATGTTTATGTTTTCATTATGCTTCTGTATTTCTCATTTATGTCATACCTTTATGATTTCCATTACGTGTAAACACGATAATTTCATTTTAGGAAGTGCGGACTACCGCCCCCTCAAAGTGATTTGAATCGTTAATGCCATATGTGGGATGTATAAAGGATGGATTAAATGTTATTATACACTATATTATACTGGAATTATATTATAAATTTATATCATTATGATTTCATTCCATTAAATACGAAATATATATAAAATTAGCATTCATGAGTACGTACAGCTTACCATCTCCATGAACGGTGCATTTCATTTCTTACCTCTAAATGTTACGTAATATTATGAATGAATGTATATACTGGATATATATTATATATATGATATCTAAATCATGAATATAATTCTGGATATAATGGATATTTCATCACATGAACAACTTGTAATTATAAGAAGTTTATTGTTGACTCAAGTCCCAAAGATCGACAAAACGACCGTTATTAACCTAAATAATTACATAATGTTCATAACATTGTAATAAGTGATAATGGTTCTTAATAAGGTAGATATTAACTCTAGTTTATTATTCAGGAGGTTAAAGAACGGTTGAGTCAAGTCGGACACGAGGTAAGGGAACTTCTTAACCCAATTTCCATTCTTTGGGTTAATCTCCTACTTTAAAATTATGTCATGATATTGTTATGTCCTATCTTGTATTTGTACTTTATTTGTGTGTACTTATAGTGAATATACATAATAGATCTATTTTATTTTAAAAATAATCTTTTTAAGGACTTTGTCTCAATCTCCTTTCATTGGGGCATATTTGGTTTTATACACAACTTTCTTTTATACGGCGTATAAACCCCTTTGACTTTTTCAAAAGGAATATTTTTTATACGAAGCGTTTTACTAAACGACAAAAAGGAATGTTTTTCTTGTCGTACGTATGTGGCGACAATGAATTCTCCACCACCTTAACCATTATTTGAGTTTTGGCTTCCTCTACAAGCCATACCTTTTTTTAAAAGAGAAATAAATACAATGTTTTAATTTTCTTTTATTTTGGTATTAAAAATGGTTTTGAAAGTGTTTTTATTATATCAATGTGTTGTATTGATATCTTGTGATTCGAATGTGGAAATGTTATGTTTCCTTTATTCATGTTTTATTTGATACGATTATGTTATGGTTTATGATATGTTTAAACCTGTTCATATGATGAATGCATTGGACTTAATAAGTGACGGGTGGAGCCCACTATAGCTCCTCGATGCATCGGCAGGTCTCATGAGACAAACTAGTGTCTTGGCACGAGGCCTTGACAAAATCTTATTTGTGGTCTTGGCACGAGGCCTTGGCTACGTGGTTATGACAGTTTGGCATTATGCATTCCATCATTATGAAAGTGGTTATTGATATTGCATGTGATTATTCGACCAGTAGAATATCCATGTGAATAAGTAAATGACATTATCTCATTTTACTTTTTCCATATTATGTTGAAGTTCATGTTTAAAAGGATTTTGTTTTAGTTATACATTGCCTTAAATGTTAATGTTTATTTATTAAAGCTTCCGCAATATTGTTATCCTTACTGAGCATCTGAGCTCACCCCTTTCAATGTTTTAATATTTTCCAGGATGTGAAGAAGTATTTTATGAATGACCTGCAGGGATAGTTAGAAGAGGATAAGAGTGTGGACTATGGAGACTTTGTTATTGTATTTTTTCACCTTATGATGTAATGTAACACTTATGAATGTATCTAGTGTTTCCTAGTCTACTAAACTAATCGGTCTTTCGAGACTTGATCTTTTGTGATCATGCCAATGTTACGAAGTAATGCACCGACTCTGGGTAGCTGGGGTCGGGGCGTTACAACTACCGCCCCCTCAAAGTGATTTGAATCATTAATACCATATTTGGGATGTATAAAGGATGGAGTAAATGGTATTATATGCTATATTATACTGGAATTATATTATACATTTATATCATTATGATTTCATTCCATTAAATATGAAATAGAAATGAAAGTAGCGTTCATGCGTACGTACGGCTTACCGTCTCCATGAACGGTGCATTTCATTTCATACCTCTAAATGTTACGCAATATTATAAATGAATGTATATACTGTATATATATGATATCTATGATATCTACATCATGAATATAATTCTGGATATAATGGATATTTCACAACATGAACAACTTGTAATTATAAGAAGTTTATTTTTGACTCAAGTACCAAAGATCGACAAAACGACTGTTATTAACTTAAATAATTACATAAAGTTAATAACATGGTAATAAGTGATATAAAAGGAATAATGACCATGAAAAATGTTCTTAAGTAAATACAAATTAACTCTAGTTTATTATTCAGGACGTTAAAGAACGGTCGAGTCAGGACAAGACGCAATGTAAGGGAACTTCTTAACCCAACTTCCATTCTTTGGGTTAATCTCCTACTTTCAAATTATGTCATGATATTATTATGTATTATTTTGTATTTTTACTTTCTTTATGTGTGCCTATAGTGAATACACATAATAGATCTATTTTATTTTAAAAATGATCTATTTAAGGACTTCGTCTCAATCTCCTTTCATTGAGGCATATTTGGGTTTATGGACAACTTTCTTTTATACGGTGTATAAACCCCTTTGACTTTTATGTTTATTCAAAAGGAATATTTTTATATGAAGAATTTTACTAAACGAAAAAAGGGAATGTTTTTCTTTCCGTACATATGTGGCGACAACGACTTCTCCACCGCCGTGGCCATTATTTGAGTTTCGGCTTCCTCTACAAGCCATCATTTTTTTAATGAAAAATAAATACAAAGTTTTAACTCTCTTTTATTTTGGTATTGAAAATGGTTTTTAAAGAGTTTTTATTATATCAATGTGTTGTATTGATATCTTGTGATTGAAATGTGGAAATGTTATGTTTCCTTTATGTATGTTTTATGTGATACGATTATGTTATGGTTTATGATATGTTGAAAACTATTCATATGAGGAATGCATTGGACTTAATAAGTGACGGGTGGATCCCACTATAGCTCCTTGATGCATCGGCAGGTCTCATGAGACAAACTAGTGTCTTGGCACGAGGCCTTGACAAAATCTTATTTGTGGTCTTGGCATGAGGCCTTGGCTACGTGGTTCTGATAGTCTGACATTATACATTCCATCATTATGAAAGTGGTTATTGATATTGCATGTGATTATTCGACCAGTAGAATATCCATGTGAATAATTAAATAGCATTATCTCATTTTACTTTTTCCGTATTATGTCGATGTTCATGTTTAAAAGGAATTTGTTTTAGTTATACATTTCCTGAAGTGTTTATGTTTATTTATGAAAGCTTCCGCAATATTGTTATCCTTACTAAGAATCTGAGCTCACCCCTTTCAATGTTTTAATATTTTCTAGGATGTGAAGAAGTATTTTACGAATGACCTACAGGGATAGTCAGAAGAGGATATGAGTGTGGAATATGAAGACTTTGTTATTAGTTTTTCACTTTATGATGTAATGTAACATTTATGAATGTATCTAGTGTTTCCAAGGCTACTAAACTAATCGGTCTTTCGAGACTTGATCTTTTGTGATCATGCCAATGTTACGAAGTAATGCACCGACTCTGGGTAGCTGGGGTCGGGGCATTACAGTTGGTATCAGAGGCCGTTTAGTACTAACCTTGGAAGCTAGATTTAGATAAACTCTGATTAGAGCACATAGCCTGAAGATAGACTTTATGGATTAGTGTAGACGAACTTCCTAGAATTTTGGTATTATAGAGATTTTGTGAGTTTTCCGAGCAATACATCCTTGTCTAGATACGAGCAGGTAGAGGTGGCTCTGGCACAGATGTACCTAGGGGTAAAACCTGAAAACACCGCTTTGAGCTAGACTCGAATGGGAACTGGTGCACGACAACGGGCCTTGCTGCACTCTTGGTTACGACACTCCCGGGGGATATGCTTTGGATAATTCTAATTTTCTTTATAAACCACTATAAAGGGTTATGAGTATATACTTCCTCAAAGAAAACATTTTTATGGATTATATCCATAAATAGTTCAATTTATGTTAAGTATTTTACAAGTATGGAATTATGTATTTCGATTCATAAACTAATCTAGTTAATGCCATTGTTTAGAAATGTCGCCTAGGGGAAGGAATGGAAACCGTATCAATGCACACACTCCATGTAGGGATTTCCATCCTGCTCACGATAATTATTGTGGATCTGGAGATACAACTGGTGCTGATCAACTTATTACCATACTGGGACAACTCACTCGGGTTATGAATAATAAACTTACTCGTATGGAGCACCCTGATCCGCAACGTGGAGGATCAATGTTAGACCGCTTCATGAGGAAAAAACCACCAACATTTAATGGGGGTACAAATCCGTTAGTAGCTGAGAAATGGATAAACTCCTTAGAGAAAATATTCCACGCCTTGGGGAGTAGCGAAAGGGAGATGGTTATCATGGCAGTTTACCACCTCACTGGAGATGCAGATCAATGGTGGTCATTGATTCAAAATACAAAGGAAGATGATGACATATCGAATATGGAATGGAGGGAGTTCAAATATCTTTTCTTAAAAAAATACTTTCCTCATGACCATAGAGCAGATATGGAAAGGCAATTTCTGAGTTCGAAACAAAAGGAGGATGAGAATGTCGCAAAGTATGAGGCCAACTTTACAAGGTTAGCGAGGTATGCTGCAGATTATATACTTAACCCAAGAGGTAAGATTGATCCTTTCTTTGATGGGTTAAAACCATTTCTCCGTCGAGCTTTAGTATCACAATCGTTCTCAATATACGAAGATATTGTCTCATGTACTATCAAGACAGAAAAGGAATTCTCTAAGTCTTATGACAACAAAGTAAAGCAAGAGAAGAAGAGAACGATGGAAAAAGGGACAGATAAAGGGAAAAAAGGAAAGAAGGATTTTACATTATGTGATAATTGTGGGAAGAATCACCCTGGTACTTACCTATAAGGAATGTGAGTTTGTTATAAATGTGGAGAAAAAGGTCACCAGACGCGTGATTGCAAGGGAAAGAAAGAGGCTATCAATGTTGAATGCTACAATTGTAGGGAAATGGGGAATTATGCAAAAGAATGTCCTAAGCGTCAGGGAAACTTACCTCAGAAAAGGCCAAGGGATCAAGGAAAATATTATGTTGTTACTACAGTTGAAGCAGAATAATTAATGTATTGGTGCTTTTCGACTCATGGATTATATTCTGGTTATTAGAATAAGGTGATATATATATATATAAGGATTGTACTGCAGTACTTTTTGATTTCAGTAAGGTTTTAATATGATGAAGGTAATCATATTTTTAGTATGTGACAAAAAGAGAAACATTAATTTGTTTGGGGAATCTGATAAATTGATTTTGGAATTAAGAGACCTTTTAGAGAAAGTCAGGACAGAGGTATTTTGGATAACTATAAAGGTTGGAGTGCATTAAGTTGATCTTTGTATAGTATTGTTTAAGGTTAAAAAATTTATGATGATTATGTTTGGAATATTATAATACTATAGTTTTAGGAAAAGGACAACCTGCAGGGTGGGGCATAACCCGTCGCGTCGGACAAAGCTGCAGGAATCGAACCCACAATCATAGTGCGACAGGACTTTATTTCTTACCACTAGCCTACATGAGGTCCCTGGTTATTACAAAATAATTTTACTAATCTAAATGGTATGTGTTAACATTTGGAAACTTATACAATTAGGATAAGTATAATATTTTTGAGTTCTATTATCTTTTTGAGTGAAAGATGGGTTGAAGGTTGAAACTCTAATTATCAAGCATAAATATATATATACCTATATCTTATTCAATGAATAAATTAATTCTTAAACTTTAGTAAATGGATATTAAAACAAAAAAATATGTTATCCTAATACCTTATGTCTTGTTGGACTGATGTTATTTTAAATCAACATAGATTGAAGGCTTTGAGGCCCTCAATTTGACAGTTGATTGTAATTGATGACCTCAATCACTCCCTACAAATATTTACGTTTTTCCTCCAATTATATGTCTCTAATTGCCACCAATGTTCTCTTAATCGAGATCATAATTGGGTGGTGACTTTTTCATTTCCCTTTCCCTCTTATTAAGGCTAAATTTTATTAATCTTATTTCCGATATGGGTTTTCCACAAAGGTATTTTCTCTTTTCAACCTTTTATTTTCAAAGAAAAATTTCAAATTGCAAGGACGCAATTTATTTAAGGAGGGGAGAATATAAAACCCCGAGCTTCCACGATACGCTTCTCATTCAATAATGCAATAGCTTGCATTATACACAACTTTGAGTTCTAAAACACCGCGACTAGTCAAAGTAGCCATTATGAATAGAAATAACCACTTTTTAAAATTATATAAATTTTATATTTCAAAATGGACTTCATATTTGTATTCGTAATATCGAAATTATCCTACGTTGAATTTTTTGTAACTTTTTGAGAACTTCCAATTTTTTTTTTATGAATAGTGAAAAATACTTAAAACAACTTTTTTAATAAAAATAATTTATTGTGATAAATTATACTATTTAGTGGTTTTAAAGTATAATTAGAATATATTTTTACCATTTTATCCAATGGTGGTCATTAGAAATAATTTAACATTGAAATTGGGCATGAACAATTGTCAATCTTTTGATATAAATTGTTTCTTAAAAACACGCTATTTGTCGTGACAGCGGGAATTAATTATAAAATTAATTAATGCAACTTATATGTTTGGAATTTTGTAAAATAGACATCATTTTTGAAATCAGAATATCAAATATAGCTTAGGGTGAAATTTTGGCATTATTCTGAAAAACATCAATTTTTCATGAATAGTGAAACCACTAAGTGGTTGTTAAAAAATTGATTTTTCGTTAAAATGAAACATTACCACTTCTGTGTTTTTATTTTCAGAAATCCGACATACATGGTTGTCATTAAGAAGTAAAATGTGGTTCAATGAGATTAAAATAATTTTTTGGTGAATAGTAACTTTTATGTTCTTAATCGCGATTAGAGGTAATTAGTGTAGTTTAAGGTAAAAATAATTCTTTAATAATATGAGATGAGATTGAAACATGTCCTACCCTCAATTGATGTCACATGGCCGACCAAGACAATCCATGGGTCAACTTGGGGACCCCATGGAGCCACTTTAGTTGGAAAATGACATAAATACCTTTTATTTAATGTTAAAGTAAAAAATGACACAAACATGAAATGTTATACTAAAACAATTTTTACATGGGGTTATACAAGTCATATTTTTGACTATAAATAGTCATTTTAAATCTAAAAATATTTACTACATCATAGTATTTTTTTTATAATTTTTAGACATTAAATAAATTAAATTATTTATGACATCATTATGATGCAGCGATGACCTCATTATTTAACGATTTTAATAAAATGAAAAGATAATGTACAATCCAAGGCATAAACATGTCCAAAGACTATTGTATGGGTAGATTTATAACCCTTATCCCCTTATCCACGAATTATATAAGTGTGGGACATTTAGAATCCGAAAAGCATTGTATAATAATGTAAAATTCCCTTACTTTCCAAGAGTGCCCCTCCTCTCCTCTTATAAAAGGCCCCCACCTCTACCACCTCATTCACACTTTCAAGCCATTTGGCTCTGCAAACCTCTGCCCAAATACCCTCCCAACTTCCCTCCCTTACTCCTAGAAGCCTCACTTTGGGCATAATTCTTCCCAAGGAAGACTTTTGCTCAAATCAAAAAGATTTACCCTATTTTAAGGTAATGTCTTCTCTAATGTTGTTTTGTTTTATTTTTCTTCTCCAACCCCATAAAAACATTTTATTCATTTCTTTTGTAACAACAACACTATCCTAAATATACTAGTATGTTGTTATAAGAATAATTCGAGCTACACTTACACACACCTACATCTAATGGTTAAAGAACATACTGTTTCTGTGGATGGTGAATTTTTGCCTCACGAAACGATGACTGTTCAACACTCATATAACACCTCTAATGGTGGCCATTATGATGACACTATTTTTATATATGATATATATTATTTTTTTGTTTTCCTTATGATTTTTTATTTTTCATTTATGGCATACCTTAATGGTTTCCATTATGGGTAAACGCGATAATTTCATTTTAGGAAGTGCGGACTACCGCCCCCACAAAGTGATTTGAATCATTAATACCATATGTGGGACGTATAAAGGATGGAGTAAATGGTATTATATGATATATTATACTGGAATTATATTATACATTTATATCATTATCATTTCATTCCATTAAATACGAAATAGAAATGAAAGTAGCGTTCATGCGTACGTACGGCTTACCGTCTCCATGAACGGTGCATTTCATTTCTTACCTCTAAATGTTACATAATATTATAAATGAATGTATATACTGTATATATATGATATATATGATATCTACATCGTGAATATAATTCTGGATATAATGGATATTTCACTACATGAACAACTTGTAATTATAAGAAGTTTATTTTTGACTCAAGTACCAAAGATCGACAAAACGACCGTTATTAACTTAAATAATTACATAATGTTCATAATATGGTAATATGTGATATAAAAGGAATAATGAACGTGAAAAAGGTTCTTAAGTAAATTGATATTAAATCTAGTTTATTATTCAGGAGGTTAAAGAATGGTCGAGTCAGGACAAGACGCAAGGTAAGGGAACTTCTTAACCCAACTTCCATTATTTGGGTTAATCTCCTACTTTCAAATTATGTCATGATATTATTTTGTATTATTTTGTATTTTTACTTTCTTTATGTGTACCTATAGTGAATACACATAATAGATCTATTTTATTTTAAAAATTATCTTTTTAAGGACTTCGTCTCAATCTCCTTTAATTGAGGCATATTTGGTTTTATACACAACTTTCTTTTATACGGTGTATAAACCCCTTTGACTTTTATGTTTATTCAAAAGGAATCTTTTTATACGAAGCGTTTTACTAAACAAAAAAAGGGAATGTTTTTATTTCCGTACATATGCGGAGACAACGACTTCTCTGCCGCCGTGACCATTATTTGAGTTTCGGCTTCCTTTACAAGCCATTATTTTTTTAATGAAAAATAAATACAATGTTTTAACTTTATTTTATTTTGGTATTGAAAATGTTTTTTAAAGATTTTTTATTATATCAATGTGTTGTATTGATATCTTCTGATTGAAATGTGGAAAATTTATGTTTCCTTTATGCATGTTTTATGTGATAGGATTATGTTATGGTTTATGATATGTTTAAAACTATTCATATGAGGAATGCATTGGACTTAATAAGTGACGGGTGGAGCCCGCTATAGCTCCTCGATGCATCAGTAGGTCTCATGAGACAAACTAGTGTCTTGGCACGAGGCCTTGAAAAAATCTTATTTGTGGTCTTGGCACGAGGCCTTGGCTACGTGGTTATGATAGTCTGGCATTATGCATTCCATCATTATTAAAGTGGTTATTGATATTGCATGTGATTATTCGACCAGTAGAATATCCATGTGAAGAAGTAAATGGAATTATCTCATTTTACTTTTTCCATATTATGTTGATGTTCAAGTTTAAAATGCTTTTGTTTTATATATACATTTCCTTAAGTGTTTATGTTTATTTATGAAAGCTTCTGCAATATTGTTATCCTTACTGAGCATCTGAGCTCACCCCATTCAATGTTTTAATATTATCCAGGATATGATGAAGTATTTTATGAATGAACTGCAGGGATAGTCAGAAGAGGATATGAGTGTGGAATATGAAGACTTTGTTATTAGTTTTTCACTTTATGATGTAATGTAACATTTATGAATGTATCTAATGTTTCCAAGGCTACTAAACTAATCGGTCTTTAGAGACTTGATCTTTTGTGATCATGCCAATGTTACGATGTAATGCACGGACTCTGGGTAGCTGGGGTTGGGGCGTTACATTGAGGAGTGGAAAAAACCACTACATGAGAATCTGGATAAAGTGTTCATATCTCTGAATGCTTCACCCTGGGGTTCACTAGTCAACTTCATCAAGAAGAAGGATGGTTCAATGCACCTTGGCATTGATTATCATGAGCTCAAAAAATCACGATAAAGAAAAAGTATCCTCTTCCATGAATTGATGACATGTTCATTCAACCTTTTGGAGAAAAATACTTCCCCAAGGTGGATTTGTAGTCAGGATAATACCTAGTAATGGTGTAGAAGGAGTATACCCCAAGATTACTTTTCATTCAATATATGGTATCAATGAATTCATAGTAATTCCTTTCGGATGCAATAATTCTTTATAAATCATCATGGACATGATGATTAGAGTCTTTAGATATTACCTCCACAAATCTATAGTAGTCTTTATAGATGATATTCTAATATACCCAAAAACCAAGGAGGAGCATGAGGGGAATCTAAGAATTGTAATAGAGACCTTGAGAATGGAGAAGGTCTACGAAAAGTATAGAAAATGTGAGTTTTGGTTAAAGGAGGTATCATTGTTGGGTCTTATAATGACAAGAAATGATTTATCTATGGATCCCTCTAATATTGTTATACTAGAGGGATGGACAAGGCCAACATTGGTAACAAATATTTGTATCTTCCTGGGGTTATCTTGATATTATCGATGATTTGTGGGAAATTTCTCATGATTATCAAACCCTCATACCAATATAACTAAAAAGGTACTCAAGTTTTCATGAAGTGACGAATGTGAAAAGGACTTCAAGGAGTTAAAAATGAGGCTAATCACTACACTCGTGATCACACTACCCCCAAGTGGAGAAGTTTTTGTGGTATTTAGTGATGCATCAAAAAAGGGCATGGGATGTGTGTTGATGAAAAAAGAAAAAGTCATTTCCTTTGCTACATGGAAATTGAAATTTCATAAGCACAACTATCCAACACATGATTTGGAGTTGGTTATAGAAATATTCGCTAGGAAAATATGTCGGGATTACCTTTTTGGGGAGAAGTTTGAAATATATATTGATAATAAAATCCTCAAGTATATATTCACATAGAAAGAGTTTAATATATGCCAATGAAGATGGTTTTAGATGATTGAATACTATGACTTCTCAATCCATTACCACCCTAGGAAAGTGAACAAGGTGATATCTGATCTATGTATAAAGGACCAACCAATTATATCATTGATGAGAATCTAAAAGGACCCAATCTTCCTATATTTGATTAAAATGGAAATGTGAATCATAAAGATGGGTACATCATCAATCCAGCCGTCTCTTTTAGAAAGGTTAGATAAAGCTCAAAAGGTTTATGTGGGACATCAGAAGAAAGTGGAAACAATCTAAAATGGGAAATCCTTAGAGTTTAATGATAATAATGAAGGAATTGTGTTATTTGGGACAAGACTATGTGTTCCATAAAATCCGTACTTAAATAATGAACTTTTAGATGATGCACATAGTTCTAATTTCTCCATTCACATAGGAAACACAATGATGTATCAAGATCTCTAAGATCATTATTGGAGGTATAATAAGGAGAAGGAGATCGCTGAGAATACATCAAAGTGCCTGGTATGTCAGCAAGTGAATGAGGAGGAGAATAAGTCTATAGGGATGATAAAACCATTACCCATAACAACATGGAAATAAGAAAACATCCCCATGGACATTGTCATTGGGTTTTTAAATATATCCAAAGGAAACAATGCTATCTAGGTTGTTTTGGATCCTCTTATAAGGAGTACACACTTCATTGTGATTCGAGATGATTTCTCATTGGATCAACTAGCACATATATACATCAGATATGCGGTAAAGGATGCATGAAGTGCCACTATTTATTGTATCCAATTGAGATCCAAGATTCACATCTATGTTCTGGAAGAGTCTTCATCATGCTCTAAATACTGATCTAAACATTAGTATGGCTTATCATCCTCAAACTGATGGCCAATTTGAGTGGACTATTCAAACACTTGAGGGAATGTTGAGAGCATTCTCAATGGACTTCCAAGGAGGATTGGATCAAATCTTATTCTAGTTGAGTTATCTTTCAATAACTTTTACAAATTAAACATCCATATGGATACTTATGAAGCCATGTATGGGAAGAGGTGCAGAACACCGACATGTAGGGAAGAAGTAGTGGAGCAAAAACTCCAAGGTTAAGCAATGGTTGATGAAATTGTGGAGAAGGTTAAGACCAGCCAGAAGCACATTAATGCTTCTTAGAGTCGACAAAAGAACTATGTTGATAATCATTCATGAGACATAGAGTTTTATGTTGGAGACTTGGTATTCCTCAACATATCACTGTGGAAGTGAGTTATGAGATTTTGGTAGAAGGGAAAGCTTACTCCAAGGTACATTGGCCCTTTGGAGATATTTGATCGCATTAGAGCAGTGGCCTATCGACTATCACCCCCACCAAACTTGTCTCAAGTACATGATTTATTCCATGTTTCACTTTTGAGGAAGTACATATCTAACCCATCACATGTACTTAATCCAGATGTGGTTCCATTGGAGAATGAACACTCCTACGAAGAGAAGCTAGTGGAGATCTTAGATCATATGGAAAAATTATAAGAAATAAGGCAATACCCCTCATCAAGATATTGTGGCCATACCAAAATATTGAAGAAGAAACATGGGAATCAGAGGAAGTGATGAAGCAAAGTTAGACACATCTATTTTAGTGCGGAAAAAGGAAATTTCTAGGGAGAAATTTATTAATGGGGGAATATTGTAACGACCCAAACATTTTATTAATGGAAATTCCTCTTGATCTTATTAAATGTCTTATTATATAAAATGGTTATATAAGACAAATGAAATTATTTGGTTTTATGAAAATGGAGTTATAAATACCACTATTAATTATTACTATTGTTAATATGGGCATTGAAAAGTGGTTACATGATTAGTATAAATATAGGGTTTTAACAAATCCAATTTAATCACACAAAGTAAGTGATTGCCTCATCCTGTAGAATTGTTCCATACGAAGAGACTTTTTTAGTGATCAGAAAGGAGGTGGTGTCACTGGGCTTCGCTCTTGAGAAATACGAAGCTGAGTTTCAACATGTTAAGCTCAAACAGAACCACCTATGGGAGAAGTAAATGTTCATTGAGGGTACCACCCCGACGATGTTATCTGAGCCACCCAATAGTCTCTCACTATCCTACACTTTACCCTTTGGTATTATGTGGGTGTTATAACGGTTTATGTAAAAAGACCATATCACTATGATTATGTGAATTATTTTTGTATATAATAAAGAATATACATTCATTTTATTATTGTGACTTTGAAAATAGTTTTTAAAGAAAAAATATTGTTTTTTGTTACTATTATATTAAGAAATCTATTTTTATAAATTAATTGAATATAAAATTATATAATATTTTAATGAAATATTATTACTAAATTACTTTTTATTAATTATAAATGATCAAATAATTTTTATGAACACAATTGTAATTTTTATTAAGGTTTGAAGCCATTTATATCAAAACACATGAATTTTCTATAAATGTCAGTTTTTATTTTAAAAGTAATAATTCACATATATCGAAATTTTTGTAGATAAAATGAACTTTATTTTTGGAAATCAGGATTTCAAAATTATCCAATGGTGAGTTTTTCATAATTTTCTCAGATAGTCGAGTTTTGGCTAAAAATTTAATACCATTTATTATAAAATGTGTTTTATTGCAACATAATTACAAAATAGTAATGTAACAAAATACTATAAATGAGATATTCGTCAAATATTTTCTATCATTAAAATAATGTGATTATATATTTTTTGATAAATTTTATGGTGCCTTAGTGGACCCTCCTAAACTTATAAAAAAATTTAACTATTTAAAAATCTTTTCTTGAGAGTGTGACTCACCTCCACATAATAAAGCATAATATTTAAATATGTTAGGCCATTGGAATTATAAAATAATGTGTTCTGACCCACTTTAGAAATAAAACATGGGAAAAATACCATGGGTGGTTTGTGGTTTTGATTAGTTTAATGTGTGGTGTCCAAAACCTAAACAATAAATAATTCTACCTCTTTTCTTAAATAAACCCACCTAAGATCCCACTTCCTCTTCACTCAAAACATTTGGAACAAGACCAAACTATACCCTCATATCTCTATAATCCTCTCATGTAACCCCAAGCTTCCATGAATCCTCACTCAATCCTCTCCTATGCCTTTGGGATAAAACTTCCAAGTAAGGGATTTCTCCATTGTTTATTTATATCCAACATTCCTTATATTGTTATACCATTTTATTTTCAATTTCAAATCGTGGGATATGATGTAGAACCTCCCTTATAATTTCCTACTTATTTTTTAAAAGATTGTATACCCCTTTATATTTTATTAATTCCTCCCATGCACACCTTTTACGATACCGAAATTCTGTAAGGGATTTCTTCCTCTCTCATTTTTGTCCTAGTATCATTATGTTTCTATATCCTTGAATTTTCAATTAAAAATGTTGGGGTATGATTTAAAACATCCCCATACTGCCCTATTTATGTTTGGATGATGATATACAACTTTATCTCTCATTAATTACAGTCATGTACACTCGTTACCATGCTGAAATTTTGTGAGGGATTTATCTCTTCTCATTTACATTCAAGTAATTATTTTGGTTTATGAATCAAAATTCCATTTCATATGTTGGTACATGAATATATATGACACTATAACATTCCATTTCATGTAAATATTGTGAGACATACCTTTCTCTATCATTAATATTTTTATTAATTCTTATGTCACAATGTTATGTTGCCGAAATTGGACTGCAATTTTCCATTCCAATGTCACTGTGTAGTGAATACCATGCCCATTTATCTATCAATGGTATTCACCTTTATAAACATTTACATATTGATAATATAGTTTCATGTATGAATTACACATTACATTATCATGAAATAAATGATGATGTTTAATGAATCCATGTTATATGATTCATGTGGCATAGTCATGTATGAAATTAATGATTAAGAAGGGTGCGCCCTGATGGCGCTCCAATGCAATGGGTAAAGATTAGTATCATGATAAATCAATTGAAATGAGGTTTTAATCAGGATAATTAATTTATAGTTTGTTTTTACTCATGATCCAGGTGAAATGATCCTTGGATCATGCTAATATCCTGATAAACGTTGTTACCACATTTCCATGTTTTGATAATCATACTATATCATGCCTTTATGTTCATGTTTCTATTGTGTTACATTGATATGCCTATTTCCTAACATTTAATATATTCCTCATGTAATTCCCTGTATAATCTCTTACTGGCCTTATATGTCACCCTTTTCTTATTCATTCCCGTAGGTTATCCCATGTAATTTTATATACGAAGGAATGTTGTGGTCAATGAATTTTTCAATATAGACGTTGTGTTTTTTGTTCTAAGTTGTTATGTAATGTTTCTAAGACCCAAATAAACTATAAATATCAATATTATATCTTGTATAAAGTCAATATTTTATGTAATAAATTATGTTTATGTGTGAAATAATGATAAAGGTTCTTATAAATACCATGAAATTCTTCAGGGAACACAATAGTGTAGTCCCTAACAATGGGAATGTCTTCGATCATGATTCACCCATTTGTATCAATCATTCGACATAGATATTATTTCTCATTGGAAAATAATATCCACACATTAGATTCTGATTCTGAGAGAGATTCAGCATCCTCCTTATGCATTTATAGATTTAGAAGATGCTTCTTTACCTGAAGAGAGATCTCCCATTCCTAAAAGATGATGTTGGCTTTGTGTAAAGATAGAAAATCCATGAAAAAAATAGAATCATACTCCACCATGGATAGAAATTAATGTTTTTATGAGAGGTTAAATTAAAAAAAAATTAACTGGGTATGATTTATACACATTGGATGCAATATTTTTCCCATTTATTATTGTTACAGATCACTCAACCCCCATATTTAGGGGTGGTGTTGGACTAGTTATACCAAAAATGAAAGATATGAATGAATGCATAAGACCAAAATCAAATAGTATGTTATTTATCTCAAAATGAAAACCCATCTCCCCTACAACTAGTTCCATTTTATAGTCCACCATAGTTTTACAAATGGATCAATCATTCCCTTACTCCTTTTCTTTGGTGGTTGATGGAACTGACTACCCTGTAGGACTCGTTGTTTAGTGCACTAGTTTACATAGTTTCCTTTCTCCAAAGAGTGGATGCAATGAACCATGGATGGTAATCTCCTTTCCTCCACCACATTTCCTTGGTTCCCCATGTATCTCCTACATTCATGAGCTTGGTGACCCTCTCTCCCACACTCATATAATTTCTATGTCCCATTGAAGAAATTCCCCTGATTCTTCTAACCACATTTTTGACATGTGGGAGGATGAGTATTTTCCACATTTTAATTAGATCATCCTCCTTGAAACTCAATCTTTCATTTAATATCACCATTTTTGTGGGACCAATCATATACCTCCCTCTCCACATTGAGATCACATCAAACAACTTATTCATAACTCCAATATCTCAAATTTATATATCCTTTCAATGGTGTTGTTTTAAACCACTATAGAATATAACTATTTTTCTATCATTGATTAGAAAAAAATAAAAATAGTTACATGGAAGCCATGTAAAATTTTCATCATAGGATGTGGAAGATTATCCTTCATTTCTTTCAGGTCTATGAATGCTCTCTCCATTATTACATGAATAATTTGAGGGAAATATAAGTTAATAATAATTATCTTAATGTCTTCCAACTCCATTAATTCAATTTCATCCATCGGTCTGGTGTTCTTAACCAATTCTCATCATTGGTCAACCTCTCAATCTAGACGATAAAAAGATAGAGTCTTCTTCTCCATCTCATAATAGTGATGTATGGAAAAAAATTTCATCATTGAGTTGACCGACTATTCCACAATGTGTAGATCAAGTGATCCACTATATATCATTGGTAATTGCCCTATATAAAACTCGATAACTTGTTTCTCACTATTTTGTGAAGGAGGATGTTCAAAATTATTATGCTTAATATTAACAGCCTTAGATAGCTGGTTAAGCATATCCATGAAATTTTTAACTCCCCCTCCCATGGAATTGAGGAAATACTTTGGAAAATCACTACATTATCTCATACATGGGTTATTCTACTGGATTCTCCTTTTTCCCACCATTTTATGAAATAGAAAAGGTTAGTACAAAACATTAGAAAAAAATCATGAATAGTAATTTATTCATTTGTAGAATGAAGTCTAAATTTCTATCTTATGGGATCAATATGTGTTGAATTTTTCTAAAAAAACAAAGCTTCTTTGGTACAAAAGTTTACTTAGTCTCTTACTAAGGGTCTTCACCGTGTTTCTGTAGTCATAATTCCCAAATTAACTAAACTATTCTCTTGATACCAACTATATAGACCCTACTTTTATTACATGATTATTACATCATTTTGTTGAAAAAAGACATAAAAGTTTTTCAAAACAAGGATCAAAAGTATTAGTGTCTTTTGAACATTAGGACCATACATAACATTGAAAAAATAAAATGAAAAAATTTATTTAATTTAAACTTCTCTAGATTCTTATTTTAATTTTTTCATCCTTTGTACATATAATCTCCTAAGGATTTACATCAATGTAATTAGTTAGATAATAGCCTAGTAATAAGATGAATAAGAGAAATGAAACATGGGTGAGAAAAATATATATAATCCTAATATAATTAAAGTATTAATAATCATAATCATGAGAGGAATGATTTGATAAATACATGCAATGTGGCTATTTATAAAAATGAAAAATCACGTCCTTGTATTCAAATACCACACAATGTTTTGAACAATGATAGCATCATGTTCACAAATATTTCACTTTATTTCATGATATTCATCACATTAACCTTTGAAATGGAGCTCTATGTAATTTTGGGCACACCAATAACATCATAACATTTTCTTGCACTATATAATTATAGGACCACTTGTCACATCTTATCATTAACAATATCATGCATGCCATAGAGAACATACATTGATCTTGGACATAAAGTATCCCATGGAAAGAAATGGGTTTTATTTCATAAAGAATAATTTCAAAAATTTGAGTTCCTAAAAATAAGAGGACAAAAATACATGGTAAAAGAATCATCATTATTTACTTAAGAAGAAACAATCTCATTTGAAGTAAAAGATATATTTTTTGAAAGAAGACTTTTCTGGAAAAATATTTTCATTGTTCATAAAAACAGTTTGGAAACTTGTATATCCCAAATAATAAAAGGAATTGAAAAATAAAAAATATAAATGTAAAAATATAAGAAAAACCATTCTAAAAGTGGAGTGAAATAGAAAAAACCCAAAGGAAGAGAGTTGGGTAAGATATTTTCCCTTACCTAATGTCTAAATGATTTCCTTAATATAATATCCTAGATAATCAAATCAAATTAATTGATTTGATAACCCTAAAAATTTTATATATGCATTCGATTCATTATATATTTATTAAGTTAATTTACTGGATTTTCATGAGTTATATAGTTCAATATTTTCATTCAAGAGTGTTCATTTTTTTCATTTTCATTATAAGTTACATTTCAAATGATTATGGAAGTTCATTTAATATCGGAATAATTTTGTAGAATTTTAATTAGTGTTTATTAATGATCATCCAAAATTTAAAATGGTTATATATATCATTTAGTAATCTCATATGAGGACGAATAATTAGATAAGACATTAGTGATAATAATTTAGATTATTACGATTTTTTTATCACAATGAACTCGTTTTTTATTATTTAATATTTCGTAAATATTTTTCATACAAAGCATAAAAATGGGTATAAAAGAAACATTACAATATACTTTAATGATTAAAATGGTTTCATGCCTACACTTAAAGGTAGTAAGGGAAAATAAAAACATTACATCCTTTAAGGAGATAAATCAACACCTCACGGAAAATGCTTTAATTTTATGAATAAAAGGGAGAGGATAAGTGGTTTAAGGATGGATTATTCTATTAGCATAATAAAATTACAGTATATTTAATGTACTAATGTTTTCATTCCATTTTTATGAGGGGAGTTGAGTAACGAATAATAAAATAAAAGTACTAGAATAGAAATTAAATGGAAAACAAAGAGGGTTTTACCTCTTAAATTTATCCACCATGGAATCTCTTTAGGTATAAGGGGTTGGTCTTTTGATGTGACCAAGTGATCATTGAACTATGTGGGGAGGGGGTGTTGGGAAGAGTATTGGTCAGAATTTGGGAAAGGATCAATAGTTTGAGACTTATCACTAAATATTATAAAATAATGGAAGTTAGTTCTATATTATGGTTCTTACCTCAACGATGACTCAAGGAGTAGTGTATTTAAGTAGTAATATGTATACATATATTTATATATAATAAATTTACATATTTTATGATTGTGAAAAATTCAAGTATTTCATAAAATCCGAAAAATTCACCCTAACCAATATTCATTGTGTAGAATTAAAAAATGAACTCCACTTTATGAGAATAAATTTCTATGCATGTGAAATTTAATTTTAAATTAAATTCAGCATTAACATGGTAAGTACCGATTTTAAAACTATAACTGATTTTATAACACTTTGAAAATGTAATTAATGTCTAATTAAATTATCTTATAATAATAATATGATGATATATTTATGTAAAAATACATTTTATGAAAATATAATTTCTTTTAAATCATTATATTAATTATGAAATTTTTGTTAAATATTTATTTCTTACAAAAGTATGAACACTTAGTTAATAATTTGTATAAATTTATTAATTTATAATATTATATAATTATATCATATTATCATTTATGAGATTCCTAAATTTTATTTACTCGTTAAAAGGTGAGGTTACTATTCTATTGGTTGTATTACTATTCATAATTTTCATATTTCTATTTTAAGGGTAAAATTACAATTCCATTGGTATAAGTTCCTTAAGTTTTATAAATTCTTCCAAAACCATTGATTCGTCATTTATAATATTTTTATTGTGTTAAATAAGTGAATTAATGTGATTTATACTATGTTAAATAATTATAAGAATGTAATTTCCATTTAGAAAATTTTGGGTCTTTACAGGTCATGTATGTAGTTACATAAGAAATATGCAAGGATCAATTCATGTAAATGAGGGTGGTTTGAGGAAGTGCTAACATATGGGCTCTAGTCCTCATATGATCAATGATTTCAATGAAGCTAATATTTCTAGACATAATTTTACCTTATTTATTTTATTGAGAAATTCATAGGAGGTCCTTCTAACGACCATCAAGTTCTAGACCACCTAAACAATTACCATCATAATATTTCAATCAATTATTTATAGTTATTAAATGTTTATGAATGCATATAGGTTTACCTATCATATCATCAACTTTATCATGTCGCAATTGGTTTATTTTTTCAAATTCATTTTAATACATTGGTTTTATACACATATTTATGTTAAGGAATTATAAGGATCCATCTAAATGCTGCAATGAAAGCTATTTTTGTAACAAAAATGAACTTTAGGAAGGCGTTTATTCCAAAATCATTTGAAATACAAGGAATACGATCTCAGTATATCCTCTAAGAATTGTATTTTTCACTCAGACTGACCATGTATCATAGGATGACACATAGTGCTAAAATTCAACTCTATATCAGGATCTGGAAAAATACTTCCCCAAAACATCATGGTAATCATTATATCCTAATCAATTACAATTGAATGGGGTACCCAAGGCAACCATTACACTTTCATAATCTATATTTGTGCAAGAGAATCAATATTTGAATTTCCTCTAATGGAAACAATGTATGTTGAATTCATAAGGTTATTAAATAAAGATAATAATTACCTCAACATAAAAGACATGATAAACACTAAAGGTTACTAGTAACATTATTCATAAGTCTAAAAAGATTACATGAATTCCTTCTTAAATAATACTTTCCATAGAATATATACAAAACCAACGAGTTGTATTCCCATACCCGTCTCTTGAAATATCTATATTCGTAATAAATTCCCATGTCATAAAAACATAAAAAGGGGGATAAATGACGTATGATCAAAATAAAACTCATAAATCAATGATAGTATCCATAACCCTTTAGTTAATCTAACATGGAGTCAGATAAATCTCAAAAAGTTAATTCACCCACTATTCCATATAAACTATATTTTCTTATAGAAACATATTTCTGTTAGAATCATATGTTCAAAAATGTATCAATAAAACATAAAATGAGATTAAGTTATTCTAGATTTTATATAAAGGTATATAATCATATATAATTTCTCTAAATAATGAACAATGATATTTTCCTATGTCTGAATCAATCAAGAAATTCTCTACCATGGATTGGTGTATAAGTGTGGCCTAATTATCATGATTAAATTTATCCATTGTGATTTCATATTATTTATCTTTGTCCTTTTTATTTTGAGGTTTTTATGGATTATTATCCATGTTAGACATTGTATTATGGAATTGATTCACAAAATTCGCAATCCCCATGCAATTGAAACTCATTAGTGTGCATGGTGAATTAGTTGGAAGAATTCATATCTTTCAATACATGAATCATGCCATAACCTATATTTTTACGTTAATTGAATTTATTACCTATCCTTCTACATTTATAGTATATCCCAATTTCATTTATGAAATTCCCTTGAGGATTCTACCCACATTTCCTGTATAAATATGGCTAGAATTTTCTTCCACCATTTGTTTTCATGAAAATCTATCGTAATTTTTTATAAAAAGAAATTTTTTTTTGGGAATATCTAATTTCTATTTCTAACATAAATTCACATTGAATTATTTATTCATATATACCAATGTCTCCTATAGACAAGTCCTTTTGAAGACTTGGTCTTAGGACAATAAAGAATTGATCTATTTTTTCTTATAGAGATGATGATTAAACAAGAATCCTACCTAGATTTTTTTTAAAATTACGGTCATATGTACCAATAGATTCATAATCCTTTTGATTAAGCTTAATGAATTCCTTCGGAAATTTTTTCATAGAATAAAAGGAAAATAATTACATGAAAAATTCCATTAAACCTTTCCTATTCAATATATTCAATATATTCTTATTGTTGGGACCAGGTTGAATGAAGATGAAAGTTTGAAGAGTTAGCTTTTGCAGAGTGTTGTATTTTGTTGTCAAAGGCGATAAATCAATTCACTTTGTAGAAGGATCATAAATCAGACGATGCTTTGCTGGTATGTATTTCACACAAATCATGAGTTAGGAGAACTTGTGATGCAAGCCTTATGAAGGAAAGGGGGAGAAATGATGATGCCAGTCATATAATGTTATGATTGGAAGGAATGATGCTGCTGGAAGATAGGAAAGATTCAGTTCCCATTGCAACTCTGACGATGCTTAAGCTGATCTATCAAAGGATAAATATCACGATAGTGGGATTCGTGATAAGAGCAGAAGATTGGTTATGGGAAGCAGTAAAGAGATAAAATGGCAAAGCAATAGACAATCTGGGGATGGCATAAAAGCACAGTTTAAGGTGGCGCCGTTTTCCAGTGTTTGCCAAATTTTAGGGCCTGAAAATCGGGAGATGAAGAAATGTGCTTGGCAATGGATGTTGCACATAAGATTGAAGATGATTTATATGTGCAAAAGAGTTATTCAAGGTCAGAACGTTGAAAAATGACAAAGGAATGGAGTGCGCGGAAATTTAGGCATGTTTCGCGCAAAAATAAAGTGGTGCGCGAAATATCTGCGGGATACGCGAAATAGTTGCGGGTTGCGCGAAAAATCTTCGGGATGCGCGAAATATTGGCATGGTGCGCGAAAATTGAGGAATGAAGTTTTCGCGCAAATGATGGTTAGAGATCAGAAGATCAAAAATTGGCAAAGGCATAAAATGCGCGAAATATTGGAGTAGTGCGCGAAATCTGATGTTGCAGGAAAGATTGGGTTTGCGCGCAATATGGAACGCGGTGCGGAATTTTGCGCGCAATTGGTGCTTCATGCTTAGAATGATGAAAGATGGCAAAGGCATGAGGTGCGCGGAATATTGAAGCATGGCGCGAAATATGAAGTTGCATAAAAGAGTTTTTACGCGCATGGAGGAGGTTTTACGCGCGGATTAGTGTTTTTCGCGCGGGTTCAAAAATGCCTATAAATATGAGGCTAATCCCTGTTAAATGTTAATGCTCAACACTTAGAAGAAATCCCGAGCTCTGGTGCGCGTAAATTATACGCTAAGTGAGTTGCGCGAAAAGAGGAAAAGTTGCGCGTAAAAGGAAAGTTGCGCGAAAACGTTTTTCACGCCAAAAGGGGTTTTTACGCGCAAGCCATTTGAATTGCGCGCAAGGCACCCTAAAGGTTGCGCGAAATATTTGGGGTCTTCGCACGTATTCAGTTGTGCACAAGAGTGTTCTTACCGGCTTCTGGGTAAGAAAGTGAAGATTTGTACTTCGGAGAATACATCTGTTTTATTGTAAAGAAGCACTGAAACATTGTGTTATCATATTTGTGCTAAGAGGGAGCACACGCACTATTGGATTGTTTTCAAAGTGCTACACGAGTGTAAGGGTATATCCTACTCGTTGTATTCCACATCAAAGGATTGTTTTCTAGTGGATTGTGTGGTACTGGATTATTTCCGTACCATACCAAGGACGTAGCTACTCTTGTTGAGTAGTGAACCTTGTAAATCTTGTGTTCCTGTGGATGTGTGTGTTCAGCAGGGAAGAAACTCTTTAACAGGAGGCGAAGGTTGTTTCAAAAAGGGGAAACTTAAAAAGAAAAAGATATCACTGATTCACCCCCTCCCCCTCTCAGTGATACTTGGATCCTGATTGGGAACTTCAATTGGTATCAGAGGGAAGGTTCCCTTCGTTTACTCTTTGCTGAATTGTTTGAAGAGAAGTTGTGATGGAAAATCTAAATTGCGTGAACAGTAAGGGGATTCCAATCTTCGATGTAAAGAACTATCACATCTGGAAGGACAGAATGATGCCGTATCTTATGTCTCTTGGATATGAAGTTCTTGAAACTACAACAGATGGATTTCCTGATATTGATGACAAGGTCCCTCTTACTCCTGTCGATAAGAAGAATCTTGAGAATGATGGAAGAGCTAAAAATGCATTACTCTCATCACTTTCTGAGAGTGAGTTTTTAAGAGTGAAAGGTGTCACTACTGCTAAAGGCATCTGGGATAAGCTAATGAATATCTATGAAGGAAATACAAAAGTGAAGAAGGCAAAACTACAAATCTGGAGGCTGAAGTATGAAGACTTGAAAATGGGAGAATCTGAATCTGTTGGGGAATTCTTTACCAGAGTTAATGACATTGTCAGTACAATCAGATGTCTTGGTGAAAAGTTAGAAGATGATACAGTTGTTGAAAAGATCCTGAGAATTCTGCCTGACAAATTTGATGCTAAAGTTTCTTCACTAGAAGACAGAGATCCGGAAACATTATCTCTTGATGATTTGCACAGTACTCTCATCACTTATGAGATGAGAAGAGAGAAGACCATGAAGAGCAAAGCAAAAACTGATAGAGAAATGTCTTTCAGGGCAGAAAAGAAAGAGAAGTCGAAGAAAATTCTTATTAATGAAGAAGCTGGTGAATCCAACTCTGAAAATGAGGTATGTAAAAATTTTGATGAAATTCTATCCTTGTTTTCTAAAAATGTTAAAAGAGTCACAGGGAAATACAAAGGGAAACTCCCTTTGAAATGTTTTGAATGTGGAGCAGTTGGCCACTTTGCGGCTAATTGCCCTCAAAAGGGGAAAGATGCCGACAGTGATGAAGAAGACAGAGGACCAAGAAGGTCATGGAAGAAACAGGATCGAAAAGATAAATATTCTGGTAGAAGTCAGAATAAAAAGTTCTTTAAATCAAAAAGAAGAAGCTTTTTGTCAAATGATAAGGAAGATGATGATAGCGAGACTGAATCAGAAAAATCTGCTACTGAAAAAACTAGAGAGAGTACCTTTTTTGCAACAGTGAATAATGATGATTATGAGAGTAGTAGTACTGAAGAAGAAGATACTCAACTTGAACAGTATCTGAAAGAAGAGCTGAAGGAATGTTTGAGGAAGATCAGAAAACTGGAGAAAGAAAACAACAAGTTAGTAAAAGAAAATTCCACAGTAAACAATCAAGAAGGTTTTACAGATGATAAAATGATGATGAAAAAAGAGATTGATGATCTGAAAAATTCTCTTGAGAATACAAAGAATCGTAATGATCATCTTGAAGTGAAGTTGAAGGCAAAAGAAGAAGAGTTGGAACTTGTCCAACAAAAACTGCATAAAGCTAAAGAAATGAATATCAGTTCCAAAAATTCTATCTCAGAAGTAGGGGAATGTTCCAGTAAGAATGAACCAAAAAGGGATCTACAAAACTTACCTTCAAAGGTTGAAATGAAAGACAAAACTGGTTCTGATAAGAGCAAGGCTGGAAAGACAAAGTATGTGGTCAAAATCAGCAATGCAGAAAAATCAGAAGTGCATAAAAATCTTGAGTCAAGAAAAGCTTCTAATACTTCTGGTACTGCTGAATCTGAGCTGAAGAAGAGAGTTACAAATGAAAATATGATGGTTTTTGAGAAGCGTGTTCACAACTCCATTCAGTCTAAAAGTTTCAGAGGTAAATATTCTTTCTATGGATACTGCTGGTATTGTGGTGGATTCGGACACATGGAAAGTATGTGTTGGTTTAACCAACAACATTACAACTATTCCAAAAGTTTTGAAGGACAAGGATTGAGGGGGAGCCAACGCTTTCAAAATAGAAGATCTCCAAATAAGTTTCAGAAGAAATCTGAGAAGACTGGTGTGAAAGTTGGGAACAGATTCCAACCACTGGAAACTTATTGTGAAAGATGTGATCAACCTGGACATCTTGCTAAGGGCTGCCTTAGTGTGTTACCAGAGCAACAAAAGTTTGTTAATAATCCTCAGAAGACAGAGTTTTTAAAATACAAAAGGGACAAATATGATAAGTCTGAAAAGAAAGAATGCATGGTTCTCTGGCCAGAACACATTGATTTGGCTAGGAAATTGGAAGAAGCAAAACAGAAAGTGGAGGAAAAGGAAGAACAAAAAGTACTTGTTGTTGAAACAGCTTTGAAGGCTACCAAAGGAGAACGTCCATGGATTCTTGATAGTGGATGTTCATCTCATATGACAGGAGACTTAAAGCTGCTGAAGAATGTGAAAGACTTTAAAGAAGGAACTGTGACATTTGGAAATGATGAATCTCTAAGGATCAAAGGTGTTGGGTCAGCCATCATTGGAAAAGAAAAGATGAAATCCAGAAAAACACTATATGTTGATGGACTGAAACACAACCTGCTCAGTGTGTCACAACTCTTTGATGAGGGCAACAAAGTGATCTTCAGAAAAGATGGATTTGTTGCAAAAAGTGAAAATGATGGAAACATAGTTACAAGGGGCCAGCGTACAAGAGGGAATTTGTTCCAAGTTGGGGATGGACAGAACTCTTGTTACATGAGTGTGGTGGATGAAAATAAATTATGGCATAAAAGGCTGGGTCATATGTGTCAGAGAAATATGTGCAAGTTGTCAAAGCGAGAAAGTGTTCGGGATATGCCTGATTTATCAAGAGAAAGAGATTGGTGCTGCACTATTTGTGAGAAAGGGAAGATTGCTAATTCTATGCACAAGAGAGTTGAAATTCGCTCAAAAAGACCCTTAGAACTCATACACTCAGATATATGTGGGCCAATGAGCAAGCAATCTTCAAATGGAGATAAGTACTTCATTACTTTCATTGATGACTTTACTCGCATTACTTGTGTTATGTACATGAGACATAAGTCAGATGCTCTAACAATGTTTAAGAGTTTCAGAAGGAAAGCAGAGAAAGAATGTGAGTATTCAGTGAAGAAGTTGAGAACTGATAATGGTGGTGAGTATAAGAATGAAGAGTTTGAAAGTTATCTTGAGAAACATGGAATTCGGCATGAGTTTAGTTCACCATACACACCTCAACAAAATGGGGTGGCTGAAAGAAAGAATCGAAGTCTGGTGGAAATGGGGAGAACTATGTTACTTGAACATAGTCTCTCTCATTATTATTGGAGGCAAGCCATGAGCACTGCCGTGTATATTCAGAACCGGTGTTTCTATAGGCCAAACTCAGATATGACTCCATATGAAATGTTCTATGAAAAAACTCCAAGTCTGAAACACTTGAGAGTCTTTGGGAGTCCATGTATTATAAAGAAGAAAGGTGGAAATCTGGGAAAGTTCGAGCAAAGAGGAGATGACGGAATTTTTCTTGGCTATGCTCCAGAAGGAAGAGGATATAGATGCCTCAACAAAGAAACAGGAAGAATTATTGATTCTTCAGATGTAAAAGTTGTTGAAAGTGCTGAGAAAGAAAAGCAGTCATATGTTGATGTGGAAGTCGAGCGGGATAGAGAAGATTTTGTTAACAATTCTGATAATGTTTCAGAATTTGTTCATCCTACTCAAGAAGAGGAATCTGACTCAGAAATATCAAGTGATGAGGATGAAGTTCAAACAACTCATCCTAGGTTGAGGAAACAAGTGGAGGCTCAGAACATTATTGGAGATAAAAATCAGAGGGTTCAAACAAGAAGAACAACAAATGTTATATCACATACTTCTCTTTATTCGAAAGTTGAACCGAATGACGTAAATGAAGCATTTGAGCATCCAGAATGGGTTCATGCTATGAATGAAGAGCTTGATCAGATAGATAAGAACAATACTTGGGAACTTGTGCCCAAGCCGGACAACAAGAATATTATTGGTACAAAGTGGGTTTTTCGAAACAAGCTGAATGAAGAAGGTAATGTAATAAGAAACAAGGCAAGATTGGTCTGCAAAGGGTATTCACAAATTGAAGGCATTGACTTTGATGAAACCTTTGCTCCAGTAGCTCGATTAGAAACAATCAGAATATTTCTTGCCATTTCTGCACAACGAGGTTACAAAATCTTTCAAATGGATGTAAAATCTGCATTCTTGAATGGTGATCTTGACGAGGAAGTTTACATTGATCAACCTTGTGGATTTGTTATTGGGAAAGATGAAAGCTATGTGTGCAGGTTGAAGAAGGCTCTGTATGGGCTAAAACAGGCTCCGAGAGCATGGTATTCTAAATTAGATACTTGCTTGAAGAAGATGAACTTTAAGAAAGGGAGAGTTGACAGCAATCTCTACATCAAGAAATGTCAAGAGTTTTCACTGATCGTTATTGTTTATGTCGATGATATTATATTTGCTGGAAATAATGAAAGATCATGTGAAAAATTTTCTGAGGAGATGAAGAAGTTATTTGAGATGTCCATGCTAGGAGAAATGAAGTACTTTCTTGGGTTACAAATTTCACAGAAGAAGAATCATGTTTTTCTATCTCAAGAAAAGTATGCTAAGGAAATTCTGAAGAAGTTTGGCATGGAAAATTCGAAACCAGTTTCCACACCGATTTCAGTGGGAACCAAGTTGTCTAAAGATGGAGAAGGAAAGGAAGTTGATCAGAAAGAGTTTCGAAAACTGATTGGAAGTCTGCTATATTTGACTGCCTCAAGACCCGACATCGTCTATGCTGTTACTTTATGTGCGAGATTTCAGAGTGCTCCTAAAGAATCACATTTGATTGCTGGAAAAAGAATTCTCAGATATATCAAAGGCACAACAAACTTTGGAATCCGGTATGACGGCTCTGAAAATATTGATCTATTTGGGTATTCTGATGCTGATTGGGCAGGAAATGTTGATGATCGAAGATCCACATCTGGTGGAGTATTCTTTCTAGGAAAAAGCTGTGTTAGTTGGCATACCAAGAAACAGAATTCAGTAACTCTTAGCACAGCTGAGGCTGAGTATGTTGCTGCTACTCAAGCTGCAACTCAACTAATGTGGATGAAGACTCAGCTGGAAGATCTACTTGTTGAAGTAAAGCTACCATTGCTCTTGGGTTGTGATAATCAGAGTGCAATCAATCTTACAAGAAATCCAGTACAACATTCTCGTTCAAAACACATTGATATAAAGTACCACTTCATCAAAGAGCAGGTTGAAAAAAATGAACTGAGGCTAGAGTATGTTCCTACATCTGAACAAATTGCTGATATATTTACAAAACCGTTACCGAAGGAACCATTTGCAAAGTTGAGGTTGAACATGGGTGTACAACCTCCTTCTCATCAAGGTTAAGGTACATGTTTCTGTCCCCTCTCTCGTCTTATCTTTGGATAGTGTTATCAAGGGGGAGAATTGTTTCATAAATCTATCCATAAGGAAGAATGTATTAAGGGAGAGTTGTGGGTAAGCTGTGAATTCAGCATGTATGTGAGTGAACTATTCTAACTATTTGTTGGAGTGGTTGTAGGAAACAAAGTTGTTTTACAGGAAAGATGAAGAAGTGAAGAATGCTATTGCAAGATGTTCTGAAGAAGGATGAGGAGGTATGTTCATAAGATTTCACAGTCACTGCTTTTGGACAGCATGGTTTTGGCTGTCAATAAATCTTGTTTCCTACAATGAGTTAGCTCACGTAGGCTTAGAATTGTTGATAAGTAATCCATTGCAAAAGGTTTCAAAATTCAGTGATTTATGAATCTTTGTTGACAACAAAATCCAAAGGGGGAGATTGTTGGGACCAGGTTGAATGAAGATGAAAGTTTGAAGAGTTATCTTTTGCAGAGTGTTGTATTTTGTTGTCAAAGGCGATAAATCAATTCACTTTGTAGAAGGATCATAAATCAGACGATGCTTTGCTGGTATGTATTTCACACAAATCATGAGTTAGGAGAACTTGTGATGCAAGCCTTATGAAGGAAAGGGGGAGAAATGATGATGCCAGTCATATAATGTTATGATTGGAAGGAATGATGCTGCTGGAAGATAGGAAAGATTCAGTTCCCATTGCAACTCTGACGATGCTTAAGCTGATCTATCAAAGGATAAATATCACGATAGTGGGATTCGTGATAAGAGCAGAAGATTGGTTATGGGAAGCATTAAAGAGATAAAATGGCAAAGCAATAGACAATCTGGGGATGGCAGAAAAGCACAGTTTAAGGTGGCGCCGTTTTCCAGTGTTTGCCAAATTTTAGGGCCTGAAAATCGGGAGATGAAGAAATGTGCTTGGCAATGGATGTTGCACATAAGATTGAAGATGGTTTATATGTGCAAAAGAGTTATTCAAGGTCAGAACGTTGAAAAATGACAAAGGAATGGAGTGCGCGGAAATTTAGGCATGTTTCGCGCAAAAATAAAGTGGTGCGCGAAATATCTGCGGGATGCGCGAAATAGTTGCGGGTTGCGCGAAAAATCTTCGGGATGCGCGAAATATTGGCATGGTGCGCGAAAATTGAGGAATGAAGTTTTCGCGCAAATGATGGTTAGAGATCAGAAGATCAAAAATTGGAAAAGGCATAAAATGCGCGAAATATTGGAGTAGTGCGCGAAATCTGATGTTGCAGGAAAGATTGGGTTTGCGCGCAATATGGAACGCGGTGCGGAATTTTGCGCGCAATTGGTGCTTCATGCTTAGAATTATGAAAGATGGCAAAGGCATGAGGTGCGCGGAATATTGAAGCATGGCGCGAAATATGAAGTTGCATAAAAGAGTTTTTACGCGCATGGAGGAGGTTTTACGCGCGGATTAGTGTTTTTTGCGCGGGTTCAAAAATGCCTATAAATATGAGGCTAATCCCTGTTAAATGTTAATGCTCGACACTTAGAAGAAATCCCGAGCTCTGGTGCGCGTAAATTATACGCTAAGTGAGTTGCGCGAAAAGAGGAAAAGTTGCGCGTAAAAGGAAAGTTGCGCGAAAACGTTTTTCGCGCCAAAAGGGGTTTTTACGCGCAAGCCATTTGAATTGCGCGCAAGGCACCCTAAAGGTTGCGCGAAATATTTGGGGTCTTCGCACGTATTCAGTTGTGCACAAGAGTGTTCTTACAGGCTTCTGGGTAAGAAAGTGAAGATTTGTACTTCGGAGAATACATCTGTTTTATTGTAAAGAAGCACTGAAACATTGTGTTATCATATTTGTGCTAAGAGGGAGCACATGCACTATTGGATTGTTTTCAAAGTGCTGCACGAGTGTAAGGGTATATCCTACTCGTTGTATTCCACATCAAAGGATTGTTTTCTAGTGGATTGTGTGGTACTGGATTATTTCCGTACCATACCAAGGACGTAGCTACTCTTGTTGAGTAGTGAACCTTGTAAATCTTGTGTTCCTGTGGATGTGTGTGTTCAGCAGGGAAGAAACTCTTTAACAGGAGGCGAAGGTTGTTTCAAAAAGGGGAAACTTAAAAAGAAAAAGATATCACTGATTCACCCCCTCCCCCTCTCAGTGATACTTGGATCCTGATTGGGAACTTCACTTATTCCATAATGTTCTTAATAAGTCTCCACCATTGATATGCTTCACATTAAAAATGAAAAATATCCAAAATTACTTTTTTACAATCCCAACACTGAATAATGGGTAATATATTTATAATGGTATAGATCCACTTCTCAGAAACCATTAGATCATTAGAACCACTAAAATAATGCAGACGTTCCCGCATAAAGGAAACAAAATGACAGTGTTTCCTCCACTATTAATTTGTAATTTCAATATGATTCATATATTGAGAATGTTGTTTGAGAAGATAAATTTTATTTTAAATCTTAGATCCAATATAATTTGGTTAATCTCCAGTAAAGACATTGCATTATCTGTAGCATTAACCATTAACACAGAACTTTTGGGGTTCTAGAGATTTACTGAAACAAAAAATTAGTGTCAAAACCTGTCCCCCAGGGCTCGTGCCATGACTACCCCAAGCCTGCCTTCGATAGTCCAGGGGTAGGCGACTAGCACCGAAAGCGTATTCCAGAAAACTGGGAAGTCGTTGCCTTTATAACCTGTAACACACATAGCCAAGAACACATCAAGATACAAACTCAAGTAAACTGAATAGCCAAAAGAGTTCTGAATGTAAAATGGGCCTAAATACAAGCCCAACAGTAAAGGTACAAGTACAACTAAAATAAAATACAACTAAAGTAAGAGAAGAAAAATACTTGATAATACTATGAGATTCCTACCTGAAGGGTAGGTACAGATCACCTCCTCAACAATCCACGTACGCCTATCTCCTCTTCGAACCAAAAGTTGTATGATCCACATCTGAGTACCTTCTTGTCCTGGTAATCTCGATCTTAGTCAGCGTTGTCCATCCTCTGCATCCAACACAACAAGGTGAGGACATAGCCCATGCAGGGGTGAGTATTACGATACTCAGCAAGGACCCGAGACCCTCAAGATTTCACAAAATCCACCAAGGATAAACCAAAAAAGATGAAAACAACAGATAACCCTACTCAGGTATATGCCCATACAAAAACCTAAGTTATCAAGTAATACATCTCAATCACGAAGGAACACAAAGGTTCTGAAAAATCACACATCATGTATATCTTTAGGTATAGATGTTGAGATGATTATATATAACTACTAAATCATCTTACTTTGTTAAGAGGCTCTAATACTAACCTGCACAGAATTTCTTGGAGCTAACCAGCACAGGATCACTAGGAGCTGACCCACACAAGATCACTAGGAGCCAACCCATAGAGGATCACTAGGAGATGAACAACATAGGATCACTAGAGTTGACCCACATAGGATCACTAGAAGATGAACCACATAGGATCGCTAAGAGAGGACCCACACAGGATTGCTGGACCAGACCCACATGGGATCTCTTGGAGCTGACCCACACAAGATCGCTAGGAGATGACCCACACATGATCGCTAGGTGATCACCCACACGGGATTGCTAGTTCTTACCCACACACAATTGTAAGGAGCTGACCCACACAGGATCACTAGGAGATAACCCACACAGGTTCTCTAGGTGCAGACCCACAAAGGATATATAGAAGCACTCTTCTCGTCATAGCCAGCTACTCTATTTATGACCTAGGAATGCTCGTCTCTGATAGAGTCCGCTTCCAAAGACACCAGTTGATTCTCCCACGACCACGATGTCCCATGAAGAAGTATCTCAGGGACTTCCACGTCATGGTGGGCTCAATGAAAAACAAGGGGCGTCAATCAGACACCCGGTCTGTGAGTTATTATACTTTTAGTCACGAGGGCCTTCTTGGATTCGTGCTTGATCCAACCCGACCATACCCCATATTAAACCAAATCTATAGTGCAGTATACTCAAAGGTACCATCACACTCTATGATTTCCAGAACCTCTGACAGGTTTTCAAACAAACATCTGGTGCCAAAGTTATGGAAAAAAGAATATAAATGGGTTATAGTGGTCTCTCGTCTGATTTGACCCGATCGGACTGACCCGGACCGCTGGGTGGCCCAGTAGGCTGCGAGGGGTCGTAGAGGGCCGTGAGGCCATGAAGGGCCATGGAGGGTGTGAGGCCATGGGGTGGATTGGCCTGGGCGGTTTGGTCGAAAGGGCGGCGGCTCGGACGGTGACGGCAGCTCGGGTGACAGCTCATCCCGGACAGTGGCGGTGGCTCGTCCCATTGGTCGCGGCGGCTCTGCTCGGTGGCTTGTCTCGGTATCTAGGCCCAAACAGCGGCGGCTTGGGTCGGCTCGGCCGCAGATGACACACAATGGTTGAGGCTACGGGCGCGGAGCAACGCAGAGCACGGAGGCCACAGGCGGAGGTGGTCGTGGGTGCCTTGAGGCGGCGCAGCGAGGCCGCAGGCGGTGGAGTGCCATGAAGCATGGAGGCCGCGGGCAGTGGGGGCCACGGGCACCGCGAGGCGGTGCGGTGATGCCGTGGGAGGCAAAGTGCTACTACCTTCGTCGCCTTCATCATTTGCGATGAACACCCCAAATAAGCAGAATGACAGAGGGGTCGGGCCATGTTTGTTTGTCCAGTGCCCTCCACATTATATCTGTAGCAAGAAGTTCTCAAAATTAAATCATGAATGTGTATAGAAGATATTTAAAATCATCAATCCCCACAACTCTATCCAATCTCTATTCCCAATCCCACAAAGAATTAAAAGGGGAGAACATGGGAAGTGATAAACATATAGAAATAAACCCCTACCTTGGATTTTTCATTGACGTTGGCGCGAGAAGAATTTGAAGTTTTCGACATTCCTCTCGTCTTCCACACACCTCCAATCCCGGGATTGTGAATCAGTTCATTGTAGTTGAAGACGTTCCTCACTGGAGGGTGTCCTGAGGAAGAAGTCGAAGTCTGATTTCTTCTTTGGATGAGCATTTTTTCTGGAAGAATGCATTCTTCGTTGGAGAAGCATAATCCTCCAAGGGTTCCCCTATCACAATCCCACCCAAAAAATGAAAGAGGTGCCAATATAATTAACTTAAAGGGTTAATTATGATGGAAAAAACAAGTTTGTTTAATTAATATAAAACATTGGAAAGATTAGTTAGAAAAATTAATTGGCCCAATTTAATTTCTCAATTTAATGGGAGGGATGGAATATTGGGGAGTTGGGAGGTTTCTCCCCATTAAGAGGGCTCAGGTGGTCCCCGCCTCTAAAATTCAAATTATGGTTTTAGACACGGGTTGTCCCCACCACCATAACCTCACAAGGGAGGTTTAGTTCTGGTGGACCCCATCTACTATCTTTGAAAGGGTGGATTATTTCTGGTGGTCCCCACCTTCCAAGATCCACATGGGTGTCTCGAATAAAAATAAATAGTTACACAATTTTATTGTTATTTTATTCATTCACGAAAAACCAAAAAACTAACATTCACTTTCAACCAACTATCGTTGAGGTGAAAGTATCTTTAACAGAATACTGGAACTGTGAGTACAACGTTGCCCTCAGATTTCAATTATGAGAACTGGTTCAAAAGTTTAAAAATCCTGCTCACAGGTTTACAAAATGTACCTAAAAAAAGTTTAGAAAATCATTACGGGCACAACGGGCCTCGAAATCATGATCCATCAATTTTTACGGACATGTAAAATTTCCATATATTTAAAACAATAGATGGAAATTCTAGTTTTTTACATTATCCACACGTCAGGGCTTTACATCCCTGTAAGAAAATACTCAAAATAGGTAAAAACGTGGGGGAACTGAGCACCTATCTGTGCCTCCAACTCCCATGTGCTCTCCAAGAGGTTTCTATGCTGCCAGAAAACACGCACCAGAGGTATCGACTTTCCACGACCGACCCACTCCTATCGATCCTCAATCTCTACTGGAACCTCCGTAAAAGTCTCCCCATCATCAACGTCCTGCTCGCAATCACTACTGGAAAAACAGGTATTTGCGACGGGCTATTTGCGACGGGATCCCGTCGCAAATAGCCCGTTGCGGAAAACGCCGTCGCAACTAAACTTATTTGCGACGGGACCGTCGCTAAAGCCCTTTTTTGCGATGGGCATTCTCCCCGTCGCAAATAGTATTCCGTATTTTTGTAAAAAACTTTTTAAACATTTATTGCGACGGGCCCGTCGCAAATACCTTTTGCGACGGGACCCGTCGCAAATAGTTTTTGCGACGGGCCCGTCGCAATAACGTTTTTTTAAAGAAATAAAAAAATTAATAATACTAGTATTTGCGACGGGAACCGGGACCCGTCGCAAATACTATTCATAGTAATTGCGACGGGACCCGTCGCAAATACTCTTTTTAAAAAAAAATAAAAAAATATTAATAATACTAGTATTTGCGACGGGCATAGTATCCCGTCGCAAATACTATAAAAAAAATAAAAATAATAAATTATTAATAAATTATTTTAATTAATATAATAATAGAATTATAATTTACAAATGAAAATAATAAATTATTTTAATTACTATAATAATAGTAGAATTATAATTCAAAAATAAAAATAATAGAATACTAATAAATAATTTAATTAATATAATAATATTATAATTATAATTCATAAATAAAAAAAATATTAATAAGTTATTTTAATTAATATAAAAATAATAGAATTATTTTACATTCAAATATTAAAATAATTCAAGTATTACAAAAAAATAATTAAATTATAATATTATAAAATTTTAATATATATATAAAATTTTAATATATATATATAATTTTAATATATGTATAAAATTTAATATTATAAAATATAAATATTATTATTATTCATATTAATATTGTTATTTAAAAATATAATATTATTAATATTTTATAATGAGACAGAAACTACGAATAGAAAAAAAAAATATTTTGATTTCACAAATTTTATAACAGAAATACAAACTCTAATCTGTAGGAGGGGGGGAGGTGGGGGATCTGCAGATGGTGGTGGAGGAAACTCCATCCCTAAAGCATGAGTGAGTCGGCGCATGTACTCCATCTGCTCCTGATGCTGCTGCTGCCACCGACTCGTCTGCTCCTCGTACAGCTGCTGCTGGCGTCGACGCTCCTCCTCATGCTGCTGACGTATCTGCTCCTGCTCCTGTCGGAGACTCTCTATCTGTGCAGTCTGAGATCGCAACTGCTCCTCATACTGTGTAGAAGAAGATGCACGAGCTCCCCTCGAGCTGGACGCCGACATCGCAGCACTGCCATAATAATCTCCGGGAGTCGGTCGAGAGCCGATACCAACTACCCGGCCCTTCTCGAAGGCATACTGGGTGGCCTGCATCCATGCCGCCTCATCAAACTGACGGGCAGTGGTCTGATCTGATGACTCGGCCTGACTCTCAGGTCGGGCCTGTGCCGCTGCGGCCTCATATGACTCCTATAGTTGCAATTTAAAATTAAAATTGTGAATATATTATATGCAGTTAATTTTTAAACTTGAAAACAAATAATACTGACCACGATGTGATGCTGACGATCACCTCTGAGCTCCCCAGTAGCAGGATCACTATACATCCTCCGATATACGTCGTACTCTGTAATACTTAGCAATACTTAGCAAAAGGAAAACTGCTTGAATAATGAAAGGAAATTTGATAATCATCGTTGTGGAGATGGTTATAAATTTTCCCTTCATTATCCAAGCAGATTTCGTTTACTAATTATTAGTAATAAAAAAATATTATCAATATTTACGAAAAAACAATATTTATATTATTAAAATAATAAAAAAAATTAAAAAATATTAAAATTATCAATATTCAGAACAAACTTTGTTCTATTATTAACATGTTCAAATCTTAAAGGGTCGTCAATTGTCAGGTCATGCGCAATAAAAAGTTTGTGTCAGCCATGTCTAATGTAAACTCTATAATTGTCCTTGCATGGTTGATCACTTCGCAAGTAATGTTGCAATCAGACAAACCAAGTCATTCCCTTCTTAACTATAAGAATTATCTCACATGAACCTTTACATAGATCATTCTTCCTTAAAAATTTGAGGGGATATCATTATTTTTCCCTTAAATTTTCAAGGAAGAATGGTCTATGTAAAGGTTCATGTGAGATGATTCTTATAGATAAGAAGGGAATGACTTGGTTTGTCTGATTGCAACATTACTTTTGAAGTGATCGACCATGCAAGGACAATTATAGAGTTTACATTGGACATGGCTGACAGAAACTTTTTATTGCGCATGACCTGACAATTAGCGACCCTTTAAGATTTGAACATGTTAAGAATAGAGCAAAATCTGTTGTAAATATTGATAATTTTAATATTTTATAAATTTTTATTATTTTAATAATATTAATATTTTTTTCATAAATATTGATAATATAATTTTTTTTGCTAAGTGTTCTTGAGTATTCCTGAGTATTCCTGAGTATTCCTGATTATTTGTGAGTATTCGTGAGTATTCGTGATTATTCGTGAGTATTCGTGATTATTCGTGAGTATTCGTGAGTATTCGTGAGTATTCGTGAGTATTCCTGAGTATTCCTGATTATTCCTAATTATTCCTAATTATTTGCAATTATTCCTAATTATTTGCAATTATTGGTAATTATTGGCAATTATTGGTCATTATTGGCAATTATTACTAATTATTCCTAATTAATCCTAATTATTCCTAATTAATCCTAATTAATCCTAATTAATCCTACTTATTCCTAATTATTCCTAATTATTACTAATTATTCCTAATTATTGCTAATTATTATTAATTATTGCTAATTATTTCTAATTATTGCTAATTATTTCTAATTATTGCTAATTATTTCTAATTATTGCTAATTATTTCTAATTATTGCTAATTATTGCTAATTATTGGTTATTATTTCTAATTATTTCTAATTATTCGTAATTATTACTAATTATTGGTAATTAATACTAATTATTGGTAATTATTGCTAATTATTGGTAATTATTGCTAATTATTGGTAATTATTGCTAATTATTGGTAATTAATGCTAATTATTGGTAATTAATACTAATTATTGGTAATTATTACTAATTATTGGTAATTATTACTAATTATTGTTAATTATTACTAATTATTCGTAATTAATACTAATTATTCCTAATTAATACTAATTATTCCTAATTATTGTTAATTATTCCTAATTATTACTAATTATTGTTAATTATTCCTAATTATTACTAATTATTGTTAATTATTCCTAATTATTACTAATTATTGGTAATTAATACTAATTATTGGTAATTAATACTAATTATTGGTAATTATTACTAATTATTCCTAATTAATACTAATTATTGGTAATTATTACTAATTATTCCTAATTAATACTAATTATTACTAATTATTGTTAATTATTCCTAATTATTACTAATTATTGTTAATTATTCCTAATTATTACTAATTATTGGTAATTAATACTAATTATTGGTAATTAATACTAATTATTCCTCATTAATACTAATTATTCCTAATTAATACTAATTATTCCTAATTAATACTAATTATTCCTAATTAATACTAATTATTCCTAATTATTACTAATTATTGTTAATTATTCCTAATTATTACTAATTATCGTTAATTATTCCTAATTAATACTAATTATTGGTAATTAATACTAATTATTGGTAATTAATACTAATTATTGGTAATTAATACTAATTATTGGTAATTAATACTAATTATTGGTAATTAATACTAATTATTCCTAATTAATACTAATTATTGGTAATTATTACTAATTATTCCTAATTAATACTAATTATTCGTAATTATTCCTACTTATTGTTAATTATTCCTAATTATTACTAATTATTGTTAATTATTCCTAATTATTACTAATTATTGTTAATTATTCCTAATTATTACTAATTATTGGTAATTAATACTAATTATTGGTAATTAATACTAATTATTCCTAATTAATACTAATTATTCCTAATTAATACTAATTATTGGTAATTATTACTAATTATTCCTAATTAATACTAATTATTCCTAATTATTACTAATTATTGTTAATTATTCCTAATTATTACTAATTATTGTTAATTATTCCTAATTAATACTAATTATTGGTAATTAATACTAATTATTGGTAATTAATACTAATTATTGGTAATTAATACTAATTATTGGTAATTAAGACTAATTATTGGTAATTAATACTAATTATTTGTAATTAATACTAATTATTCCTAATTAATACTAATTATTGGTAATTAATACTAATTATTCCTAATTAATACTAATTATTCCTAATTATTCCTAATTATTACTAATTATTCCTAATTATTACTAATTATTCCTAATTATTACTAATTATTCCTAATTATTCCTAATTATTACTAATTATTCCTAATTATTGTTAATTATTCCTAATTATTATTAATTATTGTTAATTATTCCTAATTATTACGAATTATTGGTAATTAATACTAATTATTACGAATTATTGGTAATTAATACTAATTATTGGTAATTAATACTAATTATTGATAATTAAGACTAATTATTGGTAATTAATACTAATTATTTGTAATTAATACTAATTATTTGTAATTAATACTAATTATTCCTAATTAATACTAATTATTTGTAATTAATACTAATTATTCCTAATTAATACTAATTATTGGTAATTATTACTAATTATTCCTAATTAATACTAATTATTCCTAATTATTCCTAATTATTACTAATTATTCCTAATTATTCCTAATTATTACTAATTATTCCTAATTATTCCTAATTATTACTAATTATTGTTAATTATTCGTAATTATTGTTAATTATTCCTAATTATTACTAATTATTGTTAATTATTCCTAATTATTACGAATTATTGGTAATTAATACTAATTATTGGTAATTAATACTAATTATTGTTAATTATTGATAATTATTACTAATTATTCTTAATTATTGATAATTATTAGTAATTAAATGAATAATTATCAATAATTAGAAATAATTACCAATAATTACAAATAATAACATTATTAATATATTTTATTATTAATATTAAAATAATATAATTTTCTAATTTATATACAGTTCTTTTTTCATCTGTGCGTTTTCTATCTCCACATACAAATAATACATGTGAAGACAGCAAACACACAGATGAAAAAAGAACTGTATATATATAAAAAATTATATTATTTTAATATTAATAATAAAATAAACTAATAATGTAATAATGTTCTTATTCTTAATTATTGGTATTTATTACTAGTTATTAATATTTATTCTTAATTACTAAAAATTATTACTAATTATTCCTAATTACCATATAAACAATACTTATAATTTAAATTTATTAAATAATAAAACAATGTGAACATAATTAAATTACAACTAATTAATAATAATAGAAACTAATAAGAAATTAAAAATAAATACAAAATTAAAATGAAGATAAATACCTTGAAAATTGATCTGTTCTGATCGTTCTTCAAAACTTTAATATCAGCTCCGGAGAAAAAACTTAAACTGGAGAAAAACTCAACTCTAGAAATATAATTCTGAGAGAGAGAGAAGATAAGGAATGAGAATGAAATGAAAAAAACGGATGGGGGTATTTATAGGTTAGATTATTTGCGACGGGCCCATTTGCGACGGGATTCCCGTCGCAAATAGTATTATTTGCGACGGTACCCGTCGCAAATACCTTAGCCAACATTTATTACGGTCAACCGGTAAATAGTTATTTGCGACGGGACCCGTCGCAAATAATCCCTGCCGACATAGTATTTGCGACGGGGGAATATTCCCGTCGCAAATACCTTTTACCGCCGCCGGTTATTTGCGACGGGAATATTTCCCCGTCGCAAATAAGTTTCCCGCGATTTGGCGCGCATCGCGGGAAAACTATTTGCGACGGGGAAAGCAATCCCGTCGCAAAAGCCTCCTTATTTGCGACGGGGAAATACCCCCGTCGCAAATAAGTTTTTAACATGACTATTTGCGACGGGAATAAATCCCGTCGCAAATAACCCGTCGCAATTGCTCATTTTTCCCGTAGTGAATGGTCGATGGTGTGGGAAGGGTCATGCACGTATCTCCTTAGCTAGGATACATGGAAGACATAGTGAACCCAGTGCAACTGAGGTGGAAGATAAAAGTGGTAAGCCACCTTGACAACTCTACTGAGGACCTTAAAAGGTCCGATGAATCTCAGAGATAACGTGTTGCCTTAGCCAAATACTCATAAACCTCGTCGATGTGAGTCCCTTAAAAAGACTTTTTTTCTATCCTCAAACTCCAGAGGTCTACATCTCCTGCCATCATATGACTTCTGCTTTCTCTGTGTAGTCTTCATCTACTTTTGGATGATCTGCACTTCCTCTGTGGTAGCCCATACCCTCTTTGGTCCCACCAGTGTTGACTCCCCTTGGTTAGTCCAGAAAAAAAGAGATCTGTAAGGTTTCCCATTCAATGCCTTGAAAGGTGTCATCCCAATGGTGGAGTGATAGCTGTTGTTGTACACAAACTCCACCAAAGGCAAGTGATCCTCCCAGTTATGACCGAAGTCAAGGACACAATCATGCAGCATGTCCTCGAGGGTCTAAATGGTCCGCTCAGTCTGACTATCCATCTGAGGATGGAAGGCAATGCTCAAATGAAGTTTCATCCCTAAAGCCTCCTGAAACCCCATCCAAAGACAGAATGTAAAACATGTATCATGATTGGAGATATTGTTCGAGGGTACTCCATATAGATTAAAAATCTCCTGCACATAGAGGCGTCCCATGCTCTCTACTGAACCGTGCTATCTGATTGTTAAGAAGTCAGTCGACATGGTGAGTCGTTGACGATCACCCAAATTGAGTCATGGCCTTTGGATGTATGTGGAAGTCCTGTCACAAATTCCATGGATATCCCATCCCACATCCACTCTGAGACCTCTAATGGATCAACCAACCCTACTGGTACCTGATGCTCTACCTTCACTTGCTGACAAGTGAGGCACCGAGAAACAAACTCTACTACTGCTTTCTTCATTCTTGGCCACCAGTGCATTCGTCAGAGATCCTAGTACATCTTCGCCAATCCTGGATGTACCACTATAGGGGATGTGTGGAACTCCCTCAACACTTCCTCTTGAAGTGACACTGGTACCGTGGTATGTCCTCGGAAGAGGATGACATGCTCCTCACCTTCAAAAAATCCATTAGGTGCATGCCCTGTGGATATCTGAACACGTCATGCATCATAGTCATCATCCTCATGTCGTGCATCCCTGACTTGCTGATGACGTGGGGGAGTGACTGTATGAGACTGAAGGAAAGCTGCTCCATCACGTTCCACGAAGGAGATCCGCAAAGCGGCCAGCTGCTCTGTCGCCTCCCCAAACAGCTGTATACCGACCTACTGCTGAGAGAATCTTCTACAATGTTCACCTTACCAAGATTATAGACTATCTTGATGTCATATTCCTAGAGGATCTCAATCCAATTTCGTTGTGTTAGGTTCAGGTCTTTCAAAGAGAAGATATTCCTGAGACTCTTGTGATCAGAGTACACTGTAAAACGTTCTCCCATCAGATAGTGTCGCCACATCATCAAGGTGAAGACCACTACTGCTAGCACTAGGTCTTGGGTAGAATAGTTTTTCTCATGATTTCTTAGCCATCAAGAACCATACGCGATTACTACTCACTCCTACATCAGGACACATCCGAGTCCGGTCCATGATGCATCGTAGTGGACTACGTACCCAACACCCTCCTTTGGAAGCATGAATATTGGGGAAATAGTCAGCCTCTTCCTCAGCTCATAAAAAATCTGTTTGAATTTCTCCAACCAAACGAAGGGTTTCCCCATCTTCTCCAAAGCCGATAGTGGTAATGCAACTTTGGAGAATTCTGGCACAAACCTCCGGTAGTATCTAGAAAACCTAGGAAACTCAGAATCTCTGTCACACTCCTTGGTGGCTCCAAGGAAAGTACCACCTCAATCATCGCTTGATCCACTTCAACTCCAACCTCCGATATGACATGTCCCAGAATGATAACCTCTCGAATCCAGAACTGGAACTTCGAGAGCTTTCCATAAAACTAGTACTCTCAAAGTGTGTCCAGTACTACCTGCAAATTATAGGCTTGATCCTCCTCCGTAGCCAAGTAGATCAGAATGCAATCTATGAAGACCACCATAAAGTGATCAAGGTATTGATGAAAGATAATGTTCCTGAGTCCCAAGAACACTATTTGATTGTTGGTTACACTGAATGGCATAACCAAGAACTCATAGTGGTCGTACCGACATCTGAATGTTTTCTTCTGCAAAACCTCATATCGTACTTTGAGTTGGTGATATCCTGATCTATGGTCTATCTTCGAGAAACACTGTGCTCCCTTCAGCTGATTAAAGAGGTCGTCATTTTTCTAAAGTGGGTAATTTTTCTTCACAGTCACCTGGTTCAGGCGCTGATAGTGATAAAAAATCCTCAAGCTCCCATCCGCTTTCTTAGCGAACAGAATCGGGGGTTCCCAAGGTGAAACACTGGGCTGGATGAACCCCTTTCCCTGTAAGTCCTCTAGTTGTACCCGCATCTCACGAAGCTCCGCAGGAGCCATCCGATACGTTGGTGTTGATATCGGTGTCGTACCAGGGTATAAGTCAATGTAAAATTCCACCTCTCTGTAAGGAGGTAGACCCGTGAAACCATTAGGGAAAACATCCACATACTGATCCACAACTACAAGATAGTTTGGACTCTCCACATCAACTGATTCGAGGATAAGGCTAGCCAAATGATGAGTGATCGGTTGCACCCTCCTCCGGGTAAGTCCATCTGGCACTACAAAGGCTCCCTTCTCGCTGCTGAAGGTAAACCTGGTTCCATCCATGTGGACACACCACGCTTTGTGCCTAATATAATCTATATGATCATGGACTGTAGATAACTAGTCCATCCCCAAGATGACGTCATAAGGCCTCGACGCTGCTACTAGGAGATCCCAATTGAAGCTCTTACCCCCTAGAGTAAACTCTCACTGTTGGCACCATTGTGTAATTGTCGAATCCACTCCCGTAGGAGTCTCTAGCCATAAGGATCGAGCCAACAAATCCATAGGAATCCCCGCGATCCGAACGAGGGCAGTGGTAATAAAGAAATGACTAGAACATGTGTTTATAAGTACTGTAACTAAGATGGAATAGACACAGATCATAAATTGTATCATCTCTGGAGGGCTGTGATCGTATGCCTCAGCCACCTGAAGCTAAGATCTCCCCTGTCCACTTGCTCTATGTGGTTGGGGTGGGCGTCCTGGTGGTGGTGGTGGTGGGAACATCCCAAATTTTCTCTCACTACTAGTTGCACGACCAGCTCCTCTGCCACATCCTTCTGCTCCCTATGCACGTACTTGGTCAAATTTATGTCTCTTCCTGGGTAGTCCTTCGACCGTCTATTGATCATCCATTCGGCGGGTCAGACAGTCATGAGCCATGTGACCTGCCCACCGCATGTATAACATTGGTCGCTCCTGGTATGACTGTCTCTACCTCAGGTGCCCTGCACAACCTATCATGGGTCATGTGGTCTTCCACCTATAGGTTAGGTCCTCTTGAACCTCTACGACATCTGTCTCCTACTAGTTTCAGAAGACTATGCTTCTTGAAAAATGGTGGTGGATATCGCAGCTGGTGACTGCTCAGAAAGGAAACTCTCCACTAAGAGGGCCCTCTCTAATACCTCTTCCGGTGTCGGGATGCTGAGTGAGATCATCAAAGAACTGATCTCCTTCTTGAGTCCCTACTCAATAGTTTGGGCCATGAAGAAAGGGCCCCACACCATATCCGTGGAGTAACGTGAGAGGTCAGTGAACCTCAATGAGTACTGAGCTATAGTCATGATGCCCTGTAGTTGATGAATAAGCTCCTATATATGCGCTGCATGAAGAGTCGCTGGGACAAACTCTAATCGAAATGGGATCTTGAAGTCGGACCACAAAAGAATTACCTAATCGTGAACCTGGAGCATCATGCTCCACCATCTTCCCGCTACTGCATGTAGTTGACTGGCGGCCCGGATCGCCTTAAGATCAGCTGGTGTCCCTACCAATCGGAAGACTCTCACTACAGCCTTTAACCAATCCATAGTTTCCTGTGTGTTCATCTCTCCCCTAAACCTAGGTGGACACTAGTGATGAAACTCGTGCAATGCCCTCAAGCAGCGTGCACTGTCTATTTCTGGGGCTGGTGGAATCGGTATCCCAATAAGAAACGGTTCCGCTGGTGCCTCTACTGGTTCCTCTACTTGTAAAGGGCCCTGCATCAAGGCATTTTCGCTCAATGAGATATTCATGAGTAAAACTCTCAGAACCCCAGAAGGCTGTCTGCGTGGAGGCATCCTGAAAAGAAATAGGTGTGCCACAGTCAATAAGTTATACCTAGTGAGTTGACTAAAGAGATCACAAAGAAAACTCTTGAAAACACACATGCAATCAGTGTTTTGATGCCCTGAGTTAGTAATCAGAAGTCAGGGTCCTGGTGTATGGATATGTGGGCCACCGCACCAACACGGGATTCCCTAACCTGATAACCACACTCACTACACTTAACACTATTTACATTAAAAGAAAGATATGAATTCTATGTTCTGGGGTAGAACAGACTCCTCTGATAACAATTTTTCATGACTCGTCCCCTGAGGCCCATGCAGTGACTACCCCAATCTCACCTTCCATAGGCCAGGGGCTGGCGACTAGCATCGAAGGTGTATTCCCTAAAACTGGGAAGGAATTTTTTTTAAACTGTAACACACACATACAAACACACAACAAGATACGAACTCAAGTAAACTGAATATCCAAAAGAGTGTTGAAAGAAAAAGGGGCCGAAATACAAGCCCTATTGTAAAGGTACATGTACAACTGAAATACAATTCAACTAATGTAGGATAAAGACAACTACTAGATCATCCTCTAAGGTTCCTACCCAAAGGGTGAGTCCAGATCACCTCCTCAATACTCCATGTCCACCCATATTATCTACGTACCAAAATGCCATATGGTCCACCTCTGGGTACCATCCAGTCCTGGTACTCTCGACATTAGTTAGTGATATCTTCCGTCTGCATCCAACACCAAAAGGGGCGGGCATAGCCCATGCAGGGGAGAGTATAATGATACTCAGTAGGGACCCCACGACCCACAAGGTCTCACAAAATCCACCATGGACAAACCACAATGTTTGAAAACAATAGATAACACTAATTAGTTATATGACCATACATATAACTTAGTTATCAAGTAATCTATCTCAATCATGAAGGAAAACAGTTGTTCTAGCTCAGCTCACACCGAGAATATCTTTAGGTACAGTAGTAGAGACGATTATATGTAACTACTAAATCATCTTACTCCGTTAAGATACTCTGCAGCTTTCCTAAATAGAAATTCAAAAAGGTGACCCACACATGATCTCTAGGAGATGACCCACACAAAATCACTGGAGCTAACCCACACAGGATCGATATGAGCAGACCCACACAGGATCGCTAGGAGCTCACCCACACAGGATCGCTGGAGCTGACACACACATGATCTCTATGAGATAACCCACACAGGATCACTAGGAGCTGACCTATACAGGATCACTGGATGTGACCCACATAGGATAAATAGGAGGTGATCGACACATGATCGCTAGGAACTGACCCATAGAGGATCTCTAGGAGTTGACCCACATAGGATTGATAGAGCTGACCCCACAGGATTGCTAAGAGCTGACCCATACAGGATCTCTAGGAGCTAACCTACACAAGATCGCTAGTAGCTGACTCACACAGGATCGCTCGGAACTGACCCACACAGGATAGCTTAGAGCACTCTTCTTATCATAGATAGCTACTAGGTTTTTTCACTAGGCTTGCTCATCTCTGTGAGAGTCTGATCCCCAAGCCACTGTTCGATTCCTTATCTACGACAAGGCCACCACGAATATTTTTCTCAAGGACATCCATGTCATAGGGGTCTCAACTCAACAGATGGCCTGTCAATCAGATGCCATGTCTGGGATTTATTAGCCTTTTAGTCCTGGGGCCTGGTTGGATTTGTGCTTGATCCAACCTGACTGTATCCCATATTAACCCAAATCATTAGTGGGGTATACTCAAAGGGACCGTCTGGTTGCAAGATTTATATCGCCAATGACAGTTCATCAAATGGACATCTGGTGCCAATGTTTTGGCCAAAATAATGTAAATGGGTCATAGTGGGCCCGGGTTCGGTCCAAACCGGTCGAACCTACCCAGATGGACCCGGCCTCGGCCAAAATGGATCAGGTCGACTCGGACAGACCCGCTAGGTCTGACCTGACCCGTTGGTTTCGGCCAAGCCTACTGGGCGGCTTGGCCCGCTTGGTCTGGCCTGACAGGCCGTGAGGGGCCGTGGAGGGTCGTCTGTGGCCACGAGGCCGCAAAGGGACGCGGAGGGCGAGAGGCCACGGGGTGGCTCGACCAGGGTGGTTCGGCCAAAAGGGCAGCAATGGGTTGACCCGGATGGTGGATGCGGCTTGGACGACGGTGATGGATTGGGTGGTGGCTCAGCCCGATTGGCAGTGGTGGCTCGGCTTGGAGGCTCGGCCTGAAGGTAGCGGCGACTCGGCTCAGCAGCTTAGCTCAGCAGATTGGATCAGATGATAGCGGCATGGGCGACATATCATATCATCTTGGTTGCAGAAGGCACGATGAGGCTGTGGGTAGGGGAGTGCTGTGGAGAGAAGAGGCCGCAGGAAGTGGCGGCCTCGGGCTCCGTGAGGTGGTGCGGTGAGGATGTAGTGCGTAGAGGCCACAGGCGATGGTGGCGGAGGGAGCCGTGAGGTGGAACGACGAGGCCGCGCGCAGCGGAGTGCTACTGCCTTCGTCAGCTTCTTCCATTATGAAGAACACACCAATGAAGCCGAACGACAAAGGGGTTGGGCCAGGTTTTTTTGGCCTGAACCCTCCACGTTTGATCAATAGCAAGCGGTTTACAAAATCTAATCATGAACATGTATGGAAGATATTTAAAAACATCAATACCCACAACCCTCATCAATCTCTATTTCTAATCATTCAAAAGAGTTATAAGGGGAGATACTGGAATTTGATAAACATATAGAAGTAATACCCTACGTTGTATTTTTCGTTGACGTTGGCGTGAGATGAAGTTGAAGTTTTCAACGTTCTTCTCATCCGCCACACACCTCTAATCTCAGGCTCGTGAGTTGGTTCACCGTAGTCTAAGATGTTCCTCATTGGTGGGTTTCCTGAGGAAGAAGTCGATGTTGGCGTTCTTCATTGGAGGAGACTTATTCGTGGAAAAACGGGTTCTTCATTGGAGAAGTATTATCCTCCAAGGGTTCTTATCTCACAATCCCTCACAAAAAATGAATGTGGTGCTAATATAATTAACGTAAAGGGTTAATTAAGTTTTCACAACCAAGTTGGCGTGATTAATGTACTGTGTTGGAACCATTAATTATCTCAATTAATTGGCCCAATTTAATGGCTCAATTTAATGGGAGGGATTTAATTTTGGGGAGTTGGGAGTTCTCTTCCCATCAATAGGGGTTGGGTGGTCCCCACCTCTAAAATAAAAATTGGGGGTATAGGCTCAAGTGCTCCCCACCACCATAACCTCACACAAGAGGTTTAGTTTCGGTGGAACCCACCCTTTAAGATTCAAAGGGTGCTTTAGTTATGGTGGTCCCCACCTCCCAAAATCCACATGGGTGTTTGAAATAAAAATATATTGTTATACAATTTAATTTTTTAAAATTCTTTCACGAAAAACTGAAAAAACAACTTTCTCTCTCGACCAACTTCCGTCGAGGTGAAAGTATCTTTCCGCGAATAGTGGTACTGTGAGTTCAACGGTGCCCTTAGATTGAAATTACAAGAACCTGTTCAAAATTTAGAAAATCCTACTCGCATGTTTATTGAATGTAACCAAAAAAATGTTTAGAAAATCATTCCATGAAAATCAGGCCTCAAAATCACGTGCCGTCAATTTTCACAGACACGTAAAATTCCCATATATTAAAACACTTTTACATAGAAATTCTGGATCATTACAATTATAATATGAGAAATAGTAATCATAAGGGAAAACCCATAATCAATAAACACTATATAATGTCTAAATCCCAAACTTTTAATTTCAATCTAAGACACATAAGTTTAATCCTATGTAATTAATAAGGATATCAATATGGTTTTATCATCCTAGTTTCCAAAGAATAACTAAACCAATCCCCTGCTACAAACTATAACTACCTAGGATTATCATAAATTGATATTATATATTTTCATATGAATATTAATTTAATTACACAAACACATGCCTGAGAAGCACAATAATTTAGTTCCTTTGGAAAATTATAACACAATCTTATAATCTGGGGAAAGAACATTAATGTTTCCCACAAATATTTTACAATTTAATAATCTTCATAGAGACAGCCTACAAAAATCCTTTCTTCATGACATCAAGAAATGAAACATAAGAATTGGTGAGTTAATATGCTCAATAAGGGAAACATAAGATATATACATGTATGATCATATAAAAATATAATAAAATCATAAGGGTATGTGATTGTGAATATTACATAATAAATTAAAACCAATCCAATCATAGATCATAATCATGATTCATGAAATCATATATTATCATTACCAAAAAAACATCCCATAAGAGTGATAAAGGATCATAAATCAATCCCAAACCACAATCTTTTGTCATAAAATTGTAATAACAAAAAAAATATAGAAAACCATTTCAAACAGAAAGGTTAACTACTAAGACTATCAACATAGTGGATCATGACATATAATATATTTTCTTACTGTGGATTGGGACACACCTATCTCCCATTGGGGATCACAACAATCCTATTTCATATAGTGAATTAGGAAAAACTTATTTCCCATAGTGGACCAAGATACACATATTTCCCTAGTGGATCAGGACACACATGTTTACCGTAGTGGATCAATCTCATCAACTTGTTTCCAATTTTATATAAAGAGATAAAAATCATTACCCAATGCATTGGATGGAGATATTGTTCCCACCAATCACATAATGAAAACCGTACTCATGTGTTCCAAAAAATTATAAAATATTTCATCATATAAAAACCTGTGGAAAAGTGATATGTTTCATAATCATTTTACTATTTCATCATTAAATAACCCATTAAAAATGAAGTTGGTTTTATAAGAATTAAATCAATGTGTGACCCATGGAAGAGAGATAGATTTTGAAAAACATATTTTTATAATAATCTAGTTATAAAAAGAGTAATAATGGTATCCTTGGTGTAAATCCCTAGTAATGAAAAGCTAACCGTAATGGATTTCATCATTGAATGAAAAATTTTTATGATTTCTTGGGACATTTCATAAGAAAATATATTTTCTTTTAAAATATATTTTTAAAACATAAAACATTTTGATAATCATTTTCTTTGAAAATATTAAAGAAAACTTATAAGGGAATCATTAAAAAATAATTTAATGAATTTATTTTTCTTGTAAAACAACCCTGAAAACGTATTAATGATGATTCTATGAAATTATTATTCATGAGATTGGAAAATTAAATTCATTCTGTAGAAATTAAAATAGATATTACTTTTACATTTATACTAAAATCAAAACATGAATTTTGGGGAAAAAGAAATTAATATTCCTTTAGAAAAATTTAGTAAAAATTAAAATATGGGTAATTTTATTTATAAATTTTAATTGAGTAATAAATTATTTTTATTTTTATGAAAATATGGTTTTGTAAGAAAACATATTTCTGACGGAAGAGAGGAATAAAGTCATATTTTCTCAAAAACAGTTTCTTAATTGTTTTAAATAAAAATAAATGGAATCAATATTTTACATTTATAAAAGATATACAGAATAACCAAGGGATAAAAAAATTCATCTAAATTATTTATATGTAAACCATGAGAATCCAAAATTAGATACATAATCAAATACAATCATGATAAATATAGAGATTGTAACATCAAATCTTCACCACTTTTGTTACATTAACTCATAAACCTCATGAAGGAGTAACATAAAATAATAAAATTATTATTAGGATAAATAAATTCATGATATTAAATTTCAATTTGGATGTAAACCCACCTCATAAAATGATATCGGTGAATAAGATTACAAAATTGTCAAAGTAGGCAAATTAAGATAAAAATCTCTTACCGTTTTGGTAAATTTTTAGCTATAAACCCCATGAAAATGGGATCATAAAATGGATAAGTAGATACAATTAATTATCAGAGTAATATTAATAAAATAAATTCATTGGAATTATCTATACCACATAAAATATATCGTTTGTGAATATAGATTGTGTCTCACAGAAGTAAAATGTGTGATGAAAATATCTTACCATTAGTATTAAAATTAGTCATACTCATTGAAAACTCCCATATAATAAGTATAATATCTTTATAAATATATTACAGAACCATATTAATATATATTATACTATATTTTTTTTACATATTCCCTTTTATTATCCATTTATAACCAATTCTATGTTAAAGTCTTGATTGAGGCAATAACTACTTTGTTTTTCAAGTATATTTTGTGTTATTATATTTGGTATTATAACTTAGATCATTAATAAATAGTATCCATGAATTAAACAATGATATAAACATAATATATATTAATTAAATATGTATTTATATTAATCCATTAATTTTATTGATAAAAATGAAATAAACCATTCACAGAGATGGTAGGTCGTTTGTATGTATGAACGTTGTTTCCATTTTCTTGCCAACATGAAAGAAATAAAAGACAATTATATATATATTATCATCAAAAAATTATTCTTATGTAATATATATCATATATTTTTATTAAACTCATTTTTAATACCTTCCACTTAATGTTTTAATGAATCACACTGCTTCTTGAAAAGGTAGTCCACAATACACATGACAGATATTATTGTATTCCCAAAAAATATAGAGGATAAAGGTATATGATATATAATTATTCCATAATAATAATAATATATCAAATTTAATATATAACAATAAATACATAATTATAACTAGACATTATAGGGAGTAATAAAATAACTAAATCAGCGCGCGAGGCCGTAGTTCGTCACACACATGAACAATGATTTATTATCCCATTTGATGGAAGTGGAGTAGGATTAACCTCATTAATTTTACATAAAAAATATAATTATATTATATATATAGGGATTATTATATAAATATTGTATAATAATAATTTAATTGGATGGAAGAAGAAATAAAATAGAATCACTAATTGATGAATGCTACATATTCTTTGGGTACCCTCCATAGGTTTTAAAAAAACCATCTTAGTTTGGATTTGAATACATAAATATAATATATAAAAATAAAATATGCAATAATATTATTTTTGGGAATTTTTTAGCTCATTTTTACCTTATATTCTTAGTTTAACCCTTCAGTAAATAAGTTTTTACCTTAATCATAGTAAATAATTTAAACTGTTCATTTTGTTAAAAGAATAGATTATACTTACAATAAATTATATATTATTAATATTAATAATAATTAATAAACTCATAAAATTTTCATTCACATAATTTAAAAAAATTAATTAAACAAATCTCATAGACAAGATAAGATAGTGAGTTTTTATTGAGAAAATTGATTAAACGTTTTTAGTGTTTTTATATACAATTTTAATATAAAATGTAATAGTTTAAAATAGATTGGATTAAAATATGTATAATTAAAAAAAATTAATAAAAAAAATTGAATGTATTTGATAAATTTATAAATAAATTAAATTAATTTGAAGTTTTCAATTTAAAATTTATATTTTCACTACCCATAAAAAATTAAACTTTTCATAAAAATCTCAAAAATTCATCATAAGATAATTTTAAAATTAGGGATTAGAAAATGATATTTGTTTTATCAAGTTAAATTTTTAAAAGTTTCAAAAATTTATCGTTATTATTGTTTACAAATAGGTAATATCAATATTTTAGAATATATTTTTAAATATATAAACATTTACCCGAAAACTATGTATTTTATTATCAATAAGTTTTCTTCATATAAAACCATTATAAATGAAAATTAATTTTTTTGTTAATTCATATATTAAATTGTTAAATGGATAGGATTTTCTAAACATTTGAACATTTTTCTTTTAGAAAACTATTATTTGACATGTTGCTGGATTAAATTATTTAATTATCTTCTGCCACTTAAGTGATTTTTATTTATCAAAAATAGATTCAACAATTTCAATCATAATAATTTATATTATCTAATATGTTTAACAAAAAAATTTAAATTAGTGAATAGTGAAAACAATTTAACTTATTTATCAAGGTTATAGTAAAAATGGCGTTTTAGGTTGTTAAACTAAAAACATAAAGGTTAAAATGATCATAAACGTGTCAAATTACTAGTTTGTGTTCATATTTTTACCTTATTTATTTTTATTTTAGAACTGGGTGCATTTTTTTTCTTACAGAATGAGAAAAACATGGGTGAAATTCTATATTTTAAAAAATCAAATTATCTCCTGTCAACCACATATAAAATATCACTCACTATAACCTCCTTTAAATACTTCCTAAAACCATTATATTTTTAAATTACTAAAATAATAACTTACTTAATTACCTATCCAAATCCTAAGAGATTTTTATGATCCTAAATTCAACCTAGGAATGGTTTTGGTTCAAACCTAGTGATGTTATTTGAATAAGAGGTAACATTCTTGTCCAATGATTTTATTTTATATATTATTACACATCATTTAAATATTATTAATCCATGATTATATAATAACATCAGTATATTAAATATATTAATATTTTTTATGTAAATGTAATTACCTACAACAATCTCTTCCTCCGCTAAATGAAAGAAAACAATTGATCAGGTGAATAGCGGACTACCTCCTCACGATCAAAGATAATTTTATTCCATAACTTCTTATCAAGTATAGATATAATTATTTATTTAATTATTTAATATGTTATTTATGATTTAATTATAGTTATTTAATTATAATATTAGATACTTTTTCTTAAATTTCATTCCTTTGGGAATACAATAACACCACTCGGGTGTACGGAGGACTTCCGCCTAATGAAGCAATGTGATATTTTTCACCTTTGATTTACATGAGAGGTAATAAGGATTAATTAAATGTTTATATATGATAATAAAGACTAATTGACTATTAATTATAATTAATATATCATATAATTTCTTACTTTACCATCTATTTAAAATTATAACATTGTTCCTGTGTATGGAGAATTACCACCATGCGAAGCCAAGAGATTCGTATTTTTAATTTTATTATTAATCAATAAAATGGATTTTATATGTAACATAATTTAATGAAATAATATTATATTTATAATATATTATAATAATTTAATTTTTAAATAACTCTTACCTTCTTTCTACCGTTATCATTGAAAAATGAATATTGTTACTCATGTGAACGTATGACCTATCATCTGCATGGTTTTAGAATAGTTAATTACTCATATAAATATGCCATAGTTAGTTATAAATGTATAATATATGTATGAAAATTATAATAATTTAATTATTAACATTATTTAGATGATTAAAAAATAATATATTTGACCTTAGTCAGCTTACCAAAGTGATTTTGAATATATGAGTCGTTTATCATTAAAATGAAAAACATGAAATTAATTGGTTATATAATTGAATATGAAATGGTAAAAAATAAATTAAAAGTATAATATAATTTTAAATTATTTTTAATCATGTAAATAATTTACACATGTTTATTATTCGCGAAGATAAGTAATGCATATGACGATTCGGGATTGACTTAAGGGTTTCACCACAAAATGTCCATCTTTGGGAAACATGTTCTTTTATATGCCTAATTTATTTTATATAGAGTATATATATCCCATTTAAAAATATATAATTAATATTTCATAATTCATGGTATTTTAATTTATAATTTATTTAATTCGTTCCAGGGATTTTTTATTCAAATATTACCATTGCGGTATGAATTTATGGTTCAATCTAATTTTATTCTTCATTATTGGTAATTGAATATCCATTAAAGGATTTTTTTAATTTTCTAATAAAAATATCTATATTTATTTTCTTTTTTTTATTCATAAAATTTTCAAGTAATTGTACAATTTTCTTCTCTTCGATACTTCAAATGATCGAAAAAATGATTTTAATAAAAGCTAACTTCATTTCTCTTTTCGATAAGAAATGAAGTTTTATTCCATATCAATGTTTTATATAAATGTTTTCATGAATATTATTAACATTTCACAAATTTTTTATTAAATATATTTTTCTTCATGTATTTATTTTTTTAAAAATAATTTTAATAAATTATTTATGATATTATCCAAATGAGACAATTTTTAAACTTTTTACAACAATAAGAAAGGAATGATTCTTTTAACAAATATGACATGTACATAATTACCCAAAATCATGGGCAATAAAATATTTTATGATTACTTTTTTATTTTCCGTGTTTATATTTAAATGAAGTAATATTAATAATATTTTGAATGTTTTTAGTATTTCAAAAGTGATTTTCAATGTGAAAAGGTTATCTTTCTCAAAAATGATTTTAATATTTTTAAAAGTATTTATGTTCAAAAAAAACAAAAAACGTTAAAGTTAGGTAATTATACTACACTCTCTCTATATATCTCTTACATATGTACCTAGCTCACTCACCCTTCTTTTGATGCGGTAATACATACCATATGTTCATCTCTCCAATTCCATCAGGATGAAATTTCTTATGATTATGATATGTCAAAAGTTCATGAATCCCATTTCATTCCATATGAAATTTTTATATTTATACCTTACGATTTATTTACTTAGGTTTTGCACATATACATGTATTTTAAATGAATTTTATCAGTGGGATTTTAATTATATATTTCTCCAATGCACAGTTTAATGTTTTAGTATCACGTGATGTCATATATGAGATTATGGAGTAAACCTAATCCATTATGATAATCTAACGACAATATGATGTTGTATTGGTAGTTATCCTCGACTTATATTTATAAAAAAATTTATGTTACTTTCAAATTCTATTTGATTCCATGATCTTATGTCACCATGTCATTTTTGATATGATTCTATATGATTAATCAAGTTCTTTCTATTTTATGATATCATTTTATATCTTTGACTCACAAATTATGTTTTCTTATTAGATTTATTCTTTTAATATTCTTTTAGTTCACCAATTTATTTTATGTACTCCCTAGGTTTTGATAAATTCTTTTAGAAGATCAATCAGATTAAGGAGATAACCACAAAATATAAAAAAACAAGGATGTAATATTTTTAGTTTCCTTTGATGTATTGTGAACCTAGTATTCCAAAGACAGCGGGGGTCAATAATTTTATATTATACTTGTTAGATATCTGTGATTAAAAATTCATGTAAATAATATTTGTAAATGTAATGGGTCATTGTAATTGGTATCAATGAAATAGAAGGAGTCTGATCCTTCTAACTGTTTAGTCAATAAGGTTTTCCTTATGAATTTTCCATTCCTTCTTGTTTTGAAAATCACAAACACCTTATACTTAAGCAAATATTATTTTTACTCAAATAAGGAAAATTTACTTGTTTAAGGAAATTTACCTTAACCTATATTTTCTTATACATAGCTATTTTTTCCCTTAAAATCAAAAACCGGAATCACAACCAAATTTTCGGAGCCTTATAATGAAAAGTTGGAGCATTCTGTTTTTATGATCCGAATCATGGATGTGATCTGTAATAGAGTTTTAATCCAAATTCTGGACTCCAAACTCTGAAGCAGTTCTAATTCGAACTCTTAAGAAGTTCGACTCCGAACTCTTAAGAAGTTCGACTCCAAACTCTGAAGTAGTTCGACTCCGAACTCTTAAGAAGTTCGACTCCGAACTCTTAAGAAGTTCGACTCCGAACTCTTAAGAAGTTTGACTCCGAACTCTTAAGAAGTTAGACTCCGAACTATTAAGAAGTTCCCCTCCGAACTCTTAAGAAGTTCGACTCCGAACTCTTAAGAAGTTTGACTCCGAACTTTTAAGCAGTTCGACTCCGAACTCTATAGATTTAGAATCCGATCTCTGATGAAACCCGACTCTGATTTCCTATAAAATAGAATCCAAACATTTCTTAACATAGACACCGAACATCATTTTGGTTAGACTCCGAACCTTTGACTTTATTACACTCCAAACTATTAATTTTCCTTTACTTACATATGCTTCATTCCAAAACGATGTCGTACTTTCAGTTATACAAAGTTTGTTATAAAACTATGTCATCTATTCTATTTTTTATTAACTGTTTGTTGAGTTACACGTGTACAGGTCCTTTCGAATTTCATGGAAAATATGACCGCTGGAAGAAGGAGTCGACCGTTGGAAATTTTCCTATAAATAGGAGCTCATTTAAAAGAGCTCAAAATAACAATGAAGTTGATCAAAATAGAGACCCCATGCTGCTAAGGTAATTTCTGGAGAGAGAAATCTTTTCATGCTTTGTGCGTACTGAACCGCTCGTTCAGTTTTTGCATTGTGTGACTCCGAATATTGGTGATTACATTCGAGGACTTCCGAGGATAGGAAGACAGAGGTGCTGACTACCTTGAAGTTCGAGGGCTTCCTTGCTGAGGAAGACAGAGGTGCCAACTACCTTGAAGTTGAGGGCTTGCGGGGATAGCAAGACAGAGACTCTGATCTTCGCATCGAGGGCTTACCCTGGTGTGGGTAAGACAGACATGCTTGAAAGTATAAATCAAGGGACCTTTATCCAAGGTTGTTGGATCCCCTTCTCTTTGGGTTAAAAGACTTATATCTTGTTACTTGTAGTTCTACTACATGTTTATATTCCCCTGCATATTGTATTGTAAGGAAAGTACAACTTTCTTATACCTCCTTATTTGTACTCTGTTTCATTTAGATTCTATACGCTTTAAGGTAGAATCTCATATTGTAATATTTTGTTATGTTTCTATTCCCAGAACCATATTTCCGAAATCTACTTTCGGAATCTCTTTCCAAGTTTTGTTTGGTGTTATAGGTGTTGTGAATTTGCTTAAGTTTAACTTTGTTATACGTAGCCCTTTCCCTTTCTTAAGGAAATCATATTTATTCTTAACTAACATTAAAGGTTCCAAAGGAATTTTCAAAGTGTACAATTCACCCCCCTCTTGTAAATTGAGCATCTACATCACTATTTCGATCCCACAATTGTTATCAAAGGAGATCTCTGAAATACTTATACTCATGAATAAGTTTTTCTTGCTCACTTTTCCATTTTTAACTTTCCCATTCCGAACTTTCTCATTCCGAACATTGTTATTACGATCATTATTCTACTAACAAGTTTGTATATCAAAAGTTTCTAGTATAACAGGAATTAATGTTGGTTTGATTGATAATCTAAATCCTACAAGACCACCTATCTTTGATGGTAATGACTATGAGTACTGGATAGATCGAATGAAGACTTTTGTTATCAACACTGGAGTGGATAACATTGTTATGCTTACTGGTGATTATAAAATTACTGACAAGGATGTTAGAACTTTTACTAACCATGAAAAGCAAGAATATCAACTCAATTATAAGGTACGCAATACTCTACTGTGTTCAATGACCAGAAATATATATAGCCAAATTTCTTCTTGTGAAGCAACTAATTGTATATGGAAGAAGTTAGAGGTTACACACTTTGGGACTTCTAAAGTGATTGAGACTAGGAGAGCTATGCTTAGAGCTGAATATCATGGCTTCAACTTTGCTTATGGAGAACCAATCTGTAAAGTTCAATAGAGATTCATGACTATAGTCAACAGCCTGCAATCTATGGGAGAAAAGGTTTAGATAATGAAGCTCTTGTGGATAAAATGATTTATATTATGCCCAATGAGTGGGAATCCAAAAGAACAGCTATAGATGATAATAAGAAGGTCACTCAAATTACTCTTGATGAGCTATTTGGAACTCTTATACAACATGAGACCAGAATAAAGAGAGATGTTGACAATATAAAGAAGAAGAATGGAAATGGTACTATTGCTTTTACAACAACCTCAAATCAGATGAAATATAAGACTCCAGAGAGAGTAACTAGATCTAAGTCTAAGTAAGTTATTTTCCAATCCGAATCCAGTGAGAGTGAAGTCTCAGAAAATGAACTAGAAAATCTTGCTCGAAGGATGAACAAGATAGATGGCTAGAAAAATTTCCAATCAAAGTATAAGAAAAAGGAAAGGAAAGATAGAAAAGATAGAGAAGTTACCTGTTATGAATGAAAAAGAGCTGGACATATTAGAACAGATTTCCCTTTGTTCAAAAAGAAAGAAAGGAAAGAAAGGCATTCAGACAGGAACAGAAAGAATTATTATAAAGTCAAAGCTAAGAAAGTTCTGAAAGCTAATGACACCTGGAGTGCCAGTGGTGGTGACTCTTCAGATGAATCTTCTGATTATGAATCTTCAGGACAGAAGAATCTTGGTCTTATGGCCAGATTACCTACTAAAAATCATTGTTTTATGGCTAAGGTATGAAATGTTGAATCATTGACCAATGTATCTTTAAATTCAAATGATAGTAAATATTATAACTCTTCTGATGAAGAATCCTCTTCTGATGAAGAAAATACTTTACCTACTTATGAAGAAGTCTCTAGGTTTGCTGAACTTCTTGAGATTGAGAATTCCAGACTCAATAAGAAACTTGATAAGGCAAACTCCAGGAATTCTATTCCTACGAAAGAGATATCAGATCTTTCTAAATATCTTTATAGGAAAAATTCTGATTTTGAAAGTATTTCAAAAAAAAATTAGAAAGTAAGTTCTGAGAAGAACAAACTTTATAAAGAATTAGAAAAAGTAATTTCTAAGAAAAATATTTTTGAGCCTAGCTCTAGTTCTAAAACTAATGATTTTGAGAATAATAACTTGGTTATAAAACTCATGTCCAAAATTTTTTCCTTAAAGAAGTGTTTATCAAACTTTACGAATGGTAAGGAAAATTTTGATAAAATGTATTCCCAAATACGACCTTTAAAAAAAATCCGGATTTGGTTATACCTATGCAAGACCAATGTTTAGTAACAATTATTTTGTTCCTCAAAGTGACCCATTTTGTACCAAGTGTCAATGTGGTGGTCACTGGGCACAGAATTGTTCCTTAAACAAAACCCAACCTTTAGGATTTCACAAAGCTTATTTCTCTAAGAAGGTGTGGGTACCTAAAATTTTATTATCAGGAAATCTCGGATCCAAGAAAGTTTGGATTCCAAAAGTCTAATTCTCTTCTTGATTTCAGGAAAATGAAGAGAGTACCAGCAACAATACATGGTACATGGATAGTGGATGTTCCCGACACATGACTGGTAACAAAAGCTATTTTGAAAATATTATCAAAATGAAAGGAGGAAAGGTAACTTTCGGAGATAATGCTAAGGGAGAGATTGTTGGTATTGGTAATATTGTTCTTCTTGGTAAAACCTTGATTTCAAATGTTATTTTTGTTAAGGGTCTTAAGCACAAACTCATTAGCATAAGTCAGTTATGTGATGAAGGTTACCTTGTGAATTTTAGGAATGATAAGTGTTTAGTTCACAATTCCAAGGAAGAATTTATTCTCTCAACCAAGAGGTAAGAGAATGTTTACACTATGAACTTACAAGACCTCAGAAGCCAAGATTTACCTTGCCTAAGTGAAACGGAAGATCACTCCTGGTTATGGCATAGAAGACTAGGTCACTGTAATCTTAGGAACCTATGTAAACTCTCTAAGAAGAAACTAGTTAAGGATCTACCAGAGCATAGATTTGATTCTTCTAAAGTTTTTGATCCTTGTCAATATGTCAAGAAACATAAATCTAGTTTTAAATAAATTGGTGAAGTCTCAACAATTGATGCATTAATGTTAGTGCACATGGATCTTGTTGGTCCAACACAAACTGGAAGTATTGGAGGCAAATACCATGTGTTTGTTCTAATTGATGATTACACTAGATTTACTTGGGTCTATTTTCTAGCAAAGAATTCTGAAGTTTTTTCTTATTTCAAAAGTTTTAGAGCTCATGTTAAAAATGAGAAAAACCTTCCATTGAAAACTATTCATAGTGACCATGGAGGAGAATTTCAAAATTCTGATTTTGAAACTTTTTGTAGTAAAAAAGGTATTACTCACAATTTTTCAGCACCTAGAACTCCTCAACAGAATGGTGTAGTTGAAAGAAGAAATAGAATTCTTAAAGAGATAACTAGAACCATGTTGAGTGAATATTCTATTTCTATACATTTCCGGGATGAAGCTGTAAGTACTTCTTGTTATACTATAAATCGAGTTTTGATTAGACATTTTCCTAATAAAACTCTTTATGAGTTATGGAATGGTAGAAAACCAAGACTATCCTACTTCAAGGTTTTTGGTCTCAAAGTACTTATTTTTATTACTAAAGATAACCTACATAAATTCGCACCAAAATCTGTTGAAGGGATTTTCTTAGGATATTCCACAACCTCTAATGCTTATAGTGTTTTTAATAAAAATACTTGTACTATTGAAGAAATAGTACATGTAAAATTTGATGAGTAAGATCCTTTTGTTTTTAAACCACCTCAACCTATATCTTCGGATGTGTTTTCAAAAACTAATTATCAACCTTTGATAGAAGAACCTTCTGATAAGGATAATGTTCTAGAAGATACTTCTGAAACATTTACCCCATAAGACTTTCTACCCTATGTTGATGAACATGTTTTACAAAACCCAAATCAGGTGTTTCATAAGAATCATCCCAGTGATAGTATCATTGGTGATGTAAATCAACCTGTAAGGACTAGAAGTTCTCTAAGAAATGAAGTAGAACATCTAGCATTTCTTTCCCAATTAGAACCTAAAAGAACTGTTGAAGCTTTAGGTGATGATGATTGGATCAAAGCAATGCAAGATGAACTAAATGAATTCGAAAGGAATAAAGTCTGGACCTTGGTTGAAATACCTAAGGAAACATCTTTTATTGGAGTAAAATGGGTCTTCAGAAATAAATGTGATGAAAATGGAGTCATAGTAAGAAATTAAGCTAGACTTGTTGCTAAAGGCTATAATTAGCAAGAGCGAATAGACTATGAAGAAACCTATGCTCTAGTAGATGGACTTGAATTTATCCGTATTCTACTTGCCTTTGCATCTTTATTTAATTTCAACCTTTTTCAAATGGATGTGAAATGTGCTTTTCTTAACGGTTATGTTCAAGAGGAAGTTTTTGTTGAACAACTTCCTGGCTTTGAATATACAAAACATCCTGATCATGTTTTTAGACTTACCAAAGCTTTGTATGGTCTTAAACAAGCCCCACGAGCATGGTATGCTAGACTCACTGAATTTTTGCTTCAAAATAACTATGGTAAGGGAAATGTAGATCCAACCCTTTTTATAAAGAAAGATAAGAAAAATGTTTTTATTATTCAAATTTATGTTCATGACATCATATTTGGTTCAACTCAGCAATCTTTGACCGACTCTTTTGCAAGTCTAATGAAATCTGAGTTTGAAATGAGTAGATGGGTGAGTTAACTTTTTTCCTTGGTTTTCAAATTTCTCAAAAACCAAAAGGAACCTACATATCTCAACATAAGTATATTAAAGATCTTATTAAAAAGTTTGGTTATGACAACACTAAGAGTATAAGTACTCCCATTAGTACCTCAAACTCTTTAGATCTTGATAAAACTGGGAAACCAGTAGATCAAACATCTTTTAGAGGTATGATAGGATGTTTACTTTACTTAACAGCTAGTCAACCAGACTTAATGTTCTTAGTATGCTTATGTGAAAGATATCAATCCAATCCTAAGGAATCACACTTAAAGGCAGTAAAGAGAATTTTTCGCTACCTTGAGGGAACCATGGATCTAGTATTATTTTATACTTTTGGAAATGATTTTGTTCTAAAAAGTTTTTCTGATGCTGATTTTGGTGGGTGTAGATTGGATAGAAAAAGTACATCCGTAACTTTTCATTTATTAGGAGATTCGTTAGTTTCTTGGTCCTGCAAGAAGCAACATTCTGTAGCACTTTCCATGGATGAAGCTGAATATGTAGCAGCTGGAAGTTGTTGTGCTCAAGTTTTGTGGATGCAACACACACTCACAGACTATGGCTTGAGTTTTACTAAAACTCAAATTTTGTGTGATAACACAAGTTCCATTGCCCTAAGTAAGAACCCTGCACATCACTCCCATGAAAAACACATAGATATTAGGCATCACTTTCTTAGGGATCACACTCTTAAAGAAGATATCATTCTTCAATTTATCGGAACACAAGATCAACTTGCTGATATTTTTACAAAATCTTTTCCTGCTGATAGATTTGAATACATTAAACAGAAGTTAGGGATGAAAATCGTAAGGTAATCCTCCTTAATTAAGTTTCTGTTGAAAAATTATCCTTACAGTAATAAACTCCTTTTCATAGGGGGAGTACATTTGTTTGTAAGAATAACAAAGTTTTTCAATGTTTGTTTTCAAACTTTTCGGAACTAAGATTTCCGGAATGGAAATTTCCGGAACTGAAATTTTCCAGATTGGAATTTTTTTCACATATTGAAAACTTCCGAAATGTAATTCTCATACTGACAATTTTCAGAATGAATATTTTCGGACTGGGCATTTCGTAACGTTTTTTTGTACTAGACTTTTCATAATAAAGTTTTTTTTTGAAGAATATTACCAATTTCAAATAATATTTCTTGTCAATCTGTAAGTTATGATTTTCATACTTATAGTTTTGTAATCAAATTTTGCTTACTGGTATCTTCCTTGTTTAGTTCGGATTCTAGTTTTGCCTCAAATCCGAATGTTTTCTTTAAAAAAACCTCAAAAGATCGGAGTCATTTTTTTGCAGGGTTATTCTCAACCGTCAGATCAGATCAAAGTATTTTCAACCTTTGGAGGTCCATTGGAAGACCAATGGTCATTTTCTTTTCCTATAAAAAGGGGGTCCTAAGACTCATCCCACATCGGTTTTCATGCTTTTGCGTCTCGAAGCCCTGCTGCTCCTCTTAATGCCGGTTCCGAACCGTGTGAAGCTGATCCGAATCCTACAGTTTACTTCACTCTGAATTTCTATTGAAGCAACTTCACAAGATATGTAAACTACGAAACCAATTTCAAACTGGTTAGTTTATAGAGAAAGGTTAGTTCATCAGGATTTTTATAAGCTTGACTCTATTATTTCGAAAAATATTAGACTAAATGGATGGGAAGACGTCTGCATAGCCAAGTCAGATAAACAGGATCCGGTTTACACTGACTTGTTAATAGAATGTTATGAGTCTGTTTCCTTCCTAGTGGAATATGGAAGAGAATGATTTTCTTTTAAGTCTTATGGAAAGACTTATAAACTTTCTTACAATATGGCAGCAAGCCTGGTTGGTATAGCATATGAGGGAGAAGCTGAATTTTTCTCTCACAAACTTCCGGATGTGCATGGAAGTTTCATTAAGGAAAAAGAATTGTAGTGTCTTGGGCATAAAGATGATTCAACTACTAAGATTTTTCGGCTCACTCCGAATAATAGAATACTGCAACTATGGGTGCAAGGTTTTCTGGTTCCGAGAAGAGGAGACAAAGACAATCTGAAGAAGAGTGATATCTATGTCTTAGATTTTTTGGTAAATCTAAGAAAGATAAATCTGATAAGGCATGTCTTGGTTACGATCAATAATATCAAAGAAGGAAATTTGAGATCTTAGATTATAATGTTTCTTGCCTTATTATCAAAGTTGATTTTTCGATGCTTAGAATCTTTCAATGTTGCCTGCAAATCAATGATCCGGAATTGCAAGCTCATGCTTGTCAGTGATGATATGCTTAAGAGAATGAAGATGGGATTTTCTAGTGAATCCGGAAAATTTTACCCCCTATCTGTGGAAGAATTTGAAGTAGCTGAAAAAGAAACACAATCTCCAGAACCTTTAAAAAAGCAGAGGAAGAAGAGAAAGTCTAAGGATGTAGTTACTGATGAAGAATTTCATCAGCCGAAGGAAACCGAATCTGTACCACCCAAACCAAAGAAGCAGAAAATCTATACAGATGAAGTAGCAGAAAAATGGAAGAAATATATGGAAATGAGGAAGGAAGGGGATCCTCAATTCGGACTCGATCCTACTAAGGTTAAGGCTTTAAAAGGAAAGGCTGCTGAGGAGCCGGAGAGACAAACGAAGGAAAAGAAGTTGAGGAAGAAGATGACTAAAGATGAACTAGTACAATCTTTGTTAAAAGGTACATAGTTGGCTTCTGAAAGGCTTCTAGTTCTGGAAACATTTAGAGTCGAACCTTCTTTACCAGAAAAACCAGCAAAAAATTATGTCACTACAGAAAAGAATAAGGGTAAAGAACCTGCAGTAGAAGCTGAGAAGGAGGTTGCTGAAGCAGTTGAGGATGAAGTAGAACAAGTATGGGAAGAAGAATAATATGAAGAGGAGAGTGAAGATCTAGATACCTTGATCAAACAAATTCGGGATTATAAGGCCGAATCCGAAAAAATAGTATCTCCAAAGAAGGGAGATGAAGAATCCGGCAAGCAACTTCAAGAGGAAGAAGAAGAGAATGAGCTGTCTGATGAAGAAAAATCCTATCAAAGGAACATTCTTGAAGAATGACAAGAAAGAAAACAACCAGATGAAGATCAGATTGTTCAAGTTTCTGAATCAGAGGAAGTTTCTCCAAATGTGCAATCCATTCTGAAATTCGTTAAAGGAAAGTAACCTTTAATTGAGACACCTATTAAAGATATCATCAGAAAGAAAGTGGTTGGTGGTACCTCTAGAAGGAAGCCGATGCCAGTTGAAGAAGAGGAATCTCAAAAGGAAGTCTCTGATTCGGAATCATCATCCCACGTGCATGATTTTGTGGTTCAATCTCTGAGAAAGCTGGTGGACACAATACCGATTCTTCCAACTATAGATTGTAGATTCCAGTTGCTGCAAAAATCTATGAATCAAAAATCGGATTCTTTATCCATCGTAATGGATAAGTTTTTGAAGTTGGAAGCTGAACAGAAAAGTTTTCTGATCGATTATGACGTGCATAGAAAATCTTCTAGTAAAGTAACTAAGTGGTCTAAGATAGTGGACGAAGATTTAGTTCACTTTGAAAATTTTCAGGCTGAAGTTGAAAGTTCTTTTGAAATGGAGGACAAAAAGGTTAATGAAATTTCTGAGAAGTTGACCCAGGAACAAAATATCCGGAATCAACAGGTCAGGGATCTGAATGGCAAGCTTAACTCAGTATCTCAGAATTGGAAAACTGAAAGAGATTTCCAGATTGAGTTTTAGAAGAGGATGGAAAAGCAGGATGAGTTGTTGAGATTGCAAATAGAAGCATTGGAGGCTCAAGAACAGCTGTTAAAAGCCCAAGAAGAAAAGGTAAAATCCTTGGAGAGGCAATGAGAGGAAGACCAAATAGATTTGAAGAAACTCAAAGCCTTGTTGAAGCAGCTTATTCCAAAGGAAAAGGAAGACAAATGAACCCACTCCGATCTTTTTTTGTAGTTGTCTTTCCTTGTAATTCCCCCCCCCCCCAACTCTAATGAAATCGTTATCTGTTTGGTTTATATCTTGTTATATACTAATGTTTCAGGTAGCATAATTTTTTTTCCATTCCCTTCAATTCATTTTGAAAATCACAAAGGGGGAGAAGGAAAAAGAACTATTCATAAGGAGGAGAAAGGAAAAATTTCTGAGGGAAATATCCTTAAAGAAAGGGGGAGTTTTCCACTACGTTTTTTTATTCTTACAATAATGAAAACTCTACTCCGGAAACCCAGAATACAATCCTTAGAGTTTCAATGCCTAAGGGGGAGTCAGTTGTATTCACTTCTATCCATGAACAAAGGGAGATAAGTTTTAATAGTCTAATGAATTTTTCAAAATCCTTATATACTTTTTCAAAAGGATGTTTGTGCTTTCCAAAAAGGGGGAGATTGTTGAGTCAATAAGGTTTTCCTTATGACATTTCCATTCCTTCTTGTTTTGAAAATCACAAACACGTTATACTTAAGCAAATATTATTTTTACTCAAATAAGCAAAATATACTTCTTTAAGTAAATTTTCCTTAACCTAGATTTTCTTATACATAGCTATTTTTTCCCTTAAAATCAAAAACCAGAATCACAACCAAATTTCCAGAGCCTTATAATGAAAAGTTGGAGCATTCTGTTTTTAGGATCCGAATCATGGATGTGATCTGTAATATAATTTTAATCCGAATTCTGGACTCCAAACTCTGAAGAAGTTCTAATTAGAACTCTTAAGAAGTTCGACTCCAAACTCATAAGAAGTTCGACTCCGAACTCTTAAGAAGTTAGACTCCACACTCTTCAGAAGTTAGACTGCGAACTCTTAAGAAGTTTGACTCCGAACACTTAAGAAGTTCGACTCCGAACTCTTAAGAAGTTCGACTCCGAACTCTTAAGAAGTTCGACTCTGAGCTCTTAATAAGTTCTACTCCGAACTCTTAAGAAGTTCGACTCCAAACTCTTAATAAGTTTGACTCCAAACTTTTAAGCAGTTTGACTCCGAACTCTACAGATTTAGAATGCGATCACTGATGAAACCAAACTCTGATTTCCTATAAAATAGAATCCGAACATTTCTTAACATAGACTCCAAAATTCATTATGGTTAGACTTCGAACATTTGACTTGGTTACACTCCGAACTATTAATTAGCCTTTACTTACATATGTTTCATTCCAAAATGATGTCGTACTTTCAGTTATACAAACTTTGTTATAAAACGATGTCATCTATTCTGTTTCTTATTAAACGTTGGTTGAGTAACATGTGTACAGGTCCTTCCAAATTTCATGGAAAATATGACCGTTGGAAGGAGGATTCGACCATTGGAAATTTTCTTATAAATAGGATATCATCTGAAAGAGCTCAAAATAACAATGAAGTTGATCAATCTAGAGACCACACGCTGCTAAGGTGATTTCTAGAGAGAGAAAGCTTTTCATGCTTTGTGCGTACTGAACCGCTCGTTCAGTTTTTTCTTTGTGCGACTCCGAATGTTGGTGATTACATTTGAGGACTTCTGAGGATAGGAAGACAGAGGTGCCAACTACCATGAAGTTTGAGGTCTTCCTTGCTGAGGAAGACAGAGGTGCCAACTACCTTGAAGTTGAGGGTTTGCGGGGATAGAAAGACAGAGACTCCGATCTTCATATCGAGGGATTACCCTGGTGTGGGTAAGACAAACTTTCTTGAATGTATAAATCAAGGGACCTTTATCTAAGGTTGTTGGATACCCTTCTATTTGGGTTAAAAGACTTATATCTTGTTACTTGTAGTTCTACGACTTGTTTATATTCCACTGCATATTGTATTGTAAGGAAAGTATAACTTTCTTATACTTCCTTATTTGTACTCTGTTTCATTTAGATTCTATACGCTTTAATGTAGAATCTCATATTGTAATCTTTTTTTAAGTTTCTATTTCCGGAACCATATTTCTGGAACCTACTTTCAGAATCTCTTTCCAAGTTTTGTTTGGTGTTAGAGGTGTTGTGAATTTGCTTAAGTTTAACTTCGTTAAACTTAGCCCTTTCCGTTTCTTAAGGAAAACATAATAATTCTTAACTAACTTTAAAGGTTCCAAAGGAATTTTTAAAGTGTACAATTCACCCCCATCTTGTAAATTGAGCATCTACACCACTATTTCGATCCTACACTAACTCCCATGTGTGAGAATTTGAAAAAGCATTTCTCTCTTCTCATGGTATTCCTATAGAATGGGATACAACTAGGGATGGTGGTGTGTCTCTCCCAATGGGTATATCCTCCGATGTAGTGCTCTGTTAGGTACCAATAATAATCAACATACAATTTTTCTAGACCTCTATAGTTGGTATCATAAAAATGGTTTACTTGATATTTGGAATCAAGGATGATAATGATTTAGTGAGAACCCTAGGGATAAATATATGGATGATAATAATTATATAATAATATCATGGAATCATGATGAAGTATGTAACTAGTGGTTTTAGAGAAATCATATCTCTATTTGGATACAAAAAATGTAAATAGATCATGTGAAAACTTGTTAGGGGTACTAACTCTGAAAAATTTGTGCTGGGCTTTACTCGACCATTACCTGGTACCTAAAAATTTTCATTACTATGAACTTGGGTTGATACTCCTATGGTATATGATTTTAAAATTCAAAAATTCTTTACAAAAAATAATGAATGAATTATCAAATTATTAGGTTATAAAACATAATACTAATTATTAACAAGGATAATCTAGAATGAAACTTATAGGGCCATATGTCATTGAAAAATTATCATTTATAAGATAATATTTCTAGGTTATTTTTATACCTTTGGCATGTTTGTGTATTGTCATGTAACTTCCTTTAGTATTTTTAGTTAATTGTAGGAAATATAATAAATCATGAAAACAACTAATATGATGACTAATATAATGATTTCCATAATTATATGTACAACTTAATAGGGGAACTAGTTATAAATCTATTGATCATTCTAAATGAACTATCTCAAATTATGATCAACAACTATAATATAGTTTAATTTCCAAGCACCCCAATAACATTTAGGATAGAGTATCAGAGAAGTTCAAGTGATAATGAAACAAATAAAAGTAAATTAAATTTACCGTATTGTAAAAATGTGGGAAAATACCCATTATAAAATTTATTAAATGAATTTGAAGAAACATTCAGAGTGTAATGTGAGGAAAAAAAGAAACAAATTGCAAAAAAAAAGTGTAGAGACCTCTTCATAATATGTAGGTAAATAATTCTCAACCTAAGTAACTTATAACAATAAAATGTTATATATGTTTGTAACTTGGTAATTATTTATGTCAATGCCTAAACCAAAGTTTATCCCCTATAATAAGAAGTGACAAGTTTATACCAATAATTAAGGTGAATTATTTATGTATAGTGAACCTAAAATTATTTTATATAACTATATTTTTTTAGTTATAAGAATCATGAATCTTCTATGTAATATTATATTGCAGTTTTTTATTTACGGACAGTTCAAAATATATTGAATGGTAGTAATGATCTTGAAATATTATTTAATGGAATATTGATTTTTTTTAAGAAGAATAAGTTATAAAATCTCTAGTGGTTAAAAATATATTTATTGATGAATGATATTTTGAGGATATTTATCAAATAGATGGTAATTTTATAGGAATTATATTAATATAGTTGATGAAAAAAGGAAATAATTACTTGTCTAGTTATAAATAATTGTATATAAAATGTCCATAGGGCCTGAAACCCCAACTGAATGGAGATAAGGGTGGAGTTCCTTTTTATAGCAAATGCAATGAACAGGTTATGTTGAAAATTTGGTAACATAAAAAAATGAAATAATAAACATTATGTTGATCAACTATTTTTGAGATTATTAATTTTATTTCAATAGTCATTTTATTGTGTTTATGTATATATAACATTTTGGATTAATATAAAGGTCTATTTGGGAATAATGTAATTACTTTTTGTGGAAATGTTTGCAGAAGGGTTTTAAGAATAGAAACGTACAAAAGAAATTCTATAGATATTTGGGAGTTACTATTTTGGTAATATTGATTAATAAAATATATGGGAAAAAATTCCGATGATTTCGGTTTTAGTAAATAGAATAGGGATAAATTTCTATCATTTTAGGGGTTGTGTGATCTGTTATAAGTTTATCTTAGTGATTTAGTCTTAATAAATCTACCTTGAAATCCCATCATTTGTATAAAATATGAAATTTCAGTAGAAATAACTAATGGATAAAATTAAACTTTTAAAATATGTATATTTCATTATTTTATTCTTATGAATTGTAAATAGATCCATCAACTCAAGGGAAATGGCCTTGAAACAAAAATATTATCCTAACACCTTCTTATTCAATGAATCAGTGATCTTTCAATTCATCACAAATTTATGGTTTTTTAGTTTTCATCTTTCTCCTGATCATTAATTTTATTGTAATTAATTATCTCTATCAATCTACAAAATTAAAAATTCTTTTCCCCCATGTCTATATGTACACTTTTCCCTAATGTTATTCTATATGAAAAACCTATTGATGTGATGACCATTATATTTTCTATTCCCTACTTCTAACAGGAAGTTTTATAAAACAATTTTTATATGTGGGTTTCTATCAAAGGAATTTTAAAATTTCTAACCCCTGATTACCAAAATCAAGATAAAATTATGGGGAAATAATTTTTTAAGTGTTGTAGACTGTAACACCCCAATATTTATGATAGAAACAATATGTCCAAAAGTGTATATGACATGAAACACCATGATTAAAAGAGAATGTAAAAACCTAACTATTGAAAAAATATATATTTTTTTAAAAAATCATTCTCTTCGACGTCTTACATTGTAGGAAACATCTTGTTTAAATGAAAAATGACAATCTTTACAAATATTATTATTCTGATAAAAAATTTACAACCTAGTGGTTAGGATAGTAAGTGTGAATAGGTATAACAAAATTATAAAAAATTATACTGTTTAAAAATTTATAAAACAGACTTAATTATTATCTACTGATTAGAAATAAAATAAAAACCATTTGGGGGGGAAATATTTTCTAAAAGACTAGATTATTCTTAAATGTTGTTTAGTCATGCTTCGCACACATAATTTAAAATAAAATATTAAAAATATTAAAAAAATTATTTTACAAAATAAACTTTTTTCCAAATATTCACATAAAAATTATTCTAGGTAGATTTTTTGAGATATTCTAAAATGTTTCTTGTTTTCATTAATAGTGAATATAATTAATTTTATTAAAAAAACATTTTCATTTAAAGAATTTAAAAAATCCCCATTCTAATTTAATTACGTTTTAAATTTAAAATTTGTAAAATTGTATATTTATTAATCCAAATTTTGTCATTATAATCAATTTTTTATTTTACTTTTATATGAAAAAATTTTAAGCGTTTTAAATTGTTTCTTTTGGAAAATTGATTTTTTACACTTCCATGGGTATAATTTTAAATTAACATCATCCACTTCTGTGATTTTAAATTATCAAAATGAAATAAATATCTACAATCATAATTATTTACATTATCTAATTAGTTCAAATTAATTTTTGACCATAATTTATAGTTACAAGAATAAAAATTATATGAAGTGGTTAATGTAAAATTGGTGTTACAGGGGGTTAAAATAAAATAAGTGTGAAATGGCCTAAATATTTCTAAATAATTTTTTATTTTTATATTTAGACAATATATCATATAATGGTTTAAAATAGACCATTTTTATCCATATGTAATGAGATAAATGTGGGTGTAATTATTTCATTACAGAAATTACGAGTGTGTCCTCTCACCCACATATAAAAGGCCACCCCTCCTCCCCTTTCCCAAATAATAATCCCATTTTCCATCCATACCATTCCCAAATAACATATATAATACTATAAAATCATCCAATATTCCTTTATTATCATAAATCCAACCTAGGAATTCTTTTGGTGCAATCCTAATGAAGTTATTTGAAGAAGAGGTAACATTCGTAACCGATCATGATATTTTATTTATTATTCAACCTCCTTAAATTTTTATAGAACCATAATGATATAATAACCTCATTATATTCCATATATTTATTATTTAATGTTAATTCCATTACCTTAAACAATATCCTAAATCCTAAAATGGGTAATGAAACCATTGATCATGTGTACGATAGTTCACTACCTCACAAACCGACATAATTCATTTTCAATAACCACTTCTCACAAATTGATATAATGATTTATCTAATGATTATTTATTTTATTTATTATTCATTTATAATTTTATATTTATAATACTATATATTCCTTACTTGAAATTCCATAGGGAATGTGATAATGACAATTTGTGTTTATTGCTGGTTATCACCTCATGAAGTGATGTGATTTTTCACCTACGCTTTCCATAGTAGTTAAAAAGGATTAATTTAATCTTTATATATGATAATAATGAAATATTGACCTTTATATTAAATTAATATATCATTTAATTTCTTACTTTACTATCTTTTTAAAATAATAATGTTGTTTGTGTGTATGATAGACTACTATATCACAGAGCGTTGTGACTTATTTTTTAAATGTATTTATTAACACATAAAATAGATGATATGTTTACGTGTCTTTAAATAAATAATATGATATTTCTTTTAAAATTATAAACCATTAAATATAAAACAATAGTTACCTTATTTTCATTATGATCATCGAAATTTGGAAATGTAACACATGTGTGCGTACAACATACGACCTCTATGATTTTAACATAGTTCATTTTTTATAAGAAAATTTTATTATTGGATTTAAAAGTATAATTTATATTTAAAAATAATTTTTTAATTATTTCCACTCTATATTTTATTCAATAACAATCTCTTTGACTTTATTCTACCTACCAAGGTGATTTTGGACAAATGAGTTATTTATTGTTAGGATGTCCGACGTGAAATTAATTTGTTAAGTAATTAGATATGACATGGTAAGAAAATTAATGAAAAGGAATAATAAAATAGATAGAGTTTATTAAGATACTAAATAAGTAAGATTTGTTTATTAATCAGGAAGATAATGAAAGCAAGTGATGATTCGGGCTCGAGGTAAGGGTTTCATCTAAAAACATTATTCCTTGATACATGGGTCTAATTATGAACCTAATTACATTTATATGGTGTATATAATTCATATTTACATATTATATTGTGAATCATTTACACTCCAAGGTATTTTACATTTCAATTAATTTACATCATTCTTGGGGGTTTTTATTCAAATTTTACCTCAGTGGTAAGGGATTATGCTTCAATCAAATTTAATTCAGAATTATTTTTTCTTGAATTCCCACTAAAAGAAATTATTTTTTCATTGTATAATATTTTCTATAATTTTTTTCCTCAATTTATTCAATATATATTCATGTAATGGTTTAATTTTTCTCTCTTTGGTGCAAAAAATGATTGAGAAAATATTCTTCAAAAAAGTTGAATTCATTTCTCTATTCAGTCAAAACAAATTTTTATTCAATATCGATGTTTTATAAAAATGTTTTCAAGAATTTTTAAAAAATTTCATAAAGTATTTATTAACTACAATTTTTCAATTGTTTTAACGTTTACAAAATAGGTTGGAAATGATTTTCATTTTATTTTTCGAATGAGGAATTTATTATCAATTTTACAACAATATAAAAACAATGTTTATTTTATCTTATATGATATGTAAATAATTATCCACCATCATGAACAATAATACCATTTAATGTAACTTTATAAATTTAAATAGTTACTTTTAAATAAAATTATATCTAAAATATTTTTAATTTTTTCAAAATTGGTTTTCAAAGTTAAAAGACTATCTTCCTCAATATTTTTTAATATTTTATAATGTATTTCTATTCAAAAAAGAAAAAAACCATTAATGTTATGGAATGAATATAAATTATATATATGTGTGTCTATAACATGTATAACTAGCTCACTCTCCCTTCCATTCATAGGGTAATAAATTCTTTATATTCATCTCTCAAATTCTGATATTGTGAAAATTAATGTTTCAAATGACATGAGAGAAGATTATAAAACATTTTCCCTTCCATGGGTAATTATTACGTTTATGAATTATGTTTTATTCCCTTATGTGGAACACATATGAATTTACCTAAAATTAATATGACTAGTGGATCCAGGATTATATATCCCACCAGTGCATTGTGTGATGTTTCAGTGTCATGAGACATCATGTACGGTATTAGAGTGTGAACCTAATGTATTATAGGAATTTGTCCTGCATGTGATGCCATCTTTATAGTTTGCATTAACTTATGTTTATTTCATGTTTTATGTTTCTTTAACATTTTTTATGACTTCATGATCTCATGACTCCATGTTCAAATTAAACCATTTTATTTATGATATGATTCTGTGTGATTACTCATATGAATTATCTTTTATGATATCATTTTATATCATTCATTTCAAAGTTATGTTTCTTTATTAGGATAAATCCCTTACTGAGATTTTATATCACTACTTTATTTCATATATTACCCAAATTACCCAATTATATTTTAGGATCTCAAATGGATTTAGGAGATTTCTATGGAAAGGAAAAAAATAAGGATTCCATGTTTTGGTTCCTTTTGATTTATTATGATCACAGTCTTCTAAAGACACTAGGACTCATAATATGGGACTATATTTGTTTGATATTTATGATATAAAATCATGTAATAATTTGTGAAATTTTCAGGGGTCATTATATAAGTGACTTGAAACTACTATATTGGAACATTTTATACAACAAAAGTCTCTATATTTTTGTTGAACTCTTAATTCAATGGTAGTACAGTAATATATTCGGTCCCATGAAATGCTATTGTATTCCTTAGGATGCAATGAAAGGGAAAAGTTTATGTTAGAGGTGTATTTTCTTAAATGTGATGATGTTCAATGGTGGCGATTGATCCAAAATACTAGGGTGGAAGAAAAATAAAACATATGGATTGAAGATATTCTAAGGTAGCATTATTCAATAAATATTTCCCCCAGGAGAAAAAAATAGAAATGAAGAGAATGTTCCACAGCAAAAATAAATATGAATATGAAATAATTATATAGTGTTAGGATACCTTTAGAAAACTAGACATGTATTCAATGGATAAAATATGTAATCTGAAAATCAAGATAGACTATTTTTATGAAAGGATTAATCCATGCCAGTAATGGACACTTGTTTCACAAAATTTTTCAAAATATGATTAAATAGTATAATGTTCTAGGAATATAGTGAAGAAATTTTCTAGATCATATTTTTTTAATGGAAATAAATAGAGTAAGAGGATGGTTGATCACTGTGAAAAAGTTAGTGTGCTAAAGACAAATAAAGGAATGAAATCAATTTATATCATGTGATAATTATGGAATGAAGCATCCAATAAAATGATATAAGTGAATGAAATTTTTTTACAAGAATATAGAAAAGGGTCATTTGGGTAACTAATGTTAGTGGAAGAAATTTTACGCAATTATCCATGGGTTCATCTTTAGATAAATGGGGAATTATTCAAACCAATTTCCCAATCATTATTGAACCTACCATGGAAGATTCCCTAGAGAGAAGGATAAGCTTATATGATTACTATAACTAATGTTGAATTTTCTAAAGATGTGTTGGAAGGTACTTTAATCAGTTCCACAAATTTAGATATTTATTTATTTGATTTCGGATATGTATACATTTATATATGTAGAATTATGTCTAATAAATTTATATATTTACCTATCACATTAAAAAACAGTGTATTAGTTAAGAATACATGTCTACAACATACCATTACAATGATTTTTCAGTTAATTATCTATTATGAAACATAAACATAACATATTTTTAGATTTTATTATTATAAATATTGGTGATTTTTTTATAGTCCTTTCCATTGATGGGATTTCAAAATACAGTGAAAAAAATTATTTCCAAGAGAATGAAATTATGATTCATCTTGATGATGCTTTATTATATATATATATAGATTGGATAATTTATCATCTAGGTCATTTCATGATCAATATGTAGTAGCTCTTATGAATCAGATTAATGGATATGAATATAAAATTAAATCAATAGATGGGAAATATATTATTCAAATTCAATATGTACCTCCTATATAAAAATACATTGATATATTTCATGATGAATTACATTTTCATCCACTAGAGCATGAAGATTATTTTTCTATTGATTTCATCCCAAATGATAGAACTATATGAAAGGCTCCCTATAGAATGGATACTATGGAATTATTTGAGATAAAGAAACAACTATAGGATTAGTGTATTAATGCATTAATACTCCCTAGTGCTTCACCTTTGGGAACCCCTATATTTTGTTTTGAATAAATATGGAATTATGAGGCAGTGAATTTATTATAGGGAAATTAATGATATTAAAATAATTATGAAGTATCATAAATGTAACACCCCAAGATTTTATGAAAAGTATTCTTTTTAATTTCACTAATGTCTTGTGTTGTACGCTACACCAAATGGATCTTGCACAACACTCATCCTTGATTTGCCTTGCATTACACGCAATCGCGACCTTCCTCGATAGCGTGTGTAGTACGCAATAACGAGTTTCACTAAACAACAATACGCTATTAAAATATTATTAAAACTAGCCGTTATGAATAGTAATAACCACTTTTTGAAATTTTGTAATTTTATTTTTCAAAATGGAATTCATTTTTGGATTCATAATATCGAAATTAGCTTAGGGTGAAATTTCGGTACTTTTCGGATAACTTTTATTTTCTGATGAATAGTGAAAATTACTAAATTTTAATTAAAAACAACTTTTTTAATAGAAATAATTAATAGTGATAAATTATTAATTTTAGTGGTTTTAAAGTATATTTAGAATATATTTTTACAATTCAATACAATGTTGGTCATTGGATGTAATTTCACATTTACACCAGACATAAACAAGTGTTAATCTTTTGATAGTTATTATCTCTTAAAAACACACTATTTGTTGTGACAGCGGAAATTAATTATAAAATTAATTAATGCAACTTATATGTTGGGAATTTTGTAAAATAGAAATCATTTTTGAATTCAGAATATCAATTATAGCTTAGGGTGAAATTTTGGCATTTTCTGAAAAACTTCAATTTTTGATGAATAGTGAAACTACTAAGTGGAAGTTAAAAAAATAATTTTTTTCATAAATCTTAATTTTACCGCTTCTGTGAATGAAATTTCAAAAATCCGAGAGACACGGTAGATGTCAGTAATTAAAATTTGGTTCAATGAGATGAAAATAATTTTTGGTGAATAGTAACTTTTTACTTTTTTTACCACGGTTAAAAGTAAATAGGGTAATTAAGCATAAAAATGATATTAATATTAACCTAACACATGTCCTAATCCTATTGGACAAGTTTATCTCGACCAAAAACAACCTTAAGTGTAAAATATTATCATTTAGCCCCACTTGGATTAGATTAGGACATTTATTATTATTTAATTGAAAGAAGAGTTAAAAGAGTTAAAATCAAAGTTTATTTACTAAAACATTTTTAATATAGGGTTATACATAAGATAAATTCAATTGTAAATATTAATTAGAAAGATAATAAGATTTCCTACATAATGGTATTTTATTTGTAATTTTTAGAGATAAAATAATTTAATTTATTTATGACACAAAGATGATGCTGTAATTATCTTATTAATGAAATATTGACATAATTGATGTTATAAATACCAAAATAAATTTAATTTGAGACTTTTTATGAATCCCACTAATTTTCTAGGTTATTATGATATATTAGTGTTGATTTAATTAAATTGTTTCGAACATATAATTCTGTTATGACTTTCACAAAAATCATATATCAAATAGTGTCAAAATTGACACAAAATAGTTTTTAAATCAAATAATATATTATTAATTGTTATTTTATTCATAAAAATATAAGGTTCGGCCAAATGACTTAGATAAGGATATATATATTAATAATAATCAATTTGGGGTTCGTTTGGCATGTTATAGTAAGTGTATTAACCATATAGTGTAAGAAAACAAAAAGACACGGTAAAAGTTAAATTATTTAACTTAGATTTAAATCTAATTGATAAGGTCAAAATAATAACCTAAACTTGTCTAAATCCTATTGGTTTATAGTATTTCGACCCATCCCCACTTTAGCTTCTAAATAAGACCCTTTGTAACCATTATAAATCGATTTTGACTTTAATATAAAATAATATTTTGAGATATTCCTAAGGTGCCCCTCTCCTCCCTTATAAAAGGGAACCTCCTCCCCCTCCTCCTCACACCGATTTGATCACTCAAGCTCGGCCAAACCCTGAAACAATCCCCTCTCCACTTCCCTAGAATAATCCTAGAGGTCCTGGTCTTCTTCAAAGACCAATCTTAGTTCCCTAAGTGGAGGATTCAAAGAGGCGTTTCAAAGAAGAGGTAATATCCATTACCGATCTTTTCAATTTCTTTCTTCTTCAAATTCTTCTTCTTTAGTTTTCTCATGATAAAGTAATAAAATCAGTATTAATTACATACTGATATGTTATTATAAATATGAAACAACTCTAATTAACCTTCTATCCATCCTACGGAAAAAGGAAATCACCGCGCGTGCGTACGTATGGAATACCGTCTCCACGCCGTGGCGTAATCTATTTTCCACCACCACCTTAATTGGATGGGTATAATTGTTTAATGAGTTACTATATATGATTATTATAAAGTGATATTGATACTGAAATAGTATACATACACTTCCACACAATTCCACGACCATGTGAACGATATCATCGCTCGTGCGTACGTACGGACTACCGTCTCCACGACGCGATGAGATTCATTCTCAATGATTAACCATTCATGAATGATTATAAAGTATATATAATAAGTACTAATGAAATATATGACATAATAATGACACTGGATTTATTTATATTTATATTTATGTCATCTACTTAATTCCATTCAATTCAATATGGAAACGAAAACAGCGTTCATGCGTACGTACGGACTACCGTCTCCATGAACGGTGTATTTCATTCCATTTACTGATTTATTATATATATGTATATTATGAATATATATATATATATCATGTTTTATATTCTGGAATTAAGTAATCATGATCTAAGTAATCATATGAATAATTAAAAGTCAAAACACGGACGACAAATGAAACAATTTTACCCAAAACGCTCTTTAACATGGAATTTACAAAAGAACGGGTAATATAATGTCATAAGTGAACCATATATGATATCATAACAATGAATATGATTCTGTAATAAGTCAATGACATTATTTAAATCATTATACAGGAGGTTCGGACACTTACGAAGCAAATCGGACCTAAGGTAAGGGAAATATCACAATCTCATTTTTATCCGAGATTGTTTATACTTTGGCATTTACTGGGGTGTATTTTATCATCCAAACCCATGTTTCATCAATATGTAATGTTATTTCCATCCTCCTACAATTTTTTAAATCCAATTTTACCCTTCGGTGAGTTTTTAGTAAAAGATATGAAAGGAATATTTTGTCATTTTTCATACGAGGTACTTCTTGACTTTTCCGACAAAAGTACGAAGAATGTTTTTTTTAACTTATACGGCACGAATGGATTTTTACGGTTTTATAAAGCCTTATTTTCATGAAGATTCCTCCAAAATATTTCATGACTATTTTCAATAAAATCTCTTTGTTTTAAAATTGAATGACGTTTTGTGAAAATAAATTGATTTTGAAGAAGAAAGGATGTTTTCCTCAAGAATTCATTTCAAGTGTTTTATCAAAATTATTTTCCATCTAAGATAACATAGGGTTATGTTTCTATCCCTATTATTACATTTATTTGATTATGTTGTGATGGAATTATTTTTATGAAATCCTCTATCTTATATGAATTTTTTTATGATGTCATGTTGTTTAAGAATCCCATTTTTATTACATGGGTTATGCAATGATGTATGGTTTATGATTTTGTGGCACACATAAGAATGGTACATCATGGGATGGGTGGGACCTATATCTCCCTCCAATGCATTGGGTAAAGATTTTCTATCTCATGAGATAGACATGGCTGGAACGGTAGGTTATACCGGTTCAGTGAAATAGGACTGGAACGGGGGTGACTCGGTTCAGAAAGGGACTTTGTCCACTAAGATAGTCTTGGCAATGAGTCTTGACTAACAAGAAATGATTCTATGTGATTATGTGTGTATGCCACAAAGTTTCATGTTTTAGGTTATGATTATTGGGATTTCATTTCACTACTATGATTTATCCCATGTTATGAAATTATGCTCTCTCTTTTGCAGGATAAGATTTCCAAAAGTTATGTTCTTATGAATATGATGTGATTGACTTTTCTTTTGCTTACCATTACTGAGCATTTGAGCTCACCCTTTTATGTTTTCTTTTCCCCAGGATATAAAGAAAGGTTTTAGGTAAAAAAAGGAAGATGTTTATGGGAGATATTGGAGATCTTTCACCACGATTAGAAGATTACGTTCCGAGTTTCCAAAGACACTAAACTATTACGATCCTTGTGTGTGTGTTTTTTTGTTATGTACTAAGTATTCCGCAAAATTAATGAAATGTTCATGTACGATAAGCTTTAGGTCTCTACAGTTGGTATCAGAGGAAAGGTTTAGTCAACCTTTGGAAACTAGGATGCGAAAACATTAGTGAGATCCGTAGATATATTTCTAAGGTATGTCTAGGGATGTCCCTAAGGTTAAGTATACGTATAGGTTATAGTACTAGAATTACGCTAACGATCATAGAATTAAACCTAAGATGTTAGACATTGAAGTTACTCCCCCTTTATTATGTTGTTTTCCCTAGCATTATTTTTGGCTCTCACACTATTCTTTTTGGGTTTTAGACGATGGTTGGAACTCGAAGGAACCGTGTTGATCAATGCAATGGACAATGAAATGATTGTCCTCCTGAACAAACAAATGTTATGGGAGATGGAGTGAAAAATCTTATTGCTATACTTACACAAGCTATGAATCATTCTGGACTTCCAAATGAGCAGAGAAGGGAACAATATTCTATTGATTCCTTCATGAGGAAACGTCCACCTTCTTTTAGTGGGTCTTCCGATCCACTTGTTGTTGAACAATGGATCAGTACTACTGAAATGATATTTTCAGTTCTTCAATGTTCTGAACATGATAAAGTCATCTTAGCAATATATCGTTTGGAAGGTGAAGCTGATCAATGGTGGAATCTTATCAAGAATACGAGGCCAAGATATGAAATTGAGTCCATGGAATGGGACGAGTTCAAGATCTTATTTTTCAATAAGTACTTCCCTCGTATTCTTCGAACAAAGATGGAGAAGGAGTTTGTTGAACTAAATAAAAATGATAATGAATCTTTTGGTATATACGAAGAAAATTTTACAAGACTTGCAAGGTATGCATCAGGCATTATCAGCCAACCTGAAAGTAAAGTTGATCGATTTTTCAGTGGCTTAAAACCAAGTCTTCGAAGGGCATTAGCTATAAGAGACTTCAGTAACTATGAAGAAATTGTGCGTTGTGCTATCAAGGTAGAAATGGAAGTTGGTGTTACATATCCATCTCATGGTTTTGACAAGAAACGAAAGATGGAGTTCAAGGAGAAATCTCAGAATAATGGTGAAAAGAAGATGAATGTTTCCTTATGCACAAAGTGTGTAAATAAGCATGGTGGAGATTGCCTTGAAGGGACTAGAAAATGTTTTAAGTGTGGAAAAGAAGGTCATCGAGCAGCTGAGTGTCGAAGTAATGGAAAAAGGGATTCTAATGATGTGAATATAGAAAACACTGCAGAGAACGTACCACCAACACTTCAATGCTTCAAGTGCAAGGAAATGGGGCATTATGCTAATAAATGCCCTAATCCAAGGGTTAGTGATGATCAACATGAGCAACCACTGAAGGTAAAGGACAAAGGGAAGTCACATGAGATCACTATTGGTGATGTTGAATATGACAACAATGTGGTGGAATGATTAAGTGTTTATGTAATGGGATTCCAAAATAATGTTGTATCATGGAGTATTGGAATAATTATGTATTGGTCTAATGTGGTATTCAAAGTGATTGAGATATTATGCGCATAATGAAGGGAAAATGAGAAAATTAAATATTTGACAGTATTCATGAGCTCATGATTGATATAAGGACTAAGTGATATCATGGTTTGAGTATATAGAATTTTGAGGATTTTGGTATGTGGAAGGTGTTAACTTTTAACTGCATTCATGTTTTCACTAAGGTATTCAAGAGAATACATGATTAAGGACTTTGAATGTTTGGAATGGGACCAACAAAACATATCTTATGATATATGGGGATCGACGATGGTATTAAATCTCTGGTAATCGTTTTCACTATGTTATGAGAGTGGACTGCAGTATAATGGATAAGCCTAAAGATTGGAATGGATTATGTTGGACATAAGTTAGTATTGTTTAAGGATAGAATTTTTTTCTATATTATTAATGGGATGTTATAGTAATATAGTTTTAGAAAAAGGACAACCTGCAGGACGGGCGACAGCCCATCGCATCGGACAAGGTTGTGGAAATCGAACCCACAACCGAAGTGCGACTGGCCTTTATCGCCTACCACTGGCCTACAGGAAGTCCCTGTTTAGTAGAAACTAGTTTTATAATATTAAGCTATATGATATATGATGTATAAGTCCATTTTAGGAACCATATATGATTAATCTCACTATAGATCGACTTATGTATATAATTTTTGCTAACCTTTTGTTTGAGACAGATGGAATGACCCGTCATTCTATCACATGATCTGCTAACACTTCACGAATAACAAATTCAACTTCATTTATTTAAGAGATGAAGTGGAAATTGTTCAAGGCACGAACAACAGTGAGATTGTACCAAAATAAAGTAAGTATTAATTCTAATTCAAATTTTCAACTTTAGGGAAATGATCTTGAAAACCAAAAATGTTGTCATAGTGATCTTATATCTGATTAATCAGATGGTACCTTAGATCGTCACAAATTTATGGCTTTGTGATTGCTGGCTTTTCCATATCCATGTTCTCTACCACTCCCCATCAGAACATGATGGTTAGATTTCTCTTCCATATCCATATTTTCACCTATGTGGAAACCCAGTGATTAGTTTATTTGGATAACCGTTAAGTTTCATACTTTTGTTTTTAAAGATTGGTTTTGGTATTCCTTTTTACGATGTGGGATTCTATTAAAGAAACTTTCGAATATTAAACCATTTATAACCCCGACGAATTTCGAGGGCGAAATTCATTTTAAGGGGGGTAGAATGTAACACCCCGAGATTTTATGAAAAGTATTATTTTTAATTTCACTAATGTCTTGTGTTATACGCTACACCAAAAGGAGCTTGCACAACACGCATCCTTGATTTGCCTTGCATTACATGCAATCGCGACCTTCCTCGATAGCGTGTGTAGTACGCAATAACGAGTTTCACTAAACAACAATACGCTATTAAAATATTATTAAAACTAGCCGTTATGAATAGTAATAACAACTTTTTGAAATTTTGTAATTTTATTTTACAAAATGGAATTCATTTTTGGATTCATAATATCGAAATTAGCTTAGGGTGAAATTTCGGTACTTTTCGGATAACTTTTATTTTCTGATGAATAGTGAAAATTACTAAATTTTAATTAAAAACAACTTTTTTAATCAAAATAATTAATAGTGATAAATTATTAATTTGAGTGGTTTTAAAGTATATTTAGAATATATTTTTACAATTCAATACAATGTTGGTCATTGGATGTAATTTCACATTTACACCAGACATAAATAAGTGTTAATCTTTTGATAGTTATTATCTCTTAAAAACACGCTATTTGTTGTGACAGTGGAAATTAATTATAAAATTAATTAATGCAACTTATATGTTCTGAATTTTGTAAAATAGAAATCATTTTTGAATTCGGAATATCAATTATAGCTTAGGGTGTAATTTTGGCATTTTTCTGAAAAACTTCAATTTTTGATGAATAGTGAAACTACTAAGTGGAAGTTAAAAAATTTATTTTTTTCATAAATCTTAATTTTACCGCTTCTGTGAATGGAATTTCAAAAATCCGAGATACACGGTTGATGTCAGTAAGTAAAATGTGGTTCAATGAGATGAAAATAATTTTTGTTGAATAGTAACTTTTTACTTTTTCTTACCACGGTTAAAAGTAAATAGAGTAATTAAGGGTAAAAAGGATATAAATATTACCCTAACACGTGTCCTAATCCTATTGGACAAGTTTATCTCGACCAAAAACAACCTTAAGTGTAAAATATTATCATTTAGGCCCACCTGGATTAGATTAGGACATTTATTATTATTTAATTCAAAGAAGAGTTAAAAGAGTTAAAATCAAAGTTTATTTACTAAAACATTTTTAATATAGGGTTATACATAAGATAAATTCAATTGTAAATATTAATTAGAAATATAAAAAGATTTCCTACATAATGGTATTTTATTTTTAATTTTTAGAGATCAAATAATTTAACTTATTTATGACACAAAGATGATGCTGTAATTATCTTATTAATGAAATATTGACATAATGGATGTTATAAATACCAAAATAAATTTAATTTGAGACTTTTTATTAATACCACTAATTTTCTAGGTTACTATGATATATTAGTGTTGATTTAATCAACTTGATTCGAACATATAATTCTTTTATGACTTTCACAAAAATCATATATCAAATAGTGTCAAAATTGACACAAAATAGTTTTTAAATCAAATAATATATTATTAATTGTTATTTAATTCCTAAAAATCTAAGGTTCTTCAAAATGGCTTATATAAGGATATATATATTAATAATAAACAATTTGGGGTTCGTTTGGCATGTTATAGTAAGTGTATTAACCATATAGTGTAAGAAAACAGAAAGACACGGTAAAAGTTAAATTATTTAACTTAGAGTTAAATCTAATTGATAAGGTTAAAATAATAACTTAAACTTGTCTAAATCCTATTAGTTGATAGGATTTTGACCCATCCCCACTTTATCTTCGAAATAATACCCTTTGGAACCATTATAAATCGATTTTGACTTTAATATAATATAATATTTTGAGATATTCCTAAGGTGCCCCTCTCCTCCCTTATAAAAGGGCACCTCCTCCCCCTCCTCCTCAAACCAATTTGAGCACTCAAGCTCGGCCAACCCCTGCCAAAATCTCTTATCCACTTCCCTATAATAATCCTAGAGGTCCTGGTCTTCTTCAAAGACCAATCTTAGTTCCCTAAGTAGAGAATTCAAAGAGGCGTTTCAAAGAAGAGGTAATATCCATTACCGATCTTTTCAATTTCTTTCTTCTTCAACTTCTTCTTCTTTAGTTGTTTCATGATAAAGTAATAACATCAGTATTAATTACATACTGATATGTTATTATAAATATGAAACAACTCTAATTAACCTTCTATCCATCCTACGGAAAAAGGAAATCACCGCGCGTGCGTACGTACGGAATACCGTCTCCACGCCGTGGTGTAATCTATTTTCCGCCACCACCTTAATTGGATGGGTATAATTGTTTAATTAGTAACTATATATTATTATTATAAAGTGATATTGATACTGAAATAGTATACATACACTTAAACACAATTCCACGACCATGGGAACGATATCATCACTCGTGCGTACGTACGGACTACCGTCTCCACGATGCGATGAGATTCATTCTCAATGATTAACCATTCATGAATGATTATAAAGTATATATAATAAGTACTAATGAAATATATGACATAATAATGATACTGGATTTATTTATATTTATATTTATGTCATGTACTTAATTCCATTCAATTCAATAAGGAAATGAAAACAACGTTCATGCGTATGTACGGACTACCGTCTCCATGAACAGTGTATTTCATTCCATTTACTGATTTATTATATATATGTATATTATGAATATATATATATATAAATCATTTTTTATATTCTGGAATTAAGTATTCATGATCTAAGTAATCATATGAATAATTACAAGTCAAAACGCGGACGACAAATGAAACAATTTTACCCAAAACGCTCTATAACATGGAATTTACAAAAGAACGGGTAATATAATGTCATAAGTGAACCATATATGATATCATAACAATGAATATGATTATGTAATAAGTCAATGACAATATTTAAATAATTATACAGGAGGTTCAGACACTTATGAAGCAAATCGGACCTAAGGAAAGGGAAATATCACAATCTCATTTTTATCTGAGATTGTTTATACTTTGGCATTTACTAGGGTGTATTTTATCATCCACATCCATGTTTCATCAATATGTAATGTTATTTCCATCGACCTACAATTTTTTAAATCCAATTTTACCCTTCGGTGAGTTTTTAGTAAAAGATATGAAAGGAATCTTTTGTCGTTTTTCATACGAGGTACTTCTTGACTTTTCCGACAAAAGTACGAGAATGTTTTTTTAACTTATACGACACGAACGGATTTTTACGGTTTTATAAAGACTTATTTTCATGAAGATTCATCCAAAATATTTCATGACTATTTTCAATAAAATCTCTTTCTTTTAAAATTGCATGACGTTTTGTGAAAATAAATTGATTTTGAAGAAGAAAGGATGTTTTTCTCAAGAATTCATTTCAAGTGTTTTATCAAAATTATTTTCCATCTAAGATAACATAGGGTTCTGTTTCTATCCCAATTATTACATTGATTTGATTATGTTGTGATGGAATTATTTTTATGAAATCCTCTATCTTATATGAATTGTTTTATGATGTCATGTTATTTAAGAATCCCATTTTTATTACATGAGTTATGAAATGATGTATGGTTTATGATTTTGTGGCACACATAAGAATGGTATCATTATGAGATGTGTGGGACCTATATCTCCCTCCAATGCATTGGGTAAAGATTTTATATCTCATGAGACAGACATGGCTGGAATGGTAGGTTATACCGGTTCAGTGAAACAGGACTGGAACGAGGGTGACTCGGTTCAGAAAGGGACTTTGTCCACTAAGATAGTCTTGGAAATGAGTCTTGACTAACAAGAAATGATTCTCTATGATTATGTGTGTATGCCACAAAGTTTCATGTTTTATGTTATGATTATTGGAATTTCATTTCACTACTATGATTTATCCCAGGTTATGAAATTATGCTCTCTCTTTTGCAGGATAAGATTTCCAAAAGTTATGTTCTTATGAATATGATGTGATTGATTTTTCTTTTGTTTACCCTTACTTAGCATTTGAGCTCACCCTTTTATGTTTTCTTTTCCCCAGGATATAAAGAAAGGTTTTAGGTAAAAAAAAGGAAGATATTTATGGGAGATATTGGAGATCTTTCACCACGATTAGAAAATTACGTTCTGAGTTTCCAAAGACACTAAACTATTACGATCCTTGTGTGTGTGTTTTTTTGTTATGTACTAAGTATTCCGCAAAAGTAATGAAATTTTCATGTATGATAAGCTTCGGGTCTCTACAATATACCTCGTATTTATGACTTGTTCAATCAACTACATAGGGCTCAATATATTTCAAATATTATCCTTCATTGGTAGTATTATCAATTTTGAGTAAAGGGGAAGATATTTTGAAGAAGAAAAATTTATATGAGGTATGGTGATTATACACTAAATGACGCTACTATTTTTGTATTATATTATAATATGCATGTTATTCATTTTTTATAAAATTTTTTTTAGTGAATTTCCCAATTTGAATATTATTTCCGATCATGATTGTAATTCATTCTTAAAGTGAACTATTACATGGTACATTTTTTGACACAATGTTAATAACCCATTATTATTGATTTGAATTTAATATTTTATTATCATATTTTCCATTACATTGGGACAAATTATTCCTTTTGAAGAACTTGGAGATTCACCTTGGAAGACCACCATTATGGACATTCAACCAAGAAAATTAGTCGAGAAATGATATGGATAACAGCCTAATATAACGTCTTTAGTGGCTATGATACATTCCGAATGAAGCTAAAATTTGTACTAGAGTTATAGGAAATATATAGTAACAATTGAAAAAATTATTTTCAAGTAAAATTCTATCATATGGATGGATTTATCAGAGGCCTAATTTGAAAATTTAATTTTGGACCATATTTTGAGGTGCAAAAAGTCATCTCACCATTCATGACATATCATAGAAATGGAAGATTAAATTGGATCAAATTTTTAAATGATTTAGAAAACTTATGGATATACTTTTATTTCTATTAATACCATGAAAAATTAGATAAAAATGGTTGTTCTGCCTCGTCAATGAGGAGATATAAAATTAGTGCATGCTATATTGGAAACGATGAATGATTAATTTTCCACCCACTTTCCTCCACCGTTTAGCCTACCCTAGTTAATGGTTTTAATTTAAGAGATGAATCTTGAAAAAAGTAAATCAATGTCTCTATTTATGGTTGAATTATAGGTAAAGTAATAATAAAATTTTTGAGGGTTTTGTTTCATTTCTATGCTTCCCATTTCGAGTTGTAATCAATTTTCTTTCTCATATAAGTTATTTGAATCACCATGGTCATTTTTAGTAAATGTTCTCCATTTCATATTATTCTATTATTAATAACATAATTTTGATACTACTTCTTCATGTTTTAACTTATATACACAATAAAATAAGTAATTCCTCATCAAGCATTGGAGTGATCTTTATTTTTTTTGTTTTCACTTGATTAATCCAGTTTCTCTAATTATACCCTCATATTATATAGAAATATTTTATTTGATGGAAGGATAAAAAATTTATGGGTTGATCCTAGGTAGTTTCCTGGGGATTTATTGGACTTTATAACACGCGCTTTAATATTTTATCTATTAATTATTTGAGGATTTCCATTTGACAAGTTAATTTCTTCTTTAACATCCCTTACATTAAAAATAAAACATTTTTATTTCTAGTTGATCTAATTGCATAAAGTGATCTTTAAATTTTTCGAATATTTTCATTGGTGATTATACTTGTAATTTTTCAAGTATTAAATTAGATTAATATTTTAAGGAATTACCTTATTTTTTGGATTTATCATAAATTAGTGATCTAAAATTTTTTAAGAAAACAAATAAACATCCAATGTTTCCCTAGAAAAAACCTAGGATCGAGTCATCTTTATTAATTGTTTCACATGTGTTATTGATTAGGGGAATAATATAAAATTAATTGCACTAAATATTTAAAATTATTATCTAATTAGAGAGATTAATCATAGTAAAACGGTCTTAATGCCAGATAAAATATCCCTCACTTACCTTACTATTGTTAATAAAGATTTATTGGTGTGAGTTGAAAATTGTAAAATTCTATCTAATTTCATATATTTAGATAATGAAGATAAAAAAGAAGAACCTTTTATAATATGAATTCTTTTTTGGGTCACTAATGGTGCCTTGATTGATATTCCCTAAGGTAAACTCGCTTTTCATGAGGGTGAATAAAAAGATAAATTAAATTAGTTTGATGTAGTGAAGAATCTATATATATATTATATTATTAGTTTTAATTATATTTCAGGGATCAGATTGGGAATGATGACCATATAATATGTATGAAAATGAGAAAGATAATATATATGTATTCTCTAAAAACAAGCTATGTACAACCATAAATATTGAATAATCCTATGTAAATGTGGATGAGAACTCTCATTTAGATTGTATTGAAAAATTAAAATATGATGTAGATTATGAAAAAAAAACTAATGAGAAACCACATGATATGAATTCACATGCTATTAAATTAAATGTATCACTTTTGATGATTATATATTCATATTTATGTAATTTGGAGACACTACTTATTATTATAATAGTTTAACTAGAAACACAACAAGAAGAATAAATACATAATGTTTTAAGAAGGAGTAAGAATATAATTTCCTAAACTATATCATATATAAGTAGAATAATCCCGACTATATTTGTGAATAAAATTATCATAGAGGATAATATCAACCTAACTATTGAGTTCCTAAGAAGTCTCAATCATAAAATTTTTTGTTTTCCAAGAAGATATTATTTAATTTCTTAATATTGGGATAACTTATACCATTTTAGAAAGTGAATGTTGAGGCCTATAAATGTGGTGCCAAATAAGGGTGGTTTGTCTTTTATCACAAGCAAGAAGATTCATAATATTTTTCAACGATTTTGATAGGTTTGAGAGTATTAATAGACTATGAAATATTAAAGAAGTGTACAAGGAAAAATCATTTTATTTTATATTCATTTATCTCATTTTAGAGAGGCTTGAAAGTCGATCTCATGTTATCTTTATGGATGGAAATTAAGGATACAACAAATTGAATATTGATCCATCTAGCTATGAAAATTCAACATTAAAATGTCTATACAGAACATTTTAACATATAATAATTTCATTTGGGTTATGTGGAGACCCGACCACCTTTCAAAGATGTTTGAGGGATATTTTATTAGGAACGGTATAAAATATTATTTATGTACTCAAAAAATATTTCCATTCCATTATCATAAAATTTTGGGATTGATTGCTAAATATTAAAAAGTTTTAGCAATATGTGAGGGTAAAGAATTGGTGCATAATTTAGAGAATTACAATTCATGGTAATAGAAGAAATTTTTCTTTGCCACATAATGTCATGAGTTGGGATAAGTGTAGGTAAGATCAATTTTAATGTGATTTCATAACTACCACAACAATCATCAATATTTAATCACTATATAATAGATAAAATCATTTCCCAAAACAACCAAAAAAATATATTGTGAAATTACATGTAGAAAATAGGGTTTTCATAATTTTATTAAACAATAAAATTACTTGTTTTAAAACAATTAATTACAAATATAGAACATTATTTAGAAATCCCCCTTTTTATAAAAATACACTTTCAAAACCATACTAAAAGAAAGCCTCGATAAATTACCCAATGAAGTACCAACCTTGTAAATAAATTAATAAAATTAAAAAAATATAATTATAAATAGAAGTGTATTGATCATCAGAATATAATAAAATTTTAAATAAAATAAATTCAATAGTAGAAGAATGAAATAGAGAATATAAAATGTAGAATCATGGGTGTTGAGTCAATAAGGTTTTCCTTATGACTTTTCCATTCCTTCTTGTTTTGAAAATCACAAACACCTTATACATAAGAAAATCTATTTTTACTTATATAAGGAAAATTTCCTACCTTAATGAAATTTAACCTAACCTAGATTTTTCTTATAAATAGCAATATTTTTCTTCAGTATAAAAAACAGATTCATACCCAAAACCCCGGAATCATATAATGTAAAGAATTGGAGTATTTTGTTTTTGAGGATCCGAATTCTATATGCGAATTTTAATGAAGTTCCACTCCGAATTCTGGATGTGAACCGTAATGAAGTTCCACTCCAAATTCTGGATGTGAACTCTAATGAAGTTCCACTCCGAATTCTGGATACGAACATTCATGAGATCGACTCTGAACACTTATGAAGTTCAACTCCGAACATTCATGAGTTCGAATCCGAACATTCATGTGTTCGACTCCGAACATTCATGAGTTCGACTACGAGCATTCATGAGTTCAACTCCGAACTCTTATGAAGTACGACTCCGAAATTTTGCAAGTTCAGATTCTGAACTCTAGTGAAACCAGACTCTGAATTTCCTTAAAAATTCAGACTCTAGACTTCCATAAATTTCAGGTTCCGAATTCCTATAAAATTGAGTCCAATTTTTTTTAACATAGACTCCGAATTCAATTTTGGTTTGACTCTGAAGTTTTATTTACTTACATTCCGAATTATAGTTTTCCTTATGCTTACAATTGTTTCATTGTAAAACGATGTGGTGCTTTCAGTTACACATTTTTTGTTATAAAACAATGTCGTCCATTCTGTTCATAATTAACCATTACTTCAGTGACACGTGTACATGTCATTATGATATTCAAGGAAAATATGTCCATTGGAGGAGGGAGCCTATCGTTCCAACTGAGCCTATAAATAAGAGATCATTTGAAATATCTCAACAAAAAGTTGATCACTCTAGAGACCATATGCTGTTAAAGTGATTTAAAGAGAGAGAATCTTTTTCAGGCTTTGTGCATAATGAATCGCTCGTTCAGATTGCTTCGTGCGACTCCAAATGTTGGTGATTGCATTTGAGGGATTCTGAGGATATAAAGACAGAGGTGCCGACTACCTTGAAGTTCGAGGGCTTCCTTGATGTGGAAGACAGAGGTTCCAACTACCCTGAAGTTGGGGGCTTGCAGAGATAGCAATACAGAGACACTGATCTTCGTTTCGAGGGCTTACCCTGGTGCGGGTAAGACAGTCTTCCTTGAAAGTATAAATCAATGGACCTTTATCCAAGGTTTTTGGATACCCTTTTCTTTGGGTTAAAAGATTTATATCCTGTTACTTGTAGTTTTTACTACTTGTTTTCTTCTGCATTTCGTATTGTAAGGAATTTATAATCTTATTATATTTCCTTACACTTGTACACTAATTAGTTTAGATTCTATGTGCTTTATGGTAGAATCTCATATTGTAAACATTGGTTAAGTTTTAATTTTTGGATCCATATTTCTGGATCCAGTTTTTCGAAATCACTTTCTAGATATAAGAAAATTCATAGAAATAGAGGTTTATAACGTCATACCATGATCCAATTATCCAATTGGTGTTAGAGGTGTTTTGAATTTTCTTAGTTTAACCTTGTTAAACTTAGATCTTTCCATGTTTAAGGAAATTTTTTAAAATGTACAATTCACCCCCATATTGTATATTGAGCATATACATCATTATTTCGATCCTACAATTGCTATCAGAGGAGGTCTATGAAATACTTATAATCACATATAAGTTTTTATTGCTCACTTTTTCATTAATCTTCATCCATGATTAGAAATATTTTTTATTCCAAACTTCTTCATTCCGAACATTTTCATTCCAAATTTTTCATTCCGAACTTTTTGGTTACGAACTTTTCCTACTAACAGGTTTGGTTGCCAAAGTTTTTTTATTAAAAATGGCAGGAAGCGACATTGGTTATATTGAAAATCTAAACCCTACCAGAGCACCAATATTTGATTGTACTAAGTATGAGTATTGGATAGATTGAATGAAGACTTTTGTTATCAATACTGGAGTGGATAATTTCATTATTCTTAATGGTGATTTCCATGGATTCAATTTGCCATATGGAGAACCAATCTACAAATTTCAATAGAGATTTATGACTATAGTGAACAGTCTTAAGTATATGGGAGAAAAAGGGTTAGATGATGAAGCCCTTGTTGACAAGATTATTGATATTATGCCTAATGAGTGAGAATCAAAGAGATCATCAATTGATGAGAATAGGAAGATCACTCAAATTTCTTTAGATGAGCTATTTGGAACTCTTCTTTAACACGAAACAAGAATGAAGATAGATGCTGACAACATAGAAAAGAAGAATGGAAATGGTACTGTTGCTTTTACAACCCCATCAAATCATATGAAAGCTAAGACTCCTGAAAGAGTAACTAGGTCCAAGTCTAAGAAGGTGGTTATTAATTCCGAATATAGTGATGGTGAAGTCTTAGAGAATGAGTTAGAAAATCTTGCTCGAAGGATAAACAAGATAGGTGGCCAGAGAAATTTTTAATCCAATTATAAGTAAAAGGAATGGACAAATAGGAAATATGGAGAAGTTACTTGTTATGAATGGAAGAGAGATAGACATATTAGACCATCTTGTCCTTTTCTAAAAAAAGAAAGGAAAGAGAGGCATTCTGAATAGAACAGAATGAAGTATTACAAGTCCAGAGATAAGAATGTTCTGAAAGAAAATGACACCTGGAGTGCCAGTGGTGGTTACTCTTTAGATTAATCTTCTGAAATTGAATCTTTAGGACAAAATAATCTTTGTGTTATAGCCAGATTACCTATAAAAAATTATTTCTTCATGGCTAAGGTACACAATGATGAATCACTAACCAATGTATCTTTACATTCTAATGATAGTAAATATTATAACTCTTCAGATGAATAATCATCTTCTGATAAAGAAAAGACTTCACCTTCCTGTAAAGAAGTTTCTAGGTTTGCTGAACTTCTTGATATTGAGAATTCCAAACACAATAAAAAACGTGATAAGGAAAACTCTAGGAATAATATTCTTAAAAAATAAATATCATATCTTTCTAAATATCTTGATAGAAAAAATTCTGATTTTATAAGTATTTCAAAAAATTATGAGGAAGTAATTTCTGAGAAGAACAAACTTTCTAAAGAGTTAGAAAAATTAATTTCTAAGAAAAGTGTTTTCGAGCACAGCTCTAATTCTAAATCTAACAATTTTGAAAATAAAAACATGGTTATAAAACTCAAGTCCAAAATTTTTTCCTTAAAGAAGTGTTTATCAAACATTACCCATGTAAAAGAAAATTTTGATAAAATGTATTCACAAATATGACCTTTAAGAAACAAGTATGGAGTTAGTTATACCCATGCAAAAACAACTTTTAGTAACAACTACTTTGTTCCACAAAGTGCCCCATTTTGTAACAAGTGTCAATGTGGTGGTCACTAGGTAAATAATTTCTCTTTAAATAAAACCCAGTCTTTAGGTTTTCATAAAGCTTACTTTTCTAAGAAAGTGTGGGTGCCTAAAATTTTGTTATCTGAAAATCTAGGATCGAAACAAGTTTGGATTCCGAAAGTCTAACTCTTTTCATGTTTTCAGTAAGATAAAGTAAGTACCAAAAATAATACATGGTACATGGATAGTTGATGTTCCTGACCCATGACTGGTAACAAAAGCTATTTTGAAAAGATTATCTAGAAGAAAGGGGGAAATGAAACTTTCAGAAATAATGCTTAGGGAGAAATTTTTTGTATAGTTAATATTGTTCTTCTTGGTATATCATTGATTTCAAATGTTTTATTTGTTAAGGGCCTTAAGGACAACCTCATTAGCATAAGTCAGTTATGTGATGAAGGATACCTTGTGAATTTTAGGAATGATAAATTCTTAGTTCACAATTCCAAGGTAGAATTTATTCTCTCAGCAAATAGGCAAGATAATGTTTACACTATGAACATTGAAGAACTCAGGAGACAAGAACTACCTTCCCTAAGTGATATGGATGATCATTCTTGGTTATGTCATAGAAGACTAAGTCACTGTAACCATAGAAACTTATGTAAACTTTCTAAGAAGAAACTAGTTAAGGATCTACCAGAGCTTAGATTCGATTCATCTAATGTTTATGATCCTTGTCAATATGGAAAGCAACATAAATCTAGTTTTTAATCATTCGGTGAAATCTCAACAACTGATGCATTACAGTTAGTGCACATGGATCTTTTTTTCCAACACAAACTGGAAGCATTGGAGGAAAATACTATGTGTTTTTTTCTAGTTGATGATTACACCAGATTTACATGGGTTTATTTTCTATAAGGAAGTCTGAAGATTTTTCTTATTTCAAATGTTTTAGAGCCCTAGATAAAAATGAGAAAAGTCTTCCATTGAAAACTATTCACAATGATAATGGAGGAGAATTTTAAAATTTTTATTTTAAAACTTTTTGTAGTAGAAAAGGTATTACTCACACCTTTTCAGCACCTAGAACTCCTTAACAAAAAGGTGTGTCTGAAAGAATAAATAGAATTCTTCAAGAGATAACTAGAACCATGTTGAGTGAATATTCTATACCTATACATTTCTGGGCGGAAGCTGTAAGTATTTCTTGTTATACTATAAATCGTGTTTTGATTTGAAATTCTCTTAATAAGACTCCTTATGAGTTATGGAATGGTAGAAAACCTAGACTTTCCTAATTCATGGTTTTTGGTTGCAAGGTATTTATCCTGAATACTAAAGATAATCTTTACAAATTCGCACCAAAATCTGATGAAGGAATTTTCTTAGGCTACTCCACAACTTCTAAGGCTTATATATTTTTCAATAAAAATACTTGTACTGTTGAAGAAATAGTGCATGTAAAATTTAGTGAATCTGATCCTTTTGTTTTTAAACCATCCCATCGTACATCCTCGGATTTGTTTCCAAAAACTGATTATCAACCTTTGATAGAAAATCCTCCTGATAAGAAAAATGTTCAAGAAGATACTTATGAAACATTTACCCCATAATATTTCCTACCCTATGTAGATGAACAGGTTTTACAAAACCCAAATTAGGTGTTTCTTAAGAATCATCCCAGTGATAGTATCATTGGTGATGTGAATCAACCTATAAGGAATAGAAGTTCCCCGAGAAATGAAGTAGAATATCTAGAATTCCTTTCCCAATTAGAACAAAAAAGCACAGATGAAGCTTTAGGTGATGATGATTAGATCAAATCCATGCAAGATGAACTAAATGAATTTGAAAGGAATAAAGTTTGGACCTTAGTTGAAAGACCTAAGGAAACTTCTATTATTGGAGTAAAGTGGGTCTTCAGAAACATGTGTGATGAAAATGGATTCATTATATGAAATAAAGCCAGACTGGTTGCTAAAGGCTGTAATCCTCAAGAGGGAATAGACTATGAAGAAACCTATGCTCCAATAGATAGACTTTAATCTATCCGTATTTTACTTGCCTTTGCAGCATTCTTCAATTTTAAACTTTTTCAAATAGATGTGAAATGTGATTTCCTTAATGGTTATGTTCAAGAGGATTTTTTTGTTGAACAACCTCCTGGCTTTGAAGACACAAAACATCCTGATCATGTCTTTAGACTTACCAAAGCTTTGTATGGTCATAAACAGGCCCGATGAGCCTGGTATGATAGACTTACATGATTTTTTCTTCAAAATAACTATGTTAAGGGAAATTAAGATCCAACCCTTTTTATAAAAAAAGATAAGAAAAATGTTTTGATTGTTCAAATTTATGTTGATGACATTATATTTGGTTCAACTCAGCAATCTTAACTGATTCTTTTTCAAGTCTAATGAAATCTGAGTTTGAAATGAGTATGATGGGTGAGTTAACATTTTTCCTTGGTTTTCAAATTTCCCAAAGACCATAAAGAACCTATATATCTCAACATAAGTATATTAAAGATCTTTTTAAAATGCATGGTTATGAAAACACTAAGAGTATACGTACTCCCATCGGTACCTCAAACACTTTAGATCTTGATGAAGCTGGGAAACCAGTAGATCAAACATCTTTTAGAGGTATGATAGGAAATTTACTTTACTTAATAGCTAGTCGACCAGACTTAATGTTTTTAGTATGCTTATGTGCAAGATATCAATCCACTCAAAAAATTCAGAATATTATCCTTAGAGTTTCAATGCCTAAGGGGGATTTAGTTGTATTCACTATCATCCATGTGAAAAGGGAAATAAGTTTTAATTTCAAAGTCTAATGAAAATTTTCAATGTCCTTATATTATTTTCCATAAGGATGTATGTGCTTTCCAAAAAGGGGGAGATTGTTTAGTCAATAAGGTTTTTCTTTATGACTTTTCCATTCCTTCTTGTTTTGAAATTCACAAACACCTTATAAATAAGAATTTCTATTTTTTTACTTCTATAAGGATAATTTACTACCTTAATTAAATTTACCCTAACCTAGATTTTTCTTATACATAGTAATATTTTTCTTAAGTACAAAAACTGGATTCATACCCAAAACCCTGGAATCATATAATGTCAAGAATTGGAGTTTTCTGTTTTTTAGGGTCTGAATTCAGGATGCGAACTGTAATGAAGTTTCACTATGAATTCTGGATGTGAACTGTAATGAAGTTCCACTCCGAATTCTGGATGTGAACAGTAATGAAGTTCCACTCCGAATTCTGGATGTGAACTATAATGAAGTTCCACTCCGAATTCTGGATACCAACTTTCATGAGTTCGACTCCGAACTCTTATGAAGTTCGACTCTGAACTTTCATGAGTTCGACTCTGAACATTCATGAGTTAGAATCCGAACATTCAAGAGTTAGACTCCGACCACTTTTGAAGTACGACTCCGAACTTATTCAAGTTCATATTCTGAAGTCTGGTGATACCAGACTCTGAATTTCCTATGAAATTCAGAATCCAGACTTCTATATATTTCAGGTTCCAAATTCTTATAAAACTGAATCCAAACATTTTTTTTAACATAGACTCTGAATTCCATTTTTCTTAGACTCTGAACTTTTATTTATTTACATTCTGAATTATAGTTTTCCTTATGCTTACACTTGTTTCATTGTAAAACAATGTCGTGCTTTCAGTTACACATGTTTTGTTATAAAATGATGTCATCCATTCTGTTCCTAATTAATCATTGGTTTAGGGATATGTGTACAGGTCCATCTGATATTCAAGGAAAATATGACTATTGGAGGAGGGAGCCGATCATTCCAACCGAGCCTATAAATAGCAAGTTGATCACTGTAGAGACCATATGTTGTTAAGTTGATTTCTAGAGGGAGAATATTTTTCATGGTTTGTGTGTACTGAACTGCTCGTTCAGATTGTTTTGTGTGACTCCGAATGTTGGTGATTACATTCGAGGGCTTCCAAAGATAGGAAGACAGAGGTGCTGACTACCATGAAGTTTGAGGGCTTCCTTATTGAGGAAGACAGAGGATATAACTACCTTGAAGTTGAGGGCTTGCAGGGATAGCAAGATAGAGACACCGATATTCGTATCGAGGGCTTACCCTGGTGTGGGTAAGTCAGACTTTCTTGAAATTATAAATCAAGGGAACTTTATCCAAGGTTCTTGGATACCCTTCTCTTTGGGTTAAAAGATTTATAACTTATTACTTGTAGTTTTTACTACTTCTTTTCGCTGCATTTTGTATTATAAGGAAAGTACAATCTTCTTATATTTCCTTATAGTTGTACTCTGATTATTTTAGATTCTATACGCTTTAAGGTAAAATATCATATTCTAAACATTGGTTAGGTTTTAATTTTCGGATCCATATTTCCAGAACCAGTTTTTCAGAATCACTATCCATATTTAAGAAAGTGCATAGAACTAGAATTTTATAACGTCATACCTTGTTCCAATTATCCAATTGGTGTTAGAGGTGTTGTGAATTTTCTTAGTTTAACTGTGTTAAACATATATCTTTCCTTATTTAAGGAAATTTTTTAAAGTGTAAAATTCACCCCCTCTTGTATATTTAGAATCTACATTGTTATTTAAATCCTATAATGGGAAAATCCAAGACATCCTATGATCAGAACCTATACATACTCGAGTTGGAATCCAATGTTAGCATAGGTGATGATCTTATGTCTATAACCACTAATATTCTCTTAATTATCCTCACAAGAAGAAAAACCCATATGGTCTCTAATAGAACTGGGGATCTACTCTATCTCATCAAGACATGATATAAATTTATCTCATCCCTCAAAATGATCTATAAGATCCCATGTTGTTAATAATGGGGAGGTGAGGAATCCTTTTCAAAAAAATTCCTCTACCAATAATCACATAATTCTAACTAAATTACTTATCCTACCTCTCTACACGAATCAATGTGAAATGAATCCATAAAATAGGTAGCTTACAAGGATGTGGAAATTTTCAAATAAACCTATTTTAAAGTAAGAAACATGCTAATAAACTTAAAATTCCATGTTAGAAAAATGAAGTATCAATCTACATACTCAAAGTTCTATACATGCCTCTCATCATGTTTTAGAAAACACCGATTTGAAACATCTTTTGGAAATAATTTTAGAAACTAAATGGAAATTTTAAAATTAATGTTTTATAAAATTTATTGAACTATATTTAGTATACATGAAATTATTATGAGTACAAGGGGAGTTAGGTCTAAAAGTAAGGGTATTTCATCTTACATAATATCTCTTTTAGATATATGATTTATTTAACATCCATTCCTTTTTTGTGATATGTATATTGGAAATTGATGAATAATAGGATTATTCATACATAACTTTATTTGTATTTATATATCAATTTTATGAATATTATTTCATGGGGTTGATGTTTCAAAATCTACAAAATCAATAGGATAGTTTTTAATCAATTTTTCATCTTTGAGAAACATGATTTATTATGCACCTATATATTATTTTATGAGGTATATATAATTTCATTTTATATTTTAAATAATTAATTGATATAATTATTGTCATTAAATTTTATGATCTATATAATATCATTTTCTTATATGGATAGTATGATCCCAAATTATAAAATTATAAGAGTTTATTGAGACAATCTCATTCTTTCCAAGATTGTATGTGTTTATAATTCATATGTTAAAATAATACGATCCATGTCTCAAGAAAATTCATGATATTTCGTATAATGTGGTTATTAATGATATATTAATGTATTGGTACCATTTTTCTACAATTTGGTACATAATATAGTTATGAAAGTGTTTCTCTAAAAACTCGACTTTACGCTCTCTTCGGTCAGAAATATGAATTCCTTCAAAACCATGCATTCTAAAAAGGGTTTCGAGGAAAATTATATTAATATTCCATGTTCATTAAAAGGAATTCGTACACTAGTTTTATTTTTTCCGTGATTTAGAAGAAATATTCTTGGTGTATTTCGAACAAGTATTTTTCTTACCTTCTTACTGCACAAAAGGAATTTTATTTTTATTTTGAATGACTTGTATGAATTGAATTGCCATTATTTATGTGAATCCTTCATTCCATTTTTAAAGGGTTTATTTTTAAGGAAATGTTTTTAATATTAATTTTTAGTGAAAATGATTTAAAAAAGATTTTACTTTTTCTTTACAAGTTTTCAATGTTTGTTCACCGAAAAGGGTTTTCAAAACATTTTAAATCACCATTAATATGTTTTCATGAAACAATTTTCTCATAATTATTTCAATACTTCTTTATAAATATTCAAGGAATTTTATAATATAATGGAATTTTAATGTGTTTTAGGTCTGAAATAGTCCTTTTCAATTTTTAAAGAACATTTTCCTCGAGAAATGTCTTAAAATATATTTCAAAATTATTTTCCTTCTAGGATGACATTCATTATAGTTACTCATGCCCTTATAGGAAAGGTTTTAATGGTTTTAATAAAATCCTTTCTATGAATGGTTTATGAAAATTGTAATGGTATTTTTGAAACTCATTTCTCTTCCATGGGTTATATATTTATGAAATTTGTTTCTATTTTATGGGGTATTATTTTGATGACATGATTGTGAATCATGTTCCATTACCCCAAGGTTATTATTATTTTACCTGTTTATGATACCAATTTCATTTCATGGGTTTTGATATGATGGATTATTATTTTTTGGAGCATGTACATATGATTTCATTATGTTATGGGTGATACCTATATATCCCTCCAATGCATTGGTTAACAATGGATGAATCATGAGTATAAATTTTATGTGTGGACCTGATTACCAGTTCACAATTACATGCATGGACCTAGTTTAATGTCCATAATTTTATGCATGAACCTTATTAAATGTTCACAATTTTTTTCAAGAACCTGATTACATGTTCAAAATGGTATGCGTGGACATATATTCATTTCTATAAGTTTATGTTTGAACATTATCTATATAGTGGCATATTATATGGATATTATACCTTTTTATCATGGTATTTATTATGCGTTTTATTCCTATAAACATAATTGGTACATGTTTGATTCTAAAAATATGATCAATTATGAGGATGTTGAGCTACAACCACATATATATATTCTAAATCACCCAGTGTAAACAATGAATTGGAGTGAGAAATTTCTTTGATGAAAGTTGACACAACTTTTCAAATTCCTTCCTAAGCATGGATGAATTGAAGAGGCTTCATGGGTATATGAATATGATTTTTGGGTGAAATGGCTGGAGTTACTCAATAAATCCTACTAGTGAATATTATCTGGGATGAGAAGTCATTATAGGTATAGAATTATGTTGTACCAGACATTAATTCTATGTTTCTTATTCTTTATTATGTCTTGTATTTTTTATTCCTTATATATATATATATATATGAATTATGGGTAAAATGGAACTAGATTTGAGTTATATAGGTTTCGAAACTTGGTGTAAGTCTTATTGTATATATCAAGGCCACTAACTATATTGGGGTGCCAGTAATGAGACCTGCAATTATGTATATCCCTCCCACCAAGAAAAATTATTTTCCTTCTCTAGTTGACGATGCATTCTTAGTGTACCCATATTCATGCATATTTAATGTTGTTTTGGAATTTTTCACACTAATACTAATTTTTCCCTAAACAACACCAAAATTATTATCCATTATTGACTAGGACTTCCTAAGTATCAATCCCTTGGTGATCTAGGCATCCCATTTATCTCTTACTAGGTTCTGGATGTATAGACCAATCTAGGAAAACAACAATGGTTATATTTATCCATTATATTCCCCATTTCATATTTTTTACTATAATTTGTCATAGATCTTGACATATTGGTTTGATCTATGGGATTATACCTTGATCTAATGGGGAAATAATGCTAAATTAATAGATTAAATATCAAATAGATAATTCATGATAAATTAATAGATTTAAATTAGATTATGAGAACCGTCTTCTTCCCCTTAATAGATCATAAAGCTACCATTGACGGTTAATAACATTTCATAAGATGATGTGGATGTCATCAATTTAAGCGCCTTCTCCATGAATTCGAAATATAGTGACTATATGAAGATGGATTAGGCCTTGTTATTTTAATTATTGGTTCAAAATAATGATCCAGGTGTCATTCCATCATAGTTTTTTGATTTCATAGATAAATTGTAGGAATATCCTAACCAAATATATCCCCATAATATTGGGTTTTACTTGAAATAATGTAATTTTGTCATATTTATTTTGAAATATGATTGAGTTTTTTCACATTTTTTCTGTAGCCTGTTGGACCCACATGTGACATTTATCACATGTGTGTGCATGTTTATCCCACAAGACTCAGGTATGTGTTTGATCACAAGTGTGATAACATTTAGCTATAGCGAAAAAAATTATTTTTAATATTTTTTCTTATTTTTGTTATTCCCTATTATGTATTAATATATATCCATTACATGTTTTTATTCTATAAGAAAATGATAGGTGGACCATTATGGCATAGTTATCCCTTAGAAGGTGAGTATGTGTGACAAGTGACCATAATGAAAATGGGAGGAGACATCATCTTATGGTGTGTTTTTCTTAAGTAATGTCATGATATAGTAGTGTGATATAATATCCATGTGGACCAAATCAATGTAGTGACGAGTTATAAAGGCCTTGTGGTATGAACTCTGATTGAGAGGAGACACGAATACCTTGTGGCTAGAAACTATACATGTTATTCTTAGGGATACTCAATGATACATGAAATGACCTCATGGTTGTCCAATTAAATGTATTCTAATGTGTCTATTCTTCTAGAATAGAATGTAAATAGTTATGATAGGGCTTCCTGGTAGTTGGGTCATCATATAACTTCTCAAAACATTTTTTATTTTTATTAGATTTCACATTTAATTATATCATGTCACTCATCTCTTATGTATGTACACTTGTGTTAATGATACATTGGTGATGTACTACTAGTAATATACTCACACCATGTGCAAGAACCTCGGTTTTATTTCACACATCGTGATTAGGGATCTAAAGAAGTGTATGGTCCCAGTAAAATTTTTATGTGGTGCTATAATATAGGAGATGGTCAAGGTAGAAGAATAGAATATAAATATTCCATGTTTCACATTTTATTTATATGTTTCTATATTCATGGTTATTCTTCTCTTCCTACCACATTGGAGGTTAATTTCATTATTATTTTAGGAAATTATATGTTTATTTCACCTAGTTACATTATTTTCTACAGTAATGTTTATTTTTCTTATGTATATGTAGATACATTTTGGTTCTTGGTTTTGATTACTATGGGTATAATATCCCCATATAACATTTAGTCCCTCACCAAAAGTTATTAGCCTCTAGAATATAGAGACTTGAACATGGGATCATCTTAAAATTCATCTTAGCACCACAGATTCTAGTTGATGTGTTTCACAGAGAAAGGTATATTTATCATAAACTCAAGGAACGCTAATGATTTATATGATTCTATATCTTGACACATTTTTATATCTTATATGATATCCACGAAAAACGAATCATTCCCACAATCCTTAAGAAGGAATTTATCCATAAATACACATAATGGAAATATTATATTTATAATGATATATCAGTCAGTACCCATTATGATTCATAAACATATCCTATTTGAATTTCTAGTTATTATACCTTTTTGTTTACTTTTATAAAATATTTTTTTGTACTAGATTTTAGAGTAAATTTGGAAAATTTATTTCTAGTGTAAGGATAATACAATTCATGAAAAATATGATGAATCCATTATATTCTATGGGGATAATTTATTATATAAATCATGTCTACATCAACAACCAGTATCTCACCATAATGAAATTATGAGAGATAAATAAAAAACACAACTAATGGATGGGAATTATAAGATTTAAATAAAATATAAACCTATTGTACTAGAATAAATTGATATTCTTCTTAAAGTGTGAACTTTAAATCCACCCATGAGAGTGGTTGAGTTTTCCATTGAACTTATCCATGTTGAATACACTATATTTAAGACAATGAATTGAATGTCCATTATGTAATTATTTGAACTAAAAAACAAATTTAGGTTTTCTGTAATAATAGTTTTATTAACCACAGTGGATATCATTGGGGAGACAATATTAATATTCTCTTGAATGTCGATTGCATAATGAATTTTTCCATTGATTATATGAAATTAATTCCCTTACTGCAATGAACAAGTATCCTCTTACCCAAATTATTGTAATATTTGAAAAATTAATGAAGCTAAATATTTTTTTAATATTGGTCTTGATTTTGAGTATCATCAATTTTGATCAGGGAAAGAAGATATTCAAAATATGGTATTTTAGACATGGTATAAGAAAATGAGTTTACAGTAATTCCCTCTATATTCACTTGTGAAAACCCTATTTTTATTGATATGATGAAAAAATTATTCAATGATTTTAAGGAAAATTTTATTGTGAAATTTATTGATGGAATGATTGCAAGCTCTAAAAGAGATGAAGATTAAAAAATCCTTGTTGTAATAATTTTTAAACAGCAAAAGGGAATAACTAATATGTGAATGTTCATATGTGATACTTTTGGAAAAAATAATGTTTCTTTTCTCTACAATACTATCTGCATGGTTGGAATTTAAATTGATATTTCAATTAAAATATTCATTTTATGAATGTCCAAAACTGATGAACAAAACTATGATACATTGTTTCCATTTATTAGTAGGTTAAAATCAGTGCGACATTTATTTTTTTTTATAATTTTCTAACCTATTAACCACATTGTCACATAATGGGGTTATATTCATATGGTTAGTACAATTTAAATAATTTATCAATAATTAAAGTGGAAAATGGTCAATTCACTAATACTAACATTAACATTGGTAAGGGACGTTTTGGTTACATATTGCGATGCATTGAATTATAGTATCAGATTATTACCTATTAAAATTGATAGAGTTATTTATTATAAATAAATATAGTTAAAAAGTATGAATAATATTTTCCAACCCATCAACTTGAGATGGTATTCATAATATTTACCTTGAACGTATAGAGGAATTATCTTTATAGTGAAAGTTGAGAGAAATATACATATCACATAAGAATAAAAATAATTGTACATAAAAAATACATCATCATTGGAAAAAGGTGATGGATAGAGTTAATAAATGATTTAAATTTATCAATACAACACTGTATTGTGAAGTAAAATAAGATGGCCAATGTTCATGGTATGAACGTTCATGAAGTTATACTAAAATGAAGATTGAAAATGATTCTATACTGTTGGATTAAATAAAATTTGATATGGGATTCATTTGGGAAGGAAAATAAAAACACCTTCTCCAAATGATTTCCAAGAAATATTTACTGGAGAAGATTAAAGGAACAAACATAATGATAATAGTTCACAAAATAAAATTAATAACATTGTAACAACTGGTCTCCGCCCACAAGTTGCCCACTGACATGTGGTCCCCACCCTGGGGCCCACCCTTGTTCCCAAACGGGTCATATGACTAATGATTTTCCCCACAGGCCAACACATGTCCTTTTCAGTGTGCTTTGTCCTCATTCACAGACACACTGTGAAACTTCCTATAAAGTCTCCCATCATGATAACTAATCCAGGCTAAGAACGCTTAACTGTGAAGTTCTAATCAAACAGGTTCCCAAAAAGGATGGTGCACCTTGTTCACATGAGTCATATCATTTATTTATTTAAACCTTTATCATTTGGGGGTGTTACAATCACCCCCTCTAGATAACAACATCCTTGTTGTCGGATCTACATCTCAACCTAGGCTGTGCATCACACTTAAGGCTGGGTCCCACCTATGATACAATATGTTACAATTGGGCCCCGCCCACCAGTTTCCCCGCAGACAAGATCCTGAAAAGGAATGTGCACCTTATTGACATGAGTCATATAATTTATTCATTTAACCCTATATCATTTGGGGGTGTTACAAACATGAATTATGGTAAATTTGAAAACATTATTTAAGAGTATAGTGTACTAAAATTTTGAATTTTTTTTTTCAATCAATACTGGATATACAGGGGGAATTACATGATGGATATCATACTTTAAATTTCATTATACAACATGGTAGTTCAACAATTTCTGAGGTTTTGAGTGAAATTTTATAGTGGGATAATATGATGTAGAATGTTATATACTATATATCATCATTCTTAGTTTTTCAATGGGTAAAGGCTACTAGAAAAAATCCAAAAAATTTATGCATCCTATCTCTATTCATATATGGAAATGGGCTGATATTACTATGAAAATTTACATAATATTTGTAGACTTAAAAAAAGAAATGAAGTCATATGGGATTTTATTTATCACTTTACTAGGTCTAAATACAGTCTCTTTATTAGGAAGGATCTACCACTTCAGTACCTCATACGAATCTATGTCAATAATGATAAAATACTTCATGGTGACCCTAATTTGATTGTATCTGTTCATGATATAGAATTCACATAAAAATTCTATAATTTTTTTTGAAGGTTGTTGCCATCAGGATATATTTCATAATGAACTATTATTCTCAAATAGATGGGCTGTCTGATAGGGATATTCAAAATTTATAAGACATGGTAAGGTTAAGATAACAAGGAAGTCAAGATATATGGGATTAGTATTCACTTTTTGTGGATTTTATATATAATAATAGTATCAATTCATGCTATCAAATGGAAATATATTAAGAATTTTATGGGAAAATATGTCACATACCAACATCTATGGCTGAATTTAGATAAAGAATCATTTTTTCAGCATCACATATTGTGAAAAAATAATGAAAGTGATAAGTATAAATGGTCATAACAAGGTATCTTGTGGAAGTAAAATGTGTTATATTGATAACTAAAAGATACTTAATATCATGTATAAAATCACATTGTGTGGAAGGTATCTCTATATGATGGCTTTATAAGGTTTTCAATGTAAGGGAAACCAATTCCTCGATACATTGGTTCTTTTTTCTAGTTTTCAAATGAATTTCAAATAATATATAACCATTTTTAAAGGTAACCCAAAATCTATAAACATCATAACATATTAAATGCTTATTTATTGTGGAATAATATGATATAACAAATATGTGTTTTAACCTCCAAATTAATGTATTTTTTCCTGATTAATCTTATTATGATGAGCCTATCCAAATTCAAGACTCTAGAGAACATGTATTAAGGAATGTGATGTCATATATGGTAAAGGATATTTGGAGAAATCATAATATTAAGGTGTAAATATGGGGACCTAAGTTTTTTAGGACAGAGAACTACCCCCATTTGTTTATGATTTTAATTTAAAATAAATTTCCAAGATGAAATATTTTACAAGCAAACAATTTTACACTCGATCAATAATTATAGTAAAAATAATTTACATTCCAAATAATCAATAAAATTATATATATATATATATATATAATATTATGATAATATAATAGATTACTAATTTTCATAAATATAATTTATTTTATTAATTAAACATTTTAAAATTAATTTATTGTGAATTATTGATATTTTTAGAGATATTTTACTTTAGGGTGAGTAAAAAAAATATAGATAATAAAAATTATATCACTTTCATTACATTATCAAGATATAAGAATGAATTTAATGATTAAAAAAATATTTTTGTTTACCAAATATATATAATTATTATGTAATATTATTTATATAAAAATTTAACCTTTGAAATATAAAATCTATGGTTTCATATTTGAAAAAACTAATTATCATTATTATTCAAATAAAACTAAATTTGGATCCTATTTTTAATAAAGTTTTCACAAGTTTCCTTTATGTTTTGTTCATTTTTTGAAAATAAAATATTTTTTAGTTTTTTTACCTAATATAATTATTTTAGGAGGAATCAATAACATACTTTAGTATTGTATAAAATGATTATAATGAATTAAAGAATAAATTTTCTATAAAATATGTTTTCATTTAGTTATGAAAACGTATATTAAAAGTAAATTTTACCACTTTTAAAAAATTGAATCATTCTAATATGATAATTTATTTAAAAACAGAAACCAAAATATATGCTCAATTTCATTTTTATCTTAATGAATAGTAATAATGGTAAATATTAATAATTCGAGTTATGGGTAAAATGAATTAAAAGGTTTAAAATAAAATGGTAAGGATTCATGATAACACTAAAACACTTTCATAAATAACATTGGTTGGTTTTAATTTTACCCTCACCTTATAATATTTGAATCTTGTGTAATTTTTATCCACTTGAATTGAGTAATACATATGTTATATAATAATGTTACAAATTTTTACAAGTCTTCCACCAACCTCAATTTTGAAAAAGAACATCCTCCACTCACATCTAGACACATATTAATACACAAACCTCAATCAATACTTGCCTAAATATGTTTCCAATATCCATAAGCACATCCCAGTGGTTTTAGTCTTCCCAAATTACAACTTTATAATTTTCTATTATTTCATACAAATGATATTACCAAAATAAAAGGTATATGTTCTAACAATGATTTTAAACATTAAATTTCTCCAAACCCACCTTCAAATCGTCAATAACTAACTAATTATAATAATATATTTATATTTACTATACTGAGATTTATTTTTTTAATTGTATGTCAATTTTTTATCTCATACAGAATTTTCTTTAGTAACTATCTTCTTATGTATTAATTATTTGACAACCATCCACTTACTCCAATGAAAATGATTCATATCTTCCATATAATAAATCATATTATTGATTATATAACATATCATTCAGGTTAAATGAACCATTAATTTTTTCATTCTATATTACAAAAAAACATCTTATGAATTATAAATTATTTTACATATCAACCAAAATATTACATATGATATTGTACCTATTTTGTTTCATCACCCATATTATGTAGAACATAAAGAAGAATATGAACTTATTTTTTGAATGGGACACTCATCTTATTCTTTTTTCACAATTCATATACTTTTCTAATTAATTTAATGATTAAAGGTAAATAATATTATTTTGTATAGCTTTATTTTTCTACATTTTTTAATCATAAAAGAAAACATCTTATGTATCAGTCACGCTGGAACACCTTCCATATTAGTCACCCATGTGTCTTAACATATTTTTACTGAAAGTATATATTCATATATACATAGGGAGTATCTTTAAATTTACCTTTTTTCTGACATTTCTAATTCTTATGTATACATGTACTTTTATAATTTTTAAATTTCAAATATATCCAAGATATACTATTGACCACTAAATTTACTATTGATTTACTGAGACACTTATTCCAAAGTTAGATAAACCTAAAAAATTATAATATCAATATTTCTTCATTTACAATCTCTTCAAAATATTCTCTACCATGGTTTCAATGTCCTATATAAAATTCCATGAATCATAGGGACCCACATTTTCAACACTCCAAATATAAAACCCATGTATATGTAACTATATTCTATTTTATTCATTTTTTAAAGACATCATTATCCCAATTGAAATCCAAGAAATATCATATCTAAATCCCTAGTCCACACATTAAGATTCATTCATTTATCAACAACTCTATAATGTAATGTGAAACAAATATAACACATAACCTTTTAGTTACATCATTCTCCCCTTTGTAATTTATTGGGAAAAATACCATATATAATTATTCTCCATATAACTCAATATTCCATAAACGCATTTATTGGTATAAGATGAATTGTTTCCCTAAAATGAAAATTTACTCTTTAATCCAAGAAATGACTTTCCTTGATATATATTATATGGTTTCATCAGTTATAAATTTATCTCTTCTACCTATATTTCAATGAAATCCATGAGGTTCTTCATTCATCATTACTCAATGCGTCCAAATACATATTTTTTATAAGATATTTTATAATACACATTGATGTATTGATTTTTAAAATTGATAATCCATAAATCCACATTTATAGATTATTTTTTTACCCTTTTGTATATAGTCCATCATATTCATCTTAATTTGAGTAGTTGGAATAATAACCCTTGGTTATGATATAAAACAACTTAAAAATATGATGTTGTATGAACCATTTCATGATTAAATATGTCCATCCATTGTTGTGTTAACATATTTCATTTGATTTTATTTTCAAACAGTTGTTTGTTTAACATTAAACTATTTTACAATATGGTTGAAAAAACATGTTATAAAAAAGTTTAAATTTAATAATTAATAACAACTATTGATAACTCTTATAGGAATTACCTATTTTAGAGATAAATTCCAAAATAAATACACCCATATAAATCATCTTTATTAAAAAAGTTGAATGAAAATAATTCCTTTTTTCCATATCCATATTTTGTTCTAGTTCGACTTAAATAATGAATTCTATATAATAATTTCATTATATTAATATATCAATTAGAATTTGAGTAATTAAAAAATTCACTATTCCTATTTAGTTACAAATTAATATAGGAATAATTAGTTTTTTCTAACAACCTTGTGTACATCCACATCACTCACCTACTTTCATAAATACTAGAGTTTAGATTTCTTAAAATTCTCAAAACATACTATGATCTCATACATTATCTAACATGTAAAATAACTGGAAAAGAAATAAAAAATAAATATTTTGGGTTGTAACTCATTCAAAAATGATAATAAATCTTTTTGAAAACAAAATAGTGATACCTCATTTAATTCTTATTCCTTATTTTTTCATTAGGCCATTCCTTTTATGGATTTGGATTAACTGCATTTGAGTTTTCATTGGAAAAATCCCCTAAATTCATTTTCTTGTTATCAATAAATATGAGATATTATTTATTTTTGGGATATTATATGGCTATTATTGTTCAATTTTTCAATAACAATAACCATCCTATAAAAAAAACAACAAATAACACTAGTTAATATAATAAAGAAACATGAAAACCATGTATGTTTGATTGTTCTTCTACTAACTCATCTCATATAAATAAATATATGTATCCTTATATCACTTATTTTACACTAAGATTTTTATTGATAAAATAGATATAAAATTTCTAGATTTAACACTACATAAAATACAGATTATACTATACTTCTTGTTTTCCTAGATTTATAAAAAACCTCATTATTGGATTAAAAATCTATATTCAAATTTAGACTTGAATATGGTTTCATGGAATTAATTTTTCAGTTATATTAAATATTTATATCATTTTGAATTGATTTTTTTGATGATATCATATTATTCTTGCATTATCACTGACTCCACATGTTTCATTAATATCATTTCCAATAAATCACTTGTTCATTTTCGTTACAATCAATGCATGACTTGTATCTTCCCATTACGAGTAATTATATTTTAATAATACAAATAAAAATTTAATTACATGAAAAGGGGGTAACTATATAATCCTTATAATGAGTATTTTTTGTTTGTCAAAGTGTATCATCCATTTCCTTATGACCTACTTTCAATCCATCAAGGAGGTGTCCCTTTGTATGCCTCTTCTTGTACAAACATCTCTACAAATGTTTTCTTAATACTTTTTTATGTTTTACATCTTGATTTTCTCCTTCATATTGACACCAATCCAAATTATTCAAATATATTCTTTTTTTTTTGTAATAATGATATTATCCCTTCATGCTTCCTCTTCTATAGGAGGTATCCTCCTCTAACAAACTCATATGTCCTTGTGGTATGATTTTCGAAAACATTGATGAATTTTTAATGATTTTATTTATCAGTAACCATTATATTTTCCTCATAAAATTTTTCCCTAGCGAGTCATTCATTAAGGGAAATTCCTCTTTCCTCATAACAGGAATAACTTTAATCATTCCCTTCAAGAATTTATTTCTTTCTCCCCATTAGGGATACTGTGAGTGTAAAATGATAAGTTCTTCATGAAACTTAAATTGAGCTCCCTGATTTCTCTCCAGAAAAGTTAATCTTATTTCTTATTCAACATATTTTCAACTAGTGTAATACCACCCTTTGTATTTCATTGTGAAATATGATTTCCTTCTAAATCCATTTGATCCCATAATTATGTATGGTATTTCCATGCGAATTAGGATAAAAGCGGTAAAAAATATATAATAATAATCATAAATTTTGTGCTCTCCTTCTATTTGTTATTCAAACGCAATGTGTCTTTTTATTTATTGAGGCATTGTTCTTTGATACATGTACTCATTCTGTGTCCCAATATTTAATAAAAGTATCACTTTTTAGACACATTAAAAATAATGTCCTCCATTCTTATTTTAGAATATATTTTTCTCTTACTAATAGGTTCTATATTTGGATCATTTCTCACACCAATTGATGTGACATATATGGAGGGAATTTATAACATACCTTAACCATTTGAATAACTATTATTTGACTCAATATCCTGGATCTTGTCATTTTTATTCATTATTGAGATTTCTTGTATGTATTTAATAATATATCTTTATTAACCCATGTAATTCTCTTTTCAAATTGTTTCATAAAAGGGATTATAAATTCTTATAATCCCTTTTTCATGGTTGTATACTTTCTTATGTCATATGCATGTTCTTCAAGTAAATAATTGAGGTCATTAATCATTGGACCTATCTTCATTATGTTAAAATTTAAGGATACTTATATTCATTTCAATATTTTTTTTCTTCCAAGATAGGTCATTAATGAACTAATTGTCGGAATGATGAATCATTTCTATTTGATCAACTATAATTAACATTGTTTCTCCCACAATTAAATACATAGATTTGGGTCATTCTCTACACACATCAAAAAAATAATAAAAATTAATACCATTATAATATATCTATAAATATAAATACTATAATCTATTATAATATAATTGAGAGATGTATACAAATAAATATTTTTATCAAAATGAAAATAAAAAATCAATTTAAATATATACCTAACCAGTACATATAAGTAACTAGAAAAATATATTATTACACTAAAAAATTATTCTATAAAATGGATATTTTTATGTTTTATTGGTATAAATTATGAAATAATAGTTATTATGAAATGAATGATTTGATATAAATTTCTTTATGATATTTATGTTTTTACATATTATGGGTCCAGTGTTGAATTTGTTGAGTACAATATCTCAATATGTGTATGGTGAGTGTGATGATGCCTATAGTATTATTATGGATTCAATGAATTAGATATCGCCATTCAGAAATTATCTACATTGTTTTGTCTAATAATTATTCAATTGATCTTAATTACCTATGTAATGTTTCATAGAGGTTACATTGTTTACAATAGTGTTTGGAATATTAAATAATGAAATATGAATGTTATATTTCTTTTAGTGAAGAATCATTTTTTAATAAGGAATTGAATTCCATTTTATTACATATAATGTTTCTATTTAATTTAGGAAATTTTGATAAAAATAGACCAACCAATAAGGTATCCCAAATGAAGCTCCATATAAGAACTTATGGGACACAATAGAGTCATCCTAGCCCATTGAACCCATCGAGAGAAATCCCACATAGAGGTAGGGTTTCTGGGATGTGTATAATCCCGAAGATGTTAGTGTATAAGTAGCGAGGTGGAATGTTCATGGGCTCGTGTATAAGACCCAAATTAATGTTAGCATACAGAAGACCGTATAGAGTATTTTTAAGATGATTTTGGGTTTTGATCTCCCTATTCTAGCACGATGGGTTTGTGGAACAACATTACTAATAAAGATGAGGGGAGCACCAAATGGATTTAGATGTGGAAAAAAGGCATGGATTATTATTCCTCCATATTTTAAATGGTAAATAAATGTGGATTGTTCGATCAGCAAGATCTAAGACATCCGATTGATTTCATCAATTGTCCTCTTCCTCAGCCCACATCTGTGCATAACCAGCATTCCGGACCAATAACCTATCAACAATAAACATATTTCAACCATCTTTTTTGATGTTTTCAATGAGATGAGGGACATTCAATTGTCTCAAAATCGTGCTTGGAGGTATGTATTTTATACTTGTAGATAAACTGAATAAATACCATTGTGAAAAATGAAAACATGAGTTTCAAATGACATTTAAGAAGTAGATGAGTTCATATTTAATAATGAGAAGATTATGATCCTAATAAAATAAATGTGAGGATTCAGTAAAGAGATATGCTAATGTACTATAAATTACCACATATCTTTGTGTAAATCTTGAATGACGTGAGATTTTCGAAGGAGTCGGAATGTGAAATTATTCTTAGATATTTGAAAGAGTCTTGGAAACATCATAAAAATAGGATTTATGGTGGTTCAATGTACTGTCCACATAACCTATAAAAGGAGGTTATATCATTCGAGAGGCTTCCAACCGATGCATTGATAAATTATCCCACTTTTTCAAACAAAAACAATGCACCATAACGAAATTTATTTAATGAAAAAGGAATCTCTCCTCATGATATTCTTATGTGAAGTATGTTATGATATCCCATAGGCCATTGATAATATATTAATAGTATTAAAGTTTATTTGAAAAGAACTTGTTTCTTTGATGCTACATGGGACAACACAATAACGAGTCTCCAAGGTTTATGTGAGGCATCCTGACCCACACCATATTTTTTTGTGTGGAGATGGTTGATACACCGAGATAGTTTATACATACATTATATCTATTATAGATGAGTTTATGAGAGTAAAATCTTGTACCCATTTGGGTTTAATTTCAAGAAGGAAAAAGAATAGTACATGAACCCTTCACACCTAATTTTTTTTAGAAGAGATGGTATACCTTATTTTTCAGGAAATAAGGACATTGTGTGTTTTCATATAATGTTATTATTATTAAACACATGTTTTATAGTATACACACCTATAGTGTGAAGTAATTTTATAACACATGGAATACACATTAAGGTGAAAACATTCATGTATGAGATATAAGTTAAGAGTATGAATCATGAATGGAGATGGAAGATGTGGTTAATAAATGAATACATTCATGCATAAAATCATTATGAACTACCCAAATTTTTTAAAAATAACATAATAATTAAGAATATAAATATATGGTGTCGGGTTTTTCAATTCAACGAACCTCTAGCATGAAGTGGATTTGAATTGAAATTTTGAATGTCGAATCATACATAAAATATTCAAAATATTGTGTGAATCTATTTTACACAGTAAAGTGAGGCCACAAATTCATTTAAAAGAAACTAAAGCCCGATCATTGTTTCACTAAGGAATAAGGTCATTACAGGTGATTAAAATTCATTGTACAAGGATGACATACATCATTAGTGGTTGTTGATTATACATGAAGTGTAAATGAGAATTTAATATCCAACAAGTTTTTAGAGGATCAATTAAGATCATTATTTAGTGTATCAATCCTTCATTAGAGGTGCAGTTTTTTGGTTGGTGCTAAGAGTTGTTGAAGTCAATTGGTAGGAACTATAGAAAACTAGAGTCTCTTAGTTGGATTCAATGTAAAAAGTAATATATTTATAGAAACAAATAAAATGGAGTCGCATAGTTTTAACTCGAGTTGATGTATTTTAGTTTTAGGAAAAATCCATTTTAAATTACTTTTTAAATTTTGAAGTATAACAGATAATCCATGTTGGGGAAAATGACCATCAAATCTAGGAGTTGGCCTCTCTACCGAACCATGTAAAAATGTGTGATGGTCTTTATATTGTTATTACTGCACATAATGTGAGTTTGATATATAATATTGAGTTGATAGAGAGCCTTAACAAGTTCAATTGGTTTAATTGAAATGAAAATAAATTCATAAAAATAAACCAATGATTCACCCCTCCCCACACCATGATCAATCTAGAATGGGGAACTACATGTGTTGTCTAAGGAGGTCACCTCTAACGATCCCAGCGAGTCTCTGTGAAGTGAAAATTTCAATAAACGAGTGAGATTTTACACGTGGAGTTTTATTCCATGAATCATAAGCATATGAATAAGAAGCATACTACAATGCTTGATAAGATACCCACTCTATGTTTTGAGACAACATAGATTGATGGTAATATGAATGGTACAACAAGAACTAATTATTTCAAATATGATATCTCTGATGAATCCCATTTAATCTTTGATGATAATGGATCACTATGTGATCATCTTTTTTTTGTCAAGGATGATTTGATGAATATGTAAGGAAAAGTGGTAAAATGTATTATTATAGGAATCAAGGGTATTCAGGATGAAAATTATAGCTAGATAAATAAGCTAATTCCATGGAAGAATAATTGGATTAAAGGATTAGAATATACACCATTCTCACAAAGAAAGTGAATTAAAAGTAATATACAATTTATATATGAATTGAAATATATTTTTATTTTATTGAGGAATTTCAAGTATGTGTTTGTGAGAAAAGATTCTCCGAGATTATTTTTTAGAAAAATTAAATGGATTTGTAAATTTTTACAGATATTCTATGGTTTTTAATTATTCTCACATAAAATATAAAGATAATATGGTAAAAGAGCTCATAATTTCTTTATAAGAATAATAAACCCACATGAATAACAAATAATGAAGATGAAAGAGGATTGGGAAGCCAATATTTGTTCAACTGAGGACGGTAAGGAATCTATCAAGATAAGGTTCTTAGATCTTTATGTTATTTTACCAAATTAGGAATCCCCACAAGACAAATCATTCCATATTTATATTAAAAGAGATGTCTCTACACATGTGTTCTAAGAGTATCATGACTCCAAGAAGATCATGAGATCATTTCACAATCAAAATGAAATATCCTTAATGTATAAGGTATCCCACAACCCAAAAACAATTTTATGTACTATTGATATTTGAAGTGATGGTATTGGTTTTAAACCAAAATTAGGTAATGTATAGGTGGTTAATAATGCTATTAAATACAACACATCAAAAGTGGATGTGAAAAAAGAATGAAGATACCTTCCCCATGAAGTTTTTTAAAGAGTTATGTTTTCACTTAGAAGAATCAAGGTTTATAATATGTGAGATCTAAATATACTTCTCCTCAAAATAAAATATGAAGGATATTATGATATTGTTTGTGTTGCTGGATTTTTTTAAAGAAGTAATTAAAATTTTGTCCTATCATGTTAAATCAAGGGGATAAATGAAGGAATGTATTTTTGAGGGAAAAGATAAATAAAATATAATTCTTACACCAAAGAAGATAAATAAACAAAATACCAAAGGTGACAAGTCATCCTTGGGTTATGAACAAAACTAGAAGGTTGTTAAACTGACAATCCCTGAGAAGAACAGTGAGATATCATATTTTATATCTTATGGAGATAAAATTGTAAATACATGGGGAAAATCTAAATAATATTTCTTCATTCCCAAATATATTCATGTTATTTTCCCAACTATTTTAGAGAAAGTAAAAATGTTTGAAAAAGTAAAAGTAATATCAAGTGCGAAAAGAAAAAAATTAAGATTCTACATAAAGAGAAAGGATTTCATGGAATGTTTTCTAAAAATGAAAACTATATTATTGAATAAATTCTATGTGAGAGATTTAATAAATCTATACACATTGCAAGAGAATGTTTAAGAACATTTCAAGGAAAAGAAGAATCCTTAAAAATAATAAAGCTTCCATCAAGAGATGTAAATAAATAAATGGATAAAAAAATTAACTATCTTACACAATGAAATGGTAAGAGTGATATAATCCATGTTACCAAAGGATAAATATTATTTCAAACTATATGTGGAAGCATGATTATTGTTATAAAATAATGGATCATATTGAGAGAAAGTTCTTATTCTAAATTTTAATTTTGAGAAACCAAGAGGTCACACCATATTTCCTATTATATTATGTGTTTTGAAAAAAAAAAATTTGTAATTGACGGATATGTTTTAGGTTGTAACTTATAATGAGCATGATGATATTTTACTTCACGAGGTTCACTGGCTTCCATGAAATAGAAGAAGAATTTTCAACCCCAATTTTGGAGCAACATTGAGAAAAAATTGAAAACATAAAAATAAATTAAATATTAATGATCATGGTATTCCAATCACACTTTCTTCCATTGTTATTAATTATATTATCTTATCAATTCTTGAAGAGTTTTTATTTATAGAAAAGGGGGGGATTTATCGTTTTCACTTGAACTTTTTGATGGTTTTGTTGAACAATGTACAAGATTTTCAATTTCATTGATAAATATATCTATTTACATCAACTTGAATGGGAATTGAGATATTCTGATCATGATTCCATAAGAATAGTTATTTATAGACAACATTGAAACCCTATTTCACATATATCTTATTTTCTAAACTTGGTTATCCCACGTAGACATATAGTTTATTAACTAGTGGAACATTTCTAATATAACTATATGATATCATCTCTCACCCCAAGGACACTAATAAATAATATTGAAAGGTTGTAGAAATTATTTTTGATGAAAATTTCCACTAATACTTTTTAGTTGATTTCTAATAATGGGTGAAAAAATTTGAGCACACATATTGACTCTTATAAAGTATTATCTAGAGGTATTGAAAACAAAAAAGAAATGGGGAGATTATTGGGCCTATAATTGAAATTTTTGTCAATGATTTTTCAATTTCTATTCTATGAGTTTTGATATAGTGATTTTGTTTTCAGAATTATTATGAATTTAGAGAATTGGATTTCATGCTGGAACAATTCTACATTTTTTTACCTTTGAGTCCTATTGTGTAGACCATAATGGACAAAGAAATGTGTCATAGAGTAAACATTGTTTAAAAAAGTGATTTTAGGATTTAATAATTAAATATGAATTTCATATTTAATTATGTGTAAAAGTTATTTCTAAGAGGTATTTTTCTTTCATTTTGTTGTATATAATTTTTCAAAGTGATAGAGAAGATTTACATAAAAAATTGAGGCCCACCATAGGGATATCCCAAGATAGGATCAACATGAGAACTTGTGGGATATTGTAGGGTTACCCACTCCTAGGAAACCTATCATGTACAAGCCCACATAGAGGCAGGATTACAGGGCCATGAAAATACATGATGGTTCGCAGGTATAATCCATAAGGAGCAGCACACGTACGCTAGTGTATATGGCCCAAATTTATACCGGCGACGATAAACCCCCCTTGGGGAGTGTGATAGATTGATAGGGATAACCCCTCATTACCATCTCAATGGGGTGGTGGCACCAATTTTCCAATATAATGGGGGGGGGACCACCAAGAAATGTCTGATATAGTAAAAACTAGGAATGGTGCACTCTTCCTCATTTATTTAAGTGGTGGATAAAACATGAGTTGCCAAATCTATATGATCTAAGCATTTTGATCGATTTCATCGATTTCTTTCTTCCTCAGCTCTCACCTTAGTATCTCCCGCACACCATACTATCAGTCAAACCCCCATAAATTTTTTTTCTATCTTTTTTGATATTATTGATGAGATGAGAGTTATTTGATTATCTCAATATCATGAATAAAAATACAAAATGCATTCATGAGGATAAACCTAAATACTCATGTAGTCATAATGAAAATGTGAGTTGTAGAAGTCATTTGAGAAGAAGATTAGTATGATATTAAGCATGAAATTCATGTGATAATAATCACATTGACATGATGATTTATCATGGAGATATAAAAAGGAACCATAAACTTCTCTGTATGATTGTGTAAATACTAAAAGACTCTGGGGAATTAAAGGACATGTGATGTGGAATTATTGTTGGATATTTGATGAAGTCATTGAAGCAGTTTTGAAATAGGATCTATGGTGTTTAGAGGAACTATAATAATATCCTATAAAAAGAGGATACCTCTTTTTAGAGGTTCTCAGTCGATACAATGATGAAGGCACATGTTTTTTTAGATGAAAACACTACTCTGTGAACAACTCATATTTTTAAAAGAAGGAATCCATTTTTGTGATATTATTTTGTGAATGAGAATATAATATCTCAAAAAGCATAGATAAGTGTTTATCACTCTCGAAGTTTATTCAGAAATAAATTATTTCCACTTGCATACATAGGAAAAGTCAGTAATGGTTCTCCATAGTTTCTAGGATGCACCCAAATCTCATTCTTAATTGTCTTGCATGAAGTGGAATGAGACACCGAGCCATTGTATACTTAAACTACATTTCAATGATAAGATCTTGTAAAAAAATAAGAATATACCAATTATGTTTTCAATTATATAAGGGAAAAGAATAGTGCAGGAATCTCACACATATTATTTTATTGAAAAAGATTTTGCATGAACAGTTTTTTGTACACAATAAGGTCATCGTGCTTCTTCATAAAAATGTGTTAATAAAGAAACAAAAGGTGGAAAATGTACACACCGCTTGTGTGAAGGACATAAATGAAACATGGAAAACACATTCATTTGATAACATGAATACATGAGACATAAGTGAAGTTTGTGAAGAATGAAAGGAGAAGTTGGATGAGGTTAATTCATTCTTACTTGCATATGTACAACAATTAAGAATAAAAGAACACATAATTAAGAAGAACATAATAGTAGAGAATATAAATATATGTTCTATGGTTTACGATTACATGAAGCTCATGCATGATGTGTATTTTAATAGAGATTGTAAAATTTATGTCTTTAATAAACCATTTAAGAATATATATTTTCACCTCTTAAACTAATCAAAGTGAGGTCATGACATCCTTTATAATGAAGTAGAGCTAGAGCATTATATCATTGATTAAACTAGATATTATTGGTGTTCATAAATCAATGTTTATAGCTAATAGAAATCTTCTATGTCTATTGACGATACATGATGGGTACAAAAAAAGTTATATCCTACAAGATTTTGGATTAATATTAAAGATCATCCTATTTAGCATAGATGAAGTCTTTCGGTTGGTGTTGGAAGGAGATCACAATTTTTGGTAGGTGCCAACAGAAAACAGAGCCTCTCGATCAGAGTTAGAGAAAGGTATATTTTGATTGGATCCAAAAGAAAACAGATTCATTCGTTTGGAGTTAGAGAATATGTATTTTCGTTTGATATATAGGCCATTCTAGTTACATGTTTGTTAGTGATGTATAATAACGAATCCAAGTGAGGGGGGGGGGGGTAATTCCAACATATAAAAGAGTATTTATTTTATCCAAAACATAAATATATTTTGTGATACACATTCTGTTTTTAATAATTCACAAGGGGTGTTTTTGAGAGATAATATTTATTGTCTATGAAACTTAAAATGTTTATGAGGATTAATTTGAAATCAAAAGGAATTCATAAGAAAAATTGTTGATTCACCCCTTCCCTATCAGGGGTCAATTCGAATAGGGGAAATAAAATATTAATGTTATATCAATATTTTTCAGGGTGTGAATTTTAAAAAAATAATAATTATATATTGATTTATCATATTCATATTAACTTACCATATATTATTATATTTTTATAAAATAATTAATTTTCCAGTGAATTTTCAAAAATATTTATTTTATTAATTCTAACACTTCGATAAAATTACATTATTAGATGAGTACATTGAATGTAATTGAACAGTTTAACTATTATATTGTATACTATAATGTATAATAAACCATTCAGAAATAATTTTTTATAATTTATATGATCAATCTCAAAATTTTAAAAAATTTAATAGCGTTTTAAAGAAATACATTTTTTTACTGTTCTGTTTAATAGATTATAACAAGATGAAATGAAGTTTTTAATTTATTTTATTATTAAATAAATGATATTTATATATTAATTATTATTTTAAATTCATTAAAATCTATGGTAATTTCAATTTTAAACAAATCATAAATCATTTTGATTTAAAATAATCCTTTTAAAAATGTATTTTTTACATTAGATGTGTATATATAAGAATTATTTTCCATTAGAAATGTTATTTTTATTAAAAAATTAGATTATAAATTTATAATAATTGGATAAATTTAATCTAATATATATCATATTTTTTATAAATAAAGGATATATTTCCAAGGTAACAACTAGTCACTATGGTAAAACTAAATCGGTGAATATGAGTTACCTTACATGTAAATGGGATACAATCTTCCAAAAATGATTAATTATGAATGATTGATGTGATTTTATACCATATTATTCTTCTAATCCACTATATATTATTTTTTTTTCACATGGATGGATAGTGAATCCCCATTATTGAATAGTTTTTTGTATTTGTAAAATTTCGACTCCTTTTTACTTATAAATGTGGCACTCTTTACCTCACTTCTCATGATTCCAAAATCCGAAAATTCTAGTCCCATATATTCTAAAAATAATTATCCACAACACTATAAACCTTAATGTGGTATGTGTTTTATTTAAAGGCTTCCTCTCAGTGGATTAATTTCCTTTTCTAATGCAATAATCGTATTAGTGATGAATAAGTTCCAAAAGCACTCTTTTTTTCCATTTCATTATAGGTTTTTTCCATCATAAATTTTTATTTCACAATAATAAAATTATAAATTTAGTATCATTTTTATATTATTATTTTATTTCATTGATTTTATAGTTATTAATCACCATCCCCTTTTCAATTTTTAAAATGGAAAATGTTTATCATGAATTTTGCAGACTACAAACTATATGAATAAATGAGAATCATTTTTCATTCGCATACAAAAAATATTGGTTTTATTTTCTATTTTACTATTATATATGATTTTTATAAGTAATAGATATCATTAATTTAAATTTTTTTATAATTAAATAATTAGTAATCATTATAAGATAATCCATTGATATCCGTAGAAAATGTGAAAATTCTTCTTCAATGTGTCCATTTTAACAAAACCAAACTAAAAAACCCCACAAATGTAATTATAACATTTTAATAATTTAAAAAAAATTAATTCTACACCCTTTTATAGACTTTATATAAATATATGTGGGATTTAATGGAATATCAATACCGCTTTGGAAATTAAATATCAAAACAGATAAGATTATTACTACCTAATGTTGAAAAGATATTACAGTAATCTAATACATGAAGATAATTGTAATTAAAAATTAATATAGATATAATTATATATGATTATGGCTATAAAATAAAAAATTAATATGTTTATCATTATGATAAAATTTTTATATTGCTCCATAAAAATAAACGGTAATGATATGGGACATGGTACCTTCGAATCCTATATTTGAGTTATGTAATTTATTATTGAACATTGTTTTTAAAATCCCTTGCATATTGAGTTATTTTATTTCCCTATCTCTAGGAAAATAGATTAAAGAAATAAATTTTTTTAAGGTATTTTAATAATTTCACTTAAGAAATCGGGGTTTCTTTAAAAGGGACGTGAAATGCTGACTTTTACAATGATGAATTAACTTTTCTCAAAATAATATATTTTTATTTGGATTTCATAATAATAAAATTATATATCAATAATTAATTGATATTTTATACATTATAATGCTAAATCACCTTTTGGATAATTATATTTTTATATCCTATGGTATCTAAAGTTAATTTTTATGTGATATGGTTAAGAACCCCATTATTTTCTCAAGGGTGATATATGTTATGATGATGTGTATTTTTAAGTGGAAAACATATATATGGATGATAATGGGTGGTGTAATATTATGACATCAAATTTATTTTTATAATATTATATTTAATGATTACATGATTTGTGGAAATTATGGTTTTGTTCACATTTGTGCAGGTATGATGGATATGCACAATTTTTCACATCTGGACATAATGAGTTGGTTTATAAAAGAGTGAAAATAGTGAGATTTATCACATTTTTTTCCATATTCTTATTAATGTCCCATTTTTAAATTTATATCATGTTATAGAACATTTCCATTTTATTTATCTTATAATTTAATTTTTCAATATGATTTTCATTTCTATGATATTCCATGTTTTCCTAACTATGAAAATTCAAGTACCCCACTCATTCTGTCATGTTTGAATGTAATATTCTTTAAATTTTATGTTTCTTTAATGATAATTTTTTTGATATTATGTTTTTCAATAATTTTTTCATAATTAATATACAAGGTCTTATGATCTATTAATTATCAATTTATGATTTTCTTATATTCTCCTCATGTTTGTGATCTAATAGTTTATGATATTTTATTTCACATAACATGAGTTTGAGATCACGACATTCTTATATTTCCATTCACCAGGTTATGAATATGGTTACATCATGTTATATGTTCAAGAGAAGGTCTAAAAGAGCACAATTAGGAAAACATGTATGCATGTGTCATAGAATAAGATGTTTATGTAACTAAATTTCATGAAAATAATCCTTACAGTCTTTGTATTATGAAACTATTTGCGATGTATTATTTAAATCAGCAGATTATTGTATTATTTATGTTATTTTAAAAATGGGTTGGTATAGTGGTTTATAAAGGAGGGTTTATTTATTTGGAATATTATTTTCGTTATTAAAAAGAATAAAAAAATAACCTTGGTGAAAATTCTAGGTAAAATTATAATGTATGAGTCTATGTATAGGATAAAATCTTGCTGTATTGGTAATGTATAGATTGTTTTGTTTTCCTAGAGACCCCTTACTAAATTTTTATTAAAAATAGATAGAGCATTGAAATAGATGTATTTATGGGTAAAAACCCTAGAAATATATTTTTTTAGTATATCATTTTCATCATTCTAGTTCAAAGTGATTGAGCCCCTACGATTCACTTGGAATAAAAATCATGAGAGATAAGCTTTGGTTAATCTCATTGTCTATAAAAACCATTATGATGTATTTTATTATATATAACTTTTTTTGTTAGAAATCCAATCATGGATAACATAAAATGAAAGATAGAGATCTATAGGTTTACATATTCATATATTTATTAGATATCCCAAAAGATTAAATTTTTTAATGTGCTTATAATACCCGAAAATGATGGAATATTTTCTAAACTGATCATGGGGCTGGTCAACAATGATAACAAGTCTATCATATGACAATATACTAATGTATTCCAAGATAAAGTTCATTTTCTTCCCCTAGAATGTGATTTTTTTTCAAACCAAACTCATACTCCGATCTATTTAGATCTCTAATATTATATATTGACTGGATCGCATTGAATTTTAATACATAATGATGAGATTGAAAGGTAAATTTGATATGTTTTTATTTTTCCACTACACCCAAATTAGGTTTTAGAAGTGGTTTTGTGGCGGCAGTTCACCAAACCACCACTAAATCATTCTTTAAAATGGTTTCACGGTGGTTTATTATAAACCACCGCAAAACCCTCTATATTTTTCTACTTTTCCGACTATTCCCCCAATCCCCGACCCCCCTTGTTCCCTCATCCCCCCACGACCCCGCACGACCCCGCAACTTCGGAGACCCTCGGCAACCCCCAGCGACCCCGCGCGATCCCGCAACCCTGGCGACCCCTTCCACGATGACCATCGAACCCGCAGCGACCACCTCTTCACATCCAAGGTGATTTTTAGGGGGTTTTCCCATTTCCCCCTTTCTCTCTTCCCCTTATCTGTTTCGTTGTTTCTTTTTTAGGTCTTAGCCATACCCTAGATGTTAGGGTTGATGTTTAGTTCGTTTCTCTTTGGATCTAGGGTATGCGGTTGGTATGTGGGGCCTTGTTCTCCCTCTTATTGAAGTTTCGTTGCATTCACACTCAAGCAGTGGGAATTTCCTTGCCTTTTCTTTCTAATTCAATCCATATGATCCTTGGGTGTTACTAAATAATTTTTAAAACATGATTTACACCTTGATAATGTACTTGGTTAAATTATTATATTGTTTTATTGGTGATATGATTTGTTAAAAATAGCTTTCAAAGTGAATTATAAATTATTCCTATGTTTTCATATGCCTAATGTGTGTGGTTAAATGTTAACTGGTCATTATTAGTGAAATTGGTTGATTTGGATGGTTCTATACCTTATTATTATATTATTTAATTGATTGGATGGTGTTTGGCATTTGTTATCTGGAACATGGTGATTTTTATAGTATGGTTAATGTGTTGTTTGGAAAGCTCTCTTAGTTTTTAAAGATAATTGTTGGTCCTTTGGAAATAATAGGAAATGGATGAGTTTGGTTTTAAATGAATGTGATGATTCTCAAAATATTTTTGGGTGTCTCATGGATGTTAAATGGTTTCATTGGATGTGGGAACATCCATGGGTTAGTAGAGGATAGGGGTGAAATTGAGGTCACATGGGGATTGTGGTAGCGGTTTGGTTTTGTTTTGGTGTGTTCAATGACATCACTTTATGGTGTATCTCTTAATGAATATTTTTTTATTATGTTAAAATAATATGCACTATCATATTCAAGGAACATAAGTGTTATCTTACATATTCCTAATTAATGGGCCTATAGTGTATACCATGACTTTTTCTAGGGTTGAGTGGTTATTTCTAGTAGGTTTATGTCTTTTGAATTTATCCCTAATATTTCCCTTAGTAGTGAATTTCAAAGGACATAGGGGGATGAATCATTGATTTTTCATAGTTCCCCCTTTAAAAGTTATCAACCTAATTTTTTTTCCTTTCAAATTTTCAGATGATCAAAATGATTCTCTATCTATTCAAGGTAAATATCTTCTGAGTGGAGACTCGATTTTTTCATTGTCACCTATTATGGGTTTTTTATGTCAAGAGTGCCAATTATCTTTACATTAGTAGCTTATGGAATTTTAAGGTGCATCAATGTATTTTATGTCTAAGATCAAACATTGTAGACCAATGTGTGGTTGAGGCCTAACTTTGTAATGATTTAATGAAAGTATGAGGTTTTCTCTATAGTGGTATGTTTAAGGTAATCCCAAGTAAGATTAAGAGCCTAATACTAATACAAAAATACTTAATTATGGGTTCACATAGATTAAATTTATATTTCTTCGACAAATATTTATAGGGGGTTATAGTTTTATAGGTTAGACAACAGAGGTGAGGTCGTATATTCAACATAGAAGAAAAACTATCACTACCTAAATTGTTTTGCCCCATACCAATTCATATTACCCCTAATAGGGGATTATTCACTTTGTTTAAGGATTTTATACTCAGAACATGAATGGTGAATTACTATAATTTATAATAAGGTAAAATAAAACATGACATGAATTTGTTAGGGGTCTAAATCAGTATAAACGACCACAAAGAGAAGTGAAGACAATTCATGGTCATTAGGCTCAAAACAAGAAGTTGAACACCAGGATTCTCACCATGGGATTCTCAAACATGACAGAAAATATCTTCATAAGTTCTGAACTAGTGTCACTTACTAAATATTTTAAATTTATTATGATTGAATTAAGTATAATAGTTTGTTTTCACGTTGAAAATTCATTTCTAAATAATTACTTCAAATTAACTGAGCTTAGGACTTAAAATATACATAAAGGTTTGAAGTAAAAATTGGACATGTCCTTATTATTATATCAAATCCAAATTTTATGGTTTGCATGATTTTTTTAATATGAGTTGTTTGAAATATTGACGATAAATCTTTATAGTACTAAAAACAAAACATATTTAAGTGAAAATAACATACATCATTCATTAGTTTTTAAAAGGAATTTTAATGAGAACCCCAATATAGAAATCTAAGTGGATAAATTAAAATTGCACAACCTAATGATATAATGAATAATAAAGGTCTCTCCAAATTCAAGGAAATAAGAAATAGTATTAAATTCAAAGAGAGGGGTAAATTCAAATAGATAGTGCAAAGATTTTAAAACATAATGAGAAATGAAACATGACCAATTTTCATGAACTGGCCTAGGCTACCCATAATCCAGGAACCCAAGCTAGCCTGCGATAAGTCTCAAAGGGTTTCATATAAGGGATAAATATTTCAAGTAATGTCGTTGTACTAATGGTATGAAAATCATGCATCTTTGGTGTGTTCAATTACATCACATTCAATGGGGTGTTGTTTGAGGCAACATAAATGTGTGATCAAGAGCGTTATGATAAGTGTGTAACCCGATATTCTTATTTCTCATCAATGAGGTGTTGACGTTGTCTCCTAGGGACCATACTTGTTCGGTTTGTCTGGGCATGCTAAGTAATTTTTAAATGTGATCAATGGATCATCTTTATTATATTATGCATACTTTATGATCAATGTGTCATCTTTATTATACTATGTTTCTGTAATCTTACACTATCATATATATGAATCTCTTTCTCTATTTAGTAGTTACTATGTGTTTTATTTTTTATTATTATTGTGTAGGCACATTGTGATTTATATGGATTATAGCTAGATCACATTACCGAGGAACCCACCTCAATATGTTAAGGGTTTGAATGAGTTTTTCGATTTTTCAATTTCTAATCGATCCGTTGAAGGGAGAATAAAATTTTCATGTCTTAAATGTAAATTTAGAACATGGTTGAAGAGAGATGAGGTTTATGAACATTTAGTACTGAATCAATTCCCTGGACAATATTTGTGTTTGATTTGGCATGGAGAATAAAATGTTACAAAAAGATTGAGAACTGATGTTAATCCGCAGAATGAGGTCCCAATTTTGTCGACAATGGAAAATGAAATGAAAAACCTAATAAATGATCCATTAGTCACCAAAAGTCACCAATATTATAATCAAAACATATCAGAACAACTAGAAGAGGGTGTTACAAATTGCAACATGAAAAGTGATGTTTTTGAGACTGTAACTCAGGCAGATCAAGATTGTCACATATCATTGGATCCTCCTCTTGATTCTGTGGATCCAAATTTAAGAGAAAAATTCACTGATGAAAATGAGTTTCATGATTTAGTTGATGATGGAAATAATGAGTTGTGTAGTGGGTGTCTGAAATATTCAAATCTTTCATTTCTACTGATGTTGTACCGTATCAAATGTCTATGTGGAATTACAAATAAGTCAATGGTCATGATATTGGAATTGATTTGTGATGCATTTCCTGAAGTAATAATATTAGAATATTGTTATGATATGAAAAAAGTTGTTAACAAGCTTGGTCTGAATTATAAAAAAAATACATGCGCGTCCCAATGATTGTATGCTTTATTGGGGAGAGGATTCAAGTAAACAGAATTGCAAGAAATATTATTCTTCTAGATGGAAGGAAAAGGGTGATGTTGGAAGTATGAATGAACATAATTTCATGGAGAAGAAGAAAAGGAGCACAACTGCAAAAGTTTTGTGTTACTTTGCTTTGAATCCTCGATTGCAAAGATTATTCATGTGATCGAAAACTGCCGAACACATGAAGTGTCATTCTATAGATAATAAAAATGAAGGGTTAATGAGACATCCACGAGATTCCCAATCATAGAAGGCATTTGATTCATTACATATCTATTTCTCATCTGATATTAGGAATGTTCAATTGGGATTGTATGTCAATGGATTCAACCCATTTGGGACTTTGAGTACCAATTATAGCATTTGGAAAGTTTTTTGATCCTTTATTATCTACCTCCGTGGATGTGTATACAAGAAAAATCATTTATCCTTTCGATGATTATTCCTGGGAAAAAAATTCTTGGAAATGATATTGATGTATACTTGCAGCCTTTGATTGAAGAATTGCATGAGTTATGGAGCAATGGTGTTGAGACATTTGATGCGTCTTCTAAAACAATGTTCAAAATGCATGCTGCTTTAATGTGGATCATTAGTGACTTCCCTGGGCTTGGGAACATATTTCTTTGGAACAATTACATGGGTGTTTCTTGTCCCATTTGTAACATTGATTTTGAGCCCAAACGGCTACCTCCTAGTAGAAAACGGTGCTTCTTGTGTCATCAAATATTTCTCAACGCATCTAATAGATTTTGGCTGAACAGATCAAAATTTAATGGTTCCATTGATCTTTGACCACCTCCAAAGTTGTTAAATGGTTTTGAAATATTGGAAAAGCTTGAAAATGTTGAAACAGAATTTGGGAAGGTTCATCATTTGAATGATAGAGGAAAACAGGTCCGAAGTCCATCGTCAAGCAAAACTGAAATGCAATAATGGAAGAAAAAACGTATATTCTTCAAACATCCGTATTGGGAATTTAATTTTTTGTGGCATAATCTTGAGGTGATGCATATTAAAAATAATGTCTATAAAAATTTGATTTTCACATTGCTTAATGAGCATGAAAAGTCGAAGGATCATCTCAATGCTCGCAAAATACTTACAAGCAAGGAACATAAAATGCGATCTCTGGCCAGATGAGAATGAAAAGTATCCTCCAGAAAATTTTGCAATGAAAAATAGGGATAAATATACATTCATTTGAATGTTAAATAATTTTAAGGTATCTGATGGGTATTCAAGTAAAATATCAAGGTGTGTTGACTTGAAGAATTGTAAGTTACATGGATTGAAAAGCCACGATTCAGATATTTTGTTACAACAGTTACTACCATTGGCATTGCGTACATTATTACCTAAAAAAATTACTGCTGTGGTACTCCAGTTCTGTACATTTTTTAGAAAAATATGTGAGAAATCTCTACATCCATTTTAGCTTGACAAGATCCAGGAGAGGTTTGTATTGACCCTTTGCACAATGGAGATGATCTTTCCTCTATCCTTTTTTACTGTAATGATGCATTTAACTGTGCATTTGGTTGAGGAAGCTAAATTAGGAGGCCCTGTTCATTATCGATTGATGTATCCAATTGATAGGTACTTTATTAATATGATTTCAAGTTATGTGAACAATTTTTGGTACTTAATTAAATTCATAATTATATTTATTTTATTTCATAGAATTCATGGGCATTTTAAATCATACGTGAGAAATAAAGCTAAACTAGAAGGCTCAATTGATGAAGGCTATGTGGCTGAGGAGTGTCTTACCTTTTGTTCTCGGTACTTGGATGATATTGAGACAAGATTTAATTGAGTTGGACATGTTGACGACACATCGACTCAATCTCAAATACATCAGAAATCCAAAATTGTTTTTCGTATTGGCCGATTAGTTGGGAGGACCTCAAATGTGACACTAACTGAATTGGAATTATTACAGGCACATAGATATGTGATGCTGAATAGTGAAATTGCAGATCATTTTATTGAAGAGTTGAGGATACAAACAAAGAGAGAAATGAGAGTCCAAACATGAAATGAGAAATATATAATGAAATATGTTAATAAATTTCTTGTAGAATGGTTTGCACGACGTCTAAGTTCATAAATATTGAAATAAATATGAATATTAGTTTGACACATACATTTTATAAATCTAATAAATTATATTTCTATTTTCAGATCATGAATACTAATACTCGAGTAGAGGTGTTATAATATTTGATGTTTCTTACTATAGGTCCTCTAAAAGAAGTTAGAAAGTTCGACACATATAATGTGAATGTCTTTAGATTTCCTACAGTCGATCGATAAGTGGGTTTAAGAACACAGAATAGTGGTATATTTACATTTACTGAAGTGGAATACTATGGAAAGATTCATGATATTATTGAATTAAACTACCACGGACATTTTTCGGTTGTTTTATTCAAATGAAAATGGGTCGATATTATCAGAGGTGTTAAAAGAGATTCCTTGCAATTTACTTTTGTAAACATCTCTTGCTTGATGGATGTTGGTGATCATGAACTGCATGATCCATATATCTTATCATCGTAATAAAAAATGGTATATTATGTGAATGATGTTGCCAATGAAGGGTGGAGTGTAGTTGCTCACATAATACAATGAGATTTGTATGATATGGGTGATGAAGTGGAAAATTTGACCTCTGAAATTGAATTTAATCAGCAACAGGAAGCAGAATTATTTGTCCATCATGATATTGAAAATATTAGTCTAGCAAGGATGAATGAAATGGATGAATCAATGGAGTAGGAAACGGAAATTATTGAAGGGGAAAATGATTGTATTTACAATTATTTATTTATTCAGCAACCACTTGTTTCATTTCTACAGTCATTCATTATCATTGTTATATATATTTTGTCTGTTAGTACTCCATTTGTTATCATTTTTAATTTTTTTTCTGCATAAATTTTTTGAAATATATATTCTGAACGTAATTTTATTCGATAAAATGACAGGAATACCAAGGAAGAAGTGGTATATTATTTCATCCAGTTATGTGACAGATGACTGTCCATCTGGCTCCCTCCCCATGACATCTGAGGCACCAGCTGCTGAAACCCCTGCACCATCTCCCACTACACCATCTCTCACACCATCTGTGGATATCCCAGTAGAGGCTGAGTCACCGACTCCCCCTTCTGAAGCCTCAGCAGTGGGGCAACGACACGCCCCTTCCAGTTCATCCTGGACATACCGGACTACCACTATCATAGGTACAAATCTTAATTAAATAAATTTATTGCATTTTTTTATACTAATTGTTTTCTCATTGAAGATGAAATTAATGCAACCATTGTGAAAAAAATAAAATGTTCAGATGTTTGGAATCTGAATTGTGAGAAGATTGTTGTGCCATTTCATTTTTACGGGGTCCCTATGGATGATGCCGTGTGGTTACTTGGCCAGATTCTAGGCCAGCTGGCAGTGGAGCCCATTTCCCTTCCCATTTCAAATGATGATTGGATACATATACCTCCAAGCTGAAAAAATGACGTTTTTGATTCTCAAATCAGGGTAAATATATTATATTATGGTTTAATTTAATTTCATGTTACTAATATGTTCAAAATGAATTTATTTATACAGATGTTCTTCCACTTTACCGTTGCTGATGTGATAGCAAGGAAGTGGACGTTGAAAAATCTAGGTATGAAGGGGAAAGATTTTAGATGGATATTGCGGTGTGATGCCAACGATGCTTCGTTGAACATGCAACAAATGTATGAGAAGCTACCCAATGGGGTACCGAAAGAGCAGTGGAATGTGTTTGTTTACAGGCATCGGGATCAGAAGCAGATGGTATTGAAATATACATATTATTATATTATCCTAATTTTACATTTATACATGTATATGAAAAAGAAATGACATTCAATACATCAGTATTAAATTTCATTTTATTTATTCAAGGATCTCTCGAGACAGAATGCATCAAACCGAGCGAAGCAAGTCATCCCGCACACTGCGGGCTCAAAAAGTTTTTCTAGAAGTCGAATGACATAGGTAATCTTTTAATTAGTTTAAATATTTATAAGACAATATTATCTGTTTAATATATTGAATTGTTGATTTATCTTTGATTAATGCATTCACAGAGTTTAGGCCATGAAGCATCCAGAACTGAACTGTGGTTGGATGTTCACAAGAAATCAGGTGGATGTTGTGTTAATGAGCCTGCTAAAGAAGTTGGGGTATGAAGTCAATTTTTTAATCATAATAACTTATTATCAGTTTTTACTATGTTAATATATATTGATATTTGATCTATAGGTCATAATTAAAGAACTATGGGATGCCAATCCTGCGCATTCCTACTCTGTCTCCTATGATGACTCTGTTGCCAAAGTCCTTGGGAAGGAGCATCCTAGGAGAGTGTGCGGGATGGGTTTAGGACCCATGCCATTTGAGGTTTTTAGCAATCCAACGGGGATAGCTGCAACATCTACTCCTGAATTTAGTCAGCCCATACCTGGAGATGCTAAGAAATCGATTGTTTCATTTCGAAACACAGTTCACCAGCAGGGGGATCAGATATCTGCATTGCAGAAAGAGTTGGCTGAAATACGTCAGCAGATGAGCAGATATGCCCCCGGTGGGAGTGCATTGATTAGAGGTATGCAGGTAAATCACATAAATTCAAAATCATTTAGTTTTCTAACATTCATTGGATTCATGTTTTAATATAAATATGTAACCATATTTAATTTTCAATATAATTTTCTTACAGGTGACAGCAAAAAGTGGAAATGAAGGTGGAGAGGGTGATGATGTATCATTGGACCCTGAGTAGTTGTATTGTTGATGTGTTGAAAAAAATGGAAATAGTTGGTTTGTATATGTAACATTTGTGGCACATAGTTTCCACCACACATTTTCATGTCCTAAAATTTCCTTGATTTCTCATGTTTCTTTTTATGCATTTTATTGATTTATGATGTTCCTTTTTATGTCTTCCTTTCTCGAGTGTTATATATATCATTCCATTTAGGTCTGTGTTTTTATTGGTAGTCGAGATCTTGGATGACTAAGAGTTAAACCCATTGTTGATGTGGGTGCAACAGTTGCATGTATTAGTGTTTTATACAACAATAGTTATCACTATACAATAGTTTCATGTAGTGGAGTTTTATAAAATCATGTAGTAGAGTTTTATCACTATTCATTTGGATCACGTGTTGTGGAGGAATGTTTTTCATGGGGAGAGTACTTGGGAGTGAGAAGAGAATATGAATTCCCATTACACTAATCTGTATTGAGTTGATGTTCTGAGCATTACTTTGATGTTTTAATTTTTTAATTTTCATTGAAGTGATATCTGACCTTGTTTTGCAATAAGATATGTTGTATCTTGAAATGGAGGAAGGATCTCTCTAATCCATGTGTCTAGATGGTGTGGCCATATGTGATTACATTGTTTTTAGGTGTACTGTGGGGCCTTGGGGATTACACAATTGTTTGGTAGAAAGATAACTATTGAGGAGGGGTTTTGGGATGTCGGGGTTTTCATTCCAGCTATAGAACAAATCATGGTGGTTTATACCAAATTTTTATGTTAGGGGGTGGTTGTTAGGACCCCTCTTTTCGTGGTTAGTTTTTCATTATATAGGGTGGGGTTGTTCTAACAACTATATAATTTAATGGAGTAAACCTCTTAGATTAATGACTTTGTGAAACTTTTGTGATTAACGTGTTCTAGGGGATGTTTTTGACTCATTCCAGGAGTTTTTAAAAAATACAGTTTTTAACTATCCATGAGTCATCCTGTCGATGAGTCATGTTTTCAGTGAATCATCCAATCAGTGACTCAGGGATTTGGTGTCGGTGAGTCAAGGGTGTCAGTGTCGATGAGTCATGGGCATCAGTGTTAGTGGCATGGTGTCGGTTCCAGGGCATCCGTACAAGGGTGTTGCTCACATGGAATCAGTTCTAGGGCAACAATGCTAGGGTGTTGGTGCCAGGGTGACAATGTCATGGCATTAGTGATAGGGTATCAGTGAGCCACCAATCAGTGAGTCTTTTCATGTTTTACCCAGACATCCTAGTCTCTCCCTTATGATTTTCATTTAACAAAAAATATGTTACCTATTGATTTTGACTTTTTTTAAATATTTTTCCACTATATTCAAGGAGAATTATTGTTTCTCCAAACCATATTCACCCTTAAATTTGGAAAAACCAAATTAATGATACATGGTGTTGACCACAACACATATTTAAAGTATTTTGAAGTCATCTCTCTAATTTTATTGTTATATATTTTCAAAAAACCGAGTTTGATGCTATGTTTGGGTTTTTTTAAGAGTTGTTTGAGGGAAATTTTATATATATTTAATTTCATAATGTCCTCAGGGATTTGATATATTCAAATAGTATGGTCAATATATGATGTATTTTATCCATCACATTGAAATTATATCCCTTGTTATTAGAATCTCACTCATTCTTAAGCCACGATCCTCTAATTTCCTTTGGATACTTTTCCTTCCCCCAAGGTGTGGAAGGAGTCCTTCCTCCTTTGAAGAGAAATTACCCCACCCTGCTCTACTTTCATGTAGTTCCTTGGAGTTATTCCTTACTCCTCACGTGATATCATGCTCTTTATTCAAGGAGGAACTTCGATCCTTTGATCATCCATGTAAGGATTTCCTTCATTTCAGTTCCTATGAGCATCTTGCATTGTAGGTTTAGTAATGTTCTATGTGAATACGACTGAAATATATTATTTAACATAAGTAATACTTTATTGAGTATGATGATAAAAATTCATAAAAGAGGTTGTAGTGCATTTACTATTTCTACTTGTTATCTTTTTTTATTGTTCTGACTTGTTGTGGATGTGTGCCTTATAAAAATCCTGACAATTGGGGGTCTTTTCTTACACACTATTAACATTTTTATTGGTTATAATGCTAGGGTAAAATGTTGTAATGTGGAAACTGATTAATCATTTACACATGGTTAATTAAATAGATACTCGAGGAATAAGAACCATTATGTGATAACCCAGTAAAAAAATGTAATTCAAGAACACTGTTTGCTAAACATGAATTTACCCCTGTTTGATGGTTGTGGTCATGTAATGTGTATTATGGTTGGGTTTTATAGTTTATGTGGAATTTTTGTGAATTGAAGCGACAATTATATCTATGTATGTGGTATTGATTTTTGAATGGAAGAACTTGTAGGCAGTTGAACTACCTTTGGTTGTATTGTGTCCATCAGACAATCTTCTATATGGGGACTGCAATGTGGCATTGGTGGTGTTGTGCAGTGGGACTACAAGAATTGTTTTCATTCATTTTTGAGTTGGTTAGGGATTTTATTTACTAGTTGTAATGGAATATATAATCTAAATCCCTTTAATAAATAAATAGAACGTGGTTAAATAAAAAGTGGCTAGATTATTCTTTGGAAGTATCTTTTGTGTGGGTCTGCATATAGCAGTAGCAAAAAATGTGTTACTATTGGGTTGTTCATTGTTTGGTTGAAGCCTATTGGTTGGGATACTGTTTGATTAACTATATGTATATGAACATATTGTTTTTTGTGATTTCTATAGACACCCAACCATCATTTACGACCATGTGTTTAACACACCCATTACATTGGATAGGGTGTCTTTTCTAACCATCTCGGCTCTTCAGAATGGATAGTTATTTGATCTTCTCTTCTTCACCTTCCAAACCACTTGTGTTATCCAAGAAGTTATTTATGGCTTGATATTTTCTATTTCCCAAGGATCTATGGGTATGAGGTGTTGTGGATGGGATGCCTAGGTGTATGGAGGCTGGTTTGTTTCCCAAGTGTATTTTGGAAGAGTTCAATGTGTCTATGGATGGAACATGTAATTTTGCTGGCCTATATGGTTGTTGTTTATGGTAATGTATGTGTGAGTTTTTTATGGCCCAGATGTTTATTATTGGAGGAGGGGTATGTTTGTGGTTTGGGTGGACCATATGGTTGTTTTTGTGGTCGAGGTATTTCTATGGTTGTGGTGGACCACATGGTCATTATTGTGGGAAGGGTATGCATGTTTTTTTGGAGGACCACATGGTCATTATTTCAGGATTGTTAAGAATTTTGTTGTTGCAAGAAGTATATGTGTGTGGTTATGGACTAGTGTGAGCAGTGGGTTGTGGTAGAAAGATTACAGTGGGATTTGTGGGGGAGGTCTGAAGTGTCAGGATGTCTCAATTAACTTGTGTCAAAGTGATGATGGGTACCCAAATAACAATGATCTAATACTAATACTTTACTTGACTTGTTTTATTCGGTGAGTGTGTCGTGGTGAGGCTGTGTGGTGAGTATTCCATGATAGGTAATTTTGGATTCTACTGTCTTCACAAGAATATTAGTATGTTCCCCCACCTATGCATGAGTGACTTGGGTTTCTATACTGAGTATAAATGTATGATCACCTTATATATATACAACTACAACCAGGTATCTAGGTGGATTTGAGGATCACACTAGATATTAATAGCTTAGTCATCGTAATAGTTGATGTTGATGCATAATCCCTTTTATTTTGTTACATTGAAGTTTTATTACACCATGTATTGGTTTTACTTTGGAACATTAATGTTGGAATAGATTTTGGGTCTATGTTGAACCATTTTTTTGTGAAGCTAATGACTTTGTCCACCAACACATGAGGTGTAGTGACCTAGTTGGTAGATATGATATGTGATTCCTTCTTATTGATCCCCATGCTAGGTGTTGTTTCTCAGGTCGTTCTCAGTTGGTTTATATTTCTAGTTTTATTTGTTTTTCAAGGAAGTGGTGTAGCATAAGCAAAGAATTATTATTTTTTATTCTGGGCAGCTTTTCTCGGCGGTTTTAACAGCCTCTATATGAAAATTCATGGAGGGTTTTCAGCGGTTTACACCACCGATAAATAGTGAAAACCCTTCCTAAACATAAATTTTATTTTGCGTTTAGCGGTGGTTATATCCACCGTTAAATAAGAGCATCATGGCTGCCTCATTCCGCGGCAGTTACCATGACTTTAGCGGTGGTTTTACATCCACTGGAATTTGAGTTTATTCGCGGCAGTTATAACCACTGCGAAAAGAGGTAGCTACGATGCTTTAATGAAACCGCCGCTAAACGCAAATAACCGCCGCTAATAGATTAGTGATGCCCTATTTTGCAGTGGTTTCTATAAACCTCTGCCAAACAAAGTAGCGGCAGTTTAAACCACCGCTAAACGCAAAAAAACCACCTCTAAATGGAGATTCCATTGTAGTGTCCCCATCACGTCATCATGGGATGTTCTAGTTATCTTTTTCAAAATTAATGATGTATAAATGCTCCTTTTCATTAATAATCATGAGACTAATAAACTAAAATTAAAAAACAAGTATTTTCTACCCTATATCGACGATATAAATGATAATATATAATGAGATAAATACTCCTTAAATATTTAACAAAAATAAGGATACAATCAGTTAGGATTGAAATGGGATGATATATATATATATATATATGACATCTTTCCATGCAAGGATTGGATTTTATGAGTTTATAATGATTACACTTGTACTAACCAATTCCAATTATATCTTCATGGATCTAATGAAAATAGTATTAAGAGTCATCCTCAATAAATTAGTGGGTTTCTTAAAAGATTATATTATTATATATTAAAAGATAAAGGAGGTTCATGAAGTTGATTGGAAAACAATTTATAGACCTTGATAAAAGATAATTCAAATACAAAATTTATTAAATTTGAATTTAGGATAAAAATGATTCATTCATGGGACATGTAATAACAAGTATGTGAATATTTTTAAATCCTTAAAAGATAGATGTTATTAAGAACTATCCCAAGATGAGCTCAATAACTAAGAATAATTGGTTTAGAGGGATATTAATGATTGTTTGGGAGAAATGTTTCATGGAAAAAAAATCTACTAGCCTTTTTAAAACTGAATGGGGTAATGTTCCATTCAATCAAGGAATTTAATGACTTTTTGAAGGAAATAATGAATAGTTTTCTCATCATTATTGTACATAAAATACCCTATTGTGATTACTAATTTGTTTTATATAGTGATATTTTGAAAAGGGATTGCGTTACGTACTCATGAAGAATTATAATGTAATTGATTATGGTTCGCATTAATTAAGGAATCAGGACAAAAAATACCGGACACATGATTTGGATATGGAATCAGTGAACATGAAATTAATAGGGTTGAGAGACTATGTCAACAGATAAAAGTGTGATATACATACTAATAATATATGCATGTAATATATATTCACAGTGAATAAATTGTACATGCATCAAAGGAGATGGTTGTAATTTGTAATAGATTATGACAGCTAAATACTCTACCACCCATTAGAGGCAAATACGGTGGTCAATTCTCTTATAATTATTGATATTTCTACTATATCCAAGATTATGATTGAATAAGACCCAATAATTGTGGATTTTTAGAGGATGAATCTTGAGGTTATAACATTGGATGATAAATAAATCATTCCCATGTAAATTATCAAAAATATATTCACATAAAGATCAAGTAAGACTTAAAATATGATAAAAAGATATATTTAATGGTAGAGAATATTATGGAGTTAATAATTTATAAATACAGTGGTATAGGGTTTTGCACATGAATGTGTTCCCCATAAAAGATGGTATTAAAGAAGGATATTTTTTATGATACACATATGTCATCCTTTGAAATTAATCCAATATGTATGAAGTAGCATAAAGATCGGAAAAAATTATCAAGGATAATACTAATAGAGATATTATAGAATACATCTCTTTATGTTTGTTATTCAATTCATTAAATGATGAATGATAATATTTGAGCAGTATATTTCATTTGATACGCACAACAGAATGGAAATTGGAAAACAACACCATGAACTTCATGTTGGGAATACATAAACCATCCAATGTCCATAATAATATTGCGGTTGAGTTTATAATCACTCAATGTTAGTGAATTCAAATAGATGAAATAATATATTTCCCTTGACCAAGTCATAACAATATAAACAATGAAAGTTGTTAGACTGAATGGAATACTGTTATCAATTATTTTTTATAAAGACATGATATTTATCAAAAAATTCTAGAGAATTATTTAAGGATATTTTGGAAATATATATTTTTATAAACCGTGTAAATAACTCAAGGATAGTTTGTTAGCCTGAGAGGAACGAAAAAACTAAACATGATATGGTGACATCTTATTTGATGGATTTCCATGGATGATAAGTGAAAACATCCACTAGGTAGAGCTATAATATAATTTTTTTGTCCAAGAATTATGATGAAACCATATGATTATATGAAAGGTAAGAGATGAAGTACCCCCACATGTTGGGATACAGTAAGATATAGGTATATGATAGGTCCTGACCTTTTTTATCAAATAACAAAGACAGTTGAAACCATTATGTCACATATGAATGTTGAACTCAGATAACAGAAGAGTCATCTATATAATATTTTATTAGATATAGAGTTTTATATTTGTGAATATTTGATAATTTAAATATATATATGGAATGGAGTTTTGAGATTTTGTTAGAAAGGGAAGACGTTCCTTAGAAACATCATGCCCTTTGTGATCCTTGATCTTATCTGTATCTTATCTTATCTATTAGCACTGTATACTCACCTCTTCCAAGTGTATTATTGGTTCCATCTATCAGTTATAAAAATTTATATATTATAACCCTTACATTTGATAATCTCATAATCTATGAAACCTGAACATTATCTCCCATATGAGAAACTACCATTGGAAATTCTATATCAAAGAGATAAGGTGCTTCGAAATAAAACAACTAATTTTTTCATAGTATTTTATAAAATCATAAATTTTAGGAGTCTATGAGGGAACCTAAGGTTTCGATGAAAGAAATATACCACCACTTCATTTCTTCTATATAATAAAACTTATAGTTTTAAATTCATATTATGTGGTAGAATGTAACAACCTAATTTTTCATTCCTTAATCTAATACAATGTTTGATGTCTTACACCCTGCACAACATGGAAACAAAAAAAAATAGTCATTTATAATATATATTAAAATTAAAAGGTATGAACAGTGTTAAATTAATTGTGAAATAAATATATAAATATATTTAAAAAAAATAATATAAATTAAATTTCACTTTAAATATTGACATAATTACTTTAGTGAAGTTACAAATATAGTTTTTTCATATGCTCAAAATTCATTTTATAAGATGTATATTTATTATTTTGGATGAAAAATAATTTTAAAACATTATTTTATATGAAAAAAATGATTTCTTATTGAAATATGTTTTTCATGATATTTTTTAAATATAATTTTAATTTTATGTTTATAAATTTAAAATATCAATGTGAAAAAATTAATTTTATTTTTCTGATTCACCATAGTCATACTATATTAATATAATAGTTTGGGATTTTATTTCTTAATAATTAATTCTCAAGAGAATATTTAAAATACTGAATTTATGATTGTTGTCACTTTTATAAAATTAGAATGTTATATGAATATATTAAATTTTTTGAAACATTTTACGATAAAATTATATATTTCAATGTATAATAAATCCTTCCAAATTGTAATTTTTATTTATAATTTCATGATCATCATTTTGAAATTTTATGTTTCATTTTATGGTTAACTATTTTGTTTAATTGATTATAATACGACAGAGTATATTTATTTAGGAATTTTATTTTTAAATAAATTTTATTAATAAAATAAATTTTATTTTAAATTCATTATGTTAAATATAAATGAGAATTTTATTCTAATAATAAATATTTTTTACATAAAAATTATATTTAAAAAAATGTTGTTTTTATTTCACGTTAGTTTGTGTTATAATTAACATTTCATACACATATAATTTTTATATATGAAATTTTATTTCATTTTAGTTTAGTATTTTACATATTATATAATAATATTAATTACATTATTATTCTTAAAAGATAAATTAACTTCGTAAAAATTAGTTACCATGGTCAGGACTAAAAGGGTTAAAGTCAATAACAAATATATAAAGGGAATAACATCCTTAAAACATTCTTATTTTTGAATTGTGATGTGTTTATAGAATTTATATTCCATAAAATCAATTATTTATCAATATTTTTCGAACATGAATTTGGAGGGACTTTTAATTTTTTAATAGGTTTGGGTATTTCTGAAAAAACACCTCTTTTCATGTATAAAAGTACAACTAAATTCCTCAATTACTATAACACAAAAACCAGAAATTTCAGACCAATATCTATCCAAACCAATTCTACCCACTCATAAATTCTTTAAGTAGGTCTAGGTATTCTCAAAAGAATACCCCTTAATGGTTTTATCCCATTCTCGTTGGTAAAAATCCAATAATAGAAGTATAAGTTCATAGGAATCTATTTATTTTTCTATTCTATTATATGCTTTGATCCTTCCCATAATTTAATTTCATATTCGTATAATTGTAACATTAGTTTCATTATTATAATGTAATGTTTTTATTACTATTATATAGTCATTATTTACCTTCCATGTTTTAATTTAGAATAATGAGAACATGAATCTTGTTATGTACAGACTACCACCTCAATAAATAAACAGGTTTTTTCCATCACTTCCAATCATGAGTGGGATTAGTTTATATTTTTTAGGTATATATGATACTTATAAATATATATTAAATTTATTTTTAATAAATATTATTAATATGTTTCATTTAGGAAAAGATTTATTAATCATTTTTGGGGAATCCATCGATAACTGTAAAAAATGAAAAATTGTATTTTCTATTTTCATTTTCAGGAAAAGTTACTAAAAAATTAATGTTATAGAAGTATGATATTATAAATATCTTCAAAAATTCAGTTCCAAATACATTATTTTTTTAAATTATGATATTTTGGAGAAAATTGATGATCAACACCTCTTATATAAACCTTGTTCCTAACGGTTAATTTTATTAACACCATCTATTGAATACATATTACTCTAATCTAATACAAAAAGAAAATAATTATTAATGAATATTTTAAATTGTATTATATAATAATAAAAAATTTAAATAATTAATAAAGAGGATTATATATATAATATAAGATTCTGAATCATTTCCTAGAAATAAACATCAACATTAATGAACACAGTAACGCAAAATCCTATCATTGAGTTAAAATTTTTATTATTAAACATCATTTTTCTAGGAAATTCCATTATGAAGGTTTTTATTTCATTATTTCCATGCAGACATATTTTTTGAAGAAAATTTAATTTTTATTTAAGGTATTCTTTTCAATTTACATTATACGTGGGAATTTTTCAGAAGGGGCTCATAACAATGACTTTTATAATTGTAGAAAAAAATTTATCAAAAAATTTCATAATTGGTTACCATTGTTATTAATTGATCTGCTTATCATGGTCTGATTTATATTAATTTATTTCATTGTTAAAACTTTTGGATAATTTTATTTTTATATCATAGGATTACATAATTTCTCTTTATATGATATGATTAAGAAACCCATTATCGGGTTATTCTAGTTTTGATAACGATTTTTTAATGTGGAAGACAAATATATGGATGATGATGGGGGAGGTGCTATAATTCCTATAATTAATTTTTAAAATATAATATATTATGGAATATTATTAAACTACATAATTTTTTTGTCCACCTTGGATTAGGAATTGTGAATTTTCTCACATTTTTAGTAATTGACATAAAGTGTTTTTTAATGTGAAATGTGTGTATTTGGATTTATCACACATGTTTTTCTAAGATTATGGATGGTTTGAATTTTCAAATCTATAAAGTTATTACACAATTCCATGTAAATTACAAGGTTATTCAGAGTTTCAATATATAATTGATTTCCAATAAATGATTTTTTTTCAAGATTATGCTTTTTTATGTATCAAACCCCTTATGTGATGGACACATGTAATATTTTGTTTCTTATATATTTCATTATAGATCATTTTATAATCTGATTTGGCTCCATAATGTTTAAAAAAAACATGTTATTATAACCCCTTATTTATATATTTATAGTTACCCCATTATTTTACTCAAGATTATGATCAAATAATTTATTATATGTCTTTCCACTTAGTTAGTGTCAGAGACCAACCCCTACGTAAGTTTCAAATCCCCATGTTATGAAGATGTTACAATATGTGAGATGTTTATAACATGGAATATATGATCACAATTAGGGAACAATAATTTCAATTGATATAAAATAATATGTTTTTGTAACTAATTTCTATGACAATAAACCATTCAATCTTTGATTTATGAAAATATTGTATGATATATTATTTAAATAGTATGGTTAATGTATTATCTATTTTTTTTATAATTTTTCACTATATAAATTTTTCTCTTTAAGGAATGGATTTCTTCTTACAACATGTGTGAGAATTATCCATATAAACTCGTTAATAGAGTTACCATATAATCAATGAAATCTACCCTTATTTTAAAATAAGATAAATACATTTAATTTTAATGTTTTCATAGTTTTTATAAATAATTTCATGAATAAGAAATAGAAAAAGAATAATAATTTTTCAACTTCACTATAGATTCAATATTCAATATATCATTTTTCTTATTATTTTCCTCTTTATTTTTTCCATATGGAACCCCTAATATGATTTTTTCTCTATTTTATCATCTTGAAAAATATTAGGGTTAACTCTTGATGTATGCTATACAACTTTCAAACATCCACTAGTTCCCTATAAAATTTATCCAAAATGTTGAAATATTGATAATACTAGTTTAATTAATGGTTTTCTTATACACATAACGAGAGATACATTCTTTTCCAATTTATTTGTGTCTCTACATCACAAAAACATTCATTATTTATTCTTAAGTTATCATTTAATTGGATATAATTTATAATTTCATGACCAAAATCTTATATAAACCAATAAATATAATTTTTCCAATCTTAAAATGTATTACAATGGAAAATTTCATTTATTCATCATTATAACCATGTTGAAAGATAAAACATATTTACAAATTGAAATAAAAATTAATATTTTTTGGATTTCACACCATTCGAATATGATACACTCTGAGGTGGTGAATCCAGGTGCATCCCAGTTGATACCTATTATAATACACAATTTTTATTTTTGGTGGAATTTTCCTATGTTAACAAGAATAGTGTACCAAACATTCCCTGATTACTCTCTCATTAAACTTCTCCAGATGATAAATAAATATGTTGTTCAGTTAATAATTCATAGAAATTTAATTTACTTATTTCACCACTAAGGTATAATCCAGTGATCATACACATCTCTGTGTGAAAGTGTACTAGAATAAACTGTTGCAGTAGTTTGGTGGGTATGATTTTTGTCATGGACACTCCACACTATAAATAAATTCCTTCAAAATATTTTCATTCTTCTCCATGACGATCAATAATAGTTTATAGACACATGAGTCTCTTTATAATCAATAATGTATTTATAAAATTTTCTATGTTCAAATAAAGGTATATTAGGTGATGAACTTCCCTATTTACTTATTTATTCTTATTAAATCCAAACGAGAGTACCCCTGTTATTTGTGGGATCACTTTATGTATTCCATCAATGCTAGTAACCACAACAATTATGATAGATGAGGATAATTCCGTACTGAAATTATCATGTTTCACCATTCTTTAATTCCAGATCCACTAGTGGTGCTCATCCATCCATAAATCCTTTTTCACATGAATAAAATGAAATATTATGAATTGTATTATTATTTGGATATAATAAATCATATTTTCTAAAACCAAATATTAAAATAAAAAGTTTTCTTATTCTTCTCTTTTATGAACCATCTTTTCAAATATAATCTTCAACTACTAATCTTTGACTCAAAGATATTTTTGATAATAATAATTATGTTATTTCATATATTCACTATTCTTCACCTTTGATTCTAATAGAAATTTGGAATATCAATGTGAGATATTTTGAAATATTTTTAATACAGAAATCCTCATCTAGTCTTGATGTTGAGGTCCTTGTTATTTAAGATCCCCTAATTCTTGGTCCAACCAATTTGATGTTAACTCATGAGATATTTACCATATTATATAATATATAAACACAAAATAATTGTTCAGATTATTATATTCAATTTTTTTCAATATAACTAATTAAATTTCAATTTATTCTTCAAAAAAATAAAATATTAGTTTCTTTATAATTCATATTGGAATCTATCAAAATTGAAGGACATAAAAATCATATATTAACATTGATAATAAGTATTAAAATATAAATTTATCTATCAAATTAATATTTTTATTATTTCAATATTTGAAATGATAAGTACTAGGTCATAATATATTATCTCTGTTCTCTTTCAAGAAACAATGTTTGTCATTACATACATCAATAAAATTGTTATGTATTCTAAGTACAGAAACCATCCATTTATTTTGGAGACAAATGTTAATATCATCAAAATGACCAGTTATATTATATATGAAATTTCATCTATTCATTATTTATTAAACAATAACATTTCCACATTCTTCATTTAAAAATATACATCATACATAACAACCATATTCTTATACATCAACAAACATCATACACATGAGATTGCACATCTTCTATAGCATTATGCATCTTCCTTAGGAGTTTGAACGAAGATGGAATTATTCCATATAAATTGAAGGCATTCTCTACTTTTTTAATAATTTTTAAACTATAGGGAAACATATTACATATATAAGAAAACCATATTATTGGAAATCAATTTTATCTATCTCATTATGAAATAATTGGGGAAAAAACATAGATACATGTGAGCCTAAAACATATTTTTTTTATCAAACATCATTGTAACTTCAATTCATATATTTTTACACATTTCATTATAAAAACATAGAGATCCTCTAAGACTTGGTCACTTTTCTCAATTTCAATATTCTTGTATATACTGTGACATTTCCATCTATTTTGGAATTTTAGTGTATAGTGGATAATTCAAAAACAATTAAATTTATTCCATTATGCTTGTGACCTTTATTGAGATTCATATATACCACTAAAATACAACAATAAATACTTTAAAAATATGAAAAAATTCTTAATGTGTTCCAAATAAAAACTATTGTGGTTAACTTTTTTCGATTTCTTATCATGAATATCATTGTCATACTTCATAAATAATTCAATTATGATTACCATATGTATATTACAATATTCTCATATATTCCATTATCAATAAGACTATGTTTTATAGTGGAACACCATATACTCTTCTATCATTATACTCAAGAAAAGATTCATGCTTCATGAACATGTCAAAAAATCAAAAAACTATTGTCAGAAAATCCAACACAGAACCCAATGGTTGGAAATTTTTTATATATTTATAAATATTGTTATTTATATAAATTTATGTATTTTTACCTATAATTATTTATAGACATTTATACATATCTCTATATATTTCATTATAATTATAAAAGTATTTATAAAAATATGTAAATATTTATATGTATTTTTGTAGAATTATATATAAATATATATATATATATATTATTCATATATATTACTATATATATACATCGTGGATATATATATATATATATATATATATATATATATTATTTTTACTTATATATATATATGTGTTTGTAAAATCATATATATTTATATAATTCCATTTAAATTTATATTCATTTATATATATAATTATACATATCATTTGGGTATATATATATTTTAATATTTATATGTCTGTATATATATATATGGTTATGGTTATATACAATTATATTTAATTTTATATTTATATATATGTGTGTATTGAAATATATTTATTTATATTTGTTAATATTTTTATATATTTATTTATTTATATCATTTTATTATTAGTATTATAGATATATATGTAGATATATCTGGTTCATATATACAAATGTAAATTTATAAGATTACATATATATAATTTTCAAAAATAATTTAAATATATGTATTTATATAAAATTATGTATACTTAATTATTTATTTTGATATTAAATTCATAATATATATATATATATTATTAATTATATATAACTTATGGATTGAGTCATAGCATAGTGGCACTCACCATTGTCCCCCACATCAAACTGACTTGAATATTATTCATGGATTCTCGTTGAGGGAATTTCCTGTAGATGACACTAAAAAGATAATGTAGGTAAGGGGTACATATCTAATTTGACATTAATACCATATAGGGCCACAGGGCTATGTAATGTTATTCCATGCCTAATGGGCCATAGAAAAACATATTTTATAAAAATAGGTCCAATGGGTGCTTGTAATTCCTTATGGGGAGGGATGAGGCTTGAACCACGAGGGTGTCTAGGTGCGCGTATTACTTAGATAATATTAATACAATATACCTATAGTAAATAAAATTATATATAAATATATTTATATAAAATTATATGTAATTAGAATTATCAATATAAATATTTATAATTGTTAAATATTTCTATGCACACATATATATGTTATTCAATGTATTTACACATTTATATATATATTAGTATATTAATGTTATCATATCACCACATGAATCATGCAGTGGAGTGGTAAATGTAGCACATAATAACCAAGAGATTCGGGTTTCAAATCTTATCAAACATATGTATTTGATTAATTATGAAATAATAAATATCTCAGAACTAATTAACAAATAAATTAATTAAATAACAACCCCCTCTAATTAATTTTTTAAAATATTTTATATAAAATTATATATTGAAAACTAATTCTAATCATTTAATATAACCTCTAAAATGTCTCATTAAATTATTTTCAATATAAAAAACCACACCTTATAAACATTGATATTACTTCAATGTTAAAGAATATTCATTACAATATATATCAAATCCACGACATGACCTTATAGGAATAGTGTCATTAAAACTAGGAATGAAAAAAACCAGTTCATAAAACATCCTTATTGTCTCCCATTTACTTCCTCATAACTAGAACCATTTTTGACATATCTTAATTAATACCCTTCTTAATGACCTTGGGAAATGTATCTTCTGAAATTGCACGGTCAGATGCTGAGTAATGGTAAACAAAAGAGATATTAATTATATGAAAATCATAAGATATTAGAACATAATATTTGAATATTTTATATTTCATATTAAAGGTCCTGATATCAGGCCATCTGATAAATAAAAAAAGTTCATAAGAATTAATCAATTTAATACAAAATGTCCTAACATAAGACATGATGTTTTGTGGCATAAACATAATTAGGGAAAATAATTTCATATTAATAATGGATCATTGCGATAAACATAGTAGTATATAAAGTCTATTACTAAACTGAGTTCACTCCTCATTCTAGCTCTACGTTACTAAACTGAAATAAATTCCATTTTCAACTATTTCAATCTCAACAGATATAAATTGTTACCCAAATGACATAGAGGGAGATATAGGTCTCACCCATCTAATAATGAATTCATTATTTATTGTTCCCTAATAACATTAATCATTCATCATTATCCAAATAATAAAATGGGTCTCTTTAATCATCATTCAACCATAACATAGTCCATGTAAAAATGGTTTATTACATAAATACAATTCCATCATAATGATAGTAAAATCATCTGAAAAACATGGATATTATTCCTGAAACAACACCCTACTCATGAATTCCATATTATATTGAAAATAATATTTTTATTACACTTGGAATTAATTCTTGAGGAAAATATCATTTTTCATAAAAAAACATTTTATTTTCTTAAAATGTCACACCATATTAAATGAAAATAATTTTTTTTGAAAATAAACATTTAATTTTGTAGAGTAAGATTCATGGAAATAATGCACTATGATAACATAAAAATCTATTCATTCCATATAAGTTAAAAAAATATTCTCCTCGTGCTTTTTTATAAAATTTAAAATGTACCTCGCATTGAATAATTACAAAATATTACTTTGATACAATTTAATAAATGTTAGAAAATGTTTACAATTTATATAATTTTTTTTATAAAAATATAAATAACATTAAATATTTAGAAAACATGGACATGGTTGATGAATATACCCTAGTAAATACTTATGTGTTTACAATATCAGATAATAAGGAGATTACAAAATTATCCCCTACCATAGGGCCGATATCCTTCATATGGATCGTAACATCCTATATAATGATTTAAATAATTCCATTGAAATATTTTAGAATCATATTTGTTTTTATTATATCATATATGATCATATTATCATCCCATTGTAAATAAGATATCATTATTACTTGTTATTCAGGTATTAAATGCATCATTTTCTTATGCATGTTTTGTTGAATAATATTCCATTACCATTCATAGGTCATAGTTATATCATTAAAAATTACATTAAAATTATATATATATATATATATATATATATAAATTATATTTATTCTTTATATACATTCAAATTATAATTCTTTAATTACGATCATGTAGAATTAATTGCATCACATCATGGAGATGGTAGGATGTACATGCGCCCGAGCGACGATATCATTCCCATAATTGTTGAATGGTATTGAAGTTAATAGTGTATAATATTTTATAGTCAATATAATTGTATAATAATCATATATAGTTATTTTTTCAATCAATATTCCTATAAAAGTAATGTGGTGGTGAAAAAATATTACACCATAGGGTGGAGACAGTATGCCATAGGTACACACACTAAGGTGAAATCCTTTATCATAGGATGGATGTAAGGCTTTATATGGTTGTTTCAAAATTATAAGTACAAATAATTCTATAATTTATACTATTTTCATTACTTTATAATGAAACAACACATTAATAAGAAGTAGAAGAAGAAAGAAGTTTGAAAGGATCACTAGAGGAGATAACCTCTTCTTCGATGCTTTTCCTATAAATCTCTTCATAGAGAACTTAATTTGGTCTTCAAAGTAAAAAAAACCTCTAGAATAAATCTAGGGAAGATCATAAGGAAACGGTCCATGGGATGAATGATCATGAAGGCTCAAACTGAAGTTAATTAGTGTGGGAGGAGGTTCCCTTTTATAATTGAGGTAGGGGAACTTTTAGGATCTATGAAAATATTAATTTATTATAAAATTAAACTGCATCCAAAAAAATAAAAAATGACCTAGGTTTAAATATGAGATTATGTAAGGTTTCAATTGCATCACCGAATAAATTTTTGAGATGTTTTTCTGTACTTTTAAACATTATCATTTTAATTAATGCTTGGTAATCTTCAATAATTTTTAACCAGGGTAAAAAATATTTTGATATTAAAAATGTGAAATATTTACTTATTTGATATAAATAAGACCATTAATAAATAGATTATAATATTTTATAACATATCATAATAAATATATATTTTTTAATTTTTTTATTAAATAATTAAATTAAACATAATTTTTATAAATAATCAATAGAGTCAAATTTGACACTATTGTGAATGTGGTGTGATCAGGGGGTAGCAGCACTGTAGAAGAAATTTTAATAGCTCCCATAGAACCTAAACAACATTATTATGTAGGGTATAATAATTTGATCAAGGAAGAATGAGTTACATACTTGATAAAGTCAATTCCTATTAGAAAGGTAGTATACATTGCAATCAATAATTGTTTTGAACCGGTGCAGAATCTTGATAATGAGTTGGTTAGGGCCTCCTTTGTTGGGAAAAGTATTGATTCTAGTGCATGTGATATAGAGGATGATTTTATGAGAGAGAGGATTTCGTGTCTGAGGAGTGTCAAGAACTTTAAGGGCATGTGAAATTTTAGGAAGGATTACTCTTTTATATCACATCCACTGGATACACCTTAAGAAAAGATGTTTATAGACAAGTAGACATCTAATGACGTCAGTTTTTAGTAGCATATGTCAGATGATATGTTCGAGTAATACTTTATATTGCTTATGAGTTTGGAAGAAGAAGTGGTTGATCAGGTTTTGACACTCAATGTATTGTAAGAGGAATACACTAAAATGATGGGGAGGTCTTTGAGGGTGACCCTAATTGAGGAGCATTATTCTAGGATCAAAAAGCATGGTATGATTATTGTTGGGGCTTTAATAATTATAACATCAGCCATGAGACATAAATCCATACATGGTTCAAGATGGCCTTCTAGTTTGAAGATATGTTTTAGGATGAACTAGAAACTCAGGTAACTAATATCTCTTCGAAACTGTGTACGGAGATCAATTTTTGTAGGATTATACTTTCTTTTTATGTTTTTGTTATCTCTTTCTATGGTTGAATTCATGGTTTCACACTTTTTCCTCAATATTCTTTTAATAATAAAAATATAATTTTCTGTCAATTTTGACACTATTCAATTCAATAAATTTTAAAAATATTAATATAACAATCTATCTTTCAAAGAAACTATTTTATTAAATTCCTAGATGTTCAAGTTAATCAAGAAAATTCATTATACATAATAATTTTCCAAAATTATATTTACTGTAATATTTATAATAAATTTCTTTTGTAATCTCTATTAATAAATAATTTCCACATCAATTTTGTGTAATTATTTAATATACATATTTTTCAAATAAAAAATAAAAACTAAACTTCTACGATGAAGATAAATCTAATATATTTCATAACAATATATGTATTAAAATTTATCTTTTGGAAAATCTAATATTTAATTTGTTATACTGGTTAAATTATGAATATGAAAACTTTAACATCAAATTAAATCATATAATACAAGAGTCGCAATAACTTTTATAGGGATCCAAATGGTCACTAACGTGGTCCTTGGATGGTTATGGTTAAGGTATATTTTACCAATAATATTCGGTTAAATGTTTGGGTCCATTAATTGTTATTATAATTTTAATAAAAACTTTTTTATTGATTTCTCATCAATTAATTAATTCTTACATCATAAAAATATAAGTATTTAAGGTAATTATTTGTTTCCAACTTATTAAAAATAAATGATCATGATAGATAATGAAATTTATATTTCAAAAGAGTATTTAAAATCAAATTTATCTTTTGTTTAACATTATATTAATAATTATATTGTTATTAATATATGATTGTGACAAATATATCTTTTCATTAAATAAAATAAATTACATGTCGTAATGTCAGATAAGTGGCTTCCAAAGGTCATTATTTCAACCCAAGATTATTCAGATATAAATACACTCATCTAATGATATTAGGGTAAATAGTGGGTAATTTTATAATATTATTTTTATGCTTACCTTCCAAATTTAACATTTTAACTTGTTAAAAAATTATCGTCATTACTATTCATAATTCCAATAAATAAAATAATTATATTTAAATAATTTGAACATAATGATTCCATATATGGAGTCAATTTTTAAAAAATCAAATAATATATGTTTTAGTAATTAATTTAAAGTTATTCTCATTGTTAGATAGAGATAGTGAGTTTTTAAAAATAAAAACATTGCAAAATATTGATTTTTTTTGAAAATGAATTCAATATAAAATTAAATGTAATGACATACAATATATTGAATGAAAAAAATATATTCTATTTATAATTTAAAACCATTAAATATTATTATTTATTCATATAATCTATTTCATGGAAAAGGGTTGTTTTGAATGAAAATTTTGTGTATTTTTACTATTAATCAAAACATGAAATTTATCGGCAAAATATAAAAAAAATTTCAATGATATTTGTTATATCCCACTATCAATGAAAATTTTTATAACGCCATATTATAATTATTACTGTATCAAAATATTAATTTTTAAATGGGTCTCTATTAAAAGGTGGTAAAATTTATCTTTTAAAAATTTATGTTTTTATACATGAAAAAGGGTCTATTTATACCCTATGGAAAAAATATCTATACATTGTATATAGAGAATATTTTATTAATTATATATAATAAATATTTAATTAATTTAATTTACTAATATTAATTCACTCAATTTATTTATTCAAATATATTATTAATTTATATTTTTCATAAATAATTGGTAGTGAATGACTTCACAATACATTTTCAGAAGTTAGTTATAATTATTCTTGATAACGTAACAACTAGGATAAAATTTCTATTCTATAATAAGGGAATCCCTTTGTTCATTTAAACTCATGATTGCAGGAAATAAAATATATTGTAAAATTAAAATTATTTAGAGAAATATTTTATAAAAATATATGAGTGTTACATTCTACACCTCTTAAAATGAATTTATCCATCAAAATTGGTCACATGGATACAATTATATGAGGATATCTCTCACTCATAAAATACTCAAGTTCCCACATAGCAACCTCAAATTGTTGGTTCCACCAAAAAACATCAAACAAGTGGGTGGTCTAGTTTAGAAGAATGTTTTCACTACATTCCAGAATCTCTATCGATTGTTCATTATAAGAATGATATTTCTCTAGCAGTATGACTTTTGAGTTTAGTACATTTGAAGGATCAGGAAGGTAATTTATCAGGATAGATACATGGAACACATAATGAACTTGATAGAGATTTTTTGGAAGTACCAGTCAGTAAGCTACCTTCCCAACAGGATCCATAATTTCAAAAGTACTGATACACCCAAGGGCTCTTTGATCCCTTATTTCAAAATCTCGTTACTATCTTCTTGGGAGATATTCATAGAAATAACTTATCACCCAATTCAAACTTTTTGTATTTTCATTAGTTTTTTGCATAACATATTTTTTGACTCTGAGATCCTCTTATGTGTTCTTGAATACATCTGACCTTTTCTTAAATTTTATTAACAAGATCACATTGTATAACTTTCTGTCCCCAAATTCATCACAGAAAGTTGGAGTTCTGAACATTCTTCCATAGAGAGATTCATAAGGATCTAATTGAATAATGGATTGAAAGATATTATTTTGATTTTTCCCCACCAAAGGATGGTGTTGATCCTAGAAACCTTTGAAATCCATAGAGCAGTCTCTCAATAACTCTTCTAGTGTTTTACTTATCCTTTCAGACTGATCGTCTGTTTGAGGTTGATAAGAAATACTAAAACATAACTATGTATCCTGATCCTATATAAGACTTTTCTTGTACTTCATGGTAAATCTTGGTTCCCGATCATATATAATGTAATTTGGTACTCCATTAAATCTTACTACTTAAATTATATATATCCTTGAAAACTAAACAAGAGATAAATCCCCTTTAATACAAATGAATTATTCCGGTAGTGTAAAGAGATCAGCTATAAAACATAGAGGATTATGAACTTTAGATATTTTGGGAAGTTTGAAAAAAACTCTATAGTAATGTTTTACAATTTTCATTTTTTATGGGTAATGGTTGTAACATCCCCTAATAATTTTTTATTTCATCCTTCACTTGCTGAAAAACCAATCATCGAGTGACATATTTGGAAACATCTCTTTTCGTGGCATCCCCCCAAATTTTATATTTCATGTCCTTATATATATTTTTACTTCTTGGGTGAATATATAATGAATAACTATGAGCCTCATTCAATATCTCATTATTTAGTTTTGGTATGGGAGGAATACAATCAAGATTCCAGAACATTATAATTCTATCATAATCAATGTTAAATTCATGGACATTTCTCATCTTCTATTGTATCTCTACATCTTTCTTCTACACCTCCTTAATCATCACTTTAATTGAATGTTGAAAATTCATTTGAGAATGGTTATATTAATCCCCATCCATTTAAATTTCAAGATTCGTCCATTCAAATTAATAAATATTGGATCTTTTGTGATCATCAGCATGGGTAGGCTAGCATAGTCCTTTTGACTCAATGCATATACATCCTAATTCTCATTCCATGGATGGAAATGTATTGAGATGTCATAATCATTAATCAAATCCAACAATCTTCTTTGGTGCACATTGAAATCCATTTGTGTGGAAACATCATTTAATCTTTTGTGACCACTATAAATATCATACCTTTAACCATAAAGATAATTCAACTATATATTTAATAAAAATAATTCCACAGCTTACTCTAAATCATGAGTTTAGTAATTTTACTCATTCATATAAAATTTTCATGAGGAATAAGCTATCACCATATCATTTTTCGTGAGAATAGAACCCATCCATTTATTGGATGTATCACTGTAGACCAAAAACTTTACTCCACTTAAAATTAGTGTGGTCATAGTTGAACTGGCAAACATTCTATTGAGCTCTTTGAATTTCACTTCACATTCCTCCATCAGTAAGAATGTAACTCCTTTCCAAGTCAACTTGGTGAGTAAATTAGATAATTATGAAACAACATTCACAAAACATTGATAATATTTACCCAAAACAAGAAAACATTATAGCTTAGTTACGAATGTTGGCCTCAACCAACATTCAATAACATCTATTTTTCTGGATCCATAGATATCCCCTCTTATGAAATTATGTGACCCAAAATGAAACATTCTGAAGCTGAAATTAACACTTAGTAAAATTTTCATAAATATTATCCTTTCATAGGGTCTTCATTACAATTCTCAAGTGATATTCATGTTCTTCATTTCTCTTTAAATAGATAAGAATATGTTCTATAAAGACTCTGGAAAACTTATCATGAAAGTGTCTAATTACTATATACATTAGATCGATGAAGATAGAGGGGGAATTATTAATAAAAAAAGGAATAAATATATATTCCTAGTGTCTATAAGTTTTATGGAATGTAATCATTGTCATATCCTCTTTATTGACCCTTAATTGATGATCTCCTGGATGAAAATTTATTTTTTAAAAGTTTTGATCTTCGTGTAGTCAGTTGAATAAGCCATCAATGGAGGGAAGAGGTAACTGTTTTTTGATGGTGATATTTTCATGTTATTTATAATCAATACAAAGTCTCATTGATCAATAATTTTTACTAATAATCAGAGTAGGTTCTCCATAAGGTGACAGACTAGGGCATATGAGTCTGTTTTCAATAATCTCTTGTAGTTTTTTATGCAATTCATGTAACTTAATTGGGGCCATTATAAAAGTGGTCTTTGAAATAGGAATTGTAACATCCATGATAAATAACGTATAAAACACTTTTCATATTTATTAATATTTGTGAATTAAATACTAATTTTACATTAAAGGGGATTTTATGTTCTTTGGCGTACCTAATACGCAACCACCTGTTTCATTGAAACCTTACGTTGCACACTAATAATATAATATTATTATTTTAAATGGTAGTTAATGCCTAGACATTGTATTAGTGGGAATGAATAGAAATAATTAAAATATGATTATATATGTCTGTTAAAATTTTTTACATTTATCCAATAAAAGTTAGAGGCTTAAAATGTGAATGAATCTAATTTTATGAATAATTTACATTAAAAGGTTGATTTACCACCTTTTAATGGAGAACCATTATTAAATATTTTTTTGGTCCCTTTAATTCATTATATTTGTCCAAATAAAATCCTTATTTAGAATGGGGACAAAAAAATTTACATTGTGTGTATTTTTGGATTTTTTCTGATAAAGATTATTTTTAAATAAATAATGAAAATACAGTATGTTAATTGAAAACTATGTTTTAATCTAATTTATTTATATGGTTATATTATATTTTTAATGGGTTTTAAAGTGTAGTTAGAATATATTTTTACCATTTAATCCAATGTTGGTCATTGGAATTATTTTCACATTGAAATTGGACATAAAAAAATGTCAATCTTTTGATAGATATTGTTTCTTTAAAACACATTATTTGTTTTAACAACCGGAATTAATATTAAAATTAATTAATGAAACTTTTCTATTTTTAATTTTCCTAAATAAACATCATTTTTGAATTCCGAATATCAAATATAGCTTAGGCTGAATTTTTGGAATGTTTCTAAAACACTTCAATTTTTGATGAACAGTGTAACCAATTAGTAGTAGTTAAAATACCGTCTTTTTCATTTAAATTATATTTCACCACATATGTGAATTGAATTTTTAAAATACAACATACATAGTTGTTATTAGTTAGTAATATTTGGTTCAATAAGATGAAAATAATTTTTAATGAATAGTAATTGTTGACTTTTATTTACCGTGGTTAAAGGAAAATAAGGTAATTCAAGGTAAAAAGAATATTATAATAATTCAATATTACATTAACACTTGTCCAAACCTTTTTTGATGAGTCCTTTACGACCATGGACATATTTGGGTTGATTTTGGTACCCCATTGAGCCATATGGGAGTGATAATAAAACTTTATATTAATTAACATAAAGTAAAGGCAAAAATGACAAAAACAAATATCTTTTAGTAAATTAAGTTTTACAAGGGGTTATATAAATTATAATATTTACTATAAATACTCATTTTAAAGATAAAATTATTTCCTACATCATGGTGTTTTTTTATAATTTTTATAGCACAAATAAATTAATTTATTTATTACACAATAATGATGAAGTATATAACTCATTAATAAATGATTTAAATAAATAAGATTATAAATATTAAAAAAATTCAAAACCTATACAAATCTTATTGGATGACTTTATTTCGACCATGAGTCATATTATCTTTTAAGGTAATTAGTTTTGGACCTTTAAAACCGAATATCATTCCAGAATAAAATAATATTTTCACACTTTCCTAAAGAGCCCATCCTCCTTATAAAAGGACACCACTTCTAACCAATTCATCACACCTCTCAAGCCTTTTTTTCTCGTCGAAAATCTTTCAAATTAATATGACTACATCCCTCTCCTCCTCTTAGAAGCCTTAATATAGTCATAAAGCACCTCAAGAAATTCTTTTGGTTCAAACTAAAAGAAGTTACCCAAATTAAAGGTAACAATTTCTCTTAACTTCTTTTATTTTATTTCATTTCTCCAACCCCTAAAATATTTTTATTCCTTTATTTTATAACAACACCCATATCATAAATATACTAGGATGTTTTTATTACAATTATTATTACTACACCTACGCACACCTCCATCTAATGGGTGAAGAACATACTTTTTCTGTGAATGAAAAACTAACACCTCACGAAATGATGATTGTTCGGTTATCTCTTACTGCCTCCCATGGTTGAAATTAAGATGAAACAATATTAATATATTATATATATTATGTTTATGTTTTCTTAATGCTTCTATATTTTTATTTTATATCATACCTTTATTGTTTCAATTATGGTTAAACGCAATAATTTCAATTAAGGAAGTGCGGACTACCGCCCCGTCAAAGTGATATGACACGTTAATACCAAATGTGGGATGTATAAAGGATAGAGTTAATAATATTATATATGATATTATACTGTAATTATAATATACCTTTGTATCATTATGTTTTAATTCCATTAAAATATGAAATAGAAATGAAAGTAGCGTTCATGCGTACGTACGACATACCATCTCCATGAATGGTGCATTTCATTTCTTACCTCCAAATGATATGTACTATTATAAACATATATATATATATAGTAGATAAATATGATATATATGATATCTAAATAATTAATTTCATTCTGGATATAATGTACTATTGACCACATGGACAACTTTTAAATATAAGGTGTTCATTTTTGACTTAAGTACCAAATATCGACAAAAAGAATGTCATTAACTTAAATGATTAAATAATGTTTATAAATGGTAATAAGTGATATAAAAGGAATAATTAACTTTAAAAAGGTTCTTAAGCAAGTATAATTTAAATTTAATTTATTATTCCAGATATTAATGAATGATCAAGTCAAGTCGGACATGAGGTAAGGGATTTTCTTATCTCACTTTCAATTCCATGAGATTTCCATTGTTCGCCACTTATTCATTTCATGTGGTGTATTTTGTTCTTCCATTTGATATATATTATCATTATTATATTTATATTTATGGTATGCATTGATTCATTTTGAGGTTATTAACTTTTGGTCATATGAGTCAGTTGATTACAACGTGGTAAAGGGTTTCATCTCGCTATTTATTCCCGTGAGATTCATACTATATTTTACACTATTTACTTTTTTGTGATGTATGTACTGCCCATGATTTTACACATTGGGTAATATAATTTCATTTATGATTACTTACATCTTTATTTTATGATCCTTCAATCATGTGGTGTATGTTTTGTAAGTTAACAAATCGTTAAGGGAACATTTGACCCTCCTCTATTTAAAAAACTTCTTTTTGTTATGTCTTTTGATTTACGTCTTTTTGTGTTGGGATATGTTCTTCTATATCCTCATTGATGTAAAAATTATTTCCAAGTGATTAGATACCATTTTTATCTTGTCAACTCGTTTTCTGAATTTTAAAGTGACGTCGTTACGCTGTCGAAGTTTTACAGGGGAACTTCTTAACCCAATTTCAATTCTTTGGGTTCAACTTGTACATATTGAATATGTCATCCTATGAATATGTTTGAATGACATATGATTTTTTTACACTTAATATCCACTTATATTTTGTGTATTTATATTTCTCACACATAATTATTTGATTTATTTATCCTTAATCTAAGGACACCATCTTTATAAGGGATTTCATCCCAATTTAAATTTCCCCTGAGACTTCATTATTGTTAGGCACCAATTAACTCTTATATGGTGTATATACTGTCGTTTGACATATTATATCAGGAATAACTTTATTTATTTATATTATAATTTTCTGATTAAAATTTATTCTTCAATTATTTGTATTCAAGTGTCTCTCTTTTTGTTAAAATCTCTTTAACTAAAATATAGTTTTAAATGTTTTAAAGATTTATTCTTCAAAATATTTCTCATTAATGTCCTTGTTTTTAAAATGGGTTTTAGGATGTATTTATATGGACATTAATTTTTTCAAATGATAATTCAATTAAAAGCCTCAAAGTGGTATAGGACACTTTGATTCAAAAATATCATTTTAAATGGGTTAGAAAATGATTTGATAAAACATTATTTATTTTAATATCTTGATTTGATATATTGGAATGTGGAAATGTTATCTTTCATTTATAAATATATTATATGTTATGATAATGTTATGGTTATTGGGTATTGTTTACGTATACGGGTGGTTCCATGTTAATCCTAGGGCGGGTGAGCCCGAGATAGCTCTCAAATGCATTGGGTAACATGAAGAAGGTAAACATGATGTTTCTCCTAAGAGATTTAGGTAATATACTATGATGGGTATTCCAAGTGTAACTCCCTACGTAGCTGTGATAGCTACAATGTTAATTTGATATAGATACCAAAATTAACATTTATGATTTATGATTTGTGTGTGTTATTCAGAAATCATATGCTTTCTAAAGGTATTCTTTGATTGAAATGTATAGTTTCATTGATTTTTATTTATTGAGGGGATAATATTTTAATTCCTTATTTTATAACCCTTACTGATCTTTTTTTGCTCATCCCATGGTTTTGAAATGTTTTCCATGGGACATAAAAATGAATAGGGTCAAGGATGGGATCAACGAAAATTCATGCTCTCTAAAATATGGAACTATACATGTTTCATTCTAAGAGTTATTATTTAATGAAAAAAATAGATACTGAGTAGTAGTGCCTACATGTAATATTCAAGTTGTTATATAATAGTTATGGCCTAATTCTCTAAAACTCTAAACCTGAAAATATCCTCAATGTGAATTATTCATTTAATTCAATATTATTGAATGTTATAAGGTCAGTTCGTTATAGTTGGTATCAAAGGTAATTTTAGACAACTTTAGGGATTATGAGTTTTCGTTAGACACATTGTTAGTCCCTATGTCTATTATTTTAGTTAAGTCACTATTTTATAACTTTTTTAGATCAAGGAAAGTCAGTTACAAATTGAACGAGGATGATCTAAAATGAAATTTCTATCTCTTCCTGATGACATGGTTGCAATAATTATTGCAATGTCATGTTCGGATGATTGTGAATCTTTTTCTAGCATACAACTCCCTTGCAAGAAGTTGTTTGAGATATCAAACTCCTCCACTGTATGTCGTTATCATCGTGGATCATGGGTTTCATTTAGAAAAATCCTATTTTTACAATATAATCATATTTTCAAGAATGTTTAATATTATCAAAAAAAATTCAAATATTTTACCTTATCACATGATTTTGAAGCATATTATGATTTTAAAAATGTGCATATGAAGGGGACCCCTACAAAACCTATTTATATTTTCTTTTACAAAATTGTATCTCAACACATAGTTATGTTATTTTAAAATGACCGTTAATTGAATGATTCAACTCAAATTCGGTCTGACGGTTTTATAGAAATCATGTTTAATCAGATGTTTTGAAATTATATGTCATACTTGATTATTTTCCAAAACTGTTTTTTTGTGAACACCCATCTGACCAATGTTGTACAACGTGTATTTGGATGGAGGAAGAAGATGATTTTGAATGATCTCTAAATCATTGTTTCAATGCATGGGCCTTATACCTACGTGAACAAGATGATGATAAAACCATATGGACACCATGATCACAATATGATGTTCTTCACTTTAGGTATCATTTTATTTTATCATTTGGTGGTGAAATAAGACATCAAGAATTAAGATGTTGAGAACATAATTAATTTGGATGCAAATGAGAGTTATAAGGAATCCATTGCGATTAAAACACGTTAGGGTTATTTTTGAGATTTATAAAAACGACAACACATAGGATGGCTGACAACCTGTCACATCTGGTAAGGCCACAGGAATCGAACCCACAACTGAAGGGCGATAATGACGCATTGCCTACCACTATCCTACTTGAAGTCCTTGGTTAGTATGACTTATTATTTTAGTAAAATGTTTATATGGAATAAGAATAAGTTGATTTTTAGAACTTATGCTTTATCAAATGGATATACTTAGTATAGAAAAATGATTTAGTGATTAAGTGATAAGGGTTGTTATAAAAGACATTCTCTCTTTTGAGGAAACACTATATGCCTAAGGAAGATAGAGTACTATGGGATTTCAATTGTGGAATAATGGTTGAAATTTTAGTTTGAAAGTATATATGTTTTTATTGTGGACATATGATGATTTAGTTTATTTATGAAACTGATTATACTATCATGGAGAATATGTGAATAGGTTAATTACTTTTTCAGTATGATATTTTATGAGTAACGTGTGTTATTTAGAGATAAATGATAATATTTATCTTGGAAGACTATGTAATTAAATCCTTACAAGAGTTGGGTTTCAATCTTAGAGTGGATTTATTTTGAATAATTTTATGGATAGTTGTTTATTGAATGGAGTTGGTTGAACGTTGAGTATTATTTTACATATTTTGGAGATTAAGAGCAGTTTCTATTTTTGTAAAATATTATTCTTTTTGGGTATTATCTGATCCTGCACAAAACATTTTGGTTTTAGTTGATGTCTAAAGACAATGTAAATATATAGTTCTTATTTAGTGGATTATGTGATTCTCAAGAAGATGATTCTTGTGCTTTTTATGTGACCAAGTCTTTTTGAATTCTATTTTTTGGAGAAAAGATTAATTTTTGGTAGAAACTTATTAAAGGATAAAACTCTAGTTGAAGGTATTTATATTTCCTTATGTTCTTATTAAATGTAGTAAATTAATTCCTCCAAATTATGAAAAGGAATGTAAAACAAAAACTATGTTGGTTTAAATTTCCTAATGGGAAATCAAAGACTGTTTAACACATCATAATTTTGTGATTTTTTGGTGGTTAACTTTCTCCTAATCATGATTTATATCACTCTCCCTCAGAACTTGACCATTTTTTCTCTCTTCCATATCCACGTTTTCATAAATGGAATCCTAGTTCGGGTTATCTCGGGTGACCATTGTACTTTTCTTCCTTTCTTTTAACGTGATAGTATTACAGACTCTTTTCTGATGTGGTACTTTTAGTGAAGTTTCCAAGCCCAGTTCTAAAATTATGAGGATGAAATTTCAAAAAGGGGGAAGGATGTAACATCCCTGGTAAATAAATAATTAGACACTTTTCATATTTATTAATATCTGTGAATTAAATATAAATTTTTTATGAATGGGGACAATATGTTCGATGTCGTACCCGATACGCAACCACTGGTTCCGTTGATATCTTACGTTGCACACTAATAATATAATATTATTATTTTAGAAGGTAATTAATGTCTAGTCACTATATTTTCAGGAATGAATAGAAATATGTAAAATATGATTATATATGTTTGTTAAATGTTTTTCAATGTATCCAATAAAATATAGAGGCTTAAAACGACAATGAATTTGATTTTAAGCATAATATATATTAAATGGTCGATTTACCACCTTTTAACGGAGAACCATTTTAAAATATAGTTTTTTAGCTTTAGTGCATTCTATTTTACCAAATAAAATCCTTCTTTATAATGGGGCCATCAAAATTTACTTTGTGTAAATTTTTGGAATTTTTCCGAAAAAGTTCATTTTTTAATGAATGATGAAAATATTGTATTTTAATTAAAAAATATGTTTTAATATAATTTATTTATATGGATAGATTATATTTTTAATGGTTTTTAAATTGTAGTTACAATATATTTCTACCATTTAATCCAATTTTGGTCATTGTAATTAATTTCACTTTAAAATTGGACATAAATAAGTGTCAATCTTTTGATAGTTATTGTTTCTTAAATACACTCTATTTATTTTACAATGGGAATTAATTTTAAAATATATTAATGACAATTTTGAATTTTGAATTTCTAAATATGAACATTATTTTTTAATTTGGAATATCAAATATATCTTAGGCTGAGTTTTTGGTATTTTTTTAAAAAACATCAATTTTTGATGAATAGTGAAACCACTTAGTAGTAGTTAAAATATTTACATTTTCATTTAAATAAAATTTTACCACTTCTGTGAATTAAATTTCGAAAATCTGACATACATGGTTTTTATTAGTTAGTAAAATGTGGTTCAATAAGATGAAGATAAATTTTGGTGAATAATAACGTTTGAATTATATTTACCGCGGTTAAAGGTAAATAGGGTAATTCATGGTAAAAATAATATTATAATAATTCACAATTACCTTAAGAGTTGTCCAAAACTTATTGGTTGAATCATTTACTACCATGGGCATCTTTGGTTCGATTTTGGGACCCCATTTAGCCACTAGGGATGGATAATTACACTTTAGATTAATTACCTTAAGGTAAAGGAAAAAATGACAAAAAAATATCTTTTAGTAAATTAATTTTTACAAAGGGTTATATAAATTGTATTTTTACTATAAATATTAATCAAAAATCAAAAAGTATTTCTTATATCATGTTATTTTTTATAATTTTTAGTCAACAAATAAATTAAATTATTTATGACAGAATAATGATGTAGTATATACCTCATTAATAAATGATTTAAATATATAAGATTATAAATATTAAAATGACATCAAAAACCCATCCAATTCTTATTGGATGATTTTATTTAGACCAAGAGTAATTTTATCTTAGACATTAATTAGTTTTGGACATTTATATACCGAATATTATTCTATAATAAAATAATATTTTCACACTTTCCTAAAGAGCCCCTCCTCTCCCTTATAAAAGGACACCACTTCTAACTAATTCCTCACACCTCTCAAGGCTTTTGGATTGTCCAACCTCTGCCCAATTAATCTCCCTACATCCCTCACATCCTCCTAAATGACTTAATATAGGATGAAGTCACTTCAAGAAGTTGTTTTGGTTCAAACCAAAGGAAGTTACCCAAATTAAAGGTAACAGCTTCTCTTAACTTCTTTTATTTTATTTTACTTATCCAACCCCTAAACTCTTTTTGTTCCTTTAAATTATAACAAAAACAATATACTAAATATACTAAGATTTTGTTATTATATTTATTCTAACTACAGTTACACTCACCTCCATTTAATGGGTGAAGAACATACTGTTTCTATGGATGGAAAACTAACGCCTCACGAAACTATGATTGTTCGATTATCTCCTACCACCTATCATGGTGTCCATTAAAATGGAACTATATTTATATATGATATATATTATGTTTATGTTATATTCATGCCTATGTATTTTTCTGTTATATAATACCTTTATGGTTTCCATTATGGGTAAACACGATAATTTCATTTGAGGAAGCGCAGACTACCGCCCCCTCAAAGTGATATGACTCGTTAATTCCATATGTGGGACATATAAAGGATGGATTTAATGATATTATATATGATATTATACTATAATTATAATATACCTATGTTTCATTATGTTTTAATTCCATTAAAATAATAAATAGAAATGAATGTAGTGTTCATGCGTAAGTACAGCTTACCGTCTCCATGAACGGTGCATTTCATTTCTTACCTCCAAATGGTATGTACTATTATATATATATATATATATATATTTACTGGATATATATGATATATATGATATATAAATAATGAATTTCATTTTGAATATAATGGACTTTTGACCACATGGACAACTTGTAAATATAAGGTGTTCATTATTCACTCAAGTACCAAATATCGACAAAATGAACGTTATTAACATAAATTATTAAATAATGTTTATAACATGGTAATAAGTGATATAAAAGGAATAATAAAATTGAAAAATGTTCTTAAGAAATTATAAATTAACTTCAGTTTATTATTCATGAGATTAAAGAACGATCGAGTCAAGTCGGACACGAGGTATGGGATTTTCTTATCTCACTTTTAATTTCTTGAGATTTCAATTGTTCGCCACTTATTCATTGCATGTGGTCTATTTTGTTCGGAAATTTGATATATATTATCATTATTTTCAATATTTTCATGGTATTATGTGGTTTATTTGGTGGTTATTAACTTTTTTTCATACGACTCAGTTGATTACAACATGGTAAAGGGTTTCATTTCACTTTTTATTCCCGTGAGATTCATGCAATATTTTCCACTATTTCCTTTTGTGCGGTGTATGTAATACCAATGATTGTACAATTTGTGTAATATAATTTCATTAATTAGTATTAAAATCTTTATTTTATGATCCTTCTTTCATGTGGAGTATGTTTTGTAAGTTACCAAATCGGTAAGGGATAATTTGACCCTCCTCTATTTAAAATACTTCTTTTTGTTATGTCTTTTAATTTAAATATTATTATGTTGGGATATGTTATTACTTAACCTAATTGATTTAAAATATATTACCAAGTGATTATATGATATTTTTATCTCATCCACTCATTTTCTGAATTTTAATGTGATGTTGTTAGGCTGTCGAATTTTTACAGGGGAACTTCTTAACCAAATTTCAATTCTTTGGGTTCAAATTTTATTCCTTGAATATGTAATCCTATGAATATGTGTGAATGAACTCTAATTTATATAAACTTAATATCGTCTTATATTTGGTGTATTTATATTTCTCACAAAGAATAATGTGATTTATTTATCCTTAATTTAAGGGTACCATCTTTATAAGGGATTTCATCCCAATTTACATTTCCACTGAGACTTTATTGTTTTTATGCACAAATTAACTCTTATATGGTGTATATAATGTCTTTTGACATATTATATCACGAATACCTTTATTCTCATGATATTATAAAGTTCCTATTAATATTTATTCATCAATTATTTGTATTCAAGCATCTCTCTTTTTGTTAAAATCTCTTTAACTAAAATATTGTTTTTAAATGTTTTAATGATTTATTATTAAAAAAATTTCACATTAATGACCATGTTATAAAAATTGGTTTTAGGATTTATTTATTCGAACATTAATGTTATCAAATTATAATTCATTTAAAATCTTCAATGTGGTGGGAACTTTGATTCAAATACATATTTTTAAATGTTTTTGAAATTGATTTGACAAAACATTGTTTATTTAAATACCTTGATATAATATATTGGAATGTGTAAATGTTATCATTCCATTATACATGTGTTATATGTTATGATTATGTAATGGTTATTGGGAATTTTTTATGTATATGGGTAGTTCTGTGATAAACCTAGGGTTGGTGAGCCCGAGATAGCTCCCCAATGCATTGGGTAACATGACGGAGGTAAACATGATGTTTCTCCTAATAGATTTAGGTAATATACTTTGATGGGTATTCCATGTGTAACCTTGTACATATCTGTGATAGCTACAATGTAAGTTTTATATGGATTCCAAAATTAACCTTTATGATTTAGGATTTGTGTGTGTTATTCAAAAATCATATGATTTCTTAAGGTATGTTATGATTGAAAAGTATAGTTTCATTGATTTGTATTTATTGATGAGCTAATATTTTCCTTCTTTATTTTATAACCCTTAATGATGTTTTTAAGCTCATCCCATGTTTTTGAACTATTTTTCACAAGACATAGGGATTTATAGGTTCAATTATATGATCAAGGAAAATTCATGCTGTCTAAAATATTGAACTAGACATGTTTCTTTTTAAGAGTTTTTATTTTATGGAAAAAATGGATACTGAGTAGTAGTGTCTACATGTAATAATATGGTCGTTAAGTAATAGTTATGGCCTAATTCTCTAAAAATCTAAGCTTGAAAAGATCCTAAATGTGAATTATTTATTTAATTCAATATTATGTAATGTTATAAGGTCAGGTCGTCATAGGAATAACACCAAGTATGAGTTCCATTGAAAACTCAACTTCATGATTTGGTAGAAGACCTGATAATTATTCATGAAATACATAATGAAACACTTTTACAATGTGTTTATTCTTAATTTTGAGTTTCTCCCAAACCATTTGAGATTGATAACCCTCATTAATAGGGATCAAGACCCATACAATAAATGAAATTTCTCCTATATGGTAATATTCATCCTTGCATTGATAGATGATCAAAGATTGATCTGGAATATGTAATGTAACTTCCATTCCTTTTAAATTGATATGAGATCCATATAGAGAAAACAAATTCATTCCCTATACCACATAAAATTCCATGATATGAAGGATCCCACGATTTTTAGGATGTAACTTCCCACAAACATCAACCAGAGAAGAATTATAATCTTTTGATGCGACTGTTATTCCAATAGGTGTTTTCACAGCTAACATAACATCTAATTGTTGATGTAATATGGTTATACCATTATAAAATGATTCATAAATAAAATATTGGGTGTATATATAATCAAATAAAACATTTTCTACTTTAGGGTGGATGGTAAGTGCACTTTTCATCACTTCATTATCATACACTACATCACTGATAGTGATCACATGTGAAATTCCTTTGTATTTGGACATAATATATTTCATAAATTGATCATCATCAGTAACCCATGGATTAGGGAAACAGTTTTAATAATTCCTCATTTCCTTCTACTTTTAACATTAATGAGTAGGAGGTTCATTATGTTTAGCCTTTAATCTATTCACATCATAAGCTATCATTTTCGCATCACTTCAACATTCAAATGCCTAATTACCTTCTTTTGGAAACCTAATAAATTTACTAGTCCCTTTAAGACAATATCCTCATTGTTTCTTTCAACAAATTGAGCATAAGGTAAAAATCATCTTCATTTTAGTGTTGACTATATATTTACCCTTCAATCCCATTTTTATATTCCTATCAAACTCATAGGACTGATCGGTAACTCTAATATCCATCACTACCATGATGGAACATTAAACGATTTCTTCGTAGCTATTGAATTCCCTTAAGAATAATGACCTCCAGATATATTTTTTAAATCCACTTAAGAATCGATCAATTTTTCTCTTTGGTTGGATAATAATTCCCGAAGTGTATATTGTAAATATTGTAAAATTTTCTTCATAGGTACCAATAGATTCATCATTGTTTTGAATAAGTTCATGGAACTCCTTATCCATTTTTGTTTAAATAATACGAGGAATGTACTTATTGAGAAATAAGTTTTTAAATCATCTCATTCCATGGATTCATTTTCATATTCTTTCTTGTATTGTTGATATAATTATACCATTGATCTACTTGACCATCCAAATGATTGACTATTAAGATGAGTTTATCATGTTCTAAACATTGGATAAGTGAACATATATTTTTAGTGATACTGATCTATTTTTCATCCATGAATGGATTAGAAGACATGCTAAATGATTGTGGATGCTAATTTATGAAGGATTAAACATAATATTATTCCCTATATTTCTTGTATGAATTTCCTGCATGAATCATTTCTTGGGTATGTAGTGTGATAATAGCTGCACGATTTTTAATTCTAGGACCCTTAACATTTTCTTGCTCAGGAGGACAATCATTGAATTTCCCATCACATTCTGCATTAACATGGTTCCTTCAGTTTCTAGAAATTGTGTAAAACTAAGAAGTATAGTTTCAGAAACACAAATCATAATGCGAAAAAAACATAATCAAGAATAATATTTCAATTTAGGACACTTTAGGTTTTTTCCTAGGTTATTCATGATCATTTATACACTACTAGGATTGTAACCTATAATTCAACATTTCCTTTGGGTTCTTACTATGTTTTTCCCGTCCTAGTTTTTAATGGATAGCTATACATTTTCTTCGATACCAAATATAAAAACCCATACATTAAATAACTATATTTTACATAAAATTTGATGAATATTCAATAAAACATATAAAAATTCCAGGAAAGGACCATATAGGTACTGTGGCTTTAGAAACTAGGAAACAGAGACATATTCTTCATAAGACATCTCCAATTTATAAAACTTATTTAATCATAACTAGACTCCTTTTTGAAAAATCTTACTTAATATCCTTCTTCATGACAATATTAAAAGTAACATATGAAAGTGTGAGCTCAGATGATCTGTAAGTGTTAACATGGGATATATCAATCATATCATAAAAATAATGCATAGGAATATAACATTTGGAAATCTTATCCAACATATGAATGACTGTGATATCATTCCATAAGATAAATCTTGAATGTTCACAAGAAACAATTAATGTAATACCAAAAGTCATAACATAAGACCCAAATATTTTTAGTATATATGTAACTATAGAAAATAATATTATATTAGTCAAGGATCATTTCCATGACAATAATAATAGAAAAAGTCCATTACTGAACTGAGTTCACTCCTTGTTCTCGACCTACATTACTGAACATAGATCATTTATTTTTTCAAACCACGTCTATCCCATGAGATATAAACCCCTACCCAATGAATTGGGGTGAAATATAGGTCCCAACCATATAATAATTAAATCATTCTTATGTGTTCCACAATTACATAAATCCTTCAAAAAACCCATGAAATAAAATGTGCTTCTTTAAACTTCATCCCACGATAACACAATCCATGTAAAAAATGGATTTTATAAAATTGAATTCCATCTTAAATAAAAAATCATAATAAAAATAAGGATATTATACTTGAAACATAACCCTATTAAATAATTCCATGTTATATGGAAAATAATTTTGATATAACACTTCAAATTAATTATTGTGAAAAAATATACTTTCTTCTTTAAAAACATTTTGTTTTCTCAGAATGCCATGAAATTTTAAAAGAAATGAATTTATTTCAAGATAAAAATTATATCATATATGGTAAGCTTCATGTAAATAAGGTGATATGAAAACATTAAAAAAATACATGCCACACATGTTAAAAAACATTCTCCTCATATTTGTTTTTGGAAAATTTATAAAGTAACTCGTATCAAATAACGAAAAAATATTCCTCTAATAAAAATTAAAAAAATTCACTAGTGGGTTAAATTGAAAATAATAAATTATAGAATAATATAAATAATATTACTTATTTAGGAAACATGTACATTGAGGAAATATATACCCTAGTAAATTTTTACATATAGGAAATCTCAAATAATAATGAGATTGAGAAATTATATCTTAACTTAAGTTTGATATCATTTTAATGTATTAGAAAATCCAATATAGTGATTTAAATAATTTCATTGATTTTTTTCCAAATTATTGTCATTTTTATGATATCATATACGATCATATTATCAACTATTTATTCATTACATTTCATTATTACTTGTTATTGGGGTATTAACTGCTTCAGTTGCTTATGCATGTTTTTTCAAATAAGTTCCCTTTCTCATTCCTAGGATAGGGTTATATCATTCAGAAATGATATTAACATTATATATATCGTATTTATTTAGTCAATACATTTATATAATAGTTATTTAACGAAGATCGTGTTGAATAAATCACATCGCATTATAGTGATACTAGCTCATACGTACGCACGACTGGTGATTTAATTTTTCATAGTATTGATGTAAGATGGAATATGGTTGTTTCATAATTATAATAACATCTCAGTTTATAAGTTATATTGTATTTATTACATTATAACGAAACAACTCATGAAGAGGATGTATAAGAAGAAAGAAGTTTGAATGGATTATTAGAGGAGATTACATCTTCTTCGATGTGCTTCTTCAAATCTCTTCTTAGAGCATAATAGTTGGTCTTTGAATAAGTATAGAACCTCTAGAATGTTACAATTGAAATTTATAAGGTAAAATAGTTGTTGATGGAAATTCTTGAAGTCTCAATGTGCATTCAAGTGGTGAGGGGGTGGTTCCGTTTTATAATTGAAGTGAGGTGCTCTTATGGGATCTCTAAAATGTTAATTTATAATAAAATCAAACCCCATAAAAAAACATCAAAATTAACCTAATTTGAAGATGATATTATATAAGTTATCAATATTCAAAAAAAATAATGTATTGACAAATAAATTTTTAAATTTAAAAGTAATAAGTTTTATTCACACTTAGTTATATTATTTAATTTATAACTAGGGTAACAAATATTTCAATATAAAAATGGATTCATATTTAATTATTTGATGTAAATTAGACCACCAATAAATAACACATAAAAAATTTCTACCATTTAATAATTATTATATATTTATGAACATTTTTATGTTTTTTAGATTATCTAATATATCGTTATTTTGATAAACATTCAATATTGTAAATTTTCACACTGTTCAATTCATTGATTTTTTAAAATATTAATACAGAAAGATACTTCAAAACAATTATTTTATTATATTTTTAAGAGGTACAGGTCATCTATATAATTCATTATGCATTCAAATTATCCCATATTATATTTACTTTAATATTAATAATAGCATTTATTTGTTATCTCGATTATCAAAATAATTACTACATCATATTTGGGTTATTTTTAAATATGATTTTTTTGAATAAAAATTACAAAAAAAAAATGATTAATTTTAAAATACTATATTTTGTAATAATATAGGTAGATGAATTTATATTTAGTAAAATTTAACATTTCTAATGTTATACTTATTAAATTATTAATGTGACAATTTTGAAATCACTTTAAATAAAATAATGCAAGTGTCACAATCTCTTCTATAAGCATCCAAATAGTACCTAAATCTGAAAATGGATGGTTATGTTGAGATACACTCTTAATATATGAATTTTCCAATTATTTGGTTCCTTTTATGGTTATTATAATTTTAATATTTTTTATTGATTTCTCATCAATTAATTAATATTTACATCATCAACGTATAAGTCTTTAAGCTAATTATTTATTTCTTAAATATTAAAAATAAATATTAATGATAAATAAAAACATATTATATCTCAAATAAGTATTTATAATTGAATTTATCTTTCTTATTACATTATATAAATAATCATTTGGATATTAAAAATTGAGTGAGACAAATTTAACTTTTCTTCAAATAAAATAAATTATAGGACCTAATCTCATCCAAGTGGATTCAAAAGGAAACCATTTCAACCCAAGGATTATTTAGATGTAAAAAAACTCATCAAATCACATTATGATATGTTTAAGTGTTCTTTTTTAATAGTATTATTACCATTAATTTCCAAGTTTACCCTTTTTCTGTATTAAAAAATTACCAAAGTTACTATTTATAATGTCCAAAAATAAAATAAAATTGTTTACATAAATTGAAACTAATGATTTCATAAATTGAATTCATTTTTCAAAATAAAAAACTCATAAATTGTAGTAATTAATTTAAAATTATTCTCATTGTTGAAAAGAGAGAACATGTTTTAAAAATTTAAACACATTATAAAAGATTGAAATATTATTACTTCTAAATTCCATATAAAATTAATGCCAATGAAATAAATTATTTTCCATTATAATTATTATTCTATTTATATTTTAAACCCATTTGATATTATAATCTTACTATATAAATAATTTCTATGGAGAATTTGTTTCCATTAAAATTTATTGTATTTTTACTATTCATCAAAATATGAATGTTATAGAAAAATTAAAAATGATTTGAATGTAAATTTTTATTTCCATATTTCATATAACATGTTTATTTTTTTATTTAAAATTATTAATATTTCAAAATCTTAATTTACAATGGGCTCCCCATTAAATGGAATTAAAATTTCTCTTTTAAATATAGAGGTTTTCATACATCAAACAGCGTTTATTCATACCATGTGACAAAAAGACCTATTGGTTGAATTCATAAAATATGTTATTATGTATATAAGATATATATTTCATTAATTAAATTTAATAATAGTAATTCACTAAATTTAATAATAAAAATATATAATTAATTTATATTTTTCGTAAATAATTGTTAGCAACTGACTTCACCGTAATTTTTCATATGATTGTTATGTTTATTCCCACTAACCTAATGACTAGGTCAAAATGGTCATTTTATAGAAAGTAAATCTCATGGTTTGATTATACTCATGATTATCATCAACGCAAGCTATTGAAAAATTAATTTTTTTTTGAAAAAATATTTCATATAAATATTCAGGTGTTATAATCAATGGTTTGGTAAAAGTATCGTGAATTAATCCTTGATACATGATTTTTGGAAAATTTTGAAAAATTATAAATAAAATAAATAATATCAACCCAAAATGATGTTTTCTATCTCTTGAGTGTGATATCATTGTTATGAGGCCATGCAATATTAGTATCCTCTCTACAATTCTTATTCCGACATTCATAAGAATAATTACATACATTATTACAATGAAACCCCTTAATGTTCCACTTTTCATGATTACCACTATTGGTACCATCTTGGCATGAAATTACAGAATCACAATGACCTTATTTGTAATATATGACCAACCTATTAAATCCACTTTCACAACAACCACAATCGGGGTGGCTGGTGTCGTACATTGATGACTCCACCATACTTCTATGAAGTAATAACCTAATATAGATGACTGAGTTTAAGGAAGTTTCCATGGACTCAATGTTGAATAACTAAATGTATTTAAGAAGATGAATTTATATTTTATGGCATATGATTTTTGAAAAGTAAATTCAATGTGTTTATAAATATGGGAGTTGGAGGAAGATTACAAACAATGAAAATGTTTAAAATGTTGACCATACATTTTTAGCTAAAGAAGATTGAATTTTATTCGATGTTTGTATATTATTACATTTGATCATTTTTGGGCATGACTTCATGGTAATTAATGAAAAGTGATGATACTTTTGAATAGAACTATATTTAACAGTTTCTTATGTAGGTAAATGTACTAAATGCCAAACTCATTGTCAGAAAGTTTGAATTACTATGATTGAAGATGATATTGAAATTAGTTCAAGGTTTTATGAAATATATGGATAAATTAATATAATATTATCCTTGTATTATTGATCATGATGAATAATATTTTCATAATGAAATGTTCATTGGACGATTTTATAGTGTGTTTAGGAATTTCATTGGGAATTTTAAAGAGGTTCTGATTAAAATCTTATGGAATTCTACAATAGAGATATGAAATTAAAAAATTATTCGGATATGGATTCATATAAAACATATTATGTGAATTACTATAAAAAATATAAAGGGAATAAATTTTTATTATATTATATTTCATAAAGAAAATATATTTTTAAAAATACCTCTAATATTTCAGAAATTCATTGATACAAAAAATTATTTTCAACATACCTGACCTATATGCCACAGTGGATGAGTAAATGTGGAAAAGGAACTAGGTTTCAATTGATATATATAATATTTTTTGATATGTAACATACTTTCTAGTGTGAGATGTGATGAATAGGGACAAGGAAAGCATGTGTATGTCTTTTTTTCAAACATAACTTATTTTTCTTAGAGGATGATGAAAATATTATAATGGAATTGATATGTAACATATTTTTATGATAAATAACATAATATTATGATATAAAAATACATTTTACTATAGGAAGATGATACATATTATATTTTATAAACTAAAGAGGAAAATGGAAAATGAAAGATATCACATTTCAAATAAGAGATAATTATTTATTAAATTTATATGGATTCACAATTATAAAAACATAAAGATTATTATGATTCATGAATTTCTATAATTGAATATTTTGAGGAAAATTAATAGTATAGTGTTGAGTAATGAAAAAGGAATAATATTTGAGGATATATAGACATGTCTTCATACTTTTTATTTTTCATGAATACTTTGTAGAATTGAAGAAATAGTTGTTCATAAATATCAGGGTGAAATCATGTGCGAGGGAATATAGTTAGAAAATTTAGAGAATGATATGGGAAATGAGATGTTTGTCTGTGACTGATTTGTAAACACTCATGTACATTATCACAAGTTACATGATGAATTTGTGTTAAGGATGAAAATTATTTCCAATTGATATATTTATATCATGTATTTATTTGACATATACATAAAGATTTTGGTGGGTTGATTGTTTTTAATTATTTTAGTGGATACCAAATTTTAGTGGGGTACTATATTTCTAATGGGATCCTGGGAAAACATATTGGGTTATTGTGTGTTTGGGAAGATCAATAGGTATACGATGATACATATATAAAAATAAAATTATTGATTGGATTATAGTATAGAATATTTTATCAAGATGAATAACTGATCACATGAAGGAGAATGTTTAACAAGATAGGCATAAAAATTGTTTAAATACCCTATACTAGAGGTTTATTTATTCCATTCATTTGATACAATGTATATGATTGGGTAAACTTAAAATATTTATAATTATTTTAATCAGAATTAGTGGTTCAAATAAAAATGGTGGTACAATAGTATAATAACATTCAAAATTTGGTAAAATAATAGTAATGATAGATTCCTCATCTCACCCTATTATGTGATTGCACCCATTAATGGTCCCTTGATGTGATATCATTTTCCAAGGTTACATTTTTTTTATCAAAAAATTTCATACTCAAGAGTTTTTATTTGAATTATAGAATGTGGAAAGTATAAGAGATTTGGGAACTACATTAGAGTGAATATTTACATGATATTTTTAATTATATAATGGTTTATTTTTATTCTATGATTAAAAAAATGAGTTGTTAAAGATACTAAATATGTTATTAAGTTCATGTAATGATAAAGGTTTCATTGAATCTTCTAAAGACATTTACATTGACATTAATTATTTTTAAAATAACACTCATTTTGATGTGGTTTACTACATATTTAAATTCATTAAGTTATTATTGAATGAAAACCCATATTATTTGTTAATAACAAATTTCATGGATAACTTATTATCCATGAAATTTCAATAAAGAAACACCCTTAAATTTTTTTGAAATATAAGAATGAATCTATCATACATTTTGAATAAAAATAACACAAAGGTGAAGATTAACTATAAATATGTATTCAAGATAAATATTCTATAAACAATACATTAAAAAATAATATATATTCATTATAAGAACCTCATAAATCTTGTTTGTGTGTCAAGGAAGCTTAATTGGATATCATGGGGAAAATAATTAATTTCTTAACTACACATTTTAAATAATGCATCACACTACACAATGATTAATTTAAAAATATGATTATATAATGTGATGTTAGGATGATATTAGTTTTGGAATATAATAATTCCCCCAATAATATGTTTTATGACGTCAAGGTGGAAACACAAAGAAAACCTAGAATGAATATTCGGAAGAACATCCCAAATAGATTATAAGAGAATTTTTCCCCCAAAAAATATTTGATGAGAATTTTATCCAGAACGGGACACATATTAGTGGAAATAATATAACATTTTATTCTCTAGAAACACCTTATTATACATCATGGACGAAGGTAACCCATGTTATAGTCATTTCAATTAGGAATAAAAACATTTAAATACTAGTATTTATTTAAATTTGAAATATCGAAAAATATATATAGATAATAAATGTTGTGAAACACACTATGTCATTAGTGGTAGATGTGAGTATGAGAATGAAGCTAAATCCCCCAAATGTATGCTCAAAATTAGATCAATGAAATCCGGAAATAGTAATCCACTACATTTATAATAATGATGTTAATGAGAAATAAGATAGTATTTTGGGAATTTTCAGTGCTACTGAATGATTGAGAAATAGAAAATTTTCTTTTTTAATAATATGTTAGTGTATAGAAATTGTGGGAGGCCTAAAATTAAGGTGAGAACAACTGATATAGATAGAAAATATTCTTAATAGATGCAAAATTCACATAAGAAGAAAAAAATTCCATACAAGAATATATTTTATTATTTGGAAGAATTATCTGATTTCTGAAATAAAACTTGTCACTATTATAGAAAATGGTTATATATAGATGTTAATCCCAACTCATATACTATTGTGAAAATCAAAGATGAAAAATAATGATGTAGGTGACAAAATAATATAGGTCTTCCTTAGAGTAAAAAACAAAACATGTGGGATGCAAAGAGTATTTCAATAAAGATAGGTATAATATATATCAAAACAATAAGAAATGGATTCAACATTATTTGACAGTCATTCCACACCATGGAAAACTCTAATATGTCCTTGACTATAAAATTAAATGAATTAAATACGGTTTTAAAAAAATAATCAATCTATGAGATAAATATTATGATTATTTTGTTGGTTTAAATCCTTGATGAATAAGTTGGTTGTTTTCCAATGAATGTTATCCTAACAGATGATAATGATTTGTGGAAGGTTTAGGAAAGTAGGAAACAATCCTAACAATTGTATATATATTTTTACATGTAAATATAGTGTTTTTTTAAAACTAATGTTAAACCACTAGTTTCTTATTATCCTTAAAATGATTCTATAAATAAGGATTCAACATTGAAAAATAATCCTGATAATTTTCTAAATTAATTCATTACTATATGACCATCACTGATAGAAATGTACAATAATTTGGGGAAAGAACATAAAATTGAAAAATCTTTTTTAGATGAATTATATGATCACATTCCATATAAGAAAAATTATAAACAGGAAAAACAATTCATGCTACCCTGAAAAGAACATATTTGGAAAATCAATAGTGAAGTAGGATTGAAGGGTTATAAAAAATTTATAGCTATAATGAAATAATTCACTAGGTTATTTTACATTTTTCCTCTCTATTATTCAAAATAATGAGTCTACAGAGATCCACCTTATTCCTATATTTATTTTTCCATTATATATTGAAGAGGGAATTGAAGGTGAAGAATTAAAGAAGATTACTAGTAAAATATTTGAATTCCTATACTTCTTAAATAATCAACCATCATTGGGTACATTGATAGTAATATATTTGAAATGAAATATTTTAATATTCTAAATTGATTACACAATTCAACTATTATATTAATAGAGTTCATTTTTAATGATAAAATCTATAACGATGAAGTGTATATGAGGGAATTATTTTATGGGTAGATATGAAAATAAATCATCGAAAATATTAACATTTGATATAAATCTAAAAAAGCTTATTGACATGATTAAATTTTAGTTTTACGTATGTATTTCAATTTCCCATCACTACATTGGCTTATGATTTTCTAGTTATCAGGAGTGAGTGATTGTTGATAAAAATGATTGGGAAATTAAACATACAGTTCAAGTTTTTGTATATTTTTTTTATTTTTAGTTCATGTTCATAAGAATTATAAGACTCATATTTTCATAAATCTTAGGAAAGTGATGAAAAAATTGGTATTATATTGATAAAAAATATATATTAATGTAATTATTTTTCAAATTGGCCACACTTGTTTCTAAACTAGGTTTTCCCACATATAATTAGAGTTTATTAATTTGTTATAAATTTATAAAAAATAGTTATTCCAATACCCTCTCATGTGTAGGTGACTATATCACTCATAAAAGGAGGAGAAAATTATTAGAAGAGAAAAATGAAAAAATATCAATTTTAAATTAATTAAGTTCAAGAAATAATAAGAATGTTTCCCTTAAATTTCTCATTGCATTTATTTTCAATAAGTTATAGAATTATAACACAGACAATAAGGGTGGATTGGGTCTTGAAAAAAAATTGAATTGGGGAGATTAAAGTACCCAAATTGATTCGGTGAGCTATTATTATATTTATTATCTATAGTGTTTTGACAACGAAACTAAATGTGTGTTGATGTTGTGACACAACCCATCCCCCGATACCCGTATCGTGACTACCCCAAGCCTGCCTTCCATAGGCCAGGGGATGGCGACTAGCAAAAAAGGCGTAAAACCCTAAACTAGGAAGGAATTGCCTTTATAATAGGAAACAAACACAATAGAGTATGTAACTAGAATTAAAACTCTAAGTAAAAATGTATACAAAAGAGTGTGTTGAATGTAAAGGGGTCTGAAAATACAATCTCAATAGTATGTACAATATAGCTAAAATGCTAGTATAACTGAAGTAAATAAGTAAAACAGCTACTAGATCATCCTCAGGGGTTCCTACCTGAAGGGTAGGTACTGATGGCCTCCTCAGCACTACACGTTTGTCAGTCCGCTCCGCGTGTGTCTCACCAAGTTGTCCACCACCAGGTACCGTCCAGTCCTGCAACTCTCTACCCCAATCAGCATTGTCTGTCGTCAGCAACCAACACAACGAGTTGCGGGCAATTCCCGTGTAGGGGTGAGTATAATGATACTCAGTAGGTATCCCGAGACCCTCAAGGTCTCACAAAATCCAACAAAGAGAACCACAAAACATAGATTCAACGGATAACCATTACTTAGTTATATGCCCATACATATACCTAAGTTATCTAGTAACCCATCTCAATCATGAGGAAAAGAGAAAGTCATTAACTTAGCTCTAACAAGGATTTCATTTTAGGGGTTAGTATCAAGTAACAACCCCAGCCACACTATCGGAACCTCAGCTAATGGTGTAATCCTCCTCTATCGAGCATAGTGGGCCTTCCGCGTCACATAGAGAAACTTTCCACTATCCTTGGACTGCTGAGGTACTCCTTTTATCATGTACTATGGGACTACTGTGTCACATAGTGGCTCTCCCCACCAGGGGTCTGCTGCGCTCACATAGAGGCACTACCCCTCATAGCATGTTGTGGTAATCCACTTGTCGAGTTCCTCGGGTCTTCCGCACTCACATAGAGGATCACCCCACCGTGGCCCTGCCACTTCACATGGAGGTTCTTTCCACTGGGCTAGTCGAAACACTCCGAGTCGAAAGGTCAGCAATCATCATGACTGAGCCAGCTACTAGGTCTCCGTACTCCGCACGCTCGTCTTTGAAAGGGTCCTCTCCACGAGCTACTAGTCGATAATACAACTATCACAAAGTCCCTAGTAGAAGTATCTCAAAGGTCTGCCTCATCATAGGGGTCTTATCACAATAGACGGTGCGTCATTTGGACTTCCAGTCAGTTAATTTTTGGCATTTCCGTCCAAGGGAACCGGCTGGTTTTTAGGATCAAACCAACTTGTCCATAATTCATCTGTATCCCAACCTCATGTGGGATATTCCAAAAGAACCATATTGCTCTAAGATTTCCATCGCCATTGATAGTTCATCGATCTGACACCTGTAGCCCAAGATACGGGCGAAAAGGTGTATTCGGGATAATTATGTCCGGATTGGGGTCTGACCCGGTCTGTGGGTCCAACCCGGCCCTGAAGGGAGTGGCCCGGACTGAGGTGTGGCCTGACCCGTGATGGTGGCCCGAACTAAGGGGGTGGCTTGGCCCGAAGCCCGTGACGGTGGCCCAGCCCGTGATAGTGACCCGGCCAATGATTGTGACTGTGATGGTGTCCCAAAGCCCGTGACCGTGACGGTGACCCAGCCCGAAGCCCGTGACCAAGACGATGGCCCAACCCGTGATGTGGCCCAGTGGGAGACAAGCGAGGGGGTGGCCCGGCCCGTGATGGTGGACTGACCCGAGGGGGTGGCTTGGACCGAAGGTGTGGCCCAGGTGTGAGACGAGCGAGGCGGTGGATTGGACAAGGGGGTGGCTTGGCTCGAATCCCGTGGTGGTGGCCCGACCCGAGGCGTGGCCCAAGCGCGACGCCATGGGGGTCTACAGTAGCTGCGACAAGGGGGAGGTGCCCACCGCCCTAGCTTCGCGAATAGCTTTTTCATTCGGGTGTGAGCCGAAACCAGCGCCTGGTGGCGTTGGTCTAGCACACGTGCGACCCAATGGGGTCCCACTCCTCCCGGCTGTCAGAGCAGCCAGCCGCTCCCCCTAATCTGTCGCGGCCAGCCCTGGTCGCGGCTCGCGTACTCTGCGTGGTGTGACGTCATCGCGCCTCCTCCACCATGCATCATCTAGGCCATGGCCTCCAGCAACTCTATGCGGCGTAATGGCACCACACCTCCTCCGCCACACACCAGCATGGTCACTGCTCTCCTTTCGTGCGACATGAAGGTGTCGCGCCCTCTTGGAGACCCAGTGGCTGTGCGCCTCTAGTTTCTCCACGGATGGTCTCACTCCAGTTGCATTGATCCGCCTCAATCGTTATCAAATGAGAACAAACAAAGGGGGAGGGTTGGGCCATGTTCGTGCTGTCCGAGCCCTCCACTTAACATTGATATCAATCGGCATGTCTCAACCATAATTTGACTGGTGAAGAATGGGAATAAATTCAACTCAAACCCCTACCTCTCCTATCATTCATAGACAGTGGAAGGATAGGAATGGAAGATGTTGATTCGTTGATACCGGGAAGCATATATGGTAGGAAACAGAGGAAGAAGCATCATCACCTTTCTTTTCGGGCGATGGTTTCATCCCTTGATTGAAGGTTCTTCATTGGTAGAGGAAGCATTCTTTATGGGAGAATTCCTTCTCTCCCCAAATCTCCACCATGATACCAACAAATAATAATAGATTAAGTTGTCTATTATTTGTTGGCGCAGAACATTGAATTCATATGTTTAATTAAATGAAACAACTCATCAAATTAATGGGTGGTGTTAGCTCGAAAAATTAAAGGTAGAAGGTGAAGAGTTTCATCCTCTTTTATGGGGAGTTAGGGGGGGTTAAAGATCGTGTGGGAACCACCAAGGATATCCTCTTAAGGGAGGTTATGTGCGGGTGGTCCCCACATCCATAACCTCTCATGGGATGTTATGGTGTGGTGGGCCCCACCACTAACCTCTTCATGGAGCTTTTAAACACCACAAATAAAAAAAGTTAACAATTTATTTTTATTCAATTTAATTAAAAACCCCAATATCTAACTTCCATTCTTGTCAGAACGCAACTGCGGTGAAGGTATCACTAAGCAATTAGCGAAGCTACGAGCTCAGTGGTGCCCTCATATTTCAATTCCGATAACCGGTTCAAAAGATATAAAATCTTGCACGTACGTTTACTAAACATACCTGAGAAAAACTTCAGAAATTTATTCCGGGCACACAGGGCCTCGAAATCAAGTGCTCTAAATTTTCGTGGACTAGTAAAATTCCCATAAGTTTAAGAAAAAAAATTCAACAGAATTTCTGGGTATTTACATTCTCCCCGCCTCAGGGCTTTACATCCATATAAGCTACAAAATTAACTATAGAAACAAATGGGGGTAATAAACACACATCTGAGCCTCCTGCTTACATTTTCTCTTCTAGAGGTTCACGTGCTGTCAGCGTACATGAACCAAAGGTATCAACCATCTATGTAGGACCTGATCCTATCGATCCCCAATCTCCACTGGAATATCCGTGAAAGTCGCCCCGTCATCGTTTTCCAGCTCCCTATAGTTGATGATGTGGGAAGGGTCATTCACATATCTCCTCAGCTGAGATACGTGGAAGACGTCGTGCACCCGGTGCAACTGAGGTAGAAGAGCTAGGTGGTAAGCCACCTCACCTACTTTAATGATGGCCTGGAAAGCTCCGATTAATCATAGAGATAACTTTCCGCCTCGGAAAATTCTCTATAGACCTCATCGAGATGAGACCCGTAGAAAGATGTGGTCGCCATCCTCGAACTCCAGAGGTCTCCGTCTCCTGTCAGCATATTACTTATGCCTACTATGTTCATTCTTCATCCACTCTTGGATGATGTGAACCTTCTCCGTGTTAGCATGTACCATCTCTTGTCCCACTAGTGTTGACTCCTCTGGGTCTGTCCATCACAGTGGCGATCTGCAAGGTCAACCATACAAGGCCTCGAAAGGTGCCATACCGATGGTGGAGTGATAGATTTTGTTATAAGAAAACTCCACCAAAGGTATGTGATCCTCATAGCTGTGACCAAAGTCGAGGAAACATGCACGGAGCATGTCCTCGAGAGTCTGAATGGTTCGCTCAGTCTGACCATCTGTCCGAGGATAGAAGGCAGTGCTCAGACGTAGCTGCATCCCTAAAGCCTCCTTTAACCCCTTCCATATCTGAGAAGTAAACCATGAGTCATGGTTAGAGATATTAGAAGAAGGTAATCCATGAAAACGCACAATCTCTTGCACATAGTGGAGTCTCAAGCTCTCTACTGAACCCTGCTCTCTAATCGGTAGGAAGTGGGCCGACGTAGTGAGTCAGTCAACCAATACCCATATCGAACCATGACTCCTAGATGTACGTGGATGACTCTTCATGAAGTCCATGGATATCCCATACCACTTCCGCTTTGGGGCCTCTAAGGGCTGGACCAATCTTGCTGGTACCTGGTGCTCCGCCTTCACTTGCTGATAAGTGAGGCATCGTTAGACAAACTCATCTACTTAATTCTTCAACCTGGCCTCCAGTGCAATCATCGAAGGTCCTGGTACATCTGTTCCACTCATAGATGTACCAAAAGTGACGAAGTTAGGAACTCCCTCAACACTTCCTTCTGAAGTGCTAGTGGTACCATGGTATGTCCTCTAAATAGGATGATGTTCTCCCCACCATCAAAAAATTTATCAGGTTCCTACCCTATGGATATCTGAGCACGTCGCGTCTCACAGTCAACGTCTACATCTTGTGCCTCCCTTACTCACTGAAGAAGTGAAGGAGTGACTGTGAGAGACTATAGAAAGGCTTCTCCATCTTTATCAACAATGGATATCAGCAATTCAGCTAGACTCTCTGTCGCCTCTCCTAGCATATGAATGCATGATCTCTGGCAGAGAGTATCTTCTACAATGTTCCCCTTCCCAGGAGTATAGAATATCATTATTTCATAGTCCATGAGGAACTCAAGAAAACGCTGCTATCTCAGGTTCATGATATTCTGTGTGAAGGTATACCTGAGATTCTTGTGACCAGAGTAGACTGTGAAATGATCGCCGATCAGATAGTGTCGCCACATCTTCAAGGTAAAGACCACTGCTGCTAACTCCAGGTCATGAGTAACACAGTTCTTCTCATGTAGTCATAGATGCTAAGAACCATACACGATCATAGCTTACTCTAGCATCAAGACACACCCATGTCCGGTCCCTAATGCATCACAGTAGTCTATGTACCCTACGCCCTCCTCTGGAAGCCTCATGATGGGGGTACTAGCAAGCCTCTACCTCAGCTCCTGAAAGCTTGACTGGAATCTCTCCAACCACCCGAAGGGTTTCCCCTTCTTTGTCTAGGCATATAGTGGTGATACAACTCCGGAGAAGTCTGGAACAAACCGCCGGTAGTATCCATCAAAGGCCAAGAATCTACGTACCTCTGTCACACTCCAAGGTCACTCCCAAGCATGTACCTCCTCTATCATCACTGGATACACTACAAATCCATCCTCCGAGATGATGTGTCCCAAGAAGTGAACTTCACGAATCCAAAACAAGCACTTCGAGAGCTTACCATAAAGTTGGTGCTCTCAGAGTGTGTCCAGTACTACCTGCAAATGGTAGGCATGCTCCTCCTTAGTAGTCGAGTAGATCAGAATGTAATCGATGAAGAACATGAAAAGGAGATCGAGGTATGGCTAGATGATCTTGTTCATGAGACAGATGAAAACTACTGTAGAATTGGTTACACCGAAGGAAATTACCAAAATCTCATAGTGGTCGTACCGACACCTGAAGGCCTTCTTCTGCACATCCTCGTCTCGAACTCTGAGCTGGTGATAGCCTAATCTAAGGTCTATATTTGATAACTGCTATGCTCCCTTGAGCTGATCAAAGAGGTCTTCAAACCTCGGGAGTGGGTACTTTTTCTTCATGATCACCTAGTTCGGGCGACGGTAGTTGACACAAAACCTCAATCTCTCGTCCGCCTTCATGGAAAATGGAATCAGGGCTGCCTAAAGAGAAACACTGTGTTAGATGAATCCCTCTCCCTGTAAGTCCTACAGCTATACCCGCAACTCAAGAAGCTCAGCGAGAGCCATTCGATATGATGGAGTAGATATCAGTGTCGTCCCAAGGAATTGGTCAATGCCAAAGACCACCTCTCTGCGAGGAGGTAGTCCTGGAACATCGTCCAAGAATACATCTGCGTACTGGTCCACCACTACAGGATAAGTTGGACTCTCCAGATCAACTGCTCTGAGTGTAAGGTAGGCCAACTGATGAGTGAAATGTTGCACCCTCCTCCGAGTAAGTCTGTCCTAGGATGCAAAGGTTCCCATCTCGCATGTGAAGGTAAACTCTATCCCATCAATGCGGACACACCGCCCTTTGCACCTAATACAGTCAATTTGATCATAGACTATAGGTTTCGAGTCCATACCCAAGATGACATCGTAAGTCCTCGACGCCACTACGAGGAGAACCTATTCAAAGATCTCGCCTCCTAGAGTAAGCTCACACTACTGACACCAGTGTTTAATCCTCAATTATGCTCTTATAGGAGTCTCTAGCCATAAGGATTGAGCCAGCCTCTCTATCCGAATCTCTGAGCACTGAACGAGGGTAGTGGATATGAAAGAATGGATGGAACTTGTCTCTATAAGAACTAAAATTATGGTGCAGTAAACACAGATCGTACCTCGAACCATCTCTGTATCCCCATGGTTGTTGGCCTCAGCTCCCTAATGCTAAGCTCTCCCCAGTCCACCCACTCCCTGCAGTCGGGGTGTACCTCCTGGTGGTGGTTGATGTAGCACCTTGTAACGTCGTCCACTGCTAGTTTCTCGACCAGTTCCTTTTCCACATCCAGCTTCACCCTATAAACCACCTCCAACAAACCTCTACCTCTTCTTGGGAGGCCCCTCAACTGTCTATTGATCATCTAAAAGGATGGTCGGACAATCATGATCCTTGTGACCCTACCCCCCACATGAGTAACACCGCCTTCTCTCAATAGGTATGTCACTGCCTCATGTGCCCCGCACATCAGATCCTGAGTCTTGTGGTCGTCCACCCATGGGTCTGGTCCTCTTGGGCCTCTACTTTATCTGTCTACTTCCATCTACAGAAGATTTCGTTGTCTCTTGACTAGTTTTGGGTCTCACTGCTAGTGACTACTCACCAAGGAAACTCTTCACTATGAGGGATCTCTCTAACACCCCTACCTGCGTCGAGATGCTAAGGGAGATCATCGATGCCATGATCTCTTGCCTGAACCCATGCTTGAAGGTCCTAGCCCTGAAGAATGGGTCCCATACCATATCTGTGGAGTAGCGGGAGAGGTCTGTGAACCTCGCTGAGTACTCCTATACTTTCATGGTTCCCTGCTACGGATGAAGTAGCTCCTATATCTGTACCACACGAAGGGTGGATGGTACAAACTCTTCCTGGAACAGGCTCTCGAAGTCTGTCCATAGAAGTGTCGTGTCGTCGTGGACCTGGAGCATCAGGCTCCACTATATTCCTGCTTCTTTTTGAAGGAGACTCACAACAAGAATCACCATGAGGTCTGCTGGGGTCCCTACCAGCCTGAAGACTCTCACCACATCCTACAGCCAATCCTTAGCCTCTTGTGGGTCCATCTCTTTTTTCAACCTGGGTTTCCTCTGGCATTGGAACTCATGCAATGCGCTCAAGCGGCAGACATTGTCTGCTTCTAGGGCTGGTGGCATCGGTGGCACAATGCGAAGCTGTAATGAAGGTGCCTCCATTGTGAAAGGGCTATGCACTGAGGCCTCGTTGCTTAGTGGGATGTCAGTACATAAAAATATCGGGGCTCTAACTGGTCATCCACACGGAGGAATCCTAAATGAAATAGATGCGACATGGTCAGAAGATTATACGTGGTGAGCTGACCGGGTTGAGCTGATTTAAAGAATAGCTTTTGAATACACGCACACAATCAGTGTTTTCATGCACTATGTCGAAAATTAGAAGTCATGATCCTGGTGTATGGATACGTTGTCCGCCACACCAACACAGCAATCCATGAACTGAAAACCTCAATTAGTACCCTTAACACTATTTCGTCATAGAAAAGAATGATCAGAGTACTATGTTCTCCAGTGAAACCGACTCCTATGATAAAAATTTTTCACAAACAATCTCCCGGGGCCCATATCGTGACTACCCCAATCCTGCCTTCGATTGGCCAGGGGCTGTCGACTAGCACCAAAGGCGTAAAACCCTAAACCAGGAAGGAATTTCCTTTATAACAGCAAACGAACACAACATGGTATGAAACTGGAAGTTAAACACTATGTGAAACTGTATACAAAAGAGTGTGCTGGAAGTAACAGGGGCAGGAAATACAATCCCAACATTAAAGTAAAATACAACTGAAATTCTAGTAAACTGAGGTAATTAAGTAAAACAACTACTAGATCATCCTCTGGGCTTCCTACATGAAGTGTAGGTACTGATGGCCTCCTCAGCACTCCGCATCTATCTGTCTTCTTTGTGTACTTATCAACAAGTGGTCCACCTTTGGGTACCGTCCAGTCCTGCTACTCTCTACCCCGATCAGCGTTGTCCGTCATCTGCAACCAACACGACGATGTGCGGGCATAGCTCTTGCAGGGGTGAGTATAACAATACTCTGTAGGGACCATGAGAGCCTCAATGTCTAACAAAATCTAAAAAGGAGAACCACAAAGCATGAATTAAATGGATAACCATTTCTTAGGTATATACCCTTACATATACCGATGTTACCTAGTAACCCATCTCAATCATGAAGAAAACACAAATACATTGACTCAGCTCAAACTAGGACTTCATTCTAGGGGGTAGTATCATGTAACAACCCGAGTCACACTATCAGAAACAAAGCTGATGGTGTACTCCACCTCTATCGAGTATGGTGGGCCTTCCACATCTCATAGAGGTGCTTCCCACTATCCTTGGAATGCTAAGGTACTCCTCCTGTCGTGTACTGTAGGTCCGCTACATCACAAAAATGCGCTTCCCACCAGTGGTTTGATTCACTCACACAGAGGCGCTCCCCCCTCGTAGCATGCTGAGGTAATCAATGTGTTAAGTACCCTGGGTCTTTCGTGCTCACATAAGGGTTCTCCCCACCGTGGGGCTGTCACATTACACATAAGCACTTCCCACTGGGCTAGTTGAAACACTCTGAGTCGAAAGGTTAGTAGTCATCAGGTCTCATCCAACTACTAGGTTTCCATACTCCGCTCGCTTGTCTCCGGGAGGATCCACTCCACGAGCTATTGGTTGATACTCTAACTATCACAAAGTACAAAGTAGAAGTATATCAATGGTTCACCTCGCCATAGGGGTATTATCGCAATAGACAACACATCATTCAGATGCCCAGTCTGTGAGTTTTTGGTAATTCCACCTCAGGGGTCCGGATGGATTTTAGGTTCAAACCAACCTAACCATACTTCATTTGCATCTAAACCTCATGTGGGATATGCCAAAAGAACCTTCTCTCTCTATTCTTTCCATCGCCGTAGACGGTTCATCGATCTGATACCCGTAGCCCAATATATGGGAGAAAAGGTGTATTCATGCTAATTCGGTCTAGACTGGGGTCTGACCCGGTCTGTGAGTCCGACCCGGCCCTGAAGGGAGTGGCCTAGCCTGAGGGGTGGCTTGGCCTGTGATGGTGGCCCAACCTGAGGGGGTGGCCCGACCCGATGGCAGGGCCTAGCCCGAGGTGGTAGCCCTTCCTGAATGCGTGGCCCGAATGGAGGGGACGGCCCGACCCGATGGCGTGGCCCGGCCCGAGGGGGCGGCCCGACCCGATGGGGCAGCCTGACCCAATGGCAGCCTGATAGCCCGGATGGTCCGACGGCCCGGTCGGCCTGGCGGAAAGATCAGCCTGGCGACCCGGCATCCCAATGGGGGTCCTCCTTAGCCATGACCAGGGGGAGGCACGCACCCCTGGCTTCCTGAACAGCTTTACCGTTTGGGTGTGAGCCAAAATTGGTTCTAGGTGGCGCCGATCCAACACACGCATGACCCAATGAGGTCCCTCTCCCTGCTGGATGAGCAGCCAGCCACTCCCACTGCTCTGTCAAAGCCCGCCCTAGCTACGACTACCCATCTCCGCACGGCGCGACGGCACCACGCCTCATCCGCCATGGCCCGACCTGGCCACGTCCTCCAGCTCCTTCGTTCGGGGCACCGATGCTGCGCCTCATCCACCGTGGCCCGGCATGGCCACGGCCCCCTACCACCCTCCGCGTAGTGAGATTGCGCTGCACATCTCTGCCACGTCCTGCCATGGCAGCTGCTCTCCTTCCGCGCAGCACGACGGTGCTGCACCCTCTTGGCGACCCGACAACCTTGCGCCACCAGTTTTTTCATGGCCAGTCCGACACCAGTCGCGTTGCTCCACCTCCATCGTTATAAAACAAGAAAAAACAAAGGGGGATGGTCGGGCCATGTTCGTGCAGTCCGGGTCCTCCACATTATGATGCTATCAATCTGCATATCTCAACCATAATTTGAACGATGACAAACGGAAATAAAATCAACACAAACCCCTACCTCTCTTTTCGTTCATAGACGGAAGAAGGAGAGGAATGTCGGATGTCAATTAGTTGACGCCTGAAAGCCTCAAGAGCAGGAAATTGAAGAAGAAGCGTCATCGGTGTTCTTTGCAGGCAATGGTTTCATCACTTGACTAATGGTTCTTCGTTGGCGGAGGAAGCGTTCTTCATTGGAGAATTCTTTCTCTCCCCAAAGCACCACTAAGTTACCAAACAAAAATAATAGATGAAGTTCTCTATTATTTGTTGGCATAACCATTAGAATTATTATGTTTAATTAAATGAAACAACTCATCTAATTAATGGGTTGTGTTAGCTTGAATAATTAACAGGGGAAGGTGAAGAGTTTCATCCTCTTTTAAGGGGAGTTAAGGGGGGGTTAAATATTGTGTGGGCCCCACCAAGGATATCCTTAGAAGGGAGGTCATGTGCAGGTGGGCCCCACCAATAACCTCCTCTTGGAGCTTTTGACCACCACAATTAAAAAAATCTAACACTTTATTTTTATTCAATTTAATTAAAAACCCTAATATCTAACTTCCATTCTCTTCAGAATGCAACTGTGGTGAAGGTCTCACTACGTAGTCACCGATGCTGCGAGCTCAATGGTGCCCTAGGATTTCAATTACGATCACTGATTCAAAAGTTAAATAATCCCGCTCGTACGTTTACTGAACGTACCCGAACAAAACATCAGAAATTGATTCCGGACACATCGGGCCTCGAAATCAAGTGCCATAAATTTTCATGGACTCATAATATTAACATTAATTTATAAAAAAAAATTCCACGGAATTTATGGGTCGTTACATGTTGGGTGATGGAGAAAAAATCATCCAAATGTAGAATATAAGCATGTTTTCAATAAATTTATGGGTAATGGAAAGTGAAGCTACTTATTAGTGTGAGTCCTTTTACATTTTATTATTATTTAGATAGTTTTCTTGAGAATCAATGAAAAATGTTGGTTCTAATGAATAGAACTATCTACAATAGTATATAGAGGAGTTATAAGTTATGGTTATTGAATTGGTTACATAACATATTAACTGTTATTAAAGAATAATCTAATATAAGTTCAATGTTCTGATAAATATCTGCATAATGTTGTGAGAGATCATCCATTCTGTTTTAAGCTTAGAACAATATATATTCATAAATTAATATCCTTTGGATGGAATTCAAGAGTTATTAGATATTCTATTCCGGAGATTGAATTAGTTCACAATTAATTTGATAGAATTTTGGAATTTAGAGTTGAATTTATAAAATTATCAATGTTTGGATTCATGTATAATATATTGAATATCTTAGAGTTTAAATACTTTAATAAATTAAATATCATTGATATTTTATTTCATATGAAATATATATTTTCAATCCCTCATAAATTCCAAAATATAATTGATACATTACCTATTTTCATTGTGTATAACATATTTTCCATATAGAATTTGTAAATGTGCCAAAATTATTAGGTTTCAATCGATTAAAATTATATTTTTCTACATATAACAAATTTTACGGAGTGCTAACTACATAAAATGGAAACGTAATGCATACATAAAAAATTTATTCATGCGTAACATATTTTCCATGAAGGATGATAAAAATTTACCAATGGATTTGATACAAAACATATTTTTATGATATATAAAATATTGTATGTTACATAACATATTATTCCTGAGGAATATGATAAGTAATATATTTTATATTTTATGTTAAAAATGTAAAAGTAAAAATCTCACATGTTAGATATGATACAATTATATAGCTTACATATATATTGAAGCATTAGTGAAACGTGAGTTTTATAAAAACTATTGATTTGAATGAAAATTATAATCTAAGGTAAATTAGGATCATATGATGAATAATATTTTATTAAAAGATAAAATATTCAGGACTCATTTTAATCCATGAATGATACATTGATTTAAATAAGATTAAGAGAAATTATAACAAGGTTATAACTATAATATTAATTTTATATTTAAAATATTGGCATTTGAAAATCCAAATTTGTTGTTAGAGATGATTGAATATATTGAAAAAATATGTGGATTTTTTTGTTTTTATTAAATAGGTAAAAAATTGATCGCCAATTTAAGATTATTATTGAAAATTGCAAATTTGAGAAGAATAGTTCCTAACATTATAGAATAATAGATGTAACACCCTAAGATTTTATGAAAAATATTCGTTTTAATTTCATTAATGTCTTGTGTTGTATGCTATACCAAAAGGAGCTTTCACAACACGCATCCCTGACATGCCTTGCATTACATGCAATCACGACCTTCCTCGATAGCGTGTGTAGTACGCAATAACGAGTTTCACTAAATGAGATATTATTATAATATTATTATGAACTAGTTGTTATGAATAGTAATACCCACTTTTTGAAATTTTATAAATTTTATCTTTAAAAATGGACTTCATTTATGGATTTTTAATATCAAAATTATCTTAGGGTGAAATTTTTGTACTTTTCAGATAACTTTCATATTCTGATGAATAGTGAAAATTACTAAATTTTAATTAAAAACAACTTTTTTAATCGAAATAATTAATAGTGATAAATTATTAATTTTAGTGGTATTAAATTATATTTAGAATATATTTTTACAATTTAATACAATTTTGGTCTATGGTTGTAATTTCACATTTAATCCAGACATAAACAAGTGTCAATCTTTTGATAGTCATTAAGAACACGCTATTTGTTTTGATGACGGGAATTAATTTTTAAATTAATTAACGTAACTAATATGTTATGAATTTTGTAAAATAGACATCATTTTTGAATTCATAATATCAAATATAACTTAGGCCTAATTTTTGGTATTTTTCTGGAAACTTTCATTTTTTTGATGAATAGTGAAACCACTAAGTGGAAGTTAAAAAACTGAATTTTTTAATAAAACTTAATTTTACCGCTTCTGTGAGTGTAATTTCAAAAATCCGAGAGACATAGTTAATATCAAGGACTAAAATGTGGATCAATGAGATGAAAATAATATTTGGTGAATAGTGGCTTTTTACTTTTTTTACCACGGTTAAAAGTAAATAGGGAAATTGAGGGTAAAAATGATATTATTATTACCCTAACACGTGTCCAAATTATATTGGATAAATGTAATTAGACAAAAAAAAACCTTAGGAATAAAATATGACCATTTAGGACCACTTGGATTAGATTAGGACATTTATTATTAATTTATTTAATGAAGTGTTAAAATAGTTAAAATCAAAGTTTAATAAGTAAATAATTATTAATATAGGGTTATACATAACATAAATTAGACTATAAATATTTATTAGAAAGCTAAAAAGATTTCCTATATAATGGTATTTTTTTTAATTTTTAGACATTAAATAATTTAATTTATTTATGAAACAATGATGATGATGTAATTATCTTATTAATGAAATATTGACATTATTGATGTCATAAATACCCAAATAAATGTAATTTGAGACTTTTTATGAATTACAATATTTTTTTAGGTTAATATAATATATTATTATTGATTTATTTAACTTTTTTCTAAATAATATTTCTGTTATAATTTTCACCAAAATCAATTACTAAATAGTGTCAAAATTGACATAAAATAGTTTTTAAAACAAATATTATATTATTAATTGTTATTTTATTCCTAAAAATCTATGGTTATGACAAATTACTTAGATAAGGTTACTTATATTAATAATAAACAACTTGGGGTTCGTTTTCCTTGTTATAGTAAGTGTATTATCCTTATAGTGTAAGAACACAAAAAGACACAGTAAAAGTAAAATTATCTAACTTAACGTTAAATCTAAATGATAAGGTTAAAATATTAAACTAAACATGTCTAAATTATATTTTATGAGATTATTTCGACCCATCCCCACCTTAGAATCAAAATAACTCAATTTGGAGCTATTAAAAACCAAATATGACTTTATAATAAAATAATATTTTTAGTTATTCCAAAGGTGCCCCTCTCCTCCCTTATAAAAGGGCACCTCCTACCTCTCTTCCTCACACCACGTTGAGACTTCATGCTCGTCCAACCCCTACCAATTTATCCTCTCCACTTCCCTAGAGACATCCTAGAGGTCCTGGTTTTCTTCAAAGACCAATTTTAGTTCCCTAAAAGGATGTCTCAAAGAGGCGCTTCAAAGTAGAGGTAATGTCCATTACCAATTCTTTCAACATTATTTCTTCTTCCACTTATTATTCATTAGATGTTTCATTATGAAGTAATAACATCAGTATCCCTCATATACTGATATGTTATTATAAGTATTAAACATCCCTATTTCACCATCTATCCATCCTATGGAATACAAAATCACCGTGCGTGCGTACGTACAGAATACCGTCTCCACACCGTGGTGTAATCTATTTTCCACCAACACCTTAATTGGATAGGTATAATGGTGTAAATAATAACTATATATGATTATTTTAAAGTTATATTGATTCTGAAATATTATACATAAACTCTAATACAATTCCACAATCATGGGAATGATATCATCGCTCGTGCGTACGTACGGACTACCGTCTCCACGACGCGATCAGATTGATTCTTCATGTTAACCATTCATGAATGATTATAAAGTATATATAATAAGTAATAATTACATATATGACATAATAATGATTATGGATTTATTTATATATAGATTTATGCAATCCAACTAATTCCATTCAATTCAATGAAGAAACGAAAACAACGTTCATTCGTACGTACGGCCTACCGTCTCCATGAACGGTGTATTTCTTTCCATTTATCGATCTGTTATATATATGTATATTCTGAATATATATTATATATAAATCTTGTTTTATATTCTGAAATTAATTAATCATTATCTAAGTAATCATATGAATAATTAGAGGTCAAAACACGGACGATAAATAAAAATATTTTACCCAAAACGCTCTTTAACATGGAATTTATAAAAGAACTGGTAATATAATGTCATAAGTGAACCATATATGATATCATAACAATGAATATGATTCTGTAATAAGTAAATGACATTATTTAAATCATTATACATGAGTTTTAGATACTTACGAAGCATATCAGACCTAAGGTAAGGGATAATTATTCCAATCTAATTCTTATCCGAGATTGTTAACTCATAAGTATTTACTGGGGGTTATGTTTATTATCCATGTCCATATGCTCTCAAAATGTTCTCATAAAATGTTTACTTTCCTTCCATTTATGTTTGAGACATTTTTACCCTTTTCTTACTTTTACCACATCGTATGGAAGGAATATTTCTTTTGTTTACCATACGAGTTACTTTTTGACTTTTCCGAAAAAAGTATGAGGATATTTTTATTTTTAACTTATACGGCATGAATAGATTTTTATGTTTTTATAAAGCCTTGTTTTCATGAAGCTTATTCCAATATATTTAATGACTATTTTCAACAAAATCTTTTATTTTAAAATTGCATGACATTTTGTGAAAAGAAAATGATTTTGAAGAAGAAAGTATATTTTCCTCAAGAATTCATTTCAAGTGTTTTATCAATACCATTTTTCATATAAGATGACATTATTTCATATGTGTAAATTTCAAGTATATTGTATCTATGATTAAAATGGTTTCACTTTTCTTATTATGAAATTATATCAATTTCTTTTATATGGATTACGTGATGATGGGATGATGTTTATGAAACCCATTTTATTTATTGGGTTATTATGAATGATGTATGTTTATTTTGTGGAAAAAGTAAGAATTATTTTATTATGAGATGGGTGGGACCTATATCTCCCTCCAATGCATTGGGTAAGGATTTATATCTCATGAGATATACATGGATGGAACGGTAAGTTAATCCGGTTCAGTGTTACAGGACTGAAACAAGGAGTGAACTCGATTCAGAAAGGGACTTTGTCCACTAAGATAGTCTTGGCAGCAATGTCTTGGCTACTATGGAAATCATGACATGTTCTGAATGGATTCCACAATTACATGTTTTAATCCCATTATATTTTATCAAGGTTGATTTTCTATTATGATATATTCCTTACATACTTCCACAATTTATGTATTTGCCCATGATTTCGATGTTTAAATTTCATGTTAAAGTTTTTGCTTCCAAATGTTTATGGATTGTTTTATGTTATCCATGTTTTCCCTTACTAAGATTTTGAGCTCACCCTTTTTGTGTTTTATTTTCCCCAGGAAATAAAGAAATGTTTTAGGTAAGGAAACAAAAAAGGGAAGATCGTTATGGGAGTTGTTGAAGATATTTCAACCTGATTAGAAGGTTATATTCCGAGTTTCCAAAGACACTAAACTATTACGGTCCTTGTGTGTCTGTTTTTGTCATGTATTAAGTATTCCACATATTTAATGTAATTTCCATGTATTTCATGCTTTGGGTCTCTACAATTGGTATCAGAGGAAAGGTTTAGTCAACCTTTGGAATCTAGGATGTGAAAAATTTAGTGATATCCCTATTGATATTTCTAAGGTATGTCTAGGGATGTCCCTAAGGATAAGTATACGTATATGATATAGTCATAGAACTATGGTAACGATCGTAGAATTTAAACTAAGATGTTAGATATTGAAGGTACTCCCCCTTTATTATTATTTTTTCCCTAGCATGATTTTGTCTCTCATACTATTCTTTTTGGGTTATAGACGATGGCTGGAACCCTAAGGAACCGTGTTGATCAATGTAATGGAAAATGTAATGATTTTCCCTCGGAACAAACAAATGTTATGGGAGATGGAGTTCAAAATATTACCGCTATACTTACACAAGATATGAATAAATATTGACTTCCAAATGAGTAGTGAAGGGAACAATATTCTATTGAGTCCTTCATAAGGAAACATCCACCTTCTTTCAGTGGGTCTTTTGATCCACTTTTTGCAGAAAAATGGATCAGTACCACTGAAAAGATATTTTTAGTTCTTCAATGTTCTGAACATGATAAATTCAACTTATCAGTATATCATTTGGAAGGTGAAGCTGATCAATGTTGGAATCTTATCAAGAATACAAGGGCAAGAGATGAAATTGAGTCCATGGAATGGGACGAGTTCAGGAACTTATTTTTCAATAAGTACTTCCCTTGTATTCTTCGAACAAAGATGGAGAAGGAGTTTCTTAAACTAAAGAAAAAGGATGATAAATCTGTTGGTATATACAAAGTTAATATTACAAGGCTTTCAAGGTATGCATCTGTCTTTATCATCCTACCTAAAAGTAAAATTGATCGATTCTTCAGTGGCTTAAAACCAAATCTTTTAAGGGAATTAGCTAGAAGAGACTTCGGTAACTATGAAGAAATTGTGTGTTGTACTATCAAGGTAGAAATGGAAGTTGGTGTTAAATATCCATCTCATGGTTTTTACAAGAAACGAAAGATGGAGTTCAAGGAGAAATCTCAGAATTATGGTGAAAAGAAGATGAATGTCTCCTTATGATCAAAGTGTGGAAAGAAGCATGGTGGAGATTGTCTTAAAGGGACTAGAAAATGTTTTATGTGTGGAAAAGAAGGTAATCGATATTCTTAGTGTAAAAGTAATGGAAAATGGGTTGCTAATGGTGTGAATAAATAAAAGATTGCAGAGAATGCACCACCAACACTTCAATGCTTCAAGTGCAATGATATGGGGCATTATGCTAATCAGTGTCCTAATCCAAGGGTTAATGATGATCGACATGAGCAACCACTTAAGGAAAAGGACAAATGGAAGTCACATGCGATCACTATTGGTGATGTTGAATATGAAAACGATGTGGTGGAATGATTAAGTGTTTATGTAATGGGATTCCAAAATAATGTTGTATATAGTATCATGGAATATTGGAATATTTATGTATTGGTTTATTGTGGTTTTCATTAATTTTATGGTACCGGTAACCATGGAAAGTGATTGAGATATTTTTGGAAAGAAGATGATATGAACATAATGAAGGGATAAGAAGAAAATGAAATGTTTGACAGTATTCATGGGCTCATGACTGATATATGGTAATAGTTATATCATGATTTGAGTATATAGAATTTTGGGGTTTTGGTATGTGGAAAGAGTTAACTTTTGCAACACTCATGTTTTCACTAAGATTAAATGAGTATTCATTTTTGAAGAGGATACATGATTAAGGACTTCTAATGTTTAGAATGAGACCAACAAGACATATCTTATGATATATGGGGATGAACGATTGTATTAACATGCTTGTTATAAGAAATCTCTAGTAATCGTTATCACTATATTATGAGAGTGGACTGCAATATTATGGATAAGCCTAATGAATAGAATGGATTATGTTGGAAATAAGTTATTATTGTTTAAGGATAGATGTTTTTTCGATATTATTGATTGGATGTTATAGTAATGTAGTTTTAGAAAAAGGACAACCTGCAGGATGGGTGACAACCCATCGCGTCGGACAAGGCTGTGGGAATCAAACCCACAACTGAAATGCGACTGGCCTTTATTGCCTACCATTGGCCTATAGTATGTCCCTGGTTAGTAGAAACTAGTTTTATTTTATTAAGCGGTATGATATATGAAGTATATGTTCATTTTTGGAACCATATATGATTAATCTAACCATAAGACGGACTTATAACCTTTGCTACCCTTTTGTTTGAAACAGATGGAATGACCCATCATTCTATCACATGATCTGCTAACACATCACGAATAACAAATTCAACTTCATTTATTTAATGGATGAAGTGGAAATTGTTCAATTCACAAACAACAGTGAAATTGTACCAAAATCATGTATGTATTTCTTTTAATTCATCAACTTTAGAGAAATGATCTTGAAAAACAAAAATGTTGTCTGAGTTCCCTTATATCTGATGAATCAGATGGCACCTTAGATCATCACAAATATATGTCTTTGTGATTTTTGGCCTTCTCATAGCCATGTTCTCTACCACTCTCCATCAGAACATCATGGTTCGGTTTCTCTTCCATATCCATATTTTCACCTCTGTTCTCCTATGTGGAAACCCATTGCTTAGTTAATTTGGGAAAACGTTATGTTTCATACTTTAGTTTTTAAAGATTGGTTTTGGTATTCCTTTTAATGATGTGGGTTTCTATTAAAGAAACTTTCGAGTAGAAAACCATTTATATCCCCGATTAATTTCGAGGGAGAAATTCATTTTAAGGGGGGGTAGAATGTAACACCCTGAGATTTTATGAAAAAGATGCTTTGTAATTTCATTAATGTCTTGTGTTGTACGCTACACCAAAAGGATCTTCCACAACACACATCCCTGAATTTCCTTGCATTACATGCAATCACGACCTTCCTTGATAGCGTTTGTAGTATGCAATACCAAGTTTCACTAAATGAGATATTATTATAATATTATTATGAACTAGCCATTATGAATAGTAATACCCACTTTTTAAAATTTTATAAATTTTATCATTCAAAATGGACTTCATTTTTGGATTCGGAATATCAAAATTATCTTAATGTGAAATTTTGGAACTTTTCGGATAACTTTCATATTCTTATGAATAGTTAAAATTACAAAATTTTAATTAAAAACAAATTTTTTAATTGAAATAATTAATAGTGATAAATAATTAATTTGAGTTGTTTAAAAGTATATTTAGAATATATTTTTACTATTTAATATAATTTTGGTCATTGGATGTAATTTCACATTTAAACCAGACATAGACAAGTGTCAATCTTTTGATAGTCATTATCTCTTAAGAACACGCTATTTGTTTTGACGACGAGAATTAATTTTTAAATTAATTAATGTAACTGATATATTTTTAATTTGATAAAATAGACATCATTTTTGAATTCATAATATCAAATATATCTTAGGCCTAATTTTTGGTATTTTTCTGGAAACATTCATTTTTTTGATGAATAGTGAAACCACTAAGTGGTAGTTAAAAAACTGAATTTTTTATAAAACATAATTTTACCACTTCTATGAGTGGAATTTTGAAAATTCGAGAGACATGGTTAAAATCAAGGACTAAAATTTTGTTCAATGAGATGAAAATAATTTTTGGTGAATAGTAACTTTTAACTTTTTTAGCACGGTTAAAAGTAAATAGGGTAATTAAGGGTAAAAATGATATTATTATTACCCCAACACATGTCCTAATTCTATTATATAAGTGTAATTCGACTAATAACAACCCTAGGAATAAAATATGACCATTTAGCCCCACTTGGATTAGATTAGGACATTTATTATTAATTTATTTAAAGAAGGGTTAAAATAGTTAAAATCAAAGTTTAATAAGTAAATAATTTTTAATATAGAGTTATACATAAGATAAATTCGACTATAGATATTCATTAGAAATCTAAAAAGATTTCCTACATAATGGTGTTTTATTTTTAATATTTAGACACTAAATAATTTAATTTATTTACGACACGAAGATGATGCAGTAATTATAAGTATGAAACAACCCTATTTCACCATCTATCCATCCTATGGAAAATGAAATCACCCTGCGTGCGTACGTACGGAATATCGTCTCCACGCCGTGGTGTAATATATTTTCCACCACCACCTAACTTGGATAGGTATAATGTTGTAAATAATAACTATATATTATTATTGTAATGTTATATTGATTCTGAAATACTATACATACACTCTAATACAATTCCACGATCATGGGAATGATATCATCGCTCGTGCGTGCGTACGGAGTACCGTCTCCACGATGCGATCAGATTCATTCTTCATGTAAACCATTCATGAATGATTATAATGTATATATAATAAGTAATCATGAAATATATGAAATAATAATGATACTTAATTTATGTATATATATATCTATGTCATCCAATTAATTCCATTCAATTCAATGAGGAAACAAAAACAACATTCATGCGTACGTACGGCCTACCGTCTCCATGAACGGTGTATTTAATTCATTTATCGATCTATTTATATATGAATATTTTGAATATATATTATATATAAATAATGTTTTATATTCTGGGATTAGGTAATCATGATCTAAGTAATCTTATTAATAATTACATGTCAAAACACAGACGATAAATGAAACGATTTTACCCAAAACGCTCTTTAACATAGAATTTACAAAAGAACGGGTAATATAAAGTCATAAGTGAACCATATATGATATCAATAAATGAATATGATTCTGTAATAAGTCAATGACATTATTTAAATCACTATATAGGAGGTTCAGATACGTACGAAGCATTTCGGACCTAAGGTAAGGTATAATTATTTCAATCTCATTCTTATCCGAGATTGTTTACTCGTAAGTATTTACAGGGGGTTATGTTTATTATCCATGTCCATATGTTCTAAAAATGTTTTCATAAAATGTTTAATTTCCTTCCATGTATGTTTGATACATTTTTACCCTTTTCTTACTTTTACCACATCGTATAGAAGGAATCATTCTTTTGTTTACCATACGAGGTACTTTTTGACTTTTCCGAAAAAAGTACGAGGATATTGTTATTTTTAACTTATACGGCGTGGATGGATTTTTACGCTTTTATAATGCCTTGTTTTCATGAAGCTTCCTCCAAAATATTTCATGACTATTTTCAAAAAAAATCCTTTTCTTTGAAAATTTCAAGACATTTTATGAAAAGAAAATGATTTTGATGAAGAAAGGATATTTTCATCAAAAATTTATTTCAGGTGTTTTATCAAAACCATTTTCATCTAAGATGACATTATTTAATATGTGTACGTTTCAGGTATAATGTCTTTATGATTTACATGGTTTCACTTTTCTTATTATGAAATTATATCAATTTCTTTTATATGGAATATGTGGTGATGGGATGATGTTTATGAAACCCATTTTATTTATTGGGTTATTATGAATGATGTATGTTTATTTTGTGGCAAAAGTAAGAATGATTTCATTATGGGATGGGTGGGACCTATATCTCCCTCCAATGCATTGGGTAAAGATTTATATCTCATGAGATAGACATGGCTGGAACGGTAAGTTAATCCGGTTCAGTGTTACAGGACTAAAACGAAGAGTGAACTCGATTCAGAAAGGGACTTTGTCCACTAAGATGGTCTTGGTAGCAATGTCTTGGCTACTATGGAAATCATGACATGTGATGAATGGTTTCCACAATTACATGTTTTATCCTTATTATATTTTATAATGGCTGATGTTCTATTATGATATATTCCTTATATACTTCCACAATTTATGTCTTTGCTCATGATTTTGATGTTTAAATTTCATGTTCAAGTTTTTCCTTCCAAATGTATATGGACTGTTTTATGTTATCCATGTTTTACCTTACTGAGAATTTGAGCTCACCCTTTTTATGTTTTATTTTCCCTAGGAAATAAAGAAAGGTTTTAGGTAAGGAAACAAAAAGGGGAAGATCGTTATGGGAGTTGTTGAAGATATTTCAACATGATTAGAAGTTTATATTCCGAGTTTCCAAAGACTCTAAACTATTAGGATCCTTGTGTTTCTGTTTTTTTTATGTATTAAGTATTCTAAATAATTAATGTAATGTCCATGTATGTCAAGCTTTGGGTCTCTAAAATATAGATATGCTTTTTTGAGATAAAACAAGAAGAAGAAAATAGTATTTCCATAATACATATGAAGATAATTTTTTTTTTGGAATGGAGAGTATTTCATAGTCCTGGTGGAATACCCATATTGTTTTATAGAATGAAAATTCATGAAATGATCTGGAGAATTTATATATAAGATTGAAGGATATTTTTAAAATCAAATAAATTTTATTATATAAAAATATAAAAGGATGAGAATGGCTGAGTAAAAGGAATATCTTTATTTTTGATTAAGGGAACTCACCATGATAAGATAAGTAAAAATAGATCATTCATGGAGAATATGATCCTTCAGTGCATCAAATAAGATGAAAAAATTATCATAAATAGGTTAATACTAGCATTAATATATTCATTATATCATTTAATTTAATGTTAAATGATAAGAATAAAGAACCTTTGATACCTTGTAATGTAAATAAAATTATATAGTAAAGAAAAATGAATGAGTAATAATCATTGTGGAGAGATATATATGTATTTCTGTAGTTTCAATTTATTGAATACTTTAAATGATTTAGGATATACTAGTTGTTGAATATCATAGTCATCTCAAGTGTGAGAGAATCCAATGAGAGGATTTTGAGAAAGATATGGGAACTCAGTGAAGTAGTAAATATTGAGTTACATATACTTAAAAAGATTATCATAATGAAGTATTAGACTATATTTTGATATACCCTTTCAAATATTATTGATGTAGTTATATCCAGTTATTAGTTGATATCTTCATCTAGATTTTTATGGTATGACTATTTTTAATTCTATTCATGATGACTGAAGTGTCGTGGGATACTGAATGTCGATTGGGATTCTAGTAAAATGTAGTTGGATATTGCAGGTATAGGATAAACTATTATTAATGTAAGATACCTCCACTCCCATTATAATTTGTTATTTGATTATAGTGAACAATCCATGATAATAGATAATAAAAAATCATATTAAGGGGTATATTTTCTTAGATGAGGTTAAACATTGTATAAATATTTTGTGTTTCTATTTCATTTATTGGATGTATTTCATATAGGTTATGTGATGGGATAAAATAAATTTTGATGTCAGATCCTTATAAGAAGCTTTTGTACACATTATGATAACATGTTTTCATTTTTTGAATTAATTAACTATTTATCACTACATGATTTTTATTCTACGTAACAAAGAATGTGATTGTTTCCTAAGAGTAGTTTTCACACTGAAAGGGAGTAGATGACCCTTGGTAGGATGAGGACCAAGACATTCCATGATTGTATTCATAAATTTATGTTTTATATTCAGATGAAATAATTAGAGGGACATAAATGAAATAGTCTCGCATTGGTGTATACTCATTGGATATCGAGTCACCTTCTAATAATAAACACCATTATTAATATCCAATATAGGATATTATAAGGATGAGGTTGGCCAGTAACAAATCAACATTTATTTGTATCATTGGATGTTTCTATATGAAGATTATTGTATTGATCCTGAGATATTATGATTACCAATTAGGAGTACTATAACTTGTCTACATTGATTTTGTTATGAAAATTGATATTATATATGTTCAAAAAAAATATAGGACACATGGGGTCCCTAATGAATAATATTTTATTAATGAATAATGCATTAATGGAATTTTCCTTCCATTCTTTAACAGAAGTTGATATCACAATCTCTATGATAGAGAGTATATAACCTAAATAAATATTTGGTCATTTTGTTCTGTAGGAATGTTTTATTTCTGAAAAGGAAATGAAAGATACATTGATCACATTGGTTGATGAAAAACTATGTAACCTTCTTGATTAGAGATGTTGTGATAAGGGGATTGTATTACATAGTAATCAGCTACATTTTTTCCAAAATTATCATATTTCCCTAGGCGTTACTTTTTGTTTTTGTAAGATGCTAATATTGGAAATTAGGTTAATTATTTTTATTTTACTCAAAATGAGGCCTAGTGGGTCACACATTATGTGCATCCAAATAAAATTTTAAATAATAATGTTATTTGTTATTTAACAAGTTTAGTAAATATTATTCCCAAATTTGGTTTATTAATTATTCATTTTTTCTTGATCGCATATATTATGTCACTAGTTATTGGAGAAAACATAATGTTAAGTTAATATATAATAAATATTTCTATACTCTTTAATAAAAATAATATATATTTATATTGAATAATGTATTGATATTTATTTATTAAATAAATATTCACTGTTCAAAATCTGATATATATTGTGGAGGAATGACTAAATTATTTTAAATATCATATGAAAAATAATATATATGGAATATTTTTTAATAAATAATATTTAAATTATTTCAAGGGTTTCATTCATGTCAAGAAATAATATTATTATTACTATTATTGAAATGGGGGGTTTCCAAGAATTAATAAAAAGAATAAGGGTGGATAAAAAATTGTTAATTTCTTACCCAATTTATATAAAAATCCAATTATATTATTTCTCTAGTGAGAAAATTCATTTCAGTTATGAAAGATGATATCTAATAAGAATCCTCTCAAATAAATAGGATATCCCTCTCATATAATTATCTCATGAATAAGGAGAGATCCTCTTCCACCACCGCTCTCGTGTCTTGAAGATCATGGAGAACCCCTCCATGAAGTGATTTTCGAGGCAATAATAGGGTAAAAATTGAGTAATGTGGTTCATATAATCTAGTTCTTGAAGACCCCTCTAGAAATGTATGGAGGTTCATGGAACATGTGTGGATCAATGTTTTATGGAATCTATTACAAAATACTTTAAGATAATGATTTTTAATGTATAGCCATTTTTAAATCCATCAACAAATAATGAACTTTTCATTAGGTAATTCATTAATGACTATAATTAATTATTATTATTATGTGATGATCCTATGTATTGGTTCCATCATTTTATCTCATCATTATTCATTTATTCAATTACATTGATCATGGAATTTATATTCATGTAAATCTCATATTAATCTCCGATTATGAAAAAGGAGTGTTAGGTGTCCCTGATATAGTACTTCCACTAAAAATAGAACCTTCCTGTTATATCATAGGGGTCTCATAATTATTTATAATTTATTTAAGTTCATTTATTCATTTTTGATATTTTTTATTAGTTTCTAATTTCATTTTAATTAATATTTGTCAAGAATAATGTGTTCTTCTTTCCTCCACTTCATTTTTAGCAAAAATAAAAAAACTAATTAATTTTAAAATCAAATTACCCTCAAAGAACTCATATAAATTTTATGAGGAATCAGATCGAAGATCAAAAGAGTTAGATATATATAGCCCATTGGTATACACCATGTAATTATGTTCAGTGATCCAAGAATTAATATGTAATTAGTTTAATCTATGTGCTTTTATTACACAAGTCAATTAAATTACATACCTCATATTGACTGGGGAAACCCAATGCATGGTTAGACTGAGTACCTAACATGTAGTATATAGACATGACATATAGTCATTTAGTCAAATATGATCCATGTATTTTCATACACATCTTATATGATTGGTGATAATGTAAATCGTAGATCACACACAATATATCCCATGCACACATCATTTATCCAATATAAAATTTTCATGATAACATATTTTTTCCATAGGTATTTCTTATAGATAGAATATGAGAATAATACAATTAATGTTGCTAGAATTTACATGCCATGTTATTTATTAAAAAAAATAGAATTACAAATTATTTTTTATACATCATAAACCTAATCAACCTATATTCTGGGTGTTTATTAATTTTATAGTACCCACCATGTGAAGAGTTTTATATATGTTAAATTTTTAATTAATTTTCATTATAATTTTTGTATTTAAATATATCGTATAGGTCATAATATACTTATTACTCTACAAGAATAAAAATATTATAGGAAATATAAATACCGTGTGTTCTTTGTGGTCATTAAGTTGATTTTATACATCATGAAATTATGTGATAAATATTTTATAATATATTCCACATGAGTTAGGAACATACAGATATAATACATGTTGGGTTGTTTGGATGGGAACTCACTGTGTTACATCCAAGATACATGTGTTGTAGATAGACAATTTTAATTGAAATTAATTTTTTTAAGATTTTAATGGATGAGAATATTAATATAAATTTTGATTATAATTAAGATAAAAAATTGATTAATTAAAGATGATAATTAATTTATTCAATTTTTATTTATTTTAATTAAAAACAATTAGAATTGAATGTTATTTTATTAAATGTGTAATTTATTTCATGTTATCTGATGATCAAAAGAATAGTATATAATATTTTTTAAGATTCGTTTGTTTTAATTTATTACTAATTAAAATTATTTGTAGACACAAAATCCCTTATCTCATTATGTATGGGCCATCATGGCAATGGTTTGTTTTATGTAAACCCATTTACCAATCATTTTGTTCCACTTTCATGGGTGTGAGGAAAAGCATAAGGCATGAATAGAGCTCTGATACTAGGTGAGGTTATAATATCTAGGGATAAGAAAAAATTCATCTAAGAGATATAAATAGGTAGATAGGTGGAATGATACAACATGAAACATACTATGGTTCATGGTGTTTCCCCCATGTTTTATTGTTCATTAATCATCCCCTAGATAAACTAACCCTCAATAAAATCTCACGATAATAAAACATTATTTATTTTTTTATATTATGTTTCATGGTTATTCCATAATAGTTGTTTTTTAATGATCACATTAAAAAATGAATTGTAAACAAAGATATATAGAAATAAAATAAATTGTCTTTTTCTTAAACATTATTTAAGACATGGTGAATCATTTCCCTAAATCCACTTAATATTAATAAGCATTTAATAAAGATAATAATTGAATATTTTGGAATAAATATAATATCACATTATTTTATATATTAAGTATGTATATCCTTCCTCATAATAAGTTATAATCAAACCAATGTTCAAGGAACTTGACAATCCATAGATGGGATTCAATCAATTATCATAGAATTCTAACAAGATGTTGTGGGTTAAAATAACATATTTCACATCACGGATCAGCTACCAAAGTAGGAATTGATGTAATTAAGAGGAAAGGGTTGAGAAAATACATTTTATGGAGTTGGGGATTACGGCGTTCACCCACTATATAAATGACTGGTCAGATAGTGTAGTTTAAATATGGAATTCCTAACAAAAATCATTCAAATTTCATGAACAGACAAATGTCCAGTGATGAGATGGGTAATATTAATCCATTCTACTAGAATTTTACATAAATATGATATTTTAAAGCCAATTGTGAGGTCTATGGGGTGCTGATAAAATATTGGGATATTAATTAACATGATATTTTTTATCTAAATTTTATTAAATATTGTTCTAAAACTCTATTAAACTTGTTTTATTAATCGGGAATAAAAAATGACTTCAATAAAGTGAAATCAATTTACACTAGGGAATGATGCAATTATCACTAGAAAAAATTTCCATGAGTGGCAAAGGATCCTACATATTATCTTACACTATGAAAGGAAATTGTTTGGGTGTGAAAAACCTATTCTGGAACTACATAGTGAATAGGTTAGTCAGAAATTGTTCTATATCATTAAGAAATATTTGAATGACGTAACTGATGTCAATTATTTCAAGCTATCATCAATGAAGAATGATAATCTAATGTTTCATGAGGACTTGTAGGCATATTGAATGATGTCTCAAATTTGGGATCTCTAAAAAGAGATGGATAGACAAGGGAGATATGAGATCTTCGTTACATTTTTTACAAAAAATCATGGATATTCAATGCATTCGGTACTATGAAAACTGGAACTATTTATCCATCTGGGCCTTTGGGCCACAGGTTTGGTCTGCGGGTCCTATAAGGCTTTTGGTCTACCAAATGTATTAGGGACAAGTGTCTCTAATGGCCTTCGACCCACCTCAAGGACTTTGGGAAACCCAAAGGTCTTCGGTCCACATGAATATTTTGATGTACCAGTTAGAGTACAAGGGAAATTCTCTAGATGAGGATTCATAGTAGGTTTTTTAACCAGAGATGAGGAAACTAGAATTGGAATAATTTGAGAGCATGGAATTTCCATCAGTACCTGGCATGTGTAACTCTTCACAAAATTGCTAGATGACCAGCGTTGTGAAGGTGGATTGATGATATCCTGACATTTGATGGGGATGATTAGTTCCATGATGTCTTGTTTGGGTGATTTTATCTAAGGCCTATATGTAATGTAATGGCCCTTACACTTTTGGTCCTTGGATGTGTTCCACCACACCCCTTTAAGGGTGGATATTAAAATTAAATAAAAAAATTATGTCCTCCAGGGCATTCAGTCATGTTTTGTGCACATATCTTCTACATTCCTCACTACCCAAATCCTTCTCTAATTTTATTCTTAAATAAAATATAACTAATAACGGGAAGAGTCTTTTGGATCATATTACTTTGATACACCAAGTAAATAGGGACAAGGGGAATCCCAAACATGCAATCTATAAGGTGAATAAGAAATGCAACAATAAGGAAATTCTGCACAAGTCTCTTAGAAATTTTAAAGCTCCTATGAACTGCTCCAAAAAGAGGAAGGTTGATTGGCAATGAATGGAAAAGGAAGAAGTATAAGTTTCATGTGAAAAGAAAGGACCCTGGAAGAGGAACATTACCTAGATGGAAGGTGAAACAAAATTTACATTTATTACCATGTGTAATATTAAAATATATATATACAATAGGTATTATATACACCTTTTGGTGGTCACATCTTTACCCAAATGTAGAAACCAAGTAGATACCGATTTTTTTTCTGAGGAGATGTGGATTTTCATGATGTTAATGGTGAAGTGATGGATTATCCAGTCATTATAGACTACAATATTTTTCTACCAATAGGAATTATATTAGTTTAAAATTGCTTTTTTATCTACCAACTATTACAAATAATTTTTTTCATTCCTAGATACATATGATTTTATCCTAAAATTTGGAAATAAAATTTTTATCTTCTATAATGTCAAGAAATAGTAGCTTATAAAACATTTAAATGATGTTCTTGATGTATTGAATTAAAAATACCTTGTATTAGTGATAGATATGAAATTCTGTATAGATAAATCTTACAATACCCAACAATGTATTTGTAGTAATGGTCATGTAAATGAGAATAATTTTATGAAGATATATAGATATGGATATGTAGATTCATTTGAGTTAAAAAAAACTTGATAGATATATTTTTTTCATATTGAAATATGACCAATCCATCATTAGGGTGACATTGTGAAAGAGGCATATGGATTCCAGGAATATTACAAACTGATGTGTGTGGGCCATTTAGAATAAAATCTATAAATAGTTATTATTATTTTATAACTTTTTCTGATGGCTTGAGTAGATATGGATATGTATACTTGATTAGGTATGAGTCATATTCTATTGAAAAAACAATTGAATTCAATAATTATTAAGAGATTCAACATGGAATGAAGATAAATAAGCTTCAATTGGATTTGGTGGTATTGATATTAAGAACGATCTTATATTCCTTTTATATGAGTTTGTGATTATTTTTCAACTCAATATACCATACAAAACACTCATTAATAATGTTAGTGGTTGATGGAATTGTACATATATATAAATGGTAAGGATTATGGTGATCTATAAGGATATTTCATTATCCTTTTGGAGATATTCATTATAAAATATATAATATACATTAAATGGAGTACCAACTAAGGAATAAAATTCCATTCCCTCCATGTTAGGGAGTGGAATGAAAAATTTGTTATCGTATACATGTATGTAGGATTTTGAGGCATTTGTTAAGGCCTTATAAGGAAGAAAAACCTCATGGCATAATTTATATTCTTATATGTTATCCTAAGGAAAAATGGATATAACCTAAATAACACCTAAAATAAGAAAATGAATTTCCTTAGAAAATCCTTCTTTATTGAGAGGGTTCATATATTTAAAAAGGATCGAGGGAGGAAAAGTCACATTGAGGAAGTTTATTCTCAAGATACAAAAGAGTATGTATAGTATCATATTCCATAGTTCCTCTTAGAATAAGTTGTTTTTGAAAAAAAAAGTAATGTGTATGGGAGTTAGAGAGGTAATAGAACCCATAAGATATGGTTTTGTAGTCACCGAAGATGGTGAATCGCTATTGGTTAACAATAATGAACCTATATCCAATAAATAGGAAGCCGAGTGGTCAAATGTTTTAAGATAGAAAAAGGAAGTAAATTTTGAAATGGATTCCATGTTTCCAAACCATGTTAGGATTATGATCAATGCACCATTTGATGTAAACTATGTATGGTAAAAATAGTTATTTAAGATAAAATTGACAATGAAAGGTAATGTAAATATCGATAATGAAAGGAAAATAACTAAAGGGATTAAATAGTTTCATATAAGTGAATTTAATTTAACATTATCACCAGTTTCTATGTTTAATTCCACAAAAATTATATTTTCTATAAAATCATATAATTACTATTTAATTTGGATGATGGATGTCAAAACAGATTAACTTAATGGGAACATTGATGAACATATCTATATGACAAAAATCTAAGGTTTTTTCACTCAAGGTGATGTAAAATATATTTTTAAGTTGTATATATATCCATTTATGGAGAAATTAAATCATCTAGGTCATTAAACATTAGATTTTAAGATACAATAAAACAATATGGTTTCATTAAAATTGAATATGAGCCATTTATATACCATTGGATTAGTGAGAATGCAGTCATTATCCAATTTTGTATGTTGATGATATACTACATATTGGAAATTAAATTATAGTATTAAAATAAAATAATGAATGGTTAGAAAAAGGTTTCCACACTAAGGGATTCTTTCAAGAACCCTATATTATAGGGATCCAGATCATTCATGATAGATACAAATGTTTTCTTGGACTCAATCAATTAAAATATATTCACCATCAACTAAAAATATATAGTTTCAAACAATACATTATAGGATTCGTGTTTGTGTCACATGGTATACATAATCCTATAAAAATGTGTCCTTATACAAAAAAGGAGAAAGAGAGTATGAGTATGATCACAGACACTATAGTGAAAAGATCAATCATTTATGCCCTGTTATGCACTATAAATGAAAAGGACTATGCATTGGGTATGAAAGGTAGATTTCAATATGATTCAAGATAATAACATAAGACTTCTAGAAGGGATATATATATATATATATGTATATAAGTTTAACTAATGGTATATTCATAGTGTATGGAGGAGTAGAGTAGCTAGTCTTGGGGGTTTATACAAATTATTATTTTTGAATATATCAAAATTATTTTATTTCATTGTCAAAATAAAGGCTAAGTCTCAATAAAGGATTTGTGAGATGAATGAGTACAAAGTAGTCTATTTTCATTGATGATGTAGTAGTTTCATTGTATAATGTCTTTTCTGATTCAGCTAAAGAATCTGTTTATATATAATCTTTTTCTAGGATCTTAATGTCAAACATAAAAGTGAATCCACTATAATATTTTTTTGTGATAATTATTTATGGAGGGTCTTTAAAATAATCCATGGTCTCACAAAATGGATAAAAAACATTCTCTAAATGTATCACCTATTTAGGGGTTTTTCATAAATAGGTGAAGTTTCAGTAAGAAGTGATTCTAGAAAAGATAACATGTTAGAGAATATAAAGAAAGCTCTTTCTTAATAGAATAATTAGTATCATGTAAGTTAGAGAAGGCTGATGTTTGTTTAATGACAACTCTAGCGAAACTGGGTGTGTGTTGGAGTTAGTGACCTAGAACAAAATAAAATGTTCTTTATGAGAAAATTTTGTCAAATTTTTTAATAATAATACTCTCATTATCACATCATCAAATTTGTTTTTGAATAACATAGCATGTGATAATGTCCAAGGAGTAGTTGTCACATTGAAATGTCAAGAAAGATTAATTCTATGATAATAATCCAAAAGTTTCATGATCTTATAATTAGATATATATTATATATCCAAATGAAAAAATTTGGGGGACACACATGATATATGCAATATATGGTGGAGACTCATAGGACATACATGAACATTCATATTGTTTACACCCTTGGAAATATCTATTGTAGGAACTTTATGTAAAAATGGCCCTCTAGTAATAAATCCACATTTATTTTTTTCATTTTATCATCCTATATATGGATGTGTTTATTGATCATTAAACATTTTTATTGTTATTATTAATTATTATCATTAGCCTCATAAACATATGTATTGAAAAAAAATTATGGCATATGTTTATGGTAAGGTAGGATATGTTGGGCGTGACATGAGAAATATTTAATTAATGAATAATGAGAGAAATGAGTTTTCCATTATTTTATATAATATATTTTTATATTGAAATACCATTGATGGAAATGATATATCCTAAATAAGTCGATAGACATGGTTTTCTATGGGAAGGTTTCATTTACCAAAAGTTAATGAAAGTGATATCAAGAACATATATTGATGGATGAAACATGAAACCTTCTTCATTAAAGATATCTCTAAAAATAGATTATATTACATAGTAATCCTCCATATGTCATTTTATGTAATTATGACATTAAATTTTCACTATGGGTTCCTTGGCATGTGGCTATTTGTTATCCTTGGACTTTGTGATTCTCAACCATATGCCACTAAAAAATAGGCCGTGATGGTCAGACACTAAATGTATAATGTTCCTCAATTATAAATTAATATTTTTAATCATTTATGTAGTTGAATAAATATTATTCCCACAAGTGGTTAATACTATTTAATGTTTTCCTGATTTTATAAAATCCATCTCTAGTTATTTGACTTAAAATTATGTTTGAATATTATTTCATTTATATTTATTTTGTATTTACGTAATATATTATTTATAAATTTATTGATGACTAATTAAGTGATATTTATTTATTAAATAAATAGTCATTATTCATGGTTTCATAAATATTTTTTTGGAATGGTGAACCAAGATTAATTTTTTGGTGGGAAATAATATATATTCAATCGAATTTGAATAAAAAATATTTAATTTAGTTTTCAATTTTATAACATGTGAAGAAATAATATCATTATTATAGACATGGAGTTTTGTATGAATTTAGAAAAATAATAAGGGTGAATGTGTCATTATTTTTTCTAACCCCTATCATATATAAAAACATTTATATTATTAATCCAGCGATAGAATTCATTTTGTTTCTGATGAATGTTAGTCAATGAGAATCCTCTCAAATCCGTAGAGAGATCCCTACCCTTGGAAAATCTCATTAATAGAGAGAGATCCTCCTCTACCACAACTATCATATCTAGAGGGATATTGTAGAACCGTTCCATGAATCAATTCATCGGGTGGGAAAAGGAAAATGATCTAAGAAATATGATCTACCGTGTTATAAACCATACATTCATATGGTGATGTTTTATGTTTCATGGAACATGTGTGGATCTCCTCTAGATGAAATTTATATTTTATTCCTAAAACACAATAAGTATAATATATATATATAAATTTTCAGATCCATCAATGAAGAAATATTTCACTGCAAGGTAACTATTTAAATGGATAAATTAGTTATAAATAATATGTGATGATACTATACATTGGTTCAAAAATTTTCTCTCATATATATTTTTTTGATTTAATAAATTTGATAATGGATTTTATCATCATGTAAATATAATATTAAACATTAATTATTACAGAAATTTGAGTTGGTAATGCCCAATACATTGGTTTTTCTACGTCCATAACATTCAATAAGTACATCAATTATTTTCTTAACTAAAAAAAGTGAAAATGCAAAAAGTTTGTAAAGAGTATAAGGATTTTTTTTAAAAAAAAAATTAGGCACACATGATTCACCTACTCTCTCAGTTGAATAAACCCAATCTTATAAAATTAAAACGTCGTGCATGCACTACACATATACCATAAACCAAAAAAATTATACATAAAATGGAATATTATTAATGATAATGAGTTCTAGACTGATGCCAAAACTGAAATTAATTTATATAGTGAACCAATTCAAATAATTTCCTCCCTATTGGACTTTCTACCTTTGAAATTATACATTATCTAAATTTATTTTCTAGTTGGGTAATGTTTCATAAAATATGTCAAAAGAATAAATCACTATAATCCTAAGAGATTTGAATCTACTAGTTAGTATATGATCCATTTATTTTTTTCCTTATCCAACATTAATATTGTTTTATGATTTGACCATAATTCAATTACATTCTTATTCTTGGTGACTTGTAGTATCATATCCCCAATTCTATCTTGGAATATGAATATATAAGTCACCTTGTCTATTTTTATCACACCACCACTTCTTTGGGGGGGGGGGAGGTTCGAGGACATTATTAACACCCTAGGCCCCAATGTATGGTTAAATATTCATAACTAAAATAGAATAATTTATCGATGTTAGCATTGTTAAGGAAATGTCACTATAAACCTTTCATTTAATATTTTATATTAATTATCATATCCTCAAATCACAAATATTAGGCAATCAAACATAGTTTATGATACCAAGTGATTCTTTTTGATAAAAAATATACATTATATAAATTAGAGTATGTGAAAAATTCAAGAGACCAATAATATATTTTATTTTAAAAACATAAAATGAATATAATTACTATAAATGTAGATTTTTATTTATAGAGAAAAAGGAATAATAATATATTTAAGTCAATGTTATAATTTATTATCATTTAATTAAGTCCCCATTTATTATGTGTCACTACAACCTATAATTTTTAGTTTTCATTATTTGATACCATTAAATTAAATTAAATAAAAAATTCTTATATCCTATGTCCTGATTTAAAAATCTATGATTCATGGATTAGGTAGTTAGAGGTGGTAAGGTTGGGGTTATATGGTGACCACAATGGTATGTATGTGTCATTGCATTAGGGACACACGGTAATCCCTTCTTGGGAATTTGTGAATAGTGAACCACATTCTAAAACTCAAATTATAAAATTAAAATTTTATTTATTTAAATACAATAAAAAACTAAATAATATAATTTCACATAGATATAAATATAATTTTGAATATATGAAAAATATAAATAATCGTTCATTGGGGGGCTAATAATTCTGAAACACAAGGAATTTTATTCTGAACCTTTGAGATACAAGAAGATCAATATCAAGCTTCTGAATTTCCATATATTTTATTTCTCTTTATCATAATCATAACTCTAACTATATGAAAAATTTATTGTTCTATAAAAACCAGGACACACACCGTGATTCTGAAGATTTATGCATATAGAGCCTTTTAAATTTCTATTACCACATATTATATTCATTATGATTTCTCCTTTGACAGATGATATTTATAGAAAATAGATAAATTATTTTTTATGGAATATATTATCAATAATAATAGATATAATTTCAAAAAATTTAGATTTATATTAATATTTTATATTATTTTTTCTTTAGAACTTAAATTTGGTAATTCCATGAAAATCATATTTTTTCCCTTTATGTTCACTCATGTATATTTATAATAAAATTGATAGAAATGATATTGTCTTCATATTTAATATAATAATTCAATATTAATTAGGATACATGTCTTATCTTGGTATTGATAGATATATCCAGTTTTATAATGCTGAAAGGTGGAATCGAATTTCACATTATACTGTAATCAATCAAATGGGTTGTACAATACTAATTGGGTAATAAAATATTCATATTTAATTGAAATGGAATAAAATTTTGGTATATATTTAAAAAATAAATTTATATTATTTAATTCAATTGGAATTATTGCTGGTTCTCAAGGGTTGTTAGTCAAAATGGTACTATAATTGGGGGAAGCTTTTTGAGATAGAATTCCACATTGCCTTTTCTTGGAATTGGAAAACCTAATCCTTTACCACACTATATATTTGAGATTTTTTTTTAATTTTAATTGTATTTTAATGGATTTTTGTTTGTTTTAATAATGATATTAGTTCATTTAGACATATCTAAACACTTATTTCATGGTTGGATTGTGGAAATGATTTCTTCCAAAAAAGATATCATACCCTTATTTTAGCTCTTATTATTTTCTTTTTTGATTGAAATATATCATTATCATCAATAAAATTTCATTTTTAATTTCATAAAAACTATTTTTTCTTCTATGGGATAGAATACAAGAGTGGTGATGACATTGGGTTTTACCCTTTAAATCCATTTTTTATGAAAATCATCACTATGATGAAAACATTGAAAATAGAAGAGTAGATCCTATACAAAGTTGACCCAATTCCTAATCCCTACCATTATTTTTTTTAGTATATTAATATTATATATTAAATAAATATGGATAATCAAATTAAAATTTAATTTTGAGGAAACTTTATAAATATGTACTTATATTGTGAGGCTGATCTTGTATGATTTGTTACAGAAACCCTTTATTCATCAAATATAATCAACATTGGATAAATTTATAGTATTTAATATAATAACAAAACTAAAATAATCCTTATTTATATTGTGACTATTCTTCCATAATTTTCTATAGGCAATAAATTGTCTGTGGGACAACAATCAATGTTTTGTTCCATGATTGGATATCTTGAAGTAATCAAATGTTTCATTTCTCCCAATCATTGAAATCATGTTAATTTAAATTGGGATTGGGGATGAAAATAATTGGGTATAATATTTCAATTAATCTAGTAATTTTATATAATAATAAATGAATTATTATGTTGTAGGTTATATTAATTATGTGTTTCCATATATTTTTTATGGAAATTGTTTCCTTGTTCGTATTCATTTCTAAAATCACACAAAAAACCACTATTTCAGTTCACTATATTATTATTTTTAATTTATCCTCTAAAATATTTATTGATTTTTAACTCACATTCCATATATTATAATAACCTAGATCTTCCCATATAGATCACATTGTAACAATCATGAATATTTTTGGAGAGTGTGTAATAATGATCATCAAATCATCACCATTGTCAGAGAAGAAAATGTTTCATTAACCTATATTTAAATAATCTCACTAAATCATCATTTTATACTTTTCTTTTTCATCAAATTAATTTCTCTTATTCCTTCCTTGGATAATTTTTTGGGACCATCAATTAAAATTTAAATTTATGATATTATAATAATATTATTTTGTTTTTATTTTTTCTATAGTTGATAAAATAATAAAATCCATTGATAAATTTGTAACTAGATCGTGTGGATGAATGCAAATTTATTGATTAAATAAATTAATATAAAAATTAATATGTAAAAAAATTAAAATATTTCATTCTTTCTCTCATTATTATACTATCGATTATGGTATCTCATATGGAAAAATATCTAAATATCATAAAATGGATGCATACACCTCTGAACCTGAATAAACCATTCAATAATTATATATAATGATTATTAATTTCAAATCAATATAAATTTAATTTGTAAATCTATAACCGTATTATGATGTTAAATATGGGTTAATTGACATTCTCCCTAAATTTATTGTCGTCTCTAATAAGGATCCAAAGAAACATCTAGAATAATTAAATGAGTCTTTTTCAACCATTAAACTATGTAATGATTCTAAAATATAAAAAAAATATTGTGAAACATCATCATTAAAATATAAATTGAAAAATATACTTTTGTGTACAAATTTATTATATAACATGTCCATATTATTTGAAAAAACCTTTGTTTTATTGATTCATTCTAGTGTCATGAACTAAAAAAATTGGGAAACAAACATCATTAATAATGTAAGAATAAGAAGAGACTATCTCTGAATATTATGAGTTATTTAATATTTTATGTGAGAGCTTACCAAAACAATAAATTTTTTAGAAAATACTTATAATTATTTTATAAAGATCTCACATATAAAGCTATGACAATGGTGGATGTTTCATCCAGAGGGGATTTTTTTACAAAACCCTAATAGACACTCGAGAACTGATTGAAAATCATGTACAAAACTATAATATTTTTATCATTTAGATACACTATATATAAGGGTAATTAATTATGTATATCATGTTTATTTTTAAAATAATTCTTTGATAAGAAGTTAGATTAATTAAACAGTATTGTGAGACAAATATCATTGGATCAACATGAATTGTCACCCACTAAATTAAACACTTTTTGAATTTTCACAAAAAATGGAGCATCAAAATGAATATTCATAATAATTTATAGTTAAAGTGGATTATGCATCCATATTCTCTAAGAGAAAATTTCATCAAAAACAACTCATTAATAATTAGTATGATTTATTCACATCATTGTGTCACAATTGATGGAATGATAATCTGGACATGAGGTGCAGCTTTGAAAAAAAATAATATCCCATATTTAGAAAAATTTCCTGAATTTTGAACCATATTAATACATGTTTTCAAAAACCCATAGTGATATTTCATGTCCCAGAATCAAGAATTTAGAGATAAAAATGGAATATCCAATGAAATGTGTGTTCTAAAAAAATGATATTTTAATGGAAATTTTTCTTAGACAAAGAATAATATTTAGGGAGATATATTCATAAGTGAGTTAAATGGTTAATTCTATCAATCAATTGTTAATTATAATCTCTAGAATATCATCCCTCCCAAACATATCCAAATATCAAATAGAACATAATTGAATTCACATAGACGTGTGGGAATGAAAATTGTGAGAGTGGTGTTCCTAGTAGTTCACCAGGATTCACCCCACTTGATAGGATTTCACCATCACTCAAGGTTGATCAGAAACCAAAGGAGAGAAAGTAAAATTAATAATCTTTATCAGGTACATTCTAAACTACATCCCTTTACATGATATATTGTAATAAATAATACATATGTGGAGTAAATTAATATATAATTATAGCAAACATTCAAGATAGTAACGAATAATATCTTATTTCTTAATTTTATAATAAATATCCTAATGTATGATAATTTTTTAATAATAATTATTCTAATATTAGGTGAAAAAAGTTAAATTAGTGAGAAAATATATGTAACAATGTGTAGGAATACATTATACCAACTCAAGTGAAATGTACATCATGAAAGGACCCATGGACAATCACCATAATATACACCATAGGGTAGTTTCAATTTGATGAAACTTTCTGTGATTTTAAAGCTTCCATAATTGTAATGTCTCAATTTTTATTTCATTTATTTGATATTGGTGACTGTAAATAGAGTATATTTTTGGTGAGATTATAAAATATTTCTAATGAATAACCATATGAAACTAGTGACTTGGTATAATGTAGGAAGCTCAATTGGAACTTTGGGTCATGTAATCTAATGGGTTTTAGGCCATAACCATTTGGGTTATAGAGTAATCTAGAACATAGAACATAATGAAACATTTTTAAATAAAATAGTTCTTTTGGGTTCTTGTCATTTCCTATGAGGAGTGATGATGCAATATCAACTAGAGTTCTTGTTTGTGTGTTTGTTGTTTGATTTTTGTAATTCCTTTTCATTAAAATAGACATGGTTGAAACAGTTACAACACACACACACATTCATGAACACATGTGTGGCTTCAATAGAATGTTGTAATCATATATATTTTTTAAAATTATTAGTTTAATTAATCATATAGTATTTTTCAAATAATTTATGGCATGTTTAATTGTATATTTATTGAGACTGCCTACTTTTTTTGAATATTTCATTTCATGAAAAATATCAAACCAAATTCATTTTTTAGTATATATTACTTATGAGTATTCACATGAATGAAAAAAGTAAAACATTTTTTGAGACGATAAAACATAATTTATTTAATTTATAGTTGTTAATAATTCTAATAATTACACAAATGTGTGATTTATTTATAGATCTATTGAAAATTTCAATTTGGGTTATGACTTGGGGAATTATTTAAAAACTATACATCTCTCTTTTATGTTCACATTATTATTTTTTCATATTTATTAGGATGAATTTTAACATGATATTTTATTGGAAATTTCTATAATGGAAGGGATACTTTTTTTACTGTGATATTTAGATCATATGTTTAATGGTGGAAAGTGTCCATGAAGGAAAATTTAGACAACAGTCGATAATATATAACTCACCTCACTAAATTTCCTTTAAATGTTGACAATTTTCAATGGACTTAATTTTTTAATTTTTTTTCAAATTTATAGGCAAATATTTTTTATATGAATTTAGATGAAAAGGAATTGTGAATATAGACTATTTTTTGGTATAATTATTCCCAAACCCTTAATATATTTATAAAATCTATCCACCATTTAAATATTTAATTTTCTTATTTCAAACACGGTTAATATTTTTGGTGGATTTAATGATGTGTCAATGAATATATTGGTTTTATTCGACTTATATAACCATTATTAAGAAAGAAGGAATATGTCAGGTATCCCATTAAATAAGGATCTTTTACTCTTTATTTACTTTTATTTATTTAGTTCATGAATTTAATATCTACTTCTCTTAAATAAAATTTCACTTTTCTTCTACTAAAACTCTTTTCATATAGTAATTTTATATAGAATCTGAAAATGTTGTGAATGGGGTTTTTCCATTTCAAAGAATTTATTATGAGAATTATCCTCACATTAAAAACTATACCCATGGAAGTGTAGTTCCCATTAATGGTTGGTTAGATTAATAATCCCTCATTAATTTGTTTTGAATCCATGAACAAACTATAAATTATAAAATTTTATTAATTAATTTGTTTTGAACATTTAAGTAATAAGATCAATAAGAACATATACCATGAGGCTGGTCTTACATGATTTATTAAAGAAACACTTTAGTCATCAAATATAATGTACTAGGTATCATTTTGAAAGATTATAATATAATCCAAAAAAATCAATTAAATATTCATAAACATGCTGTATAGGCTTTTCTAATTGGATACAGACCATAAGTTGGCTTTGGGACCACAATAATAGTAAGTGTGCATGATTGGATGTCCCTAGGTTAACCTTGGGTTCATTTCATCCCATCATTAATTTTGTTTTATTTTTCATAGATTTTTTTTGCTGAAAATAGTAGGGGAAAAAACTACAGCTTTTTAATAGAAGGTATATTGATAAATGAGGACTGAAGTTGTATACAAAAAATTCTTTTTTATTGTATTTTTTTTAAAAAAAATTCTTTCATGCACACCTTAATTTATTATAAAATCATTCAAAAACACTCTATCTCTTGTTCCCTAATTCATTTATTTTACTTTTATCTCAAAACCTATAAAAGTATTTTAAACATGATTCATTATTAAAAGAATTATAAAGGTATTAGATTATGTAAGACATGGTGAAAATAATAAATATTTTAAGAGCACACGTGACATCTTTTATCACCAATGGGGTTATCACATGCAAATATCCAGACATTTGGGATCTCTCCAAGTCATTTTGGATATTTTATTTTTTTGAAAGGACCATGGTTTCATTATTTGAATATATTTTGATTTTCACCCATGAAATGTTTCTAATTTTGTTGAGATACATTATCGTTAACCTTCCAGAAAAACTATATTTTATCTTCCATCATGAAAAAACTACTTGTAGTAGAAAAGAAACCCAATAATCAAGTTGGACATGCATCCCTCTATTGAGGAATCAAACTTATGTTCCATTTTTTGGGTACATACATCATCCCATATGAAATACATTTGATCTTACATTCCAAAAACCTTCTAGATTCGACGTGTCTTTATAATTTATAAATTTATATTACATAATTCAAATATATAAATAGGAATAAAAATTTCAAATATAATTTATCTAGATATATGAATTCATATATAGTGATTGCATAAAAGATAATGTTTATTGAGTGAATAATATCTAGATAAACGATTTCACCAAAATATGAACCATATATTTGTTGAATGTCTTTATCAATTAACATTTCCATATACCATTTCCTACTATATTATTCTTCCTTCAATAGATATACCCATTTTCCCTTCAACACTCTTTCCCTAAAAATATGTTCCACTAGATCCCATTTTTGTTTAATTTTCATGTAGTCCAAATCGTTCTTAATTTCAAAATCTCATTGATTAAGATCACAATGAATTTCCACTTTTAGGTCACACATGTCCCCAACCATCTATAATATATAGGTGAAAAAGTTCAATTCCAAACCGTTTCAATGGTTTTATGATCCTGGTAGACAACCTCCGTTTATCCTAAGGGTGTAATCCTTCAAAAATAATGTATTACATTAATATTAAATGATTTTCCATAGTTATTGAGATTTTTTACATATATATCTAGAAATACTGATATAAACCATGATCCATCATCTAAATTGTTTGATAATTGTAAAACCTGAGTGATTTATAAACTAACTAGGAAATATGGACTAATATTTAGATTATGTTTTCCATAATATATTTCTTTGTTCTCAGTTTCATATTCCACTAAATTATGACCCTTTTACATAATCCAATCTGTGAAGAGAAAATAATGGTGTCTAATTGAATTTCATAACTAATTTTCCAAAAGTTTTAAAAAAAAAATTTCACTAAGATGACCAAAATAGAAAAATCACTAGTATTATTCCGCTAGATTATACCTTAACATTGAAATTGGTTAAAGAGATTCATAAAGATACATATTAGTGAGATACATTAACTAGTGTTACAATATACAACTCTTCTAAAAGATCCTACCATGGTGGTGTAAAAGTACTCTGATTCATGAGGTAGGTTATATAATTAATTTATTTTGCATAATATTTATTTAGGAAACCATAAAAAAAGAATCATACTTTGGTAACTCTCATTTAGTGTCTAATTTTTTCCCTCTATCACAACAATTTATTCTAATGTTGTAGGAAAAATATTCACAATTTTTTTCATGAAATAAAAATTCCATAAATATACATTTTTATACTCACCACCATTATCACACCTCATTAATTTCATCTTTATTTCATTGTATATTTCAACTAGAGATCATTAACTCATTTTTTTTATAAAATCATATAATTTTTCTTATGAAATCACTCCCATAATTCCTGTGTTACATCACTGATAGAGGTAACATATTAAAATTACACTATTTGAAAAAAAGATTAATAACCCCATTAATACATTTTCAGCATCTAATAACCATGGTGCATTATTGTGTTACACTCCATATTGAAGGAAACCTTATTCTTCTTTCCATTGATTCACACTTTGCTTTTTACAAACTCATTTTTTGGGGTTTTCGTATTCCGTTATCCACTAGGATCAAAATATCTATCATACCTATGTGGAAGAGGTGTTAATGAAACCATTTCAATATTCTATAATTTTTTAGAAGATATTATAACTTCTAAGAAATATATAATTTTCTATATTTCAGTTCTTTGTCTATCACCATAGATCCCTTTATGATCATCCAGATAGAATCCACAAAAGTTTTATAGAAACCTATGTTATCCAGTGGAATTTCTTAAATAAAATTCATATATAATCCTTGCATGTTCCCTAATCCTTATAGCTTTAGAAATCATCAGCATGATATTCATCCATTTACATCACCCTTTATCGTAATCCAAACCACTTCATCTTCCACCAGCTGATCCTTGTCAAATATTTCAAAAAAACAATTTTTCCTACATACTCTATTAGTTTTTGAGTGAATTAAGTTCCTACAATCAATAATTAGTGACACCAATGATCAATTTTCACATGGAAAAAAATTCACTCATACATTTTTGTTATATTTATTTAAAATGTAGATGTGTTTCCATATTGAATTATATTTCATTTTCCACATGAATTTTTTTTATAGATCTAATAGATTCTTTGGAAATTGTTGATCTTTATTGAATGATTTAATTTGATTTAATTTTTTAATTTTAAAAAATTATTCAATTTTTAATAAATTGTAAATGGTTGTTTACGGGTCTTAGATTTCATTATATTCATGGTTTTATATTAAACTTTTTAATTTTTTGATCAATTATTAATTGATTTTTGATGTTTTTGAATTTTAATAATTGATGAAGTTTGGGGGTTAAATTCTTTCAAATGGAATTTTTTATTATGGTAATTTTATTATAATGTTAGTGTCATATTTATTTTATACTATGTAGGAATATATAAATTTTATGTGTGAAAATATATAGTAATATAGTGGATAATTCAAATAAAAATACTTTTTTGTTGTTTGTGTAATATTAATTCAGTTTTGGAATTATTATTTCATTAGAATTTACATACATGGGTGATGGTAATTTCAAAATAATCCAGTGATGGATCCTCCTTGGAAAATTATAATATGTATGCATTTTTATATATCACTGGTAATTCACATATATGAGATGACTTTGTCTTTAGAAAGGCTTTCATCTGATTATACTTCCAGTTATTCAAGTTGTGTAAGTTTTTTTGTTCACTCCATCATAATAAATCAATAGTATTATAACATTTATTATGAATTGGATGAATTTTTAAAAAATACATCACACCTTGGATGACTTGCACGTTATATTAATTTTTCTTGCATGCATAAGAATAAAGTTGTCACTTTAGGGATCATGTATAACATACTCATGGATAAATATGAAAAGGGATATCACTATAATATTTTTAATCATTCCATAGATTAAAGAGTTGAATATCCCAACCCACTAATTATTCATCCTCGTTAATATGATACCAAGACTGATGTTGAATTCAAGTGTCCATGTGAAACCAAAGAGAGTTGAACCTAATGAATAATTTGATCTACCACTATAAAAAAAGAATTATAGTCTAAAAATGAGAAACTATTTTGGGTCAATGAATTTGGTTCAAAAATCATTATAATCTCAGAGTATACCATCATGAGTTATTAAATATTACTATCAATGGATCAGTGTGAATATGAACATAGTAATTATAGTTCCTAAATTGACATTTATATTGTTCATTATTTTTAAATGTATTAGGTTTCACTATTCAAAGAGTGGTAAATCTGTTTAGAAATGGGATATTATAATTGAATTTGTTTAACGGTGAAAAATATTCCTTAATGGAATTCCTTAAAATGTTTAAATTCATTAATAATAATGACTGTGATGTATTTGAGTTAATGATAAATGTTTTGTATTGATAGGGTACATTGATTAAATAATAATTTTTTGATCGAATAGAGGATTAGTATATCATTATAGGATATTTGAAACTAAAATTATGATATAGAATTAGTTGGAATTTTTGTATTTAAGATTCTATGGAAAGGATTGACCACTTAGAGGCTGAATCATCGAACCAATATTATGAATTCATTATAATTCAACATATTAAACATGTAATATTTTTTTATCCAATCAATTATTACTCACATCCTTACCAAGTGTAAAATAATAATAAAAATGATATAAAAAACCATACATATAATGTTCATTCAGAATAGAATATCCTACTCTTATCTATGTTGGGTATTCCTCCCCCCCCCAGCCAATTTGTATTATTAACTATCTTTAATATTATATTATAGTTACGGACTAATACCTTCAAAAATGAATCAACTATGTTCTATCCAACTCCATATTCCACTAGAATATATAACTCTCGTTAACAATGATTATCAAACAATAAAAGACCCAATCATTCATTACTTGATTCTCCTCCATGAGAAAATTTATCATTATCTCTCTTTATGCATCGATCATCATGATATTTAAAAACATGAACCTATATTCTAGTCTAGAAACTCACAATCAATCATATGTGGTACGTGTCTCCCTCCGTGTCTTCTTTGAATACTCGAGTACACCAAGAATCGTTTTCTTTAAAAACTATGGGATTTAATCTATTCTTTCTATCCCTCCTTATAAAATTATGTATCAAGATCACCGAATTATTTGAATAACATTAAGCCTAACAAATGAGGGTTTTCATTTTCATTGATATAAATAAATATATATATATATATATTGTATAAAATTCATGAAAGATTATCATTATAATTATAAAAAAATGAATAAATGAGGATACTCACCAAAATATTCATTCCATATATATATATTTGTAAATTAAAATAGGAATATCTCCATATTTATTATGGACATGATTTCATATTAAATATCGTAGAAAAAATTCCTCATATAAATTCAAAATTAAATAATCGAATAAGTTTGTTCATTTTCAATTCTCACATGATTTACACATATTAAATACCATGATTCATTTTTTCGTTATTTTGAACATAGCATGAATCTTGATAATTTCATTATGATATTATTTATAAAGGCTTAGATAAAAAGAATCAATATAATTAACATTGTTTTACATGGTTTCTTAATGATCACAAGAACTCATGGGTCTTGTCTATATGAACTATACATTAAATGAATGTATAAATCCTATACCAAGCATTCTAATTCTTGAATCTTATCCATTTATTAATAAATAGCTAAAATAATATATTTCCTCTTCAGTATTAAAATGTGATAAATGTATCCTAGGCATACATGTTTCATTCTTTCATTAGAATTTTTTAGATGGGCAAGAACACTACTCATTTAAGTGGCTTTATAAAACTGAATTTTGTTTCATCCCACTATTACTGAATTCATATAAATGAAAGTGAATATAAAATTGAATAATCAATAATTCCAAAAAACTCATCACCTATCTCATGAGAATAATATATGCTCTATTTTTCATCAAATTCAATAGATTCAAATCCATTAACGGATGATTCATATATTATCATGCTAGCTTGTAAGAACATAGATCTTCGTATTGGGTATGTTTTCCTTTTTTTGGTGTTTTTGAAAAAAAGGTGATCTGTTTACAAATTTTTTAAGTACATTTATAAGTACATTCCATGTACTCGATTACCATGTGTAGCCGTGTAATGGTCATGCACACTACCGTATGTGGTGACTTGGAGACGGCCTAATGCAAGAGCTGGTTAGGGTAAGTACATGATGTGTACTTCTAAAGTACACACCGTGTGTTTTATTTTATTTTTCATTAAATGGACTGGGGTCGTGTCTAATTGGCAGAGGTGTCTTCTTCTTCGCCTTCTTCAACCAAGAACGTCCATACCATGCCAATATTTCTCCAATCCCCTGATCAAGCTTCTGTTCTCTGATTCGACCTCCGTCGATTGCCTTGGGATCAACACCGTAAGTTATTCCTTATTCTAGATCCTCATTTCCTGATTCATCTTCCTTCAAGAGTTATACTCGGTTGAGAATTTTTAGTGTTTTCAAAGATCTATGGTGTTCTTGTGAATTTCAAGGCTTGAGGTTCATGTATAACAATCCTACAACACCAAGGTTGATGGTTTGTGCCTTTCCATAGATTTTCTTCCAGTTATATGTGAAAAAGTGCCCAATACCCTTGATCGGGGTATTGCGTGTTTAGGGTTTTGACCCAGTTAATGCCTGTTAATCTTAAATGCTTGAGTAGAGGTTAATTATTGTGAATATGGTTGTTAACATGTTATGGATGTGTTTTCCCATGCATGTACCATTTATGACTATTTGTTCTAGATTTTTCTTTTAGGCTATTGCTTTGTCTTCCATGCCTACTACTGTAGGATGATGTGATTGTATTCCCCCATGTTGTTATGATGTAGACTGTTTATCCAAGTAGTTCTTGATGTTTACCTTGGCCGATATGCATTTCTATGATCTATTAACCTACATATAGAGGTGATAACCTAGTGTACTAGACCATAGGGATAATGGACATTGAGGGCTTCTCTAGAGTGATTGTTTACTGTTATGGTGAAAGACTATAATGGGAATTGACATAAGTTCTTCCTCAGAGTGTCGGCAGTTCCTCGATTCAAGACAAAGGGGGAATGGGACATTGAGCACTTCCCTAGAGCTCCATTTAGTTACCATTACATGAGTATAGGGGTAATTGATGGTGAGTTCTTCCTTATAGAGTCTGTACTTAAACTGATGTAGAGGAGTTAGACTGTGTGTACTTCCCAGATGGTTTCCTGTTCTTGTTTGGTTGAACCGAAGGGGTTAGGATGTGATTACCCCCAGAGGGTAACCTTATTTGTTTATCTTCATATTTGATATATGAAATTTAATGCATTGGAATTGTATGATTTTTTAATTTTGTGTACTTCCTTGTTTACTGCCCCATCTAGATTATTTCCTACCATATATATTCACTGACTATTAGGCACAAATATTTTAATGGTTGCCTACTGGGATTTAGTCTCACACTCTATTTGGCCCCTGATTTCTCTCCCAAATAGATTATATTTCTCCAGGTATAGATAATATCAAGCGCCCTACTACATCAGGTACTTGATTGCTACGAAGCTGGGGAGCATGGGACCAAGACGAGGCTTGTGATGTTGTTGGAGTTTATCTATTTTTTGTTGTACTTTGGTTAATTTGGTATTCTAGCATTGTGACTTGTTTGGATGCTTTCCTAGACATTGTATCATGATTAATTTATACATATGTGCTCTAGAGGTTTATTACCTTAGTCTTCCATTGTTTAATGTTTTATGGTATTATACATATTCTGTTATTTTATATCTATTTACTTTTTTTGTGTTAATATGCCATTGAGAGTATAGTTTCCCCACTATCACACCTATGGCCCTCGCTGCTAGCCGACAGCCTCTGGCGTTCGAGGAAATGAGCTTGTGTCCATGTGAAAAAACGGTTGTGGGGATCCTCTGGGTGGCTTCTAGAACCGGGATGTTACAAAGTATTATTAGAGGGATTATATTCATCTTTAAATACTATTTGAAGCCTATATCCATCGATAGAATGGAATTGTTAGTTCGTAATAAGTTGTGCCTGGGAGTAGCTAACTAGTGTACAAGGAAAAGACAATCTACCTCATTTATTGCAATTTATCTGGTTTTTAAATTTTACAATTGATTTCATTTTCACTATTGGGTGAATCACATGTTTTGTGTTGTTATTGTTGATGTTATTGAGTTTCTATTTCTGTTGCAACCCGATGAGATGAGGGTATGCCATCTCTTTCATCATATAGGTACTGGCTAGAAATCACATGTCATGCATTCTTTCAAAGCCATTTAGGATGCGTTAGTGATTTCCTTTTCTTGTGATATATTTTTTTTAGATATTCATGCTGTTGTGACAGGAACATTGATAGAATACTTGCTTTTGAAAGGGGTATTTCTTTGCATAAGACATTCTTTTAATTAATTCCAAACTTTGGTTCTTGAGGTGTTATGGGCCCTCGTGGACTTGAATTTGGTGAATCATTGCCTTGTATTTTTGTATAAGACATGTATAAGATGCCAATATTTGATTCGTGGGGAGTATGGGCCCTCATTGATTAGAATTTGTCACATTAATGTTCATTTCAGTATTTTTATGGGTTCCAGAGATGTTTTTGAGGCTTACTGTCTTGAAAAATACAGAATACATGGTCTGTAATGATAAATACACACCATGTGTTCTTCTATTCGGGAAGAATCAATTTATTCATAAGTACACATCGTGTATTATATGTAAATTCCTTGTAGTCTCTAATCATGTTACTAACTATGTGGGTTGAAACAAGGGGCTGGGAAATCTTTCGTGGGACACACCATGTACCAGATGTACGTGCTGTGTTGATTAGTCTATGTTTCCACACATGTGACTAATGACATAGATATATGAAAACATAAATTGTACATGTTGTGTAGTGTAACCCATGTATCTGGCCGTGTAATGAACAACATGGGTCGGTGAAATCATCCTATTACATGTCGTTTCTAGCACAAATATGCCATGTATAGGTAGCCATGTAATTTGATGTGTAACTAACAACACGGGTTGGTGAGGTTCTTCTAGTACATGTTTTGTCTGGCACTAACACGCTATGTGTTTCTGGTGTTTCACGACCTAGGTTAGCAAAAGTAAACGCCCATGTGAAGGCTTAAGGGAACACACCATCTAGGAATTATACACACAGTGTATCCATGTTTTGAAAAACATGAATGCTTTCTTTATCTTGCTCCTTACTCATCTAGTTATCATTCATTGACTATATTGATATAAGGTGTGTTCTTGGACTTGCAGAGTCATGCTGCCGAGATGTCCTCAGGTTGACCTCTAGTTGTAGGGAAGTGATCAGATGCCAGACGTAGCTGATCGCGTACTACAAACATATCCTCTAGTTGTGCCAGTCTTGACACCAGCCATCATTCCGGACACATGTGATGATGCACATATCCAAGAGGTCTTTATAAGGTCCATGCAGACCTTTCGAGGAGTACTGTATCCTTCCCTTTCTTTGGCAGAGTTTACGTGGGTTTTCCAGTAGCAGCATCCTCCCACCTTCATAGGGGAAGGAGGAACTCAGGATGCAGAGTCATGGTTAAAAGTCATGGTTTCTATCATCAAACATCTGGAGATGCCACCAGAGAGGAGGGTGAAGCTTTATATGTACATGTTTTAGGATTCCACAAAGAGATGGTGGGATGTGATCTCACAGGTGGGACGCCAGTAGGTTATGGAATGGGATGAGTTCCATTGTTCCTTCTACGACTACTTTTTCACAGATACTTTTGGGGACAATCGAGATCAAGAGTTTAAGAGTATGGAGCTGGGTACTCTTTTTATTATGGAGTATTATTCTCTCTTTATAGAGATGCATTGCTTGACGCCCATCCCATGAGGTAATGATTTATTCCTGGAAAGGAATCCAGAGGATGGTCTTAGGCATGAAAACTGATCTTTGGTGAACATCTTCATGTTGACATCTATCACTTCTATAGTAAACCAGTTGATGAACAGAGAATGCAATCTGAGGGATTCGGGATTTGTGATCCAGGGCAGATAGACATCTAGAGTTTGTATCCCCCCAATAAATAGTAGGAAGCACCATTTGGATACTACACGTGGAGATCGATGGAGGTGGGACACATCTTTTAGTAGAAATGTGGTGTGCTACCGGTGTGGAAAGAATAGTCATACGACGCCACATTGCCCGAGAGATCAGAAGATGCACCAATATCTTCTCACCAGTCTGGGAATTGGAGTTTTTCTGGACATTCAGGCCAAGGTGAAGGTCATGGACATGGAAGATAGTCACCAGGGTTTCAGGAAAAACTGGTTGGATTTGCTCAGAGTGGTCAGGAAGGGTCATGGGACCGCATTGCAGGTCAAACATTTGTAGTGGAGTAGAACCAGTAAGAGCAAGATCCTGGATCCTCTATAGTTTGAGTTACAATCCTTGTTTCCTATGTTTTAGATTCAACTATTTTTGATATAGGGGCTACCCATATCTTTATATGTGTTTGTGTTCTAGAGAGCCATGGGCTCTATATCATTTTTTTTACTGATATCTGGATGTTTGGAACAACATTGGGGACAAGAACAGCTAGTGTACAATAGTGCAAGGAGTTCCCTCTAGAGGTTGGTGGGTGTCACTTCTTATAGAACCTTTCTGTCCTAGAGATGACATGCAATGATGTTATTCTCATAATGGACTGTTTAGATCACTTCCAAGAATTTTTCAATTACTATCATTTTAGGGTGAGTTTCACAACACTGGAGGGAAGTTCATTTCTTCATAAGGGCGAATGGAATGTCCATACGAGTAGAGCGGGACCCGAGCATCATGGGTTGGGAGGATTTGTAGTCCAGATTGCTAGTCTACATCTGGATGATGAGGGGACTTCATAGATGTACTTTCCTCCAGTGGTGGATCATTTTAGGGATGTCTTTCCCGAGGAATTTTTATGTTTGACTCTAGAGCTAGAGGTTGAATTTTCTATTGAGCTTGATCCAGGAGAGGCACCAATGTCCATACCTCATTATATGATGGCTACACCTGAGTTGAAGGAGATGAAGAAGCATTTGGTGGAGTTGTCGGCAAATGGTTTCATCCAACCTAGTAATTATCCTAGGGATTTTCCAATCATGTTTGTGAAGAATGATGATGGTACCCTCAGACATTGTGTGGATTATCAGTAGTTGAACAAGTTGACGGTCAATAACTGATATGTTTTTCTGGGGATTGATGATATATTCGATCAACTTCAAGGAGCTTGGTTGTTCTCTAAGATCAACATGGGGTCTGGTTACCATCAGTTTCACGTTAGACCATCTGATATACCTCTTACATCCTTATAGAGCAGGTACGGTCTATACGAGTATGCGGTTTTGCTATTCAGTCTCACGAACGTGCCCGTAGTCTTCATGGAACTGAAAAACTGAGTGTTCCATCCATTCATGGATTCATTTGTGGTCGGTTTCATGGATGACATCTTGGTGTACTCTCACACTCGACACGAACATGCTACCCATCTTGAGATCATTTTTAGTACACTGAGAGAGCATCAGTTATCTTCCATGCACACAGAATGCCACTTTTGGATAGACCAAATTCACTTATTGGGTCATGTTATCTTAGAGACTAGAGTATCAGTAAACCCAGAGAAAGTGAGAGCTATAGTTTCCATGGAGTATCCAAAAACATATTTTAAATTTAAAGTTTTCTAGGGTTGGATAGATATTATTGATGTTTCATACAGGACTTTTCATGCTTAGCAGCACTACTGACGGGCCTAACTATGAAGTGTGAAAAATTCTTGTGGTCAGTTTCTGGTGATTCATCCTTTCAGTTGCTTAAAGGGAAGTTGACTTCAGCACCGATATGAGTATTTCATAGTTGGGAAAGAGCTATAATATTTACTGTGATTCTTCAGGTACTGTGATGGGAGATGTGCATATGCCGGGAGAAGGAGTCATTGCATAGGGGTCTCGGCAATTTACGCCACATGAGAGAAATTAACTGAAACATGATCTGGCGTTGGCTGCAGTTGTTCATTCTTTATGTTGTTGGAGACATTATCTTCTGGGAGATAATTTCATGGTTTTAACCAAACAAAAATGTCTCAAGTACATCTTCAATCTGTATGACATGAATTTGAGACAGTGAATCAGTCATTCGACATTGAGATTTTTTATATGCCTTGGAAAGGCAATGAAGTGGATGATGCGCTAAGAAGTAGGACTCTGATATAGGTAGTTCAGGAGGCCAGTAGTGAGTGGAAACTTATGGATCTGTTATCTAAGATTTTATTTGGAGGTGCATGATAGACAAGGGCAGACATTTCTATCTTCTGTTCCTGTTACCTATACTCTTCTTGATTGAGTGAGAATGAGGCAGTAATCAGATTCTGAAGGCCTAGACCTATGGGGAAGCATATTAGAAGTGGACCATATTCCTGGATAGACAATAGGTGTGGTTGAGATCTTTTGTTTTCAGGGGTGCGTATGGGTGTCACCAGACACACATGAGGATATGTTGCGAGACTTTCATTCCACAGTTTGGGCAGTTCATCCTGGTGTCACGAACATGTGTCGTGATCTACACTATAATTTTTGGTGGCCATGTATGAAGAGTGATATTTCCGGTTTCATCATGAGGTGTTCCACCTGTCAGCAGGTGAAGGCGGAGCATCAGTGACCAGAAGGGCTTTTACAACAACTACCCATTACCGAGTGGAAGTGGAATGATGTCCCGATGGATTTCACGATAGGATTATCGAGGTCTCCTAGAGGTAATGATGTAGTATGAGTAGTCATTTTCAGAATCATGAAGGTTTCTCACTTCCTGTCAATCAAGGAGACCTTCAGTTACTGCGGGTAGCCGTGTAATGGCCATGCACACGGCCGTGTGTGGTGACCTGGAGACCACCTAATGAGGGATCCGATAAGGGAATGTACACATGATGTACTTTTTTCACTAAACGGACCGGGGTTGCGTCTAATTGGCAGAAGCATCTTATTCTTCGCCTTCTTCGATTGAGAGCATCTGTTTGGAACCAATCATTCCCCAATCCCCTGATCGAACATCCATTCTCTGATTTGACCACTGTTGATGGAATTGGGATACCCACTGTATGCTCTTCCTTCTTCTAGAGATTCTTCTTCAAATTCCTCTTCCTTAAGAGTTATCCTCAGATGATCATTTTTAGTTTTTTTGTAGATTTACGGTGTTATTGGGAGATTCAAGGATTGAGGTTCACATATAGTGATCCTACAACACCATGGTAGGTGGTTTGTGCCTTTCCGTAGATAGTCTTTGAGTTATATTTTAAAAATTTCCCATTACCATTGATCATGGTATTGCATATTTAGGGTTTTGACCGGATTAGTGCTTGCTATGATTTGAATTATTGATTAGCGGTTAATTGTTTTCAATATGGTTGTTACAATGTTATTGATTTTTTTCCCATGCTTGTACCATTTATGACTATTTGTTCTATCTTTTCCTGTTATATTATTTCTTTTCTTTCCATGCCTCGTACTATAGGATGAAGTGATTGTATTCCGATATGTTGTTATTCTATATAATGTTTAACCATGCAGTTATTGAGGTTTATCTTGGCCACTATGAATTTCTTTTCTTGATTGACATATATAGAGCCATGAGAACCTGGTGTAGTATACCATAGGGAGAATGGACGTTGAGGGCTTCTCCATAGTGTCTGTTTACTGTTACGATGGGAGGCCATACAGGGAGTTGACGTAAGTGCATTCTCAAAGTGTCTATAGTTACTCGAGGCGGGCCACAGGGGTAATGGGATGTTGACTTCATCCATAGAGTTCCTTTTAGTTACTGATACAAAACTATAGGGGGAATTGACAGTGATTACTTCATCATAGCATATGCGCTAAAGCTAAACTAGAGGAGTTGGACTCCGTGTACTTCCTATAGGGTTACTGGTTCTTGTTTGGTTGAACCAGAGGGGTTAGGCTGTGAGTACTCCCAGAGGGTTACCTGCTTTTTTTAGCTGCATATTTGATATATGAAATTGAATGCATTTGAACTATATGATTGTTTACTGTTTATTACTTCCTTGTTTACTACTCCATCTTGGTTATTGTCTGCAATATATATTTACTGAATGTTAGGAATAGAACATTGGGTGGTTTCCTACTGTGATTTAGTCTCACACCCTATTTGGGCCATGCTATTGGGCCCAAACAAATTATATTGATGCATGTATAGATAAAGGACGACGTCCTTCTACTTCAGGTACTTGATTTTTGTTGAGCTGGGGAGCATGTGACCCAGCTAAGGCTTGCAATGATATTGTATTTTATATGTTTTATTTGAACTTTGGTTATTTATATATTCCTACATTATGACTTGTTTGGATACTTTCCAATACATTGTACCATGCATAAATTATACATATATACTCCAGTTGTTTATTACCTCCGTCATCCACTATTTTCTATTGTATGGTATTATACTTCTTCCCCTACTGCAATCTATATTACATCTGTTGTGTTACTCTTCCAATGAGGGAATAGTTTCCCCACTATCTCACCTAAGGCCCTCGCTGCTAGTTAGCAGCATCTGGCATTCTGGGAAATGAGTTTGAGGCCACGCGACCAATCAGTTAGAGGGCACCTTTGGGCGACAATCGGAATAGAGATGTTACATAGCTCAAGATGAACTCAAAGTAGAACCAAATATTTCATGGTCAATCAATGTTATACGTAAATTTAATAATGATTACATGTGATAGATAAAATCATCTCATGTCTGACATCAAACTATTTGTATGGTTGATTATTAATGCATGTTTGATTCCATGGAAGGTGTAGTCACTATCACATGGAATATTCAATAAAAATAGAATATGTTTTCAATTTATATATTGGATATTTTGTTGATATATATCATGTTGCATGGTCTTTTTGAGTGTTTTCATGTAGAAAGCCGGTCACTCTCACTAGGTATGCTCAATCCAAATTAGGAAATCTGGTCAATAAATTTTGTTGTATGCAGATAGATCATGAGGTTGAAAAGTAATCTCCTTTACTTCGTCAATCAGAAGAGGTGAATTGATCATATGGGGGTATTATATCCATTTTATTTATTTTCATCTACAGTTTCATACATCCCTTTTCTCACATTGATTTTTTTCTCGACACCTTGATTTCTTCTTTTAAAATCAATATATCTACTCAATAGTTGTAAGTAACCAATTATTCGCAAGAACATGACACCCACACTTTCACTATGAAAAATACCCCATGTTAAAACATTCACCACCTAGACACCAACCATGTATGAATAGGACTACCTATTCAGTATCTCTCCTCACTCACTCCCTTAGGCTAGCCATATAGGCCAGTGTCTACATTGTGAGATTAGCTCACACTCATTATGCTGAGCGGGCCCATTGGATTTCATGGGGGTGGTCATATTATTTATCCAATATTTTATAATTGTTTTTATAAATTATTATCATATATTTTCATTCCATCTCAATTATTCATATATTTCAGTATTGAAAAATAATATTTTATATTGGCCTTTTCTAGAAATTATTAATGTAGAAATTACATGGTCATTAAATGTCCTCATAAATGTTGTAGACCAATATGAATTATTAATCTTATTTCATGATCATTTAAGATAAGACCAACAATAATCATGTATAGAAGGATAATTTCACTTGTTTGTCATCAAATCCCATCTTTCAAATCCTTTAGTATGCTCCATGAGTCATCACATCACCTCTACTCACCAAACATATAATAATATATTGAAAATAAATGTAACACTCATTTGACCTAAAAATCACCCCTTTCTATTTTTTTTCTAATATAACTTCATATGATTATAATAAATATGTGTACCCAAATATTTATCCACTTATTTTGAGTCTAATTAAAATAGAAATTCATGGGTCATTTGAAATCATTTATCTAATCATATATTTCATAATACTCTCTTTTAACATCATTACATGATCCACTATAATGAGGGGTATGTAATCACATGTTTTCATATCAAAGATCCTTTAATTATTTTTCAATACATTTGTGATGGAAACCCTGGTGTAGATAATGTGGGAGAAAAAAATTATGATTCGTATTCTATCCTTAAACATTCATATAGTGATATAATTCTCATAAATTTCTTATTTCAAAAATAAGTTTTGTATAACATTGATTTAATCATGAGAAAACTATAACCCCCGGAAATAAAAATAAAACCATTAAAATGGGGTTTTTTCATGAAAAATAACTCTCCCAATTTTCATCAATCAACACTACCACAAAATAATAATTATTTATGAATTAAATACACGGTTTTTTTCACTAATATTGAGATTCATAGTCCTGTAATATTGAAACATTTTCATAATTTTGAGATTCAGAAGAATTTAGTATAATGAAAAATTCTCATCAATATTTCTCCGAAAAATGGGATCCATTCCTCTTTATTCAATTCCATGGTAGTCAGTAGACTCCATTAAGCAAAATCTCTTCATGTTTTCTAAAATTTATAACCTATAACTTGTGTTTTAATTACCTACATATCAGTTCTAATCACATAAAATAATAGGGAATAAGGAAGGAATTATTTTTATCTCTATGAAAAAATTCATGGTGAGGTATTTCTCTTAAATTGTACCATTTTTCATTCATTATTAACATGTAAAGACCGATTTGATCTCTGAGTTTTTTTTGAGTCTCAATAGATTTATTCATTTACTTTATCCTTTGATCTTGTTTTTGGTGTAGATTGTTTCTCTTCACCTCAGAAATTAATGTACATCCATGTTCTCACTCATGTATTTGTTTCATCCTCTAAATATATTATTCAGGATTTTGTTAGTTATTAATGGACCACATTGGGATATAATCAATATTGAATGTGTTGATTCAGTTTTGGGAACATCTTTTACATATTATAAAATTTATCTTTTGTACCACTTAGGCCTATTAGGATCTTGAGTCTCTTATTCTATTTTCATTATCACCTACATGTTAATAAATAATGGTAATGATTGAATGTGATATTTTTACATGGTTCACTAATCACACTGAGTAGATAGTCCATGGAATGTTTTGTAAATAATATAATACCACTTCAAAAAATAGTTGATTTGTATACCACGAATAAGGAATATCCTTTCAATGAATTTCACAACAGTCAATCTATAGATCTTATTTTATATTTCTTGGATGGTTCTTGATATGGAATTTGATAATAGGAATTACCTATTATGGTTTATTGTAACACTAATAAATTATTCCAGTAGATGATAATTGTTTTGGATTTCCCATTTCTTCTTCGCACTTCCGCATCATCTTCACATTGATACATGAACACTATCAATCAAAAAACCCTTATTATTATTCACAACATAAAATTGGAATCTTATTTATCTTATTATACTTCATCTTGAAAAAATAGATATTCACTATACCCAATTGTAATCTAACTTATATCACAAGCATCCATTGTGAGTATTAAAATAATAAAAGTTCTTCTCATCATAAAATTCACACAATTATTCTATCATAAACAATAATAAATTAATATATGTGAAAACTCTTTATCATCATTAGTTACTATGATATGAATATTAATATGGATTGAGTTATCCTACATCCTTGATATACAATATTATTAAATGTTAATATTTCAGTTATATTTCATTATTCTTGGATTCTTTTATTTAATAAACTAAAATTCAGAAAATATTCAATATTATTTCATGTAATATTGATCTTTCAAAAATTTTTATTCTTCTCATACTAAATTTAGATCTGAAATCATTTATAGTACATGTTCATTGGACATATATATTTTTTATCATTATTTTTTTTATGTTAAATGAATTCAGCTTAGGTTAAGGATTCAAATATTTGTGTTTTCTTCTTTATACCACATGAACTATACTTATGCATTAACACCATTATTTGTATTCTTCTTCCTTATATTATATATAGGTTAATTATGGGACTAAGTGAAACAATATTCTTTATTCAAGAATGTATAATTAATGAATGGAATTTCATGTTCATGTAACTAGGTACACTATCATAGTTTCATCTTGCTTCATGAAAACTTGTTAGAATAATTGAAATAAGCACAATTTTTTCCTAAAAACAATTATAATAAATATCTACTTTATGGAACTAGGAATAGTTTTTATAGAAATTATATGATTTTTTTATCACATTTCAAGTGTCTATAAATCATCTTCTTCATGGAAATTAAGTCATAGCTCTCCCCTACTTTGTTTTTCCTTGGAGCCTCATAGTTCATTAGCCTTTTGTGTGTGGTAAAATTCCCTAACACTTTGTTTTTATGAAAAATAAGAGTTCCAAAAAGTGTAAGACACAACTTATTCTTAAAGCCTCAGTATTTATAGACTATTATAACTGCAACACTTCACTAACTTTGAAGTGTGATTTTTTAGGTCTTTAAATTCCTATGATGAAATATCTATAGATCATAGTGTTTTAATAAATTTGCATGTAGTATTTATTCTTTTTGGAAGCTATTATTCAAGGAATTATTTATTACATTAGTTTTCATGTGGATTTCTATCATTTATTGTGATCATATCATGTTCATATTTTTTAAAATCATGAATTGAAAAATGTATAATGGATGCACAACATGGCATCTTCATCTTCCATTAAAATTGGCCAAAGGAAGTTATTTAAATTCCTATTTGCATGAAAAGAGTTGGATGGATGCCTGACATCTTGTTCTTTCATATTCTCAAAATATTAAATATGAAAAAAAAATCTTGATAATGGAGGAGATGACATGATTAAACTCAAGTATATAGGTATCCTATAATGAGGCTAGTGGAGGAAGATTATTAAGACTATTCTCGGGAACCTTGGATTGATGAAATTTTATTGTCCTCAACATATCTATTTATTTTTAGTAGAGGAATTGTAACCCACATAATCATCCACCCCACATCGATTTGAAGATAAATAGAGTGCTTCTTAATAACCTATTACCTTACCACTAATGGTTTAAGAAAACACCGAGGTTGAATCCTGGATACAAATTTAGGCACAAAATACACTGAATTGACCTCTATTATGCTACCCAAAGAAACTATGTTTTCATTATAGGAAATCCATTAACAACAACTAATGAACTCCATGGGGGTAGTTTTCCCGCACTTCCTAGTTCTTCTATAGTTGGCTTGAAAGGTATATTTATTACCTTGTGGTTGTTGCAAGGATTCCCTAGGAAACTATGTATGCTGTATATAAACTCTATTCACACCCACCTATGCACTCCATGGAGATATTTATCCCAAAATTCCTCCACCATCTTTAATTGGCTAGAAAGATATATTTTCTATGTTGTGGTTGTCTCAAGGTTCCCACACATGTTCTTGTGGAGGCCCCAAATCTTATGGCTAATGGTTAGCCTATTTCTTTGTAAAGGTCCTTTAAAAACTAAATATATTCTATTCTATATATTGAATATAATATCAATCCTAGAATATAATATCAATCCATTTCATAAAATCACCATAAAATGCATGGCCACTAAATAAATACTCACACAATAATAATAATAATAATAATAATTTATTTCATAGAATTCATTTTGAAAGTACCGTTATCAAATTAAAATTTTTTATTATCTTATTTAATTTCAATTCTTATTATATTATTAGAATGTAAATTCCAAAAAAAACTTCAACATAAAATCATCTTAACACTTCTCAATCAAATAATTCATCCAATCATAAACCACCATCAGACGTGCCATATTTATTTTATATTATAGTAGAACATGTTCTTACAAAGAACACTATGATCAGAAGTAATTACACATTAAGGTAATTACATCAGTCATCATTGTTATAAACTAAAAATATTTAAAAAAACATCCATAATTTAATAAGATAGGATTACTATATTCTTCATCAATTCATCATAGAAATATTCACTTCTTTATCAGTCTTGGATATCTTGGATTATTCAATAATTTTATCTTTAGAACATCAACATAGTGACATTAATGATATTTTTATATTTCACTTATGACCATTGAAAAACAATGAATATCATTTCAAATAAATAAAACACATAAAAAGTGATATTTTCAACATCCACCTATTTTATTCGTTGGAAAAATATTCAAAGGTCTCTTAAACATTAATATGTGTGTATGTAAATCACTCCAATTAATTTTTAAAACATTCATACAATATTCTCTCCTCATTATTTTCATGAAATAATATGTTCATGGGGGAAGGGTATAATTCTATAATTATGAAATGCTTCATAGTGTATTTTACTCTTTGTCTATGTGATCCATGCTCTATAAAAAACAATAGTATTTTATTTAAAAAAATTATTTTAGAAACTAATTTAGATACCTAATTAAATAGTAACTCACATACATGTCTTTAATTTTATCCACTTTTATTCCAAGATGAAGATTTTATATGTGATGTGAATATTTTGAAACAAAAATCAAACTAAAACTCTTGTAATCTCTTAAAAATATATTAAAAAAATCATTTGAACCATAAAGGATAAGTGACCCTAGAGAAAATAAAAAGATCTACATTTGTTATGTAATTGAATAATTCAATTACATCCCATTTCTATTAAGATTAAAATTATTTATAACCACGGGGAGAGATTATGAAAAAAATACATTTTATAATGAATGGATCATTATGAAAATTATAGGATTGTTATATTTTATTCTTATTAAAGAAATAAATCTGAAAGAAAAATCATATTTATACATATTTATTCTTCTCAAGGAAGACAATATTCAACATCTTCACAATAGTGAATCTCTAGAGGAATTGATTTCAATATGTTCTAACATAGAGAATACACCAAAATGAATCTACAACATGTGACTGTGATGATTATAAAACTTTCACATCTTCACTAAGGATTATGTTCTTCCATTATTTTTTTATGATATTAAGTATATGATCAAAAAAATGTTATGCTATTTATCCGATTTACCTAGGATATCACATTATTTTCATTGATTTTCATGAAATATTATCCTATATCAAATTTTCAATTGAACAATAATTGTAGAAACACTAAATGATGATGGATTATTCAAATTTTATACCATGAATTAATATAAACTACTACATCTAATGTTTTCCCTATGAGAACATACATCACAGTTACTTCTATGCATTTTATGTGAATATGAAACTCACAAATATTAAGGAAATTAGGTTGATCATAATTTCCTAACAAATGTGAACAACACGGTTGAAAAAGTTTTCAAAACCGAGGTTCCAAATTTCATTTAGTCTCCATTCATGTACATATAAACTTCCATACAGATTTACATTGAGGCCACATAGATCTCATCACATTCTCTTTTACTTTGAGTACATGGTCTTTCTTCTTTTCAGTAATCATGGATGGTAAATTACTAATCCTTTTGTGTACTAATTCATACTCTATTAGAATGGTAATGAAATTTATTCCAATATGGCTATCTTTTTCACATCACTAACATAGAACATATTTAATGTAAGAGTTGTGTTATACTAACAAACACTCATAAATAATTTCCCATCATATTAAAAATTTTCTTCTGTAATGTCTTTAGATTATTAATATTCAATTTTATGTATAATTTTAAAATATATTTCCTATATTACTAACATAACAATAATAACATTGGTAGAAAGTATGGATGTTTCATTTGGATTCTTTTGAGTTCCATCCTTATTATAAGTGTTTTTGGAGACATAAGTTTTCTACAATTACATTTATTTTTAATGAAAGTGTAACACAATGAGATTTTGTGAATTATTTTTCAATTAATATAAAATTTTAAATTTTTTTTATGTCACACAACAATGAACATTGATTTTTGGTTATTCAAAAACACTATGTTTGACTTTCATTACATGCAACACCAGCTTGGATTCTACTGCACAAAACACCAACATGTCTTACACTACATGCCACACAATCATGGATTTCACTACACAGAATATTGACATGTAATACTATAAAATTCAACATCTACTTTGCATATGTTACATAGAACACTAACTTGGTGTATATTACCCGCAAGACCAACTTGGCATATGTTATACCCAACACTGTTTTTCTACAAAAACATCATTTAATTGTAATAATTATTTAAACAAGATAATTATAAACTAGATATCAAATATATTAATATTAATAGTAATAAATAATTTTCTAATAATTTTTATAATGTTTTTATATAAATAAAAAATATTGAAAAAAAGATGTAAATTTTATTAATGTACTTATAGTGTTTTCCCAGATAAACTACGTTTCATGTCCTTCTATAAATATAATAGAATTAATTTTAGACAAATTTAGAAATTTCATTTCATAAATTTAACTTTAATTTTGAATATATAACATATAAATTATCTTATAGTGAAATTGTCGGATATTTCTGAGAAACTTCCTTTTTTGATAAATACTAAAAACTAAGGCATTTTATTTAAAAACTATCTTTTTGTGCATGTAATTTTTAATCTGTATTTATATATTAAATTTGTATTAATATAAAATTATATCATATATATATTATGAAAATTTATTTTATTAATATAAATTTTACATTGAAATTAAATTCAAAATCTTAACAATCATTTGAACAATTTTTCTTTTACAAACTCTTCATTTCGTCCCATCTGTGAGAATATAATTAATCATAATTTTCCACTTATATGAATTGAAATTGTAAAATATTAGATAAAAAATTTAAATTAGTTTAATATTTGGAGTCTACTAAATCTATAATAATTTTTGACAAAAAAATTAGTAAATGTGATTAAAATTAATCACTGTGAATAAGTTCAAATAAAACCTAATTATCGACTATACAATAATTTTAGTGGGAAAAATGAACATGTAACTTGTAAAAACCCATTTTATATCCATAGTTACGCCATAAATCTTAAATTATCAAGATTTTTTGGGTATGTTGTGAATTTTTATTGGTAATAACATGTGAACACATAACATTTTAAAAATAAATCAAATTGAGTCATTTTCCTTCCGTATAAAATTACACCACCTCTCTATCTTCTCCACACCACTCAAAACACGTAGGTTAAACAAATAAATTCCCAATAAAATTCCCATGATCCGTACAAAACTCCTATATCTATTCCAATGTCCAGAAAACAATCCTAATAATCCTTTTGTCACAATCAAAAAGAAGTTACTTGATTTAGAGGTATCATCTTCTCTCAAGATCCTTTCTTTTATTTTATTTATCAACTCATTACACTCTTATTATTAAATTTTTTTATAAAAAAATTAGTATCTAAAATAAACTAGGATTTTTCTGTTCTACGATTTCAATCTAAAAATTCACACCTCCCTTTAATGGGTAACATACATAGTGTTTATGTGTACAGAGAACTACTTCTTCAAAAAACGATGATTGTTAGTTCTTCCATTACCACCTCTCATGGTTGCTATTATGATGAGAATATACCTTAATATATCATATATTATATATATAATGTCTTTCATTTCCATTATTCCTTGTATAAATCATATCATTATATGTTCTTTCAGTGTAAATATGATAACTTTGATTGAACAAGTGTGAACTACCGCCCCCTCAAAGTTATATGATTCATTCACGCACTACATAAAATGTATTATGGATGGATTTATTTAGCTAATATGATATATTTGATATAATAATTATACATGAATTATAATATATACATATATGTCATTTCCATTCATTATTTCAATATGACAATAAAACGGACAAAATGTTCACGCTTACGTACAACTTACCATCTCGAGGAATGGTGTATTGCATTTCACACTTAGATATTCTATATGATTATTGTAGTACATGTATACTAAATATAAATGATATATATATCATGTTATACATTCTTTAAATCATGATATAATTATAATGATCAAAGATATAACAATTTAAGACACATGCGATAAAAAAGTGGATATTATCCAAAGTAAATCCTTAACATAGAGTTGTTAACAAGAAGGTAATATAATGTTATAATAAAACCATATATGATATTAGATATAAGAATATTTTTCTGTTTATGAAGTATAATAATGTTACATTTATTATTCATGATGTTCTTATGAGTACAAAGAGAGTCAAGACATAAGGTAAAGGGATTTCATCTCACTTCTTATTTCCGTGCCTGAATGGCCTGAAGGACACAATTATTATTAAATTTTGATAGTAACCCTTTTAAGGGTTCAAGGGGAACCCTTACATGACCCAGAATATGCAAGAAATTGAATGATCTGAAGGTCCAAAATTAAATCATTTCATACAATGACTACATGAAACTCCTCCTCCCCAACATCCACATCAAGATCAGCTCTCCACCTTTGCATGGACGTTTGGCAAGTTGTTCTGTGTAGAGGTGCATAGGCCTGGTATAGATAGAAAATTCCATACCCTCTCATTATTCATAATCAATTATCTCTACACTAGTGAATACTCATTTCTCTAAATCATTTTTTGGGGCTTGTTCGATATAGAATCTTTCTGGTTTGCATCTGCACATCTGGTGACCCAAAGGCCTTGAGGTTTCTCAAAGGCATTATGGTGGCCCGATAGCCTTACTAGCCTGAAATACTATGTATCCTAAAGGAATTAATCACTCTAGGCACAAACTGGTGTCCTGAATCATTAGTATGCTTCTATTTTTATTTTTATATCAATTCTATGAACATTATTTACTAGGGTTAAGGTTTCAAAAGCTACCAAATCAATTGGAAAAATTTGAATCAATTTCCCTTCTTTAAAACACATGTTTATTATGAACCAATATTCTTTTTGAGGGTTTATATCCCTTCATTTAAAATTTTATATAATAAATATAATTATTTTCATGATATTTTAAGCTGTATATAATTTTATTTTATTACATTTAGAGGATAATCCCATGTTACTATGTTATAAGAGTTTATTACGAAAATATCATCACATTTTGAAGATTTCAAATGTTTATTATTTAATTAATAAAATATTATGATCCATATCTCAAAAAATTCATTTATTTTATTATTCTCTAGTTATTTATGATATATTCATGTATTGGTACCATTTTACTACTTTTGGTAAATAATATTATAAAGAGATTGGTTATAAGAAAACTTGACTTTACCCTCTCTTCATTCAGAAATCTATGTTCCTCCAAAAACATGTTTTCTAAAAAGGGTCTCCAGAAATTTTATACTATTCTCATATGACCATTAAAATAGATTTTATGGTTTTTTTAATTCACCAATTTTTTCAAAGGAATCTTCCTGTCCCATTACAAATAAGTCATTTTCTTAACTTTATACGGTAAAAAATTAATATTGGTTTTAACTTGAACTATATGTAAGAGTTTAACTACCACTATTTCTTTGAAAATTCCATTCCATGTTTAAAAGATTAACTTTTTAGAAGTTTTTTAAAAATTAATTCTCAAATATAATTGTTCCGAAAATTATTTTAATCATTCATTATAAGTTTATAATGTATTTTAGAATAAAATTGTTTAAAAAAATTGGAAACCTTTTATAAGTTTTCATTGAAAAAAGTATTTCTGAATTTTTTAAAGTATTGTTTATTAGTTTTCAGGTTATTTACTAGGAAATATTAATTTTAAATTGTTTGATGTTTTAAAAATAAATTTATAAAGAATAAAGGATATTTTACTCATGAAATTATTTTAATGATATTTCAAAATTATTTCACATCTAAGAAGACATAAGTTGATATTAATAATTATATTATAGGAAATGATCTATATGATTCACTCATATCCTTTCAATGAATGGGTTGAACTTAATGTCATGGTCGTTATGGACCTTGTTTCACTACCAGGGTTATATGTTTATGAAATCCATTTCTTTTTCATGGGTTATGATTTGGATTCAATGACTATCAAAAATATATATTTTTCCAAAGGTGATTATATTCTTATATGTTTATGATACCATTTTGGTTTCATGTGTTATGATATGATAGGCTATTATTTTGTGGATATGTATGTATGATTTAATTATGAGATCGGTAGGACTGATATCTCCCTCCAATGCATTTATTAAAAATGGATGAATCATGAGTACAAATGTTTTTTGTTTAGCTGATCAAACATTAAAAATGTTATGCATACACCTGGCTTCATGTCCAAATATTTATGATTGAATCTGATTGAAGGTTCACAATGTTATGCGTAAACTTGATTAATTTTCAAAATGTTATTCATGGACCAAGATTCTGTACATAAGGTTATGAATGAACACAATTAACTATTCATAATGATATTCATGGATCTGGTTTCCTATCTACAAGTTGATGCCTGGCCCAAATTTCAAGTCCTTAACACAATGAGTGATCCTTTTTTTACTTATACATGATTAAAATGTTATAAACGAATGTTTTTTTTCAAAAAATTTCATTTATTATTCATATGTTAAGCTTTCAAGATTTATGATCATAAATATCTTATTATCTATTTCTTATAAATTTTAAATATTTATTTTTTTCTTTAATATGATGGTTATGATATTCAAATTTTATTCTCAAGTTCCACAACCTCTTATTTCATGTTATTCTTACACATTTACTTTATTTACCCTTACTAATCCTTTGAGCTCAACCATTTCTTATGTTTCAGTTATCCTGGGTATCAAGAAAGGATTTTGGTATAATTAATGAAGGTGTATATCTTTATGGGAGATGTTGATGATCATTCACCAGGATAGAATATTTTTTTCCATGTTTCTGCATACAATAAACTATTATAGTCTTTTGGAATGTATTTTTTAAAAGTAATAAATATTCATCTAAAATGATTTAATATCCATGTATGTTACTATTGGTTCACTATAGTGGGTATGAAAGGAATGGATTAGTTATCCTTGGGATATAAGGAAGAAAAAACATTAGTGTACCCCTATTTATATTTCTAAGGATATGTCTAGGGATGTCTTTAAGGATAAATATAAGGATGAATTAACATTTAAGAGAATGTCTGGGAAATTTTGTACTAGATAGAGTGAGTGGTTTTATAGAAATATATCCATGTCTGGATAATATAAGTGGATGTTTCTCTGGAACAAATGTTCCTAGGTATGAAAACTCTAAAACGTTGCTCCAGACCTATATTGAAGTAATTTGGTACATGACAATGTGCCTTACTACACACCTGGATTGACACTCATGGGGGTATACTTTTAAAATTCACAAAATCATCAAAAACCATCAAAAAAAATTAAATAGATTTTCGATATGAATAAATTAGGATAAAAATAATTCTTTATAGATTTATGAAGGTTTCATTATTTAGACATCCTATGAGTAAATCATTTTATGACGATGTGGTTTTATTTTATGATATGTACTACTCATACTAGGATTCTTGTTCTAGTCAATGTCAGAAACTGGAAGGAACTAGATTAAGGTTGAATGTGACAAAAAACATTCAAATGATATTTCAAGTGGGATGATCACTAGAGAGGAAGATATTGTGATTCATCAAAATCTACCATCATGATATATTACTAACACTGTTATCTTCGGTGATAAACCCAGAACATTAGAAAAGATAAATATGAAATTTTATAATTGCACACATGGTAATGAACCTAGAGGAAAGAGTATTAGGATTCCTTCATATTAAGATCAAGGTAAGAAGAACCTTGATAAATATATAAAATACAGGGGAATATGTTACCAGTTTGGGAAGAAGGGTCATAGTGTGAAGAATATTCTGGGAGGTTAATTTTTTATCCATAGAAAACAGAGGCATTACCCAACACAATTCCCTAACTTAAGAATTTACTTATAAACCTAGTAACTATTCCATGATAATCATAATAGTGGAAGTATTAATGTATTTATGTATTTAGAGTCCCGAATTATGAATGGTGAGCTGTATAAGGATTGTTCAGTTTATGTTTTTCACGATGGATTTCAAATATTATGTTTAATTTTTCTAAAGTAATGGAATTGTGATTTGATGAAAATCTGATATTTTTACTAAGGGAATATTACCTTAATATGTCCCTTATGTTAAGATATGTTTATTTGTATAAAAATATGTTGGATATGAATATGTAAATTGGACAGTATTGATTACGACAGAACTGATAAAGGATTTTTTTGAAAAATTGGCCCATGTTTTCATCGATAAAACTTAAAACATCTTGGATCAATTGAGCATGTTCAATAACCATTGGAACAAATAATAATTCATGTATACCCATTTATTTATGGAAATTCAGGTTATTGCCATGTCTTAATAGAATAATAGATGAAGTTATTCCCATGATTGGAAAGTGGAAAACTAGAGCTTCTTTATGATATATGAGAGATCAATGTTATGTAGATTTCTTGAAATTATCTTTTGGAAGGTTTATAAGATAAACTATTCATGAAATGTTTATGTTAAACATCAGATGTCATATTTATGCACTGATTATGTATTGAAAACCATTTTTAAAAGGATATTTAGTTATTAAACAAATTTCTAGTATGTTTATCATTTTAATTTTGGAAGTTATATTAGTTTGGTTTCAGAAAAGGACATCACATATGTCAGGATACTACCAATAAAGTCTGGAAAAGATGCGGGTCTTGAACCCATGACCAAATGATGATAAACATTTCATGTCAACCACTAGACTATGGGATATCTATGTTAATTTTCATTTATTCTTTCTAAATACACATTAATAATAAATAATAGTGTTATTTTTTAGGATTATAGATTAATTAATTTTGAGGAATAGTCATAGACAAGTAGTTAGATACGTCATTCATTTATTGTCCTTAAGATCCTCTAATAGTATATTTTATATTATTTATGCATCAAGGTTAATTTCTTGGCATCCATTCTTTGAGGTAATATATGAATTCGAAATTTATCAGAGCGAAACAGAAGAATGATATCATGAATGTAAAAATATATAAAGAATGTATACGTTCTTATGAAAATTCTTCAACCATTTAAAAAGATGTTGAGAATTAAGATTTTATCCAATTACCATATTTTTTGATGAATAAAATGGTATCTTAAATAATCATAAATTTATTTCATTATGTTTTTTAACATTCTCCTGATTGAGATTCCTATCACTCTCTTCCAGAACATGATAGTTTTATTTTTATTATATGCTTATGTTTTTATTTTCCACCTATGTTATCCTATGTGGAAACCTAGTTACATGTTTTTTTGGGTAACTGTTATGTTTCTAACATTCCTTTTTAAAAGAAATTTTTAGTATTAATTTTTTATGTCATTTCTATGAAAGAACCTTTAATGTATAGAACCTTGGATAACCCCAATGAATTTTGAAGTGTAAATTCATTTTAAGGGCGGTAGAATATAATACCCCATGTTTCTATTTGTAACTTCCTAAACCTGCACTTCTAGATTTATTAATAAATCATTTTGTGTATTTTTTATAATAGGTTACATAAAAATATATAGAAAATTATACATTCGATGAACTTTTCTGGTCTAGGTTTTGGATAATTAAACAACAACTTACATACATTGTATAAGAGATTACAAAAATAATTATTGTATATCTAATTGGATTCGTCTGCATTAGCACCGTAACTATCCATTAATCATATAAGGAATCCTAGGAAAATATTTTTAAGAATAAGGGATGAGAATAAAAATATTAGTAAGGGTCATAAAAAAAAGATAAAAATTCTTAGCACATGAATACTTATAAACATATGAAATCATTTTTGTAAAGACATACTTCTCTCCCAGAATGTATCATATACATACTTTGTGAAACATGAAATTTTCATAAATCAGATAAATCATAAATAAAACTATAATGGTATCTTGGGGAATTATTGACATATTTTTGTTACTCTCTCGACTACCTTATAATTTGTAACCCTTACAGCTACCTTATAATGTAACCCTCAAAGATACCATATTTGGTAACCATCACAGTTACCCATGGAGTAACCATATGGCCAACCACCAATATACACATACACAATTCATTAGGTTCAGATATAGGTCCAAAACTTCATTATAAACAATTTCTAATTACAAGAACATAATCATAACACATGAATAATTCCATAAAAACATTGCTTTTGAATTTTTTAAAACATAATGTTAAACGAGGATTTTAAAAGAAAATCCACTTAAAAATATCATATAACTGAAGTGAGACTTAGTTGAGTTGATGTAATTTTTATATACACTATAAATACACATAATTAAACATAATATAATCCAAATTCATAAAAAAATATTTTAATACCGCCTAATTAATGAAGATAAAGGTTAATGCAAAGAATGTAAATTTGGTATAGAATTCCCTTACATCCAGTTTGTCTTATATCATACATGTATAAAACTATAGTATAATGGTTAAAATAGTTTTATTAATAACATAAAGAAACATATTATTTTTTATAACACCATTTATGATAATTTAATATAATAATTTCACCTTTTAATTATTAGTAATTTGTTCCTTCAATTGTTTCAGGTGAGTTCATTTCATGATTTTTAGGGTCGGTTTTGTATTTGATTTCTATATCATATGGAAATTAAATGATAGAAGTGGAATGAAATGGTATTCACATGAATCCTGAATATTGAATTATTATATAAATCTGTTTGGTTATGTTATGTAAGGATTCAGCGTTAGATAAATCTTTAGTGATATCCGTTTAGATCATTTTGGTGGTTCTTTGATAATTATGAAATAGTTTCATTATATAACATAATATTATGAATATATGTTAACTTCAAGAAATGAATAACGATATATAAAAAACATTATAATTATTTTCAACCCTTAAAAATTGTTTTATAACCAATTTTGAAGGACGAAATGGAAATTGAAAACACATCATCCACTATTTTTGTAAATCAGCACATCACGAACTATGTTTTTATATTTCAAATAAGATGAAGAGGATAGGAAGAATGATGATTATTTTTTACCCTAAACTTGAAAAAATATAGAATATTTAATATTCAATATCATTCATACCACTTGAATAATGGGAGGTTAAGGGAGAATATGAAAAAAAGGAATTGAAAAGAAAAACACAAGAAAATGAAAAGTGGATTCTTACCTTTTGATATCTTCTACTTGAGATCCTCCTTAAGGACTCTGGTTTTAGCCTTTTGAAGATACCAGAAGGTCTGGGATCTTCGCTAGATCCTCATAAAGGGGATTGGGCATATCATAGACAATGAACAAAGCTTGATATCTGTGAAGGGAAGAGGGGTTGAGTGTGGTAATTATAGTGGAGGAGAGGAGGCGTTTTACATTATTTTAATAATTTGATAAATATTTTTGATCAAGACTATGAATAGTATTGATTAATGTGACCCAAAAATAGTAGTAAGATTTTTTGGGTTCGAACCAAGGGTTCTTACATCAGCCATGATTATAAGAATAGTGTATTTACTAATAATTATTCTATACTTTATATTACCATATTCTAGTATTCATAATAAATTGAAGTATTTTAGAAAAATGTTAAATAATCATCCTTACAATTTTTTTATGTGTAGAAATAAAAATTGAACTCCATTTATTGTAAATATTTTTCTAAAATTGATTAATTTAATTTTTAAATAATATCATATTTTATTCCAAAAACAATAACATTAAAACTATAACTAATTTTATATAACAATGAAAAATTAATCAATATCTTATTATATTATAAAATTAAGAAAATAAAATAATAATATAATTTTACTATTCATTAGGGTCATTTCACTATTCATATTACTATTCATAAGGGTATGTTACAATTCTGCAAAAACAATTGTAGTATAACACTCCAAAAAACTCACAAATCTCGATAGTATATGTATTTTTTTTCAAAATTCAAAACACAAAAGTTTAAAATCACGTTTTATTGTTTTTTATGATTGTCAGATCAGTATTTAGTAGTAAACATAATCACATAGTGATTCTTTTTAAAATTTAGGGATGTTACATTATCCCCCTCCCCACTAACATAATTGAATTACATCTCCACAATTCGTTCATACACATATGAATCGAATATCTCACAAGAGGCATATATATATATATAGATATCAATTTATTCCAATTTTACAAAGCTATCTAGACAGTTTATCTGATCCCAACTGTAATCAACTGAACCCACACATCAAGATTCATTACTAAAGCATGTTGTTTATTTTATTATAATGTATTACATAAAAATACACAATTCATTATGAAATTGAGGTCCTTTTTTGGTCTAGGTTATTGAAAATTATACAATAAATTACATTCATTAAATCAGAGTTTAAATGAATAATTACAATATAACTAATTGGATTCAACTGCATTATCACCTTAACTTCACTTTTATCTTCTATGGAAACTGTGACTTTTTTTTAAAAACATGGAATGATAATATGAAGCTCAGTAAGGGTCATAATAGAAAGAGGGAAACCGTTAGCACATGAATACTTATAAACATATAGAATCATTTTTTCAATGACATAGTTCCCACCCATAAAGTGTAATATAAATAATTTGTGAAACATGATATTTCCATAAAAAATTAAATCATAAATAAAAAATAATGGTATATTGGGGAATTACATACATATTCTTGTATCCCTATCGAATACCATATGATATGTGGACCTACCTACTACCTAATAATGTAACCCTCACTGCTACCTTATTGTGTTACCATTATAGTTACACATGGAGTAACCATACTCATGGCCTAAAAATATATGTACACAATTAATATTTGGATGATATAGGTGACAACATTGATAATAAATAATTCCCAATAACTAGAACATCATAATCAATCAGGAATAATTGCATAAAAACATTACTTTTGAATTTGTTAAAACAGAATTTTAAAGAGGAATTTAAAATAAAATCCACTTAAAAATATCATATATTTAATGTGAGAATTAGTAGAGTGTATGAAATATGTATATACACCACTGACACACATATTACAACATGATATAAAAAAATAATCACAGAAAAAAAATTTAATACCACATAATTAATGAAGTATAGTTTAACCCGAAGAATATAAATTTGGTTAAGAATTCCCATAACTTGGGGTTTTATTACTTAAAACATGTATAAAAATACTTAAACAAAACATATTAATTTTTATATCACTTTATATGATCATTTTATAACATCATACAACCCTTTAAATATTGGTATTTTTTTCCTTCAATTGTTTCTGGTGTGTTTTTTACATAATTTCCATGGACGGTTTTGTATTTGATTTCATTGTCATATGGAAATAAAATTATAGAAGATTAATGAAATGGTATTGAAAATTTTATAGAATAATAAATGACTCCATAAATTATTTTGCCTATATGGTATGTGGATAAATAATTAGATAAATCTTTAGCGATATCCGTTTAGATCATTTGGTTGTTCTTTGATAATCAAAAAATAGTTTCATTATATAACATAATATTATGTATATATGTTAACTCTTGAATATGAAATAGGATATATCAAAAACATTAAAATATTTTTAAAACATTAAAATGGTTTTATAACTTTTTTTTAAGGAAGTAATAGTAATCTAAAACTCATTGTCCAGGATTTTGTAAATCATCACATCACAGATGGTGTTTTTATTGTTAAAATAAGAGGAAGATTAGAGGAATGTTGATGATAAATTTTTTCCATAAACATGATAACATCACAAAAAACATAATATTATGGAGCTGTCATTCCTCATGTATAAGGGGAGGGGAAGGTAGTATATGAAAATGAAAGGAATTGAAAATAAACCATACGAGTATGAATGTGGATTCTTACCTCTTGATCCTTCTCCATGAGATCAACCTTATGGGATTTGGTTTTATAATTTAGTGATACTAGTAGGTCATTGAAAAGAAGAAGATCCTTGGAAATGGTATTAGGTAGAACTTATACAATGAAAAAATGTTGAGTGGTGTGAGAGGAATAAGGGGTGAGGGTGGTATATATAGTGCATGAGATGAGGGGTTTTACATTATTTTAATCATTAGTTTAATATTTTTGTTCAATAATATGAATATTCTTGATTCATGAGACCTCATATAGAAGTTAGTGCATGCGAGTTCAAACCATGGGTGCTTACATCATCCATGATTCATGAAGTAGTGTATTTAATTGATAATGTATATATATATTGTATATTACTATATTTTTTATTCCTAAAAAATTAAAGAATATCAAAAATATCAAAAATATTTATCCTCGCCATTTTTATGTGTATAATTGAAAATTCAAATTCATTTTTTTAATTTTATTATAAATACTATTTTTCTAATTTTTAAATAAAATCATATTTTATTCCAAAAATTATATTTTTATAACTATAAATGATTTTATATCTATTTGAAAAATTAATAAATATCTCATTATATTATTAAATTATGATAATAAAATTATAATATGATTTAGTATTCATAAGGGCCATATTACTATTCATAATACTATTCATATGGGTATTTTACTATTCACCAAAATTTATGTTTGTCCTATCATACACCAAAAAGCATACTGATCACAACAGTTCAATTTCATTTTTTGAAATTAAAAACATAGAAGTGGAAGAATTATGTTTGATGGTTAGTTTATAATGGTCACTTTGTATTTAGTAGATCACATATGTACACAGTGTGTCCTTTTAAAATCTTAGAATTTTAAAAATTTTAATTATTACTTTTTTAATTAATGAACACTTTTCGATAATTTGTAATTCATAGAACCATGAACATTAATTTTTGGTTATGAAAAAAACACAATTTTTCACTTTTGTTACATGTAACACCAATCTTGCCTTGTGCTACCCACAACTCCAACCTGACTTGGGCTGCCCCCAACAACATATATTCTTGAACTACATGAAACAATGACTTGGAGTACAATACACACCACACCTATTGGGTATAATTTACACACAACACCTATATGAAATACATTACATGACAAACTGACATGTCGTACGTGACACACAACACAGTTGTTTCTACAAAAATATCATTTTGTTGTTATAATTATTTAAATAATATAATTATACATATCCTGTAAATATTTTAATATTAATTGTAATAACTACTATTAAAATATTTTTTATAATTTTGTTAAATAAAAAACATATTGACAACAAATTATATTAATTTTTGGAAATTCCTTATATTATTTCCTCAAATATACAACATTTCACATCCTTTTGTGAAACATAATAAAATAAATGTTTTAATCATTTTGAAATATAATTTGACAAAATTAAATTAATTTATGAATTAAAAATTTTGACATTATATTAGGTTTAATTTATGGGATTTTTATGAAAATCTTCAATTTTTGATGAATAGGGAAAACTACTGCATTTTAGTTAAAAATGCCTTTTTGATTAAGTAAATTTTAATCTTAATTTATATTTGTATATTCTCTTAAAAGAAAATTAGATCAATTATATATCAATTGAAACAATTTATTTCATTTAAATAAACGTCACTTTGATATTAAATTCAAAATATTAAAAAACATTTGAACAATTATCTACTTTAAAACTCATTATTTCATCTCGTCTAAGAGATTATCATTAATCATTATATTTTAACATCTGTGAATTTAATTTAGAAAATAATAAATTTATCATTTAAATTAGTTTAATATTTATAGTTTAATAAGAACACATTAACTTTTTACCTAAAATATTATTTGAAGAGAATAAAATTAATCACTATAAAAAAGGTGAAATTATGATGAATTAGGGACTAAACATTGATTTTAGGGGACCAAATGACCTAGAAACATTTTAAAAACCTATTTTTAATCCATATATTGGCCATAGAACTTAAATTATTGCCTTTTTTGTTTTTATGACTTTTATAGGTAATAAAATATATAATCCTAACTTGTTTTCAAAAATTCCATGTGAACCCTTTTCCTTCCCTATAAAAGGCCACCACCTATCTCACTTCTTCACACCAATAAGAACTTCTATTATCGAAAAATTTCATCCCAATAATCTTTCCAATATCCTTACCTTCCTCTTAGATTATTCCCACGGGATATAAATACAAGGAATCCTTTTGGCACAATCCAAAAGGAGTTACCCGATTTAGAGATAACATCTTCTCTGAAGATCTTTTATTTTATTTTAATTTTCCTCTCCATTAAATCTTGTTATTCTGTGATTTTATAAAAAAATTAGGATATAAAATATACAAGGATGCCTTTTTCTAATATTTTAACCCACAATTACACAAACATCCTTGTAATGGGTAACAAACTTACTATTTATGTGTATAGTGAACTACCACCTCACAAAATGAAGATTATTTTTTTCCTTCACCTACTATAATGGTCAGGATTATGATGGAAACTATATTTATATATGTAATATATTATATATATAATGTCTTTAATATTCTATATTTATTTTAGAACTCATATCTCTGTACATTTCATTTAGTGTAAATACAATAATTTCGTTTGAGGAAGTGTGGATTACCGCCCTCTCAAAACAATATGATTCGTTCAAGTACTACATGGAATGCATTAATGATGGGTTTAAAAAAATTATAAGATAAATAATATATAATCATACTTCTAGAATTATTATATAAAAATATATACATATATTCCATTTACACTGACTCTTGGAATATGTCAACAAAATGGAAAGAACATTCCTGTGTACGTACAACTTATTGTCTACATGAATGGTGTATTCCATTTCACGCTTATATATTCTATAAGATCATTATAATAAACATATAGTTAATATAAATTATATTGGAATCATGTTCTATATTCTGGGAATCATGATATATGTACAATGAAAAAATATATAATAAATTAAGGCCCATGTGATAAACAAAGCATATATTACCCAAAGTGAAACATTTACATATAATTGTAAAAAAGAGGGTAATATAAAGTAATATTAATACAATATATGATATTTTATATAATTTTATGTCAATTTAAAATATTGAAATAAAATAGACATTTATAATGTTATACATAGACCTGGTTTCATGACGGTAATTTGAATTTGGGTCTTGATTTCAAGTCCTTAATTAAATGGGTGAACATGTTTATACTTATAAATGTTCAAAAAGTTTTAAACCAATGTTTATGAAAAAAATTACACGTATTATTCCTATGATATTATTTCATGATTTATTCCCATAATTTTCTATTGATCAATACCTTATCAACTTCCAATAATTATTAGGATCTCTAATTTGCAGGGTATGATTTTCAAATGTTATGGTCATGTTCCATAAACTCTTATTTTCTGGTAATGCTTGCACATTTCCTTTATTTTCAATTAATGTTCCTTTTATATCACCCCTTTCTTATGTTTCCTTTCTCCATTTTATGAGGAAATGTTTTCGGGTGAAGTAACGATGTTTTATATCCTTATGGGTGATGTTGAAGATCTTTCATGAGGATATAATATTTTTTCCCTTGTTTCCAAAGACACTAAACTATTAAAATCCTCCATTATATATTTTTTAAATGTAAAACATATTCAGATAAAATGAGGTAATACCCATGTATGTTAAGCATGGGTTGCTATTTCATATACTTATTACTTTTCTTCATTGATTCCTTCTTGGTAAAATCATTGTTTATACCATTTTTCTAATTTCATTTCCTTTCTTATTCATTATTACTTAGAACATTATATGGTCTTAATTTCTCTTAATATTTAGATATATATCAAGATGATAATGACCTAGTCATTTTAAAACCATCTAATCCAGTATCATATCTATTATCAAACTTTCGAAAATAAATTGTTGATTTCATATTTTGGTACTCTATGTATGTCTTATCTTCTTCCCTAGCTTGCTTCCCCTTGACAAGGGATTTCATTGTGTTCTTTCATTTAATACATTATACCAATAAAATAATTAACAAATCCTAATCTTATTTTAGTACAAACATTAACCCACAAAGCCTATTTTTATTTATTCTTATATATAAATTTTGTGGGTCATTTCTATATTTTGTTAGGTTCATCCTGAGGAACCATATTCCACAATATTATTCCAATATACCATGTTCATTCTTTTATGATTCTACTCACCTTTATTTATCCATATTTATGCATTTGTTTCAAATCATCACTTTTCATTAAACTATATTTTGGAACATTATTATAGGATGATATGGATAATACCTCTTTCATCCTGGATTCTTGAGATAAAAAAGTGAATGAAGCAAGGATATTATTATCACATAATATGTTTTACAACCATAGAATCCTTCGGTGATCATTGACCAGCAACAAGAACTTTCGACTTATTTTGTGAAGTTTCAATATGTATATTCTCAAGATTGTCTAACTAATCATTAAATTATAGATATTTATTATTGTGAATGATTATATGATCATAAATCATAATAATCATCTCTTCAAAATAATTATTTACTCATTAGACATAATCATCATGAAAAATAAATTTTATGAAATATCCAAGTTCCATGATCTTATTGAATTATCATCCAATAATAAATCATTGACAATAATACCATTGTTCAATTTTTCATCATCTGGATGGATATTTTCTTCCTAATAATTCATGGATCCTTCATTCTCGAGAACATCATTGAGCCATTTTGACATACATATTTCATGTTCCCTCATTGTTACATAAATGGATCCAACATGTCTTGAGAGCTTCAAATATTCTATAATTTTCCCTTTTAAAACGTTTTCCATAAAATTTCTGTCATCTTCCAATTGGGTGATATAATCCTTTATTATTTAAAATAATCCCCAAAAGAGAGAATATTTCTATGGGTATTAAATATATAACATCTCTTAATCTATTAACTTATATGTCTTTAGATGTTGTAGATTGATCATCATCACTACAAATGTCAGGATCTTCTTTTAGAAGATGGAATTTGTATGAATTTTCACATACCTTATCATACCTTGAGGTTAGAATGGTATCATTACTGTTGGATGAATCTTGAGCCACATGATCTTCACTATCAAATCCTGATATATCTTTATTTTTTAAAAATTCATAGGGAAAATGACATATCAACATAATTAGATAATATGGAATTCTTATTCATTATTAATTTCTTTTTTTCAATATTAATCAATATCTTTATAGATTTAGGCTTCTTCTCATAGATAAATAAATCTTCAATAAAACTAATCTTAGTTGTTAACATTAGAAAAAAAATAATGTATAAAAATGGAATATGTATACAATATATTATCTAATAAAATTAAACTTTCCCCCTGATACAAATTCAAAGGAATAATTCATGATATAATCAACAATGAGAGGGTAAGAGAATCATTTCATTGAACTTTTTCATCAATTATTAAATTAATCCCATTTACCTCTTAGACTTTTTAGAATACTTATTTTATTTTTTTGTTCCATATCTCATTAAAGTACATAAAAGGTGGTAAATTTTAATCATGATATTTTTGTAAGGTTCACTACAAAAAAAATTCACTTTTACTTGGAATGGTTTAGAAACATTACAATATTATGAAAAAAAAATATATTTTTATTAATATGGATACAAAAAGAGGTGATATCCTTTCAATTCTATTTCACTGTATTTAATTAATAGTTCTAGTTTTAGAGCTATTGGATGGTTCTTTATTATACCTTTAAAGATAGTATTTACATGTTAATGTTCCTTATAAAAAAGTAATATCATCCCCCAGATTTAAATTGTGTTAGATGTCAATGTGCTACATTATTCATCCACTTTTCATTTACTTTGTCACTTTCACATTAGTAAGAAAGATACAATTCTTCATCTTTATTGTAGAAAATTTAACACTTATTTTTTTCTTCTTTATATGCAAAAAAGATATGAAATCTTTATGTTCAACAACATCTTGAATCAAAATATTTATTTTTTATTATCGAATCATCATCCCTATTAGTCTAGCATGAATAATAAAAAATTAATATTTAATTGAAAAAAGTATCTTATTCAACCTTAACAATATGAATATTATTTTTGAATGAGTTATCTGAATTCCTAAATTCAAAATATCAAAGAAATTATTGGTTCTCCTATGTTCGTCACGGTGGAAAATAATTATGGAACTAAATCACACCACAAATTTAATATTACCGAATAGTTGAATTATATATAAAAAATTCTGATTCTTCTCTTATTGAGTTATTATCTTAATATATGCCTTTCATGTGGTCATTAAAAATACCAATTTTTTTCCCTTATTAATTTATATTTTAAGAAATTGATGCAGGTTAACAGTTCCAATATTAATGTTTTCTCTTTCGAGTCACTTGGACTTTATATATGCAAGCACAATATTTACATTCTTCCTATTCAGTCTACATCTTCATGAAAATGAATTTAATTGTTGAAAAAGTATTCTTCTAGAATGAAACTGTGCTTCATGAATGGAACTTCCTATTATTTTAATTGAAAAAACTATCAATGTTTATCATTCCCTCATTAAAACAAGTTGGCTTCATAGGAACATACAATGGTCCTTCATGTAAACATCGATGAAGTAAACAGGTCAAAACTGGCTTACTGAAAATTATCCATGAAACATTATGAATGTTATAACACAAGTAGAGTTAAAAATAATCATATTATTTTTAAAAATTAGTGTTTGGATCTCTCCTTCATCATGTGAACTAAAAGGCTTACGATTCATCAAACATTCACAAAATGTAAAATATATAGATACTCTATTTTTATGAAGAATGTTTTTTTTCTGCTCAAATATGTGTAATTATATTAGAGTCTTGGTGTTTATATAAACTATTTTATGATATAAAAGCTAAATTTTCATTCAATGTTACAAAAGATATTCGAATCATTGAACATCATAGTTTTTGGAAATATTTTTCGCATGGGTTTCCTTATTTTTTCACACTAATATTCATGGAATTATTTCCTACATGATTTCATGTAAGCACTCCTTACATTTTATGCGATGATATCATGTTATTCGTTTTTAAGATATAATTAAACCATGAATATTGGATGGACATCATGGATTATGCAACATCATCTTCAATCATCCAAATCATGTTCTTAGAATTCTACTTTTCAAGAAAAGTGTATCATGCATTATTTATGTTTTATGCCTTTATAATCCTGATATCTAAAACAATAGATATTTGATCAATAATGGAATTTATAGCATGATTAAACTCTAACATACATCTATCCTTGGATTCTTTTTTACTTAGAAGATGATCTAGGAATTAATGGAACCTCCTAGATTGAATCAATTTGGGTATCCTCATTATATTCAAAATTTTTTGGTGGAGAAATAGTAACCCATATAATCAACCCTCCAAGATAAATATGAAGAGAGGTTGAGAACCACACAATAGCCTATTCCATTCATTCCATTTGTTCAATAAACCAGTGAGGAATGAACATAGACACACCATCACACACACCATAAAGGGGAAGAACCACAGTTGGGTTATCACACCAAAGAACCTCCATATGTAATATATGTATGCCATACATAGACACCTATGTGCTATCAAGGGGATATATGATCACAGTTCCTCCTACCTGTAAAGACCCGAATCCGGAGCCCTTCCACTGGAGCCCCGTACCTGATTCGCCACATGACCTCAAGCGCGTTTCCCCAAATGCCAGAGGCTTCCGAATAGCAGTGAAGGCCTTGGTGAGTCAGTGGGGAAACTATTCCCTCATTTGGTAAAGTATGCAGTGGAAGAATAAACATACGCAATATCGGAAGTAGTAAACAGAATGAAACAACTGAACTTAAAGTAAAATCAAGGTCTGATATAAGAATGGTGAAGGATGGTACACGTGTCTATGGAAAGCAGTAAACAAAACAACATGCTAAAATACAACTGAAACCAAAGTACTAAAAGTAAATAGAAACTCCAGCAGCATCACGGGCCAAGACCTGGTCCCATGATCTCCAGCTCCGATTAGAAATCATGTACCTGAGGTGGATGGTCCACAATCCCTACCTAAACCTGGAACCATATAATCTATTTGGGCTGAAAACCAGGACCCAAAAGGGTGTGAGACTAATCCTAGGAGGAAACCACCACAAGATTTGTGCCCTACTGTCAGCAAGTGATATAGAAAAAGTTAATTCAAACAACGCAATAGACAATTCTACAAATTACCATTCCCATTCATTTAATTACACAACCAGGGAAAAATCAGCAATGTTTCTTATTCCATGATAAGAAAGTAACACAGCAGGTATCTAAAAAGACTACGTAACACAAGCAGTACAAAACCCAAGCTTGTTCTTTGGCTTGGTGGACTCGTCACAACCAACCATCAAAATTCAAACTGACTCTCTGGGTGGCTTAAACTAGTAGACCCCTATAATCTAGTAATCAAACAAGGCATAAACACTCTGGGATTCTCTTACGTCAATTCCCATATGGTCTTGCAATAAGCTACAGACTCTCTGAGGAAGCACTTACGTCTAATTCCCCCTATGGTCTCGATGAGTGGGTAAACTAAGAACACTCTTGGGATGCACAAAGTCCGATCCTCGTAGATCCTGCGTACGAAACTAAAACCAATAGACCCTCTAGGGAAGCACTGAATCGTCTATTCCCTCTTTGATCTCCCACAGCAGGTTCTCACGGCCCTGAGCAGTCCAGTCATGCGTAATCGACTGTTAGAAGCCCTATGTAAGTTAAAAAACTACTTGGTTAATAGCTAAAAAATGAATCCACAAACATATAAACAATATTCAATACATTAAATCAAGTCAACATGCATGCTAGCAAAGAAATAGGGGTTGCCTCATAGGCAAACCATGCCAAACGGCAAACAACAGCCAAAACAAGGGAAAACAACCATGGGGTGATCCTTAAACATGCTAACAAGACATTATTCATCATCTAATAACCTCAAGCATACAAGAAATCTATGTTAGATAAATAAATAGGATCAAAACCCAAACCTGGGATACCTGATACATGGGTATCGGGAACTTTTGCAACCAAAACTCAAAGAACATCAACGTTGGGCAACCAACCACCTACCGCGATCCTTGGAGATTGATATACTTGAACCTCGGCCTGTGAATCGTCCTAGAAAAGAGTAGATATGAAAAAACATCTAAAATTTTCAACCTCAGATAACTCACTCGAGAGGAAGAATCAGGAAATGAGGCTAGAGAAGAACCAAGAACTCATCACTGCGATTCTTCAGTAATCGACGGAGTTCGATTCGGACAACAGGTGACAGATCGGTGGCTCGAAGAAGAATCGTCCTCCTCAGACGCTCTAGATGGAATTAGGTGGAGAAGGAGGTGTTTAAGATCATTATCCATGACCCCGTTCCTATTAATGAAATAAAAAGAAAGCACAAGGCGTGTACATATTGACTACATGGCGTGTACTTTAATTTTCCGTACCTCAAAATAACCGGCCTTCACCTCGGCCTTACACACCGTGTGTGTGGCCCGGACACGGCCAATCACACAGCTTCATGTGGCAGAGGAGTACATGGCGTGTGCTCATAAATAAAATGGCTTCTACTATGAAAATTTCTAGATACACACCGGGTGTGTGTCCTGGTCTCGGACAACACACGTCTCAGCCTGGCCGAGGAGTACATGGCATGTGCTCATAAATTACACGGTGTGTACTCATAAAATTTCTAGATTCGCCATTTATCCTTAAAAAGCCCGTAAAATAGATCCGTACCAGAAACCAAAACCCAGGTTCTTACAAACTCCCCCCCTTAAAGAAAAATTGTCTCTGAATTTCACTAACAAGGCATAGAAGAAGAAACCTCGAACAACTTTGGCCACTGTGATCGCATATCAGCCTCTCTGTCCCATGTCTCGTCCTATATACGGCCCTGCTGCCATAGCAGCCGTACTAGAAGAAGAGACCGGCCATAGAGCACTTTTGTGCTACGATCAACAATCCTGATAGGTTTCTCTTCGAAAGATGCGTCCAGCTCCAACTCATCCTCCTCGGGTTGCAAAACGTGAGACGGGTCTGAGAAATACTATCGAAGTTGAGAAACATAAAAGACGTCATGCATAGACTGGTATCTTCGAGGTAACTGCAACCTGTAAGAAACTAGCCCAACTCTCTCCAGAACCTCAAATGGCCCGACGTATCTCGGTGAAAGCTTACCCTGTCTCTGAATCCCCGTGTGTCCCACCCTCTGTGTGACACACTGGAAAACCTGATCCCCGACCTCGAACTCTCGAGGTAGCATCCGCTGATCAGCATAAGACTTCTGTCAAGACTGCGCCGTAGCCATCCTCTTCCGAATCACCTCTATCTACTCTGAAGTCTCCTGAACAAGACGAGGCCCCAGAAATGCCGCCTCTCCTGCCTCTAGCCAGCATAAAGGTGATCGGAATGGCCTACCGTACAAAGCCTCATAAGGTGCCATCTGAATAGTCGCCTGAAAACTATTGTTGTAGGTGAACTCCACCAAAGGAATATGCTTCTCCCAAGAATCTCCAATGTCTAGAATGCAAGCTCGGAGCATATCCTCAAGCACCTGGATTGTGCACTCGGATTGGCCATCAGTCTGGGCATGGTATGTTTTACTCAAAAGTACCTGTGTACCCAACGCCCTCTATAGCCCCTACTAGAAGTATGAAGTAAAATGCACATCCCTGTCTAAAACAATGGATTGTGGAACTCCATGCAGACGTACAATCTCCCGGATGACCAACCGTCCCAGCTCATCAACACTGAAGGTCTCCTTGATCGGCAAGATGTGTGCATCCTTCGTGAGCCTGTCCACTACAACCCAAACCACATCATTTCCTCGAGGCAATCTCAGTAACCCTGCCACGAATTCCATCGCGACATCATTCTATTTCCACTCAGGAATGGGTAGCTACAGCAAAATCCCTACTGGTCGCTGATGCTCTGCTTCACCTGCTGACAGGTAGAACACCGCATAACAAAACCAGCCACATCCTTCTTCATACCTGTCCACCAATACTGGTGGTGCAGGTCTCGGTACATTTTGGTGACACCAAGATCAACTGCACAAGCTGAGGCATAAGACTCTCGCATCAGCTCCTCACGTATGTCTGCTGAAACCCATACGTGGCCATGAAAATGTATCACCTCGTCATCTCCCACTTTCCACCCTGGAGTAGGGTCTCCATCTAACAAACCCTCCCGTAGGACTAGGCCTTCAGGGTCTGATAGCTGCCTCATTCAAACTCGACCAAAAAGGGTAGAGGTAACAGCTACGGAAGAAAAAAACGTCTGACCCTATCTGTCATGTAGCTCCAGATGCATCTTAGAGAATAAATCCATGAGCTACCACTCAATGATGGCTTCTTGAACTGCCTGCAACTGAGTCCTCCTGCTCAGTGTGTCCACCACAACATTTCCCTTCCCAGGCATATAAGCAAGCTCAAAGTCGAAAGACTGTAGGTACTCGACTGACCTCTGTTGTCTCAGATTCAAGTCATGCTGCGTAAAGATATAATTGAGGCTCTTGTGGTCAGTATATACCATGAAATGCCTTCCCATGAGATAGTGCCTCCAACAACGCAAAGCATGAACAAAAGCAGCCAACTCCAAATCATGCATATGATAGTTCTTCTCATGTGGCCTCAACTGCTGAGACCGTACACGAAAACACGATCTTCCTGCATAAGCACTTCTCCAAGACCATTTCCAAATGCATCACAGATAACTTTATAACTCTTTCCTGGCTCTGGCAGAACTAGAATCGGTGCGGAATACAATATCCCCTTCATCTCTTGGAAGGCCGAGCCATAGGCTTCTGACCAACCCATATTCACCCCCTTCTTAGTCAAGCCCATCAACAGTGCTTCTAGGCATGAGAAGTCCTCTATAAACCTCCTGGAGTAACCAGCCATCCCCAAGAAACTATGTACCTCGAAGACGTTCTTCAGATTCTCCAAGGTGACTCCTGCCCTCACCTTCTCTGGGTCTACTGATACCCCTGTCTCTGAGATAACATGACCCAGGAAGTGAATCTCATCCATCCAAAAGTGGCACTTTGAGAGTATAGCATAAATCTGATGCTCCCTCAGTGTACTCAAAATGATCTCAAGATGTGTTGCATGGTCGTGTCGAGTGTGAGAGTACACCAAGATATCGTCCACAAAGACCACAACTAAGGAATCCAAGTAAGGATGGAACACTCAGTTCATCAGTGCCATGAAAGCTACTGGAACGTTCGTAAGCCCAAACCGAATAACCTAATACTCGTAGAGGCCATACCTTCTCTTGAAGGGTGTCAGGGGTATATCTGAAGGCCTAACACACAACTGATGATAGCCGAATCTCAATTCGGTCTTCAAGAACACCCGAGATCCTCAAAGCTAATTGAATGGATCAACAATCCTTGGTAAGGTATATCAGTTCTTGACCATCTATTGGTTCAACTTCCAATAATCCACGCAAATCCATAAGGTACCATCCTTCTTTTTTGCAGATAACACAGGTGAACCCCAAGGGGAAGTACTGGGTCGGACGAAGCCATTATCCTGCAACTCCTCCAACTACTTCTTGAGCTTTTCAAACTCAGGAGTAGCCATCCTATAATGAGGTATGGATTCCGTTGCAGCTCCTGGGACAAGCTCAATCGAGAAGTCTACCTCATGCTCTGGAGGAAAACCTGAGAAGTCTTCTGGAAAGACATCTGGAAAGCGATCAACCACTGGAGGAAAATTCATCTGAGAGGATTCTTGATCATCCAGATATAAACTGGAAATCTGGGCCATAACTCTTCCCAACCCATGATGCTCTGGTCCAGCTCTGCTTGCCTGGACATCCCATTTTCCCTTATGAAGAAAAGTCCTGCCCTCTGGTGACGTGAAACTCACCCTGCAGCGATAACAGTCGACAAAGGCCTGAAAAGGAACTAGCCAGTCTATTCCATGAATGAAATCATTACATGTCATCTCCATGACATAAAGATTCCACATGAAGTGACACCCACCAACCTCAAGGGGGCACTCCCTGCACTGATGTATATTAACAGTTCTATGTACCAAAGGAGTGTCTAGTGCCAAAGTATCCTCAAAAGTAAGGAAAATGATTCTAGGGATCTCCATAGTGTGCACAAAAATAATGCTATGAGAAGCTCTGGTATCGAAAAGTGGAAAAGAAAAAACTGAGGCTACTAGGATCGTACCTCAAACTGTGGAAGGTCCAGGATCCTGCTCCCAATGAATCTTCTCTACTGCAAATGTCTGGCCAGTACCGCGGCCCTGTATAGCAGCCTGATATCCCTGAGTTGATCCCCCTTGAGCCTGACCACCGTGTCTGCGGCCTCTACCTTGGCCTGAACGAATTGAAGAACTTTGTCCCTCAGTCTGATGTGGGACTGGTAATCCTTCTTCTGAACGAGGTGTAGAAACAGATTCTCCTTCACTATCCACTGGAAGAAGAACCCTGCAAAAATGCTATAGATGACCCATCTTTCCACAAGCTCGACACTCCAATGGATCTCTCGGGCACTGAGGCTTCTAATGCCCACTCATTCCACACTAATAGCATACCACCGGGCTGCCAGAAGGAAGATCTCGTCTTCCGGAAGATATACCTCACATCCTTGAGTCACCTCGAGTAGACTCTCGGTGGTGCTTCCTGCTATCAGTATGAAATGACTCAGCCTTGGATGTTGAACCATCCTAGTCAACAGCTCTAGTCTCCCTCAGATTTCTTTCGGTGATCAGCACGTGGATGAATATAAGAGTAATAGAAGTCAACTAGAAAACATTCACCTATGATCTGATCTATGGTTTGAGGCCTTCCTCAAACATCCTCACCAAAAAAGCTCGTCATTTCCCAGAATGGTAGCGAAATGGTGTAAATTAGTGAAGCGTGTGGAATACTTCCTGACCAAAAGAGTACCCTGCTATAGGTTCATGAACTCCCTGGCCCTGTCGGCCCTCAGCATCGCAGGATAGAAGTAGTCGTAGAACATACGCTGGAATTCATCCCAAGCCATAGTCCACTGGAACCCTGCCTGTGAGATCACATCCCACCATCTCTTGGCAGAATCTCACAGAAGGTATGTCGCGAGCTTCACCTATCTCTCTGGGGGTGGAAAGTGGGAGGATGCGGTTACTGGAAGACTCGCGTCAACTCTACCATAGATGGGGCAGGATGCTGAGCTCCCTGGAAGGTCTGCATGAACCTCATGAAACCCTCTCTGAACTGAGAATCCGCACCAGTGTCCGGAATCACTGTAGGTTCCATATCTGGAACAATCGGCAGAGCTACAGGTAGTCCCTGATCTTCCATAACATGTGTACTGCCACTGCCAGGTCCTGGCGTGCAATGGGAGGAAGTCTTGGTTCCATAACCCTGAACGGTCAAAAGAACACTCCAGATTTAGGATAAAAAAGAACAGAGAACGCAAGATTACAAAATGGGAGCATGAGAAAGAAACACTTAAACTTGATAAAATTGAACTAAACGGCGTGCATTTAAACTACACGACATGTTTATTAAATCCATTTACATGGGAGTGAAATTCTGGCACCATTGGTCATGTACCTTTCCATACTACACGACGTGTTGTCCAAAAACATGGCGTGTACATGGACTCCACTCCCCCACCCGAGTCTCTTTGCACGACTAACCAACACGGTCTTCCAAAAACTAAAATACACAGTGTGTTCACTGAGGACACGACATGTACAAGGAAGTCTTCGGCGGTCCGTGCAATAGGTTACACGGCTATCCACATGGATAATCCCCTACACGGCATGTTCCGAACAAACACAGCGTGTATAATGATGGACAACACCAACCCGTGTTGTTCGTGACACGGCCGGGTACCCTGAAGAAACCCACAAGGCATGTATTTATAACACAAGATGTGCAACATACGAGCTTCCCTGACCTGTGTTGTTGGCGACACGGCCGGGTACACGGTTGACTACCACACAACATGTACATAAGGTACACGGCGTGTCCCCAATGATTTTTCGACACCCCATTTTTTTGTTTACACAGATAGTAACATGGTTTAAAAACTACATGGTGTGTTTGATGGAAGTACACGCCGTGCATTCTGTGTTTTTCTGAGAAGTAGCTCTGAAACTGCTCCGAACGCCAGAAACACTGAAAAACAACATCTATGTGCCAAATTCAGATCCGTGGGGGCCCATACTCACTGCAAATCAAATCTTGGAATCATCAAAACAGCATACAACAAGTAAACAACATAACAAACAGCGATCCTCCAAATTCTGATCCTCGAGGGCCCATAACACCTCCAAGAGCAGAGCCCGGCACCCATGCTAAACAGAATGTAAAAGAAGTAATACTCTATCAGCACAACAAGTATTTCTATCACAAAAACTACCATAATGGCATGAATAATCTATCACGACATCAATCACAACAACATGCAATTATAATTCACCCTAGATTTCATGGTAAAATGCATGAACAGTGATTTCCTACTAGGTGTCTATATGATGCATGAGATGGCACACCCTCATCTCATCAGGTTGCAACCAAATAGAACCCTAATCATATAAACTGTAACAAAACAAAACATGTGCATCACCCAATGAGGAAAAATAACAAACTGTAACACTTGAAAAAACAGAAAATTGAAATTATGAGGTAATATAGATTTTCCTTGTACACGGGTTAATTACTCCCAGGAACAGTTGACTACTAACTACCCAGTTCTTCCTATCCCTGGATATGGTCGAAAAATAGTAAGGTAATAGAAAAGAGGAAAACTCCTCTGATACCACTTTGTAACGACCCGAATCTGGAGCCCTTCCACTGGCGCCTCGTACCCGGTTCGCCACATGACCTCAAGCGCGTTTCCCCAAACCCCCGAGGCTACCGACTAGCAGGGAGGGCCTTGGTGAGTCAGTGCAGAAACTATGCCCTCATTTGGTAAAGTATGAAGGGGAAGAATAAACATGCGCAATAACGGAATCAGTAAACAACATGAAACAAATGAACTTAATGTAAAATAAAGGTATGATATAACAATGATCCAGGATGGTACATGGGTCTATGGAAAGCAGTAAGCAAAAAAACATGTTTAAATACAACTGAAACCAAAGTACTAAAAGTAAACAGCAACTCCAGCTGCATCGCGAGCCAAGAACCGGTCTCATGCTCTCCATCTCCGACCAGCAATCAAGTACCTGAGGTGGAAGGGCCACAATCCCTACCTAATCCCGCAACCATATAATCTGTTTGGGCCGAAAAGCAGGACCCAAATAGGGTGTGATACTAATCCCAGTAGGAAACCACCACAAGATTGGTGCCCTAATGTCAGTGAGTGATATAGAAAAAGTAATGTTAAACAACACAGGAAACAATTATACCAATTACAATTCACATTCATTTAATAACACAACCAGGGAAAAACTAGAAAAGTAATTTATTCCAAGATAATAAAGTAACACAGCACGTATCTAAAAAGACTACCTAACAAAAGCAGTACAAAACCCAAGCTTGTTCTTTTGATTGGTGGACTCGTCAAAACCAACCATCAAAATTCACACTGACTCTCTGGGTGGCTTAAACTAGGAAACCCCTATAGTCCAGTAATCAAACAAGGCAAAAACACTCTGGGAAGCTCTTACGTCAATTCCCCTATGGTCTTGCAATAAGCTACAGACTCTATGAGGAAGCACTTACGTCTAATTCCCCCAATTGTCTTGATGCATGGGTAAACTAAGAACACTCTTGTGAAGCACATAGTCTGATCCCCGTAGGTCTTTCATACAATACTAAAACCAACAGACCCTCTAGGGAAGCACTTAATTGTTTATTCCTTCTTTGATCTCCCACACCAGGTTCTCACAGCCCTGAGCAGTCCAGTCGTGCGTAATCGACTGTTAGCAACCCGAAGTAAGTTAAACAACTACATGGATAATAGCTACAAAATTCATCCACAAGCATATAAACAGCAGGAAATACATGCAATCAATTCAACAGGCATACTAGAAAAGCAATAGGGGTTGCCTCAAAGGCAAACCATGAGAAACGGAAAACAATAGCCAAAACAAGGGAAAATACCCATGGGGAGATCCACAATCATGATAAAAAGAAATTATTCATCATCTAATAACCTCAATCATACAAGAAATCTAAGGCAGATAGATAAATATGATCAAAACCCTAACCTGGGATACCCGATACATGGGTATCCGACACTTTTGAAACAAAAACTCAAATAACTTCAACGTAGGGCAACAAACCCCCTATCTCGATCCTTGGATATCGTTATACATGAACCACGGCTCGTTAATCGGCCTAGAACAGAGTAGATCTGCAAAAATGTCTAAAATACTCATCCTCAGATAACTCACACAAGAGGAAGAATCCGGAATCGAGGATAAAGAAGAACCAAGAACTCACCGTTGCGATTCTTCTGCAATCGACGAAGTTCAATTCGGACAATCGGTGACAGATTGGTGGCTCGGAGAAGAATTGGCCTCCTCAGACACTCTAGATGGAATTAGGTGGAGAATGAGGTGTTTACGAGAATTAGTCATGACCCCAGTCCGATTAAAGAAATAAAAAGAAAGTACACGGCATGTACTTCTTTAGTACATGGCATGTACCTCAATTTTCTATACCCCTAAATAACCTACCTCCACCTCAGCCTTACAGACCTTGTGTGTGGCCTGGACACGGCCGATCACATGACTTAGTGTGGTAGAGGAGTACATGGTGTGTGTTTATAAATCACATGGCATGTACTCTAAAAATTTCCAGATATACACAGTGTGTGTGGCCCGGTCATGGCCAACACACGTCTTAGAGTGGCCGAGGAGGACACGACGTGTGCTCATAAAGTACACAGCGTGTACTCGGAAAATTTCCAGATTCTCCATTTTTCCTTAAAATGCCCATAAAAGAGATTTGTACCTGAAACCGAAGCCCAGGTTCCTACACTACCTCCTTGGATGGCTATCTATATAGACCACCTCTGGCATGGTTGGATTAAGGGTCCCACATTTGTTGATGTGGTGGTCCATTATTTTATGAATAATGGTTTTCCAATTGTTTTTGGTATAAGTCCCCACAAAAAATACATATTCTATATTCTTGGTATTGAATATAGTTACAATCCTATAATATAATATGATTCAATTGCAAATTCAGGGCCAATAAATAACTGATCATACGATACTCTTTATATTCTATGGGATTATTCATCAAAATATATTAACATAAATAAATATTAAAATAATAGTATTTAATTCATATTCTTATAATGTTCATGGAATATAAATTCAAAATTACCTTGAAATAAAAAATCATCATTACTATTCTCAGTAAACATCTTCTTCCAATATAAATCCACCATTGGATGGATCATCATAATCATATTTTATAATATACAACACGCTTATGTGAAACATTTTGGGAAAAAGTCCATACACATTAACAGTATTTTAACTGTCTTTATAGTTATAAATTCAATTTATTAAAAATATAAACCTTAAGATAATAATCCATGAGTACTACCTTTTTCATCCATTCATCCAAGAAAAACTCACTTCTTTATCTATCATTGATATGTTAAATAATTTAACAAATTCTATCGTTTAGACTCCAAAATATTAAAATCAAGGAAATATTACAATTTCCTTTACCACTATTAAAAAAATTAATCAAATTCAATATATATATATAACTCATAATAAATGTCAGTTATTTAGTATTGTTGCACAATCCATTCAACATTATCTATCTTTTAATAAAATTTATAAATAATCTGAATTTTATAGTCAACAATTGTATATGAATTCTTCTAAAAATATTTATTCTCTTTTTTTACCAGTTTAAATTCTATTTCCCAATATTTTTTCATATCCTCTTCATTTAATTAGAATTCTTCAATTGATCCAGCAAAATTTTCATTCAATATATCTAATCATACTTAGTATCATTAGGTTTTTGATACGACTTCTTGGAATAATGGGGTTGAATTGTATTCCATTTTTCACCATATTGAATGTCTCTTTATAGTATAGTAATACTCAAATTTATTAACCTCTTTCATACATCTACCGCACTCTCCCCCAAACTATTCAAATTATTTTTGGCTGATAGATTCCTTGCATAATAGTCCATATATTTTCTCTTTAAAATTTGGTACATATATGTTTTCAAAATTTCCCCTTGGGTTCTTTCCTATTATCTAGTAATGAGAGACTAAAAAACACATATTATGTATATATTCATATATTCTAACAATCTAGTAAAAACCATTAAATAATGTCCTTTTCTTCAGGTTCTATATATTTCCAAAATAATATTTTCCATTCATGTTTCATCTTAAACAATAATTTTTCTTATGGTTGTGGTTTTTTTGGAATAGAAATTCCCTTCATTTAATTGGAAACTTCCATCTCAATTTACATGATCCAAAACAGGTCAAATTTTATTTTCACACCTAAAATTTTATAAATAGATAATCTATTTAGAACCATATTAGCTATTGGTTTAACGTTGAATCTTAGGTCTTTTGACTCTTTATCATGATAAGATTCACATTTAACATAATTATCAATTGGGGAAAATATTCGTATCATTGTTAACACAAGTATAGCAATGAGGCGTATAATATGAGCCTCAAATAGATCTTATTTTTCTTGAGAAAGAATCACTTCAATATCAGTTACCATCTTTAAATTCTAAACTGTCAGAATTTTTTATTTTCTATTGACTTTAATGTTTTTTTATTCCATAGTGATTAGTTATTAATTTTTTTAGTTTCCATGTATTTTTCATTAATATCCTTCTCATTTTCATTATAGTTCTTTTTTTATTTGTTGAATATATGATTTTTACAATTTATGTGACCTAAGATTGGTCGGCATTGAACATTCTGAGGGATGTGGTCTTTAATAGGTGTATTAAACTAAAATGAATATTTATTTTAGTTATTTTATATCAAAATACATAAATATAATCATATCAAAAAACTCATCATGAAAAATCACTATAGTTATCCACGTAATCCACGGAGGGTTTTAGAATAGAAATATACATTATTCATTAGAAAATTTAGAATGGGTGACAAACACTGACCAGATCGATGTGGATCGAGAGGTAAAAAATGAAGTGGGTCAACTTCATCACATGGGGAAAGAGTTATTCAGCCAAAATAAAACATAAATCGAGGTAGGGAATTTTTTTTCGTTCTACACCCCCTCATAATCATGTATTTTAATTATCTTATAATTCAATATGAGTTTTTTTATTGTTCACATGAGTACTACCAAATTTTATAAGAAATTATTTTTCTAATAAAACATTATTTACGTATTCAATCATCCTTTAAAATAAATGTTTCTATTATTTTCCCATAAGGCTTGTCCAAAGATGGATTTACCCTTTTCTTGTACATTTGTCCCAACTATTATTCATATTATTTGCGGTTAGCCTATGTGATCATGGATCAACATCATCACGACTAGCATGAGCACCATCGAGCCCCCTATTCATGGTGGTTATGAAAATGATGAGTGTGAACGTGATTTATGGATGGATTATGATGTATTTTATCATTACGATTGAGCTTTCATGAATTCTAGGTCTGGAGGAATGATAGATTTTGCATGGATTGATGGGTGAAGTCATGCAAGGTTCTGGTGTCTGAAAACATGACACCAGTTATGGATCATGTAGGGAAGACCCTAGATTCAACACTCCAAATGTGAATCAGGTTGAAAACGATAGTGGGCATAGTGAAGGAGAAGAAAATTTATATTCTTACATTTCTATGAAAAACTAGACTACATAGTGTGTGCTATGAAAAATATTTACTAGTCCCTGGGTAGAATGACTAGGGTTTTAGGTGGAGATAAATTTTATAGGAAATGTAGACCCATATCACTCCATGTGGACGACCATCCACCATGTGGAACCACCACACATCATTTAAACATTTTATGGTGTCTTGATGTGTACTCTGTGTGTACATGGGAATATCCATGGCCATGTACACCAGTAAGATATGAGTACGCATGAACAGATATGAACTCTAACATGATGGGATACCAAGACATTGACATGTACTATGGAATGGGTCAATGTAGATGGACATCGTCAGAAGAGAACTGGATAGACCTGGGTGGTTGAAATACTATGTCTACCATTAGTAACTGTTCTTTAGTGTAACATAGATAACACAACCACGTTTAGGGGAGAACATGGATATGATGTGTGGTAGGGTCATATTCCTTGTATACCCCCATAAACATGATGTAGTTTCCATACTATCTTCTATATTATGTATCTTATTCATCTGAACTAGGTTTTTGGCTTCCGAGTAGCCTATACTAAGTACTTTTCCATATAGAATGTTATATTATAATTTATATTCAATTTTGATATATGAATCGATGTTTTGATAGAATGTTTCTTCTTAAGTTGATTCTAGAACTCTAATATAGGTTAGGAAGGATCATTGAATAGAAGTTGGGTATGTAATCCCCCATATCACCCTAGTGAGAAGGTCCCCCATAAACTTTTTGTAGGATGAGTCAAACTTCATGTGATTGAGAATTTCCTCCTTAGACTATGAAACCCAGTGGGAAGGTGTAAGTCCTAAATCAATTGAGTGGTACCCCTAATGAATTAGGGTGTGGGCCCTTTATCAATCTACCATGTGGGACCCCCTATCCTGAAATCATTAGGATCGTCTATGATTTGAGGGGCACTCCACTAACAAATTAGGTTGTTCTCCCTCCATCTATGTACTGAGTTATACACCCAACACTACTAGAAAAATACCTTATACCAACGGTTTGGATAACTATTGGCTTGTAAGATGTGGGGATAGATCTATACCAATAGTTTTGGAAACCATTGGTAAAATTAATATGAAAATTCTATACCAATAGTTTCGTAAAACCATTAGTATATGTATTTCAAAAAAGAATAATTCTGTTGGTTTTGATCGCAGTACCTCTAGTTTATGATCAAACGACTTAACCACTAACCTAACATGACTTTTGTGAACATAATTTCATATATATATATATATATTTATAATCATAAATATTTTAAATTATGATTTATTTAATTCTCTCAGTAAGAATATTCTATAAACAAAACATGTAACTATAACAATGAGGTAGTATTGTAAGTGGAGTAGGTGTAGCTCCATACGGAGGATCTATTGGTTGGTGATGTTCATCAAGATACTTGCACCACCACTATTAGGTGGCCTGGACCATCCTCTAGGAGGTAAAGAATGGGGCTCGAATAGTTGGTGGCTATAGAGGGGTATGACTAGGAAAAACATGAGATTATATGACATATAAAAAAAAAATTTACTCCACTCTTTCTCTATTAATGATAGACACTAGCATGAGTCATTACTTTATCTCCTCATATCTGCCGTGAGAGATGGAGCTTCCAGTTGACACATTCACCCAGTAGAATTTGTAAGAGGTTTTTAATTGTAGGAATTATTAAATATAACTTCTCTACCAACAATGATATATGGTTCTCAATGGATATGGGTTTTCATGGGATTCTATGGTCATCATGATGAATCCTTATGATTTCATATTGGTTATGGATTGGTTTTCCATGGTTCGGTTAAAGATTAACAATAATTGAATTCAAATAAGCTTCCATAAAATATATTGGATGATATTATCATATTTAGATGACATAGAACCCATAGATAATAGGGTGTGTCCTTCAATAGGAAGCTATAATCCCTCACCCATTAGTTGGAGAGTATGGCCCTTGGTTAAAATTGAAATGCATGCCTCTAGATTCCATTATTAGTGTATGATATTGAGGACATATTTCTCGATGATGTTTCTGAACTACCTAAATATAAGGAGATGTATTTTTTATTTTATTGCACCTTAGGACCATGACGTTGACTATATTGGAATATTGAATAGCCATGCCAAGACAAAAGAGTTGAGGTTGTAGTTGGAGATCCTTCAAGAGAAGGGATTTATCAGGCCTTCTCTACCCACCTATGCCACAATAGTCCTGTTAATGTTAAGAGGTGGATAGGTTACGTAGGATTTTTTTATTATCATCAACTTATAAACCATGCAATTATATAAAAATTCCACTTATTGATTATTATTGGTCAGTTTGACTAGTTGAAAGGTGATAATGGGTTCTAGAAGATCAATATTCTGTCATTATATAACTAGTAGCGTGTTCACAAGTTTTATATTATTAAGATGAAATATTGATGCTTTTGTGGATACTATGAGTTCCTTGTGATGCTATTTAGTTTGGAAAATTCCCCCACATTTTTATAGACATTATAAACTAGAACTTCCAGCCATAATTTTACTGATTTTTTTCATTTTATTCAAGATATACTCATTTACTATGCATTCTAGGAGGATCACGAAGAACATCCGAGGATGTTCCCAGACATGCACCGGTATCACCAGCTTTAGGTAATCCTCTTGATGTCCCAATTTTGGATATGTGATGTTTTATTTTTTGGGAATATGATATTTTAACATGGATTATCCATGGATCTAATGCAAATTTATGCACATATATCATAGACAATAACCATTACTATGTTATAGGTGTGCATTTTTTTGGTTTGTAGGGGTACTAATGGAGGTTTGTTGAAGACCTATATATGATTTAAATCACATTAGAATCATTGGAATGGAAATTTTATTCCTTCATATAGACTGTTCAGTGTTTTGGAGCCTTTGGGGAGTCGATGTTGTGGATGGCCAGTTTTTCTATGTTAATACTATTGGAGGGGAAAAGAGTTGGTAGTTTTTTTCAATTTACCTTGAGTGAGGTTTTATGGAATTTTAATATAGAGGTTGAAAGTAATAAAATATGTTTCAAGGAAATTGTGACCCCCTGAGCATAAATACACGACTTGAGACCAAGAGTTGTAAGTGGTTATCTTTGATATAAATATGAAGAGGTACTGTATTTAGGGAAATCTCATTATTGTTTACTCAGACCACTAGAGCCACAGATATATCTTCACATATTGGGATTCAATTCTAATACATTTTAATTTGTTAGTATTCCAATGAGAAATTGATTTTTAGATATTATATATTCCTAGGATGGGAAATGTGTGGAATATTCCCTTAATATGACATATCATTCATTCATGGTAGAAGATGGGTCCTAATAGTTTGGTTAATTATAGATGACCTGATAAAGGGTAGGGGTGTTATTTATATACAATTGAGGGTTTTTAATCATATTATTCTTATAAATATTATAGAGACTTAGTTGTAATAAATCGATTATGAGGTTTTACATGAATAGACATCCTCATGAGATACAACGTATAGAATTTATAAAATAGTGGATCATGTTTCCTTTTCCAAGTAGGAAAAAAGGTTCTAATCATGTAACATGTGGTGGTTATAAGGTAGTTCCCACATCACCTTGGATGTATATACCAATATTTAAAAAATTTACAAGGACCATCAACAATATTTTTTATGGGATGGAATGTGTTGTATACTTGTTGAGGTCATCTCTTGGTGCCACACAATTCAATAGGTGAATGAAGATCACTTTGTTTAAGTATGTTTGACACAACCACATTATATCCTGGAGTGGTAATGGGATTTCAAATGAATTTATTATATGATGGAGATTCTATAGACAACAAAATTCAGTAATTTGATATGAGTGATACATGAACAACTCACCATGTATATGCAAATCCTTACCATAGAGGGGAAGTGTTCAGTAGAGAGTATGACATAACTGAATGTGTGGGAGATCATATAGTTTCCCAACATACCCTCAATATTCTATTTGATTATGATTTTATGTTCACTTCACATTATTGGAGATGCTTTTAGGAGGTCTTAAAGACTGAGTTTGTGACAAATATAGTGTTTCAGCCCCATATAGATGGTTGTTCAACTGGAATATCTAGGTGTTGGAGGATATGTTGAGTTATGGTTAGTTATTGGGCTGGATATGGAGGATAAATATCCATTTCTAGAGTTTTCATATAATAACAGATATAACTCTATTTTTGGAATTTCTCCATTCAAAGCCTAATAGATAAGAACCTAGAAGAAAACAATATTCTATAATTAGATTAGAAAGACTTCCCTAGTTGGAAAAGATATGGTTCATGTGTAGATGATTAATGTTAAAGTGATAAATGACAACAATAAGACATAAAAATTAAGGTAGAACTCTTATAAAGATTTATATCCTAGTCCCTTAGACTTCAATTAGGGGATAATGTTCTCCTAACAGTCTACCCATGAAATGGATTGTGGAGATTCAGTTTAGTAGGAAGGATATCTTAAATGTTCTTCATTCCATTTGTGATCCAATGGAGGGATAGCGATGTTTCTTACCATATAGAATTAAATATGTAGTTGTATTCAGTTCAAGACATCATCTATGTGTCACAGATAATAGTGTACAATTATGACTGTATGGTCATTATTGACTAGGGAGATCTCAACATAGAGGATGTAGCCACCATTATGGAGTACCTACGAGTGATCGAGAATCAGTAGGATAGGATCCAATTGGGATATATCATTCCATTGGTTCAAGTATTGTGGTAGAATATAATAATGAATTAGGGATACTTTGAGTGAGAGATTTATATGAGTACATTATACATCAACATTTTTATAGAATATTTTTTGTCGGAAAAAAATCCTGGAAGGATAGGATAATGTAGTGACACTAGTTTTGACGGATTTATCTTTTGAATTTTTTTTTGTATATATCTATATTTTTTATATGAGTTGGAGTGGTGTTTGGGTGTCCTGAAACCATGGAATTAATATATTGAAAATATTACATTATTTTTCATGGACACATGAAAATTGTATTAGTGAAAAAAGATTCTATATTGTTTGGGAAAAAATATGGGAAATATGACCCCACAAGTGATTTGAGAACATTGGTTTTTTCATAAGAAGGACCTATGAATTTCACTGTCAAATTCACCAAGGGATGTGGTTGATGGCGGGTGAGTTTTATTAATATAAATAATTTTCTTATTCAACATATTTTAGCAGAAATAAATCTTATCCCCTATAAATTTCCGATTATGGCCAATCTAGAGCGACATACGCATTACCTTGGGAGGGCATGAGTAGAATATTAGTAGTTCTTTGTTGTAGGATCATGATTAGCATTGAAAAATGATTAGATCTAGGTGCATAAAAGGGAATTGAACATGAAGGTCTTCATCATTATTAGAGAATGAAATATTCACAAAAAATTAATCCTAAATTGAGGTGGGAAAGGTTATTTAAGTATTTCCACCCCATTGAATTTCATAATAATGAATTTTAATTGTCTTATTATTTGATCATCATTTCATTCTTCTTCACAAGATTCCTTCCACATTTTCATTGATATTGTAATTTTAATAAATCCTTATTACACCTTTTATCATCCTTTATTATCTACTTTTATGAAATTATTTACTGATAATTCTTGTACAGTTATGGATTTAACCTATAAATTTTTATTTCTCACCATAGTTCATCTTGTACTTTGTCGTTAGCATATCGGGTTGCAGTTTTTCTTTACATGGGTGGGATTGATCATGATAAAACCTTGAGATTCATTTTTTGTCACATGAATGTTCAATGGGAGGGTGATTTGTGGTTGAATTATAAGTATTTGTGGGTTTTGGGTGGTGTTACCAGGGATTATGGGTTTAGAGCGGTGAAGACATTAGTATGGAGAAATGAGAGAATCCTTGTAGTTTTCAGGTGTCCAAAGTCCACCCATCAGTGTTGGGTCAGGTACATACCGCTCTAGATCCTAGACTCCTAGTGTAAACCAATATTAAAATTGAAGTGGAAGCTTCACAGATGAATAATTTATGACTTCATTGATTTTTGTAAAAAACATGACTACAAGACAGATATTATGAAGAACAGACACTGTGCAGTCCCATGTCTATGAAGACTAGGGTTTTAGGTAGAGATATATATCACAAATCATGTTGTTCAATATCTCACATTGTAACAGTATGTTTGGGCCTCACTATCTACCCTAATATTACATGGACGCAAACATTTTTAGGAACATGGGAATGCTAGTGTACTTAGACATGCCCAAGATGCATGTACATGACCATGTATATTGGAGCAGGTTGATGGACACTTATGTAAATAGAAAGTTATTTGTATGTCATAGGTAATGATACACGTCATCAAAAATTACTACATTCCATGTAGCATTACATGGTATTTCCATCCATTACTTAGTATGAACACAACTGCATGTTCTGGGGAGGTCACACCCTATGTGGAGTCGCATACAGTCGTGTAGTTTCCCTATAATCTACCACTATCTATATATCCTTATTTGGAACTTTTATTTTGGCCTTTAATTTTCCTATCCTAATAAGTTTTTCTCATAGAATTATATGATAGTATACATACTATCTTTTTCGATATGATGTGTGTTTTTTAAGAGCATCACACTTCATCAAAAGATGTTGCACTAGTAGAATTGATCTTGGAAGATCATCAAAGAGTGGAAGGGGTTGGAAATCCCCTGTACACTAGGGTGTGTGTCCCCATTCACTTTTCCCTATATGAATGGTTCCCCCTGACATACTAGCATGGAGGTCCTCTATTAATTAATGTGGATCCTTGAAAGTCTATCACAGAGGTGAGGTGTCGGCCTTCCATCAATTGAGTGTAACCCCTAGTGTACTATGGTGTGGGTCATCTAACTATATATTGAGTGGAACCCCTATAATTCTATGTCCCATGTTCTCCATTATGTGAGTGGAATCCCCATATGCACTCGGTCCAGAATCCTCTATTTATCTACTTTTTCTTACCCCTACCTTTCTAGGGCATTATTCCATTATCTAATTATTGGACCCACCCAATCACACTGGGGAAAAATTCCAATACTAGAGATTGTTATCCCTCAAGGTATGGAACATCATAATCGTGTGAGTCCTCCAAAAAAATATATTTGACTTACATGTGATATTATGGGCATTAGAAAAGGACCTATGGATCTATAGGTAGAATCATAATATAAGGATATTTTGTAGATATGGAGATCCTCATTCTTACTTAGATGAGTTTCTTATAAGAATTTACACATTATTTATCATTTCCCCATTCTTTGAGTTGAACTAAACTATATTATATCATTCAAAGTTCTCATTTTTTGGTTCTCAGAACATATTATTTTTATATATATACTCACCCCTGAATGGAATTTTCATGCAAGTGTTGTGTTTTATCGATATCATGGACTGTTCAACGATGAAATTCGGGGAGCATAGTGATACTCTAGAGTATATGTGATGTATGGTGCTTCGTCTTGGATATTATGTGTTGGGAACTCTCATATTTCCTTTATTGAATTTTTTCATGTTGGGACTTCATTTCTTTTTAATGGTTTATTTGTTCACATTAAACTTAGGATTTATTCTGGCATACTCAGATGTTTTCCTTATAGGTTATTTCATGCATTCTTTGAATATAGTTGTTACATCCCCTTTTATTATTCCTCTACTAATTTACATAGATATTGTTGGTTGTGTGAATAAAAATTCATTAGTAATATTCCACTCATTATTGTTATTCCTTCTTGATGATTGTTTCATGGCCCACTTTTATTACAGGTGGGATTAGGGTTGTCTTAGACATCAATCCATAGGCCAAGTGGGACCTTGTAGTTAAGTTGTGATATGTTCCCCTAAACATTCTTCAATCTATGTCAAAATATTTTTTATTTTTATTATCTCTTTTATTTGTTAATTTTATCTTTTCTTCATCTTCTAAGTCAAACTCCTTAGGCTACTTCTTTTGAAAATATTTTACAGTATATAAAACATCACCAAAATGATAACATCTTTGTAATTTCATACTTATATTATTTTTATTTTTTCTTCTGGAATCCCATTGAATGGATAGAAATAATTTCATTGGTGTCTTCATCGCCCACAACATCATCTAAATCACTTTTTGTAAAATCCTTTTATTCTTTATTCATTATTTTTTCTCTAGGATCCAAATTTAATCCCATTTTCCATATTCTTTTTAATGATTAGAGTCTTTCCCATCTTGTATGAAATGATAATTTTATATATATAATTAACTTTCAAGTCCTATTTATTATATAAGGTGTATATTTTCAAATCAATCCTTCTATGACATTTTCTCACTATAATATTCACAATGATAGAATCATCAAGACTATCACCAAACCCTTGGATATTACTATCTATCTCATTTTGCATTGTAAATAGTATTCAATTCTCTCATAATGATTCATTTTTTCATCTTCAAATATTCCCCTACAAACATATAGTTTACCTTCCTTCAATATGATGTTTATCTCATATCCTCTCCTCAATTTATACCAAATTTCATTATCTCATTAAAAACCTATAACCTTGGTGTAAGCGTTTTTTTTGATAAACACATCAAGATAAAATATTATTCCTTTACATTCATCCCTAAATTTATCTTATGTCCATGATTAAAAGAATAATCTTTAGAAATATTTTGGAACCCACTATGGATGTATGTATGATTGAAAGGCCACGTGAAAGGGGGTAGGTTAGCATCTTTTTCCTCCACATACGGTATCTTGTTCAACCAAAGAAAATAACTCCTAATCTATTTAAAAAATTATGGTATATGTTTATTATTTAATTATCTTGGAAAAATAAAGGGAACATATTTCAAAAAAAAAATTAGATCCCATGAACCAAATCAACCACTGAGAGGAGTGTGGGGATTAGTGATCGATTTTTTATTAATTAATTATAATTCAACCAGTTAAAATTGTTGGATTTATCAATCAACTATATAATTACTCAAAACATCACCTCATTAATAATAATAATAATATGGGAGAGATCCACACATAGTATATACATGGTTTTGATAGAGAAGCCACTTCATTGTCACATTAATTATTCCCATCAATAATGATTATTTTAAATCATCAATAACATCTTACATGTAATGAATAATGACTTCATCAATTAATCTTATATGTTCTATACACTTCCATATTTCATTATATGATACAACTAAAATAAAAAAATAAGTCCAAAAAATGTATATCTCTTTCATCAGATGATATTCCTCTAATTGAAAAAGTATTAAATACTCTTCATGTGTATAGTTCATCATGATCATTAATATCATGAACAATTCTTCTGGCCTAGAATCTCACAACATATCATATATGACATGTGGCTCTTTTTTCATCTTAAAATACTCACTTGTATCGAGATACATTTTCATTTAAAACTTCCGTGTTTGAACTATTCTATCACTATGATACGATTATATACTAGGATCTCAAAATTAATTGTATATTATAATTGATAGAAAATGAACATTTAATTTTTCACTTGTATCAATATATACACAAAAATTTACTTTTACATAAATTCAAAATTATTATCATAGTAATCATCCATGAATATGGAAAGACCACAATATCTATGAGCTGGTACTATCCTCCTTTCAATATCTTTATCGAATATAGAATTATATCTTTGTAGATACAAGTGACCAAGAAAAGGGTTATTTTAAATCCATTCAAATGAGGAGAGAAACAGGAAATCCTAATCAATTACATTTAATTCTAAATGTCCCCATCAATGTTTTATAAAAATATCCATACTTAAACATATTTAATTATCATTTATGAGCAGTCCAATAATCATTAGAAATACAAGGTTAATTTCTAAAGTATGTATTTTGATTCCATCTTTTGATTCAATTTTTTGATTCCATAACAATCCTCAAAGAATTATCCCAACATTACTAACAAAAAAACACTTTTGGAATCACTAAAAAAAAGAGACACTAATTTGGACTCAATAATATCCCCCTTTATATATTTTTTGTTGACACATCATCATGTCATTATTTCCAATATGTGTGCTAAAATATTGTTCCCCCTTATTTAAAATCAATTGCAATGGCTAATGCATGATTCATTTCAATTTATTATTGTTTTCATATATGGTATATTCCTCCCTTTAAAAATAATTTAATGATCTATTATAAAGAGATATATGAAATAACATGTTTTTATTGAAACATGCCTTCAATTATATTACTATATGTTTCAATATGATAATACAGTTAAGAAAACAAGATAAAAATATCAATATTTGTCAATGTTTTCTATAAATACTAAAATAAATGTTACCATACATAGAAATTTCTCATTTCTCAAATAAGGGATATATGAAATAGATCAAATTTTGAGAAACATGTAACATGTAAATATCTCGACAATCCCATTAAAATTTTCCATGTTCTATAAAAATAACTCATGTTATTTTCATTAATCAACATATCACCTTAATAAGAATTGTTTATATATTAAAAAATTGCTTATAAGTGAAATTGAGTACCTCATTTCTCTTATTTTGAAGTATATTCCTAATTTAATGATTTACTAGAATATTGTACAATGATTTATTCTATTAATGAATTCCCCAATAAAAGGATATACTCATCACTTTGTTTTCTAATTTATTATAGTCCCTAAACTCCTTTTAGGGAAATTACTTCCTGCTTTCTAACAGTGACTACCTCAAGCTTCTCCATTTATTACCAACATGTTAGTTCAAATCATATAATATAATAGGTTATGAGGAGAGAGCTCAATTTGTTTTAAAAAATATATTTTGTATTAGATATTCCTCTTAACCATGGCCATTCTTTTCACCTAATCCTATTATGAGAAGACTAATTTGGAATTTTATTTTTGTTTTGAGTCTAAACAAATTTCATAATTTATTTTTTCACATGATATTATTTTGGTTGTAGAATATTTAAATCCACCATAGATATCAATTAATTTTAATCAAAAAGTGATTTCATTTTATTGAACATATTCACACTTTCTTAATGAATTGTAAGGATAGTTATAAAATCATTTGAAATATTTCCATCTTCCTCACATTCTTGATATATTTTCTGAATTTTCATTTCACCATTTATGGATTTTATGACATGAACTTCTTCCATCTATTTATTTCCTATTTTTTCAATTTTTCATCTCACTAATATTATCCCCCACATTTTCATTGGACTACTTCAATTGTTCATGCCAAAACATCCTGCACTACCTCTGAAAAAACTATGAATATTAAAGATTCTTAAAAAAAATAATGACAGGAATTGTGTGAATTTTCATCCATTTCACTATTGTGTATTTATACATATAGTCTAGTCATTTATACCACATTGTAGTATCTCTCTTGACTACATCTACAAGATTCTCCCTCTAAATATTAAAATTTGAAATGGGTCGTTAGATTTGTTGTTGATCTGGCCACATATGTTGTTCTTTGATAATTATACAATATCATTTTCCCAATTCTCCACCTTGGGGATTTACACTTTTCCAGTGATTACCCGTTAAACAAAAAAGAATATTCTTTATGTCCATTTCTTCTTCAAATATAGAAAACACCATTTAAATGTTTTTTTTCTGGTTATGGATAGTTCTATAATAATGATGTCTCTATCTTACTGAATCTTGAACTATCATTTTCCTTAATGTAGTGGTTTGTATTACTAACCCAATCCTTTTATTGGGGAGGAAGATTACCTCTCATTTTTTTGAACTGAGCCTCTACATATTTTTTTTCATACTTCAATATAATAATAAATTGATAATTTATATTAATATTTATTAAATGAATGATTACCTCAATCTCTTTTATCATTATTCTCATTGGATTAACAAGAATCTCATTTAACATTAGTTTCTTTGGTGGTGTCTTTTATAAATATTTCACCCCATGCTAACCTGTGAGGCAAAAGGACTGTGTCTCAAATAGACCATTCTTATTTTCAGGAATATTCAACTCTAGATCATTAAATTTCTTCTCATTATTTAATGTATAATTTTATACATTATTATATTCTAAATGTGAGACTCAAATTTCTTCCTTAGTTGTATAATTTCATCAATCACCATGTCTATATCATTTATCAACTTCAATTTTTTAATCTTGTGTTGTTTTTTTTCTTTATAGGATTTGAACTATTCTTTTGTGTCCCACTTATGATTTATATTTCTTCTTAATTATCATTGATTGATGAATTAGAATCATTATTCAAAAATGAAAGGAGTGTGATTTAATTATAACTTTTTGGATGAGTCATCAATAACCTTCTTACTCATAAATAACATCCTTTTAATGTTATACTATTTTATCCTTCTTCTAATCCATTTTCATTCACCAAGACCTAAATTCATCATCAAATTTTCAATATTGAAAAAACAATATTTCATTGAAATTATTTTATACTATTTCAAATATAAAAAAAAATTAATTAACATTGTAATTTAAGATATCGTCTATCTTATTTTAAATTTTGAAATTTTTCTGATAGTAGGTAATAAATATGATTAAAGTCTTCCTCATCAACATCATCATCTAAATCACATAATTTAAAACACATTTATTCTTTAACCATTCCTTTTCTTAGGGATTCAGAGGCCATATTATCTTCATTGTACATGAAAAATAATGGATCATTTATCCTCCCATGTGAAATTTGAACACTATGAATCTAATCAAATGTTTAGTCTCATTTATCATTAAATTATTATATTTTTGAGAAAAACATATCAATAAAATTTCTCATTGACTTTTACACTATGATAAAATCATCGTTAATCCAACCAAACCCTTGAATATTAATCACCATTTCCTTTACATAGGAAAAATTCTCTTCAATTTTATCATCATAATTCATTAGTATAACATAAAATTTTCTTCAATAATTTTTAGGATTAGATTCCGTCAGATCTATTTCTCCCTAATTGTTACACATAAATTTATCACCTGTTTATCTCGGTATTTCAAAACACATATCCATTGGGTAAAATTTTTCGGTTAAAAAATAGAGTTCTGTGATTTTCCATAAATCACTATATTTCTATTTCCAGCATGAATCAAAGAGAAATATTTACCAATATGTTAAGAATTCATTGTGGCATTATCCAAGAGATCGAGGCCTATAAAAGGATGTATATGGGAATCATATACATCAAATTTTTTTATGCCATTAATTATTATAACTATTCATTTGTTCATATAATTGAGATTATATATTTCTCATAGACTTCTCATGGATCTATGGAGGTATCCTACTAGTCATACTAATCGTATATTCAAAGGACCGGATGGACCACCAAGTGGGGGAATGAGTTAATCAATGATCCCTTTTATTAATTCTATTTAATTGTACCTCTTGAATTTGTTAGTCTACATGATCCAATTAAAAAAAATATTCACAACATAGACTCATGTGAAATAATAACATGAATTATATCAACCCACAGTATTTATAAGGTTCATCCAGAACATCCAACCCCTTACCGAGTCTTTTATTTCACCCAATAGTGAATCTTTATAATTATCAACAGTCTTTTACATTCATGGATTACTTACTTCAACATAGAAACTGTTATGTTACCTAAAATTCTTGAAACTAATATATGATGTAACACTCTTCCAATGATATGATCCAACAATGATATAAACCCTTATTCTGTAGTCCATCCACCTCCATGAGCTGATGGATCATTAGGTCTACACATGTTCAATTATTCAAGATCTTCAACTACTTAGAAAGGTATTATATTCCTGGAACTCACCAAAGATCTTATATGATAGGTTTATCCGTCTTCTTCTATGAATACTCGGGTCTAGTTGGCATCCTTTTCGTTGAAAACACATGGCATTGAAATCTTGCACTTATCAATAACATAATTCATTTGTCACTCCATATTCATAAAAAATTAATAGGGGTTAAAAATTAACCTTTTACTATTTACATGTATCAAAATAGACAAATACTATATTTTTTCTAAATTCACATAGATTACCATAATAATTATAAAATAATATTTAATCCCCATTATAATCATAGGGATTTTATTTCATTATTTAAAATTGAAAAATATATCACTAATTAGATCCTCATTGATTTTGGAAATTATTTCTTGATAAATGTACAAGAATAATTCTTCTGATAAATTCTTATTAAAACAATCAAAATAGTGAGGCCATCTTCAATATCCATATAATTTTTATTCATCAAACCCACAAATAAATTCATCACCATTTAAACACCATATGAATCCTAATCCTAGGATCAATATGTAAAACATAAAGTCTTGAATCTAAAGAATTAAAAAATTAATACTTTCTCACAATATTTATAAATAACCCCATTCACTCATGAAAACTCTATGTATGAATTTTTCATCAGATTCATGCAATTGAACATTTAGCTAGATTTACCCATCATGAAACATCACACATCATCCCAAAATTATGAAAAGAATAAGAAATTTCTTCATTCGTCAAAATTCATATGAAGACTCATATCATACATGTCACAAGATTTCATAAAACTTAAAAGGGTTAGGTAGAACACTCGTCATCTTTTTTGTGTAATTAAATGAATGATGTCTCTTCCTATAATTACATGGGTTTGATGAATGAATTCCTCAACTATTCAATCCCACTTATTCATTCTCTAATTAATCTATCAGATAATCTACTATTGATCATAAAATATATCTTCAACTCCATTCCTTCTCGATTCTTCAATTTATCTAGTATCTCATGATATAATTTTGTTCAATTAATTTCATTCATGGTGTATAATAGTTATATGTGATATAAATCCTATTTTTATGTGATATCTCATATCATCTCATAGTAAAAATCTAAATCATTATATAGCTTTTCACTAAATATAGGATCGATTCATCATAAGTGGTTTTCTTAGTCTCTAGGCACGATCTATCCTAATAGGTCATGTGGTTGATCTATGGCTTGATTATGTGATCAATCCATAGTATGTTTTTTGGACCCATTGGTTGTTTTTGTCCAAATATAAGATCTCTCAAATTAGGAATGTTCACTCCAGGAATTTAAATATGGTCATTCAAATAGATTCCATGAAACAAGATCATACGGAATAAAAACATGCTCCATAGCTTTATCAAATTACAAAGATGAATGGTTTAGAAGAACACTATTCTATTAAACTTTTTTTTAAAACACTATAGTGGTTAATTACATAATACCATATTAATAGTTTTCTAAACAGTATTCTTCCTTATTTATCACAATGATTCATCACATCAATATATGAAAGTATCCAGGTCTGATCTAAAACACTTCACCCACAATCCCATTGTGTTTTCAGATCATGTTTCCCCATGTACCTTCTATACACCAACTATGCATGATCAATCATTCCGATAAAACAACTCTGATCAACTAAAACCTTAGGTTTCCTTGTGCACTGGTTCTCACATGGTGATCTTATCACTCATATTAGTGGTAGAGTAGGAACTTATCTTGGAATTGGATGTCCATTTTTTTACCAGATCCAGATTAAAATATTTATGTATTATTCAATATATATTCCATTCCATCTCGATTATTCATTAATTTATTTGTGACAAATTAATATATTTCTATAGGGAACTCTTAATACATTCTTCATCACATGTTATCGTCATTCGAATCAATTCCACAATCATCAAATATTCAAGGATAACTATTCTAGTGTGATTATTGGCTATATTTTGAATATATATCAATAATACACGTATAATATCTTCATTTATACTCAATAGAATCATATTTAATAATTTCAAGAAATTAAACACTCACATTAGGATCAACTCAATGTTTTCTAACATAAAATTATTATTCACGGAGATTCAATATTCATTTTATGCAGGGTATATATAATTATTGGGGATGGCGGAGACTCTAGATCAAATTTCTCTTAGAAAAATGGTTTTTATTAGGGGTATCTAGTTAGTGAATTTGGTTTTTCAATTTTTTTCTTTTTTTATGTAAATGAAAGAACTCTTCTCATTTAAATTTTAATGAAAATCGTTAATTTTTTCTCATTATGATTTTCTTCTCACAGTTTTTACAATTAATTAACATTTAATTTATTAATTTATTTTATTAATGTTATCAGTGCTATGTAAAGTGACACCATTTTTTCATTTTAAATTGGTTTATAGTCAATAAAAAACCCCAATCAATTTTAATAGGTTATCCTCTATTTTTGAGTCACATAAAAGATTTTGGAAAATGAAATTTATTTCTTACCATGCCATGAAATATGTTGTGATTTAAAGTCGTATTTCATAAACCTATGTTTTTTTACATGACCAATATTATTGATATTTTATAAAACAAATTATGTTGAGTGTCAACCATATAATACACACCAATTGAAAAACCCAAAAAGCCATATTATAATTGAACAACTGAATAAAAAATTAAAATTTCCACATACTCTAATTTCAGACATTAAATTACAAATTTCATTCTAAACCATTAATATTAAATTTAAATGGAATGATTTTCATAAAAACAATACCCGATATCATGATTGCTGAGGGAATGGGATTCATTGGTCACATTCACAGCCTTATTTACCATTGTAGTCCTATCACCATAATTGGAGAATAAGAAGAAAATTCTAGCCATAAATCATCTCCATCATCATCATCTTTCCGCTATTGGGCCACACATATTAATGAATTATATTAAAAATCTCTAGGATTGGATACATAATTTCTTGAAAATAAAATCACTATAAATCAACACACTATCAAAACATTAAAATGAAGATAAAATCTAACATATAAGAAAAAACCATATTGGGAAAAAACTAAAAATCATCAAAAAAAAATTAACTAAAATCTCAAAAAACATTATAGGCAACCAACTACATAAATGAATAAAACATGTTCCCTATTTTAGTTTTCCATCACCATGTAAAAACATTGAATGATGAAGAACTTAAAACTGGTATCATCAATCCTTGCGAACCACGACTAGTGATATAACAACCCACAAAGCACTATGGAAACATTGTTGTATGGAATACGGTACAATGCCACTTTAGTTTATGATTACCAAATGAAATAACCAAGATATAATTTATACCAAATTGACATGAAAACAACTAATTGGGGATTGAAATGGATCCATTCTTGAATCAAGAGTTTAAGGAAGGGTAGACTATTTATGAGACCAATGGTCAAATCCTGAGATAGAAAAATGAATAAAATTTATTGTTAATGAATGTGTAAAATATGATATGGAACTAAAAGATAATGCATGAGTCAACATTCATTGACATGGTACACTTAATTTCACTATAGAGTCAAAAATGACATGTCTTGTGTGAAAAAATTATATTATGTTGGAATTTAAAAACCCTTTTATTCTCATTGCTAATTATTCTTCCATCTTAAAAACAGTCTTGGACACAAAGTCAAAGATTTGATACTCTCGATAGAGATGACCCACACCTTACATGTGTTTTCTGATTTTCCACTATATATGTATATGTTGTTTATGTTTCTAATAGAATTAATTGTGACTTTTATAAAATTTAAAAAGGGTATTTAGTTATGGAAAACCATTCAGGTGACTGAGAACAATTTAGTCCCCTTATAAAACATTATTATTGAAATTATGTTATGGTTCCGAAGTTGATGTGTCATTTTGGATGTTTTGGTTCACTCAATCATATTTATCACAATGAAATCAAAACACTCAAAACATTATATTTTTATTAAAAGTAATAAATATAGATAATAACATTACGTAAAAATATATATTTATAGATATGAATCTCATCACCATTATAAATTCTTTCTAGTTATGTTTTATTAGTAGATTTCAATGTCCGGTTACACCTATCCCATGGGAAGAAACCAAAAATATTATTTATTGATCCAAATTAAGGAGTGTATCCTATGAGTTGGGGGTGAATTGGTGTATTGAAAATTAATATCCATTCCTTGATCATGATACTGTACTCTACTCATGTAGAACACTCTTTTATGTCACTTGAATTCACAATGGATCAATGAAAATAATAAATAGAGGACATTGAATTTTACATCGTTTAGTAAAACTGATCATATCCAAGGGGTATTATATAAATATTATATCAATGAACTAGTGATTTTAGGATCACCCCATTACATGTTTTTATAATATATAATAACTACACTAACCCTCCTGATAAACCCTTCAAACTTTCAATTTGGAAAAGGCATTACACTTAAATAATGATAGGTCATCAAATATCCTTCCATGATGATTTCATTCTCTATAAATTTTTTATGATAAAATATACATGATTCATAATATCTATTATTCATAAAATGTAAAATATATATATTGAATATGTAACATCTTATTCGTCACTATTAGGTTTCCAGAGAAACACCAGAAATATTAGCTTATTTTGTAAAGAAAATTAGACCATGATCAATTTGAATTTTAGATATCCTGATTAATGATAAAATATGTGAACTTACCTTTTTTCAATTCTCATAGATAACGTTTTCCATAATTCCCCAATTTTTTTTATTAAATTCAACAATTTAAGGTTCCTAATGGGTCTTGAAATGATTCATAATCCACATATGAAATAATGATTTTCTACCTCCATAAAATCCCTAAAAAACCATAGAGATATTCTTACTAAATAATTATGGATACTAAATATGGAATGTATCCATAATCCCTAATAAATATCAATTCTCAATGGAAATATCCATTTGAAAATGCCGTTATAAGTTTCACTTACTATTTTTTGTTTTGTACTAGAATGATGATCCATGACATACCTTAGAAAATGAAACATGTGATTTATAACATCTAAACCAAAAATACCACTCTTAAGTCCTGTAAAATAGTCAAAATTACCATATAAGTCGTTCCAATGTACAATTGGTACTTCATAAATTCACTACAACTAAAACCATAATATTTTAGATTTTTTTTAACATTGGATTCTCAACGAATTCACATTATTCATACATATGAAACACTATCTACCATGTTTATGTCCTTGAAAAAACCAAAATTTCACCTCCCTATTTTGAAATGGTTAACTTCTAGCTTTACATACTATCCTTTATGGTTTTATAATGATCATCTAGCCATTTTTAACACACCATGATCGTTGTTTCATTCAATTTTGTGTGGTCTACCTCTTTCATCCATAAATACACTTCTAATTAATTTATGTTGAAAATTTCAATAATAATTATTTTACAATATATAGGAGGTTTATAGAAGGCTTGATGATAATATGGTATATCTCTTCTCCTCAATCCACCCATGTGTGGTGCAATATTTGTGGTTGGCATTTCCTTAGTGAGGCACCTTTCTTAAATAGTGATACAAATGATGGATACTGTTTCCCTATAAACATTTTTATTTCTATTAATGAATTCGAACATCCATAACATCAAATGTAGACATTTTGGATTTTCTATCATTACCAAGACATTTCAATATTCTATATTCCCAATTTATAGACATCTCACTTCAAATTTCATCCAAAACCCCCACAAATTATTCCTGATGACCACTTTGTCATCCCAAATGGCTTATCATCACTCACTAATCACCAACCATATTACTAAATAACCATATATTTTTTTTAATAAAAAAGGGTTATATGAAAATATCATCTAAAATACTTTGTGACTATAAATCATCAATTTTAAAAAATAATCCCCGAGATAAATAAATTTAAACACCCCACCATCCATTGTTAAAATGAATTTTCTCAATGGTTTCCTCACCAAGTTTATTTTCCCCATTTATTAAATTATCCCAAAGATAAATTCTTAGGAATATTTTTATATTGAGTTATTTTATTAAATATTGAGAGAATGAAATATTTACCCACACATAGATATGTAAGAGAATTCCATAGAGGAGTGGTCATTTTATATATACATCATGTAGGCATTTTGAGTTTTTTAGACTATAAAAGAAAATATAATACTTTAGTAATTCACTTTATATAATGAATTTATCAGACTATCTACCATCATGTTTGTTTAACATAAACTCTAGCATCACAAGTCAATGCTCAACAGTCCTTAAGAAAATGTGATATATTATCTGGATTAAAATTGTAATTGAATGACCGACATGAATTTTTATAATATTAATAACACTTGACGTTTTAATACATTATAACATTTTAATATTTCACACCAAGTTCAACATATTAAATTTTTTCTCTCATGGAAATTAATTGAGTGAAAACATCTCTTTATGTTATGTCCTCAACCATTGCGATGGGTATGTAAAGTGATACTTACATATTAATTATTCATGAAATGAAATAAATTCCATTATAGAAATCACCACTAGATATTGAATTACATTCATCAAATGATCAATCCCAATTTTCATTAGTATTCCCCATTACCTATTACTCATAACTACTATGGTAAAATTACCTCTAATCCATTATTTTATTGACATTTAGAAGTATCTACTTCAATAAGAGAATATTATTTTACATTCAAATGCGTGAGTACCTAGAAAATCACTATGTGGTAAAGACTATATCAGGTTGTTTGACTATTATACCTAGAAAACCAAAGAACGTGTATTGATATTATGACTTATCAATATCTTTTATATCATAATTAATTAAATATTTTATAGGTGTAACTATTGGTGTATGAAATGGTGTATGTACTATATTTAGAACCTTTTGAGAACTTAAATTTCTTATTTTTGTTCATTAACAAAATTTTCATCATTTCATTGGATCATCTATTTATTAGGGAAAAAATTTTAATCCAATAGTCATAGACATTGATAATTGACACAAAAAAATTATGAAAACTTCTTTAATTGTGTGACTTTAAAGCCTCTAATGAATATTTCATCAATAAATACTATAAAAAAATCATTTTATCACATTCCTTCTTATTTTATTGGTTATGATATACTCATAATCTTTTGAATTGATGCTTCATCAGATATTTTTCTAACTAGGAATATCACAAACAAGTTATTTATTGAGGCCATGAAAATATTTCATTAACCCTAAAAAAATGTTTTCATATTGATAAAAAATAAACACATATGTACATCATACATAAACCTTCCCCTCATGTAATCGATTGATGAACACTAATTTAACATTAATGTAATTTAAATTGAATATTTTATTCACTACCATATATAGAAATATTTTATCATTTCATCATGATCAATGGGTGAAAAATTAACTTATATATCTATAAAATATATTTGGGAATAATATATGAAAATAATTCATTCCTTATTTTGATTAGACTTTACATATTCATAATGGTTATTCCCCAATAAACACGTATTTCTGAAAAAAAAAACAATTTCCTCATCCTTGGAAAAAAATTTCACTTTTTATTTTTCTCAGTAATGCCAAGTTCCTCATTTAGAACCTTGATCAAGATTTCATCAATAAAATTATCATAATTATTTTTTCTTATATATGAGATAAATTATTTATGTTTTAATTGAACCTTCATTTTGTGCGTTTAATCATGGTTTATCCTACCATATCCAATTTTTTTTCACATAATTATGTCCAATTCCATTTCAGGGTGTGGAGTCTCTCCCCTTGTAAAGATTTTACCAAGGTGATTAAACATGAGGTATATATATATCTAACTATATTGTTTTATATTCTTATGAAATTGATTATTCTATTACCCACAAAATCTCTCAAATTAAAATTTCTCAAACCCATTTTCAATTACGTACTTGATTAATATATAGAAGACCGTAATCAAATATAAAATAGATCAAATCAACATGTTTCATGAAGGAAATAAAATTGTTGACATTCTTTATATAAGTTATACTAAGTATATTACATATATTCCATTTACTATCATAGGATACCTACTTAATAGTTTCTCATTTTCATATATAGGTGTTATTATCCAGATTCATTACATTAAAAACCCTTAATCTTTCATGTTTTTTTAAAGAAACTTTTTATGTTTGGGGTATTTTCCAAGGAGTTTTAAATGATCCTTTTATAATTTATTCATTTTTAATCATTTATCTAATTCATTTATTAATTTATGTACTCCCTTTGACCAACACACTTCTTAATAATTTTATTATTCAAAAATTATTTCATTTTTGGGTTAATTACACTAGCCTATTTATAAATTATTCATTCCATATTTAAAAACATACTCATTTTAAATAGTTATCACATATTGCATCTAAATTTTTAATATAATCCAATTCTCAAGACACTTGTGAGATTTCATTTTGAGTGAATATATATGAAATATTCCATCATCACCTTGATCTCATATCTTCAAGTTATTTAATATACTTTTTAACTAAAACACTTATATATACTCAAAAATACATGAGTGAAGGATTCTTCCAATAAAATATATAATATGGGGAAATTTATTCATTTATTGAAATTAGATACCTATTGATGATGTGAAAGAGTTGATGATATATTCCTCATAGGTAACAAACCATCCTTGGTTACCCTCAATCTTGGTACCCAAACCGATTCTTCACAAACCCAAAGGGCATTCCAGATCACCATGGGTTAACGACAAGCACCCGTGCATCGAAATGGTAGAAAAAGGGAATGATTTTACCCATCCTAAAAAAGAACATTGAATATATATATAAATATATATATGAACAAAAAGTATAATGAAATAGGGAAATAATATTAAATATATTCCCGAATTATATGAAATACATTGGAAATGAAAAAACTATAAAAGTATCAAAATATCCAATAGTCAAGTCCAACAACAAAGGATAAAAACCAAATAGCTACTTCATGTGAGGGCTTGGACAAACTCCAACTATCTGACCACCAGCTACCCAACCCAGTTGATATGAAACCTCACCACCTTACATGGACTCCTTGCCTTTCCTTTCATCAAAAGACTTATGAATGTCAACACTCCAATGAATAGGTGAGAAAATAAGATCATTAGGATCCCACTCAGGTGTTCCAAAACATGTTTTAATATAAAATTTCGCCGATGATCATTTAAAAAAACATGGCATGATAATAATTAAATCAATTTATTTAAACGTTTGTTATACATCACCTTTTTAACAGTTCTAAAATAAAATTAGATATATCAATTTCAATGACAATTTTACACATCTTATTTCCCATGAAACAATATTTATATCAAGGATAAAATAGTACAAAGTCCTAAAAATGAAATAATATAGTCTAAGAACAAGCATAAAAATACCAAGGAAATCAACATGGTAGGCTAGTATACTACTCATAACAGTGCATTGTTGTACCTGATGCCAATGATATACAATCCAACACAAAAGATACACATCAGAATGTGAATCTCCAATATTGAATACCATCGTAGATCAAACTATTTTTCAGTATAGGACAAGTGGAGGACCCCAGAATGTGAACCCCCATAATGGATGATTCCCTCAAGCTAAATCTTCCACATAGTAACCAAGGTAACCAATGTGCACATTTTCAAAAATCATTCAATGATTTTAAAATCATTTGAAAATCATTTCAAATGTCTATTTCAATTTAAAATACCACTTTTTATTTCTATATATCAAAACCAATGTAAAACCAATTTTATCTTATGTCCAATTATAACACACACAAATCAGTAAGCCAATACATACAAATTTATTTGTAAACTAATTTATAAAACTGAACATTTCAATTCATGAAACATGGGATTGAGATGGAACCACCTACCAATAAAATCAGGTCACACCCACACACAATGGGATCCAACAACAACAGAAACCCAACAATGAAAATGTAGTCTATAGAATTAAATCCAAATCAACAGATTGATTAAATTATAAACACAAGGGGTGGGTGGAAAGAGTTAAACCTACATACCTCAAGAGTGAATGCCCATCACACCATGATCAACATGAAGACTGTCCTTTATATTAAGGTCAGAAAATAGATATAGAAGAAACCCAGAAATAGACCCAAATTGGACCAAAAGATTTTATAATAAAAGAACAGAGTTCTACAATGATCATTGTAAACAAAGAATAAGAAAGGTTACTTACTCAGAGCGATGAACCGCATCCGCAATGAAGATCGAGCATCGAGTAGATCAATCTGGACGGAGATGAGTCTCCCAAAAACACCTTGTAAATTCTATGGGTCGAGAGGAAAAATGAACTATAGAAAGAACAGAAGAAAAATAGATGCATATATATTTTAAATATAGTACGCAAGCCATTACATGATGTGAAACTTGGGTACAAGACTTGAAACTTCCATATCCCCCATACATTGAAAAAACATTCACCACATATTAAAAATCCAAAATTTAAATCATTAACTACATGTATGTCCCTAATTTAATGTGTAACCTTTCACAAAGTGAAGTCTTTCATGACTTGCATCTAGAAACCATTACACAGCATTTAACATAGTTAAACAGCATGTAACTCTTTTACAGCCTGAAAAATGAACGGTTATATGTTAATGTACAATAAATGAGTGATTTCACCACTATAGATATCATCCCAATTTTTTATTCATCACTATATATATAATAAAAAACTAAGGTGATGATGAGGATAAATAAATACCTGATAATTCAATAATGGGATGTCACAAACTCCCCCCCCCCATTATTACATTCTATCCCTTAGAAGCCATGTGTTATATGTTGTCCCTCAAAAAAGATGAGGGCACTGATCCCCCATCAATTTCTCATATTCTCATGTGTCAGAAGAATTTGATCATTGTTTCCATTAAACTCCGAACAATGAAATCCACATCTCTTGTAAGACTTTCATTTGAGATTCAACGATCCCAATATGAATTTCAAAAAAATATTATGCTTATAACTAAATTTCATCACAACTCATAAAGTGAGTGGGATCGGATGGATACTTCCAGATATGAAATACGAGAAATATATAATGAATACATAAAAACTGAACCAGAAATTCTAACAAATAATAAACATGCCCAAGCATCTTAGTGACCTAAAATGGCCAAACATATCACAGAGAAAACATTCCTTCTTTTCCAAGATGATAGTGACCCAACTAAAGAGAATCATTCTGGAAAACCTTTTCAATAATGGAAAAATCCAAAAGATGGAACCTTTTACCATAATATGAATTATGATTGTTTTGTGCTATATCTAGATTTCTATATATATCTTGATTCTTTTGGGATGTCTCTTAAACAAAACATGGTCCAACCAAATCTACTTCTTCCACCTCAGCAAAAAAATTGGCGACATGCATGGGCAGCTGTAGCAACCTGATATTTTATGAGAAGTATATTTTATTTTTGTGTCTTATGTTATACGCAAAATCAATGGAATCATTCACTACACACAACACTAGCTTGTCTTGTGTTACACGCAAAAACAACCTTCCTTGATAGCGTGTGTTGTACGCAATATCGAGTTTTACTAAACAACAATATGTTATTAAAATATTATATAAACTAGCTGTTATGAATATTATTGACTAAATTTTTAATTTTATAACATTATTATTCATCTTACCCATTTTCTAGAATGTTGTATGAGAACACAATAAATATTTCCGGTAAAATAACTATTTTTCATAAAATGTAGTTTTGCCTCCTTTTGATGGTGCACCCACATTAAATCTAGTTATTGACATGTTTATAAGTTCAATTTGAAAAAAATAAAATTCTTCTTTGGAATCAGGATATAATAATTTACTTTGGATAAAATTTTCATATTATTCTAATGACATTCAAATTTTAATGAATAGTAAAAACATGCTATATTTTAATTAAAAACATCTTTTTTCATCGCAGTAATTTATATGGTTACATTATAATATTAAATGGTTTTATAAAATAAATAGAATATATTTTTACCATTTAATATAATATATGTAATTACCATTAATTTTACATTGAATTCATAGGTAAAAACATTTCAATCTCTGGCAATGTTTTAACTTTTAAAACTCATTCTCTTAGCAATTGGATTAATTTTAAATTAATTACTGCATCTTCTGTGTTTGTAATTTTTAAAAATGGATTCCATATTTTAATTCATTGGGTCCAAATTATGTTAATAGGATACTTTTATTTTTTTTGATATTATGAATAGTAACTAGGATAAATTTTTATTTACTATAGTTAAAGGTAAATCTGGTAATTAAGGGTAAAAATAAGATTATAAAATTACCAAAACACTATAAAAAATCTTATTGGATGAATAAAAGTCGACTCATATCACTTAAGGGTTGTAATAGATTTATTTCACGGACTTTTGACCATGAAATAATATAAATATTATTAAAACCAAAGAATGTGACAACATGTCACTCTCTTAAATTTTATAAGTGTAATAATGTTAATTTAGTGATAAACATCATAACACTTCAGATATAAATAGTCCCTAGAAATATAATAAAATTATATACATCATATTAATTTATTTATAATTTTTAGGGATTAAATTATTATCATTAATTATGACACAATAGTGATGTTGAAATTATTTTATTGATTAAAATATCAAATAAATGATTTTAAAAGTATTAAAATAAATATTATATGAATTATTTAATGTTCTCCACTATTTTTATAGATACAAATGACTTGTTATGAATCTATTAAATCTTTCAAATCGATCATATCTTCTCTATATATTTTATATAAATTCAAAAAAATGAATAGTGTCAAAATTGACACTATTGTTATTTTATAAAAATTACATATTATAAATTTTTAATAATTATAAATTAAAATTTATATGGATGAAAATGTAATAAAGTATACAATTATGGAGATTTCAAAACATATAAGTAATATTTATAATGAATTAAAATTTAGAATATTATTACCACAAATAATATTAAATTGATTATATAAGGATAAATCAAGCGGATAATGTTTAAAATAAATTCCCAACCTGTATAAATTTTATTGTTTGAGGAGATTAAAACCCTATATCATCTAATAATTGTTTTTGAGTCATTTTTGGTGGTTTTTATGATGGTTTGGAAGTTATTATAAATTAATATTTCTTATAATTCCAAAGGTTCCCCTCTCCTCCCTTATAAAAGGGCACCTCCTCCTCACACCGTTTTGAGCCTTGAAGATCGGCCAAACCCTTACCATTTCCCATATCAACATTCTTAGAAACATACTATAGGTCCTGGTCTTCTTCAAAGACCAATTTTTGTTCCCTAAGAGGAGGTTTCAAAGAGGCGTGTCGAAGTAGAGGTAATATCTGTTACCGATTCTTCCAAATTTATTTCTTCTTCTACTTCCTATTCTTTAGTTGTTTAATTATGAAGTAATAACATATGTATCACTCATATAATTATATGTTATTATAAATATTAAACAACCCTATTTAACCTTCTATCTCTCCTACAGAAAATGAAATCATCGCACGTGTGTACGTACGGAATATTGTCTCCACGCCGTGGTGTAATCTGTTTTCCACCACCACCTTACTTTGATGGGTATAATGGTGTAAAGAATAACTATATATAATTATTTTAAAGTGATATTGATTCTGAAATATCATACATACACTTCAATACAATTCCACGATAATGGGAATGATATCATCGCTCGTGCATACGTACGACCTACCGTCTTCACGATGTGATGCGACTCGTTCTGCATTATCTTCATTAAATAATGATTATATAAATGAATTTAATGAATAAATTTGATATATATTACATTAATAACATTCTTTAAATGAGTTATCTATAACCTATAAAGATGAATAAGACTTTATTCGAAAAAACATGCATAAGAACATAAAGCAATGAACACCCGAATAACAAGTAGCAATGAAATATTACTAACCCAAAGATAATAATATGATCATATATTATATCATAAAAATGAATATTAATTTGTAATAATTCAATAACATTATTTAAATAATTATACAAGAATTTTGGATACGTACAAAGCGTATCAGACCTAAGGTAAGGGAAAATATCGCAATCTCATTTTTATCCAAGATTGTTTATACTTCAGAATTTACTAGGGAATATTTATCATCCACATCCATGTTTCCTCAATATGTAATATTATTTCTATCCTACTACAATTTTTAAAATCCAATTTTACCCATTTCTGTGTTTTTAGTAGAAGATATGAAAGGAGTCTTTTGTCATTTTTACTACGAGGCACTTTTTTACTTTTCTGGCCAATGTACGAGAGGAATGTTTTTTTTAACTTATTCAGTATGAATGGATTTTTATGATTTCATAGAACATTATTTCCATGATTATTCCTTTACAGGTTTTCAAGTTTATTTTTAATAATCTTCTTTTAGTTTAAAATTGTATGACGTGTTAAGAAAGGAATAATGTTTTTGAAGTAGAAAGGATATTTTCTTCAAGAATGGAGTTCAAGTGTTTTATCAAAAATTATTTTACATCTATAATAATATAAGTTTCTATTTATATCCCTATTTTTACATTTATTTGATTATGTTACTATGGAATTATTTTTATGATGTCCTTTTATAGATTATGTTATGATGACATGATGTTTAAGAATCTCATTTTTATTACATGGGTTATGTTATGATGTAAGATATATGATTTTGTGGAACATATAAGAATGGTTTCATTATGAGATGGGTGGGACCTATATCTATGTCCCATGCATTGGGTAAAGATTTATATCTCATGAGATAGACATGACTGGAAGGGAACGTTAAACCGGTTCAGTGATATCAGACTAGAACGAGGAGTGAACTCAGTTCAGAAATGGATTTTGTCCGCTATAATAGTCTTGTAAATGAGTCTTGACTAATAAGAAATGATTTTCTATGATTATGTGTGTATGCCACAATGTTTCATGTTTTATTTTATGATTATTTGGGATTACTTTTCATTAATATGATTTATCACATGACATGCTATTATGACCTCTTTTGCAGGATCAAATTTTCAAAATGATATGTTCGTATGAATATGATATGATTGATATTTCTTTTTTTTACCCTTACAGAGCATTTGAGCTCATCCTTTCGTATGTTTTATTTTCCCTAGGTCAATAAGGGGGATATTAAGTAGGATATGCCAAAAAGGGACTCTAGATATGATGAAATAAATTTGAGACAATGTAATTGATTTTATGAACCAGTTGTTTATGTTTACCAGTTTCTAAAGACACTATACCTATACGGTCCTTTCATGGTTTTGTTATATGTTGTAATAAGTATTCTTCAATTCTGAATTAATAACAATGTATGTAATGTATGGGTCATTATAGTTGGTTTCAAAGGAAGGGTATAGTAAACCGTTGGAAACTATGATGTGAAAACCTTAGTAAGAACCCAAAGGATAAGACTAACCATAGAAAATAATCTTAGTGTTTTAGAAATGGCCATGAATAACCTATGATAAGACCTAAAGTGTGAAATTTTATTACTAATTATGTGGTTTTCTTATTGTAATTAGTGTTTCTCACACTATGCTTCTTGGTTTTAGTTAATGGATGTAACCTGAAGGAACCGTGTTAATGTTGAACACGATGAAAAATGCAGCGATTGTCCGCCTGAGCAACCAAACGTTATGGGAGCCGGAATACAAAATATTGTATCTATGCTCACACAACATTCTCAAGCTATGAATCATGTAGGACTTCCAAACGAGCAAAGGAAGGAGAAACATTCTGTTGAATCCTTCATGAGGCAATGTCCACCGTCATTCAGTGGTTCTTTTGATCCATTAGTGGATGAAGAATGGATCAGTACCACTGATAAGATATTTTCAGTTCTTCAATGTTCTGAGCCAGATAAAGACATATTAGTGGTATATCGTTTGGAAGGTGAGGCTGATAAATGGTGGAATCTTATCAAGAATACGAGGAAAAGGGATGAAATTGAGTCCATGGAATGGGACGAATTTAAAAACTTATTTTTCGACAAGTACTTCCCCCGTATTCTTTGACAAAAGATGGAGAAGGAGTTTCTTGAACTGAAGAAAAAGGACAATGAATCCGTTGGTACGTATGAAGAAAATTTTACAACACTTGCAAGGTGCGCTTCCGTAATTATTATCCAACCTGAGAGTAAAATCGATCAATTCTTTAGCATCTTAAAACCAAGTCTTCGAAGGGCGTTATCCATAAGGTACTTCAATAGCTATGATGAAATTGTTCGATTTTCTCGCAAGTTTGAGATGGAGATTGGAGTAACCCATCAGTCATATGGGTTTGGTAAGAAGAGGAAAATGGAATTCAAAGGAAAATCTAATGTCCACACTGAAAAGAAGATGAGTTTTCCTTTATGCTCAAATTGTGGAAAGAAACATGGAGGGAATTGTCTTAAGGGGACAAGAAAATGTTTTAAGTTTGGAAAAGAAGGTCATCAGGCAGTTAAATGTCGAAATAATGGGAATAAGATATCTAATGATGCGAACAAAGAAAGGGATACACAGAATTCAACTCCTACGCTTCAATGTTTCAAGTGCAAGGAGATGGGAATTTATGCCAATCAATGCCCAAATCCAATGGTTGTTGATGATGATCGACGTCAACAAACACTTAAGGCCAAAGATAATGCAATGTCACATGAAATTTATATCGGAAATGTGGAGTACGATAACGAAGTGGTGAACAGTACACTTACCGCCCACTCTAAAGTAGAAAATGTTTTATTTGATTCTCGATCCACCCACTCTTTTATTTCTGAAGAATTTTTAAGGGTATAACCATCTTACCTCAACAATTAGATGTTGATTTAGCTATGACAACTCCCAATGGCCCAACGGTCGCATCAAAAGTTAATAATTCCACTCCAATTGACATTTGTTGGAATGTCCTTCCTGAAAATCTTGTGATCCTTCCTTTAGTGGAATTTGATGTGATTCGTGGCATGGATTGGATTTTTTTATATAGAGCTCATATCAATTTCCAAAGAAGGGATGTCACATCTCATATTCTAGATCACTCTATGATCATCTGTTGATGCAAGGATGACCATTAACTTCCAGTGGAAATTTCTTCCATCTTATGGGTCTCGATTCCAATAAATGAATTTTATTTATCTCTAATGGTTGGTGAGAAACTCATGATTAAGAATATGCCCATTGTATGGGAGTTTGATGTTGTATTTCCGGAGGAATTTCTAGGTCTTCCACCAAATCGCAAAGTTTAGATTTCAATAGAACTGATACAGGGTGCTATGCCTATTTCAAAGACACCTTATAGAATGGCCCCAATTGAGTTTTAGGAATTGAAGAAGCAACTCCAAGAGAATCTTGATAAAGGATTCATATGCCCTAGTGCGTCACCTTGGGGAGAACCTGTTATGTTTTTAAGAAGAAAGACGGATCAATGAGACACTTCATTGATTATCGAGAACTTAACAAGATCACTACCAAGAACAAATATCATATCCCATGCATTGATGAATTATTTGACCAACTACGCGGAGCTCAATACTTTTCCAAGATTGAACATCGTTCAGGGTATCATCAATTAAGGGTCAAAAAGGGAGGATATAACAAAGACTGCTTACCGTACAAGGTATGGAGACTATGAATTTATAGTGATGCCAATTGGTTTTACGAATTCCCCTGCTATCTTCATGGATTTAATGAATATAGTCTTCAGAGACTATCATGATCAGTTTGTGGTAGTATTTATAGATGACATTCTTGTTTATTCAAAGAACAAGGAAGAACATGAAGATCACTTGAGAATTGTATTAAATACCTTAAGAAAAGAGAATATTTATGTCATATTTACCATGTGTGAATTTTGGATTCAAAAAGATTCATTTTTGGGTCACATAATCTCAAAAGAGGGGATATTTGTGGATCTAGAAAAAATAGAGGTTATCGAAATATGGTCGAGAGAAACAACAGTAACTGAGATCCGAAGTTTTCCTGGCTTGGATGGATATTATTGACATTTTGTGAACGATTTTTCAAGGATATCTAATCCACTCACCAGGTTGACTTGAAAAGGAGTTATGTTCATTTGGACAGAGGAGTGTGAAGAAAAATTCAAGGAGTTTAAATGAAGGATATCCAGTGCACATGTGCTCACACTGCCTTGTAGTGGAGAAAGGTTTGTGATCTACAGTGATGCGTCCAAGAAGGGATTGGGGTGTGTTCTCATGAAAAATGATATGGTAATAGCTTATTCCTCAGGATAGTTGAAAATCCATGGGCAAAATTACCGAACTCACGATTGGGAGTTAGCTGCGGTAATCTTTGCATTAAATATTTGGAGGCATTACCTTTATGGTGAAATATGTGATATTTATACTGATCATAAAAGATTAAAGTATATTTTCACACAAAAGGAGTTGAATATGCGCCAAAGAAGATGGTTGGAGCTGATTAAGGATGATGACTGCTCAATTCATTATCACCCTGGGAAAGCAAACAAGGTGGCAGATGCATTAATTTGACAAGACCATGCTAGCTTATCCATGATGAGGATGAAAAAAGAACCAATATTTATGGAATTACAAAGGATGGATCTTGGAATTATAATTGAATGGGAAAAATATTATCTTTCTCAAATGAATGTTCAACCATTTAGTCTTGTGAGGATTAATGAGGCATAGAAAGAAGATGTAGAGTTACAAAAGAATGTGAGAAATGTTCCTGAATTAAACCTTGATTGTGATGGGATAATAAGGTTCAAGAATTGGGTTTGTGTTCCTCCCATCCCAGAATTAAAGAAGGAGATGCTGGATAAGGGTCATAGTTCTTCCTTCTCTGTTCATCCTCGAAGCATGAAGATGTATAGGGACCTGAAAGAGTACTTCTGGTGGGATGGCTTGAAAAGAGATGTTTCTGAATATGTCTCTCGATGCTTGGTTTGTCAGCAAGTTAAATCTGAGAGACCGATTTCTAAGGAGATGTTACAACCATTACCCATACCAGAATGGAAATGGGAAATCATCACCATGGACTTTGTCACTGGACTTCCTAAAACATCCAAAGGCAATAATGCTATCTTGGTCATAGTTTATCGTCTTACAATGTCGGCACCCATCATTGCTATTAGAGAAGATTTCTCTATGGATCAGCTTGCAAGGATATATATAAATGTAGTTGTAAGATTTCATGGAGTACCACTTTCCATTATATCTGATCAGGATCCGAGGTTTACCTCGATGTTCTGGTGAAGTCTTCAGCATGCTCTAGATACAGAGTTGAGTTACAGTACTGTTTATCATCCTCGGACAGAGAGTTAGTCTGAGATAACAATTCAAACTCTAGAATTCATGTTGAGAGATTTATTAATGGATTTCAAAGGTGGTTGGGATCAACACCTACCGGTGGTGTATTTTTCTTATAATAATAGCTTTCACTCCAGTATTTAGATGGATCCTTATGAAGCTCTCTATGGAATGAAATTCCAAACTCCAACTTGCAGGGATGAAGTTGGGGAAATAAAGCTATTAGGACCTGATCATGTTGATGAGATGGCAGAAAAGGTCCTATCTATTCAAAAACACATAAGAGCATCTCAGATTCAATAAAAAAGTTATGTCGATAATTGAAGAAAGGACCCAGAGTTTGAAGTGGGTGATAAAGTGTTCTTACGAATATCTCCTAGGAAGAGAGTAATGAGATTTCGAAAGAAGGGAAAGTTGATCCCTAGGTATATCGGCCCTTTTGAAATACTAGATCATGTCGGGAAGGTAGCTTTCCGATTGTCTCTTCCACCTAATCTCTCTCAAGTTCATGATGTATTCCATGTATCTCTCCTGAGAAAGTACATACCCGAGCCTTCACATGTACTAAGCTCAGAAGTTGTACCGCTGGAGCAACATTTTTCTTATGAAGAATAGCTGATAGAGATTCTGGATCATAGTGAAAAAGTTATACGAAACAAGACCACTCTCTTGGTAAAATTTTTATGGAGGAACCACCAATTAGAAGAAGCTAATGGGAGCTTGAGGATATTATGAGGGAGAGGTATCCTCATCAGTTTGTTACGAAGTGACGAATTTCGAGGGAGAAATTCCTTTTAAGGGGGGGTAAAATGTAGCACCCTGATATTTTTTGAGAAGTATATTTTATTTTTATGTCTTATGTTATACTAAACATCAAATTAATCTTTCACAACACACAACACTATCTTGGGTTGCGTTATACGCAAAATAATCCTTCCTCGATAGCGTGTGTTGTACGCAATATCAAGTTTTACTAAACAACAATATCTTATTAAAATATTATATAAACTAGCCATTATGAATATTATTAACAAAATTTTGAATTTAATAACATTATTATTCATCTTACATATTTTCTATAACAAGGTATGAGAATAAAATAAATATTTCGGGTAAAATAAGTATTTTTCAAAAAATGCAGTTTTGCCGCCTTTTGATGGTGCATCCAATTTAAATCTAGTTTTGACATGTTTATAATTTCAATTTGACAAAATAAAATTCTTCTTTGGTATCAAGATATAAAAATTTACTTTTGATAAAATTTTCATATTATTCTGATGACTTTCATATTTTAATGAATAGTAAAAACACGCTATATTTTAATAAAAACAACATTTTTCATCGCAATAATTTATATGGTTAAATTATAATATTCAATTATTTTAATGTATAAATATAATATATTTTTTCAATTTAATATAATGTATGTCATTACCATTAATTTTACATATAATTCATAGGAAAAATCATTTCAATCTTTGACAATGATTTAACTTTTAAAACCCGTTTTCTTAACAGGATTAATTTTAAATTAATTACTGAAACTTCTGTGTTTTTAATTTTTAAAAATGGACTCCATATTTCAATTTAGTGGGTCAATATTATGATAATATGTTACTTTTATTTTTTTGTTGATATTATGAATAGTAACTATGGTAATTTTTAATTACAATAATTAAAGGTAAATCGGCTAATTAAGGGTAAAAATATGACTATAAAATTACACTAACAGTTTCCAAAATCCTATTGCATGAATAAAAGTAGACCCATATCACCTAAGGGTTGTACTAGATTCATTTCTTGGACTTTTGACCATGAAATAATATAATTATTATTAAAACCAATGAAAGTGACAACATGTCACTCTCATAAATCTAATAAGTGTAATAATTTTAATTTAGTGATAAACATCATAAAACTTCGGATATAAATAGTCCATAGAAATCAAATAAAATTATATACATCATATGAATTTATTTATAATTTATAGGGATTAAATAATTATCATTAATTATGATACAATAGTGATGTTGAAATTATTTTATTGATTGAAATATCAAATAACTGATTTTAAAAGTATTAAAACAAATATTATATGAACTATTAAATGTGATCCACTAATTTTATAGATAAAAATGACATGTTATGAATCTATTAAATCTTTTAGTTCAAACATATCTTCTGTATATATTTTATTTATATTCAAATAAATGAATAGTGTCAAAATTGACACTATTGTTATTTTATAAAAATTACATATTATAAATATTTAAAAATTATAAATAAAAATTTATATGGACATAAATTTGATAAATTATACAATTATGTAAATTTAAGAAAATATAAGTAATTATTTATAATTATTTAAAATTTAGAATATTATTACCACAAATAAAATTAAATAAATTATATAAGGATATATCCAGTTGATAATGTTTAAATACAATTCCCAAATTGTCTAAATTTTATTCTTTTATGAGATTACAACCCTATCTCATCTAAGATTCGGATTTGAGACATTTTTTGAGATTTATAAGTGGGTTGAAATTTATAATAAATTAATATTTCTTATAATTCCAAAGGCGCCCCTCCCCTCCCTTATAAAAGGGAACCTCCTCCCTCTCCTCCTCACACAATTTTGAGACTTCAAGCTCGGTAAATGTAGAGACCCGAAGCTTATCGTACATGGAAATTATATTACATTTGTGGAATACTTAGTACATAACAAAAAAAACACACACACAAGGATCGAAATAGTTTAGTGTCTTTGGAAACTCGGAACGCAATCTTCTAATCGTGGTGAAAGATCTTCAATATCTCCCACAATGATATTTCCTTTTTTTTCCTAAAACCTTTCTTTATATCCTGGGGAAAAGAAAACATAAAATGGTGAGCTCAAATTCTCAGTAAGGGTAAACAAAAGAAAAATCAATCACATCATATTCATAAGAACAGAACTTTTGGAAATCTTAACCTGAAAAAGAGAGCATAATTTCATAACATGGGATAAATCATAGTAGTGAAATGAAATCCCAATAATCATAACTTAAAACATGAAACTTTGTGGCATTCACACATAATCATAGAGAATCATTTCTTGTTATTCACGACTCATTTGCAAGACTATCTTAGTGGACAAAGTCCCTTTCTGAACCGAGCCACCCTCATTTCAGTCCTGTTTCACAGAACCGGTATAACCTACCGTTCCAGCCATGTCTATCTCATTAGATATAAAATCTTTACCCAATGCATTGGAGGGAGATATAGGTCCCACCCATCTCATAATGATACCATTCTTATGTGTGCCACAAAATCAGAAAACCATACATCATAGCATAACCCATGTAATAAAAATGGGAATCTTAAACATCATGACATCATAAAACAATTCATATAAGATAAAGGAATTCATAAAAATATAATTCTGTCACAACATAATCAAATTAATGTAATAATAGGGATAAAAACAGAACCCTATATTATCTTCGATGGAAAATAATTTTGAGAAAACACTTGAACTCCATTCTTGAGGAAAATATCCTTTCTACTTCAAAAACATTTTTCCTTTCTTAACATGTCATACAATTTAAAACTAAAAGAAATTTATTAAAAATAAACTTGAAAACTTTTAAATCAAGCTTCTTGGAAATAATGTTTTAAAAATCCATTCATGCAGTATAAGTTAAAAAAACATTCTTCGTACATTTTTCGGAAAAGTCAAAAAGTACCTCGTACGAAAATAGACAAAAGATTCCTTTCATATCCTTTACTAAAAACTCACCTAAGGGTAAAATTGGATTTAAAAAATTGCAGGTGGATGGAAACAATATTACATATTGAGGGAACATGGATGTGGATGATAAAATACACCCCAGTAAATGCCAAAGTAAAAACAATCTCGGATAAAATGAGATTGTGATATTTTCCCTTACCTTAGGTCTGACTTACTTTTTAAGTGTCCCAACCTCCTGTATGATGATTTAAATCATGTTATTGACTTATTACAGAATCATATTCATTGTTATTATATCATATATGGTCCAATTATGACTTTATATTACCCGTTCTTTTGTAAATTCATGTTAAAGTAGCATTTTGGGTAAAATCGTCTCATTTTTCGTTCGTGTTTTTAACTTGTAATTATTCATATGATTACTTAGATCATAATTACATAATTCCAGAATTTAAAACATGATATATATATATATATTCAGAATATACATAATAAATCAGTAAATGGAAAGAAATACACCGTTCATGGAGACGGTAGTCCGTACGTACGCATGAACGCTGTTTTCGTTTCCTTATTGAATTGAATGGAATTAAGTAGATGACATACATATAAATATAAATAATTCCAGTATCATTATTAGGTCATATATTTCATTAGTACTTATTATATGTACTTTATAATCATTCATGAATGGTTAATCATTGAGAATGAATCTCATCGCGTCGTGGAGACGGTAGTCCATACGTACTCACGAGCGATGATATCGTTCCCATGGTCATGGAATTGTGTTGAAGTGTATGTATACTATTTCAGTATCAATATCACTTTATAATAATCATATATAGTTACTAATTAAACCATTATACCCATCCAATTAAGGTGGTGGCGGAAAATAGATTACACCACGGCGTGGAGACGGTATTCCGTACGTACGCACGCGCGGTGATTTCCTTTTTTTGTAGGATGGATAGAAGGTTAATTAGAGTTGTTTCATATTTATAATAACATATCAGTATATAAGAAATACTGATGTTATTACTTTATCTTGATACAACTAAATAAGAAGAAGATGAAGAAGAAAGAAATTGAAAAAGATCGGTAATGGATATTACCTCTTTTTGACGCGCCTTTTCTTAACCTCCACTTAAAGAACTAAGGATGGTCTTTGAAGAAGACCAGGACCTCTAGGATGATACTAGGGAAGTGGAGAAGAGATTTTGGCAGGGTTTGTCCGAGCTTGAAGGCTCAAAGTTGTGTGAGGAGGAGGGGGAGGAGGTGCCCTTTTATAAGGGAGGAGAGGGGCACCTTAGGAATATCTCAAAATATTATTTTATATTAAAGTCAAAATCGGTTTATAATGGTTCCAAAGGGTCTTATTTTGAAGCTAAAGTGGGGATGGGTCGAAATCCTATCAACCAATAGGATTTAGACAAGTTTAGGGTATTATTTTAACCTTATCAATTAGATTTAACTCTAAGTTAAATAATTTAACATTTACCGTGTCTTTTTGTTTTCTTTCACTATATGGTCAATACACATACTATAACATGCCAAACGAACCCCAAATTGTTTATTATTAATATATATATCCTTATCTAAGTCATTTGGCCGAACATTAGATTTTTAGGAATAAAATAACAATTAATAATATAATATTTTATTTAAAAACTATTTTCTGTCAATTTTGAAACTATTTGATATATAATTTTTGTGAAAGTCATAAAAGAATTATATGTTCGAACCAAGTTGATTAAATCAACACTAATATATCATAGTAACCCAAAAAATTAGTGTGATTCATAAAAAGTCTCAAATTACATTTATTTTGGTGTTTATAACATCAATTATGTCAATATTTCATTAATAAGATAATTATTGCATCATCATTGTGTCATAAATAAACTAAATTATTTAATGTCTAAAAATTATAAATAAAATACCATTATGTAGGAAATCGTTTGATCTTTCTAATTAATATTTATAGTCGAATTTATCTTATGTATAACCCCATATTAAGAATGATTTACTTATTAAACATTGATTTTAACTATTTTAACCCTTCTTTAAATAAATTTATAATAAATGTCCTAATCTAATCCAAGTGGGCCTAAATGATAATATTTTACACTTAAGGTTTTTTTTGGTCAAGATAAACTTGTCCAATAGGATTAGTACATGTGTTAGGGTAATATTAATATCATTTTTACCCTTAATTACCCCTATTTACTTTTAACCGTGGTAAATAAAAGTAAAAAGTTACTATTCACCAAAAATTATTTTCATCTTATTGAACCACATTTTACTTACTAACATCAACCATGTCTCTCGGATTTTTGAAATTCCATTCACAGAAGTGGTAAAATTAAGATTTATGAAAAAATTAATTTTTTTAACTACCACTTAGTAGTTTCACTATTCATTAAAAATTGAAGTTTTTCAGAAAAATGCCAAAATTTCACCCTAAGCTATAATTGATATTCCGAATTCAAAAATGTTTTCTATTTTACAAAATTCCCAAAATATAAGTTGCATTAATTAATTTTATAATTAAATCCCGCTGTTAAAACAAATAGCGTGTTTTTAAGAAACAATATCTATCAAAAGATTGACACTTGTTTATGTCTGGTTTAAATGTGAAATTACATCCAATGACCAACATTGTATTGAATTGTAAAAATATATTCTAAATATACCTTAAAACCACTCAAATTAATAATTTATCACTATTAATTATTTCGATTAAAAAAGTTGTTTTTAATTAAAATTTAGTAATTTTCACTATTCATCAGAAAATAAAAGTTATCCGAAAAGTACCAAAATTTCACCTTAGGCTAAATTCGATACTCCGAATCCAAAAATGAAGTCCATTTTGAGAGCTAAAATTTCTAAAATTTTAAAAGGTTGTTATTACTATTTATAACGGCTAGTTATAATAATATTATAATAGCATATCGTTGTTTAGTGAAACTCGGTATTGCGTACTACACACGCTATCGAGGAAGGTCGCGATTGCGTGTAATGCAAGGAAAGTCAAGGATGTGTGTTTTGCAAGCTTCTTTTGGTGTATCGTACAACACAAGACCTTAATAAAATTAAAAAAGAATAGTTTTCATAAAATCTCGGGCTGTTACATTCTACCCCCCTTAAAATTAATTTCTCCCTCGAAATTCATTGGGGTTATAAATAGTTCACTATTAAAAAGTTTCTTTAATAGAAACCCACATCGTAAAAAGGAATACCAAAACTTGACTTTAAAGAACTAAAGTATGAAATGTAATGATTACCCAAATAAACTAATCACTGGGTTTCCACATAGGTGAAAATATGGATATGGAAGAGAAATCTAACCATCATGTTCTGATGGAGAGTGGTAGAGAACATGGCTATGGAAAAGCCAGTAATCACAAATCCATAGATTTGTGATGATATAAGGTACCATCTGATTCATCAGGTATAATATCACTAGGACAACATTTTTGGTTTTCAAGATCATTTCCCTAAAGTTGAAATTTTGAATTAGAATAAATACTTACATTATTTTGGTACAATCTCACTGTTGTTCATGCCTTGAACAATTTCAACTTCATCTCTTAAATAAATGAAGTTGAATTTGTTATTCGTGAAGTGTTAGAAGATCATGTGATAGAATGACCGGTCATTCCATCTGTCTCAAACAAAATGTTACCAAAAATTATATACATAAGTTGATCTATAGTGAGATTAATCATATATGGTTCCTAAAATGGACTTATACTTCATATATCATACTGCTTAATATAATAAAACTAGTTTCTACTAAACAGGGACTTCCTATAGGCCAATGGTAGGTGATAAAGGCCAGTCGCACTTCGGTTGTGGGTTTGATTCCCATATCCTTGTCTGAAGCGATGGGTTGTCGCCCGTCCTGCAGGTTGTCCTTTTTCTAAAACTACATTACTATAACATCCCATCAATAATATCGAAAAAAAACTTCTATCCTTAAACAATACTCACTTATGTCCAATATAATCCATTTCAATCTTTAGGCTTATCCATAATACTGCAGTCCACTCTCATAACATAGTGAAAATGATTACCAGAGATTTAATACCATCGTTGATCCCCATATATCATAAGATATGTTTTGTTGGTCACATTCCAAACATTCAAAGGCCTTAATCATGTATTCTCTTGAATACCCATCGAACCTTAGTGAAAACATGAACGCAGTTAAAAGTTAACACTTTCCACATACCATAATCCTCAGAATTCTATATACTCAAACCATGATATCACTTAGTCCTTATATCAATCATGAGCTCATGAATACTGTCAAATATTTAATTTTCTCGTTTTCCCTTCATTATGCACATATCATTCTTTTTCCAAAAATATCTCAATCACTTTCCATGGTTACTGGTATCATAAAATTATTGAAAACCACAATAGACCAATACATAAATATTCCAATATTCCACGATACTATATACAACACTATTTTGGAATCCCATTACATAAACACTTAATCATTCCACCACATCGTTGTCATATTCAACATCACCAATAGTGATCGCATGTGACTTCCCTTTGTCCTTTTCCTTAAGTGGTTGATCATGTTGATCATCACTAACCCTTGGATTAGGGCATTCATTGGCATAATGTCCCATCTCCTTGCACTTGAAACATTGAAGTGTTGGTGGTGCGTTCTCTGTAGTGTTTGCTTTGTTCACATCATTAGAAACCCTTTTTCCATTACTTCGACACTCAGCTACTCGATGACCTTCTTTTCCACACTTAAAACATTTTCTAGTCCCTTTAAGACAATCTCCACCATGCTTCTTTCCACACTTTGAGCATAAGGAAACATTCATTTTCTTTTCACCATTATTCTGAGATTTCTCCTTGAACTCCATCTTTCATTTCTTTTCAAATCCATGAGATGGATATGTAACCCCAACTTCAATTTCTACCTTCATAGTACAACGCACAATTTCTTCATAGCTACTAAAGTCTCGTATAGCTAATGCCCTTCGAAGACTTGGTTTTAAGCCACTGAAAAATCGATCAACTTTACTTTCAGGTTGGATGATAATGCCAGATGCATACCTTGCAAGTCTTGTAAAATTCGCTTCGTATATACCAACAGATTCATCATCCTTTTGCTTTAGTTCAAGAAACTCCTTCTCTATCTTTGTTCGAAGAATACGAGGGATGTACTTACTGAAAAACAAGTTCTTGAACTCGTCCAATTCCATGGACTCAATTTCATCTCTTTTCCTCATATTCTTGATAAGATTCCACCATTGATCAGCTTCACCTTCCAAATGATATACTGCTAAGATGACTTTATCATGTTCAGAACATTGAAGAACTGAAAATATCTTTTCAGTGGTACTGATCCTTTGTTCAGCAACAAGAGGATCAGAAGTCCCACTGAAAGAAGGTGGGCGTTGCCTCATGAAGGACTCAATAGAATACTATTCCTTTCTCTGCTCATTTGGAAGTCCAGAATGATTCATAGCTTGTGTAAGGATAGCAATAAGATTTTTCACTCCATCTCCCATAACATTTGTTTGTTCAGGAGGACAATCATTGCATTTTCCATTGCATTGATCAACACGGTTCGTTCGGGTTCCAGCCATCGTCTAAAACCCAAAAAGAATATTGTGAGAGGCAAAAATCATGCTAGTGAAAACAACATAATAAAGGGGGAGTACCATCAATATCTAACATCTTAGGTTTAATTCTATTATCGTTAGCTTAGTTCTAGTACTATAACCTATACGTATACTTAACCTTAGGGACTTCCCTAGACATACCGTAGAAATATCTCTAGGGATATCACTAACGTTTTCGCATACTAGTTTCCAAGGGCTGACTAAACCTTTCCTCTGATACCAACTGTAGAGACCCGAAGCTTATCGTACATGGACATTGCATTAAATTTGCGGAATACTTAGTACATAACAAAAAAACACACACACAAGGATCGTAATAGTTTAGTGTCTTTGGTAACTCGGAACTTAATCTTCTAATCGTGGTGAAAGATCTTCAATATCTCCCATAAAGATCGTTCCTTTTTTTACCTAAAACCTTTATTTATATCCTGGGGAAAAGAAAACATAAAAGGGTGAGCTCAAATTCTCAGTAAGGGTAAACAAAAGAAAAATCAATCACATCATATTCATAAGAACATAACTTTTGGAAATCTTAACCTGCAAAAGAGAGAATAATTTCATAACATGGGATAAATCATAGTAGTGAAATGAAATCCAAATAATCATAACATAAACCATGAAACTTTGTGGCATTCACACATAATCATAGAGAATCATTTCTTGTTAGTCAAGACTCATTTCCAAGACTATCTTAGTGGACAAAGTCCCTTTCTGAACCGAGTCACCCTTGTTTCAGTCCTGTTTCACTGAACCGGTATAACCTACCATTCCAGCCATGTCTATCTCATGAGATATAAAATCTTTATCCACTGCATTGGAGGGAGATATAGGTCCCACCCATCTCATAATGATACCATTCTTATGTGTTCCACAAAATCAGAAAACCATACATCATAGCATAACCCATGTAATAAAAACAGGAATCTTAAACATCATGACATCATAAAAAAATTCATATAAGATAAAGGAATTCATAAAAATATAATTCTGTCACAACATAATCAAATCAATGTAATAATAGGGATAAAAACAGAACCCTATATTATCTTCGATGGAAAATAATTTGGAGAAAACACTTGAACTCCATTCTTGAGGAAAATATCCTTTCTACTTCAAAAACAATTTTCCTTTCTTAACATGTCATACAATTTAAAACTAAAAAAAGTTGATTAAAAATAAACTTGAAAACTTGTAAAGAAAGCTTCTTGGAAATAATGTTTTAAAAATCCATTCATTCCGTATAAGTTTAAAAAAAATTCTTCCTACATTTGTCGGAAAAGTCAAAAAGTACCTCGTACGAAAAACGACAAAAGATTCCTTTCATATCCTTTACTAAAAACTCACCTAAGGGTAAAATTGGATTTAAAAAATTGCAGGTGGATGGAAACAATATTACATATTGAGGTAACATGGATGTGTATGATAAAATACACCCCAGTAAATGCCAACGTAAAAACAATCTCGGATAAAAATGAGATTGTGATATTTTCCCTTACCTTAGGTCTGACTTGCTTTGTAAGTGTCCCAACATCCTGTATAATGATTTAAATCATGTTATTTACTTATTCCAGAATCATATTCATTGTTATTATATCATATATGGTCCACTTATGACTTTATATTACCCGTTCTTTTTTAAATTCATGTTAAAGTAGCGCTTTGGGTAAAATCGTCTCATTTTTCGTTCGTGTTTTTAACTTGTAATTATTCATATGATTACTTAGATCATGATTACTTAATTCCAGAATATAAAACATGATATATATATATATATATTCAGAATATACATAATAAATCAGTAAATGGAAAGAAATACACCGTTCATGGAGACGGTAGTCCGTACGTACGCATGAACGCTGTTTTCGTTTCCTTATTGAATTGAATGGAATTAAGTAGATGAAATACATATAAATATAAATAATTCCAGTATCATTATTAGGTCATATATTTCATTAGTACTTATTATATATACTTTATAATCATTCATGAATGGTTAATCATTGAGAATGAATCTCATCGCGTCGTGGAGACGGTAGTCCGTACGTACTCACGGGCGATGATATCGTTCCCATGGTCATGGAATTGTGTTGAAGTGTATGTATACTATTTCAGTATCAATATCAATTTATAATAATCATATATAGTTACTCATTAAACCATTATACCCATCCAATTAAGGTGGTGGCAGAAAATATATTACACCACGGCGTGGAGACGGTATTCCGTACGTACGCACGCGCGATGATTTCCTTTTTCCGTAGGATGGATAGAAGGTTAATTAGAGTTGTTTCATATTTATAATAAAATATCTGTGTATAATAAATACTGATGTTATTACTTTATCATTAAACAACTAAATAAGAAGAAGTTGAAGAAGAAAGAAATTGAAAAAGATCGGTAATGGATATTACCTCTTTTTGACGTGCCTTTTCTTAACCTCCACTTAAAGAACTAAGGATGGTCTTTTAATAAGACCAGGACCTCTAGGATGATACTAGGGAAGTGGAGAAGAGAATTTGGCTGGGGTTGGCCGAGTTTGAAGGCTCAAAGTTGTGTGAGGAGGAGGGGGAGGAGGTGCCCTTTTATAAGGGAGGAGAGGGGCACCTTAGAAATATCTCAAAATATTATTTTATATTAAAGTCAAAATCAGTTTATAATGGTTCCAAAGGGTCTTATTTCGAAGCTAAAGTGGGGATGGGTCGAAATCCAATCAACCAATAGGATTTAGAAAAGTTTAGGGTATTATTTTAACCTTATCAATTAGATTTAACTCTATGTTAAATAATTTAACTTTTACCGTGTCTTTTTGTTTTCTTTCACTATATGGTTAATACACTTACTATAACATGCCAAAAGAACCCCAAATTGTTTATTATTAATATATATATCCTTATCTAAGTCATTTGGCGGATCCTTAGATTTTTAGGAATAAAATAACAATTAATAATATAATATTTGATTTAAAAACTATTTTGTGTCAATTTTGACACTATTTGATATATGATTTTTTTGAAAGTCATAACAGAATTATATGTTCGAACCAAGTTGATTGAATAAACACTAATATATCATAGTGACGTAGAAAATTAGTGGGATTCATAAAAAGTCTCATATTACATTTATTTTTGTGTTTATAACAACAATTATGTCAATATTTCATTAATAAGATAATTACTGCATCATCATTGTGTCATAAATAAATTAAATTATTTAATGTCTAAAAATTATAAATAAAATACCATTATGTAGGAAATATTTTTATTTTTCTAATTAATATTTATTGTCGAATTTATCTTATGTATAACCCCATATTAAAAATGATTTACTTATTAAACTTTGATTTTAACTATTTTAACCCTTCTTTAATGAAATTAATAATAAATGTCCTAATCTAATCCAAGTGGGCCTAAATGATAATATTTTACACTTAAGGTTTTTTGTGGTCGAGATACACTTGTCCAATAGGATTATGAAATGTGTTAGGGTAATATTAATATCATTTTTACCCTTAATTACCCTATTTTCTTTTAACCGTGGTAAATAAAAGTAAAAAGTTACTATTCACCAAAAATTATTTTCATCTCATTGAACCACATTTTACTTACTGACATCAACCGTGTCTCTCGGATTTTTGAAATTCCATTCACAGAAGCGGTAAAATTATGATTTATGAAAAAATTAATTTTTTTAACTACCACTTAGTAGTTTCACTATTCATTAAAAATTGAAGTTTTTCAGAAAAATGACAAAATTTCACCCTAAGCTGTAATTGATATTCCGAATTCAAAAATGATTTCTATTTTACAAAATTCCCAACATATAAGTTGCATTAATTAATTTTATAATTAAATCCCGCTGTTAAAACAAATAGCGTGTTTTTAAGAAACAATATCTATCAAAAGATTGACACTTGTTTATGTCTGGTTTAAATGTGAAATTACATCCAATGACCAAAATTGTATTGAATTGTAAAAATATATTCTAAATATACCTTAAAACCACTCAAATTAATAATTTATCACTATTAATTATTTCGATTAAATAGTTGTTTTTAATTAAAAATTAGTAATTTTCACTATTCATCAGAAAATAAAAGTTATCCGAAAAGTACCAAAATTTCACCTTAGGCTAAATTCGATACTCCGAATCCAAAAATGAAGTCCATTTTGAGAGCTAAAATTTCTAAAATTTTAAAAGGTGGTTATTAATATTTATAACGGCTGGTTATAATAATATTATAATAGCATATCGTTGTTTAGTGAAACTCAGTATTGCATACTACACACGCTATCGAGGAAGGTCGTGATTGCGTGTAATTCAAGGCAAGTCAAGGATGTGTGTTGTGCAAGCTCCTTTTGGTGTAGCGTACAACAGAAGACATTAATAAAATTAAAAAAGAATAGTTTTCATAAAATCTCGGGCTGTTACAGTAAAACCCTACCCATTTCCCTTCTCAACTTCCTTAGAAACATACTAGAAGTCTTGGTCTTCTTCAAAGAACAATTTTAGTGCCCTAAGGGGAGGTTTCAAAGAGGCGTGTCGATGAAGACGTAATATTTGTTATCGATTCTTTCAAATTTATTTCTTCTTCTAATTCCTCTTCCTTAGTTGTTTAATTATGAAGCAATAACATAAGAATCACTAATATACTGATATTTTATTATAAATATGAAACAACCCTATTTCACCTTCTATCAATCCTACGGAAAACGAAATCATCGCGCGTGCGTACGTACGGAATACCGTCTCCATGCCGTGGTGTAATCTGTTTTCCACCACCACCTTACTTGGATGGGTATAATGGTGTAAACAATAACTATATATTATTATTGTAATGTAATATTTATTCTGAAATATTATACATACACTTCAATATAATTCCAAGATCATGGGAATGATATCATCGCTCATGCGTACGTACGGCCTACCGTCTCCACGATGTGATGCGACTTGTTCCACATGATCTTCATTTGATAATGATTATATAAACAAATTTAATGAATAAATAAGATATATATTACATTAATACCATTATTTAAATTATTTATCTATAACCTAAAAAGAGGAATAAGAATTTATTCAACAAAACATGCATAAGAACATAGAGCAATGAACACTCGAATAACAAGTAGCAATGAAATATTACTAATAAGAATATAAGAATATGATCATATATGATATCATAACAATTAATATTATTCTATAATAATTCAATAACATTATTTAAATCATTATAGAGGATTTTCGAATACCTACAAAGTATATCGGACCTAAGGTAAGGGAAAATCTCGCAATCTAATTTTTATCTGAGATTGTTTATACATCAGAATTTTTTAGGGAATATTTATCATCCACATCCATGTTTCCTCAATATGTAATATTATTTCTATCCTCTTAAATTTTATTAAATCCAATTTTACCCACTGTTGTTTTTTTAGTAAATGATATGAAAGGAATATTTTTACGTTTTTAGTACGAGGTACTTTTTGACTTTTCTGGCCAAAGTACGAGAAGAATGCTTTCTTAACTTATACAGAATGAATGGATTTTTATGATTTCATATAAAATTATTTCCATGATGATTCCTTTACAAGTTTTCAAGTTTATTTTTAATCAACTTCTATTAGTTTAAAATTATATGACATGTTAACAAAGGAAAAATGTTTTTTAAGTAGAAAGGTTATTTTCCTCAAGAATGGAGTTCATGTGATTTATCAAAATTATTTTCCATATATGATAATATAATGTTCTGTTTATATCCCTATTTTTACATTGATTTGATTATGTTATGATGGAATTATTTCTATGATGTCCTTTTATAGATTATGTTACGATGACATGATGTTTAGGAATCCCATTTTTATTAATTCGGTTATGTTATGATGTATGATTTATGATTTTGTGGCACACATAAGAATGGTTTCATTATGGGATGGGTTGGACCAATATATCCCTCCAATGCATTGGATAAAGATTTATATCTCACAAGATAGACATGACTGGAATGGAAAGTTAAACCAGTTCAGTGATACATGATTGGAATGAGGAGTGAACACTTATCAGAAATGGACTTTGACCGCTATGATAGTCTTGGAAATGAGTCTTGACTAATAAGAAATGATTTTATATGATTATGTGTGTATGGAAAAATGTTTAATGTTTTAAGTTATGATTATTTGGGATTACTTTTCATTACTATGAATTATCCCAAGACATGATATTATGATCTCTTTTGTAGGTTATGATTTTCAAAATGTTATGTTCTTATGAATATGATATGATTGATATTTCTTTTGTTTACCCTTACTGATCATTTGAGCTCACCCTTTTGTATGTTTTCTTTTCCAAAGTCATGAAGAAGGATATTAAGTAGGATATTCCAAAAAGGGACTCTATATATGATGAAATAAATAGAAGACAATGTAGATGATTTTATGACCCAGTTGTTTATGTTTCCCAGTTTCTAAAGACACTATACCTATACGGCCCTTTCATGGTTTTGCTATATGTTCTAATAAGTATGCTTCAGTTCTGAAGTAATAACAACATATGTAAAGTATGGGTCATTATAGAATCCATACAACTCCTCAAAGTCATCAATTTTGATTGATGATTGATAAATATTGTTGTAAACAAATTCATCCAGTCCCATATTTCTAGCACATAATCCACTAAAATCAAACACACGGGCGTGAAGCATATCGTCCACAATCTGAATAATGCAGTCTGTCTGACCATATTTCTTTGGATGGTGAGTCGTGCTTAAGATGAACTTAGTTCCCATGACCTCTTGGAGACTTTTATAGAACCATGGGGTAAAATAGTGATCCCTATCTTAAATAATTGTATAATTAACCCCATGTGTCATCACAATCTTCTACACATACAACTTACCCAGATGATCAAACTTAGTGGCATCCTTGATCAGAATGAGATGACCAAAAATCATCAACCCACCAACAACTACCCAATTTCCATTTCACCCATGGGGAGTATTTAATAATCCAATAACAAAACACATGGATACCATGCCATAATTCCAAAAAAGGAACTAAAGGAGGTTGAATTAAACTAAATTGTTTGAAATGGTATGCATTTTTCCATTGGCTGGTGTAACCATGGGACACATAATTCACAATGTCACACTTTGTACCCAGCCACGAAAATCATAATCTCATATCATAATACATCATTTTTCTGACTATATGAATAGACCATGAATATATATGAAAATTTAACATGATTTTCCTCCTTAAAGATACTAAAATGACAACATGCTTTCCAATGTGAAGAATATAATCGGAAGAGAGAGACCAACCAAAAACAGTCTCCCCACCATAATGGATTTATCAGGATTCCCTAAAATCATCATCCAGCTACTAACTCTACAATATAGACTCCAATCGAGATGATGACATATCAATACTAGTCAGAACCATTCCTGAAACATCATCTTGAGAATCAATGTGAAACCAAGGGAAATGACCCATAAGGTTCCACTCATCCTTCGATTCCAAAACATTCTATGACTGTACTTTCCTACTAATAAAATTAAAAATGAAATTTCCCTTCATAGTGGTATAGGAGATATCAGATTCATATTTATACCCGTCAACACTTCCTTAGATTCAAGTATTTTTTTTAGAAAAGATAGAACTCAATGTATTGCGATCAGAGAATACGGTGACGCTTTCCCCAAAATGATAGTGCCACTAAAATTTCAGAGCATGCATAAATGTAGAAAGATATAAATCATGAGTGCTATAATTCATCTCATGTGGTCAATGATAAAGTGATCCATAAGCTACCACATGGTCATCTTGTATAAGAATGCATCCCAGACTTGCACCAAAACCATCAAAAAACACTACATACCTATTAGTGGGCTCTGCTGAGATAAGAATATGTGCTGATGTCAGAAGTCATTTTAGTTTGTCCAAAGAAGACTAAAAATTCATATCCCATGTGAATATCACCATGTTCTTAGTAAGAACAGTGAAATGAGATTCCATCTTAAATAAATCCTTAACAAACCGTCAGTAGTATCCAGCAAGACCATTGACACTCTATATCTCAAAAACATTTTGTGTTTCCTTCCATAAAAAACTACCCTTAACATTTTTAGGTTCAATTGATATTCCATGCTCAGAAATTACTATCCCGAATAACATAACTTCTTGAATCTATAAAATACATTTCAAAAGATTTCTATACAAACTATGAATTCTTAGTAATTCCAAAAACAAGCTCATATAGTACTCTTGTTCATCTTGGGAATTCAAATAAATGAATACATAAACCACAAATAGTACCACAAAAGTTTCATGACATTTATAGAATATATGGTTCATAAAATCCGTAAAAATTGAAATATAATTAGTTAGACCAAAATACATAACATTATATTTTTAATGGCCATACAGTTTCTTTAAATATCTGAATATTAGACTCTGGAACTCTGAGCTAAGGATAACCCGACTGAAGATCCATCTTTGAAAACCACATTTCCCTCTTTAATTAATAAAACATATCATCAACATGGGGAAAGCATACATGTTATTAACTGTTATTTGATGAAATTTTCAATAGTCTATGACAAAATTAAGTGAACTATATTAATTCTCAGAATAGAGTACATGGGTTGTCTAAGGTGAAACACTGGGGCAAGAAAAACCTTTTTATAATAATTCATCCAACTAAATCTTGATATCATTCAATTTTGCTGGTGCCATGTGGTAAGAATGTATCAATAACAGAAGCGTACCCAGCACCATGTCAGCCATAAATTCCAAATATATTTCTAGAGGAAGACCATAGAAGTCATATATAAATACATCATAAATGTCCTGAACTACAATCGGAAGATCAACAAAAAAAATCTCCTTAGCCTCATTTTAAATAGAGGAGAAAAAACACATGATCTATGTGTGGGAAGGCCCTACATGAATAAACCTCGGGAACCAATCCCCCCAAAACGCATGATAGATCCCATCGATAAAGAGAAACTAAACATGTTGATTATAGCAATAATCCTCTACTAGATTTGCAACAAATCAATCCATACTGATGATGAAATAAACCAAGTCCTGATCAAGAATGAGAAAATATCATACCAAAAACACATTGGATAACATTAATAGACACAAAGGACACTTAAACCCCTATTATTTTCTCTTACAAATAGGTTTCACTAAATTCATTACAAAGGGAATTAGTTTAAAAATGTTGTTAATGATGGTTGAAAAATCAAACATGCAATCTCAATCGGTTCCAGGGATGTAATGGGCATTTGAAATTAAATTTTTTTTTTGTTTTATTTTTATTTTTTAAATATAATAATAAGAAGCACTCAAAAAATTATATGGAATCTACACAAAATGTTATCCCCTCCCCCCGCACATAAAATGTTACATTATTCTCAATTTAACAATTTGAATTGACAAAATTCCCAAGAAATGTATAATTAAAATTTGAACAAGTTATATAAAAGTTAAAGGGAAAGGGATAGAATAATTTTTTCTTCTGAGGATGGGATCATGCAATGTGATGATATCAAATACATGTGTTTGGAATCACTCAAGGTATTACTTTAACTACTTACCATTGACAATAATGATTTTCCTATTTCCTCTTGAGTGTACTACATTGCACCATAAGGAATGAAATTAGATAAATCATAAGGGTATAACAATCTATAACAAAACATACTATGCCACACCATCCTTCATGAACTGCAGGGAATCACTTTGTATCCAATAATATACTCCCTTTTTTGGATCATTTTATTATGGGATTCTTTGGATCTTTCCTTATAGAGTCTTGAGTTATCATATTATTACAATAAAATATCTATAATCTCTTGAATTTGTAGCATTATTTGAACATAATCACGAAACAATCCAATGTTTCACTTCTTTACAGACCAATATTATTGATGCTCGAGCTCCATGGGGAGATGACAGGTTTTCCCCAGAAAAATAATAAATGGTGACATACCAATGGGAGTCTTTTATACCATCCTATAATCCTTGACCACAACATCTAATAACCTACTACAATCCTTCCTATTTAGATTTATAGTTTTCTCAGTAATTTGTTTCAATTATCGATTTGAGACCTCATCTTAGCCATATGTTTGTGGGTGGTATAGTGTTGATGTTTTGTGTGTCACCCCAAAATTTTGAATGGGGGAAGCCAGATTCGGATTGTAAAATTGTGTCCCTTGGTCACTAATTATGACCTTTGATACTCCAAACTTCAAAAAAACTATGCGTTAAAAAATCGACTACAACACAAGAATCATCAGTCCCTTTGGATGTGTCCTCCACCAACTTATTAACATAATCAACAAAAAACTAAACATAAAAAACCAAATGAACGTGGAAAATAACTAATAAAATCAATTCCCCATACATTGAAAATTTCACTGAATAATATGGGATGTTGAGGAATCCCTTGTCTCCTAGAAATACATTCAGTGTGTTGGATACGTGAGAAAGACTTTTAAAACACATGATCATCATGGAATAATCTAGTCCAATATAATCCAGACTAAAAAACTTTTCTACCTATTCACTGGGATCAAAAGTTTCCTCCACCTGAATGTGCATGGTAGAATTGCCGAACATACTCAAACCCTTGATCAGAAACACATCATCTAATAACATGATCACTACACTTGCACCAGAGGAAGGGATGATCCCCTTCATAAATCCAAGAGTCACCTTTTAATTTTTGGACTTGATGTTTCTTACAATATGAAGTTATTTTATAGGAATCAATGTATTTCCCCAAATCAGCATACCGAGGATTCATACCTGATAGTTCATAAATATGCTCATCGGGAAATGTGTCCTGAAGTGGTACATTGTCCAAGGTTTCAAGCACTAGTGTGTGAGTAATACTTCACTTGTTTTCTTCCACCATGTTCTCTGAACCCATCTTATCCTTTATCTTTATATCAATCTCTTGAAGAAGAAGCTTCCATCAAATAAGACTAGCATTTGCATTCGACTTCTTCATGAGGTACCTCTAAGCTACATGGTTAGAAAAAACAACTACATTAGTTCCCAATAAATACAAATGGAATTTATCATAAGAATACATTACACCAATAAACTCATTTTCTGGGGTTGTGTAGTTTTATTGTGCTGAATCCATTGTCCTCAAAGCATATGTAATCACTTGTGAACATCACTTCACCTTTTGTGATAATCCATCTTCAATTGGGATGCTTGAAGCATCACACATAAAATCAAAGGGAATTTCCTACCATGGGTGATGTATGATTGGTGAAGTATTCATACACTTTTTTAGATGTTCAAAAGAATCAAAAAAAAAGAATCATAAAATACAAAATCATAATCATTTTGAAGTAATCGTGAAAAAGTAAGACCAATCTTACTAAAATCATTGATGATGCACCGATAAAAGCCTGTATGACATAGGAATGATCTAACTTCATGCACAGTTGAAGAATAGGGTAAGGATGAAATAATATATAGCTTGGATCAGTCATCCTATATCACATGTTTTGACACTACATTCCATAAGACTATTACGTGATCTACAATAAAATGACACTTTTCAAAGTTCAAGACCAGATTCTTCTCAATAAATCAATTAAAAACCTTTACTAAACTAAAGAGACATTCATCAAATGAGGTTCCATAAAATGTAAAATCATCCATATGTAACTCAATGATGTATCATAAAAAACAGAAAAATACTCACCATGCATCTCTGGAAAGTACCTGGAGCATTGTAGAGTCCAAATGGATTCCTCCAATAGACAAATGTACTTAATGGACATGTGAATATAGTCTTATTTTGTACTTTCGGAGCAATAGGGACAGGGAAATAACTATAAAATCCATCCAAAAAAATAGTGTCTCCTCCCAAAAAGTCTCTCAGGTATTATATCAATAAATGGGAGGGGGAATGGTCTTTATGATTGGATTTAATTAGTATCCTATAGTGAATAAACACACACCAACTGTTTTGAACCCTAATTGGAACTAACTCCTCCCTCCCATTCAAAAAAAATAGTAACACCTCTTTTCTACGGATCAACCTCAATTGGGATGACCCAATTGGAATCCAAAATCGGATAAATGAGACCTACCTCTAGAAAATTTTCAACACATTTTGCCACACCTTTTGGAAGAGTTGGATAATTCTCCTTTCTGGATACATTATCAGTTTAGAACAGTCTTCCAAAAGAATCTGATTCATGAAATTGGAATGGATAATGTTGAATATGTCATCTAAGGTCCAACAAATTTCTTTATTATTCTTCCCCAATATATTCAAATGTATTTTTACTCATTTTCAAAAGATATATTGTCAACAATTTTTATAGGTATTCTCTCACCACTCAACAAGTAAGAGCATTTGAGATTTGGTTGCAATGGATTGAGTTCCAACATATGGGAGTAATGTTTGGTTGGGGACATTGAATGAACTAAGATATTTACTCAGTGGAAAATCTATTTCTAAATAGAAATTTCAAAAGCAAAGAATAATGAATTAAATACATTATCATAATCAATATCCATGTCATAAATTATTGTGCACATGATCAAAATCTAAATATACTTCCACACCAAAATCACATTCTATAGAGGTTTGTGCATTAGAAATTGGTACCAGAAGTTCCCTTTGACATCAAACTAGATCCAATACTCATAATCTCTCTAGGAATAGGTTAATAAAAATATATGGATTATTTACATGGTAGTTCAAAATTGGATATGAAAAGGTGGAATGGTCCTCTGATGGGTACTTCATGGAGTCAAAAACATTAAATTTCCCAACTTCATCTCCATAAATCGTCTAATATGTACCCTTATGAAAATTTATGATAGTTTTGGTAGTTTTGAGGAAGGACTTACCTAATATATTGGGATAATTTGAACTTACATGATCAGCCAAAATTTTAAGAAAATATAAATATGATGGAAAGATTGTGTCTTTTACCCTAATAAGTACATATTAAAGGACTCCTACTAGATAGGTTGTATCATTATTTTCTAAATGAACCAAAAAAATCTATGGATTCAACTCACCAAACTAAAAATAAGATAATACACATTGAGAGATCACATTTATGCTATCTTCATAAGTTACATAATGAATTAAAAGTTTAACCACCCTTTGGTATATGGGATGGTGAATGTCCTGTGATCCTTTCACATTGATGGAATTACTAGAGTTAATGTAGTTGGTGTTGAAACATTCCTTACAAGATTGATCCTTTAATTTCCCTTTATCTCAATTCTATTGTTACAAAGGTCATTTATGTATTTTCAATAGCGAGTTATTTTTTTATTGTCCTTAAGAAGGGGGTGTTTTTCTTAACTTGCATGAATGTTTCAAAACCTATTTTTGAATTGACTCTTCGTCCATATTTCTGGATTGAAAAAAAATATATTTGGAAAAGGAAGGGGATTATGAATAATATTGTCAATTTTAAACATACCTTTTTTTCTCATTTGTTTTATTAATGACTAGTGATTAGGGTGTAATATATTCTTGTTGTGTGAATATTGGTGGACTGTTAGGAACAATTTTATCACTTTTTTTCTTCCCAGACATCAATGTTATAACAAAAACATTACCCATTGGATTAGGAGTGGTATGTGATGGAAGGTTTCTAGTGTTCTTATTCACCATTTCAAGGAGGGTCGTGGTAATTTTACTCATTTTCATCTTCAGCTCCCCCAACTCTATGCCTTGACTCTTAAGATCACTCTATTGAATAATAACAATTTATTTCAAAATATTGTCATTGTTTGAATCTACCTTTGGTCAGGGATTCCCCTATGGTTGAATTATCAATTCCTGGTATTCAAATTTCATATGTGGTTGTTGAAAACCTTGAGGGTAAGGTGGAGGTTGTTGGATATTTTGTCAAAAAAGGATACATTTGTTATTGTTCACATACTTACATCATTTATGAGTGATACTTCAATCCATTATTACAAGTTGGGTGAAGGAATAATTCTTATTTAGGGGGGGGGGTGCATGTTGATGTTGAAATGGTCTCCCTGGGACCACTTTTGCACAATCCTTTATCTCTTGTAGTTGATGGAAACAATCTATTAGATGCTACGGGGTAGTAAAAATGCCACAATGAATCATTAGAATGAGGGAGAAACCCTTTTGGGCCAATTATATCTATCTCACCCTAGAGGTTTACTCATCTTACTTAGTATTAGTTAAATTATTATGTACTCACCTTATAGATATTTCACCTTGATCCCTGAATTGTTGAGAGTTCTATTCCATCGTGTCGATAAATCCTTGAGTAGCCATTTGGTGGTTATCAACTAAAGCTCATCATGCCGCCACATCCATTATGATATTCTCTATGGGAGTGGGACCATTGTATAAGTACTAGATTGGGAGTTTCTCAATGATTATGGGATGTGTAAAACTTTCACATAACTTCTTGAACTGCTCTGAGTACTCATTCAATGACTCTCCTTGTTCTTGCTAGATTCTCGATAACTCTTTTCAAATTTATGTGGTCATTGATAATGGAAAGAATCTATACATGAAAATATTCTTCAAATAATTACAATATTTAACATCTTCAGGTTGTGAATAATACATTAAATATATTGATGTTCCATCATGGGATAATAGGAATGTACATAATTTCATTTTATCTTTAGATATATTTCATGGTTTTAGTGTTGAGAAAACCAAATTGAAGTCTTCTAATTTATTGTTTCGATACTCTCCAGAGAGGTCATGAAATTTTGGATGGTTTTGTTTCAATATGGATTTTTATTTGAATTTTGATTCATGATTTTGGTATGAAATACCATTTGGTTAACATTTAGTATCTGGTGTGTCCAAATCATTGGAGGTTTTATTATTTCCATTGTTATTGTTTTGAGCCATTGGATATTTTTTAATTTTTATTTCATATGGGTTTCCTATTTTAAAATTCCTAGAGATGAAAAATTCCCCAATTGAGTAAATTTGGACACTTTCTATAGATTTAGATTTTATGATTCAAGATCTAAAGCACCATTCAATCACATGGGAATAGATCAGAGAGATCCTCAAGGTGGTATAGTGTCCTAAATCATTGAAAAGAGAGAAACAAAAAGAAGTAGACACCAATATCATTAAATGAGGTGTTAATTAATGTCCCCAAAAAGATGTGGGGGAGAAAAGAAGAAAAATCAAAATGCTATAGAAGAAAATAAAAAAAAGGAAGAAAAAAAGGCAAAATAACTTATATAAAAGAGTGTGAATAAAACACTTTACTCCTCTACAAAAGTGCCAATTTGGTATGTGTTGGCACACAAGCTCTCAAAAATATTTGTGAATAAACTAAGTGCATCATAGTGGCTGACCTAGGTCATTCATGTCAGGAGGAAGTGGAATAACAACCCTAATTAGTCTTAAAGAAAAAAAAGAAAATAAGTGAAAACAAATGAAAAAAAATTGGGGGGTTTCGTTGGATTTGCGGATAACAAACAAAACAAACAAATGAAAAGAAACAATCAATGACATAACTTCATTAAAAAAATATAATTTGAGAATGTGTATTTAATATAATCCACCACTTTCACCATCCATTTATAATTATCCCATATGATTATAATTCATACAATCATCATCCCTGAATAATTTTGACCCTCAAAACCTATATAAATTAACACGGCCAACAAAATTGGGAAAATTAACACTAAGTCAACTTTATGACATTCAATCACAGAACCCAGATTTAATTGTGTTCATAATTCAACTTATGGTCAATGGAATATTAGGGCAGAATATCCTAAAAATATTTGAGAATCAACTAATTTCGGGGATGATACATGAACCGTACAATTATATCCTAAGTTGATTAGATCTTATGATATATTTTTCACTCACATGATTTACACAAGTTCGACCTCGTGGAAAAATAATAGTCGATCAAGATCCACAAATAATAAAACTCAATTAATTGACTAAAATTTATGAGATAAAATATTCTTATTGATTAAAAATAATTAAATTATGGGTGTATGAAAAAGAGAAACTACGAACAAAATCACCCTTCCATGGGAAGAGTTGTCAACTTGGAGATGTTTTTCATGAGTAGTAGATTAAAAGGGAAACACAAAATATCATCACCAATCATATATTCCAGAAACAATAAGGAAACTATAATGTTGAATAGAGAATAGAGAAGATAATTTATTTGAGAAAAAGTCATGTTACAAGCATGAAAACAAAGAAACAAAAGGTGGAGGTGGGAGAGGATAATATTATTGGAAGAGATCTTTACAAGACGTAATACGTATTCCAAGAGGATTTAGATGTTTACCAGATCGAACTTCTTCAACAAACCTTCCCAAATCCTTTAACAACCATTAAAAATATATAAATCTACATTCAAAAAGAGTTTGGGAGGGATAGGACTTCAAATTACAAAAATAGTACATACATATTTTGGTTATAAAAAAATACTTCGTATTATGCCACATTTTAGACCACCTTCCCTTGAGAAAAAAGTACCACTAATGTTGAATTAAATGATGTAAATTTATTTCTTTAACACCAAAAAATACTTCATCTACATCCAAGCATTAATGAAGGAGTTATGTCCACTTCTGTGAGATTGGGTGCAGGATATTAAATTTGGTCCATCATTTCATTAATTCCTATTTTTTGCATGACAAATATTAGATCTAGCCACCATGGTCAGAATAAAAAATTTAGAAATTTTTTTTCAAAATATCATGGTTAAATTTTAAGAATATATTTTTCTCATAAAAACGTTATCACAAAAATAAAGTGATGATATTAAAATGGTAGAAACATAAGTTCCAAGAAATTTCCAAATTCTATCCCAAAACGAAATATACAATTAAATAATGAAAATATGAATAATTTAGGGAAATTAAATCAATAAATATAAAAAAATATTCAATAAAAAATATATTATCACCACTACCTAGACCATCTAAATGGTTGCGCCTATAATATCATTAGGGAACGCCACTGCCCAGCCTAATAGGATGGTATGTCTGGAATATCGAGGAACACCACTAACCAGATCCTACTAGAGGGTAACAAAAGAAGACCATTAGGGGAATTCCAATGCTTACTCCTACTAGATTGTATATCCATAGATGATAGGGAATGTTGTTTCTCAGATTGGGTAGAGTGTAATCTTGGTACAACTTTGGTAAACCTATCTAATCTCTTCTGTCATCGGGTGTCACCTCTGCGCGTTCCAATCCTAGAACATTCATGTCACAACTCTAAAGCCACTTATGATGGAACCATCACATTATATGTTCAAAACCACTAAGGATAGACATATTGTGGTCCAAAATACGAGTTCAAATGATGGTGATATGTGGGTCTAATGATCAATAATAGGAGCCCAAAAGTACACTATGTGTGAGGGACCCACACAGCGTGTGGTCATTCTCCGCTTGTTGGCCTTGTCTCTGGTTGGTACGTGGGTCCTAATCAATGTAGTAGAATATTCCATGTAGGTAGAATACATACTATTTCCTATCAATTTGCAACTAATACTGTGTCTTCTGCTCGGCCCATGTACATGGACTTTGTGTCTGTGTACTCTATTACGTGGAATGTTGGTCCAGATGAGTAATTGTACATTTAGACAGCATCTGTAGTCGGCACATGGAGTGTGTCTAGATGTATGGCCCTTCACATGGATTATTCACATATTTAGGGGGTACACGACATTTCAAGGGGAGTACGCACCATGTTCTCTTTATCTTCCCCAAAACATTATCATCACCACAAAGGGGGCTACATGTCATGTGATCTTTGTTTTACACAGCATGTAGTCAGGTTATTCCAACACCCCAAATGATTCACTAATTTAAAAAGCTTCTTCCAAATATACTTCAATCGCAGTCCAAGCTGCATGATTCCACACTAAAATTTCTAAATCTGGCTATAGGATTCAGATTCCAATCATTTTTTGGTTGTGAATCGACCTCATTCTGAAATAAGGATTTGGGAGGATCTTCCGTACACCACTGCGGATTAGACCATCATTGAATTGAAATGGAATATTCACACTCTTCATCCATATGTTGGGTATTTTCTGAATATATTCCTTGCTCGAAAATCCATCCCTATTCCACAAATCCTTTCGGAATCTGGGCGCCAGATCGAGCTTGGGTTTCTAATCAATTGTCGAGCCTGAACCACAAGGTTCTTGCTAGTGAAGAATGCAATGAATTTGGGAGGGAATAGAAGTGAAGTTAATACTATGATCATTTTCCAGGTGTTCTTGAAAAAACAATCAAGAATAGGCATTCGAGTTAGATGAAAATTTGGTAGAAATATATTCTAATCAAATAGGTCGAAGGGGGATAAGATTGAAGATTTAATTAACAACATGATCAAAGTTTAATTAATGTCATAAAAACAATAATGATGAGTCCTACCTAGAATGGATCGATCATTATTGAAAAATGATGTGTTTAGTGGGATCAATTTTATTTTTCACACTTCGATCTTCCTATGTTCAGGGGTTCATCATTTTTTATTGGTCATCAATTGAAAACAGAAAGGAGAGGAATGGTGGAATCAATGAAAAATAACAACATTATGAAGTAACCCTAGTAAATATCTATAGTAATATACATATATATTCTCAGATAGAATAAATTATAGTTAATCAATCAAATAAATCATTTTATTTATTCAATTAAATGAATGGCCATTGAGCGAGGAGTTGGGATGTCATGTGCCGATATATTTTTTGTCATATATACAAGAAACACCACATCCTAGACCAAAAAATACTCTAAAATTCTTGATCAAACCAACTATTTAAGACATATCACATTTCCATTAATTATCCATTCATGTACAATATACAATATGTTTAATATTTTTATAAGATTAATTCTGGGAACACCAAGCCTTAGAATCGTACTCGATCTTTGTGCCTAGATCGTGAAAATTATTTAGAAATTTTCGAAGACTTAATAGTAAAAATCCATTTATCTACATCATTCACTACAACATGACTTTTATCCTCAAAAATAAAAACATAAAAAACTTGGGTTACTTTGCCAGCATTGGAACTCCCATTCCTAGGAACCCTTTTACATGTTTATGTGCTTCCAAGGCACCCAAAATAGAGGGATAGTTTATACTTTCATGGTCCACTCTACTGTGTCCTCGATCGCCAAGGGGTTCTCTGCAAAGTTGGATTTATCCCTGATTTTCATCTCTACCCATTCAATAATGTGTGTGGGTTCATGCACATATCTCTTCAACTAAGATACGTGGCATGTATTGTGCCCCGAATACAACTATGTGTTTTAGGTGAAGTGATTGGAAAACTCACAAATCCTCTACATGTTCTCGAATAGCTTGATGATCCCTATGGATAGCAAGCATCCATGGAAGAACCTCCACATTCCACATAGTGGGGAGACTATCAAAGAGACCCGGTTTCCCAAATCGATCATTAAGTGCCGACGATGGCGATCTTCATAAGATTTATATAATCTCTATGCCGTCTTTATCCATTCATGGATGACCTATACCTTCTCTGTGGTTTTCGCCACTTACTCTGGGCCCAAAAGATACGACTCTCTAAAATCCTTCATGCTCCAGGGTAGCCTGCAATGTCTCTCATATAAAGCCTCAAAATGTGTGATGATGATGGTGGAGTGGTATATATTTTTGTACAAAAAATCCACCAAAATAAGGTTATCCTCCGTGATAAGGATGAAATAAAATCCATAGGCCCTTAATTTATCCTCTAACACATGGATAGTTTTCTCGGTCTACCCATCAGTCTAAGGGTGAAATGTTGTACTCATATGTAGCCGGGTACCAAATACCTCTTGCAGGCCTTTCAAAAGTTGTTAATTAAACCACACATCATTATTGGATACAATCACCAATTGGCACCTCATGAAGGTAGATGATCTCCCATAAGTACAGATTCCACAAATTCTCCACTGAACATTGCTCCCTGATAGAAAGGAAGTTCTTTAACTTAATGAGTAAGTCAACAATCACCCAGATGGCTTGAGGGACTTTCAGTATTCATGGAATCACTATGATTAAGTCTATGGGTATGAAATCCCATTTCCACTCTAGAATCATTGGGGGATGAAACAAACATTCCATAACCTAGTGCTCATCCTTCACCTGCTAACAGGTAAGGCATCTATAGACAAACTCAGCTATTTTTCACCTCATGCTAGAAAACAATTTCCATTGTAGATCCCTCTTTATATTCCCCACATCAGGATGCATAACTATGGGAGATGTATGGAACTCTCATATCAACTCCTCTCACATCACAATTAGAACCACAATTTACCCTTGTAACAAGATCACATGATTCCCTCTATAGATATCCATTTGATGCATCACCTATGGATATATGGGTATACAGAATCTCGTGGTCAATGTATCATAGTTGGGACTCCTTCACACACTAATGGTGAGAAGGAGTCAACACCATTGAGTATAGGAAAATTATACCCTCTTGCTCAACCAGGATCAGATGTAAGGAAGTTATCTACTCTGAAACACCCCACACAAGGATAGCTTGAGAAATCCTTCTAAGGGAATCTTGGAGAACATGCCCCTTCCAAATAGTATTGACTATTTTGAAGTCTTAGTCATACAGGAACTCTAACTAGAGTGGTGGAATCAAGTTATTCTCTCTCTAGGTTAATACATATCTTTGACTCTAGTGGTCTGTGTAAACCACAAAGCGGCCTCACAAAAGGTGGTGCCTTCACATTCTCTAGGATAAGACTACTAACGAGGGATCTAGATCATGAGTTGCATAGTTCTACTAATGGGGTCCCACCTGTCTCAACCCATATATGATAACCACCTATCATTTCATCAACACACAACCTATCTCAGATTCAGAGGTATCACAGTGCACCACATACTCAACTCCTCTTCTGGTAGTATCTAAATTGGGTTTCTCATCAACATCTTCCTCAACTCCTTGATGGCCTTCAGTTACTACTCAGACTAGGAAAATAGTTGTCCCTTCTACTTTAGAATAGTCAAAAGGGGATGTGATCTTGGGGAAGTCTTACATAAATATCATATAGTATCCCATCAAGCCCAAAAGGTTATGCATCTCTATAACATTATTGGGTGGATCCCATGTAGTAACATCATTTGTCTTTTCTAGATCCACATCAAAGCATCATTTATAAATGACTTTCCATAGAAAGTGAAACGTCTTTATTCATAACTTACATTTTGAGAAATTTCCATAAAGTAGGTGCTCTCGATGAAAATCAAGAACCCTTCTCAAGTGATCTACATGATTCTCCACTGTTGCAGAGTTGACGAGTATGTCTCCGATGAGGGTAACGATAATCTTTTACATGTATGGAAAGATGGCTAGGTTCCCCAAATCCATGAAAATTAAAGGGGGATTTTTCACACCAAAGATAATCACAACGAACTCATAGTGTCCATAGCGACATTGAAAATAAATCCTCAGAATATTAGCCTTATAAAAATGAATCTTCTGGTAGCTAGACCTAAGAATGATCTTGGAGAACCATCTGAAACCGCACAAATGATCAAAAAGGTCACCAATACTTAGAAACATGTACTTGTTCGTTATCATGTATGGGTTTAGGGGATGATAATCTATGATATTTCATAGGATCTCATCTTCCTTCTTCACAGACAAAACAAGAGCCTCCTAGGGAGACACACTCGGTCTGATGAAACCATTCCCATGAAGGTCCTGCAGTTGCATCTGCATCTCCATGAACTCATTGGGTTCCATCCGATATGACAAGGAATATATCGGGCTAGTCATTGATTGCATGTTTATGCACAACACCCACATATGAGTAATTCATGGAATGTCTTCAGGAAAGACATACATATAATCCTCTACAACTAGGGGTATCCATACACTTGACGATTCAAAGGCATTATGGTTCATACTCTCTAGCTAATGTGTAATTGGATGTAGCCTCTTTCCCACTACACCCACTCATCCTACTATGAGGTATCTCTCTCCAAAGTATGTGAATATCATCCAATCAGTAAATTTGCATCTCACTATTCTATGGTGATAGTCAATATGGGATATAACAATAGAAATCTATTCAATTCCAATGATAACATCATAGGGTTCCATAATGATGACCAGTAGGTACCACAAGAAACTCCCTCCTCCAATATATAACTTGCACTACATGCAGATGAATGATATGAAGGAAGCGTTCCATATTGGAACCTCAAGGAGTAGCTATTGTGCTACTATCTCTAATGGGAGCTCCAACTCATCCACCAAACTCCGAGAGATTAAATAGTGGATAAAACCCAAGTCTAATAATACATAGGAATGAGAGTAATAATCCTAGATTATACCTCCCAATATCTTGTGTGCTATAGGATTGTAGACATCCAATGCCTGCTGCTGTCTGTATCCCCGACCGCCATCTCCTTGATCTTAATACATGCCACCTAGTGGTGGTGGGGGATGAAATTCAAAGCCTCTTTCACCACCTACAGCTCCTCCATCTCCTCTACTAGCTTTTCCTCCAATGGGACCACCCTGTCCTGCTATAGAGATCTATAGTCATAAATATGTTTCAGCCTTGGGGATCCGTCTACTTCCTTCCTAGGATGCCCAACATGCCTAGTCATGAAGTTACATTACTAATTTGAATTTTTTTGGTTGGAAACCATTCCTTAAACTTCATCTTTGTTATTATAGAAGTGTCTCGAAAATAAAAATATAAATTCTGGTATCATCTTTTTTTGCACTATCTTAGTGACATGCATGTCCCCTATGTTGACATTGACTTTGATGCACTAAGAGTGAATCAATTTTACAAAGAACTAAATTTAAAATATGTTGGGATTAATGAATATGATTTCTCATTGTTTTACAATGGATGCGTAGTTGTTTGAGGCATGGTTAGTCCTAAGTGATTTAGTTGGTTCCCATATAGGAACTCCATGGGTGTATACTTGGACACCATCCATTTTCATCTCGGTTTCTACATGGATAATTCTACTCTGGCCTTAATCAATGACCTAATTGGGACGTCTTAGCATAATACCAACATATCAATTGTCACATAGAGTATGGAATACATTTAGATAGTTCAATGGAAATCATTTTAATGAATATGAGGTTATCCCAAAATTCTTGAGGGGAGCAATAGTGATGTTTAATGGGTAAAAATTTTAGTGGGATAGATCTGGGTTACACCCTTGTTCATGTTGTTGAATGAAATATTAAGTTTCTAGGTGATGGTTTGATCCGGGAAAGACACCAAATGTCAGGTATAGGCTTTAGGGAGCAAGCCCATGGTTAAAATAGATTCCATAGAAAAAGGAATTGTGGTTCATCTTGGTATACACTGACCGACTAAGCTGATAATTTTGAGATTAATCTGTTGGAGGGTAGTGGCATATTTTCTTATTTTTACTATATAAATTAAAAAGGAACCCCTTATAGAAACATCATCTAGTTATGGTGGGTGTAGTTAAATGGTCAAAATTTTCTTCTAATGATAGATTTCACGACTACTTTCATTTGGATTGATCAGAGTTCAATTATTTCTTTACAGTGAGGTCCCTAATATGACATGGAAAGTAATCGAGTTTTGATAGTTAATATAAACACACCATGAGAATCATTAGAAATATTAAGGGAGTTATATGTAAAAAATTATGATGTTGGGGGTATCATTGATCGAAATTTGACCCTTCAAATGCTAAGACCTATGCGGGAGATCTATCTTATAGATGTTTATAGATATAATGTTTTGATAATTTCTCTTGCTAAATGGAATTGGGTAATCACCCTTTCAGTGTTAAATTAGAAAAAATTTGTAGGTTCATCTTTTTATAGCTTTTGTGTCACAAGCTTATGTAATGATTGGAGGTGCATTGGGTGTTTTGGAATGCAACATGACCACTTGAATGAGACTTCACGACCCTCATAGGCCAGGTGATGTTTTCTTTCTCCCCAATGGATTCTTGGGGATGAGATGTTCTACGGTGGGGAGGTTTTAATGACCCCTTTTTTATCCAAGGTAGAAATGCATTGGAATTTTTATTTTGGTATTTTTTTCATGGGATGTTAATTTTATCAGGGATTGGAAAATAATTATGAGATTTTTATCACATAGATGTTTTTATTTTAGACATGGTTAAAGTCTTGAATGGTATCTCATGAGCTCGATCATATTTCGGGAGTGTCGGACCCTAGAAAGTCAAAATGGTAGAAGTTGGATAGGGGAACATGATTTTTCTGAAACTATGTGACCCTCCAACACAAACCATGCAGCATGAATAGGTGAGAAGGTGTGGTGTGCATGGGATGTGAACGACCTCCCAAACCATGTGTGTAGCTCACTTGATTTGGGCCAAATATCTAGTATGATTTCACTATTCATCACACAATTGACACATTATTAAGGTATACCATGCTGAAAAAATGTTCATGGTTATGGTTATTATGTAGTGGGAGATGCATAATTTCTGTATCGTATGGTCAAATTTTTGGCCAAACCTTGTATCCTAGTTTTGAGGTTGAAATTTATAAAATTCCCTTAATGAATGTAAAGAGTCTCTATATTTCATCTTTGTTCTTATCCAGAAGTTGGATCTCATGCCTTCTCCCTCATTGTGATTTAAATTTCCTTTACCTAATGTTGTTGATAACTACATTTTCTAATGTATTATTAGAGAACTGTCAGTCCACTTGGATTCCCCTCGGTAAGATCGATAGTCATTTAGAATATTTCACCATTTAATTTATTCTAAACCATGTTATCATGGTGAATGATAACTCTACCGATTTTCAGCGATGATGTATTTTTCATAGATTTCATCAAAACCAGGCCAAATCAAATCTTGATATTTGATGAGTATATATTCCTAACAATGAGGTAGGTGTTCTGTGGATTTTTTCTGATGTTTAATATTATTTAAAAATGTTTATTTTGTGCTAAATTCCTCCTTTTATCATGAACCACATTAAAATTGAGTTACTTATTTTAATTTTCTTTACACAATCAGTAATCATTTCTTTGTTCATTATTATTTTCTTTGATGATGTCATCGTCGATCTTAGATACCTTGTTGATGTGTGAGTTGATGCTTTCCCCTTATAATTAACTTTCTACTTTCCTTGAAAGACTTATTATAATTAAAAATGGATTCATAAAGGAGTTTAACCATGTAGAGACATTACCAATTGGATCTACGACCTCCTAGGTTCCATGTTGATCCTTCTAATTGAGCTTCCATGTATGGTGGCTTCCTAAAATAAATGCTTTGGTAAATTTAATTATGAATATTAAATGTCATGATTGATTATACCTAATGTTTTTTTAATTTCAATTTTATGTTTTATAATATAACCTATCACATGAGGTTAATTATATTATAAATTACAATGTGTTAATTAGTGAATTTTATATTTTATTTGTGGTTCTTCATGTTTTTTTAGATATATTTCATCTTTAGGAAATGACCATTGTTTATTTATTTAATTAGAGTTTCCTTCCATCTATATACTTGTTTATTTAAACCAATTCACCTTCTATGTTCATGTCTTGGACCACACATATCTAAATTTCTAATGACCGAATCCCCTCATTGGTGTTTGGATTGCTTTATAAATGGTATTCCTCATATAGATAGTTTCCCATGGCCTATTGTAATTTCTACGTGCCTCATTAATCATTATAAATTGAATATACCTATATTTATATATTTAATAGATTTAATTATTTAGAATGGATTTTTCAAGATAGATTTCCTTCCATTAATGAATAAAATTATTCATTTTAAATGAATTGTAAAAGGGTGGAAAGGCCACTCCATTCCTTGAATGTTTTCTAATATGTTTTAATTGAATTGTGGTAAAATTTCACCCTTTATTATATTGAACCTATTTAATAAAAAGAATGGGAGGAAATAAATCATGTATAAATTTAATGAATATTATTACATCTTGATATAATTTTTTGAATGATGGTATGTTTTTTAGTATGGTGGTAGCACCCTCCCTTACATCAGGCGTTGAGCATGACGTCTCAGAACATTGACACAATTTGAATAGTTAGAATAACTAACCCCATCCCATGATGAGTGTTTTCATAATAGCACACTCACTATTTTGAGTATTGACGTGATGGAAGACACACCATATAGAGTGAAAAGAATGACGCCTACAACACATTTTCATATATATGGTAGGTAGAATTGGTTAGATCTTATAAGTTCATTTAGACTGGTTATGGATGACTGCCTTACACCCCGGTCCATACATCACCTTGTATTCCAGGTATACGGCCACTTACATCCATATGTATTTGGCCCATATAAGTGGATGAATTATATAAATATACTATATATATAATACTATAAAAATAATGTCTATATAGAAATTCATTCAAGCCATATTCTATATAAAGTAGAGCCACTAGGTTTCCTTGAAGAACCTGAGGAGGAAGTAGTTTATTTATTGAGTGTGTTATAATTATTTATACATTCACATTGGTTTAAATTATATTCATGAGATGGATTTATATGTAGAAACCATGGGTGGTGGCCTACTAGTCTTTTGTCTAAAACCGTGCTTTATCCACCATTACAGTGGAGAATAAAAGATAGTTTCATGTTCACAAGGGTATGGATTATTTCTCGTGTTGTTGTACTAGTACCTGGGAGTTAGGATCACATGACTAAGATGGAGCTCATGATTCTTATAAAGATTCCTCTTAGGGATTTTATTTCTTTAATTTGTTTATATACTATATTGTTTAATTTTTCCTACCATAGGTCTACTATTGTAGTATATATATCATCATATGAACGAGAATTCATGGGTTTATATTGGAATTGGAAATTTTTTATATTCACTTTTCATTATTCTTATACATATATGTATTTTATTTTTTTATGGCTTCTCCTATTGACTTTTATTTTTTTTAATTTTTTCACTATGAATTAATGTTCATGAGGGTATAGTCTCCCCACTACCACCAAATTATACCATCTCTATTAGTTTTTATCCTATAGAATATGAGGACGAACACTTTGGGCCATGTGTCCCACAGGTTCGACTACCAGTTTAGAGGTCATTTGGGTATCGACGTTACCATATGAGGATGGTAAATAAGGGAGAAAAAAATCATGAGTAAACATGGAATCTTTACCCAAATAAAGAATAATAGGGATCCAATGGTTATGGATTTAGTGACCCCAACCCCAGTTTCCTAGAACCAATCTGTACTTTAATAGCTTAGCATAAGATACAAGAAATCACTTCCAACTAGACAAGATAGTTTAATATTCTTAGAAAACTTGATAAATACATGATTCCCATATTACATTTAAATACAAAAAATACAACTTAGGTTTTCTTTGTGAAAATTATCATTATTCCCTCTTTTTTTGCATGCATATTCTCTTTTTTTATTACTTGTTTGATTACTTGGGGTGGTTTGATTTCATATGCATGTTTCTTTTTGTTTGAATAGATGTGATTTTGGTTTAAAGACCATTTTTTTATTTTTAATTATTAAAATACAGTGTATGTATTTTGGAGATTCTTATCAAGATGAATAAATAAGATATTTATCGATATTTAATTAGTTTTTGAGGATGTATAAAATGAATTTTTATAAACCTAAAAATTAATTTAATTTTTAGATGTATTTTTAAAAACTTTACAGTAAACAATTTTAAAATGTTTTGGAATTTATTTTATTACAACTTCTAAATATATCAGATAAGCATGAAAATTAATTTTATATAAATAAAACAAGTTTATAGTGATTTCCTTAGTGTACAACAAAGTTTAAAATGGTCTTTTTAAGGTGATTAAATTGATTTATGTTCTTCTTTGACTTTTTAGAACTAATGTTTTCCATAATTTTATTGGTTTTTTATGATATTTGGAATAATAGATATCATATTTAATTTAATCTTTATTCATTGGAAATATAATATCTTTTTCTACAAATAAATATTTTTCAAAAAATTCAGAATATTAAGATTAGATCCCATAAAAATTCATTGATGTTTATTAATGTATGCTATCTAGTTTTTCACAATGTTTGGGCCACCCTACATTAGCAATAGACAAATGTATGGTTCATCAATACTACATTACTATTCATAATCCATAAACTATGTTTTATTCATGAATATTTGAAAGTATGGTTTATCAACCCTACGTTACAACTCTTCATCAATATCAAACATTTTTGTTCATGAATAGTGAAATGTGTGATTTATTTACCTTGTGTTACTATTCATCATCCATACACTATGTATTGTTCATGAATAGTTGAATGTATGGTTCATACCATACATAATAGTTCATTCTAAATAGTACAGTTTGTAAAATACATTATTTTTCATTCCAAAAGGTAGGATTAATACCCCATGTTACTATTCATTTCATAAAGTATGGTTTGTACCCTATGTTACTGTTCATGGATAGTGAAAACTATACTTTTCCAACTATATGTTACTATTCATTTTGAAGTTATTGTTCATTCATTGATTTTTTTTCAAATTGATTTTCTTTATATATATGGATTATTTTTAAAAGTTTTTTAATTGAAAAATTCTCAATAAATATAAGAATTATAATTGAATATTTTTTAATAGTTTTGGTGGAATATTTAGAGAGGAAAATTAATAATTTTTAACTACTTTTTACCATTAATTAGGACGTTTCAAAATTGTTTAACTTCAAATATTTGATTTTTCTTATAGATTGCGTTGCTAGTTTTAAAAAAATATTTTGTCTATATTTAGTAATGTCTGATTAGAATTAAATAGTTGTATGAAATTATTCAATTCTACTATATTTCTAGAAATATTTTTTGAGGTCTTATTCAAATTATTTTGGAATGTTTTTATTATAGATTTATTCTATAGGAATAAAGTGTCAATGGTGATATGATTTTTATGAATATATTTATGAACACCCTTTACATAATTTATTTTGGATATCCTAATGAAGATTAGATACTAATACTACTTAATATTTATTCTCTATATATATATAATAGAATGATAAAAAATTGAAAAAGACACTCGCTAACATATTTGATACTATATTGTTCAAAAATAAAAGTGCTATGAACTTCTAACATATTGTGTAATCTACAACATCCTATGACACTATATTTCATAGCTTCCAGACCTCTCAAGGGATGGATAAATTCTTCATTTACTACAATTAACGTTATGAGATTATCCAATCTAATCACCAATAAATATTACATTTGATTTGATTTTTTTTCATGTCATGTCTCTGGTTGTGAGTCTGTAATACTATTTTTTATCTCTCACACACTCTATTTTTTGTTACTTCTTTTCCACACAGAATCATTATTTCATATTTTTTTCTTTTGGTTGAGACTCCCAGATTCTAAATTCATGATATAAGGGTCGTGACTTCATGTATCTAAAGTCAAGACTATTTGGGTTATTAATCCGAGTGACTAAATTCAGGTTGAAATGGTTTTGACTCCCCTAATAAAAGTCATATTAGTGGTTATACATCCCACTAGAAAAGGATTTTATAATTGGGTTATGATTCCGCAATAAAAATCATTTCTTAGTTGAAACATATCTCTCACTGAGTATATGGGAAAATGAGTAGAGTAAGACCACATTTGGATGATCTAATATAAAACAATCCATGTGATATTTAATTTTTCCACTACTAATAAAACTTAATAATAAACATTGGTGATTAATTTAATTAATAAATTTATTTTTTGAAAATTTCAATAATGTCTGTTCACCCCCCTCAACACCATTTTCCATTATTTGTTCCAAACTAAAAAAGTGTATCAATTGTTAATCATATTAATAATATTTTATCCATATCATTATCCCATTTTGATACCTAAAAATTAGTATTAGAGGGAAATCCATTGTAGAAATGATTAGCTTTATTATTCCCTATCTGATACTTTTCTTTATTTATCTAATGAGAATTCCATTAAGAATTATGAAATCCCTCTCTAGTGTCTCCTTTGATATTAATCAAGATAGTATTTTCTAGACCTCACAATTTAAATATAGGATCTTATTATATGAAAATATTGAACCCAAATGATGGATGGATTCCCCAGAAGCCACCATACACTAATGGAAATGATTATGCATTCTAGAGATCCTGAATGGAGGCTTACCTCAAAAAGTTGAGCATTTAGTATTAGTCTATCAATTCAAAACAATATATACTTATTAAATATTACCTAGAGACTCTTACAAGAATTAACTCTTCTATATATGTTTTAAATTGAAAAGTTGTTAATATTTTATATTATGATATTAATAGAAGTGTTTTTATTTATTTTTTTCCTTTCAAAACCACTCATGAAATATGGATGATTCTACAAGTCATTCACCTTGGATCTAAAAAACTAATCACTTCCAATATGGTAATTCATTGTGTTGAGTACCAAGACATCAAGATGGGTGAAGACGAAACAATTAATCAAAATGTTCCATTGATTCAGAAACATTGTGAATGGAATGAATTCACATGTAAAATCACTGAAAATCCCATTTTTTTGTATAAATATTCCTATGAGCCTTTCCAAATAAATGGAATGAGAATAATTTTTCCATTGATGAACGAAATAATTTCAAAGAATACACCTTAGATGAATGGATTGGATCACTCCATCAATATGAACTTGAATTGAATAAAATAGATACTGAGGAGACAAAAATGGAAAATTGTAGCCTATAAATCATTGAATGTTGTATCTAATGACTCTTCTAATTCTAATCTATTGGATATTTTAAAAATAATATATGGCTCATATTGTGACTATATTCCCCAAATGGAGAAAAAAGATAGGATTCAAGAATCAGTTTAAAAGAAACCCTAAGAAAGAAAAATATATGGGAGATAAGAAAATTGATATGAATTATAATACTTCATATGTAAATCGTTATGATTAAAAAAATAAAAGAAATTTCAGACTTAATTTTCCAAAAATAATGAAAAAAGATAAATAAAAACAAGGGTAAAAGGGCTTGAACAGTATTTGTAAAAGTATAGATGAATCTGATTCCCATGAACAATTTAGAAATGAATATGAATATGATATCTTGTGCTTTATGGAATCAATGGGAAAGGTTGGTAATGAATGTTTTTATTCATTATATTCTGATTCGGAATTTGATTATGAGAACCCTATTTTTTTAATTAAATAATGAAATAGGAAGATTATGAAAAGATTGTTTAAAGCTGATGATTTATATAATAATACTAAAGAAAAAAAATGAGAATCATGTTTCTGAAACCAAAATACTTATGCAGCAGAATAAAATACTATGTAATACTACTACTTCTTCTTCTCATTCAAACATTTATGAAAATTTGGAATCTTCTCAAAATTTGAATCAAAGTTTTAAAAAGAAAGATTAAAGTTCTAAACAATGATTATCTGGTTCTATTCAAGGTCATAAAAAATATCCTAATATGATGCCTTTGATAATAACAGATAGAAATAAATACGTTTTTGGCTATGATATGAGATTACCCCAAATAAACAAATATTATTTTGTTTAAAATTAAAAATGGTTTTACTTCAAATGTTTCTTGTTATAAATGTGGCATGAAAGTTCACTAGGAATTTGATTGTTCTCTTATATCTTATCAATATTTGGGATTTACAAAAAAGAATATTTATATATCATTATTATTTATAGCATCAAAAAATACACATTTAAATTCTATTAGGGCACCTAGAAATTGTATAAATAATTCCAATGCAACTGATGTAGTGTGTGTACCAAAATTATTAATTAATTGTTTTTTTTGAAAAATTTCTTTGATATCTCAAGAATGATATATGGTACATGGTAAGTGGATTCTTTAAAAATATGATAGGAGACCCATAAATATTTACTACATACTACACATGTGATAGAGTAACTGTTACATTTGGAGACAATTTGAAATGCAACATAAATGGTTTTGGTCAAGATGGTATTTAAAATTATAAATTTACTTGCAATGTATTATGTATTGAAGGATTAAAACATAATTTCGTTAGTATTTTAAAAATATGTTATTTTATAATGGATATAAAATTTCAAAATGAGAAATGGTTAGTTTTTTAAGATTAATCATTATTATTTAATACTAATCAAAAATAGAATATTTATACAATTGTTTTTTCTGAAATAACTATTCAACATGTAAAGTGTTTAAATGTTTTATAGAATTAATTCATCCATTGTCATCGATGATTAGGTCATTTTAATTTCATATTGTTTCATAAGTTCTTAAAACAAGAAAATATGTTGCAAATTCATTCCTTAAAGAAAGAACAACTTCATGATTTTGACAGTTTTATGAAAGGGAAGCAACACAAATTTTTTTAGACCCATCAATCTGATAAGCACTAATAATCGTTAACGATTAGTACATCTTGATTTATTTGTCCATAATCAAATTTCCTTCCATGGTGAAAATAAATATAACTTAGTTATTGTGTTTGATTACAATAGATTTACTTGGGTATACTATCTTGATCATAAGATGATACATTTAAAAGATTCAATGATTTGGTAAATTAGTTAAAATAAAAAAGGTAGTATGATTATTTATTTTTTAATATTTATAAAGGAGGTAAATTCAATAATTTAGATTTTTAAAAATTATTGAAAATAATGTATATTCTCTTAATTTTTCATCACCTAGAACACCCCAACAAAATAGTATTTTAGAATGGAAAAATACGACTCTTATTGAAATGGTTCAAAATATATTAAGTAAATATAATTTTCCAAAATATTTTTGGGATGAGGAAATTTTTTTCTGCAGGATATATTTCAAATATTAATTTCATTATACCTTTTTTAAAAGATAACTCCTTATGAATTATTCAAAAAAAAAAGATCCTAAAATTTAATACATTAGAGTTTTTTGTTGTAGGGTTTTTATTTTAAATTAAAAGGATAATTTAGAAAAAATTGATGCTATGAGTGATTTGGGTATTTTTTTGGTTCTACTAATATTAATAAAGCTTATAGAGTGTACAATAGAAGAAATATGATTATTGGAGAATGTTTTCATGTTATGTTTGAGGAAAATAATATTAAAATAAATTACATTTCTAATTTTATTGCTAATGTGGTTAGTGAATTTAATTTTCATGAATAAATTCCCCCAGATAAGAATTAATCGATTGAGGGGGGAGAATACTCCTTAACCAGATCGAAAATCATGGATGATTCACAATGATCATCCAATTAAAAATATAATTTAAAATGTTGATTCTGGAGGTAAAACTAGAAATTCTATTTTAAAATTTTGTGCCAATTCTAATGTTATTTTTTATATTTTTATTTTTAATGTTAATAATGCTTTAAAATATGAAAACTGAGTTGTTTCTATGAAAGATAAATTAAATCAGTTCATTAGAAATAATGTTTGTTATTTGGTAGAATTACCTGATGATAAATAGATAATTGGAATAAAGTGGATTTTTAGAAACAAGCTTGATGGATCTGGATAGATTGTAAAAAATAAATAATGGTTTATTGTTGAAGGATATTGTAATGAATAAGATATAGACTATAAGGATTATTTATCACCTATTTTTGGGTTAAAGGAAACTGGAAATTGAATGGATTTGTTTCATTGTTTTAAATTATATCAAATGGATGTAAAAAGTGCTTCATAAATGGTTTTATAAACAAAGAAGTTTATGTTTCTCAACCCCCTTGTATTGAAATTGAAATTTTTCTTAACCATGTTTTTAAACTGTCTAAATCATTTTATGGTCTCAAACAAGCACCTCAAGCTTGATATGAAAAACAATCTATTTTTTTATAAAAATATGGTTTCAAGAAAGACTATATTGGTCAAAATCATTTTATTAAAATAACTAATAATGATATTTTTTTTCTTCAAATTTATATTGATGATATAGTATTTGGATCATCTTATGAAATTATCTATAATGAATTCTATTCTTTGATATCCTCTAAATTTGATATGAGTTGAATGGGAGAATTAAAATTCTTTCATTGAATTTTTATTTTTCAAAGAAAAGATCGAATTTTTATTAATCAGTCTTAGTGTGCTAAAGATTTAGATAAAACATTTATTCCTGATTGAGAAAAATCTATAAAAACTCCGATGGGTAGTATTTGTAAATTAGATATTGATGCTTATGGTAAATTTGTTGATTTTATAAATTATATAGGCAAGATAGGCATCTTTATATATTTAATTTCATATAAACCCGATATCATTTTTATTGTTTATTTATGTGATATATTTCAAGAATACTCTAAAGATATTCAAATTAAATCTTTAAAAAGAATAATTATATATATTAACACAACCATTGATTCTGTTTTATTTTATCTAAAATTTAACTATTTTGATTTAACATCATATTCTGATTCTAATTATGGATGGAATAGAATTAATAGAAAAATCACATCAGGTATGTGTCAGTTTCTTGGGAAAAAATTTATTTCCTGGCCCTCTATGAAACAACTATCTATTTCGTTATCTTCTACAAAATCTGATTATATATCTACTTCTAGTTGTTATGCACAAATCTTATAGATTAAGAAAATATTATCTGATTTTTGTGTTTATCTTGATAAACTACCTATTTATTGTGGTAATATTTTGACAATTTATATTTCTTTAAACCCCTTAGAACACTGTAGAGAAAATCATATTGAACATAGATTTCATTTTATATGAGATCATGTGGATAAGGGTGATATTGTTTTAAAATTTATACCTTCTAAAAGTCAGCTATTAGATACTTTTGCAATTCCTTTAAACTCTATTCAGTTTGAAAAAAAATAAATTTGAACATGTTATGTTGGAATTATAATTTTTAATGAATTTTTTATGGGGAGTATGTTTTCAATTTATTTATATTTATAAAAAGGGGATAAATAAATTGGTTTTAATTTTTTTAATTGTTGGGTTTGGGAGAGATAATTTTTGATTAAATGAGGAGAAATTAATGGGGATAAATCAATTGGTTTTAAATGATTTTTAAATTGGTTATAATTTTTCAAAAGTTTTTGTTAACTAATAAAAAAATAGGGGATATTTTCTTTGTATTTGTATTCTCTTTTAATTGAATAATTATTTGAATACATGTTTGATTATATGGGAGATATTTCTCCCATGTGCGTGTGTTTTTTTGTTCGATTACATGTAATTTTTTTATGAACCATTCTATATGTGGATGATTTGTTAAACTGAATTGTATGGATATCAAAAAAATTAACATGTCGGATAGATATGATATTTATATTCATTTTATTTTTTTATGAGAATGTTTCAAAATGAATTTTTATTACCCTAATTATTCAATTAAATTTCTTATCGAGTTTTAGAAACTCTATGACAAATAATTTTAAAACTTTTTAGTATCTATATTACTAAAAACATTTACAGATTTTAGATTCGCATGAAACATGATTCTATAGAAATCTAAAATTATTATATTGATTTCATTAGTTTACATTTATTTTTAAAAAGGTCATTTTAATAATGACTAAATTGGCTGAATTTATGCATAAATGTTTCATAACATCTATTTTTTAAAAAAAATTGGTTCTGTTGTTTAATGATATTTGGCATAGTTTATTTTGGAATTATTTAAATCTTGATTATTTGGAAATATAATATGTTTTTATACAAATAATTATTTTTGAAAAAAGTCTAACTCTACTTTTTAGATCTTTTAAAAATTCGTTGAAATTTGTTAAAGAATGTTGTCCAGTGTTTTACAAAGCATTAGAAACCCAACATTCACAATAGTGAAATGTATGGTTCATCAACCTTATGATACTATTTATAATCCATAAAATACATTACTATTCATGAATAGTGGAAATTATGGTTCATCAACCCTATATTACAGTTCATTATCCAGACGCTACGTTACTGTTCTTGAATAGTGGAAAGTATGGTTCATCAACGCTATTTTAATGTTCATCGTCTATAAGCTACATTACTATTTTTGAACAGTTGAATGTATATTTATTCAACCCAATGTTACTATTCATCATCCATATTCTACATTACAATTCAAGAATAGTGGGAAGTATGGTTCATACCCTACGGTACTATTTATTTTTGAAAGTATGGTTTATACGCTATATTACTATTCATTTTGAAAAGTATGGTGTATACACTACGTAACTAATCATTCCACAATGTATGGTTTATACCAAACATTACCATTCTTTAATATTTAAATGTATGGTTCATCAACAATACATTACTTTCATTCCAATGTTACTGTTCAATCATTTCTTTTTTTTAATTGGTTTTCAAAATATATATGTATTATATTAAAATGTTTTTTGATGGGGAAATTCTCATTTAACATAAGGATTATAATTGAATGGTTTTTAAATTTTTTGGTGGAATATTTAAGAGAGAGAAATTAATCATTTTTCAGAATCATTTTTCGATTAATTTATAGGTTCAGAATTTATTAAATTCAAATTTTTTATTTTACTTATGGATTGTGCTGGTAGTTTTGAAGAACTGTATTTTATAAATATAAAGAATAATGAATGGATTTAAATCGTTGTTTTAAATCATTCAAGGATACTATATTTATGGATATTTTTTGTAACAATTAATCAAATTATTGTGAATGATTATATGATAGATTTAATCTAAAGTCATAAAGAGGCAATGAATCTGTGATTTTTATGGAGATATTTATGAATTCCCTTAACTCAATTTAATTTTGAATATCCTTAGGAAGTGTAGATGATGAAATTACTAAATATTTACTCTATAAATATTTGTATATATATATCATTCTCTCTATAATGAAATAATACATATAATATCATGATAAAAAATTACAATACATGTGGGATAATATATTTGATACTCTCATTTTCAAAAATAAATGTATCGGGAAATTTGAACCTACTGTTCAATCTGTAATGTCCTACGGCACTCAATTTCATTAGCAAGAAGATTTATTAGGCATGGAATTAATTCTCATTCAACTAAAATTGCCATGATGAGATGAGCTGATCTAATCCCCGATAACCAAAATATTTGTTGTAAATATTTTTCTTTTCATTCATCTGGTTGTGAGTCTGTAACACTATTTCATATCTGTCACAAACACTCTACTTTTCTATTTACTTTTTCTCACACAAAACTATTATCTTTTTTTGTTTAATCAGGTTATGACTCCAGGATTATAAATATTGGATCAAATGGTTGTGAATCCCTACATCTAAAGTCATGACTTTTTGGGTTGTGGCTTCAACTATCTAAATTCAGGTCGTATGGGTTTTGACTCCTAATATAAAATCCAGTGTTGTGGTTATCTCTCCACTAAAAATGATTTTGTAATTGGGTTTTGAATCACCTATAAAAATCATTTCTTAGTGCACATGTACCTCTCAACGAGTAGATAGGTATAAGAATAGAGTTGGTCCACTTTACACTAAATGACTATAAAAACATCCTTAGGTTATTTAATTTTTCCACTACTTATTATATTTAATAATTAAATAAGATAAATAATTTAAATAATCAATTTATTTGATTAAAATTTTAATCGGTTATTTTCACCCTCCCACTAGACCATCCACCAAGAACTGTTCTAACCAAACACCCTCTAGAATATTTTTTCATATATTTAGTAGTACATGTAATGGATTCCTTGGAAATGAAAAAAATAAGTGCGAGCAGAAATTCTATGTATCAGTTCAGTATAACGAAAAATGTTTAGAATAATTGAATCATCATCAATAAGGAATGAACAATACGGCAAGGTAAATTTCATGACACATATTCCATTTAAAAAATTTCACTATAAATAATCAACATAGAAAGGTAAATATCTGAAAAATTTTCTATTTAATTAATAACATGACCATTATAACTGGATAATGCCAAGTCAATATATAAATGTAAATAACTAAAAACACATTTCATTTAATCAAAAAATAAAAAAATGAAATCCATCTAGATTGAATATCCCAGTGAAAATATAATGTATAATAATAACTATATTCTTAATAAAGGCTAATCTTAATTATTTATGTCATTTTCCAAGGTATATCATTCCACTAGAATTGAGAATTATCCACAAGATAGTTTAAAACTGATGGGTATACAGCCATTTAACAAAGTCTTTCCAACTGATTCCTCACATGAGACTACTGATCCATTGAAGGGATATATATAATTAGGCCCCACCCAAGTCTTCCATGTAAAAATGAATTCCTCATATAAAAAATAATATATATAATTCTAAAAAAATCTACCATATAATCAAATATATCTATTGAATAAGGAATACAAATTTATCAATATTTCCTAAAATGACATTCAATGTAGAAAAATATATGTAAAAATGACATATGTATTAGAAAATAAACATATAAATGATAAATTATATTGATATTTATTGGAAATGTAATATATTATGATTGTAGGAAAGTGAATATTTAAAGGAAAAATTATTGACTACATAAAAGACTCAACAAATTGAATTTCAATATTATCCTTGGAAATAAAATTTAATAAACCATCTCGATGGAGAATAATTTTGGTTTTAATAAAACATATGCCTAATTTAGAATATATAAAATTAATGGTTTATGTTAATTATGAATAGAAATACCATAAAAATATCATTAAAAATATTCTTGAGGATAATAAATATTTCATTTTTAAAATCACCTTTTATAACTAAAATTGTTCAAAACATCTTCCAAAAATAATTATTCTGAATAACCATTAAAACATACAATTTAAATTTAAAAACATTTCATTTGTCCAAATTTTTTGAAAATCCATTTACTCCATACATGTTAAAAAAAAAATTCCACTCTATTTTTTTGGTAAAATAAAAACATTTATTATTTTGAAAACATCATCAAGATTCCATTGATAATTTTTTTTACAGAGTAAAAATAGGTAAACTTATCTTTACTTAATTAATTTTAATATTTTAATAACATTTTTGAATTTTTTTAGAAAACATATTTCCGGGAAAAAAATATTTCTGACCAAAGAGATGAATGAAAGTAGATTTTATTAATAATATTTTTTCAATTATTTTATGTAAAAAGGAGAATAAAAATTGTACTATTACCAAAAAAATTCATGGATAAACAAAAGAAAATTTGTGATAACTCATAATTTAATAAAAATTCAATATATACATAGTCTTAAAATATCAATGATGATGAAGAAGTAATATAACCTAAGGAAAAGAAACTAAGCTACAAAATTCTTAACCAAATTTTAATAGTTAATTTAGATCCACATGGATAAAATAATTTAAATTAAAGAATAAAATAACATAAATTATAATTGAATCATTATATTAAATTACAAATTGGAAGATAATCCACCATATAATTAAATTATGTGCATAACATTACAGTATACCTCAATGAAAATAAATTGTGACAAAATCCTTTACCACATCCCTAATTTTGGAAGAACATGATTTAATATTCTTTATAGTAGTTTTAATAATTTTATAACATATTATAGAAACATATTAATATTTATTACATCATAAATTATCCTTTTATAATATATTATCACACTTTCATTCATAATTATTTTTTAATTTCATTTTTTAGGTTGTTAGTTTCCTGATTATATAATTAGTGTTTATTCATTAAAGGTCTATATCATGAGAATTTTACATAGTAATACCATATAAAAAATAATAATCATGTCATAATTATTTTATTTTTACATCAATTTTACTTTTAAAAACATCGATTAAAGTTGTTTAAAAAATTTATTATGATGAAATCATTGTGATGTTGGTTCATACATACACATGAGTAACATTTTCATTTTTCAATGATCTTTATAAAAATGAGGTAACTAATAATTTTCTATATATAATGATCATATTAGAATTTATATCATATTTTTAACGTAAAATATATATTATACATTTGGAGTGGTTATAAAAAGGAAGTCACATCACTCCATAAAGGCGGTAGTCAACACAGACACAAATCATGTTGTCATCCTTAAATGAGTGAAAAGGTATGAAATTAAATGATGTATTATCATTAAATATTGGTAAATAATTCATTCATATCATAATTATATCATTTATATCACATATTATTATCAAATATACCTTTATAACCTCTAATGTAAAGTGTTAGTGAATGATGAATCACATTACATCATGATGTGGAAGACCGCCACACACATGAGCGACATTATCGAATCACCTACGATATAAAAATTTAAAAAGGTATATTTGATATAATGAATCCATATGTAAAATTATATTATAAATTTCATCTAAAAACATTACATACATCCTCAAACCCTGCTATAATAAGAAGTAACAGAAAAAAATGACATCAGTTCACAATGAGGTAGTCCGTTATACACACGAACAATGATTTCCAAACCCATTTGATGGAAGTGGAGTCTGTTTTAGGTAATTAAATTACAATAAAAACATTTCAATATGTAGTTTATTCTGAGGATATTATATCATTATTGTTTAGTATTAATTCAAGGAGTTTTAAGAAAAAAGAAATAAAAATTTTCGTTGAAGAATGTTACCTCTTCTTTGGGTATCCTCTTTAGGTTTCCACCAAAACCATTCTAGGATATATTTAATCTGAAATATCAGGCATCTAGGATGATTTTAGGGAATTTCAAAATTTATTTAGGATCTTATTGAATAATAAAAAAGTTTTTGAGTGTGGAATGATGATAAGAGATGGGGTGTCCTTTTATGAATACATTGACTGGAACCTTTGTAATGTTTTGCTAGGATTCAGTCATTACAACATTTTTATAATTCCGAAAACCTCAAAAGTGGGACATTATAGATCCTAGAATAGGTAACGTGGAAATATTAATAGTTAATGGGTGTTTTATATATATTTAGATAATTTATAACCCTTATATTCTTAGTTTGACAATTGTTATGTCATATTTTAACTTAATTGCAATAATTAATTATTAATTATTTTCATATTAATTTTGAAAAAACATATGTTAAACATGTTATAAAATATAAATTACTTTTATTAAATATATGAAATCATTTTTTATAAATTTTATCCACATAATATGAAAATATTAATTTAAAATGAATCCCACAGACACGATGAGAAAGAAGGTTTTTATGTTAAAATGGTTACAATGTTTTTATATCAAAATTAAATGTGAAAATAATTACAGTGGAGTAAATTTTAATAAAAGATATATAATTTATCAAATTTCATACTCTATCTTGGATTTACCCTAAAGAGGTCACCAAAGTCGTTCAGTGACAAGGCCAAAAGGGTATTCCTGATCATCACGGGCTGACACAACTACCCAGGTATCAAATAAAACATGAGGGAACAATTTCTATAATTAAAAAAGTCATGAAGAAAACTATAATATAAATAAAAATTAAATGAAAATTCATAACCAAATAAGACTTAAGAAATTTAAAAGATTTTATTTTATATGGATTACAAAAAACCAAAATGGAAATAACAGAAAGTGAAACCAAAAATCCAACACAAACCACCACATGACATAGGAGTGAAACTCCCCCAATCCATCTCCACAATACCACACCAAGAGGACCTCTCTCAACCTAAATTTTTATCTCCAAAAACAATTACCCCTACCTATATCAAACATTACCATGTCAGCATACACCCAAGGGTGTAGCATGGAGTGAGATATTTCCCAGTATAATGCTATCCAAAATAGATTATATGACCAAAACATTAGATGATAAAAAAACATGCATATTTTATAACTAAAAGTGTTTTTAGATAAACATTAAGGAATGCCACTAATGAAAATAAAAATTAAAGTAATGAGACCTTAAATAAATACACCTTTTCTTTGAAGTAATGAATATTCCATATCATATGATGATGATAGGTGTAACAAAGCCAAAGTGAACTATTCATAGGAAAATCCTATAAGATCCTCTCATCTTAGTGAAATGTTTTATAGAATCACCGACCAACGTTTTTCTCATGCATGATCCTATAAAGAGGAGAAACATCTGAAATTCTAGTGGTCTCATATCATCATCCATATTTAGATACTATTGTCATCATCAGTACCACTAAGTGAAACCAGGCTATACCCACTTTTGAATCACTAGAATAGTAGTCCTAGACTGTCAAAAAGATTCCCAGACTTCCATTTATGTTCAAATAAGATTCACATGTAACATAACACATCACATTCATGTTTCTTTGAATAAAAAAGTAATTTCACAACAAAATCCACCACTTTCACAGTAAAACACATCTTAAAAAATAAAAGGCACACCAAAATCATTTCAAATCATGATTTTCATCACATTCATAATCTAATAAATCATATATAAACATCAAAAATCAATTCCAAGAATAACCTCATGGAGTTACAACAAGAAAACATTCAAAATCTTCTTTTTAAACCATACTCGCACTAAAACCTTCCCAAAATATTATTCGCATCAATCTAAAAATTTAATAAATCATTTACATAATTAATAACGAAATTTCAAGATGAAAAATAAGGATTTACCCCCAGAACATACTCAAATTCCCCTTGTTAATATCAAATGTACACTGAATCATTTTCCAAACACCATTCACATCATTTATAGAATTTAATAAATCACTAAAACATCTTAAAAAATTAACTTATAAACATAATAAAACATTTTCAATAAGAACTGTAAGAGTTTACCCTATAAATAATGGAAATTACCAGATTTAAAATATACATTAAAATCAAGGGAATCTAAAAAACACTCGAGAAAGGAAAAAATTCATCAATTAATGGTTAAGCAGGTAATCACATACCTCGGGTGGATAAAACCCACAAATTTAGTCATAATATCCAACTGCCCCCTAGCTGCACCTCATGAAACATAAATCTGACCTTAAATATTCAGATATAACCAAAATTACACATGATTAAAATCGTAAAAACATGCCCCTATACATTGGAAAACCCAATCCCCAATGAAGATAAAGCAAAAAAATATAATAGATGAAGTATTACCCATAAGAGAATAGTGTGCATCCACCAAAGGGATGGTGGTCGCACACAGGATATGAGGGTGTCAGTGGAGTCTTGCTCCTGAGAGGAGGGTGCCCGCAGGGTTGTGCAAGGGAGTGAGGATACTAGAGATGGGGTATGTGGGAGAGTGGATCTCTAGAGGGGATCCATGTCTAGGGAGGAGATGTAGGAGGGGGCTGGTCATGTGACCAAGAGAGGGGGGAGAAGGGGTAATGTGAGGGAGAAGGGGGGAAGAGGGATTAAGGGGAAGAGGGATAAGGGGGAAAGAAGAAGGGGGAGAAACCCTAAAAAATTACATAATAGTAATAATAATGGTAATAATAATAATAATATCACTATTATAATTCAAGAAATTATTTTAATTTAATTTTATTATTCATTTATTTTTTATTTATTTTGAACATCGGGCAGGCCGAATAGTGACCTAGGTGGAGCCGCACAGTTCCAAAAGCTTCTTCTACCCCTTTCAAGATTTTATAGAGCCTATGAACCCCCATTTCAAAATAAAAATAAAAAATATTAATGGGGACTCGACCAAAACCCCCACAAGAATATCCACATACATGAGAATAAAAAAATAAAATAACATCAAAGTTCAGGATTTGAAAATATATGTTACATTAAAAACAGTTGAAAATAAAATTAAGTATTATAAATAATTTAAATGAATATGTATTCTTCAATTATAATTCAGAATTTTTCAATACACATTGAAAAATGAAATATTTGACAAAAATCACAAAATTTCTTGCTAAAATAATTTTAATTTTCTTATTTAAAATATAATTTTAATTTTCTCAAATAATTATTATGAAAGTGGTAAAAATTAATTTCAAATTATCGTGACAAAGAGAGATCATTACATATTTTAGAGAAAATATTATTTTTCATAAAGCATTTACTTTTCATTTAAACAATTATTATTATATTTCTAAAGAATAAATCACCACAATTTTCAGATTTTTATTCGTACTATTCATTGTTTCTAGCTTAACGACTAGATTCTAAGGGTATACAATATCACAGTTCACATAGACTCATAGTTGTGTATTTTTTAAGAAATCAAAGGGATTAAATTTAATAAAATATATTATTGGGGTTATTTAACTTTAATGTTGTGTGTTTCATATGATAATGAATGAAAAAAATATTATTTTTAAATTTTAGGGTCTGATATTTTATCTACAGCAAAAAAAATTGTGTCCAATAAATTTTTACATGAACATGGAAATCAAGTGTTTTATATTTGAAAATACCATTATTGAATAACACAGAGAGTAAGATTATTCATAAATCATCCACTTAATAAGAGAGAAAAATTAGTATGAATTTCAACTAAATAACAGTAAAAATTGGTTTCTATATAAGAGAACCTTGGTAGAAAGTGATGTATGGAAACAGAATAAATGTGTAAATAATTATAGAGAGTTGTTGATTCATTAATCACAAGACATTTAATGATCAATTGAATGTTATTGGACTAAAAAAAATAAATCTAGGATGATTTAAAATACATTATAATCTATAAAATATGATTGTAGAAGATTACATTTTTGGTTCAATATCATTTTCATTAAGTACAATAATTTTTTATTGTCTAGAAATGTAATTTAATTTATATACATTATATGTGTCTATTTTATAAGAAACTTTTCATCCTTTTGTTTTTCTTTGATCAATTTCAAATTCCATCGTTACTCCAAGAAATGAATCTACAAAAAATGACATTCTTATCCCTAGAGAACTAAAATTAACTTTTAATGGATCATAAAATCCATAATATAGTGACAACTGTTTACGTATGTATCAAATTTTTATATAAAACCAATACGGTTATCACATGTTATACAATATTATTAATTAATCTCTAAAAAAAATAAACACTACCATTTTCCACATTAATATTAATTTATCTAATATTTTAACTAACAAATTACATCAACTAGAACATCGTGTAGTCCAGTTGTAGGAGGTAAACCATTATCATCTATTGGTTGTTAGTTAAAGCCCCATTTCTATAACATATGTGATGGGTATCACACAACATATGGGTTGGAATTTCTCTAAACAATATTTATATAATACCAATAACATTCCAAGTAAAATATAAAGAAAATACCTGAAGTGTTATTAATATGTAAATTAAGTTTCTACTATGGTTTTGAATAAAAAACAATTTTTCATATAGTCCTAAAATATTATTTTAATATTATTATAATATAATTAAAGATCATGTTAACCATAAATTTCATAATTACTCTAAAATTATGAATATAAAATGTAAAGGTGTTATTCCTTACATTAATTTTCTTTTAAACATATAAAAACCCAATGGGTTGTATTTCCATAAAATTGACCTAAAATATCCTTTACATTTGTAGACTCCCATTACATAAATCCTAATAGGGTTTTAAGACATTCAACTTATGATTGACCGTAATATCATAACCCATGATGGTATACATAAATATTGATTTAATAATAACATATGTGCCTATACATTTTTACATAGCCTATAGATGTTTCATTATTCTTATAACAAAAATACCACTTGTAATATACCTCAATAATTTAATTTTTTATTCTCAATAAAAAATAATACAGTTGTTTTATTTCCATATAGGTCCTTCCTTGGTTTAGGGTTTATCCTTTTGAATATTTCATTGACTAGGATAATTATAATATTCACCACAATTATTACAACAAACTATAAAGGGTTCCCTATGATGAGATTTAATTCCTCCCTCATATACATCATTTTCTTCATAAATTCATTGCTTTATGCCCTTATTTTAAGAACATAATGTATTTTACAATTCAAATGAGGCAATTTGATTGGTTCCTCCCTCCACATTTCATAAATTATGAAAATTTAGCTTTTTTCATCCATGGCCTCCATTACATGAGATCATATTGAACCTTACCCGTCTTTTACTTGGTTAGTACGGGAGTTTTTTAAGGTATGTTCAGTTAATTATACATTTGGAAAGATTATTAGGAATAATCCAAATATTTTTCCATCTATTGATCATTACATTTGATTTTTCATAGCCATCACTTTATCCTTCATGTTCAATATTAACTTGATCCATCGAGTTTCTACGAATAACTAAAACATGAAAGCATAGTGTGAGAAAAAATAATCGTTGTGGTAAAACTATAGAATCATTTATAGGGTTTATAATTGATGACATATTATTTTAAATATTATACACCTGCTTATTAGACTTGTTTATTCATTATAATCATATATTAAAATTTTTAATGATGGGTTTTAAAGAAAATGTGAATTATCCAACAAATATCCCTATGAGTGTCAAACCAGTTTTAGAGTAAGGCCCATTATCATGCACTAAGTGACCATTGGGTGAATTCAAATGTTCCAAGTTTAGATTTATTACCCATTAGTACCTATATTCCATAATCACCTCCAATTAAAGAATCTATAAAGAGATTCAGTTCTTGGAAAACCAAATAATTTATTCCTTACCATAATATTAGTTTGTTCTTCGATACTTATCCAAAATGTCTAGATTATGATTACGTTCCCTAATATATTTTTTTCCATAAATATAGTTCTGAATGATTCAACGAAAATTTATCTATTTCCAATTGAAATCACCCAGTCCCCATTATCTTGTGGATGTATGTTACCTTAATATATTGGCATAGGATACAATGAATCACATCCTGAAAGACAAATAAATTAATTTTCTTGGAGAAATAGAGACAAACACGAATCCCACATTACATTTGAATACTCAAATATAATGTTTTTCTATTACGATAATTATTTCCTCTATAATATTCTTTCATTCAATTTGTCATACTTTTAATGGATTACTGAAAATGGAAACAAACAAATGGTGATCTAAAATTCATGGTAAAGGTTAAGTACAATGGAAGCAATTTTGAGTAAATGAAGCATGAAAAATAAGTAATGAATATATGAAAAGGTAAATATAATAACCCACATTACATTTGAATAATTTTATAATAATATTCAATATAGTAAGGTAAATAAAAAATAACATGTTATTTAATAAATAACATGCCCATCATAACTAAATAAGGAATAATCAATATGGAAAAGTAAATAACTAAAAACAAATTCCATTTAAACAATTAAATATGAATGAAATGAATATATGTATAATTTATGATGGAAAATATCATGGATAATAAAATATGAATACTTAATAAAGGCGATGATCAATAATTAGATGTCAGGTTTTCTCAGAACATGATACCTTTACTATCATGATCTATCCACAAGAAATTTTAAAACTTATCGGTAGAAACCCATTTAACTAAGGATAGACAAATGAACCATCCCATGTGACTAATTATGCATCATGTGACTATATATAACCTATCCCCAACTATTTAATTCATTTCCAAAGAGATTATTACGTATAGAAAAAACAATTTAATTCATAAACAATGTTCCTTATCATCAAATGTCTGAATTGGATCATGAGTGACGATTTATCAAATATTCCTCAAATTACATTCAATATAAAACATCACACATTGAAATGATGTATTTTTTAAAAAATTAATATATCCATGAAAAAAATATGTTCTTTTACGGTAAATTTAGAGTATGATGATCTCAGGAAGCTAAACATTTAAAGGGAATGTTAATGACTACAAAAATAATTCTAGGAAGTGAATATCAATAATATCAATGGTCAAATTAATCATAGACCATAAATATGGATAATAAGTTTGGTATAAGTACAAAATATCCACTAAATAGTTTTTAAAAAATTAATGGTTATTTTCCTTGAGGAATATAAATAAAATGAAAATATCTTTAAAATCATTAATGAAAAATATATTATCTTCATTTGAATATAACATATTAATACTAAAATATCAATAAAAATTTTGGAAATAGTTTTTATTGAATATGAATACTAAATAATGTATAATATGGTGTAAAAAGTTTGAGTAGTCATGACGGATACAAATTATGTTCCTTCTATACATGTTAAAATAGAGAATCCATTCAATATTTAAATTAAATCCAAATAGGCACATTTTTTAAAATTTAAGGATGATTTCAATATATTTTTTAAAAAAGGTTAAATTTCATATATATGTATTTAATAAATACTTTTTTAATGGATAAAAACATTTTTATGGGCTATTTAGAAAATATAGTTTTATATGAAGACAAATTTCTGACCCAAGAAATAACTTGGGACGGGTTTTATTAAAAACATTTTTTCAATTATTTTCAGTAACATAGAGTTGAAAAATAGTATAATTAAATGAAAAAATATTGAATAAACATAGTATAGGAAAATAAAATGGTTTTATTATACAATGATTCAATGGTTTCCATTAACTCAAATTCATGAATAAACAATCTCGATTAGAATGAGATTGTGAAATAAACCATTAAAATGGACATAACATTTAAAAGATAATTAATCAACGAATAGATTATGTGTATCAATAGTAAATCACCAAAAGAAATGAAATGCAAGATAAGATAAATAAAATTCGTTTTAAACATAATATTATAATATCGAAGATGATGAAGAACTAATATAACCCAATAAAAAGAAAACAGAGTTATAAAATTCATTACGAATTGGTAATGCTTTATTCAAATCCACTTGAATGAAATAATTAATATTGAAACATAAAATAGAATAAATTATTAATGAATCGTGATATAACATGTTAGAGTTCATTTATATACACCATATAAACGAAATGTTTATGCATAGCATTATAATATGCCTCAATGAACAAAAATTGAGATGAAACCCAGAAATTCACACTTCTTTTTGGTTTAACATAAATTTACATCACAGATAGTTGTGTTAAAAATATTATTAACATATTTTAGAACCATACTAATATTTATATTATCAAACAAGATCTATTTATAATATCTTATCACATCTTTGTTAGTAATCATTCATTATTTTCATTCTTACAGGTGTTAATTTCCTTGTTCTCTCACATATGTATTATCAAGAAAGATCAAGTTCATGTGATTATTATATAGTTAATTAATATAAAAAATTGTAATAATGAAATAGTTATCATATTTTTACATCAATTATACTTATGAATCAAATCATAAGATATAGGTATGAGAAATGAAGTATGTTACAATCATAGAGATGGTAGGTCTTGTATATGCATGAGTAACATTTCAATTTTTCAAATATAATTATAAAAAGTAGATAAGTAATATTTTATCATTAAATAATTATCATAATATCTTATATACCATATTATAAATTTATATTTATCATCCATGCGGTTTTGTGATGATGAGACAACCACATCGATGCATGAAGATGGTAGTCCACGCTAACATGAAAGATGTTATTACTGTTATGTGAGAGAATTGGTAAGAAATAAAATGATAGATTATATTAAAAAAAGGTTAAATATGTCCTTAATATAATAATAACTTCATTTATATCACATAATATAATTAAATATATCCTTATTAGATTCCATGAAATGCATTAGTGGAAGACAAATCACATCACTTCGCGAGGAGGTAGTCTAACGTACACCCGAGCAATGTAATTATATCCCCTATTGGATGTAAAATAATAAAGTTGTATTTAATATATCTAATACAAATGTATGATTATTTTATAAATTTTATATTTATTTTATTTATATCAAGAATATTACCTAACCATTATATTTTGTAACAAGAAAAATTAATGATATCAGTTTGCGAGGTGGTAGTCCTCTTTACACAAAAATGATTATCTTATAAACCATTTGATGGGAGTGGAGGTGGTTTTAGGTAATTAAAATAACAGAACCAAATATATTTATATATATGATATTGAGGATAGTTAGTTGGGGTTTGAATTAGTGGTAAGCACCCTAGAATCCTACATGAAAAATGGGGGTTCAAAACCCATTGGGTGAAACCATTGAACCAGTATTGTAGTGGACTCTAGAAGTGGTGAATATAGAAATGGAGGACACTCTAGCAGAGGAAGGTCACTGTAGTAGTGGTAGGGAACTGTTGTAGTGGTTGGAACTGTGTCGTACAATTGTAGTAGATACTGTAGCAATACTATTCATAGAATTATCCTTCAGTCAAAAAATTAGGTCTATGGGCCATGTAAGGGGCTAAATTCCCATTGGACCTTTGGGATATGTAATGTGTCTCCCTCTACCAAATTAAAGAGGTATTTTATTTGATTTAATAATAAATGAGTCTTCGCCTCTAACCTTTTAAAAAAAGATACTAGGGATATTATTTCATAATACTTTAGTAAAACATTAATTTGGTGGAGGAAGAAAAAATATAAAAATGGTTATTGAAGAACGTTACATATCATTCATGTATCCAACATGGGATTATACCAAAGCCTCATTGGGCTGGAAATAATACCAAAATAAGGCTTCCTATTATAGGTAATAACATTTGGGAAATGATTTTTGAATGGAATTTCTCATCCAAATTATTGTGAAGGTTAGGAGAAGAAAGAAGATTTTGTGTCCTTTTATAAGCGAGGTGAGTCAAACAGTTGTAATATTTTTTAAGTGATTCAAACGTACGAATGGTTATATCATTCAAAAAGCATCCAAAATGGTTCATTATCGAACATATAAGATATTGTTTAAAAATAAACACATCTAATTTGTGTCAAACTGGTTGGAAGGTCATTTTTAACCTAAACTTCTATGTTTAACACCCATTAAATCCATTTTAAATTTAACCTCTATAATTACTTTTTATTCCTTTCAAAAGTCATTCTGGTAAAAAATTATGTTGACCGTATTATGAAATAAAAAATATTTTAAATAAAATCATATAATATATTTTTAAAAATTAATTCACATATGTGGAGTATTTTTATTTAATATTATTCCAATAGACGTGATGAGAAAGTAGGTTTTTGGTGGAAAATAGTAAAAATATTACAATGTTTTTACATCAAAATTCATGATGAAAATAGTTTATTAATTTAAATAGTAGAATAGAACTGTGTTATGATGATAATGAGAGGAAATATTTTGAATTTCAATTGGGATATCATATTTTCATGAAATTAACTCCATTAAAGGGTGTAAAAAGGATTAGTAAGAATGTAAAATTGAGCCTTGGGTAAATCAAGACCTAAGAAGTTTTGAAATGGATTAAATATATGGATTACCAATTTGAAATGAAGCCAATTCTCAACAAATTACATGATTTGTTCTATATATTATGGTTAAGGAAGTACATGCTATACTAAATGCATGTGTTCCACAATGAAAAAATGTAGTTTGAACTGAATATATCTTACTGTGAAGAGATCGTCAGGATTATTAACTCCAAAGGGAATGTAAAAAGTAATTTGAAGTCTAGAATGGTAATGATCCTTTTTTGAAATTCAAAAATGGAGGAATATATGTCGGAACCATCGAAAGATAGGATGAAAACCAACATAATTTGTTTATAAGATAATATCTATAATAAATTACTACAATTAAAATTTTGTAAGTGGGAATAATGTAACCCTAAATACACATTTTTGTAAGTGGACATTATATTTTTATAAAATAATAATAAATTTTAAATTCTATTATTTACTTAAAAAAAACTCTAATTTGATAACATGAATATTTATTATGACCTTACATGGAAAAAATAATCCTAAAAATATTATTTAAAATTTTCAGTTAGAAATAAGATTTTATTAATAATAAAAAATTTATATTTAAATATTTTCCTTTTAATTTATAATATTTTATTATTATATACGAAATTAAAAAAGATTTTACAATAAATTTTATATAGATAATGATAGCATCATTTGAAGGTAAAAACTGATATCTTCCAAAAAATACTTTTTAAAAAATAAAGTATAATGTTTTCCCATTATAATTATTTAACAAAATATTTAATGATAAATGATTTAAATGAAATTTAGAGATTATATATCAAACTATATTAAATTAAATCCATGTTATTATAATAACTATGTTTATATTTAATATTATCTTATCTTATGATTTAAAATTCATATAATAAAAAATTGTTCTTCCACACTATTTTTGGATCTGTCCATAAACTAAATTCTAAAAATTTTATATTTTAATGTGATAAAATGTTTTCAATAACTTTATTCTTCATAATTAATATTATTTAATAATTTCAAAATATTTTTTTGTCATAATGGATTGTAAAATAAATAAAATTACTTACACGAGTTACAGTGAAAATGAGGGTTTTGTTAATTATATTCCCTTATGTAAAAATTAATATTCAATATAGAAAGTATTCTTATCTGATAAATTAGATAAAACAGTTAAAATTTGTGGTTAAAATTACTTGAATAATTATAATTGTATTTTAGTCATCATGTCAAATTATCAATCATAAAAAACTTGTTACATTAGTGAAAACTAAAATAGAAAAAGTGGGTATCCTTTGAGAAAAATTGAATAATATTTTCAATATAGTTTCTTCATAGTGGTGTAGGTAATTTTTGACATTAGAATCGTTAAAATCCTAATTTATCCATTTTGGAGGCACTTGGGTTGATAGTGACTTCCTATAATTGGATAGTTTCGAGTATTTACAAAAATGACTTTCCTTAATTATAAAAGGGTTCCTCCTCCCATATATTAGTCTCACCAATAAATCCATTAAGATAAACCATAACCTATAATATCTCTGAAATTTAATTATTCACATTTTTGAGCTGATGGTATTACCATAATAATAACCTAGGGGTCCATAATAAAAGATCCCAAAGAGGATCTTTTAAGAGAAGGTAATTGTCTTCACCATGCACATTATTTTTACGACCACTTTTTCTTCTTTAAATTATTCCTTGTGAAAATAAATATAATTACACCATAATATCACTTGTAATATGATCTTATTCAATTTATGAAATAATATTTATTCATCTCCTTGACATCAAATTGGAAATTTAGACATCCCTCATGTATACTGAGGATTACCTCCTCGGGAACCGATTTAATTTTTTTTCATCACAGACTCATATGGGTAGTCATAGTAAATGAAATAATGAATAGATTTGATACATATTTCATGTTTTTAATTATATAAAATTAATTTATCTTCCATATTCAGAGCCTTTTACCATTTTATGTATTATTATCATAGCTCTTACATACACACGGCCTATTATCTATATGATGTTATGTGATTTATTTTCAATGTATGAAACTATATAGTGGTTCTAAAAAGTTATATAATGAATTAATGTAATATTTATATCATTAAAATAATTCTTGAGATTATGGATCTATATCATTGTATAAGAAAAAAACTTATGTGAAAAACATGTAAGATAAAATGAAGTTATTAACACGTAATACAATGTTAATAATGAAATGTTATTAACAAATTGGTGATAATATTTTATAAAAGAATAATATAATATATTATAAATATGAATATGGTTCTATAATAAATTATTAAAAATTTGAAAACCATTATTTTTTATTTAAACAACATTCTACAAAATTGAAATGTGTGGGAAGGGATGATGTCTTAATTTAATCTCCATAGAGATATAATTTTTATTATTATCTAATTCAAATTCATGTTGTATATATAATTTCATTTATATATTCAAAAATAATAACTATTTATTCATTATTATTCCATTTCTAATTAAATTCTATCATTTCATGGTGTTACAATTTAAATGTTACCAAGGAGGTAATAATCAATTTTATAGGCTACCATTTTTTGGGAAATATTTTTTAAAGAATATAATCCTTTATACAATAAATAAACCAATAATTTTTCTATCCACAAGGTATTTATGAAATTTTCATATTTTCAACATAATATTTACTCTATTTTTAATTTTACCATATTAGTAAATTTTTAAAAGAAAAACCAATTCATTTTTTTTAATCATTTATATTGTTCACCATGTTGTTTTTTTCATAATTATATTACATATGTCATTTTATTTACTTTAATGATTTATTATAAGAATTTAATGTTATCCTTTAAAAAAAGTGTTTAAAGAATTATTATAATGTATTTCAGATGGGTTTTTAGGGATTTCCTTAAAAAAAGTCAGAAGGAATGTTTTTAATGCATACGATGATAACAAAATATCCAACCATCATAAATATTTTACAAAATTACCTTCTTTTAAACCTTTTCAATGGTTTTACAAAGAAACATGTTTATGAAATACTATATCAACATTTCTCTTCAATTTCCCTTATTCTTCTAAAAATCATGGCTTTATTACAATACACATATTCCGGATGATTCAATGGTTATCACTAGTCTCTTAGAAATATTCTAGTCATTGAAATTGTCTTGAATGATTTAATTTATTATCATATTCTAAATTATTTATTTCAAACATAACATTATTTTTAATGAATATTTTTTATGAATTAAATTTATCCTTTAACATATGAGGAATTCATTGGACAATTATTGATTGGTGGGGCTTGGTTATAGATTTCCCCTGGATGCAATGACATGACAAATGAGACAATTGAGTTGAAAAAATTAAATGTGGGTTTACCAAAGGTTTTGAACAAAGTATAATGTATTTGTGGTATAGATATCATGAAAACTAATATAATGAAATCCATTAATATTAATTTCCGTTATTTATATTTACATTATTATTATCCATATTACTATTACATTGATTTTATCCATGCGACTATTACATTTATATTATACATGGACTCATTCAAACATAATTTATTTATTAAATCACATGTTTTTTTTAGTTTTCTACCTCCCCATATTGATTATGACTTATTTAATAATTATGGATACCATTCTACATAACACATATAAAGAATCTAATATCACTATTATTTTATTTCATTTTAGAAGGATATGAAAAAAAATTAATTGAATGATTTTATTTATGTTGAATTTTTTCTTTAATAATGTTTTATATATTACCTAATGTATCATGGGTATCATGTATGTATTTCATTATACAATATTACTAAATTTATGGTTCTACTGGGATTTTTCCCTTATATATATTCCAATATAACAAATTAACCACTAAATCTGGCTTTATAGGATTTTCGTAGTTATAGTGTGACACCAAAATTGATCCACTAATAATAATACCACCATTACTATTCTATTTGAAGATCATGAAAACAAAGTGAACTATTGTAATATTTCAATCCTTTATCGTCTTATATACTTGACTGATGCATTTGATGTTTCATAAAATTCCACAAAATTAGAATTCAATTTTCCTCTTCTTCTTAAATTGGAACTTCCCTTTTGATGTTTTTTGACATTTCTGAACACTATGAGAACCTGAATGAATATACTCCATTTACCACACAAATCCTAGATTTATCATACTTAATCTCATTTTCCTATTAATTATTCTTATATTTATATTCAATTTATCAATATTTTATTAACTTATATAGGTAGTAATCATCCTTAATATTTTTTAGATATTGTTATATATTATTCCACGATTAAATGTTCTTATCGACGATGGATGTGAAAATGATATCATCATCCATATTGATATGGTATTTCTATATTTATTGTAATATGTATTTAATATAATAGAATTTTTAAAATATAGAATTATTACCTAACATTTTATGTTAAATAAAATCTCTTACTATGTATTTATTTTTTCCCATATCATTAGTGATATGATTTTGTTCCAAAACATATTGTATCTTTTATTATTTAGAATATTCTTATATGTGTTGAAGAGGACATTGACCTTGTCATTTAGTATGTGTCATAAACACATGATATCCTCAATATCCAATTTTTATGAGTGAGAAATAAGAATTTTGTAATCTCTAGATGTGTGGGGCTTTAGATTTGGGAGTATATAGATAACAATTAGATTTCCATTAAGAAAGAGAATCGACTTTTTTCCCTCTTCAAATTATTTCCATCATATTTCTCCTCCTTAATTATATTTTAAAAAATCATTATATCCCTAAATAAAGGTGTATAGTATTATTATTATCAGGGACATTGAAGGATAATTCATATAAACATTACTTTTTAGGGTATTATATGGTTATGATGGTGGAAACTTACATTGTCCCTCTTATTAAGAGTAAATTCACACCCAAAAAATCCGTAATATTATGGGTTGATGGAAAACCCCATTCAAGATACAATTGTGGATCAATACTAAAAAAATTAATTTTTTGGAATATATACCTTGAAAAATTAATTAAAACAAGATAGTGGTATTGTATTTTATTTTTGTACACCAACAAAATTCGTTTAGTTCTTATTGAAGTATTTTATAAGAATATCCATATATATAAATGAATCGAGTGTTGAGAGTGATTGGAATTCATTTTCCTATATAATGGGGACTCAATTTTATAGGCATGTAAGTAAAAATTTTGATAAGACAACATATCCTTTGAAATAGTGTTTGTACACTTCCATGAAAGGTATGTATTGCCTAGATTTAATCTTCTCCATTATATCACAATAGATTAAATAAATGGGCTAGATCGTGCTTGCAAGAAAACAAAACTTCTATGACAAATAATATAATTTTATATACTAATCCATTTTAAAATAAATGAATCTTAAAAAAATTCTTATAAAAACAAGACAAAATAATTAATATTTTAAAAACATTAAAAAAATATAACATTATCGTGTTTTATTGAACCATCTCTTTAAATTTCATATTATGATTTTTTATTGATATACCATATTAAATCATATTTCAATATATCACAATAGAATAAGTGAATTATGCATAAAAAAATTTCATTTTTTAGAGGCTTCTCACATTGGATTATGTTTTTGGTGCCATATAACAATAAGGTGCAAATAGTATGTCTTGCATACAATTAACTCATGTCCAAATAAGAAAAGGAAGATTACTCTTGAATTTATGATCTTATGTGACATTAATGGGTTTAAATTATTTATACAATTATTTTAAATACCCATTAATTATATATCGATGATGAAACAGAATCCCAGTAGTTTTTTGAATTTGATGAGAGTTGAACCTCAAGAAGAAAAGGATCTCATGTTATAATAAAATAAATTAATATTCTACCCTGGAAATGTTTATTTTATTAAAATAATATAGTATAAAAATATAGATGAAATCATTTCATACCTTTATAATCTATCTTGAATACCATTCTAGTGAACAATATAAAATCATATTTATGTGGAGTAGGGATCCAAATTGAAATTTTTGAAGATCATCTTCTTTGGTGTGTTTAATGGTTTAGGGTTTGAAGAGTGGGAAATAAATTTTCCACTGGTTATTTGAGAATGTATTTATTTGATTGTGTATGTAAAAATCTATATGGAATGCCTCATTATGATTTGAATCATTAATAAAAATAAATATAAATTCATGATTTGATGAATAATATTTTGTATTCAGGAGTGAATATGATTATCAAGGAATGGGTTGATGTAGTGGAGGCCATTGTTAAGTCAATAAGTATCCTTATGAATATTCCATTCCTTTATGTTTTGAAAATAAAAAACACATTTCTTAAGAAATATTATCTTTATCTAAGAATTATTTTCATAAGGAACAATTCCTTTCTCTAAGACATGTTTTATCCTTACCCTAGATTTTCAATGTATTATTTAATTTTTTCTCTATCCAAGTCTAATAATATTTTTTTTAAGCCCAAAAATTGTAAATTTACGTTATTTTGAACCTCACAGTTCCATATAATCTGATTTCCCAATAATTATGACTCCAATTTCCCTAGATTTGTTAATATGATTTTCTCTAAAATCAAACTTAGATATCATCTAAAATCAGAATCTGATTTGTCCTGAATGGAGACACGTATTTCATCAGAAATCATACTCCAATTTCATCTAAAATTAGACTCTAATTTCTTCAAAAATAATATTCCCAATTCTCTAGAAATCAAACTCCAAACTCTCATTTTTCTATACTCATAGATTTTCATAAATTATATTACCAATTTATCATAAATTAGATTTTGAACTTATCATAAATCAAATTCCAGGTTCTTTAAAATTCATCGTCCAAATATCTATTTTTAAATAATACAATTTTTTATATTTTTTTACTCCAATTCTCAATTTTTTAAGAATCCGGTATATAATTTTCATTTGGTTACCTCATTTCCATAAAGTAAAATTTAATATTATTGGTTCCTAAACATGTTAATGATTTTTAAGCTTAGAAATGTTTTTCTTATGTTTTTTTGTATCTTACACATGGAAATGATTACCAAGATTTCGTACATGAAACGATGTGGTATAATCTATTTTTGACTAACTATTGGCTAAGGGGCATGTGTTTAGGTCCCTACAAAATTCAAGGCGAAATATGACTGTTGGAGGAGGAGATGACCATTGAGATATTTTCCTATAAATACATCATTCATTTGATGAATTCAAAACATCTTTGAGATTTTTTTTTCTGATTTCTAGAGAGACTCTCATGATTTTTGTGATCTAGGAACATCTTGTCTAGCTATGAAAAACTTTCACATTATATCTAGTGTGATTCTTATTAGCTGATCGATTGATGGATTTTAGGGATTGGAACACAGAGGTGCTGACTACCATAATGTTTAAGGGATTTCATGCATTGAAAGAAAGACTCTGATACTCATATCAAGGGATTAACCTACTATGGGTAAGACCATATTTCTTTATTATATAAATCAAGGGACCTTTTATCAAGGTTTATGGATACCGTTCCCTTTTGGTTAAAATATTTTATACTTTTTTTCATGAATTTGTTAACTGTTTTTATTTCCGCATTAATTTTGTTAAAGAATGAACATATAACTTCCTTATACATTATTATACTTGTATATTCTAATAAATAAGATTCCATGTGCTTTATGGTCGAATATTTCTCTAAGTAATATTGTTTTATGTTTCTTTATTTTATCCATGTTTTCGGATCCTATCCAAGATTGTTTCGTTGTTAAGAACTAAATAGGGTTTGTGAATCCATGTGGTTAAACATTTTTAAACCTAGATTTTCATAAGGAAAAAATAAAAGTATTTAAACGTACCATTGACCCCCCCACTGGTAATTGAGAATCTATACCTATATTTCAATCCTACAGTTGGTGTCAGATGAGCTCTATGCAATACTTATACAAGCATATAAGTTTTCTTGCTCAAATTTTCTTTCATAACATTACTAGTTCATGTTTTTATCACTTTTTTTTAAAATCATTTATTACTAATACTTTTAGTGGAAATGATATTTTCTATTAGAATATAACGAATGAACCTTAGTTTTATAGACAATTTAAATCCTACCAGACCAGAATTTTTTATAGTAAGGATTATGAGTATATTATATATTGAATGAAGACCTTTTTTATTAACCTTAGAGTGGGTAACTTTTTCTTGCTCACTAGTGAATACAAGACTTCTATCAATGAAAACAAAATAGTCAATAGTTAGGAATAATAAAAACATCAACTAAACTAAAAGGTGTTCAATAATCATTCATAATCCATGACATTGAATATCTACATTCAAATATCATCTCTTAAAGATTCCAATAACATCTAGATGAAACTTGAAGTTACAGAACTTGGAACCTCAAATGTTATAGAAATAAGAAGTGAGATGTTAATAGTTGAATACCATGGATTTTTATTTCCTTATAGAGAACTAGTTTGCAATGTGCAATAAATATTTATGCCTATCGTCAACAGTCTTCAATCTATGGGAGAAAAAGACATGATGAAGAATTTATTATGGACTAGATAATAGATATTATTCCCAATGACTGTAAATCTAGAAGGACATCTATTGATTAGAATAGAAATGTATCTAAAATTAAATGTGATGAGTTATTTGGAAGTATCCTTCTTTATAAAACAAGAATGAAGAGATATTCATACATTAATAAGAATAATAATGGTAATGGAAGAATTTATTTCACTACTACATCTAAATCCAAGACTCTGGAATGGGTAACTAGATCAAATGTTATGCAAGATGTTGCAATATCTAAATTGAGTGATAGTGATCAGATTGATAATTAACTATCTAATCTTTCTTGAAGGATGAAAAAGATTGTGGAATGAAATATTTTCAGTATAGATATAAAAATAATGATAGAAAGGAGAATAGAAATTATTAAGTAACATGATATGAATGTAAAAGGGTGGGACATATTTGACCTGATTTTCCTATGCTTAAGAGAATATGCAGAATGGATAAGAATTCTAAAAGGAATAGAAATAAGTTATATAATTATAAGGCTAAGAATCTTTTGAAAGAAAATGACACTTGGACTGATAGTAGTGGTTACTCTTCAGATAAGTCCTCATAATATTAATCTACTAGTCAGAAGAATATTTATCTTATAGCCTAGATTACCTATTGAAAATCATTCTCTTATGAATAATGTATCCAATTATGTAGCTTTAACCAATATGTTTTTAAATAAAAATTATCCAAGTGAAAAATATTACTAGTCTTCATATGATGAATCTTAATCATCCTTGGTTAATACCTTACCTCCAATTGATGAAGTCTCTAGATTTTCTAAATTACCTGAGAATGAGAACTGTATGATTAAAAAGAATTTTAAGAAATAAAATTCAAGAATTTCTATTTTAATAAAGGAAATAACATATCTATCTATATATCATTAGAAGAAAACTCATTATTTTTAAAATGTTCTAAAAAATAATAAGAATGTTATTGTTGAGAAGGATAAGTATTCTAAGGATATTGAAAATGTTATTACTAAGAAAAATGTTTTAGATAATAACATAAACTCTATGAATAATGAATATGAGGATAATAATTGAGTCATCAGACAATTTTTTTTAATATTTTACATAAAGAATCATTGAACAAATTTTACTTTTGGAAGTAAAGAATTTGATAAAATGTATACATAACTTCTAACTCTTAGGAATTGTTTTGGATTTAGTTATTCTTTCTCAAAACATATATTTATTCACAACTATTTTGTTCTCCAAATTGATCTTTTATTCCCTAACTGTAAATGTAGTGGACATTGGGAGAAAAATTGTACATTAAATAAAACAAAATCCTTTGGTTTTCCTAAATCATAATTTTCTAAGAAAATGTGGACACCTATGATTTTACTTTCAATAAATTCTGGATCCAATACTATTATGTATTCTGAAATTCTCTATATATTATTTTCATAAAAATAAATAAATTACCAAAAACAACATGTGGTACATGGATAGTGGATGTTTACAAAACATGACTAGTAAGAAAACCCTCTTTGAAATGATTATCAATATGGGTGGAGGAAAATTAACTTTTAAATGTAATGCTTAGGGAAAAAATTATTTAATTGGTATCATTGTTCTTCTTGGAAAAGAATAAATTTCAAATATTTTATATGATAAAGATATTATGAACAACTTTATAATCATAATCCAATTTTGTGATGAAGGTTACTTTATGACTTTTGGGAATGATAAATTTCTAATACACAATTCCAAGGAAGAGTTTATTCTCTCTAGCCACAGGCATGAGAATATTTATTCACTGAATATAGAAGACCATAAGATCCAAGAACTATATTGACTTAGTGCGTTGGAAGATCATTCATGGTTATGGAATAGAAGTCTTGGACATTTTGACATTACAAATATTTGAAAACACTATATGAGGAGACTTTTTATGGATCAACCGGGGCTTAAATGGGATTTTTCAAAATATTGTGATTCTTTCCAATATGTCATGCAACATAAATAAAGCTTTAAGTCAATTAGTGAAGTATCGACTTCTAATTCACTGCATATTTTTTATATGTATCTATTTGGTCCAACACAAAAAATATGTATTGGAGTAAAATACTATATATTCTTTTTCGTTGACTATTACACAAGATTTACTGGGGTCTATTTTCTAGCAATGAAATATGAATCCATTTCTTATTTTTAATATTTTTTAGAAAAAGGTAATATTGAGAAAAACTATACATTAATCACTATTCATAATGATCTTGGGGGAGAATTTAAAAATTTATATATTGAAACATTTTGTAGTAAAAAAGGAATTACTCATAACTTATCAGATCCAAGAACTCCACTACAAAATGGAGTTGTGAAACAAAGAAATTGAATTCTTCAAGAGATAAAGATAACAATGTTGAATGAATATTATATTAGAAAACTCTTTTGAGATGAAGATATAACTAAAACTTGTTATATTATAAATCGAGTTTTAATTAGACCATTTCTTAATATAACACCTTATCAATAGTTTACTAGTCGAAAACCTAAAGTTTCTTACTTCATTGTGTTTGTATGAAATGTTTTCATCGTGAATAATTAATATAACTTACATAAATTCAGTCCCAAATTCGTTGATGGAATTTTCATGGACTAATCCATTACATCTATGTCTTATAGAGTTTTTAACATTAAATCATGGATTATTGAAGAAACAATGCATGTTAAATTTGAGGAAACAGATCCCTTTGTTTGTAAATAACCCCAAGATACATCTTCAGATATTTTTTAAAAAACTAAAAACTTTGATGGATGATTCTTGTAAAATGTAAAATATTAATGAATATGATTTTAATGTATTTAACCCAAATTATTTTTCCCTTCGGTTGATGACCAAGTTTTATAATACCAAACACAATTGTTTTTCATGAATCATCCTAGTGATAGTATCATTGGTGATGTAAGTCAAATTTTACGAACTAGATGTTTCTTAAGAAATGAAGTAGAATAAATAGTATTTTTTCCCTAATTAAATCCTAAAAGAACTAAAGAAGAATTAATTGATGATAATTGGATTAAAGCTATACCAGATGAACTAATTGATTTCGAAAGGAACAAAGTCTGGACATTGGTTGAAAGACCTAAAGGAACTTATATAATTAGTGTAAGATGTGTCTACAGAAATAAATGTGATGAAATTAGAATCATTATAAGAAATAAATAAAGGATAGTTATTAAATTTTATAATGAACATGAAGGAAAAAACTATTTAGAAACCTATGATCCAATAGCTAGACATGAATCTATTCATATTTTACAAGCCTTGGTAGCATTTTTCAATTTTAAACACTTTAAAAATGGATGTGAAGTGTTATTTACTTAAAATATATGTTCAAGTGTAAGTTAATGTTTAACAACCTCATTATTTTGAGGAAGAAACCATCCTAAACATGTTTTCAAACATATCAAAGCTTTATATGGGCATAAAAAGCCCCAGGAGCCTGGTATGAGAGACTAACAAGATTCTTATTACAAAATAATCATGTTATGGGAACAGCTGATCTATAAATTTATAGAAATAAAGATAAGAAATATGTTTTTAATTTTCAAATTTATGTTGATAAAATTATATTTTGATAAACTCGGTAATCCTTAATGGATTCATTTGAGAATATCATGAAATCTTAGTTTGAAGTGATAATGATGGGTGATTTAACATGTTTCCTTGGTTTAAAAATTTATCAAAAACTAGAAGGAACTTATATATCTCAACATATGTATATTAATTATATTTTAAAGAATTATGGATATGAAAACACTATAATTATAAGTACTCTAATTGATACGCCAAATTCTCTGGATCTTAATGAGGCTGGGAAACCGGTAGATAAAACATATTTTAGACGTTTGATAGGATGTCTATTATACATAACAGCTAGTTGTCCAGACATAATGGTTTTAGTATTTTTATGCAAAAAATATCAGTCTAATCCAAAGGAATCAAATTTAAGAGTAGTGAAAATAATTTTTCAATATTTAAAGGGTGCCATGGATTTATAAATTTTCTATTCTTCTGGAAATGATTTTGGTTTAAAAATATTTCAGATGCTGATTTTGGTGGATGTAGAATTGATATTTAATGTATATCTGGATCATGCCTTTTATTATGAGATTCATTAGTTTCCTGGTCAAGCATGAAGTAACACCCAGTAGAACTTTCCACTACTAATGTTGTATATATAGTAGCTGGAAGTTGTTGTGCTCAAGTTTTGTGGATGCAACACACACTCATAGACTATGACATGAGATTTACCAAAAAAGATAATATGTGATTATACTAGTTTCATTTATCAAAGAAAAAACCATATACATCACTCTCATGCAATGTAAATAGATATTAGGCATCACATTCTTAAAGATCACACACTCAAAGGAGATAACATTATTCAATTTATAGTAACACAAGATCAAATTGCATACATATATACAAAATCATTATCCTCTAATATATTTGATTACATTAAAAAATGTTTGGAATAATAACCATAATCTAATCTTCCATATTTACTTTTTTTAAAACCATATTCTAACATTAAGATACTCCCTTTCATAAGGGAATTACATATGTTTACACCTTTTCATTTCATAAATTTTATTTTTGGATCCTATATTATTTCTCATTCCTTAAAATTTTTCAGAACCTAAATTTTTTCCTTCCCTAAAAAAAATTTCTAGAATGTATGTTTTATATGAAGAAACTTATCATTATTAACAATTCTTACTCAGGAATACAGAATTTATGTTTCCTTACATAAATCTTCATAAATTCATTTTTTACTTGTTGGGATTTCTATATTGTTTTAAGAAATATTTATCGGATTCACATTCCTTAAATCCAATTTTTCCTTAAAACCTAAAATGATCGGAACCCATAAATCCTTCTTCGGTAATAATATCAACTTCTAGATTAGATCAAGTGATTATCAACAATTATATTGTTCTGGGAATAAGAACCGTTGCCGCGAAACCTATATAAAGGACCCCAATATTCACCTCCCAAATTTGTTATTCCAATGATTTTGTGCTAAAACTTGACTTCCCTTCAAATAATTCATTTGGTTTTATGTATTTCCTTATGTTGTAAATGTCTATAGAAGTTTCCATATTAAATATGATGGCCTCCAAAAAGGAACTCAATGATTGGTTAATTTACTAAGAATGGTTGGTGGATCAATATTTATTTCTTAAGATTGATTCTATTATTCCCAAAATCAATATGATGAATGTGTGGAAAAGCCTACACATTTCCAAGATAGTGAATCAGAATCTATTTTACCCTGATCTTCTTATAGAATTATATGATTATATTAGTTTTTATAAACAAGGATGAAGTGAAATGTTTTCTTTCATGATTAATGGAATTACTTATTCATTATCCTTCAACAAGGCTTCAAGCATTCTGGATATACCTTATAAAGAAGAGGATAAATTTTGTTCTCAAATGTTTCAAAACAATGAAGGTAGTTTTGAGAAGGTTAAGGAAATTAGGTTCCTTGTACATAAAGGATATAAGTCACTAAAGAGCAATCATCTTTCCACTAACTATATATTTTTATCTCTTTGTGAAAATGTATTTCTTATTCTGAGAAAGGAAGATAAGGATTACCCTAATAAATTTGATATTTTATGATGGATTTATTGGTGAATTTATGAAAGATAAACCTTATCAAGTACATTCTCTTGACCATCAGCAATATCAGTAATGGTTCCCTCAAATATCATATTTTAATGTATCCATAAATATTCTAAAATATTATTTTTATTTTCCTGGAATCATTCAATATTTCATACATTTCAAAACCCAATGTTATTAATATAATGTTGTTGAATGATGATACTATGGGGAGGATGAAAATCAATTTTAGTAATAAGTCAGGACAGTTCTTTGATCTTTTTGATAATTAATTTAAATCTATCAATAAGAAAGGTGAAGCATGATAATGTTCCATCAAAATCCTAAAGAAAAGATAATAAAAAGGACTAGAACATCAAGAGAAAGTACCCATACTATAGTCAGTATCTTCTCCACCCATGCTGAAAAAGAAAAAGAAACTTTTTGATGATGTTGTAGACAAGTTGATAGAGAAAAAGTAAAAAAATAAGGAAGGAGCTATAGTTTAAGGATTAGACCCTACTGAGGTTAAGGCCTTAAAAATCAATGAAGACGATGATCTTGAGAAGTAAGAAAAAGTGAAAAAGATAAACTAAAAGATTTTAGAATCCAAGCATGTTCATTCTTTTCTGAGTGATATAGGGAAGGAATACACAAAAATGAAGGTACCATAATCCTTCTTATAAGAATCATTTCATATTGAAACTTTAAGTGTAGAGAATATAATGAAAGCTTCAATTATGAAACCCATTTTTGAAGAATAAGAACAGAAAGAATAAGAACAAGAATAAAATAAAAATGATGAAGAGGAAAGTGATGATGTAAACAAAATGGCCGAAGAATAACAAGTGAAAGAAAGTCCTTCTTACAAGTTCTATATCTTAAATTCCAATGTTAAATCAACCAAAATAATCACACAAGGTAAATATGATGATTTCTAGGATAAGGTTGACAAAAATTCAGATTTAGAATGTATTAATCACTATTTTTTTCATCCTGATTATGATAAAAAATTTGTTGAAAATGTTTTTGATGATGATCACAACATTATTCAAGTTTCTGATAGTGAGCATGAGACTCCAAAATTTGAGAAGGATATCTCTATAGATGAGAAAGGAATGAAAGTGGTTATTGATCCACCTAGGAATGATGTGGTTATAAAAGTTAAGAATGAGTTTGTTAGAACATATATGTGGAATGCAGAAGAGAAAGAAAAACTTCCCTCTCCCAAAACAATCTACTTATGAATCATCATATTCCTTAGGAAATGGTTTTGTTTTTCAGTACTGGAAGAATATAGTGAATACCATTCCGTTATTTACACGTATTGACACCAGATACCCACTGATTCAAAAAAAAATCAATCAAAAGTCATATTTTACAAGCATTATCATGGAAAATTGTTTAAAAAATGAAGTTGAGTTCATGAATTTTTACATTGGTTATGATGCTCAAAGAATATCTTGAAATTAAGTAACCAAGTGGTGTAATTCAGTGATTGATGGTCAAAAAATCATTAATGATTTACAGGATTCAATGATGTATTCCTTTGACAATTCTGATGATAAGATCAAGAATTTTTCGACAAATCTTTTAGAGAATTCGAATCAATAGAAATTTTCTTGTATCCATGTGGATATAGACTTGAATAGAAAACTAAATCTAGTTTCTCAAAATGTAAAATTGGAAAGAGGAATCATGGAAGATATAGAAGTCAAATTCAAAGAGAAAGATTAGGTGGTAAAGTCAAAAGACTAAATTCTTAGGACTCAATAATAAATAATCCAAGTTCATGAAAAGAAAAAACAAGATCTTAATTATCTTGTCAATAAGATTAATGATGATAAAAAAGATTTGAAGAAATTGCAGGTAAGCATGAGAAAACTAATGATGATGGAAAAGAAGGATGACTAATTTCATAAAATATGATCTTTTTTTTGTATTTTCCCTATAATAATTTTTTCCATATTATTGAAATTTGTTATCTTCCCATTGTATTCTCTTTTACATTCCAACCCTTATAGGTAATGTTATCCCTATATTACTTTTTGAAAATAAAAAAGGGGGGAAAATAATGATAAAAAATAAAATTTAAAAAAAATATGCCTAACTACGAGGGAGAATACTTATAGAATAAATTTATAATCAAGGAAGAAGTAACATCTCTAAAAAATAAAATAATATGATCCATAGGGATTTCAAAACCTAAGGGAAGATAGTCGTATTCATTATGGGTCGTATTTAAAGGGTGATACATATTTCTTGTAAGTTGAAAAATGAAAAAAAATTAGTCATTATATTCATTTATGAATTTTTTTTGTTATTTAGAAAAATTGGGAGATTATTATGTCAATAAGTATCAGTATGAATTTTCCATTCCTTTATGGTTTGAAAATCATAAGTTCATTTCTTAAGAAAAATTATCTATCGCAAAAAAATTATTTAGTTAAGGAAAATTTGCATCCCCTAATAACCTTTTTGTATTTACCCTTTTTTTCAATGTCTTATTTAATGTTTTCCCAAAACATGTATAACCAACTTGTTCATAAGAAAAAAATTTAGATCATTACCAATCCTAGAATTTTACAGTTCCGTAGAATTTGATTTCCCTAGAATTGTGACTCTGATTTCCCAAGACACGTGAATTAGATTTCTTCTAAAACCATACCACTATTACATTTGAAATCGGACTATGGTTTCTCCTAAAATCAGTCTATGATTTCATATGAAATCAGACTCTGAATTCATTAGAAATATAACTTCAAAATATCTGGAAATCATATTCTGAACTCTCATTTTTTCAGTCTCTATAACATTCTTAAATAAAATTTTGAATTTATCATAAATAAGATTCAAAATTTATCATAAATCACATTCTAGATTACTCAGAATTTAGACTCCAAATATCTATTTTTTTATAAACTGATTGTTCATATTTTTATAATCATATTCTCAATTCCTTAAGAATCTGATTAAAAAATTTTCTTATAGTTACCTAATTTCCTTAAACTAATATTTCATTTTATTGGTTCATAAACATTTTAATGTTTCTTATTAATATAAATTTCTTTATAACATTTATTTTGTTTCTTACAGAAGGTAATGTTTCTCAATATTTCTTACATGAAACAATGTCATACAATCAGTTTTTAGTTAATTGTTGGCAGAGTGACACATGTCTAGGTCCTTCTGAAATTCAAGTAAAAATATGATTATTGGAGTAGGAGATGACCATTGGGAGTTTTATATATGAATACCCTAAACTATTGAATAAATCAACAAAAATTTTGAGAAGTGTTGGATTCTGATTTATAGAGTGAGATACTCTCATGCTTTGTGTGATCTATTAAAATCATGTTCTACTGTGAACATCTTGTTCAGTCTGCCTAGTGAGATGTTGATTGGTAGATCAATTTAGGGCTTCTAAGGATAGGAAGGTAGAGTTTCTGAACACCTTAAAGATCAAGGACATTCAGGGATAGTAGGACATGCCATGATACTCTTATATATGGCTTACCCTGGTGTGGGTATTATATACTTTATTGAATATATAAATCAAGGGAAATTTATCCAAGGTTGTTGGATATCCTTCTCTATGGTCTAAAAAAATTCATACATATTTACTTTACTTTGTAATGTGTTTTTCTTTCTGCTACATTTTTTAGAGAAAAAATGTATTACTTTTTTATAAATTCTTATAATTGGATACTCTGATAAATAATATTCTCTATACTTTATGGTATAGTCTTTCTCTAAATAAACATGTTTTATGTTTCCTTACCGGATCCATATTTTCAGATCCTAAGTAATATTATTTCTTAGTTGAGAACTAAAAAGGGTTTTGTGTATCTATCTTCTTTAACTTCATTATATATATATATATATATTATTAATGATGTAAAAGAATGTTTTTAAAATTACAATTCACACCCTCTTGTAATTGAGCATCTGAATTATATTTCAATCACACAACCAATTAATTCATTAAAGTATGTATGTAGTAGATTTATTGTTATATAAATATATGTAATGCCATAATTGTTTTAATCTATATTTTGTATTTATTCGAGGGAAAAAAATTTGTAGGTATCTTAATTATTTTGGGTTTTTAAAATTAATATTTTTTAAGAATATTTAACAAGTTGTTCCCCAAACTCAAATATTGTGGGAAATATCCTAAACATAAAATTTATAGCAAACATTGAAATGACATATATGGGATGTGAGAACAATTTTTCATAAACCAAATGTTTTTTTAGTTGATTGATAACTAATAATATATCCTAGATGCATAATTGTGTCATACATTACTAATATATTCTTTCAATGTGGGATTACAATTTCAATTCAACTCACCTTTCCTCTCATCGACAATTTTTTTCTCCCTATAAATGTAAATAAATACTTGGTGATATGTTGGAATCTTTTGATTCAGATTTCCATAACCTTTTTGAAATGTAAAAATATTCCATTATATATAATTTTCATGGCCAGGGAAACAAATAAACTGACTGAGATCAATTGATGCCCCTTTAGCACTTTATAATTGCATTCTTCTAAGGGTTCTAAAATTAATGCCTAATTGTCACTATTTTGCCTCTTTTAACCCTATAAGGCACACTTACATCACCACACATTATACTTTCCATCATAGCAAAAAATTATGTAGAGTTAAAAAATTTAAAACCCTCATTCTTTGTGGATACTATAGTATAGTAGATTATATATATATATATATATCATATATTTGAATTATGATTATTTTCTTCTTTTAAATAAGTAATCTTATTGAATTATTTCACTCGAATATAATTGAATTTGATTCAATAAACATGTTATCTTTATATATTTAAAGTTATATATATATAAATAATATAATATAATAAATTTTACTCTTAAATGACATAAAAAAATAAAAATAAATTTATTTAATAAGGGTTTAAAATATCAGAATAGTGATTTAGATAAGAAAATTTATTTCTTATAGAATAAATATATGGTTATCTAGAGAAGACCAGTATATAAATATTTCTTATATTGACACTAGATTTAAAATAGGTAATTTTTTATGATATATAGCCATTATAATCATGGTATATTTGATATATTGACCACTCCATTATATATATATATAAATACATTATTCTATAATTATAATATGAAGGTATATGGGTCTGTTACAATAAAATTCTTTATATATTCATTATCATCAAGGAATTTTTATGTGAACAAAGTTTTAAAATATATTTATTTAGGTAAAAATAATATAATAGTTATACATTATTATATCATCTTCTAAAATTCCATTAATCGTATGAAATTATCATTCATCTATATATAATACATGTATAATACACTATGAATTCTATTTATCATTTTTACATTGTTATAATGTATCAATTGATAAAAGTTTATTTAAAAATACTGTTTATTAACCCTATAATCATAATAAAATTTTATGATTATTTATACCAATAATATTTGTTTCATAATGTTTTTATAAAACATTTTTTATCAAATTATTTATTATTTTATATTTAAAATTGTTATATTGATATTAATATTTTTATATGATTATTATAATAGAAATTTACATAATGGAATATAATTTTATTATACATATTATAATTGTAATTTCATTATAATTTAAAAACATTGAAAATAATGAAACAAAATATTATATATATTTAATGTTTCAAAATCAATTTCATGGGAATAACGTGAAAAAATAACAGGAAAAACAATGCATTCCTTTAAGAATTACATTTTATAATGCATTTATAAAATAAATATTATTTTTTAGTGATACCATTATTTTTATGATATTTTAAACCCATTATAATATTTTAGGATAATTATTTTTTACTCCAAAACCTTTATAATAATGGTTTTGTAACTTATTTAACATATAAATCATTGTATTATTAATTTTATAATTTTAATTATGAAATTTCATTCCCAAATTTTTATAATTTTTAATATAATGAAAATCATATTTTTTTTGTAAAATAACTAGAATAATGGGGTGGTCATCAAAATAGTAATATAGTTGTTTCGAGTAATATCCGACATAAAAATTTACATAAAGTTAATTTAAAATATAAATTTTTCTTGTTGAAATTGTGATTTTTTTCAAAATAATTAAATATTTAGAATTTGCTTATTTAAATTAAATAAGGTGTCAAAATTACATTTTAAAAAATATGGTAAAAATAATGAGATATAGTAAAATACACTAAACATGACATTATATATATTTACGCGTGACCAAGGTAGAATAATTTATTACTTTGATTATTATTTTGGAAACTTACATGATAGAGGAGTATTAAATAAATTAACTAATGACTACGAATATAGTAGAGAACATATGATATTGGAAGGATACAATAATCAATAATTTATTGTAGATTATCCCACTATCGAAGAATATAAATATTCAACCCTCTTCTCATTTCTACTCAATCAAAGTACACATTCTTTCTTTATACTAACCTTATGTATTTTATAACCTATCTCTCAATTTAATCTTGAATATTTTTAGTTATTTGTCTTGACCCATCCTGCGGGGCCCGTGCTGTGACTACCCCAAGCCCACCTTCCATAGGGCAGGGGCTGGAGACTAGCATCGAAAGGTGTATTCCCCAAAAATCGGGAAGGCATTTCCTTTTGATCATGTAAACACACATGACCAAGAACACAACGAGTTATGAACACAAGTAAACTGAATAGAAAAAAGAGTGTGTAGAGAAAGTAAAAGGGGCCAAAATACAAGCCCAACTAGAAAGTACAAGAAAACATGAACGTAAAAGTAAACTGAAACAGTTCCTGTGAACACTCACTGAGGATCCTACTTGAAGGGTAGGTAAAAATCTTGAATGGTTGTCTCTGCGGTACACCTCATTTAAGGTCATCCTCCGAGCTACCTCGAGTGCCGGTACTCTCATTCTCAGTCAGTGTTGTCCTTCGTCTACACCAAACACAACAAGGTGCTAGCATAGCCCATGCATGGGTGATTATAACGATACTCAGTAGGGACCCTGAGACCCACAAAAGGTCCCACAAAATCCAAAAAGGATAAACTCTGAAGCATGAAAAAAACTTTCAACCCTGCATAGGTATATGCCAATACATATAACTATGTTATCAAGTATACCCATCTCAATCATGAGGAATCACAAGGCCCAACTCATTAGCTAAAAGCTCAACTATTCCTCAAAGGAAAGTATACCAAAAAGGTAACACCACAATGATAAGTACCACAAAGGTAACACCACAAAAAAATATACCACAGAGGTATCCCCAAAAAGGAAAGAACCACACATGTTCGCCACACAGAAGAATACCACCAAGGTATCACCATGAAGGAAATTACCACATTGGTATTCCACACAGAATAATACCTCAATGTTATTACCAAGAAGTTAAGTACCACACAGGTACACCACAAAGAATAATACCACTAAGGTATCACCACGAAAGAAAGTACCAGACATGAATGCCACACAGAAAAATACCACCATGGTTTCACCATGAAGGAAAGTACCACATAGGTACTCCACACAAAATAATACCACAAAGGTATCATGACGAAGGTAAGTTCCACATAGGTATGACAAATAGAAGAATACCACAAAGGTTTCACCATGAAGGAAAGTACCACATAGGTACGCCACACAAAAGAATTCCACAAAGGAATCACCATGAAGGTAAGGACTCTGCTCACACGAGGTATAATTTAGGTACGGTTGTAAATATGATTATATGTAACTACTGAATCATCTTACATTGTTAATAAGTAGACCCAAATAGGATCATAAATCATCAGGCCCACATAGGATCCTAAATCATCAGACCCACATATGATCTTAGTACATCCTCAACCCTAGATAATATCCTAGTAATGTAGACCCACATAGGATCATAGAGTAGTACCACATGGATTCCTAGAGAGGATCCATATGGGATCCTTAAGCACAGACCCATGAAGGATCCCAAAGCATAGACCCACATAGGATCCCTTTCTCATGTTACTTCTGGCCACATTGTTCCCACACTAAGCTCGCTTTTTTTCAGGGAGGGTCCTCCCCTCAAGCCACAGGTCGATACTCCAACTTCCACAAAGTACCAAAAAGAATTATCCAAAAGGAAAACTATGTAATAAGGGTCTCAACACAATTGACGGTGCATCAATCAGATGCCTGGTCCATATGTTATTGGCATTTTAAAACTGAGGACCCGGATGGATTTGTGGTCGATCCTACCCAGCCGTACCCCAAAATTATCCAAAACTCATGTGGGGTATTCCAAAAGGACCTTCTCAATCCAAGGATTTTGCCTTAATAGATGTTTTGTCAAATGGACACCCATAGCTCAAGATATGGCCTAAAGAACGAATAGGGTCGCAGTGGATCTGGGTCTGGTCCGACCCGGTCGGACCAACCCCGCCTAACCCGGGTCTAGTTCAAACCATGCTTGGTGGCCGCAAGGCAGCCCGCAGGGTGGTGGATTGTGGTGTGGAGGCCCGTGGTGTGGCATCTGCTCGGCTTGTGGTTGTCCAGTCGGACAAATGTCTTCCTCCGCGTGGCGTGGTCGCACTCTGAGCATTCCTTGGTAGTCAGCGTCGAGCCGGCTGCGCTTCGCTGTCCCGCTGCGACACAAAGTCGTGACTCATCTCTGTCTGGTAGCATGGACATCGAGCCACCCTTACTTCACTGTGGCCCACGGGCCGTGGCTCCTCTCCAGTGGCGCGTTCGCCCCAACACCTTTTCCGTAGTCGGATGGAGTGTCGGCCGCCTCTCTCGAGTCCCAACAGTGCCAAACGCCGGTACTGAACACCATCCTCCTCCATCACGATGACCACAACAAAAACACATAATTTGGGGAGATGTTAGGCCATGTTCGTTTTTCCTGCACCCTCCACAATATATTGTTAGCAAGAGTCTTGATTATTCTTGAATTATGAAGAATGTCAAGAACGGGGTAAGGGGTATAAAAATAACATACCCAACAGGGTACCCCGCAACATCCTCCCACCAAGACAAAGGAATATCGGTTCAACTTGTTTGTCGGTTGACCACATTCTTCGTATAAATTCAAGAATGGGGAAGAGAAATTCAAAAACTCCCAAAAAAAAATAATCCCCTACCACAAGTTCATTGGAAAGCATATATGTTTCAGAAACTGTCTGTGTTCATCGTCCCCCTCTACTAGCCTCCAACGATGTCACTCGTTCTTCAATGTCCGTTTCGTGGTTTTGTTGTCGCTCGTCACCTCCCACTGTTTCCGGCTATGTCCTCAAAGAGTTTGGGGTCTCTACACTTTCTCATCACTTTGTATCTTGGAAAATTAGTTCCAACACCTCTCCCCAATCTCCATATATATAAGAGAGGGGAAGGGTGCACAACGTTCATGGGATTAATGGAGGCCCACTAATTATGAACCTTCCTAATTCCCCAGTGGTTCAATTGCTTAAATTAAAGGTCAAGCCATTTATTTGTTTGACACATTGTGGGTCCCACCATACTGCTCGTTCATTAGAGGATTAGAATAAAATAAAATAATAATGTTATTTTATTTATTCTATTTAAAAGTTCCAAAAACTATATTTTTCTCCGAAGCTACTGCGGTCGAAGTGAAGGACTCCTTGAGAGAATATCGTTGTTTCGAGTTCAATAGTGCCCTTGAATTTCAATTACGAGCACCAATTAAAATTTATATAAGGCCACTCATGTGTTTACAGAACGTACGTGGAAAAAAAGTTCAGAATCAATTATAAGAGTCACCCCTGACCCATGCCTGTTAAGGTTAGGCTCTGCCTAAGTGAAACACGACCCAATGAACTGAACAATACTCTCATATTTTCAATCCGAGTTACCATTTAGATGTCATGAATTATATAATAAAATAATTGTCACTAAATTATTTTGTTTACAGCCAAAAATTTACTTTTACTAGTGGCTCACGCTAACCAATGTTAGTATCTGTCTAAAGAGAGAATACCCTCACGAGTTTAGCGGTGGTCTCAGATTTTGAATCCAAGTTACCATTTGTGAGTTATAAGAATTTGAAAAATTAAATAATTTATTTAATTATTTTATTAACGATTATTCCATTTTTGTGTTTTCTCACAGGATGCTCACGCCGACTAAACTGATGTCGCAACTAGGGTAAACCAGCAGTCCTGAATGCAAAATTACACTCATATTTCTGATCTGAGTTACTATTTAAGAGATATTCCACTTTTTCTGGTAAACTACTTATGCGCGCTAGTTAAATATTAAAAAATCTTTGATAGCTCATTTTGGGCACTCTAAGCCTCAAAATAGCACTCCGTCAGATTTTTCGGTATCAAAATAATTCTATATAGTTACAAAAATTATACAGAATATCTGAGATAGTACATTCTTCCCACCTTATGGATTTATGTCCCTGAAAGCTAGAACAAGAAATAACAACCACATGAGGGTACTAAGCACGAATATGAGCCCCCCCCCCCACTCCCATGTGCTCTCCAGGATGTTCCCATACAGCCAGCATACGCACAGCATAGGTATTGACTACCCATGAAGGACCCACTCCTGTTGATCCTAAATCTACACTGGAACCTCTGAAAATGACTTCCAACAGTCTAAGCCCATCTCAACATGGTCGATGGTGTAATATGGGTTGTTTATGTATCCCCTCGGCTAGGATACGTCGATGACATCGTGCAGCCTCTATAAATTCCATGGAAGATCCAAGCAGTATGCTACATCGCCTATCATCCGAAGTATTAGAAAAAGGACCGATAAACCTCAGTGATAACTTTCCCCCTAGGCAAAATCTCAATATTCCTCGTTGAGGAGAGAATTGGAAGAATACGTGGTCCCCCTCATGGAACTCCAAGGTTCTCTATATCCTATCGGCATAAGACTTCTCCCAACTCAGTGCATTATTCTCTTGCTGACAAGTGATACATCGTCATAGAAACTCTGCCACTAATTTCTTCATCTCTAACCACCAGTACTGACGCCGGAGGACCGGGTACATCTTTACCACAATAGGATGTACCCCTAGAGGGGACGTATGGAACTCCATCAACACCTCCTCATGAAGCGCCACTAGTACCATGGTACGTCCTCTGATGAGGACGACATGCTCCCCACCTTAAGAAAATTCATAAGGTTCCTGCCCTAAGGATATCTGAGAACGTCTAGCCTCGTAGTCAATGCCCCCCAAGTTGCACCTCCCCAACTTGCTGAATGAGTGGGGGAGTTACAATCATAGACTGGAGGTATGCAGCAACATCTTTATCCACAATTGATATCTGTAGCATGACTTGTTACTCTGATGCCTCACTCATCAGCTGTAGACCAGACCTCCTACTGGTTGTGTTTGCTACCATGTTCCCCTTTACAGGTGTATAGAATATCTCAATGTCATAGTCCTGGAGGAACTCTAGCCCCATCTATTGGGAATTGAAAAATCTAAACTTCTAATGCCACAAGGGTGAGGTTGGCTGATTCACGAGTGATCAGTTTCACCCTCTTATGAAAGAGTTTATCCTCTGCTACCTAGGTTTCCTTTTTCACCGACTAAGGAAACCCCCATTCCAACGTTGTAGACAAACCCCAACCTGTTTTCCTAATATATTCAATCTGTTTATGAACTGTGGATGTGCAGTCCATACCCAAACTAAACTCACAAGGCCTCGAATCAACCACGAAGAGGTTCCAACCGAAACTCTCACCTCAAGGGTCAAATCACACCATCGGCATTAGTGTGATTATCGAGTCTCCTTCCAAAGGTATCTCCAGACGTGTGGGTCAAGTCAATGGTTTAACCGGAAACTCATGGTCTTGGACAGGATATGTGGAGGGAAGGAATTATTGGTGCCTATATATATTGTTATGGAAGAAGGTATTAGACATAGACCGTACCTCGAATCATTACTAGAGCCATTGGGTTTCATTCCTTGATCATGACCAGCTACTCACTTCTCTTGTCCTCCAGCTCCCTGAGCCTAATAGGGACCAAAATGGGGGGGGGGGGGTTGTAACCTGTCAAAATGTACACCACCTCATGCTACTCATCTAGCCCTACTTCCACATCTGTATCCCTGAAGATTCATCTATGCCTAACACTTCTTCTTTTCGAAACAATTTTACACGCCCATGTCTGTGATACTGGCACCCGTTTCCAATTTTCCTACTACTATCATTCACTGGTTGTATTCGCTCAGCCAAAGAACATTCACCCACAAAGGTAGTCCCTAGCACCCCAAAATAAGTAAGAATGCATAGAGGAATAGTGCTTGCTCGGACATCCTTAATCACACTACCCTCGAATGTCCGAGCCCCGAATCATTGATCACATCGTATTAATCGAGTACAAGGAATGATTAGTACACGTCAATGAATACTCAGCTACCGACATGTTGTCTTGCAGAAGCTATAGAAGCTCTAGATGACTCTCAGCCATATCCTCAAGCCCATCCTCAGCCACATGTGAGTCAGGTTTGCCTTGGAACCTGAGGGGTATCTGATGCTAAATCACGTGTAAGGCACTAAGACTATATGTGGCTCTATCGGTACCACCGATTGTAACTACTGACCAATGGGTAGTGATATAGCTGACACACTACCTGAAGGTACCATCTCGGGTAATGGTCCATGTACCGAATCCTCATCACTATGCAGACCATCCTCATGGTCACTCACATAAAAATACTAAAGCCTAAGATCACCATCTTCTCTACTGGTGTTTCACCTAGGCGTAAAACTCTAGAAACCGCCTCCAGCCAGCCCTCAAATGAGTGGGAATCTATCTCACCTCGAAACCTCAGAGGACTCTACTTATGGAACTCATGCAACACATTCAGTCGGAGCACGCCGTCTGCTAGTGCCGTTGGTGGTAACTACTTCCCAATGGATGGTGGTGATGTTGGTACACCACCTGAAGGTGCCAATATAGTAAGAGGGCCCTGCACTGGAGCCTCATCACTCGATGGGCCGTCATCATGTACTCTCTTAGGAATCTTAGATGGTTGTCTATGCAGCAACATCCTAATAAGGAACAGCTGTTCCATGATCATTAAGTTATACTAGGTGAGATGACTCAAGAAAATACAAGAAAACTTTTCAAAACACACATGAAATCAGTGTTTTATGCACTGAGTCAAAAATCAGATATTAAGGTCCTGGTGTAAGGATATTTCGATCGCCGCACCAACACTAGATACCCTAAACTGATAACAAAAATCACTAGACTTAACACTATATCTGTTAAAATGATCAAAGTCCAATGTTCTATGGTAGAAATGACTCGTTTGATAACAATTTTCCATGACCCGTCTGTTGGGGGCTATGCCATGACTACCCCAAGCCTACCTTCCATAGGATAGGGGATGGAGACTAGCACTGAAAGGCGTATTCCCAAAAAATCTGGAAGGAATTTCCTTTTTATCCTGTAAACACACATGAACAAACACACATCATGATATGAACCAAAGTAAACTGAAAACTAAAAAGAGCGTCTTCCACAACTAAAAGGGGCCAAAATACATGACCAAGTGGAATGTACAAGATAACTGGAAAGTACAAGTAAACTGAAATAGCTCCTGTGAACACCCGCCAAAGATCCTACATGATGGGTAGGTACAGCTCTCGAACAGTCATCTCTGTAATACATTTAATCCATGTTCCACCTACAAGCTACCTCTAGTCCTAGTACTCTCATCCTTAGTCAGCATTTTCTGTCCTCTGATCCAATCACAATAAGGTGTGGGCGTAGCCCGTGCATGGGTGAGTGTAACGATACTCATTAGGGACCCTGAGACCCTCAAAGGTCTCCCAAATTCCACAAAGGATAAACCATCAATCATGAAAACAGCTGTCAACCCTACTTAGGTATATACCTATACATATACCTATGTTATCAAGTATACCCATATCATTCATGAGGAAACCCTAGGCCCAACACATTAGCTCACAGATCAATTATTCCATGAAGGAAAGAATACCACGATGGTAACACAACAAAGGTAAGTAGCACCAATGTAATGCCAGAGAGAGGAATACCACAAAGGTATCACCACGAAGGAAAGTACCACACAGGTTCGCCACATAGAAGAATACCTACATGGTATCCCCATGAAGGAAAGTACGACAGAGGTGTCCCACACAGAAGAATACCACAAAGGTAGTACAATGAAGGTACGTACATCATAGGTATTCCACATAGAAGAATACCATAAATATATCACCATGAAAGAAAGTACCACACTGGTACTCCACACAGAAGAATAACACCAAGGTTTCACCATGATGGAAAGTACCACACATGTACTCCACAAAGAATAATACCACAAAGGTATCACCATGGAGGTAAGTTCCAGACAGGTACGGCACACAGAAGAATACCATAAAGGTATCAACAAGAAAGAATGTACCATACAGGTACGTCACACAGAAGAATACCAAAAAGGTATAACCACAATGTTAAGGACTCATCTCACACCATGTATTACTTAGGTACAGTATTAAAGATGATTAAATGTAACTAATGAATCATCATACTCTGTTATGAGGCAGACCCATGTCAGATCCTAAATCATCAGACCCACATAGGATCCTAAATAAATAGACCCTCCTAAGATCGTAGTACAATATCATAACCATATAAGATCCTAGTACAACAGACCCAAACATGATCCTAGAGTAGTACCACATGGATTCCTAGAACGGATCCACGTGGGATCATCAAGAATAGACCCACGAAGGATATCAAAGCACATAACTACATAGGATCCCTTTCTCAAGTTACAGCCCACCACAAGATTCCCACACTAAGCTCTCTAGATTCAAAGAGGGTCTACTCCTCAAGCCATAGTTCAATACACCAACTGCCACAATGTCGCACAAACAAATATCTCAAAGGGCCTCCATGTAATAGGGGTCTCAACCCAATATAATATGTTTCAATTGGACACCTAGTCTGTTAGTTATTGGCCTTTTAGTCCCGAGGGCCCGGTCAGATTTGTGGTCGATCCTACCCAGATGTTCCACAACTTTATCCCAAATTAATGTGGGATATACAAAAAATACCATCTCGATCCATGGTTTCTATCACCGTAGATAGTTCATCAAACGGACTCTCATAGCTTATGATATGGCTGTAAGAACGAAAAGGGTCAAAGTCGGTCGTGGTCCGGTCCATCTGGGGTTCGGTCCTGGGTCGGACCCGGACCATCGGTTCCGACACGGACCACTGGGTCCCGCCCAGCCCACACTGGATGGCCCACAGTGCGGGGCACGCGGTGCGGTGGCCCGCGGTGCGGTGCCCGCTTGACACGCGGCTGGCTGGTCGGCCAGCCATCCTCCTCCACGTAGCACGGTCATGCACTGCGCCTTCACCGGTGTCCAACATCGAGCCGACTGTGCTTTGCCTCACTACCGTGACCCAAGGTCATGGATCATCTCCACCCAGAGGCCCAGACACGCGCCGCCGCCCCGTCTCACGGCCAGCCACTATTGGCTGCCACCATGGTTCTGTCGCGACAGATGGGCTTCGACTCTTCTCTGGCAGCACGGTCGCGCTGCCGCCTTCATCACAGTTGTCCTAAGTGCCGACCTCCACTCTTGTGTCCCACCAGTTCCAAACTCCAACACCGGTCACCGTCCTCCACCATCGCAAAGATTGCATCAAAACCACATAGGTTGCGGAGATGTCAGGACATGTTCGTTTGGCCCGAACCCTCTGCGTTAGAATGGTAGAAAGCGTCTTGTTTATTCTTGAATTACGAAGAATGTCAAGGAAGTGGTATGGTTTATACAAATAAGAAATCCTATAAGATACCCAGCAACATCCTCCAATAAAGACAAAGGAATCGCATGTCAACACATTAGTCGATTGACCGTATTATTCGTATAAATTCATGAACGGTTAAGAGGAAGTCCAAAACGACCAAATGAAAATAATCCCCAACATCAATTTCATTTGGGAGAATATGTGTTTGAGGATGAGTCAGCTTTCGTCATCCCCTGCAACTAGCCTCCAATGACATCACACGTTCATCAGTCTCTGGTTCGAGGTTTCAGTGTCGCTCGTCACCTCCCGTTGGTACCAGCTCCTCCCTCCAATGTTTTCATGTCACTGCACATTGTTAGAACTTCATTGCTTGGAAAAGCAGTGCCACCACCTCTTCCCAAACTCCATATATATTGAAGAGGGGAAGGGTGTGCAACATTTTTGGGATTAATGAAGGCTAATTAATTAGGAATCTTTATAATTCCCCAATGGGTCTGTATATTATAATTGAAAGGTCAAGCCATTTATTGGATTGACACGTCGCCGGTCCCACCTTACCAGTCATACTTTGGTGGATTAAAATAAAATAAAATAATAAAGTTATTTTATTTATTCTATTAAAAAGATCCAAAAACTATATTTTTCATCAGACTTACTATGGTCAAATTTAAGATCTCTATAAGCGAATATCGGTGTTGCGAGTTCAATGGTGCCCTCAGATTTCAATTCCCTGCACCAGTTCAAAAGTTATAGAAGGCCGCTCGCACGTTTACAGTACATACCCGAAAAAAGAAATTCAGCAAAATTTATAACAGTCACCCTTGCCCCACGCTGGTCATAGTTAGGATTTTCCAAAGTGAAACACGCCCCAAAAAACCCAACAGTACTCTCAGATTTTCAATCCGAGTTACTGTTTATAAGTAAAGAATTTTAAAATAAAATAATTGTCACTTAATTATTTTATTTATAGCCATAATCTATCTTTTACTGGTGGCTCGTGCTGACCAATGTTGGTGTCTTCCTAAAGAGAGAATACCCTCAAGAGTTCAGCGGTGGTCTCATATTTTCAATTTGAGTTATCATTTGTGAGTTATAATCATTTTAAAACTAAAATAATTTATTTAATTATTTTATTCACGATTATGCCATTTTTTTATTTTCTCATAACAAACTCACACCGACTAAACATAAGTCACACCTAAGGTAAACCTGACATCTTGAACGCAATGGTTCCCTCATATTTCTGATCCCAGTTACCATTTAAGAGTTATTCGAGTTTTTCAGGAAAACTACTTACACGTGGTAATTAAAACTTAACCAAACATTGATTGATCATTCCGAGTACTCCATGCCTCAGAATCGCATACTTTCAGATTTGACGGTTTCAAAAAAATTCCATATAATTAAAAAAATTATACATAATTTCTGGGACATTACATTATTTGAACGAAAGATTGAATTCATGAATGATTATGTAATTTAAGGGATCATATTCCTCTCCCAACCCTTTCCCATTATAATTATTTTTATACAATATCTTTTAATTTCTCATTTCAACTGACTGTATTTTTATAATACATTATAATATAATCCATTTTATTGGTTATTCATGGGAGATAATTCATCCACTCTCATTTTTCAGAATTCATTAACATACCGATGTGAGGGTCCATTTTCACTATCTTTTTGATTTCTTTTTTCATTTTCATGGTATTATTATTTTTAATTTACAATTTACTACTCTAATATTTTAATAATATCATTATTTGTACAACCATTATGATATCTAATGCCTTTGATTCCCTACTAAACCCACATTATAATCCATTCACAAGCAATGGTAATACAAATATTCTCCTAAGAGGCATGAAATTAAATATTTTCCCATGAAAATAACACCGAATATATTCAATTTATTTGGGGTATTATGAATATATTATTTCAAAATGGGTATATTTTATATGGAATAATAATTAAATGATTTTCCCCATGCTTCAGAAACATTGATTTTGGTAGATGATCAAATTTTCTATCAATGAATACTGACATGGAGGTTTCTATTTAGGGATATTTTATATCCCCAATGCATATCAAATATGTATTACTATATACTAATAATTATAGAGGTAATTTCTCCCTATATTATCATGTCTTCTACTATTTTTATTACATGTATTATAATTTCTAGAAAAATTATTATATTAATATTTATAATTACCAATTAACTATTATTATTTTCATCACATAATAAGGGTAATTATTTGAACATCTTGAATAAATAATTAAATCATATATAATTGAATAAAATTCACCTAGACATCCTTATTAATTCTTTCACTAAGATATTATAATTCCTTGAAAATATCTACATACATACTATAAATTCTATGTACTTTGTACTAAATTATTTTATATAAAGAGGGTTTTAGCTACATAACTATAAAATTAAAATTACTAAGATAACCTATTAACATTAAAATATATAAATGATTATTTTTTATGGTTTTATTACCCTATTCATAAATATTAATAAAAATTTGTATTTTCTTAGAACATCATACCATTCATATGACTCAATAAATCACGACAATACTTATTCCAAATATTTCTATATGGATAAATATTCTTTATTGTGTCGTGTATATAAAAGTGGCTCCTTTAGAAATATTAGTAATTTATTTTAATTATTCATTCCTTTTATGTGTGGAATGTGATTGTCTAATTTTATGATATATGCGATTTATAATTATATTTCTCTTTGATAATCCTTATGTCTGATGAGTCCAAAGATTTGGGGAATTATTTGTATACGTACCCTTTTATGTTTGATTTCATAGAACAGGGCCTTGAAAGTATGTTTAACATTATTCACAATACACATTCCTACATTCTAAATTTATTTATTTATTTCCATTATCATGACACCCATGGATTATTTTTTTATTATGTATTCATCTGGATTGAAATATTAATTTATTACTTCTATATTATTATGAAATTATTTTTTTGTTTTAGTGTCGGCAATACATAATACTTGATTTCACCCCTTTATTATGTTGTCATATTTACCTATACAATGAAGAGGTGTATTATGTTTAAAATTCCATGGATAGAATTGACGGAGAACAACAAGATAATGAAATATATGTTTTAGTACCACTTATGTAATTTTTCTTATAATGTAATTTATTGTGCTTGAATATGCGTAGTATCCTAAGGTCCTATAACCATTTTATATTTGTTATGTAATGTCTTTCAATATAATTTATATATAATTCACTTGAATAACATATCAAATACTCTCTAGAAATTTCTACCTTAACTGATTTACCATTGGCAGACAACACCTTCTAGATCTACACAACTTTGTGACTAACACCCAAGAATCAAACAAAAACTAGAGTTAAATATTTCTACAAACCTAAAAAATATAAAAAACATAAAAAAATAAATAAATACACACATGTGGAAGGAAAAACCATAATGAAAAAAGATCTTAAACAAACAAGTGAAAATTGTAGTGATAGAACTCAAATGAATCATCATAAAACACCTAGGTACATATCAAAAATACCAAAATGGATAGACAAAAAAAGGAAACAACTACTCCATATAGTGTGGGAAATGTCCAACCTTCTCACATCCATCCACATGTACCTAGATGACAAAAACCAAACCAAATAATTACGATGACTTTTATTTTCCTACATCAAAAGAATATTTAAATTACACATTTTCCTAATGTAATTTATATGGTGTTGGATAAACAAGTTCAAGAGGACCTGACCATGATGTTCCAAAATATTTTTGAGGATAAATTTTCAATACAGTTAACATTTATCAACATAGGAATAAAAAATAAAAATTAATAAAAATACAAATCATAATGATAAAACATTCCTTATACCATAACATGTCATTCTACTTAGACAACCCTTAAATCAAACATAGACTTATGCACATATCAATTCTATATAACCCATGTTTCATACCTACAGAATAGAGTAATACCTCAAAAATTTAACCCCCAATAATTTATATCAAATCCTAAAACCCATGAATTTCATTTTTGAGAATATAGGAAACTTCAAAAAGAGAACCCCCCCAATCAATAGTAATAAATGCAGGCCAATACTAAATAATCAACCAGTTTACCCATGTTTCCCACGTGCTAAATTTATCGAATAAAATGAAAATGGAATCATAATTTACATAACTCAATTTCAAACCACCCATATCAATCAATAACACTCTTTGAAACCCAATTTCCAATCCACTTCACAATTAAAGGAACAACATCATCCTTTTTTCCAAATCAGGGGAAAATAAAATTTTATCAAAAGCCCATTTACTTACACTAATGAATCAGTCTAGAATCCTGATAATTAATTTAGAAAACAATTTATAAATTAAGGAGTAATTATGATTCAAATTCCATAGTCTAGAAATATAAGTACATACCCAAAACTCGCGTGATTCACAATAACCAACACAATGATCACCCTATAATGATACCCATACAAAATATCTAGATGGTATTGATTATGAATACACAACTACTCACAAATCACAGAAAGAAAAATTCCAGCACCACTTCCAAAAGAGAAGAAGTAAAATCAATTATAATGAAAAAATACACTTATTGAGAAAGAAAAAACCAACAATGATGAAGAAAAGCTGTAGTATGAAGGAATGCAATAGAGAGAAATAAACCAAAAAACTCTACAAGGGAACCATGTTTTAAGGTAGGGATGAGGAAACAAGATAATATGATACACAATCATTTCACATGATAAAACATTTAGGGGTGAGTATATTGACAAAATAAATCATGGATTCATGATGTGAATATCTTAGACATCATGTTTATTGAGAAATGTGTTTCCTTAATTAATAATATGTTGATGATGAAGTCACATCTTGAATGGAATTCATAGACTAAATCATTTTCGTTTCATGACCATGACTCGTGCAATTAACTCATTACTAGGATCAGATCTCGAACCACATAAATGACATGAACATGCCATATAGATATTTTCCATACCAAATCCATTTGATAAACTAAAGGATTATTTATGATTCCATCTGAATCTAAAGTACACAATATTAAACAAAAAATTTGGGAGTTATTTTTTTACGATGTTACGATTCTCCCCACCATATGAAATTTGGTCCCTGAACAGTCTCAAAAAAATTGGTTCTCTAGAAAGAGTTAAGGCTACTTCTTCCTCTCAAAATATTTGGGATCCCAAGTCTCATGATAATTTGATCTTTGTCACTAAAAACACTGACCAATAGAATAAAATTACCCGGAAATATATTCACTAGAGAAATAATTATCCAAACTATTCTTAGAAAACCCAAAACATTTGGTTGTAACTCAATATCATACAATGTTAGAGCATGATAGGGTTTAGGAAGGTACTTCTTAAGCTAATATATATTGAAAAATTAGGGATACTACTCAAATTTTCTAGAAATGATAATAGATAAGAAAACTACCCAAGCATATCAGGGACCTAAAATCATCTAGTATATCTCAAATAAATCATTCACTATTTCAAATCTTGATCCTAACCCAAATAAAGTGAAATTTTCATGAAATACTATTCCCAAAGGGATTGTTATAAAGGACGATGTCAACAATCTATATATAATATTTTCTAACTCAGAATTGTTTCACAGAATAAATATATATCTTGAACACTCTCAAAAATATCCAAAAAAAATTTCGGTACAAAAATTGGCCTCATCCACCTCTATTTAAAAAAGAGGGACACGAATGGGTGAAAATAAAACCCCTAAAAAGATTCCATTTGGATTGATTACTAGTAATTGTTATTATATGAAACCAAAAATTGTCATATGTAAGAACCCAGACCTTTGTTTCAGGTATGTTTTTCTTTTTCCAGGAGTTTTTGAGAAAAATGGAGTTTCTGGAAATTTTTGAAGTACATGTCATGTACTTTCTGAGTACACGCCGTGTACTCCCTTTCCACACCAGGATGTGTGATGGCCGTGTCTAGGCCACACACACAGTGTTTAGGGGTGATGTACAGACCGCTTAAAGTGGAGTACATAAAGACAAAGTACACGCTGTGTACTCTCGAAGTACAAATCGTGTACTTTCTTTTTATTCACCAAATGCTCTGAGGTTGTGCCTGATGGACAGAACAAATTTATTTTAGGTCTCATTTGACCAAGGGCATTCCATATGGCCGCTATTCTTCCCCATGCTCCAGAACTTCCGTCCGATCTCTGTTCCAGCCACCGTCGATTGCGTTGGGATAACCTTGGTAAGCTCTCTCTTCTTCTTTAGCCTTGTTCCATGTTTCCTCCTCACTTCCACGTTATTGTGGGTTGATATTTTTTGGAGTTTTCTCATATCTTCGACGTTATAAGGGGAATCAATCGTCATGGTTCACGTATATCGATCTCCTAGAACCATCATAGGTGGTTTGTTCCTTTATGTAGGATGTATGTTAATATTTTGTGCAAATTCCACCACTTCCCTTGAATGGGGGATTGTGGGTTTCCTATTTTTCCCCTACTGTTTGTCTACTTTGCATGATTGTTTGAGTAGAGATCTTTTCTTGTAAATTTGGATAATTTATACTATGTTAATGTGCCTTTCCTTTCATGTTTTTCATAGTAAGCGCTTTTCTAGTTGCCATGCCTAGTTGTAGGATAGTGGAACTGTTGCATAATAATTCTGTTGTGCCTTATAATGATAGCCAAAGTAGTTCTGGAGGTTTACTTGGGCCGTTATGCACGCTATGCGTGTTTGTTTTACTCAAGGCTGTGAGAACCTTGTGTAGTGGACCATAGGAATAATGGGCATATGGGCTTCTCTAGAGTGTCCATAATTTACGATGTGAGACCTCATGGGGAATTGGCGTTGAGTGCTTCCTCATAGAGTCTGTAGTTCCTCGATGAATCCATAGGGGTTATTGATGTTGAGTTCTTCCCCAGAGATCCTTTAGCACGATACGAGACTATAGGGGGAATTGACGGTGAGTGATTCTCTAGAGAGTCTATTCTTTAGCTAAACCAGATGGGCGAGACTGTTTGTGCTTCCCAGAGAGTTGCTAGTACTTGTAGTTTGAACCTTATGGGTTAGGCTATGAGAACTATCCAGTGGTTACCTTTTTGTTTTTCTTGCTTGAGTGGCTGTTTCTTATGTGCTTTATATGTTAGAACTGTGGATTGTAGCTGTTGTGTGCTTACCTATTTACTGTATCTTGTTTTATTACCACGATGTATTCACTGACTGTTAGGCACATATCTTTGGGTGGATTCTTATTGGGACTTTGTCTCGCACCCTGTTTGGGTCATGCTTTTGGGCCCAAACAGACTATGTTGTTGCAGGTGTAGATAAGGTAAAGTGCCCTTCTTCTTCAGGTACATGACTTGCTGTGGAGCTGGAGAGCATGGGACCAAGATATGTCTTGTGATGCTGAGGAGTTTAATTGTTTTATTATTTACTTTGGTTTAATATTTTATTCATCATTTTGACTTGTTTGGTTGCTATCTTATACATATGTATCATGCATCATTTTTATATACATGTGTGTGTGCTCCAGTTGTTTACTATTAGTCTTTCGCTTTTATCATTTACTCTTGTATGGATGGTTATGGTTTCTACTGTTGTCTATTTGTTTTTCTTTTGCTGTGTAATCTTCCAATGAGGGAATAGTTTCCCCACAATCACACCGAAGGCCCTTGCTACAAGTCGGAAGCCTCTGGAATTTGGGGAAATGTGTTTGAGGCCGTGTGACCAACCGGGTACGGGGCGCCTCTAGGTGGCTTCTGGAACAAGGACAGTACAAAGTGGTATCAAAGGAGTTCTTTTCTCGTGATTTACTATTTGGAGCATTTATCTAGGGAAGGGACGGATTCTGTCCTTGGTTTTAAGTTGTGCTCGGGAGTAGCTAACCCATGTATAGGGAAAAGCTATACTACCTCAATTATTGCAGTTTTCTTGGTTTGAGATTTTACGGTTGATATGATTTGACCTAGAGTGATTCACATGACTTGCGATATTATTGTTGTTGCTATTCTGGTTCTATTTTTGTTGCAACCAGATGAGATGAGGGTATTCCATCTCAGGTATCATATAGGAACTTGTTAGAAATCACATACGATGCATTCTTGACATGCCATCAAGGGTACATAAGCAATTGCATGTTGTTGTGACTAGCATGTGTAAATTATGCATGTTTTTGTGATAAATTATTTGATATAATCTCTGTTGTTTGATAGAGGACATCTTGTATCGTACTTTTCTTAAATGAATTCCATGTTTTTGTTCTTGAGGTGTTATGGGCCCTCTTGAATCGGAAATTGGTGAATCATTGACTTGTTTTTCCTTATATATCCCTGTATTGGATGCCAAGCATTTATTAGTGGGGAGTATGGACCCCAACGAATCATAATTTTGCACCTTCATGCTCATTTTTCAGTGTTTTCTGGGCTTCAGTGCAGTTTCAAAGCTACTTCCCGGAAAAACCCAAAATACACTATGTGTAATTTATATATACATGCTATGTAGTTTTAAACCGTGTCACTGACTGTGTGAGCAGAAACATGGGTCATGAAAATTTCTAGGAACATGCCGTGTACGGTAGGTACACGCCGTGTAGTAGTGAGCCTGTACCCATCCATGTAACTAACAACATGGGTCGGAGAAGTTTGTGTCATACACGCCTTGTTTTGTATGAACACGTTGTGTATCATTGTTCTCAATACCCAGCCGTGTCACGAGCAAAAAGGGTCGATTTTCTCTCCTCCTAGACATGCCGTGTTTGTTCGGAACACACCGTGTAACGGTCAGCCATGTACTTGACCATGTCTCCAACAACACAGGTTGGGAAAATCATCAAGTACATGCTGTGTTTGTTCGGAACACATTGTGTAGTCTCAGCCGTGTAGTCATCCATGTAACTAACAACACGGGCCGTTGAAACCTTGTCTACTACATGACGTGTCTACCAAGCACATACTGTGTAGTCTCAGTTTAAGAAGACCTTGTTGGTTAGACATGCAAGGAGACACGGGCAGGGGAGTGGAGTTAAGTACACACCGTGTAGAGTTTATACACGTCGTGTAGTCATGTTTTGTAAACATGAGGGTTTCCTTCTCCTATTTTAGTTTTGTACTCCATTATTCTCTGTCCATGTTTTTCCAATCAAAGGTATGGTTTTGATCTTTCAACGATATGCCTCCAAGAAGTCTTCCATTTGTACGTCAATTGCTAGGTAGTGATGAAACACCAAAAATGGCTGATCAGGGACTTCTTGTTGATCCTCCGGTCGGGCCAGCCTTCGCATCGATTGTCACACTTGTTGCAGGCACTGATTCGCAGTTCAGGGAAGGTTTTATGAGGATGATGTAGACTATTTAGGGAGAACCACCTCCTACCACGTCTATGGAAGAATTCACATGGGTTTTCCAGCAGCATCATCCTCCTACTTTCTCCGGGATAGGTGGACCACATGCTGCAGAGTCATGGCTGGAAGCCATGCTGACTATCTTCGAGCATCTAGAGAAAACTACAGAGAGGCGGATCAATATCACTACCTACATGCTCCGAGACTCCACCACAAGGTGGTGGGACATGATCTCACAGGCGGGCCATAAGCAGGTTATGGTTTGGGAGGAGTTCCAGCGCGTGTTCTATGACTACTTTTATCCGAAGACACTAATGGCTGATCGATCCCCGGAGTTCATGAGTCTAGAGCGGGGTACTCTTTCAATCATGGAGTATTCCTCTCATTTCACTGAGTTTCAACATTTCAAACCCCTCAAGTATGGTAGTGGGGTGTTCTTAGCAAGTAATTTCAAGGATGGTCTCAGGCAGGAGATCCGCTCATAGGTGAATATCCTCTACTTGACTTCTATCACTTCCATTGTCAACCAGGTGCTGATTGTAGAGCGCAATATGATAGACTCTGGAGATGCGAGCCACGGTGGTTCAGCATCTAGAGCTAGTGTTCCTCCATTTGATAGTAGGATGTGCCGTAGGGATCCTACGCGTGGTGATCTGAAGAGGCAATATACTTCTTCAGGTAGACAAGTGATATGCTACCAGTGTGGAAGGGTAGGGCACACGAGGCCATAGTGCCAAAGAGACCTAGTAGAGATCCGATACTGTAGCAAGATGGGTCACCTTGATCACTTCTTCCTTGTTTTCTCACTAGTAGCCAGTGACAGGGGTTCAGCCTAGACTCCTCATTCAGGATAATCACCCCCAGTTTCTCACCAGTCGGGGAACTAGAGTTCTTCCTGCCATTCGGGCCGAGGTGTAGGTTGAGGCCGTGACAGTCAGTCACCAGTCTTTCAGCGTCAGTAGGGAGGATCAGCTCAGAGTGGTCAGGCAGGGTCACAGGGCCGTGGGGCAGGCCATACCTTTGTGGTAGATCAGACCTATCAAGAGCAAGATCTTGGACCTTATACAGTTTGAGGTACAATCTTAGTAGCCTTAGTTTTATCTTCAGCCCTTTTTGATACTGGTGCTACACATAGCTTTATCTCTGTTTCTGTTGTGGAGAGCCTTGGGCTTTGTATCGTTTCTTCTACCAACATGTTGACACTAGATACACCTTTGGGGATGATGACTTCTAGTGTACGTCAGTGTAGAGAGACCCCTCTCGAGGTTTCAGGGTATCGTTTCTTATGGGATCTCTATGTCCTAGAGATGACAGGTCATGATGTCATTCTCGAGATGGACTGGTTGGTTCCCTTGTAGGAAATCCCCAACTTTTATCACCGTAGGTTGAGTTTCATTGCACTTAGAGGGTGAATCTTTACTTTATAAAGTTTAATGGGATGTTCAGGCGAGTTGAGCAGGACTCGAGCATCATGGGCTAGGAAGGGTGACAACCAATATTGCTAGTCGTTCTTTGGAATACCTGGGTAATTCACAGTTAGACTTTCCTTCTGTGGTGGATCGTTTCAAGGATTTCTTTCCAGTAGTCTTTTCAGGTTTGCCTCCGGAGCTTGAGGTGGACTAATCTATTGAGCTCATGCCCGAAGCGGCACCGATGTCCATTCCTCCGTATAGGATTGCTACCCCTGAGTTAAAAGAGCTCAAAAGATGTCGGTCGTGTCGTAGGAAAAGGGTTTCATCTGACCTAGTACTTCTCCATGGGGTTCGCCTGTCCTATTTGCGAAGAAAACAGATGGTACCCTTAGGATCTGTTTGGATTTTTGGAAGCTGAATCAGTTGAAGGTCAAGAACTGGTATCCCTTGCCTAGGATTTATGAACTTTTCAATCAACTCTTGAGAGCCCGGGTGTTCTCGAAGATCGATTTGAGGTTTGGTTATCATCAGTTGCATGTTCGACCATCAGATATACCTCTGACAGCCTTCAGAAGCAGGTATGGTCTCTACGAGAATACGGTTATTCCATTCGGTCTCACAAATGCGCCATTAGTTTTCATATCACTGATGAAACGAGTGTTCCATCCTTACTTGGACTCATTTGTCATGGTATTCATGGAAAATATCTTGGTGTACTCTCACACTCGACACGACCATGATACCCACCTTGAGATCATTTTGTGTACACTGAGAGAGCATAATCATTATGCTAAACTCTCGAAGTACCACTTTTGGATGGATCCGATTCACTTCTTGGGTCACGTCATCTTAGAGGTAGGAGTATCTGTGGACCCAGAGAAAGTGAGAGATGTAGTTTCTTGGGAGCAGCTGAAGAATGTTTTTGAGGTACGGATTTTCCTAGGGATAGCTGGATACTAGAGACGCTTCATTCAAGACTTTCCACACCTAGCAGTGCCTTTGACAGGTCTGAGCAAGAGGGGGTGAAGTTCTGGTGGTCAGATTCTTGTGAGTCAGCCTTTCAAGAGATGAAAGGAAGGATGACGTCAGCACCGATAATAGTATTTCTAGATCCAGGAAAGATCTACATTGTTTATTATGATGCTTCAGGTATCGGGCTGGGGGCTGTGCTTATGCAGGGAGATGGAGTCGTTGCGTATGGGTCTCGACAGTTGAGGCCACATGAGAGGAACTTCCCGATGCATGATTTGGAGTTGGCAGTTGTTGTTCATGTATTACACTATTGGTGGCATTAAATTCTTGGAGAGCACTTTGTGGTTTTCACCGACTAGAAGAGTCTCAAGTACATCTTCACTCAACGTGATCTGAATCTGAGACAACGCTGGTTGGTTGAGTATCTTCAGTCTTTTGATTTCGAGCCTGCCTATACCCCGGGAAAGGGCAACGTATTAGCAGATGTGTTGAGTAGGAGAACTCAGATTCAGACAGTTCAAGAGGCCAGCTGTGAGTGGCATCTTATGTCTCTATTCTCTATGATGCATCTGGAGGTGCACGATAGACAGGGACAGACTTTCCTATTTTCTGTAGTTGTTACCTCTACACTACCATACATTGTATTTAAGCTAACCCATTTCATATGGTTCACATTTTTCCTAGGAAATGAAGAGGTGTCCTATTTTTTTTAACTATATGGTCGATATTGAATGACGAACCTGAAAATAAGTAAATAATTTTTAATCAACATGAAATTTTTTAATAATGAAATTTAAATATTATGTATATATTTTATATTATTTTGACTACTAAACATTTGATCATGTATTTCAAATCTCTTGTAATTTGATTTCAATATAATATAATACCCACTAGCTTTGGGTGGATATGTTCAAGTTAATTACATATATGACATTCCACATCGCTACACTTTCTTTCCAGTTAGTTTTTATAAAAAAGTTTTCTTCATTCTTCATTAACTAGAAATTACCATATATCTTCAAAAATTGATCTTATGGTCCTATAAATAGTTCTTGAGATGCATATTTTTTCCAAATTTAAAAGTTATAGGTCTAGGAATTTTTGAATTCCCTCAAATAACATCTCTTTTCCCCTATCCTATAATTTCAATTGTGAATAATATCCTCTATATTTTACAATGAGTATTTTATTTATTTATTCATAAATTCCTTTTTCCTAATTAATTTATTATGAATAAGATGTAGAATTTACATAAACATTATTTTAGTCTATATTTTTACTATCACATTAATTGAATCTATAAGTAATGAAAGAAGAATAAATTCACACAAAGCCCCTCGAAACATCTCACCCACGGATTCAAGTAGACTCTAAATCAAGTTGAATATATTAAAATATTATACCACAAATTCTTATCAATTTTTATTTATATAATGATTCATTACATAAGAAAAACAATGTGCAATGTGGTAAGATTGTCATAAATTTCAATGAGAGTTGAAAATAATACCACAACATTTTTCTCCAAGATATTGAAGGATATGTTCTAGTACAACATCATCTAAAATACCCACGTGATTTCTAATCAAGTATTTCTCATTCAACATTATTCGTTACTTTTACATTGAAACCCTTCAATGGATGATCATGATATTTTTTATATATGGAATCCTCAATAATAATCCTCTGGAATCAAAAATAAAATCTATTAAATATTTCAATAAAAACACAATAATAATATAAAGAAATTATTTCTTGGAAAATATCCCACATAATAGACAGACTAAATATAAGAATCTCACTAATATTTTTTCTAGGATATGATATGAGTATTTTTAATGAAATTTAGAAATTTAAAAATGGGATTTAGAAACACTAAAATGAAAAAAGTCTATACATTGTTAAATTGTTGAATCATTATGTAAAACGTTCAAACAATGGAACTAGGACTTGACATCTCATGTGGAACTACTTTGATCTCCTGATCCCAACATCATAAACTGAACAAGACAAAATGGATAAACAAAATAACAGATTTTTAGAAAAATAAATTAGTTAATTTATGTATATTTTTCTTAGTCCTAATATATTAGTTGAAGTATTTCATTCTATTTTTTTAAGATAAGAACAATATAAATATAAGGCGAACAACATAGTATTAAAACTTATTGACCGTGTTGTTGAGTGGCCCATTTCCATTCTATTTATTTTTTAAAATTACCTCCACTCTTTGTATAAGTCTCCAGCAATAAATGTTACATAATCATGACTTAAAAAATTCACATTGAGGATAGTTTTAGGTTTAGATATTTATATTATTAGGCCATAACTATTACATAAAAAAATAAAAATACAATGTGGATACCTATAATAGTATATGTTTCTTTCCTAACATAAAATCTTTTAAAATACATGGTTTCTTTTTATATTTAATCATCATAAATTTTCCATGATTTCATCCATGAATATATTAAATATTAAATCCTATGAAAATATTTACACACATAGCATGTGAACAAAGTCATTAGTAAGGGGAATAGAAATAAAAAAACAATTAGTCTAGTTAAAACCTGATAACTCATTCAATGTTGTTTGAGCAGATGAAACAAAACATTTTCACACGAATAACACTCATAAGTTTTTTTCACTAAAAAACTATAATCCAATTGAATGAAATTAAAAATCATTTAGGTTACATAGAGAATCATGTACATTAAACACTTTCGAACGTCTTCTAAGTGGGATAACCATACGGTTGAAATCCAAATTGGATATCTATAACGGAGATCTCCCTTCAGATAAGCTACATCAGGCTCACCGATGATTTATAATGTTGCTTAACTCTTTGTATATGTTGTGCCAGGCTCACCCAAGAGATATAATGGGGTCAACCCATCATATAAGCTATATTGGGCTCACTTGTGAGATATAATGGGTTCAACCCATTGTATGAGTTTTTTTGGGCTCACCCATTTCATATAATTCTGATGTACCATTTCATTAATATAACACATTCATCACAAAACCCATTTTTTATATTCTTCTTCTAATACCTTATGAAAAAAATTTATATATAAAAATACCATTTTCATTTAACCCTCCATTTTCAATACAAAGATAACCAAATAATGTAATAAGGTATTTATTTTCATTTTAAATGACATTGAGAATTATAGAGGAAGCCAAATATCTAATAAAAGTTACGGTAGTGGAGATGTTTTTGTCGTCGTATACATTAAAAAACATTCCTTTTGTCATCTTTTAAAGAAATTAATACTCTTCATATCAAAAGATTAATTTTGAAAACATTGAATTAAATTCAATATTGAAATAAAATTTCTTGTATATTTCTTTTATAACTATAAAAATAAATATGTAATTTAATATCATGAAGAAAAATATTTTATAATTAAATACTTAAATGTTCATAGTGTCCAATTCCACACTGAACATTTAAATATCAATCTCCAGGATTAGATAAATAACATTATTATAGAAAAAAATTTGTTATGAAATTTCATAGTGGATATATATACACCTTATAAAACAATAAAGGTGCATATTATCATGAAATGCCTCAATTAAAGGAAATTGAGACAAAGTCCCTTACATTGAGTCTGACTTTTCACATTCATTCTTCAATCTCCAAAATAATTAAAATATGATAATTTATACTAGATTTAGGACATTTCTAAAGTTTATTAATTTTTTACATCAATTATTACCATGTTTTTTCAATTAGTTAAGTATTTGAGTTTGTAACGGAGATTGTGTCGATGTTCGGTATTTAAGTAAAAAATGAACTTGTATTGATGAAAATTATCCATGTGGTAAAAATTAAATTATATAAAGAATATTATTCAAGACTTAAATATCATATATATCCAGTATATATGAATTTATAATAGTCCCTAAAATTTCGAAATAAGAAATTAATTTCACCTTTCATGGAGATGGTAGGCCATACGTACACATGAATGATGTATTATTTTCTTTTCCATGTTAATGGAATGAAATATAATTGATATATATTGTTATATTATAATTCATGTATAGTAACTATGTTATATATGTTATGTATGTTCATTAGTGTCATATTTTTTACGAAACATGTATTGCATGAACGATTCATATCACTTTGTGGGGGTGTTACTCCACACTTCCTCGAATAAAATTATTATATTTCCACATTAAGGAAAGTTTAAAGGTATGTTGTAAATAAAAATCACACAAGTATAGAGGTAATATTAATATATTATATATCATATATAAATACAGTTCCATCATAATGGGCCCCAAGAGAGGTGGTAGGAAAAAATTTAACAATAATCATTTCATGAGGAAGTAGTTTTTCAGGCGTATATATTGTATATTCTAAAACCATTAGATGGATGCGAGTGTAAGTTGGTAGAGGTGGTGGTCTTTTATAAGATGGAGGAGGGGAACATTAGGAAATTCCTGAAATATTATTTTATAATAAATTTATTTTCAAATAATAATAGATCCAAAGTAATATATTTATAAGATAAGATGATAATTTTTTATAATCCTATAAACAAATAGGGTTTTCACAAGTTTAAGTCACAAAATTAACAGTATCTTTAGCTTAACCCCATAGTTTAATATATTACGTCTTACCGTGTCTTCTGTTAATTTCATAATATATGACTATTGTACTTACTATAAACTTCCAATAGAGCCACAAGTGGATCATTATTTTCATTGATAACATTATATAAATTATTTGGCTGAATCTTAGTTTTTTAGACTATTATATAATTTAATAAAATCGTATTTGTTTTATAAACTAATTTCTGTCAATTTTGAACCTATTTAGAAATTGATTTTTTGTTAAACTCGTAATGACTTGATTCTTTCAAAACTAAAGGCATTAAATCATCCCTCACATTTCAATGTCAACCATGAAATTCGTGGATGGTATCAAAATGTTGAAATTACATTTATTTTAATATTTATAATATAATTTATTTGAATCTTTCAGTAATATGGTAATCACTGTGTCATCATTGTGTCATAAATAAAAAAAATTATTTAATGTCTAAAAATAATAATTAAAAAAATGATGTAGGAAATATTTTCAGATTTCTAATGACAATTTTTAATCTAATATATCAATTTTATAAACAAAATGAAAATTTTGTTAGTTAAAAGATACACGTTTTGGATATATTTACCTTTTCATTGAAATAAATATTATAAACATTCATTACCGCAGCCAAGTGGCACCATGTGGTCCTAAAATCCACCCAAGGATTCCTATAAGAGGCCATATCTTATCTAATATGCATAGAAAACATTTTAGGGTAGTTTTATATTATTATAATATTAGTTTTACCCTTATTTAAAGGATTTACCCTTTATCCAAGGTAAATAAATATTATTACTGAAAATGCTATTCATAATGTCCAAAAATAAAAGGTAACTATTTACACAATTTGGAACATATGATTCCAAATATGGAATCCATTTTCTCAGATTCAAAAACACATATGTTGTAGTAGTAAATTGAAAATTAGTTTTCGTTGTCAAAACCAGATAGTGTGTTTTTTAGAATTAAAATATTCATAATATTGACTTGTGTTTATGTCCAATTTAAATGTGAAATTACATCCAATAAACATCATTGGATTATATGATAAAAGTATTCCAATTAAACTTTTAAACAAACTAAATATATAGTCTAACTGTATATATAAATTAAATGAAAAGTCATTGATGAATTAAAATGCAGTGTTTTTTACTATTCGTTATAATATGGATTTTATCATAAAAATAACAAAGCTTCAATAAAATTAAATTTTGATGTCCCGTTTTAAAAAAATAAGTTTATTTTTTGAAAGATAACATATAAAAGTGAAAAGAACTATATTTAAAAAGGGATCTCCATCAATAGGTGGTAAAATGATCTTTTAAAAATATTATATTATTTTATGTTTTAAATTAGATTCATTCTCATTTAAAGTCACTAAAGATTCTTTAATAAATGTTAAAAATTAACAAACATGTGTAATCATATGTAGTTAGTTATGTTCATCCTCTCCAATACAATGGATAGGTGTTAACTACCATTTAAAATAATTATATTATTATATTATTATTTTTCGATATAACTCAATGTTGTGTGAAATATAAGATTTCAGAGAAATATATCTTTGCATGTCGAGTATGCTATCAGACAAAGAGTAACCTTTAATATAAAATTAATATTTTATTCAAAAATACTAATATATATGAAAATTTATTATTATATAAATACCTGCGATGTTACATCAATCCCCCTTTAAAAATTGTGTCCTCAAAATTTTAAATATGGCTCGGTAACATCATTGAAAACCCCACATTAGAAATAGAGTTAATAAAACTACCTCTTTAAAAGAATAAAATAGAAGTACCATGTTCACCTGAGCTAACACATTCAATGATTCCATGTTGGAAAACATGGAATTGGAAGAAAAACAAATCATCTTGTTTTTATGGAGAGTGATAAAAACATGATCAAGAGATAGTTAATAACCCAAAAACACTAAATTCGTGATGGGTTAAATGGTCTTTGATTTCCGAGTAGGAAAAGAAAAAAAAAATTTAATATCCTTTTCATAAATTATAGGAATTTAATTATGAGATTGACTATGAACATATGGAAAAATATTTCCTTGTCATGTATAGTTTCATCATTTAATTAATATCAACCACAAACTCAACTTTTCCACAAATGATGTGTATTCAAGATGAATTGGTCACACCTCAAGCGCTAGAATAAACCTCTAGAAAATCAAATAACCAAGAGAAGTTGAACTGAATATTTCCCAGGTCTTTATACATTATCCAAAACCCAAATGGATATAATAAGATTAGATAATCCCCCAAAAATAATAATCATTTATAAGAAGGACTACTTTTAATCTTAAAAAGTCAATATTAATACCCATATTCTACATAGTACAATCAACAAACAAATGACCTTAAAATTCATCAAAATAATCTAAAATAAGATTGAAACCCAAAATTTAGAATCATTTTATCATATAGACATCAAAAATAAATAATAACATTTATCTCCAAATAACATCAAATACTATTAAAGTCTCATACATAAAAGTAATGAACCTAATCACATATTCTCTCTAATAGGTTAATCATTTCCATAAATATCATAAATCTCCATTTTTTCATAATAAAATTATAGATTCTTCCAAATTAAAATTCAACCATTGCTCCTCAAATTAAATCCCATTATATGAAAATTTTCTTTTCCATATAGTCTTCTCAAAATGTGAACATCTTTTATATGATAACATTTAACACTTAATCACCAAATCATTTCCCTATAATTAGGATATACATTTGATAAATCATATGTTACCAAATTCAACTTATTATTAACCATAAAATCATTTAACTAAAAATAATAAGTCATACTAACCATGTACTTCACATAGGATAGTGGTATGTGACAAAGGTTGGTCCAACTTCAGTTTTGTCTTCGATTCCTGGAGCCTTGACTGACGCGGTGGTTTGTCACACAGTCTACGTGTTTTCCTATTTTTAAAAAAATATAATATTATAACACTCCCAAAAAAGTGATAAAATATTCAAAAATAAAAATAACATATTTTATACTCAATGTTTATCTATACCTATCATTTTTCATCTGCAAAAGTACTAAACCATAACTACCTGAAAAATAAATGTCTCCAAAAATATTGTTAATTAGCTTGAGATTTCATAACATAAGTGTAAAAAGGGTTGTCTAAGACATTGATCATATTATTAACCATAAAATTATAAACCCTTGATTATATCTGTAACTCTTAAAATAACATATTAATCTCCAATGTTGTCCAAAGAATCCTATAATAACAACTATAAGGCTTCATCATTAAATGTTACATAATTGTGAGTTAAGTCATGTATTCAAATTGAGGATCATTTTCGATTTAGAGCATTAGAGTATTAGCCCATAATTATTATATACCAAAAGCATATAAATACAAATTGGAAAATTCCAAAAATATATATTTCTTCTATAACATCAAATTTTTAAAAAAGAACATAGTTTTTTTCATGTTTAATCATCGTAACTTTTCCTTGATCCCTACTTCATTCTATTATCCATAAATTTATGTGAAAACATTTAAATACTTGGGATGAGCACAAAATTCCCAGTAAAGGACATAAAAATTAAAAAAAATATTAGTCTAGTTAAAACTATATAACCCATTGAATGTTATTTTATTAGATGAAACAAATAATTTTCACATGAATAACAATCATACTTTTTGCTCAATGAAATACACTAAACTAAGAGCATGGAATTAAAACAAATGTTCTTGACCTAGAGCATCATATACATAAAACCCTTTAAAACATCTTCCAATTGGAATAACCTTAAGGTTTAAATACAAATTGGATATCTATAATGAGGATATTCATATAATCTAAATCGGGCTCATGTGTGAGCTATAATGGGGTTAAACACTTCATATAAGCTATGTCGGGGTCAGCCATGGGCTAAAATGGAGCTCAAACATTCATATAATCTATATAAGGATCACCTAAGAGATATAATGGGACTAAACCATTCATATAAGTTGTCTCTAGCTCACCAGTTTCATATAATTCTCATTTACCATTTCATGAATAAAACATGTTCATCATAAAAAAACTTATTGAAATGCATATTATAATCCCATATGGAAGAATTTTCCATATAAAAATACCATTTTCATTTGACAAACCATTTTAAATACAATGATACCCAAATAATGGAATAAGGGATTTATTTTAATTTTAAAATATATAAATACTTATAGAAGAAACCAAATATCAAATAACGGTTACGGCGACAGAGAACTCATTGTCTCCGTATGTGTTAATATACATTAATGTTGTCATTTTTGAAAGAAATTAGTATGCTTAATATAAAAGTATTCCTTTAGAAAACAATGAATTAAATTCTATATTGACATAAAATTTCCTTTCTTTTCCTTTTATACCCATATAAAAAAATATGTACTTTAATATCATGATGAAAAATATTCAATAATAGAATTTTTAAATGTTCATTGTGTACCATATAACATCAAACATTAAAATATTATTCTATATGATTTAATAAATAATTTAATATAGAAAAATATTTGTTATGAAATTTCATAGAGGTGGTATATACACCTTATAAAATAATAAAGGTGCATAACATCAAGAAATGCATCAATGAAATGAGATAGAGATGAAGTCCATTACATTGAGTTTGACTTGTTATGTTCATTATTTAATTTCTTGAATAATAAACATATGTAAATTTATACCTTCTTTATAACCTTTTTAAATTTTATTATTCATGTTATATCACTTATTACGATGTTATATAAATTAGATAATTATTTTAATTTATATTGCATGTTTTGTCGATGTTCATTATTTGATTCAAAAAGGGGTTTGTTTTGATGAAAATTGTACATGTGGTCATAAGTCCATTATCTTCATAATAGTATTCAGGACATAAATATCAGATATATCTTGTATATATGTTATTATAATATTAAATAACATTTATAGAAATTAAATGAAATGCACCATTCATGGAGACGGTAGGCCGTACATACACAATAACTCTACATTAATTTATTCTTTATTTTAAAGGAATGAAAAATGAATGATACATATATTTATATGTATTATAATTCTATTATAATATTTATGTTATATATGTTACACAATATCATTAAATCTATGCTATATACATTCCATGCATGGCATGAATGAGTCATGTCAATTTGAGGGTGCGGTACTCCAGAAAACGTAAAATTAAATTATCATATTTATACATCATAAAAAGTAAAATGGAATGTTATAAAAAAAATTACAGAAGCATAGAAATAATATAAATATAATATATTACTTATCTAAATATAGTACCATCGTATTGGCCACCATGAGAGTTGGTTGGATAAAATTGAATAATCATCCTTTCGTGATGTAATATTTCTCCGTACGTAGAAACAGTATGTTCCATTTCAATTATATGGGGGTGTGAGTCGGTGGGTAGAGGTGGTGGCCTACTATAAGAGGGTGGAAGAAAACATTAGGAAATCATTGAAGTATTACAATATTATAAATTTATTTTCAAATTATAATCATTCCTAAGTGATAATTTAGAAGATTATATGAGGATAGATTGAAATCCTCTCAACCAATAGTTTTTAGACATGTTTAGGTCACAAAAGGAACCTTATATTTTATCTTTAACCCTCAGTTATAAACATTACCTCTTACCATGTCTTCTTGTATTTTAATAATATATGGTTAATATAGTAACTATTAAAATATTATTGAATAAAAAGTGGATCATTAATGACATTTTTAACATTATATAATTCAGTTTTAAGAATCATAGATTTTTAATTCTATTATGTCATTTAATAAAATAAAATTTGTTTTAAAACCCATTTATGATAATTTTCACACTATTTAGAAATTTTTTTTTATGTCATAATAACTGGATTTGTTTAATTAAATGACTATAACTCATACCTCTAAAGTCCATGTCATGAAAAAAATTGGACGGCATCAAAATGATAGAATTACATTTATTTTAATGTTTATAACATCATTTATTTGTATCTTTCATTAATAAGGTAATCAATACATAATCATTGATTCAAAAAAAAAAATTTAATTTATAAAAATTAAAAATAAAATACCATGATGTAATATTTTTTTTATCTTTATAATTACTATTTATTTTCAATGAGATCATATATATAAAGAAAAATTATTTTTTTAGTTAGAAGATACATTTTAATGTTAAATTCCCATTTTCATTAAAAAAATATTATAAAATCTCATTTTCACACCAAAGTGGCCCCATGGGGTCCTAAAAGTTACCCAAGGATGACCATGGTCGGCTGTATCTCATACAACAGGATTAGAAACATTTTAGGATAGTTTTATATTATTACAATATTAGTTTTACCCTTATTAACCTGATTTACCCTTTAACCATGGTAAATAAAAATAATTAAAGATATTACTATTAATAATATACCAAAAATAAAAGGTACATATTACCCAATTTGACCATGTAATAAAAAATATAGAATCCATTTTTTGAGATTCAAATCACAGTATTTTTAGTAATTAATTTAAAAGTAATTCCTGTTTTCATAACTAGAATGCGGGATACTAAGAAATTAAAACTTTCAAAAGATTGACATGTTTTCATGTCCAATTTAATTGTAAAATTAATAATAATGACCACAATTTGATTAAAAGATATAATATAATAAAATTACACTTTAAAACCAAATAACGGGATAGTCTAAGTGTATAAATAAATTAGATGAAAAAGCAGTTTTGAATTAAAAGGTAGTATTTATCACTATTCATTAAAATATAGATTTTATCTTAAAAATACCATAATTTCAACCAAAGAAAATTTTAATGTACCTATTATATATATTAATTTTTTTTCATAGAGAAAATATAAATGGGGAAAAAATATATTTAAAAAGGGTCCTCCACCAAAAGGCTGTAAAACAAGCTTTTAAAAATATTAGATTACTTTATGCTTAAAAATGGATTCATTCTCATTTTAAGCCTCTAAAATTTATTGGATAAATGTAAAAACATTTAAAAAAATGTTTTATATTATTTTAGTTATATATGATTTTTCTTTCCAATATAATAGCTAGTAAATAACTACCATTTAAAATAATACTAATATTCTTCTATTAATTTTTGGTATAACTCAATGTTGTGTGCAACGTTTGATGTTGAAGAAAGTTGTTATTGTGTGTCAAGTACACTATCAGACAAAGCATCACCTTTAATTTAAAATTAATATCTTATTCATAACTATTAATAGATATGAAAAGTCGTTACTCTATAAATACCTAAGATGTTACACTTTGGGTTTAATATGGGTTAATTATACTCACAATTTTTTTGTTAGTGAAATTATTTATTTATAGGAATGCTATTACGCTTGGTGAAGCATGATGTAAAATTTACACTATATGGATAGTTTCAAAATATTAACCTGAGAGAAATATTTCACATATGAGGATAATATAAAATTACAATTATTAATTAGACTATATTATGTATTTTATAAGGATTAGAATATGGTAAATAAATAATAGTTGGAAATATTATATATTATATAAACATAAATTAATGTATTATTCAAGAACAAAATTATATTACATATATTATTTATTTTAATTTTAAAAATTGGAAGAGAACATATCATGTAATGATGGATCTTAAAATATATTAAGAATTGGCTATTTCAGAAACATTATAATCATTACCCTTTATAGAGAAGATACCAAGGATGATACTACATATAGAAAAGAGAATAATAATCCTATGTAAAATTATTTATTATTTTTTTTGGACATTATGTAAATAAATTAACATTATTTCTGAATGAAGATGAAGATAAATTTATGTTTTTCAATTTAGATATTGCAATCATTTAGTTATGTGATGTTTTGATAGGATAAGTTCATAGATAGATTTTTTACAATGGTAATGAATCTTATGTATAATAGTAAATATGTATAAGTATTATATTAAATGAAGAGGAGACATATGAAATCAATATGTTTCTTATTGTCATACCCTGACCATATATACTATTTTATTTTATTATTTTCTTGGTCACAGATATATTTGTCAAGGTTTGGGATTTATTCCTTGCTATTTTTTTAGAGTTTTTAGATGTTTAGGTGGTTTTCTACTATGAAAAGGATTCACATGTTTAGTATAAACTATGCAGTCTACCATGGTATCCATGCGGCTTGTCTAGGAAGTGGATAGAATCGGACGTATTGTTCACACACGATTTCCCAAACTATGTGCCCCGATCTTGTGGTGGGTCATGAATCATGGAAGAATCTACTATATGGTTTTTGCATGGTTGAAACAACAATGCAGGTTTCTCATCTTGTCACTCCAATCTTGGACAACAGAAACCACATGATTGGATCACGGTTTGATAAACCGTGTGGCCAAACTATGAGAGGTACCCAAAATTTTTAGAACATAAAAACCTTATCCTACCCTTACCCAATATTATCCCAAAACTATGAATCCCCCCCCTTTGTTAAATTAGGCTCATGAAGGGGCCTCTTAGGGATTTCCACAGGCATCTTCTTCCTCTATGGTTCTTGTCCTTTTATTTCAAAGTATGATTTTAAGGTTTTTGGGCAATTTCCTTATTCTTTCTCTTCTACTATCTCTAATCTTTGGTTTTCCTTTTGGATTTCCTTCCATAGACAAACCCTAATGGATAATATTTGGTATTGGATTTTTTTTATTTTGGATTTATGGTGTGTGGATGGTCTGTGAGGCCTCATTCTATATTCAATTGATGTTCTGTTGCATCTGCATGCCTTTGAAGTATCTTTCCAGATGTTTTCCATTCTAGAAAACCCCATTTATTCTTGTGAAATATAAATAAAATGATAAAAATGATTCAAATCCCTATAGTTCCTTAATTTATCTTATTTTGGTTCTTTGGTAATAGTATAAATTTCTAAAAATATTTTTTGGATAGATAGTTCAATTATGACTATGTGATGGTGCCCTTAAAGTATTTGAATAAATTCCACTTGTTTTTATAAGATGAAATCGAGACCTGTTGGGATATTTGGCCCTAGAAATATTTTTGTTATGTGTTTTCAATTTAGGAATTTTGGTTAATGTGAAATTCATAAACATTTATGGTTTGATAGTCGTAGTGAAATGATTTGGTTTGGTTTAAAATGTGATGGTTTTCAAAATTATTTTTGGGTGTTTTGTGGAAATTTAGAATGTGTGGTTGGATGATGGAACATCCATAGTTGCACCCAGTGCGCACATTGATGTGAACTCAATTGAATATGATACCTTAATTTATTTGTTGTCTTTCACCATGACTTTTTAAATGGTTTAGTTTCTATTGTGTAATTTCAAAAATTGTTATAAAATGGAATCTTCAAAGCTATGCATAATAGGCACATAGATTATGGTTTGGTAAATTTTTGGCTTAAGGACACTCTTGACATTTCAAACATAAAAGTGGTGTTTGGTGTTGTTTTGTATGGATCTTCTGTGATATTTTTGGTGAAAGAAATTGGATATGTAAATCTAGAGGACCTTTTTGAAATTTTAACATTTTTAAAGAAAGGGGTTGAATGCTAATTTATGTGACGACCTAGTTGGAACCTTCAATGATGTGATATTTAAGTATGTATATAGTGCGAACCACTATATGAGGGACTTTACATTATGTGTTATCATACAATGGTGTATGTGCTTGGGGTAGGGATTTGCAGTGATGATAGGTAAGATGTATCTTGCATGTGAGGGCCTCATACATACACAATGTACTTCTACCATGGGTTTTAGGATCAGGTGATGGTAGCTTTCCCTCCTTGATTATAAGGTTTGGTACCCTATGGATCACTAAGAGGACATGTGGGTTCTTCTATTGGATTGATCACTTGATGGTGGCCAGTTGGTTATGGAATTAAGGGCTTCCCCATATACCAGGTGGTTGTTCCGAACTAGGTCACTCTAGGGATATTTAGGATTGACCATGGTTACTATTTATATCTTCTCATTTTCTTTCTATTTTATTTCTATTTTATCTTTCTCTACCTATTTATTTTCATCATATCATGTTATTTTTCATGGAACATGCTTTGTGTTTGGGTTTCTAAAATATTAAAAAAATATAAACTATTTAAATTATATTGTGTGTTGTTTTGGAAAAGAGAATATTGTGATGTTTATTTAAATTGAGGAAAACCTATTTTTATAAATTTATTTCTAACTAGTGTTAAGTGAAAATTTTTAGGAAAGGAAATGCAGGGAATCTTTAGTGGTTTTCAAGTGAGCTGTTTAGATCACACCCTACTTGTACCACTTAGAGTCTATAAGGCTGATCTATTTTGTAGGTTCTTATTCATAATTATGTTCACTAGTTTGATATTGATCATGGAGTTTTTCGGTCCTATGGTTGGAGGTGATAAAGATTTTACATGTACATCATGTCAGAAGGAGTTAGGTTTATCTTAGTTTCAGTTCTAGTGTTATTTTTATTGAGTTTTGTTTATTTTTGTATCCAAATCATCCTGTCTATTTTTTTGAGATTCAATTTTAATTTTATTCTACTTATCCTATTTACTTTATTTGATCCTGGTTATAATTTTGGATGAAATCATTCCCACTTGGTTTATATTGGATTCCTGACACTATTTTCCTGGTTATGGTGATTAGGAATGCCCTTCGAGCCATGCCTTGGACTAGGTCTGTTATTCAGATTTGATGGAATCCCATATTGGTTCATGAAAAAATTAAATGAGAGGAGACCCTAGTTCTATGGGGTGTTATGTAGATGGAGATTATAAATTTTGGGACTTGGGAGGTGGGTACAAAAATGTATTCATGTACCATTTATCATACAAATCCTAAAGTCAACAGGGGTAGTCCGAGATTTGAGTATTCTTATTTGGTTTGGATTGATGGAAGATAATAGAGGTGATCTAGTGTTATGTTGTGATCCTACATGAAGTGGTGACCCATGTGATGTCCATGTGCATGGTTCAAGGTCGTCTTAGTCATGTTTCATCCTTCTCAAATGGACCATTACCATGTCACTGAGTTAGGCATATACACTAGTTCCTCTTTCTAGTAGTCTAGAACCTGTGTGTCTTGTTTTGGTCATAGTTTGTGTGAGTATGATTCTAAAATAAAATTTTATTATAAAAAAATGATTTCTATCAAATGGTTTTTAAATTGATAGAACAGTTTTTAATAAAAATGTTTTTGGAATTAAAATTCGGTAAATTCGTGGGTTTGGAATTTGAAATTGTAAGAATGACCCTTATAACCTCTTGTAAATGTTCACATGTATGTGGTTATGTTTGTAAAGTGCATGTTGGAATATATGGATGAAAATGGATTAACATGTATGTCATAGTTTATGGGATGGTATGGATGTGTATTTTATGCCAATAGCTCAAACTTGTTTTTCTAATGTGATTTTAGAAGAAGAAAATGATTCCAAAAATTGGTTTTTGTTTTATGATTTCAGTTTTGTTTTGTGAAAATTAGCTTCGAAATGATGTACTTTGATAATTTAAAAGTAAATGGGATTTTTGAGAATATTATTTTGGTTTCATTTTTATTTTTTGGGTTTATGATCCTTTTTTGGGTTTGGGATGCTCATTTTGATAATTCCTTTGATTGATTCTGTTTTTGAATTGGTATTCACTATTTTGTTGGGAATATACCACCACAAAAGTCACCAAACATTCTAATGATTCATTACCAATATATGGTTCTTATTGGTTGTTTTCTAAACTTATTAGAGAACGAGGTATTTTAGATTTAATTGAGTGGATAAAAGAGGTAGAGTGTGGCTTCCGATTATTATGAACTCATCAGGTTGTTCAAGTTTATGAAGTTCTGGGGTTTTTTAAGGGTTTATATTTGGATGAATGGAAATTTTTTTCCCTACCATTACTGTGATTTTGGATGATATGGGATGTTTTTAAATCCATATTCTTCTGATGCTTTATACTTGAGGAGTTGAAGATGAATAAAATAGAATAGTTGATGAGTATTCATCATAGCCAGTGGGCGGTGAAGGCCTACGTTGACCATTTGGTGGAACTAGATTTTTTATCTCCTAAGGTGGTGTCATAAGATCTAATGAAGGCTTCTATTTCCATTGTGGGTCTTCATCTATAGATCAAGGAATGAGTCTCCTCCTCCAAGGATCACTGTTCTGAGAAAATTTTAAACGGAATTATTTTAGATAAAATGGTTCTTGGAGCATAAATAGTTGGAAATATAGATTCAATCATTGTTCATAAAGGTAACCAATATTTCAAGGTGTGAATGATAGAGGAATATGTCTTTAGGGACTCTCCTTTATTGGTTCTAGCTTCCATATTTCTATACCATTCTCTTGTATTCCATCAGAGTAGCTGGTATGGGCATTTAAATTAGTCTTGTAACATCCCTCAGATGACCTTCCATCTTTGTTGTTGTTTTGGTTATCCAAAAAAGTTCTGTAATCATATTTTCATAAATAATTGGACATGATCATGGGATACCATTTCCTAATAATGAGGAAATAAATAATTCAATAATCAAGGAACCATCCATAGGCCTTAAGTGAAGCTCGCGCATAGTCATGAGTTTGAAGGGGTGTGTGAAAATCTAAACTAGTGTTTTCATTCTGTATTAGGATGTAAATGACTAAATTTTTATTCTTCTCATATCCCCACTATGGTATGTTCATATTTTTTTGTAATAGTTTTATGAACTTCTTATATCACAATCCAAAAGGCTATGTCTATTCTATGTGTGTCTTTTTGTATTGTTCATTTTTGTTAAGTGGTTTTTAGACCTTGGAAGAGTTGTTTTGGTTTTGGTTGTAATTTTTTGGAAGTATTTGGGACTTGAGGTAGTTTATAAGGTGTTTCTGGTATTAGCTTAAGATTATTTTTTTGGGGTATCTATCCCATTATGTGTTGAATCATAGATTGGTATGAGAAATTATTTGCTTCAGTGGTGTGGTTTTTCAACCTTTAAAAGAGGGTTATTGATTATTGTAGGGAGTTACCTCATCCAAAAATCCCAGTTTGTTGGGATTCCACATAGTGGGGTTTTTATAATGTTATTATAGTATGTTTTTGTTGTATAGGGAGAGTGGATGTGTTCTTGTTAGGATTTCCCTAGTTCCCATTTGTGGTATGGGTGTTGTTTGATTAGTATATTGGTTTAGTTAGTTTCTAGGTTCCTTGTATGTTGGGTCACTCTGTAGCGGGTTTCTCATAATTTTCTAGTGGTTTGGTTTGGGTTTTAAATCATCAATTTTAGATGAATTCTTGTGATGGGGAGAACCCCCTTGTTTTATTCCCTCATATTATGTTCTGGTTCTTTCTTGATCAGTTGTGTGTGACTAGTTGTGTGAATACTCACCCTTAGGATCATGTTTTCTCTTAGTTTTGATTGATAATCGGATTGAATTTGGATTTACTCATGTCTTGGTGACTTTCATAATGTATAAAGTGTCTGTGGTTGGGATAATTATCACACCCTGACATTGGATACATATTTATTTATTATTTTATTTGTCATGGATATTTCTTTCAAGGTTTGGGATTGAGTCTTTGTTAAAATTTTTGATTTTTTGAATGTCTATGTGGTTTTTGGCCTATGCACAGGCTCTGCATGGTTAGTAGAAACTATGTGGTCATCCAAAGTAACTGCGTGACTAGTCTAGGATGTGGACAGAAGACACCACAGGGTTTGTGCATGGTTGCGCAAACTGTGCGGCCTGGTTTTGTCATGGGTCTAGAAACATTGAAAAAGATATTGCATGGTTTTCTCATTTTCGCACAAACCATGTGGATTTTTCATGTTGTCACTCCCATCTTGGACTATAGTTGTCACGTGGTTGGAAAAAAGTTTGATAAACTATGCAACAAAACTGTGTGAGGTACCTAGAATATTTAAAACATAGATCCCCTATTTTACCCTTACCTTGTTTTATACCAAAATCGAGACTCCCCATCCTTAGTCAAATTAGGCACGTGAAGGGAGCCGCCTAGGTTATTCCCCTTGGACATCTTTCCTCCATGGTGCTCCCCCACTGATTACAGAGTATGATTTTAGGGTCTTTGGGCTATTTCCTTCATCTATCTCTTCTCCTCTACACTTTAGTTTCTATTTGAGTTTTCTTTCCACGGCCAAACACTACGGGATTAGTTTAATGTTTTGTTCATTTTCTTTTAGATTTATGGTGTGTGGATAGTCTGTGAGGCCTTTTTCTTCTTTCAATTTAATCTTTGTTTAATCTTCACACCTTTTAGGTTGGTCCCTTCATGTTTTTTTCTGGCCCTTCATTTTTATTCATGATGTTTTTAATGAAAATATTAACATGATTTTCACCCCTATGGTTCCTTTTTTATCTTATTTTTGTGTTTTGGTATTGGTATAAATTAATAAAAATATTTTTCAAGTGATTCTCCGATAATGACATTGTGTTGGTGCACTAAAATTGTTTAATTAAATTCCCATTTTTTTATTAATATGAAATCAAGCCTTGTTGTGATATTTGTCCCTTGAATTTGTTTTGTAACTTAGTTTAAATTTATGAATTTCAGTTAACGTGAAATTTGGATGACATTTTGGTTTTATGGTCATAGTGTAATGGTTGGGCTTGGTTTAAAAATAAAGTGATGGTTTTCAAAATTATTTTTTGGTGTTTTCAAAGAAATTTTATGGGTGTCATTGGATGATGGCACATCCATGGGAGCACATGGTGCACGCATGGATGTTCAATAAAATGAAGAAAAAACCATAATTTAATGTTTTTTGGGAACCTTGGTTTCAAAAATGGATTTAGTTTCCTTGTGTAGCTTCAAAAATATGTTTCAAAAGGAATCTTTAAAGATAAGCTCATTTGTCACTTGGATAAACTTTTAGTAAATGGTTCATGTAAGGAACGGTTTGATATTTCAAAAATAAGAGTGGTGTTTGGTGTTATTTTGTAAATATCATGTGTGATATTGTTTTGGAAAAAGAATATCAATATGTAAAACAAAAGGCTCATATGAAAATATTAACATTTTTAATGAAAGGGGTCGAATTCTAGGTGATGCGACAAACTGGTTGGTACCATTAATGATGTGATATATATGTATTTATATAGTGGGAACCTTTATAGGAGAAATTGTCCATTATTTTTAATCGTATAGTGGTTTTTGTGTTTGGGGTAGGCATGTTTCGTGAGGATAGGTAATATGACTCACATGTGAAAGGGCCTCATACTTACATAATGGACTTTTACCATAGATATTGGGGATCTTTTAGGGGATCGAGTGATGGTAACATTCCATCCTTGATTAGAAGAGTTAGTACCCACTGGATCACTGAGAGGCCAGGTGGGTTGTTCCCTAGATTGGTCAGTTGAGGTGGGGCATGTGGGTATAGACATAGGGGATTCACCCTAAACTGACAGGTGATTCAGAACCAAGTATGTCTATGGACTGCTCCAGGGATGTTTAGGATTTCCCATGGTTACTATTTATATACTATGGTTTACATTATTTTACATTTAGTTTTCATCTTCCACTACTAATTTAGGTTCAGAAAATCCATGTACTTTTTTCCAAGGAAATTTTTTTTGGGTTTGGGGATAAAAAACATTATATAATTTTAAGCTAATTAAATTATGGTGTGTGCCATTTTGAAAAAGTGAAAAATGTGTTGATTATATAAAATAGGAAAATCCTATTTTCATATAGGTATTTCTAACTGGTCTTAGTGGACTATTTTCAAGAAAGGATATTCGTGGATTAATTGGTGGTATCATACTAATCGAATTATCTCACACCTACTAGTCCTAATAGGTTTTTTTAGGCCCCACCTAATTTACAGGTTTGAATTATTGTTCACATTACATTGATCGAGCTGGAACTTGGAGCGGTTTGTCCCTATTGTTGGAGGTAATCAAGAGAACATGAGGAGATTGTGTTTTACCAGTTTAGTTTAGATTTGTTTTTGTTCCATTGTTGTTTTCATTTAGTTGGCTTTTCTTTTTTGTATTTGGATCATCTTAGCTATTTATTTGAGATTCAGTTGTTAGTTTTCGCTACATGTCATATTTAGTTCATTTGACCCTTCTTATTCTTTAGGTTGAAATATTTCCCACATTGGATATATTTGATTCTTGATACTAGTTTCCTACCCATGGGGATTGAGAATTCCCTTCAAGCATTGTCTAGGACCGGGTCGGGAGTCCAAAGGTAGGATGGCATTGAAACACCCGAGACTTTTATGAGAAATATTTTGTTTTTAAGTTATATAAATCATCAAAAGAATCTTTCACTACACACAACACTAACTTGGCATTCTTTAAACGCAATCGCGACCTTCCACGATAGCTTGCGTCGTACGCAATACTGAGTTTCACTAAACAACGATATGCTATTAAAATATTATTAAAACTAGCCGTTATGAATAGTAATACCCACATTTTGAAAATTTGAAAATTTTATTTTTCAAAATGGGCTTCATTTTTGGATTCGGAATATCGAAATTAGCCTAGGGTGAAATTTTGGTATTTTTCTGAAAACATTCAATTTTTGATGAATAGTGAAAACACTGGGTTACTATTTAAAAACCGACGTTTTATTAAAATAATTATTTACATAAATTAAATTTATTTTATGTCAAAATAGATACATAATACCTATATGTGTTCAATTCAATTCGTTGAAGTCATTTTATAATAATTTTAGATATATAAAAATTTTAATGAACTTTTCACCGTCTTTTACCCACCTCCTAGGAGAATTTCCAAATCCACATAAAACATAATTTTACCGCTTCTGGGTGTATAATTTCAAAAATACGATAGACAAAGTTAATATGAAGGACTAAAATGTAGTTCAATGAGATGAAAATAATTTTTGGTGAATAGTAACTTTTTACTTTTTTACCACAGTTAAAAGTAAATAGGGTAATTCAGGGTAAAAATGATATTATTATTACCCTAACACGTGTCCTAATTCTATTGGATAAGTGTAATTCGACCAAAAACAACCTGAGGAATAAAATATGACAATTTAGGCCCACTTGGATTAGATGAGGACATTTAATATTAATTTATTTAAAGAAGGGTTAAAATAGTTAAAATCAAAGATTAATAAGTAAATAATTTTTAATATAGGGTTATACATAAGATAAATTCGACTATAAATATTAATTAGAAAGATAAAAAGATTTCCTACATAATTGTATTTTATTTGTAATTTTTAGACTTTAAATAATTAAATTTATTTATGACACAATGATGATGCAGTATATTATTAAAATAATATTGACATAATTGATGTTATAAAAACACAAATAAATTTCATTTGAGACTTTATATGAATTCCAATAATTTTCTATGTTAATATTACATGTTAGTATAGATTTAATTACCTTTTTCGAAATAATATTTTTGTTATGATTTTCACAAAAATCAATTACCAAATGGTGTCAAAATAGACATAAAATAGTTTTTAAAACAAATATTGTATTATTAATTGTTATTTTATTCCTAAAAATCTATGGTTTGGCCAAATGACTTATATAAGGTTATATATAATAAAATTAAATAACTTGGGGTTCGTTTGGCTTGTTATTTTAATTTTATTAACCTTATAGTTTAAGAAAAACAAGAAGACAAGGTAAAAGTCAAATTATCTAACTTAAAGTTAAATCTAAATGATAATGTTAAAATAGATATATAAACTTGTCTAAATTCTATTTTATGAGAGTACTTCGACCCATCCCCACCTTAGCTTCAAAATAAATCAATTTGGAGCTATTAATAACTGAATATGGCTTTATAATAAAATAATATTTTTTGTTTTTTCCAAAGTGCCCTTCTCCTTCCTTATAAAAGGGAACCACCTCCCTCTCTTCCTCACACCACTTTGAGCCTTCAAGCTCGGACAACCCCTGAAAAATTCTCTTCTCCACTTCCCTAGAAACATCCTAGAGGTCTTGGTCTTCTTCAAATACCAATTTTAGTTCCCTAAGAGGAGGTCTCAATGAGGCGCTTCAAAGAAGAGGTAATGTCCATTACCGATTATTTCAAATTTATTTCTTCTTCCACTTATTCTTATTTAGTTTTTTAATTAGGAAGTAATAATATCAATATCACCCATATACTGATATGTTATTATAAGTATGAAAAGACAATATTTCACCATCTATCCATCCTACGGAAAATGAAATCATTGCGCGTGCGTACGTATGGAATATCGTCTCCACACCGTGGTGTAATCTATTTTCCCCCACCACCTTACTTGGATGGGTATAATGATGTAAATAATAACTATATATGATTATTTTAAATTTATATTGATTCCAAAATATTATAAATACACTCCAATACACTTCAATGATCATGGGAATGATATCATCGCTTGTGCGTACGTAAAGAATACCGTCTCCACGATGTGATGCGACTCGTTCTACATGATTTTCATTGCATAAAGATTACATAAATGAATTGAGTGAATAAATATGATATTAATTACACTAATTACATTCAGGAAATGAGGAATCTATAACCTAAAAAAATAATAAGAATTTATTCGACAAAACACACATAAGAACAAAAAGCCATAAACACCCAAATAACAAGTAACAATGAAATATTACTAATAAGAAGCTAAGAATATGACCATATATGATGTCATAAAAATGAGAATGATTCTTGAATACTTCAATGACATTATTTAAATAATTATAGAGGAGGTTTAGACACCTATGAAGCAAATCAGACCTAAGGTAAGGGACAATCTTTCAATCTCAATTTTTATCCGAGATTGTTTATACTTCAAAATTTACTAGGGAAAATTTATCATCCACATCCATGTTTCCTCAATATGTAATATTATTTATATCCTCCTAAAATTTTTTAAATTCAATTTTACCCTTTAGTGAGTTTCTAGTAAAAGATATGAAAGGAATCTTTTGTCGTTTTTCGTTCGAGGTACTTTTTGACTTTTCTGACATAAGTACAAGAAGAATGTTTTTTTAACCTATATGGCATGAATGGATTTTTAAAACATCATTTCAAAAAATCTTCCTTTACAAGTTTTAAAGTTTATTTTTAATCAACTTCTTTTAGTTTAAAATTGTATGACATGTTATGAAACGAAAAATGTTTTTTGAAGTAGAAAGGATATTTTCCATAAGAATGGGGTTCAAGTGTTTTAACAAAATTATTTTCCATCAAAGATAATATAGGGTTCTGTTTCTATCCCTATTATTACATTGATTTTATTATGTTGTGATGGAATTATTTTTAGGAATTCCTTTATCTTATATAAATTTTTTTATGATGTCACGATGTTTAAGAATCCCATTTTTATTACATGGGTTAAGCTATGATGTATGATTTATGATTTTGTGGAACACATAAGAATGGTATCATAAGTGATGGGTGGGACCTATATCTCCCTCCAATGATTTGGGTAAATATTTATATCTCATGAGATAAACATGGCTGGAACGGCAGGTTAAACCGGTTCAGTGAAACAGGACTAAAACGAGGAGTGAACTCGGTTCAGAAATGGACTTTTTCCACTAAGATAGTCTTGGATATGAGTCTTCACTACTAAGAAATGATTTTCTATGATTATGTGTGTATGCCACAACGTTTCATGTTTTCTGTTATGATTATTTGGATTACATTTCACTACTATGATTATCCCATGATTATGAAATTATGATCTCTTTTGAAGGTTAAGATTTCCAAAATGTTATGTTCTTATGAATATGATGTGATTGATATTTCTTTTGTTTACCCTTATTGGGAATTTGAGCTCACCCATTTGTATGTTTTCTTTCCCCAGGTCAGGAAGATGGTCATTAATTAGTATATGCCAAAATGGACATTAGATATGATGAAATAAATTTGAGACAATGTAGATGCTTTATGAACAAGTTGTTTATGTTTCCCAGTTTATAAAGACACTATACCTATACGGTCATTTCATGGTTTTTTTATATGTTGTAATAAGTGTACTTAAATTTTTAAGTAACAACCATGTGTGTAAAGTATGGGTCGTCATAGTTGGTATCAGAGGAAAGATATAGTCAACCTTTGGAAACTAGGATGTGAAAACATTAGTAAGAACCCTAAGGATAAGTTTAAGCATAGAACACAATCTTAGTGTTTTAAAAATGGCCATGAACAACCTATGATAAGACCTTAAGTGTAAAATTTCATTCTTGATTATGTGTTTTTCCTATTATAATTAGTGTTTCTCACACTATTCTTCTTGGTTTTAGTCAATGTCTGGAACCTGAATGAACCATGTTAATGCGGAATGCGATGGGAAATTCAATGATTGTCCCCCTGAGAAACCAGACGTTATGAGAGCTGGAATGCAAAATCTTGTAGCCATGCTCACACAACATTCTGAATCTTTGAATCTTGCAGGACTTCCAAATGAGAAAAGGAAGGAATAAAATTCTATTGAATCCTTCATGAGGCAGCGTCCACCTTCATTCAGTGGGTCTTCTGATCCATTAGTGGCTGAACAATGGATTAGTACCACTGAAAAGATATTTCCAATTCTTCAATGTTATGAACATGATAAAGTCATATTACCAGTGTATCATTTGGAAGAAGATTCTGATCAATGGTGGAATATTATTAAGTATACGAGGTAAAGGGATGAAATTGAGTCCATGGAATGGGATGATTTCATGAAGATTTTTCCAATAAGTACTTCCCACGTATTCTTCAAACAAAAATGGAGAAGGAGTTTCTTGAACTGAAGCCAAATGACGATGAATCTGTTGGTACCTATGAAGAAAATTTTACAAGACTTGCAAGGTACGATTCTAGTAATATTATCCAACCTGAGAGTAAGATCGATCGATTCATTAGTGTCCTAAAACCAAGTCTTCGTAGGGCGTTATTCATAAGGGACTTCAATATCTACGAGGAAATCGTTCGATGTGCTCTCAATGTTGAGATGGAGATTGGAGTAACCCATCAGTCATATTGGTTTGATAAGAAGAGGAAAATGGAATTCAAAGGAAAATATAAAGAGCACACTAAAAAGAAGATGAGTTTTCCCTTATGATCAAAGTGTGGAATGAAACATTGAGGGAGTTTTCTTAAAGGGACAAGTAAATGTTTCAAATGTAGAAAGGAAGGTCATCGGGCATTTGAATGCCGCAATGATGAGAAGAATATGTCTAGTGATGCGCACAAAGAAAAGTCTACATAGAGTGCACCTCCTACACTTCAATGTTACAAGTTCATGGAAATGGGGAATTATGCTAATAAATTCCCAAATACAAGGGTTGTTGATGATGATCGACGTCAAAAAACTCTTAAGGATAAAGAAAAAGGAAAGTCACATGCAATTTCTATTAGCGATGTGAAGTACGATAACGAAGTGGTGAAAGGTACACTTACCATCCGCTCTAAAGTAGAATTTTTTTATTTGATTCTTGATCCACCCACACTTTTATTTCTAAAGAATTTTCTAATGGTATCATCGTATTACCTCACAAATTAGATGTGGAGTTAGCTGTGACAACCCCTAATAGAACAATAGTCGCATCAAAAGTTTATAATTGTACTCCGATTGAAATTTTTGGGAATTTCCTCCCCAAAAATCTTGTGATCCTTCCTATAGTGTAATTTGATGCGATTATTGTCATGGATTGACTTTCTTTATATGGACCTCATATTAATTTCCAAACAAGGGAAGTCACATTTTATTTTCTAGATCAATCTATGATCGTCTATCGATGCAAGGATGAACATAACCTTCCAGTGGAAATTTCATCCATCTTATGGATCTTGATTCCAGTAAATGAAGGTTATTTATCTCAAATGGTTGGTGAGAAACTCACGATTAAGATTATGCCCATTGTACGGGAGTTTGATGATGTATTTCCAGAGGAATTCCCGGGTCTTCCACCAAATCGTGAAGTCAAGTTTTCAATAGAACTCGTACCGGGTGATTTTCCTATTTCAAAGACAGCCTATAGAATGCCCCAATTGAGTTGCAGGAATTGAAGAAGCAAATCCAAGAGAATCTTGATAATGGATTCATAATCCCTAGTGTGTCACCTAAGGGAGAACCTATTCTGTTTTTTAAGAAGAAAGATGGATCAGTGAGACTCTGCATTGATTATTGAGAACATAACAATATCACTATCAAGAACAAATATCCTCTCCCGCGCATTGATGACTCATTTGACCAACTATGGGGAGATCAATACTTTTCCAAACTTGATCATTGTTCAGGGTATCATCAATTAAGGGTCAAAAGGGAGGATATACCAAATACGACTTTCCGTACAAGGTGTGGACACAATGAATCTATATTTATGCCATTTTGTCTTACTAATTCCCCTACAATCTTCATGGATCTGATGAATAGATTATATAGAGACTATCTTTATCAGTTTGTGGTAGTCTTTATAGAATATATTCTTGGCTATTCAAATAGCAAGGAAGAACATAAAGATCACTTAAGAATTGTATTGAAGACCCTGAGAAAGGATAAGATTTATGCCAAATTTACCAAGTGTAAATTTTTTCAGAAAAATTTTCATTTTTGGGTCACATAATATCAAAAGAGGGGATATCTGTGGATCCAGTAAAATTAGAGGTTATCGAAAGATGGTCAAGACCAACAACAGTAACTGAGATCCAAAGTTTTCTTGGTTTGGATGGATATTATCGATGTTTTGTGAACGATTTTTCACAATTATCTAATCCACTCACCAAGTTGACTTGGAAAAGAGTTAAGTATGTTTGGACAGAGGAATGTGAAGAGAATTTCAAGTAGTTGAAAAGAATTTTATCCAGTGCACCTGTACTCACACTTCCATATAGTGGAGAAAGGTTTGTGATCTATAATGATGCATCCAAGAAGGGGATGGGGTGTGTTCTTATACAAAATGATATGGTGATAGATTATGCCTCCTGACAATTGAAAATCCATGAGCAAAATTACCCAACTCATGATTTTGAGTTAGCTACGGTAATCTTTGCATTAATGATTTAGATACATTATCATTATAGAGAAAGGAGTGATATTTATACTGATCATAAAATTTTAAAGTATATTTTCACACAAAAAGAGATGAAGATGTTCCAAAGAAGATGGTTGGAGCTAATTAAGGAATACAACTGCTCAATTCATTACAACATTGGGAAAGAAAACGAGGTGGCATATGCATTAAGTCGACAAGACCATGCCAGTTTATCCATGATGTGGATCAAAAAAGATCCAATATTTAAGGATTTACAAAGGATGGATCTTGGAATTATAATGGAAGGGGAAAATCGTATCTTTCAAAAATGAAATTTCAACCATCTATACATGTGAAAATTAAAGAGGCACAGAAAGAAGATATAGAGTTACAGAAGAAGGTGAGAAATGTTCCTGAATTCAACCTTGATTGTGATGGGATAATAAAGTTCAGGAATCAGGTTTGTGTTCCTCCCATCCCAGAATTGAAGAAGGAGCTGCTGGATGAGACTCATAGTTCTTCATTCTCTATTCATCATGGAAGCACGAAGATGTATAGGGACCTGAAAGAGTACTTTAGGTGGGATGGAATGAAAAGAGATGTTGCTGAATATGTCTCTCGATGCTTGCTTTGTCAGCAAGTTAAAGTTAAGAGACAAAAGTCAAAGGGGATGTTACAACCATTACACATACCCAAATAGAAATGGGAAAACATCACTATAGACTTTGCCACCAGACTTCCAAAAACATCCAAAGGCAATAATGCTATCTCGGTCATAGTTGATCGTCTTACAAAGTCAGCACACTTCATCGCTATTAGTGAGGATTTCTCTTTGGATCAACTTGCCAGGATATATGTGAAAGAAGTGGTAATATTGCATGGAGTACCACTTTCTATTATATCTGATCGGGATCCGAGATTTACCTCAAAGTTTTTGGCGAAGTCTTCAGTATACTCCTGATACAGAGTTGAGTTTTATCACTGCTTATCATCCTCAGATAGAAGATCAGTCTGAGAGGACAATTCAAACTCTAGAAGATATGTTGAGAGCTTGCTCTATGGATTTCAAAGGTGGTTGGGAACGACACCTACCTTTGGTGGAATTTTCATATAATAATAGCTTTAACTCTAGTATTCATATGGCTCTTTATGAATCTCTCTATGGAAAGAAATGTATGACTCCAACTTACTGTGATGAATTTGGGGAAAGAAAGCTATTAGGACCTGATCTTGTTGATGAGATGTCAGAAAAGGTCAAATCTATTCAACAATGCATAAGAGCAGCTCAGAGTTGACAAAAAAGTTATGCCGAAAACCAAAGAAAAGTCCTAGAGTTTGAAGTGGGTGATAAAGTGTTCTTACGAATATCTCCTTGGAAGAGAGTAATGAGATTTGGAAAGAAGGGAAATATGAGCCCTAGGTATATCGGTCCTTTCAAAATACTGGATCGTGTTGGGAAGGTAGCTTACCGATTGGCGCTTCCACCAAATCTCTCTCAAGTTCATGATGTGTTCCATGTATCTCTCCTGAGAAAGTACATACCTGATCCTTCACATGTACTCAGCTCAGAAGTTGTACCGCTGGAGCAAGATCACTCTTATGAAGAAGATCCGATAGTGATTCTGGATCATAGAGAAAAATTCCTACGGAACAAGACCACTCCCTTGGTGAAAGTTTTATGGAGGAACCACCAATTAGAAGAAGCTACATGGGAGCTTGAGGATATGATGAGGGAGAGGTATCCTCATATGTTTATTACAAAGTGACGAATTTCGAGGATGAAATTCCTTTAAAGGGGGGTAGAATGTAACACCCAAGACTTTTATGAGAAATATTTTGTTTTTAAGTTATATAAATCATCAAAGAAATCTTTCACTACACACAATACTAGTTTGTCTTGATTTACATGCAATCATGACCTTCCTCGATAACTTCTGTCGTACACAATATCGAGATTCACTAAACAACGATATGCTATTAAAATATTATTAAAACTAGACGTTATGAATAGTAATACCCACTTTTTGAAATTGTGAAAATTTTATTTTTCAAAATGGACTTCATTTTTGGATTTGGAATATCAAAATTAGCCTAGGGTAAAATTTTGGTATTTTTATGAAAACATTCAATTTTAGATCAATAGTGAAAACACTGGGTTACTATTTAAAAACCGAATTTTTATTTAAATAATTATTTATTTTAATTAAATTTATTTTAGGTCAAAATTGATACATAATACCTATATATGTTCAATTCAATTCATTGGTTTCATTTTATAATAATTTTAGATACATAAAAATTTTATTGAACTTATCACCGTCTTTTACCCACCTCCTAGGAGAGTTTCCAAATTCACATAAAACGTAATTTTACCACTTATATGAGTGGAACTTAGAAAATATGAGAGACACAGTTAATATCAAGGACTATAATGTGGTTCAATGAGATGAAAATAATTTTTGGTGAATAGTAACTTTTTATTTTTTTTACCACGGTTAAATGTAAATAGGGTAATTAAGGGTAAAAATGATACTATTATTACCCTAACACATGTCCTAATTCTATTGGATAAGTGTAAGTCGACCAAAAACATACTTAGGAATAAAATATTACCATTTAGGCCAACTTGGATTAGATTAGGATATTTAATATTAATGTATTTAAAAAAGGGTTAAATTAGTTAAAATCAAAGTTTAATAAGAAAATCATTTTTAATATAGGGTTATACATAAGATAAATTAGACTATAAATAATAATTAAAATTATAAAATGATTTCCTACATAATGGTATTTTATTTTTAATTTTTAGACATAAGATATATTAATTTATTTATGACACAATGATGATGCAGTATATTATTAATGTAATATTGACATAATTGATGTTATAAATACCCAAATAAATTAAATTTGAGACGTTTTATGAATTAAAATAATTTTCTATGTTAATATATAATGTTATTATTGATTTAATAAACTTTATTCGAACTAATCTTTCTGTTATGATTTTCACAAAAATCAATTACCAGATAGTGTCCAAATTGACATAAAATAGTTTTTGAAACAAATATTATATTATTAATTATTATTTTATTCGTAAAAATATATGGTTCAACCAAATGACTTTAATGAGGTTATATATATTAATAAAAAACAACTTGGGGTTCGTTTGGCATGTTATAGTACGTTTATTAAACTTATAGTGTAAGAAAATAAGAAGACATGGTAAAAGTTAAATTATCTAACTTTAAGTTAAATCTAAATGATAAGGTTAAAATAGATACCAAAACTTGTAAAAATTCTATTGGATGAGAATATTTCGACCCATCCCCACCTTAACTTAGAAATAAATCAATTTGGCGAAATTAAAAACCGAATATGGCTTTATAATAAAATAATATTTTTTGTTTTTCCCAAGGGCCCCTCTACTCCCTTATAAAAGGGAACATCCTCCCTCTCTTCCTCACACCACATTTTGCCTTCAAGATCAGCCAAACCCTTCAAAATTCTCCTATCCACTTTCCTAGAAACATCCTAGAGGTCCTGGTCTTCTTCAAAGACCAATTTTATTTCCCTAAGAGGAGGTCTCAAAGAGGCGCTTCAAAAAAGAGGTAATGTCCGTTACCGATTCATTCAACTTTATTTCTTCTTCCACTTCTTTGTATTTAGTTGTTTCATTTTGAAGTAATAACATCAGTATCACTCATATACTGATATGTTATTATAAGTATGAAACAACCCTATTTCACCATCTATCCATCCTACGGAATACAAAATCACCGCGCGTACGTACGTACGGAATACCGTCTCTACGCCGTGGTGTAATCTATTTTCCACCACCACTTTACTCAAATGGGTATAATGGTGTAAATAATAACTAAAAATGATTATTGTAAATTGATATTGATTCTGAAATAGTATACATACACTCCAATACAATTACATGATCATGTGAATGATATCATCGCTCGTGTGTACGTACGGAATACCGTCTCCATGATGTGATGCGACTCCTTCTACATGATTTTCATTGCATAATGATTACATAAATTAATTGAGTGAATAAATATGATATGTATTACACTAATACAATTCTAGAAATGAGATATCTATAACCTAAAAAGAAGAATAAGAATTTTTTCGACAAAACACGCATAATAACAAAAAGCAATAAACACCCGAATAACAAGTAACAATGAAATATTACGAATAAGAAGCTAAGAATATGACTATATATGATATCATAACAATGATTATGATTCTAGAATTAGTTAGTGACATTATTTAAATCATTATACAGGAGGTTCAGACACTTATGAAGCAAATTGGACCTCAGGTAAGGGACAATCTCGCAATCCCAATTTTTATCTGAGATTGTTTATACTTCAAAATTTACTGGGGAATATTTATCATCCACATCCATGTTTCCTAAATATGTAATATTTTTTATCTCCTCCTACAATTGTTTAAATCCAATTTTACCCTTCGGTGATTTTTTAGTAAAAGATATGAAAGGAATCTTTTTTCATTTTTCGTACGAGGTACTTTTTGACTATTCTGACATAAGTACGAGAAGAATGTTTTTTTAACTTATACGGCATGAATGGATTTTTAAAAAATTATTTCCAAGAAGCTTACTTTACAAGTTTTCATGTTTATTTTTAATCAACTTCTTTTAGTTTAAAATTGTATGACATTTAATGAAAGGAAATTTTTTTTGAAGTTAATAGGATATTTTCTTCAAGAATGGAGTTCAAGTGTTTTATCCAAATTATTTTCCATCTAAGATAATATAGGGTTCTGTTGTTATCCCTATTATTACATTGATTTGATTATGTAGTGATGGAATTATATTTATGAATTCCTTTATCTTATATGAATTGTTTTATGTTGTCATGATGTTTAAGAATCCCATTTTTATTACATGGGTTAAGCTATGATGTATGATTTATGATTTTGTGGCACACATAATAATGGTATCATTATGAGATGGGTGGGACCTATATCTCCCTCCAATTAATTTGGTAAATATTTATATCTCATGAGATAGACATGGATGAAATGGAAGGTTAAACCGGTTCTGTGAAACAGGACCGAAACAAGGAGTGAACTCGGTTCAGAAATGGACTTTGTCCACTAAGATAGTCTTGGATATGAGTCTTGAATACTAAGAAATTATTTTCTATGATTATGTGTGTATGCCACAATGTTTAATGTTTTATGTTAGGATTATTGGGATTACATTTCACTACTATGTTTATCCCATGATTATGAAATTATGATCTCTTTTGCAGGTTAAGATTTCGAAAATGTTATGTTCTTATGAATATGATGTGATTGATATTTCTTTTGTTTACCCATACTGAGCATTTGAGCTCACCCTTTTGTATGTTTTCTTTCCCCAGGTCAAGAAGATGGTTAATAAGTAGGATATTCCAAAAGGGACTCTAGATATGATGAAATAATTGGGAGACAATATAGATGCTTTATGAACCAGTTGTTTATGTTTCCCAGTTTCTATAGAAACTATACCTATACGGTCCTTTCATGGTTTTGTTATATATTGTAATAAGTGTACTTCAATTTTGAAGTAACAACCATGTATGTAAAGTATGGGTCGTTATAGGAATTCTGGAATGGATAGTTAAACTTAAGACATCAAGATGAATCTTAAAAATTAATATGATGTTTATGAAATCAAGATGACTCTTACAATGAGAATATGACTATAATGAAATCCGAGATGAATCTTAAAAAATCTATGACCTAAATCTTATGATTTAAAGGACTCTTATGTTTGGAGGATAGTTGTGAATTTGATATATTTTCATGTATTGGATTACTCTGTGAGACTAGTTATCATGATCCCCAACCTTCAAGGATACAACTCTTTGTTTGGGAAATAGTACAATTAGATAATAACCTATATTACCATATTTAGTATGCCCCGAGTTTCAATATACAATGATATTATAAAAAAGATCACACAAATGGGATGAATTATCCTCATTTGAAAAAAATAAGGATCATTAAATAAGATATTAACAAAAAAACAACTCCATAACCTAAAAAGTGTAAAACCCATAATGAATATAATTTCATATGAATATAAATGAAATTTATAATGAATAATACTATGGAGGATTTATAAACATTATCTAATGTCAGAGGAAGTAATTTACACCATAGTCCCTGAAGTCCATCTATGAACATGAAAAATAGTTTCTATACACGTAGGGATACCTTAACATGAACACTCAATAGGATAATAGAAAAATTATCTTGTTCACATGTGAAAATATCTTACTAATTCACCCGAGAAAAACACCAAAACCAATAAAAAAAAGGTTAGCTAACCAATCCCATCCACATTAAAGTATGATAGCTGAATTACACATTCAATTACAATATCATAATATGAAGTATATGGATAAAAAGGGTTCACTAAACCACATTTCCACTAGGTTTCCACTATTACACACCAACATCGAACATCAGGGTTCTTCCGATTCTTATATATATTAATACTACTCAAATACCCCTAGGTAACTACATCATTCTACGAACCCCATATACAACTGATTATCACATCCCATATTACCCGAAGACACAGAGGCTATCACATCAAAAATAAACCACATCCAAAAAAATAATAGTATGGTATCCTGAAAATGAAAGACATAAGCCTCATTCCCTCCTCATACCATGAATATCCCCCACATTAAACTACCTAATAAAACTCATAAAACTTCACCGCTAGTAAAATTTTTACTTATTTCCATCAAAACTCGTGCATATCAAACACACCTAGAATAGAGATGGGTAAGAGGGGGAAGCCATCCATCAATTCTCACCATCATAATGCTCTGAAAAGAACCAAAAAAACATTTTCATGCCTCTATATTATAATCGAAACAATTGGGATTAATTTATAAAAAATAAAATAAAATATAATATATAATTTTCATACACACAATACCATCTTATGTATTCATACTTATCATACAATACCAACTCACAATATTCTCCAATGCCCACAGAAATTCCACTACATTTTAGGCCACCTCTAAATGATAACACCACATAGGCATTCCACAAACCACAAGCCATGTTCTAGCTTTCTTATCATGGTAACCAAATATCATGATTTCATAATTACCAACACATTTAATTTATTAACCCCATTTATTTCATATTTAACAATAACCATTTGTGGCACACATCCAATTTCCGTTTACTAATTCGTTAATTTCTCCAACACAATATACAATTTATCCCATCACCCATTATTGATTAATAATTATTATTCAATTACATTACATTCGTGGAACAAGAACAACACAAACCCAATACAAAATAATAGATCCTCATCATTCCAACAATAACAACATTTCAATTATTTTATATCAAATCTAATTACTCTTCATAAAATCCCCATATCACAGACACAAAACAAAACCACATCCCATCACAACCACCACATTTTCACATTTCTTATTAAATATTAAATATGGGTATTTAATTTAGTTTAATATTTTCAAGGGAATTCTCAAAAAATTAGAGGTTCTTTTGTAACCAAATTATTATTAAGATATGTGTTCATAGTAAATTTAATGTGTGGGGTTTCTTAAGTAATAAATACAATGTTTTTGTAAATTTAACATAAAAAATGTCATTAAATTCTCAAAATAAAATAACTCTAGAAGAATAAAATTAATTATCAATATATTGAAAAAATAAGAGAACAATTATCCTCATGCAGTTTCTTTATGACCCCTTCAATTTCAATTACCCAATTAATTATATTCATTATTACCCTGAATAACATATCCCCAAAATATAAACAAAATCATTATCCCTCCCATATGTATGACTAGATGAAAGGAAAAATAATATCCCAACTTGTATTTGTTTTCTATTTTACTTCACCAAAATACTTATAAGTGAGAGAGAGATTTTTCTATCTTGGAAACAGAGAGTTGGGGTTCATGGAAAAATATTTGATTAATTTAAGACATAGTTTCATGATTCCATAGGTTTCTTTTAGATAATCCAAACCACAAAAGTAAGATATAATAAATCATATAAGATATGGTATTTTAAAATACATATATACAGTATCCATATGTATATTAAATTATCACTTAATTAGTTCCCAAAAAATTAATGGCACAAACCATTCATAACACCAATATTTTAAAAGACTAAAAAGATCACATTTAAAACTCTTAATTAATTCATCAACAATAAATTTCCACATTAAATTATTTTATTTACATTAAAAACTCATTACATGATATTTTGTGAAATAAAAAACATTTTAATGTAATTTTATCTACTCCAACCTGATAAATTCTCGCAATGTATGGGTAACACATCTTTATTCATAAAAATCATACAACCATTTTGTATGCAGTATGAACTGGGAAGAGTAGTGTGGTTTTACCCCGATGTCGATATCCATGTTTATGTCTGCTTTGGAAATCATAGATATCCCTTAAATAAGTCAAAAATACCTTTATATAGCCTATTTAAAACCTTGGATACCCTTAAGTGCGATTCAGATTAAACTGTTGTAAAGGAAAGTCCTTTGTTACCTTTATGTGAGACATGGTTTACCAGTCCTCATGTATTAGAAATTATATAGTAACCATATGAAATTATGGATGGCCTTTATACAATACAAGAGATGGATCACACATAAATATTTTCCCTTACATAGCTATAGGTTCCCATACACAATGTAGAGAAACATCTACATACCCTTATATAGGATGTTTAATCTCACATTTAACATTAATAAATGCAATAAAAGGATCTCTTTGATTTACAAAATCTATATAAACTCACCCTTAACATTACAAAACTCAGAGAAATTATGTATTACCCTTACGTAGAAGCATAGTAATACATATGATTTATAATAACCTTAAAAAAATTAAAATTTTCATTTAAATAATAGTTGATTTTTTATTGAAAAATATTTATCATCATATAGAAAATCCCAAAATGACTTATAAAATCATTATAAAATACAATATAAATTCCAAATAAATATGTAAAAATCTTTGAAATTACATCCATAATTCGTAAGATACATTTAAAACCTCTGTAAAAAAATAAATGTGATTTTATAAAACAAATGTATTTTATTAAATTTAACCCATAACACCAAAAGATATAAATGGAAAAGGAATAATTGGGAATATTCTAGAAAATTAAATTAGATTACATATAAATTGATTTTTATCCTTGCGAGTTTAAAAAAACTATGATAAAGGGAAAAGGAAGAGGAGATAATTTAACCACACCACTATATACCATCATGGATCTCATGAGATTTGGAACACAAAAACATATATAATTACAATTTCATGAGGGATACACCACTTAAACTATAATATGGACCCAAATAATTCAATAATATGAATATAAACAAATATATAACAACCATACGATTTCAACTAAGAACGCATAATTCAATGAAACACATTCTCACCCAATTAATCCAAAAATATTTTAATAAAAATAATAGAAAATAATAATGGAGAAAAAATTGTTATTTATTAAACATAAAATTTATGACACATAGAATAAATGAAATTAATGAATATACATTCTTTACAAAAAAGTTTCATGAGATAAAATTTTCATTTGTATCATTTGAGCCTTCTCATTCTTCAAATGTCATGAAAAATGTAGATTAAAATGGTTAAATAACATTTTATTAAATTAAATATTATATTTACAAAATTTACTTAATACATGAAGGTTAATGAGTTTAAAACATAAAATTATTTTTAAATGATTCCAGTTTGTATTGACATGAATAAAAACATTTCATATTGAAACATGTTATGTTCCAAAGCATGCTGATAGAAAAACATTCACTATATATCATTTATTTATAAATAATAAGATAATATAGAATTATATTTAAAATTAAAAACATTATAAATACATCATATACCAAGGTATTTATCAAATTATTTTTATTAAAAAAATTAACACATTTTTTAAAACATTATTTTGAATAAAAACATTACAAAACAAATTGGTGTAGTTGTTTGAGAAAACTTATTACCAAAAAAAATCAATTTTGAAAAATGGGTTCTAACTAAATTATATTACATAACTAGAAATTAATATCTACATATGGTATAATAAAATTAAAATTATCATTTCCAAGAGAATTTCATTATAATTTAAATATCAATTCCCATAAATAGATTTACTAAATTAATTCACCATGCATCACATGATTTAATATTTCAACAATCTATTTTTATTTATAATATAAACATGTTTCACATCAAATCACATTGGTATTTATATTAATCATAAAAAATCACTGTAATTATATCTAAAATTTCATATTAACATGTTTCCCAAAATTACATAAAAGAAAATAAAGGTTACATGCTTGCATCAAATTATTATTTTTTACTCGCACAACTCTACAATAAACGATTATATTTTAATAAAAATATAGATAATTTAAATTATAGGACCCAATTCATCATATTAAATGAGTAAAAACCATAAATTTGGTTAGAATAATCCACTTTATCAAACTATAAAATTATGAATGTATATTAAAAAATGTTATTTTCCAGAAGTACACAAACGAAATATTTATAAATTATTTAACACTAAATTTTCCATTTTCAATTGGATAAAGACATCATATCAAAAATATTCACATAATAATTCTCAATTAAAAATTTACTTTTATCGATATGGATAGACCATCCAGAAATATAAAAATATAAGGAAACCCACCACAGAAATATTATATTTTCCACTTTGGGAAACACTAACTTTCCCACATGGTTTAAAAACCTTCCATAATATAATGTGTATTAATATGGGAAATGTGTACCCTATATTAATATGATTATATCCATAACAAATTTCACCAAGAAAATTATAGATAAATCAATCCAAAGTAATAGGTTAGATTCCAAACACTTTGATTAGTTCTTACATAATAATTTGAGAGTGGTATATAAGATTAGATCCATTTTTTAAGGATTTCCCAAAAAACCATTTATATTACAGAATTTAGCTGGTTGAACTTTTATGTGAGGTGGGAAATTCCATAAATATAACCATAGAAATACTAACAATAAATATAGGTATACTTCTCACAAAGAGTAGGTGACATCATTTCAAAATTCACATAGTTTAACAAGTGACTAAATATAAAGTGTTCATGGATTATAATTCATTTTAGTGAATATTCCTGTTAAAATGAATTTTAAAACCTCATTTTATATTTCAGAATGTTTTTTTCAATGAGAAATATCAACACTAAATAAGAAAAATAAATATTTTATCAACAAAAATCACCCAACATATCCATGTTATTTCTAGGTAAATATGATGCCTTTTATTTAAATATACCTAACATCAGTCCATGTTAATGATTAAAAAATTGCACATATATCATATTTATGTATCATGTAAAATGTTACTAAATAAAATGTTTTTTGGTTTATATTGTTATTAAGTAAAAAATATACTAACATCATTTGAAAATTTATGCATTCTAGTTATTGTGCTCAATTAAAATTCTTCACTACATATACAACATGATTTCATAATTCTCAAAATAAAATATTTTATTATATAAATACAATAAAACAAAAAAATTATTACTAAGTTTTATGTTTATCATACTCAATCTAAACATTTAGTATACTTCTTCTAACTCAAGAAAACATGTTTTTATTGCGTAATAAGGGTAATATTATTTTACATCCATTTTTAAATACAGAATGATCATTACATTCTATGTTTTCATATTATAAAGCTATATTTTAAACCATGCTATATATTCAACTATCACATACTATAAATTCCATAATTACGACAATAATTTTTTAAACATTAGATATGCATACAATTATAAAATAATCATGTATCAACAAGAGGGGTAGTGTTATTTCAGAACAAAAAATGTTTTATCCATCATGAAGAGAATGACTTCTATCATTTAAATTGTTTTGATTCTCAATGGGTTAGACAAAATGATATTTATCATTTCGCACTAATTATTTAAAAATTATTTCCTTGTATTAATTTTTTAACACACACATGAATCTTATATTGTGAACGAAGGTAAAATATCGATCAAAGTTTACATTATAATTTTCAATAACATAAAAAATATATAATAACAGATTTTCTTACCATTCTTGGGAAATGAGGTAGATTTTTGATTTGGAAAACATTAAAATTACTAAAAATCATAAAAAACATCATATAATTATATGAAATTTAGAACAAACATCATAAAAAAATCCATCATGACATGTTCTTACAACATATGATTTTTTCAATACATCAGAATTGAAATCATACCTAAAATAAATATCATTTTATTATTGAAAAAGTTTATATATATTCATTTGATCTATCAATAATATTGATTTCCAATTTTCAGAATATTAAAAAATAAAATTTCCAAAAATAAATCGTTTTACAATAAGTCCATAACAAATGATTTAGAAAAAATAAAAAAAGATAAAAACGCATTGAATAATAAGCCACATGGAAAACATAATGCAACCAAATATTTATTTTTCCAATAATAATTATTTTATGGTTTTATGAAATATTATAAAGTTGGACTGATATATAAATGTTTGCAAAATACAATAGATATTCACAAAAAAAATTAGCAATTTATTCTTCTATAATATTTTTAACCATATAAGAAATATGTTTGAATGTTGTGAATTCAAATAGTAGAAATATTATTTAATTCATAAATATTCATGATATAACATGAGAAGAAAAATCACATTAAACACTCAATAATGTTATAAAAAAATGGACCGATCAGGTTAATAACCATTTTACTCTTTCCCATTATATTATACTATTAATTCAATAGTCAAAAATAATTCATTAGCAACAACATCATGGGAAAAATCAATTAAAAAGATATATGATTTCATGATTTATTTAATAAAATTTCATAACATTCCAAAACTGACTCATTAAATTAAAAGCATAATTAATCATGATTCACATACCACTCATAGGTCTCTGACCTATATACTAAAATAACTCTCTTGGTTTTTTTATTAGCATAGATTCTAGGCATAAAATCTTAATGGGCCCTAAAATACAATTTTTTATCATGTATCCCTATCCGATGTCAGATACCTAGATTATCTAGAACCATTATCATTCCATCCTAAGAAATCATCGTAGTTTATATTTCCAAAATCCATTATATATCTCAGCCCAAAACTTTGATACCACTTTATTAGGACCCCACCCTCCAAATGTATTCCTCAAGAACCATAAAATGAGAAAGTTATATAAGGAACCCTAATTCCTACCACATGCTGGCCGTGGGGTGGTGATTATCATTGTGTGTATTATGAAGGCCACACATATGGTAGGCATTACCCTCAGTAGAAAAAAAAGATGGATAGATAAGATATCAACCAGTAAAAAAATACATAATATAAATGAAAACACCAATATATATTTAATATTAAAATAATTCAAAGGAAACCCACTAGGAACATTCAAATGAAAGAAACACTATGACCTTTCTAATGTCCAATATAGTAATGTCTGGCATAGTCCATGAAGTCCTACATGAAATATGGAGACCAGTTTATGTATACATTGTGTGAGAATGACATGTATACTCAGTAGGATCTTACCCAAAGTCTCTCATAGACATGTAAATAGAAGATAGTAGTTCACAAGTTATAAAATCATGGAACCAAAAGCACTTAATCCAGTCAAATAATAAATTTCATCCTCGTTGAGGAATTATCACCAAATAAAACATCCATGTGTATTAACATAGTAATGATAATAGCGATAAAAATGGATCCCAGAACAACAATATTCCTTTTTTTACACTACCACACCCCAACATTGTATGTACTGTCACTTCCAAATATTTTTAATATTAATCCATCTCGTAGAAATCAGGGAAACTACATCTTGAAAAACACCCAACATGCAACTATCCTTTACATCTTACCCAACCTAAAGAAACATGGTCTATCACATCACATCGAAACCATCTGTTTAACCACAATATTAATGTGATTTAAAAATGAAGGACATCAACCTTATCCCATACTTTATCCTTGAATCAATGTATAAAAAACAAAGTGACGGTTATTTTTGGATTTCTTGGTAGTGTTAATCACCTCCAATTAGATTCGTGATCATTTATAAAAATTACTACTAGGAAATGATTCAATATATATTTGATTTAGGGTGTTTATATTTTAATAAGTTTTAAATTTTCAATTATAAAAATTGTTTTCATAGGTATTTTTTTCAATAGGTGGTGGTTTTGGTAAAGATAAATTTTTTAGGAGCTTTTTGAATTAACACAAGTTATCAATTGAATAAATATTTAGTGGTGAGTTTTTTAAATTATGGTGTTTTCCCAAGTGGGATTTAAAAGGAAATATAAATATTAATATATAACTAATATAGAGATTGTTTTAACCATCCTTATTTTATTCATGGAAGTCTGAACCGCTGCTATTAAATAGTTGTGGTTAGATCAACCACAAGTTATGTGGATTTGAAAATATATAAATATATTAATAACTAATATTAGAAATTGAAATATATAAATAATATGTAGAAAAATATGTAATTGAAGGAGTATGATAGAAAAAGTAAATTTTATTCATCAATAAATATTCCATTAAACATTATACTACATTAAATTACATCATAGTTTACAATTTGTATTATTTTAAAAAATGAAAAATAATATAAGACTTATGTACTCTATTAATATATATGTCACTCACCCCCATTACGTAGTCATACTTTTACCTGCCACATCCTTCCCCACATCCTACCACTAGTTAGTGTATTTAAAGTAGTTAACCAAACCTCAGTAATATGTTTTTTCAGAGAATAGTGAATGAAATAGAATTAAAATGAAATATAATTTTATCTAAATTATGTTTGATTAATGGTAAAATAATGAAATTAATAATTGTTAGCTATGTTCTTTCCTAGAATTATCATACCATAAGATTTTCTCTATTTAGTAGTAATATAGAAGACATGTTATGGTATGGAAAATCATTATTAATCATAACATGTGATATCCATGACTGAGTTGGACATCTTATACCTTTCATACATATATCTTTTCTATAAACATGTAGAATTAATTAACTATTATTTCTAACATTAGGATGAGATTTTGAATATCCTCAAGGAATAGGTCCACTTTTTCATATAATTTTCACATTATAGAAACCATATCAACTGATAATTAATCTAATTTCAAAGCCTCTAAGAAGAATCGAGAATAATTTTTTTTATCAATGATAAAGAATAGAATATTATCAGAATTAATCACAATTTTTATAAAATAAATGTTTTGTAGTTACATTATTATCTTTTGTCCCACTAGCTCATGTACCACTGGTTTTGATCACAACATTTATTTATACTAATGAATTTATAGAATAATCGATGTACTAAAATTTTGATTCTTCAATGAAATAAAAGCCTATTTTTTTAGAAATACTAAACAAATATTATAACTCATTTTACATAAGAAATTTACAAATCAAACTAAAAAATTGAAGAATATAAGTGTACCTTCATGAAATTTAAAAATTATTTTATGCCATGTCATATTTCACGACATCATTATCAGAATTCATACACATTAATCAAACTATATAAGTGTATGATGAATCTTTGATAAAAATATTTTTCAAGGTATATAATGAATCATAACTTTTTTCATAGTAGGATAACGAAAACCTAATGATATAGAGAACATACTGACACTAAACATATTATGAAACATCAAACCTATAAAACAAATATTCCTTCTAATTATTAGTTTACAAAAATTACATACAATTATTCATATCAGAAAAACATTAAATACATTTTTTAGTACAAAAACATACAAATTTTATTCATTGTGGGTCATGTTATGATCTGGTTCTATTTTTAATATTGTTTCTTATTCTACTATTTCCTTTTATTATTCCTCTCCCCTCTCTATTATGAGAATGATATTTTCAATATTCTCATGTAAAGACAATTTTTTTATTGGTCTTTCGTTTAAATTCCAAAAATTGCTCCAAATTCAATAGAAATATCACACATGACTATTGGTAAAATGTTTAAAAAAATGCTCCACACATCATTTACTATATTATTAAAATAATATAACATTTTTTCTTTGGTATCCTTAATATTTCGATCATGTTCGTCCTTATCATGAGTATCAATTATCCAAGATAACTTGAAATATGTAAATTGTAATAAATATTTATTTATACCCCTAATTAATATTTACCCAATCATATTAATGTGAAAAACCCACAAATTTTCCCTGATTATTTAACACGATAATATCAATATACATTCTATAGTAGCTATATCTTTTAACTAGGATGATAAATAGGTCTCTTGTTTACAACTATTATTCATGATCAATAGTATGAAATTGAATCCCCCAATATTTAATGTATTTAATTTCCTATAATGATTCAACGGACACTGGGTTAAAAACATCCGGTCATCTGATAGTTCATCTTGATTTTCTATGTTTATCACTTATATATGTTGATGTAATTTTTCTATAATTTATATAATTGTGAACATTTTGAAAATATGTATTAAATGAAGAATATAATTTCAATGAAAATTATTCAATGATTTCTTTGGTAAAAACTTCTCTTATATAGATCTTATTCGAATTTCATCTCCTAAGGAATTTTTGTGTGTTCTTAATTCTTTGACAGACGGATCAAAAATATTATTATCGAGTAAAAAATATATTTGGTCTTATATGAACATAATATTATTAAATGAAAATAATTATATTTTTACCACTTCATGGCCTAATATTGGAAACATTTACATCCTATCATAATCCCATAATTAACATATATGATCATCTGCATTTACCACATGGTTCAATAATGTCCCTATTGATTCCAAATACAACAAACATAAGGATAAACAATCTTCAGTAAGGTAACATTCTACAATATAACCTTCTAGATTAGATTTATTTTCTAATAAGAATAAAATGACCAAGATACAAAATGATAAATTAAATTAAATTAATATATTAAGTATTTATATATTTTCTTTGAAAAATAAATTTTATTAATTAAAAAATAGAATAAAATGCCACTCCATGGGATACATCCATTGATAATGTACATGAAATACAACTTTTTCCTTCATTTTTCAAATTTGTTTTTAGATGAATTATCACAAAAATTAATGGGGGAAATAACATATCCAAATTATATAGCATTAATAAAATTCATTAAAAAAATTTATATATTTCTATGGTGTTTAATTTATTCTCAAAAATATATTGAAATACTGTGATAAATATGATTAGAAAAAAATTATCTAATCATGAGAAATAAATTATTTTGAAAAGGTAGAAAAGTATCCATCAATATAAGTGAGTCAATAATTTTTAATTCATGTATCATATATCTATTCAAAAAAATGGATCATAGAATATTAATAGAATATCCCTAAAGAACATTGGCATTCTTTAATCTACAAAGGAATGCATATTTATGATGGTGTTTCATTTCAAAAATAGCTATTGGATACTTACCATTTAAATTTTTCAATAGATCTTTTCTAATATTGATTGATTATAAGTCCATATAAGCATATAAAAAGTACTTTTATTTTCCCTACTCATGTTGACATGTAAATAACACAATATCACAAAAATTATTCTAAATGTTCATAAATTCATGATTACGATGTATCAAATTTAATTCTCAGTACGGAGGTTTGAGAAATATGATACTTTTCTTCAATTATTATGATCTAATTATAACTGATAGCGTTTTAACACTTATTTAACTTTCATTTAGTTCAAAATCCATTTAAACTCTTTACCAAAATGTATACATTTGTTGAGATATGTGACCATGATTAAAAAGTTATTATAAACGACATATCATTTATCACATTGAAACATGACATAGTAAATCAAAATCAATGAGATGTAGCGAGGAAGGGAAGATTAAAGATGAAAAAAATAGTCTCATATAAGATATACATTGAGTCTCGAAATTAATATTACTAACTACACAAGCTAAATAATTGGGTTGGTTATAACTACACAAATTTCCTAGTCTGGGAAAGTCTTTAATGGTCCACTGAAGGGAAGCATACATTTTGAATATTTTTACAGTAGACTCATCATATGTTTCTACACCATCATTCTATAATCGATATAGTTCTTAAAAAAGAGGCCAAATGTAGTCCATAATGTCACTTCCATTCTTTTTTTCCACTACAAATTATTAATATGATGAATATAGTTTAATACATGCACATCATGGGATGTATATTACAAGGTATCAAAATAACCGACCATATTATGTCACTATTTCTTAAATTCCTAAAAATATTGTATCTTTTAGTTGTTAATCCCAAACTAACATATCTAGGATCAAAAGATATATATATATATATATATATTAAATTTATGGTATTCCATGATTTACAATCTATTGGATGACTCATTAACTCATCATCATTCTTATGAAAATCATGATAGTTCATATATTCAGTGGTTTAAATGATATTAAAATCCATACAACCATGGATATAAAGTAATTTAACATAAAAACATTATAGTAATTTTAGTTTTTTAGATATTTATGGTACTATAGAGATTAAAAGTGAAATCCTTATTCATATATTTCCATCTATAATTATAACATATTTTCTACTCTTCTCTTTTAGAATCATCTTTTATATAATGAATATAATCATTTGGACATGCATGTAACATCATATAAATGAGTTTGAGATAGTTAATAATCTTCTCAATCTCATAAAATGATATTGGGATTTTTTTTTATCAGAAAATATGTCGCACAACAATTACAATGACATGTAAAATTATTTATTATTAATTTAAAATAATAATTTGATATGGTAGAACTTCATATGAAAATAAAATTTTGAATATTACACACATCGATCATACAATTCATTATTTCCATTTCAAACTAATTTTGATAACTTAGTTTTGTTAACAGTTGAGTTTTCCCATTTATTAGTTTCATCATCATTATATATAAATATATCACCATATTTATTAGGTAGTCATACAATTCTAAAAAAATCAATAATATATGAATAATAGAAAACTCAATATAATGCTGTGTTACATTGTTGAGGGAATTTCACTTCTATTTCAAAGGAGTCATTTGGCAGGTTTTGAATTCTATTATCCACTATTATATAATTAACATGTTCATTTTGATTATATACATAATTTAAAAAAATTTATATAACTTTTGATTCTCCATTCCAAATACTACACACCTAATGAGGTGGAATTTTTAATAATATCATGTTATCAAGAACATTATCACTATTCAACGATCATCTAAATTTGTAATTTGGACATGAAAATTTTATTATTCCATCCATGTATCTATTTTAAAATTAAAAATCTAAATACATGATCAAAAAAATTACATACAAAGGAATATTTATAGGTAATGTAATCCATCATTTATCCATATGTGTTTGAATTCCTACACTATAAAATATATAATCTAACTATATTGTTATATAAAACAATAACATATATTTATGTTAGACAAGGAAGTATAAATATCAAACAACCTCTTAAGGGAAAAAATTTATAAATTTACCATACTACAATCAATGAATCAGAATTATAATATGTGACTTATTAATCCTAACTTTATTGTATGATTATGACCAACATAGGGCACAATATCCAAAAATATTATTTGTGTAAAAAGAGTATGATAAATATCACCACAAAACATTGAGAGGGTTTGGTGTTATAGAATAATAAAGGGAATTCGAGAGGGGATTATTATGTCATGGAGAAAATGGAAGCTAGTCCCACATCAAGAAACATTGAGGCGGTGGCTGAGGGAGGTATAACATTGAGAACTGTTGAGAGGAAGTCTTATAGTGATCCTATGATGAGTATCAGTGAGGGGGTATTAAAGTATTTTTAGTGGTATTAGAATGCTATTAATCAATAGTTAGGGGGAGGTAAATCATGAGAGGTAGCATCATATAATGGCGAGGGAGGTTGAGAGGGAGTTTGGGAAATTTTTTAGAATGATATAGTAGTATTTTTCTTTAATACCCCCCCCCCCCAAATAAATATTTAAATTATTAAATAGTTATTTTTCTAGAAAACTCCATTAAATATATACTCTTTTATAAGTATTCACTAAAAATTGATGTGTAATATAATTTTTTATATAGGTTTTTTTATAAACCTCCGCTAAAAATTTAAATTTATTATATTTTTTATAGTGAATAATTCCAACTAGAAACAACCTCATCAATCACAACAATTATCTCCACAAGTGTACTTTTTTACTTTTATCCAATGTATATCATGCATATCAAACTCTCATAGACGAGTGATTAGGGAAGAGTGTGTTCTCATTCATCCTTCCTCACCATCTAGATAATGGGAAAACACCACAAAATTAGTTGGGTGTCAACATGTAGTTCTTGAATTGTGTGGATTTTTATGGAAATAAAAATGAAAATATAATTTATAATTGTTACACACACATTCCAAACCGATGGTTGCAAAAAAATAGTATCATCCCAACTCACAACATCTCCAAATGTCATCAAAACCACCACTACTTTTATTTCCACCTACAATAGGATTAAACTGCACAATAAATCCAAAAAACATAGTCTAAATTCCTCAATTCCTTTCAATTTAACCACTGTCTTGAATACCCAATTACCAAAAAATTTAATTTGTTATGCCCCTTCATTTCATATTTATTAACAACCACATGAGACAGATATACCATTTCAATTTGACCACTCATTAATTATTTCAAAACATTATATATTTCATCTCATTATACATTGTAAATTCATTAGCAATATTTTATTCCATTACTACCAGAAAACAAGAACAATACACACAAAAATCTGTAGTCCTCATGTCAACAATTTCCACATCACAATTATTTCATATCACAACACTTCCTCATGACAACCTCTACATATCACAATGATACAATACAACCACTTCCCATAATAACCACCATACATTTCAAATATCTTATTTCATATTAAGTATTTGGATTTCAATTTAATTTAATATTATTAATTGATTTCTTACACAATTATTGGCTCAATGTTCAACCATGTTATTAGTAACATATATGAAAATATCTATTTTCATGTTTGGTTTGTTTTAACAACATTTAAAATATATTTTTCTAATTAAAAATTATCAAAATAATATTGAAATCATTATAATACAATCCTAGTAGAATAAAAAACATGCTCATCATATTGGAAGAACACAAGAACATGTGACCAATATGATTTCTTCCGTTACATTTTAATTTCATGTAACCTTTTAATTATCTTCATTAAGTAGGTTCATACTAAATCCCCAATGGATAAAAAATATCATGATCCCTTATTCATGTAATGAAAGAATAATGATGAAGGGTCACAAATTTTTTCTTTTAGAATTCACTCCACTCAAAAACAAGGATAGGGATAGAGAGAGAGGGAGAGAAAATTCTTCATCGCTAAAACACATACTTGGTATATGAGGGATAATCTTGGAACAACTTCAATTGGATTTTCATGACTATGGATGAGGCTTTGAGATAATCCAAACCCAATAAATGATTAATGACAAAAATCTGTAAGATCTTATATTCTACAATACAATGTTACAGTCTCCATAATTATATCATATCTTCTTTTAATTTGTTTAGAACTATTTCCAAACACAACAAAATTATAACTCCTAATATTTGTAACAATTAAAAATATCACATTTATAACTCATATAAAGTTCAAAATCCATTTATTTATACTTTACATTTTTTATTTATGCTTAGAACTCATTACAAAATGTTATAGGAACGAAACTGGTATTTTTAGGAAATTAAGAACACTTTTTTGTGGGTTATTCCCACCACATAAGGGTAACACAATATTACCAATATCCACTTCACTAATCATACATAGGTAGTATTGACTATATAAGGGTATCATATATTTAAACTTACATGGATTTACCCCCTTAAAAGAGATTTTGAAATCTCATTCTATTGTTACATAAGTTTAAGATACCTTTAAATAGCATATTTAGAAGCTCAAATAATATTATATGAGCTTCAAAATACCCCTACATAGAGTAGTAAGGTCCATTTTATCTTTTCATTATACTTGAGTTATCCTTACCCATGAATTTGAAATTTTTTGAACCCCATATTCAGGTAAATCAGACCGTTATAAAAGTTATGAGATGACACTTATGTGAATCAGTTACATTATCCAACCTTAAGGATTTTGGTGAAAAAATTATGAAGCTATGTATACCTTTAGGGAAGGTATGGAAAAATATACATTCCCTTAAATAGGGAGTTTAAAAATCTATCACCCCCTGACTTTGGAAATATTATTATTTTATTCATTTCTTTTCCTTGGTTTATTTTGGTTGAGGATATAGAAGAGTCCCTATTTAATTTATTTATTTCTAGAACTCTCATGTTAGTTTTTTTCTTTTTCATAGTTTGTTAATAGTTGGGTGAAACCGTGAAACTTCACCGTGGTAATAGAGGGGATTGTTTTGGGGTAAATGGGTCTGGTTAATGGGTTTCACATGTTTTGGGAAACCATTTGTCAAATATGCAAGATATTTGGTCCATTTTTACAGTGGATACTTCACATTTTGCACATGATCTAGAAAATTGTGTGGCCAAACCATGTGATATATATAGAATCTTTTAAAATTGAAATCCCATGTTTTCCCTCCTGAATTATTAGTCCCTTTCGGGATTTCCTTCCCCTTGCGTCATTTTTTGGGCTTGAAGGGAGCCAATTTTCCCTCTTCATTTGGTTGTCCCACCTCTATGTATTCTCCTCCATTGTTCAATGGTGAGTATCCTATGGTTTTGGATCATTTCTCATCTTCCTCTTCTCCTCACATATATTCTTGGTGTTTTCTAGGTGGGTTCATGTTTGGATGAACCCTATGAGATAGCGTTGATAGGTGGGATTGTGTTTTTCTTTTTAGGGTGTGCATATTATTACATGGTATATTCTCTTCCTTATCAAAGAGTTTATTTATATATTCACTCGGTTGATGTACGAGTATCCATACAATTCCTTTCAGTCTCATTCCATTTTATTCTTGTGGATTTTTAAATAATATATTAGTTTTATCTCATGATTTTTGTGTGATGGTTAGTTTGGCATGGTGTTTTTGTGTTATAAAAAATTGGTATAATTTGTTTTAAATTGGTTTCTTTAAATATGTTATATATTTAAGATCACCTGGTTTTTGTTAAAAATTATAATTTTAATTATAAAGTGAATTGATATAATTTGAAATTTTTTATACCTTGGTAATACAATGATAGTGTGGTTAGAGTTTGATTTAGATCTTGTATATATAAATTTTAAACTCATATGTTTTAATATTTATTATTGGATCATTTTTTAATTTAAAATCATTGTACTCCCCTTTAAAAATATTTTTCAAAAATTAGTTTGAAATTTTCTTGGGTTGAAAGTTAGATTCAAAAACGGAATGTTTTTGTTTTACGTGTTAACTCTTATTATTTTGGTTAAAGGTCAAATGGTGTTTCTAAAAAATGGTTCTTGAATGATTTTACAGACACATGGAGTGTGTCATTTGATTTTGGAACATTCTTGTATCCATTGGGTGCACACCTGGAAGGCCATACAAATGATGATGACACCCAAGAGTGGTACCCTTTTTCTCAAAATGAGTTCTTGTTTTCTAAATCATCTTTTGGAAATAATAGTGAATTTAAATGAGGTTTTAAATTTATTTTTTATGTTTTATCCCATTTGGAATTTTGTAATATGTATTTGTGAGATATTGAATGAAATAGTCATTTGGCACCTTGAGATATTCTTGAGAACTATGTGGCATGAAAGGCATGTCTGGAAATTCTAATTCTGTTAAATGTTTCACCTTATCCTAGAAATGTTTTTTTAGATGAATTGGATTGGAAACATTAAACTCACAATTTTAATTTTATAATTATAGGGTAAGGGTTTTGAAATTAAAATTATTGGAAGGCCCGGTTGGTACTTGTAAATGGATTCTTGTGGGATGGGATCCTCTGTGGAGGATTCCTGAAAGTGTGGGGTATTGAATTCATAGTGTATGTGTTTCTGGTATGCATGTGCAGTGGTGATATGACTGGTGAGCTAGGTGTGTGATGTACTCCTACTAACACTATGAAATATTATCATGGTCCCTTTGGGAAACTTTTAGAGGGCAGAAAAACGATTACATTCCAACCCTGATTAGAGGGATGATACCACCTTGACTTGATAGGGCTTGGTAAGATGTGCCACTAGGTATGTAGAACAAGTAGAAATGGTGGATTCAACTCCGACGTGAAGGCGTTAGTTTTTTTACACCAATGAAAAATGTATTGGTGGTATGTTTTTACTATTGGTTTTAACATAAACAGACGCGAAAATATATTTTTACTAAGCTTTTGGAATTTTTTTCAAAAATTAAATCTAAAAAACTCATGTGTTTTATTTATGCTAATGTTTACTTTTAAAAATTATGTAATAAATAAAAAATTAATAATTTTTAGCATCAATTTTTGATAAAACCGACAATAAAAAAATAATTTTTAGAATTGGTTTATGTAAAAGCTTATGCACAATATATTTTAATGAAAACACAAGATCATGAAATCCTCATTATTTGGATATATGACACTTTTGTTTTTGACTAATGATGACCTCAATGTTGACCTGCTAATCCTCTACGACCACTATTGTTGTTTTTATTCGATTATTATCATAATTTCCCAATTTTTGTTCTCAATTACTTATTCTTTATCATGGTTTCATCATCCTATGAAGTATTTCTCTTCAAAACCCAATTTCCATTCAAACATCTACTACAATTTACTTTTATTTATTTTTTCATTTTTATTGTTCATTTCAAAAATAATTTTTGTTAGATAATGAAATGTTTAATCTTATAATGAATTCATGGGACAAACAATAGCTTATGTATACATTTTCTTTTTTTAATTCCAAATTTTGTAAAATTATTGAAAGTTTGATGTTAAATTTTTTATCACTTAGTTATATTTGTGAGTTATTATTTCAATTATTTGTATGTAGTTGATTATGTTTAAATAATGTTGTTATTAGAGTTTGTATATTTTGATCAATTTTTTTATTTGATGAAATTATCAAATGGTTTTGAAGACATTTTGTAGTTAAAAATGATATATGGTTTCATAGTTCATCAATATATTGTACATCACATGTAAGAATGCAATATTTCTAAGTCATTAAATTCATAAAATATTAAATACCTTTTGATAGACACAACACCATACTAAATAGACAACTTTTAAATGATTGAAACAATATATGATTCTTCCATATATGAACTATCATATTAACATTAATTAACATTCAAATATTTTTTAAATAATAATACAAAATTATAAATTTTCAAATGGTGATATTGAAATTGAAACTTTTTAATTATATATAATACTTCATTAAAAAAATAAAATTGTGTAAATTTTATTTAATTTAATGAACCTAAAATATCGATTTATAAATTCCATATTATCATAGAATAGCATTGCAGGATTTTTTTTGAAATAATTTATTTTTGTGTAAATAATTATTAATATTGTTTTTATGAAAAAGCAGTTTTCGATAGCAGTCGGGGTCTAATGAGTTATCATGGGGGTACTATAATACCTATATTATAAGATTAATAAGTAAAATACATAACCATTTATCATACAAAACCACTAATATTATATTATTAAATTAAATAACCATTTAAAAATATGTGGTGTGGAAAACATACATATAGTTACAAAATCAAGATATTCTACAATGAATATCACACACACATATATATATATAAAGATGTTAAAGGAAATAAATAAACACCCAACAATAGATAAGATTAACAAATCATGATTTTAAAATGGGAATTTCTATTATGCTCATTACATGTGATCTCTATTGAATCAGTATGACACACATCACAAAAAACAAATACCTTTAGTAGATAGGTTTTTAGTATATTTCTAATAATCATTGATATTTTCTACTTGATTACAAATAATTTTTATTGAATTTGTTTATATTAATATTTTAGGAATTTATATATATATATATATATATATTTGAAGGTTTATATATTTTAATATATTCACCAATTATATTAAGATATTAGGTATTGAATGTATTGTAATTGTACAAATATGTGAATAAACTCTAGTGAATATGATAAAGGAGTTAATGATTTTTGGAATTCGTTAATGGAAATACTCAAAAACATAGATTTTATTTTCTATCCATGTATTATGTGTTTGAATATGAGAAATTTAAACTCCAGATAAATCATGGACCATCTTATTCATTATGGTTCTTTCCTTATTTTAACATGTTGGATGTCATATGGTGAAAGAACAGAAAAATCAACATCTAAGTTTTATAAAAATATTCATAATGAGGTAGAGGGAGATATTTAAGAATTAATTCATGATTTATGTATTTAAATAATCTAAAAAAATAAATATTGAATAATTGTATGGATATTCTATGAAACCATTATTCCTTTGTTGTAGTGAATATAATGTGTTATTAGGAAATTTGAGTTTAGTTAAATTGAAATAATGAAATGGTTTGACTGATAAATGATTCTCTAACATGACCTTTTATATGAGCTTCTTCTAAAAGGAAATAGGAATCCAAATTCCAATTATTAGGTGAATAAAATATTATTATCAATGGGATTGGTTTATAAAAAGAATATGCTTTACCCAATGATTGTGTGTTGTATAGTAAATAATATGAATATTTATCATGTTTTCCTACATGTGGGATGTCACACTATAACATAGATAAAAAAGTGAACTAAGATTCAATCTCAGGTAATGAAATATAACATCCTAAAAAATCAATTGTTTTTACTTTCTAATGATATTATCCAATAATTACATCATACGGTTTTGATAATTAAACTATGATTCAGTTTTAGATATAAGAATCAAATCTCCTTTTATTTTAATTGTTACATTCCTATAATTAAATGTTTTAAGATTCGATTTTAGAATTCAATTGATTAAAAAAATTATGTTATAATTTAGATGATTTCATATTGGATTGTAACTTACATAACCCAACTGATTAAACATAGTGGAAGAGATTTAAAAAGCAATTTCATGATTTTGGAAGTGAATTTAGAAATCCCATAATGTGATTGTGTAATGATGGAATGAATCCATATCATAGCCTAAGTAGAAAACATAGTTAATTTCCTATTATGATGGTAGTTTAAAACTTGTCCACAAATATATGTATGATGAAAAAATATATTATGATTAGAATGATGATTTATTAAACAAAACAGCTAGGAAATTATATTGATGTTTATCATTCACCATTGATTACTTATTCTGAACTATTATGTGAGATAAGTGATAATGCTTTCGATGCATAAAAGAAAGTGTATTTTCATTTATATTCTATGATAATGTTTACTATAAATTAATTTCCAAAATATGGAATCATATTTGGATACAGTGTTAAGGGACATAAATCATGTCCAATATCAAAATAAGATACTTTATATTATAAATTTCAGAATGGATGAAATATAGTGTACATGGGTATTTATTTTTTTTAATTTATCATCCATAGAATAGATTGAAAAATTAATTTAATAGTTTATAGGAATATAATCTCCCCCCAACCATTGTTCGTTGAATAATATTACAAGATGGTTAAAAATATTGATTCTACATTTATAATGAAAATATGTTATGGTCTTCAACTAAATTCCTGGAATAATGAGTCTATCTTTTTAGAACTATATTATTATACATTTTTAGTTATAAACATAATATTGATGTTATTAATGTTGGAACAGAAATATATAATAGTTTGATTGAAAATTTGTTATACATAAAAATAAATAAAAAATATAAATTTCAAGATACATTGGATATGATATCAATGGAAACACGTTTAGAGTTATCTTTGAATATGAAAGGAAACATAACATATTTACATATGGATTCTCATAAATTCAAAAAGATTGACTTGATGAATTTTTGTTAGTGACTTCATGGAATTATAATACCTAGTTTTTATTCCTCAAATGTTGAAAATTTGGTGTCATTGAATGATTTTAAATTAATATGTTTGAAATATCATAATTTTCATATATTGACACAACAACTTCAACCATTCACAATGCATGGTATATTACTGACAACTAATAAAAATACTATCATCATGTTATGTAATATTTTCAAATTTATTTTTTGAAATGTAGTTTATCAAAATTTGTTATATTTGTTATATAATGAAACAAAATGTATTATTTTTTAATAGAAAATTATTTCCCATTAATTTTATTGATATAATGGTTCATCTGGTGATTCATTTGGTGTGTGATATAAGAATACGTTGGCCGATTTTTTTATGATGGATGTATCATTTTGAAAGCTATATGAAAATTTTTTAAATGATATATTAAAAATCATTATTGACTATAGGCCTATATTGTTCAAAATTATGTATTGAAAGAGGTGTTTGATTTCTGTAATGATTATTTGTATGAACTTTATCATTCTGGTCTCCCTATATATCGACATATGATGGTTGATAGTGAAGTTAGATGGATTTGTGCCTTAAAGGTAATGTTAATTCCACATGATGAAGTGATACGAGCACATTTATACATTTTGAGAAATAAAACTAGGTCTAATCATATATATCATCACATATTCTATAATTAATGTTTTGATATATAAAAAGAAATAAAAATTATCTGATGATTGATCATAAAAATTTTGTTTCATGGTTGAAATAGATATTCATCTCAAGAATATTTGCATGAGAAACATTGAAATGGTCGGAAATGGGACTATTTCATAATTTTATCACATGGCCTAGTTTTATAATAATGGGTATAAATTTTACACAATGAAGTTGTATGATGACAGCATCATTCAAAATAGTGGTGTAATGGTTGTTATTTAACAGTATAATTTTTTGATAGGAAAATATAAAACCCCAATTTTTTAGGGTCCATGAAGACATATGGGAAATATGTTATATTAAAGTTTGAGTCACCGTGTTTATGTTAGGTCAAAAATGGCTCGACATATCTTGAGAGGGGGTGAATCATGGTATGGATATTGTTTTCAAACTTCTTCCTACCCCACCGGATCATGGCCTATTGATTCCAAGGGTCACTTCATATGCACTTTATTGTTAATGTTGATCGTTTCCATTCATGTTTTATCTAGTGATAAGCCAATGGATGTAATGAAATAAAGGATTCACAAGTAAATATATATTTTAACTTGGTACACCCTTTCTAGGATACATCCAAGGAGCATACAATGGAAATGTAACGAGTTTACAAAATTCACTAAGGCTCACTACCAATAATGATGTTTAGGATAGATCAGATACATGACTAGGCTCACTACCTTTACCAAATTTTGTTTCTGCTTACTGCATTCCTAAGGGTCACTCCCTATGCATCTTTTATTGGCACACAACTAGTGGAATGGATCATTGTCTTCCTCTTCCTTCATTTACTACTCATTGAAGGGATTCAACCATTATTTATGGACTTTTATATCCTATAATTATATCTTGTGAATACATCCTCATTTGTATATGGATTCTCTGTTGAAGTTCCACATTCATCCAATGCATACCACTTTACAAAATTTGTACTGGGAAATTCTTTCTAATCAACTTTTTTGATGCTACCTACCTTCTTGAATCTCCTCTTTCGCGAATCACAAATAATATCACTTATCCTTTGTAAAGAACACATTCCTTTCAATAATATCACTTATCCTTCACGAAACACTCCTCTTTTTTGAATTTTAATGAGCCTTCATGAATTCCTTTACTTTCACGATGTTTAAAACAATTAGTTGGATTTTACAGCCCTACTGAATTTATCCAAATATCACCTCCATGAACCAACCTTCATGAACCACCATTCACAAAAAACCATTGAAATTATTGATCCTTATTATTTTATTTTAGTCTCTATCTATTTCTGATGGGGGGAGAGGCCTAGTGATAGGTGTTTCCACCAATTCTAGAAGCATCTATTAAACGTCATCACCATTTCTCAAAGATCCATGATTTCCATCACGATTCTACATTTCTTGCGAAGCTCCACAAATTTTTTTTCATTAATGATGGTCAATTTAATCACAGATCCTCCCCTCACTACTTCTCACCATTGCAATGCTTCTATTTATAATGTTCGTCACCTTCATTGTTCATGATGACCGTCGTACCGGCGGAGCTCACCGCCAGAATCTATACAACTTTATGAGAAAACCATCAAAAAGACCATTCTTCAAGAAATTCATGAATTTTCTATATTTTGTTGAGATATTTTTAGAAATCCATATTTCACGATGCTTTCAAAAATCCAAAATGTAGACCCCAAAAATTTGGCAAACACTAAGAAATGACATCAACTTATGAAATCAATTTTTGGTGCCCCTTTCAGGGAAACCAATAATTTTTCTTTGATATTTTTCAACATATCGGGTCTAAAATATCTTTGGAGTTTCACAAGATACCTTGTAATCCCTATCAATTAATAAACAAAATCAACCAAAAAACGATGCAATGTTACTTTGAGGAATTTTCGTCCAACTGTCTCCCTCTTTGGGCTTTTTGAAAACGCATTCAAAAAATGATACCTCTATATAAGTTCATCAATATCTGACCAGTGTGAGCATAATGAGATTTATATTTAGATCAATTATTTACTCAACACAAACTCTAAGCCCATATGATCCATTCTCAACATGTGAAACAATACTATAATGAAAATATTATCAATGAATCACTTCATTCCATTCCAATACCACTTTTCTTCCTTCATCACAAACCTCATCTATCATGATATATATCCTTTGATAGATAACATATTTAAACTTATGTTATAAAATTCCCACTATCTCACTTCTAACTTATCTCGCTGCTCCACCTATCATAGCTTCTCCCTGTGTCTTTACTATGATATTATAACTATTTTAATAGCCTAATTTCTCCCCCTTTGTAATAGAATCTGAAGGACATTCCTTTTAGGATTGAAACAGGTTAAAGAACACATACTATCACATTAGGGAAAAATAAACCATACCTAATAGATAGGGGAGGGGTCCCATATACACAACCTTTTGTGTGTGGAAAGTAGATTGAATTATAATAACCATTTGATACCTCTCATATGATTCTTTGGATAAGGACTATGTCTGGATGTATACATCTTATAGTTAAGTAGGAACATACTCCAACTTCACAAGCCCCTTCTCTACCATATCATTGATAAAATGAAACATTATTTCAATGGTCCTTGTCCTTTAGTGATGGACTTGATTTTTTCTAATATTTATAGAACATGAATTATTACAATGGATTTTGATTTGAGACATTATTTCAAATCCCATATCATCAAGACATTATGTAACACACAATAATTGAATTAATTCTTCAGTAGTTGTAATATATTCATCTTCTATGGTTCTCAATGAAATGATATACTTTTTCTTTCTTATCCAACAAATACAAACTCCACTAAGACAGAAATAACCTCCTGATGTTGATTTTCTATCATCTGTTAAACGAGCCCAAGCTACATCTGTATATCCCAATAACACCTGCTCAGATTTTTCATTATATATAAAACTGAAATCCACCATTCCCTTAATATAGATTAGAATTATTTTCACTTAAATAAAGTGTATTTACTTGGAATTACGGGGATACCATGCATCTTAGAATATAGAGAAAACAATATCAGGTAACCTAGATATCAGGTATGGTAGAAAATAAATTATTAGTCTGTATTCTATAACATTACCTATATTGCCTTCATCATCCATTGATAGTTTCATCTGGGTAGCGACTGGAGTCATCATGTCCTTGGAATTATGCATTCAAAATATTCTCAAAAAATTCATTGAATAATTATATTGAGAAATGAATAATCCATTCTTTACTTATGTTACCTATAAACCAAGTAAAATTCTACTTTACCAATCATTGAAATTTTGAATTCACTTTTCATAAAATCGGAAAATGCATGCACTGTGATACCTTTGATTCTCCAAATACTATGTCATTGATATCTACCAACACAGCCATCCTTTCATTACTGTAATGGTTTAAATATTTATTTTAATCAACTCTATCATGTTGAAAACTATTCTTTTTTAGAAATTGATATACCCTTGAATACCATTACTTTGGTTCTTGTTTCAAACCATATAAAGCGATCTTCAACCAACAAACTCTTTTCTCATCTTCAGCTACTTTGTCATTGTTAACTACATCTGAATCAACATTTTACAATTTTTCTTACCTTGAGTTTCTTACCTCCTCATTACTACAATATGGAATGTTTTCACTATTTTTTAAAGATTCTTTTCAATCTCTAATATAGAGACATCATTTATTTCATCTACTTTAGATTCCTCATGTTGAAAAACTATTGAAATTCTCTCATAGATTCTTGTTATACTAAAAATAATCAACTGATACCATGTTGTAATATCAAAATAGATAATCCTTATATACATGAGTTATGCTACTTCTTACCCAATCAATCCTATTGATGCAAGATGATATAGACTTTCATCATTTATATCCCACTGAGTTTTTTCATTTGATTATGAGATTTAATTATACCATTATGATGTGAAACTATTCCTATTGATGGGCCCAATGTTTTGACCCATAATTCTTCTTCTTCTCCTACATCATTTATTCACATGTGGAACTTTGTAATGATCCATCAACAAAACCTTTTTGTTGAATGAGTTAGAACTCAGTGTAGGATATTAGAGGTATACTTAATAACACCATTATTATCCAATGCACTTGATTACATCTATACATTTCAAGATTCCAAAATTCATTAAATCCTTTCAAGAAGTTATTCTAGATTAAATCTTTTGATCTTGTGACTGATTTGATTTATTTGAAATTCTTGAGCACATCACATCACCATTTTTCATATTTTAATTCTACTTCCCAATGGGTTGACTCTTCCCTTAAACCTGAAACACATGATAATGAGCTAAAGAATTTATACACATGTGGATAGTACAATATCTAGAATCCACAAGAAGATAATTGTGGTCGATCTTGATTGAAAATCCCTTTGATCCTTTCTTCCAATTCATTTTACTATTTCTGTGCTTACTCCAAATGCCCAACCAACCACAACTATCTTCCCAAATTAATAAACATTCTTCACCCAAATTATGAGTCATCTATTCATATTTTGGGTCTAAAGGATTTTTCCCTTTTCACAATTTTTGGTTTATACCAACTTGTATAAATATACTTCATTGTGACTCCACCTAAATTCCTTTTTTAATGATTCATTCTATAAGAAGGAATCATTCCACTAGTCTTATTCTCTTGATTCTTCAGCCATTGGAATTATCTATCTATTTCCTTCAATTTTTCTCTTGTATCACAACTTTTTTACATTCTCGATGTTTTAATTACCTATATTTCGTTTATGAGTTACCCAATTTAAATTACTCAAATGTTCTAGGAGTGAGTCCTTCAATGAATGTACATTCCTCTTTCTCACTACTGGAGTAGATCCTCCATTTTTTTAGGTTTCTTCACATTCATTCCAATAGATTTGTTGAGAGTGTAATAGAATAGTTTATTGATACACCTTTCGTTAAGCTTCTTCTGATTCCCCTGAGGTTGTAAAACCTTTTTTCATCTTACCATGATGTCTCCCAGTATAGGATATTTCATTATATATTTCATGTTACTGGGATGTACTTATGGGATCCATTTCCTTCCCCAATCTCCTCTTGCTTCAATTTCTAAAAAAATTCCCATGATCAAGACATATAAAACATATTCTATTTAAGGATTACTTCATTTAATTTTTTCTCCACTAAGGTTTTGATATAACTAGAATATTTCTAATGTTGATCTATTGGGATTCTTGACACTTAATCATGGTGGGTCCCTATCCTCCATAGTAATAGAACTTGAAACCTTCTTTCTTCAGGAATAGTTTTATTTTAGATTTTTAAATAAGCTTCTTCATATTAATAAATTTATAATGATTTATATTTTCACATCATGAAAATTATTCTAGATCCTTTAAACAAAAATTTGATATATGTCCATGAGTTCCCCAAAAATAGATCATAATGTCACTACTACTTGTTACTTTCTTTTCAGGTCTGTCTCTAGTGCCTACATGAGTTTTCTTATATCGGAAACTTTTTACATCTTTATTCATATCATGCATGGGTGGGGAATTATCATATCCAATACAAAATTTTCCCAATCTATATGAACATTGAGATGAGAAAATATTTTCTTATTTCTATTATGAAATTGTATATTTATTTATAATTTCATCATCACTTACCGAAGGATAATCAAACAGTAAGTGTAAGGCATTATTCCTTTTAGGATATCCATTGGAATTTGATTTCTACACTTCATTCTCCACTCATTCCATCTCTAAAAATAATTGTTGTTTTTCCATATACCCTGATTCATGACGAGAATTAAGTTATTTCTTGATATTCTTCCCACTACTCATCTCACCTACCAATTCACATGAGAACTTATCCAACGCATCACATTTCTCATTTATTGTAATTTTTTTAGTAATAAAATCAGAAAAACATGCATTCTATAATTGTATACTTCAATTCTTCTAAACTAGTGCAGACAACATTGTAGTAAGATTATAATTTCTATATTTAATATTCAGAATTGGTGATAAATTATGATTCTCTTAATTTTCATCAGCTTTTGGTTTTTCTATTTTTTGATACATCTTCTACAGTTCTTCAGATGGAGAACCTTTTTTCTCCATCAGATCAGTAACCATATCAATAATCCTTGGATTTAATCCTCTTTGCATGTTTACAAAAATTACAAATTATTGGTTACAATATAACATTAGATTTAATTTATTCCTCCAATTTTGGTACCAATCCCTTTGTTTCAATATCATATTAAACGTTTTGACTTCTTAGAGATTATTCATCATCACTTGTTTCAACATCACACGAACTGTCAAGTTATTTACTCATTACAACAATATAATTGAGTGATTCTATATAGTACATTTCAGATTCATCCAATCCATTCTTTAATAAACTATTAGATTCCTTAAATTGAATCTCATATTTTTTTTGTAACAACATCCACACTTAGGAATACCACATGACTTTTGATTCTTCTTTGAAGATCTTCCCTCTTCCATAGAAAACCAAGATAAGAGATAATTGAATCATTAAAATCATCAATCATATGAACGATGTTAGGGAAAAAGAAACGATAAAACAAACCTTCCATATGATACAAATTTTTCTGTCCAAAAGGGCCCTAGATACACTCAGAGGGTGGGTGAATCCGGGTCTATATAATCTTTTCAAACTTCTTCCAACACCACCATATCATGACCTATTTATTTTAAGGGACACTTCTTATTCACTTTAATGATAATTTTGATCATGTCCTTTCCAATTTTATCTATTGATCATTTAATAAAATTATTGGAATAAAGAAATAACAAGGAAATATAGATTTTTACTTGGTTCAACATCACTGGGATACATCCAAGGAGAAAAAAACGATAATGTTCCAATTGCACAAAATTCAATAAGGATAAATGACAATATTGATGTTTAGTCTTGATAAATTCTATTCCTAGGATCACTACATTTACAAGATTTAGTGTCTTCTATGTATATTATCAAAGGTCACTCCCTTTGTCTCTTTCTCTGGATCACTACAAATGGAAAGGATCACTATCTTTCTCTTCCTTCTCCCCTAATCTTGGAAGGGATGCACCCATAGTTTATAGACTTGTATCTCCATTTACTATCAATAATTAATGAATCCTCAATTTTATATTGATGCTATGTTGAATTTACATTATCATCCAATAGATAAATAGTACTTTACTATAGTTTTACAAGGCAATACCTTCTGAACTACTTTTTTGATGCTCAATGGCTTCACAAAGCTCCTCTTTTGTGAAGTTCAAACAACCTTCATGTAAAACACCTTCCTTTCATGAATCTCACATAGCCTTCATGAATCACACCTCCATTATAATGATCATCTATTCATCAAAAATTTCCTTACTTTCATGATTCTTAGTACATTCAGTAGGTTTTTTAGTCTTCGAAAATGACTTCGCATATCACATTGGTGAACTGACCTTCTCAAACAACTGTCACAATTCCAGAGTCTTATGATTTTTGTTAAGTCACTCTACTTTTCAGAAGAGGGAGGATGCTTATTTTAAGGAATTTCCACTGATTCGAGAAACATCCAAGCCATGCCATGTTTATTTCATAAAGATCCATGATTTCATTCATGATTTTTACCTTTTCATGAATCTCCACACAAGATTTTCATTCACGATTATCATTGTAATAGAAAATCCTCCTCTCAATACATCACACCTCAACGATGTTCCACTCACGATGCTTCTCCAATTCACCATTCATGATGGTCATCGTACTTGTGAACCTCACCATCAAAATTTTCACACATTCATGAATCAACCATCATGAAGCCCATTAATCACAAAACTCATTAATTTTACATATTTTGATTATATTTTCATGGAAGTCCATAGTTAGTGATGCTTTCCAAAATCAAAATTTTGGATGCCCAAAATTTGGAAATCACTTAGAGACAACATCATCATGTGTATGTTGTAACTCCCAGACCCTAGATACCCTGATTCAGTGCATTATTACATAACATTGTCATGATCACAAAGGATCAAGTCTCGAAATACCGATTAGTTTAGTAGTCTTGGAAACACTAGATATATTCATAAGTCTTACATTACATCATAGGGTAAAAAAACCACAACAACATCTTGTCTTCATATCCCATCATACTATCCCTACAGGACATTCATAAATTACTTCTTCACATCCTGGAAAAAATAAAACATTAAAAGGGGTGAGATCAGATGCTCAGTAAGGATAACAATATAGCAGAATCTTTCATAGATAATCATAAACACTTAAAGCAATTTATAACTAATACAAAAACCTTTTAAACTTGATCTTCAGCATAATATGGCAAAGATAAAATGAAATAATTCCATTTACATATTCACATTCATATTATACTAGTTGAACGATCACATTCAATATTAATAACCACTTTCATAATGATGGAATGCATAATTCCAGACTATCATAACCACATAGCCAAGGCCTCGTACCAAGACTACAAATAAGATTTTTCCAAGGCCTTCTGCCAAGACACTAGTTTTTCTCATGAGACCTACCGATGCCTCGAGAAGCTATAGAGGGCTCCACCCGTCACTTACAGAATCCAATGAATTCCTCATATTGACATTTTTAAACATAACATAAACATTCGTATTAAAACTAACATACGAAATGTCAATACATTACCCATAAACCATGAATGGTATAAAAATAGCACATCCAGAGTCAATCATAACTCATTCGATACAATATGGATGATTGTATTGTATCATATTAACCTCAATCGAGAATAATGAAGGATACTGACATAGATGAAAATAATCATCAAAACTATTTGAGAGAAATATCCACCATTATCTTGAAATCATTTAAAAGTCCGCTATTTGTCAAGAAGCCATTTAAAAATAGATTTTTGAATCAAAGTGTCCCATATCACATTGAAACATTTAAAAGGAGTATTAATTTTAAAACTTTAATGTCCATATAAATAAATCCTTAAAACCATTTTTAAAACATGGACATTAATGAGCATGATTTAGAAGAATAAGTCTTTAAAACATTAAAAATTGTATTTTAGTTAGAGTTTCTAACCAAAAGAGAGACACTTGAATACAAATAATTGAGGTAATAAAAACATTTTAATATTATTTGAATGAAGGGATTCATGATATACTATGACAAAGTACATTATATACACCACATAAATGTGATTTGGTGTATAACGACAAAGAAGTCTCAATGGAATGTAAATTGAGATGAAATCTCTCATAATGGTCGTATAGTTAGGTTAAGGATAAATCAACGACATAATTATGTGTGACAAATATAAATACACTAAATATGATTGGATATTCAGTGTAAAACAATCAAGGGACATTCACACATATTCTAGTAAAAACAACACCAATGAATTTAATGTTTATCTCAACAAATCGAGATTGAGTAAAAATTACTCTTATCAAGTTCATACCGATGACTTGAGAATTTATAAATGGAGTGATTATGTGTATAAAAAGTATATCCACAGAAAGGGGAGTGGAAATTATGACATAATCAAATGAATAGTGATTCCACACATAATCTTGGAGTAAAATAATCAATGAAGTATACATAAAGCTGAATGAATGGAAATTGAAATTTCAAATTCCCTTATCGATTTGGTAACTTATGAAACATGCACCCATTAAATAAGGATCATACAATGATGATGTAAATACCCATAAATTAATGTATATTAAAAAATGAATACAATCATGGCCAGTACACACACCACATGCAATAAATTAGTGGTGAACAATGGAATTCTCATGGAATTAAAAGTGAGATAAGAAACCCCTTACCTTGTACTTTTTCCTTGGTCGACAGTAGGTTAACTCCATTATAATGGTGAAATAATTTTTATTGAATTATACAAGAATAATTTACATTAATATGATATCATATATGATCTTTTAACATTGAATTTTTAATAATATCTTAGTATTATCGTCATTTCGGGTGTTAACTTACTCGTTTTCCTATATATTCTTTGTTACGTAAGTCGTGTTTGTTATGGATAGTTTGTATCTTATTCATATCCAGAATCATATCAAGTCCTTAAGAATTATTTTTAAATCATAAAATGATAATTATACTTTAATGGATATGATGGAGAATGAATCTCATCGCTTTCATGGAGACTGTAGTCCGTACGTACGCACGAGCGACAATATCATTCTTTTGATGTTAAAATAATATATAATTGGATGGTATATCATATATACAGAACAATTATCATGTTATATTTATTATTTACATGAATTACACATCATTATTATACCCATCAAAATAATAATTTATTGAATGACAATTACAACATGACGTGGAGACGGTAAGTCGTACGTACGTATATATGGTGATATGTCATTCAAAGGATGGATAGAATACTGAATATGGTTGTACCATATTTATAATAATATAATAGTATATAGGAGATACTGGATTAATTATTTTAGAATGGGAATAACAAATAAAGAAGATGTTGAAGATGAAAAGAATCTAAAAAAGGGTAGTAAAAACATTACCACTTCTTCGGGGTTTTCCTTTTGATTTGATCAAAAGGGATCTATAGGTTGTCTTTCTGACCAAACTAGGGCCTCTAGGTTATAGTGAGGGATGTTGAGAGAGTATTTGGTATGGGATTGGCCGAACCAAAAGGCTTTGAAGGTGTGAAGTAATTAGAAGGGGTGGGGTGGCCTTTTTTAAGAGGTATGAGGGGAACCTTTGGAAAAGCTAGAAATATTATTTTATAATAAATTCATATTCGATTTATAATGGATCCAAAGTAGAATATTTAAAGGTTAAAGAGGGGATATGTCGAAAATCACTCAACTAATAGAATTTATACTGGTTTGGGTCATTATATTAACCTTATCTTTAAGTATTAACTCTTAGTTAATTAGATTCACTTTTACAATGTCTCTTTGTATTTTTATATTATATGGTTAATAAACATACTATATACAACCAAGCGACCCCAAAGATGTCCATTAATGATACACCTATCATGATATAAGTCTCTTGGCCGAACCTTAGATTTTTGGGAATATAATATCAATTAATAATATAATATTTGTTTTAAAAACTCTTTTATGTCAATTTTGACACTATTCAATAATTGATTTTTCTGAAACTCATAACAGAATGATTACTTAGAAAAAAGTCAATTAAATCAATCCCAATATGTCATATTTACCTAGAAAATTAGTTTAATTTAATATAATTCACCAATTATTTTTATTTTGGTATTTATAATACCAATTATTTTAATTTTTCACTATTATGGTAATTACTGCATCATCATTGTGTCATAAATAAATTAAATTATATAATGTATAAAAATTAAAAATAAAATATCATTATGTGGGAAATTTATTTGGACTTCTAATGAATATTTATAATCGAATTTATCTTATGTGTAACCCAATATTAAAATTTTTTTAATAATAAAATTTGATTTTAACTCTTTTAACTCTTTTTTGAATTAAATAATAATAAATGTCCTAATCTAATCCAAGTGGACCTAAATGGTAATATTTTATTCCTAAGGTTTCTTTTGGTCGAGATACACTTTTCCAATAGAATTAGGACATGTGTTTGGGTAATATTAATATCATTTTTACCCTTAATTACCCTATTTACTTTTTACTGTGGTAAATAAAAGTAAAAAGTTACTATTCACCAAAAATTATTTTCATCTCAATGAAACCAATTTTACTCCTTGATATTAACCGGGTCTCTCAGATTTTTGAAATTCCACTCACAGAAACGGTAAAATTAAGTTTTATGAAAAATTCAGTTTTTTAACTACCACTTAGTGGTTTCACTATTAATCAAAAAATGAAAGTTTCTAGAAAAATACAAAAAATTAGGCCAAAGATATATTTGATATTATGAATTTAAAAATGATGACTATTTTACCAAATTCAAAAAATATCAGTTTCATTAATTAATTTGAAAATTAATTCCCATCGTCAAAACAAATAGCGTGTTTTTAAGAGATAATAACTATCAAAATATTGACACTTGTTTATGTCTGGTTTAAATGTGAAATCTCATCCAATGACCAACATTGTATTAAATGGTAAAAATATATTCTAAATATAATTTAAAACCACTCAAATTAATAATTTATCACTATTAATTATATTGATTAAAAAAGTTGTTTTTAATTAAAATTTAGTAATTTTCATTATTCATCGAAATATGAAATTTATCCGAAATGTACCAAAATTTTACCCTAAGCTAATTTTGATATTACGAATCGAAAACTGAATTCCATTTCCAAAGATAAAATTTATAATATTTCAACAAGTAGGTATTACTATTCATAACGGCTAGTTTGATTTGTTGTGGTTTGTTAGAATCTCAAAGTTGCGTACAATGCACGTCATTGAATTATTCAAAGGGAAACGTACCATGGAAGCTTGGGGTGTTACATTCTCCCCTCCTTCAATAAATTGAGTCCTCGCCATTTTTTTAAAATTGTTCTTGAGAATATAATCGAATGTCTCACATCGGAAAAAGAGTCAGTAAAAATATCACTTTAAAAGAAAGGAAGAGAGGTATAAAGGTCACCCAAGATAACCCATACTAGGATTCCATATAGGAAAAAATGGATATGGACGATAAACTAAGGGTTCAGTTCTAATGGAGAGGGAGAGAAAACATGATCTGGAGAAAGTTAACAATAATAAAATCACAACCTTGTGTTGGGACAAAGGGTCATTAGTCTCCTAGTAGGAAAAGTAAACGGACAACATTTTTTTGTTTTAAGTTACATTATATAAGGATGAGGAATTTATTTATGAGATTGACTAAGAACATAAAGAGACATACTTACTTTTTAAGTAGAGGTTTATTCTTTAATAACATTTTACCACTAACTAATTTTTTTGAACAATGAGTATTCCAGAAGACTTGGTCACAATAGAAGAACTAGAATAAACTTTTATAGAAATACATGATCCACATAGGATAAACTATATATTTACCTTGTCTTTAGAGATTAATAAAAACCCAAATGGTTAGTATAATATCTGATGACCCCCAAATGGATATTCCATTAGAGAAAAAAACACTAATCTTAAATTCTATAATTAAACCATCAATACCCCAAAGCTAAAAATATACCATTCAATAATCAATTGTCCTTAAAATCCTTCAATATAATCCAATGTAATATTGAAACTCAAAACTTATAATAATGTAGTATTCCATGTTAAATTATATCTCCAAATGACATTAATTACTCTTAAATTCACATACTTAAAAGTAATTAACCTCATCATTTCCATAAACCACCCAAATCACTATAAATCCACAATAATAACATATATAAAAATCTACCATTACTCCTCAAATGAAATCTCATACTACTCTATTTTCCATACAACAAATCGAAGAACTTCCAAAATAACATTTATCACTTAATTACTAAATCCTTTTCCTATAATAAGGGTATTCATTTGATAAGACATAAGATCCCAAATCAAATTATTATTGATCAATAAAATCATTTAACAAAAAATAATAGTCACACTAACCAGGGACTTCACGTAGTCTAGTGGTAGGCGATAAATCCCAATCGCACTTTGGTTGTGGTTTCGATTCCCAAACCTTTGTCCGACGCAACGGGTTGTCACACGGTCTGCATGTTGTCCTTTCTCAAAAACTATATTTTATAACATTACCAAAATAAGATAAATTCCTCAAAAATAACCATAACATAATTTAACCACAAATCTTATCTCATACCTTGCATTTTCATCCCAAATTATAATAACTTATAATTTCCTCAAACCCAACGATCATATAAAACCAAATGGTTATTTATAACTATATTCACAAAAGAAAAAGATAATTCTTCTTCAAATATTATTCTCACAAGGAAAACTGAAGGGTTAAAATAAAAAAGTAAATTATTCCAAAGTAAACCCATCAAAAAGAAGCACTAATACTTTTTAAAAATTTCTCCAACCATTTATTTCCACATAACTTCTTCTTTGACCAAGAAAATATCTTATAGAATAGGGAATTCACTCAGGTAATGGCCATGTACCCTACATTTACGGTAAATGACTGTAAATGGACTCTTGGGACCATTTTTATCTTCTTCCATAGTACTCTTCATTTTTCTTCGGCAATTCTTCACTTTATGTCCTTCCTTCCCGCACGTAAAGAATTTCTTTGTTCCATTGATACACATTCCAGGGTGTCTCCTTCCACATTTCCTGCATGATGGAAATTGAGGATTCTTTTCTCTATGGTCTCCACTACTGGAGCTCTTATCATTTATCACCATTCTCTTCTTTTTTGGGTCTAGGAATTGGTTAATATATATATTGTTGATCATATTTTTGGAAAATTGATTTGGCATAAAGACAATATCTTTTACGCCTATCAGCATTCAATTTTGTTGCTCATTTCCACCACCGTTCCCACCTTGTAAATCATTCTCAAATTCACTATGACTTCCTTGGAATCCAGCCATTGACTAAAACCAGAAAGCATTGTGTGAGTAATAGTAGTCATAAAATCAATTAGATTTTAACATGTCCCCATATTCTAAATTTGAAACACATTAGGATTAACCAAGGTCATTTACTCTCATCATATATATATTTAATATTCAAATCAGTTAGTAAAGAATATGGTGTGTCTTGCCTCTTTATCCTTTTTCAGAGGGGTCATATTGGTAATATCCCCTTATTTCCTTAGTGTATCATATAAATGTTCACTTTGTTACTTAGGGTGTCAGTTTGTTACCTGCAGTGGACTTAAAAAACACTTCAATTCCCCACACATCTAAATTTGATAACCTGGATTTTCATCTAACTGAATTCTTATATGGAATACCATATATCTATTTAGTTGGTACTTGGTATAGAATATGTGTCACCGTTTGTAATGAATATCCCCTAACAGATAATGGAATACTTACATGACCCATCATTGATCTCACCATGTCCAAAAAGTTGTGGTTCCTCCTTTCTCTTACACCATTCCAATGGGGAGTGTAAAGAGAAATGAGTTGGGATAGGATACAAAAATCCCATAAGTAATCTATAACGTATTGATTAACATATTCTCTACCTCGGTCTGAGAATATATTTATAATCTTATTACAAAGCTAATTCTCAACATTATTATTGTATTCCTTGAACTTATCAAACGAATCTGACTTATACCTCATTAATTAGATATATCCATATCTACTTAAATCATCATTAAAAGTGACGAAGTTTGATTACCACACATTTATTCAACAAGAAATGGTCCACACACATCAGAATGAACCAATTAAATTAGATATTTGGCTCTTTCACCATTCCTGTAAAATGGGGCTTTAGTCATTTTACATTGTAAACATTTGTGACATACACCAAGTGGTTTTAGATCAAAAGAATCTATAAATCCATGTTTATGTAACTTTTTCATGTGTTTCTCATTTACATAAACTATCTATTGATTATAATGTTGGGTGTGGTATGAATCATGTAAAGTAGCTTCATTTTAGATTTCCATTACATGGTTTGTGTATTCCAACACGTAAATACCTTTATATAAATATGCCTTACCAAAACAAATTCTATCTTTATAAAAGCTGAAACATTCATTTCTGAAATTGAAAATAAATCCATTTGTATCTTGAATGGATATATAAATGATGTTTTTGGTTACAAAATCCACATAATAACAACCTTTTAATACCAAGATCATCCCTATTGTCAATGTGAGGTGGTAGTACTTGACAGTTATAGTTTCAAGTCTATCTCTATTGCCTGATCATACATCTACCACCCCTCATTTAATTTTGTTGAATCTACTTGGTTCATGTATTTGGATTGATATGTGAGCACGACATTCTGTATCAAATACACAATTTGTGTAAATAGATAGATAGCACTTGATAATAAACACACATGATGCTTCCTCTTTCTTCTTTATCTTGGTGAAGTTTTTCTTCATGTGGCCCTTATTGCCACATGAAAAACAAATAGATTTTTTTCCCTTCCACCCCCTTGATCATCCTTTTCATATGGAGGTTTGCAAAATCATTGGGATTAATGCTCTTTTCCTTCCCTTTCCTCTTATTCACCATAAGGATATATGGTTTTTTGTTCTTCATGTATTTTTCCACTTGGTGAAGGATTACATGATGATCTAGTATAGACTTCTCAATGATGTTTATATTAAAATTCACAACAAAATTAGAGAATCTATGAGGGTGTGATGTGAAAATTAGATCAGTACCCAGTTCTTTGGGGAGTTTAAAACCTAGAACCTCTATACGATCAATGTAGCCAATTATCTTCACTACGTGAGGCCAATCTTGGTAACCCACTATAAACTTACTATAATAATATTCTATGGAGATCTCAAACTATTTCACTCTTTCTCTCACCTGGAAAGTACCAATAAATTTCTCAAGCATGTTATAGGCATCCCTGTTTTTGTGAGACTTCATGAGTTCACTAGACATTGATGATAACATAAAACACTGAACATCACCCACATTGTTCACATCTATATCATAGACCAAAAATTGTTTATCACACACCTCTTGGGCAGGAAGATCAGGTAATGAGGACTCCAAAATGTAAGAATTTAATTCATTTTGTTGAATGAACCGAGTGTGTCTAAACCATTCCTGTAAGTTACTATCGTTGAGGATGTTGTCTTTATCCAGTATTAATAGTGCAGATAGTTTGGTTTATAGGGTTGTGATTTTAATTCTACAATTAAAAGATAATATAACTAGTACATTCTCGATTACATTTTGTGAGAAATAATTAATTAATTTTATATGTCTCCCACTATTTTATCATGTCCTAATGACCCTCACCATTGAAATAAAAATGTCTAGTTTCTAGGAAATTCTAGTGGAAAGGATCCAAATTCCCTTTCACATAACCCCGATAAGCAGTTTTCATGTTATTTGAAGGTATTATGATAGATAGGACTTTTCCAACTATGACTATGTAGCTCCTGGATCTATTGAGTAGACTCCCCAATCCTAAAATTGTGACATGGATTTCCTCAGCAATTGCCACCAAATTTACACCATGTTTATCAAGGGCTACTCGACTTGATGTAAAATGGTTTATTCGACCCGAAACATTCATAAGAGCTTATTGAATAAAATTAAGTGTCCATAAATGGTTTAGTCCAACACATATTTTTATTGAGTCTTTCCCTTAATCATGTAACCGAAGTCTTAGTCGGACATAATATTTTATTGAGGGATTTTTGTCTCTTATACATAAATTTCCTAATTATCTTTATCACATGCTAGTTAATATTAAGTGTAACTAACTTAAGTGATTAACTATATTGAAAATATTTACACATAAGTCTGGTTTATTTTAGTTACATATTTCATGCTTGTTAATATATTAATTATGTAGTTGCGAGAACACTTCCATAATTAAAAAACATGAAACTTACAAAAATAAACTAAATTAAACGGCATGATAATGATCTCATATAATGGTTATTTTATCTAGAGGTTGATAAACTAACTGATGACCTAGGGGGGGAATCACCTTGACCCATTTATGGTTCATGTATACAGCATTCCACCTATCCACCTTAGTATCTCCTTACATTGGTTTCAGCTCAGATCCTTACTTAAACTACCTCAAAAATCATAGGAGATCCATCCATTACTTATGATTCTTAATTCACAAGTGGTTGTGGGATAAAGGGGGTTTTACAAAAAAGAAATCATGGTCACACAAGCCCTACATATTAATTAGGAGAGATGGAATGTATGCCAACAATTTAAATTAAAATAAATTAAAAGGAAACCAATCACATACAAAGGTCTTGTCTAGCTCATGATCATCCACATACATGCAACAGATTACGGATTTAATAAAACAAGAATTAAATTATTTAATCATCATTATTAAGATAAATATTTCTTGAATTTATTAATTATTATATTTAATTAATCAATCCATTTATCCTAATCCTTTTCTATATTTCCTTGAGATTCTTATCCATAACCTTGGAGGTAACACAATGAACAGACATTTGAATCTACGTGATATGTAATTGTGAACACTACACAGACATTAATGTTTGGATTCTATGTAATTTGTAAAAGTTCTTGATGTGTTGTTCTGACTAGACGGTGTGTGTTACAGTCACCATCTTATATGAATTACACACCTATGAACTCAACGTGTGAGGCATAACTTAGAATTCATGGAGTACAAGGCATGTCCAGTGGGAATAACATCGTTTTGTCTCCATGTTACATGGTTACCGGTTAGCTTAGCCATGTATGGGATATGGAGTTTGGACCTTGACCTGAAGGGACTACAGGGAATGTCTGGTGCGCCACACGGTGTGTAATCCAGTTAATCATGTGACAGTCTATCTTGGTCAACAAATGGGGTAAGAATTAACTACACCACATGACAATAATGAACATTAATTGAGTTTTTACTGAATTAATACCATTGCACTGAACATAACTACACTGTGTGTATTCCGGATTACACAGCATGTATTGTGTGTTACATGGACAAAATATCTGGCTCCTCCTAATGAGATCCTTGATTTAATTTTAATTAAAAAATTATTTGTTTCTATTAGATCTATGAGAAATGAAAAGTGGAAGAACAAATCTAGAAATTCATATTACAATTATGATTAAAAAAAATTGAAAAACACAATTATTAAAGCATAAATCATGAATAAATTATTAAAATCATTATGATCGCTGATGTGCCTGCTATGATTCCACTTGAAGGATCCAGACGCAGCGGATGCATGGCAGTTGGGTGGGGCTCAACATTTCTTTTTATAAAATATATGAATCATATGGGATCAATATGATGATGAAATCCAATATACACAAATTAAAATCAATGATTTAGACAAATAGAAGAAAAGTGATGGATCTCATAAAGAGGATCTTACTCATCCTGTTTATACTTAGTTTATTAATTTATAAATAAATTAAATATATGGGAGTTATGTACATTCTTTGTTGATGATAGTTGATCATTCGAAATGATCCTTTTTAATTTCATTCATTTATCTCATGATAATCCAATGTAGAATCCCTCTAGTAGTGATCCACACAAACTCCAATGGTCTTCGAACAATGGCACTCATTCTTCGGGTGCTAGTGAGGCAAAGTGAATGTATTTTTTTATCATTCTTGAGCACTCATTCTTTGGTATTTAAGAACTTCTCTCATTATTGAGATGGATAGATGGATGGTTTTGAGAGATAAAATTTTTGCCTCAAAAATTCTCAATTCCCTAGGGTTTGGGACTGTCACACTTAGACATTGCACTATGTCATGTTTCGAATTTTTAATTTGATCTTATAATTTTATCTGCTTCTAATTTTATTATTATTTTGATATGAAATATGGGCCAATATCGACTGGGGTTTTTCACTAATAAATGAGTGTTTTTGCCTTATCAGTGCACCGTTATCAAAGACGTATGGCCTTTCCTAGGTCACCGCATGGCCTCGCTCGGTTCCAATCTCGCATTCCCTTTATGCAACTAATTAAATAAAAGGAATTAATAATAAATAAATAAAATTAAATGGGTTTTGCAAGGCTTCTCTTCATGAGATGCATGGGTGAAGCATAATTGTGAAGCTTTGCATCTTCTCCAAGTCCATCATATGACCCTTTTCGATGGTCAACTAATTAAATAAATGAATTAATAATAATAACGAAATAAAATTAATGTTTGGAAAAGAATGATGGTAATGGATTGATTTGATAAATTGTGTTTTAATGATAATAATATAATTATTCTCATGATTTTAGTTTGATAATATTAATAATATTATTATTATTTTTATTATTTTTTGTTTTAGATTTGGTTTTTCTTTTATTTTTTTTATTTATATTTTTATTTTTCCTTATTTTTTTTAGGGTTAGCAGATTTTTCCCTTACCTCCCCCCTTCCACCCTCTCTTCCCCATCACGCCCCAATCGTCCTTGCATATTGCCTCCCTTATTTAGCCCCCTCTTATTTGCTATCCCCATCTAGTGACCTTGTCGGCTTCCCTTCTTCTGATGCGCAGCTATTCGACGGCTCCGGCTCCACCGGTCGACTCCACCCGCCTTCCCTCCCCTTGTGTGCTTCCCCTCCATGTCACACCCATCCTAGGTGTATCCCTCCATCATCTGCACCCAGCTCTTGGACGATCAGCACCCCTCCGCCTTTGACAAAGCTCCCTCCAAGCCGCGCCGTCCTGCTCCATCCGGGGACAAATCACCTCGCCGCCTTCCATGTCCGGTGAAGCGCCGAACCGCTGGCCCTAATCCGTTTGGCGATGCTTCCCACTGCTGGACTCCTTGCCAGCTGATGCCACCCTCGCCATCCTCCCACTCCGATGAAACCCCCCCCCCCCCTTGTCCTGTACAACATCTATGTTTCCTAAGCTCTAACCACAACCTCTTATAGTGCACCAACATCCTCCTCAGAGCTTTGGACAACCTCCAAAACCCAAACCATATGCGCGTTCTCCTCAGACCGGGATGTTCTTTCAATTTTGGGTATTTTTTTGGTTTGGATTTGGTTGGATTTTGGTTCATTCATAGTGTAATTGATCCTATGGCATGTTTTTAGGGCTTAATTGTGTTGTTGCGGTGCATTTTAAGTGTGATGGACTTTGCACACCAATTTTGTGAAGTTGGTCTACAGCGAGGTAGGTGTTTCCACTCTTAATTGTTTTCTGATTAATTAATTTTCAAGTTTAATTTATTTAGTATGTTATTTAATTAATTATTGTTGTGTGAAATTGATCTTCTTTGATTTCTGAATTTTATTTTAATTCTCTGGTAGCATGTTTATATTAGGTGCGAGTCTCCTGCTGAAAACTCATTTCGAGTTGTTAGTGATTTTTAAAATTGCTCGGTTAGCAAATTATGTTGTGTAATTGGTGTGAACTGTTTTTTTACATAGTTTCGTGTGCATATTATCATAAAATAAAATTTTGTGTGTGTTAATTTGTGATTCCAGGTTGCTTCTTTAAAATTGTATCATAAGCTTTTATTTTGGCTTTTTAAGTTGTGTAGTTTTTGCAAATGCATCTTACCTATGGTGTAAGGTTTTTTATGAGACTATTTGGGTGTTGTAGGTAACACTTTATTTTGTATTTGAGTGTGTATAATGTTGAACTAGGTTTTGGATTTATAAATAGTAACATTTTTGTGTGTTAAACTATGTGACACTCTATTTCTATTGTTTTACAAACATTTTTAGTGGTTTCTTAGATTATGTCAGTAGTGTGAAACGTGTTAGGAAACTTTTTTAGTGATGTATTATTTCAAATGGTTCTGGGTGTGAAAATGGTTGTTTTGGAGTGTGCAATGTCTTATTGGGTTTGAGTGTATGACAATGACATGTGACCTGAACTTTGAACTACTTGAGCACAAATGGGAAGCCTGGGTACTTGGTGGGTGGAATATGACTAGTGCACTAGGGATTCAGAAGTGGCATCAGTCCGGTTTCAATTAGCTGGATTGACGACTACAACACTAACTAAAATTTTGGATGACGTTTGGAGACCAATATGTTATGGATGTGTTTCTCTACTAGTGGATCATGCACAGGAACGTATATTGTGGTGTTGATGTACCATTGTTCACCGAGACGTGATGTTCTACGGTCCCACATCTCGCTAGTATCATTAGGGACTCTACCATGTATTTTGCTCCTCTTTTCATATACGCTCACCGTTGGCACATGGTGTGATGTTGGGGTTACCAAGAAAGTGTGTGTGTGTGTGTGTGTGTGTTACTTTAAGTTGTTTTCCATTTAGAGTATTTTTCCCTTAAAAATCTGTTTTCATTAAAATTCATTAAGCACATATTTATTTTGATTCCATTAAACTGCATATGTATTTGTCACTTATTAATTATGTCCAGAACTCTTTCTCGGTTGAATCTTACGGGGATTTTATCTCACACCCTATATACACTATTGGGTGTATGTATATTCAGTTTCTTCTGCATTCTAGGTTGAGGCATCATGCACAATGATGGTGGATCGTGTCCTCAGCAGTGTCATCATGTTGGTTTGGTGAATGTAGCTTGAGGTTGTTTCACCTCATGGTGATTGGAGGTTTGAGGTAGTGTTTTTTTAGTTTTTTTATTTGTTGTCGTTCTTTTTTGGGGTTTTAGTCCAAGTTGTAAACTTTAATTCTGAACTTGTTGTAAGTGTCTGTTTGGTTATCTTTTTTTGGTTTATATTTTTTATCTTTTTTGTTTGTTTTATATTTTTTTATTCAGGTAAATCATTACCAATTTTTATTTTTGATACCCTGGCCCTTGTGCCAGCCTGTGGGGATCGGGAATGCCCTTTGGGCCATGTCGCGGACCGGGTCGGGCGCCGGGTCGGATGACGACCCTGCATGGTTCGTGAAAAAATGGTATCAGAGGAGAAAGTTTTCTCTCATGGGTCATGTTCTTTTGGGATAGATTATGGTATACTTGAGTTAAGGATGTCGGGGATCGATGTCCTTTTTAAAAGTAAGGTTTCTAGCCAGCACACCTCATGACAGGACTCATGTTACAAAAGTATGTTGAGGTTTGTCTGAGTTTTTGGTCAATGCGGTTAATCATGTCTAGGGGAAATGAAAAGGGAGTAGGTTCAGTGGTCTTAGTGAGCTTGTAGGGTCTGAAAATCCTTGTAGAGATAGGGACACTTTCCTAAAATACTCTCCATGCCCAGTGGCATGATTGGAGTATGGCCTCCAACCATATGCTCCAATCACCTGCTGACACTAGTTTCCTCCTGCATTGTATCTAATCTCTATTTTTTGGATTTGTAGAGATTTGGTTTTTAAGTAGGAATTTTCTGGTTTGGGAAATTTTTTTCAAATGAAGCGCTTTAAAAATAAAATGGCCTGTAAGGTTTGAAAACCATGGGTTGAATATTTTGGTTTTGAAAAATCGAAGTGTTTGATTTTTATTCTTGGTGTTCTCAGGGGAAACCACATTCATGAATATATGGGAAGAAGAAAGGGTAAATGGAACAAATGATGAGTTCCTGGATGGACATGAGGTGGGTGCCAGTGTGGCATTAGAATATGCATGTGTGGGTCCCATGGGACACCATTGGTGTTTGTGCAACCCACTAGCTTGGATTATTTTCAAAATGTTTTGTTAAAATAAAATTTGGTGTGTTTAAATAATTGTTGATTGTGTGGTGTGTCCATGTATTTTTGAAATGTTGGATGTGAGGTATTTCGAGCTGAGACTCATTTTTGACTGATTTTTGTCATGATCTTAAAATCTTGTAGTTCAGTTGGTGTGAAAGCATGTGGTTAATGGTCTCTTTTGAAAAGTGCTTCAGGAAGCCCTTGTAGTGGTTTTCCCCTGCACGTTTAGAGTTCGCTTGCGATATGTCTTGGCCATTGGACCAATTTGATTGGGTCTGTGGTTACCTTTATTAACTAGTGCACACCCCCATAAAGCGTTAACATGTGGTTGAAGTGTGGCCACAGGTAATCCTCTGTGGCCAACCCTCCAGGTGATTAAAGTGAGGACTCTCCCTTTTGAGTGATAGTTAAAAGTGTTTTCCTTTTTCTTTTTCGGTTAAGTGGATCCTCTCACAGCGGGGTGACAAGCACGAGGTAAATTGATAGAAACTTTGGTTTCTTTGATATTTCTTAGTTGTTGTGTATGAATTTTTAGATCATTGCACATGAAGGTTCACCCTGTAAGTGATGAATGGAATTCCAGGAGGGAAGGGTGAAGGCAGTTCCGAATTTTCAGTGTTGACCAGCGTCTTGAGGGGCTTTGTAGTATTTTCATCTACTACAAGGGTCCTATTTGGTGACGTCTTGCAGTGTGGGTTCTATTTGATAGTCAAGGGTGATGTTTGATCTCATTAATTTGAATGTTCTATTTGGAAATGGTATAGGTGATTCCAATGGGGAAAGGTGGAAGCACCCTGGAGTGGTCGGTGCGGGCCACTATTCTAAATAAACTTTGGTCCTTTGTTGGTTTCTTTTAAGAAAGTGTCTATGTTAGGCCACTAGTGTGGTAGACCCAGTCACATGGGGATGCTACGGTCGATTGGAGGAATCACGTGTTGTTCAAGACGTGGGTTAAAGTCTTTTTCAGTGTAATGTTTCTCTCGATAACCATGATCATGCTCAGTGATGATTTGTGGTGTCATGTTCTCATTTAGTGTAACAAGGGGAAATGCGTGTGTACCATATAAGATATCATTCTATTGAATGTTTAGTATGAGATTAATTGGATTTCATGGTTTGTTATGTCTAATGGAGTTTCCTCAGTTGCAGTATGATTACGTGTGGCACCAAAAAGGGGAAGCTCCGCTCAGGAGTCTTAAATACCTGACTGCGAGGTAGGTTATGCTTCAAACATTAGGGCTCTAGCCATAGGCCTTGGAGTGAAGCTGGTGCATGGACAGGAACCCATAGAGTGTATGGGACCCTGACTTTATTTCTATCAAAGGTGTTGAAAGTAAAGGAAGTTTAAAAATTTTTTCTGTATATTTTCCATTCCGAACGAACCATCTAGCTACGTAAGGTTTCCGTGACTTTTTGGAGGCATGTTTTTCTCGATGCCTTAAAGTCTTAGGGGTTGTGTCACATCGAATGTAATCACTTGAGTGGTACTTATGGGCTTTTTTGGGTAAATTAGTCTAAAATTGGAATGGTGCTCGTCTAGGGATGTGAAGATGTTGGTTTGTCTTGGGTTATGGGTTTGATGCCCGGTAGTTAGTCACGACCCTCCCCGCCCCTTGTTGTGGGGTGATTGGCCCTCGTCGGAAAATTTCTCTAGTTTTGTATCTTCTATTAGTTCCAATGGTGGGGAGGCCCACATTGGATCTCACACGAATTTCTCTTGAATGAATTGATGTTGGACTTCTCTTTAATGGTGGGGAGTCTTTTCGGACCTCCCCCTGTCTATTTTCCAACCAAGTCTTGGGATATAGTAGGTTCTTAATGGTGGATAGTCTGCCCATGCCTCCTCGTGTCGATTTTCTAGTCTCAACTCGGGTTTCCAGAAAAGTTTTTAATGGTGGGGAGCCCCATCAGGCTTTCCAGTGTTGGACCGGTTAGTTTTTTCAAAGAGATGGTTCAGTGGTAGGTTATTGGAGTATTCATTGTATGTGGGTTGGTCTTGTTTCTTCATTCGCGTAAAATGGTGTATTTTTCGATCAATTAAGCATGAGTTGTTTTGGTTTGTGAAGTTCGTTTCCACGGGTGTGAGAGTCTCTTTCATGGATCAGTCAACTGGAGGTGTTCTAACTCTTTGGGGCGGGAAACACATATTTTAAAGTATTTTTACATGTTTCGTGAGGTTTTCATTAGAGTCACTTTCTCTGAGAATGATGCCTCTGCCTCTTTTCTCTTGTTGATTGTGGGGATCAACTTTGATCCTTAGTGGGGTATCAATTTCTACTTTGGGGATCAGCCTTAGTTGTGTCTTTCCAAGGACAGAAAGCTTTATGTTGGGGAGAATTGTCACACCCAGTCTTTTCACTACATCATGTTTCGAATTTTTAATGTCATCTAATAATTTTATCTACTTTTGTTTTTATTATTCTATTGATATGAAATACTGGCCGAACCTGACTGGGGTTTTCCTCTAATAAATGAGCATTTTTTCCAAAACAATGTTTCAGTGTGCCACTATTAAATATGTGCGGCCTTGCCTAGGTCACCGCGCGACCTCTCTCAGTTCCCCACTCGCCTGCAATTTGTGCAACTAATTAAATAAAAGGAATTAATAATAAATAAATGAAATGAAATGAGTTTTTCAGGGCTTGTCATCATGCAACGCATAGGCAAAGCATAATTGCAAAGCTGTGCAGCTTCGTCAGGTCCATCGTATGACCCTGCTCGATGGTCAACTAATTAAATAAATGAATTAATAATAATAACAAAATAAAATTAATGTGTGGAAAGGAATGATGATAATGCCTTGATTTCATAAATTGTGTTTTAATGACAATAATATTATTATTCACATGGTTTTAGTTTGAGAATATTATTATTAATAATAATATTATTATTATTTTGGGTTTTAGTTTTGGTTTTTATTTTATTTTATCTTTAGTTTTTTTATTTATATTTTTTCCTTCTTTTTTTAGGGTTAGCAGATTTTCCCTTACCTCCCCCATACCCCCCTTCTCTTCCCTGTCATTCCCCAATCCACCTTATACAGTGTGTCCCTGATCGAGCCCCCTATTATGCGCTATCCCCTTCCAGTGACCTTTTCAGCTTCCCTTCTTCGTGTGCGTTACTGTTCAGAGGCTTCGGCTCCACCACTCAACTCCACCCGCTTTCCCTCCCCTTGCGCGCTTCTCCTCCGCGTCACACCCTTCCCAGGGGTAACCCTCCACCATCCGCACTAAGCTATCGGTCGACCAGTTCCCCTCTGACTTCGGCTAATCTCCCTCCAAGTCACTCCGTGAAGCTCTATATGGCAATGCACCACCCTGCTGCCTTCTCCTCCGGCGAAGCGCCAGACTACTGCATTGGATCCTTTTAGCAATGATCTCCCCTCCTGGCCTCCTTACTAGCCAGTGCCACCCTCTCCGGCCTCCCACTCCTGAAGACACCCCCCTATAGTCCCGACCAGCTTATTTGTTGTCGAAGCCCTAACAGCAGCCTCCTCCAGTGCACTGATAACCTCCTCGGAGCTTTTGCCAACCTCCTGCACCCTCACCATAAGTGCATTCTCCTCAGACTGGGTTGTTCTTTCAATTTTGGGTAATTTTTTTGTTAGGGTTTGGTTGGCTTTTGGTTCTTTCATGGTGTAATTGATCTGATTTCATGTTTATAGGGCTTAATTGTGTTTTTTCGGTGCATTTGAAGTTCAATGGACTTTGACACCAATTTTTTAAAGTCAGTCTACACCGAGGTAGGTGGTTACACTATTAATTATTATCTGATTAATTAATTTGCATGTTTAATTTTTTTTAGTATGTTATTTAATTAATTTGTGTTTTGAAAAATTGATCTTCTTTGATCTTTGATTTTCATATTAATTCTTTGGAATCATGTTTAAATTAGGCGTTAGTCTCCTGCTAAGAACTCATAACGAGTTGTTAGTGATTTTTAAAATTGTGCGGTTAGCTCATTATGTTGTGCAATTGGTGTGAACTATTTTTTTTGACATTATGTCCTGTGCATCTTATCATAAATGAAAATTTTGTGTGGGTTAATAGGTGATTCTAGGTTTATTCTTTAAAAGTGTACCATAAGATTTTATTTTGTCTTATTAAGTTGTGTAGTTTGTGAAAAAATCATCTTACCTATGGTGTAAGGTTTTTCATGAGACTGTTTGGGTGGTGCAGGTCACACTTTATACTGTATTTGAGTGCGTACAATGTTGACCTGTGTTTTGGATTTATAAATATTTTATTTTGTGTGTGTAAAACCATGTGACACTCTTTTTATAATGTTTTACAATCTTTTTAAGTGGTTTCTTAGATTATTTCAATAGTGTGAAACGTGTTTGGAAAACGTTTTAGCAATGTATTATTTGAAATGGTTTTGTGTGTGAAAATGGTTATTATCGAGTGTGCAGTGTATTATTGGGTTTGAATGTATTATTATGACATGTGACATGGAATCTAAACTACTTGAGCACAAACGAGAATCCTGGGTTTTAGGTGGGAGGACTAGGACTAGTGCACTAGTGATTTGGAAGTAGCATTGGCCCGGTTTCACATATCTGGATTGATAACTACAACACTAACTAAACTTTTGGATTATGACTGGAGTCCACTAGGTTATGGATGTGTTTCCCTACTAATGGATCATGCATAAGAACGTATATTGTTGTGTTATCATACCACTGTTCACCAAGACGTGATGTTCTAGGGTCCCACTTCTCGCTAGTATCTTTAGGGCCTCTCCCATGTATTGTGCTCCTATTTTTCTCTGTGCTCACCGCCGACACATGGTGTGACATTGGGGTTACCAAGAAAGTGTGTGTGTGTGTGTTAAATTAAGTTGTTTTCCATTTAGAGTAGTTTTCCCTTAAAAACTATTTTCATTAAAATTCATTAAGCACTTATTTAGTTTGATTCCATTAAACTGCATTTGTATTTGTCACTTAATTATTATGCGTGGAACGCTTTCTCAGTGGCATATTACCGAGATTTTAGCTCACACCCTACATACAGCCTTGGGTGTATGTAGATTCTGTTTCTTATGCATTCCAGGTTGTGGAATCGTGCAAAGCGTTCGTGGTTCGTGTCATCAGCAGCATCCTCATGTCGGTTTGGTGAATGTAGCTTGATGTTGTTGCACCTCATGGTGCTTGGAGGTTTGAGTTAGTGTTTTTTTTTGTCATTCCTTTTTGGGGTTTTAGTCCAAGTAGTAAAATTTAAATCTGAACTTGGTGTAAGGGTCTGTTTGGTTATCTGTTTTTAGTTATAATTTTTTTAGCTTGTTGTTTGTTTTATATTTATTTTTTCAGGTAAATCGTTACCAAGTTTCATTTTTGATAACCGGGCACTTCTGCCAGCCCATGGCGATCAGGAATGCCCTTCAGGCCATGTCGCAGACCGGGTCAGGCGCCGGGTCGGATGGTGACCCAACCTGGTTCATGACATGCACAATAGGTGTACCTCCCTATTAATCAACATGAGGATTCAGTTAAAATATTTAATTTCAGAATAGAATTTGAATGGAATTATAACTATGAGACAAAAACCATGCCACATAAAAATAATTACAACACCATTATTTGGGGTGTTCCAACTTGTGATAAATTGCACCGTAAATTAAATCCTATGAAAAATAATGATAGTCGTGTTATTATTACTTATTGAGCCAACTAGATAAATTATATACTGAATTGTGAATAATTATTTTATCAACGGACATGGTCTTGGTTTGTTCAACTCCTATTCCATTTATTTAACATCCAAATAAAATATTATTTTCTCTTAAATAAATTTTTTTATTGACAAAAAAATAAACAAATATTTATAAAATGTTCAACAAATTAATAAAAATATATTTTATTCAAAATCTAGTGAATAAATATTTATTCAATTTCTGTGATCATTTTAACTTTAATAAAATTATTCCTCAGTCATGAGAATTATATTTATTCCATTCATAAAATTCAAATATAATTTAATCAATACCATGAGAAACACATTGTGTGTGACACTCTTGGATTCTCTCTTGTTGAAATTAGGAGGGAATTCCTGAACCCAAGATCACTATCTAGCAATGGGTCAAAGAACCCAAGAGAAAGAACATAATATTTTAAAAACAACATCCATATACGAATGCTCATAGTGTAATATAATCCCGTTGTAACAATGTATCATCATGAAGGTATCATGATAGTTTTATCAACCTATATCCTTTATACATCATTCTTTGACTACATGAAATAAACTCATCATAAAACCATGGCCATAGAATATGGGGCAATTTTTCTATTTCAATCAAAGGGCTGAAATATTAGTTTCCATAAATGGAATTGTCAAATTCTTCCTTGAATTATCCATTAATAACATTTCATTTGTGACAAACCCAACATACCTTATTTCCTGCAAACATATGGCATGATAGTTTTTGTCAGAAAATCTATGTGTGTGAGTCATGAAATGTATTAAGGATAATCAGAAAGTCTAAGGACCATTATACATGATTATAGATAAAAATATCTAATGACACCAAAGCATGAAGAATTCATATTGGTGGGTATATTGTCATAATCTGCTGTCTAGAAGATAACAAAGTGAAAACATCATGAATATATGTTTCATCTACTTACGAGCACTCACAACTAATAGTCTATATAATATTTGTCTGATCATATTATTTCATCCAACCGTAGAACTATATTTAATAATATTATCATAGCACTTCAAGTATCTCATCATAGAAGCGAAATGCATTGACTTTATTAATTCAGCAAATAATCTAGGATATTATTACATTATAGTCATAAAAAACAATGAACAATATGTAATAATATTTTTATTATTTAAATAAATTAAATATTCATTTAATCAAAGTATAAATAGTTTTATCTAGTACCCCAACTCCAATAATATATAAGTATATTTAAATATTTATTATGATTTTGGTAATATTATGATCATTCTAGAAAGGTAAAATAATAATTATCTTTTTTCCATAGTGATAATTTAAAATTTTACTCATCCCTATGTATGGCCTACCATCTCGATGAATATAACATTGTTCATTTACCATAACAATACTTAATCGTTTGATTTATAAATTATTATTAACAAATAAAAGTAAATATTATGTCATGAATACTATTTTGAAGATGATGGGCTTATGATGACATGGTATAGGGACATCAAAACCATGTACATTATTTACTAAAGCAATGAATATCGACAAAACTTCTGATATGAACATAAATAATTATGTACTTTTTATAAATTGGATATAAGTTATATAAAGAAATCATAAACATGAAATGGGTTCTCAAGGAATAACAAATGAACCATATTTTATTATTTTGTAAAATAATGATTTTACTTAATGTGTCAGACTCAATGTAAGGGACTTAGTCTCAATATCATTTTGTTGAGGCATATTTCCACAATATACACAACTTTCTTTTTTACGGTGCTCATTCAAACACTTTGACTATTAATTGCATTCACCAGTTTTCAAAATGAATCTTTTTTATATGAAGTGTTTTACTAAATGACAAAAGGAAATTTTTTTAAAATATTTGGAGACAATTACTTCTCTATATCCATGACCGTTATTTGGTATTTGGATTCCTCTCCAAGCCATAATTATTTTAAAATAAAAGTAAACACCATATTCCCTTTTTTGGTATTTTTGTATTTAAAATGGTTTTGATACTTGATTGATTATATCAATATCATGAAATGATATATTATTATTTCAATATGGAAATGGTATTTTTTCTTTTATTCATGTTTTATGTGTTATGATTATGTTATGTTTCTTGGTCATTGCTTATGTATATGGGTGGTTTCATGATAAAATAAGGGCAGGTGAGCCCATGATAGCTCTTCAATGCAATGGGTATTGGGATTGAGTTATTCTATATGGTTTATTCAAAGAGATTTAGGAAATATATAATGATGGGTATTACAAATGTAACCATGAATGTTACTCCCTATATAGATGTGAAAGATAAAATGTAATAATGATAGGGATGCCATAAGTTACTTTTATTATTTATGATTTCAATAATGTTTTTCATGATTAATTTGATTTCATGTGTTTATAAATATTCATGGAATGACATTTTGATTCTTTATTTTATATCCTTATTGTGATTTTTTTACTAATACAATGTTTTTAAAATGTTTTCACAAAGAACAAGGATGGGTTATAGAAAGTATGATGTCAGGAAGATTTTTATCAGGAAAAATAAATCATGTTCACTTTTAATTTTGTTATATTATGGAAGAAATGGATAATATTTTAGATTTGTCCATTTTGTATGTAATATTTATGAACTAATTCCCTAAAACTCCAATCCTAAATAAATCCCCAATGTGAATTGTTGACTTAAATCAAGATTATGCAATGTTTAATACAGGGGCCTTATAGATGGAATCAATGTTCAGTTTAGATAACTATAAGGGTCAAGATATAGTTAATAGAGTATCCAAAAATGGATTTACTTTACAGTGAAATTGACTTGATGTAGAATTTGAAGATTACCATGATGCTTCCTCTAAGATATGTTTGTTCTGAATGGTTTACCATAGAGGAAAAAAGGTAGCTAAGATGGGACGACCTCAATAGGAAAACCACCTTCCAAATAAGAAACCTTATATCGTTGGAATCTGAACTGAACAATTTGTTGTATTAATTGCATAGTTGACTGAGGTTATAAATGGTGGTGTTATCCATGAATAAGATCATCCAGACCAACTAGAGAGGAAAATGTCAGTAGTTGAGAATTTCATGAGGTAAATTCCTCTATCATTTAGATAATTATATGACCTCATGCTAGCTGATGGGTGGATTGAACAAGGAGAAATGATTTTTGATGTCATGGGGTATTCAAACAATTTAATGTTTAGTCTTGTTGTATACCATTTTGATGGTGAAGTCGATCAACAATGGTCGATTGTTAGAAATATCATAGACAATGAGGATCTTAATGCTTTATATTTTGACTAATTCAAAGTTATGTTTCTTGAGAAATATTTTACTAATGATGTTTGACTTAGGATAGAAAAATAGTTCATGGAATTGAGGCCAGATGAGGACTCAGTGGAATCATACGAAGAGAAATTTACTCCACTAGAAAGGTATGCTCTAAATTTCATTTGAGAACATGATAGTAAATCAATTTTTTTACTCATGATTAAATCCAATGTATCAAAGGGTGTTGGATTATTGTGAGTTGAAAAGTTATGAAAAACTTTTTCGATGTGCAAAAAATGTAGAAATGGATTTTGTAGATGATCTTGTGTTCTTTGAATAATATTATAATAAGAGAATGAGGTGGCATGGAAAAGGTAATAATTAAAAAAAGTCTGATTGAAAGAAATAAATGTTTATAGTTTCTAAAAGTTATTCTAAAAACACATTGGGGAATTCCTTTTGGATTCTCTTAAGTGATTCCAATGTGTTAACATGGGACATAAGGATCTTAATTATGTTCAAAAATATAATGATTTTTGTATGATAAAAATCATATTTATACTCAATAAAATGTTTTAATTGAAATAAGATGGTTCGTTATACAAATGAGTGTCTGATTAAGAACTCAGGTGAAGGGAAGAAGTCGTACTATATTCATAAGTGTGTTGTGAATTCCATTGAAACTACATCAAAATATGTTAGGAAATATAATGAAGTAGTATATGATAAATTTTTTGTTTATTTATAAAATTTCAATGTGTTGTTTGATTTAGGGTCTATACATTCATTAATTTATTAGAAACTTTATGGTAAATTGTAAATTCCACCACAAGAAATGAATGTAAAACTTATGGTAAAAACACCCGGGGAAATGTGGATCTAAAAAGAAATTATAACAGTCTTCTTGTCCATGTTTTTGGGAAGAATCTACCAAAAAAAGTCATTGTTATGACTCTAGTAGAGTTTTATGTCATTCTAGGTGTGGATTTATTATCTATTTACCAAGATAATATTGTCTTGAGATCTAAAGAAGTTTCTTTCCAGAAATACTTTCAATTTATGTATAAGAATGATCCCTTTCCATTGATAACATATCAAGAAGTTGAGAAACTATTAAAATATCTAAATTAATGTTACCAAGAAAATATTGTTTAAAATAAAATAATTGTTCAAATTATTGATGTAACACTGGAAAATGATTATCATGATATCTTACATTTAATTTTCTTGGTATAATACCTTAGTGTGATGGTGAATTTACTATTTACATAGTTCTTAATGACAAGACAACATCAAAATCCCTTAATTGAATGGACCAGATTGATGTTTTAGAGTTAATGTATCAATAGAAAGTATAATTAGATAATTTTTTTATTTGACCTAGCACATCACCATGGGTGATCATGTTTTGTTTGTTAGAAAAAAAAGATGGTTCAGTGAGACTTCTCCTTGATTATAGATTCTTTAATAACATCACTATTAAGAACACGTATCCTTTTCATCATATCGATGATTTTTTTATCCGCTACATATATCCTAACATTTTTCAAAGGTTAACATGAGGTCGGGGTACCATCAGTTAAATGTAATGGAATCATAAATTCAATGGACCCTTTTTCGTACTAGATATGGACATTTTGAATTTGTAGTTATGTATTTGTGGTAAACTAATGTAGCTACTAAATTTATGGATATTATGAATAGAATATTCCATGATTTCTTATAAAATTTTTGGTTTGTGTTTATGAATTAAATTATTGTATATTCTTAAAGAATAGGAGAGCATGAATTTCATTTAATTGTTGTATTGAAAGCCTTAAATGAAAACATTTTTATGGGAAATTTAGAAAGTGTTAGTTTTGGTTACAAAAAATTTAATTCCTTGGTCACATTTTTTCAAAAGATACAATAACAATTAATCCTACTAGAACAATTATTTTTGAAAAATGGAAAAACCAAAAAATATAACAGATGCTCATAGTTTTCTTTGTTTAGAAGACTATGACTAGAGGTTGTTGTAATTTTTTAGGGTTATCTTTCCTACTGAATAAGTTATCATGAAAATGTGTTATGTTCAATTAGAAAAAATAATTTGAGGACTATTTTAATGAATTGAAAATAAAAATAGTGAATGCCTCAGCTTTGTCACTACCTTCAAGAAATGGTGAATTTGTTTTCTACAATGAATATTTATGAAAGGAATCGATTGTTTCCTAATGAAGAATGATCTATTAAGCAATTATTCTTCACATCAGTTAAAATATCTTGAGTTAAATTACCCTACACCTGATTTAAATTTAGTTGATATTTTTTTCTTTTGAAAATTAAAGGTATAATCTATACTGAGTAAAATATGAAATATATATTTACCATAAAAGTTTTAATTATATATTCACAAAGAAATAACTAAACACGAGATAGAGAATATGGTTTTAACTAATCTAGGATTATGACTGGAATATTCATTACCATCCTTGAAATGAAAATAATGTGTATGATGCTTTGAGTCATAAAAGTAATACTAAATTAAACATGTTACTTTTATAACGTAACCATTTGATTAATGATTTGATAAACATTGGCATGGATGTTGTGGGTGTAGGAGATTGAACTATTCTATTTCAAATGATATTGAAATATTCTTTCTCATACAGAATTAACAAAGCACAGAAGAATGATAGTGAGTTGCAGAAAAATATATAACTGGTTCTGAAGGGTAATTTAACTGAATTTATAATTGACAAAGATATTGTTTTGAGATATAGGATGAGTTTATGTGTGCCTTTTGGTTAAAAATTAAAGAAAATGTTATTATGAGAAGCTCATAGTTCTCCATTTTCAGTTTATCTTGGAAGTACTATGATGTATATATTCCTTTGAGAGTATTACCGGTTGGATGGAATGAAAATAGATATTGAAGAAATTAATGTGAAGTGTTTGATTTGTTAGTAGGTGAAAGAAAAATGAATGTTTCCAAAATGGATGCTTCATCCTTTTCCAAAACTAGAGTAGAAATGGGAAAATATATCCATGGATTTCATAGTGGGATTGCCAATGACTTCTCTGGGTAACAATGCAATTTGGGATATTGTTGATATTTTGACTAAATTATCTCATTTCCTTCCCATTCAAGATACACTATCTCTAGATAATTTTTTTTGTTGCATCATTGAGAGATAGTTAGGTTACATGGATCCCATCTCTCCACATTATCTAATAATGATCCCAGGTTTACTTCTATCTTTCAGAAAGGACATTTGGAGTCATTGGGAACTCAATTAAATTTCAGTACAACTTTTGTCCTCAATAATATGGGAAATTAGAATGAATAATTAAAAACATGGATGACATTATATATGCTTGTTCAATGGATTACCAAGGAATTTAGAGTCAACATATTTCTATTGTTTAGTTTTTATCTAATTAAATTTTTCATTCAAGTATACATATGGAACCATTTGAGGCATTATATGGAAAGTGGTGTCAAACTCCAACATTTTTGGATGAAGTGGGTGAAATGAAGTTAATGGGTCTATAATTGGTAGGATAGAAGTAGTAAATTGGTCATTTGATTTAGAAAAACATAATTATGAATTATTTTAGGTAGAAACGTTATACGGATAATCAGAGAAAGGATGTTTCATTTGAGATAGGGGATCATGTATTTCTAAATGTTTCCCCATGGAAAACAATGATGATTTTTGGTAAGAAGGTTAAGCCGAGTCTGTGCTTCATTGTACCATATGAAATCTAGGAGAGTGCTAGATCAGTTTCTTAAATAGTGGCTTTACCTCTGAGTTTATCCGAGGTAAACAATTTCTTTCATGTTTCAATATTGAGAAAGCATTTTTCAAATCTATCTCATGTTTTGCTACCAAAAGTAGTTCAATTGGAAAATATTCTTTCTTATGATGAATAGCGAGTCTAAATTCTTGACCATGGAGAGAAAGTGTTGCTGAATAAGGTTATTCATTAGGTTAATGTTTTATGGAAAACCCATATGGTCGAAGAGGTAACATGGGAATCGGAAAATGTTGTGTTGGAGAAATACCCCCACTAATTTGATAAGTGAATAAAATTATGAGGCTGAAATTTACAAAAGGGGGAAGGATGTAACATCCTAGGTATTAATGAAATAAGACATTTTTATACCTATTAATATTTATGTCTTAGATAATAATTTTAATAAAAAGGGGATTCTATGTATAATATCCTACTCGACATGAAACAATGGGTTTCTCTAAAATATTATGTTTCATACAAGACTGATTTATACCAAAAAATAAGATATTATTAGTATTATTATTTTAAATGTTAGTTTCCACCTAGACATTATATTGGTGGTAATAAATAGAACTTAATATATTGTGTTTACAGATGTTGATTAAATGTTTTTCCTTTCATCTAATAAATATTAGTGTCTAAAAATTAGAATAAATCCAATTGTAAGCATAGAATACTCTGATAACTTAAAAGGTTGTTTTACCGCCTTTTGATGGAAGACCATTTTTTAATATAGTTTTTTTGACATTTTTATATGTTCTGTTTGAAAAAATATACTTATTATTTAGAATCAGGATATTAGAATTCCCATATTTTGAGTTTTTAGTATATTTCTGACAAAAATCGTTTTTATGAATTGTGAAAATATATTGTATTTTAATAAAAAAACGACTTTTGTCTAATTTAATTATGTAGTTATATTTTACTTTTATTTGTTTTTAATGTTTAATTAAATTAATTTTTTGTAATTTAATCCAATATTTTTAATTTGACGTAATATCATATTGAAATTAGAAAAAAAATGCATGTCAATCTTTTGAAGGTCTTAATTTTTTTAAGACCTCGTTTTCTCGTATTGACAATGGGGATTGATTTTAAATTAATTACTGAAATTTATATTTTTTAAATTTGGAAAAATGTATTCCATATTTGGAATCATTAGTTTTAAATTATATAAGTATGTCATTTTCTTTTGTTTTGGACATTATGAATAGTACCTTCAATAATTATTTTAATTAAACCGGTTAAGGGTAAATTGTGTAATTAAAGGGAAAAATAATTTTATATTAAAAAATAAACCCTAAACATGTCCTATTTTAATTGAATTAGATTTCCCCGATGATGAGAATCCTTGGGTCGAATTTAGTACCACATGAAGCTGCATGGAAGTGATTATGACACATATAAACATTCTTATTTAAAATAAAAACAAATATTTCATAATCATGTCTCTCATATCTAAAACAATTTTAATATTGGGTAATAAAAAAGATATCTTCAAAAAAAATAGTCATTATATATATATATATATATTACCTACATCATGGTATTTTATTTAAAAATTTTCATAAATAAATAATTAAATTAAATAGGGACACAAAGATGATGTAGTAAATACTTAATTAATGAAAGTATCAAATAAATGATATTATAAATATTAAAAATATATATTATATGATGTAATTCATTCCATCCATGATTTACATAGATACTTTTGACATTTTTTTTATCATTTGAATGATTTTTTAAACTTTTATTCATGTTATTATATTTTTCAAAATCAACTAATGAATAATGTCAAAATTGACTATATTTATATTTTATAATATATATTATTTTATTAAATTATATTAACTTACAGAACTCTATTATTAGGATAAATAGTTAATATAATCCCAAATATGTCATCAATTGAACCTTTTTGGGTCTATTGATATGTTATGGAAATTATATAAAACCACAAAATGTAAATAACATACAATCACCGTAAGATTAAAAAGGTTAAAATAAGGGTTAAACAAAAAATATATGGATTAAAAAATTATTAAAAATGTGTTTAATTTTAATTGGATGATGGTTATTCGATCCAAAATCATCATATATTCTAAATAAATGTGTTTGAGAATACTTTGATTCGAAAAAGAATTTATATTAATTTAATATTTAAAAGTTATTAAGGGTGCCTATCCCCTCTTATATAAAAAGGTACCCACTGGTCTCTAATAATAACACATTAAATGCCTTTTTATTGACTATGCTCTACCCAGACATCATCTTAGAATATCTCAACATGTTACTAGGGGAAAATATTTGGCAGAAAACCCTTTAAAGAGGTGTTAATGTGTTCTTCAAAGATGATCCACTGAAGAAGAGGTATCATTTTTAAGTGTTTATATTTTATTTCTTCTTCAAATTCCACCAAATATTATTCTAATAATATTAACTAATAAATTAAAAATCCTCAATACACTGATATTTTATTATTTTTATACCATCAGCTAAATTCATATCAAATTTCATCCAATGGGAAACAAACATTTCATTTTTGTGTATAATGGACTAACTCCTCACGAAACAATATATTTCATTTTTTATTACCATCTATAAAGACTCGTTATAATTATGGAATAAGTGTCTGTATATAATATTCATGACATATTTATCATTTTAAAATAATAATATTTCAGTTATATTCTTCGTTTCCATGGATATAAAAATGATAATGTTGTTCGTGGGTACGTGTGAACTATCAACTGGATAAATCTATGTGAATCATTTTAATTTACCACATAAATTTCATGATATATATAATTATATTTAAATTATTATTATTATGTTTGTAATATTATTATCATTCTCTAAAGATAAAATAATAATTAATTTTATTCCACAATGATCAATGAAAACGTCACTCATATGTATGTACAACCTACAGTATTCATAAATATAACGTTGTTCCTTTTTCATAAACATAATTAAATTTTTTTAATAAATATATAATTAATATATAAAAGTTATTTTTTATGTCATTAATACATTTATTAAGATGATGTAATTATTACCACATAGACTATTGACATCAAACCCATGTTTATTTTTGACTCAAGTACCGAATATCGACAAAACATATGATATGAAAATAAATAATTATTTAATTTTTATAGCATGTTAATAAGGGATATAAAATAAATAATAAAATTTAAAAAAATTCTCAAGAATGTAAAACAATTAACCTAGTAATATTAATTAAGAAAAGTATGATTTTACATGAGAAGTCAGACTCTAGGTAAGGGACTTCGTCTCAATATTTTTTTATTGAGGAATATTTTGATAATATAAAACGGCTTATTTTATACGGTGTATATTCAAAAAAAATAACATTTAATTTATTTCAAAGGTTTTCAAAAGTAATACATCTATATGAATATTTTTACTAAATAAAAAATGAATATTTTTAACATATATGGTGACAATAAACTTTCTGGCTCCATGAACATTATTTTTTATTTGGATAACTCTATAAGTTGTAATGTTTTTAAAAGTGAAGTATATACCATATTCCCATTTTCATTATATTGGTATTGAAAATGGTTTATAGAATATATTGATTGTATCAATATCTTGAAATGTTATTTTATGATTTCAATGTGAAATTTTTATGTTTCCTTTATGCATGTTTTATGTGTTATGATTATGTTACTATTCTTGGTCATTACATATGTTTATTTGTGTTTCCATGATAAACCGTTTGTGGGTGGGCCCATGATTTCTCTTCATTACATTGGGTAATGAGATGAAGTTAAACAATAAGGTTTCTTCTAAGATATTTATGGAATATACTATGGTGGGTATTCCAAAAGTATCCATGAAGGTTACTCCATATGTAGATATGAAAGCTATAGTGTAAGTCTGATATTGACTTCACAAGTAAACTTTATGATTTATGATTTTGTGTGTTTATAAATATTCATGGAATAATGTTTTCTTTCCTTTAATTATTTCCCTTAATGAGCTTTGTGAGCTCATCCCAAATTTAAAAAATTCTTTCACAAGTTACAAGTATGGGTAAGAGAAAGAAAGAGGTCAAGAAGATTTTTATCGGTAAAAACAAATAATGTTTACTTTTAAATTATTTATATTATGTAATAAATGGATATGGTTTTAGTTTTATCCACATTGTGTGTGATAATTATGGCCTAATTCAATAAAATTTAAAATCTGAATAGATACCCAATCAAAATTCTTTACATAAATAAAGATTATGAAATGTTTAAGGATGGTTCCTTATAAATAATTTAGAATATAATGACATCACATTGGATGTTTATTGCACTTTTCATTCATGTAGAAATCATAAATAATCCTTTGATAAGACAAAATTCATGCATGAGTTGAGATAAATTAAATGAGATGATATGAGATTCATTGATTCATTATATATGGATTTTAAAATGTGAATATATGAAAATAATTTAGTTATCAGAAGTTGAAATAACATTATGAGATTATAGATATTTTCCTTGTTGTTTTATAAATCACAAATGAGTTCTAATATAGGATAGTATCGAGTAAATGATGTAGTGGTAATTTTCATTACAAAAATATTAATGATGTGAAGCCAAAATTTAAAAATTTTACACCATATACTATTGTGATTATTATATTTATATAGAGTTTATAAGACTAATTAATTTTTTGAAGTAATATAAAATATGTAATATTAATATGATTGTGTTGGGTTATTATCATCAATTTAAACATTCAATAATGTATTTTTCTCTAGTCATTGTGTAATCTTTCAAGAATTGATGAAATGATTTATGTTGTAAGATATTTATTATACTATTTTTCATATTTAAAGAGTTAATTATGATGTCTATTTTAGGGTAAGTGTATTGATAGGTATATTTTCTACCTATATTGAAAATATCCACAAAAATATACTACAACTATGAAAAAATTAAAAAGAAAATAAGATGTTAACTACTGTTATTTTATACGAGATAATTGACTAAGGAAAATTGAAAAAGGGATAATGAAAGTACTCCATCATGCAAACCTTTAATGAAATTAAGAGCATAAAAAATACTAATGTTAATGTATTACACAATATCAATACATAATAAATATTATTCATTTGAGAAATGTGTAAAAAAATAAATTGAGGTTCAAAATAATTGATTGGAATTGCTAAACTGAGAGTTATGAGAAAATGAAACATTTAAGATCTAAAAGAAGAAATAGAAGGATATGCAATAAAATATTGATATATATATATATATATATATTAATCATATGGTAATAAAATATGATTATTAGTATATGCTTAACTCATTCACTAAATAGATATAGTTTAAGTAGTGAGTAGAAAGAGTACGAAAGTAGGGAAATATTGACTATGATGATATTATTCTTATCTATTTTTCGAGACCTTTAAGATACTAAGTATCTACTAGGTTAATGAATATCATAGGATATCTTGTTTTCATTTATAGTGGAACGTGAAAAATTTATATAAAATAACAGTGAAGATGAGTTGTAACAAAATACCATGTTTCATGCATTATTAATAAAGAGCAGCTAGAATTTTAAAACATTGTGTGATGAAAGAGATCAAATCATATTGATTAAATGAAGTATTATTTTAATTTTAAATATACATTAGGGGGATTAAAAGAGATAATTTTTTATACATGGTATGAAGTAGTGGAATAAGTGATACTACATGTATATGAGGAAAGCATAGTATAACAATGTGGTATAAGTGAGAAGCTGTTTGCGAGGAGTTGAGAGAGTTGCTGGAACCTTTATGTATTTTGAGATTTGGTATAGGTTTATCATGAATCTCAAAAAAAAATCATATATTTATTATATTCATTAATAAATTATTTGGTCAAAAAATCTAGCACGGTGAGTAGTATGGTTGTTCCATGTTGGGTGAAAGATAATACATTATTTATTACTACTGTAAATGGTAAAATAATTTTAAACACTAAAATGGTTGAAGTTTTTATACATTTAAAATCTTTTAAAAGATAGGGACACCTGATTCAACTCACCCCCAACCATGTGTGTTTACTCGATCTACTTGAAGTTTTGAAAATTATCATATCCTATATTTCCTCTAGTTTGATGTATGTTTTTCTTTTTTAGGAATTTTAATCAAATTTTGATGAAATTCATTTTTAATTATATTAGAAACAAAATTAGATATTGAATTCAGATTTATTCCTTATTAAAACAGAAATAAGGGTCTGAATTATGTCCTTAAAAACATGATGAAAAAAGACATTATGAAGTTAATGAAAAAAATGGAAGAATGAAATGGATGAAACAATACATGAATTGAATCAAGATTGTTAGATTTTATCTTGATAATATATAAACAAATACCCCTTAGAAAATACAAATTCATGTTACGGATTGTTTGAAAAGATATATCCAATAAAGTATTTGATGATTTTTACTCTAAATTTAAAGACAACATGAATAAGGTTACTTTAGTGTAGTGACATAAATATTGAAATTTATCAAGAAATTATTTGATGAAATATCAAATCTAAAGATAGGATGTGATTTCATGGAAGATGAATTGGATAAATAGGTTGAAAGATCCAACACTCTTTAAATACTTATGGAAGCTATGGGAAAAACTAATTTAATTTAAAATTAAAGAGAATCTATGATTGATGAATAATTTAAAAGAATAATATATTATAAGGATGATTTTAATTATTTTTTTACAAATGTAATCAATAAATTTTGGAATCTATACAATGTTACAATAAAATTCACAGATGTATAGCTTGATATCAAAGAAAAAAGTAATGGACGAGAATTATTGTTCACCTAAGGATACAATAAGTATGCATGAATTAATAAAATTTTAATATATAATTGGAAGAGAATATTGAATATATATATTTTGATTAGAAAACTCTAATATTAATTTTACATCTATTGGATATCAAGTAGAAAATACTAGGATCAAACAATATTGGAAGTTAAAAAATTTCAATGAGAAATAATGCCCCTCAGTTTTTTATTTTGTATTTTTCCAAAAAAAGAACTTATATTATTGGTAAAAACATCTTTAGATAATATATAGAAACATCCAATTCATGCTCAGGAATGATGGTTTCCCACTTTCTTGAGAAAAATTACCACTAATTCTATTTTTCTACTTCATCCAAGATAAAAATTATATTGAGTAAAATTTTGTGTAAAAATATATAATTAAACCTTTATTATTTCAATAGTTAATTTAATAAATTCCATGAAGTGAATATCCCCAAATGTATATGATAATATTGGGGTTTCATAAATAAAATAAACTCAGAAAGATGGACTGATTTCTAAAAACTGAAGATAATATGATTCATTTGTAAATGTTTTTTCTCATAGAGGTTTGGACATATGAATTTATAATATTAAAATAATATTTATCTTTATTCATTTATTATGAGGTATCAATAAAGGAAAATACAATCTAAATTGTGAATATAAACTATTATAACAAAGTTTTCACAAATAAATAAAAAACTATCTCTCAAAAAACTTTAGTTTTTTGAGAATATAAGTGACTATTATAACAATGATTTCCAATTTATTAAATAGTTATTATATGTTAATTCCATGAAAAAATATTGTTATAGTGAAATAGGAATAATACTATAGCAGGTATGAAGATAAGAGAAAAAAGCTCTACCATGATATTTAAATTAAAGAAGAAAGTTATTTGGTATAATACTATAAATAAGTCAAATAGGATTGTTGATAAGGATGTAACAAAAAATAGAATATTCTTCATTTATGGTAGGTGAGGCCACAACATTTCTATTATAATATTTCGATGAATAAAAATTTGAATAAAATCCATTATTGAACCAATAATAAAACAGGCAATATAAGAAAGAGATAGCACTATTGGATTTGTGGTCACACTCCATATTAAGAGGATGAGATGTTTCCCAAAAATAGGAATAGTAATAGTTGGTGATGTGATGTGTGAAATGTCTGATCAACTATACATATTCCTAATAATTGTAAAACATTACTACCTAGTTAGATGAAATATATGCCTTAATATTCGAGGACATTACACCAAAACATGGTGAAACATTAAAAAGGAGTTATTGACTATTTGAAGAACCTAATTCTAAGTGTCTAATAGGTTGAAAAAATATGAGTATAACAATAATTCACTAGTTTATTAATAAGATAAATCAACTATATCTATGAAGAAATATAAAATTCAAAACAAAACTATTCTTCCTTAAAGGTTATATATGTGTACATAATAAAATAAATTCTTGTATAATAAGATCAAGGAACATTATTCCATCACTGAAATGAGTTTTTTGGATGAAGAAGAAGTCACAACCCTTCTGGTAAGAAAAAATAGTTGATTACGACCCACCTTATTTCCATATTGTTTATGGTTTTTCTATAAGAAATTTAATTTAAGGTGAATCAGGAAAAGAATATTTGTATGCCTGAGACACATATACAACCCGTAATTTTATATATCATATTGATGTTAAAATCAAATTCCCCTAAAAATTTCAATTTATATCATCTATGATGATGCATAGAAATCATCCCCTAAGGGGGGTCAAACAATAAAGGTGAATTTATTAAAGATTCATTGATTTCTATTTAATATTTAAATCTAGATAGCATTGAAGAAAATTTAATCATAAGTTATGATGATCACATTCCCATGTTCATTATTTTTTTTAATATTTACTATTATGAGTAGAAGTAATGTTTAAAAATATGGGGGCATATACTATCACTTGAATAATTATTATGTGTTTCTTCAAGTGCAGTGTATATTTAATAAATGGTTTGAAAAACTATCAAAAAACAATAAGGAAATTAATTTCAGTTATCACCACATTTAGGAATTTATTTATATAGAATTTGAGATTTTTTAAAATGGGTCTTCTTTTCTACACCATGTTGGCCAACATATACATTACATTGACATACCATGGGCACATTTAAATGAATCATGGGGTGTTACCCTTATTTTATGTAGTTAACTGAGTACAATGGATGTGTAATAATAGAATTTTATAAGGTGAGTGTTAAATTCCATAGTGAAAGGTGGAGAATAATTATCCCCTAGGATGTCTTTCCCTTATATCAATGGATTCCCAATAAGCGAGAGAAGACCCTAAATTTACAATTGAATTTATTATAAAAAGGTGGGAGTAAACAAAAAATTGAATTTTAGGTAAAAATTTTATTGATAAAAAATACAAAGGGGTATATTGTAGAACAAAAATAATTTTGATAAGTTGATTTCATTTTTTTATGTTAACCATTAATGTTATTGTATGATTATTATTATGTGTAATGGGGTAATGATCCATCTATTAAACATGAATTTGGTTCCCATAATGAATTGTTAATAGGGAATGGATTTTTCTATAATAGAACATGAAATGGGAGAAATCATTTTTTCTGGAAATGAAGCTTAAAAAGTAATGAAATCATGGTGTGTAACCCCCACATCAGATGATTCATTGTGAGGTTACTCATGTAAAAGAAAGTTACTCAAGAGATTATTGTAGTTTTCGAAATTAAAAATAGGAGTGGAGAAGTTGGTTGTATGGACAACATAGATAAGCTATATTAACATTGTAAAATGATTTCTAATATTGGGGTATTATAATGCATAATATTTGGGGATCTCCTCCTTCTGTTTTTTTAATGGCGACACATGATTGTGAGAATAATATTTACTTCTATTGAGGTTAGAGGTATATTTTTTAAAAATAAAATAATAAGGTAGTTAATCTGAATGAAAATTTCTACATGTTTATTTAGATGTGGAATGACCTTGGGAATGTCACTCCAAAAATTAAAGGAGGTATGATGAATTCACAGTAAAAATAATTGAAATTATTTGATAGGATTTAGAAATATTACAGATGGTGTAATGGAGGATTAGTTTAAATTTATTTATATCTTTAAATAATCCAAGTCATTATAAAAAAATAGTTCACATTTTAGGTGATTCATGAATGGAGAACCCCATAAGGGTATTATAGGTTGAAATATCTATATGAATAGATTCACTAATGATCCACTTCATATAGATATTCATGTAATGAATTAAATTTAATTTTGATTGACATAAAGTTACTCATGACATGTACACAAATATACATAAGGTGATCCACATTGGAGATCTATGTAAGTGATAATGATTGGATCAATATATGGTTTAGGATAATATACCATTGGATTTTTTTTCAATACTTGATCTACATTAGGGGATTTTCTTCACATTCTAGAAAGAAAAATATAAAGTTACTCAAATTCAAATTTTTAAGTAAAAAATTGAATTTTGGATGATTATTAGGTTTTTTATCAAAGATATAAACATGAAAAATATTCTAATGGTCTTCTGATTCATGCTATAAAAATATGAAAATTAGATATTCAAATTGAGGAGAGGAAGATCAAAAATGGGGAATTCTTGAAGATTTAAATAGGAAATAATTAAATCTAATAAAAAATATATTAAAAACGCCTTTTATATATATTGCATAATGAATTAATTTTATAAACCTCATTATCATTTGAGATTCTATGATCATCTCTTTGATATAGAAAATGAGATGAGTTGAGATGAGGGTCATTATTTAATTCTATTGAGTCTTTAATGTGACAATATTTCATAATAAATTTTGTGATAAAATGATGAAATTAAATATAATTATGATATAAATGTTCCTCATTGTTTTAAGAATTAAAAATTAATTTTGATAATTCTTTTTCCTGTTTATGAGTAGTGATGGAATTTTTTCTACAAATATTAATTCTTCAAGGCTATAATAATAAAATTAATCCCCTCTAGTTATTGTAATTGTTTTATTTACATATAGTTAATATGTGTATTTTATCTGTGGAGTATATAAAAAATATTACAGAAAAATAATATATTTAGGATCTTTTATCATGGATTTATATATTACAAGTTGAGTTGTATTGGTTATTATGAGGGACTGCATATCTCTTCTTAATAATGGAATAAAGGTCACTCATACCTAGTGAGAATAAAATAAGGTCGCAGATCATCTCTCCTCCCAAGTGAAACAAGTCCTTGAAGTCATCAGTTCTCCTAACATATCCTTCTTCAATCCTAAGGGTGTGTCTTTGATCCAAGGGTATGCCTTTTCCAGCACCATTTTAGGCCTCCTTAGTCCAGGTGTGCTTCTTTTTGTTCTTGATGTTCTTTTCATTATTCAATAAAAATGAACCTGATGATGATTTGATATTTTCTATATATATTTATACAACATTGAAGACTGAAATAAGAAATTGATTTTAATGAATTTTTTTGGAGATAAATTTCTGAAATGTTTGTTGAAAATTTAAAGAATATCAATTTTTGGTAAGAGAAAATTATTAATGTGAATTATATGGGAACATCTAAAATTTTAAGGGAGATAAGATGTTCATGTAAAACAAAAAAGATGTATTCGAAGTACTCTCATGTGAATACTATTATTAAAAAGTGACATGATCACCCATAATAATTAAATGTTATATTTATACGTATATATATATATAGTATTATAAGAGTGTCCTATATATAAAAATAAATTAAAATGGAGAAAGAAATGGTTTGATTGTAACAAGTGAACTGAGAGCTGTAAACCACGAAAAAATAAAAGCACATAAAATAGAATAAGGTAATATGATAATTTCATAATTTATATTCATTATATAGGTATTGAAACTAAATAATTGAATATGATTAACTGGTTCTATAGAAATTGATAATATTTAACTAGAGATTGGAAGAGGAAAAAATCTAGTATAGACATAATGTGTTGATATTATTCTTATTTATTGTCTTGAGGCAAAAATATAATTTGAAGATGATATTTTCTAGGCAATAATGGGAGTTAAATTATTATTTGATAATTATATGTGAGTAGGTTCTATAATGGATATCTATATCTGGGTAGTGAACAAATATCGAGTGAAATGCATTGTTCTTTTATAGATTCTATAATTTAAAGGCCCAGTTTGAGAAAAGAGACTAATTCATATTGATCAAGGGACATCCATTATTTTTTTGAGATATAATATAGAATGGTTAAAATTAAACACTTATTTAAATATATATGGTGTGAGTTTGAGGAACTGGTGACACTCAAGTTATGCATAGAAAACGTAGTCTAATTCTATGACATTAGAAAATAAATGGATTTTAGAAATCTAATGATATGGTAGAAACTGTATGCATAGTAAGACTCTAGGTTTGTGTGGTATTCATAATAAACTATAATATGGGATTTTTTATTTTTTATAATACATTATTTGGGTGAAGAATAAATCATGAAAATGAGTAGGTTTCCTATAAAGGGGGAAAACCTTGTAAAAAAAATTATGTTATGTTCTTTACATTATATTATTACATTGCATGTGGTTGTTGTATGTTGGATATAGGATAGAAAAATCTTCCTTCATATTTTAAATTATAATTGATATTCAAATATTAAAACGATAAAATATTTTATGAAGATAAATTTTGTTAATATTCAAGGACAACTAATTTAACCCACCACCCTTTTATGTCTACACATGTTTAATTAGTAATTTCAATGACAAACATGGTTAGTGAAATGTATACAAAGTTTTTTTCAAGATAATTTTGTTTTGAAGAACTAAATTTCATATCAAACAAAGTTAAGGTGTTCATTTAGAAAATCATTCAATAAATACTTTCTCATTTCCCACTTTTTTTTGAATACCACAATCCCATGTAACTATAATAACACTCATTGGACTCCCAATATCATTAGTTAGAACAAAAAACAGACCAAAGAACCTTAAAAATTAATCAACTTGTTTTTTGAATAACTAAATGATTATAATACACTCTCCACATTATTTACTCTATTAAATCAATTAGCCTCCATTTTTATATCTAACTAATATATCAAAATCAATAAACTGGAATTGTAAAATTCTATGATTCTTCTAGTCAAAAAAACATGTACGTATATGAATTTTACATCTTAGATATTTTTTGGGGGTGGAATAGTCATTTTAAACATCTAAATGGTCATAGAAAATTTTTATGATGACTGTATTGGTCCCAATATAATGTGTGATCCCTCAGACAGAAGTTTGGTGGAATTATGAGATGATAAAATTTTAGAGGAATATTAAAAATATAATTAAATAAATATTTATTCATTAATTCACATTTTAATTTTTTTCATACATTGGATTTAGTGTTTTTTTGAGGTTCTAAATTAGAGGTTGATTCATGAATGGGGGTTTTGACTGGGCGAGGCATAACATTGAGCAGAGCATTGGGCATGGGTCCCATTTCAATTTTTTCTTTTATATTACTTCTTAATTTTTCCCCCTTTCCTTTTACTTTCCCCTCTTCTCCATCTTATTATCATTTATTACCATTTTTCCCCCACAGAAAATAATATATGAGAGGGTTATTAGGATAGGGGAATAAGTGAGGTTTTTTTGTAGAAATTGAGAATATCCGAATCATTGGGTGGCAGAGGTAGAGCACCGAAATGGGAGAAGCATTAGTGAATTCATCCTGGAGGAAGTTTGGTTTAGATTGTAAAGACCCAATCCATTTATCTTTGTCAAAATAAATTTTTAATTCCATATTTTGGTTTTTTAGGACACCTATATGTTTTATCTAACCATGATCTATTAATATTGTGTGTTTTGGGAAGTTCAAAGGTTTTATTTTGAAAAATTAGATCACACTGCTAGTTGTCCAGGAACATGTGCAATGCGTTATACATTATGATTTATGGTTTAATATGAGGTTTCACATGACATGTTTTTTTATACATTGCATTTTGGGAAGATAATGTGTGTGGATTAGGGTGTGGCTAGATATCCCATGTCAGGGCACATGGTTAGGTTTCCCACACAACCTGACCTCATGTGAGGGGAAGACCATGTTTCATTGAACGGTACATAGTTGATAGTTTAACACTATGAGCATAGAGAAGGTACATAGGTATATACACCATTTTAGGTACAAGTCATCAACAGGGTAGGAACATTGTGTACTTGACAAGTACAGGCTACATCTGTTTGGATACAATGCCAAGGAGGCATATTCAAGGTACACATTGTGTATATGTGGTTCACATTGTATACTACATCACTAGAAATTTTTTCATGGTATTTTTACATAGATATATAATAGGATAATTTATTAGACTATTAAACTTATTATTTAAAAAATAACATGATGGCTTAACCCTTGAGGTGTTATGATAACTTTAATGTGGTGTTTCAAGTTGAGAAAACCATGACGGAGAGGTTTTCCTCTAGTAATGGAATGAAATTATATGTTGAGAGTGATACATGGGATGAGGCATATAAAAATTTTATTATAATTATTGTAGGGTATGATATAAAATCACTAACATCCTCATTGGTTATTTTTATAGAACAATATCAACGTAGTGGAACCAGGTTGTGAGTCAAAGAAATGAATTTGATGGGTGTTCAGACTAACCTGAAGTGGAAAGCAGAGGGCCATGAGGACACTTCCCTTATGAGATATTCAATTTTTGAGGGGGATTCCATGGGATTTTAGAGATATAATTGTGTTATTTGATACCCTTTAGAGAATATTGATGTCCAAAGTTACTTATTGTAGGATCCGGGTGCAGCGGAAGCGCGTTGGTCGGTTTTCCCAACTTTAATTTTAGCATTAAGCGATGTTCAGTCCGAGATCTGTCACGATATAAGACGCCAGATCTTCATAATATAATGAAGAACAAAAAAGAAAAAAGAGTCTCGATACCCTTGAGATAGATCTTCATATGTTGGTTATAATTAATTTAATTAATTCATAAGAATTCCCTCGATGGAATTATTTCTTCGTTGGTGTCTCCGGTCATGATCTGGGGATCCGTGGTTGCATCTGATAATCCAAGTGTAGGATTCCTCTAGCGGTGATCCACTCGTTTGCCACGTATCTCTGGACATCGCCGAAGGGAACTCCAGGTGCTAGCATGGAAGATCCTTCGCTTGCGATGTCCCTCTTCGATCGCCATGATCCGGTGGAGGATCTTGCTTTCGTAACATGAAATCGTTCTTAGTAGAAAGGGAATTCTCTCTTGTCTTGAGAGTATTTCCAATCCATTGTGCACAGCCAAAATGGATAACTCTCATGAGAATAATGTAATTTGGATTTATAATACTTAGAATAATAAAATGAATTAATTTCCCAAAATCATTTAATTATTTCATTTAATTCTTAGTAATACCCCATGTCTTAATAATGACAGTTGACGATCATTATTACATGACATGCATCCAATGTATCACATTTAATATCATTTAATTAAATAAACAATATTTTCTCATGAATCCCGAAAAAACAAACTACACGGCGGGTATGTATAAACACACATGGCATGTACTTTTTATTTTTCCAGTTTTATTTATTTTACTCCACCTAATTTATTAGAACTTGAGTAATGGCTATTTATTTCTTAAATAAATTTAACTGCATTACTTGCTAATAAATAAATATTATTTCACCCACAATATATTCTCTCGAATTACTAGTGTCGAAATAAATGTGATCAGTCATCCTTGAATAATTATTAAACCACAATCGAGAGTAATCATTATTTGACTTGTTAAATTAATATTTAACTGAGATACATGGACACACATAGTGTGTGACCCTCTAGGCCTCTTTCTCAGTGGAATTAGGTTGAGCCTGCCTAAATTCAAAGGTTAGCATCTAGCAACTTGCCAAGGCACCCATAGAGAAAGAAGTTAACGCCGAATGACGTGTCACCTCGTATAAACGCTTACTGTGTAATATAATCCCTTTGTCTCGATATCTTAAATCAATAGAGTTTCATGCTAGTTCCATCAACCCATGTGCTCAATTATTCTTTCTTTTAATTGCAAGAATTGAACTCTCCCATACCTTACCATGGCCATGGATTTATGTAGGCTATATCTGTTCCATCAAAGGGCCTGAGATATCTACATCCATTATAGAACAGAATGGGAAAATCTTTTCTTTCATTATTTATTAATTTAGTATTACTCGTGACGCACCCAACATATCCTACCACGCTGCAAACAGAGTTTTATCACAGTTTTCGTTAATACATTTAAGTGTGTTAGTTGTAATACCCATTAATAATAATCATAATGTCTAAGGACCAAGACACGCATCCCAATATAGGAACATCCAATGACATTATGAAATGTGGATTTCCTACTGGAGGGTCTCATTCTCATATTATCCTCCTGGATATTACCAAGGGCGCACACCATGAGAAGGTTCCTCAAATTTTTATGAGTCATCACCCCTAATGACCTGTATTATTTGTTCTCCCCGAATAATATTATTTATCCCTAGAACATACTTTCAATAATAGTATTCTGGAACTTCCAGGTTCTCATCGTAGCAGGGATCCGCTATGACCTTTTAATGCAATAGTTGTTTAAAGGACATTATCACACGCATTGTCACGCAGAAGAAAAATCAAGATGTGATAAGGCATTTATTAATGAATAAAGTAAAAATTAGTTGGTTATAGTCCACCAACTTCAACAGACTCCCACTTGGACTAGAGACAACTGCTAACAACCTTTAACCCGCTAGCTCTCACATGATATTAATGCTTTTTCTGAGATAGGACTTTAGTCAGGGGGTCTGCCACATTATCTTCTGTGGACACTCTGTTTACTGCAACTTCACTCCTCAGATAGAGATCCCTCAAGAGGTGGTACTTCTGGAGTATGTTCTTTGTCCATTAATGTGACCTTGGTTCTTTAGAAAGAGCCACCGCTGCAGTATTATCACAATATAGTGTAATGGTATCTTAACTACTAGGCACCACATCAAGATCCTAGACAAAGTTCGGAATCCAGACGGCTTCCTTGGCTGCATCAAGAGCCTCTATTTATTCGGAATCCTCCATAGAATCGGCAACAACTAGCTGATTTGAACTCTTCCAGCTCACATCTTTTCCATTGAGATAGAAAACATATCTAGATTGCGACTTCATATCATTATGATCTTTCTAAAAACTAGCATCAGCATACCCTCTGACGAAAAGATCCTCGTCTCCTCCATACACCAGGAACACATCCTTAGTTCTTCTCAGATATGTAAGGATAGACTTAACAGTAGTCCAATTTTGTTCTCTTGGATCTGCTTGATATCGTCCTACCATGCTCAGTGCATAGGCAACATCAAGCCTAGTACATAACATGTCATACATAATGGATCCTATAGCTGAAGCGTATGGGATCTTACTCATCCAATCATTCTCTTGTTGTGTCTGAGGACACATTTTCTTAAAAAGATGTAAGCCATGTGACATTGGAACCAATCCCCTCTTGGATTGTTCCATACTAAATCTCTTTAGTATCTGGTCAATGTATGTACCCTGACATAGTACAACCAGCCTCTTCTATCTATCATGAACGATCTTGATCCCTAGAATGTAGGCTGCTTCTACCAAGTCCTTCATGGACAGACACTTGTTCAACCAGTCCTTAATTGACTTTAAGGCCGGTACGTCATTTCCAATAAGCAATATGTCATCAACATATAATAATAGGATAATTACCACATTCCCATTAAACCGTTTATAAACACATAGCTCACATTCGTTCTTAATGAAACCAAATTTTTTTATGGTTTCGTCAAATAGATTGTTCCATGACCTGGATGCTTGCTTCAATCCATAAATGGATTTATAATACTTACAATCCCTTTTGGCTTCACCTGGTGTCATAAACCCTTCTGGTTGTGTCATATAGACATCTTCCTAAAGGTTCCCGTTAAGGAAAACCATTTTGACATCCATTTTCCAAATCTCATATTCATGGTAAGCTGCTATGCCAAGTATGATTATTATGGATTTAAACATGGAAACTTTCGGAAAGGTTTCATCATAGTCAATTCCTTTATGGTTTCTGAATCATTCAGCCACTAGCCTTGCTTTATAGGTGCTAAATTGACCTTCCATGTCCAGCTTTCTCTTGAATACCCATTGGCATACAACAGGATTTACATCAACTGGCTCATCGACCAGAACCTAGACTTGGTTCTGATACATGGAATCCATCTCAGAATTCATAGCTTCTAGCCATCTTGTAGCTTCTGATCTTTCTACTGCTTCCTTGTAGGAGATAGGTTCATCATTGTCCAACAATAATGATTCACCATCCTTGGTGACTAGGAAACCAAATCTCTCTAGTTCCCTTACCTCATTCGAGATCCTACACAGTACTTGTATTTCTGGAACCTCTTCCACGGGGACCTGTGGAACTTGTTCCTGTACTAATTCATTTTTATCTTGAGCGTCAACTTCAATGAAGTCAATCTTTCTCCCACTATCCTTTTTGAGGATGTGCTCCCTCTCAAGAAAGAAGGCTTGTTTGGCGACAGTCACATTACTGTCTTGAGGGTTATATAGGTAATATCCTTTAGTTTCTTTAGGATATCCTATAAAGATACAATTCGTGCCCTAGGGTGCTAGATTTTTTCATGAGAAGGCTTTAACAAACGTCTCAGATCCCCATACACGTGTATGAGACAAAATGGGTTTCTTTCCATTCCATACCTCGGAGGGAATTCCATTTTCCGCCTTAGTTGGTACTCGGTTTAATGTGTATGGTGTAGTTTGTAATTCATATCCCCAAAAGAATAATGGAAGATCCGCATGACTCATCGTCATCCTCACCATGTCCAACAAGGTGCGGTTCCCCCTTTCACTTACACCATTCCACTGTGGTGTGTAAGGAGGAGTGAGCCGAGATAGAATCCCAGACTCCCGTAGAAGATCAATGAACTCCTGGTTCAGATATTCTCCACATCAATCCTATTGAAGATTCATTATCTTCCTACCAAGCTGATTCTATACTTCATTCTTGAATTCCTTAAATTTCTCTAAGGCTTCTGACTTATACCTCATTAAGTCGACAAATCTATATCTACTCAAATCATCAGTAAAAGTAATGAAGTAAGAATATCCACCTCTAGCTACTACTAGAAATGTTCCACATACATCTGTGTGTACCAATCCTAGAAGCTCTGTGGCCCTTTAACCATGTCAACTAGAAGGAGTCTTGGTCATTTTACCTTGTAAACAAGTTTGACATCTACCAAGTGGTTTTAGCTCAGTAGAGTCACAATATCCATCTTGACAGAGATTTGTCAAACGCTTCTCGTTTACATGACCAAGATGGTGATGCCACAACTGGGTGATGTATAAGACATGTGAGTTTCTTTCGTTATCGATTTCCAACACTTGGTTTTCGTAATTTAATACACACAAACAATTATTCAATTGTGACATAACATAACATACGTTGTTCTTATAAAAGAGACAACCCTTATTTCCGAATTTGAAAATAAATCCATCCATATCTAAACAAGATATAGAAATTATGTTCTTGGTAACACTAGGCACAAAATAACAGTTTTGTAAAACCAAAATCATGCCAGTTGGCAATGAGAGATGGTAGTTTCCAATTTCCAACACAGCCAGCCTTGCGCCACTGGCAGTTCGAAGATCCACCTATCCTCTGGCGATCTTTCTAAATCTACGTGGTTCCTACATTTGAATGCAGATGTGAGCCCCACAAGCTGAATCTAATACCCAATGTGTAGAAATAGAAAGATTTCACTCGATAATGAATTCACCTTTAGAATCCCCACGCTTCTGGGTGCAGTTCCTCTTCCAGTGGCCCTACATTCCACATGAAAAACACACTACCTCCCGTTCCTTGCCCTTCCTCTGGATCTTCCTCTTCTTGGAGGGACGGTGCTTGGGGGCTTCAGACCATTTATAAGTCTTTGGCCCCATTTCCTTGTCCTTCGTTTTCTTGTCCACCATAAGGGATGTGGGTTTGTCATGCCCCATGTCCTTGTCAACCTGGGGAATCAAGGTCTGAAGCTCCGATAGACTCTTCTCATTGCCACTCATGTTATAGTTGTCAATGAAGCTAGATAAGGTCTTGGGAAGTGATGATAGGATGAGATCTGTACGCAACTCATCCGGGAATTTAATCCCTAAGATGTGAAAGAGTTCAATGTAGCCAATAAGCTTGACTACATGAGGCCCAGCTGGCACATACTCTCCAAGCTTGATGGTGAAAAAAGCATTGGATATCTCATACCTCTCCGGTCTCTCCTTCTCTTGGTAGAGATCATTAAGGTGAGACATCATGCTATATGCGTCCATGTTTTCATGTTTTATCAAGAGCTCATTAGACATGGCTGATAGCATGAAACACTGGACATCTGTGGCATTGTCCATGTGTTTCCTGTAGAGAGATAATTCCTCATCACTAGCCTCTTTCCCAGGAGCAACTGGAATAGGATCTTCCAGCACATACAATTTCCTTTCATGGTGAAGGACGACGCGTAAACGCCTCTCCCGCTCTTGGAAATTAGTGCCGGTGAGAAGGTTTTCCTTCTTGAGTATGGTGAGAAATGATATGTTTGAAGTCATTTTATTTCTATTTCTACAAATTAAAAAAAGAAAAGGTTTAGTACTTTATTACAAAAATTGAGACAAATAAATAAATTAATACTTATTAGTCTCCCACAATTTTATCAAAATCCAATATCCCCCACCATTGACTTCGGAATATTCTATTTCTTGAAAATTCTAGTGGAAAGGTTCCATATTGCCCTTCGAATTACCCCAACAAGGGTTGGTCAAGCAACTTGATGGGTTTTTAGGTATGCATTCCAAATTCTATCTACATTAAGTCGTAGCACCTTAATCCGCCGAATGGACTCCCCAATCCTAAAATCCTATTTATTTTTGTATTTTCTCAGCCTTTGCCCCTTGGTCACACCATGTCCTACTGTGGAAGTCATCCCTTGATGTGAACTAAGTCAAGTCAACCCAAAACCATGAATTATAATTCCTCGATAATTGAATGCACCCCAACAAGGGTTGGTCAATCACTTTGAACTTTGGTTCGATTCTAACCAAGATTATGGAAGGCTATACCAAATTAATATTTCTTTTGAGGGATTTTATCCTTATACGTAAATTGCCATTTTATTATCTTTGATTACATGCATGTTAATATTAAGTGGGATATACATAAGTTATTAACCATGTCTAAGATAATATTTACATATAAGCCGGTTTTATTTTAGTTCCATCTTGAATGCTTGTTTAATTCATTAATGGTTTGATCATGACAACACACCCATAATAAATAAACCATGCAACTGAAAGAAATAAAATAAATGGTATGATCATGATCTTTTCTATTGTTTACATTATCTAGAGGTTGATAAACTAACCCAAGACCTAGGGGAGAAACACCTTGAACCTTTTGGGTTTGTGTTTACAGATTTCCACTTATCCACCTTTGTATATCCTTGGATTGGTTTCACCTTGGATCCTAACATGAGCTGCCTCCACCAGCTTGGGAGCTCCATCCATTACATATGAATTTATCTCACATGCAGGTGAGGGGAAAAAGGGGTTTTACATAAAAGAATTCTTTGGCATGCAGGCCCTACATATTAATGAGGAGATGGATCGGAGGCGAAAAAATTTAATTTCAATAAATTAATTAAAAGAAACCATTAACATAAAAATGTCTCGGTCTAGCTGATGATCATCCATACATGCAACGATATTTACGCATAAATAAAACTAGCATTTAATTATTTAATCATTCTTGTTTAAGATAACTCACACTCGAATTAATTAATTATATTTTATTAATAAATCCTTTTATCTCAAACACTTTTCTGAACATCCATGGGACTCTCATCCATCCTAATTTTAAACAAATAAATTCATTTAAAATTAACCGTGTATGTAACTTGTACCTTGGAGGCAACCCGGTGAATTCTCGTTCATTACAGAGATGTTAAATTAAACACATATATATAAAACACCTATCACATGTTGTGCCTCACATTTACGCCTTCACCATGGCACACGTCTCAATGGTTTGTATAATATAATAATTAAATTTTAATAAATTTGAAAAATATGGGTGAGTACATGGCGTGTAGTTCCAACTACATGACGTGTACATTTCTTCACCATCCATCCGAAGTACACGCCCGGGGACATGGCGTGTAAATGTACTTTGGAAATTTTCAGAGTACATGCTGTGTTCTTTTTTGACACATGCCATGTAGATTTTGCGTTACACGGTTTCCAGCAGGGCAAGCTATGTATGGGGTACACGGCCCACCCCGAACCCGAAGGGACTACACGCCGTGTTCAATTGGACCAAACAACGTGTAATCCGAAAATTGTGTGCCACCTGTTTCTGGTCAACACACGGTGTCATAAATGACCTCAATACATGGCCTGATTTGGCGGATCGGTCAATGCATTGAACTGAGACGACACGGCGTGTACTTTCGAATACACGCCGTGTATTATGGTGTTGTACGGCCAGAAACATTTGGCTTTTCCAGATGAGTTCCTCTATTTTATTTTAATCAAAATTAAAAGAAAAATTCATTTCTGTGAGGTGAATGAGAAACGAGGGAGGAGGAACAGATATTGATATTTAGATTTCTAGAATGATTAAAACTGAATTTGAACAACTAAATTATTAAATGCATAAAACATCAACGAAAAACTAAATAATTATAACCAATGATATGCTCCCTCGGATACCACTTGTAGGATTCGGGCACAGCAGAAGCACATTGGTGGGTTTTCTGAAATTTAATTTTAGCGTTAAATGACGTTCAATATGAGATCTGTCACAATATAAAACGCCGGATCTTCAGAATAGAATGAAGAACGAAAAAGAAAAGAAGAGTCCCGGAACCCTTGGGATAGGATCTTCATATGTTGGTTATAATTAATTTAATTAATTCATAAGAATTACCTCGATGGAATTCTTTCTTCAATGGTGTCTCCGGTCACGATCCTGTGATCCATCGTTGCGTCGGAGATTCGAAGTGTAGGATTCCTCTATCAGTGATGCACACATGTTCCACGTATCTCTAGACATCGCCGAAGGGAACTCCAGGTGCTAGCGAGGAATATCCTTCACTTGTGATGTTTGTCTTCGATCGCCTTGATCCGGTGGAGGATCCTGCTTTCGTAAATTGAAATAGTTCTTGGAGGATAGGGAATTCTCTCTTGGATTGAGAGTATTTCCAATCTGTTGTGCACAATAAAAATGGCTAACTCTCATGAGAAAAATATAATTGGGATTTATAATACTTATAATAACAAAATGAATTAATTTCCCAAAAGAATTTAATTATTTCACTTAACTCTTAGAAATACCCCCTGTCTTAATAATGACAGTTGACCATCATTATTACTTGACATGCATCCAATGTATCACATTTAATATCATTTAATTAAATAAACAATAATTTCTCACGAATCCCGAAAAAAACTACACAGCGTGTATGTATAAACACACACGACGTGTATGTTTTATTTTTCCAGTTTTATTTATTTTCATCCACCTAATTTATTAGACCTTCAGTAATGGCTATTTATTTCATAAATAAATGTAACTGCATTACTTGCTAATAAATACATATTATTTCACCCACAATATATTCTCTCGAATAACTAGTGTCGAAATAAATGTGATCAGACATCCTTGAATAATTATTAAACCACAATCAAGAATAATCTTTATTAAACATGTTAAATTAATATTTAACTTAGATACATGGACACACTTAGTGTGTGACCCTCTAGGCCTCTTTCTCAGTGGCATTAGGCTGAGCCTGCCTAAAGTCCAAGGTTAGCATCTAGCAACATGCCAATGCACCCATAGAGAAATAAGTTAATGCTGCAATGACGTGTCACCTCTTACGAATGCTTACCGTGTAATATAATCCCTTTGTCTTGAAATCTCTAATCAAGTGAGTTGCATGCTACTTCCATCGACCCATGTGCTCGATTATTCTTTCTTTGACTTCCCGGAATTGAACTCTCCCATACCATACCATGGCCAGGGATATATATAGGATATATCAATTCCATCAAAGGGCCTGAGATATCTACTTCCATTATGAAACAGAAGGGACAACTCCTTTCTTGCATTATCTATTACAGTATTACTCGTGACGCACCCAACGTATCCTACCTCGCTGCGAACAATGTGTCATCATAGTTTTCTTCAATACATCTAAATGCACGAGTTGTAATACCCATTAATAATAATCTTAAAGTCTAAGGACCAACACACACGTCCGTAGATAGGAACATCCAATGGTACTATGAAATGTGGATTTCTAATTTGTGGGTCACATTCTTAAAATATCCTCCTAGATATTAACAAGGATGCACACCATGAGAAGGTACCTCAATGTTTTATGAGTCCTCACCCCTAATGACCTGTATTATTTGTGCCTGTCAAATTATATCATCCAGATATAGAACATACTTTCATGAATAGTGTTATGGACCTTTCGGGTTCTCATCATAGTAGGGATCCTCTATGACCATATAATTCAAGAGTTGTCCTTATGACATTATCACATGCATTGTCATGAAAAAGAATAATCACGATTTGATAAGGCTTTTATTAATGAATAAAGTACAAAGTAGATGGTTCTAGGCCACCAACTCCAACACTTATTGTGACCCAAGATACCATGAGCGAGGAATCTTCTTGGGATTTGGACCATATGATCCCATGACTCATGAAATGTCCAATATACAAGTCCCATGGATCCAAATAGGAATTTATTTAATAATGTGTTGAACCAATGGTCCGTGTTGGTAGCCATTGAATTATAGACCCTGCGTGGGTTCATGGATGGTAGAGATGATTTTAGGTGTCACCTATACCCCAAACCAAGATGTATTTCCAGTAGGGATGACATGATGATGATGCTTGTTGGTGTTCATATAGACCTTATAACTTTTATATTATTTTATTGATTTTTGTATTGCTGTATTCCCTTGGAGTTCATGACATATGGTTGGGATTTCATGGTTCTGGGGTTGGGTATGTGATTATGTCCTCCATGTTTTGTGACAGGTATAAATGGGACCTCCTTCATAATTGGATCTCAGTGGATGGTTCTATCTTAGATGAGGATCTAGGGTACAATTGAGGATACAGTTGATTTGTATCATAGATGACAGGTTCATCAAAGGACTCATCACTATAATCAAGAGGATATGGTAGGGATTCGATGGATATAGATCCTAGATAATAAGGAATACATGGGATAGGTCCCCATATTCATGAGGATTGGATGGGGATGTTTATAATTTGAATCCCACATGACAGTGTTGTTATGTTCCTCATCCACACAGTCGAGATGATATGGTATTTTTATCCATGTATTTGGATCTTAGAAGATATGGATTTCATGGTATGGGTCACCGCAGTCATGGGGATCAGATGAGGACACCATTAATTATAATCCAACATGTTACATGGGATGAAAGGTCATCAAGTCATATTTAGTGAAGCCTCATCTCTAGCCAAATCATGTATGGTTGATCTGGGTCACATACCTAATAAGCGAAGATATTTTTATTTTATTTTTCTATTATAGTTGTGTCTCAACTATTATGGCAATATTGAAAGAGCATGCACCTATGACAGCAAGTTATAGGAATATATTTGGTGGTTTAAATCATAGGTTCATTCCTTAATCCCTATAAATTTACCATAGCACACTTGATGACCCTATTTATATTTTTATGTTTACTATGGATGCATGATGGATATGGAGGTGGTCCATAATTTCATGATTGAGCTCAACCATGTGTGTGAAGTATTATGATTGAGTTGTACTATATTTATTTAGTACTGGACACATTTTGTGTGGAATGGCTCATAGTTTGATGTAATACCTAATAATTTCTTTTAGATGTTAAATTTTTAAATGTGATCATCCTAGTGGTTGATCAGTGTTGTTTGTATGACATCAATGTGTAGGAATTTTTGGAATTTCATGTTACTATAGCATTTCTAGTGGAATTACAATTCATGTGTACTCTTATGTGTATAATTATTGGTTATTTATACTATTATTTTTCCCTCTAATAAATTTTTATAGTCCCATCAAAGAACAAGTTTTGACCTCTGATACTAGTCGAAAACATATTTTTTATGTGGAGGTGCACATGAGGTTATGTGGGGAACTGATCTAGACTTTGTTCCAAGAGTGAGATGAGTCAACATATTATGAAATTATAGAATAAATTGTTTTTATTTTTTTTTCTTATTATTTTTGGATTCTATAGAATAAAAATTTGGGGATGTGTTAGGGGATGTTATGGATATTGGATGGGTGTGTCAAGAACACATGTTCAAGTACCATTTCCTGATTAAATGGGATGGGATTGTTGTTTTAGTTTTCAATTTAAGGGTTCTATATGATATTCACATAGAGTGTTGCACATGTGGTTTAGATTTAATGATTTTTGTATTAGGGAATCTATCTCTTTTCCAACTGGAAAAAGGATGAATCTTGGATTTGACACTTATCACGTATAGGTAATAGGTACCCCATGCATTATATCAAGAATTTATGATCCATATGTTATTGGCCTTACCGATTGTGATATAATTGATGATTGAGGTTCAGTTTTTTAAAGTGTCAATGAATACTCATATATGGTTTTCATATATTTGTACCTAGTTGTAATTCTACTCTGCTGGCCCGACATTGGTATATATTTTCTATTAATGGTAGGTAATGTGGATCTATGGTGATACATTCGACGGTGAAGATGAGCACTCATCCCTCATGCATTGTCAGTGTAGTGAACATAGTAGTCGGTATAGAACATGGTTGATAAGCATTGAAAACCTTGTGGAATATTCTAATTAATGTTAGTTAATTTAAACTATTTTAAACAAACCATGTGACATTTTATTATATAAATTATAATGGTACATTACTAATCCAAACCAAGAGGTTGTGGTTCATCAAAAAAAATAATTTAGGATTATGAAATTGGTTCTAGGAAGAGTATAATAGAGTGTTGTTAACCTCTTGGGAGAAGTATGATATATATATTCTCAAAGGAGATGTATGAGATATTTTTTGGTATTGATTTTTATTAGTGTTTTCAGCATTGTAATACCTCCGGAGTGGGTGTTTCGTATGTTGGTATCATTGGATAAGATGAGAGTGTGGATGATCCCTACATATTATGACCATATATAATTTTTTTTCTTGGGATATGTGTCTAAACCTAGTGGTCATATTTTGAGACTTACTAGTAGGGGTAGGTGGGAGACCTAGAGATCATTTGTTTCAACTCAAACATTAATGAGATATAGGATGGTATGTTCGGTGGTGACCTGTTAGAGGGGTTAGCCTAGGTTTGTGGTCTCCATTGTATGAATCATAGATATTAACATTGGTGTATGAGATAAATAATTAGGAGATACTTGGGGTTTCTTTAATAAAACATATTATTCTATGGGTTTCTAAAGAAGAATATAGGGTTCTTGATTGTCTGGACTATATCTGATGGGTCATACTATTGGTTTTCATAGCCATATTGACCAGTGGGTGTCATTTTAGTTGCATAGTTGAAGACCTGGTGAACACTCATTGCTGGGATAGTGATGGTTGGTGGATAAGTGTGTGGATGCGGATAAAATTACATAGATAAATGAATAGAATATAAGGTTCTATAATGACACCATGAGGAAGGTGGTCATTTGATAAATCATGTCATGGTTAAGGTGCTCAATTTTAAAGAGGAGTTCCAAGGGATCTCTTGGATTTTCATAACCAATGTGTATTGGAGAATGGTTAGCTTGGTCTGGGTAATGGATAAATCATGATGTAATTAGTAGGTTGATGAATTAATCATTGTTTAATGGTCTATATCTTGAAAATCAGTATCAAGTAAATGTGGTCTCAAGGGTTGGTGGTATGTAAGCATGGCTCTGGAGGAGTGGCACCTGAGGTTTGCAGTGAACCCACTAGGAAGGTTCTTTGGGACTTTTATAAGGTAATACAAAGATTGTAGAGTAAAAAAATTTATATTTGAGAGTGGTGACCCTTTTTATGAGTTGAAACATATAAATTTCCGTGAGAACTATTCCAATGAAATAGGAACTGGTGGTGTCCATCTGTTGTGGGTTATTATTTTCGAAATAATGGGTTTTCCACATCCAATCATTAAATTTTTTATGGATATATCATGTGATGTGGATAAAAAAATTGGATATATTGAAATGATATGTATACTCCTATGGTGGCGAGAATCATATCAGTCATGGTTGAATGGCTCTCATGCTAGGAGAGTCATTGATGTTGTTGGACCTATTGATCGGTGGAGAATATCGCATTGGTTTCACTTATCCATTGAGTGAAATCATGGATCTGTGTTGACCACAATGTCTTCATGAGGTTGATATGTGATATGGTGTACTGAATCTAAAATTTCATGCTTTCCGTAGACTTGAAAATTAGTGAATATTTTATTTTTTATGTTTTTGAGGCTCGTGAGGGGTATAATGGGCATTTTACCCATCCATAAAATGATGAATATTTTTTTGAAAACTCTATTGGTATCATAATATTATTTTTACAGTAGTGTAGGAGTTTTTTTATAGTTATGAGTTTTTCAATTATTTGTGGAAAATAAAATATTTAATTAAATAAATATTAATTTATTCATGTGTATTCAGATGTTTCTATACTTTAAAATAATCATGAAGATTATGAATAGATTCTGAAATGAAGTATTTTTATTAGGTTAGGAAAAACCATGAGTCAGGCCTCAAGGAAAGGCTCATGAACCTTTTCCTTTATTTTGTTTATTTAATTATTTCTTTTTTCCCTTTTCCATTTCATTTATCCTCTAATTCACATGATTTTAATTTACAACCCTTATTGGATTTACATCATCACAAACATGGGATGAGTGGAAATATATATATATATATATATATATATATATATATAGGGAGATAGGGAGGGGAGGAGGGAAGAAGTGAGGTTCCTTCATTGAGCTCATTAGGATCTAGATCGCCGCGAAATTTTTGTGAAGTAAAGAAACATGCCAAGATTTCACATATTTATCAATTGTGTATACTATTTTTTTAGTGTTAATTGTCAATACCCTTGTTTTTTTCTTTTTTTCCAATTATTGGGGACCCCTATTGGGAAAATATATTCTTGATTACGGGGAATGGAGATTTAATGTTGTGCAACGGGTTTTCAACCCAAGAAAAACCAATTACAGAACATATTGTTCATGAACACATGTCATGTATTCCACTTTTTGGTGTTGGATTGAATATGAGGGGTCACATGAATTTTTTTTTATGCATGATATGTGCTAGTGACTCAGGGTGTGGTCGGGGACACATTCACACACCCCATGTCGAGATATTTCATAGTGTAGAGTACACATGCATACATTGTGTGAAGAGAACATCATGTGTGTTAGGTGTATTGTGTGTAGTCATGTATTTTACATACCGAGTTGGGATGAGGTACCTATGAAGGTACCTCATGTTGGGTAAACTACATATATAGGGTTTTCAAACCATCTATATTAGAATCACATTCCATGTTAGGTTGGATACAGGGATGAGGAGGCCCCTAAGAGATACACAATGTGTACTCCTTCTATGGAGGCATTTCTTTGTTTCTTCACCGTAGATTTATAATGTGACATGTGAGTAGTCTATTCTAGGAAATTTTTAATGAAGAACATGATGGTGTAACCCTCTAGGTGTTATGTGTAATTTGAAGAGTTTTTCTATGGTTAGAGATCCATGATAGAGAGGATTTCATTTAGTAATTTATTAAAATGGTATCTTTAGAGTGGGAAAAGGGATAAGACCTTGAAAAGCATCATGAAAATGATTGGATGAGTTTTTATGGGATCCATGATTTTCTAATTTGGTATCGACGTAGAATTGAATCTTGTTAGTGGGACTAGGTTGCAACTCGAGGATACTGAATGTTTTGTTGTGTCAGCTAACCTAGTGTAAATTGGAATGTGGATACATTTAGGAAACCTCCCAAGTGAGTGTTCCATTTCTCTGTGGTTTCTAAGGGATGTTAGAGACAATTTTATACAATGTGTTACTCATGAATGTTATTTTATGGATCAAGATAATAGTCATCACCTTGGGTACCAAGGTGGATGCCTCTACTTGGTCTCTAATCCAAAGGATCCCATGTGGGATGCCTCCACATATATACCACTAATAAAGATCCCAATTGGGATTCTTCCACTTATGTTTTTTCAGAAGAGGTCCATGCATGTTCCCATTGGTAGACTAACCCCGATTGTGTGTGTGTTTGGGTAGAGATGGTTATGGGTGTCACCTAGAACCTGGACCATTGTGAATTCCTAATATGTCTGAGATGATGATGATGGGTGTGGGAATTCATAAAACCCTTGAAATGATTATTTTAATTTATTTATTTTGGGACATTATTAATTAACTTTTGGATGATGTTAGATGGTTGGGGTTTTATGTTAATGAGAATGATTATATGGTTTGGGATCCATAATATGGATCCATATATACATGGTTGATGCCTTGGATTAGGAGCTAAGGGTTTAGAGGTACCATGGATGAAGATATTTATTGTGATAAGGGTTGCAATAGATTTATATCCTAGATAATAGTTTAGTCATGGGAATCATCTCTTAGTTCAATAAGATATGTTAGGGTCTACCATGTTCTTGGAGATCAAATGATGAGGTTATCGTGGGATGGATACCTGAAGTGATGAGGATTATATTGGGAAATCCATTGATTTGGATTCTAGATACTGATAGGGGCTACCATTGTTTTAATCTTATATTATAAGGTTTTTATGGTTATCATCAATTGAGTCAATATAATAATTTTGAAACATCCATTGATTTGTAGATGGGGTGATTTGGCTATTGTGGGATAGATCCATGGAGTAATGATGTTTTTTTGAAAGATTCCAAGGATTTGTACCCTCAAGATTCATGGGATAGATGGTAATTAAAATGTTTTTAGAGATAGTATGGAACTAGGTAATGTAATAATGGTAGATCTTGGTCATGGACCTAAGGATATATGTTTGTTTTTTTATTCTTTTGTGGGTCAACATGGTTGGGCATATTGCATGAGCATGTATTTATGATAGTAGATTATAGTATTCCCATTGGGGGTAGACCACTGAGATTCATTTATCACCCTTGTAGATGAAACTAGATGTGGATGTAAAAATTATTTTTTACTTCATGTTGAATTTTGATGCATGATGGATAGAAAGAAGGCCCTGGAGTTCAAGATTGAGGTAAGGTGTTCATGTAGAGTCTTATTATTGAGATGAAGAATAATGATATCATTTTTGAGAGTGGTTATGTAGAATGGGTCAAATTCGTAAAATGGTGTTATATTTATTACATGGTAACTTGGGCCACTATTGCATTTCATTTTAATATAAAATGTTTATATAATTTTTTATTTCCCCGACATTGACATGTATGAAACTTGGTTATTTGTATTTTTATTCTTCACTCTGGTAAAGAGGTATAGTATCCACACAGTATCACCATAGACCCCAACAACTGGTCAGAATCCTCTGGCATATGAGGAGGTGTTCCTATGGTCATGTGGTGAACTGGTCCAGCTACTATTCCTAAAGTGGGTTAGGCCATGACATTACAAAAAATCAATATGAAAATTAACATAAAATTTTCATAAAATAACCTCTAAAACTATATGGAAAGGTATAATAAAAATGAACAATTATTTATTTCCCAATTAAGAATTGAAATCTCATTTAACCAACTATTTATATCATCGTATAGCACTTATATCATTTAAAACAAATCCATTACACTTTCAGACAATATGAAAACACACAAAACAAATAATACTCAGACTCTAAACCTAAAATTTGGGAACTGAATTTTCATTTACATCCCACCAATTACATATTATTTTAAAATCCCCAAAAATTTGAATCATTTATATTATTTTATTACCACCCTAGGTTTATTAATTTAAAATCATTCAAAATTAATAGAAATTTGTAGATATAAAGAACTAATTTTCACAAAGATAAATCATTCTACTTTATAAATATAAACATTAATTTAAAATTACCCTAAATATAAAAAGATATCCACTATTAAAATAAAATTTTATTGGTTCTTATTTATTTTAATAATAATCCTAATGGACTAAGGAATCTTTATCATAGAATTTTCTTCTAATTAAATCTATATACGCCATATACTGGTAAAATAATTCCAAAAATTAATATAACCATCATAATTTAACTAAATTACCCATAATTAAACGAACTATAATCAATTCTCAATTATTTATATAAACTTAATTACAGAATATCGGCATTTTAATAATTATACCTTCTCCCTAAATTGAAAAATTATAAATCAAAAAATTATCTTCCATATAATTAAAAGCATCATTTTCAAGATCCTTGATCCACATTTTGAAAATCACCCAATTCAAAAATACAATTAATTATAGGTTCATTAATATTTACAAAAAATGGTGTCCCATAGCATCATTTGCAACAAATGAAAATTTTACATCATAATCATTTTTAAAATAATCAAAAAAATTAAAAACATTCATTTAAAAATACATTTTCTTTAGATAAAAAATTAAAACCATTATATTACTAGCCTTTTAAACATTCCTAAAAAAGTAAGAAGTTTAATAATGGGATTTCAAGTAAAAATAATCCTAATTTAAGGAGAAATAATTCATAAAAAATACTCTCAATATCCATTTTTCAAAAAGAAATAAACCACTTAGGGATTTTTAAAACTGTTATTTCTTGAAATTACAATCCCTAAAAACATTGATATATAGGTATTATTAAAATCTAAAAAACTATACCAGTACTCAAACTAACTTCTTAACATAGATTAATGAATCCTTCAGATAAGTATAAATTATAATAATTGTCATCCTATATTAAAAATTCAATTAACCCATCACAATGATTGAATATTACTATCATTAATAAATAAGAAATACGAAACTGTTAATATTTATGTTTTCATAAAAATAGTTTCAAGTATCAATCAACATTAGTCAAATTACATAAATACAGTTAAAAGAGTTCATCAATTGTAATAAATTCTATCAACCCCACCAATTTAAATAATAAAAAATAATAAAATATTCTTATAAAGGTTAAGTCCTTTGAAATTTCAATCAAACAACAATATTTTCCTCTTTAATGATGGAAATACAAAACAATAGTTTCAAAAAATATATAAAATAAATGAAAAAATATATAATTTATCAAAATTATTAACAAAATTAGTTAAAGGTTCTTTATCAAAACACACAATTTAATTTTCATATAAAAAACTTATTTCCGAGTATTTTTCATATATCAATGATTATAATTTCTCAATTACTTCCATTATTGTATTAATCTACATTTTTTATTTTATTACATAAAAAAACTAATTAATCAATTTGAAATTATTTGAAACATATATACAATGTAATTTTCATATAAATTATATTTTATATTTCCAAAAATGATGTATATTTTCCCATAAAATCCCTTTTTATCAACATTATTTAATTTTTTATGAAAAAATTTTATCACAAAGACGTATCTAAAACACCAACTCAATGAAAGAATATTTTGTATGTTAAAAAAAATCAAATAAATTAAAAACATCATTCTTATAATTAATAATATTTTCATTAATAACTATTTATGAGATTCATTAAATAATTAATAGTGGTATCTAATTAAAAAACAAAAAATTTTCTCCATTTTCTGAAAATAATCATGAAATTATTCTTATCAATCACAAAAAACCATTAAATTATTGATGCTCTTATGTATCTATCATGATTCCAGATTCCAAAACATGTTAATTTCAATATTGGATAGAAGTTTCCAATATTTTGTACTAATAAGAATTAAAATATTATGACACAATTAGGTTAATCGATAACTCATGTTAACTAAACATCCTTGATAACTCAGGTATAATAACAATTATGGTGATCCTTTAATTTAATTAAACCCTCATGAGTTTCATCCTTCTTATATCTCTTCCATCTAGATAATTAACATGCAAATACCTAGTGTTGTACCTTTTTCAGGAATAATCAATAATTACACCAAACCTAATATTCATCACCACTCGCCTCTAATGTATTCTCTTAAATAATGGGTGAATAAATTTATAATTATATAATTGATAATATATAATTTTGATAAAAAAGTTTCTCTATATTGGATGATGTCTTATAAAAAATTAATCATCCTCATTCATTACATAGTATTATAATATTTACATATATTTATATATAATATAGTAAAATATAATTAAATATTAAAAAATAAAAATAGATAATGGCCACTCCAAGGATCTTTCTCTCCTTAACATTCCACCACAAGTCCCATCATCAATGAAAAAGGATGAATCACACCATTAATTAAAACAAAGCGAAAATACCATAAAAACCTACAATTAAAAATAAAAGATAGATGTATATGTAATATTGTAGTGATGTAGGATTGAGTATATCCACAAACTCAATATTATTTTCATATATTGATCTCTAAATTTTACTAGGTCATCCTCCAAATCCAAAAATAAAATATTCTATAAAAATTTCATGACATAATGATCTCAAGACCCTCATATTTTTATCTAATACATATTCCTATGTGTTTTTATATAATTATAAAAATTATTTTTGTAAAATTAAAATGAAAATGATGGAAATGAATTATACCAAAGAGATGGTGTGCCACTGGAACTTGAAGGAAAAAATATAAATTACTAAACAGATGAATAAGAAGTATAATTATGTATTATATTGAATCAATTAGGACATAAAAAATCATTTATATAAATAGAATATTGAGGTTTTAGAAAACACAAGAAACAATTAAAAACTCATAAAATTATAAACCCCATCAGACACTTCTATTTAATGGTTCACTCTTACCAAACCATAATGCAAGGACATTGGTGACTATAAACTGTGGTAATATTTTTTTCCATTTCTAAACATTACCTACATAAAATTAAATTTCTATTGGCTGATAATTAATAAATAATATCCTTGTCATAAAAAATTATTAAATTAATGTAGAAAAAAATTATCAATGTCAACTACAACGATCAAAAAGGTGAATGGTCATAGGAGAATCCATGTAAACCATAATTGTAGAATTAGTATTGATCACAATATAAGTCATGGTAATTCCAACAAATATATTCATAAATGTATAGATTATATATTGCTTATAATGGAATAAATAGATCTGATTTGAATAAAATATTAGATGTAAATTAATCATGATAAAAGTCATCATATTATAGATGAAGAGATATCAAGTATCTCGACAACTCCCATTATTATTCTTATCAATATCTTCAAAGAGAAATAATTTTAATCTATGATTTTTATGTTTATATTTAATTATTTGTTCCAATGGTATTTATTTTAGTTTTTCTATAAATATCACTATTATATGAATAATTGATTACATTAATAATTCATTAGTTAAAGTACATCCATATTCGGAGAGTACCCCTAAAGTCTACTATCAAAATCCTCAGATAATTCTTGAAATATATCTTTTTATTCCATTATTTATATATATAAAAACTATTAAACTAATTATATAGAATAAAAAGGAACAAATACAATTTTATTCATTTTTTTCATAATCTTTTTATTTTTTTTAATCATTGACATTAAAGATACTTGTTAATTTATTTCATTATTTTTTCATTTTACACTATTATATATTGTTGTATATTGTTTTATTATTTGATTTTAATATTTATTCTAAGAATATATTACATGAGTTATTTAAATGAACCCCTCTAGAAGTTACTTATTATACTTAATATCTCGCATAACTGGGATAATATTTGGTCTCAAATCATGTCTCTTATATCTACTAACTATCTAATATAAAATTCTTCGTTGTAGAAGAATGTATTTATGATATTTCAAACTCAAATAATGAAAGAGTATAGATACTATAAGATATTTTGATTTTATATTAGATACAGAAACGTTTTATTATATTCTCTGTTAACATGTTTATATTTTATCATTATTTACTAATTATAAAGTAAATAAATTTTTGTGATTTTTTTTATTACTCCGTCATTTAAAATTTTTTGGTGACTTTTAATTTTGATATATGTTTCTATGATATAACAATGTTTTCATACTAGAAAGCCATGATTGAATCCTTTTTAACACATTTGAGTATGGAACACTTTTATATCCATTTTAGAACATATTATATTTATATAATTTAGTTCAAATCCATTACAATGGAGGTAATTTTTATTTTTGATTTAAATATTTTTTTATAATATTCTATCGTCCATTATGGGCATTAATATGTATAATCTTCTTTCATAAATTTAAACTTATCACAAAATCATAAAATTTTATGTGCTTCATTTTAAGAGGAATATACCAAACATCACTACTACTACAAATATTGGATACCCTCAAATGATGACCATTTATAATTTTTATTTTTAAAATTTTTTAACTAAACTTTTTAATACTAAATAATTATATATTAAAAAGAATGATAATCCCAATAAATAGTAACATGATGGGACATATATTAAAATTTTATGTGAATTGGATGGTTCTAAATTAAAATTTCTTTTATTAAAATCCAAATAAAGAGATAATGAACAAAAATGATAAAGGATATGATCTATTTATCAATCTATTTAAATCATAATTTGGAATGTAATCAGTATAATTTTGAGAAAAGATATCAATCTTATAAAATATTTAGATTCTGAATATGAGAAAAAATTGAAATATCCTCTCAACTATGAATAATACATGAAGATCAAACCTCCAATTACAAAAACGAATATATTATCATGGGGAAATGGTTTAGAAAATAATTTTCCAAATATAAAAAAGAAAAATATTTCCCTAAAGAATATGTTATAGATATAATAAATATTCAAGGTAAATTTATGAAAGGATGTAAAAACATCAAAAATATAATTTCACTCCATAAAATACTAAATTACAAATACAAGATTGAATATTATCGAAAGAATACAACGTTGTTCTAAAAAAATATTTTTGTTCCAATAAATAATAACTAAAGATATATGGATATTCATACACATCAAGACATACCAAGCTTGAATGTTTGATAAAAATAATATAATGTTATGGTATAACAAGGGTATTTATCATTAAATAATGAAATTGTGTTTTTGATGAATGAAAAGAAGAAATAATAAAAAAAATTATTTAAAATCATTATAAGAAATAACATAAAAACTATAAGAATATAACTTAAAAAATCTATCATGTTTAACATTAAATATGAATATATCATATATGGAGTAAAAAATATCCTCTTATCATATAATTAAATGAAAATCCATAGTGATATAACATGTTACAACTGCTAAAAACATCTTAAATTGATTAGAACATGAATTTATAAGATATTATAAATCCACATTCATTTAAAATCGTCACATTTTAAAATATATTTATTATAGATTTATAAAATCATATTTCATAGATATTACTTATACTCACTAATATATCTCTAATAAAATAATTAAATGGGTAAATATTATGCATCATTTCAGTTTTCCATCTACGCATATATTGCATCATAATTGTTAATAACTAAATATAAGGCTATAAATAAGGAATCACCTCTTACATTTATACACAATCCTTGTGTTAATATAATTAACTAATCTATGAAATCATTTATAGATGTTTCTTATTCAAAAATGTAATTTATGTAATTTCCAGAAGATTCCATGAATTTTCATAAAAAATATATTTCATTTCTTCAAGACTATGCAATCAGATAAAATGTTATTCTAAGGACTGGGGTTCCTGGATTAAATATTTGAACTATTGTATGTTTTTTAAAATATAAAACGTTCTAATTTTTTTAATTAACTTCAAAATTTTGAAATCTAAGGGCACTGTTGTGTTTTGAGCATCGGGTTTTTATTAAATAGGGCATAACCTCGACCAGTGTGGGTCGATTACAGAAAATATTTTTTTGAAAATTCTATAGAAAAATTAAAATAAACTAATTTTTTATCTATTAACGTTTTTTGATGACAAAGTGACAAGGAAGTTATTTCCTTTCATAATGGAAACAGTGCGGAGATGCTACAATGTTGTGTAACAAAGATGGTGAAACGTGTTTATTCATATAATATCTTGGAAGGGCTACGAGATCAGATTCATGATCCCTAGAGGCTCTATAAAAAAGCATAAGTAAAATGTGTTTTCAAATCCACTTATTTATGAATGAAGAATTGTAGAGGATCGATGATCGGATTTGGAATATGGATCAGTGGATTGATGAATAAAAAATGTAGGACTCACGCTTCTTCAATGATCAATCCAATCATTGAGGTAAGGGTTCTTTTTTGTGTGATTTTTCATTAATCATTATGGTTTACAATGATGAATGTAGATGAATCTACGAGTGGATTGATCCATGAAATTAATGTTTTTGTGGGATGGTTACAAAAATGGGATTAATTTCGGAGTTATATCATTCTAATTTTTAATCTGTTCATCATAATACTGCTAACAAGAACAAATTTGGGTTGAAACGAACAAATGCTTGGATCCACTCTAAATGGTGTCCTTGGTGCCATTCATATCCCCTTCCTTGATTTCTTTGCTGATTGACCCATGTGGTCGCACCAGGATTTGTTGTGAGGTTTTGAATGAGAACGGACCCTCGGAGTGATGAAAAGATATTTTCAATCCAATAGAGAATGAGTTTCTGACCCAACAATGGTGGTGTACATTTCCATTTGAAAAAAAACAGCCACAGTGATGGTGGAATCCCATAGTGGCACTGGCAGTGGACCTACCAGTGGCACACAGAGGTGTGGCCACCTGGCATCTGGCTATCTCTAGGGAGGTCCCCCCCATAGCGGATCGGCTATGCGGCCTCCAACCTTATCATACCGCATGTGGGAGGTGTGTCTAGGTCACCGGTTGGTTACTTAATTTAGAGGGAATGTGATAGTCATCGTGTCCTAGGAAGAGAAAGTGGGATCACCACAATAGTATGGGATAAAGGCACCAGGTCACCCCGGGTGGCCTAGTGGGATAGTCCAACGACCTAGCGGGATAGTCCCACGGCCCAGTGGGATGGACTCGCGGCCCAGTGGAATAGCCCCACAGTCCAGAAAGACAGAACCACAGAACAATGGACTGGGACCAGCTGAGGTGGGGCTTTACTAGCAGGTCAAGTCATGCAGGACCCAATTTTGGTCGGTTTGGGTCATCCTACTTAGGTCGGACCGGACCCTTACCCAACCGACCCCCTTTTACTTAAACACTCAAAACACTAAATCTGTGTGTTTGTTTCATGATCAGTTTGTGGCGTTGGGACCCTAGAGATGAGGTTGTACTTTTGAAAGACCCAAATAGAGTTTCCTTGTATTTTGGAGTACAGTATATTTTCTCAAGAAGTAGGTTCTCCTGGGCGATCATGCAAAGGACAAAACCCTATGGTTGGTTGCAACCTAGACTATTTGTCTTACAAACACTATGTGTCATACCTAGATTGTGTGTCTTACCAAGATTTTCTGTCATACATAGATTGTGTTTCTTAACTAAACAATGTGTATTACACCAACTATATGTCTTACCTATACTGATTCGGTACTCCCATACCCCACCAGGGCGTGGTTCCTCTCGTCTTTGATAACACCCTATGTGTCACTGAAACTCTATGTGTTATCGACACTTCATGTGTTACCTAGAATATGTGTGTTACTTCATGATGGTACTATGGAATCCTTCCATAATTCAGTTTACATACCATTGACCTATACAAGTTGTGAGATTACTCTAGTTACTTTCTTTGTTATACTTCTAAGATGATACACTTCATGTACCTCTTTTGTAGTCTGAAAGGTGTATTTCCTAGTGATTTCTTTGGGGTATAATTCATGTGATTCCACTATAGTATACTTCCTGGGATTACTTTGTGGTATTATTCTTTTGATTCCTTTGTGTTATATTTCATAGTGATACCTTTATGGTTTTGGTCCCTACATAGTATTGTTTTACTCACCTTTATATTGGATTCACCCACCCGTGTCATGTCTTGTGAAGATGATCGATAGCTTTGACAGAGCCCTTGCTGGACCATAGATTAGGATTCTTTAGGGTGACCAGGTATATGTGGTACACTTCAGTAACATTTAGGTAGCTTACTGTTCCAAACCATCATGTAGGGTTTTCTGTATATGAGATCCAGGAGCCTATACTTTTCCATTTAAATTGGATTTTTATTCTTTCCCCTTTTCATTCAGTTTTGTGCATAACTCAAATTTGGATTCCTTAGTATATTTTATCCATGTTTACATAGGGTTTTTAGTTTCTAATTTTTCTTGGATGGGTGCATGCGTCCAGGTTTTATGGAAAATGCCTCCCAATTGTGGGATATGCCTACTCACTATTAGTCGAGAGCCTCTAGCCTATGGATGGTGGTCTTAGGGTAGTCATGTCTTGGGTCTAAGGTGATGGGACGCAATATATTTGTATCATAGACAGTTCGTTTTTACTCTTGTTTTTGGACAACAGTGTAAAGTGTTTTGAGTTCGGCTTTCATGCCAGGGAACCCGATGTTGGTGCAGAGACCAACATATCCATACACAATGACCATGAATTTTTCTTTCCAAATAGGTATATAAAAATACTATTTATACAGTAAATCAATGTTTCATACATCATATAGTAATTGAGAGTGTTCTCATGTCCTTCTTGTGTCATAATAAGCTCACCATGTTCACTCTATTGACCATGGTATATCTTTTTTTGTTTCAGGATTCCTCAACATCGAAAACCATCCAGGATTTCGTTGTGAGACCACAAGGATGGTCCTCCAAGTGATGAATCGTCGATGTAGGGACCATTTCTAGAGATAGAACCTTCTGTTGGTGTACCAGTGAAACCACCACCCAGAGAGTAGTAGTTCGTACCAATGTTACCGATAGATGATGCACACATGCTTAGTGCATCCCATGAGTTCCAGAGGTCGTGACCTCCTAGGTGCTGAGGTGAGATGGATTTGTAGTTATCTATGTTCTCTTTAGAGATGGTGATGTGAGTCTTCTACTTAGTGAGGACTCCTCATGACTAGATGGAATCCCAATCAATGATCCTACCTCAAGGCTCAGTAGGGATATGGTGGAGCCCGATGACATAGATAGATGAGGATGTGATACTACTTTAGTTAGACTTTGACTCCTCTTCATGGGATGAGTTATTTCTAGTGATGTTATTATATGTTCATATAAAAGAGGTAGTTCACCTATATTAAGGGATCTAGTCAGTAGTAGAGTAGTCTTCGTGATTCATGGATCTCTCTCGATACTCTACACATGTGGTGCAGAACCCATTCATCGGGTACCGTACCATCGAGTATGAACTATGTTATGAGGTCAGGGTGTCGATAATATACCTTATAATAACTATGAATTCTATGTTGATGGAGTGAGCTCTACTGGTTGATAGATACCTTGATGAGTAGGCACCAGTGGTGGGAGCTACCACTGGGCAACATGTAGTAGAGTCTTCGGCATCATGTGGAAAACAGCTAATGCCGGGGTCCAAGAAGACCCGGCAGTCTAGGAGATGACCCCAGGACATGGGATCAGAGGTTTGAGGATCCCAATGAATAGAGTGTCAACTGAAAGGGAATATTGAGCTACTCATACGATGGTCGGGGGCATCTGGGAAGAGATTTTTGGACTAGCCACAGGACTGACTAGGAGACGGCTGAGGGAATAATGAGGTAATGGTAGAATTTGGAACTAGGAAGTCCACTAGGAGGAAGAAATGATATATTAGTGTGACGAGAGGTATGATGTGGAGGGAGGTTCAAGGAACTACCACCACCACCCCCAATTGGTCCACCCTGAGCACATGGAGCTGGTGGATAGGGGCAAGGCCAACTCCAGGTGATGGTGGCATATGATCCCAAGACTCACAAGAAGATTAGATGTACGATATGTGTCTTTTCCACCCTATCTACAATTTGGATAGACATTGGTGTTAGTCACTCTTTTCTCATGATGACTATTATTCATGAAACAGATATTCCAGTTGAACGGTTGACTAGATCCCTATGCTTAGAGACTCTTATAGGAGAAGATTCGGCGATAACATATTGTTGTTGAAATTGTGCCCTTATTATTATGTTTTCGAGTTTAGGTTGGGATCTCTTGGTGGAATTATTGAGGCCTTATAACATCATTCTGGGTATGGACTATTTATTCATCATTATATCGCAAATCGATAGTTTTAAGAGAACAATGTGGTGTGTCCATGGAGATCAGACCATGTTTTCTTTTATTGGTGAAATTGAAACCAAAGTAATGCATGATGGACTTGTACGTACGAGGGTGTAGCCTATAACACATCAATTATCCAGCATGACCCTTAGTGCAGTGGATGATATTATTCTTCATTTTCCTATAGTGGTGGATGAGTATGATGATATATTTCTATAATATTTTCTAGGACGAACTGTTCATAGAAAGATAGACCTCTACATTGACTTGTACATGAGGATGACACTGATATTAAAACCAACATATTAGATAGATCCAACAAAGCTTCATGAATTTTGTGTATAGGTGGAGTACATGCATAGTAAGGGATTTGTGAGATCCAGTGATTTATAATGGGAATACCCAGTTTCGTTCTCCATAAAGGAAGATGGGGGATTTAGGTTTTGTGTGAACTTCTGGCTCCTAAACCAGGTGATTGTGATGAATAATTATCCACTACTGAAGAATGATGACTTCTTTGGTCTTCTAAAGGGAGAGAGGTGGTTCATGAAGATAGCCCTCAGATCATGCTATCATTAGTGTTGGGCAGAGGGATGGGGACATTATTAATATGGATATCAAATGTCACTAGAACCACTAGAAGTACTTATTTATTTCATTTGGCTTGACAAATACAACATTAGTGTTTATGGGACTCGTGAAGAGGACCTTAAAGGCTTACCTTGATTGGTTTGTAGTGGTCTTTTTTGATGACATCACGGTGTACTTGGTGTCTACAAAGGATCATACGATACACTTGATGATGTTCTTATATATACTCCTCGAGAATCAACTTTATGAGAATATCTTGATGCGTCACTTTAGGATATGAGAGTTCCATTTTCTAGGACATGTCATTTCAGAGGATTTTGTTGTAGTAGATCTAGAAAATATAGAGGTGGTAATTTCTTGGGAGCAACCCAATAACGTTACCGAGGTGAGGATTTTCCTTGTCTTGGTTGGGTACTATCATAGGATCATACCCGACTTTTCCGAAGTAGCAGCATCCATGACATCCTTGAGAGATAAGCGGAAACCAATTATGTGGACAAAGAACTGCCACGAGAGCTTTCAGAAACTCAGGAAGAGTTTGATGAGCGCTTCCATACTGATATTTCAAGAGGATGGTGTGATGTACATGGTGTTCTGTGATGTATTAGGAACTGAGATTGGTTCTATCCTAATGTTGGTGGAAATGGTGATTGCTTATGTTTTATGGTAGTTGTGACCACATGAGAAGAACTATGCAACACATGGTCTAGAGTTGGTGTCGGTTGTCTTCAAATTAAAGATTTGGTGACACTACCATATGGGAAAGTAGTTTATCATCTAATAAAACAACAAAAGCCTCATGTATATATTATCTCACAAGGATCATAACCTAAGAAGATGGGTTTGGATATAGTTCCTCATGTAATTGGACTTAGATATTTTATATACTCCTGGGACGGGGAACATGGTGGAATATTCTCTCAGCCGGAGATCGAGTTAACCATTACTGAATCAGGCCTCAGAGAAGTTGGCCCCACGTTAGATATTTTTCATGGATGGAGATGAATAAACATATCTTTAGTCTATGGTGGTTACCCTTCAACTAACAAAGTGAGCCACAGAGGCATAGATGGTAGTATAAGTTTTGAAACTACATGTGCCTAAATGTCCTCAGGGCATGCCCCTGATAGATATTCAGAAGGTGGGGAGTACATCATCCTTTTCAGATGATGCACAGTTGTATCGTTGATCTAACTGGTGGATCTGTTGAGAAAGTTCTACACATCCCCTTTGGTAGTACATCCATGTGAGATAAATATGTATGGGGACCTCCTACATCTGTTTTGGTGGTTAGGGATGAAGAATGCAGTTGCATAATTTGTCTCTAGATGCCTCACTTGTCAGAAAGTGAAGCCTGAGTAGTAGGTTTCAGTAGGTTTGATTCAAAGCATTAAGGCTCCATAGTGGAATTAGGATAGAACATCGATAGACTTAATGATAGTTTTACCACATATTTCTTGGGGTTATGGTACCATCAGGGTGATTATAGACAGACTCACCAAATCGGCCCACTTATTAAAGATTTGGGTAGAGGGTTAGGTAGAGGGCATGTGATGCTTCTATGTGTGGAAAATAGTTTGACTCCAAGGAGTCCCATCTGCGATAGTCTTAGATTGTGATACACGCTTTACATCCCGATTGTGGAAGGGATTGAAGGAGGAATTTGGGACTCATATGTGCTTGGGAACACCTTTCCACAGATAGATAGATGTTTAGATGAAGCAGACTATTCAGGTCCTAGAAGACATGCTATCTGCTTGCATACTCATTTTTTTCCACTGTTGGGAGGATCACCTACCACTATTGGAGTTGGCATAAAATAAAATCTATCACTCCACATTTAGTATGGCAATGTTCATGGATTTTTATGGGTGATCCTACAGATCACCACATTGTCGGACTAGACCTGGAGAGTCATTTCTCATGGGTCCAGAGTTGGTGGAGGCTACATTGGAGAAGGTGTAGGTATTTTAGGGGTAGATGAAGACTTCAAAAATCCATCCTAAGTCTTATGTTTATAGGTGATAGTTACCATTAGAGTTTGAGGAGGGAGACCATATGCTCCTTTGGGTCTCTACACAATGTGGTATATAGAGTTTTGGTTGGGGAAGCCAGTTATCATTGGGGTTCATCAGAAAATTTATGATACTACATAAATTGGTTGAGGTGGCATACCCCTTGCCTCTGGCTCTATAGTTAGAGCAGGGGCATGTTTTATTTGATGTAATCCAACTGAGGAAATATGTAAATTACCCTTAAAATATCATTGACAGGGGTGATATTTATTTTGAATATGAGAATACTTTTGAGGAGTACTCATTGGAGAATGAGGTTTGATGTGACATGATCATTCGTGGATGGTGGACTCCTCTGGTTCGAATTTGGTGGTAGCACCAGAATCTACATGAGATAACATGTTGGTGGGAGGATTAGATTAATGATAATTACCCCAATTTGTGTTTTGTTCCCTAATTCTATCTTTTGATGACGTAAATCACGAAGTTTGAGAGAATTTAATGTCCTGAAATTTCTATTTTCATTAAAAAAAATTATATAGGATTCTTTTAAAACCATGTGCTGAGACAACATGTAATTCTGAGGCTCGGGGGTCACATAATTAATGATTGAAATTTTTTTAGGTTTATTAAAAATAGAACACAATATTGGTTTCTCTATCTTTTAAATGTGTGATCAGATTTAAAATCGGAGACCACCATTGTGTTCAGAGTAGCATGTTTTTCTTATACAAAACCTATCCCCAATCGGCACAGGTCGACTGTGGAAAATCATTTTCAGGAATTTTAAAGAAAAATAATAATAAAAATAAAAATTTTATTTTTATTTATTTTTATTTTAAAATTTATTGATGACACAACAATAATTATTCTATTTTATTTCATAATGGAAGCAACGTGGTGAAGCTGTAATGGTGGAAAATTGCAATGCTGAAACAAATTTCTTCATTTAATAACTTGTCATGGATATGAGATCATATTCACAATCCCTGGAGGCTTTGGATAAAAAGAGAAGGAAAATTAATTGGAAAATACTATCATCAATTGACAACATATGGTGGAGGATCGATGATTATATTCTGAGAAGGCATTGGATGATTGGTGAATGATGAACATTGGACTGATGCTACATCAATGACCATTCCAATCCTCAAGGTAGGGGTTTTTTTCGGTGTGATTTTTCATTCCCATTTCTTATTTCCAATGACGAACATGGACCATCCTACCAATAGGTTGATCCACATTTCAATCATTATGTGGGAGGGTTAAAATGTGTGATGATTTTTGGAGATATATCTTCATAATTTTTAATACATTCTTCATAGTCCTTTTATAATTCCTCGACCCTAGTTGACAAGAGTCGGCACATTATTACATAACATTGGAATAATCACAAGAGATCAAGTATAAAGAAATCTATTAGTTTAATAGCCTTTGATGTAATAGATACATACATATTTTTTACATTAAAAAATGAAATAAAAAACATCATTGTGCCCCCTTTAACACACTCATATCCTTTGGCCAATCCCAACAGGTTAATCAAAATATACATCTTGACATCTTGGGAAAAATAAAACATAGAAAGGGGTGATCTCAAATTCTTAGTAAGGATAAAAATATTGCGGAAACTTTTATAAATAATCATAATCAATTAAGGAAATTTATAAGACAAATACACAAGCTTTTTAAATTTAAACTTCATCATAATATGGAAAATATAAATCAGATAACGCTATTTACTTATTTACATAGATATTCTACTAGTAGAATAATCACATGTAGTATCAATAGATAATTTTATAATGATGGAATGCATAATGTTCAACATCATAACCACATAGTCAGGTCCTAGTTCCAAGACTGCAAATAATATTTTTTCAAAGACTTGTGCTAAGACTCTATTTTACCCCTATTCACCAGATTTTCCTTTTAACCATGATAAATAAAATATTTAATAAAGTTACGATTCATAATGTCTAATAATAAAATTTTCCTATTTAAAAAATTTATACCTTATAATTAAAAATTTGTAATCCATTTTTCTAAATTTGAAACACATAAGTTTCATAAATTAAATTAAAATTAATTCATGTTTTCAAAACAAACTAGTGGGATTTTAAAAAGTAAAAATTATCAAAATATTGACATGTGTTTATGTACAATTTCAATGTGAAATTGTATCCAATGACCTAAATTATATTGAATAATAAAAATATAATCTAATGATATTTAAAACTATTAAATTGTATACTCAAAAAATAAAAATTATTTTTATTAAAAAGGTTGTTTTTAATTAAAATTTAGTGTTTTTCACTATTCATAAAAATATTAAAGTGATATTAAAAATACCAAAAATTCACCCTAAGCTAATTTTGATATTCTAAATCCAAAAATAAAGTCCATTCGAAATTTTTTTTATAAAATTTCAGAAAGTTTGTATTACTATTCATAACATCTATTTAAATGAATAGTTTGATTTGTTGTGGTGTGCTAGAAATCAGAGATGCGTACATCACAAGCTATTGTATTATTCAAGGTGAAACATATCGTGTAAGCTTGGGGTGTTACATTCTACCCTATTTCAAATAATTTTTCCCGCAAAATTTAAACTCAGAAACAAAAACTAGGTGTTTTACATTTCAAGACATCTTGGTTGAAATCCAACATTAGAAAAAGAGAAAATAAAACTACTAGTTTAAAATAAAGAATGATATTTATAAAAGTCACCCAATATAACCCATACTAGGTTTCCATGTATAAAAACATGAATATTTAAGAGAAAACAAAACATCATGTTCTGATGGAGAGTGATAGAAAACATGATCAGGAGAAATCTAACTACTAGAAAACAAAAAACTTGTGATGGGTCAAACAGTCTTTGATTACATAATAGGAAGATTAAACGAACAATGTTTTTGTTTTTAATTTATTTTTAATAATGTTGGGGAATTCATTTATGAGATTGAATAATAACATAAGGATATTTTCAAATAGATTTTCATCCTTTAATAAATTTCGACTGAAAACTCGTCTTTTCTCCAAACGGTGAGTATTCATGATGACTTGGTCACACCTGAAGCGCTAGAGTCAACTTATAGGAAGTCACATAAAATATAAAATATTAAAAATATATTTACCTAGTATTTATAAATTTACCACAACCGATATTATTAGTACCACATCAGATTGTCCCCGAAAAAGGATATTCCTTTATAGAAAGTAATGCTACTCTAAATCCCTAAAATTAAACAAGCAATACCCAATGATCAAAAAAGACCATTAAATAAAAAAATTTCCTTAAAATTCGTCCAAATAATCCATACTAATATTGAAACACAAAATTGAGAATGATTTTTTCACATAGTCTTCCATTATAAATCATAACATTTTTCTCCAAAAAACATCGACTGTTATTAATGTCACAAACTTAAAAGTAATTAACCTAATCACATATTCTCTATGATAGGTTATTCATTTCATTAAATAACCCAAATATCTATAATTACATAAAAATAACATATATTCATCCAAAATAAAAAAACATTATTACTCCTCAAATGAAATTCCAAAGTGTTATATTTTTTATAGGCATATAATGTTCCCAAAAGAGCGAACATCTTCCAAATCAACATTTATCACATAATCATCAAATCATTTTCCTATACTATGTATATCCATTTGACAAATCATAAGTTCCAAGAATCTATATATTCATTATCCATAAAGTCATTTAACTAAAAACAATTAGTCATACTAACCAGGGACTTCACGCAGTCTAGTGGTAGACGATATTCATAGTCGCACTTTGTTTGGGGGTTCGATTCCCACAGATTTTTCCAACACGACTGGTTGTCATATGGTATCTGTGTTGTCCTTTTTCAACAACTATATAATTTAATAACATTCTCAAAAATGAGATAAGTTTCCTATAAAATAAACATAAAATATTTTAACCACAAATGTTATCTCATATCTCGCATTTTCATCCCAAAAAGTAATAACCTATAATTGAATAAAATTAAAGGATCATAAAATACCAAATATATCTTTATAACTATATCCACAAAATAACAAGATAATTCTTCCTCAAATTTCATTTTCACATAACAAACTGTAGGGTTACATATACAAGGGAAAATTATTCCAAAGAAATCCCATAAAAAAGATAATTAATACTTTTAAACATTTCTCCATCCTTTTATTTCCACATAGGTTCTTCCTTAACATAGAGGTTATTCAATTGAATAGGGAATTGGGTCAAGTAATTCCCATGTACCATAAATTTATGGAAAATGACTAAAAATGGCTTCTTATGATCATTTTTATTTTCTTCCATAGTACTCTTCATCTTTTCTCGGCAATTAATTACTTTATGACCTTCTTTCCCGCACATAAATAATTTATTTGTCCCACAAAGACACTTTCCCATCCTTCCACATTTTCTTTTATGATGGGAAGTGAGCTTTCTTTTCACCATTGTCCCCACTGGTGGATCTCTTATTATTCTCCACCTTTCTGTTCTTTGTTGAGTTATGGATTTGGTTAATGTATATACTGTTGATCATATTTTTTGAAAATTTATCTGTCATGAACATGATATATTTTATGCCTATCAACATTACATTTAATTTCTAGTTTCCTCTACTGTACCCACCGTGTACATCATGTTCAATGTTACTATTAATTCCATGGAATCCATCCATTGACTAAAACGAGAATGCATAGTGTGAGTAACAATAGTCATAAAATCATTTAGAGAATATCATGACACCTTATGTTCAGTCTAAAACACCTTAGGATTAACCAAGGTTATTTATTCTCATCTTATATTAAAATCCTTCAAATGGGTTTGTAAATAAAATGTGAATTATCTTAAGCATATCCCATGAGAGTGTCAAACCAGGTGCACAGTAAGTCTTGTTGTCATGTACCAGGATACCCCGAGTCATTCCCGAAACTCTTTGTCAAAGTTTTCACACCTAGGTATATCTATAGTAGAATCATGTCCACTTGTTGTATCCAGACAGGGATGTATTGATTATAAAACTCACAAAATCTCTTCTTTAAAAAAACTTAGGATATTCTTGTATACTATTCCTCAATGTCTATCTTAGGGTAATGTTCTCTAATCAATGTTTTATTAAATCTAGTTTCCATGGTCTGTAATAAAATTCCTCTAATTCCAACTATAATGCTCCAACACCAGTTATCCAAAGTTAGTGCATTATTAAATAACATTGGAATGGTTACAAGAGATGCAATCTCGAAAGACTGATTATTTTAGTATTCTTTGATGTACTAGATACATACATAAATTTTACATTACATCATGATATAAAAAACCAACATTGTCTCCTCTTTGAACACAATCATATCCATTTTCCTATCCCTGTAGATTAATCATAATATACAACTTCATATCCTGGGAAAAAATAAAACATATAAAGAGGTGATCTCAGATGCTCAGTAAGGATAAAAATATAATGAAAACTTTCATAAATAAGTATAGACATTTAATACAATGTATAAAACCAAAACAAAAGGATTTTAAACTTAAAATTCAGCATAATGTGGAAAATATAAATCAAATGATGCCATTTAATTATTCACATTGATATTCTACTATTTGAATAACGACAAGTAATATCAATACCTAATTTTATATTGATGGAAGGCCTAATTATGGACATCATAACCACATTTATAAGCCCTCTTGTAAAGATTACAAATAAAATTTTGTCGAGACCTTATGCCAAGATAATATTTGGTCTCATGAGACCTACTGATGCATCATGGAGCTATATCAGGCTCCACCCTTCACTTATTAAGTCTAATGCATTCCTAATATAAAAATGTTGAAACATATTATAGGCATTTATATTAAAACTAACATACGAAATGTAAATACTCTAACCATTTACCATTAATGTTATAAAAATAACCCATCCCGAGTCAAACATATCACAAAAAAATCAGTACAATATTGGAGATGGTATCATAATAAATCAACTTCTAACAAGTGTAAAATCTATCTAAGGATATTGACATAATTGAAATCAAAACTATTTGAGAGAAATATCTCTTTCTATTTTGAAATCATTTAAAAGTAACCTAATTATAAAATAGTATAATTATTTTGAAAATATTCTTATAAGCTTGTAAGGGAAGCTTAGAAGGTGTTATATTGGTAGAAAATAGTCACACCCTCCATAAGTAAAAAAACATTCTTTCCATAATATTTTGAAAAGTCCATAATGTACTTTTTAGTAAAGTGATTGAAATATTATATTGAAAACATTTTATAAAAGTCAAAAAAAGGTATAAATGACTTTAACACATAGTCTAGGAAATAGTAAAAATGTGTGGAAATACATTTTTAAGAATCACGGATGAGGATGATAAAGAGGTCCTAGTAGATACTCACATATAAACAACTCAAATGATAAAGAGATTGTAAAATTAACCCTTACATGTCACATTGACCTAAAGATTTCATGGATGTCATCAAAACATTCGAATTATTTTTATTTTAATATTTATAATATTATTTATAAGGAAAATACTTCTTTATTATTGTGTCGTAATTAAAAATATTTATTTAATGTCTAAAAATTATAAATAAAATACCTTGATATAGGAAATATTATTACCTTTCTGATAAATATTTATAATCTAAAATTAGGGATAACAAATATAGTTTCTGCTTCTCTCTCTAGGGATTCTCCCTTTCCTGCTTGATATTTCTTCCACAAGTATTGATCGACTCTCAACAATGGCAGGATTTGATCCTGATTGGGAGATCGCCCCTGAAGCTTCAAAGCTCGGGCCGGATATTCCCCTAGCTAAAACACCGAGGGAGATCTCCTTTCTCAAAGCACTTAAGGGATTTGATTGTTGCAACCCTGTAACGACGAAGATTTTACTCTGTAGGAAGCTTGATGATGGATGATTTGTGGTCGATGCTGATCCTGATGCTCTTCAGCAACGCACGTAGCTCTGTAAATTTTTTCTCTTGGGTCGCATCTCATACATTAAAGGAGACAAGCCATGGTTGAACCCGGAACTGAAGATGAGAATATCTCATATTTCTGGGATAAATTATGGGAAAATGATCCCTCTTGGAAAAGGATATTTTCACATGCATCTAAAATCCCAATCTGAGCTCGATCGTGTATGGAGATATGGAAATATGCAGCTCAAGACGGGTGTTATTCACATCTCGGACTGAGATTACACCTTCAACCCGAACACTGCAAAGAAAACTATGGTCCAGATATTGGTGCGGCTCCATGGGATCAACTGGTATTTAAGGCTCCCAAAAATCCTCAATGACATTGCCTATTGTATAGGTACACCACTCAAAATCGACCCTCATACACTTAATACTGATCTCAAAATCAATATGAGGGTGATGAATGAGGTCGACATATCCTCCAAGCACCCAAAAATAATCATCTTCAGTGCGAAAGAATTCAAGACTGAGGTTCAAGTTGAATGTGAACAAATGACAGACTTTTGCGAATGCTATAAAATCGTGGAACACTTGATTATGAAATGTTGGGTAGTAAAGATCCAGGTTGCTCTTACATATGAAGATAGATGTGCTAATGGAAAATGGAAAAATAAAACTAAATACACTACCTCTAGAAAACCTGAACCTACAAAAAAAACATCGGATGTCTAGGTGAAGCGACTGATCTTTCCGGGTGAGACCTCAGGTACAACCTAGGCTGATCAAGTGTAAGAGGAGGAAAATGTGATTGTTGAACTAAGAATGTTGGAAGGCATTGAGAATTCAGTTCTGGATATCTTGCATCATCCTCTCCTTGAGGAATATCATACTGAACCGATGGCCTCTGATGTATAGTTGCATCCTCCTCTTGCTGTTATCTCTGAACAAGTCCCCATGCCAATGGCCTCAGTGTCAATAGATACTCCTCTTGCACCGCGGGGTGAGAATGATTATCGTGCTGCTGATCAGCAAGTGGCTCTTTCTCTTGCTCGAGAAATCCAGGGGAAAATTAGGTTTAATTTCTCCAAAAGCTTCAAATACACCAAATAATCGTCACAAGACACTGTGCACAAAACCGAATACTGATTCATCCACTTCCATCACATTGAACCAAAATTTGAATGGACCAAAGTCAAAAATCTCTCCCAATGAATCTGCTAAGGCAATGGGAAAACAACTCTCACATGTTCAACCTGTTTCACCCCAAAACAGGGGCTGTTTATTGGAAGTGGAGGGTGATTCTGTTATCAAAAACTCTATCCATAAATCCCCAAATTTATAAAACCTTGATTATTACCAAATGATACTAAAAACATGTCTGATCCTTGTATGAGTAAGAAAGTACATAAGACTCACCCTACCTCCTCCTCAAATCCTAGAATATCAAGGAGGAACGAAGGCTCGAGTGGATCTATGATGAAAAATGGTAACTCTGGATCAAAACACATATCTTAATGGATTCTGTTTTATGGAAGTGTTAAGGAATAGCTAACACATATACGCTATCTGTCCTGAAAATGATTTTGATTAAACCTAATTTTTTTTATATTTCTGAACCTAATATTAATTCCCCCTTGAATTTTAGGCATCTATCTTCTATTGGTTATAATTTCCTTGATGCTTGCAAGAATGAAAATGTTGTTGACTCCCTTTGGGTCTTTTTCCAATCCTCTCTTAGAGATGTTGTTGTTTACAATATTTCCAATAAAATGATTACTTGTCATTTTTGTTACAACAATCAACACTGCTTATAGACCATGGTTTATGCCATGAATAGATACTAGGATCGTCGACCCATCTGGAAAGACCACTCGACCTTAGCTGGCTCTATCCAGGAGACCTGGCTAATTATTGGTGACTGTAATGCCATTCTCTCTCCCAGTGAGAAGATCGGTCCTCCTCACTCTCCAATCTCTTCTAGAGAGTTTAGAACTTCAGTTGAAATCTGTAATCTAATTGATATCAACCTCTTAGGGTCTAAATTCACCTGGAACATGAGACACATCAACAAAATGGTTGCTAGTAAACTTGATAGGTCTTTGTTAAAATGTAAGCCTTGGATGTCTGGGACACAATTTCAAGCTTCACATTACCTAGAAGGAACTAGGACCACCACCCCATCATTGTTAGTATCCTATCATAAAAATAAAAACTCAGTATTCCTTCCAAATTTAACAATTCTTGGTCTACGAACATGGAATTATCTCAACTCAAACAAAATGGCTGGATATCTATGAATCAGCACTCTGATGATTTTTCTTGTGTCACTAAGCTAAAGAACCTCAAGAACTTTCTTATGGGTTTGTGTAAGGATAAACATTACCAAATAGAAGTCGAGATTTCCTCTCTTGAATCCGAACTCAATAAAATTCAAAACAGCTCAACTCGTGATGATTTTGCCTCTGATCCCCAGAATGAGCTCAACATCTCCTTTAAACTCAACTCTCTTCTTATCCACAATGAAAAACATGCGTAAACAGACCTTCAAAACCAAATGGCTATCTGATGGTGATAGGAACACAATATTTTACAATTCTCTTTAGAGATTTAGGAAAACATGCCACCATTTATCCTTTCTTAAAGATAATGACACTCTTTTTGAATCTGAGGAAACTATATCCAAACACGTGGTCTCAAAATTTCACAACACTTTCAATGGACCTAATACAAATAAAGATCTCATTCCTGAGATTATTCCAAATATTATCATTGATCAGGATAACAACTTCCTTTTAGGTACCCCACTGGACCATGAAATATAGGATATTATCTTCAGCCTTAACCCTAATAGCACCAGTGGGCCTGATGGATTAATAATGGTTTCTTTCAACATCATTGAGAGGTATTTCACATGGATTTTTGAAAACTGTTTCGACACTTCTTCACTTATGGTGTTCTTCAATATGGCCTTAATGCCCAATTCCCAACTCTTATCATTAAAGTGGATAATTCCTCTGATCTACACCTCTTTCATCCCATTTCTCTCATTGACTCTCTTTATAAAATTATTTCTAAACTCATTGTCGATAGTCTTTCTTCCCTATATAACAAGATCATTTCCTGGAATCAATCTAGGTTCATAAAGGGTAGATCCATTGAATATTTCATTTGCACTTCCTTAGAATGCATTAACTCATTAAATAAAAAGTCTAAAGGAGGGAATATCGTAGTCAAACATGATATTAAAAAATCCTTTGATACCATTGATTGTAACTTTTTTTTCAACATACTTAAGGATTTTGTATTCAATGAAACCTTTATTGGCAGGATAAATTACCTCTTCAAATCCACTTTTATTTCCATCCTCATTAATGGCTCTCCTAAGGGAAACATAAAATGCTCAAAAGGTGTGCGGCAAGGTGACACACTTTTTTGCGATCCTCTTTTCCATTACGGAATATTGCCACAGTAGGTATATATCCTCTCTTGTTCACCAAAACGGGCTCAAAACCATTCAGGCTTCCATATATCTTACTGTCCCGACCCACCTCCTATATGCTGACGACATCATTCTGTTCTATAATGTGGGTAGAAAAAATATTCATAATCATAAAAAGGCCATGTATCACTATGAAGAGGTCTTTGGATAATCAGTTAGCTGGAATAAATCCTCTATATATTTTGGAAAATCCTTTCCCCCTTCATGAAAAGGTTTTATCATTGAAAGTATTGGAATCAAAGAGGGATCCATCCCTTTTACCAACCTTGGAGTTCCGCTCTTCTAAGGTATGCCTAAACCTATGTACTTTAATATGGTCATGGATCAATTGACTGAACAACTTACATCTTGGAAAGGGAAATCCCTTTCCATGGATGGCGGGATCTGTCTTGTGAAATCCACTATTATCTCCAAAATGTATTAGCGCATGTTAATTTACAAATGGCCCAATAGTCTCATCAAAAAAGTTAAAGGATACATTAATTTTTTTGGACTAGTAGCATTATTGAAAGAAATATCATTATTGTCCCTTGGTTTACATGTTGCAAACCCATTGAAAAAGGTTGTCTTGGCATTAAAAATATTAAATTTTTTAGTGAGGATCTTCAAGATAATCTCACTTCGAGCTTGATCAATAAAAAATCTGACTCCATAACCTTCCTTCACAAAAAGTTCCTGAAAAAACATAAAAAAGGGAAATCTAGTTACCTCAAATCCTCCCTCTGGCCATCCATTCATAATTTATTTGCTTACATCATGCATTAATCAAGATGGATGGTTAGTTCAGATTCCAATATAAACTCTTAGCTTGATAACTGGATGGGTACTCCCCTCATCTCCATTCATTCTCTAGAAAACTCTCCAAATAACACAAATCTAACCATAATTCAGTTTATTCACTATAGTACAACCATTATCCCTGATCACATTATGACAATTGTGGAGAATTATCCCTTTATAAATGAGGATGATCTCTTTACTTGGGAGCCAGCTCACAATGGTATTTTGGACTCCAAAAACTTCTACCATCATTGTTTCAATAATTTTGACCCCATTCTCTCATGGTTGATGTTTTTTGGAAAGCCTTGGATTAAACCTTCAAGGCTTAACCTTGTCTGGCGCATTGCGCACAATCGCATTCCTAAAGAGGTTTGTCTGTAGTCCTTTTTTGTTCAGATATGCTCTAAATGTAAATTATGTCATCAACACAGGGAAGACACTAACCACCTTTTCTTAACTTGTTCTATAGCCTCTGCTCTTTAGAATTATGTTACTGACATTTTTTACTGAATATGGTTTTCTGATGACTCTATTTACTCCCAACTAAAACATTGTGTGGAACTAGACACCTCTTGGCAGATTACAAACCTTTTCCTAGCCATGATTGATGATCTCCTACATGTGATCTATTTTGATAGAAAAACAACTATTCACAATAGTTACTCATTTAATCTGAATGTAGGTGAGATGAGGATCATTATTACCATCCGGGAAACAACCCTCCTTCAGAAAGGACAATGTGGTAGCTCGGTTGGGGGATTTATGATTCTCCAACGTCTCAACCTTGATGGCAGTTACACCAATCCGAAAATATTTATTGAGGTGTATTGGCAAGCTCCGACTCTGGGATGTGTCAAGATCAATGTTGATGGAGCATCCAGAGGAAATCCAGGCCCTGCGGGCTAGGGGGCCATTTTCAGAGATTACCTTTGTTGTTTTCATAGATGATTCTTTGAAAGCTGTGGCACTCCCTCTGCCCTTGAAGCTGAAATGATGTTGGTGATCCAGGCCATTTCTTTTGTTAAGATAAAATGATGGAACATCATCTGGATAAAGAGTGACTCCACCACCATTGTGCATGCTATTTGGAATGGAGTGATTCACCTTGCATGGCCTCTCACTGCCCAATGGATGAAGAACCTCAATTACCTTCTTGAAATTAGATACATTTCCACCCATACATATTGAGAAGCAAACACGGTTGTGGATGGCCTTTCCAACAAAGGACTCAACCAAGCCATGACATGGAGTGATTCTTTGCCTTCTGATCTTCTTCCCCATTTTGTTAGAGATTGTAATAAGATACCATCTTTCTGTCTCGTGTAACGTTTCTCTCTCTTTTCTTTCTTAATAAAATTTTTTCATGTCCATTTAAAAAAATAGTCTAAAATATCACATATAATAACCGTTATAAAAAAATTTTACTAAAAGATATATGTTTATGTTAAATTTTACTTAACATTAATTTAATTTTTATAAAGTTTCATTTTCACATACAAGTGGCTCCATGGGGTCCAAAAATCTACCCAAAGATGCCCATGGGCAGACATGCCTCATCCAATAGGGTTAGGGCACATGTTAGGGTAATTTAATATTATTATACTATTATTTATTACCATCATTTACCGGAATTATCCTTTAACGAAGGTAAAAATAATATTTACTAAAATTACAATTAATAATGTATAAATATAAAAGATACCTATTTAAAAAATTTTAACCTTTTGATTCCAAATATTGATTCCAATTTTCAAAATTCAAAACAAAGAAGTTGAAGAAATTAATTTAAAATTAATTCCCATTGTCAAAACCAAAAAGTGGGTTTTTTAAAAATAAATATCATCAAAATATAGACATGTGTTTCTGTAAAATTTAAATGTGAAATTACATCAAATGACTTACATTATATTAAATGATAAAAATTTAATCTAATGAAACATTGAAAGTACTCAAATGTATAATCTAACAATAGAAATTATTTCAATTAAAAAATATGTTTTTAATTAAAATTTAGAATTGTTTACTATTTATCAAAATATGAAAGTTATCATAAAAATATCAAAAAATCACCCTAAGATAATTTTGATATTCCAAATCCAATATTGAAATCCATTCTAAAAAATATAATTTATAAAATTTCAAAAAGTGGGTATTATTATTCATGGATGCTTTTTAAATGGCTAGTTTGATAGGTCGTGGTGTGCTAGAACTCAAAAATGTGTACATCACGGGCTATTGCATTATTAAATGATAAAAATATCAGGGAATCTTGGGTTGTTACACATTCTAACAAGAATGAACTCTGTAAAACACAAAAAAAAAGGCTTGGATCCATTTTAAAGGGTGTTCTTTTTTTTTATTTCCTATCCATGTTCTTGGATTATTCACTAACGGACCCCTGTGGACATGTTGGGTTTTTTCGAGAGATTATGAATGCGAACAAAACCTAGGATTAAAAAGAATATGGTTCAAAGTCCATAATAGTTGACTTCATTGCCCAAGGATCACGGTGCACCTTTTGTTTTGAAAAAAGGACAACCATAGCGATGGTAGCGGCCCACAGCCATAACGGTTCTAGCTCGTGTCTGCAAAGGTGGCGAACCGAGTCCACGATAGTGGTGGCCCGCAACAATTCCATCAAGGCCACCATGTGGCGGGCTGCGAGATTGTGGCTGGCTATGTAGGGGCCCACAGGGAAGCTGCCCTAAGCAGAAATGAGGGCTGCAGTGGAGTGGATAGGCAACGCGGGCTCCTGCCACATCATACACTGTGACCCGATGTCTTGCGGACCACGTGAGGGAGGTGTGGTTGGCTCATCAACAAGTTGCATGAAGTGGAGGGGACACGACAGCCAACACGTCCCATGTGGAGCCAATCGGCCCATTCCAACTAGCCAGGTTAAAGAAATCGGTCTTCCACAGCAGCAGAGTAGTCCGGGTCCAGTAGGTCCTATCGAGTCGGTTTTCACCGGCCCCTTTTAGTTAAACACCCATAACACTCAAACCATATGTTTCATTTATGATCTGATTGTGGTGTTGGGACCCTCACAATGAGATGGTCCTTTTGAGATACTCTATGTGAGTTTATATTTAGTATAGAATATGTCTTATTGGATCAAGGAGTAGGTGCTCCCAGGCAAGTGTGGTAAGGGTGGAAAATTATGGCTGGCTACGACGTAGACTATTTTTTTTACCTAGAATGTGTATCTTACAAAGATTTTGTGTCTTACCTAGACTGTGTGTCCTACATAGAAACTGTTTCTTACCTAGACTATGCACCTTACTTAGACAATTTGTCTTTCCTATAATGATTTTAAACTCCCCAATCTCACACGAGCATGTGTCCTCTAGTCTTTAAAGACACTTCGTCTGTCATTGAAACTCCGTTTGTTACCCACACTCCATGTGTTACATAAACTCTATGTTTTTCTACATCAGCTATTGTGGATCTTAAGAAGATCATTTTTATGTACCATAGACCTATACATGGTGTGAGATGACTCTAGTGACACTCTTGATTATACTTCCTATAGTATACACTTAATGTACCAATTTGATAGTCTACTAGGTGTACGCATTTGTAATTTCTGTATGGGTTAAGATCCCTCCTATGTATTGATTTACTCACACCTGCATGGGATTTGCCTACACATGTCATGTCTTGCACAAACATTCGGCAACTTTTACTGAGTCCTTGGTGGAACGGAAAAAGGGGTGATTCACGGTGACCTGACGGACATGGTACACTTTAGCTACTTTAAATCATCTGACTGTACCTACCCTTGAAGTAGGGGTTTCTTTTGATGAGACCCTAGAACTTGTACTTTTCATTTTTAGTTTGGGTTGTATTATGGCCCTTTTTTTAGTTTTTGACCTTAATATGATTGGGAGTCCTTAATGGTTTGTATCTATGTTTAGTTAGTGTTTTCTGATTCAGATTTCTCATAAATGGGTGTCAGTGTGTGTGTATATGTACTAGAGAAAATGAATCCCACTTGTGGGATATTCGTACTTGGTGATAGTTTCCTACCCTTGGCCTATGAGAGGCGGGTTTGGGGTATTCATGACATGGGTCTGGGGGATGGGTAATGACAATTAATTTTGGTTACTTTCTGCTACGCATTTTCTATACATAATCCTATTTTCCTATGTTTTTTTAAAACACATATGGAATTTGTGGAATCCTAAATTTTTCATGAACTATTAATTAACTAAAATTGATATTTTCTAAACAATTTTCCTCCTCGTCAACTTCTCTTTATTTTTCATACCTCCAACCATGATAAAGATAATCCTAATGAGATTTTTCCTACCATTAGAAATTTTTTTGTAATGGTATTTTAATTTTATTATGTTCGAATAAATGAGATAAAAGGATGGAATAAGTGGAAAACAATTAAATGGGAAAGTGAAAAATGAGTTAGGTGGAAGGATGTGAGGATGTGAGGAGTGGTAGTTGATACTTTTTATTTTATATAAAAATTGTATACTTTTTCTTTTTCATCTCCTGGTACATTCTTAAATAAAATTTATTTCATTAGGATTTATATATATATTTCACTATCCAACATGGTATTATATGTTCTGATGCCAATAAATTAATTCTTATAATAACAATTAATGATCATATCATAGTAGACTAAAAATATTTACTAAACATTACATATCATCAAAACCTTTTAAAGTATCGTATTCATACAAAATCATGTTCATGGAAAATACTAGAAATAATGTTCAAACATATATAATTTAAATCTCTACATACAAATCAATTATTTAGGATTAATTAAAAAATAATATTAGGTTATTTCAAAATATATTCTAATGGATTAACAATATATAAGATCATAAATTCTATCTAATTTTATTCTATCTAACACTTCATCTTTAAATTCCTTTCTAATATTTTATATAAAGTGTGGAATCATTAATTATTATTTTTGAAAAACCATCTTCTACAGTCTTTATAGTCATTCAAGTTTAAATCCATGAGTGTCTATTTAATCACAATTTTCATTTATTTTATTATTTGGAATCTTTTTTATCCAAACATGAACGAATAATAAACATTTTCTTATTTGTTCTTAAATTATCTTTTGTAGTGGGAGTATTAACTCCTAAAAATTTAATAGTACTCCAAATTATTCATTGAGGGAGAAAAAATCATTTTTTTCATTTGGGTATTTTTTATTTTCTATCAATAATTTCTTGGATAATAAAGGGGGATATAAAATCCCATTTTTATATATTAGTGATTATTATACCATGATTTCACGATACATCTTAATGGGGTGGGGTCAATTAGGGTGTCTTCTAATTTTCTTCTTCAGTATTAAATTCACTAGATATTTTCATTCTGTTGGAAAACACACCATGAATATTTCATGTTCGTTACACACATGAAATGAAATAATGCATTATGTGAAAGGATAATGAACAGAAATATTTTATTTGGTTATCTAGTAATGGGATATATTCAAGAAGCACATATCATCAAAGTGTTGATATTACAATTAACTACAACTTTAATAGTATGTGATTATTATCTCCAAGAAGATCTCACTACTCATCCATTGTTTATAGCATCTTCTTCTCTTACACTCATTATATTTAAGAGGGTTACAAAGATGTTATTGATATGTTGGTAAAAAACATGACTTCTTTAATGATTTTCAAACAAAACAAAAAAGGGTATTATACAAGTTTCTATGTTTCTTAATTTTGATATTTCCACAATGATATACACAATAGTTCTTTATTTCATGATTTATATTCATTATAATAAATATTTATCGCAAATTATCGATCAATATCATATATTACATAATATATTATTTTGAAATTGTATTTCAATATTTTCTATGGTTCCCCTCCCATTTCCCTAAGTGATCCTATATTTATCTGATATCTAGATACTCTATATTTATAATGTTTTTAAATAATAAATTCAAAATTACGACATTAATTGGCTTCGAACAAATTCATATATAATCCAAAAAAAATATTGATTCTGAGTTGGTCGTCATAAAAAATTATATGAATACTTATTTGTGGACAAAAACCATCCTAATATTAAAGATACCGTCATATTATTGATTTTATTTTAATTCTTTCAAAACTAGAATAACCTATGGATTTGTATCATGAAAAAATTGTTTATCTTTTAGTATCATTTAAATGAAATATAGGATATACAATGACTAATCAATAATTATTTGTACATTTGAAAAAGTAAGAAACTACGAGCTTCCACTTCATGGAATTATATGAATTTAATGTTATGTTTTCATGGTGAGATTACTTCACATGGAATGGCATGGTATTCCATTCATGACATGAGAACATTAAGTCTAGAGACAATAAAATCTTCTCAAATTTACTTTACGATATGGAATAACATCCAAAGTGAACCCATCATATTTCTAGAACCATTAATGTTGATTTAGACTTATTTTATTATATTTAATAACATCAAAACTATGTAGAAAATTTAATTTTTAATGTTGAACTATGATTTTATTACAGATTTATTTATTTCTAGTGGGTTTGAGAATAAATTTTTATTCTAAAAATTTTATATTTGAAATTGGTGTTTTGGGGTTAATATTTATTAAAGATTATTTGTATTAATTTATTATGTTATAAGAAAAAATTGTATATATATATATATATTATATACTAGACATTATTTATTCTAGAAAACTCTTTTATATTAATTTAGTTTGTTTGTGAAGACCCATTCCTTAAAAATTACATATTGATGATTTATCCTATCTATGAACTCCAAAGTATGATTATCAAAAATCAAGTCTAATTTTTAATTCATTTATTTTATCTATGATTACTCCTATATTTTTATTCAAATTTGGTTTATTATATCTCGGATAATAAATTTGTGTGATCCATTATCCTCATCCATCAAGAATGTGGTGGACCTTATTTGTCTCCATTAATATTTTTCTAATAAACTGGAACTCTTTCTTCTTGGTTGAATCATAGGATGAATCACAGTCTTGTTGTTCTCTTCCACGAATTAAATTTCATAATCACCATTGGATTGATGAATTTTAGATTATCCCTAATATAAATTTTTCTCTTCATCTTCTAAACACACTTCTCTAAAAAATTTGAGAATGTTTTCTTGAAATATTCTCAATAACCATTTCATTAATGATTTCAAAAAAATTAATTGATATTTTGTAAAAACATTTAGGGGTTACTCATTGATCAGTATCTCAAATGAATTCCTTCTTTTAGACAATCATATTTTTTCATGATTTTGTTTCTTATTTGGAATGAATATTTTTCCTAAAAACACTCTATGATTCTTCAAATGTGGGTTTCTCCCATTCCATATATCATTTAGTGACTTATCTACTTCTAAACTAAGTAATAAAAAAATTTATGTTTATATCAAAACTTTCATTAATTCATCCCAATAGTATAGAGTTATGATACATTCAATCAGGAATGTATTTTTATGATGTCTAACATATGGTTTCTTCTTTCAAGAAGACAATTATTTTGGAGAATTCTCTACAAATATACTTTATGTTTAATACCGTGTTTTTATTGATAATATTCAACCTCATAAGATCTATAATATATTAAATTATATGATATTATAAAATTATAGGGTATTCTAGATTCATTTTATTCTCATATTTAAATCCATTTTATACAATCCAATGCTTCTATATGTGATCTCATAAACATGGAACATCCCATCCTGAAAAAATCATAAATAAATTAAATAATATAACTCTCTACATAGGTTCAATTTTGCTTAATTAGATTACACACATTAATATGATCTAGATTATGAATCCCTTATTCTATCCTCTTCTTTGTTGGATTACGATTTTAGACCTTTATTTTTAAATGAATGAATAAAAATCACGTCATTATATCTATATAAATTGTTAATATCCACTACATATCTAAAACAAGACATATTCTATATAATATATTAATTAACATGGCCTAACCATTGATACTACATAGTATTTTCTTCAAACACTATTAAGATTCAAGTATTTTCCATTCTATTCACCTAATATGGAAATCAAAAAATTCTCAAAAAATTCATAAATTAATGTATATACATCACTTTAATCTGAAATCCTTTCCAACTAAATTTGAATCTAAGGTGAAAAGATGAATAACTATTAATAAATTGGGATAAAATCCATCAAAAAATAGTATATGCATATTTTTTAATTCATCACAAAAAAATTAGGTTTAGAAATATACATTAATATTCAATTATCCCTCATTTCCAAATCATGTTGTTCTATAAAATCACATATTCCCATTCTTCAAAAGATTCATATAATAAATCATATGAGATGAGCAACAACTATCCAAAATCATGGTGAAAAAATTATTTGATTCTTTTGAGGTAATTTTAGCCAAATTTTCCATCCTGATATTAGTTCATTACTTTCATGATATTACTGAATAATATGATACTTCTTTTCTCTTCTAATTACCTTCAGTATATGTAATTAGAATGAATATTTCTAATTCAAGAGGGTAAGACAAGTTCATCTTTGATACTAAATCAAATAGACATACAATGATTCTACCTTTTCTTTCTAATGAATGAATTTATATTTTATTTTATTAATATAATACTTTATCATAAATGCTTAGGAAATTAAAGAAAATATGGAAATAATATCTATTCTAATATAAAGGATATGTTCCAACATTAATTATTTTTTCTTCAATATCTTATCCTCTAATATTTCATTCAATTTCACCATCATAAGAAATAGTGTTTCAAAAAAACTGAAATTTCTAAAATATAAATACACTACTATTTTAAAAATTATATAAAAAATAATATTGAATAACTTTTTTATTATTGTTCTGTTCTCAGTGGTTTAGAATTTTATCCTTCTCGTACTTCAATGTCCTCTTCATATTTATTGACTTAGTGTTTGATGTTTCACCATTATAACCTCGTACATTTTTACACCTTGAATTGAATCTTTGAGTACAATCAAATTGCATTTAGTATTTTGTTTCAAGATGTACTCGTTCTTTATAATCATTATTTTATAATTTCCCAAACTATATCTTTTTCTCCAAATAATCTATTTTAATTTCTGACTCATCCTTATTTATAAAAAAACTTAATCTTCCAGTGTATCAATTTTAGTAATAATTCTTTCTAAAATCATATTATATTCCTCAATGATCATGGTTTCATCCCCATTCATCAAATATGTAATTCATATAATCCTTATATATCACATGATTCCACTCAAATTATTGTATAAATTTTAAAAAATAACGTTTTCATCAATTTTATCAACATAATATAAATACACCATAAAAAATTTTATTTTCATGTAATTATTTATTTTAATATCAAGCTCCTCATAAACCACTTATAACATAACATCATGTTTTATAGAAAACTCTAGTAGACCATTTTCAACTCTTTTAGTTTTAGATAAGCCCACTAATGGTATCATTACATCTTTGATATATGAAATACATTTAATCACAATATTTTCCAATAGGCCATACTCTAAATATTCTTCCTCTCTATTTACCAAGACCTCCCACTGAAGAACCATGTCTCTATAGATTTCTATGTTAAATTTTAGTCTAGGGGGAACATAATAGTATATTTAAGTGATAATTCATACTCACCTCCCTCTTCATCATATTAATTTTGACACCTAGTATTTATGTGTCTAAACACTCTTAAAATAATAAGTTAATGTAACGTTCCCTATATTATTTTGTTACCACTTTTAATTTTCATTATAATTATAAATAATAGTTATTCATTAACATCACTATAATTTTTATCCTCTATAAATTTCATTTTCACTTCTAAATTGAATACAATTTCTGTCGAATAATAATCTAATGGGATCACCAGTTTCTCTCACATTTCATTAGTGACTCGCTTATTTTGTATGTAATCAATGGATACATCTCCAAGGTAAATTCACAAAAGAGAATAATACTTTTGGTGATACAAAAGTAAAATTCTTCATATAAATTACATTATCATAATATAGTTGATGACATCAGGTTTGAGTCCTTTTATTTCACCAATATCTTTTGTGAGATAATTGAATAATCTATAAAAAGTCTTACATTGACTCATTTCTAGATCTTCAAATATATTTTCCCAAATTAATAGTTTTACATCATTGTAATTTTTATCTCTATCAAAGACGTTATAATGTTTATTTGAAACTTATATTTCTATGGTATAATATAAAACCTTCATATATATATTTCATTATACCAAACAATCGATGGTAGATTTTTTTGTTATTCTATAATTATTCAATTACATGTAATCTTATTTCATCAATGAAGTTTTGATGTCTCACTAACATGAATTATATGAGCTGTTCGCAAGTAAATATAAATAATATGATATAATAGATGTAATATCATCTATATTTTTCAAATTCTATAGATTCACCATAAAATAATTTTATTCTAATAGATTTACAATATTATCCCCGATAACTGATTTTCCCTCAAAATATTCAATAAATAACCATTAGACCTTACACTACTTATTGATTCTTCCGGTCTCGAAAAATCATAAGTACGGGGAAGAGGGGTAAATTAAGGTTCCTTAAAATTTTTATTTGAAATTTCAATAACTAGAAATTTTCTTCATGTTGGAAAATACACATTAAATATATTTTCATCTTTACACACATCAAATGATATAATTTTATAATTTACAAAGCATGAACCCAATGATTTTACTTTGTTATCACATATAAATAGACATCCAAGGATAATATATAAATAGTTTTTTAACAATCCAACTAACCAATACATTACAATTATGTGATTATCTTATTTAAGACGATGTCAGTAATCATCCATGGTCTATCGACTTTCCCTATCTTATAGTCACTTATTTAAAAGATGGGTATAGATATGTCATTAATAATAAGTTTAATGTTATAATATTTCAATTACTATTTCAACACCAATCAACTGAGGGTATACCCCATGATGCATTGTTTTTTATTTATCTATATCTATTATTTCATTAAAAAATCATTCTTTCAATACGTATCATTATTATATGAATGATTTATCAGAATACACAACTCAATATTAGATATTCAAAAATATTTTATTATGATATTTTATTTTTGGATTATTAATGGTTTGTCTCATTATTCATTATGTGATTTCATGATTCTATACTACCTGGATGTTTTGTATCCGATAATTTATAAAATCTAAAATAAAATATTCCAAAATTGTTTAACATTCAATGACATTATTTTCAAGTCCAACCACTAGATTTATTCCCAATTTTTCTTCATCATATATAACCAAATTAATAGTCATATATCGTATACATTAGTACAAGAGAATCAATATGTTTCAACATCAAAAATTATATTTGAATTCCTTTTAAACTAGAATAGAAGAATGGAATGTCTATTTGTGGAATGACTGATCATTATCACCTTTAACATCTTTCAACATCCATATTGTATGATGAACAACATAATAGATCATAATGTTTCATCTTTTTAAAATAACAGGACACTTCAAGATTCATATTTCATATCCCCAAAGTATTTTCATGGTATGTCTTAATGGGACATATACTTCACCTAGTGTGACTCAAAATTCAATCCATAGTGTATAAAATTAAACTCTAGAAACACTATAATTCCCTCAAATCCATGGTGAATCAATATAGCTTTCATGGTACAGGCTTGATATTTTAAAAACCATTGAAATATTATTGATCGTTATTTTTTCCTATGAGATATTATGACAAGGTGGGAACTATAAAATGTTAAATCTGAAATAGGAAAAAGTCCTTCAAATCATTAAAAATAAACTTATTCAAAATTTTAAAATATATCATATTTTCTAATACAACTCTTGTTTCATCACGACTCATGAGGTTGCAATGCAAACACTACATTTCTTGAAGAATATAAAATCATATCCAGTTATGTCAACATGACACTCAATCAACTTCACATACTTTCATCATATTCAAAAAAAATCCAATATAACAACTTATGGTTGAAACAAATATTCTACCATAAAACTCTTATCGTTCATTGTTATTTTATTTCCCTAAAAAAAGAGTATATTATCTTGTACACCTTGTAACACAATAAATAATACATTATTTCATAAAATTCAATTAAAAATATGGAGAAAATATTTTATTGGATCAATATATATACAATTTCATATTAAAAACAGGTAAATAATAAAACAAAAATGTAATTTCTAATGGCTCGTGGTCCTATTGAAATATAGTAGACATGAACAAAAATGTAAAAAAATGAAAATTAGAAAATAATATATAACTTTACATATATAAAAACCCTTGAAAAAACCTATTTGAATTAATCAATAAGGAAATTAGATGAAATTATAGGAATTATACAAATTATATGACAATTAAAATGGTAACTATCCATCAGAATATTAGCTTGCCAATGGAATAGTAATATGGATGTATGAATTGTAACTTGAGCGCTAGAATTATATATTTTTTGATAATAAATATTTACCATAAAAAAAGTAAATAAAATGGTTAGGATTCAAATAAAATATTTCTCATGTTATATAACTTGCTGGTTTCCCAAGTGTAAAGATTTAATAAGGTTTACATTATGTTATTTAATAAATCATTAATATTAATGTTAAAATATATAACTTAAAATTACATAATTTAGAAAATTCTTCTGATAAATTGGATCGAATTTTTAGAATCAACATTCCAAAATCAAATTGGGGTTATATTTTCAATTTTTTAAATGATTTATTTTAGGGTTATCATTAAAATATTATTTTTGAATATACATAATATTTATTATATCATTTCGATGCTAAAATGTATCATTAAATTATAATATGTTTCCCAAAATTTATAACTTATAATATGTTTTAAAAAAATTTATAACTTATAATATGTTTTCAAAAAATTATAACTTATAAAAAAATTTCAGATGTATTTTTTAAAAAATATTATTAAATTTATAAAACAAAAAATGAATTTCAAAATTTTAAATTATTTCTCATTATAATAAAAAGTATATTTGACTCCTAAAATTGAATTAAATATTTGAATAAATCCTTTTAGTTTAGGTATGGTGTAAATATTATGAGAAAATATAGATATTAATATATTAATATTAATGATCACATAATCAGTGATACACATAGTCTTAGATAACAAAAATAAATTAATCAATATTATATTAAAAAACATTCTCCTCATTTACTTACAAATATACAACTTGTAAAGACATGTCTCTATGATTATAAAACTCATGGATTTTATATATCACCATAAAATTTCCTCGAAAAAACATCAAATAAAATTGTTATGAGGTATGGTATCATCCAAATGAAATTCTAAGAAGTGTTATGTTGTACTCCAAAGGAGAAACCTCAAAGGGCATGGTTACCATTCCAAATTATGACTCTTTTATTTTCATTATCCTCATACCAATTATCTATGTATAATTTATAATTATAAAAACATTAAAAGGGTATTATTATACCATAATATTCCTATAATATAATATAATGGTTATTTATTGATTTTTTTTAAACTCACTCAGAAACAATATTCACAGATGATAGGTGTGTACTACATATGTGGACGGTGATGATTAATTTTCCATTATCCCTTTGATAGATGGTTTAAAATGATTTTCAAATATATTTATATTAAAAATAATAATTTTAATACATTATTAAGATTATATTATGGTAAAATAGTAATTGTTATAGTGATCTTAATTAGAACAATCATAGTTGATTTAACCATCCAAAATATGCTTATCATGGAATACATAGTGATTTGGAACTAATTTTTACAATATAATGAACTATCAAACTCTTTCTCTTATAGAACATCATCATCCCTATAGTTTTACATGTCTTGAAATTATGTAACCATTATCTAAAAAGAACCAACAACTACCACTATATAGAAATAATTTTAGTACTATACATGGAACAACATCAATCCATCTCCATGAAGTAATCGAATAAAATTATAAAATTGTAAATAGTAATAAATGTATAAATATTAAAAATAATAAATACATATATTTTACTGTATAATTAAAATATGTAATTTAATTACTCTGAGAATTAGAAATGTGTACAATGAGAGTTGGTATATGAGGTAATGAAGTTTTCCCACTTGTTCTCTAACTTTTGATGGTACATTCACTCTCTCTCCCAATATTTATCTATAACTCTATCCCATATTCTCTATTTACATTATTTATAATTAATATTTCTTTCTTTTTGGGAAATAAGAATTAAAGCATTCCCATTCTATGATCCTTAACCCCATCCAATTATTATAGTAAAAACATTCTTTTAAAAGCTAATTCTTAATTATTATTATTATGTTTTTTGATTAATATTTATTAATATTAATGACATGAATATTAATTTTTACTTATTTTGTATTACTGAACCATAAATTTTTAAAAATTATGTATTCTAATCATATTTTCTATAACTACAGGATTATTAATTGATAAATGCTTATCAACATTACTGTGCAATTTATTTTAATATTTTGAGATTGTTATATGTTTAGGATTGATGAATAGTTTTACTTTTATTATAAAAAATATTTATGAAATATTATGTTGTGAAGGGTAACCCTATAACTCTATATCCCCTATAATTAATTAGGAAATTCATATATCATGTGAGACATTATATATGATGCATGGTAAATGATCCTAGGACATTATGTTAGAATGTCTTGGAATCAATCAGTGAAAAAAATTTATGATGGAATATATTAATATTGTTCCATAAGATTTGGATTTATAGTTACAAAATTATCATGAATCTTATGGTATTATTCCATATGATTATTTATGATCCCTTGATCCTTATTTTTGTTATTATCTCTTATGGTTTCTCCCCATGAATGTTATTTTTATTATACCTTTAAGAGTATTTTTACCTCACCATTTCATATTATATGTTCAATGGTATATCATATAGTGATAGTTCTATTATGAGATCTAAAAATATATTTTGTGGATTGTAATTATATATTAGTTTGTTTATTTAAAAATGTGTCATTGTGTAGGTAATCTCTCCCAACATAATGGAACATTATTTTTTATTATGCTTTATTATATGGGTATTACATAACAAAAAATTTTATTTTATTAGTAATTGATTGTAATTTTTATAGTTTTTTAAATTTTTAAATCCTTCATCCATTGAAAATATTATGAAATATATTAAATGGGGGAGAATTTGTTTATTCCATGTAGTTATAATAATCACAATGTGGGAGCGTTGGGTTATTAATAAACTATGAAGATGAAATAGAGTGTAAAAGCACACATATCTCTTATATTATCATTTGGTATATAAATTATCTTTTCAAAATCAATGAACATTTATTGTTTCTTATTTAATATTTCATATTTGATGCATTATAATCAATAGAAAATGGTTGATTTTTTGATTATCTTATGAATACCACAATTCGCATCCTCTATAAATTCACTTTCTAATGAGAACAACTCACTAATATTTTTATGTAATTAATTATTATTATTATTTTTAATGAAATAATAAGAAAATGGTAGATTCATGTTATAAAAATGAAATGGATGAAGATGAAAAAATACATAAACTATTTATATTTAAGTTGAAACATCAATTAAATTTAATGGAATGCTAAGAGGATGATGTAGTAAAAGAATAGAGAATTCTAATGTTCATCATTATTTCATCTTTCCCTAGAATAGTAGAACAAGAACATATAATAATATAATAATCTCATAACATCAATGAAAATAAAAAATATCATCTAATACTTCAATATGATGTTCTTATCCTACCATACATTAACAAAAATATGTTTGTGGTAGGCCAATGAAACCCTATAATCATACATTGTCCATATCAACATCAACTAACCTCATTAATATTTCCACATTCTGATATTTCATCCAAGAATCAAAACATCATCTCAAATGATTAAAAAGTGAGTGTAAATAAAGGATCCATGCTGGATAAATGATTAAATAGTTTAATAGTTATAAGAGAAGTCATATTGAATTTTATAGTGAAATGAGAATCCACCATAAGATTATCCATATCAACTTCAATTTCAAAATTCTTCCAAAATAAAACTCTATAATATTTATAATGTGGTAAGGATATCTCATTTGAGTAAATAACTAATGTAAAATGAAGAAATAGAAGAGTATTCAACATATTTGTAAAAAGAGATCAAGCATCTTGATACCTCTTTTACCCATCTTCTTAGTTTCATTAAAGGTAAGTCATTTTCTTTTAGGATTTTTTTCTCATTATTTAATCATTTATACCATATATTATTATTTATTATAGTTAAATCATAGTTTAACAAGTTCCCCACTTCATGATTTACCCAATAAATCTATCCTCAATTCTATGTGAATAAAGAAGCCCTAGTTATATTTAAATATATTATGTTTTAATTTTGATCGCAGAATTTCTGGATATAAGGATATATGCTCCGATGATATTTTTATCAAATAATTCCAATAGAAAACAACTTTTTATCAAAATGACATTAATTATTATACTAATTTTTTTGGGTCTTTGATAGATATGATAGTGTAATTTTATGTTAAAATAGATGATGTTTCCTTGCATATTAACTAGTTTTATATATAACATAGGTTAGTGGAAATTAATTTCCCCGAACCATATTAACATTTCTTTTGTAATATCAAATCATTTTTTTTATTTCTACATTTCTGTAACATTATCTTTTCTCTCTATTTTCAATAATGTTTCAATAATTAAAGGATGAACATGTTCAATGTGTAGTCTGAAATTTATCACTCATCAACATCGTTTGGTTTTCTAAATATATTCATTATTCAATTCATTAACTTATTTAAAATATTTACTTTAATTGAACCTATATAAATGGAATTTTTATTATCATTTATCCAATTTATTATGGATTATTTTTTTTACTGAAACATGATCTTAAACATCTTTATACATTTATGTTTTCACACATTCATTTTCCATTATTGTGCATAGTTGTTTAGTAACATTTTTTATTTAAGAAAGAAAATTATTAAATTTTTTTAGATAAACTATTCATTACAAAAAATCTCATCCTGATATAACATAGAATTTCATAAATAAAATTCCCTACAGAATTATTAAACTCTTCAGTATGTAGTGTTATTGTTGAAAACACATGCAGTGTATTTAAATTTTTTATTTTGGTTTGTAATAAATATATAGATAATTTATATTTCAATATTAAATTGTTATTGTGTACCATTACCATTCCAAATATAGAAGTTCTAAACTGATTAATAAGATTAGTATATATTAATGTTTTTGATGAACTCTAGTAGACTCGGAAGGAATAAGTGATGACATCGACAAGAATGATAATACCCTATAAATCCCATTAATCATAGTTTTGAAGGTATATGGATTCATGTTTATTTTCCCTTGTAAAAGTAAACGTAGAGAATTAAAAACTAAATTTTGTTTGATAAAATTTACAGGATATGTTAAATCAAATCCAAAACACCACCAAAATCATGATCACTGGACCAGCCTAAACATGTATTACTATCACAAACCTTTCCCTTCAAAATTATTTTTTGTATAATAAGGGTTATGTATCTAAATCATAGTAGTATGAAAATTTATATATTATTTTTAATTAAATAATGAAAATATTTATACCATTTCATTATTACTCTATACACATGATTATATAATAAGTTTTATATAACTATATTTTGATAGAAAGAAACCAAAATTGTCTTTTTGGGAAATATATACTCAATTAAAATAATATTCTTTATAGATTCTTGATTTTCTAAATTAAATATATTTTGATGATACGATCTTATTAAAAACTTATTGACATATAAAGTAAAATATTACTTAAGGATGTAAAATGTATTTTTAATATGGGTTAGAATGTTGTAAGAGTCTAAAAAACTAGTATTTTACATTAATTAATATTTTTTATTTGAATGTTTAAATTATAATATTTAAATAACTATTTAAGAAAAATTAAAATTATCTTTTCAATCAACACATAACAATTATCTAGTGTGGAATTTTTCAAAATTTTATAAGATAGTTGAATTTTTTCATAAAAATTAAATACAGTATATATATACATTATCTACTATGACATCATAGTAGCCCAAAATTGATACAATAAATACTATAAAAAGAATCCATGATTGAAATAGATTACTCTATTAAAATAATTTTTTATACTTATTTTAACAATTCTACTGACAAATAATGAATCTTATAAAATATATATTAAATTTTATGGTCTTAAAAACAAATATGTATACACATAACCCACTTCCACATTTTGAATAGTCATATTTTACAGATTTCAATTATTCGTGTAAAATATTTAATTGAAACTCCTTATTTGAGAGCGTGTACCACATGCCCTCATGTGTACCTACACATATGAAAGAGTTTGGTGACTAGAAATGAGGTTTTAATTCCATTAGTGGGGAGATTATACCCCCAATATCAATCCTTGATCCAAAAACTGTAAATAGATATTATAGAGTAAATTGTAGAAAATTAAATAACCACAATGTCCTAAACACCTGGTATATAATTCATATAATTAAATAATTTATATTCATAATATAATGATGAAATATAGCATATAAATGTAAGATGATAAAATAAATTAAAACATCTGGATTCCTAGGAATTTTTTCCCATTATGCCCCCAGCTTTGTGATCCCCTACTTATCCATAATCTACAATCCCATCTCCCTTATTCAGGACCATACACATGAATTTAACATGTTCATTAGGATGCTCCTTTTGGGTGTGAGTAAAAAACCACTTAGACACTACCATTGAATCCTTAACAAATGTTCTCATGCATAACAAGTGTATTGATTAATATTAAAAAAAATATGGGAATAGAAATTATTCAATCACATACGGAGTGGTAATTCACTAACTATGCCCCAAAAAACACCCAACCAACCACACTTTAGCTCCATGCCATAAAGACAGTCATCAACCACCATTATTAAGAAAGGACGATCTGAAATTCTCATAGTCATATCTCCTGGTGGAATCAATTAATCAAATTGGATCAATCCCCAAGATCATTGTGTCATGGATATATCATGGGTCAATCCTCATAGTAATTGAACCATTTTTATACCTTGGTTAGTGCCTCTAGTCCTTTCCACTCACACCCCTTCCATGAGCCATTCCATCACTCCCATTCCCCTTTCTATGTTCTGTTATCGCCACTATCTCAAGCTGTGTGCACTCCCCCTCTAAGGATCAATCGTCATTAAAAAATTTTAGGAACTCAAACACTAAAATTATGGATCTTGTGTAATTATATCATTAAACTACCATAAAATGAAAGGAAATCACATCTGAACGTACTGAACAGTTTCATAGTCCAATTAATCCTGAGATATACATGAGTCTTGTATTACAAATCAATACAAAAATTAAAACATAATTGTTTTTATAATAACATTACTCCATATATAAAATTAAATCATATTAGTTGTAGTAAAGTTCAATGCATCATGGGTAAATGAAACAAAATAAGGGTTTGATCAAATGATCAATAAGGGTAATGTAAAAAATAATCAATAATGAATCAATGAGATTAATAAATATAGAAAGGTAAATAATTGAGCACACATTCAATTTAAATTATTAGATATGGTACGATAAATATGGAAAGACAATTAACAAAAATTATTTTCAATTAATCAATAAACTATGAATGAAATGAAATCATAGATTCTTTTATAGTGAATTTCTCAAGGATAATAATAAATGAATAAAAATGATGTAAAAGATTATTTATCAGACATCATATTTCCTTGGCACACGATACCTTTACCATCAAGATCTACCCTCAAGAACGATAAAAACAAACTATGAAGGACCCATATGTTGAGGCTATTTAATTGATTCATCCCATGATACTATCTATGCATCGAGGGGATTTCATTAATTGGTCTCGAAACCATGTCTTGCATGGCAAACAAATTCCTCATATAACAAACAATCGATTTAATTCATAAATAATGTGTTATATCAAATATTTGTACTGAGTAAAGGATGTGTATTTACTAATATTTCCCCAGAAAATAAAATAATATTCCCAGTAAACATTAAATGTAAAAATGGTATACAGTTTCTGCAATAATCATATCCATGCAAAAAGATAGGGATATTTAAGAGAAATTTAATGTCCAATTGTCACTAGAAAGTGAATAACATAAGGGGGAGTTAATGAATAGAAAAATGTTTCAAGGATATGAATACCATTACTATACCTTGAAAAATTATTCATAAGCTATCTTGATTAAGAATAAAGATAGTATCAATATTACATATACAGATTTCAGTAAGAATATGGGTTATTTCTAGTGATGAAATAAAAAGATCGTTAATAACATTTTTCATAAAATTACTCTTTTCCTTTTGGAAAAAAAATTTAAAACCATTTTATTCCAAAATATATTTTTAAATAACAATTTCTAATTTTTTTTAAAAAATTTCAGCGGAAGCAACAATAAAATTATGGTGGGTAATTTAATACGAGGTAAAAAGAGAAATCATTTTCATTATAAATGGTTAAAAATGGAATTGTTCGGGATGTGTTAAGAAGATCCCTTTGAAAAAAAATTAAATAAAAATAGGGGTAAAAAATTATTTATTAAGTAATTTTGAAAAGGTTAATAAAATTTTCATTAAACATTATTTTGAGAGAAAATAGGTTTCCAACTGAAGAGATAAATGATGTTGGGTTTTCATACAAAAAGTTCAAAAATATTTTCAGTACCAATGAGTGTAAAATAAGTAATATTATTATAAAAAGATCATAAATAACCATAGGATAATAAAATTAAAGTTTCTAGTGAATGATTATAAAATAATTTTCTTTTAATATAATTTCATGAATAAACAAACTCTGTTAGAATTAGATTTTTAAATAAACCCTTAAAGGGTCATAACTATGAATTGGGAAATAATAAATGAATTTATTATGTGTGTTAACTAAAAATCCACTTAAAAATTGAAAATACCTTAATATATATTCACATTTAATTATACACATAATCATATATTACTAGTGGAAATGATGAAGTATTAAACCCCAATGAAATGAATTGGTTTGTAAAATTCTTTACCAGTTGGTAACTTTTTAATTCACATCCCATTTAATTAAATAATTAATATTAAAATGTAAATTAAAATTAATATTTCATTATTCTTGATATTAAATATGAGGAGTTACAATATACACCATAATAAATTAATTAGGTTCATAATAATAAAATATACCTCAATGAAATGAAATTGAGGTGAAATCACTTACCGTGTGTATCCTTTTGGTAAAATATCTTTAACCTCTTGTATAATTGTTTAATCCATGTTATTTACTTATAAAAACCATATTACTATTTATGATATCCTACATTCTCTTCATATAACATATTATTACTCATTTGTTAATAACATTTCATTATTTGCATCATTTATCGGTGTTAATTTCCATGTTCATCAAGTATGTCTTGATATATTATTTTTCATTAATATTAAATAGATCATTATTTAATAATATTTATAAGTTAAACCTTGATGTAAATATCATATAAATCTATTATATGTTTATTTAGTTTAATTAATTTAAATTTAGTTATAGGAAACGAATTTCATCTTCCATGGGGACGGTAGGTCGTACGTACGCATGGACACTGCTTCCATTTTCTTATCATATTAGAAGAATGAAAATTAAAAAATATATTTTTATATAACAATTATGGTATAATATTTATTTTATATAAATAACAATTTTTTTTTAAACAACCTCAATAAATTCCATGTATCATGTGAATGAATGACATCTCTTTGAGGAGGCGGTAGTCTGGACGTCCCCAAACGATGTTATAATTTTCCCAAAAAATTGAATGCATAAAATTAAGAGTTATATAACAATTAGAAAATCATAAAAAATTACAAATATCATATATATAAAATATAAAAAATAAATCAATTATTATTCCCATCTTTCAATGGTTTTAATATAAGAATGAAGAATATCGGTTCATGAGGTTGTAGTGTTTTGTACACAGAAATGATGATTACTTATCCCATTTTATATAAGTGTGTATGGTTGAAGTAGTTAATATTATAATAAAGAAATCCCATTATATTTAATATAATTATGTTATTATATAATAATTGTATAAAAATAATTTAAGTAGTATAGAAAGAAATAAATAAAACTTCTTGTTGAAAAATGATACCTCTTTTTCTAGTACCTCTTTTTGGTTTATACCAAAATTCATCCTTGGATGAATTTATTAAAAACATTAGGCTTCTAATATAAGTTTATGGATGTTTGGAGATTATTTTGAAATGTTTTGGGATCATCCATATCTTAAGAAAGGTGCGAATAAGTTAGGGGCTGAGTTCTTATTTATAATAGAGGAGTGGAATTCTAATAAATATAAAAAGGTAAACACTATTGTGTGGCCTCCATTGAATCATTTGACTCAAATAAGGAATATAATTCCATACATGTTTTATATGGTCGAAATATTTCTATAAAATTGGGTTTTTAAATGTGTTTAGGTCATCTGGATACTGAAGATTATATCTTTTCCATTAAGTAATCTAATTTTCACCTTAATCATTGTAGTTAATTTTAATTTATTTCACTAATATTTTTTTGTAAAAACTAATTTGACCTTAATAGAAATTATAAATTATTATTATAACAAATATTTAATCAGATTTAAAATATTAAACTCCTAGAAGTGGCAGAACATAATTTAAAATTAATCTCGTTGATTGGATAACAAAGTAGGGTTTTAATGTGAAAATGTTCAAATGATTAAAATGTTTTAATATCCAATGTCATTTAAGAATTCATTAAAATAACATAAATTTGATTAATTTCTGTATAATTGATATATTTAGACATTATACCTGATTACAAATATAATTCATAAATATAAATTATTTATTTGAAAAAGAAGTTTTCAATTAAAATTCAGTATTTTTTGTTATTCATCAGAAAATTTAATATTACAAAATATACGAGAAATTAATCCTAATATAATTTAGCTGGTCCTATTTAAAAATTGAAGATGATTTTTTCAAATATAATTTATAAACTATTCTAAATTTACGTCTAAAACAAGTTCTCCATTTAAAGTCTGCAAAACAACCTTTACAAAATATAATTTTTTATCCGTAACATTTGATTTCTTTATATATTTTTCTTATCAAATCTATTAGATGAATAAACAAATAAAATATTGAAGATATAATATATATATATATATATATATTTCATTAATATCATTCAATAATAATAATTTATTAAAATTTTAATGGAAAATTCCTTTGGAAGAAAAAAATTAGTTATTTATTTAAAAATTCATATATTATTAATATGTTTTTATATTGATTTATATTTAATTAGTAACCAATTAATTTAACAATATATTTTCATAATATATTTAATCATATTAATATCTACTAATTTAAGTTCTATGATAAATTTTTTAATAATATTATTATTAGTATTTGGTAAAACATGGTCTTACGTGAAACAGAAGCTTTCAAATGAACGTGTTATTGTGTGTAATGCAAGAGAAAATAGATTTTCTATGTAGAGAGATCTATAATGTAAATTTAATCTATTAAATATATCAATATTTCTCAGTATTTTATATTTCATTTTATTCTTGGGTTTTCATTTCTTACACACTATTGAACAAAATGTTATTCTTTCTAAATTTCCGAGTGTTATATTCTTTCCACCTTAAATAAATTCTATATTCACAATTTAAACATGATATTTGTAATATATAATATGATATATGGAAAATAATAAGTTAAAAATCCACATTTTTAATGATTTAATGAAATATTCTCTTAATCATGAGAATATAATGTAAAAAATCAAACATGGAATCACATATAACTTGTTTTCTATGTAGGCCAACATTAGTGCAAGTAAAGATAAGGACTTGGTGTAAAAGCATAAATAATTATTGAGGTTGATTGATGTAATTGATCAAAAAAATGTTATTGAAAATTGTAATTTTAGGGTCACAAAAATATAAAACTCTGATGATTTGAAATACCATATTCTGAAAAAAAAACTATTATATTAGGATGACATTTTTTTCAGATCATTTTAATAATGGGGAGTGATTACTTTACTACCTATATAAATATATGGAAATATATATAAATGGCATATTCCTATAAAAAAATTCCATCTTTTGGTTGTGTTTAGATAAATTTCCAATTCAACAACCAATTAATGGATTTAATATCCGAAAATGATTTTTCATTCCTTGCGCACTAAATTTTACTTTTTCCAGATCGTGAGATCCAAAAAAACCTAGAAAAGTCTTTCCAACAGTATCAAATTTTTTTTCAAAAAAATATGGTTAATATAATAATATCTATACTTGATAGTTGTACTATTGGGTTACCATTAATATTTATTCTTCAAATTTTATAAAAAATATAATGACATATTAATCAGGACATCACGTAGTCCAATTGTAGGCGTGAAACCATTATCATCCTTTGTCCATGGGTTCAAGCCCCACCGCCTCTCCAAATCCAATAGGTTGTAACCTAGCATGTGGGTTTCACTTTTATAAACTATATTTATATAATTCTATTTATTACCATACAAATTTGGTGGACTTACTTTAAATTTAATCATTAAATAACCTTTTACTATGGTCATAAATATAATATATTTCTATTTTGTAAAGTCTAATAATTTTTTTTTACTATTTTTAAAATTTCATTAATTATCATATCAACCCCAAATGAATTTAATACCCTTAAAATTATGACTATAAAATTTGAAGCTATTATTCCTCAAATAAATTTTTCACTAGAACATGTATATTACATAAATTTCACTAAAATGTCTTAATATTAGTAGACACCCATTACACAAAAACTAAAAGTAATTTTTAAGATGTAGAACATATGATCCAACTTTATCTCACAGTCCTATGATGGAATAAATAACTATTAGGTTATTAACACTCATATTCATCTAAAATTTAATAGTGTCCTTAGATGTTTCAGGATTTTCATAACTAAAACACTATTAGAAAAACACTTCTACAATTTATTTCTGGAATAACTTTACCTATGTAATTCTTCCATTTTATTTAAACATAGATCCTTACATGATAAATGATATAACCGTTATAAAATTTAATTTACTCGAGAAACACCCAGGTTCCCCACATTAAATGAAATTAACTATAAATAGTCCCTTAGGATGAGAATTATTTCAATCTAATATACTCATCATATTTCCACGACAATTAATTTCATGATTCCTTTATTTTACACACATAAATAAATTCCATGTTCCATTAAGACACATTTCTTGGTTTCTCATATGACATTTCTCAAATGATTGAAATTATGAATTATTTTTTCCATGGTCCCCACAACTTGAAAATCTATGAAATTTCTATCATTATCTTATTTGGTGAGACTAGTATTTGGCTGTGGTATATTTTTTTAATAATATTTTATGAAAACAGATTAGGAATAAACATTATATCTTTATATCCTGTCATAAAATCATTTTTATTATCCTTTTCATCACCAATTTCTCTTTTATCATCAATTTTAACAAAATCAGTTTGGGTTAAATCCATTAACTAACACAAGAAAGAAAAGTGTGAGAAACAATTATCACAGTGGGAGGTCCACAATATCATTATTGGATCTCTATATCCAAACACATCATTTTAAAAATAAATTACATTAGGTTTATCCTAGTTGATTCATTCTCAACATTTATTCAAATCTTTCATAATGATTCATAGAGAAAATGTAAATTATCACAAGCATATCCAATAAAATGAACAATCCATGTGCATAGTAAGGCCCATTTTCATGTAATTAGTTATGCTCAAGTCAAGTATAACATAGCTTTTTTTAATTTTTTACCACAAGGTACATATTTTCCAGAACCATTTCCACTATTAGTATCCAAATAAGTATTTATTTCTAGGAATACCCACATAATATCAAGCTTATCAAATCATTAGGTTGCTCATAAATACTTATCCTTAAATTATATCTTAGAGTTATGTTCCCTAGTATATGTTTTCCTAAATCAACTTTCCATTTTTCTACTAAACTATTGCAAACACCAAATATAGGGAACCAACCCCAGAAATCCCAAAGTTGGTTTCATGCGACCACTTCATTGGAATATGATAGATGGAAATAACATCCCAAAGGAATGACTTGTTTAATAGTCTTAGAAAACTAGATATGTACATAACTCGTATAATAAAAATTAATGCACAAATTACCACATATATTTTTATAATAACATTATTCCATATAGAAATTTTTTCATATCATTCATAGGAAAATTCAGGGAATCCTAGGAAAAGGAAACAAAAAAGGGTCATCTCCTATGCTCATTAAGGGTAAATTATAGCTGAAAAAATAATGAATCAATGGGAATAATCATTATGGAAAGGTAAATAACTAATCACACATTCAATTTAAATAACTAGATAATTAATAATCAACATGGAAGGATAAATAACTTAAAATCATGCCACTTGATCAGTAAATTGAGAATTAAATGTATCCATATATTTTTTTACATTGATAATATCATGGATAATTATAACTGAATCAAAATGAGGTCTATATATAGTTATCAGATGACATGTTTCCCAGTAAAATGAGTCCTTTACCATCAATATATATCATCAAGATAGTTTAAAACATATTGAATAAAATATATTAGCTAAGGATAACTAATTGATTTGTCCCCTAATACAAATGATGCATCAGGAGGCTTGCATTAACCAATATTCAAACCACATCATTCATGTTCAAATTATTCCTCATATATAAAATAACCTATTTAATTCATAGAAAATGTGTCTTATCAAATATTTGTACTAAATAATGGATATAGATTTACCATTATTTACACAATTAATCAATTAACTTTCAAAGTAAACATTGTAGGTATAAAATGGTATACTGTTTAGAAGACAGTCATGTCAATGATAAATAAAATGGATATTTAGGGTAAATTTAGTGTTCAATGGTAAGTAGAATGTTAAAAAATAATGGGGAAATTAATGATTATAAAAATTATTTGAGTAATTCGTCATCGATATTTTCCTAAGTCAAATTAATCATAATCAATCTAGAGTAATAATACTGATTATATCAATATTATCTTTACCCAATGGAGTAATAATAAGGGTTGTTTTAAATAAATAAATAAAAAATATTTAAAAACATTCTTGAGGAAATTATCATTTTCATTTTGAAAGAAATTATAAAAATAATTTTCTTAGAAAATCAGATATTAAAAACATATTATTTAAAAAATAACTCTTAAAATTTAAATGTAATATTTAATGAAATAACGAAGGGTAATTCTATATGTGGTAAAAAGAACATTACTTTTTTATTGTAAACGTTCATAAATGTGGATTTATTGGAAAGACATAAGAAGATTCCTTTAAAAATTTTGTAAAAGGAAAAAGTGGTAATTTTTTTTAATAAATCCTTTTGAAATGGATAAAAATTTCTAAAACAATTTTTCTAAAACATGTTTTTGAGAGAAAATATATTTCCTAATGAATTGGGAAATGAAGATGGGTTTTCTTAAAAACATTTTATAAATGAATTTGAGAACCAAAGTGTTGGAAAATGTTATTATTACTTGGAAAATATCTTTATTAATGAATGGAGAAGAAAAATAGAATTTTTGTTGAACATTTCTCACATAACATCAATTAATGGAAATTCAATAATAATCCATCTCGATTAGATTTAGATTTTGAAATAAACACTTAAAATGATCGTAACGTTGAAGTGAGAATTAATTGATGAATTAATAATTTGTATCAATTTGTAAATCCACATAAAAAGTGTAAATACATAAATTTATTTATTCAAAATTCACTATACATATAATCCAATAATATTAATGTCAATGAGAAGTATTATATCCCAATAAAAGGAGTTGGGTTATGAAATTATTTTTCACTTTGTAACAATTTAATTCACATCCCCTTAAATGAAATTATTCAAATTGAAACATAAAATACCATGAATAGATAATTATTAATAATATTACATGTTTAAGAATGTACATACACCATACAAAAGGAATTAGGTGCATAATAATACAATATACCTCAATGAAATGAAATTGAGACGATATCCCATACCTTACACTTTTTTTGGTAAAACTCTATTTAACCCCATGTATAATGGTTTTAGAAATGTTATTAAATTATATTGGAACAAAATTAATATTAAATATATCACATATGATTCTCTTTTAGCATATTATTAAATATTTGTTAATTTTCATTCCTTATTTTCATCATTTTAGTGTTAATTCCCTTGTTCTTCGAGTATGTCTTGATTTTTTATTTATCATTCCTATTTCATATATCATGATTTAATTACCCCGTGATGGTACAAATTTACTTAAATATCATATATATAATGTATATATTAATTTATTATAATCCATAAAATTTGGAGGTAGGAAATGAAATGCTCCCTTCTTGGAGATGGTAGATCATACATAACAAGAATGTGGCTTCCATTTTCTTATCCTATTAAAATATTAAAAATTAAATGACATATTTTTTATATTATAATTATATTATCATATTAATTTCATATAAATAAAAAATTTTACTTTAAAAAATTATTAATACATTCCATGTAACATGTGAATGAATCACATCGCTTTGAGAAGGTAGTAATCCACTTATCCACAAACGATGTTATCGTATTCCAAGAAAATGGAAACCAGGAATGTAAGAGTTAAGTAATAAAAAAATAATAAATAAAATATAAATATCATATATCATATATAAACTATAAATCCATCATTATTTCCAACCAATAATGGCGGTAATGTAAAAATAAATGACATGAGTTCCCTAGGTTGTAGTTTGTCGTACTGCTGAACAAAGATTGTGTATCCTATTTAATAGAAGTCTATATTGGTGTATGTACGAATCATAGCTTAAATACATATAATTTTATTTAATATAATTAGTTTATTATATATTAATTATATAATTATAATAATTTAAGTAGTAGAGAATAAAATAGAACAAAAGTTCGTGTTTAAGAATGTTACCTCCTTCTCAGGGATCTCCTTTTAATTTACACCAAATGACATCCTTGGTTGAACTTATGAAAAATGTGAGGGTTATATTATAATCGGAGGTATGTTGGAATATTAGTATTTCTAGTCTTTTGAGATAAAAATATCTTGGTAGGATTGAAGTAGTTATGGGGGTGAGTTCCATTTTATAGTGCAAGGGGAGTGTTATTCATGTAAATATAAAAAGACAAAAACTATTGGGAGATCTCTATTATATCATGTGATTTCAATAAAGATACAATTTAGATAAAAGGGTGGATATTTTGAAAATATATCCATACAATGGGGTTTTTTTACATGTTTCAAGGTCATTGGGCCACATAAGAATAAAGTTTAAACACTCTATAAACCCATTTTCACCATAATCATTATAACTAATTTTATTATATTTCAATAATAGTTTTTCAGAAATAATATTTAACTAAATAAAAATTATAAATTATTTTTATTCAGTATATTTGATCAATTTCATAAAATTACAATCTGGTAAGTGGTATAAATTAATTTAAAATTACTCTTACAAACGGGACGACAAAGCAAGTTTTTAAAGTAAAGATGTTTAAAATATTGAAATAATTTTATATACAATTTCATTAGAAAATTTATTAAAATGACATAAATTGGATTAAATGATTTATAATTTATATAGTTGTACATTAATATAAATAAAAATTTAATTTAACTATACAAATTATTTAGATGAAGAATCAGTTTTCATTTAAAATTTAGTATTTTTCACTATTTACCAAAAAAGAAAATATTTCAGAAAAATACAAAAAATAACCCTAAGGTGATTTTTATGTTCTTATTTAAAAAATTAGGCTTATTTTTTCAAATTTTATATATAATAGTGTCAAAATTTATTTTCAAAATAATTTCACCATTAAATGGTAGAAAAACATCTATTTGAAAAATATAATATTTTATATGTAAAATTGGATTTATTCTTATCTTATGCTTATCAAAAAAAATTATTATTGTAAAAACAATTTTATTGTCTATATAATATATATTTAATTAATATATTTATATAATATTAGTTAACTTATTTTATTCATACAAACACCTTTGGTACAATAAAATATAGTTCGTTATTAAAAATTTCCAACAAATTAAATTGGTTTTTATATTCATTTCAATTTAATTGGTAACCAATGAATCCAAAAACATATTTCCATATTTTATTTAATACTTTTAATAACATGAAATTTAATATCCAATAGTCATTTTATAATAATTATATAAATATTATTTTGTAAAACTCAGTCTTTTATGTAACACAAGCCTTCGAAGGCACTTGTAGTTGTGTGTAACGCAAGAGAAATTCAGTGTTCTATGTGGAACAAGCTATAAAATAAATTGAATCTATTCAATATTTCATAATGTCTTAGTATTTTATTTTCCCTTCAACATTTTGGGTTGTTTTCTATACATTCTATTGAATAAAATATAATTATTTCATAATTTGTTGGTGTTACAGTGGTCCACCTATCTCAAGTACTAAGAACAACCTCCAAAGCATGTAAACATACAAAAAAAGATAATTTATTAAAGGATAACATGTAATATCAACATATTGAAACTTATAGAACCATAAAATACTTACTATCACCATAAAAACTTGTTCAGTAAGATATAATCAATACTCATGGAGTTAATCATTATAACAAGTCACTCGTTCTACAGATGCACAAACATGCTATCACGATAAAAAATTACCACTCTTCATATGCCATCAAAAGAATTATACCATTACATCAGGTGTTTAAAATATCACTAAATGATTAGGATTATAATATATTAATTTTTTCTATATTCACATCATGTTTAGTTAATGAATCATCACCTGAATCACTTTTATATAATAGATGATTCAAAATGATTAGTAAGGACTCCTATAACTGATTTTGATAATTTTATTTCCAAAATAAGAAAAAATACACCAAATGAGATAATATATTATCTCTCTTTGATATTTTCCAAACTATTTATTTAATCCATAAAATATCATATCAATTTATTTTAATCGGAATAATTACAAACCACATGTGATAATAGTCAAACACTCTTAAATAACTAATATATTAATTTCACAATTAATTATTAGTATTATATGAAACTTTTGGGTTATCAATATTAATGATTTCTAAATTAATTTTCCAAATGATTTGGATGATATATATTCACAATTGAACATGAAAAGTATATGAGGAAATTTTCCCCTAAACACACTATTCTTAGAAAAAAGGATAGGATATGGAGGGTTGCACCACAATTGTAATCCAGATGAAAAACTACATCTATTTTAAGAAGACTTATAGATCCATGGTGAGGAAGTTTTTTGATTCCAATAATCATAAAGGAATAAAAATATATGGTAAAATGATTATGTTTTTTTAATTAAATAAAACCACATAATTGTTTATCAGTTAAGGAAACCCCCAAATTATATTCCTCATTCAATTTAAATTTTTATTATTTCAAAATTGTTGTGATTTTATGTATGCCCCAATATAATTTATAATCATAAATGAGTAAATTTAATTAATCACCATGATATTACTCTTTTTAAAACATAAAAAAATAATCAGGGTTGAGTTGGGGAAAATGAAGTGAAAATATAGATTTTAAAGAAAATATTTTCACAAAATAGAATGTAGAAAATATATCAAAAGTGGTTTTTTAGATCATTTTAAAAATAAGAAAATTCCAATTACCCATCATTTAATTCTCATCCCTGATATGTATACTTAGATGTATTTCTTGAATAACCTAGGCCACTAAGGCCAAACATTAAATTCTCACTCCCAGGAATCCTCAAAGATTCATCCATATTTCCATATTATCAGAACAAGCGGTATTGTATACATGTAAAGTAATTTAACACTATGTAAACAACATTAATTGGTTATTACATGTACAATTTTTTAGGATATAGCTCAATATACCCAAAATTGATGAAAAGTGGGTGGTCTCACATGTATCTCCATGGTTGAGATATATGAAACATGTCATGCATAATAGGATAACTAGAAGGAAGATCTTGACAGGACACCATTATACCAACCTACTCAATGATCTCAAATAGTCCAAAATTGAAGGGATTTATCATCCCATTATTCCTAAATTATTAATGTCCCAATGAAAGAGTAACTCTTTAAAAAACTATGTCCTCAACAAAAAATCCTTTTAAGGTTTCAATAAATCATCAAATTATACGGATTCCTATAAAAATCCTTCAAAATAACCATCTGGATGGAATTCTAGTAAATTTTGATATATGATAACTCAAGAAATTCAAGGTGAACATCAAAAAATATAAATAAGTGTAGGATGAAATCTTAATACATGACATACAATATTTGGATATTCATCTTTAATTGTCCATCTATGCGATGATGGTATGTTATTACCAATCTCAGCTTAGATCCAAAGTCCTTCTATAAGCCCTACCAAATCTAGAAGATAATATTTGAATATGTATTTCATATAATACTAAATAAAACTCCACTAAATTTTACAATATCACCAAAATATATCTCTCTATTATAATATATAAATTAAGTCTCACACATCATCATGAGATGAGGAACTATCATAAATTAATCAACAATCACCTAGAAAGTATCATAAATCATAAGCATCCTTGGTAGACATATAAAAAATTCCACATTTATTTTCTCAAAACTTCCAAAATGGAACATTTATTGTATATAGAAACCCACCAAGTTTATGGGGCTCTACCTTTATCCTCTGGCAGTCAAGGCATCAGGATATAAAACCATCAACGTACTTCTTTAACCCTGGACAAAAGAACTATCCCTTGAATTCATGATACATCTTTGTCATGTTATAATGTACATCCCACCTAGAATTAAGAATGTATATTATAAAATATTTCCTGAGGGAATCCTTCACTATTACCGTCATATTTAACATGATAACATATTCACTATACATAGACCACTCAAGAATTTGGTCGCCAACTTCTTGTCCTTCCTCACCACATTATACTCTTAGATAAGACCCTATCTATCCATAGCCCATTATCCAAGGGAATATATAATCACCAAAGTGGAACAGTTCATCGAATCATGGTCCTTGGTAGCATCTATCCTTCAATCATCCATCAAGTGAATTAGGCACCACTACTCTTCATAAGTCCTCTCATTATTCTCTTGAGCAACTCTCATCTTATAGAAAATAGAATTTTAAATTATTTTATACTTCCTTGAATCATAATACAACTCAAAGTTGAACATCATTATATACTCAACACTATTCCTTTTTCTTACTTTATAGGTCTCATTGAGTGATGTCATAACAGAGTCACTAGTGAACGGCTCATACAAGGATCATCATACTAAAGAGATAGTGTCAATAATACAAGAGATTGTATCCCACTAAATCTAGATTTATTTCATGGATATGATATATCTACTCTTGGTTTTATACCTAACATGACCTATTAGCTACCTAATAATTCATATGCATTAATAATTCTCCCAAATCAATTCCAAATGAGTCAAAATTCCTAGATCATATAATCATAGTATTAGAAATAATCAATAAATATTATGTAATAATACACTTCATCTACTCAAGAAACACCTATTCACACTAGTCCAACCACTAAATCATTACTAACCTATTCATCAATGAAGTCAATTGTGTTCTCATATAGGAGAACTATAATATAAAACATATATAGTATCTAGTTGTGCCCAAAAAAATCCTAATTTGGAAGATATTTTGTGGATGTGTTCATGAAATCACAACAACCGCTTTTTATGGGCCTATGGATATACATGTCTCTAACACATCATGACCCCTAAATTTCACTTAAAGAATCCAAAATTTAGTATTTGAGAAGATGGAATATATTTTATGTGCTCAATTTTTAATTAAGAATATCTCAATATTTTAGTCATGTTATTATGTTGTTAGTGACTATATGAGCCAAACATCAATTAACACCTTAATGAATGAGTCAATGTGATGGTGAAAGATCTTTTTTATGGGTTCTATAAATAGTATTGGGGAATTATTCAGTCAAAATAGAATCTAAATTTATTCATTTTTCACATAAATTCTCTAAAACACAATCTTTAGGATGTTCTAATCTCTAAGTTATACTAAGTTATAACCCAACAGACTGTCAATCTTGTATAACATCAAGGTTCCACATAATTGATCAAAATGTCCACAAGTCCTTGGTGAAGGATATATGTTATTTATCATCACATAGTTTAACTTCTAATAATATAATCATATTTAAGAACTAATATCCCCATTTATAGTGAACAAGATAAGTATACCCCATGGAAAAGTACTCATCCTAATAATGACCTCATAATCCAAGCCCTTGAGGAAATCCTTAGTCACTTTTAGCCCAAATGGTTCCATATGATAAAGGGGTGCTCAAATGGGTTGGAACCCAATATGATTTCTATATCAAATCCATATACTCTATTAGGGGGATGTTCTTTGAATTCATCCAAAAACAAGTCATGATGTATATCCATGCCTATAAGAAAAGATGAGGTAGCTACCACTAATCTACTAAGAGATCCATGACAAAAATCTAAAACCTGATCATCCCAATATAGTTAATGTCTAAAAAAATATCATTCCCCTAGTTCACATTATCTATTCATCATATACTTCTCTACCTTCAATAAACTAAATGCCAATATTCTTTGACAACAATACACAAGATCCAAAAAACATGTTAAACAGCCCATACTGAGATTCACATCGAAGGTCATCGTCTCTATAATCATGAAATCACACTGATTTACATAATCAAAAACAAAAATTTGACACTTTCATATATCTAACGAGGGTTCACATTCATGACCAATGTTGTATCGAGGAATGGTAACTCATGAGACAGATTGACATCTCAGTCAATTCTAGAAAAAACATGTGAAGTTACAAATTAATTAAAGCAAAAGATATCATGAAATAAAATAGATAATGTAGATATGATTAAAAAATACCTTGAACAGTAGATGTTCTATAACCAAAATCAGGTAGAGTCTAATTGTAACATCCTTGGTAAATAAAGAATATGAAATTTTTATATTTGTTAATATTCGTGAATAAAATATTAATATTACTTTAAAAGAGATTCAATGTTCGATGGCATACCCAATACACAACAAAATGTCTATTCGAAATCGCACATTTCACAGTAATAATATAATAATATTATTTTAAATGGTAGGTAACACCTAGACGTTATAATGGAGGGAATGAACATAACTCACTAATAAATGATTATATATTTTTGTTAAATATTTTTAAATTTATCCAATAAATTTTATATTCTTAAAATGTGAATGAATACAATTTTGAGCATAAATATTCTAATATTCAATAAAAGATCGATTAACCGCCTTTTAAAGAAGAACCCTTTTTTAAATCCACTTTTTTGAAAATTTTATGTGTTATATTTGACAATATAAAATCCTTCTTTAGAATCGGGACATCATAATTTACATTATGTAAAAAAATTTTATTTCTCCGATAAATTTCATTTTTTTAATAGTGAAAAATCCAGTATTTTAGTTCAAAACCTCCTTTTAATGTAATTTATTTATATAGTTATTTTAGATTTTTAATTGGTTTTAAAAATTAATTAGAATATATTTTTACCATTTAATTCAATTCTTGTCATTTGAATTAATTTCACATTGAAATTGGACATAAACAAGTGTCAATGTTTTGATAGATATTATTTCTTAAAAACACGCTATTTGTTTTGATAATAGGAATTAATTATAAAATTACATAATGAAAATACTATTTTTTTAATTGTGTAAAATGGAAATAATTTTTGAAATTTGGAATATCAAATTTACTTTAAAAAAAAATTTGGTCTTTTTTTGACAAATTTTCATTTTTAATGAATAGAGAAAATTCTGCAAAACTGCTTTTTCATCTAATTTAATTATATAGTTATATTTTCCATTTAATTGGTTTTAAAGTATAATTGAATTATATTTTTAGCACTTAATATAATTTTTTTCATTATAAGTAATTTCACTTTTCAATTGGAAATAAAACAGGTCAATCTTTTGATAAATTTTACTTCTTAAAAACTCGTCTTTGGTTGTGACAACGAGAATTGTTTTTAAATCAATTACTGAAATTTCATGTGTTTGGAATTTGGTGAAATGGATTTCATATTTGGAAACCTAAGGTCTAAATTATGTAATTAAGACTCTTTTGTTTTTGTACATTATGAATAGTAATGACGGTAATTATCTTTAATTATGGTGATTAATTAGTAATCAGGTAGTTAAGGGTAACAAAATAATATCATAATAATATAAAATGACCCCAAAATGTGTCCAAATCCTTTTTTTTTGAGTCATTTCCGGCCATGGGAATATTTTTACTAAACTTTAGGTCCCATGGAGTCACATGGGTGTGATAGTGATATTTATGACATTATTTTTTAAAAAGAAGAGAAATATAACAAAGGTTTGTATATCTTAAGTTAAAAATTTATAATTTTGTTTACATAAATGATATATTAGACTATAAATAGTCATTTTAAATCTAAAAATATTTCCTATATCATGGTATTTGTTTTTTAATTTTTACACATTGAATAAATTTATTTATTTATGACACTATGATGATGAAGCGATTATCTCATTAATGAATGATTTAAATAAAATGAAAAGATAAGGTAAAATCTAAAACTTAAACTTGTATAAAACCTATTTGATGGGTGGATCTATAATAATTATCACCTTATTCTAAAAATATATCATTTTAGGGACATTTAAATTCGAAAACCATTATATAATAAATTAACATTTCAAGACTTTCCAAAAGTGACTCTCCTCCCTCTTATAAAAGGTCCGCACCACTACCCCCTTAACCACACCTCTCAAGCCCTTGGATCATCCAAATTATCCTAATATTATCTATCCAAATCCCTATATTACTCCTATAATCCTCACTTTGTGCATAAATCATTCCAAGGAATCCTTTTCTCAAACCAAAAAACGTTACTTGATTTACTCTCGAGTTTCTTCTTTTATTTTCCTTCTTCACTCACCACTATCTTCTTATTTTTGGATCCCATAATAAAAAAAGTATCTTAAATATACTATTATGTTGTTATGATAAGGATTATACCAACACTTACACACACCTCTGTCAAATGGTTAAAAAACATACTCTTTATGTGGGTGGTGAATTACTACCCCACGAAATGATGATTGTTCAATATTCTTTTAACACCGATCATGGTGGCCATTATTATGTAACTGCATTTATATATGATATATATGGTAGTTAATTTTTCTATTTTCTTCTGAATTTTATTTTTATTTCACATCTTTATGGTTTTAATGTTGTGGAACTTTGATAATTTCATCTTGAGGAAGTGTGGACTACGACCCCCTCAAGTGATTTGACTCGTTCATGCCAAAAATAGAATTTATAATAATGTAATTTGTGAACTTATGTAAAATATATAACATATATATTATACTTCAATTATAATATACCTATTTATCATTATGTTTTCATTCCATTAATGTTTGAAATAGAAACGAAAGTAGCGTCCCTGCGTACGTACAGATCACCGTCTTCATGAACGGTGTATTTCATATCTTATCTCCAAATGTTATGTAAAATTATAAGTACATTTATATAATGGATATATAGGATATATATTAAATATAAATTATGAATATAATTCTTTATTTACTGAAATTTCATCCACATGAACATCATGTAATTATAAGGAGTCTATTTTTTTGGCTCAGGTTCCGAACATCGATAAAATGTCCATTATGAATTCAAAAAATTTAATAATTGTTATAGAAAGGTAATAAGTGATATAAAAATGAATAATAAAACTGGAAATCATTCTTAATCAAGTAGAAATTAATTTATGTTTATCATTCATAAAGAAAAATAACATACAAGTGAGTCAAGTCGGACACGAGGTAAGGGATTTATTATCTCACCTTTAATTCTGTGTGATTTCCATTGTACACCAATTATTTATGGATAGTGGTGTATTGGGTACTTATAATTGATATATATAATCATGGATCTATTTATATTCCGGGTATTATGTCATTAATTTGGTGGTTATTATCTTATGTTCATACGACTCGATTGATTACAATGAGTTATGTGGTTTTTATGTAGCATTTTATTTCTGTGAGATTCATGCAATATTTGTCACTATATCTATTGAGTGGTGTATGTAATGACCAAGATTATACACTTTGTTTAATATAATCTTATTTATGGGTATTTACATCATCATTTTATGATCCATCTTTCATTTGTGTACGTTTCGAAAGTTACCCAAATCGGTAAGGTATTCTTTCACCCTCGCCTTTTTAAAAGACTTCTTTTTGTTATGTCTTTTAATTTACATGTTATTATGTTGGGATATGTTCTTATATATCTGTATTTCTGTAAATTTTATTTCTAAGTGATTAGAAATCCTTTTAATCTCCCATCAACTCATTTTTTGAATTTTAAAGTGACGTCGTTATGCTATCAAATTTCTGTAAGGGAACATCTTTACCCAATTTCAATTATTTTGGTTAAACCTCTACTTCAGGATTATGTTGTGATATGAATATGTTGGAATGACCTATGTTTGTTTTACACTTAATATCTACTAATATTTAGTGTATTTATATTTGTCACACATAATTATGTCATTGATTTATCATTAATCAAAGGATACCATCTTTATAAGGGACTTCGTCTCAATCTCCTTTTATTGAGGAATACATTGATATATACATGACTTCCTTTTATAACTCATATTAAAACCTTTTGACTTTTCATTTCATTAAAAGTGAATATTTTCTCTACAAATCATTTTACTAAAGGATAAAGTGGAATGTTTCATTTTTACGTAAACGGTGACAACGACCTTTTCCACATCTGCGATTATTATTTGATCTTTTCCTTCCTTAACAAGACATTATGTTTTAAAAAGGAAAATAAATACCATATACACTTTTTACGTAAATTGGTATTGAAAATGGTTTTTAGAATGGATTCATTATTTCAATATCTTAAAATTTTATATTGTTATTTTAATGTGGTAATGTTAACTTTCCTTTATGATTAAGTTATGTGTTATGATTATGTTATGGTTTTTGGCCATTGATACGTATACGAGTGGTACCATGATAAAACTTGGGAAATGAGCCCAAGATAGCTCTCCAATTCATTGGGTAACATGGCAGAGGTAAATGTTAATGTTTCTACTAAGATATTTAGGGATTATGCTATGATTGGTATTCCAAATGTGACTCCCTATATAGTTGTGATAGCTACAATGTAAGTCTTTTATGTATGCCTTAATTTAAATTTATGATTTATGATTTCTATGCATATTTCACAGATCTTATGATTTCATGAGGTATGTTAAAAAGATTATGTTATGTATATATTGATGAACTAATGATTTCTTTCCTTGTTTTTAAACCTTACTAAGCTTTTTTATGCTCATCCCAAGTTTTTGAAATGTTTTCCACATGACATGAAGATGAATATAGTCAAGAATGTGAGCATGGAAAGGAATTAAATATAAAACATGGAACTAGACATCATTCTTTTTAAGAGTTTTTATTTTATGAAAAATATGGAAACTGAGTAGAAGTGTCTACTTTGTAATCTTTTGAGATGTAATAGTTATGTCCCAATTCTCTAAAACTCTAAACCTGAAAAGATCCTCAACGTGAATTATTCATTTAATTAAATATTATATAATGTTTTAAGGTTGGGTACTTATAGTTGGTATCAAAGGTCGGTTTAGATAACTTTAGAGGCTAGGGTATTTTTTAAGCATAAGTGACATAACCATAATGGTTTGGATTTCAGAAAGACTCATAGTTTTTTTAGATTAAGTAAATGATATTAAGATAAAATGAATAATTTTATCATAGTATTTACCCTCCTCATAAGATATTATATGATTATTTTACTAATTTTATCACACTGAGCTTTTTGTTTTTAGTAAATGGCCAGATCTAGTAGGCACCAAAGTAACAATGGATGTAAAGAAAACTATGACGGTTTTCCGAATGAGCAACTGAATGATATTGGAGCAGCAATGAGCACTCTTTTGGTTATTCTCAATCAACTATATGGAGTCATGATTGTCCACCTGATCTTTATTGATTTTTATAAGGCATCATATATGTGAGAAAAAATTAACTTTGGAATTTCAGGTAATAATCGAAAAGATCAGAATGTTCAAAAACATATGTGTCAAAGATGTGGAAAGAAACACCTAGGAAAATGTTTCAAAGGGATGGGAAGATTCTATAGATGTGGAAATGAAGGTCATAAAGCAATAACCTTCTATAGAAAAAGTAAGCATCCAGTTGACTCTAGGAAAGGGAAACAAGTTCTTTCTGAGGGATCAATTGAATGTTTTAAATGTGGTTTGCATGGTCATTATGAAAACACATTTCATATGATGATGTTTCGGGAATGGGATCTCCAAGATCATACAAATATTTATTTACCAATACCTAATGCCATTCCGATTGAGGATGAAGAAACTGAAAATGACCAATGAAAGATAGGGATTATTTCTTAACATATGTTTTCCTATTATTTAAATCATAAGATATGATTCATGATTTTTTTATAGGAAGGAAGTATTTCAAAATAAGTTGGAAATGAATGGTTAATTGATCATGAAGAATGTTGAATGAGTAAGAAGTAAACATATAAGGGATTCAAGAGTTATGGTATATTTAAGGATGCTGAAATTCTTAAAAGTATTAGGGATATTTTGATGATGAGATTACATTAGAAGACTTTTTATAGTATGTGTAACCCTGATGTTTGATATATGAAAATTTTATTCAAGGAATAATTATCTTTTCTTTTGTGGATATATTTATAAAGAAACATTTGTGTTTATATGATCCTAGAATTTGTGGAAATTGCAAGTTAATACATTTTGGGATGCAAAACAAAATTTATTAGATACCATTTTTGGATAAATTATGTTATGGTTATTTTTGATGAATTTATCTCTTTTTGGTAATGTTATAAAATTATATATTTTTTGAAAAAAAGAAAACACACAGACCGTGTGACAACCCATCGCATCGGACCAAGCTGCGGGAATTGAACCCACAACCAAAGTGTGACTGGTATTTATCACCTACAACTGGACTACGTGAAGTCCCTGGATAGTATGGAAAATTATTTTTAGTTAGATGATTTTATAAATCATGAATAATTTGATTTTGGGTTATCTATGGAAATGAACGCCCTATCATGGAGGATATGTGATTAGGGTAATTACTTTTCAATATGAGAATTTAATAATAACTGATGTTATTTGGAGATAAATGTTATGATTTATCTTGGAAGACTATGTGATTAAATTCTTTCATAGATTTGGTTTTCAATCTTAGTTTGGTTTTTTTTTGAATAATTTAAAGGGAAATTTTGTATTGAATGGTCTTTGTTGAACTTTGGGTATTTTTTGACAAATTTGGAGATTAAGAGTAGTTTTTCTTTTTGTAAAAGATTATCTTTTTTTGGGATTATGTGATCTTTTACTAACCATTTTGGTTTTTTAAGGTCTAAAAGAAATGGGAAATATATAGTTCATCTTGTGCAGATTATGTGATTCTCTAGAAGTTGATTTTAGCGGTCTTAATGTGAACAAGTCATCCTGAATACTCATCGTTTGGAGGAAATATGAGTTTGTGTTAGAAATATAGTAAAACTTGAAAGTCTACATGATAAGTATGTATGTTTCCCTATTATTTAGTTAAGCTAATAAATAAATTCCTCAATGAAAATTATCTTTAAACACAAACATTTTCTGTTAACATTTCCTACCAGGGAATCAAATACCGTTTAACCCATCACATGTTTGTGATTTTCTGTTGGTTAACTTTCTCTTAGACATATTTTCTATCACTTGATGGTTTGTTTTCTCTTCCATATAAATGTTTTCATGCATTCCTATTATATATCGTCTCGGGTGACCTTTTTACTTTTCATTCAATATTTTAAAGTGACAGTTTAATTGACACCTTTTCTGATATGGGGCTTTCAATAAAGTTTCCGAGCCAAATTTTAAAATTTAGAGGACCCAATTTCCAAAAGGGGGGAAGGATGGAACATCCCAGGTAAATAAAGAACATGAAATTTTAATATTTATTAATATTCTTGAATTAAATATTAATATTACTTTAAATGAGATTCTCTGTTCAATGGCATACCCAATATGCAACAATGAGTGTCTTTGAAATCATACATTGCACACTGATAATATAATAATATTATTTTAAATGGTAGTTAACACCAAGACATTTTAATGGAGGTAATGAATAGAACTAACTAAAAATTTATTATATAGGTTTGTTATATATTTTTACATTTAACCAATAAATTTTAGGGTCTTAAAATGAGAATGAATCCAATTTTAAGCATAAATATTCTAATATTCTTTAAAAGGATGATTAACCGCCTTTTGATGGAGAACCCTTTTTAAATCCACTTTTTGAAAATTTTATATGTTATATTTGAAAAAATAAAATCCTTCTTTAGAATCGGGACATCATAATTTACTTTGTGTGAATTTTTATTATTTCTCTGGTAAAGTTTGTTTTTTATGAATACTGAAAAATCCTTTATTTAAATTCAAAACATCTTTTTAATGTAATTTATTTACATGGTTAGATTATATTTTTAATTAGTTTTAAAACTTAATTATAATATATTTTTACCATTTAATTCAATGGTGGTCATTGGAATTAATTTCACATTGAAATTGGACATAAACAAGTGTCAATATTTTAATAGATATTTTTTCTTAAAAACACACAATTTGTTTTGACAGCCAGAATTAATTATAAAATTAAGTAATGAAACTTATATGTTTTTAATATGTTAAAATTTAAATCATTTTTGAATTTGGAATATCAAATTTACTTTGAAAAAAAATTTGGTCTTTTTCGAAAAAACGCACGTTTTTAATGAATAGTGAAAAATACTGCAAAAATGAATTTTCATCTAATTTAATTATATAGATAGATTGTCCTTTTAGTTGGTTTTAAAGTATAATTTCATTATATTTTTATCACTTAATACAATTTTTTTCATTTTAAGTAATTTCACTTTTCAATTGGATGTAAAAACAAGTCCATCTTTTGATAAATTTTACTTCTTAAAAACCCGTCTTTGGTTGTGACAATGAAAATTATTTTAAAATTAATTACAACAATTTATATGTTTTAAATTTGGTAAAATGAGTTCCATATTTGAAATCATAAGGTCCAAATTATGTAATTAAGACTTTTTTGTTATAAGACATTATGAATATTAACGACGGTAATTATCTTTAATTATCATGATTAATTAGTAATAGGGTAGATAAGGGTAATAAAATAATATAATAATAATATAAATGACACCAAAATGAGTCCAAATAATCTTTTATGATTCATCGCTGGCCATGGGAATCTTTTTACCAAACATGATGGCTCATGGAGTCACATGGGTGTGATAGTGACATTTATGATATTATTTTTTAAAAAGAAGAGAAATATAACAAAGGTTGGTATATCCTAAGTAAAAAAATTTAAATTTTGATTAAATAAATGAAATCTTAGACTATAAATATTCATTGGAAATATAAAAAAATTCCTACATCATGGTATTTTTTACAATTTTTAGACATTAAATAAATGAATTTATTTATGACACCATGATAATGTAATGATTACCTCATTAATGAATGTTTTAAATAAAATGCAAATATATGGTAAATTCAGAAAAATAAACTTGTCAAAAACCTATTTTATGGGTTCATTTCTAACTCTTATCACTTTATCCTCAATACATATCATTTTGGGACCTTTAAAATCCGAAAACCATTTTATAATATAGTAACATTTCCAGACATTCAAAAAGTGACCCTCCTCCCTCTTATAAAAGGCCCCCACCTCCATCCCCTTACCCACACCTCTCAAGACCTTGACACTTTAAACATATGATAATATTATCACTCCACATCCCTATATTACTCCTAGAAGCCTCAATTTGGGCAGAAGTCTTTCCAAGGATGCCTTTGGCTCAAACCAAAAAGAGTTGCCCGATTTAGAGGAAATGTCTTCTCTTGAGTTTCTTCCTTTTATTTTCCTTCCTCACTCACCACTATTTTCTCATTATTTGATCCCATAATAATACCATTATAATATATATACTAGGATTTTGTTATGATATGTATTCTACCTACACTTACACACACCTCCGTCTAATGGTTAACGAACCTACTGTTTCTGTGGGTGGCGAATTACTGCCTCATGAAACGATAATTGTTCAATCTTCTTTTAACACCTTTCATGGTGGCCATTATGATGTCACTGTATTTATATATGATATATATGGTATTTATTTTTTCTATATTCTTCTGAATTTTTTTTTAAATCACATCTTTATTCTTTTTATGTTGTGGAACTGTGATAATTTCATTTGAGGAAGTGTGGACTACCGCCCCTAAAGTGAAGTGACTCCTTCAGGCCAAACATGGAATTTATAAAGAATTTAATTTATGAACTTATGTAACATATATAACATATATATTATACTGTAATTATAATATACTTATGTATCATTATGTTTAATTTCATTAAATTATGAAATAGAAATGAAAGTAGCGTTCATGCGTACGTACGACTTACCGTCTCCATGAATGGTGCATTTCATTTCTTATCTCAAAATGTTATGTACTATTATATGTACATATATATAATGTATATATATGATATATATTACATATAAATGATGAATATCATTCTGTATTTAATGAATTTTGGACCACATAAACATTATGTAATTATAAGAAGTCCATTTTTTGATTCAAGTTTTGATCATCGACAAAATGTCCATTATGAACTCAAACAAATAAATAATTGTTATATAATGGTAATAAGTTATATAAAAGGAATAATAAACTTTAAAAATATTCTTAATCAATTAGAAATTAATTTATGTTTATCATTCAAGAAGAATAAGGAACATAGAAGCGATTCAAGTCAGACACGAGGTAAGGGATTTCTTATCTCACTTTTAATTCCGTGAGATTTCCATTGTTCGCCACTTATTTATGGAAGGTGGTGTATTGTGTACTTCCAATTGGTATATATATATATAATCATGATCCTATTTATATTCAGGGTATTATGTGATTAATTTGGTGGTTATTATCTTTTGATCATACGACTCGATTGATTACAATGTGGTATGGGGTTTTTATTTCACTTTTTATTTCCGTGAGATTCACGATATATTTGTCACTATCTACGTTGAGTGGTGTATGTAATGACCATGATTATACTCTTTCTGTAATATAATCTCATTTATGGGTATTTAAATCATCATTTTATGGTCCTTCTTTCATGGGGTGTAGGTTTATAAAGGTACCCAAATCGGTAAGGGATTCTTTCACCCTCCTCTTTTTAAAAGACTTATTTCTGTTATAACTTTTAATTTACATCTTCTTATGTTAGGATGTGTTCTTATATATCATTATATCTGTAAATTTTATGTCCATTTGATGAGATACCCTTTTTATCTCTCACCAAATCATTTTCTGAATTTTAAAGTGACTATGTTAGCCTGTCAAATTTCTATAAGGGAACTTCTTTACCCAATTTCAATTCTTTGGGTTAAACCTCTACTTCTTGATTATGTAGTGATATGAATATGTGTGAATGAACTTTGTTTTTTACACTTAATATACACTTATATTGGGTGTTTTTATATTTTCCACACATAATTATGTCATTGGTTTATCCTTAATCAAAGGATACCGTCTTTATAAGGGACTTCGTCTCAATAACATTTTATTGAGGCATCCTTTTATTTATACACTACTTTCTTTTATAAGGTGTATAGAACCCTTTTTACTTTCCATTTCATTCAAAGGGAATCTTTCTTCTACGAATCATTTTACTAAACGACAAAGAGTAATGTTTATTTTTTTATGTAAGCGGTGACAATGACCTTTTCCGACACCGCGAGTATTATTTGATATTTGGATTCCTTAACAAGACATAATGTTTTTAAAAGAAAAATAAATACCATATACTCTTTTTACGTACTTTGGTATTGACAATGGTTTTTAGAATGGATTCAATATTTAAATATCTTAAAATGTAATATTGTTATTGCAATGTGGGAATGTTATCTTTCCTTTATTTTTATGTTTTGTGTTATGATTATGTAATGGTTTTTCGCCATTGTTACATATACGGGTGGTTCTGTGATAATCCTAGTGTGGGTGAGCCTTAGATAGATCTCCAATGCATTGGGTAACGCGACTGAGGTAAACCTTAATTTTTCTCATAAGATATTTAGGGAATATGTTGTGATGGTTATTCCAAATGTGACTCCCTATGTAGTTGTGATAGCTACAATGTAACTATGTTATGTATTCCTTAAGTTACCTTTTGGATTTATGATTTCTATGTGAATTTCAAAAATCGTATGATTTCATGAGGTATGTTAAAAAGATTATGTTTTGTATATATTAATGAACTAATTTTTTCTTTACTTGTTTTATAACCCTTACTGAGATTTTTATGCTCATCCCAAGTTTTTGAAATGTTTTCAACATGACTTAAAGATGAATAGTGTCAATGATGGGATCATAGAAATACATGTCATCTAAAACATGGAACTGGACATGTTTTTTTAAGAGTTTTTATTTTATGAAAAAAATGGAAACTGAGTAGAAGTGTCTACTCTGTAATCTTCTGAGATGTTATAGTTATGTCCTAATTCTCCAAAACTCTAAACCTAAAAAAGATCCTCAATGTGAATTATTCCTTTAATTCAAGATTATGTATTGTTTTAAGGCAGGGTCCTTATACTAATCCACTACATAAATATCACATTCTTTGTCTATATGACCCCATCAATGAGATAAATGTCCAGTATGAGACGCTATAGTTTTGGCAAGTTGTTGAGGACCTTTTATAGATATATGTTTCCCTTACAATTTAAACCCCACTAATTTTTAGAATATTGACCACAAATCCATATAGAAGTATTATTAGAGATGCTCGATCTAGACACATTATAAATATATACTTTGATGTGTTGAGCATTCCATATAGTAGTGTCTGATATTCAGATAGTTCAAACACTATTGGTCACCTCATAAGTGAATTAAATAATATTATCATTACACCACCTATATAATATTACTATACATCAAATCCAAGGCCTTCTTCTTCCTGTTACTAGAATGGGGTTTTATCGTATTACAAGGCGTTCGACCCATATAAGCATTGAAACGAAGAAGAAGACCAAAAACCTGATCCTCCACGAGGTCCTTCTCAATGGTAAAGGCCTTATACAGAAACTCAATGTATGTTTATTGGTTTAACCATTTTACCTATAATATAACATCAGAATAAATTCTTATCCATCCTCACCTTATGTTCCTCATTTCTAGCTAATAGTGGAGATAAGAGGGGAAGCTCAATGAATCTAGTAGAGTATGAAACTTTTTTCATGGACCCTTATTGTATCTCTTGGAATAACTATTAATTATCTAGTTTCTTCATTTGATTCATGAATTCCATAAAGAATATTTTCTTGAGGGCCCACATTGTGAGACCCTTGTGTCTTCCATTCTATATAATAGTACCCCATGACCTCCAAGAATGTCACTATAGTATGATAATTTCCATTTTCACCTTCTTATGATTTGGTATTTCAACGAGGTCAAAGACAACCTCATTGATTGAAATATATTTCATTGTATACTATAGTTTTCCAGTTCGATGAAATGAAGGGGGATTCTAGACTTGGTAATCTTTATCATATTCAACCATGAAACGTAGTTCCCCTCTTCCCAAAGTTGGATTAAGCGGTATGAGTCCCAGAATTGGTTTAACTACTACCTATTCTATATGATTATGAGAAAATCAACCATATCTAGAAGTAGAGTCACCACACACATCATTCGGTGGTCCCATCATTACTATATGAGGAAAAAACTTATATATCATAAAGGGAAACATGGAGAATATTAATGATTGATCTTAATCAATATGTGGTACTATAAAAAGGATTCCCTATAAGTATACAATCGAACAATGAAATATAAATTCTATAAATAATCCAAGATTCCTATTCATTTACATTAGTCACAATCATATATAAGCCAAATAGTATTTTGAGGTTCTAAAAATTAATACCATTGTATATATATCATAAAAATATTGAAAATAGATATATCACACAATAGTGAATGATCATTTTCAAAATATATATCATAAATCAAGGCATTAAATTAATGAATATGAATCTCAACAATATCTATATATATGGAATGTGACCCAATGGGTCTAATAATGAATCATGAATGAAACTCAAAATCCCATAAAATAGTAATAGTAATATGGTTAATAAAAAATCAGAGGTTGGTTACGCATGATCTTCTTTGGAACATGGAAATTATGCTTATTGAGTCCAACATATAATTTCCCTTTCCTAGAAAGTCCTATGTTCTTAAAAATAATATAAGTTAAAATATTCTCTCATACCATTTTATAATACCATAGCTTGTACCACTGGTTTCATGTTGAGGTTCCACATTACCTCATGCATTCCACCCCTTACAGAAGAGGCTTCCTATATGCAACTAAGGACTATTCCCATTAGTGTGGAGACTATACCCTTAGTATCAATCCTAGGTCAGATATTAATAAATAAATATAAAATAGTATCTTTTGGAAAACTAAATAATAATAATATAATAACACATTGAACATAACCCATACAAATAAATTAATTATTATCCTAATGTGGAAAGTTAAATCATATTATAAATGTATTTCCATAAAATAAATATATTGTTATTGATTCCATTAGAGTCCATCCTGACCTACCAATAGATCTATGAACACCTAATCATACATCATACATGGTCCCCTTTCTGAAATTTTAATTCCTATACATGAATTATGTATGTTCATCCTGACACCCATACAACGTATGAGTAATAAATCACATTAGGAAACAACAAATATTTCATAATAGATGTTATTATGTATAACTGGTGAATTATATGAAAATAATAAATACACAAACATGAATACCAAACATACAATCATTTACTGAGTGGTTGTTCACAAACAAAGCCACAACAAACCACTTTTTTGAACTACATCGACTCAATTCTAGAAGGATGTTTATTAGATATGCAATGTGGGTAACTAATATCGATGATGATCATACTCACATCTCCCAGGAGTCTCAAGGAATCGTGTTAGATCAGTATCATAGATCGTCATACCAATTCTTCATTATGGGATAGGTCTCCATATTTTCTAACCACCTATTTAAATCCAGTTAGGCCTCTAGGTCTTCATTCCCCTCAAATCACTATTATGGGTCTAGCCTCAGGATTTTCATTCCAATACACTAGGATCAGGCCCATATTCATCATTGTTGTAAGTTTTGTGAACTTCCATTATATGGGTAATCATCAAAAAATGGTCTACATGTCTCCACTATCGTGAACAACCTCTAAAGCATGGTAAATAAAATAAAAAGGTAGTGCGTAAAAGGGAAATATTGAATATCATCATGAGAAAAATACAAGCATCATATAATATTACTATCATAATAAAAACATTGTCAATAATATTTTAGACATAGTTATGGAATATAGAATCATAACATATCTCTCAAGAAACACATACACCCACATGTTATCATAATAAAGTAGGATCAGGCAGGGTATATAATCACAAGAATTATAATATGGAAATAAGTGTGTACAAGTGGGTAAAATGATAAGTTACATCCCACCTCAAGGTTTTCAATTTCGATGTCAATGTTCATCAAGGGATCATCATCTGAATCATGTCGTTATATGAATTAATTCAAACTATTATCTAAAGAATCCTAAACTATATTCTAATTACAATATTTGAGAAATAAATAAAAATACCACATGTCACACCCAGAATTCCTAAATTATTTATATTTTATTAATTCTTCTCCTAGGTTCTCTTGCTAATGTCTGAGTAGGGTCACTGATCAAAACATGACAACGTTTATTGTTTTTACTGTGTTTCGGACCCGTGCACGGTCACCCTATGTTTGGTGATAACAGCGCAACCGGCCCTAGTGTCGTGTAATGGCTTATCATTATCATTATTATCATTATTATTATTATTTTATTATCATTATTATATATATTATTATTTTGATTATTATTTTAATTAATATTCTAATGGTTAATAAATTTTGTTAATATTATATTTATAATTGTTAATTTTATTATTATTATTATTCTGGTATTATTTTTAGTATTATTATCTAATTTATATTTTTATAATTCTCCTTCATATTTTATTATTATTATTATTATTTTACAATAAAATGGAAAAAAAGAGAACTAACATAACCCTAATACCCAACGGCGCAACACCCCCCCCCCTTCCTTTCCATGGCACGACTGTACCTCTCTTTCCCCTTCCAAGACTGCGTGCACTGGGTCTCCCCCTCGCTACCATTCTCCCTTGCACCTCCGGCCAGCAAGTCGAGCCCCATCCCATTGCATCATCGCTCCCCCTGTTTGAAGGAGCTGATCAACCCACCTCTCCCGACCTAGCCCGCATGCAGCACCTGCATGGCCTTCTCCTCCCATATCTGGCACGTTGTACATCCTCCCTCCCCATGGAACGTCCTTCCATCTGGCCTCACCTCCTCCTTCTTCTCCTCATGACGCGTCGCAACATCATTGTGTATCTGGCTTCATCCTCCTGCCACGCAGGCCTGCTTCCGCCGACGATTCTCCTCTCATCGGCACATCCCGATGCCACCCTCCCTATTCACACGATGATCCCCACACTAGCCTGCCTCTGGCCAGCCTCTGTCCAGACCACATCTACCCTCGTTGCTCAAGATTGCGCCGACCAGCAGTGCACCTGACCTCCCTGGCCAACCGCTTTTCCTCTGCCTCCCCTCCGGCGCGCGGAGATATGGTGGTTGCTTAAAACCGGTAGAGATATGGTTTGGGTGCAACCTCAAGTACTCTTTATGAACATTTTCACATGTGAGGGAATGCATGGGAAATGTGTGTTGGTGTGTATGGAGGTAAACGGATGAAGACATGTGCAACAGTTCATGGGATTATTGGGGTGTGCACGTGGAAGTAAAGGCTTGACCTTGTTATTATGAAGTGATTTTAATAAAGGGAAAACGATTTTTGAAAAATTGAATTTGCTTTGAAAAGTGGGTATGGTATTTGTGAAGTGTCCTTGAAGAAATGTGATTTTGAAATCTAAAGTGAAAAAGGGATATTGTTTTGTGTTAGTATTTGTATAGTTTTAGAGTTGGATGTTTTTAGATGAAAGTTCTTTCAATGATACTGCCTCAGATTGATATTAGTATTGGTTCCGTGTTTTATATTCTGTTTAGAACATGCCACCCCGAAAGGTCCCCAATGTTTTTGATAATTCATGACCAGTTTTTTATCCTTCTCAGATATTGTCTGTACTTAACGGTGATTAGGGTCCATTAAAGGTAGTTATGTGGTTTGAAGAGGTCGAGCGTACTTTTAGGATGTTGGGAACTCCTGAAGCTATCAGAGTACTAGTTGTTTTGGGAATGTTTGAAGGTCCATATTTGGACATGTGGGAGTTGCTCACCCCACCGTTAATGCAAGTTGGGTTGATGTGGGATGTCTTTAAATCTTTTTTTCATCTGATGGTTTATACCTGAAAAAGAGAAGACGAAGAAGAGGGAATATATTCTGCATATTCAATAAGGCCAACAGATGGTGAAGTCGTATGTTTAACATTTCAAGGAACTTGTGTCCTTTTCTCCAAATGTAGAATCATAGGATTTGATGAAGACTTATCTCTTCATCAGGGGTCTTCGTCTATACATCAAAGAGAAGGTCCTCCCTTCTAGGTACCATCATTTTGAGAAGTTGGTGGATGAGGCGATGTTCGCTGAGATGGTCTCTGGAGCACCGACGGATGGAAATCCAGCGTATCCAGCTACTCGTGAAGGTTCTCCATCAGGAGAGCAGAGTGTAATAGAGGGATCTATTCCTAAAGAGTCATCTGCAATTGTTCTGGATTCTAGTTCATCGGACCGTTCAGTGGTGTGCAACCAGTGTGGCCGGTTCGGGCACGTGAAGCCGTCATGTCGCATCCCTCCGAAGACGTGTTGTCGTTACGGCTGTCTGGGTCACATGGAGAAGTTTTTCAGGAAGCATCGCCTGAAGAAGACACTATGACCAGAGGAAGTCCAGTGCCTGACTGTGATGTAGGAGATGCTTCAGCCATCAGAGCACTAGCCACAAGTCTCTAGGTGAAGCTCGCGCATAGTCAAGAGTTGCCAAGGGTGTGAAGCCTCAGTTCGGGTTTTGTGTTCCATGTTGGTGGTGGAACATTTAAAGTCTTTCCATTCTTGTTTTTATACTATTATTTTATTGATGTTGTTGAAATTTCATTGTTTTTCCATGGAGCTATGCCAAACAGGCTCTATTGTAATCTAAACAGTTTTGTTTGTTGGGTTACGGTTTTCTGTGTTGTGTGTTTTTCTTAACAGTGTGATTGACCCTTGTATGGGTCGATCTTGGTTTAGCGGTGTTCGTTTGGAGATGTTAGTGCCTGCATAAGAGTCTATGCTTGCAGTTATTCTTTGGTTTACTGGTAGGGTTAACTTCATCTCGGAGGTTTTTTTATAGTGTCCGGTCATTCATTGGTCTAAGTCGTGAGTTCCAAGTTTTAGTAGAGGTGTTGTTTCGGTGGTGCTATAGAGGTTAGTCTGGATCGGTTGGGAGTTCTCGGGTCGCCCCCCCCCCCCCCTCCCAGGGTGGTATGATTGGGTGTTAAAAAACCAAAATTTTTTGAGTTCTAAGGTGGGGAGAACCATCTCATGTGCTCCCATTCTCTTATCTTTTGGTTTCTTTTTTTGTTTTATTTGGGCATGGATTCTTGTTTTCTCTATCGTTCGGCTGAGTGACTTTCTAGGGGCAGAAGGTGTTTGTGCTGGGAGAACTGTCATATCTGGGCTTCTTAAATTATTTATATTTTATTAAATCTTGGACTGGGTTCCCTTGCCAAGGAATGATCTGGGTCCCATATCAAAAATTGACATCGTTTAATGTTTTTATTGGGTTTCAGACCCATTCACAATTACACCACATTTGGCGGTAGCAGCAGAACCGGCCCTAGTGTCGTGCAATTTCATATTATTATTATTATTATTATTATAAATATTTTATTATCATTATTCAATATATTATTATATTTATTATTATTTTACTTATTATTCTAATGGTTAATAAATTTTATTAATATTATCTTTATTATTGTTAATATTATTATTATTTTTATTATCGTATTATTTTTAGTATTATTTTTTAACTGCTATTTTTATTATTCTATTTCATATTTTATTATTATTATTATTTTATAAAAATAAAATTAAAAATAAGAGAACTAACCTAACACTAATACCCGATGGCCCACCCCCACCTCCCTTTCCTTTCCGCGCCATGGTCGTACCTCTGCTTCCCCTTCCCAGACTGCACACACCAAGTCTCCCCCTCGCTACCCTTCTCCCTTGCGCCTCCGTCTAGTAAGCCATGCCCTATCCCCTTGCATCACCGCTCCCCCTATTTGAAGGATCCCATCAGCCCACCTCTCCTGACTTAGCCCACTAGCAGCACCTACATGGCCTTCTCCTCCCTTCTCTGGTGCACTTTACATCTTCCCTCTATATAGAATGCCCTGCAATCCGGCCTCGCCTCCTCCGTCTTGTACTCACGATGCGGTGCAATAGCTTTGTGCACCAGGATCCATCCTTCTGCCGCGCTGGCCTCCTTTCGTCGCCGATTGTCCTCTCATTGGCACACCCCCCAGCCACCCTCCCGGTTCATGCGACAGTCCCTGCTCCATCCAGCCTCCGGCCAGACCATCTCCTCCATTGTTGCTCAGGCTTGCACCGACCAGCAGCACACCTGACATCCCTGGCCAACCGCTTCACCTCCGCATCCCCTCCTGCGTGCGGACTTCACCCCTTTCGGTGTGTTATTTTTTTAGTTATGTTTTTAACTAAATTAGTTAAACCATAGGGTCCAAGTTATGTGTAGCGTGTTTTTCTTGTTGTTTTAAGATGTGTGAGGGGTCTTTGAGGTTTGGTACCACCTTTCGCGGATGCGGCGTCACGGTCTTAGGACTTTGAGGTAGGCGTTTTCCGAATTTTTACTTTCTCGCACAACTCATGAAACATGCGTGTTTTAAAAAAAATATATCTTTTGCACCTTCATAATTATAGTGCTTAGTTTTTTGCAATGTTTTTGTGTTAGTTAAAATTGTTTAGAATAGTTTTGAAATAAGAACTGAATTGTGTGTAGGTGGTTCTCTATATAAATGTTATTCGATGAACCAATTTTACTTGTATAATTAATTTAGCATGATTTTTAATTAATTTTTTTTCCTCAGAATTGTGTTTATTATTTTATATGTGTATTTAATTTGGAGTTTCTTTGTGAATAATTAATTTGGTGAGAAATTAGTTTTAAAAGGAATTTAGTTTGCATCGAATATTTGTAGATATTTATAAAAAAAGATTCATTTTTTTTATAAAAACCCATATTGCGTTGTTTAATGACTTTTCATGAATTGTAAATTTTTTTATTCAACTATGCAAGTGGTGCACATTCTGATAATTAAAATTAATTGGACACTCGCAAGAAAATTTAATATAATATTATTTGATAATTATAAACCACGTATGAAAATATTTGGACACTAAAAAATATCTGAAATAAGAGTGTTAAAATTTAATATAATATTATTTGATAATTATAAATTATTAGAATTTAATAATTATTTATGAATATTCCTGAATCTTAGAAAAAAGTAAATTCAAACTTTTTCATGAAAAGGATATGAATAAATTATCTTCTTAAAATACTAAACTCAAGAATGGGATATGAAAGGGATGGTTTTTCCAAACCTAAAACATGTTGAAAAAATAAAAAAATGGAATAAGAAATTAAGATAATATATAAGGATTTATTATGATGCTCTTAATCATTGGGTTATAAAAAATTCATGTTACCAATGGTTTCAAAAATTTTACAGAAATCTAACCACACTCTGGTTTACCAGACCTGGAAAACACCAAATTAAATTAATTATTTATTTATTAAAAATAATTTTATTATTTAGCATAGTTGGAATTCAAAAAAAAATGATATATAGTAAAAAAATATTCAAAAAATAATAATCTCTATTATTTCCTTTTTTTAAAACATAAAAAATGAGATATAGGGTTGTGTTTTGGAAGAATAACCACAATCATGAATTTCTAAACAATATTTTCTAAAAGAACACTACATAAGGGTAACATGGTTCACCCATATATATATAATAGGATTCATGTGTTGGTATATATAAGGACCCAGAATTAAATATTACATAATCATGAATTAAGTTAATAATTCACATTGGGGATCTTTTCAGTTTTAGAGCTTTTGAGAGTTAGGTCATAACAAATACATTACATCTCAAAAATTACAAAGTATACACTTCTAATCAGTTTCCGTTTTTTCATAAAATAAAAACTCTTGAAAAAACATTTCATGTCTAGTTCCATGTTTTAGACAACATGACTTTTCATTAATCCCATCCTTGACACTTTTCATCTTTATGTCCTGTGAAAAAACATTTCAAAACATTTTATGAGCATAAAAATCTCTATAAGAGTTATAAAATAATGAAAGAAAACATTAATCCATCAACACATAAATATTTTTAACATACCTAATGAAATAATAAGATTTATGAATAACACATAGAAAACATGAATCTTAAAGGTAACTTGTGAAATCCAAAACATACTTACATTGTGGATTTCATAGCTACGTAGGGAGTTACATTTAAAATACTCATCAAAATATATTCGCAAAATCTATTTAGAGAAACATTATCATTTACCTCTGTCACGTTACCCAATTCATTAGAGAGCTATCTCGGGTTCACCTTCCCAAGGTTAACACAGAACTACCCATATACGTAACAATTCCCAATAACCATAACATATTCATAACACATATAACAAACATAAATGAAAGATAACATTTCAACATAATTAAAATATTTTGAAATAACAAATATATTATCAAAACCATTTTCAATACCAAAATACATAAAATAGCATGTGGTATTAATTTTCCTTTTAAAAAAATTATGTCTTACTAAGGAATGAAAATATCAAATAATACTCACTGTGGTTGAAAAGGTCATTGTCACCGCTTACATTAAAAATAACCCTTGTTTTATGTAGTTTAGTAAAACGACTCATAGAAAAAGAATCCAATTGAATTAAATAAAATTTCAAAGGTATTTATACACTATATAAAATAAAGTTTTGTATAAAAAAAATATTCCTCAATGAAAGGAGATTGATATGATGTTCCTTACCTATTGTCCGATATGACCCATTCATTCTTTAATCTCTTGAATAAAAAAATAAAGATAATTTCTACGTGATTAAGAACCTTTAAAAGATTATTATTCATTTTATATCACTTATTAACTTGTTATAAACATTATGTAATAATTTATGTAAATTACTGTTGTTTTTTCGATATTTGGTAATTTAGTCAAAAATGAACGTCTTATAATTACAAGTTGTTCATGTGGTCAAAAGTCGATTATCTCCAGAATGATATTCATGATTTAGATATAATATATATGATATATATATCTAGTATATATATAATAGTACATAACATTTTGGAGATAATAAATGAAATTCACCATTCATGGCGATGGTAAGACGTACATACACTTGAACGCTACTTTCATTTCAATTTCGTATTTTTAATGGAATGAACTATTAATGAAAATTAGGTGTATTAAAAATATAGTATAATATAATATATTATTTCATCAAATCCATCCTTTATACATTCCTCGTATGGAATGAATGAGTCATATAACTTTGAGGGGGCGGTAGTCTGTACTTCCTCAAATCAAATTATCGTGTTTAACGATTATAGAAACCATAAAGGTATGCTATAAATGAAACATACAGGAGAATAGAGACATTTAAATATAATATATATCACATATAAATACATTTCCATAATAATGGACACCATAAGAGGTGGTAGGAGAATATTGAACAATCATCATTTTGTGGGGTAGTAGTTTGTCATCCACAAAAACAATATGTTCTTTACCCATTAGATGGAGTTGTGTGTAAGTGTAGTTTGAATCCTTATCATAACAAAAACCTTGTTTATTTAGGATACTATTTTTCTTATAATATAAATGAATAAAAGTGTTTATGTTGTTGGAGATGTAAAATTAAAGATAAGGACTTAAGAGAAGATGGTACATTTAAATCGGGTAACTCCCATTGGTTTCACAGAAATAGATTTCTTGAAGTGCCTTCTGACGAAGGTAAGGATTATAGGTGGAAGAGAGGTATCTTTAGAGCTTATTTGGTTAGAGGATTGATGAGACAAGGGGATTAGGGGTGTGGGTAATGGGATAGAGGTGATGGCTTTTTATGAGAGGGAGGAGGGGCTCTTTTGGAATGTTTGAAAATATTATTTTATTATTATATAATTATTTTTGTTTTCTAAAGGTCCATAACTTATTAATGTTGAAGATAAGGTGACTCATTTTTGAAATAGATTCATCCAAAAAAATTGGACAGGTTTTGGATATTGTTTTAATTTTTAAATCTTATTTATTTAAATCATTAAGTAATGAGGTAAATACTGCATCATTATTCTATCATAAATAATTGTATTTATTTGATGTCTAAAAATTATAAAAAAAACCATGATGTATGAAATACTTTTAGATTTAAAATAAAAATTTATAGTCAAATAGACAACTTATATAACCCCATGTAAGAATTGATTTAATAAAAGACATAAGTTTATGTAGTTTTTGTCATTACTTTAAATTAATTAATATAAAGTGTCTTTATCACTCATAAGTGGCTCCATTGGGCCCCAAAATCGACCCAAATATACCCATGGTTAAAAATGCATCAAAAATTAGGATTATGACACATGTTAAGGTAATTTAATATTATTATAAAATTATTTTCACCTTGAATTATCATATTTACCTTTAACCGTAATAAATAAATGTCAGAAGTTACCATTCACAAAAAAAATTTCATCTTATTAAACAAAATTTTACTTACTAATAACAACCATATATGTTATATTTTCAAAATTCAATTCATAGAAGATGTAAAATTTCAATTAAATGAAAATTTAGGGTTTTCAACTACTACTTAGTGTTTTAACAATTCATCAAAAATTGAAATTTTTCAAAAAAATTCACAAAATTCAACCAAAGCTATATTTGATATTCTGAATTAAAAAATGATTTTTATATTACCAAATTCAAAACATGGAAGTTTCATTAATTAATTTAAAATCTATTCTCGTTGTCAAAAAGAAAAATCATGTTTCTAAGAAATAATAACTATAAAAAGATTGACACTTTTTTATATCCAATTTCAAAGGGAAATTACTTCCATTGACCGTCATTGGATTAAATGTAAAAATATAATTTAATTACACTTTAAAACCAATTGAAATAAAATTCTAACCATATTAATAAATTATAATAAAATGCAGTTTTGAATTAAAATATAGTATTTTTCACTATTCATCAACATTGAATTTAATTAGAAAAATACCACAACTTTACTCAAAGTAAATTTTGATGTTCTGATTCTAAAGTTTAATTTTATTTTCTCAAATAAAACATATAAAAGTGAACATCACTAGATTTAAAGAGGTTTCTCCATCAAAAGGCAGTAAATTGACCTTTTAAAGAATATTAGTGTATTTATGCCTAAAATTTTTCATCATTCACATTTTAAGCCTCTTAATTTTATTAGATAAATGAGAAAACACTTGAAAAACATGTCTCATCATTTTGTAGTTAGTTCTATTAATTCCCACCAACAAAACGTATTGGTGTTAACTACCATTTAAAATTTTATTATATTATTATTTTTCAGTATGACTCGGTATTTTGTGCAACATAAGATTTCAAATAAACACATTTTTGCATATCAAGTAATCCATCATACATAGCATCCCCTTTAATGTAAAATCTATATTTAATTCATAAATATTAAAATAAATATTAAAATGACTTAATCATTATTTAGCTGGGATGTTACATCCGGCCCCCTTTTGCAAAATTGCATCCTCACAATTTTTTATTCACTTATCAAATAAATGGGGGTATTTATCCCTCATAGAATTTTCCGATTCCCACATTGCCTCTTCATCCATATGTATTTTCCACAAAAAAATTATATGATGAATTACCTTATTCCACAACACTTTCTCTCTATGATCAAAATATGGACCAGTTGTTCCTCATAAGAGAGATTCTATTCCAACTGAACTACCTATGGGATAAAAACATGAGATGGATCTGGAGTATACATTCTCAACATTGAAACATGAAAACCTTTGTGTACCTGAGATAAACTTGGAGGTAAAGAAACAATGTAGGCAACTCATCCAACTTATTTGCGGATTTCTTAAGGTCCAATGAACCATGGACTCAACATTCCCTTCTTACCAAAACACATCACACTTTTCCACGGAGAAACATTGGAAAAAACATAATAACCTACCTTAAAAGAAATATCCTTATTCTGGTCATTCGAAAAACATTTCAACCTGTTCTGATCTATTCTCATTTTCTTCTGAATCAACTGATCTTATTTTTCCATCTCTTCTACCAATTCTGCTCCCATCAACTTCGTTTCATCTACTTCATTCCAAAAAAGTAGTAGTTAGACAACGCTTCCAAAATAATTCCTCAAATGGAGCCATCTTTAAACTATAATGAAAACTGTTATTATAAGAAAATTCAACCAATGAAAGATGTTGATTCAAACATTCATAGTAATCCATTGAGAAAACATGTAACATATCCTCCAAGGTCTAAATTGTTCGTTCTAACTACCCGTCTAATTGAAGAGAAAAATTTGTACTGAAATTTAATTCAATATCCAATGTCATCAGAAGGCATTTCCAAAAGTTATAAGTGAACGTCGGATCACTATTAGACACAATAGATATGGTAACTCCAGAAACCTGACAATCTCTTAAACATACAACCGATAAATTTGATCTAAAGACAATGTATCTTGAATTAGAAGAAAATGAGTAGATTTAGTCAATCGATCAACAATAACTGTAAAGATCTGTAATTTACATGTAATGTTTTTAATTAAATTGGAATTTTATGAGTCTGATAAAATTGATGGCGTGTGATTCTGAGGCCCGGAGTGCCTGAAATAAATTTCTGACATTTTTTTGGGTACGTTCAGTAAATATGCACGTAGGTTTTTCGAACATTAGAATTGTCGCTCGGAATTAAAATCTGAGGGCACCGTTGAACTCGTATCATTGGTATTCTCTTAAGGAGAACTTCACTATTACCACAGTAGGTTGAGGGTGGAAGTTAGTTTTTCATTTATTCATGAAATAATAAAAAATATTAAATGGGGTAACATTTTATTTTTCTTTTCATTTGAAACTCCCATGTGGTTGTTTCATGGGCCGGGACCACTGAACTAAAATCTCCCATGAGATGTTATGGAGGAGGGGACAACCGATCCTAACCTCCTATGAGAGGTTACGGTGGTGGGGAGCACCCAATGCTTAAACCCCCATGTACTCCCCTCTTAATGGGGAGAAACCCCTTGAACCTCCACTTAATTTGTTCCACCCCCTTAATTAATTATACCAACTCAATGTAATTAATTGATCCGATTAGAAATTTTCGCCAACAATTAAAATGGGGAAACACAACTTAATTGGCTGCATTGCTTTTTAGTGGAATTGGGTGAAATGAGATTTGGTAGAAAGCTCTCCAATGAAGAACGCCAATGAAGAACGTCGTCTTTGACTCTGACTTATTTCTCAGGACATTCATGGATGAGGAATGTCCTCAATATCATCAAACTGACGATCAAGGAAATACATGCATCACCGACGTCTGTCTATTCCCAATGACATCATCTACTTCCCTGTGAACAATATTCAATGAATCAAACGAACGAGGTTGGTGTTTAAATTGAGAATGATTATATTTCCATGTTCTTCCATTTTTCATTCTTGATGACTCATCATAATTAAAGAGAGATTATAGCTGCTTGATAATTCTCTAATGCAGAGAGTGTGGGCCAAAAAAACATGGCCCGTCCTTTTCGTAATTCTTTTGATGATTTGTGGGGTTCTTCGCGATGGAGGAGATCGGCTATCAACTGGGCCGAAGGTGATGTCGGCAATGGTGCCACCCTGCTGCCATCGCCGCCTGTAGCCTCCACCGCCCGTGGCCTCTGCACCCTATGGTGCTCCACCCTCCGACCAAGCCACCCGGCAGCCTCCGTGCTACCGGCCTAGCCACCTCGTGCCCCCACATCCTCTGCCTTCTTGGCCGAGCCGCCCTGTGACCTCACTCCCTTGCGGCTACCCACTACGGCCTCGTGCCACCCACGACTGAGCCTCCCCGCTACCTCGCGCCATCCGTGGCCGAACCCCCATGGCCCCTCGCAGCCTGCAGGACCGCCCAGTGAGATGGGCCGAACGCAATGGGCCGGGTCGGCCCAGGCCGGGTCAGACCGGACCCCGACCCACTTGGACAGATTTATGCTCTTTTGGCTATAACATTGACACCAGATATCTGTTTGACAAACTGTCAGCAGCATAGGAAACCATGGAGTGAGGTGGTCCATTTGGTATACCCCATTAGTGATTTGGATAAGGATGGGGTATGGTCAGGTTGGATCAAGCATGAATCCAACCGAGCCCTCAGAAATAAAAGGCAAATAACTCACAGATCGGGTGTCTGATTGACGCACCATCTCTTTCATTGAGACCCTTTTGACGTGGCGGTCCTTTGACAAACATCTTTGTGGCGCTTCATAAAATTTGAGTATTGACCAGTGGTTTGTGGTGTTGACCCTCTCGGTGACGAGAAAGCCTAGTGCGAGAACCCATTAGCTGGCTATGATGAGAAGACTGACTAGAGGTCCTGTGTGGGTGAGCTCCTAGCGATACAGTGTGGGTGAGCTCCTAGTGATCCTATGTAGGTTAGCTCCTATCGATCTTGTGTGGGTCAGCTCCTAGCGATCCTATGTGGGTCAGCTCCTAGCGATCCTCTATGGGTGAGCTCCTAGAGATCTTGTCTGGGCCAGTTCCTAGCGATCCTGTGTGGTTCAGCTCCTAGGGATCCTGTGTGGGTCAGCTCCTAGCGATCCGGTGTGGGTTAGCTCCTAGCGATCGTGTGTGGATCAGATCATAGTGATCCTACGTGGGTCAGCTCATAGTGATCATGTGTGGGTTAACTCCTAGCAATCCTATGTCGGTCAACTCCTAGAGATACTATGTGGGTTAGCTCCTAGCGATCCTGTGTGGGTGAGCTCCTAGAACTCATGTGTGGGTCAGCTCCTAGCGATCCTCTATTGGTTAGCTCCTAGCGATCCTATGTGGGTCACCTTCTAGCGATCCTGTGTGGGTCAGCTCTTAGTGATCCTGTGTGGGTCAGCTCTTAATGATCCTATGTAGGTGAGCTCCTAGCAATACTGTGTGGGTCAGCTCCAATAGATTCTATATTGATCAGCAGTAGAGCTTATTAACAGAGTAAGAGGATTTATTATCTATAACTAATCATCTCTACTACCTTACTGATGTTATACCTTGTGTGAGCTGAGTTCGTACCTATCTGGTACATTTCATCACGGTAATACCTTGGTGGAATTTTTTTGTGTGGCGTACCTGTGTTGTATATAACTTTGTGGTTTTCCTTCCTTTGTGTAACAGCTGAGATTTGGGCTATTGGGCTGGACTCTATGTTTCCTCGCGATTTAGAAGGGTATTTTTCTTATGTTAGGTATATGTATGGGAATATACCTATGTAGGGTTGGTAGTTGACTTCATGCTTTAAGGTTTATCTTTTGTGGATTTTCGTGAGACCTTGAGGGTCTCGAGGTCCGTACTGAGTGTCATTATACACACCCCTACATGGGCTATGCCCACACCTCATTGTGTTGGATGCAGACGATGGACATCACTGATCAAGGTTGAGAGTACCAGGATTGAACGGTGCTTGGAGGTTGACCATATGGCATGTCGATATGCATAAGAGACGGGTGGACGTAGAGTTTTATAGAGGCGGTATGTACCTACCATTCAGGTAGGAACCTGATGGATGACCCAGTAGTTGCATTTCTTTTTTTTAGTTGTATTTTATTTCAGTTGTACTTATACTATTACTATTGGGCTTGTATTTCGGCCCATTTTTATTTGCAGCACTCTTTTTTCTTTGTAGTTCACTTGAATTCTTATCTTTTTTTGTGCTTGGTTGTGTGTGTTTATAGGGTATAAAGGCAATTCCTTCCCATATTTATGGAATACACCTTTGGTGCTAGTCGCCAGCCCCTGGCCTATAGAAGGTGGGCTTGGGGTTAGTCACAACATGGGCTTAGGGGATGAGTCGTAACAAATTTGTATCAAAGGATTCAATTCTACATCAAAAAATCGGACTCTGATATTTCATTTAATGGAAATAGTGTTAAGTGTAGTGAGTGTGGTTATCAGTTTAGGGAATCTAGTGTTGCTATAGTGACCGACGTATCCATAAACCAGGAGAACACTTATTTTGTGTGTGTTCCGAAGAGTTTTCTGACTCAGTGCATGAAAACACTTATTGTGTGTGTGTTTCCAATAGTTTTCTTTGTGATCTCTTGATCCAGCTCCCCAGGTATAACTTATTGACCCTGAAACATCTGTTTCATTTTAGGATGCCTCCACGAAGACAGCCAGCTAAGGTTCCAAGAGTAGTACCCACTGATAACCCACTGAGCGATGAGGCCTCGGTGTTGGGCCCCTTTTCAGTAGAGGCACCAGTGGAGGCCCCAGCAATACCATTAGCCATTGGTCCACTGATGCCACTAGCCCCAGTAGTAGAGGGAATACACTACCTGATCACATTGCACGAGTTCCATTACCAGAGGCCTCCCAGGTTTAGGGGAGAGACAGACCCATATGAGACTGAGGATTGGATGGAGGTTATGGTGACAATCTTCCAACTGGTAGGAACACCAGCCGATCTCATGATGATCCTTGCTGCCAGAATCCTATAAGTAGAAGCAGTAAGATGGTGGAGCTTGATGATCTAGGTTCATGACGAGGTGATTCTTCCCTAGGAAAACTTCGAGAGCCTGTTTCAGGCAGAGTTCGTCCCAGCAACTCTTCGTACAGTGTGCAGACAAGAGCTTCTACACTTGCAGCAGTGAAGCATGACTATAGATTAGTAATTATCAAGGTTCCCTAACATCTCACGCTACTCCACAGATATGGTGTGGGACCAATTATTTCACACCCAAACCTTCAAGCAGGGACTGAGGTGTGAGATCAGGGCTTCGATGATATCACTCAACATCTCGATGTAGGCGGGGGTGTTAGAGAGAGCCCTCCTAGTGGATAGTTTCCTTGACGAGTAGTCAATAGCAGCGAGACCCACCACCAGACGTCACATAGAATATTCTTCTATAGATGGGAGTAGACAGATGACGCAGAGGTCCAAGATGAACAGACCTATAGGTGGACGACCGCATGACTCTGGATCATTTGTACGAGGCACCCAAGGCTGATCCAGTCATACAAGGAGAGGGTAGTTTTATGCATGTGGCGGGTAGGGTCACATGGATCATGATTGTCCGACATATTGTACGAATTATCAGATGACGGTCGAAGGACCACCCTGGTAGGGGCAGTGGTTCGATAGAGGCGGTTCGTAGGGAGCACGCGGACGTGGTAGAGGAGCTGGCTGTGCAGCTAGCAGTGGGGGATGATTCGAGATGCTACCGCCACCACCACCTGGAGGTCCACCATGACCTCTAGGATCATGTGGATAGGGGCGAGATCAGTTCCAGAATGATGAGCCCTATGATAATGTCTCTACAGAGATGATACAATGTACAATCTATGTCTACTCTACCTTAGTAGAAGTACTCATAGACACAGGTTCCAGTCATTATTTTATTGCCACTTCCCTCATTCAGAGCTCAGAGATTTTGACTGAGCTGTTGGCTCAATCCTTACAGCTAGACACTCCTACGGGAGATGATTCGATGATTACGCACTGGTGCCGACAATGTAAGCTTACTCTAAGAGGCGGGATATTCGGTTGGGATCTCCTATTAGCAGCCTCGAGGCCTTATGACGTCATCTCGGGTATGGAATCGTTATCTACAGTCCATGATCATATTGATTGTATTAGGCTCAATGTGCAGTGTGTCCACATGGATGGGACAGGGTTTACCTTCACTGGAAAGAAGGGATCCTTTGCAGCAAAGGATGGACTTACCCGAAGGATAGTGCAGCCGATCACTAATCAGTTGGAAAGACTTACCCTCAGAGCGATTGATGTAGAGAGTCTGAGCTATCCTGTTGTGGTGGACCTATATGCGGATGAATTCCCTGATTTTGTTCCGTGTCGACCTCCTCGTAGAGAGGTGGACATTTACGTTGACATGTTCCCCTGTATGACATGGATATCTACACCAACATAATAGATGGATCCCACGAAGCTTCGTGAGTTGTGGGTACAGCTTGTGGACATGCAGCGGAAAGGATTCATTCAGCCCAGTGTTTCACCCTGGGTAGCCCCGATTTTGTTTGCCAAGAAGGTGGATGGGATCTTAAGAATTTATTTCGACTATCGGTGCCTGAACCAGGTGAATATGAAGAACACGTAACCACTTCCGAGGATTTATGACATCTTTGATCATCTGAAAGGAGCACGATGGTTATTGAAGATAGACCTCAGATTAGGCTATCACCAGCCCAGAGTACGAGACGAGGATGTGCAGAAGACGACGTTCAGATGTCGGTATATCCATTACAAGTTCTTGTTTATGCTATTCAGTGTAACCAATTCTCTATAATTGTTCATGGGACTCATGAAGAGGATCTTTTAGCCATACCTTGATCACTTTCTATTAGTCTTCATCGATGACATTGTGATCTACTTGGATACTGAGGAAGAGCATGCCTATCATTTGTAGATAGTTACAGACACACTCCAAGAGCACCATCATTATGGTAAGCTCTCATAGTGTCAGATCTGGATCTGAGAGGTTCACTTTTGGGGACATGTTATATCAGAGGCTGGAAGTGTCATAGATCTAGCAAAGATTGTGGTGGTACTTGCGTGGGAGACACCTAGGAGTGTGATAGAGGTGCAGAGTATCCTGGGATTGGATGGATACTATCAGAGATTTTTGCTCAATATCTCCAGAGTTGCAGCACCTATATCAGCATTGATAAATAATTGGAAACCCTTCATGTGGTTGGAGGGATTCTAGTGGAGTTTTTAGGAGCTGAGGTAGAGGCTGACTAGTGCCCCCATCTTGAGGCTACCAGAGGATGTCATAGGGTATGCAGTCTACTAAGACACATCAGGGACCAGAATCGGATGTTTCCTAATGCTGGAGCGAGAAGTTATCACATATAGTTCTCGATAGCTGAGACATCATGAAAAGAACTACGCTACCCATGACATAGAGTCAGGATCGGTGTTATTCTCCTTGAAGATGTGGAGGCATTACTTGATTGGAGATAATTTCATAGTCGACTTCGATCACAGGAGTCACTGGTATATCTTCTCTCAGTAGGACCTGAACCTGATATAACGATGTGGGCTTGACTTCCTCTGGGACTATGACTTCAAGATTGTATATACTCCTAGGAAGGGGAACGTGGTAGAAGATAGACTTGGAAGGAGATCTGGTATATAGATTCTAGGTGAGGAGACGGAGCAGTTGGCTGCTTTATAGATATCCTTTGTGGATTGGGATGGAGAATCTTTTCTTTGGTCTCTTACAGTCACTCCCCCACTTCTTCAGTGAGTCTCGGAGGCGCAGTGTGCAGAGGCTGACAGTGAGGCTCGACGAGCTCAGATATACACAGGGCAGGAACCAAATGGATTTTCTGAAGGTGGGGATCATGTCATCCTCTTCAAAAGACGTACCATAGTACCAGTGTCACTTCAGGAGGAAGTGTTGAGGGAGTTCATCACATCCCCTCTAGAGGTACATCCAGGAGTGTAGAATATGTACCAGGATCTTCGAAGAAATCACTGATGGCTGGGAATGAGAAAATCAGTAGCAGAGTTTTTCTCTCGATTCCTCACTTTTCAGCAAGTGAAGGAAGAGAATTAGGTACCAGTGGGCTTCGTTCTGCCTTTAGAGGTCCTAGAGAGGAAGTGGGATGGCATATACATGGACTTTGTGACAGCACTTCCGCTTATGTCTAAAGGTCATGACTCGATCTGGGTGATCGTCGACTGACTCACCATGTCGGCCCACTTCCTACCGATTAGAGATTAGGGTTCAGCAGAGATCTTAAGACACCTTTATGTGAAAAATATTGTGTGGATACATGGATTATCCTCGGCGATTGTCTCTGATCGTGATACATGTTTTACTTCACAGCTATGGAAGGGGTTATAGGAGGATTTCGGGATTAAGCTTCATTTTACCCCCGCCTTCCTACTCAGATGGATGGATAAACTGAGTGGGCCATTCAGACCCTCGAGGACATGATACATGCTTTAATCCTCGACTTCAGTCTCATCTAGGAGGATCACTTGCCTTTGGTGGGGTTTTCATACAACAACAGCTATCACTCCACCATTGGGATGGTACCTTTTGAGACATTGTATGGGAGACCTTGCAGATCACCTTTGTGTTGGACTGAACCAGAGGAGACAGCACTAGTGGGACCAGAGATGGTATGGGAAACCACAGAGAAAGTGCAGATTATCCAGAAGTAGATGAGGACTACATAGAGCAGGCAGAAGTTGTATGTCGACAACAGATGGAGACCTCTAGATTTCGGGGATGGTGACCACGTCTTTCTATGGGTGTCACCTCGACGTGGTGTGTAGAGATTTAGAAGAGGAAGAAAGTTATCTCTGAGTTTCATCAGATCTTTTCATGTCCTCAGCACAGTTGGTGAGGTGGATTACCGCTTAGCTCATCCACCTCAGTTGCACGGAGTGCATGATTTCTTCTCTGATTCCCAGTTGAGGAGATATGTGCACGACCCTTCTCACAACATCGACCATAGCGAGATGGACATCAACGATGGGGACACATTTACAAAGGTTCAAGTTGAGATTGTGGTTTGAAAAGAGAGAGTCCTTCTTGGGTGGTCGATACCTCTGGTGCGCATTGGTTTGTAGCATGAGAACCTCCAGGAGATCACATGGGAGTAGGAGGATCTGATATATGCTCAGTACCCCCACATGTTTTCCTAGTTTTCTGATTTGGATTATGGGGATATAAATCCCTTATGTGGGGAGAATGTAAAGACCTGGAATTTACATGTAAATATTTATTTTTATTAAATGGGAATTCAATGAGTCTAAGAAAATTGACTGCGTGTGATTCTGAGGCCTGGAGTGCCCAGAATTAATTTTTGAACTTTTTTCAGGTACCTTCAGGAAATGTGAGAGTGAGTTTTTCTAACATTTGAACTGGTGCTCGGAATTGAAATCTGAGGGCACTGTTGAACTCGGCACACTAATATTTGCTTAAGGACACCTTCACCTCGACCATAGTTGGTCGAGGGTGGAAGTTATTTTTTCACAGATTTGTGAAATTATGAAATAAAATAAAATGGTGTAACATTTTTTTTTATTTTCTTTTGAATCTACAGTGTGTATGTTTCACATGTGGGGAGCACTGAACGATAACCTCCCATGAGAGATTATGGAGGTGGGGACAACCGAGCCTAACCTCCCATGAGTTGTTATGGTGGTGGGGACCACCCGAGGCTTAAACCCCCTTGAACTCCCCACTTAATGGAGATAAAGCTCTTGAACCCACCCCCACTTAATTTGTGCCTCCCACTTAACTAATTATACCTACTCAAAGTAATTAATTAAGCCAATTTGAAATTTGTTCCAACAATTAATTTGATGAAACACAACTTAATTGGCTACTTTTCTTTTAAGTGGAATTTGGAGAAAGGAGCCTTTGGAGAATGCTCTCCAATGAAGAACGCCAATGAAAAATGTTGTCTTCGACTCCGACTTCTTTTTCGGGACATTTTTTGATGAGGAACGTCTTCAACGTCAATGGACCAACGATCGAGGAAACAGCGACATCACTAACGTCCATCTATTCCCAAAGACATTGTATCCTTCCCCGCGGACATTCTTCAACAAATCAAATGAATGGGGTAGGGGTTTAAATTGAGAATGATTATATTCCCATGTTCTTCCCTTATTCGTTCTTGATGACTCTTCGTAATTCAAGAGAGATTATAGCATCTTACTACTTCTCTAATGTGGATACTGAGGGCCATACAAACATGGACCATCCTCTCTAAAATTCTTGTGATGATTTGGGCTATTATTTGCAATGGAGGTGGTCGACTATCAACTGCGATGAAGGAGATGAAGGCGATGAAGGAAACAACGTCGCCACATTACTACCACCACCCGCAGCCCCCACCGCCCGCAGCCTGCCGCGACTCCCCATTCCCTCAACACACCTCCCTAGATGGTCCACCCCATGGCCTCTTCCATCCATCCATACCACCTCGTTTGAGCCGCATTGCGCCCCCCGCAGCCTCCGTCCTCCCAGGTGAGTCACTCCAACCAAGCCGCCCCGTGACCTCCGCCCTCTGGTCGGGCCGCCCCACGGCCTCCTCCCTCCCAACCGAGCTACCCCGGCTGAGCCGCTATATGGCCTCACGCCATCAAAGCAACCCCCCAAGGCCGAGCCACCCCGTGGCTTCACGTTGCCCATGGCCGAGCCACCCTGCAGGCTCGAACCATCTGTGGCCATGTAGCCCCGCGGCCTCGCGTCATCTGCGGCGGAGCCGGACCGTGGCCGTAATCTCGTGGCCCTCCATGGGCCCTCGTGGCCTTTCGGACTACCAAACAGTCTGGGTAGAACCCAATGGGCTGGGTCGGTCTTACCGGGTGAGACCGGACCCGGACCCACTTTGACCCATTTATGATCTTTTCGCCATAACTTTGGCATCGGCCGTCCATTGGACAAACCATCAGTGGCACTAGAAACCTTAGAGAGAGAAGGTCCCATTGGTATAAAACACTATAGATTTGGACAAGGATGGGTTACGGTCGGGTTGGATCGAGTAAGAATCCAACTGGGCCCTCAGAACTAAAAGGCTAATAACTCATAGACCGGGCATCCGATTCACGCACTGTCTATTGTGTTGATACCCCTATGATGTGGCGGTCCATTGAGATACTTCTACATGTGAAATAATAGAAATTGGAGTATTATCCAGTTGCTTGGGGAGAGGACCCTCCCGGGGATGAGCAATCCTAGTGTGGGAACCCATTAGCTGGCTATGACGAGAAGACTGACTAGCGATCCTGTGTGGGTCAGCTCTCCTAGCGATCCTGTGTAGGTCAGCTCTGAGCAATCCACTGTGGGACATCTCCTAGTGATCTTGTGTGAATCATCTCCTAGCATTCCAATGTGGGTCAGCTCTTAGTTATCTTGTGTGGGTCATCTCCTAGCGATCATGTGTGGGTCATCCCCTAGCAATCCAATGTGGGTCATGTCCTAGCGATCCTGTGTGGGTCAACTCCTATAAATAATATGTGGGTAGGCTCCTATCGATCTTGTGTGTTTCAGATCCTAGCGATCTTGTGTAGGTCACCTCCTAGCGATCCTGTGTGGGTCAGCTCCTAGCAATCCTATGTGGGTCACCTCCAGAGAAAATGTGTAGGTCAAAAGCAGAGCCTCATAATGGAGTAAGATGATTTAATAGCTATAACCAATCATCTCTACTACCATACCTATGTTATACCTAGTGTGAGTTGAGTTCATACCTGTGTGGTACATTTCTTCATGGTAATACCATGGTGGTATTCTTCTGTGTGGTATACATGTGTGGTACTTGCCTTTTTGGTTTTCCTTCCTTTGTGGAATAGTTGTGTTTTGGGATTTTGGGTTGGACCCTATGTTTCCTCATAATTGATATGGGTATACTTGTTAACTTAGGTATATATATGGGCATATACCTAAGTAGGGTTGACTGTTAACTTCATTCTTTGAGGTTTATCCTATGTGGATTTTGGTGAGACCTTGAGTGTCCTAAGGTCCCTAATGAGTATTTTTATACTCTCCCTTACACGGGATATGCCCACACCTCATTGCGTTGGATGAAGGCGACAGACAATGATAATCAATGTTGAGAGTACAAGGACTGGAAGGTGATTGGAGGTGGACCATACTGCATGTTGGTACGCACAGGAGACGGGTGGACGTGGAGTGTTGTGGAGGTGATCTATACCTACCCTTCTGGTAGGAACGTGGACGAAGGCCTAGTATCTACCTTTCATTTTCTTTAGTTGTATTGTATTTCAGTTGTACTGGTACTATTACTATTGGTCTTGTATTCTGGCCCTTTTTTACTTTCAGCACTCTTTTTTCTATACAGTTGACTTGCATACTTATCTTGATGTGTGTTTGGTTGCGTGTGTTAACAGGTTATAAATGAAATGTCTTCCCAGATTTAGGGAATACGCCTTTGGTGGTATTCGCGATCCCTTGGCCTATGGAAGGCAGGCTTTGGGTTAGTCATGGCCCAAGTCCTGGGGGACAGGTCATGACAATAACCCAGATTGCATTATTACTTTGATATTTCTCTGGTAATCCCACAACGATGTCCATGGATATATTTTCCCATTTTCACTCAGGCAAGAGTAAAGGCTGAAGCATCCCTTTCTTAAACTACAGCTCTACTTTACCCTACTGAAAAGTCAAACACTTTACAGTAAAGTCAGCAATATCTCTTTTCATTCCATCACACCAGTAATACTCCTGATGATCTCTGTACATCTTAGTACTGCCAAGATTAACTGAAAATATAGAACTATGAGCTTCACATAATAACACCTTCTTTAATAGTGAATTACAAGGCACACATAATCTATTCAAAAATCTCATAATGAAATCATTATCAATGTTAAAATCATGCAACCTACCCTTCTGAACCAACTCTATATTTTTCTACAACTCACTATCTTTATTCTGTTCTTGCTTAATTCTGTTTGATAGAGATGATTTCACTATCAAATGAAAAAAACATAGATATTTCCTACACAAACAACTTATATACATAACTTCATCAAATTAAAAACCAATGGATCTCATTCCAAACATAGCATGGTTAATAAAGCATTACTTTTTCATCTCAATGAATCAGCCAGTTTTTTTATTTTCTTGGATGATAATGTATCTTGTAATCATAATCCTTGATTAATTCCATCCCTCTCCTATGTCTTATTTTTAATTCTTTCTGAGTGAATATATACTTCAATATTTTGTGTTCTATATATATTTCACACTTTACTCCATATAAATGATGCATGAAATATTTTAACACAAAAACAACATCAGTTAATTTCAAATCATGAGTAGGGTAATTTAACTCATGAGGTTACAAATGACGTGAAGCAAAATCAATTACCTGATCATTCATCCTAAGGATACAACCAACTACTTTCAACAAAGCATAACTATAGATAATAAAATCACCATATCTGGAAGGAAGTCACAAAACTGGAGCATTCACCAATCTTCGTTTCAATTCCCAAAAACAATCATCACATTATTTTTTCTAGATGAACATTACACCCTTTTGAGTTAACTTAGACATTGGACTAGATAACTATGAAAACTTCTCATCAATCCTCCTGTAATAACCTGCTAAACCATGAAAACTATGATTCTTGGTAACATTTGTGGGTCTTGTCCATTCTTCAATAAATTTTTTTAGTATAATTAATAGTTATGCCATTTTTTGAAACAATGTGACCAAGGAATGGATTTTTTTAAACCAAAAATCACACTTTCTGAATTTACCAAATAGTTTCTTTTCTTTTATGGTTTTCAAGACAAACCGTAAATGACATTCATGCTCCTCATTACTGTAGGAATAAACAAAAATAGCACTAATCAACCCAACCACAAACTTATCCAAGAACTCATGAAAAATTCTATTTATTAGATCCATGAATACATAAGGTACATTGGTTAACCCAAAATGCATAAATAAAAATTCATAATGGTCATATATAATACAAAATGCTGCCTTTAGAATGTTTATTTCCTTTACTATCAACTGATGGTACCCCAACCTCAAATCAATGTTCGAGAAATACTGATCTCCCAGGAGCTGATAAAACAAATCATCTATACGAGGCAAAGGATACTTATTCTTAATAGTGATGTTATTCAATGATCTATAATCAATGCAAAGCCTCATTGATCCTTTTTTCTTTTTAACAATCAAGACTGGAGAACCCCATGGCGATGTGCTAGGTCGAATGAAACCTTTATATAATAACTCATGTAATTGATTATTTAACTCTAAAAGTTCAATTTGTGGCATTCGATAAGGGGGTTTCGATGATGGCTTAGCATCAAGAACTAAATCAACATTAAATTCAACTTCTCAATCAGGTATTATACAAAGAAACTCATCAGGAAAATGATCAAGGTACTCATTTACCACTGGCACATCATCAATCTGAATAGTATCTTTATTTTCAACAATATGTGCTTGGTGACATTAATTTCCATGTTTTTCTAGTTTCTCGCCCTCTTAGTTTGTTATTAAAAGTAAGGGTCCATTCTTGTACACAGATAAAAAATCATTCTAAAAAGAAACCACTTTAGCTCTGTAGTCAAACATTTCCTGATAAACAGAAATCCAATCCATATTCAAAATAACATCAAAATATACCAGAGGAAAAACAATAAGGTTTGTAGGTAGATTCTTTCTGCACACAAGGACAAGAAGGTTCTTATAATTTATTTTTGTCTCAACATTTTCCCTTGGTGTTTTCACCATAATTTTAAGATTCATATATTGAGATAGAATTCCCAATTTACTATAAAATTTCACGGAAATGAATGAATGTGTAGACCCTGAATCAAACAACACATTGGCATAATCTGAACAAACTAATAGTGTACTTGATACTACTTCATTTCATGGCCCAATATCTACTATAGTAGTTGCAAGGAATTTAACCACCCCATTCTAATTGTATTCTGTCTTCTTTCCCTAATTTGAGTTCTTTGTTGAATACTCATTTGCATAATGACCCATTTCGTTGCACTAAAAACATTTTACTGATTATAAATCTGATTTTGTCTTACCATTAACCTGATCTTTTTCAGTGCAATTATGATCCTTATGACCCATTTTACCACCTCGGTAGCAATTAAAATAATTCAAAAGACATTCCCCAACTTGATTTTTACCACACTTTTGAAAAACTATAAACTTATGTTTCTTACCATTAGATTTTTTTGAAGATTTATTCCCTTTTGTATGCCACCTCGACCTCTTATTCTATTGTTTATCAAAGAACACATGATCGTCAGCAAACTCAATTCCCACCTTCTCCGCACATCAAACAAGTTTTTCATAACTTATGAACTTATGAGTAGCTATAGCCCTTTGATACTTTGGCTTTAATCCTGGGTAAAAACAATTTATTTTACAATCAAGATCTCGTATCAATTTTGGAGAATTCTGTCCTAGTCAAGTGAATTTTGCTTCATAAGCTGCCACTAGGTCATCCTCCTGCCTCAATTCTAGGAATTGTTTTTCCATCCTAAGATGAACAACCTTAGAAAAATATTTCTCAAGAAACATACATTTGAATTCATCCCAATCAATAGCATAAATCTCCCCATTATCCCTGATATTTTTCACCATCTACCACCACTATTCTTCTTCACCTTCAAAACGGTAAATAGTAAGAATAACCTATTGAGGTTCTGAACTCCCCATGACATCAAAAATATTCTCTAGTGCTTTAATCAACCCTTTTATTATAACATGGTCAGATGAATCTCTGAATGATGGGGGATGTTGGCTCATGAAATGCTCCACTATTGACATGTTTCTCTATGGTTGATCTGGATGATCTCGTCCATGGATACCACCACTATTTACAGCCTAAGTCAATTATACCATCACTGCAATAAATATTTCAGTTATGGTTCTGACCATCATAGGTTGTTTATTTGGAAGTTTTTCTTCGTCATGATGTTTTCCCATCATAGCTTCCATGTTTCTTCTGTGGAAACCCATTTTGAATATTGAAATATCTAAGCCAAAGCAAAACGATAATCTATAAATGATATTTCAATCATTCCATAAATTAATTTAAGGACATTAATTTAACCATATTCTAACTGCTAATGTTTTTTAATCCTACCTCTGAAACCAACTATAAGGACCCGAACATAAACATTACATAATCTTGAATTAGGTTAATAATTCACATTGAGAATATTTTTAGGTTTAGAGCTTTAGAGAATTGGGTCATAACATATACATTACATATCAAAATTTACAAAGAATAAACTTCTACTTACTTTCCTTTTTTCATAAAATAAACACTTGAAAAAAAGTTTCATGTCTAGTTCCATGGTTTAGATTGCATGTCTTTTCTTTAATCCCATCCTTGACCCTATTCATTTTTATATCCTCTGAAAACATGTCAAGACATGGGATGAGCATAAAAATATCAGTAAGGGTATAAAATGAAGATAAAAACAATATTCCATCAACACATAATATTTTTAACATACCTCATGAAATCATAATATTAATTAATAACACATAGAAAACATAAAACATAAAGGTAACTTGTGGCATCCATAACATTCTTATGTTGTAGCTTTCAAATCTACGTAGTTAGTTACATATGAGTACCCATCATAGTATATTCCATAAATATACTATAAGAAACATTATCGTTTACCTTTGTCACATTACCCAATGCATTACAGAGCTATCTCGGGCTCACCCACCCTAGGTTTATCACGGAACCACCCATATATGTAAAAATGCCCAAGAACTATAACAAATTCATAACAGATAAAAAAAATAAAAAGGAAAGATAACATTCCCATATCATTTAAATATATTTACATAAAAATTCCTTTATCAAATCCATTTTCAATACCAAAATATGTAAAAGAGTCTAAGATATTTATTTTCCTTCAAAAAACATTATGAATTGTTAAGGAATCCAAAGATCAAATAATAATTGCAGCGCCAGAAAAGGTCATTGTCTATGCTTACGATAAAAATAACCATTATTTTTTTTTGTTTAGTAAATCTCCTCGTAGAGAAAGATTCCCATTGAATTAAAAGAAAATTAAAAGGTTTTTATACAATGAGTAAAATAAAGTCTTTTATAAAACTAAATATGCCTCAATGAAAGGAGATTGAGATGAAGTCCCTTACCTCGTGTATGACTTGACCCGTTAGTTATTTAATATCTTGAATAATAAACTAAAGTTAATTTCAACTAGATTAAGAAACATATTAATATTTATTATTCCTTTTATATCACTTATTACAATGTTATAAACATTATGTAATCATTTATGTTAATAAAAATTGTTTTGTTGATATTTAGTAATTGGGTAAAAAATAAACATCTTATAATTACATGTTGTTAATGTGGAAAAAATTCCATTATATCCAGAATGATATTCATGATTTAGATATCATATATATCATATATATCCATTATATATATAATAGTACACAACAGTTGGAGATAAGAAATGAAATGTAGCATTCATTGAGACGGTAAGCCGTACGTACGCATGAATGCTACTTTCATTTATATTTCGTATTTTTAATGGAATAAAATATTGATAAAAAATAGGTATATTATAATTCTAGTATAATATCATATATTATTTCATTAACTCCACCCTTTATAATTTCTATATATGGCATGAACGAGTCATATCACTTTGAGGGGGCGGTAGTCCACACTTCCTGAAATTAAATTATAACATTTACGCATTATGGAAACCATAAAGGTATATTATCAATTGAAAATACAAAATAATATATACAATATAAATATAATAAATATCAAATATAAATATAATTCAACCATAATTTCCATCATAAGAGGTAGTAGGATAATATTGAATAATCATCATTTCGTGAGGCAGTGGTTCGACGTCCGCAGAAACAGTATGCAGTTTTTACCCATTAGATTGAGGTGTGTGTAAGTCTAGTTAGAATACATATCATAAAAAAAACCTAGTATGTTTAGGATTATTTTTTTTGTTATAAAAGAAAGGAATAAAATAGTTTAATTGGATGGAGAAGTAAAATAAATGAAAAGGACTTAAGACAAGACGTTACCTTTAAATCAGGTAACTCCCTTTGGTTTCACCCAAATTGATTTCTTGAATTGCCTTCTACCTAATGTAAGGATTCTAGGTGGAAGAGAGGGATCTCTAGAGCTTATTTGGGTAGAGTTTGGATGATACAAGGGTTCTTAGTGGTGTTAGTAATGGGTTAGAGGTGAGGGCTTTTTATAAGGGGGAGGGGCACTTTAGGAGAGTTTGAAAATATTATTTTATTATATAATTATTTTCAGTTTCTAAAGGTCCAAAACTTATTAAAGTTGATGATAAGATGAACCCTATTTAAAATAAATTCATACTATAATAATTGTATAGGTTTTTAATATTTTTTTATTTTTTATTATCATATTTATTTATATCATTCATTAATGAGGTAAATACCGCATCATTATTGTGTCATAAATAATTTAATTTATTTTAAGACTAAAAGTTATATAAAAATAAAATGATGTAGGAAATATTTATATCATTCAAATGATTATTTTTAGTCAAAGAGATAACATATAAAACCCCATGTAAGAATTGATTTACTAAATGATATATGTTTATGTCATTTTTGTCGTTACATTAAATTAATTAATATAAAGTGTCATTGTGACTATTATGTGGCTCTATGGGGTCCCAAATTCTACCCAAAGATTCCCATGGTCAGAAATGTATCAACCAATAGTATTACTACACATTTTATTGTAAATTAATTTTATTATAATATTATTTTTACCTTTAATTACCATATTTACCTTTAACCGCGATAAATAAATGTCAAAAGTTACTATGAACAAAAAAATTATTTTTATCTTATTGAACCACGTTTTATGTACTAATAACCACTATGTATGTCAAATTTTCAATATTCAATTCACAGAAGAGGTAACATTTCATTTAAAATAAAAAGGTGGGTTTTTTAACTACTACCCAGTGTTTTCCCTATTCATCAAAAGGCGATGTCTTTCAGAAAAATACCAATCATTCAGCATAAGCTATTTTGGATATTATGAATTCAAAAATGATGTCTATTTTTCTCAAATTCAAAAAATAGAATTTTCATTAATTAATTTAAAATTAATTCATGCTTTCAAAACAAAAAAGCGTGTTTCTTTGAAATAATAACTAAAAAAATTGACACTTGTTTATGTCCAATTTCAAAGTAAAATTACTTCTAATGACCAACATTTGATTAAATGGTAAAAATATAATCTAATTAAATATTAAACCCAATTAAAAATAACAATCAAACTATACAAATAATTTAGATTAAAATGCAGTTTTGAATTAAAATACAATATTTTCACTATTCATTAAAAAAATGAGTTTTAACGGAAAAATTACAAAAAATAACTCAAAGTAAATTTTGATGTTCTGATTCTAAAAAAGAATTGTATTTTTTCAAATAGAACATATAAAAGTGACCAATAGTAGATTTAATGAGGGTTCACCAATAAATTAACCTTTTAAATAATATTAGAATATTTTTGCTTAAAATTACATTCATTCACATTTTATGCCTCTAAATTTTATTGGATAAATTAATAATCATTTAGAAAACTTTTATAATACTATTTTAGTTTATTATATTAATTCCTACCAACACAATAGATAGAAATTAACTACCATTAAAAAATATTATATTATAATTTTTCAGTACGAATCTGCATTGTGTGCAACATAAGATTTCAAAGAAACCTGTTGTTGCATATCAGGTATGCCATCAAACATAGTACCCCCTTTAAATTAAAATTAATATTTAATTCACAAATATGAATAAAAAAGAAGAAAATGTATTTTTCCTTATTTACATGGGATGTTACATCCTTCCCCCTTTTAGAAATTTTATCCTCACACTTTTTTATTCACATATCAAATAAATGGGGGTATTTATCCTTTATAGCATTTTTATATTCTTGTGTAGACTCTTCAACCTTACGGTTTTTCCAAAAAAAACATTACCTGATGAATTAACTTATTTTTTAAAACTTTCTCTCTACGGTCATGAATCAGACTTGGTTGTTCCTCATAAGAGAGATTCTCTTCTAACTAAACTACCTCTGGGTTAAAAACATTAGATGGATCTAGAATTTACATTCTCAACAATGAAACATGTAAAAAAATGTTTTCTTTGGATAAACATGGAGGTAAATCCACTCTATTGGCAACTGATCCCACCTTTTCCTTGATTTCCAAAGGTCCAATGAACCTCGGACTCAACTTTATCTTTTTACCAAAATGCATCACACATTTCTATAGAAAACTTTGAGAAAGACAAGATCACCTGCCTCAAAAGAAAGATCCTTTCTCTCATTATTCACATAGATTTTCTTCCACACTCTGAGTTGTTCTCATGTGCTTATGAATCAATTGAACTTTATCTGCCATATCTTCTACCAATTTTGGTCCCATCAACTTCCTTTCAGCTACTTTATACCAAAAATCTGGAGTTCGGCACCACTTCCCATATAATGCCTCAAATGTAGCCATTTTTATAATAGAATTAAAATTGTTATTATATGAAAATTTAATAGAAGAATAATGATCATCCCAAAATCCCTCGTAATCTATTGATCAAGAACATAACATATCCTCTAAATTCTGAATTTTTGTTCTAACATCTCATCTGATTGAGGATGAAAAGTTGTACTAAAATTTAATTCAGTAACCAATTAATTCTGAAGGCCTTTCCTAAAGGTAAAAGTAAACCTCATATCATGATCAGCTACAATAAAGAGAGGGACTCCCTGAAACGTGACTATCTCTTTAACATAAAACTTAGAAAGTTCATCTAGAGAAAAAGTATCTCGAATAGGAAGAAAATGAGAATATTTATTCAATTGATCAAAAATAACCCAGTTTTAATTATTACCTTGAGATTTCCTTGGTAATCCCACAACTAAGTCCATTGATATATTTTCCTATTTCCACTCTGGCACAGGTAAAGGATGAAGTATCCCTTTTGGTTACTTCTACTCTGCTTTAACCTGCTGACAAGTCAAACACTTCATAGTAAAGTCAACAATATCTATTTTAATTCCATCCCACCAGTAATACTCATGAAGATCTATGTACATCATAGTACTACCCAGATGAACTGAAAAAAAAGAACTTTTAGCTTCAAATAATAACTCCTGATTCAACTATGAATCACAAAGATCATATAATCTCTTCCCAAATCGCAAAACAGAATCATTATCAATATTAAAATCAGGTAACATACCCTTTAAAACCAACTATACATTTTTATGCAACTCATTTTCTTCCTTCTGTGTTTTCATAATTATGTCTGATCGAGATGATTTCATTGACACCTGAAACAAAACAGAGGAATTTCCAACACCAATAACTTCAATTACAAAGTTCATTAAATCAATAAACAAAGGATCTTACACAAACTTATCATGGTTAATTAAGAATTACATTTTTGACTCATTGCATCATACACTTTATTTTATTTTCTTATATTGTAATGGATTGTGCCATCATAATCCTTGATTATTTTTTAGCCTTCTCCTATGTCTCATATTAAATTCATTCAGAGTGAATTTATACTTCAAACTTTTGTGATTAGTACATATTTCACACATTAATACATATATATAATGCCTCAAATTATTTTAAAGCAAAAAAAAATAGTAGCTAATTCAAAATCATGTGCAGGGTAATTTAACTCATGAGGTTTCAAGTGACGTGAAGTATAAGAAATTACCAGATCATTCTATATAAAGACAAAAACAAGTCCTTTCAATGAAGAATCCCTATAGAAAAAAAACTCCCCATTTCTGGGAGGCAGTTTTAGAACTAGAGCATTAAATGATATTCATTTAAATTCATTGATACAATCATCACATTATTTTTCCCAGATTAATGTAACACTTTTTCAAGTTTACATGGTCATTGGACTGGAAAACTATGAAAAATTCTCAACAAACCTCCTATAATAACCTAATAAACCATGAAAACTATGTATCTCAGTAAAATTTGTGGGACTTGGCCATTCTTCAACAATATTTGTTTTAACAGGATCAATATTTATGCCATTTTATGAAACAATGTGACCAAGGAATGAAATTTTTTGTTAGCAAAAATCACACATGCTAAATTTCCCAAACAGATTCTTTTCATTTACAGTTTTAAAGAAAACCCTTAAATGAATTTCAGGCTCCTATTTAATTTTAAAAATAACCAATATAACATCAATGACCACAACCACAAACTTATCGATGGACTCATGATAAATTCTATCCATAAGATATATGAATATAGTATGTGCATTGGTTAAACCAAAAGGCATAACTAAAAATTAATAATGGCCATATCTAGAATGAAACACGGTCTTCAGAATTTCTATTTCCTTTACATTCAACTGATGGTACCCTGATATCAAATCATCTTTGAAAAATATTGTCCTCCCTGGAGTTGATCAAACAAATCATTGATATGGGGAAAGGATACTTGTTCTTAAGAGTGATGTTTCTCAATGCTCTATAATAAATGCAATGTCACATTGAACCATATTTATTTTTAACAAAAAAGATAGAATCACCCAATTATGATGTGATAAGTTGAACAAAACCTTTATCTAATAACTCTTAATTGCTTCTTTAACTCTAAAAGTTCAATTTGAGCCATTCGATAAGGGGGTTTTGAAATTTTCATAGCATTAAGAATAAACAAAATGGTAAATTTAACTTCGTGATTGGGTATTATACTAGGAAACTCATCAGGAAAAACATCAAGGTACTCATTTACCACAGTCACATCATTAATCGTCACATTTACGTTATTTTCAACAATATCTGCAAGGTAAAATTTATTTCCATCTTTTACTAGTTTCTAAGCTTCTGGATATGTTATAAAAAATAAGTGTTCATTATTGTACATAAAATCAAAATCTTTCTCAAAATAAACATTTTTAGCTTTGTAGTCAATCTTAGCATAATAAAAAGAAATCCAATCAATACCCGAAATAACATCAAACTCTACCAGAGGAAAAACAATATGGTTTGCAGGTAGATTCTTTTCGAACATAAGGACATAAAGTTTCTTATAATTTCTTTTTGTCTCAACGTTTCACCCTAGTGTTTTTACTATAATTTCAGGATTCATATATTCATATGGAATTCCCAATTTACTAGAAAACTTCTTAGAAATGAATGAATGTGTATGCCCTGAATCAAATAACACATTGGCATAATCTGAATAAACAAACAGTGTACCTGATACTACCTCATTTGATGGCCCAACATCTATTAAAGTAGTTTCAGAGGATTTCACCACCCCTTTATGCTTATATTATGGCTTATTTTCCTTGTTTTAGTTCATTGTTGGGCACACAATTGCATAATCACTCATTTCACTGAACTTAAAACATTTTACTGATAGAAAATTAGATTTAGTATTACCATTAACCTGATCTTTTTCGGTGAAATTAAGGGCCTTATGTCCCATTTACCACATCAGTAGCACTTACCAGAAACTAAAAGAGATTCCCCCACATGATTTTTACCTCAATTTTAACAAAATGTAAACATAATATTCTTACCATCGAACTTTTTTGAAGAGTTCTTCCCTTTCGTCTTCCACCTCAACCTCTTATTCTGTTGTTTTTCAAAGAACACCTAGTAATCAGAAAACAACATTTTCCACATCTCTGCACTTCAAAGATGTTTTTCATAACTTTATAACTCACAATAAGCTTAATCCTTTCGATAAATTGTATTTAATCCAAATTTAAAATGATTAATTTTACCCTCAAGATCTATTATAATGTTTGGAGCATACCTTGCAAGTGGAGTTAATTTTCTATCACAAGTAGCCACTAAGTCATCATCCTGCTTCAATTATCGTAATTGTTTTCTATCAAAATATGAACCACCTTAGGAAAATATTTCTCAAAAAACTTACCTTTGAGTTCATCCAAATAAAAAGCATAAATCTCCTCATTATCCCAAATATTTTTCACCATTAACCACCCCCGATCGACTTCCCCTTCGAAACAGTAAATTGAAAGACTAACATTTTGATGTTATAAACACCCCATGAAATCAAAAATCTTCTACAGCGCATTAGTCCATCGTTTAGATGGCATAGAGAATCATGACTCTTTGAATGATGGGGGATATTTCCCCATGAATTGATCCAATGATGACATGTTATTCTATGGCTGATCTAGATGATCCCGATGGATAACAACAACATTTATAGCCTAATTCAACGGTTCCATCACTAAAATAAAAAGTTTAGTTCAGGTTCCGACCATCTCAGGTTGCTGATTTGGATGGTTGTCTTCTTCCTGATGTCATCCCATTATAGCATCCATGATTCCTCAGCGGAAAACCATTATCAACACAGATATATCTTAGGTATAAAAACATGGTAATTTTTAAATTATATTTCAATATAAAAATAGATTAATTTATGGAAATTAATTTAAAAATATTCTATGTTTTAAATTTGTCTAAACTGACCTCTGATACCAACTATAAGCACCAGGACTTTAATATCTCATAATCTTGAATTAAGTTAATAATTTAAATTGAGGATATTATTAGGTTTGGAGCTTCATATAATTGGGTCATAACATATACCTTACATCTCAAAAATTACAAAGTGGACACTTTAACCCAGTTTCCATTTTTTCATAAAATAAACACTCTTGGAAAAAATATTCATATCTAGTTCCATGTTTTAGATTGCATGGCTTTTCATTGATCCCATCATTGACCATATTTATCTTTAAGTCCGGTGAAAAACATTTCAAGACATGGGATGGGATTAAAAATATTTGCAAGGGTTATAAAATAAAGTAAGAAAACATGTTTCCATCAATGCATAAGCTTTTTAACATACCTGATGAAATCATAATATTTACGAATAACACATAGAAAACATAAATCATAAAGGTAACTTGTTCCATCCATAACATACTTATGTTGTAGCTTTCATAGCTATATAGGGAGTTACATTTGGAATAACCATCACAGTATATTCTATAAATATATTTGGAGAAACATTATCATCTACCTTTGTCATGATACCTAATGTTTTAAAGAGCTATCTTGTGTACACCGGCCCTAGGTTTATCATGGAACCGCCCATATACGTAAAAATTTCCAAGAACCATAACATATTCATAACACATAAAAAAACATAAAAGAAATATAAAATTTTAAGATCATTTAAATATATTGACATAATAAATTTATTATCAGATCCATTTTCAATACCCAAATATGTTAAAGAGTATATGGTGTTTATTTTCCTTTAAAAAATATTACCGCTTGTTAAGGATGCCAAAAATCAAATAATACTCATGTCAGCGTAAAAGGTCGTTGTCACCACTTACGTTAAAAAGAAAAATTATTTTTTTCATTTAGTAAAACACCTCTTAAAAAAATATTACCTTGGAATGAAATGAAATTTCAATGGTTTTTATACACTGTATAAAATAATTTCATGTATAAAACAAAATCTGCCTCAATGAAAAGATATTGACATGATGTTCCTTACATTGTGTCTAACTTGACCCGTTCGTTCTTTAATATCCTAAATAATAAACTAATTTGAATTTATACTTTCTTTAGATACTTTTACATGTTTATTATTCATTTTATATCACTTATTACCGTGTTATAATCATTAATTAATCATTTAAGATAATAACAGACGTTTTGTCGATATTTGGTAATTGAGTCAAAAATGAACTTCTTATAATTACATGTTATTCATGTGGTTAAAAGTCCATTATCTAAAGAATTATATTCATGATTTAGATATCATATATATTATATATATCTAGTATATATACAATAGTACATACCATTTAGATATAAGAAATTAAATGCACCGTTAATGGAGATGGTATGTCATACGTACGAATGAACTCTACTTTCATTTCTATTTCATATCTTTAATGGTATGAAATATTAATAAAAAATAGGTATATTATAATTAAAGTATAATATCATGTATTATTTCAAGAACACTATCCTTTATATGTCCCATGTATGGAATGAACAAGTCATATCACTTTGAGGGGGTGGTTGTCCGCACTTCCTCAAATGAAATTATCGTGTTTACCAATTATGGAAACCATAAAGGTATGATATAAATGAAAAATACAGGATCCTAAAGACAATATAAATAAAATATATATCACATATAAATATATTTCCATCAAAATTTCCATCATAAGAGGTGTTAGGAGAAAATTGAATAATCATCATTTCGTGAAGCAGTAGTTCGCCATCCATAAGAACAGTATGTTCTTTACCCATTAGATGGAGGTATGTATAAGTGTAGTTTGAATACTTATCATAATAATAGACTAGTATATTAAGGATTGTTTTTTGTTATAAAATAAATGAATAAAATAGTTTAAGGGGTTGTAGAAGTAAAATGAAATATAAGGACTTCAGAAAAGACATTACCTTTAAATCGGGTAACTCCATTTGGTTTCTCCCAAAAGGATTTTTTGAAGTGACTTCGGCCTACAGTATGGTTTCTAGGTGGAAAAAAGGGATCCTGAAAGATTATTTAGGCAAATGATCGATGAGAAAAGGTTCTTGAGAGGTGTGAGTAATGGGTTAGAATTGAGAGCATTTTATTAGGGGAGGAGGGGCTCTTTAGGAATGTTTGAAAATATTATTTTGTTATATAATGATTTTTGGCTTCTAAAGGTCAAAAAATTATTAAAGTTGAAAATAAGATGACTCTTGTTCGATATAAATTCATCCAATAATAATTTTATAGGTTTTGGATATTTCTTTAGTTTTTAAATCTTATTTATTTAAATCATTAATTATTGAGGTAAATATTACATCATTATTGTGTCATAAATAATTTTATTTATTTGATGTCTATAAATTTTTAAAAAATAAAATAATGTATGAAATCATTTTATATTACAAATTAATATTAATAGTTTAATCGATATCTTATATAACCACATGTATGAATTTAATTACTAAAATATATATGCATATGTCATTTTTGTCATTACTATATATTAATTAGTATAATGTGTCTTTATCACACATGAGTGGCTCCATTGGGTCCCAAAATTTACCCAAAGATACCCATGGTTGGAAATGAATCAACCAATAGCATTATGACACATGTTAGGGTTATTTAATATTAAAATAATATAAATTTTACCATTAATTACCCTATTTACTATTATCAATGGTAAATAAAAGTCAAATGTTGTTATTTACTAAAAATTATTTTCATCTTATTGAACCGAATTTTACATACTAATAACAACCATGTATGTTTTATTTTCAAAATTTAATTCACATAATTGGTATATTTTCATTTAATTGAAAAATTCGGTTTATATAACTACAACTCAGTGTTTTTACTATTAATCAAAAATTGAAATTTTTCAAAAAAAAACCAAAAATTCCACCTAGGATATATTTGATATTTTGATTTCAAAAATGATGTCTATTTTACAAAATTCAAAACATAGAAGTTGTATTAATTAATCTAAAATTATTTATCATGGTCAAAACAAAAAAGTGAGTTTCTAGAAAATAATAACTTTCAAAAAATTGGCACTTGTTTTTATCGAATTTCAATCTAAATTTACTTCCAATGACCGAAATTGGAAGAAATGGTATAAATAAAATCTAATTACACTTTAAAAACAATTAAAAAGGGTAATCTAACCATATAAATAAAATATATTAAAAGGCAGTTTTGAATTAAAATACAATATTTTTTACTATTAATTAAAAATTGAATTTTATCATAAAAATACCAAAAAATTACTCAAAGTTAATTTTGATGTTCTGATTCTAAAGAAGTATTTTATTTTTTCAAATAGTTCATTTAAAAGTGACCAAAACTATATTTAATGACTGTTCTCTATCAAAAGGCGGTAAATCGATCTTTTCAAGAATATTAGAGTTTTTATACATAAAATAAGATTCATTCCCATTTTAATCCTCTATATATTATTAGATAAATGAAAAAACATTTAACAAAAATGTATAATCATATTGTTTTTAGTTCTATGTATTCTCTCTAACACAGTTTCTAGATGTTAACTACCATTTAAAATATTATTACATTATTATTTTTCAATATTACTCATCATTCTTTGCAACATAAGATTTCAAAAAAACCAGTTGTTGCGTATTAGGTACAACATCAAACATAGAATCCCGTTTAATGAAAAATTATTATTTAATACAAAAATAGGAAGATAAATATTAAAATGTCTTATTATTTATTTACCTAGGATGTTACAGTATATAGTTACCCATCCAAAAAACATTAAAAATAGAATTTAGCTATATAAAACCTATGAAAAAGATGTGTTACCATTACATAGTTATTATTAACAATTTATCAACATTCCTAATGTTAGTCTCAACCTTATGAATCCCATATAATTTGATATTTACCATTAAAATTGGAATTAAAATCCATTTACCTCTATAAAATTGCCGGTTTCCCATTATAAAAAAAGTTATACCCTTATAGAAATCATAAAAAATGACTTTTCACCTTTGCGAAGAACCTTGAACCTAATCCATGTGGCACTCTAACTCGGAATCAGTTGTTCAGGTTGGGCCTTTAAAACTACACTAATAAAATATATTAATGATTCTCTTTATTTTAAGAAACCAATTTTAAATTTTATAGGAAGGTTTTTATGTTTGAATATTTTATCACACAAAATCCAGAAACACATGTTTAAAAATAAATAAGGATTTCCCTCTCTTTTTCTATAAATACCTACCTAATCTCCAATTAATATTCATTAAAAACACAGTCAGAATAAATTTATTCAATCTCTCCCTTAATTAATCCAACCTATGGTGTTCCTAATGTATGATGTTATACCATAGTGGACCTTCTCTTTGTGTGTTTTGTGAGTTGGAGTCACCTAGAAGAGGTTCCACATAGTTTGGAGGGTAAATGTGGAAAAGAATTTCCCATGACAATTTTAGGATAGCGTGTGGTATGAGGACCTGACCTTAAACATTACATAATCTAGTTAATTCAACTAGAACTCAAATTCTTATATTCCCAAATATCTTTTTAGTTTAGAGTTTTATGGAATTAGTACATAAATCATACTTATAAACCAACAATCATAACAATGTGGGTATAACAAAAAATAACCATTTTTTCATAATAATGATTTTTTTAATAAAAACTAGAAATATTTTCACTACAAGTCTTACAAAAATTCCTCTTGGATTATCCTTTCCTCTTACCCATCCTTAATCACCATGGAAAACATTTTTAAACTTGGTCTGAGCTCATAAAATCAGTAAGGTATACAAAAATAAGGAGAGAAAATGTTAGTACATGAATACATAAGAACATATGAAATAATTTTCACAAAGATGTACTTTTCACCCAAAAAGTAGTATTTATTTACATTGTAAAAACACAATATTTCCATAAAACATATAAAACATAAATAATACCAAAATGTAACTTGGTGTATTACTTACTTAATATTGTAACCCTCACCAATACTATATTATTTTTAACCCTCACAGCTAACTTATAGTGTAACCATCACAGTTACACTTGGAGTAACCATATGTTTTACCTCCAACATAGAGATACCCAATTAATTATATGTTGATATAGCCACCCTTCATCACAAACAAAATAGTATAATTTCAAGAACCAACAAATTCCAAGACAAAATTCATCAAATCATTAATAAAGGGGTCTTGTTCCAAATATGAAATGGTAAATGATTCATGATGTTTATGACTTAAATAATAAGCCACTATGTTTTGTTTTCATATATGTTATTTTATTGTATAATAATAATACTTTATGAGTTCATAAAATCATCTCTACCTCATGTTAAATTTCTTTAAAGTGAATATATACATCAAAATTTTATGGTCACCTTATATTTTATATTTGGATCCAAATAAATGATGTCACCAGATTTTCAAGGACAAAACCACAGTAAATACTTCCAAATCATGTGTGGGAAAATTTAAATCATGGGATTTTAGTTGTCTTGAAGCATAAAAAATTACCTGGTCATTTTGTATTAGAAAAAAACCAATTCCCCTTAATGAAGCATTATTGTAGAAAAAAATCATTATTTCTGGAAGGTAGGTACAAAACTAGATCCTTCACTAATCATCCTTGATGTTTGTAAAAAACACAATAGTATTCTGTCCAAATAAATTTAACCCCACTTCGTGTTATCATATTTAGTGGTCTAGAAATTCATGTACTGGTTTTAAAAACCATTAGTGATAAACATCTAACCTGAAAAATACTATGAATATATGTAACTTTTATAAGTATTTTCCATTCATCAAACACTTTTGTTTTTGTTGGATCAACTTTATTAAAATATTTATTTCTAATTTTCCGATGAAAATAAACTGTTTTCCCACAAAAAATACCATTCTCTAAATTTCCCATGTAACTTTTTTTCATTGATATTTTTTAGGAAAAATCCTTAAATTATTTGCATGATCATCATAATTTTCTGAAAACACCAAAATGTAATCAATAAAAACAGAAAACATATCCTAATATTCATTAAATATTATATTTATAAGAACCATGAATAGGGAATGGGTATTTTTCAAACCAAATGGAATAAAAATAATCTCACATTGCCCATATCTAGTACGAAAAGCTATGCGTACGCTGTCATTCTCTTTCACCTTCAGCTAATGGTACCCAGATCTCAAGACAATCATAGGGAAATATTCATCTCCCTAGAGCTAACCAAACAAGTCATCAATATGAAGAAAAGGTTTCTAATTCTTAATATTAATGTAATTCAATGCTCTATAATCAATATGAAGTCTTAGTTAACCATATTTAGTTTTAACAAACAAAACAATAGCACCCCATGGTGAAGTGCTCGGTATAATGAAACCTTTATAAAAAAACTCCAGTGAATCCTTTTTTAATTCAAGAATATTCACTTGATCTATTTGATATGGGGGTTTTGAAATAGGCTTATAATCATGAATTAATTAAATATTAAATTCAATTTTTCTATTAAGTATAACCTTGGGAAAGTCATCAGGAAAAACATCCTGGTATTTATTTACCACTAGAACATAATTAATATAATAATTTCACTTGTTTTCAATAATATGTGAAATATAAATTAAATTTCCGTCATTTAAATATTTCTATTCTTATTAATATGTTTTCAATAGTATAGGTTCATTATTATAAATAAATAGAATTTTTTTTAGAAAACAAATTAATAAGAATGACAATCAATCAAATAATGATAAACATAAATCTAATCCATACACAGAATAACATCAAACTCTGATAAGGAAAAAACCATAATGTTCACAGGTAGTTTATTTTCACACACTATAATAGTAATAAAATTATTATTCCATTTTCCCTTAATATTTCCCTTGGTGTTTTAACTATAAGTTATTATTTAATTTCTTTATATGGTATTTCAAATTTACAAACAAATTTATCAGAAATAATGTAATGTGTAGACCCCATATCAAGTAACGGATTGGAAAAATAAGATTGAACAAAAAAAGTACCTAATATGACATCATTGGATGGTCCAACATCAACTGAAGTCATCATAATGGATTTCATTACAGCTTTATATTTATTATACATATTATTACCCTCATTCAAACCCTTCTTTGGGTAGGTATTATCATAATTCCCCATCTCACCACATTTGAAAAAATTTCATTATTTTGCTCAGAAATAAAATTAATATTATTTTTATTTTATTATCAATGCATATTTCCAAAAATATCACATCGATGAAACATCCTAGATTTGATAAGACATTCACCAGGATGCTTTTTACCACACCTCCCACAAATCAGAAACTGAAATTTCTAACATTTACATTTATTTTATTGGTTATTAAACATTAATTTCCACAAGTTCCTATTTATATTTTTTTAAATGTATAAATTCTCATCATAAAAATCCATTTTGGACCTCTCAATACATCAGAAAAGTTCCTCATAACTTTTTAATTCACAAGATACAAAATCTCTTCAGTGTCATGGCTTAAATCATGTGTAAAAACGAATGATTTTTTATCAATTTCTCAAACAATATTTGGAGAATACATTTTCAATTTGGTAATGTTTTCTTTATACATGGCCACTAAATCATCGTCCTATTTCAATTCTATGAATTTATTTTCCATACTATGTAGAAAAACCTTAGGAAAAAATATTTTCCTAGAAAATATTCTTAAATTCATACCATTCCTTGGAACCAATCTCCTCGATATTCTTAATATTCTTGACCATTGACCTCCACTAGTCAGCTTCACGTTATAAAACAATAAATAGAAAGACTAATATATTTATAATGTAAACACTACAGTACATTTAATATCATTTCAAGGGATTTTTTCCACCCTTCTTCCACCACTAGGATAGAAGATCCACTGACATCAGGATGGTGTTGCCTCATAAAATGTTATACTATCATAATATTCCATTTTGATATCTTTGGTTGATATCTTACACGGATTACAATGCAATTTATAGAATGTATTAATTAATCCATTACCATAAAAAATAGCTCGACTCAAATTCCTATCATTCCAGGTGGTGGATTGGGAAAGATACCATGCTCTTGGTTCCTTCCTACATGAGCTTCCATGTTTCTTATACAGAAAACTATTCTAAGTAGATATATTGTAAATGAAGTAACATCGAAATATTCAAAATATATATCATTTAAACCTTAAAATAAGGTAAAATTAATTTATGATATTCTATAAGCATCATTCTAACCCCTAATGGTATCTAAACCATGCTGTGATACCAACTATAAGACCTCGCCTTAAGCAGTACATAATATTATTGATTCGACTAGAATTTACATTCTTATATTCCGAAATATGATTTATGTTTAGAGATTTAGATAATTATGAAAAAAATAATATATATAAAAACATAGGTATAAAAAATTGGGTACTCTTAAAACAATATCCATCTTTTTAAATTACAAATGTTTTTAATAAAAACATGAAATATTTTCATGAAGAGTCTTAAAAACATTCATCTTGAATTATAATTTCCTCTTACCCATCCCTAAAACATGTGAAAAACTTTTTTAAACATGGTATGATAAAAAAAATAATACTAAGTGATATAAAAATAAGGATTGAAACCACGAGTACATGAAAACTTAAAAAACTGTGAAACCATTTTCACACAGACATACTTTTCAGCCAATAAGTACCATATAGTTACATTGTGAAAACAATAGATTTACATAAAACATAGAAAACATATTTAATACCATAAATAAAACATGGGTAATTGAATACTTAATATTGTAACCCTCACAGCTACTATATGATTTTTAACCCTAAAGACTTTCATACAATGTAACCCTCATGACTATCTTATAGTGTTGACATCAGAGTTACACATAGATAAAGATATGACCGACATCCAACATAAAAATACCCAATGCATTAGAGTAAGATATAGCTCTCGTCCATAATCATAAAAAATAACCAATCACAATAACATAATAAGAAAATATTAATAATTTCATAAAAACGTCCCATTTGAATTTTTTTTAAAAAAATAGAAATTTAAATGATTTGTTTAAAAGATAAATCCCGTAAAAATATCATATAATTGAAGTGAGAATAAATATAAAAAATGGGATATGTGTATAAACTATACATCCACATAATACAACATAATATAAACTATTTTAATTATACAAATAATATTACAAAGACATAATTAATGAAGTAGAAGGTTAACCCAAACAATGGATATTTGGATAAGAATTCCCTTACCTTATGTTCGTCTAACCTAAAATGTGTTGAAACCTTCATTATAGTGGTTAAAATAGTGTTATTAATTATTTAAATAATCATATTTATTTTTATAATTCCTTAAGGGATCATTTTATAAAATCATTTGACTCGTTTATTAATAATATGTTGTTATTTCCATTGTTTCGGGTGTTGGCTTTACATGATTTCCATGGTCGATTTGTGAAGGGTATTCTTTTTTAATAGAAGATAAACTCCAGAAGTGGAATGAAATGATATTAAAATATTTACATAATCATAAATTATTCAATATATCATTTTTTCTAATATGAGGATGATTCGTTAGATAAAAAATCAATGATAATGGTTTAGAATAATTTAGCATTTTTTATCATCACAAACAGAAATTGTTATATGATTAAATATCATGTATATTTTCTAATTACAAAACAATAATTATGTTTAATTAAATAAAATATAATCATTTTCAACCATAAAAATGGTTTCATTACCAGCCTTGATTGTGGAATATGTAGACGAAATCACCTCATCCATGAATTTTGTAAATCGGCACATCGTAGACGATGTTTTTATTCATAAAATAAAATAGAGAGGAGAAGATATTGAGGAATAATTTTTCCTTAAGAATGATAAAATTCCAGTTTAGATAAGATAATTTAGTTTTCATTATTGTTGGATAAGGTTATGTGAATATTTTATAAGAAATGATAACAAAATGAAAAAAACAAAAGAAAATGAAAGAGGGTTTGACCTCATGAATCCTCCTCCTTGGGAACCTCCATAAGGCCTTTGGTTTTGGCCATTTGGTGAGGCCTATTGGTATTGGATTTCGGAAAGAGACTTGGTAATGTATTTTTCCTAAAATTAATAATGTTACAATTCTTTGATTTGTGGGGAGAAGATGGAAGGTGAGAGTTTTTTCTAGTTAAGGAGAGGGGTATTTTTTTAACAATATATTCAATTTTTTATTATTTTGGATAAAAAACATGAATAGTTTGAGAATTATAATAAAATATATTAAAATAATTATTTTATTTTTTGTATTATGGTTTTTAAATCATTCATTATGTAATAAATATTCCATTTAATGTATAATGTATATATATGGTAAATTACTGTAGTTTACTACTCAAAAAAATTAATGTTTTCAGAAAAAAAATACCAAAATTGTACCCCAAACATTTTTTTACATGTATAATTAATAAATTAACTTTATTTTTTAAAAATAATTTTCTAATTATGTGTATTTTAATCTTTAATTAAAATCAATTTTTTTTAAAAACACTAATTTTAAAATTAAAACCGGTTTTGTAACACTTTGAAAAATTAATTAAAGTCTCAAAAAAATTTCTTTTAATCATAATACATAAAAATAATAATTTATATGTCTATTTTATAAAAATATATATTCTTTTAAATTATTATATTAATTATAAAACGATAATTAAATATTTATGAATCACAAAAATACCGACAACTAAATTATAAATTCAAGAAAAATTATTTACTTATTCAATGATATAAATATATAATATTTTTTAAAATAACATAGATAAACATTATTTATACTCTCATAGTTGGTTTTAATATTATATTTTTAAATATTATTTATTTTATATATATATACCTATAATTTATTTATAAATTTTACATTTTAATTCCAAAATGAAACCAAATTAATTTATGAGTACCTCATTTGTTACAAGTGAGGTTAATCCAAGGGTTTTACAATAACCAAGGTGTATATGGTATGGTCTCTCATCAGCTATGTAGGGATTATCAATGGATTAAAATTATGGTTACATACTTTTTAATATTATCTACACTATGTTGGTTGGTTGCAGCATATGACCTTCTGCAATATTGGGCATTGCGGTGTGGAGGGAGGTGGCTACACTAGAGTTGGTTTTTAGGATGCATTCAAATCTAAGGTAGATATAGTGTGTGTTTTAGGCTATATAATAGTACCCATATCTAAATAGGATCTTTTTTTGGTTCTATAAATGGATCCCATACATGGGTTTGATCAGGGGATGCATCATTGCCTCATACCACACACAATTGTATGGGTGGTCTGTGGCATGTTCCAAGGGGATTCAGTATGGTCCATTTAAAACAATCTACCTTTAAATCCCACAGAGGTCCCTAAACCTGGTTCCCTCCCAAGTCATATACACATAACCAGGGGTCTGAAGATTTATTTTTGATGGATTTTAATCACCCATTTGATAGGTATCAATCCTTATCTTCCCATATTCTAACTATGGTCATTTGAGGAAGGTTTTCTGACATTTCTAGTGGTTTCTCCTCTATTTGATCTCGTTTTCCACCCATTATTCTTTCCATGGTATGCAGTTTGATATGCATTATTATATTTTAGTTTCATTTTATATTTTATGGTATTTTTTTGAATGTTGTCTTTGGAATATCATAGGTTTCTCATGAGTGATGTGATTGAAAATCATCAATCTGGATCTATTCTTCTGTGAAGAATGATTGAACTTTTGAGGTTTGGGATTAATTTAGTCTCCAATATTTTTAATTGAAATCATAAATTGACCATGGTTTATCCATTTTTATTTTAGTGTAATTAACTTAATTAATATATAACTATATTAAATAATCATATTTGTTATGGTTATCAATCACATGTTTAATACATTGATAACAGTTTTCCTCTTGATTTTCATGATAGTGTTCTATATATTATATTATTATTAGTATGTTTCTTTACACTTGGTTCAGAATTATTCTTTCAATGGAAAAAAGTATATAATGTAAACTGGAATTAATTATTTTAATAACATAATTAAAGATGAATGTTTAAAAAAAATTATCTATAATCTGATGGTAATAATATTTATATTAATTCATTTTTAATTGAACATGTTCTTACTTGTTTTATTGTTTTATTCCAAATAACATGAAGTTTTAATTATTGTTGATAGAAATATTAAAAGGCATGTCAAATGAAAATTGTTATTCTTTACACTTTTTAATGTGATACAATGCAAGAATTAATTATTGAATAATTTGATAGATTCTTATAGATGATGCATTAGGTTTCCCATTTATAGAACCAATAATAATTTAATCAAATAACTCAAGATATAAAAAAACAGGTTGTTTCATAAAGGTGAAGTTTTGGGTTGAGAGTGACTGTTTACATGGAAGGATAGATTCATTGTATGAGTGACTAGTTTCCTTGTTGACTTTGTGTGTTCTGTTCTATGTACCTTGTTCATATAGGTATAATATTCTCTTTATGATGTGTTGTGATCCTGGAATAGATGATGAAATATGAGCGGGGTAGTCAGTAGTTGATGATTTCAAAAGAGATATACAGTTATATGAATAATTCTGTCAGATAAGGTACTAGGATGATGGTATGGGTTAAATCTAGGATTATCCATTTTCATTCTTTAAGCTAGATAATTTCATAATAAATATGATTAAGGGTTGGATGGTCATCATTTTTTTTATCTTCATTACATTCTCCATTTCATTAGGATTCTAGATGTGATTGGTTTCAATTCTCTTGTGGTAGCATCAGAAGTATCCAACAGTACTTGGAATTATATAATGATTATGAGGGGTTAAATAAATGTCATAACCCGCGGGGTTGGTTCTTCTTGAAAAAAACAAAATGGTTAATCGCATGAAACCATAGACTCTATTGTATTATTCATAGAAGTAATTGACTTCAGATGAGCACGAAAAAGTGTGTTTTAATCAATTTTAATTGATGGTTGATCAAACATACTTTTGAATAATGATAATTAATTGATAATTAATTATTTAAAGAATGACTGAGTGTAAAAACGAAAGAAGTATTTTAATTAAGTACATTAAATTCTAATGTTCTTATAGGACATTTAGTCCCTAAAAGTCATAGATAGGTTTCCATGTGATGAAAGACGTAGTTGATATAAGGAATATGTTATTTCACATAATGATGTTCTAGATATGTTATATCTTTTATGTTTTTCAAATTAATCTTCTACACTATCTATGTCGGTAGGGTGACTTACACCTAGTGGAATTTGGGATGGTTTTTCTCCAACATCAAATAGGTGAGGATAGATGGATGACTACCCCTCTGAACCAACTCTCTTTTCTTTTCAGTGTTGTATAATGGTATGCCTAGAGGTTATTTACCCATATATGTGTGTAGATGGATATAATGGATTTTGGTTGTCTCACGCACATGTATCTCTTGATATAGTATCCAAATGATTATTATAGGAATTACATTTATTTGCTGTGATTTCTTGGGAAACCATACATGGTGTGTGGGATATGATGGATTCAGATATAATACCTTCTGTACGAAACACATCATATGAGTTGATGTGGATTCTAGAAAATACTTGGTCATTATATAGTGATGTGATATGGTATAATGATATGATGTGATGCACAAGATTCATAATGGGATACTCATCCCATGTATCTTTTGGATGAATTACTTTTTATGATATATGGATTAGTATATATGATGTTGGAGTTGAGCTAAAAAATAGCGGGGAATTGGTAATGGGGTACCCTTTTGTTTTATTACTATAATAACACATGATATCTCGTATAAAATACATGGTAATATATAGACCTTATGAGGATGTGGATATATTATTCTTATTTAGGTGATGAGTTAAATTAAATTGATGTTCAATGGGATTTAGCAATCTTTATATAACTTTTATACAAGAGGATTCATGGAGGATCCTACTAATTATACATGTTATGCTCACCCCACATATATATACACTATTTTATAGGTAATTAGGAGTTGTATAGAAATGAGGTTAGATAATACTCGAATATAGTTTTATAGTAGCTATTTTGGATTTGTAGTCACTTCCAAGTTTATCTTTTTAGTACATGTAGTTTCCAATCTAGTATATTATCAATTAAATTATATTTGTAACACCCTCAGATTTTTTGAATTATTTTTTTTTTCAAATTAATTTAATCTTTTTGATATTTTTAATTTCACACAACACCAAATATAACTTATGTTACATGAAAGCCCTACGTTTGGATTGACATTCCTGCAATAAATATTTATTCATGCAGAACACTTAACACATATATTACCTTTTGGTACATGGGACATCTTGTTTTACTTCTACTACACATAATTTCAGGTTCCTTCGGAAGCCTTTGTTACATTAAAGACCTAGTTTTACCAAACAACAACATACTATTTATAATATTTTTGAAATATTACTGTAGCTTTAACATATTCTTTGGAATGAAAGTGCAGAATAAAAATAAATAAACTGTGATCATATGATTTAAACATTTATAAAATATGAATTAATTATTGATCAATTAGTTATAAATGAAAGTAATAAATATTTCAAAATAAATAAATTCCTTTTTCTTAGAAAACTATTTTCCAATATCCGAAAGCTATATTATCTAAATAAATAAAAAATCGACTTTTAATGATTATATTTAAAAACATTTATATATTATAAATTCAATCAATTTTTTTTGACACTCTTCCATAATATTTTAAATGTATAAGATAATGGAAAATATAATTTTATGAATTAAAATAAGTATTTTTCTTAAAAAATAATTTTAGCACCATTTAATGTCGAACCTATTTTAAATATAAATTTTGAAATTTTTATAATATTTTATTTTAAAAATAAACATCATTTCTTAAATAGGAATATAAAAATTTACTTTGTATGTATTTTTAATATTTTTATGAGAACATTTAATTTTTGATGAATAGTGAAAAATACAGAATTTTAATAGTAAACTGTATTTTCATCTAATTTAATTATACCCTTAATAAAAAATTTGAATTGGTTTTAAACATAATTTATAAAAATATTACATAAATTAATCCAATTTAAATCATTTGATAAAATTTCTCAATGAAATTTAATATAAAAATTTTCAAACAATTAAACATTTTCGCTTAAAAATGCCTCTATCATGACACGTTTGTGGGATTAATTTTAAATTAATTTCAACCACATCTATAATTAATATTTGAAAAATTGGATTAAATATTATTAATCAGATTAAATTTTAATTTCTAATAATGTTTTCAATGTTTTTGAACAAAAATATTAGTGAATGTAATTAAAGTTTATTATAGAAATTAATGTAAAAATCAGATTATTTAGTGGTTCAACATTAATTTCAGGGGACAAATACCTAGAAATTTTTCAAAAATGAAATTGGGTGAAATTGTTTTCCATTTCAGATATTATACCCAAAAGGGATAGTTATTTGAGCCACATTATGTATGTGATACCTCTCAATAGTGTTTACCTTTTTATATTTACTAAATTCCACTCCTCCCCTATAAAAAGGCACTTCCACCCCTCACTTCATCCAAAATCTGAAACCATACTGTATCTTTTATACACTTTCCAAATAACCTCCCAAAATCTCTCCTATCATCATAGAAGCCTAAAATTGGGCATAAATCCAACCATGGAATCCCTTTCTTACTGTCCAAAAGTAGTTACCTGAAAAAAGAGTTGACATTCTTCAACATGAATTTCTATTTTATTTCTTCCTCCACACATTCATTTATTCTCAAACCTTGATTATATAATAATATCAGCATCAAGAATATACTTATATTTTTTTATTCTATGTTTTAAACCTACACCTACACATAGTTCCATCAAATGGGTAATAATATTAATGTTCGAGTGTACAAGAAAACTACCACCTTGGGAAATGATGTTGTTTATCTTTCAATACCACCTGTCATGGTTTGAATTTTTTATGTACATACTATTTTTATATTATATTATATATATATATTTTTTTTTCTGTGATATTTACTATTACTTAATTTTACTGGAATTATTACACATAAAATATATTCTATCACTCCATTTTGTAAAAATAAGAAAACCTCTTTTGTGGGTGTGTGGACTACCTCCTCATCAAAGGTGTGTGATTTATTCACACATTACCTGAAATGTTTTAATGATGGTTTCATAAAATTCATATCATATATATGAAATAATAATTATTCTATAATTATTATAATATATATATATATATATTCATAATTATTATTTACTTTCTTTCTTTCAATACGATAAGAAAATGGTAACACTGTTTATGTGTATGTACGACCTACTATCTCCCTGAATGGTGTATTCCATTTTATATTTAAATATATTATAGATTATTATAAATATTTATATTAAAAATAAATATGAAACTTTTATCATGTTTTATATTCTTGAAATATGTAAATCATGATGAATGTTATGTTATCTTGTGGAACAAATATTTATGAATTTATTATGTGACGGGTGGGACATATATCTCTGTTTAATGAATTTTGTAATAGTAAAAAATTTTGAGCTCAGAGGGTACATGGGAGGTTATCCCTATCCAAAAAGAAGTGGTTTCATAGGAGGGAATCCCATCTAGAAATAAGAGGTTACATGGGAGGGAATCCAAAGCTCGAAACAAGTGGGCACATTGGAGGGCATCCCAATCCCAAACCAAGTGGGTACATGTGAGAGAATACCAATCCCAAAATAAAAGGTATATGTAAGGGAATCCAATGCCAAAAAAGGGTACAAAAGAGGGCCTCCCAAGCCTAGATAAGATACACAAGTGACTATTCTAAGCCTAACATGTCTTGATGGTCTGGTAGGTATCCATTACATAAGATTTTATATGCATATGTGTATATGAAAATTCCAGGAATAATTCCTCTATTATACTATCATGGATTATTATCTTTATTCCCTTATGATCCATTTCTTATGAATATCCAATATTTAATCAATGACTCTTGATTATTATCATTGATTTATTGGGTATGATCTTCTAAGGCTATGATTGTATTCTCATACACTTATTCTAATGTTATTTTAATATATCTTCCTTGTTTACCATTACTAAGAATATGATTTTACCCCTCTATTATATTTTCTTTATCAGGTTATGAAGAAACCTTTTAAGTAGGGGAACTAAAAGGGGAAGATATTTAAGTGAGATGTTAAAGATAATCAACCAAGTTAGAATAATTTTTTCCCGTGTTTACAAAGACACTAAACTATTATGCTCCTTCAAAATATTTTTTTGTAATGTGATGAACATTAATCTAAAATTATGTAATATCCATGTTTGTTAATCCTATTTAACTATAGTTGGTATACAAGGAAACGTTTATTCAACCATTATAAAAAATGATGAGAAAACATTAGTGAGACCCCTATGTATATCTCTAAGGAGATATCTTGGGATATATCTAAGGATACGCCTAAGGTGTAATATATTTAAAATTAAGCTTCATGATTTAGGAATAACATATTAATTTTTAATTATTATGTGATTTTATTCTATGATATGTGTTTCTCAAGAATTGATTTCTTGTTTTAGTCATATGAAGGAACTATACAGAACTTATTAACATTGAATGTTTTACATTTGGAAGCTACAATAATTATTCAGATCCACTTCCTAAGTGGTGATATCATATGGATAATCAGGAAGGTTGTATGGGTATTGGTTATAATAGTGAATATAAAGGACCTAAAATAACAAATGAAAGTTATAGTATGTTATAAGAGTTTTTTTACATCAAACATAAGAATAATGATTAAATTGAGGGTGAGAAATATTATGAAATGATTCTTATTCCATATTATAGGGAAGGGGTATTAAAGAATAAGATGATGAAGCTTGATTAATGGTTTAATAATATAGAGGAATTATTTTAGTGTATATGTTTTGGAATTAAAATATTATTTTTTAAGTATTAGGAAATATATAAGTATTTTCAACATAAGTTTCTCACAGAGGATTGAAAAATATATGTTAAATGATAACGAATACATAAAAAATTGATTTAATGGAAATGTGACATTTTTATGAATGGATGGTAAAACATAATATGTTAATTATGTTGAGATAATGATGTTTGGTTAAAGATATGTATAATGTGAATTAGTAAATGGGATGGCACAAATTCCCTTAGAACTAATAAGGTATTTTTTTAATGAAGTGGTTTATGCAATCATGGATGGAGTTTGAAATATTATTAGATTTATGGAATATGTCCATTAATCATTAAAATAGGAAAACATGAATTTTCTATGTATGTTATTACGGTAATTCAGGTTATTACCATGTTTCAAGAGAATACATAACAAAGGTACTGACATGTTTGGAAGGTGAAAACTAAGATTAACTTTATGATATATGGGATTAATTTTAAGTTAATATTGATAAATTTAGTGACCTTTTTTCTAGAGTTTTGGTTTTCCAATTTTTGTAAGGGTTATAAGGTTAAACATTTATGGAATAGTTTAAGTTAAACACCATATGAATATTTAGATATTAATGTATTATCTCCACATATAATGATTTTTTCATATTGGAAAACCTTTACTAACCATTTATCTATGATATTAGGTAAATATAGAAAGCATTTATTGTAGTAATATATATAGATCTCAATATATTTTAGTTCTTATGGAATGAAAAACTTACCATCAATCCCTGGAGTATGAGATGAAGTGGTAATTGATCGAGTCAAAACCAAAGGGTGAGATTTTTCAAATGGAATAGAAAGAAACCATGTAAGTATTTCTTCTTGTGAAAATAAAATCAACTCTAGGAAAAGGATATGGAAAATATTTATCCTAATATAGTTGTTTCTATTGACATAATGGTCACTTAAATCATCATAGATTTATTTTTGTGAGTTCCTTAACCTTCCATTGATCTTTTACTTACTAGTGATCAATGATATTTATCACATATTATTGTAATTTATGCCTTTATTTCTCACCAAAACTTCACTCCCATCCTATTTTCTCTTACATGGAAACAAAGTTATGAGTTACACTGGGTAACTATTATGTTTCTGACATTCCATTTTTAAATAATTTTTTAGTATTCATTTTCTCAATGATGGTTTCTAGGAAAGGAGAATTCATATATTAAAGTATTAATAACCTAGATGAATTTTAAGGTAGAAATTAATTTTAATAGTTTTAGAATGTAACGCCCAGAGAATTTGTGAAAAAAATTTCAAATTAATTTAAACTTTTTTATATTTTCCCTTTCATAAAACACTAAATATAGAATTTTTTATATGAAATCACTGTTTTTGGATTTTGTTTCACACAATACCATGTTATTATTTTAATAAATGAAATACATATATTTTCTTTTGTTACACAGAACACTATGTTTGGATTTTTGTGACACACAATGATTAATTCCTTTGATATCCAAGGTTACTCGCAGGACCCAGTTTTAACAAATTATAACATACTACTAATAATAATAATAAAATATTATTATAGTTTTCACCTAGTCAATGAAAAGGATGTTATGAATATGATTAAATAAATTATGAAAATATGAATGAAACTTTTATTAAAAAAATGAATTTTTTATCAATTAGTTAAAAAGCAATGTAAGAACATTTGAAAAAAAATAAATTCCTTTTCTATGAAATATCTTTTCCTATGTACAAACACATATTTATCTAAATAAATTAAACAAACCATGGTTATTGAATGTTTTTAATAAAATATATATAATATAAATTCAATAAAAAAATTTACGCTCATCGAATATATATTAGAGGTATAAGATAAAAATAAATTGAATTTTATGAATAAAACGTATTTTTCTAAATGGGGATTTTAAAACCATTTAATTGAGATCCAATTTTAAATGTAATTTACTATAATATAATAATTTTTATTTTTAAAAATGAAATTAATTTTTTAAATCAGAATATAAAAATTAAATTTGGGTTAATTTTTGGAATTTTTCTAAGAAGGTTCATTTTTTTGATGAATAGTGAAATTGTGAATTTTAGTTGAACACTGCATTTTTCACTAATTTAATTATATAGTTAAATAATATTTTTAATTGGTTTTGAAGTTAATTAATATAAATATTACATAAATTAATCAAACATAGTGCATTTGATACCATTTGACATTCAAATTTGATATAAAATCATTTCAAATTTTTAAACATTTTTTCCTAAAAATGTTTTCCACCCCACATCTATAAGATTAATTTTAAATTAATTTTTATACAATTTTTATATATTATTTGAATAAATAGATTCTATATTTTTAATCATAACAGTTTATAATTTATAATATAGTAAACATTTTTTTCTAGAAAAAATAGTAGTGAAATTAATAAAAATTATTTACAGCACCTAAGGTAGAAACATGATTACATAGTTATTAACCATTAATTTATGAGGCCAAATAACATAAAAATATATCCAAAATCCATTGTACAGTGATATTTGTACCAATTAAAATATTTTATAAAAAATGGAAAATTATTGGAAGCACATTATGTAAGGGAGACCTCTCAATAGATTTTTCCTTTTAATATTTTCAATAATGTCACTCCTCCACCACTATAAACGGCACTCACTCCCTTCACATCCTAACACTTCTCAGGAAACATTGTATCATCCATACCCTAACCAAATATTCTAAAAAAATCCATTCTGTCATCATATAATCCTCACTATGTGAATAAATCCACCCAAGGTATCCTTTTGGTGCAAACCAAAAGGAGTTACCCGAAAAAGATATAATGTTATTCAATGTGAATTTCTATTTTAGTTCTCTATCCCCAAATTCAATTATTCATATTACATGATTATATAATAATAAAATATTCCTCAATATTTTGAGATTATATTATACCATTGGTTCTACTTAAACATAAAAACACTTCAATAAAATGGGTAACACACTCACCATTCGTTTGTATGGTAGACTACCGCCTCGCAAAAAGATGTCATTCATTTTTCCTTTACAACATATCATGGGTTTGAATCATGATTCACACAATGTTTATTATATAATATATATATATATAATATTTATGTTTTATTTATTCTTGTGTAATTATTTTAGAAAACATACCTCCATTCTTTCCATTTTGAGTAAATATGACAACTTTGTTTATGGACATGTGGACTACCGCCTCCTCGAAGTTATGTGATCCGTTCACATTTTACATTGAATACATTAATGATGGTTTTAGTAAAAATATTTGATATAAAAGACATAATAAATATGATTTTATTATATTAAATATATATGTGTAATTTAGTTTCTGTCTTTCAATATGGCAAGAAAACAAAAACACCATGCGTGCATACATTCGACCTTCTGTCTCCATGAACAGTGTATTCCATTTCATTTATCAATCATTTATAGATTATTATAAATATTTATATACTAAATAAATATGATATTTATATAAGTTTTTACATTATTTAAATAAGTAAATCATTATCCAAGTAATAGTATTACAAATTACAAATTTAAAATATATATGAAAAACAAAGCGGATATTTCCTAAAACCTAAAATTAACAAGGAATTGTTAATAAAAGTTTGATATAAAGTAATAAATAAATCAAATTTGGTATAATATATATGAATACAGTTATTTTGTCAATTTATAATAATCATATATTATTATATAAGATGTTTTAATGTTTATGAATAAATTCATTACATGAGGTAAGGGTTTTCTCATCCCACATTTATTTCTTTGAGATATATTCTATATTCCCAAATTATTCTCTTTATGTGTGATGTATTTAATGATATATGAAATGTTTTATCATGAATATAATTTATTTTTTTATATTATAACTTTCAATTTATGTTATTATTTCTTGTATATTAAAATTCAGAAGTTACTCAAGTATGGGTTTTCCCATCTCAATTTTATTTCTATAAGAATTATGCCTTATTTACTATTAATTTCTTTTGTGTTGTGTATATACTACCCATGAATTTAATATATATTTTTATTATAATTAAATTAATGGGTATTTAAATCTTAATTTTATGATCTTTATTTTATAGGCTTTTTGGTTCGAAAGATTCCAAATCGGTAAAGTAATTTTTTTCAAATTTTCTTCATTGAGATACATGCTAGTTTTAGCACCTATATTTTTCTATAAGGTATATATACTTTTCATTGACATGTTATGTCATGAAAATAATTAATTTAATGATATTTTAAGATTCATTTGATGTTATTCTTTCTATTATATTATGATTCAAAATTACCAATGTGGTAACATTTTATTACTACAGTCTCAACATTTATCGAGATTGTTTATGATTTTTCTTTTGGTGATAAAATATTATGATACATACCTCCAGTAATAGAAATAATTTTCTTATAATCTATTTATATATGATATATCTTTGTATTGAAAACATTTTTCAACTATTTTTTACTTAATATAATTAAGAATGTTTTTTATGAAAATATGACTTTACTTCTCTCTTCGGTCGGAATTTTATTTTATTCACAAAATAATTTTCTAAAAAATCGTTTCAAAAAAGAATTTACTATGATGTTTAGAAGACATTCTTACACATTTTTTAAATTTTTAATAAAAATATTTTAAAAATTAATCTCCATGTTTTATATCGAACACTGAACTTTTCTAAAAAAATTATTATGAAAATGGAATATTTGGCATATACGGATATAGCTATCATCGTGATTGTCATTTCCTTAAAACATACATTATAATTTTATAAAGATAATTTTAAAGAAATTAATTTCCCTAATATTATGGAATTTATTTTAAAGTGTTTTTTCAATGAATTTTTTTAATATGTTATATGTTTAAAAAGTTTCTTAAATGATTTTTTAATAATTCATCATATGTTTTCATGGTTGTATTCAAAGAGGAATGTTTTAAAAAAATTATGACTAAAAAAATATTTTTTTATAGTAAAAATTATATTTTACAAATATATGTTTTAAATTATTTTTCAACATTAATTTATATGATTTCCAGTGTTTTTCAATGAAAAGTATTGTAAAAATGATTTCTGTTTTAAAATTTTATTTTAAAATAATGTTTATTTTCCTTATGAAATGATTTATGTGATATTTCAAAATCCTTCCCCATATTTTTTATAATCCATTGATATAGTGTATTATTTTATAGTTATATGATATAAGGACACCATTCTTATTATTAATTTGAAAGGTATATGTTAATAAGACAAGTTTTTTTTCAAACTCGTATCTCATACACAACTTATACCATGATAAAGTGATTATGAAACCTACTTCCTTTCACAGGTTATTATATTATTAAATGATTGTGAAACATATCTGTTTTCACATGTTACTATATGATGAAATTTTTATAATACCCATTTCATTTCAGCGCTTATGATATGATGTTTATGAAACCCATTCCTTTTTATAGGTCATGATATAATGAAAATTTTGCTATATTTTGGAACATGAATGTATTATTTCATTATGTGATGGGTGGGACCTATATATACCTCTAATTTATTGGGTAATGATAAATGTTTTATGAGCTAAAAGGGTACATATTATGCCATACCATTATCAAAATTAGATGTTATAGGGGAGGTAATCCCAATCCAAAAACAATAGGGTACATGGGAGGGAATAAAATTACCGAAACAAGAGGGCACCTGGGTGGGTATCTCATGCCCGAAACAAGAAGGTACATGGATAGGAATCCCATTCTCGAAGAGGTTGTGGGGAAGACGTTGGTTAGGGTAGCATCATTATGAGAGAGAAGTATTTGGGATTCATAAAAATGAATATATATGGTCTGATGTCCCATGATTCCTATAAATAAGATTTTTTGGTCACATAAGGGTTGGTCTCAGCCCTCATTATCTCATTTATTGAGGGGTGTTGAATCCCAAGCCTGTTCCTAGGAATCATATTCATGTTTTTTCTTATGGAGGAGATGATCATGAGAAGAATGAGTTCCCTACCTTATGATGTATCTTTTATGAGTATGGTGTTCAATATCAGGTTCCTCTATTGAGGTTGTTTTAGATGCAATAATATCATTATTATACTCTAGTATGGGATCAATAGATAATAGATAGGGTAGGCAGAGGAGAAACCCACGTTTCTCATCTCCCTTAGAGAGAAAAGTGAAATTTTTGAGGTGGTCATCATAACAACAATATAGGATGTAGACAAATCATAGTCAGTTTCATTCTCTAGTGATGTATCCTAGGGTGAGATAGACATTTTTTTCATTACCATTCTAGTTTTTTCTACCTAGGTTCATACTTTTTTTTATTTTTTTAGACACAAACTCCTTCATATAACTTTCCGCAGTATATGATGCTCATAGAGAGCCTATATTGGTCTTTGGTGAGTGAAACCCTCATATTGGTTAGAATCATATTCTACCCTATTGTTTCTTGATGTCTACGTTGATGTTGAGTTTGTTAGATGTTTATCCATCAGTGCTTCCTAGGGTTCTAGAGGAGTACCTTGTTTCTTTTCCTAAGGATGGTTTAGCATTACCCCCTATATTATAGATAGATTTTGGGATCAATCTAGAACTTGGATTTTCACTTATCTCTATATCTCTTTATATAATATTTCATTTTCAGTAGTGAGAGTTGTGATTACTACTGGATGATTTGTTCTAGTGGGGTTTTGTTTTGGCTAAGTGTGTCACCATAAGGAATATCTGTTTTTTTATGTGTAAGGATGATGGTAGATTTAACAATTATATAGAGTATATCTACTTTAATTAAGTGATATTGAAGAACCTATATCCAGATCCATGGATATATGTTTTATTCAATTAGCTAAAACAAGAATGTTGGTTCTCAAAGATCAATTTATAGTCAATAGATCATCAAATGAAGGTGACAAATAAGAATATACCCAACACCACCTTGGAGTTTCTTCATGGGAATTATGAATTCATTTTATTTCATTCATTATGAAAAATGCTATAGAAAATTTCATGAGTTTAATGGACACAATGTTTATAAAGTTGATAGACCAGTTAATTGTGTTTTTTATTTATGAAATCCTTTTATACACTATGTTTGCGGTGGATCATGTGGAGCATTGGTGTGTTTTTTGGGATATATTCATCATTATCAGCTGGATGTTTTCAAAGTGGAATTTTAGGGCTCATGATGTTTTTTTCTTGTGTCATATCATATCCTAGAAAACAATAGCTATTGATACATTGAGGATAGAGGTAGATGATTATTGGGAACCCACCATCATAATTATAGATATGAGGAGGATTATTGTTCTTAGAAGATATTATAAGAGGTCCATAGATGATATAACTCAGGTTATGACTCCACTAATAGAAAATACATTAATGGATAAGGCATTCTGGTGGACTAACTACTGTTAGGAAGCTTATGAGTATATGAAGGAGAATTTGGTTTGTGTTACAGTCCTCTACTTTCCAGTAGTGGAAGTTCAATTTGAGGTTTTCTATGATTCTTCAAATATTGGGTTGGGATATTTTATGATTCATTATATATTTATTTTTTATTATGTTTCTTATCAGTTTTGTCCCCAATATTGTAATTATTCCACACATGATCTCTTCTTTTATGTATTTTTGTTTTCAATGAATTTGGGGAATATTTCCTCATTGATGAGAAATTTAAATTTTTTCTGAACATAAGAGCATGAGTTATGTATTCTCTCAACATGACTTGAACATTAAATAGTGTTTGTGGATGGAATTATTATTGTATTATAACATTGAGACTCATATACACCCTGAAGGATTAATTTTGTAGTTGATTTGTTGAGTTGAAAGCCACATAGTGATGTCATGCATCAAACTAGATATTCATCAAGAGTGATGGAAGATTTCTCAGTGGTGAATCATTATATGGGAGATGATATGGTAATAGGATATATTTTATAGATGATAGTTCAGTCATATTCTGGGTAAAAGGTGGTGGAGTTCCAGGTAGGGGATTCCAATGTAGAGTTATTGAGAGATAGTGTTGCCTTTGGTGATTCCCTTGATGGTTGGTAAAAATAAGAAATACAATAGGTGTTTATTATGGATGGTTTTTCATCCATTCACAAATGTGTGAGGCAGTTCTATGATATTTCCATAACATTACCTCGGTGGTAGGTCCTTGTATTGAAAATATGTATCAAGCTCTGATTGGTATGTTTTGGTGGTTTGGGTTGAAACATGAAGTTTATGGGTTTGTTTCTCAATGTCCAGTGTTCCAAAAAGTTATGTTTGAGAACTATGTTCCCAATTGATTTATGTTCCATTAGATATTCTACATTGGATATTTTTGGAAATCATGATGGAAATAATTATGATTTTACCTTGATCTTTATGTGTATTTGATGCAATAAGGGTGATAGTGGATAATTTGAGGAAATCATCCCACTATACTTAAATCAGGAGTTGAGATAAGTGGTGGTTTCTTAAGGAGTCTTGAGGAATATTATCTCTGATATCAATCCACATTTTATCACTAATTATTAGAGTGGTCTCCATATTGATTTTGGCTACCATTTTTGACTTATCAATGCTTTTCATATATTGATGGTTGGTAAAATAAAAACAATCTATCCAAAGTCATATGGACATGTTACACTCTTGTGCCCTCAATTTTAGATGTTCAAGAATGAGGCACCAACCTTTGGTAAAGTTGTATTAAAATAGTTTTTTCCACTCCACCAATGGTATAGAACCATTTGAATATTTTTACGTTCAACCTTGACATTATCTATTATGTTGGAATGGGTTTAGATAGTTGACATTTCTCTAGACATAGCTACTATATAATATGATATATATGGATCGAATGATTTTTGAAGGGATGAAGGAAATGAAAGATCATTATAAATCTATTTATAATCATAGGAGGATACCTATAGAGTTTGATGTTAGAGACTATGTGTTCTGTAAGGTGATTACTCGTTAAGGGAAATGATGTATTGTACATAAGAGTAAGCTTTCTAATGGGTTTTTTGGGCCTTCCATGGTATTTTCATTTGTGATATCCTTGGTGTATTAGATATAACTTCCCCCATAGATTATATGAATACCCTATGTCTTCAATGTGTTTTATATTTATTGTTATCTTCATAATGGTTCCTACACTAATTATTTTATAGAGAAAGATATTGAAGATGATTCACTCATAAAAGAGAATCCTATGGTGATATTGGATTACTCGTAGAAGTTTGTTTGAAGGTGTATTGATCACTTGGTTCATGTCTTTTGGTGGAACGATGGCATAAAAGAGAGTACCCATAATCATGACTCGTAGATATGTTCTCAGAAACCAAATCTATTTGTTGTTTTGGTCTTCCCTTGTTATGATTATGTTTATAGTTTTTAACATTTTTTGGTTTATGAGATGGTTTTATCTCATTTCCATTTTTTTTTAATTTCTCCTTTTTTTAAAAGGTGAAAAAATTTATTATAAATAAAAAAATTGAACTAAAAGAGTCTGAAGGAGGGGATCATATTTCAATATTTTTCGTAGAGAGGGAGAAAATAAATAGGAAGATAATCAAGCTGAGTAGTGCTCTAGTTGATTACCTTGTGGGAAAGATCGTCTGGAATTATGTTCTCTTCACGAAAATCATTAGTGAAAATGTGTCTAATCTCCAGAAGTGAATCTTGGAAGCTCATTCAATGAGTGGTAAGCATCCAAGAAAAATGTACCACACCATTCCAAAAGGCTTGCACAATATTGGTTGATTGACATTCAATCCATATGTTGTTCTAACCCTTTTTCATGTCAAATTCAAATGCATGAATCACAACCAACATTTTTGATTCAAAGGAGGACATTGAACTGCAACGACCAAAAAAGCATCCATCACAATGTCCAAGGAAGAATCTGAAAATAGCAACACATATCGTGGTTCCTCGATTGCCTTTGGGGGATCCATCAACATTTACTTTGATCCATCTTGGGAATGGAGCCTGTCAGAACACCTCAAAGGTGTGACATAGATTCCTGTAAAGACCTTCAATCATAATTAAATGAAGGATCACGAAATCTCCAATAGTGTTGTCAAAATAGGATTTCAGAATCGAGGCCACATCTCGAATTGCAATGAGAATCCACGTCTGACCTGTATTAAAATTAAATGAGCAGTTATAGTGAATAATATCATTTCTATCATACCAGATCATGTGGAGGAGTTCAGTAACTAGGTTTAAGAAGATATTATTGATTTACTGCGAAAAGTAAAGCTCCACACATCATTTTATTTGGGAACAAATCAAGTCAACCAATAACCATCTATAGTAAAATAGGTCAGTAATATTATTGAAATGTGGTGAATCCATATAATAAAAAAATTGATTGGTATCCTCTCTATGATGGTTACACAAGTGACACTTATAAGAAAGTTGGATACCAAAATCTTGAAGACAAACCTCAAAACAAATATGGATGTGAGCAATAAACCAAACAAGAGTGAGTTTGGAGGGTTTAATCTGGGTTTTTTCAAAATATTTCAACCAACAAAAAATGGGGTTAGAATTAGTGAAATTGTGGTCGGAGAAGTTTATGGAATCATAAACACAATTATGGGTAGGAACCCAGATAATTAAATCATCTTATTAAGAGTAGGGGTAATAATCAACCACATGCATGATATTATCTAGAATATTAATATTACGAGATTGCATCACCTCATTGATAGTGCAGATGGAGTTATCAGGAGGAGAATTATGAGGTAACATGGATATAAGGGGTGTTCTAGTCCAGTTATCCTACTGAAAACTCATGGAAGAATTAATTCTTACCACCCATCTATAATTATTCATGATATTTTCATCAGAACTCCAAATAGATGTCCAGATTGAAGAGTTTTCATAGTTCAAGATTCCCTTCAATAAATTTGTAAGGAAGATATTTTTATGAAGTCCAATGGAGTCAAAGTTGATATTTATCAAATTCCTAGTGATTTTGTGATAAAGGTCCTCATTAAAGAGTTTGATATTTTTTATACCAAGACCACCCGTATCCATAGGTTTACAACAGGTGGACCGGGGGATGGTAACAAGCTTCTTTTCAAGAATACTGACATTCCAAAGAAAACAATTTATGGAAACAATAATTTTCTTAAGAAGACTGGTAGGCCATTTAAAAACCATCATTGATTAGAACATTTTAGAGACAATGTCTGATTTCATAAGACAAATCCTTCCAGCCATGTAAAGATATTTTCCTTTCCAAGAGGATAGTTCATTGGTATCTTAATCAATAATTGCGTTGTAGTACATGGATTTAGGTCATACCCAAAAAATGGCAAATCCTGGGTAGGTGAAAGAGAAATATCCTTCTTTAAAACATAAACTATTGATTGTTCAATTTTCCAAATGGGAGAAAATCATTTCCCAAAGAAATCCAAGGATTTTTTCTAGCTAATAGATTGACCAGAGATCCCTTCATAATGGGATAAGGAATTTTTTATGTTTTGAATGTTTCTTTTTTAAACTTGTAAGAACAGGATAATATCATCTTCCTATTAGAGATGTGTAGGGACATTATGGTTTCTGGTCACCTGTATGGGTTTTAGCTTTTTTTTGTCCACAAGGTGATTGAGAAATATACTATGATAGTCTGCCGCAATTTCCCAAAGAATGGTAGATAAGGGATCACTTTTCCTAAAACCCTTGGTTCATTTGAAATAGATTTTAAGAGAGTCGTTAACAAGGATGAAAATATTGGTCGAGGTAAACAAGGTATTTATTCTACAAATACAAGTTTAATTAAAAACAAAAGCCTTAAGCACTTTAAAAATGAATCTCCAATCAATGGTATCAAATTATTTCCTAATATCAAGATTTATTCCCATTTTTCCTCTTCAAGCTACTTTATTTAATGATTTGGAACATTACGAGGCAAGGAAAATGCAATATGGAATTGACCTACCCTTAATAAAACCAAACTGATTCCAAGATATAATTTTAACACAAATAAAAGAATGTCGGTATGCAAGAAGCTTTGTAATAATTTTTTAAACAGTGTTAATGAGAGAAATGGGGATGAAGAGATGTATTTCAGAAGCATTGGACACTTTAGGAATTAAAGTATGAAATTGGGAATTCAATCCATGTGGTAGGACACCATTAGAAAAAAATGATCTAACATGTTTAAAAACATTTATGAGGATGAACATAAAGAATTGTTGAAAGAAACTACAATTTAAGCCATCGGGACCCAGGGAACTATTAGGGTTGAGGGTCAAGATATTGTCGTTTAATTCATGATCAATAGGATTGATTAAAATAGGACTATTTTATTCTTCATTCACCATAACCAGAATGACCTTACGAAGGAGGTCCTTCTTAAAATTTGTCCCATCAGAGATATTTTTATAGTAGCAGACCACATGACTAGAATTGGCTTCCTTAGAATCCATGATAATTTTATTGTCTCTGAGGAGAGTGAGAGGTCTACATACCTTTATAACTCTTTGGAGGGAATTGTAGAACCTAGTGATTCTATCACCATGTGAAAGACATTTAGTTTTTAAAAGTTTCTTGCACATGTTGTCTTTATGCATCAGAAGATAATTAAGTTTCAGAGAGATTTCAATCTCATTTTGGGGGTCTAAAGTGAAATCAAATCTAGTGGAGATATTTTAAATTTGGTTAATCACATTATCATGGGTGGAAATGTCCTTGTCCATTTTCATAGATTTATCCCCACACCATCTTTTGAGACACTGTTTGAGGTACTTTAATTAAATGATACAGGAAAAAGCATCACTGTGATGTTTCATAGAATCCCAAATTTTTTTTTAAATATTTGAGAATTCAACATCAGAAGACTATGTGTTATTGAATCTGAAATGATGAATGGATTTTTACCTTTTAAAAAAGATACTAATAAGGATAGGATGATGGTCCAAATTTAGTTTGGGAAAGTTAATTCTCAAAATGGTGTCCCAATTTTCCAGATCCAGAAGAATTGTGAAATCCCTATCTAGTTTACTAGCAATGACACTTTTGTAGTTTCTTCTATACCATGTGAATTTAGCCCCCATAATGTTAATTTCAATAATATTACAATCTTCTAGTGTAGTTATGTATTCTCTTCAATAATTGTGGGAGTGTGAAGGACCAATTTTCTCACTGGGAGTAAGGATAACATTAAAATCACCAAACATAAACTAGGGGACATGAATGTTATTTTATAAATCTACATTATCATGCCAAAGATTCTTTTGATATTGATATCTATTTTGTTCATAAACCATAGTAAAAAAAATATGTAAGCAATCAAGAGTAAAATCACATGTAAACATTTTATTAGAATATTTGAAAACATTCACATTTTGTAAGGAGGCATGATAAAATATCAAATGGGAATCAATATCCACAATAGTTTTTCAAGAACATAGAAAGTTATACCCATAAGTACAAAGATGGAAAAATTTAGAGAAAAACTATTTTTGGGTTCAACAACAGTAAACATTTTAGGTTTATGAGTCAAAAGAAGTCTTTTAAGAACATTAAGTGTGTCGAGGTTCGCAATTCTCTTACATTTACAAAATAAAACTTCCATTAAAACCAATATTTGGAGGAATATCCCCCTTTTTATTTTTTGAAATTCCCGAGCGTTTATTTCTCTTTGATCTCCTCAAAATTTAAGAAGATGAAGGACTATACTGATTGTCATGATTAATCATAGGTGAAGCATAAAAATTCTTAGTAGCACTTTTATTTTCTATGGATATATTTATTTTAGGTGAGCTAGTATTTATGGTGGGTCAATTCACCATCATTTGAACCAATCGTTAAAGTGGTAGTAGACAACACCAGGTTAGGCTGCATGCCATATGAAACATGAGTTTCCATGGGTAAATTCATTTCATTTTTCTTACTTGGAATATTGTTTGGTGGGGTCATACAAATGATAATGCATGAATCATGTGCAGGGTGTGAGCACACTGCCATAGGGTTCTCATTAAGCAAAATTTAATTATATTGAGAAATCAAACCTTCATTTGCATTGATGAGGTCCCAAGTTGTTGTTCCCAAATCATTATTCCCAGCTTTGACCTTATGATTCGAGTCATTGGATTGAGAATTCATGTGTGGTAGTGAGATATCATCTATAGAATAGTCTTTGATAGTCTGTCCAAAATTCATTGATGTTGCAAGGAGCTCCAACTGCGGCTTATGGGTGGAGTCCTAAACATCAACCACCGCTGTTAATAATATCCCACTAGATTTTTCCCTTTGAGAGTGTCTAGGTTCCTCAGAGGAAAGACGAGATGGATCATCCAACGATATATCATCCTAAGGCTATTGGGAAGTATCCATAACCAAATTTTCAATATCTGCAAGGATTCCATCATCTATGTTATCATCTCCTTCCTCCTCCACCTATTAGGCCTAGGTGGTACCCGATCCTTCTCCCAGAAATTTTGATTTCTTAACCCAGACTATAGCTTTCGTTCTGGGGTGTTTGAGATTTTCAGGGGAAGTGGGTTTTCCCTCTTTATTTCTTTTAATTTTAGTCCATCTGTCATGACTGGTTAGGGAAACATATCTCTTCACAACACTGCATTTCAGCAACAAATTTCCAACAAATTTTCAAAGTTCACATTATGGTGAAATACACACAAATTGGACTGGGACGTCTGTTCCATGATCATTAGAATTGAAAAAAATATCCTCTGGGTGTTTCGATGTAATTTTAACTTCTACCATCACCCCAGTATAGAGACTAATATCAGCATTAAGTGGATGTTGATCAATATTTAGAGTGGTACCTATGTTGGATGTGATGCTGTTCAAGATCTTGGGATTCCCGAAGAACTAGTTGAGGCCATGCAATCGAACCTAGATATGAGGCCAAGCTCTAGCTTGGAGACATGGGTTGCGCCGTACGCTACTCTTCTACAACGTGGTCTCTTAGTTGCAGTGTAGGGATTCTTGAATAAGAAAAATGGTGGAAACTATCATTTTAGACCTTTATATTTCATTATGGTTGGGTATGGAATTGGTCCTTTTCTAGTGTCATGTGTTATTTCATTGAGTGAGGTGGCTGTGTCATAAAAGTTTTTTAGACTAAATCCAAATCAGGGGTGGATGCAATGTGGTATACTGGAAATGTAATAGTCAATATACCTGTTTCAATATTATTTGTTCTATATATTCAATTTTGGATCCTATATGTTTGTTTTACTAGGGGATGAGGTGTAGTCTCCTCCAACTACATTGTGGTCTGTGTGGTTGGTGGAATGGATCTAGGTATTGTGTCATGGTCTTTTAAAAAACTAACTTCTTATAAATACCCATGTGGCCCCAAAAAACAATGTCTTCTCCCATTTCATTCTATTCAAACCTAGGTTCCCATGAGTTATTTTTTATGTAATTTAACCCCTATTGATAGAGATCAATCCTTATCCTACTAGGTTCAATTTGTGCTGATCATATGGAGGTTCTTATCCTTTTATAGTTTTTCTCCTCCATTTGATCGTATTTCCCTCTCATTCTTCTTCACATGATGTTGTATTTGATCTCCAACATTGTAAACTAGTTTCCTTTATCATTTTTTACTCTATCCAGGGTAAGAAAACAATGGTAGGTCATATATTACCCAGAGTATATGTGAATGTAGATTTGTAATGTTTTTCTATTCTCATGTGAATAACATTGATCCTTTTGAGGTAGGGGATTTATTGGATCCTTTATTTATTTAGGTGAAGTCATAAATTTACCATGGTTTACCCCTTTGGATTTTAGTGGAATTAAACTATTAAATATTTAACTTGATTAATGAATGAAATTTTTTATGGTTAGTGATTACAAGTATTGTATCATGAATCATTTTTCATCATTATTTCCTAGACAGTGTTCAATCTATGATATGTTTGTTATCATGTTTTTTTATTATTGGGTTAGAAAGGTTCTTTTAATAGAAAATTATAATGAAAATAACTATGGAATTAATTGTATGGATAAATAATTTAGATATGCATGTTTAATATGTATGGTATATATTATAGTATTATGGTAATCAACTTGATGTTAATTGAATGTTTAGTTAAAATTCTTCGTATATTTGTTAATGAAATATTTTAATGAATATGAATTTGTAGCACTTATTTATGGTAATAATAAAATAAATATTAAATGAGAGTTGACATTTTTTGACCATTTTATTTATGAAAAATGATATATAGAACATTTAAAAATAATAATATCTTATTATAGATGATTCATTAGGTTACACATTTTCCGAACCTTTGATAAGTGTATTGGTCAAATCAAGGTGTAATAAAAAACTATTTTAAAAGATAATTTTTTAATCTAAAAGTTATCATTTTCATGGGAATGGTAAATGCCTAATTCAGGATCATAGTTTTCCTATTGACTATGATTGTTATTTTCAACCAACTATGTTGTTCTAGATTTCAATTTTTTTGATGTGAGACAAGGATGTATGATGAGATAACAGAGGGGAGGCTCATGGTTGTGGTTTTAGTTGATACCGGTGATGGTGAGTTAAATGGTGATATCCATAATGGTGTTTGGGAAGGAACTAAAATAATTTAATGGTTAGAATATATGCTTACCCATTATTGTAATTTAATATGTCTATTTACTAGATATAAATGTTTAAGGGTTATATGGCCATGTTTTTTTATCTACATTTCATTCACCACTATTTGAGGAAGAATTATTTTCTTAGTTTAATTACTCAAAGTCATAGATTAATATAATTCTAAGTGTGGAAAGAATTTTGGAAAAATAAATAATGATTATTTAAAATTATTACCCCAAGGGGTCAGTTCTTATTATAATTGAAAATTTAATGTTAATCCTCAGAAACTGGAGAATCTATTGGATTAATCAGGGAGATCATGAACTTTGCTTCAGGTTGAAAAAGATTTATGTAGTCAATTTTTATTTATGGTTAATGAAACATAGTTTGGAATAATGTTAATTATTGGATAATTAATTAATTAATTAAATGAATAATATAAAAATGAAATAGGTAATTCAAAATATCTCCATAAGTTATCATGTGCTTGTAGAATATATAGTACCTAGTAGTGGTATTCCGGAGTGTGAGTGATGATAGCTATGGTTAAGATTAGGACTAGGTTATTAACTATAGTGTTTTTGTCTAATATATTATATATTGTATGTTTTTTAATTTCATCCACCACCCCAACTATTTTGGTATGGTGACTGACACCCAGTGGTCTCTAAGAGGGTGTTTTCGCAATATCTCAGTGGTCTGGATAGAAAGATAAGAACCCTCTCAATCCCCAATTTCTTATCTTGGTTGTATTTTAAGATATTATACACTATATTTAGTTTCTCATATATATCAATATATGGTTGTAATGGCTTGTGATTATTTCAAATACATGTATCATCAGATATAGTATGAAAGGATTATTATATGTGTTGTGTGTATAGGTCATGATGGCTTGAGGTACCCTACTCGGTGTAAGGGCTATTGATTTGTTGATGTGTAATACCTAACGCATGATACATGTCATATGGGAAATGGTGGATTCTAGAAACAAATTTTTATCAATATTACGATGTGATACATGATGATGAGATTATTTGATGCATGAGATTAATTTTTTGATTCTTATCCATTGTGTTTCAGGGAAAGACTACTTTATAGAGAGATGGATCATGATGTACATTGTTGGGGAAGAGAATAAAACCAATAGGGAAGAGGTAAGAGGTTACCCTTGTGTTTAATTATTTCAATAATACCTTATCTCTTGTATCTGATACATGGTGAGAGTTATCCATGGTGTGGTTAGGAATATTTCTTTCAAGTTTAGGTGAGGAGTTATTTTCACTTTTTATTCATGGGGATTTAGTATTATTTTGTTATATTTTTCATTAGAGGCTATAAAGAGGATTCTACTAAGTATACATGTTTTTATCACCCCATATATATTTAAATTATTTTTTAGGCTAGTAGGAGAAGGTAAAAGACCAGGCTGGATATTACTAGTTTGTGGTTTTTCACGAGATGTGTGGGATACAGGGTAACTGTATAGTTTACCTTTTTCATAAATGTATTTTCCTTTAAATTTAATTTAGTCTGGTATGACTTTGCCTATCATAACATGGTATTATTTCATCTATGTCAAAAGGATTTTATTTGTTTATATATCATATATCAGTCTTCTTCATGTCTCTCTAATAGGTTAATGACTCCCATTTATATATCTAATATACCATCAGTGCTAACTACCAACCATGGGCCTACTAAAAGAGGAACTTTGGTTTTCACCATCTCCCTTCACTCATTACAAGATTGGGAGGGGTAATATTTGGGGTAAGGCATCATGAATCTCATTCTATTATGAATCTTTTCCATCTCTTTTACATTCACTCTCTTGAGGTAATGGATTCTCTACCTCCTCCTATTTATTCATGTACATTCTTTTTATTAAGCCTTTTTATTTACATTTTTTGATGATTCCATATGTTTTTACACATCCATTTTCTATCATTATGAATCACAAAAAATGAGATACCACATTTTACTTTAATTATATTCTTCTGTGAAATTTATATACACATATTTTGATAATAAAATTATCCCCTAATTTTCCATGAAAAAAATTAATGTTGGGAATTCCCATACCAATTCCTACTCAAGGTTATTGACTTACATGTAACTATTCATAGATTATTGAGTATATCCATATATATAACCTAGAATATGGGGGATTAAATTTTATGAAATATGTTCCTTTAGTTTATGAACATTATGGAACCTAAATGTACTTACATTATTTGATGGTAACAACTGGCCCAATAATTATATAATCATTTAATGAATTGGGTAATTTTCCTATCTCATGAGATACCATGTATGTTGTATAGGTGGTTAGACTACTCAAAATATGTTAGAAGGTTTCTATGGTTAGACTTGAATTATTCTTATGGTGTAATGTTTTATATTACATCCATAATAATATGATATAATTATCTTATTATCTGATGTCATGCTTTGATGCTCATGTTTATGATAATAACCCTTTCCTGTCACAATGATATTCCTTTTGATTCACATGTATTGCCTTCAACAAGAAATATGTTTATTATTCCCTTAATAAGCTTTATAGATCACCCATTTCATATCTATATCCCCATGTTATCCAGTGTAGTATTATAAGATGAATGGAATTTAAGGGAATGTTATGGATTATTGAAATAATGTAATTATATCCATGTTTCATGCTGTTGTGAAATGAATCTTATTACCCTATTACACTATGACACTTGTAATTTTTAGATTGTGATATATGTATTTTACTATAATAAATCATGAGATAAATTTTATAAAAGATATGGGTGGTCATAGATTGTGAAAAAGGTCAAGTAATTTTTTGGGTATTAGGATTAGAAACCATAGTGAAAACCATAGGGATAAGAGTAAAAACAGGGAAACTTCCCTAAATTTTAGTAGTGAAAAGTGTGAGTGGTTTCCAAGAAACAAAATCCATGGATACATATTAGAAGAGGATCTAGATCATTTATTGTTCTACATAAGAGTAATATACCTCAAATGGTTCTTGAAAAATATATCTTTTTTCATGCTTGGTTTTACTCTCTTGAGGGATATACTTTGGTAAATTCACAAGATCATTATTCACCATTATATATAGAAAAAATTCCATTGATTTTTTTAATACCAAACTATTGGTAACTTATATTGATACATATAAATTCAGATATTATGGAATATATGTCAATTAAGAATTATCCCTTCATTTTTCATAGTATCTCTTTTATATTTTTAAATGTTTAAATGTTCTTATCCCTACTTTTCCATTTATTTTAGTCATGGATGGAAATATGAGGAATTCGGTCAATAATTAATGTGATGGGAAATGTGATGACATCCTAAATGAGATTCCAAAACCGATGGGAGTCGGAGATGAGAAAATAGTTATAATACATTCTCAAATAACTATAATTTTTAATAGAATCCTAAATCTTTAGGAACACCCATATCTCCCTAATAAATCAAAACATTCAATTGAAAGATTTATGAAAAAAAATAAATATATCTTTCAGTCATTCATCATAACTATTAATAATAGAAAAATGAATCAACTACATTGATAATATATTCTATGTTCATCATTGAAATGAGAAAGAGAAGGTCTTGTTTTTTTCTATCATGTAGCGGGAGTAGATCGTCAATGGTGGATGTTGATCTAAAAAAAGTCAAGATAAATAGATTTCTGTGATAGAGTGGAAGGAATTTTGAGGAATGTTTTTTTATAATTATTTTTCTTTAACTATCTAAAATAAAATGTAGGGGAGTACCTTCACCTTATGAAAAAGGCTGAGAAATATGTCATGGTGTATAAGGTGTACTTCACAGGACATGTGAGATAAACCTTCAGTATTGTTGAAATCATTGCATGTAATATTTACCAATTATTCAGTTGGATAAATATTAATCTAGGAAAATATTTTGAAATTAAAGACGTGGATATATAGAAAGATATTTTCAAATGTTCCCAAAAAGTTGAAATTGAGATTAGAGAATCTTAAGGATCTCATGGGTGTGAATTTATGAATAAATTAGTGGAGAATAAGTATGGCCTATTGATAGAGAAACCTCATGATGGAAGTAATTTCCATAATCACACATATCAAATGTTTTGGGAGATGTGTCTTACAAATTTTATATATGGGATAAGGAAGTTCTTTATAAGTGGTAAGGAGGGGCTCTAAGATAGTGAAATTCGATTGTAGAAACCTACAAATGTGATATAATAAGGGAATGTTCTGGTCAAACACCATTATATTTTTTTAATGTTTTAACTACAAGTAATAAGGACATTGTCAGAACCAATGAACTAATCCTAGGATTTTTTAAAAAATGAATAATCAATAACCAATTCCATGTGTGAAACACAGATTATATTCAATCAAAATTGATGAGAATGGTCTTAGAAATGATGTGGTGATAGGTATGTTAGTTATTAATCCTAGGATATTGAATGTAATATTTTATTCTAGTTCTATGATTTCATTCTTATCACATGAGTTTTTTAAAACTACATAAACACTAAACTCAATACATGGGCTTCGAGTTTTTGATGAAAATTGAAAATGGGCCAACTATTGCATCACAAGAATATAACTTACACCCTATAAATATTTTCTATATTTAATTTTTTAAAAAAACTTTTTATACTAAATTTATTATAATTTTATGTTATTATTGTTATGGATTGTCTCTCATTATACATATCCAAGATAAATTTATGGGAGGTAGAAATCACCCATATTATCATGAATTTAACTTTGATTATATACAATTGTAAAGAGGAGGATGGATATCATTTGGAATAATCTTATCAACCATGATTATTAATTCCTTATGAAAACTTTTATTATGATAAATTGATTGAGATTCAGTAAAATACCATCTTTATGGAATTTCCATTGTAAGGGAACATATTGATGTGTTCCCCAAATAATTTCTCAGTATCCCTTCTAACTGATAGGATAAGTTATCAATGGAACTTTTATATGGATAGTTTCTGATCTCCAAGATTCCATATAGAATATCCACTATTTAACATGATGATATGAAGAATTAACTATTGTAGAATTTAGATATAGAGTTTATATGCCCAATTTCTCCACCATGGGATGGTTCTGTCCTTTTTGATAATAAGAATGATTGGTTAATGTACCTCATCATTTATTATTGTGATCTTTTAAAGATCATCATAATAATAAGTATCCTCAATCAAAGATTAAGGACTTTTTTATCATTTATATAGATCCTAGTACTTCTCTTATGTGGATATTTAGAAAATAATTTTTTAATTATATATGAATAAGGTGGAAAACCCTGAGATTTATTTTCATAAAGGTATGTGAACTACATGTTCGTAGTGAATCCATTTTGACTCAATAATGCTCCAAAAATACTCATTGACATATTGAATAGTGACTTTTGGGATTAAATCAACATAATTTTTGTAGTTTTTATTGAATATATTCATATATACTTCAAAATAAGGGATAAATATAAAGAGATTTTTAATAATGTAATTAATTCATTATGAAAAGAATAGTTATATGTAAAGTATAGTAAATATGAGTTTTGAATGATTAAAGAAACATTTTATAGAAATTTTATCACCAGTAGAGGGGTATCAATATATCATTCAATGATAGAGGTTGTTAACGGATGTCCCAAACCATCATTTGTGATGGAGATCTATAGTTTTCATGGATTATCTGGGAACTATCCTTGATATGGGAAATGTTTATTAGGATACTGAATCCCACTTACTATGATATATCAGAATGGGGTGAAGTTTTCATGGATTTATGAATTTGAGGATAGTTTAATGTGATAAATAAGATGTTATTTATTTCACCTATGATCACATTACCCATTAGTGGGGATGGATTTTTGATCTATAGTGATGCATATAAAAAATATGGTTTTATACTCAGGAAAAATGATAGGGTGGTAGTTTATTTCTCCCTCTAATTAAATAACCATGAGAATAACTACATGTAAGATGATATAAAATTTCTTATAATTATATTTGAATTGATCATTTGGAAACATTATCTCTATGGGGAGAATTTTGATATATATATATATATCATAAATTCCTCAAGAATATAATCATTCAAAAGAATTTCAATATAATAAAATGATGGTGGATAAAGATTATCATCAATTATGACTATTCAATTCATTACCATCCTTTTATGGAGAACAGTGTTCTAGATTCTCTGAGTAAATAAGGACCATTCAACCCAATCTATGAAAAGGATTTAAAGGTATGCAATCATCTTTGGAATATAATGGATTGTCATGGTAATCATAAAAGTAACTTAACCCAACCATTCTCAAATAAATAGTCAAAAATCCATTATTGAACGGATCTTAAAGACCCAGATATATAAAAATATTCTAAAAAATTATAATGAATATTTAAATTTTATGTATTTATAGTGATGGAGTTAAATTTTTTGAAACCTTTATATTTTTTCTTGTAAAACCCATAAATAAAGTGGAAACCTCTAGATAATGAGTGTATTTCATCCTTATCTATTCATCTATGAAGAAGTATAATGTATTGAGATTTGAATAAAAACTTTTGATGGGATAACATGAAGAGGAGGATTGTAGAATTTTCATCTTGATGGTTATTCCCCCAAAAATTCATGTCTTAATGATGGAAATCTAAGGGTATGATGAAACCATTTTCTTTATTTGAATGGAAATGGGAAAATGTAACCATGGATTTTAATCCTAGTAATCCCTATGATATCTAATGAAATTAATACTTTTTGATTAGTATTGTATCACCTTACTATGTCTTCATATTTTATTTCTATCAATGATAATGTCTCTCCAGAATAATTCACTATTATATATATAATAGATGACATTAAACTACATGAATTACACATATCCATTATGTGTGATCAAGATATGAGGATTTCCTCAATGTTTTGGATAATCCTTCTATTAGAATTAGATACATAAAAGATTTTTAGTACATACTATCACCCTTAGATGAATGGTTATGATGAGAGAACCATTAAAAACTATAGGATATGATGAGTTCTTAATCAAAGGATTTCCTAGGACTTTGGGATCAGCACAATATCCAAGTGGAGTTTTCAAATAACAGTAGTTTCTATTATAGTATACAAATTTATCCTTAAGAGTATATAAATGGGAATAGGTATTGGACTCCATCATACTGTGATGATGTTGGAGAGTAGAAGTTAATAGGGTCTGATCGTATCTAGAAGATAATAGATGAATTTAAACCACTAAATATCATATGAAATTGTTACAACGTCGATATAAAATCTACACATAATATTGTCGATGTGACCTAGAGTTAGAGTTTGTAGATACGTTTTTCCAGCATATATCACCAAGGAAGAAACACATGAGGTTATAAATGAATGGAATGTTTATTCATAGATACATCAGACCCATTTACATCAACGATCCCATATAAGTTGTGGCCTATCAACTAGAACTCTCAAATAACCTATATCATGTAAATTATGTACTCTAGGTATCTCTATTATGGAATTACATATTATATCCCCCACATCTACTTAATCAAGTATAAGTTCTTTGGAAAAATGATATTTAATACAAGGAGAAACTAGTGAACCTATTAGATAATAGAGATAAGGATTTATGAATAAGTAAAACTCACTATGTCATAGTTCTCTGGAGGAAGCACGTGTTTGAGGTGGATGTATGGGAACTATAAGTGGCAATGAGATAGAAGTTCCCACATTGAATTTATTAAATAAAATGAAATTATGGTGGAAAATTTTCTAAATGGAAGAAGAAATTAATGACCCCAAAATATTTAAATAAAATTTACTTATAAATAAATAAATTCATTATATAGTAAAGTAGTGATATAAAACACATGAACTATATTTCTAGTATGATTTTTGATCATTGTATAATACTTCCATTGTTTTTCTTTTGATCATAAAATTCCATTAATAATCATAATCATTGATTATACAGTAATTCTATAATGACAATAAAGACTAGTAATAAGTGATTGAATCAACTAGAAATTATTATACTCTATGAACCCAATTTATTTGAGTTTCTAATATAGATGGATTCAGTGGGATTTACCCTTGACCAATCCCATCATAAATTCAACAATTAAAACTTGATATAAACAATTATAATTTCAATTTTATTGATATCACCTCTTAAACCATGTTCATTGAACCCCCCCCCCCCAGTATTTATACCAACACCATAAAATTAGGGAATACACTGTTCTAATAGTGTAAAATATATCCTTGCCCAAAAAGTACGAATTTGTATATTTTTATAAAAAAAGAGTTTTAAAATTTATCATTTTTCATTATTACATTACGCACGTGATTATATAATGATTTTAACCAAATATACAATTTGATAAGAAGAAACCAAAAAATAATTATTATTATTTAAATATATAGTTTCAATGGAAACAATAACTTTAATAAATTCATGTATTTTGGAATTAATTAAATTTAAATAAATATTATTATGAAATAATATTTATTAAAATATAAATTATAATTTAATTTAATGAGCTCTAATATAATTTTTATAAGGTTGAGAATGTTATTAGTATAAAAACATTTATTTTCAAGTAGATATGGTTTCTTATTTAAATGTTTATATTATGAAATTTAAATATTATTTTAGTAAAATATATATTATTTTTTAAATTATGACATTAAAATTATCCAAATAAGAAATTTTTATAATTTTTTATGACCACCGATTTTTATGGAAATTATTTATTGAGGTATAAATATATAGTATGTGTCATAGAATCATATTAAACCAAAAGTGATTCATTAAATAATATAAAAGATATACACAACCAAAAATATTTGTCTTATTTTGAATAATTTTTTATTTTTGTTATAGTAATTTTAAAAACCTATAATGAATCCCATTAAACTAGTATTATATTTTATTGTTTTAAAAATATTTATTTATGAAAATGACTCACCCCCACATCATGAATGGATTTATTTTAAGTATTCTGGTTCTTATTATAATAAGATATAAAAAACCAACCCCATTTTATTAAAATCTTGGGAAGACCCATGTGAAGAATTGTCATTAGTATTATTTGGTCCCTTGTAATCCAATACCATAGTTTAGAAATTAATAAAGAATTCCCTTATCTTTTTCTATAAAAACCAAACCATCCTCCCATTAAACATCACTCAAAATCCATTGAGTGTGAATTTCCACTCCATATCAATATCTAAATCCCTTATAATTTGTTCCCAATATCATATAAACCTCTTTCAGATAATCTTGATGCTACATATCAATGAAAGGGGTTATATTTCTCCTTATACTTAGTTAAGTACGTCCCATTCATTAAGACATGTGATTTAAGATTTTTCTTGTTGAAATATATTTTTTATCATCCATTTTATATACTTTTGATTTTCAAGAATTTATATATCTCCTTTCACTCTTATTAAACACATAAATTGACCTTTATGTATACTTATTATGCTACCAAAATTATGTCATGATTTTCCATAACAAAATATTATGATGTGAATATCCATACCCATTTCATATCAAATGTAATCACATAAATTTATAGATCCATCCATTATTGGGAAATTCTAGAAATTAAACCCACACTATTTAATTTTGGGGTTAAAAGTGATGAAATATGTTCTTACATTGCATCTCCTTGTGGAACATTAATTCATTTACTTAATATGAATGTTACAGATGGGACCAATATTATATATCTCACCAATGAATTGTGTAATGATTTTATATCATGAGAGACCATGTATGGTTCATGTTAGGATATCCTTAGAGCACTGTTTTATGGTTTCCTAGAAGTTATCCTTGGATTTAACTATATATTTTATGTTTTATTCCGTCGAAACATTCCTATAATACCTTCGTGTTATCATCTTATTTCATGACTGGATGATCATATATATGATTCTAACCCTTTTATTTTAGCATGATATTCCAATTGATTAACATGTACTACTTTCATCATGTAATTAAATTATTGTTATGTTACACGACATTATATTTTATCCCTATCTTGTCTGCACCCCAAGTTATCTCGTGGAGTATTAAAATATCAATGCAAGTTAAGGGAATGTTATGGTGTTATTAAATAATGTGGTTCTATCTAGATTTCAAATTATTGTTATATGTATCTAATTTCCTACATACACTAGGTCTATGGATCTATATTGACTGTTTTATGTTTATTGTATTGTAGTAAATCATGAAATAAATTTTCTAAAAGATATGGGTCATCATACCTCGTAATGTATCGTACCAAAGTTAATCACGAGCATATTAGGGAAAATAAAATTATAAAAAAATTAGTAAACCAAACATATCATAAAATTTTTTGAAATTATTTTATTATTAAAATAAAATAATTTAATAATGGGAAATTTAATAATATCTAAAATACTTCAACATACAGAAAATCATTTTGGATCAACCGTTCTAAAAATTTTTATGGGAGGTTAAAAAACTCAATTTTCCCATCAAAAGTCAAAAAAAAAATATCAATGGAAAAAAAATAATATTATCTAAAAAATAATAAATGTGGTGTACCTTACTTATTTCAATGATGAAATGTAAAACACAACCATGAGAATCATTAAGGTTATTACAACAGGCTAGGACACTCGACAAGATATATTACTTTCACTGTGGCTTAAGTCATCACCCAATAACACTCATTTTTAACTACTGGAATGGAACATCAAAGCTAAACCTTTATAACCCACCCTAAAACATCATGGGTGACATTTATTTAGATCAAAAGTACTTTTATCCTTCCCCAAAAATTTTATAAAAGTAAAGAAAAATCTAAAAAAAATCCATCTAATGGCCTCTAAAATCCTTCAAAAGAAAACTATATATCAATATTTCATATAAGTTATGAATTCATGGTCCAAGATAAACATATGACACACATATTAATGAAACATAACCAAAATTCATTATTAATATTCAAAATATTTAGCTTTATAATAATTATATCAACTTTTAAAGACTTTAATCAAGAAAGGCCCATATTAAGTCAAGTGGGTACTGATATTTTTTATAATATTGATATAATAACATTTTAATCTTAAGCTGATATGTATTTAAAATAACTGAACATTCCATAAATAGTTAATTAATTCATTAAACCCATTATAATAAAAATAAAATCAAAACAAAAAAAGATTAACTAATCTCATGAGAGGAGAAATGGCCACCTGCCTATACTATGAAAATTAAAAATAATCATTTTACCAATTATTTATGTATTCACTCTCACAACCATATTGATCAAAAAAGAATAAATTTCAAAAATAATACAAACCATATATAGGGTGTAGATTTACTCAAAATTAATGAATTCTCAACAGGAAGCCATGTGGTGATGACACATAATGTATTGATGTGTGTTTTTGTAAGGTTAATACTTTGGAATAATACCTAAAAAATAATATCATTAGAAATAATTTCCATCTACCCAAAACTACTAACTAGTTCCTAGAAAAATTGTCATTATAGTACCTCATTTATTCCTCCTCATATGCAAGAGACAATTGACTAGTTGTGGGGTTTATAGAGCAACCATTGGGGGGATATAACCCCTATATCAGAGTGCGTAATCAAAAAAATAATAATTAATAATTATAGACATATGAGTGTGTACTAATAATAAATAAATAATTCATTATATAATGGAATTAAATGAAACAATAAAGACTCAAACTTTCATAAAGTATACAAGACTAATCACCCAATAGCCTAATCACATAAATATAATGAGAAATTTAATAATAGATAATGATAGAACTATAAGTAGAAGTGGATAATGTAAAATAGTAAAAATTCACATAATTTCAATATAAAAATCTCAAATTATCTACTGTAGTTAGTCATGAAATAAAATGACACAACCCAACCTGGACCGAAAATAAGTGATGAATTTTTATGTACCCAAGTGAAATGGAAGCCTGAGCAGTGTGTGAGTACATAACATAGTTGGGAATTACCAAATGTTAATGTATAATAATTAAAATATAGTGATATATAAACGTCTCATGCTCAAAATAAATAAATAAACTATTTATCAAAACAAAATAAACAACCAACAATACCTTATTTAATCGATGACAAACATTCTCTAAGAAATTCTTATAAACCATGCACACCCATGTACCTATTAACATTCCATTCTCAATTCTTTGGTATGTGAACATGATTATCCAAACTTATTTCATCTTGTTTCAGGGTGTCTTGTGAACCTCACGATGACTATTCCTCCAAATATAATAAACCATTCTCTCCCCAATATAAAACATGTATCACAAACCCATGTAATGCACCTAGAAAACTCTAACCCTACGTTGAGGATCAACCCCAGCTCAAAATCAGTTGAAGATCAGCTAATAGTATCACATACCTCTCCTAGACTTTTTTAAATTTTTCTTAACCAACACCCAAAATGGGATCTTTATCAGCCAAGGGAATAAGTGAAAAAGTAATATAGAAATCCCATATGAGAGTTTACTTAGCCAATAGTAACATAGAAATCCCCTATGGTATTTCTCATAGCTAGGTATCAAAACACTCCCCTAGGGATGTTTTCTCAACTAGTAAAAAACAAGACCACAATTTCATCTTCCATATATAATAAATACCACACCTATAGTGCATTCCTAAAAATTAATAAAATTATACTTCTATGGGAATTTTCCAATGAAAACTGACTACCATGAGGAGATACACCATTCCACTTAAATAATAAAAAGGGAAACAATTTTTAGTCGATTATTAATCCCATTATCACTATTCACACAAAAGAACATACTATCACTGGGGTCCAGACATCATTGGGGAACCCACCAGGATCCCCTAGGTCTCATTACATCCTAGAAACCACATAAGGGTCCCTCAATCCTTGCTCGACATTCGGGTTAACAAAAATAACAAGAGTGACAGACTCAATCTTATATGATGTTTGAAAGACTATATTTGGTATGAAAACAAAACCAACCAATTCATCTCATTATGTTCTACCCATCCCAAGTCACCATGTCATAATAGTGAATAACACCCCATAATTATCTCACATGCCTGAATTTTTAATGGAATATCTTTGTTCTCACATTGCCAACCACAAGGCTATTCATACCAACCAATCATCAACCTCTATCCCGAGGTCCCATATATATCTTACTCCTATGGTTTCAATATAATAATCATAAAATAACAATGATTATATACCTATCAGGGTCATTACATCATAAAAATCATCATGATAGTCAATCCCTCATCCATTGGGGTCCATGGAAAACAACAACTACTTAATTACATTAGGATCCTATCCCTTTGTGCATCTTAATCAAGTGCATCTAAATTTAATAAGGAAATTAAATTTAATTTTAACACTTATGTTATTTTAATTAATTTTTCCATTTTAACTTAATTTGATAATTCCGTAGTTGTGAGACTAAAAACCACAAATACCATAATTATTTCATAAATACTAAGTGGAATGTACACAAGGCATCTTTCCACATAAAGAAGATTTCCCCTTTTCAAAGACACTATTTGGAAAATCTTCCTAGACTCACCTAAACACATTCAGTCATTTCCCATAATTTTTGGTAACTACCTCGCATCACAATAAACATTATTCAATTAATTATAATCATTTATAATTAATCAAAAAATTTAAAATTAATAAAAAATTTAATTTTTGATAGTTATTTCCACCAAATATCTTATATGTCAGACTATCCAATTGAAACTACGACTAAATTCACCCAAATGATATGTGGTGTTCCCTCAAAATCTAATTGTCAAAAAGTATTAAAATTCATCTGTAATTACAAAAAAAAATCTTTTTTATTTCAAACTAAAAACCAAATAAAAATAAATACAATAACATAACTTCATAAAAAATATGGGGAAGCATGTAGATCTTTTCTCGAGACATCCTCTATGAATGAAGCATGAAAACACCTTGGAAAATGTAAAAATTTTGAATTCTAAGATGAAATCTCCCTGAACTCCATAAATTGAGTTTCTCCAAATTAGGGGAAGAGGATATGAAGTTATGTGTGGAGGTATAAGAGTAACTATAACCTTGATTATTCACCATAAACACTATAAAAAGACATAGAAAATGATAGGGATCATGGAGTGGATAAAGGATGGATGTTTTGGCCAAGGTGTGTAGAAAAACTATTGAAATATGGATCCAATACTGTTAAAATTGAATGGAGTGATTATAAATTAACCCTTAATAAATCCTCTGGCATGCTGGTGGTTTCCTACATCATTGGTTGTAGTAGCCACCCTAACCTCTCTCAAGGCTCTTGAAAGCTACTGGGATACCTTTTAAACATCATTCCTTATCCAAAATAACTTTTTTGAGGTATTCCAACCTCTATAATTATTTTATGATTCACATTTAAAAATTTATCCCCTCATATAATTCAATAGAAAAAATTACTGCTATAATTTTTAATGGTCATATAGTCATGGGATATTATAAACTCCACACCATAACACTACTTATCCCTCATAAGTCCTAGTAATCAACAAATTATCTATCTCAACCATCCATGGTAAAAAATTCTTATCCAAATGTTCATGTATCATTCTTAAACACTTTATATTCTTCCTAAGAATACTTCCTTAATATGGAGCTCAACTCACAAAAATATGAGCCATTCATCAAATTCATTATTGAAAAATTTTGATTGTACTTGCTCATTTGTGTCTATCCCAAGAGACCATAGGTGCCAATAATAAATTGATCATTCAACTTAGTGCACCGCTAAATAGGACTTAGCCTTCAATGGATGATTATGATCCAAAATAATTCCTACCATCATAATTATGTAATAAATTATGATCCTTCAATTCTACTGATTCCCCCGATGAAGTATTGGATACTCACACTACACCACACAAGAGTGTATCTATAAAATACTTAAACCCACACTCACTCATTCTTTATATGGAAAAAACAGGTGTCCCACCATCATATAAACAAAAAAATAACATGTTGTGTTTTGTTTTAAAATCCCCGATAAATGGCCAAACAAATTTCTATATCCATAATGATGCACCCAATGTGGTTTATGATCATTGTTTCCCATTATGCCAAAATACTCATTGAGATTCCTCTAGTTGGAATATCTCAATGTTTCTCAAATTCTTCAACTAAGGAATTACTCAATTACCCACTCATAATATATTCATTCATGAATTAATCCTATGAACATTCTAATATTCACACTTTTGTTTGTACTCATCTTTTGGTGAAATAGTATGGTGAAATAGCTATTATAAAAAATCATATTTTTTGCGCCACAATACCATGAGAACTATTGCAAACATAATCCCACATATTTTGAACATTATAATTTATCTGAATCAAAAATAGTATTCTCAAACATTACCTAACATCATAAATGAGGTTGAATTTGGAACTCATTGAGGAATACTAATGAACCATGACCAATTTATCACTGGCTTCCCAATGCCAATGCATCTCTATCATAGCCATTTTGACACACCCATGACCCTTACCAAGTGTGGTCGGGTTTCTCATGATAGATACCAGGCTCCACACCAAATGAGATCTATTATCATCACTTAACAGCAACAAAATTGAACATCATGGCTCAAGATCTATCCATCCCAAAATTTGAGGAATGATTGTGGCTAAGCCTACTAATTTCATAGAAAAAACATGATATGTAATACATCATCCCTTCCCTACAAATGGGAACATCTTCTAAGTTTCCCATTAATATTCAAACCACAATGAGGGTCACCACCCTCATATTGATATTGGTGAAGTTCCCACTATACATCCTTCCATAGCTCACTCATCAAGTGAAACCTCCATATGTTCTATACCCAATAACAGGTTTCACTTCTATGAAAAACTCTAAAGTGTTAAATCACCCATTGAAACATCCATCAAGTTATAAATAAAATATATCATCATACCACAACCAATCCAATCAATATTACATCTCTTGCAATAGGTAAGCGTAAATTACTCCTTATAAGACCCATGCTACCAAGCCCATGAGAAAATTATCAAAATCTATTGACCCATCCTCATAATAGCCTCTTTTTGATCAAAATCATTAGTTTTTTGATAATAAAAATGAGTTACCATGTCTCATCTAGCTATAATAGGCATACTTTCTAATATTTCATGATCCTATGAGAAAATAGGCTTGATCTCTTTTCTGTCATATGGTTTCCCACTAAATAGTGTCAACCAAAATCCTCTGGTTCTTACCATGATCCCACTACACTCTTGAAGGTAAATATGAAATTAGTGGGGTAAAATAATTACCAAGGGGTCAAATATCCTCTTACGGTAAAGCCATCCCAACTCACACTCATAAGCTTCATACATCACTAGAACTAAGATCATGTTCCAAAACACTTATTATACTTCACTTTCATGTTTATATTGTCCTTCCCTAACACCCTAAGTCATCCTATTCTAAATTAGGAACTCATTCATATCCAAATATTTACTATGACAGCTTTACAACCTTGGTTTCATACAATAAGAAGAAATTTCCACTCACTATCAAACACTAACAATGTATCCACAAACAATAGGGCCTAACACATGATTGTTATGATCCTTTAAGATCATATTTGATACCACAATCACATTCCCACAATGTTCTAGTCCCAAAAAAGGATATTGAATAAACATCTCAAACTATATCCTCAGTGACACTTCTTTTGAATCAATCCCAAATTTAAGAACCTTCCATAAAATCCATCCGAGGAAAGCAAAATCTCATGTTAAGCACTCTCATGAGTTTCTATATTAAAAATAACTAGGAATGGACCTTCTAATAATGTAGTCATATTTCAAGGTCACATGGTCCTCCCAAAAAGCCCGTAATCTAAAACATAGAAGGGTAAATATTATGGAAACTGATAAATGTTCATAGATTTTATGATTCCTTACATGATAACCATCTCAAAAAATAATGACATCAAACAACCCCAAAAATATACTCATTGGTACCATATATTTATTACTTTCATCATATGTCCAAATTAATTTCCCACTAGGCACTAATTCTCACTGAGCATCCACCTACATGACTTATCCCTTGAGAGTCACAATCACTTTTTACATCACTACCATGACCAATGAAATCATCCTAGACAATAAAGGTCATAGAATTATAACCATAAGACCAGAATAGATAAATATCATTCCATGATATATGGAGAAATTAAATATAGCTTATTACTAACACTTTAAATAAACAAGACCTAGACACACTAGAGGATTATCACAAAGGCATCCTATTCTAGAATCAATCCAATATGGTTATTCCAAGAATCATACACTAGGGAACCTTTTCATCATCTTCGTGATTATCTCACCATAAATCCATATGACCTTCCATCATACTGATATATATATATATATATCTGTTTGTGTTTGTGTGTGCTTTTGGTGTTCCAATTATGTACAATTTCAGAAAAATATTATAAAGGAAAACATTGTATACTCTATTTATAACATTATACATTGTTCGGACTCATCTTTATTGATAATGATAAAAAAAACTAGGAGGCCTATACATCATGTGAATTTCTACATGTTGAGAACAATTCACGAGACACATCTTATCTCCATAGGGAAAGAGCCAAAATAATAATAATTTAAATCATAACACTACGTTCATAAAACAATGTGAAATTATAGATAAAACCATTTCCTTGAAAGACATTAAAAATAATCTCGAGTGAGAGTAGTTCGCCCCCAGTAGCCTCATGTGATTTATATTTTTTCACTTGGAATTTTTTTTCGTAAAACTAAAATAAGCACTCATATAGGGGTGCATTTTCAGCAATGAAGAATGTATTATGAATAACCCAATTACTCATTAGTTTTTTATCATATAGAAAGGTTATTTTAATTAGTTCTGTATAATTATACAAAAATTAATGTATTTTCCCTTTTTATAAACCTATCCACCGACTACTCTTTTTTTTCCTCAAAGCACTATGTTTCATGTGAATCATTATAGAAAATTTAGTAGATCTTCTGGTTTTTTTTGACAAAAGGATTTAAGAACCACTGATATTTTATTGAAATCAATTTTCATTTATTTTTTTAATTCTAATATGATGTCTATATGACTTTATTATCTCATTTTATTTGACTAGTGTTAATCCCTCTATTCAGATATATGTATATAAATTTACAATGAATACATGATATTCACGTGTTCACACCCTTACATGGACACATAAGTTTTTCAATGGACTAACAAGGAAATTAAATTAAATAGTGGGCATTTTATAACCTTGGTGTACTACCTAAAATAGATTAAAGTAGATTTATTTTTATGAGACGAATGAAAAAAATTATTGTTTAATAAATCGTGGGAAGAAATCATACCTCCTTCCTTTGAGATTAGTGACTAAAATTGTTGTGTGAAAACACAATCCCTAGAACAAATTTGGAAATGGATAGTGTCTCACATTTAATATTGGATGATAAATTCCCCCAATCAACCCTGGGTCTTAGGATGGAACCCTCTAAGGGATTATGTGATGTGATCCAAAAATCTTGGGCTCGAGAAAAATGATTTAAAAAGTGGTATAAATTCCATGGTGAAACCAGGTGTGATGTAGAGTGGATAATTACAAAAACCAGTATGACAAAGATAATGGTGGGTCATATAATCATGTGGATCCATTTTTTCATCTGTTTAAACTCTTCTGGATAGTTTTGGATTGGTGGATAATCCCAAATAAGAGAAAACAATGGTTCCAGATGGTGGGATTGGGTGGATTATCATTGAAGTGGAGGCTAAATTGTGTTGTATTTAGTGTGATGGGAGGATTCTTTCCTGGAAACCCAAGTCCCACATTTTATTTTGAAGAGGATGGATGCTAAAATATAATCTTGGAAATCAATTTCCTCCTATCACCATGGGTTTTATGATCGATCCCAGAAAGGGATTAGTGTTGGGGCTAGGCAATCTTGAGCTATAAGACATAGAATACTAAAAATATTAATGTAAATATTCTTTTCCATGAAATAAAATTTTCCTTTTCTCTATCCATTATGATTCTAAAGGTCAATTGAAACATAATTATTAGGGACAAAAGAGGTTCCATTATTAAAAAATGTTGAGATTATACCATTCCTGTGATGGTGATGTTTTAGAGAATTTTTCTGGAATATAATTTAGTGTTCCACAAAAAATATTCATTCTCAACCATTGATATTATTTTTCATCATATAATAATAAATTGGAGTTCAATTTTAGTGATCCAAGAGTCAACATTACCATTTTTGGATATTCATGTTCAAATGATATAATCCATTTTCAAAAAATCCAGTCAAATTTTTACTAAATTTGCATTGAATGGTGGGACTATCCTCTAAAGAGATTATAATGTTTAATTGAAAAAACTACATGATTTGGAAGTGTTGAAAATATGATATCCTTTGTGTCAGATATATATTTAACCCCTTTGATAATAATGTATTAAACCCTGATGCCACCATGTAATCCTAGGGGAAGAAGCATATTAAGAAAAATATCAATCTAATTTGTCAACAGATCGATCACAACATTTACTAACACATTGCTTTAGAGACTAGTGTGTATAAAATATTGATGAAGATGAAGAATATATACTAATAAAAGACCACTCAAAATATATTTATCTTGTCAAATTAGTTGATGAATCTTCATTTATTGAGTGGTATCTCTATAGTTGAACATACAAGTGGATCCAAAGCATCATGAATTAACTAGTAGTAATTGGTAATACTCCAACATATAATGATCAGGTGAACCATATACTTATTACACATCCCAAAAGTTGGGATACGTTGGTGTTCTCCCACAATAACATAGTGTCGGAAGTTAAAATTTCCATGGTAATGGAAAACTTGTTTTGTTCAATGTAGAGGCCCATTGGAAAGATGTGAGATAGAAAAAAACACAAATACTCATCCCAAGTAAATGAGGGAGAAAACATGTAGGTGGTCAAGTTTATGTAATCATAGGTCAAAAATAGTATCGAAAGGTCCATTGATGGATTTATTCCAATATAGGAATGCTACAATTGTGTTATAGAGAGACACTTATTGAAGAATTAATTAATGTTTCTATAAGAGAAAGGCCAATCTAGTAAACATCAAATATGAAATGAAGATGTACATGTGACCATTAATAAATAAATTGTTCTCTATTCCATATAAGAATATTAAAAATTATTCACACATCAGGACATGACACATTATTGGTGGTTGATTCTCCATCATCATACCTGTTAACTTTTTAATGTGTGTGTTTTATAACTTCTCAAGATAATAACACGGGGTTAGTCATGATTGGGATTACCATATCATCAGAGATAATTTGCATGGGTGATATGAAATCCATTGTAGACATTGGATACATAGTCACCCATAATTATGTTCTCCATATTTGAAATCTTCTCCCCATGCAGCTATCAGGTATATACTTTGATGGATAAGTCTATGAATGTAATGTATATAAGGGTGTATGGAAGATTACAAAGTGATCTATAACATCTATTGATGACACATATATGGTACATTAAATTAATCTAATGTGAATATATGTCTTGACTTTATCAGTATGGTGGATAGAGGGATAGAATATAATTTTTTACATAGGTGACTCAACCGTGAGAGTGAAAGAGGTTTATTTACCTTGGTGAAGGATAAGTGTTTCAATGTTCGCAAGGATTCATCACTAGATCATTGAAAATACTTCTTATATGGGATGCAACATAGAGTATCATTCAGTATTATATAGGATGTAATTTCTTGATATGGTTATCTCTATCATGTCTAGTCCCATAGAGGTGGATTCAGAGGGATGTAGCATATATTACCTAACATTTATTGATGATACATCTCAAAAGGTGTTGGTGTTCTTCTAAATAATGAATGACTATGTACTAGACTACTTCAAAAAGATCCATCTCATGATGGGGAATGAAACTAAAAGAAATTTGATGTGTCTATATTTAAACAATATAAGAGATTAAACACCCATATAATTTGATACATATTGTATTAGTTAGTGAATTCAATAAGGGAGGAAAGTTCTATGCACCCGAGAACACAACAAAGATGATGAAAGGATGAATAGAACCATAATGGATAATTTCATGAGTTGGATGATTTTTCCTAAGAATCATATGTCATTATAGGGATAATTCATTCAATTTTCATGGTACTTAATCAACAGATCATCATATGTTACACTATATTTTTAGATTCCACTAAATAAATGGTCAGGTAAACATCCTTCTTACTCACATTTACAACTATTTATATGTTTGTATTTTTCACATAAATCCAAATATCCTGGGAAAATAATAAAAGGTAGATCTACTCCTTGAATCATTATAGTCTATGGATATGAGGAGTTTAGATACATGATATGATATCCAAATGAGAAAAGGAGATCAAATAAAAAGATGTTGGGTCCCATGAGAACCAAATTATTGAGGACATTCAAATTCCTAAAATAACTCAAAGTGAATGTGTCCAGGAATCTGTCCAAGATTTAGAACATGTACTTATATAACCTACCAACAAAGAGGATGATGTGTAAGATTCCTCATAGGTAGTATACCACGAGGATATGTAGGGGGATATTGAGTAAGGGAGACTCAACCCTCTCCACCATAATTCGCATAACTATCACATGAGCTAGGTGATGTTGTGCCCTCCGAAACGATCATTTTTGGAAGATTTTAATATGGAATGATTACATAAAGAATTATATTGAGTGAGAGTTCTTATTTTGAACTGATTAGGGGGGAAATTATATTAGGAATAATATTGAGATTTTCTATCATTGAATATATTAGCTGATGGATTGTAAACAATTTCATCTTGTGATGATCCACATGAAGGAGAACCTGGTTGAGATGTCAACAAAGGTGGTAACTTGGGAGAATATATACTTTTCAAATGTTATAGTTTATTTTATCTATAGTCTGGAATTAAATATGTTATTTTGATCTAGTTTATTCAATGAATATTTAGGTTCATGAATAGAATAGTTTACATGAACCTAATGATTAATGAATAGTTTTCCACAAAAATTAATGTATCAAATATAGACAAAAAACATTATATTAAATGAATCATGTTTTCCATGGATATAAAAGGAGTTCTTGGGGATAATATTTCATCAAAAATGGAAATATAGAGATAATCCTTTTATTTTTATGTCCCTGATATCTCAAACCAAAAAAGAAAAGGAGGAGAGGGTGTCGGAAATTTATATAATTTCACTTTTATATGAAATAAAATTCTTTTTTCCCTATACATTCCCTTTATTAATCCTCATTAAATCACATCAGTCAAACCTATAATAAACTATGGGAAACTTTAGAGAACCTCAATCTTCTTATAAGGATACCGTTAACATGTAAACCCCCATTACCTATGAAGAAATTAATCCATTTGTCACCCTATAATCACATTCCTCTGATTTTATGAGAATAAAATCATTTCATTGACAAATTAAGAATTTTAAGAACCATAATTGGTTTCCTATAAGTTTTTTATAAATATGATTTGTTTTAAAAAAATGGTAAATTGTTTTATATATTTTAAATTGGTGTTCAAGGGAGGAAAGGACCACATTATCAAAGAGTCATGAATGAGTTTCATACTTCCTTACTATGGCATGATGCATGAACCATGTTCATGCTTCCAATGGGTAATGACACTAAGAGTGATCCTCAATCACACTTCCATTGTAAACAACACAAATGTGGTGCGAATGGGGTTCATTCCTGCCAAAAAAATATCTATTAATATTATTTTTAGAAATTATGTATAAAATAATAATATTTATATTTTGGAAACTATAATAGCTTACATATATATATACTGTAAAATTTGAAAAAAACCATTCATTATATTTATGTGCATCTATATAATAATATTTTTTATATTGAAAAATAAATAAATCTACAATATATTATTGGATACATAAATAAGTAAATGTATTCTAGTTATTTATTTAAAAACAAAATATTAATAATAATCATTAAATTAAAACATGTATATCTGAAATTAAAATATAAATGAATATCGTTTCTAGGTTATTTTATTTTATATATTTTAAATATAATATTTTCTTACAATATTATAATAATTATATAAATAATATTTAGAATTCCTCATTAAATACAAAAATTAACATATAAATATACATAATCGGTAAAATAAATAGATATATATGTATGTATTTATTAATTAGTATTTAATTTTATATGTGATTTTACAATATCTGAAACATGACTAGTTTCCCAAAAAAACTTATTATGAGAATTTGGTGATCACAGATCTTGAGATGACTGAACAAATTATGTTTTAAATTTCAGGTCATATTTTTGTGGATATGTTTGAATTTTTTAATAATTTCAATTTATTTTCCTCAATGATAACCTACATTTGAACCCTATATCTTACAATAAATGAATCTACATTTCCATATAAATATGTTGTGTATCTCAAACCCCTAATCCCCCTCAATTGAATGTTGGTAACATTCTAATAAAATGGTGTTCGATAAGAGTAATTCTTGATCAATGTAAGATTTTTACACCATGACTGAATAGAGATAGGTGGTTTTTGACATCTAAGATAGTTGAGGCTTCAAATTTTCCCCCTTGTATCTAGTTAGTTCATCAAATAAGGATAATCCAATTCATAGTAAAAGTGTCATGATCAAGTCATGGTTATTTAATCATGACTAATTATAAAATGATAAACATTTGATGGTGTAGTATAAATATATATAATGTTTTATTAAATTATCTTCCAAAATAATCATTTTTATGTTAATATACATCAGTGGTGAGGTTATTTATGTCAATAAGGGTTTTAGATATAGTTTTCTAATAGAATTACTGAAAAAAAATTCCTGAATGTCGTTATATAAATAGATGTATATATATAGATATTTATGAAATATTATATATAGTTATAGATAATCATAATATATATACAACAAAATAAGTATCCCAAAATACATATTAGTATTATTTTTTGATGATTGGTCTTGATATTTTAAACTAATATATGATTGAAATTACATGTTGTATTGTTTGTATGTTGTTATTTAATTTGTAAAAAATTATTTTTCTTTTCCTCGTCAATGACCTTATTATAATTAATATCTATAGGTATGTAAGGAAATTTATGTCCTTATAATAATATTATCTATCCCATAACCCTAGAAACTCTAATTTGACCATTTTTAACATTGTAATAAAAGGTTGTTTGACAAGTGATGTTTTTGTTCGATGCTAGATTTTTACACCATGACTGAATGTAGGCTTGGTGTTATTGAAATGTAAGATAGTAGAGGACCCAAAAGTCACCCCTAGGTTTTTATCGGTTTATCCAACAATGATACTCCAATCCATAGAAAAATTTTCAAGATCATGTCATGTTTATATAATCATAACTAATTAATACATATTAATAAATTGAAGATATATTATTAATATATATAAATTTTCATAAAATTTTAATTCTAGATAATTGTGTATTTGACAGTATACTACAATGGTTGTTAAATTTAATCCCTACATAAAACTAGGGTCTAGCCATGGTTTTTTTCAATTGGATACATTAAAAACTATACCAACATTTTTTAGTAGCATATATATAATTTTTTTTGTATTTCACTTTCATCAATCATTTCAAAGAGGATTCTCTTATTTAGAAGTGGTTATTATATGTTCTGTTTCTTGGTACTTATTGGAATTTACATATTTAATTTACATAGGTTTTTTATTAATAAATATTAGTGGAACATAAAATTGGGAAATTGGCATAACTGCCACTATGTATTGTAGCATCGGCTATGTTTTGTGGAGGTTAATAGAAATCACTACTAAATTGATAAAATAAATTCTACTTAGTGTTGGTTTTTATAAACCACCACTAACTACATTATATAAAATTTTATTTTTAAATAAAATTAAAAAAAATATTATATTCAAATTAAAATTAAATAATAAAATAATCTAAACTATTTTACATACAAAACCATGAATTTATATTCATATATTTAAAACATTTTTCCTCCCATAACCTCTGTAATATATATATATATATATATATATAAAATATCCAATAACCACTAGTATCCTATAGCCAATACGTCCATCACATGACCTCTAAAACATGGAACTACCACCATAGACACAACCATTATATGTGAAATTTACCACATCATATCATCAACTAAAAAAACATTAAATTCATAACTTAACATAATAAATCAGAATTACAGTTGAATCATTCATAAAATATAACCATACCCTAGAAACTAGAAACCATCCAAACTAACTTCTAAAGAATTTCTTGGATTATAGATATCAACCTCTAACCAAATGTCAGCATCTTTAACCTAAAATAAAAACTAGAACATTCACAAATAAAAATTCAAATGACAGTAGACATGAAATATATTCATGATCTTCTACATAAAAATTATTTTTTTTAATCAGTCATAAAACATTTTAACTTAAAACTAATAATTTATCAGGAAAATTGCGTTAAAAGAATAAAAATATATATTTAAGATATTATTCATCATTAAAAATTAACATGTATAAGTATAATAAAATCTAATAAATTTTTAATCCAACATATTGTGTGCATGAAATTACTATATATATTTTTAAATGAAATCATCATGGTAGCATTATCTATATTTAAAAAAGAATTCAATTCTATTTTTCCATAATTTCGTGTAAATCTGAGTTCATTTTCTATGGTTTTTTTACCTTTACATTCAAATTTTAGCCATAATGCACTAAAAACAAATTTACAAGAATCCCAGGAAAACTATAACTTTGATTATGGTTTTATTAATGCATATATTTCAAAAATAAATCTATAACATTCTTCCTATGATATCATGGACATATGATGTTTTTTTCTTCTTTTGGACCGCATGTAACATGTTTTGAAATAAATTGGTATCATTTAAAAATACATATTTACTCATTATAATAACACCACACATTGGATGTAGGAGTTGTCTATTATTACACATAAAAAATAATTCAAAATTGGTTATCCGACAAGTTCATATAAATATGATGATGTTTCTTATGTTTTTTATTAATTACACATACATTTTTAATGTTTTAAAGTGGTAATAGAATGTTTGTAGGCATCCTAGGGAATCTATAACTTGAATTAACATGTTGTCAGATCTTATATATCACAATTTAATCTATGTCATGACCTTTCCCCCGAGGCCTATGCCGTGACAACCTAAAAGTAACACCTCAAGATTTTATAAGATATATATTATTTTCCATTTCTTCTATTGTATGCTACACCAAGATTATCTTACGCTATACGCAACACCGTATTTGCTTGCAGTATACGCAACACTATTCTTGGATCGTGTTACACACAATTTCAAGTTTGTTTGATAGTTGTTATTCTATGCAACATTGAAAGTATATATATATATTCAATGTATAAATGAAATACGGTTTTATTTTGTTATACGCAAAAAAAATGAGTATTACACTACACGCAACCCTGACTTGGCTAGCATTACACACAATCACGACCTTCCTCGATAGCGTGTGTTGTACGCAATACTGGGTTTCACTAAACGATGATATATTGTTATAATATTATTATGAACTAGCGGTTATGAATAGTAGTATCTACATTTTGAATTTTATAACATTATAATTCATCTTACAAAATTTATAGAACATGGTATGAGAACAAAATAATTTTTTTTATGTAAAAAATATATTTTTAAAAAATTACAGTTTTGCCACCATTTGATAGAACATGCAAATTAAATTTAGTTTTTGACATCTTTATAAGTTAAATTTAAGAAAATAAAATTATTCTTTTGAATCAGGATATAAATAATTACTTTGGATAATTTTTTCATATTATTCTGATAACATTCATATTTTAATAAAAAGTAAAAACACACTATATTTTAATTGAAAACAACTTTTTCCATCTTAATAATATTTATGCTTAAATTATAATATTTAATGATTTTAAAGTATAAATAGAATATATTTTTACCATTAAATATAATGTATGTCATTAGAATTTATTTTACATTGAATTCGTAGTTTAAATCAATTCAATCTTTTGCCATGTTTTAAACAAAAACTCGTTTTCTTTCGACAACGAGAATAATTTTAATTTAATTTCTGTAACTTTTGTGTGTTTAATTTGGAAAAAATGAATTCCATATTTGGAATAAGTGGGTCCATATTATATTAATAGACTACTTTTTATTTTTGGGCATTATGAATAGTAACTACGGTAAATTTTATTTACCATACTAAAGGTAAATCGGGTAATTAAGGGTAAATATAATATTATAAAATTATCATAACACTTGTCTTAATTCAATTGGATGATTATATTTCCTCCTAAGTCATATTTGGGTCGAAATGGAATCCATTAGAACCCACTTGGAGGTGATTAAGACCTTTAGTTTATCTTATTTAAAGTAAAGTGATATATGTCTCACTCAAACATTAATAAATAAAGTATTTTAATATAAGGTTATACAGAATATAAATTCAGTTATAAATACTCATGTGAAAGATAAATTTTTTTTCTTTATCATTGTAATTTATTTGTATTTTTTAAGAGTTATTTAATTACCTTATTCTCTTATACATTAATGATGCAGAAATTATTTATTTAGTAAAAAAATCAATAATATTGTTTTTATTGAAATATTAATACATATTAAAGGGGTCAAAAACCTGACCAAAACATATTGGTCGTGTATATATACACCATAATCATCCAATTGCAGAATATATGTCCGTTTGGATTCTTATAAAAGTTATTATGACACTTATATTATTTTATATTATATGATGCCAAAGTTGTCACCTTCATAATTTAATAAATATAACATTATAAAATTTGGGTTTTTTAGAAGATAAATACGACTAAATGTATTTTTATAAATTATATATGATTTATCTTCTTCCTGGTATTTTATTTTTAATTTTTATTCAACAAATAAGTATATTTAATAATTATACAAAAAATATTGTAGTAATTATTTTATTAAGAGAAATATCAAATAAATGGTTTTACAAATAGTAAAATAAATATTATATGAACTATTTAATGTGATCCACTAATTTTCTAGATTACTAAGAAATGTTTGGAACCTATTAAATATTTTAGTTCGAATATATCCTCTGTGTGGATTTTATTTAAATTCTAATAAATGGATAGTGTCAAAATTGACACTATTGTTATTTTATAAAAATAACATATTATTAAATTGTTTAAAAATCAGAAATATATTTAAAAAATTTAAATTTAAATTTATATAGTCGATAAAGGCATAAATAATTTAAATGGATAATTCAAAGAACATATGTAAAAATTTATAACAATTTAAAATTTAGTATCTTATTACCACCAAAACATTTAATAGATTAAATAACGATAAATCAAGTTGATAATGTATAAAATAAATTCCCTACAAGTCTAAATTTTTTTGGTTGATGAGATTAAAACCATATATCATCTAATTTTCTAATATGAGTCATTTTTGGTGGTTTTTAAGTCATGTTAGATTTATTATAAATTAATATTTTTAAGATTTCTAAAGGTGCCCCTCTCCCCCCTTATAAAAGGGAACCTCCTCCCTCTCCTCATTACACAACCTTGAGCCTTGAATCTCGGCCAAACCCTGCCCATTTCCATTCTCAACTTCCTTAATAACATACTAGAGGTCCTGGTCTTCTTCAATGACCAATTTTAGTGCCCTAAGATGTAACGTCATAGACCCGGCCAGCCACCCGAACAGTGCCGAACGGGTCGGGTGTCACTACCTTAGGCGCACCTCCCCTGAATGCCAAAGGCTGCAGACAAGTAGTGAGGGTCTGAATAGGTATAGTGGGGAGGCTATAACCTATCTAAGGATCATAGTAAGTGTACTGGTCTGAGTATATCAGTAAATATGGAGCGGAAATAAAGACTCAGTAGACTCGAACCAGACCCGTAGAGTGGAAGCATATCCAATAGCAATAAACAGCGGAAGCAATATAGGAAAAAACTGCAGCTTGAAGTAAATAGAACAACATGCCAGCAATCAACTGCAACAACTACTGTAAACAACCAAGCATGCATCCAAAGAAGTTCATACACAATTGAATATAAAAAGGATGTCAATGGCTAACCAAAAGTAGCCACAATAAGTAAGCATGCTAATACAAAAAAGTAAGCAGAACAAAATAAAACCAGCTAGGCATGACCTCAAGGTCCGTACCATCTCCATCCAAGAACTAATGTAACCTAGATCCTGAAGCTGGCCTCTTTCCTGCATGTAAATCCATGAAGTCTGCACGTGTCCCGAAGGGCCCATGCAGGGTGTGAGACAAATCTCAGTAGGATACCACCCAACGGTGAGTACCAAATATATGTGTTTAAGAAGTCATGTATTTACCAGGAAAGCGGTAATTAGTACAATGAAAAAATAAATACAAACTTCACTCATGCTCAATAGGCACCATGGAGTGTCACCTGCTTCGGCCAACGCCGGAATCCTTGTCGTATAACCCGGCACCGTGTGCCACTTGACACCTTCTGTCTCAAGTACCGACGTCCCGAAGGCACGCCCCAAATAGTAACCCGGCACCAAGTGCCTCCTGACACATAGTGTGTCAAGTACCGAGGTCCCGAAGGCACGCCCACAAATAGTAACCCGACACCATGTTCCTCCTGACACCTTGTGTCTCAAGTACCAACGTCCCGAAGGCACGCCCATCTCTTGAAGGATCCTCACCTCCCACGTGGATTTCTACAACAAGAACCCCCAACCAAAATACCTATCCACAACTACGAGGGCCTCTACCCACATGAGTGGTCAAAACCACCTCATCACGGATTATCTCTGTGTGCACACTACTCAATGTCCCGGTGAGCGGTAATCACCAAAATAGTCATAATCCACCAACACATCTGACACCTCGTGTCCCTGCGACCATGTCGCTCAAGTCCTATGGCATCACCATCCTAGTAACCTGGGCCATGCCCAACCTGATAGTCATACTGCCTCCAGTAGATTCAATTCATTAATCGCATATATAACATATGTAAACAGAAAAAATTACCAGGCAAAACCCACTAAATAGTCTAATTGCACTATACCAGGTGTTGTCCCATACTAGCACAGAGGTCTTAAATGCCTCTAACAATTTATAACAGGCTTTAACAAATTAAACTAAATATTTTATAACAATCATATTTCAATTAAAACCGTTTTGGCATCCCCCGGCCAAAATTCCCCAATGAGCAATGGCCTCTCACCCTGCCCTGCTCACGCAAACTGGTAACCAGGGATACCCAAAAGCATCCCAGAGGTCCCATAAACAATAAAGTATGAAAAAGCAGATAAAATGGGTCCCGCTAAAAATCACCGAAAACTAGATGAAGGCCGCATCACCCAAACAACCACAAAAACACAAAATGAAGTATGCACCACCTACCGGATACTCGTACGATGCTACTCCTCCGGTAACACCCGCCAATTCGGTTTAAAACGCGTTAAATCTACAAATTATTCAAAACTTATAAAAGGGATATAACTCGTTGTAGAAATAAAATCAAACAAAACGGCCAATGAGGAATCGAGGCCTTACCGAGGGGGTTCCAACGCACTAATCAGCAATCGAATCGGACATCAGATGAAGAACCGGGAAGCAAATAGAGGTCTGGCCGGCTTGGTTCGTGTATCCGGGTGGAAGGCATGAGGTTCTACATCAATACAAGGATACTGCCCAATTTAAGTGAAAAAAAGAAAGTACACAGTGTGTACTTTAGGACTACACACCGTGTATATTTCATTTAACTATTCAAAAGATGGCTGATTCCGCCGACTTACTTTCTAAACCTTCCGACATGAGTACACAGCATGTACCGGGATCCTCTTCTCTTCCTTGCCGACATACCCACACACCATGTATATCCCTCATACACGGCTAGACTATACAACGTGTCCAAAGGGAACATGGCATGTCCCTAGTTCTTACCCAGCCAACGGCCTACACGCCATGTATGGCCTCACATGGTTACGGTTCAACACGGCATGTTCAAAACTACACACCATGTTGTAAGAAAATTCTACACAGTCACCACACGACATGCACTCGGTGAGAACACGGTCGACCACTCGTCTACACATACACGGAGTGTACTTAATGTACACGGCGTGTAGTCTGGAATTTCCCGAAACTCTGCATTTTCTCTAGTTTCCTCATAAACGAGTCAGAAATTAAAACAGGGTCGGGATATTGACCCGTTATGAAAAACATGGGTTCTTACAAACTCCCCACTTTAACGTAGCTCGTCCCCGAGCTACCAAACAAAACAAGGAGATGGCACCGAACAAGCCCATCCCAGTTAATCAACCCAGAAAACCCCAATCTCAACGTTCCTGCTAAATTCTTCAAGGGGGATCTCAACCTTAAGAATCACATTACTCGGTCTCAACGCAACAACACATAAATAAAATAGGGTTTACTAACCTATTTTCTGGAAGCAAAATCCTCGTGTGATGCATCGTCACCCCTGCACCTCATTGGTGCTCATGTATCTCTTCCGACACCCAATTTATCCTGCATCGCATCGGTGTCTGCCTCCACGAGGTCATGGTTCCTAGCACCTCATGTAACCTATATCCATGATGCCCTGATGCCCACGGCACCTCAAGTAACATTCATCCATGATGCCCCAATGCCCACGACACCTCAAGTAACCCGCATCCACGATACCCTGATTCCATGCATCTCATACACACACACACACACACACACACACACACACACACACACACACACACACACACATATATATATATATCACGGACCCAATATGGTGGCAACCCACTGAATAGCATCAAGTCAGTTCACAAAGATCATGTACACCTCATGCACTCAAAACAGACATACCTCTACAGGTCATTCCAAAATGGAAACATGGAGATCACGGTCACACCGCGGTGTACCTTTAACCGTATTCGGTTCACCAGCCTGCTCATCCTCTGGCAGCTCCACGACGTGCACCTAGCCTGAAACACGGCTACCTAAAGTCTGACCTCCCTACGATGTTGCTCCAGTAACTGGACACTGGCCCCTCAGATGGGTCCCGCTGTCCTTGTCACGGCCTCCGCACACAGCTAAACCTGAACTACCCTCTCCGGGTACCGAACCAGAACCAACTCCAGACGCTGCAGTCTATCCTAGTCCCTACCTTCCGGCTATCTGGGAAGGTTTCCTGCAAAACCTCTCCAGATTCTTGTCCTGTCCACATGCCCGACACTCCTTCGGAGGCCTATTGCACTGCGGCCGAACATGTCCCGGCTGTCCACGCTGGAAGAAAATCACCGAAGAACTACCATGAGGTTGTCTAGCTGAATCCCTGGCCTGACTGCCCTGCTAGAACTCATCTCGTCCTCGCTTCCTGCTGTCTTAACTATCAGCTGAAGCTGTCATCCTTCCCAAGAGAGATTTCTCTCTCTCATTTCCCTCGGCTATGAGATCCTGATTTCCCACCTTGGAGAAAGATCCCAGCCTGAAAATGTTCACCTACACCAGAATTGTGTGTCGTAATCCATCCTCGAAGCACCTCACCCAAGTTGCGTCGTCGCTCACCATTCCAGGTGCAAAATGGGACAACTCTGTGAAGGTAGCTACATAGTCCATGACGGACATGTCTCTCTACTGAAGACTTAAGAACTCCTGAGATCTCTTTCTGCCCTCCGTGTCACTGGGAAGAAGTGCTCAAAGAACCTATCCTCTAAGACATTCCATGCCAGTCCCTCGTACCTACGAGCCTGAACTTATACGTCCCACCAACAATTTGCCGGTCCCCTCAGCATGTACGTCTCCATCATGACCCTCTGCCCTGTAGGCATCTTGAGCTACTCGAAAACCATCTGCATACTCTCTATCCAGTTCTCAGCCGCCTGCGGACCACCCTCACACTGAAAGAGCGGAGGGTGCTGCAACTGGAACTCCCGCGTCAGGTACGCCATAGAAGGCTCTGCACCCTGAACGCCACTATAAATCCCCTTTATGATGCGTATCAGGCTTGCCCGAAGCTGCTCGTCGAGCCACAGCCCGAACGATGCAAAACCCGGCTATTGTCCTGCCTGCACTGGATCCTGTACCTGATCCTGTCCCTGAGCCTGCACCTGTGGCTCGTGCTCTGCCTGTACCGAATTCTGACCCTGATCTTGTTGCACTGTATCCTCCCCTGCCTGACGCTCCATCGATTCGTGAAGGAGTAACCCGCTGAATACCATAAATGGTCAGACAACCCATATATATATTTAACAATATATTCTACGCAGATATGGAAAGCAGTAAAAGGCAGTGTATAACAACTACCCTTACCCCCCCTCACTGCAACCCATGCCCCATGGAATCCCGGCCTCATGGCCTCCTTTCCCGCTCAACAGAGCCATGTATCAAAAGTACCTCGGGCCATACCTGTCTCGACAACTCACGTTGCCTCAAACCGACGACCGAGTAACCCAATCCTGACAGTTACACTGCCTCAGTCATAGTACCTGCCTGCTCTCATAAGAGTCAGACCCAAAATCCTACAACATGCAATTCTAAAAAATATAAAGCATGGCATATACATTTGCACAACTAGAAATTCTATCAGGAATTTCACCTATTCACATTTTAAAGTAGGTAAATCACGATAATTGATTTGTTTTATTAATATGGTATTATCACTTCACAAAGCATACGTGTAATTATGAAATTGAAGTACCCTAAAAATGTTCCTATAAAAGCCAAGCAGAGTAGCCTCGCCATACCAGGACAAGTTCTAATTCTCCCTTACCATACCGGGTCAAGGGTCTCATATCAGAATCCACAACATCACAAATCAAGTGAGCCACCGAGGTAGAAATCATATAAACCGTAATCTGAGAAAAAGCTACTAGCAATTCCCACCCATGGAAACTAGGTCCATCCCTCGTACATGGGGCTGCAGGCACCCAAGAACAAGCTGAAAACCCCGTCCTAGTAACCACAATTTATCTCCAGTCTACCATATCCCAAATAGTAAAACTAGCAGAAATAAAAAGAGAAGTCTCAATCTCATTAGTAACCATAGAAAAACTGCTACTAAATCCATGTCAAGAACTCCTCGGATACCACTTTGTAACGTCCCGGACCTGGCCAGCTAACCGAACAGTGCCGAACGGGTCGGGTGTCACTACATTAGGCACACCTACCGTGAATGCCAAAGGCTGCCGACTAGCAGTGAGGGTCTGAATAGGTATAGTGGGGAGGTTATACCCTCTCGGAGGATCATATTAAGGGTCCTGGTCCGAGTATAACAGTAAATATGCAGCAGAAAGAAACACTCAGCAGACTTGAACCAGACCCGCAGAGTGGAAGCATATCCAATAGAAATAAACAGCGGAAGCAATATAAGAAACAACTACAGTGGAAAGTAAACAGAAAAACATGCCAGAAATCAACTGCAACAACTACTGTAAACAACTAAGCATGCATCCAAAGAAGGTCATACACAACTGAGTATAAAAAGGGCGCCAATGGATAACCAACAGTAGTTACAACAAGTAAGCATGCTGATACAAAAAAGTAAACAGAACAAAAACCCCCCATCTAGGCATGACCTCATGGTTCGCACCATGTCCATGCAACAACTAATATAACCCAGCTTTTGAAGCAAGACTCTTTCCTACACGTAAATCCATGAAGTCTACACGCATCCCGAAGGGCTCGTGCAGGGTGTGAGACAAATCTTAGTAGGATATCACCCAATAGTGCATATCAAATATATGTGTTTAAGTAGTCATGCATTTACTAGGAAAGCAGTAATCAGTACAATGCACAAATAAATACAAAATCCCCTAGTGCTCAACAGCTACCATGGAGTGTCACCTGCTTTGGCCAACACAGGATTCTCTGTCTTATAACCCAGCACCGTGTGCGACCTGACACCTCGTGTCTCAAGTACCGATGCCCCGAAGGCACACCCCAAATAGTAACCCGGCACCAAGTGCCTCCTGACACCTCATGTCTCAAGTTCCGACATTCTGACGGCACACCCACAAATAGTAACCTGGCACGATGTGCCTCCTGGAACATCATGTCTCAAGTACCGACGTCCCAAAGGCACGCCCATATCCTGAAGGCTCCTCACCTCCCACGTGGATTTCTACGGCAAGAACCCCCAACCAAAATACCTAACCGCAACTACGGGGGCCTATAACCACACTAGTGTTCAAAACCACCTCATCACGTAGTATCTCTGTGTGCACACTACTATAAGTCCCAGTGAGAGGTAATCACCAAAATAGTCCTAAGCCACCAACACATCTGACACCTCGTGTCCCTACGACCATGTCGCTCATGTCCAATGGCATCACCATCCTAATATCCCGGGCCATGCCCAACCTGACAGTTGTACTGCCTTAAGCCGACGTCCATGATGCCCAATCCCGTGGTCAAAACCACCCAATGTAACCCAGGAAAATCCCCAACCTGTGATCAGCATCACTCAAGCATAACTGGGCCAAGCCCAACACAACCCAAAGGGTACAGCAGATGAAATTCAGCAATAGCATCTATAACATATGTAAACAGAAAACATAACCAGGAAAAACCAACTAAACAGTCGAATTTCACTATACCAGGTGTTGTCCCATACCAGCACAGAGGTCTTAAATGCCTTTAACAATTTATAACAGGCTTTAAATAATTAAACTATACATTTTATAACAATCATATTTCAATTATTACCATTTTAGCATCCCTCGGCCAATATGCTCCGATGAGGAACGAACCCTCACCTGGCCCCACTCACGCAAACTAGTTACCAGGAATACCCAAAAGCATCCCAAAGGTCCCATAAACTATACAGTATGTAAAGCAGATAAAACGGGTCCCACTCAAAATACACAAAAACGCGTCGAAGGCCACGTCACCCAAACAACCACGAAAACACAAAATGAAGTATACACCACCTACCTGATTCTCGTACGATGCTACTCCTCCGGTAACACCCAACAATTCATTCTAAAATGTGTTACATCTTCAAAAGATTCAACACCGCTCAAAGGGCTATAACTCGTTCTAGAACCAAAATCAATCAAAACAGCCAGAGAGGAATCGAGGCCTTACCGAGGGGGTTCTAATGCACTAATTAGTGATTGAATCAGACATAGGATGAAGAACCGAGAACCAAATGAAGTTCTGGCTGGCTTGGTTTGTGTATTCGAGCGGAAGGCATGAGCTTCTGCCTCAATACAAGGCTACTGCCTAATTAAAGCGGAAAAAGTACACGACGTGTACTTTAGGACTACACGCTGTGTATATTTCATTTAACTGTTCAAAAGACGGCTGATTCCGTGGACTTACTTTCCGAACCTTCCAACATGAGTACACGGCGAGTACCTCTGTGTACACGGCGTGTACCGGGTTCCTCTTCTCTTCCTCGCCAACATACCCACACACCATGTATATCCCTCATTCACGTCTGGACTACACGGTGTGTCCAAAGGGAACGCGGCGTGTCCCAGGTTCATACCCTGCCAATGACCTACCCGCCATGTATGGCCTCACATGGTCAGGGGTTTAGACGACCTGTTCAATACTACACGCTGTGTAGTAAGAAAATTCTACACGGTCACCACATGGTATGTACTCGGCGAGCACACGGTCGGCCACTCGCCTACACATACATGGCTAGTAGTCTGGAATTTCTAGAAACTCTGCATTTTCACCAGTTTCCTTAGAAACTTGTCAAAATTTCAAACAGGGTTAGGATTTTGACCCGTTCTGAAAACCCGGGTTCTTATATAAGAGGAGGTTTCAAAGAGGCGTGTTGAAGAAGAGATAATATCCTTTACCGATTCTTTTAAATTTATATCTTCTTCTACTTCCTCTTCTTAATTTGTTTCATTATAAAGTAATAACATCAGTATTACTTATATACTGATATGTTATTTTAAATATGAAACAACCCTATTTCACCTTCTATCCATCCTATGGAAAACAAAATTACCGCGTGTGCGTACGTATGGAATATCGTCTCCACATTGTGGTGTAATCTGTTTTTCCACCACCACCTTACTTGGATGGGTATAATGGTGTAAAGAATAACTATATATGGTTATTATAACATCATACGGATTCTATGATATTATATCATCCACTATAATTCCATTCAATAAATATGGGAACGATATCATCGCTCGTGCGTACGTACGAATTACCGTCTCCACGACACGATACGATTCATTTTCCGTGTTAACAATTCAAGAATGATTATAAAGTATATATAATAAGTAATCATGAAATATATGACATAATAATGCTACTAGATTTAGGTATATATATATATATATGGATGTCATCTACTTATTTCTATTCAATTCAATAAGGAAACGGAAACAGCGTTCATGCGTACATACGACCTACCGTCTCCATGAATGGTGTATTTTTTTTCCATTTACCGATCTATTATATATATGTATATTCTGAATATATATTATATATAAATCATATTTATATTCTGGAATAATGTAATCATTATCTAAGTAATCATATTAATAATTATAAGTCAAAACATGAACGATAACTGAAACAATTTTACCCAAAACGCTACTTTAGCATGAATTTACAGAAGAACGGGTAATATAAAGTAATAAGTGAACCATATATGCTATCATAACAATGAATGTGATTCTGTAATAATTCAATGACATTATTTAAATCATTATACCGGAGGTTTGGATACGTACGAAGCATATCGAACCTAAGGTAAGGGATAACGTTTCCAGTCTCGTTTTTATCCGAGATTGTTTATTCATAAGTATTTACTGGGGTTATATTTATCATCAATGTCCCTTTTTTGTAAAAATGGTTTCATGTATGATTAATTTCCTTTTACCCATTTTTGACTTTTACTACATGGTTTGTAAGGAATCTTTTTTTTTGTTTACCATACGAGGTACCTTTTGACTTTTCCGGCAAAAGTGCGAGAAGAATGTTTTTTTAACTTACACGGCATGAACGGATTTTCACGGTTTTATAACTCCTTATTTTCATGAAGATTACTCTATAAGATTTCATGACTATTTTCAAAAAAATATGTTTCTTTTAAAATTGAGTGGCATTTTGTGAAAAGAAAATGATTTTCAAGAAGAAAGGATATTTTCCTCAAGAATTCATTTCAAGTGTTTTATCAAAACCATTTTCCATCAAAGATGACATTATTCCATATGTGTATGTTTCAAGTTTAATGTCTCTATAATTTACATGGTTCCACTTTTTTATGATGAAATGATATCCATTTGTTATATATGGATTATGTTATGATGGGATGATGTTTATGAAACCCATTTTATTCTTTGGGTTATGATGAATGATTTATGTTTATATTGTCACACATGTAAGAATGATTTCAATATGAGATGGGTGGGACCTAAATCTCCCTCAAATTCATTGGGTAAATATTTATATCTCATGAGATTGACATGGCTGGAACTAAAAATTAAACCGTTTCTGTAATACAGGACTGGAACGAGGAGTGAACTCGATTTAGAAAGGGAATTTGTCCACTAATATGGTCTTGGCAGTAATGCCTTGGCTAATATAGAAATCATAACATGTTCTTTATGGTTTTCCATAGTTAAAAGTTTTATTTAAAAGATATATTATCTTGATTGATGTTCAATTATGATCTATGCCTTACATGTTGCCATGTATTATGTCATTTCTCAAGATTTTGATGTTTAAACATTATGTTCATGTTTTTATGTTGAAATGTATATGGTTTGTTTTATTTTCTCCATGCTTACCCTTAATGATAATTTGAGCTCATCCTTTATATGTTTTCATTTCCCCAGGATTTAAAGAACGGTTTTTGGTATGGAAAAAAGGGGAAGATCTTTATGGGAGATGTGGAAGATGTTTTACCACAATTAGAAGATTATTTTTCCGAGTTTCCAAAGACACTAATCTATTATGGTCCTTGTGTGTCTGTTTTTGTTATGTATTAAGTATTCCTCAAAAGTAATGTAATGTCCATGCACATCAACCTTTGGGTATCAATAGTTGTTATCAGAGGAATGGTTTAGTTAACCTTTGGAAACTATGATGTGAAAACATTAGTGAGATCCCTAGAGATATTTCTAAGGTATATCTAGGGATGTCCCTAAGGTTAAGTATAAGTATAGGTTATAGTTCTAGAATTACGTTAATTATCTTAGAATTAAACCTAAGATGTTAGATATTGAAGGTAATCCCCCTTTATTAAGTTGGTTTACCTATCATGATTTTTGCCTCTCACACTATTATTTTTGGGTTTTAGACGATGGCTGGAACCCGAAGGAACCGTGTTTAACAATGTAATGGAAAATTCAATGATTATCCTTCTGAACAAACCAATGTTATGGGAGATGGATTGCAAAATATTATTATTATATTTACTCATTCTATGAATCATTGTGGACTTCTGAATGAGCAGAGAAGAGAACAATATTATATTGAGTCCTTCATGAGGCAACGTCCCCTTCTTTCAGTGGGTCTTCTAATCCACTTGTTGCTGAACAATGGATAAGTACCATTTAAAAGATATTTTTCCATACTTCGTTGTTTGGAACATGAAAAAGTCATTCTAGATATCTACTGATTAGAAGGCGAATCAGATCAATGGTGGACTTTATTTAAGAATACAAGGCCCCAAGGAGAAATTGAATCCATGGAATGGTGTGACTTTAAGAACATATTTTTCAATAAGTACATCCCTCGTATTCTTCGATCGAAGATGGAAAAGGAGTTCCTTGACATTAAGAAAAAGGATGATGAATCTGTTAGTATATATGAAGTGAATTTTACAAGGTTTGTAAGGTATGTATCTGGCTTTATCATCCAACCTGAAAGTAAAGTTGATCGATTCATTAGTGGCTTAAAACCAAGTCTTCGAAGGGAATTAGCTATAAGAGACTTCAGTAGCTTTGAAGAAATTGTGCGTTGTGCTCTCAAGGTAGAAATGGATGTTGGTGTTAGATATCCATCTCATGGTTTTGACAAGAAATGAAATATGGAGTTCAAGGAGAAATATCAGAACAATGGTGAAAAGAATATGAATGTTTCCTTATGCTCAATGTGTGTAAAGAAGCGTGGAGGAGATTTCCTAAAAGGTTCTAAAAACTGTTTTAAGTGTGGAAAAGAAGGTCATCGAGTAGTTGATTATCTAAGTAATGGGAAAAAGGTTTCTAATTATGTGAATAGAGAAAAGAAAACAGAGAATGCTCCACCAACACTTCAATGCTTCAAGTGAAAGGAAATGGGGCATTATGCTAATAAATTCCCTAATCCACAGGTTAATGATGATTAACGTGAGAAAACTCTTAAGGAAAAGGATAAAGGGAAGTACCATGCGATCACTATTTGTGATGTTGAGTATGATAATGATTTTTTGTAATGATTAAGTGTTTATGTAATGGGATTTCAAAATAGTATCATGGAATATCATTTATGGTATTGTGGAATTTTGGAATATCTATGTATCAGTTTTCAATAATTATATGGTACTGGTAACTTTGAAAAAGTGATTGAAATATTTTGGAAAGAAGATGAAATTCTCATAGTAAAGGGATAAGGATAAAATAATATGTATGATAGTAATCATGAGCTCATGACTAAAATAAGGACATAGTGATATCATTGATTGAGTATATAGAAATTTTGGGATTTTGGTATGTGGAAAGAGTTAACTTTTGACAACATTCATGTTTTCCCTAAGGTTCAATGGGTATTTATTTTTCATGAGAATACATGATTAATTTATTCACATGATTGGAATGTGATCAACAAGATATATCAGGGATAAATGATGGTATTCACATGCTCTGGAGATGATATTTCTTGTAATTGTTTTCTTTATACAATAAGCTTGGATATAAGTATTTTGGATATGCCTATAGATTTGAAATGGATTATCTTGGACATATGTTAGTATTGTTTAAGGCTAGAACTATTTATGATATTATTGATGGAATTTCATAATGATGTAATTTTATAAAAAGGCCAACCTGCAGGATGGGTGAAAACCCGTCGCATCAGACAAGGCTGTGGGAATCGAACCCACAACCAAAGTGTGATATGCCTTTATCGCCTACCACTGGCCTATAGGAAGTCCCTTGTTAGTAGAAACTAGTTTTATTTTATTAATCATAATTATAGATGAAGTATAATTCCATTTTTGGAATCATATGCAATTAACCATGCCATAGATGGACTTATGTATATTTGATAACTTTTTCTAACCTTTTTGTTTAAAACAGATGGACTGGTGCATGATTCTATCACATAATCTGATAACGGTCCACGAATGACAAATTTAACTTCATTTCTTTAAGAGATGATGTGGAAATTGTTTAGGGCACGAACAACAGTGAGATGGTACCAAAATCATGTAAGTATTTCTTTTAATTCATCAAATTTATGGAAACGATCTTAAAAACCAAAAATTTTGTCCTAGCGCCCTCATATCTGATGAATCAGATGGTCCCTTAGATCATCACAAATTTATGGCTTTGTGACTGTTGGCTTTATCATAGCCATGTCCACTACAACTCTCCATCCGAACATGAAGGTAAGATATCTCTTCCATATCCATATTTTCACCTATGTTCTCCTATGTGGAAACCCAAGGATAGTTAATTTGGGTAACTATTACATTTCATAGTTTATTTTTTAAAGATAAGTTTTGGTATTCGTTTTTACGATGTGGGTTTCAATTAAAGAAACTTTCAGGTAGTAAACCATTTATAACCCCAATGAATTTAGAGGGAGAAATTCATTTTAAGGGGGGTAGAATGTAACACATCAAGATTTTATAAGATATATATTCTTTTTCATTTCTTTTGTTGTACTCTAAACCAAGATTATCTTGCACTATACGCAACACTGTATTTGCTTGCAGTATACGCAACACTATTCTTGGATTGTGTTTCACACAATTTCAAGTTTGTTTGATAGTTTTTATTCTACACAACATTGAGTGTATATATATATATATTAAATGTATAAATGAAATATGGTTGTATTTTGTTATACTCAAAAAATGGAGCCTTACACTATACGTAACCCTGACATGTCTTGGATTACACGCAATCGTGACCTTCCTCGATAGTGTGTGATTTACGCAATAACGGGTCTCACTAAATGACGATATATTGTTATAATATTATTCTGAACTAGTAGTTATGAATATTAGTATCCAAATATTGAATTTTAAAACATTATAATTCATCATACACAATTTATAGAACATGGTATGAGAAAAAAATAAATTTTTCGGGTAAAATATGTATTTTTCAAAAATTCCAATTTTACCACCTTTTGATGGTGCACCCACATTAAATTTAGTTTTTGACATGTTTATAAGTTCAATTTTACAAAATAAAATTATTATTTTCAAACAGGATATAAAATTTTCTTTGGATAAATTTTACATATTATTCTGATAACATTCATATTTTAATGAATAGTAAAAACACTCTATATTTTAATTAAAAAAAACTTTTTCCATATTAATAATTTATATGGATAAATTATAACATTGAAAGATTTTGAATTGTAAATAGTATATATTTTTACCATTAAATATAATTTAGGTCATTAGCATTGATTTTACACTGAATTCGTAGGTTAAATAAATTCAATCTTTTGCAATGTTTTAAACAGAAACTCGTTTTCTTTCGACAACGACATTAATTTTAATTTAATTTCTTCAACTTCTATGTATTGAATATGGAAAAATGGATTCCATATTTGGAATCAGTGGGGCCAAATTATATTAATAGACCACTTTTAATTTTTGGTCATCATTAATAGTAACTATGGTAAATTTTATTTACCATAGTAAAAGGTCAATCAGGTAATTAAGGGTATATGTAATATTATAAAATTACCCTATTACTTGTCTTAATACAATTGGAGGATTATATTTCATCGTAAGTCATATTTGGGTCGAAATGTAATCCATTAGAACCCACTTGGTGGTGATTAAGACCTTAAGTTTATTTTATTTAAAGGAAATTGAAATATGTCTCACTCAAACTTTAATAATTAAAATATTATTAATATATGTTTATACAGAATATAAATTCAGTTATAAATACTCATTTTAAATCTAAAATGTTTTTCTTTATCATGGTAATTTAATTGTTAAGAGTTATTTAGTTACCTTATTATCTTATACATTAATGATGCATAAATTATTTATTTAGTAAAAAAAATAATATTGTTAATATTGAAATAGTAATACATATTAAAGGGATCACAAACCTGACCAAAACATATTGTTAATGTATATATACACCATAATCATCCAATTACATCATATATGACCGTTTGTAGTATTATAAAAGTGATTATGACACTTATTTTATTATATTTTATTTGATGCCATAGTGGTCACCTTCATAATTTAATAAATATAACATTTTAAAATTTGGGTGTTTTAGAAGCTAAATCAGACTAAATGTATTTTTATGAAATATATAATATATATCTTAATCCTAGTAATTTATTTTTAATTTTTATCCAATAAATAAGAATATTTAATAATTATACAAAAATGTTGTAGTAATTGTTTTATTAAGAGAAATGTCAAATAAATGGTTTTACTAATAGTACAATAAATATTATATGAACTATTTAATGTGAGCCACTAATTTTATAGATTACTATGATGTTATTGAAAACTGTTAAATATTTTAGTTAGAATATATCCTATGTGTGGAATTTATTTAAATTCAAATAAATGAATTGTGTCAAAATTTACACTATTGTTATTTTTTAAAAATAACAAATTATTAAATTGTTTAAAAATCACAAAAAAATTTAAAAATTGTAAATTGAAATTTATATCGTCTAAAATGTCAAAAATTATCTAATTATGGATAATTCACACCACATAAGTAATTATTTATAACAATTTAAAATTTAGAATCTTATTACCACAAATAAAATTTAATAGATTAAATAAGGATAAATCAAGTTGATAATGTTTAAAATAAATTCCCTAGTTGCCTAAATTTTATTGGATGATGATACTAGAACCCTATCTCGTCTAATATAATAATATTAGTCATTTTTTGAGGTTTTTAAGTGGGGTTATATTTATTATAAATAAATATTTTTAAGATTTCCAAAGGTGCCCCTCTCCTCCCTTATAAAAGGGAACCTCCTCCCTCTCCACATTACACAACCCTGAGCCATGAATCTCGTCCAAACCCTACCCATTTTCATTCTCAACTTCTATAGAAACATACTAGAGGTCCTTTTATTCTTCAAAAACCAATTTTAGTGCCCTAAGAGGAGGTTTCAAAGAGGCATGTCGAAAAAGAGGTAATACGTGTTACTGATTATTTCAAATTTATTTCTTCTTCTACTTCCTATACTTTATTTGTTTAATTATATAGTAATAAAATAAGTATTAATTATATACTGATATGGTATTTTAAATATGAAACAACTCTATTTCACCTTCTATCCATCCTACAGAAAACGAAATCACCACGCGTGCGTACGTACGGAATACCGTCTCCACGACGTGGTGTAATCTGTTTTTCCACCACCACCTTACTTGGATGGGTATAATGGTGTCAAGAATATCTATATATGGTTATTATAACATCATACAGATTCTAAGATATTATATAATCCACTCCAATTCTATTCAGTAAATATGGGAACGATATCATCGCTCGTGCGTACGTGCGTATTACCGTCTCAACGACACGATGAGATTCATTTTCCATGTTAACAATTCAAGAATGATTATAAAGTATATATAATAAGTAATAATGAAATATATGACATAATAATCCTATTGGATTTATGTATATATATATTTATGTCATCTACTTAATTTCAATCAATTCAATAAGAAAACGAAAACAGTGTTCATGCGTACGTACGACCTACCGTCTCCATGAATGGTGTATTTCTTTCCATTTACCAATCTATTATATATATGTATATTATGACTATATATTAAATATAAATAATTTTTTATATTTTAGAATTAAGTAATCATGATCTAAGTAATCATATTAATAATTACAAGTCAAAACACGGACGATAAATGAAATGATTTTACCCAAAACGCTACATTAGCATGAATTTACAAAAGAACTGGTAATATAAAGTCATAAATAAAACATATATGATATCATAACAATGAATATGATTCTGTAATAATTGAATGACATTATTTAAATCATTATACAGGAGGTTTGGATACGTACGAAGCATATCGGAGCTAAGGTAAGGGATAACTTTTCCAATCTCTTTTTTATCCGAGGTTGTTTATTCATAAGTTTTTTCTGGGGTTATATTAATCATCTATGTCCTTGTTTTCTAAAAATGGTTTCATGTATGTTTAATGTCCATTTACCAATTTTTAATTTTTACTACATGGTTTGTAAGGAATCTTTTTTTGTTTACCAAATGAGGCACTTTTTGACTTTTCTGGCAAAAGTGCGAGAAGAATGTTTTTTAACTTATACAGCATCAACGGATTTCCACGGTTTTATATCTCCTTATTTTCATTAAGATTAGTCTACAATATTTCATGAATATTTTCAACAAAATCATTTTCATTTAAAATTGAATGGAATTTTGTGAAAATAAAATGATTTTCAAGAAGAAAAGATGTTTTCCTCAAGAATTCATTTCAAGTGTTTTATCAAAACCATTTTCCACTCAAGATGATATTATTTCATATGTGTATGTTTCAAGTATAATGTCTCTATAATTTACATGGTCCACTTTTCTTATGATGAAATGATATCCATTTGTTTTATATGGATTATGTTATGATGGGGTGATGTTTATGAAACCCATTTTACTGTTTGGGTTATGATGAATGATTTATGTTTATATTATGGCACACATAATAATAATTTCAATATGAGATGGGTGGGACCTATATATCCCTCCAATTCATTGGGGAAAGATTTATATATCATGAGATAGACATGGCTGGAATGGAAAATTAAACCGGTTTAGTAATACAGGGCTGGAACAAGGAGTAAACTCGATTCAGAAAGGGACCTTGTCCACTAAGATGGTCTTGGAAGCAATGCCTTGAATAATATTGAAATCATAACATATGCTTAATGCTTTTCCACAATTACAAGTTTTCTTTCCAAGAAATTATATCATGATTGATGTTCTATTATGGTATATGCCTTACATGCTTCCATGATTTATATCATTGCTCTAGATTTCGATGTTTAAACATTATGTTCTTTTTTTATGTTCAAATGTATATGGATTGTTTTATTTTCTCCATGATTTCCCTTAATGAGTATTTGAGCTCACCCTTTATATGTTTTCTTTTCCCCGGGATTTAAAGAAACGTTTTAGGTAAGAAAACAAAAGGTGAAGATCTTTATGGGAGATGTTGAAGATCATTCACCACAATTAAGAGATTATTTTTCTTAGTTTCCAAAGACACTAAACTATTACGGTCCTTATGTGTCTGTTTTTTTATTTATTTAGTATTCCGAAAAAGTAATGTAATGTCCATGTACATCAAGTTTTGGGTCTCTACACTGAAGCCTGCCTTCCATAGGCTACGGGATGGTGACGAACACCAGAAAGGCATATCTCAAAAAGGGATGGAATTTCCTTTAAACATGTACACACATAGTTACAGAATACTACACAATGAAAACCACAATGGAAAGAAAGATAGTACAACCAGCAAAAATTAACACCATTGTGAGTAGAAGGGTGTAAAATGAAAGTAAAGTGGTCTAGAATATAAGCCCATCTAAAATGAAAGTACAAAAAAAGAATTAAAAGACTTGTTGGTTTTCCTATATGGATCCTACCTTAAGGGTAGGTATATATCTCTCTCGTCTATCACTGCAGCACACCAAGTCTATTGATCCACCCCTAGTCATCGTCTATCACTATCTCCCCAAAGACCCCGTCAATGTTTCCAGTCATCAGCACAAGACACAACAGGTGTAGAAAAAGACTTTTTAGGGGTATGTATAATAATAATCAGTATGGACCTTGAGAACAACTTGGGTCTCATAGAAATCCACAATGGGAAATACCACAAATAAAGATCTCAAAGTAATGAACAAATCAAAAGACATAGCGCAAACAATGTATAACTTAAGTACAAATGTAAAGATGATTAGTTGTAAATCTATATCATCTTTTAATATTGAGGGTAATTTATTTTATCCATGAAGGGTCACTTTAATTCAAATCCACAATAGGTCCCTCTATCGCTGATCCACGTAGGGTCATTTTTATGTTGATCCAGAAAGGTTCTCAATTATGTTGATCCGTGAAAGTTCACCAGTATTCTGATCCATGAAGGATAAATACTATACTAATACATGAAGGGTCACAATAATGCTAATCCAGGAAGGGTATCTATTTTTTTTATCCATGAAGGGTCGCTAGTATGCTGATCCACAAAGGTTCACTATTCATTCTTCACGTCACAACCAGCCACTGGATTTCTTCACTTAGCACAATTGAATTTGAGGGGATTTTATCCTCAATCCATCAGTTTTACCCCATCATTCAGGAATTACCACATTTTGTAACCCAAAATACTATCTCTTCGTAAGGGTACCAATGCAACTGACGGTGCATCGAACATACGTTCGGTCTCTTCGATATGGAAATTTTTTTAAATATAGCTAGATTGTATTGGAGTCTGATCCAACATGGCCATACATAAATATTACCAAAACTCATGTAGAATTTCTCATAAGGACTTCCTTGTTTCTAGTGTCCCAACACCACTAACGGTGTGTCAATCAGATGCCCAGTTTGAGTGATACAGGTGTTTTAGTGAAATGGGGGCCTGTTGGGCCTGGGACTTGTCCTACCAAATATGGACCAATCTGCACCTAGCCCATTGGGATGTGGGTCCATTCTGGTAGGGCAGATTTAGCCAATTGATTTTTTCCGGCCAGCTATAGCGGGCCGACTCCTCCATCTGGACATGGTACTGTGGCGTCTGATTTCAGCACATGCGGACGGTGAAACCGGATGCACCCTCCACGTCACTCGTGGAACGAGTCTGCCTATTCACTAGATCAACATAGCACCAAAAGACTCTAACAAAAAGTTCATAGCCTCCATCACTCTCTCTGGTGGCCCAGACATGGGCCTCCACTTCCATGTGGGGCTGGTCGGCGCCGCCACTCTAGGCCGCCACGAGCCACCAAAGTTGCTTATGTGGTTTGTTTCTTGATTCGTCTACACCTACGGGATCGTAAGGCTACCACCTTCCCAATGACGACCATTAACTCTCCTTTTCTCTATTTCAAGAATTCATTCACATGTGGATGGGCTCGGGCCTTGTCTATGTTGGACCACGCCCACATTTTTAGAAGTTTAAAAACATGGGGAGATACGGGGATTGTAGATCAATCAATACAAGTGATAATATAATCTAGGATAGAGGAATCCCAAAATATGTCACCCTCCCATAAGAACACAGGATCTTTAGATCAACCTGCTTGTGGATTGATCTACATTATTCATTTTCAAAAAGGAATGGGGAAACATTAAATAGTTCAAACCCTCTACCTCATTTGATGTTTATTGTTGTAGCATTCCATCCTCAAGGGTTCAAGAGGTTAAAACCCTTCGAAACATTCCAGGTTTATTCATCAAGGCACATCTAAGTTGATGAAGTTACTTTGGTTTTCATCAGTATTCATTGTAGCAGAAACTCACCAGAGGTTTTTTAGGGAATCACTTACAATTTAATTCCCAACTCTCTATCGTGTTAGCTAATTAAAAAGCGAACACTTTGTAGCATTTATGGTATGCTGTGATATTGCTTCGTTACACGGTTTCATTCATGAAAAAATATATTTGTTATAGTGTGACTTAACAGTCCATTAAGGGGATTTCTTTAATGCACCTCTTCTTCACATCATCACCGCACCACATCCCCTCCATCCACTGCTCAACAATTGAGTGAAAAAATCAAATAACTTTTTAATAATATTTTATTATTTTCTAAAAAGTCTGAAAAATAAATTCTTTTGTCCGATCCTTTGAAATTGAAGATAATCCTTTTCTAGTTGAATCAAAATATTTAGAGTTCAAAGGTGCCCTTATATTTTGGATTCGAGCACCGGTTCAAAAGTTAGATGAACTCATTCGCATGTTTACTGAGTGTACCTTAACATAAGTTCGAAATTACATTTAGGGCACTCCGGGCTTTAGAATCACATGTCGTCAAAGCATTTGGTCTAAATATAATCACATATAATTAAAAAAATCTCATAAATTCTAAGACATTACATTCTCCCCAACTCAGATCATTACGTCGCCTATAGCTAAAACAAGGGTGAATAAAACAAGTGGGGGTATTGATAATGAATATGAGCCTCTCGCTCCCATATTCACTCTTGGAGGTTCCCGTCCAGCCACTGAACGCACACCATAGGAATCGTACATCCATAAAGGACCCCCTCTTATCGATCCTTTATCTCCACCAAGAACTCTGCAAACGTTGATGCGTCATCAATTCCTAGCTCTCCCTAGTTGATGACATTTGATGGATCATGCTTGTACCTACTCAGTTGCTACACATGAAAAACATAGTTCACTCGCTGCATCTGTGGAGGAATTCCTAGATGGTATTCCACCTTGCCAAATCTGCTTAGAATTTGGAAAGGTCTGGTGATCCACTTAGATAACTTTCCACCCCGACCAAATAATTTAAATCCCTGTCAGGGTGAGAACTGAAGGAAAACATGGTCTCCCCCCTCGATCTCCAAGGATCTTTGTCTTATATTAGCATAATACTTCATTCTGCACTGTGTTGTCCTCATATGAATCTTGATGATCTTCACCTTCTTAGTGGTAGCCCATACCAACTATGGACCGATGAGGGATGACTCCTCTAGGTCTATCTAGCATAGATGTGACCATAATAGTCTCCAATACAAGGCCTCAAACAGTTTCATGCCAATGGTGAAGTGATATTTATTTTTGTATGTGAACTCCACTAGTGGAAGGTGTTCCTCCCAAATATGACCAAAATCAATGACATAATCATGAATCATGTCCTCCATGGTATGTGTGATCCATTATGTTTGATTATTTTTCTAGGGGTGAAAAGATATGCCCAAGAACATCTATTTCCTGAATTCATCTTGTAACCCCTTAAACAATTTTGATGTAAAGCATGGATCATAGTATGAGATTCTCGTCGAAGGCACCCTGTGAATCCATACTGCCTCATGGACATGAAGGCATATTTGTCCCTCTACCGATCCCAACTCTCTGATGGGTAAGAAGTGTGGAAACTTGTTGAGTTGATCAACGATCACCCAAATAGAGTTCTGGACCCCGGACATGTGTGGTAACCTCATCACAATGTCCATAGATATACCATCCAACTTCCACTCCAGTACCTCTAGTTGTTGTGTCAAGCCTTCTAGGACTCGTTACTCATACTTCACTTACATAAAAGTGAGGCTGCCTGAAAATCAAGGTACATCTTCACCACACCAAGGTGTACAGCCAAAAGTGATGTATTGAACTCCCTCAACACCTCCTCCCATAACATTACTAGTGTTATGGTGAATCCTATGAATAGGATGATGTACTCCCCGCCTATCTAAAATCCATCAGGATCCTATCTTGAAGATATCTGAGCTCATCATGCCTCAAAGGCAAAATCTACATGTTGTGCCTCTGTAACTTGCTATTATAGTGGAGGAGTGAAAATGTAACAGCCCAAGATTTTATAAAAAAATATTCTTTTTAATTTTATTAATGTCTTGTGTTGTACGCTACACCAAAAGGAGCTTGCACAACACGCATCCTTGTCTTGCCTTGCATTACACGCAATCACGACCTTCCTCGATAGCGTGTGTAGTACGCAATACTGAGTTTCACTAAACAACGATATGCTATAAAAATATTATTAAAACTAGCCGTTATGAATAGTAATAACCACTTTTTGAAATCCAGTAAATCTTATTTTTCAAAATGAACTTTATTTTTGGATTCGGAGTATCGAATTTAGCCTAAGGTGAAATTTTGGTACATTTCGGATAACTTTCATATTCTGATGAATAGTGAAAATTACTAAATTATAATTAAAAACAACTTTTTTAATCGAAATAATTAATAGTGATAAATTATTAATTTGAGTGGTTTTAAAGTATATTTAGAATATATTTTTACAATTTAATACAATGTTGGTCATTGGACGTAATTTCACATTTAAACCTGACATAAACAAGTGTCAATCTTTTGATAGATATTGTTTCGTAAAAACACGCTATTTGTTTTAATAGCGGGATTTAATTATAAAATTAATTAATTCAACTTCTATGTTATGAATTTGGTAAAATAGACTTCATTTTTGAATTCGGAATATGAAATATAGCTTGGGATGAAATTTTGGCATTGTTCTGAAAAACATCAATTTTTGATGAATAGTGAAACCACTAAGTGGTAGGTTAAAAACTGAATTTTGCATAAAACTTAATTTTACCGCTTCTGTGAATGGAATTTCGAAAATCCGAGAGACACGGTTAATATCAAGGACTAAAATGTGGTTCAATGAGATGAAAATAATTTTTGGTGAATAGTAACATATACTTTTTTTTACCGCGGTTAATAGTAAATAGGGTAACTAAGGGTAAATATGATATTAATATTACCCTAACACATGTCCTAATTCTATTGGACAAGTGTAATTCGACCAAAAACAAACTTAGGAATAAAATATGACCATTTAGGCCCACTTGGATTAGATTAGGACATTTATTAATAATTTATTTAAAGAAGGGTTAAAATAGTTAAAATCAAAGTTTAATAAGTAAATCATTTTTAATATGGGGTTATACATAAGATAAATTAGACTATAAATATTCATTAGAAAGCTAAAAAGATTTCATACATGATGGTATTTTATTTGTAATTTTTAGACATCAAATAATATAATTTATTTATGACACAAAGATGATGCAGTAATTATCTTATTAATGAAATATTGACATAATTGATAATATAAATACCAAAATAAATGTAATTTAAGACTTTTTATGAATTACACTAATTTTCTAGGTTACTATGATATATTAGTGATGATTTAATCAACTTGGTTCGAACATATAATTCTGTTATTACTTTCACAAAAATCATATATCAAATAGTGTCAAAATTGACACAAAATAGTTTTTAAATCAAATATTATATTACTAATTGTTATTTTATTCCTAAAAATCTAAGGTTCGGCCAAATGACTTAGATAAGGATATATGTATTAATAATATAAAATTTTGGGTTCGTTTGGCATGTTATAGTACGTTTATTAACCATATAGTGAAAGAAAACAAAAAGACACGGTAAAAGTTAAATTATTTAACTTAGAGTTAAATCTAATTGATAAGGTTAAAATAAAACCCCAAACTTGTCTAAATCCTATTGGTTGACAGGATTTCGACCCATCCCCACTTTAGCTTCGAAATAAGACCATTTGGAACCATTATAAACCGATTTTGACTTTAATATAAAATAATATTTTGAGATATTCCTAAGGTGCCCCTCTCCTCCCCTATAAAAGGACACCTCCTCCCCCTCCTCCTCACACCAATTTGAGCACTCAAGCTCGGCTAACCCCTGCCAATTTCTCCTCTCCACTTCCATAGCAACATCCTAGAGGTTCTGGTCTTCTTCAAAGACCAATTTTAGTGCCCTAAGAGGAGGTCTCAAAGAGGCACTTCAAAGAAGAGGTAATTACCGTTACCAATTCTTTCATCTTTATTTCTTCTTCCACTTCTTCTTCTTAGGTTGTTTAATTATGAAGTAATAACATCAGTATCACTCATATACTGATATGTTATTATAAGTATGAAACAACCCTATTTCACCATCTATCCATCCTACGGAAAAAGAAATCACCGCGCGTGCGTACGTACGGAATACCGTCTCCACGCCGTGGTGTAATCTATTTTCCACCACCACCTTACATGGATGGGTATAATGGTGTAAAGAATAAATATACATAGTTATTACAACATCATATTTATTCTGATATATTGTATAATCCACTCCAATTCAATTCAATATTTATAGAAATGATATCATCGCTCGTGCGTACGTACGGACTACCGTCTCCACGACGCGATGAGATTCATTCTCCATGTTAACCATTTAAGAATGATTATAATGTATATATAAGAAATAATAATGAAATATATGACATTATAAAGCTACTGGATTTATATATATATATACATATGTATGTCATCTACTTGCTTCCATTTCAAGACAATAAGGAAAGGAAAACAGCGTTCATGCGTACGTACGGACTACCGTCTCCATGAACGGTGTTTTTCATTTTATTTATCTACCTATTATATATATATATATACTGAATATATATGATATATAAATCATATTTTATATTCTGGAAGTAAGTAAATCATGATATAAGTAATAATGATGTCAAGAACAACAAGTCAAAACACCTACGATAAATGAAACGATTTTACCCAAAACGCTTCTTTAACATGGAGTTTACAAAAGAACGGGTAATATAATGTCATAAGTGAACCATATATGATATCATAACAATGAATATGATTCTGTAATAAGTCAATAACATGATTTAAATCATTATACAGGAGGTTCGGACACTTACAAAGCAAGTCGGACCTAAGGTAAGGGAAATATCACAATCTCATTTTTATCCGAGATTGTTTATTCGTAAGTATTTACTGGGGTGTATTTTATCATCCACATCCATGTTTCATCAATATGTAATATTATTTTCATCCACCTACAATTGTTTAAATCCATTTTTACCCTTCGGTGAGTTTTTAGTAAAAGAAATAAAAGGAATCTTTTGTCGTTTTCGTACGAGGTACTTTTTGACTTTTCCGACAAAAGTACGAAGAATGTTTTTTTTAACTTATACGGCATGAATGGATTTTTAAAACATTACTTCCAAGAAGCTTCCTTTACAAGTTTTCAAGTTTATTTTTAATCAACTTCTTTTATTTTAAAGTTTTATGACATGTTATGAAAGGAAAAATGTTTTTGAAGAAGAAAGGATATTTTCCTCAAGAATTCAATTCAAGTGTTTTATCAAAATTATTTTCCATCTAAGATAATAAAGGGTTCTGTTTCTATCCGTATTTTTACATTGGTTTGACTATGTTGTGATGGAATTATGTTTATGAATTCCTTTATCATATATGAATTTATGATGTCATGATGTTTCAAGAATCCCATTTTTGTTATATGTGTTATGCGATGATGTATGTTTTATGATTATGTGCACACATAAGAAAGGATTCATTATAAGATGGGTGGGACCTATATCTCCCTCCAATGCATTGGGTAATGATTTTATATCTCATGAGATAGACATGGCTGGAACGGAAGGTTATTTCGGTTCAGTGATACAGGACTGAAACGAGGAGTGAACTCGGTTCAGAAAGGGACTTTGTCCACTAAGATAGTCTTGGCAATGAGTCATGACTAACAAGAAATGATTTTCCATGATTATGTGTGCATGCCACAAAGTTTCAAGTTTTATGTTTATGGGGATCTCATTTTCACTTCTATGATTTGTTCCATGTTAAGATATTATGATCTCTTTTGCAGGTTGTGATTTTCAAAAAGATATGATATGATTTTTATTTCTTTTGTATGCCCTTACTGAGCATTTGATCTCACCCTTTTATGTTTTCTTTTCCCCAGGATATAAAGAAAGGTTTTATGTAAAAAAAATGGAAGATCTTTACGGGAGATATTGAAGATCTTTCACCAGGATTAGAAGATTATGTTCCGAGTTTCCAAAGACACTAAACTATTACGATCCTTTAGTGTGTGTTTTTGTTATTTACTAAGTATTCCGCAAATGTAATGTAATGTCCATGTATGTCAGGATACGGGTCTCTACTGTTGGTATCAGAGGAAAGGTTTAGTCAACCTTTGGAAACTAGGATGCGAAAACGTTAGTGAGATCCCTAGAGATATTTCTAAGGTATGTCTAGGGATGTCTCTAAGGTTAAGTATACGTATAGGTTATAGTCCTAGAATTGCGCTAACGATTTTCGAATTCAACCTAAGATGTTAGATATTGAGGGTACTAACCCTTTATTATGTTGTTTTCCCTAGCATGATTTTTGCCTCTCACACAATTCTTTTGGGGTTTTAGACGATGGCTGGAACCCGAAGGAGCCGTGTTAATACGGAATGTGATGGGCAATGCAATGATTGTACCCCTGAGCAACCAAACGATATGGGAGCTGGAATGCAAAATCTTGTAGCCATGCTCACACAACTTTCTCAAGCTATGAATCATGCAGGACATCCAAACGAGCAAAGGAAGGAGCAACATTCTGTTGAATCCTTCATGAGGCAGCGTCCACCTTCTTTCAGTGGGTCTACTGATCCATTAGTTGCTGAACAATGGATTAGTACTACTGAAAAGATATTTTCAGTTCTTCAATGTTCTGAACATGATAAAGTCATCCTAGGAGTGTATCGTTTGGAAGGAGATGCTGATCAATGGTGGAATCTTATTAAGAATACAAGGCAAAGGGATGAAATTGAGTCTATGGAATGGGACGAGTTCAAGAACTTATTTTTCAATAAGTACTTCCCTCGTATTCTTCGAACAAAGATGGAGAAAGAGTTTCTTGAACTGAAGCAAAGGGACGATGAATCTTTTGGTACCTATGAAGCAAATTTTACAAGACTTGCAAGGTATGCTTCTGGAATTATCATCCAACCTGAAAGTAAAGTTGATCGATTTTTCAGTGGCTTAAAACCAAGTCTTCGAAGGGCATTAGCTATAAGAGACTTCAGTAGCTATGAAGAAATTGTGCGTTGTGCTATCAAGGTAGAAATGGAAGTTGGTGTTACATATCCATCTCAAGGTTTTGACAAGAAACGAAAGATGGATTTCAAGGAGAAATCTCAAAATAATGGTGAAAAGAAGATGAATGTTTCCTTATGCACAAAGTGTGGAAAGAAGCATGGTGGAGATTGTCTAAAAGGGACGAGAAAATGTTTTAAGTGTGGAATAGAAGGTCATCGAGCAGCTGAGTGTCGAAGTAATGGAAAAAGGGTTTCTAATGATGTGAATAAAGCAAACACTGCAGAGAACGCACCGCCAACACTTCAATGCTTCAAGTGCAAAGAAATGGGGCATTATGCTAATAATTACCCTAATCCAAGGGTTAGTGATGATCAACATGAGAAACCACTTAAGGCAAAGGACAAAGGGAAGTCACATGCGATCACTATTGGAGATGTTGAATATGACAATGATGTGGTGGAATGATTAAGTGTTTATGTAATGGGATTCCAAAATAATGTTTTATCATGGAGTATTGGAATATTTATGTATTGGTCTAATGTGGTATTCAAAGTGATTGAGATATTATGCTCATAATGAAGGGAAAATGAGAAAATTAATTGTTTAACAGTATTCATTAGCTCATGATTGATATAAGGACTAAGTGATATCATGGTTTGAGTATATAGAATTTTGAGGATTTTGGTATGTGGAAAGTGTTAACTTTTAACTGCACTCATTTTTTCACTAAGGTATTCAAGAGAGTACAAGATTAAGGCCTTTGAATGTTTGGAATGTGACCAACAAGATATATCTTATGATATATGGGGATCAACGATAGTATTAAATCTCTATGTTATGATAATGGACTGCAGTATTATGGATAAGCCTAAAGATTGGAATGGATTATGTTGGACATAAGTTAGTATTGTTTAAGGATAAAAGTTTTTTTCGATATTATTGATGGGATGTTATAGTAATATAGTTTTGGAAAAAAGACAACCTGCAGGACGGGCGAAAGCCCATCGCTTCGGACAAGGCTGTAGGAATTGAACCCACAACCGAAGTGCGACTGGCCTTTATCGCCTACCACTGGCCTACAGGAAGTCCCTATTTAGTAGAAACTAGTTTTATTAAGCAGTATGATATATGAAGTATAAGTCCATTTTAGGAACCGTATATGATTAATCTCACTATAGAATGACTTATGTATATTTAATAACTTTTGCTAACCTTTTGTTTGAGACAGATGGAATGAACAGTCATTCTATCACATGATCTGCTAACACTTCACGAATAACAAATTCAACTTCATTTATTTAAGAGATGAAGTGGAAATTGTTAAAGGCACGAACAACAGCGAGATTGTACCAAAATAAAGTAAGTATTTATTCTAATTCAAATTCTTTAACTTTAGGGAAATGATCTTGAAAACCAAAAATGTTGTCCTAGTTCTCTTATACCTGATGAATCAGATGGTACCTTAGATGGTCACAAATTTATGGATTTGTGATTACTGGCTTTTCAATAGCCATGTTCTCTACCACTCTCCATCAGAACATGATGGTTAGATTTCTCTTCCATATCCATATTTTCACCTATGTGGGAACCCAGTGATTAGTTTATTTGGGTAATCGTTACATTTCATACTTTAGTTTTTAAAGCCAAGTTTTGGTATTCCCTTTTACGATGTGGGTTTCTATTAAAGAAAATTTCAAATAGTAAACCATTTATAACCCTGACGAATTTCGAGGGCGAAATTCATTTTAAGGGGGGTAGAATGTAACAGCCCAAGATTTTATAAAAAAATATTCTTTTTAATTTTATTAATGTCTTGTGTTGTACGCTACACCAAAAGGAGCTTGCACAACACGCATCCTTGTCTTGCCTTGCATTACACGCAATCACGACCTTCCTCGATAGCGTGTGTAGTACGCAATACCGAGTTTCACTAAACAACGATATGCTATAAAAATATTATTAAAACTAGCCGTTATGAATAGTAATAACCACTTTTTGAAATCCAGTAAATCTTATTTTTGAAAATGAACTTTATTTTTGGATTCGGAGTATCGAATTTAGCCTAAGGTGAAATTTTGGTACATTTCGGATAACTTTCATATTCTGATGAATAGTGAAAATTACTAAATTATAATTAAAAACAACTTTTTTAATCGAAATAATTAATAGTGATAAATTATTAATTTGAGTGGTTTTAATGTATATTTAGAATATATTTTTACAATTTAATACAATGTTGGTCATTGGACTTAATTTCACATTTAAACCTGACATAAACAAGTGTCAATCTTTTGATAGATATTGTTTCGTAAAAACACGCTATTTGTTTTAATAGCGGGATTTAATTATAAAATTAATTAATTCAACTTCTATGTTATGAATTTGGTAAAATAGACTTCATTTTTGAATTCGGAATATGAAATATAGCTTGGGATGAAATTTTGGCATTGTTCTGAAAAACATCAATTTTTGATGAATAGTGAAACCACTAAGTGGTAGGTTAAAAACTGAATTTTGCATAAAACTTAATTTTACCGCTTCTGTGAATGGAATTTCGAAAATCCGAGAGACACGGTTAATATCAAGGACTAAAATGTGGTTCAATGAGATGAAAATAATTTTTGGTGAATAGTAACTTTTTACTTTTTTTTACCGCGGTTAATAGTAAATAGGGTAACTAAGGGTAAATATGATATTAATATTACCCTAACACATGTCCTAATTCTATTGGACAAGTGTAATTCGACCAAAACAAACTTAGGAATAAAATATGACCATTTAGGCCCACTTGGATTAGATTAGGACATTTATTATTAATTTATTTAAAGAAGGGTTAAAATAGTTAAAATCAATGTTTAATAAGTAAATCATTTTTAATATGGGGTTATACATAAGATAAATTAGACTATAAATATTCATTAGAAAGCTAAAAAGATTTCCTACATGATGGTATTTTATTTGTAATTTTTAGACATCAAATAATATAATTTATTTATGACACAAAGATGATGCAGTAATTATCTTATTAATGAAATATTGACATAATTGATAATATAAATACCAAAATAAATGTAATTTAAGACTTTTTATGAATTACACTAATTTTCTAGGTTACTATGATATATTAGTGATGATTTAATCAACTTGGTTCGAACATATAATTCTGTTATGACTTTCACAAAAATCATATATCAAATAGTGTCAAAATTGACACAAAATAGTTTTTAAATCAAATATTATATTACTAATTGTTATTTTATTCCTAAAAATCTAAGGTTCGGCCAAATGACTTAGATAAGGATATATGTATTAATAATATACAATTTGGGGTTCGTTTGGCATGTTATAGTAAGTTTATTAACCATATAGTGAAAGAAAACAAAAAGACACGGTAAAAGTTAAATTATTTAACTTAGAGTTAAATCTAATTGATAAGGTTAAAATAAAACCCCAAACTTGTCTAAATCCTATTGGTTGATAGGATTTCGACCCATCCCCACTTTAGCTTCGAAATAAGACCCTTTGGAACCATTATAAACCGATTTTGACTTTAATATAAAATAATATTTTGAGATATTCCTAAGGTGCCCCTCTCCTCCCCTATAAAAGGACACCTCCTCCCCCTCCTCCTCACACCAATTTGAGCACTCAATCTCGGCTAACCCCTGCCAATTTCTCCTCTCCACTTCCATAGCAACATCCTAGAGGTTCTGGTCTTCTTCAAAGACCAATTTTAGTGCCCTAAGAGGAGGTATCAAAGAGGCACTTCAAAGAAGAGGTAATTACCGTTACCAATTCTTTCATCTTTATTTCTTCTTCCACTTCTTCTTCTTAGGTTGTTTCATTATGAAGTAATAACATCAGTATCACTCATATACTGATATGTTATTATAAGTATGAAACAACCCTATTTCACCATCTATCCATCCTACGGAAAAAGAAATCACCGCGCGTGCGTACGTACGGAATACCGTCTCCACGCCGTGGTGTAATCTATTTTCCACCACCACCTTACATGGATGGGTATAATGGTGTAAAGAATAACTATACATAGTTATTACAACATCATATTTATTCTGATATATTGTATAATCCACTCCAATTCAATTCAATATTTATAGAAATGATATCATCGCTCGTGCGTACGTACGGACTACCGTCTCCACGACGCGATGAGATTCATTCTCCATGTTAACCATTTAAGAATGATTATAATGTATATATAAGAAATAATAATGAAATATATGACATTATAAACCTACTGGATTTATATATATATATACATATGTATGTCATCTACTTACTTCCATTTCAAGACAATAAGGAAAGGAAAACAGCGTTCATGCGTACGTACGGACTACCGTCTCCATGAACGGTGTTTTTCATTTTATTTATCTACCTATTATATATATATATATACTGAATATATATGATATATAAATCATATTTTATATTCTGGAAGTAAGTAAATCATGATATAAGTAATAATGATGTCAAGAACAACAAGTCAAAACACCTACGATAAATGAAACGATTTTACCCAAAACGCTTCTTTAACATGGAGTTTACAAAAGAACGGGTAATATAATGTCATAAGTGAACCATATATGATATCATAACAATGAATATGATTCTGTAATAAGTCAATAACATGATTTAAATCATTATACAGGAGGTTCGGACACTTACAAAGCAAGTCGGACCTAAGGTAAGGGAAATATCACAATCTCATTTTTATCCGAGATTGTTTATTCGTAAGTACTTACTGGGGTGTATTTTATCATCCACATCCATGTTTCATCAATATGTAATATTATTTTCATCCACCTACAATTTTTTAAATCCAGTTTTACCCTTCGGTGAGTTTTTAGTAAAAGAAATAAAAGGAATCTTTTGTCGTTTTTCGTACGAGGTACTTTTTGACTTTTCCGACAAAAGTACGAAGAATGTTTTTTTTAACTTATACGGCATGAATGGATTTTTAAAACATTATTTCCAAGAAGCTTCCTTTACAAGTTTTCAAGTTTATTTTTAATCAACTTCTTTTATTTTAAAGTTTTATGACATGTTATGAAAGGAAAAATGTTTTTGAAGAAGAAAGGATATTTTCCTCAAGAATTCAATTCAAGTGTTTTATCAAAATTATTTTCCATCTAAGATAATAAAGGGTTCTGTTTCTATCCGTATTTTTACATTGGTTTGACTATGTTGTGATGGAATTATGTTTATGAATTCCTTTATCATATATGAATTTATGATGTCATGATGTTTCAAGAATCCCATTTTTGTTATATGTGTTATGCGATGATGTATGTTTTATGATTATGTGGCACACATAAGAAAGGATTCATTATAAGATGGGTGGGACCTATATCTCCCTCCAATGCATTGGGTAATGATTTGATATCTCATGAGATAGACATGGCTGGAACGGAAGGTTATTTCGGTTCAGTGATACAGGACTGAAACGAGGAGTGAACTCGGTTCAGAAAGGGACTTTGTCCACTAAGATAGTCTTGGCAATGAGTCATGACTAACAAGAAATGATTTTCCATGATTATGTGTGCATGCCACAAAGTTTCAAGTTTTATGTTTATGGGGATCTCATTTTCACTTCTATGATTTGTTCCATGTTAAGATATTATGATCTCTTTTGCAGGTTGTGATTTTCAAAAAGATATGATATGATTTTTATTTCTTTTGTATACCCTTACTGAGCATTTGAGCTCACCCTTTTATGTTTTCTTTTCCCCAGGATATAAAGAAAGGTTTTAGGTAAAAAAAATGGAAGATCTTTACGGGAGATATTGAAGATCTTTCACCAGGATTAGAAGATTATGTTCCGAGTTTCCAAAGACACTAAACTATTACGATCCTTTAGTGTGTGTTTTTATTATGTACTAAGTATTCCGCAAATGTAATGTAATGTCCATGTACGTCAGGATACGGGTCTCTACTGAAAATCATCAACAGAAGGTATGATACTTCATCACTATCCACAATGGATATCTGTATCGCTGCTAGCAACTCTGTCGACTCACTCAGGATCTGTAAACTAGGCCTCCTACTGATTGTGTCTTCAATGACATTCCTTTCCCCTGGACTATAGAATATCTCAAACCCATTATCATGGATTAACTCCAACCATTGTATTTTTCTTATGTTCAGGTCCTTCTGTGAGAAGATACACCTGAGACTCTTGTGGTCAGAGTATACGGTAAAACATTAACCCATCAAGTTGTGTATCCACATATTCCATGAAAAGACAACTGTTTCCATATCCAGGTCTTCTGTCACATAGTTCTTCTCATTCTTTCTCAACTTCATGTGATCTTTTGGCGATCACTACTCGCTCCTCCATTAGGGAACAACCTATTCTTGTCCCTGATGCATCAAATTATACCACATAATTGATGCCCTCATCTAGAAACCTCAAGATGGGAGTGTTGGTCAGTCTCCGAATTAGTTTTCGGAAACTCTGTTGGCACCTCTCCATCCACACGAAGGGTTTTCCCGTATTTTTCATAGATGACAAGGGTGGTGATACTATGGAAAATTAGGGAACAAACCTATTTTATTATTTATCCAACCCCAATAAACTCCGCACCTCAGTCATGGGTTTTGATAGATCCCAAGAAAGCGCAACCTCTATCTTCACCGGATCCACTGGAACTCCAAACACTAAGATGACATGTCCCAAAAATTGGACCTCCTAAATCAGGAACTATCACCTTGAGATATTAGAATACAACGGGTGCTCTCAGGGTGCATCTAGGGCATTCTGTAAGTGTATAGAATGCTTCTCCTCTGTCGTTGATTACACCAAGATATAATCAATGAATACTACAATGAAATGATTAAGTTAAGGCTAGAAGATCCTATTCATGAGCCTCATGAACACTACTGGGGAATTTTTCATGATGAAAGGAATCACCCAAAACACATTTTTGATGTAATATAATATAATGTTTTCCTTTGTACTTCTTCATTTTGTACCTGAAGCCGACGATATTCTGATTTGAGGACGATCTTTGAAAACCACCTCACTCCTTTCAGTTATCGAAAAGGCCATCAAATCTTGGCAGTGGATACATTTTCTTCATGGTCATCTAGTTCAGGCACTGAAAGTCTATGCATAGACTCAAGCTCCCATCTTCCTTCTTGGAAAAAAACACTGGGGATACCCATGGTGAAACACTAGGCCTTACTAACCACAACTCTTGAATGTCCTATAGTTTTACCCTCATCTCACAAAGCACCATGGGATCCATCTGATATCCTAGTGTGGATATCAGTGTCATCCTTGGGTACAAGTCAATTTCAAAGTCTACCCATCTGTGAGGATGTAGTCTTCGAAAATCTTCTGGAAAAACATCCTCAAACTCATCCACCACTATTGCAAAGCTTAGATTCCTCTCGTCCACCACACCGAGGGTGAGACTAGCCATCTGGTGAGTGATCAGTTGTACCCTCCTCAGAGAAATTCCATCCTTTGCAGAAAAGGTTTCCTTCTCACTAGTGAAGGAATAAATATGGTTCCATCCTCACAGACACGCCAAAATTTTCACCTAAAATTGTCAATCTGAGCATGGACTATAGCTAACTAGTCCATTCCCATGATGATGTCGTATGGACTCGATGCTACTACTAGGAGATCACAGAATAAGCTCTTTCCTCTTATAGTAATCTCACACTGCCGGAACTAGTGCATAATCGATTAATTTTCTCCCATAGGAGTCTCTAATCATAAGGATCGAGCCAATGGCTCCACCAAAATCTCAGAGCCTCAAATGAGGTTCATGGAAAGTAAATATTGATTGGAACCTGCCTATAAGAAAAACAAATAAGGTGGAGTAGACATAGATAATACCTCTAATCATCTCTGGAGCGTTGTGGTCATAGGAATCCATCGCCTGAAGAGGGACTCACCCCTATCCTCCGGCTACCAAAGCCCATGGTGGACAACCTGTGGTGGTGGTGGTTCCTTGAACAATCACGAACTACCTACCAATCGTCCTACTCCCATGCCATGCCCATCTCCCTATAGACCTCCATGCTCGAACCTCTATCGTAGTCTCATCGGTCCCTCGCCCATCTACTGATCATCAGAGTGGGGAGTCAGATAGTCGTGAGCTATGTCCCCATGTCAACCACAGGAGTAAAAAACTCTATCCCTCAGATGACCGACTCTACCACGCGAGCTCCTCACCTCCATCCATGCATCTTGGGGTCATCGTCCAGAAGGTCTAGCCTTCTTGGGCCACTGCGTTGTGTACCTACTACATGCTGCAGATGACTTGGCCACCCGCTATTCGGTGGTAGCTCTCAACATCGGTGCCTACTCTGCTAGGAATATCTCCACCATTAGAGCTCTCTCTAGAGCTTCAGCCTATTTCGAGATGCTGAGTGAAACCATTGTTTCCCTGATCACCCACCGGAGTCATTGCTCAAAGGTCTGGTCCCTGAAGAAAGTGTCTTGTACCATGTCGGTGGAGTAGCGAGAGAGGTCGGTAAACATCACCGATTACTAGGCCACAATCAAGCTTCCCTGATGTAGGTGCAGTAGCTCCAGAATATGCACTGAGCATAGTGTTAGTACTATAAAATATGCCCTGAAGAGACTCTCAATGCCCGACCAAACAATGGTCTCCTCCTCATGTGTCTGGAGTGTCACGCTCCTCCATCTCCCTGTCATGATCTGAAAAAATCTAGTGTCTAGGACCACCATATGGTTTGTAGGTGTCTCTACCTAGAGAAAAACATACATAGATTCCTCCTCCCAATCCTCATATGCCTAAGGATCTATCATTACGTGAATCCTCGGAAGCCACTATCTCTAGAACTTGTGCAGCATGCTCAGTCTACGTGAACTGTTCACTTGTGGGGCTGGTAGCAACTTCTACTCTCCGGGTGGTGGTGCTACTAGTACAAAACCCAAAGGATTTATCACATTAAGTGGACAATGAACCAAATACTCATCACTCAATGGGCCATCGTCGTGATCCCTCACTAAAATTTTGACTGGATGTCTTTATGGAGGCATCCTGTAGGGAAACAGATGCACCACAATTAATAAGTTATAATTGGTAAACTGAATCAAATAAGATCAATAGAAAAAAAATTCCATACCACATGAAACTAGTGTTTTCATGTATCGAGTTGGAAAATAGACCATACTATCCGGGTGTATGGCTACATCAGTCGTCGAACCAACACTGGACTCCCTATATTGAAATCCAAACTCAATACACTTAACACTGATATCCCCATTTAAAAATTAAGACTCTTAGTTCTTCAGGTTGAACTGACCACCCTTCGATACAACTTTGTCATTACCCATCCCCTGGGGCCCATGTAGTGACTACCCCAAACCCGCCTTCCATAGGCTTGGGGATGGTGACTAGCACCGGAATGGCATAACCCAAACAAGGAAGGCATTACCTTTACACATGTATACACACAGATATGGAATACTGCACAAAGTAAACCACAATGGAATGAAAAAATAGTACAACCAGAACAATGTACCACCACTGAGAGTATAAGGGTGTAAACAGAGTCTAAAGAGGGCTATAATATAAGCCCAACTGAAATAAATGTTCAAAAAATATCATACAAATTCTGTAGGTCTCCCGCCTAGGATCCTTCTTTAAGGGAAGGTACAACTATCTATCAGATATCACTACAGCACACCATGTCTATCAATCCACCTCCTAGGACCATCTAGCCCTAGCTCCACAAAGTCCCAGTCCATGTTTTCTATCATATACACATGGAAAAATATGGGTAGGCAAAGCCCGTGTAGGGTTGAGTATAACAATCCTTAGTAGGGACCCCGAGACCAACTCGGTTTTCATAGAAATCCACAATGGAAAATACCACAAAGTAAGATATCAAAGTAAATTACCCTAAAAATGACATATATCACACCAGGTATAACATATGTATAGAATTAAATATGATTAGTTATAAAGCATGATCATACTATTTTGTTGAGAGAATCTACTGCTAATCCATGAATGGTTTCTCTGCTACAGATCCACAACAGGTCGCTCTATGGATGATCCACGATGGGTCACACTAATATTGATCCACAAAGGGTATCATTTATGATAATCTATGAAGGGTATCTATTATTATAATCCAAATAGGGTCATTAGTATGTTGATCCAAGAATGGTTTCTAGTACTCTAACCCACGAAGGGCCTCTAGTATTCTAATCAATGAAGGGTCTCTATTAATTCTTCACATCATAGCCAGCCACTAAAATCCCACACATAGGACACTTCACTCTAAGGGGATATAATATAAAATCCATTGATCATACCTCAATTGGAACGACGTCCCACATAGAGTAACCAAAATAATCGTCTCCTCGTAAGGGTTCTAATGCAATAGATAGTGCGTCGAATAGATGCCTGTTTGGTAAGATATGGTAATTTTTTAAAGGTCTCGGTTGGATTCGAGTCCAATAAAACCCATCCATATTTCAACCTATTACAAAACTCAAGTAGAGTATCCCAGAAGGACCGAATCGTCGCAAGTGTCCAAACAGCACTGACAATGTGTCAATCGGATTCCTGGTTTAGGCGATACAGGTGTTTTAGTGGAATAGGGGCTGGTTAGGTTTTGGTCTGGTCAGACCTCGTCGAGCCAACCCGAACCAACCAAGATCCACTCTAGCCTAGGCCTAGCCCATTGGGCCATGCGTCTTACTAGTAGGGTGTGTTTGGGTAGCCCTTTTTTTCCAACCTGCCATAGTGGGTCAGCTCCTCCATCTAGACGATGTACAACCAATTCCATTCTCCAGCACACGCAGTCAGTGAAAATAGTTGTGTCCTCTATGTCACACATGGTCCAAGTACACCAGTTGACTAGGTCAGCACAGTGCTAGTGAGGTGTCGTCGGTCTCTAGCACTGATTCCATAGTGGATGCGTCCTTCGTCGCTTTCCCAGGCATCCCGAATGTGGGACGCCACTTTTATGTGGTGCTGGTCGGTGCCGTACCTCCAAGCCACTGGGCATGGCTCTCTACCGCCAAGGCACGCCACCTCACTCAGCCCGAGGTGGCCATCGTGGACCACCTCTAGCCACTGACAGTTTCTTTTTTGCGCCACTAGAGATTCTTTGGTGGTTCATTTCTCTATTTGTCTTCACCTATAAGATCATAAGGCTTCCACCTTCACTGCAATGGCCTTGAACTTTCCTTGCTAGAATTTTGAGAGTTCATCCATGAATAATGCACATGTAGAAGGGATCGGGGCATGTTCTTGTCAGCTCATGCCCTCCACATTAGATGTCTAAAAATATGGTGAGGTTTTGGGATTGTAGTTCAATCAATACAAGTGATAATTTAATCCCAGATATTGTAATTTAAAAAGAAGTCACCCTCCTGCAAGAATGCACGTTCTGTGGATCAACCTATTCATGGGTTAATCCATGTTCATCATTTTCATAAATGAATGGGGAAACATTATATAGTTCAAACCCCTACCTTGTATCACATTCATGGCCATAGCATTCTGTCCTCGAGGGTTCAAGAGGTTGATGACGTTTGTCACTTCCCGGCTTCGTTCTCTAAATAATGTCTATGTCGATGATGTTCAACTAGTGTTCTTCATTAATCAATAAGGAGGAAATATTGCAGAGTTTTTTCAGGTAATTTCCAATGATTTAATTCCCAACACACCAATGCGTTTTCTAATTAAAAAAAGGGAAGATATTGCAGCATTTCTATTATGTTTTGACATTGTCTCATTACGCTATTTTATTCATGAACCAGCAGAGCTGTTACACTACAACTTAACAATCCATTAAGGGGATTCCTTTAATGTTCCTCATTGCCACACTGTAGTGCCACCATCCACCAATAAATGGTTAAGTAAAAAAATAAAATAACTTTCTAAATTTATTTTATTATTTTAAGAAAATTACGGAAAATAAAATTTTGTCCGACCCTTTCCGGTTGATGATAAATCTTTTCTATGTGAATCTTGAAGTTCCAAGTTCAACGCTTCCCTCATATTTCATACTTGAGTACCTGTTCAAATGTTAGAAAAACCCACTCGCACGTTTACTGAATGTACTTTAAAATAAGTTCAAAATTACATTCCAGGAAACTCGAGCCTCAAAATGATGTGTCGTTAAAGCTCGTGGTCTCGAAATAATCCCATATAATTTAAAAATAAATAAATCGAAATTCCAAGACATTAAAATCTATTGTTTCTTTCATATGATTTCATGGACATTATATTCTATCTTCATTGTTTTGACCACATGAAACATGTTTCTAGAGGAATTGGTATTTATAAAACAACTTATTGAGTCATTTTGAGAAAACTCCATGTTAGAGGGACATTCTATCCATCAGTACACATAAAAAATAATTCAATGGACATTTTCCCAATATTTTACATAAATATAAGGTATTTTATTATTATTTCGATTGTTACACACATGTTTTAGTGTTTTAAAACACTAAAAATTTGTTTCTTGGAATCCAAATAAAACAGTAACTCGATTTGATGTGTCATATGATCATGAATTTCAAATCTCAATATATGATAATTGTGTTTTTATTTCATGTCTATCCAAGAAAATTATTGGTTTTGAACCCATGAAACATGTTTTCTAATATGTCGGTCTCTTTTATATTTTTTTGAGACATTATGAGAAAACAATACATCGGATGGATGTGTTTTCTAAACATACACATCACAAATAATCTATTTTGGATTTCCCTATGTTTTAATGTCTATATGTGGTCATTTACTATGTTTTTTACCATTACATGTATGGTTTAGTCTTTTAAAACAACAAGAACATGTTTACATGCACCCCATGAAAAGTTTAACTCAGATTAATCTTTAATTAGTTCCTAAATTTTATAAATAATTATATGGTTTTTGACCTTTAATTTTATATCCATATGAAGCTATTTCCTGGGTTTTCACTCCTAGGACAATGTTTCGAAAGATTTTGATATCTTTTCAAACGTCTTATTTAATATTTATGAGGACACAACATGTTAGATAGATGTTTTATATGTGTGTACATATCAAAAATAATTAAATAGTGATTTTCACACTATTTCATGTCAATATGTGGTTATATACTATGGTTTGACCATTATAAGCATGTTTTAGTGTTTTAAAACTCAAAAACATGTTTATAGTAATCTCATAAAAAGAAAAACTAAAATTGATGTGTCATTATTTTTTACATTTCTCAAATAAATCTAAGATCATTGTACTATGATTTCATGGACATCTCATGCCATTTTTTGGGTTTTACCCCCTAACAAACAATTTTCATGAAATTTTTATTTTTTATAATAGCTTGTTGATTCATTTTGAGGTCACATCATGTTGGATGTATGTGTTTTCCATGTATATATGTCAAAAGAAGTGTTTTACTACTTTAATAACCTTTTGTGTTTCAAAATAATCCAAATGTCTTTACAGACATCTAGTTAAAAACGTAACTCAAATTTAAATTTATATATTTCCAATATGTCATAAATTAATCTACAGTTATTTTATTATGATTTCATGTCTGTATGATGATGTTTTCTTAGTTTTTGACACCATGATGCACGTTTTTAAGGACTTTGATATCATTCAAATCTACTTATTGAGTCATTCTATACACACCACAATCCAGATAGAGTTTTTTATAATGCATACACATCCAAAATAATAGAATGGTGGTTTCTCATTATTTCAGGTCAACATAAGGTTTTTTCCATGGTTTTTACCATTAGACACACATTTTTGTGTTTTAATAAACTAAAAATTCTTTTTTGGGCATCCTTAACAAACTGTAACTCAAATTGACATGCCTTTAGTTCCATGATTTTGATAAATATTCTAAAGTTTTTATATATGATTTAATAGACATATAATAATATTTTATTAGTTTAGACCCCATGACTGCCATTTTAAAAACATTAGTGTATTTTAAAACTACTTATTGAGTCCTTATGAGCACACTTCACATCAATCTGATGTGTCTTCTATGAATACAAATATAAAATAATTCATAAATGGTTCTCCCATGATTTTGTGTCACTCTGAGTTCAAACCTATGGTTTTAACTATTACATACAAGTTTTTGTTTTTTAAAACTCTAAAAATGTGTTTCAGGGAATATTGGAAAGTCATAACTCAGATTGATATGTTTTTAATTCCTAAAATTCACAACTTAATATATGTACATTTACCAATGATTTCATTTCCATACGAAATTTTTTCCATGGTTTTGACCACCTGATAATCATTTTTAAACACTAGTGCCTTTTTAAATTTATTGTTGATTCATTTTGAGCACACCGCATGTTAGATGGATGTGTTTTCTATGTGTACATTTGTAAAGATCTTAGATATGTGTCATTAAAATCTCTTAATAATATCCATTTAAATTCTATCCATACCATTCCCAATTTTTTTAGAGTTCAAGGGTGTGAAATGGATTTAGGGGTATCAAAATGTAAAATAATCTACAAATAAAACACTTGAGACTTTATAAGTATATTAATAACTTTTCTACTTCTGTATTAATTAGTTTTCATGGAATAATGAATTAATAATAAATTTTGATTGTTTTAAAACACATATTACATCTATGATAGGGTCATATGACTATAATATTTCGAATTAATGGGAATGATCATTCTCTTACATTCCAAATACCCAAGAATATTTCTGTTGACTCAAACATCATCAACCATAAGAACACCAAACCCATAAAATGGAATGATAAACTTTAATTCCTTCAAGTACCATATATCTAATTTATTTATATTTACATTCCTTTTTTATCTTCATATTTATGAATAATTCATTAAAACATTAATAGAAAATATAGTTTTTTTATACAATAGAATACATACCCAAAGTGGTAACTCGCTAATATCCCCATGATGAAGGGGTGACCAGCTACTCCATTTTTAGAGGTTCATCAGATGGTGGGATACCAAAAATTTTGGTAAACTAATAAATTTCTAGAAGACTCCGGTGGAGTCGAATCAATCAGATCCACTTAATTTTAATATCTTGGTGGTGTTATCCGAGATATTGAATGGATATGGTAAAAAATTACTAGAATTCTAATAATTCAAATCGTTTCGAACATATTATGTTTAAAAAATATTAAAAAACTAAAAATATACAAGAACTAATAAAATAGAACAATTCACATATGTAGAAAACACATATAAATGAAAAAAATTAGTAAAGATTCATTACCGATATTTATATTAAATTATCTTCATCTTCATTGTCAGAATTATTATAAACCACTACTATTATGAGTGATTCATTTTCACTCTCCCTTGTAAATTCTATTGTTTCAATATTATCTGGAATAAACAACTCAATGTTTCGTGGTTTATGAGATTCACTATCACAAAGTACAAATTTATCATCATTTCACATATCATAAAAGTGTCCCTATTTAATGGTTAAAAAACACTTTAACCATTATGAATTTCATCGTCTACATAATAAACTATGCTCCATTATAAATCCAAGATAAATAGATCATGCTCCACACACTCATTTTTGTGGATCAGTAAAGATAAGTTAATAGAAGTTAAATGTATTGAATCATTCACTATAAACTATCAATGATGCCAAACTTTCATCTAAATACGACCACTAAAAATGACCATTAGTGTTTAATTTTATTATATCAATAATATTTTCAGAGTATCTCACCAATTCATATATAAATACAACATTATTTTGAGTTGTCGTGTCTTCTTCATGAAAAAAAGCATAAATCGTGAAGCCATTAATATTGTAGGTATCAAATCTCATTTCCTTACTTATAGTACATCAAGCTAAAAACATTAAATCATTTGATATTTTAGATTTATTATAAATATTTATTATCTAGATAATAAGATGTAATGTATTATTTTTAACATAAAAAATAACTACATGATAATACTATGAATATTTTTATATACTTACATATTTGGTGAACCATTCAAAAACCTCCCTATTAATGAAATTTGTTAATTCCATCTCATTTTTATATTTACCCCTTATTTTAATATTTTTCAAAAATATTTAAAATTTAATAAATTGAAGTAAAATAATAATGTTGGGTATAATATATCAATTCTATTATTGTAACTCCAATTTAGTCCATGAAAAATTTGACCCCATTCCAAATGGTCATCCAATAGAAGGAAATACTGATGAATGGTATTCATTTATTAAATTAGAGGATTTTACTGCAATATTTCATACATGATTGAATCTATTATCAATCACATTAAAATAACTATAATATATAGTCTAGCATTATTCAGTTATGTAGTCTTCAGCAATAAGGCCTTCTAGTTGAGCATTATCCCTCATATATGTTTTTGAATGACATAAGTAACTCATGAAAAAATTAGTTAAAAATTAATAAATTTCTCAATGATTTAATAAAATTGAATTAATTAATTAAAATAAATGTAATATTAACGTACATCTCAATTGGATACATTCATCAACAATGTGCTAGTACACCAAGTTTAGCTTCATTAACCAAATGAACCATCATATTAATTTTTACTATTATAAATTAAGGTGGAAATATAAACTCCACATTAAAATTTGTCAAATTACTTTTTATTTTAATTTTATCAATCTCAGTTGGATTTAGAGTTTTTCTAAAATGATATCTAAATAATTTTCACCACTCAACATAAACTAGGGTTACATTTTAAGGAGATGTATTATGTAATCACAATGGAAACTACTACTCCATCAGAATATGGGTGTCATGAGTTTTAAATCAAAGAAAAATTAAATTATTTAAATCAATACACCTTGAAACGTTGCTTGAATATCAATAAATTTACTTAGCATTTGTGACTATTTGATGTAATAGATATTTTAAAATATTTTTCATTGTAAAAGTAAATGAATCTTACTATCAATTATCATTTTCTCAAAAACATGTATTTTATTCTTTGATTCCAAATCCTCATGATATTTAAGGTGATCAATCAATTTACCCTAATGATTAAGCAATGTAAAAATTACATTGTCACAAAAGTTCATCCCAATATGCATTATTTCATGATAATGACGTATAGAATTAAACTCTTGATAAGGAAACATGAAGAACGTATTCATTTTCATAAAAAAAATCCACCTTTAGATATGGTGACTGGTACCCTTTTCCCCTTCTTTATACTAACTATATTTTATGAATTCTACCATGAAATTCATTAATTATCCTAATATTTTTTAACCCAATATCATATTCAATTTCTTTCTCAATGAAATTCTACATTGAATTGAGTCTTGTTTGTAAAATCCCTGCACATTATTTCACACTTAAACAAAATTTATGACATAAAATATTCACTTGATACAACATATAATATTTACAAGTCTACTATCTTTGGGTACTGGGAATATTACATAACAACTTAAAATATGAAATACACATCATTTTTGAAAACTTCTTTTACATGACCACACACATTCCTTTGTACTTAGCATTGCATGGGATAACCTGAGTACATGCATAAGAAAAGGGTTATCTATAAATCCCAACAAGGGAGTAAACATGGAATTACATGAAGAATATAGTACATTTTAGGAAATGTAAATATCAATGGATCATAATTTAAACATGAACATAAAGGCATAATATGATTATCATAAGATGGAAATGTGGCAGTAACATTTAACATGATATTTGCATGATCCAAGGATGTTTGTATATAGAGCATGCATAAACTATCATTAAACATGAATTATAAATAGTAAAACCTCATTTCACTTGACGTATCATCATAATAATCATTACCCAATGCATTTGAGACCTATCCAGGTGCACCTTTCGTAATCATTTCATTTCATGCATAAGTGTGCCACATGGATCATATAACATAGATTCATTAAACAACATTATTTATTACACTATAAATGAATGTGTAATTAATACATGAAACTATATAATCAATAATTAAATGTGCATAAATTAGAATACTTATTATAGGTAAATGGGCATGGTATTCACTACACAATCACTTTGTCTTGGAAAATAGCGGTGCAATTTCGACAACATAACGGTGTGAAATAAGAATTCATAAAAATTCCTGATGAGTTAAAAATGGGTACCTCATAATATGTTAATGAAATTTAAATTATGGGGGTCATATATCTACAATTTTTTTACATATTTAACGGAATTTAGAATCGCAAAACAAAATAATTTCTTCAATGTAAATGAGAAAATAGAAATTTCTTACGGAATTTCAACATGGTGACAGATATACAAGAGGGGAATTAATTAGAGATAAAGAGTAATATCATCATTAAAACAAAAGGAGGGAAGTATGTGTGGGTTATAAATCATACTCCAATATTTATAATTGAAAAAATTGTATTACAACATAATGAAATTTTGACAAAAACGAGATAGGAAGAAATCCCTTAAGAAATTTCGGCCTGGTAATGGGTGTACAATAGAAAAATTAATGAGAGAGAAATGGGATACTAATCATTAAAAAATAAGTAGGGGAGTATAGTGGTGAAAATTCATAACCCATAATTTTCAATTAAAAATAAACTGGTATAACAACCTAATTAAATTTGGACAAAAAATGACAACAGAAGAAATCCCTTACATGGATGTGTGATCCAAAAGGATTTGGAGAGGCTTGAGAGAGCCATATTGGGAGTTTGGGGAACCATAAGAAGATTATAGAGAGAGGATGGAAGAGGTTTGTTGTGCTAAAATGGTTTTTAGTGAAGAGGAAGTGGGAGTTCGAGTCGGTTTATATAGGAAAAAAGAGTGAATTCTTTATTTTCACAGGTTTTGGACACTACATATTAATCTAATCAAAACCACAAAACATAACATGGTTTATGCCCATGGTTTTTTCCAAATGAGAGTGGAAAAAATTATTATATAAGGAAAATGTCCTATATTATTAAAATATTAGGCTTTCTTATGTGAAGTTCAGTCACACTCTGAAGGAAATCATTTTAAAGGAAAAATGATTTATAAGTCTTGGATGGTCCACTAAAACACCATAAATTTAATCAAAAAAATCTAAAATAACATTATATTAATTGTAAAACATATATTGGCCAAAATTGTTTCTTATATTAATTTATTACATCACTATTGGGTCATTTTGAAGTCATAAAACACATTATATATTTATACATTATTTAATTTTTACCCAAAAAATTGGCTGCCTCATAAAATTATGAAAATTTCATTATTGGATAACATCAAAGTCCTTATTCCAAAAATAATACTAATTTCATTGAAATAATTTTCTAAATATTTGAATTTTTTACTTTCAATGTAATTACTAACATTTATCGATAAATAATGGGTTTTGACAAAAACAGCTCTCAATAATTAATAAAAATTACAATTTTATTCATAAAAATTATACGATTATTTATTTTTAATAAAAATTAATTTAGTAATAATATTTTATTAAATATTTATTTAATTCAAAAATCCATTAATTCATCAAAATAGATTTCTTAATTATAAATTAACTAGAAATATTATTTGGGATTTAAAAACTATTTACAAAGTAATAATAATAATAATTAATGTATATTATTTATTGGATACCAAAAAAATCCACATAATCATAGTCCTAGGGTCTTGTTACATAACCCCTTATAACACAAACATAATACATAAGGGTGAGGTGTACGATGGTGACCGACTTGTGGGGTGGCTCAGATAACATCCCTTGGGTGGTAATCTCTATCAACTTCTACTTCTCCAGTATGCGGTTCTGGTCAAGATTAATGTGTTGATGATCATCATTGGATTGGTCAAGAGAGAAGCCTAGTGATTCCACTTCCTTTGTGAGCTCCATCAAATGGGCTTTGCACAGAGCAATTGTACTATATGAGGCCATCTCTTCCTTTTTCTGAGTAAATTGGATTTGTTAAAGCCCTATAATTATACTAATAATGTGATCATTATTCAATGGTTATATTAAAAATAGTAACGATTCATTACGTTATTTAGAAATCCAAAAACATAAAACCAAGGAAGTAAATACTTTATATAAATATTTTAAATAATAAAACGTTTAATTATATCAAGATGAATCTTAATTAATAAAATTTTGGGTCATTAAAATCTTCCCCCGTTAAGAAATTTTTCCATCGACATTTCCTATTCCCACACTAAAACAGATGTGGGTATCTTTGCTTCATCACTTCCTCTGATTCCCATGTTTCCTCTTCAAACATTTGGTTTCACCACAACACCATGACGAGGGGCATTTTCTTATTTCTGAGAACTTTTTCCTATGGTCTAGGATCTTCACTTGCTTCCCTTCATTGGAAAGGTCATTCACCAGTGGTACCACCTCTAGATTGATTATACATGATGGGTCAGTTATGTACTTACTCAATAGTGATACATGGAATACGTCATGTATTTTAGATAGGTTCAGTGGGAGCGCTAGTCGATAGGCCACTGCTCCAATGTGATAAAGGATCTCAAAAGGGCCGATGTACCTTAGAATAATCTTTCCCTTCTTCTAAAATCACATTACTCCTTTCCAAGGTGATATGCAGAGGAAAACCATATCTTCGACATCAAACTCTAGGTCTCATCGATGATTATCAACATATCTCTTTTTTTGACTCTAAGTATCTTTAATGTGCTTCTAAATGGTCTTATCCTTTTCCACCAATTCTTCAACCATTGTTGTACCTAGGAGTTTTCCCTCACCAAAATTATCCCAACATGTCAGTGTTTTAAACCTCTTCCCATGCAGTCCTTCATAAAGATCCATTTGGATGCTAGAGTGGAAACTGTTATTATAAGATAACTCAACCACATGAAGATTTTGATCCCATCCTCCTTTTAAGTCCATTGAGTATACTCTCAAAAGTTCCTCTAGTGTTTGTATAGTCTTCTCATATTGGCCATCAATTTTAGGATGACAAGTCATACTGATTTTTAGCTCAGTATTCAAAGCAAGTTAAAGACTGTTCTAGAATATAGATGTGAATCATGGATCTCTATCCGATAAAATAGATAGTTGTACTCAATGCAGCCTTACCACATCTCTAATGTATATCTGTGCCAGTTTATACAATGAGAAATCCTCTCGAGTTGAAATGATGTCTGTAGTCTTTAAAAGATGATCTATAATAACCTAGATAGTGTTGTTTCCTTTGTATGTCTTCAGAACCCCAGTGACAATGTCCATGGTTATGTTTTCCCATTTAAATATTGGTATGGGAAATGGTTACATCATCACCTTAGACTTTTTCCTCTCAACATTTACTTACTGACATACCAGGAACATTGATGTATACTCTGTAATATTCTTCTTCATTTTATCCCACCAATAATTATCTTAGAGATATCTATACATATTTGATTTTCCTGGGTGACTGGGGAAATTTGAACTATGTGCATCATCCAAAAGTTCTTTCATTAACTCCAAATTTGATGGAACACATAGTATTGAACCAAATCTCATATTTCCTTCTTCATTAACATTTAACTCTGAGGATTTCCTTTTTCTGATAGTTCCCACATTATTATGAATTCCCATATCATCTTTTTGAGCACCCTTTAACCTTTACAAAAGAGATGTGTGAGCAATAATTTTTGAAAGGATTTCTGATGTTACCTTCTTTATGATTATCATGTCCATATTCATCAAATCTAAGAATATTGGATCCTTTTCAATTCTCATCAATGATAGAATCACTGGGTGCTTTCAACTTAGAACACCTTCCACCTTATTTGCTTTCCAATGTTGGTAATGGATTCAGAAGTCATAGTTTGTTATCATATTTAACCATATTTGTTGGCACATATTCAAATATTTTTGTGTTAATATATACTTGAGGTTTTTGTGATCTTTATATATTTCACACTTCTCTCAAAATAGTTAATGCTTCCAAACATTCAAAGAGATGATTAATGTAGCCAACTCCAGACCATGTGTAGGATAGTTTTTCTCAAGAACATTCAATTTCCTTGAAGCACAGGAAATGACTTTATCATTTCTCATTAACACATAACCCATGACCTTATTCTACGAATCACTAAATACCACAAGAGGTTCTCCACTTTTAGATACTGTGAGAAGAGGTGCAGTGATAAGCCTCTTTTCCAACTCCTTGAATATATCTTCACATTCATCACTCAAAGAAAACATTAATCCCTTCCGAGTTAGCTTTGTAAGAGGGTTTGAAAATAGTGATAAATTTCTCAAAAATTGGTGATAATTTCTTGCTAAACTTTGGATGCTACGAATATTCATTATCAATGTCGGCCACATCCATTCCTCAATTACAGCTGTTTTGGAAGGATACACTGATATACTATTTCGTGAGATGATGAGACCCATGAATGAGACATCCTTCAACCAAAACTCACACTTTCTATACATTTAATAGAGATTATCCTTTCTCAAGGTCTCTAGTATAGTTCTTAGATGCTCCTCATGATCCTCCTTTGTTTTGGAGTATATTATAATATCATATATAAATACTACCAAAAATTTGTTGAAGTAATATCTAATGAATCTATTAATCAATTCCATAAAGATTGTTGGAGAATTATTGAGTCTGAAAGGCATTACATTGAATTCATGGAGCCCGTATTTGGATTGCATATCAGTCTTGGGGATATCCTCCTTATTCAACCTTACTTCGTAATACCCCGACCGCAAATCCACCTTGGAGAAGTATTGTGCCCCACTTATATGACAACCCTACTCAATATTACATACTTAAACAAGATTTATTACATAAAACATTCACTTGATACAAAATATAAGATCAAGAGGTCTAGTGTCTTTGGGGATTAAGAACATTACATAACAACTTAAATCATAGAACACATCATATTATTGAAAACTTCCTTTACATGACCTCTACATTCCCTCATACGTAGAATTGCATGGGATAACCTGAGGACATTCATAAGAAAAGGGTTAGCTATAAATCCCAGTAAGGGAGTAAACAAGGAATAACAAGAATATTACAATACATGTTTGGAAATAGGCATATCAATGGAGCACAAGATAAACATGAACATAATGGAATGATAAATCATTATAATGTTAACATGGAAATGTGGCAACAACACTTAACATGGAATTAGCATGAGACAAGGCTTATTGCACATGGAGCATTAGTAAACCCCCATTGCACATGAATAACGAGTAAACCCTCTTTACAATTGAATTATAATGAGTCAACAGTCATTGCACCCGACGTATAATGATAATATACTTTACCCAATGCATTGGATCACTATCAGGGCACACCCATCTTAAGCATTTCATTTTAGGCATAAGTGTGCCACATGGATTATACAACATGGACTCATTAACATCATAATTCATTCGAGAAATAAGAGATGTGAAATACATAAATTTAAGTCCTCAATGAACAAGTACATCTGCATAAATGGTAATACCCTTGATATAGGAGTGGGTATGGTATTCACTACAAAATGATTTTTCCATGGATATTATGGTGTAATTTCGGCAGCATAACAACTTCAAAGAGAAAATCATAAAAATGGTTAATGAGAGTGAAAGGGGTATATCATCATTTATAAATAAAATGGACAGTATGGGGATCATTGTACATAATATACCAACATATTGAATGTAATTTAGATTCATAATATAAAATAATTTCTTGAATGTAAATGTGGAGAGAGAAATTCCTTAGAGAATTTTGGCATGGTATTGGGTGTAAATGGGAAGCATTAATTAGAGAGAAATGGGTCTATCATCATTAAAACAAAAATAGGGAAGTATTAGGGAGGTTTAAAATCATACCCCAACATTTATAATTTAAAATAAATGGGCATAACAATATTAAGAAACTTGGATAAAAAGAGAAAGGTAGGAATCCCTTACAAAAAATCGGCATAGTAACGGCATAGGAAAGGGTCAAAAAGAGGTAAGAAAATTAATTCCACATTAAACTAACATCACATGGACATTAATATGAAACATGGATAAAAATAGAAATGTTGGAATCCCTTACAAAAAATCGGCATAGTAACGACATAGGAAAGGGTCAAAATGAGGTAAGAAAATTAATTCCACATTAAACTAACATCACATGGACATTAATATAATTATTATAAAATAATTAAATTATAACCATCCTAATTTAAAATAACTACTTTCAAATAATATGCTTGAATTTGAAAGAAGATGAATGTGAGGATCCCTTACTTGGATGTGTGATCCCAAAATCTTGGTAGAGGCCTGAGAGAGGCTTCGTGGGAGCTTGGGAAACCTTGGGAGCATTCTATAGAGGGGAGGGAAGGGGTTGGTCTAAATCCAAAGTATTTTAGAGAATATGAAGTTGGAGCTTGGGTGGGTTATAGGAAAGGAGAGGGAAATATTTATTTTTTAGGTTTGCGACACCTCACATTAAACTAATCAAAACCACAAACCAGCCCATAGTTTTTTCCCATGATTTTTTACAAAGAGGAGTGGAAAACAATATTTTATAAGGAAAATTTCCTAACTTCTTAAAATAATAGGGTTTATTATGTGGATGTGAGTCACACTTTTAAGGAAAACTATTTAAAAAAATGTTAAATAAGTCCTGAAGGGTCCACTAAATCATTGTAAAATAAATAAAACAAATCCAAAATCACAATATTTTAATTGTAAAAAATATATTGGCTGAACATAATGGTTATAGTATTTTATTTCATCACTATTGTGACATTATGATGTCATAAAACACATTATATATTTAAATAGTATTTAATTTTTACCCAAAAATTTGATTGTCTCAGAAAATTATGGAAAATTCACCGTTGGATAATTTTGATGTCTTGATTCCGAAATTAATATTCATTTTATATAAATAATTTTTGAAATATGTGAATTTTTACTTTTTAAATAAAAACCAACATTTATCGAAAATTCATGGGTTTTGATAAAAAGAGATTTCAAACCTTAATAAAAATTAAAATTGCATTAATAAAATTATACGATATTTTATATTTAATAAAAATTAATTTAATAATAATATTAGTATTTTATTAAAATATTATTTTATTCAAAAATTCATTATTTCTACAAAATAGATTTCTTAGATGAATATTAACTAAGAATAAAATTTGTGTATTAAAACCTTTTTACAAAGTAACAATAAAAAATATTGTATATTCTTTATAAAAAATAATGTACATAGTCTTAGTGCTTGGGTCTCATTACATAACTAATTATAACACCCGCATAAGACCAAAGGGTAAGGTGTGCGATGGTGATAGACTCTTGGGGTGGCTCGGATAACATCCCTCGTGTGGAAATCTCTATGAAATTCCACTTCTCCAATAGTCAGTTCTGCTCAAGCTTAACGTGTTCAAGATTAGCTTGGGCTTGGTCAAGAGTAAAGCCCAATGACACCACCTCCATTTTGAGCTCCAATAAATGGGCTTTGTAAGGGGAATTTCTACTAGAATAGGCCATCGCTTCATTTTTCTGAGTAAATTGTATTTGATAGTGCCCTATATTTATACAAATCTTCTGATCACTATTCAATCTATATTAGTAACAGTCATAATTCATAACGGTATTTTAAAATCCAAAAACATAAAACCAATGATGTTAACATTTTATATAACCATAATAATAGATTTAATTAGATTAAAATGAATTTTCATTAATGAATGTATGGGTCATTACAATCTTCCCCCATTAAGAAATTTCACCCTGGAAATTTCCTTTTCCCACACTAAAACAAATTTGGGTAACTCGTCTTTATCACTTCTTTTGATTCCCACGTCGCTTCTTCAAACTTGTGGTTTTCCACAACCCCCTGATGAGGGGCACTATCTTCTTTCGTAGAAATTTTTCTCTATTATCTAAGATCTTCACTAGTTTCTCCCCGTAAGAAAGATAATCCTCTAACTGTTCTACCTATGAATAGAGTAAATGTTAAGGGTCTGGTATGTACTTATTTAAGAGGTTTACATGAAATAAATCATGTAGATTGGCCATGGTACGTGTAAGTGCAAGTCAATAGGCCACAGCCCCGACACAATCATAAATATCGAAGGGTCAATGTACCTAGGAATTAAATTACATTTCTTTGCAAACCTCATGACCTTCTTCCATGGATATATGCGTAGAAATACCATGTCTCTAGATTTAAACTCAAGATCTTGTCAACGGTTATCCACATAACTCTTTTGTTGACTTTGGGCTGCCTTGATATGTTGCTGAATGGTTTTCACCTTCACAACCATTTTTTTCCATTTCAGGTCCTAGAAGCATAAACTCACCGACAACATTCCAACATGCTGGTGTTTTTTTACCTCTTCTCATACTGGGCTTCATAAGTTGTCATTACGTTGCTCGAGTGGAAACTGTTATAATAGGAGAATTCAACCAGTGGAATATATTGACCCCATCATTCTTTAAAGACCATTGAACATGTTCCTAACATATCTTCCATTGTCTAAATTTTTTGTTCAGATTGGCCATCAGTTTGAGGATGATAGGCTGTAATGAAGTTCAGTTCAGTATCCAGAGCATGTGGAAGACTCCAATAAAATGTCGGGGTGAATCATGGATCTCGGTAGAATGAAAAATATAGTGGTACTCCATGAATCCTTACCACTTCCATAATATATATCCCTGCTATTTGATCCAATGATGAATCCTCCCAAATTTCAATAAAGTGTGAAAACATTGTAAGAAAATCCACAAGAACCTAGATTGCATTTTTCTTTTGGTTTTCTTCGTATGTCTAGTGAAAATTTCCATAGTGATGTTCCCCCATTTCCATTCTGTTATGGGAAATGGCTGCATCATCCCCTTAGACTTCTTCCCCTCTACCTTCACATGATAACACACTAGGAACTTTGATGTATACATACCAATATCCTAATCAAATTATCCCACCAATAATGTTCTCTAATATCTCAATACATCTTTGTGTTTCCTGGGTTAATAGAGAAATTTGAACTATGTGGATCATCAAAATGTTCCTTCTTCATCTCTGAACTTGATGGAACACATATACTTTTCCCAAATCTCACAATTCCTTTTTTATTAACTTTAAACTCAGAGGATTTCCATTTTATAATAGCTTCCACATTCTTCTGCATTCCCACATCAACCTTTTTAGCATCCTTCAACCTTTCTGAAAGAGATAGTTGAGCAAACATTTGTGAATGGATGGATGATGTTCCCTTTTTATGATTCTAATGTCCATCTTCATCAAATCTATGAATATTTTATCTTTTTCAATTATCATCAATGATAGAATCATTGGTTCCTCTCTACTTAGAGCGTATGACACAATGTTCTCTATCCCAGGGTGGTAATGGATTGAGCAGACATAGACATTTATTAGCTCTAACCATATTCGTTGGCGCATGTTTAACTCTTTTTTTTGTGAATATATACTTGAGGATTTTGTGGTGAATATATATTTCACACTTCTCCCAAAAGAGATAATGCTGCCAAAATTTTAAAGTGAAGATCACCAAAACCAACTCTAAATCTTGTGCTGGATAATTCTTCTCCTGAACTTTCAATAACCTTGAATCATAGGCAATGAATTTGTTATTCATCATCAACACACAACCCAATCCCTTCTTTAAATAATCACTAAATACCACAAAAATTTCTCCACTTGTGGGTAAAGTGAGAACGAGTGCATTGATACGCATCCTTTTCAACTCCATGAGGATTTATTTGCATTCATCACTCTAATAAAACATTACTCACTTCTATGTTAGCTTGGTAAGAAGGTTGGACAATCGTGATCAATTTCTCACTAATCGTCAATAATGTCTAGCTAACCGCAAGAACCTATAGATATCTGTTACCGATATTGGCCTCGTACATCCCTCTATTGTAGTTGTCTTGGAGGGATCCATAGATATACCATTGCCTATGATGACATGGCCCAAGAATGATACATTCGTTAACCAAAACGCACACTTAATATACTTTTCATATAGCTTCTCCTTTCACATGGTCTCTAGTATAGTTCTTAGATACTCCTCATCCTCCTCCTTGGTTTTGGAGTATATGAGAATATCATCTATAAAGACTTCCAAGATTATGTTGAGGTAATCTCTAAAGAATCCATTTATCATTTCCATGAAGATTACTGGAGCATTAGTGAATCTGAAAGGCATTACTATGAATTCATAGTACTCGTAACTTTAATGAAAGGAAGTCTTGGGGATATCTTCCTTCTTCACCCATACATGATAATATCCAAATAGAAAATCCACCTTGGAGAAGTATCATGCTCCACACAGCTACATGAACAAGTCATAAATTCATAGGAGAGGATACTTGTTCTTTATCATTATTTTATTAAGCTCTCAATAATCGATGAAAAGGCACATTGACGCATCCTTCTTCTTGATGAAGTGGACTGGTACACCCTATGGTGAAGCACTGGGGCGTATAAACCCTTTATCCAGATTCTCCTATCATTTTTTCTTCAGATTCTCAACATCCACAATATGAATTCTTTACAGAGTCTTCGGTATTGGTAATTCCCTAGGTATAAGGTCAATCGAGAATTCAAAATCTCTTCTAGGAGGAAGACCAGACAATTCCTTAGGAAACACTTCAGCAAATTCCCTCACAATAGGCATGCCTTCAAGGATGGTTTCCTCCTTAGACCCAATCATATGAGTAAGATACACGTGCTCATAGGGCAGTAATATCCATGGAAGAGATGATGTAGCTAAAGAAGATTCATCTCCCTCCTTGCACTTGTACAAAATTGGGGGTTGATTCTCCACATGGAGAGTGATTTTTCTCTCAGGGAAATTTATGTTGGATTTATATAAGGAAATCCAATCCAGGCCATTAATTGCATCAAATTCCACAAGAGGGATTATGAAGAGGTTCTCTGAGAGTTCAGTCCACCGATTAAGACAGTGGAGGAGTTATATTCCTTAGATGAAATGATTTCTCCATTTTATGTACTCCCCGACATCTTAAATTCTATGATTTGTGGTGGTGTTGGGATTATTCTACTAAACATTTACGATATAAAAGAATGCATCGAACAGTGGAAGATAACCCTACCTTTCAATTTTTTTATTATGGTTCTACTATATCCAATATATTCATAGGGATGAATATCATAATGTATAATGACATAAAGGGGAATCCAAAGACAAAAATGGATGACATAGAAATTACTTTTATTTACATAACTTATGAATCTATATAATTCAATCTATATTATATATGATCTACATTATAACATATATTCTTAGTGGAATTTTTCTTATTCCATTAATAATAGTTCATACTAAGATTGTGAATTTACCAATGTATATCCCTCGGGAGTGTCGCAACCAAGAGTGCATCAAGGCCTCTTGTTGTGTACCAGGATACACCTGGTCAAACTTGAAACTCCTTGTTGGGGTTTTCACCCCTAGGTACATATGTTCCAGAGCCACCTCTCCCTGTTTGTATCCAGAAAGGGATGTATTTTCTTGAAAACCCACATACTCAATACTCACCAAAACATAGTGATTTTTTATTATACTTATTCTTATCCCTATGTCTTTCACTAGGGCTTTCTAATCCAAATCCCAAAAAACAACTAAACCAATCCTTTAATGCTAACTATGACAACTCTGCTCTTTATTACATACATAAACATGATTTATTTCATAAAACCTTCACTTGATGCAACATAGAAGATCGAGAGGTCTAGTTTCTATACGGATTATGAACATTACATGAAAACATAAAGCATAGAACACAACATCTTATTGAAAACATCCTTTACATGACCACTACATTCCCTCATACTTAGCATTGCATGGGATAACCTAAGGACATGCATATGTAAAGGGTGAGATATAAAGCTCAGTAAGGGAGTACACAAGGAATAATAAGAATATTACAATACATGTTAGGAAATAGTCATATCAATGGAGCACAAGAGAAACATTAACACAATGGCATGATAAATCATGATAATCATAACATGGAAATGTGGCAACAACATTTAACATGGAATTATCTTGATCCAAGTCTCACTTCACATGGAGATGAGTAAACCCCCCCATTATACAGTAAGCAAGAGTAAAACCGAAATACACTTGAATTAGAATGTGTAAACAATCATTTCACATGACGTATCAAGATACTATACGTTACCCAATGCAATGGAGCGCTATCAGGGTGCAACCTTCTTAAACATTTCATTTCATTCATAAGTGTGCCACATGGATCATACAACATGGATTCATTAACATCATAATTCATTACACAAATAAGAGATGTGGAATAAATAAACGTAATTCCTATATCAAAAAGTATATTTCATAAAGGTGAATACCCTTGATAGAGGAGTGGCTATGGTATTCACTACACAATGATTTTGGTATGGAACTTTTTGTGTAATTTCGGCAGCATAATGACGTCAAATAGAAATTCATAAAATGGGTTTATGATGGTGAAAGGGGTCTATCAACATTTATACATTAAATATAAAGTAAGGGGATCATGGTACATAATATACCAACATATTTTATTGAATTTAGATGCTTAATATAAAAGAATTCTGGGAATGTAAATGAGGAGAGATAAATTCCTTGTAGAATTTCAGCATGGTAATGGGTGTTCATGGAAGGAATTAATGATAGATAAAGGAGTATATAATAATTAAAACATAAATAGTGAAGTATGTTGGATGTGATAAATCATATTCCAACATTTATAATTGAAAACAAAAGGGAATATCAATATTAAGAAACATGGAAAAAAGAGAAAATTTGGAATCCCTTATAGAAATTTGGCCTAGTAACGGCTTATTTAAGGGTCAAAATGATGAAGGAAAAGTAATTACTCATTAAAATAACATCACATGGACATTAATATAATGATTATAAAATAATTAAATTATAACCAATGGAAATTAAAAGAACTACTTCCAAATAAGACGCTTGAATTTTGAATGAGAGGAAACTGAGGATCCCTTACTTGGAAGTGTGATCCCAAAAGCTTGGGAGAGGCTTGAGAGAGGCTTCTTGGGAGATTGGGGAACCATGGGAGGATTATTGAGAGGGGATGTCAGGGTTTGGTCTAACTCCAATGTATTTTAGTGAATATGATGTTGGAGCTTGGGTGGGTTTATATAGGAAGGGAGAGGGATTTCACTATTATTTAGGTTTGGGACACCTTACATTAAACTAATAAAAAGAACAAACCATACAATGGTATTTCCCATAGTGTTTTCCAAATGGGATTGGAAAACAACATTTTATAAGGGAAATGGATGGTCTTATTAAAATAAAAGGGTTGCTTATGTGGAGGAGAGTCACACTCTCAAGGAAAACAATTTAAAATGACAAAATGTTTTATATGTCTTGAAGGGTCCACTAAAGATTTACAAAATAAATCAAACAAACCCAAAAACACATTATTTATTTCAGACACATATATTTTACGAAAATAATGTTTATATTATTTTATTATACAACTATTGGTTCATTATGAGGTTATAAAATAGATTATATATTTAAACGCTATTTAATTTTTACCCAAAAATTAGATTGTCTCAGAAAATCATGAAAGATTCACTCTTTGTTAATTTTGAGGTCTTTGATCCATAAATAATATTAATTTTATCTAAATAATTTTCTAAATCTGTGAATTTCTACTTATATTATAAAAACTGACATTTATCGAAAATTCATGGGTTCTGACAAAAAGAGCATTCAACCCTTAATAAAAATTACAATTGCATTCATAAAATTATTAGATAATTTATATTTAATAAAAAGTATTTTAATAATTATAATAGTATTTTATTAAAATATTATATAATTCAAAAATCCATTAATTCATCAAAATAGATTTCTTAGTTGAATATTAACTAAAAATACTTTATGTTCATTAAAAACTATTTACAATGTAACAATAAAAAGAATGTATAATATTTATAAAAGAATAATGTACATAGTCATAGTGTAATGGTATCATTGCATAAATCCTTATAACACCCACATAAGACCGAAGGGTAAGGTGTGCGATGGTGACAGACTCTTGGGGTGGCTCAGATAACATCGCCCAGGTGGTAATCTCTACTATCTTCTACTTGTCTCGTAGTAGATTCTTCTCAAGCTTAACATGTTCAAGATTAGCTTGGGCTTGGTCAAGAGTGAATCCCAATGACGCCACCTATTTTACAAGCTCTGAAAAATGTGGTTCGTATGGGGAAAGTCTACTGGATGAGGAAAACACTTCATTTGTATGGGTAAATTGGACTTGTTAAATCCCTATATTTATACTAATCATGTGATCACTGTTCAACCACTATATTAACAACTGTAACAATTCATAATGATATTTGAAAATATAGAAACATAAAACCAATGAAGTTCAGATTTTATATAACCATAATAAGGCATTTAATTAGATCAAGAGGAATTTTTATTAAATAAAGTTTTCGAACAAGTAGTCAATTCATGGAAGAGAATGCTAGTTCCTTATCTGTACCTTTTTGAACTCATGAAAATCAATGGAAAGGTGCATTTACCCATCCTCCTTTATGACGAAGTGGAATGGTGCACCCCATGGTGGATCACTTGGGCATATAAACCATTTATCCAGATTCTCCTATAGTTGTTTCTTCAACTCCTCAAGCTTCAAAAAATCTATTCTGTAAGGATTCTTGGATATTGGAAATCCCTCATGTATAATATAAATTGAGAATTAAACATATCTTCTAGGAGGAGGACATAGAAATTATTTGAGAAAAACTTCAGTGAATTCCATTAAAACAGGCATATCTTAATGGATGGTTTCTTCCTATAACTCGATCATCTATGAATGATATGAAAGATCATAGGGTAGTAATATCCATGCTTGAGATGATGATGCTAATAAAGATTCAACCTTCTCCTTTCACTTGTATATAATTGGGTGGGGGTCGTTTCAACATATGGAGAGTGATTTCCCTCTTATAGCAATTTATGTTGGATCCATATAAGGAAAGCTAATCAATTCCCAGAATTTCATCAAATACCACCAAAGGGAGTATGATGACGTTCGCTAGGAAGTTCAATCCACAAATTGTGATAGGGGGAGTTATATTCATGGAATGCAATGATTTCTGCATTATCTGTTCTCACACACATCTTTACTTCCATGGAATGCAATGATTTCTGCAACAGTGGGTTTTGTTCAGTAGTTAATATCCAGGTGCTCTTTTCTTATGCAGCTAAATCATTTCCTCGTCCCCTTCATGAAATTTATGGAGTTCTTCTTTCCACATCATTGGAAAATGGGTTGTTGGAGATTCTTAGAACTATTGGATTTATCCATCGGACCTCCAAAATTAGAGTCCACTTTATGCTTCTTATCTCGATGATAACCCTAAGATTCGTTAATCACCATTTCAACATAGAGGGAATATCATAAAATTTATTCATAACTCTAAAAGTCACGTATTTCTAGAGATTTCTATAGTCTAGGTTTTATCCCACCATATAAGCAGTCAACCTTGCAATCAGGGGTAATGTGAAAGCCTGAGGCAAATCGTACAAGACTTCTGATATTTTCCTCATATGCTCTGATGGACTCGTCATCTCTTTTTTTAGGGAAAGAAAGTCCATTTCCATCTTAATTCGGAGGGTGCAAGGAAAATATTTATTAATAATCATTTTCTTGAAATCCTTCCTTTATAATGCCTCGAACTCCTCCTTAGGGTTTGTGTTTTTTTATCAATGTCCACCATTGATATGCTTCACCCTCCATTAAATAAGCATCCATATGATCATTCTATTGTTTGAACATTGAAGTATGGAGAAGATATTTTCAATGGAGTTGATCCATTGTTAGGAAATTGAGGGATTGAATGATACATTAAAAGTAGGAGGCCTTTTTTCTCATGAAGCTCATGATTGAAAATTGTTCACTCTTAGGGGGGTTTGAACGTTCCTTTTGACGCATGTTTCAATTCAAAACATTATTTAACTAAGAGAGTATCCTGACAATGTTTGTTATTCCCACTCCAATCGAATTAAAAATCTCATTTGAACAATCATCACATTGAACTTTGCATCAGTTGTTACCCTGAGTCCTCATATTACCGTCCATTGGCTAGAATAAAATGAAAGTAAGGCATAACCCAAAAAGGGTAATATAAAGAAAAAAATGGATTACATATAAATTACCCTTATTTTCTTAACTTATGAATTTAAAGGAATCAATCTATTTTATCCATTATCTACTTTCCATCATATATTATTAGAGGTATTTTTTATTCCCTTAATAATGGTTCATAATAAGCTTATGAATTTTCCAAAGAATATCCCATGGGAGTGTCATAACTAAGATTGTAGCAAGACCCATTGTCGTGCCCTAGTTCTCATTCGAGTCTATCTCAAAGTAGTGTTTTTGGGTATTAAGCATAGATAAATATGTGTTAGAGCCACCTCTACCTGCTTGTATCTAGATAGGGATATATTTTCTTAATAAACCACTTACTCAATACTCATAAAAAATAAGGGATATTTTTATTATACTTTTTCTAGTCCCTAAGCCTTTTATTAGGGATCTCTAATCCTAATTCCCAAAATTAATAAACCTTTCCTCTCATACCAACTATAACAACCCGGCTCTTTATTTCATAGTTAAAAATAATTTATTATGTAAAATATTCACTTGATAAAACATAGAAGATCGATAGGTCTAGTTTATTTGGGGATTAGGAACATGAAATTACGACATAAAATATGAAATACACATCTTTATTGAAAACTTCTTCGACATGACCACCCACATTACTCGTACTTAGCATTGCATTGGATAACCTGAGGACTATTATAAGAAAAGGGTGAGCTATAAAGCCTAGTAAGGGAGTAAAAAAGGCATGACATGAAGAATATAGTACATGTTAAGAAATAGTTATATCAATGGAGTATAATAGAAACATGAACATAAAATCTTGATATAGAATGATTATCATTACATGGAAATGTAGAAACAACATTTATCATGATATTCTCATGAGACAAGGATCATTAAACATAGGGCATGATTAAAACATAATTTCACTTAAATTATCATAAGTAAAACCTCATTTCAATAGTTGTATCAGGATATTAATATTTACCCAATCAATTGGAGTACTATCAGGGCACACCCATCTTAGTCATTTCATTTCATGCATAAGTGTGCCACATGGATTATATGACATGAATTTATTAAACATCATAATTTATTCCATGATAAAAGAATGTGTAATTCATAATGAAACTATATAATCAATAATTAAATGTTAATAATGGTTAATAACCTTGGTTGATAAATGGGAATTGTATTCACTACACAATGACTTTGGCTTGTAAAATCGCGGTGCAATTTCGGCAGCATAATGGTGTGACATAAGAATTAATAAAATTAGTTGATAAGAGATTAATGGGTATCTAATAATATTTACATGATATATATGGTGTCATATAGATTCATGTACCAATATATGTAATGTAATTTAGATTCGTAATAAAAAATAATTGCATGAACGTAAATTAGAATAGAGAAATTCCATACCGAATATCGGCATTGTAACAGGTGTACATATGAGCCATTAATGAGACCTAAAGAGGTATATAATCATTCAAACATGAGGAAAGAAGTATGGGGGAAGTTCAAAATCAAACCCCAATATTTTTAATTGAAAACAAAATGTTATAACTATATAATGAAATTTGGATAAAAATGAGAAAGGAATAAATTCCATATGGAAATTCAGTGTGGTAACAGGTGTACATGAGAGGCATTATTGAGAAAGATAGGGTTCTCTCATCATTAAAAAATAAGTATGGAAGTATGTTTGTGGTGATAAATTATACCCCAAAATTTCTAATTTAAAATAAAATGGTATAGCAACATAATGAAATTTGGAAAAAAAAGAGAATGGAAGAAATCTATTACTTGGAAGTGTGATCCCAAAGGATTGGGAGAGGCTTGAGAGAGGCTTCATGGGAGATTGAGGAACCTTGGGAGGATTATGGAGAGGGAAGGGAATAGTTTTTTCAATATAAAAAAGTTTTAGTGTGGAGTAATTGAGATATTGGGTGGATTTATATAGGAAAAGAGTTAGAATTTATTATTAGCTAGGTTTTGGAAACTACATATTAAAAAAATCAAAACCAAAAACTATACTATGGGGTTTTCCAATGGTTTTTTCCAAAGGGGAGTGTAAAAAATTAATTTATAATTCAAATTGAAGAACTTATTAAAATATCAGGCTTTCTTATGTGGAGGTGAGTCACAATCTCATGGAAATCATTTTAAAAGGAAAAATGTTTTATAAGTATTGGAGGATCCACTGAGGCACAATAAAATTAATCAAAAAAATATAAAATCACATTATTTTAATGTCAAAAACTTATATTGGCCTAGAATATTTTTTATATTATTTTATTACATCGCTATTGGGTCATTATAAAGTCATAAAACACAATATATATATAAACAGTATTTAAATTTTACCCAAAAATTCGACTGTCTCAAAACCTTATGAATAATTCACTATCAGATAATTTCGACATCCTAATTCCAAAAATAATTTTCATTTAATATAAATAATTTTTTTTTAATTTTAAAATAAATACTATCATTTATCGAAAATTTGTTTCTTTTGCAAAATAAATCTTTTAATCCTTCATAAAAATTACAATTGTATTCATAAATATTATACAACCATTTATATTTAATAAAAATTAATTTATTTATAATATTTGATTAAAATATTATTTCATTCAAAAATCCATTAATTCATCAAAATATATTTCTTAATTGAATATTAACTCGAAATGCTATTTTACTTTAAAAACTATTTACAAAGTAACAATAATGAAATGAATGTATATTGTTTATTCAAAAAATAATAATCCACATAATCATATTGCAATGGTAATGTTACATAAAACCTTATGACACTCGTATAAGACCTAAGGGTAAGGTGTACGATGGTTATAGACTCTTGGGGTGGCTCAGATAACATCGCTTGGGTGGTAATCTCTATCTACTTCCACTTCTCCCATAAGCAGTTTTGTTCATGCTTAACGTGTTGATGCTCGGCTTGGGATTGGTCAAGAGCGAAGCTCAGTGACACCACCTCCATTCTGAGCTCTGACAAATGGTCTTTTACGTAGAAATTCTATTGGATTATGTCGTCGGTTCCTTTATATGTGTAAATTGGATTTGTTAAATCCCTATATTTATACTAGTCATGTGATCACTGTTCAATGACTACATTAGAAACACTAAAAAATGATAACGGTATTTTAAATTCCAAAAACATAAAACCAAGTAAGTGAATATTTTATATAACCATTATACATAATAATACATTCAATTAGATCAAGATAAATTTCATTAATAAATGATTTGGTTTTTAAATTGTTAATTCTGAATTTATGAGAAGTACCATGAAATTAGAGATCATACCTAACAAACCATATTCTACTATGACATAATCATTCTGGTTCATAATCTGAATTACAAATTCGATATGCCAAACCAGTATGTGTTTACTAACTAGATAATATTCCATGTCTATAAAGGATTCTGATTATCCACAATAAAGCAGCATCTATTTTAAATATATTTCTCAAAGAATCGTCATATATATCCTCACCATAACACCATATTTCTTTCAATTCATTGACTGATGGTTGGAGGTATACATAAATGAAATTTTAGATCATTTTCATTCAAGTAATAATAAATGATAAAATTAATGATATCTTATTTATAAACATACCATTAGGTAGATTCTAGAGGAAAAAATAGACCATAATCTATAATTAGTTTTTAATGTACCAAATGGGATAAAACCGTCAAAATATGATTAAAAATGTACACCCATTGGATCTAATGGAAAATCTATATTTAATGAGTTAGACACCCTTCATGATGTTGAATATTTTTTATTCCTCATCAAGGAATAATTTTTAATATATTGATCTTGTAATTTTATGTATTATGTGGTCTTAGAAGACATTAATAATCATTGCATGTGTGGTTTTAATGGAAAGTAACCCAGTACCTCTATGGGATTTTTCTTCTTCTTCTTCCTAGTGTTGCATTAATTTTTACTCTCACTATTTATCATTGACTTCCATATGATTTTATTAAGTCTTATAATTTTTTTGGACACTTATCCCTAGTAAATCATACAATCATCTGGGAATGAATTAATCTTCTTATAATCAAGTTGATTTTTTATGATTTTATTCATCTCAAAGAATGATGTTGGGATATTAGCTTCACTAAATCCCTCATAAAGCAAATATAAAATCATGGACACTACTTTTTTAGTAATCCCATAAAGACGCATGATATGACAAATCTTATGTAAAAAATAATACTATGAATACATGGAACACCCTTCATAGATTTTTTATTGTCCATCACCAACTAATTCATAAAACTCATTTTTTGGTCACTAAAGATCAAAGTAATATTATCCTTATTAAGATGAAATTATGGTTCTATGAATCAGTTATATTATTAGACATTGATAGTAAAAATCCAATTGTGATATTTATCTTGTTCCAAACAGAATTCTCCTCTTGTGAGTATCTTTATGTTTCCATGATAGGATGGTCAATGTTTTGACTTTCCATAAAATTCAATTTTCAAAGCCAATTCCAACATACATAATTAATGGTAAATTGCTTCAATATCAATTTCACATAAAAATTATTTTGATTCAAACATCACATTAATTTACAACCATGAAAAAATAATTATATTTGACCATCAACTAATCAATATTTATTTGCATAGTCAAAAAACACTTCCAAACACTTGGTATATTGAGGTACGTTTCAAAGTAATTTAATATAAATTTTCATCATAGGTATTGGATTTTTACTCTTCTCTCTATACATTCAGATATTAAGATATAAATGTATAATAAAACTTGTATAATCAATTTTTAACATCATCTAATTTCTTCATTGACCACGGTATGGACTTGATTCGATAGAATACAAATTTAACATGAAACTGATTCCATTATACCTGAAAAATATAAAAAAATAATAGAATAAATATTACCCCTTATAATAATAGGGTCTGTTTTCATAGAAGAAGTTCCCTAAGGTGAGGAGAGGGAAACAAATAACATGGATATCACGGATACAGGCCAAATAAATATCTGACTCAGATAGAATTAGGGAAATTCAAAGAGACATGGAGGAGTATATTGTAGTGGGGAAAGGGTTATAGCATAGAAACCATTATAGATTATGGTCACTATGAAATATGGAATAGGGGCCTCTGTCTCGATAGAAGAACTATTGGGGGGGTGTCACCGATGTTAACGTCAAGGATAGGGTTCCATCTTTCAATGGATAGCATCTAGTGATTGGGTGTTCGGGGTCGATAGGGGTTGATTGTCTCCGATGAGGGAGGGAGACAATGGTTGGAGTTATAAGAGGGTACGATAGATGTTGATGGTCAATGTTGATGGAGGTGTGCTTAGGGGGGTGGGGATTTTGGGGCCATAATGTTTTGGCTCAATATAGGGGTATGGATAAATTTGGTTTTTTTAAAAAAATTTAATAGTGGCTTTTATAAAACTACTTCTAAATTTAATTATTGGTGATTGTTTTATGAAACCTACACTATAATCAAAATAAAATTAAATTTTTTTTAATAGAATCAGATATAGTAACGTCCACTAATAAACCACCACTAAAGCATAATTTGTTTTATGTGATACCAATAAGGGTTTTAGTTATAGTTTTTTATGTGAAAAACTATAAAATATTATGTAATGTGCTGAGTTGTATGATGTTATTAAGAATAATATTTTTTCACATAATTCCAATATTTAATCATGTAAATACATCTATTATATATAAACATCATTAAAATGTTTATTCTTCCATCTAGTATGGGGAATGAGTGAAGATATTGTAGATCTACTTACTATTAGAAAAGAAGATGTGGATGTTGGTTCCAGAGATTATACATAGGAGATGCATATGTCATAGCATAGACATCAAAATACATACCACAGATGCATTATCTATACACAAGTCTTTGGTAACATGGACCACCAACTAGTAGAAATATGTGATTTGAAATCAGTGTTTTAATACCTATTTTTTAGAAACCAACATTAAAAGTTATGATAAAAACATTTAAGGTCAGTTTTATAAAAAAATACATAAAATGTTTTTAGAATCACATTTGAAAACCATATCTTTTTAAAATAATGTTCTATGTGTTTTGAAAAACCATAGACCTTGAAATCATAATTTATTTTTTGAATGAATCCAATCTTCTCAATGGATGATTTCACCTAATGTCTCCTACCGACATTTAACGACCCTCGATCATGTATTAGAGTCAATTTTTATAATATTTTCTTATTATTATCCTAAAAAATCAATAATTCGTCCTTATTCCACAATCCTCAAGCTATCTTGATGAACCTGCAATCAGGGTTTGAGGATTTTATTGGTTTTTTACTTCACTTTTTCACTTTTTTCTTTAGCTTTGTAACCTTCACTATGATTCCACTGACATCAAGTGAGTTGATAAAAAGTATAGATATTTTTTTCCATTATCAACATACAAATATTGTATGTTTTTTTATTTTTTGAAGAGAAATTTGTTGTCTTTTAGTCATTATTTTATTGATCTATACATTTGTGTGCCATTTTATAATCAATTTTCAATTTGTTTGGTTAATACAAATATATTATTACAAACCTTTTTCCCTATTTTTTATTTTTCATGGATTTATATTAATATATAACCATTTATATTTTAAAAAATTTATTTTTATTATTTCTTTGTTTTTTAATTGTTTTTATTCTATTTTTTCATTTTAATTTTTTTAACTTATTTAAGAAAAATTATTTTTTTCAAAAATTAATGAAATCTTAAATTAATTGTATTTATATATGTTTATTTACATATATTATAATTTTAAATGATATTTTTTGACTATTATGTATAATTTTATATTATAATTAAATATTTATCAATCATTTATTTTATTGGTTTTATGTTTTTATGTTTAAAATTCACCGGTTTATATATATGTTTAAATATTTATATTTATTATTATAATCACATTTGATGTCATTAAATTATTTAATTAATTAATTTTATTTTGATAAATATATTAATAACCACTTATCAATATAAAATAGAGATGATGATTTCTTTTAATTTTCTAAATGTTTTCTTGAAAACAAATATTTGAATTTTTTTTCATGTGTTATGTTTTTTAATATGATAATGTTTTCTTCAAGAAAAATCAAGGATCATATAATTTTATATGGTTTTGGACATAATATTACATATTGGATCTAGAATGGTGAAATAATATAAAATTCCACATCTAATGTTGATGAAAATATTTAGTATCATACACAAGAATGTATTAATGAATTAATTAATGATGTAGGCATCAAAACCATTGAAAAAATAGAAACATTTGAATAATTGTTTAGAGAATCTGAGAAAACAATATTCTCAAGTCACACTATATGTAAGGTGTTATCATATGTATTGAAATTAGTTTACTTGAAATAAATAAATGTATGGAGTGACAAAATTTTCACCAAATTGCTTGAAACATTATAAGAGGAAAATCCAAAATTCAACAGGCTTCCCGTGTCAAAATATGATGCAAAGGAAATATTATTCACAATGTAATTGAGGTATAAAAAGATAAATGATTTCCCCAATTATTATGTGTTGTATTGGAATTAATATTAATTTTTATCAAATATCCTAAATATGGGATGTCACGATATAAGATAGATGAAAATTCAAACTCTGACTCATTCTAAAGTATCAACATCAATCATATGACTAAATTAATTTGATACCATCCAATAATACCTCATTTAAATAATACCTTTGAAAATTAGAATGACTATAAAAGGATAAGATGGCATATTTATGAGAGAAACTCGGATATAAGATTATGTCACAATGTTTATTCACTAATGTGGAAGAGATTTGAAAAAAATACTGATTTTTTATGTGAGGCTATAAATATAAAAATGGGACTATGTATAGATGGATAGAATCCATATCAGATACTTAATAGAAAACATAGTTTATAGACTATTTTATTTTAAATTTACTACTTATCCCTATAGATATATATGAAGAGAAAATATTTTTTGATGAGCTTGATGATTTCTAGACCAAAAATAGCTAGGAAATCATATTGATCTGTATATTTCACAATAGATTGATGATTAAATATTCTATGGAAGATATGTGTTACAATTTTTTTTTCCAATAAGAAAGATTATTATCTTTTATGTGATATGATAATGTGTTGAGTCATTAAGGTTTTCCTTATGAGTTTTCCATTCCTTCTGGTTTTGAAAATCACAAACACCTTATACTTAAGAAAATCTATATTTTACTTCTGTAAGGAAAATTTCCTTCTTTAAGGGAATTTACCCTTACATAGATTTTCTTATTCATAACATAAATTTGTTTATGTATCAATATAGGATTCATACCTAAAACCTTGGAATCATATAATAATTAGATATGAAGCATTCTGTTTTAGGATCTGAATTCTAGATACAAACTTTAATGAAGTTTCACTCTGAATTCTGGATATGAACTCTCATATAGTTACACTCCAAATTATAGATACGAACTTATATGAGTTCAACCTCGAACTTCTATGAGTTTGATTCTGATATTCTATGAGTCCGACTCTGAACTTGTATGAGTTCGACTCCGAACTTGTATGAGTTCGACTCCAAACATCTATGAGTTCGACTCCGAAATTCTATGAGTTCGACTCCGAACATCTACGAGTTTGACACCAAACTCTGCAATTTCATATTCCAAATTCTAGTAAAACCAGACTCTGAATTTCTTTAGAAATTCGGACTCCTTATTTCTATATAATTCAGGTTCTGAATTCTTACAAAACAAAATCCTAATATATCTTTATTATAGACTCTAAATTCATTTTCTAAGTAGACTCCGAACATTATTTTTGCTTCCACTCCAACCTTTTATTTGAATACATTCCGAACTTCAGTTTTACTTATGCTTACACTTGGTTCATTATAAAATGATTTCATTCTTTCAGTTATTGACTAACCGTCATTTGAGTGACACGTGTACTGGTCCCACCGAAATTCAAGGAGAAATATGACCATTGGAGGAGGGATCTGACCATTGGAGCTTCACTTATAAATATGATCTCATTTGAAAGTGTTTGAGACTTTTGGAATTTTGGTTATCAGAATTTTATGAAGTGATTTCAAGAGAGAGAGTCTCTTATCAACTCTCAAAACTTCATGTAGAAAGTTTGAAAAACTTGTTCAAACTTTTCCTTGGCAGAATTGCTTCGTGTGACTCCAATTGTTTTTTATTATAATCGAGGGATTCCAAGGACAGGAAGATAGAGGTTCTAACAACTTGAAGTTGAGGGCTTCCTTGCTTTGGAAGATATAGGTGTCGACTACCAAATAGTTGAGGGGTTTCAGGGATAGAAAGACAGACTCCAATCTTCGTATCGAGGGCTTACCCAGGTGTGGGTAAAACAAACTTTCTTGAATTTATAAATCAAGGGACCTCTTATCCAGGGTTGTTGGATACCCTTCTCTTTGGGTTAAAAGAGTTATTGTTTGTTAGTTGTAGTTTTTACTACTCTATTCTTCCGCTGCATATTGTATTGTTAAGGAAATTATATCTTTTTTATACTTCCGTAATTGAAATCTGATTTAGTTAGATTCTATGTTCTTTAAGGTAGAATCAAATCTGGTGTAAACTTTTGTAAAGTTTCACTTCCGGAAACACTTTTACAGAATCAATCAAGTCTTTAGAACTTAGAGGTGTTGTGAATTTTGGTTATCCAAAATTTCCTAAGGGAATTTTTTAAGTACAATTCACCCCCCTCTATTATCTGAGAATCTCATTCTATTTTGATCCTATGTTTGGTATAATAGATTATATCATACTCAGTCACATACCATCCTAAAAATTGGTATCAGAGGATTTGGTTCATTCTGAATTAATCTCACGATTAGACTCAAGAGGAAATTATCAGATTCACTTTTTTTGGAATAACCATCACATTATATTCTATAAATATCTATAGAGAAACATTATCAATTACCTTTTTCATGTTACCCAATGCATTGGAGAGCTATCTCGGGCTCAAATGCCCAATGCTTACCACAGAAACACCCATATATGAAACAATTCCCAAGAACCATAACATATTCATAACACATAAAACAAACATAAAATAAATATAAAATTTTAACATAATTTAAATATATTGAATAAGAAATCCAATATCAAATCAATTTTCAATACCCAAATACATAAAATAGTATATGGTATTTATTTTCCTTTTAAAAACATTACGACTTGTTAAGGAAGCCAAATATCAAATAATACTTGCATCAACATAAGAGGTCGTTGTCACCGCTTACATTAAAAAGAACCATTCATTTTTTTCATTTAGTAAAAAACCTCATAGAAAAATATTCCATTTGAATGAAATGAAATGTAAAAGGATTGTATACACTGTATAAAATAATGTCATGTATAAAACAAAATATGCCTCAATGAAAGGATATTGACACGAAGTTCCTTACCTCGTGTCTAACTTGACACGCTCGTTCTTTGAACTCCTAAATAATAAACTAATGTTAATTTATAATTCATTACGAAACTATTCAAAGTTTATTATTAATTTTATATCACTTATTACCATGTTATAAATATTATGTAATCATTTAAGTTAATAATGTTTGTTTCGTCGATATTTGGCAATTGAGTCAAAAATGAACTTCTTATAATTAATAGTTGTTCATGTTGTTAAAAGTACATTATCTCAAAAATTATATTAATGATTAAGATATAATATATATTATATATATCTATTATATATATAATAGTACTTAACATTTGAAGATAATAAATGAAATGTACCTTTCATGGAGATGGTAAGTCGTACGTACGAAGGAACACTACTTTCATTTATATTTCATATTTTTAATGGTATGAAATATTAATAACAAATAGTTATATTATAATTCCATTATAATATCATGTATTATTTCAATAACTTTTTCATTTATATGTTCCATGTATGGATTGAACGAGTCATATCACTTTGAGGGGGTGGTAGTCCGCAGTTCCTAAAATGAAATTATCGTGTTTACCAATTATGGAAACCACAAAGGTATTATATAAATGAAAAATACAGAAGCATACATACAATATAAATAAAATATATATAACATATAAATATATTTCCATCAAAATGCTCATCATAAGAGGTTTTAGGAGAAGATTGAAAAATCATTATTTCGTGAGGCAGCAGTTCACCGTCCACAGAAACAGTATGTTCTTTACCCATTATATGGAGGTGTGTGTAAGTGTAGTTTGAATACTTATCATAACAACATCCTAGTATATTGAGGATTTTGTTTTTGTTATAAAATAAATGAATAAAATAGTTCAAGGGGTTGGAGAAGTAAAATTAATGATAAGGACTACAGAAAAGACGTTACCTTTAAATCGGGTAACTCCCTTTGGTTTCACCCAAAAGGATTATTTGAAGTGCCTTCTGCCTAAGGTATAGTTTATAGGTAAAAAAGAGGGATATTGATAGATTATTTAGGAAAATTTCAGTTGAGACAAGGTTATTGAGAGGTGTGAGTAATGGGTTAGAGGTGAGAGATTTTTATAAGGGAGAGGAGGGGCTCTTTAGGAATGTTTGAAAATATTATTTTATTATATAATGATTTTTGGTTTCTAAAGGTCAAAAAATTATTAACGTCAGAGATAAGATGACTCTTGTTAGAAATAAATTTATTCAATAAGAATTGTATAGGTTTTGTATATTTCTTTATTTTTCAAATCTTATTTATTTAAATCATTCATTAATGAGTTAAATATTACATCATTATTGTGTCATAAATAATTTTAATTATTTGATGTGTAAAAATTATAAAAAAATACCATAATGTATGAAATCATTTTATATTTAAAATTAATATTTATAGTTGAAGATATATCTTATATAACCCCATGTATGAATCGATTTACTAAAAGATATATGTTTATGTCATTTTTCACATTACTTTATTTTAATTAATATAATTTGTCTTTATCACACTTAAGTGGCTCCATTGGGTCCCAAAATTGACTCAATGATATTCATGGTCGGAAATTAATCAATCAATAGGATTATGATAGATTTTAGGGTAATTTAATATGAAAATAATATCATTTTTACCATTAATTACTCTACATTCATTTAACCGTGGTAAATAAAAGTCAAAAGTTACTATTCACTAAAAATTATTTTTATCCTATTCAACCAAATTTTACATACTAATAACAACCATGTATGTCGGATTTTCAAAATTCAATTCACAGAAGTGGTAAAATTTCATTTAAATGAAAAGGTCGGTTTTTTTAACTACAACTCATTGTCCTCACTATTAATCAAAAAGGAAATTTTTCAGAAAAAAAACAAAAAATTCCACTTAAGCTATATTTGATATTATGAATTCAAAAATGATGTCTATTTTATGAAATTAAAAACATATAAGTTGCATTAATTAATTTAAAATTAATTATTGTGGACAAAACAAAAAAGCATGTTTGTAGAAAATAATAACTTTCAAAAGATTGACACTTGTTTTTATCGAATTTCAATGAAAATTTACTTCCAATGACATAAATTGGAATAAATGGTAAAAATAAAATCTAATTAAACTTTAAAACCGATTAAAAAATTTAATATAACCATATAAATAAATTATATTAAAAGGAACTTTTTAATTAAAATACAATATTTTTCACTATTCATTAAAAATAGAATTTTATCAGAAAAATACCAAAAATTTACTCAAAGTTAATTTTTATATTCTGATTCTAAAGAAGAATTTTATTTTGTCAAATATAACATTTAAAAGTGACCAATACTATATTTAATGACTATTCGCCAACAAAAGGTGGTAAATCAATCTTTTTAGGAATATTAGAGTATTTATACTTAAAATTAGATTCATTACCATTTTTAGCCTCTATATATTACTGGGTAAATGAAAACAACATTAAACAAACATGTATAATCATATAGTAGTATGTTCTATGTGTTCTCTCTAACACAACGTCTAGGCGTTAACTACCATTAAAAATCTTATTACATTATTATTTTTCAATACTACTCAGCATTCTTTGCAAAATAAGATTTCAAAGAAACCTGTTATTGCATATCAGGTACACCATCAAACATAGAATCCCTTTTAAAGTAAAATTAATATATAATTCCCCAATAGGAAAATAAATATAAAAATGTCTTATTATTTATTTACCTAGGATGTTAGAGTATATAGTTACCCATCTACAAAACATTAAAAATAGAATTTAGCCATATAAAACCTATGAAAAAGATGTGTTTCCATTACATAGTTGGTATTAACAAATTTTTAACATTCATAATGTATGTCTCACCCTTATTCATCCCATATAATTTGATATTTACCATTAAAATTGGAATGAAAATCCATTTACCTCTATGAAATTACTGGTTTCCCAAAATAAAAAAATAAATTTATACCCTTACAGAACTAATAAAAAATGACTTTTCACCTTTATGAAGAACCTCAAACCTAATCCATTTGGCACTCTAACATGGAATCAGTTGTTCGGGCTAGGCCTTTACACCTACACTAATAAAATATATGAATGATACTCTTTATTTTAAGAAACCAATTTTAAATTTTATAGGATGTTTTTTATATTGGAATATTTTATCACACAAAATCCAAAACCACGTGTTTAAAACTAAATAATGATTTTCCCTCTCTTTTTCTATAAATACCAACATAATATTTTATTAATATTCATTAAAAACACATTCAACATAAATTTATGTAATATCTCCCTCAATAAATACCACTTATTTTGTTCCCAATGTATCCTCTTAGACCTTAATAGACCTTCCCTTTGTGTGTTTTGGGTGTTGGAGGCACCTAGAGGACGTTCCACAACGTTTGGAGGGTAAATATGAAAAAATAAGTCCCATGACCACTTGAGGATAGCCTGTGGTATGAGGACCTGACCTTAAACATTACATAATCTAGTAAATTCAACTAGAATTTAAATTCTTATATATCGAAAGATATTTTTAGTTATGAGTTTTAAGTAATTAGGACATAAAACATACGTATAAACCGACAATAATAACAATGCTGATACAACAGGAAATATCCATTTTTTCATAATTCAATATTTTTTTATTAAAAACAGGAAGTATTTTCACGGAAAGTATTTAAAAATTTCCTCTTGGCATATCCTTTTCTCTTAACCATCCTTAATCACCATGGAAAACATTTTTAAACTTCGTATGAGCTCATAAAATCTGTAAGGTATAAAAAATAAGGAGAGAAAATGTTAGTACATGAATACATAAAAACATATGAAATCATTTTCACAAAGAGATACTTTTCACCCAATAAGTACTATTTATTTAATATGTAAAACCTGAGATTTTAATAAAACATATAAAACATAAATAATACCAAAATTTATCTTGGGGTATTAGTTACTTAATATTGTAACCCTCACGGCTACAATATTACTTTTAACCCTCACATTTAACTTATGGTGTAACCATGACAGTTACACTTGGAGTAATCATATGGATGACCTCCAACATAGACAAAAAAAATGAATTACAGGGAGATATAGGTCCCACCCTTCATCGTTAACAAAATAAAATAATTTCAAGAACCAACAACTTCCAAGCCAAAATTCATCAAATCATTAAAAATGGGGTCTTCTTCTAAATGGGAGATGGTAAGTGATTCATGATGTTTTTGACTTAAGTAACATGAAACTTTGTTTTGATTTCATATATGTTATTTTATTGTGTAATAGTAATACTTTATGAGTTCATACAATCATCTCTACCTCATGTTCAATTTATTCAAAGTGAATATATACATCAAAATTTTATTGTCATATTATATTTCATATTTGGCTCCAAATAAATGATGTCACCAAATTTTCAAGGATAAAACCACAGTAACTACTTCCAAATCATGTGTGGGACAATTTAAATCAAGGGATTTTAGTTTTATTGAAGCACTAAAAATTACCTGGTAATTTTGTATTAGAAAACAACCAATTCCCGTCAATGAAGCATTATTATAGATAAAAAATCACTATTTTTGGAATGTAGGTCCAAAACTAGATCCTTTACTGATCAAATTTGATGTTTGTAAAAAACATCATAGTATTCTATCCAAATAATTTCACGCCACTTAGTGTTAACATAGTATGTGGTCTAGAAAGTCGTGTAGTTGTTTTATAAACCATTACTAATACACTTCTAACCTTAAAAAACTATAAATATATGTAACTTTTATAGGTATTTTCCATTCATCAAACACTTTTGTTTTGGTTGAATCAACTTTTATAAAATCCTTATTTATAATTTTCCCATGAAAAGAAATTTTTTTCTAACAAAAATCCAATTTTCCAAATATCCCATTTAACTTTTTTCATTGAGATTTTTTAAGAAAAATCCTTAAATGATTTTCATGATCTTCAAAATTTTTTGAAAACACCAAAATATCATCAATAAAAAAACAAACATATCCTAATATTCATTGAATATTATATTCATAAGATCCATGAATAGGGCATGTGTATTATTCAAACCAAAGGGCTTAAAAATAATCACCTATTTCGCATATCTAGTACGAAAAGCTATTTGTAGGATGTCATCCTCCTTCACCTTCAGCTGATGGTAACCAGATCTAAAGACAATCATAGGGAAATATTTATCTCCCTAAAGAGGACCAAACAAGTCATTGATATGAAGAAAAGGATTCTAAGTCATAATAGTAATGTTATTCAATGATCTATAATCAATATAAAGTCTTAGTTAACCATATTTATTTTCAACAAACAAAACAAAAGAACCCCATGGTGAAGTGCTCGGTAGAATGAATCCTTTATCAAGAAACTCCAACAAATCCTTTTTTAATTAAAGAAGATTCACATGAGCCATTTGATATGGGGGTTTTAAAATAGGCTTATAATCATTAATTAAGTAAATATTAAATTCAATTTCACGATTATGTATAACACCGGGAAACTCATCAGGAAAAACATCCAGGTATCTATTTACCACTAGCACATAATTAATATAATAATTTCCCTGGTTTTCATTAATATGTGAAATATAAATTCAATTTCTATAATTTAACTATTTCTAATCTTCTTAATATGTTATCAATAGTATGGGTTCATTATTTTATATAAATATAAAATCTTTCAGAAAAATAATTCATTAGAATGACAATCAATATAATAATGATAAACATAAATCTAATCCGTACATAGAATAACATCGAACTCTACTAATGAAAAAACAACAATGTTCACAGGTAGTTTATTTTCACAGACTATAATAAGTAAAAACTTATTATTCAATTTTCCCTTAATGTTTCCCTCGGTGTTTTAAATATAAGTTATGATTTCATTTTTTGAGGTGGTATTTTCAATTTACAAACAAATTTATCAGCAATAATGTAATGTGTATACCCTATATCAAAATAATGGATTGGAAAAATAATATTGAACAAACAAAGTACCTGATATCACATCATTGGATAGACAAAAATCATCTGAAGTCATCGTAATGGATTTCATTACACATTTATATTTATTATACAGATTATTACCATCATTCAAACCCTTATTTGGGTTGGTATTTTCATAATTACCCATTTCACCACATTTGAAACAAATTAATTTTTTTTCTCAGAATTAAAATTAAAATTAGTTTTATTGTATTATAAATCAATATTTCCAAAAATATCACACCAATAACACATCCTAGATTTGATAAGACATTCACCATGATTCTTTTTAACACACCTCCCACAAATCTGAAACAGAAATTTCTATCAATTTGATTTTTTTATTGGTTATTAAAAATTACATTCCATCAGTTCCTATTCATCTTTTTTTCAATGTAGAAATTCTCATCAGAAAACTCCATTGTGGACCTCTCAATATATCAAACATGTTACTCATAACTTTTTAATTCTCAAGATATAAAATCTCTTCAGTATCATGGATTAAATCATGTGTAAAAACGACTGATATTATTATCAATGTCTCGAATAATATTTGGAGAATAACATTCCAATTGGGTGATTTTTTCTTTATAAACGGCCACTAAATCATCCTCCTTCTATTTCAATTATATAAATTTATTTTCCATCCAATGTAGAACAACCTCAGGAAGAAATATTTTTCCATGAAAATATTCTTAAATTCATACCATTCCTTGGAATCAATATCCTCAATATCCCTGATATTCTTGACCATTGACCTCCACAAGTTAGATTCACCATCAAAAAAACAAATAGTAAGACTAATATTTTGATTATCTAAACACCACAGAACATTTAATATCTTTTCAAGGGATTTAATCCACCCTTCTTCCACCACTACGATATAAGATCCACTGACATCAGGAGGGTGTTTCCTCATAAAATGTTACACTCTCACCGTATTTCATTGTGGTAGCTTTTATTGTTCTCTTATATGGATTACAATGCAATTTATAGCATGTATCAAATAATTCATTACTATCAAAAATAGCTCGAATAAAATTCATATCATTCCAGGTGGCAGATTGGGAAAGATATCATGCTCTTGGTTCCTTCCTACTTCAGCTTCCATGTTTCTTCTATAGAAAACTCTTCTAAATAGGTATATCGTAAATGAAGTAAAATTGAAATATTAAAAATATATATCATTTCAACATTAAAATAAGGTAATAATAATTGATGATATTCTATAAACATCATTCTAACCTTTAGTGGTATCGAATACATGCTCTGATACTAACTATAAAGACCTCGCCTTAAACATTACATAATATTGTTGATTCAACTAGAATTTACATTCCTATATTCCAAAAGATCAATTATGTTTATAGTTTTATATAATTATGAAAAAATCATATATATCAACCGACAAGTAAAAACAATTGGGTACTCCTCAAACAATATCCATATTTTTATAATACAAATGTTTTTAATAAAAACATGAAATATTTTCATGAAGAGTCTTCAAAACATTTAACTTGGATTATAATTTTCTCTTAGCCATCCTTTAAACATGTGAATTTTTTTAAACATGTTATGATATAAAAATAAGGATTTAAACCAATTGTACATGAATTGTTAAAAACCCGTGAAACCATTTTCACATAGACATACTTTTCACCCAATTAGTACTGTATAGTTACTCTGTGAAAACAATATATTTACATAAAACATAGAAAAAATGGATAGTACAATAAATAAAACATGGGTAATTGCATACTTAATATTGTAACCCTCAAATCTACCATATGATTTGTAACCCAAACGATTATCACACAGTGTAACCCCCATGAATATGTTATAGTGTTAACATCATAGTTACACTTAGATAAAGATACGACTGACATCCAACATAAAAATACCCAATGCATTAGAGGAAGATATAGGTCTCATCCGTAATCATAAAAAATACCCAATAACAATATTATAGTCATAAAATAACAATACATTCATAAAATCATCCCATTTGATTTTTTTTTTAAATAGAAATTTAAATGATGGGTTTAAAAGATAAGTCCCGTAAAAATATCATATAATTGAAGTGAGAATAAATATAACAAAAGGAATATGTGTATAAACTATAAATCTACATAATATAACATAATATAAACTATTTTAATCACACAAATAATATTACTAAGTCATAATTAATGAAGTAGAAGGTTAACCCAAATAATGGAAATTGGGCTAAGAATTCCCTTACCTTATGTTTGTCTAACATAAAATGTGTCTAAAACTTCATTATAGGGGTTAAAATAGTGTTATTAATGATTTAAAAAATTATATTAATTTTTATAATTCCTTAAGGGATCATTTTATAAAATCATTTGACTCGTTTAATAATAATATTTTGTTATTTCCATTGTTTCAGGTGCTACCTTTACATGATTTCCATGGTCGATTTATGAAGGATATTCTTTTTGAATAGAAGATAAACTCCAAAAGTGGAATGAAATGATATTAACATATTTAAATAATCCTAAATGATTCAATATATCATTTTTTTTCTAATATTAGGATGATTCGTTAGATAAAAAATCAATGATAATTGATTAGAATAATTTAGCATTTTTATCTTCACAAACTAAAATTGTTATATTATTAAATATCATGTATATTTTCCAATTACAGAAAATTAAGTAAGTTGAATTAAATAAAATATAATCTTTTTCAACTATAAAAATGGTTTCATTACTAGCCTTGATTGTGGAATATGTAGACGAAATCACCACATCAATGAAGTTGGTAAATCAGCACATCGCAGACGATATTTTTATTCATAAATATAATAGATAGGAGAAGATATTGATGAAAATTTTTCCCATAAGAATGATAAAATTCCATTATATATTATATAATTTAGTTTTCATGCTTCTTGGATAATTTTATGTGAATATATTATAAGAAATAAAGAATAATTGAAAAGAAAACAAAAGAAAATGAAAACGGGTTTTACCTCATGAATCCTCCTCCTTGGGAACCTCTTTAAGGCCTTTGGTTTTGGCCATTTGGTGAGACCGGTTGGTATTGGATTTGGGGAAGAGTCTTGATAATGGAGTTTTCCTAAAATTAAGAAAGTTACAATTCATTGAGTTGTGATGAGAATATTGAATGTGGGAGTTTTTTTCTAGTGGAGGAGAGTGGTATTTCTTGAATAATATATTCAATTGTTTATTATTTTGGATAAAAAACATGAATAGTTTGAGAATTTAAAAAAACATATTAAAATAATTATATTATTTTTTGTATTATGGTTATTACATCATTCATTATGCTATAAATATTCCATTTAATGTATAATGTTTATATATGGTAAATTATTGCAGTTTACTACTCACCAAAAATTAATTTTTTTCAGAAAAAAATACCAAATTTTTACACCAATTTTTTTAAAATCTATAATTAACAAATGAAATACATTTTTTAAAAATAATTTTCTAATTATTTGTAATTTAATCTTTAATTAAAATCATAATTTTTTTAAAAAAAATACCAATTTCAAAATTAAAACTGGTTTTGTAACACTTTGGAAAATTAATTAAAGTCTCAAAAAATTATCTTGTAATCATAATAGATAAAAATAATAATTTATATGTCTATTATATGAAAATATATATTATTTTAAATAATTATATTAATTATTGAACTGTAAATAAATATTTATGAATAACAAAAATACCAACAATTAATTTATTAATTCAAGAAACATTAATTACTTATTCAATGATATAAATATATTATATTTTCAAAAATAACATACATAAAAAATATTTATAATCTCATATTTGGGATTAATATTAAATTTTTACATATTCTTTAATTTATATAGATAACTATAATATAATTATAAATTTCACATTTTTATTCCAAAATGAAAACAAATTAATTTATGAGTACCTCAGTTGTTACATGTGAGGTTAATCCAAGGGTTTTACAATAACCAAGGTGTCTATGGTAAGGTCTCTCATCATCTATGTAGTTATTATCAGTGGATGAAAATCAAGGTTAAAAACTTTTTAATATTATCTAAATTATGTTGGTTGGTTGTAGGAGATGACATTCTACAATATCGGGCATTGCCGTGTGGAGGGAGGTGGCTGCACTAGAGTTGGTTTTTAGGATACATTCAAATCTAAGGTAGATATAGTGTGGGTTTTAGGCTATTTAATAGTCCCCATATCTAAATAGGATCTTTTTTTGGTTTTATATATGGATCCCATACATGGGTTTGATTAGGGGATGCATCATTGCCTCTTACCACACACAATTTTATGGGTGGTCCGTGGCATGTTCAAAGGGGATTAAGTATGGTCTATATAAGACAATCTACCAATAAATACCCTAGAGGTCCCTAAACCTGGTTCCCTCCCAAGTCATATACACATAACTAAGTTTCTTAAGAGTTATTTTTGATGTATTTTAATCACCCATTTGATAGGTATCAATCCTTATCGTCTCATGTTCTAAATTTGGTCATTTAAGGAAGGATTTGGGACATTTCTAGTGGTTTCTCCTCTATTTGATCTCATTTTCCACCCATTATTCTTTAAGTGGTATGAAGTTTGATATAAATTATTATATTTTAGTTTCATTTGTTATTTTATGGTATGTTTTGGGTATGTTCTTTGGAATATCACTGGTTTCTCATGAGAGACGTGATTGGAAATCCTCAAGGTGAATCTATTCTTCTGTGAAGAATGATTGAACTTTTGAGGTTAGGGATTCATTAATTCTCCATTTTTTTTATTTTTAAATCATAAATTGACCATGGTTTATCTATTTTTATTTTAGTGTTATTATCTTAGTTAATATATAACTATATTAAATAATAAAATTGGTTATGGTTATCAATCAAATGTTTTATATAGTGATAACAGTTTGCCTCTTGATTTTCTAGATAGTGTTCTATATATTATGTTATAATTAGTATGATTATTTACACTTGGTTCAGAATGATTATTTCAATGGAAAATAGTATATATTGTAAAACTAGAATTAATTATTTTAATAACATACTTAAAAATTAATGTTTAGTAAATTTGTTTTATCTATAATATGATGGTAATAAAATTTATGTTAATTTCATGTTTAATTGAACATGTTCTTACATGTTTTAATGGATTATTCTAAATAACATGAGGTTTTAATTCTTGTTGATCGAAATATTAAAATGCATGTCAAATGAAAATTGTTATTCTTTACACCTTTTAAAGTGAAACAATGTATGAATTAAGTATTGAATAATTTAATAGATTCTTATAGTTGATGCTTTAGGTTTCTCATTTATGGAACCTATAATAATTTATTCAAATAATTCAAGATATAAAAAACTAGTTGTTTCATAAAGGTGATGTTTTGGGTTGAGAGTGATGGTTTGCATGGAAGGATAGATTCCGTGTTTGAGTGACTAGTTTCCTTGTTGAATTTGTGTGTTCTGTTCTACATACATTATTTCTCTAGGTATAATATTCTCTTTATTATGTGTTGTGATCCTGGAATAGATTATGAAATATGAGTGGGGTAGATGGTAGGTGATGATTTTGGAAGAGATATGCAGTTATATGAATAATTCTGTCAGGTATTGTATGAGGATAATGGTATGGGTTAAATCAATGATTACCCATTTTCATTCTTTAAGAGAGATAATTTCTTAATAAAAATGTTTAAGGGTTGGATGGTCATCATTCTTTTTTATCTACATTACATTCCCCACTTCAATGGGATGCTGGATTTTCTTGGTTTCAATCCTCTTGTGGCAGCATCAGAAGTTTCCAACAGTACATGGAATTATAGAATGATCATGAGGGGTTAATTAAATTTCATAACCCGTGGGGTTGGTTCTTGTTGAAAAAAAACAAAATGGTTAATCCCATGAAACCATAGACTATATTGTATTATTCATGGAAGTAATTGATTTCACATGAGGATGAAAAAAAAAATTTAATCACTTTTAATTGATGGTTAATCAAACATATTTTGGAATAATGATAATTAATTGATAATTAATTATATAAATAATGACTGAATGTAAAAATAAAAGACGTAATTTAATTTAGGACATTAAATTGTAATGTTATTATTGGATATTTAGCTCCTAAAAGTCAAAGATAGGTTTCCATATGATGAAAGATGTAGTTGATATAAAGAATATGTTATTTCCAATAATGTGGTTCTCAGATATATTATATCTTTTATGTTTTTCAAATTAATCTACTACACTATCCATGTTGGTAAGGTGACTTACACCTAGTGGAATTTGGGACAGTTTTTCTCCAACATCAAATAGGTCAGGATAGATGGATGACTACCCCTCTGAACCAACTCTCTTCTCTTTCCAATATTGTATAATGGTATTTATAGAGGTTATTTTTCCATATATGTGTGTAGATAGATATAATGTATTTTGGTTGTCTCACGCACATGTATCTCTTGATCAAGTATCCAAATGATTGTTATAGGAATTACATTTATTTGTTGTGATTTCTTCAGAAACCTTACATGGTGTATGGGATATGATGGATTGAGGTATAATACCTGATGTATGGAACACATCATATGGGATGTTGTGGATTCTAGTAACTACATGGTCATTATATGGTGATCTGATATGGTATAATGATATGATGTGATGCACAAGATGCATGATGTGATACTTAACCCATGTATCTTTGGGATGAATTACATTTTATGATATATGGATTAGTAGATATGATGTTGGGGTAGAGTGGAAAACTAGTGGGGAATTAGTATTGGGGTACCCTTTTGTTTTTTTACTATAATAATAAATGATATCCAGTATACAATACCTGGTGATATATAGACCTTGTGAGGATGTAGGCATATTATTCCTATTTAGGTGATGAGTTAAATTAAATTGATGTTCAATGGGATTTAGTAAGCATTATATAACTTTTATACAAGAGGCTCCATGGAGGATCCTACAAAGTATGCATGTTATGACCACCCCACATATATATACACTATTTTTTAGGTCAGTAGGAGTTGGATAGAAATGAGGCTAGATATTAATAGAATATGGTTTTACAATAGCTATTTGGGATTTGTAGTCACTTCCATGTTTATCTTTTTAGTACATGAATTTTCCTATCTAGCCTATTATTAATTAAATTATATTTGTAATACCTAGAGATTTTGTGAATTCATTTTTCAAATTAATTTAATCTTTTTGATATTTTCAATTTCACACAACACAAAATATAACTTATTTTACATGAAAGCTCTACATTTTTATTGACATTCTTACAACAAAAATTTATTCTTGTAGAACAATCAACACATATATTACCTTTAGGTACATGAAACACTATTTTTTACTTCTATTACACATAATTTTGGGTTCCTTCGGTAGCCTTTGTTACTTTAAAGGCCTAGTTTTACAAAACAACAACATACTATTAATAATATTTTTTTAAATATTACTATAGTTTTCATATATTCTATGGAATGAAAGTGCAGAATAAGAATAAATAAATTGTGATAATATGATTTAAACATTTATAAAATATGAATTAATTCTTTATCAAGTAGTTATAAATGATGGTAAGAAATATTTTAAAATAAATAAATTCTTTTTTCTTAGAAAACTATTTTCCAATATCCAAATACTATATTATCAAAATAAATTAAAAAATACACTTTTAGTTATTATTTTTTTTAAAAATTATATATGATAAATTCAATCAATTTTTTTTACGCTCGTCCATGATACTTTTAATGTAGAAGAAAATAGAAAATATAATTTTATGAATTAAAATAAGTATTTTTTTAAAAATTAATTTTAGAAACATTTAATGTCGAACCAATTTAAAATATAAATATAGATTTTTTTTAATATTTTATTTTAAAAATAAACTTCATTTTTTATATAGGAATATTAAAATTTACTTCGTATGTATTTTTATTATTTTTATGAGACCTTTCAATTTTTGATGAATATTGAAAAATATAGAATTTTAATTGTAAATTGTATTTTTGTCTAATTTAATTTTACACATAATGAATAGATTGAATTGGTTTTAAAGTTAATTTAGAAAAATATTATATAAATTAATCCAATTTAAATCATTGGATAAAATTTCTCATTGAAATTTAATATAAAACTTTTCAAACATTTAAACATTTTCGCTTAAAAATCCCTCTATCATGACACGTCTATGGCATTAATTCTAAATTAATTTCTACCACATCTATAATTAATATTTGAGAAAATTGGATTAAATATTTTTAATCAGATTAAATTTAAATTTCTAATAATGTTATCAATGTTTTAGAACAAAAATATTATTGAATGTAATTAATGACTATTATAGCAATTAAAGTAAACATCAAATTATTTAGTGGTTCAACATTAATTTAAGGGGAGAAATAACCTAGAAAATTTTCAAAAGAGAAAATTGATGGAATTTTTTTTCAATTTCACATATTATACCCAAAAGGGATAATTATTTGAGCCACATTATGTAAGGGATACCTCTCAATAGTGTTTACCTTTTTATATTTTCTAAATTTCACTCCTCCTCCACTATAAAAAGGCACTTGCACCCCTCACTTCATCCAAAATTTGAAACCATATTGTCTCATATATTCACTTGGCAAAAAATCTCCCAAAATCCATCCTATAATCATAGAAGCCTAAAATTGGGCATAAATACAACCATGGAATCCCTTTCTTGCAGTCAAAAAGGAGTTACCCGAAAAAAGAGTTAAGGTTCTTCAACACAAATTTATATTTTATTTCTTTCTCTACAATTTCAGTTATTCTTAAACAATGATTATATAATAAAATCTGAATCCAAAATATACTTATATTTTTTATTCTAGGTTTTAAACCTACACATTCAAATAGTTCCATAATATGAGTAACAATCTTAATGTTCGAGTGTACAGAAAACTACCACCTCAGGAAATGATGTTGTTTATTTTTCATTACCACCTGTCATGGTTTGAAATTTTTATGTAGCTAATATTTTTATATTATATATATATATATATTTGTGTGATATTTATTATTACTTTATTATTCTGGAATTATTACGTATAAAATAAATTCTTACACTCCATTTGTATAAATACGATATCATCGTTTGTGGGTGTGTGGACTACCTCCTCATCAAAGGTGTGTGATTCATTCACACATTACCTAAGATGTATTGGTGATGGGTTTATAAAATTCATATCATATATATTAAATAATAATTATACTATAATTAGTATATATATATATATTCATATTTTTATTTACATTCTTTCTTTCAATACGATAACAAAATGGAAACACTGTTTATGTCTATGTACGACCTACTATCTCCGTGAATGATGTATTCCATTTTATATTTAAATATTTTATAGTTTATTATAAATATTTATATAATAAATAAATATGATACTTATATCATGTTTTACATTCTTAAAATATGTAAATCATGATGAATGTTTTGTTATCTTGTGGAACATATATTTATGATTTTATTATGTCACGAGTGGGACCTATATCTCCCTTTAATGAATTGTGAAATAGTATAAAAATTTGAGCTCATAGGGTACATGGGAGGTCATCCTTTTCCAAAAAACAAGAGGTTTTATGGGAGGGAATCCCATCTGTAAATAAGAGGTTACATTGGGGGGAATCCCAAGCTCAAAACAAGAGGGCACATTGGAGGGCATCCCAATCCCAAAACAAGTGGGTACATGGGACAAAATAACAATCCAAAAATAAGAGGTTACATAATGGGGAATCTTAAGACAAAAACAAAAAGGGTACAGAAGAGGCCATCCCAAGCCTAGAGAATGTACACATGTGACTATTCCAAGCCTAACATATCTTGATGGTCTTAGTAGGTAGCCATTACTTAAGATTTTCTATGCATATGTGTATGAAAAAATCCCATGAATAATTCCTCTATTATACTATCATGGATTATGATCTTGATTCCCTTATGATCCATGTCTTATGAACATCCAATATTTAATTAATGACTCTTGATTATGATCATTTATTTATTGGGTATGATCTTCTAAGGCTGTGATCATGTTCTCATACAATTATTCTCATGTTATTTTAACATATCTTCCTTGTTTACCCTTACTAAGTAAATGATTTTACCCCTCTATTATATTTCTTTTACCAGGTTATGAAGAAAGTTTTTAAGTAGGATAACTAAAAGGGGAAGATATTTAATGGAGATGTTAAAGATAATTAACCAAGTCAGAATATTTTTTTCTGTGTTTACAAAGACACTAAACTATTATGGTCCTTGGGAATATTTTTTTTAATGTGATGAATATGAATCTAAAATTATGTAATATCCATGTATGTTAATCATATTTCACTATAGTTGGTATACAAGGAAACCGTTTATTCAACCATTACATAAAATGATGAGAAAACATTAGTGAGACCCCTATGTATATTTTTAAGGAGATATCGTGGGATGTCTCTAAGGATATGCCTAAGGTGTAATATATTTAAATTTAAGCTACATTATTTAGGAATCAAAATAAGTAATTTTTAATGATTATGTGATTTTCTTCTTTGATATGTGTTTCTCACGTAATGATTTTTGGTTTTATTCTTTGGCAGGAACTATACAGAACATTGTTAACAATGAATGTTTTACATTTGGAAGGTACGATAATTATTCAAATCGGCTTCCTAAGTGGAGATATCATATGGAGAATCAGGAAGGTGGTATGGGTATTGGTTATAATAGTGAAAATTAAGGACATAAAATGGCATCTGAAAGTTATGGTATGTTATAAGAGTATTTTTTACATCAAACCTAAGAATAATGATTAATTTGAGGGTGAAAAAAATTATGTAATGATTCTTATTCCATATTATAGGGAAGGTTTATTAAGGAATAAGATGGTGAATCATGATTAATAGTTTAATAATATAGAGGAATTATTTTAGTGTATATGTTTTTGAATTCAAATATTATTTTTTAATTATCAGGAAATATATAAGTATTTTCAGTAAAATTTTCTCACTTAGGATTGAAAATTATATGTTAAATGATGATGAAGTCATAAGAAATCGATTTAATGGAAATGTGATATTTTTATGAATGTATGGTAACCCTTAATATGGACATGATGTTACGATAATTATGTTTGGTTAAACATATGTATAATGTGAATAAGTAAATGGGATGGAACTAATTCCCTTAGAACTGAGAAGGGTTTTTTTATGAAGTGGTCAATGCTTTCATGGATGGAGTTTAAAATATTTTTAGATTTATGGAATATATCCATTAAACATTGAAATAGGAAAACATGACTTTTATAAGTGTGTAATTATGGTAATTTAGGTTATTAACATGTTTTAAGAGAATAAATAATAAAGGTACTAAAATGTTTGGAAGGTCAAAACTAAGATCAACTTTATGATATATGAGATGAATTTTATTTCAATATTGATAAATTTAGTGACCTTCTTTCTAGAGTTTTGGGTTTCCAATTTTCTAAAGGGTTACAAGGTTAAACATTTATGGAATGGTTTAAGTTAAACATCAAATGAGTTTATAAATATTATAGTATTATCTCCCCATATAATAATTATTTCATATTGGATAACCTGTACTAACCATTTATCTATGATGTTAACTAAATATATAATGAATGTATTATATTTATATTTATAGATCTCATTATCTGTTAGTTCTTAGGGAATGAAAAAATTTACCATCATTCCCTGGAGTATGAGATGAAGTGGGAATTGATCAAGTCAAAACCAAAGGGTGGTATTTTTCAAAAATAATGGAATGAAACCATGAAAGTATTTCATCATGTAAAAAAATCAACTCTAGGAAAAAGATATAGAAAACATTTATCCAAATATAGGTGTTTCTATTGACTAAATGGTCATTTAAATCATCATAGATTTATTTTTTTGAGTCCCTTAACTTTCCATAAATCGTTCACTTACTAGTGATCAATGATATTTATCAAATTATATAGTAATTTATTCCTTTCTTCATCACCAAATCTCCAATCCCATCTTATGTTCTCCTATATGGAAACATAGTTATGAGTAACATTGGGTAACTATTATGTTTCTAACATTCCATTTTTAAATAATGTTTTAGTATTCATTTTTACAATGTTGGTTTCTATGAAAGGAACATTCATGTATTAAAATATTAATAACCTAGATGAATTTTAAGGCAGAAATTAATTTTAATAGTGGTAGAATGTAACGCCCAAAGATTTTGTGAAATTTTATTCAAATTAATTTAATTTTTTTTATATTTTCCCTTTCACACGACACTAGATATAGCATTTTTTATATGAAAGCACTATTTTTTTATTTTGTTTCACACAATACCATGTTATTATTTTACTAAATGAAATACATATATTTTCTTGTGGTACACAGAACACTATTTTTGGATTTTTGTTACACACATTGATTAATTCCATTGATATCCAATGTTACTCGCAAGACCCAGTTTTAGCAAACTATACCATACTACTAATAATACTATTGAAATATGATTATAGTTTTCAATTATTCAATTAAAAGGATGTTCTGAATATGATTAAATAATTCATGAAAATATGAATTAAACTTTTATTAAAAAAATGAATTTTTTATATTGATTAGTTAAAAATGAATGTAAGAACTATTTGAAAATAAATAAATTCATTTTCTAAGAAATCACATTTCCTATGTACAAACATAGCTTTATATAAATAAATTAAACAAACAACTATTATTTAATCTTTTTAATAAAATTTATATATTATAAATTCAATAATTATTTTTGACTCTAATCCAATATATTTTATAGTCATACGATAGGAATAAATTGAATTTTATGAATAAAAATGTATTTTTCTAAATGGGGATTTTAAAACCATTTAATTGAAATCCAAATTTAAATGTAATTTACTAAAAATTAATAATTTTAATTTCAAAAAATGAACTTAATTTTTTAATCAGAATATAATAGTTTAATTTGGGTTAATTTTTGGAATTTTTCTAAGAAGTTTTATTTTTTGATGAATAGTGAAATAGTGAATTTTAATTGAACACTACATTTTTTTCTAATTTAATTATATAGTTAAACTATATTTTTAATTGGTTATAAAGTTAATTAAGATAAATATTACATCAATTGTTCAAACATAGTTCATTTGAATCCATTTCACATTCAAATTTGATATAAAATCATTTCATATTTTTAAATTTTTTTTCTTAAAAACCTGTTGCCACCCCACATCTGTAAGATTAATTTAAAATTTACTATTATACCATTTTTATATATGATTTTGAATAAATAGAATCCATATTTTTAATCATAAAGATTTATAAATTATAATATAGTAAACATTGTTTTCTAGAATAAATATTATTGAAATTAATTAAAATTATTTACAACACTTTAGGTAACAAAAAGATTACATAGTTGTTAACCATTAATTTATGAGGTCAAATACCATAAAAATATATCCAAAATCCATTGTACGGTAATATTCCTACCAATTAAAATATTTTATAAAAAATGAAAATTTTTGTAAGCACATTATGTAAGGGAGACCTCTCAATAGATTTTTCCTTTTAATATTTACAAGAATGTCACTCCTCCACCACTATAAAATGGAACTCACTCCCTTAACTTCCTAACACTTCTCAGGAAACATTGTATCATACATAACCTAACCTCATATTCTCAATAAATCCCTCCTATCATCATAAAATCCTCACTTTGTGTCAAAATCCACCAAAGGAATCCTTTTATTGCAAACCAAAAGGAGTTACCTGAAAAAGATATAAAGTTATTCAATGTGAATTTCTATTTTATTTCTCTCTCCAAAAATAAAGTTATTATTATTACATGATTATATAATAATAAAATATTCCTCAATATTCTGAGATTATATTATACCATTGGTTCTACTTAAACATATAAACACTTCAATAAAATGGGTAACACACTTACTGTTCGTCTATACAGTAGACTACCACCTCACAAAAAGATTTCATTCATTTTTCATTTACAACCTATCATGGGTTTGAATTATAATTCACATAATGTTTTTTATATAATATATATATATATATAATATTTATGATTTATTTATTCTTGTGTAATTATTATAGAAAACATACCTTAATTCTTTCCATTTTGTGTAAATATGAAAACTTTGTTTATGGACATGTGGACTACTGCCTCCTCGAAGTGAGGTGATTCGTTCCCATTTTACATGGAATGCATTAAGGATGGTTTTAGTAAACGTATTTGATATAAAAGACATAATAATATTTATTTAATTATATTAAATATTTATATATGTAATTTACATTCCATCTTGCAATATGACAAGAAAACGAAAACACTATGCATGCATACATAAGACCTTCTGTCTCCATGAACAGTGTATTCCATTTCATTTTTCAATCATTTATAGATTATTATAAATATTTATATAATAAATAAATATGATATTTATATAATTTTTTTTCTATATATAAATATGTAAATCATTATCCAAGTAAGATTATTAAAAATTACAATTTAAAATATATATGAAAAACAAAGAAGATATTTCCTAAAACCTAACATTAACGAGGAATTGTTAATAAAAGTTTGATATAAAGTAATAAATAAATAAAATGTGGTATAATATATATGAATACAGTTATTTGGTAAATTTATAATAATCATATATTATTATAAAGGATGTTTGAATGTTTATGAATAAAGTCATTACATGTTGTAAGGGTTTTCTCATCCCACATTTATTTCATTGAGATATATTATATATTCAAAAATTATTCTCTTTATGTGGTGTATTTAATGACATATGGAATGTAATATCCTGAATATAATTTATTTTTTTATAATATAAATTTCAATTTATGTTATTATTTTAGGTATATTAAAATTCAAAAGTTACACTAGTATGGGTTTTCTCATCTCAATTTTATATCTACGAGACTTATGCCATATTCAATATTAATTTCTTTTGTGTTGTGTATATAATAACCATGAATTTAATATATTTTTTTATCATAATTAAATTAATGGGTATTTAAATATTTATTTTATTATCTTTCTTTTATAGGGTTTTTTGTTCGAAAGATACCAAATCGGTAAAGTAATTTTTTTCTCAATTTTCATTCGTTGAGATACTTGCCATTATTTTCACCAATATTTTTCAATAAGGTATATAAAATTTTCATTGACATGATATTTCATGAATATACTTAATATAATGATATTTTAAGATTCATTTGATGATATTATTTCCCTTAGATTTTTATTCAAAATTACCAAAGTGGTAACATTTTATTACTACAGTCTCATCATTTATTGAGATAATTTATGATTTTTCTTCTATTGATGAAATATTATGATCCATACCTCTAGTAATCGAATTAGTTTTCTTATAATATATTTATATATGATATATCTAGGTATTGGTAACCTTTTTCCACTATTTTTTACTTAAGATACTTAAGAATTTTTTTATGAAAATATGACTTTACTTCTCTATTTGTTCGGAAATTTATTTTATTCACAAAATAATTTTATCAAAAAACATTTCAAAAAATGATTTACTATGATGTGTATAAGACATTCTTACACATTTTTTAAATTTTTAATAAAAACATTTAACGAATTAATCTCCATGTTTTATATCGAACACTGAACTTTTCTAAAAAAATTACTATAAAAATGGAATGTTGGGCATGTACGGATTTAGCTGTCATAATGATTGTCATTTACTTAAAACATAAATTAAAAGTTTATAAGTATATTTTTTGAGGAATTTTTTCCCTAATATTTTGGAAATTATTTTCAAAAAAATTTTTTCAATGAAAAATGATTTTTAAAATGTTTTATGTTTAAAAAGTGTTATAATTTTTTTTAGAATTCGTCATATGTTATCAAGGTTGTCTTCAAAGAGGAATGTTTTAAAAATGTTTTATGATTTAAAAAATATTTTTTTTAATGTGGAAATGCAATTTTAAAATTATATGTTTTAAATTATTTTTTAAAATTACTTTATATTATTTCTAGTGTTTTTTCAAAGAAAATTATTTTGAAAATGATTTCTATTTGAAAAACTTATTTTAAAATAATTTTTATTTTCCCTATGAAATGATTAATGTGATCTTTAAAAATCATTCCCCATATTTGGTAGAATCTATTGATATAGTGTATTATTTTCTAGGTATATGATATAAGGATACCATTCTTATTATTTATTTTAAAGGTATATGTTAATAAGACAATTTGTTTTTCAAACTCGTATCTTATGAACAACTTATACCATGACAAAGTGATTATGAAACCTGCTTCCTTTTACAGGCTATTATATTATTAAATGATTATGAAAAATATCTATTTTAACATGTTACTATAGGATGAAATTCTTATAACACCTGTTTCATTTTAGGGCTGAAAATATGATGTTTATGAAACCCATTTCTTTTTATAGTTCATGATATGATGAATGTTTTGTTATATTATAAAACATGAATGTATTATTTCCTTATGTGATGGGTTGGATCAATATCTCCGTCCAATGTATTGGGTGATGATAAATGTTTTATGATCTAAAATGGTACATAGGAGGCCATACCATGCTCTAAATTAGAGGTTATAGGGGAGGTAATCCCAATCCAAAAACAATAGGGTATATGAGAGGGAATACAATGACCGAAACAAGAGGGTACATGGGTGGGAATCCCATGCCCAAAACAAGAAGGTACATGGGTGGGAATCCCATGCCCGAAGAGGTTGTGTGTAATACATTGGTTAGGGTAGCATCATCATGAGAGAGAAGTATTTTGGAATCATAAAAAGGAATATATATGGTCTGATGTTCTATGTTTCCTATAAATAAGATTTTTTAGTCACAAAAGGGTAGGTCTCAGCCCTCATTATCTCATTTCATTAGGGGTGTCGAATCCAAAGCCTATTCCTAGGTATCATATTCATGTTTTTTCTTATTTAGGATAAGATCATGAGAAGAATGAGTTCCCTACCTTATGAAGTAGCTTTTATGAGTGTGGTGTTGAATATCAGGTTCCTATATTGAGGTGGATTTATCTGCGGTAATAACATTATTATTATCTAGCATGGGATCAACAGATAATAGACATGGTAGGTAGAGAAGAAACCCAAGTTTCTCATCACCCTTAGAGAGAAATGTGAAATTTTTGAGGTGGTCATCATAACGATAATATAGGATGAAGATAAAATCATAGTCAGTTTCCTTCTCTAGTGATGTATCCCAGGGTGAGATAGACATTGTTTGGCATTCCCATTCCATTTTTTATACCTAGGTTTATTCTTTTTAATTATTTTTAACCACAAACTCCTTCATATCACTTCCCCTATTATATTATGTTGATGGAGAGCCTATAATAGTCTTTGGTGAGTGAAACCCCCATATCGGTTAGAATCATATTCTACCCTATTGTTTCTTGATGGCTAAGTTGATTTGTGTTTGTTAGAGGGTTATCTATGAGTGCTTCTTAGGGTTCTAGAGGAGTACCTTATTGTTTTTTCTATGGATGGTGTAGCATTACCCCCTATATGATAGATAGATTTTGGGATCAATCTAGAACCTAGATTTTCACTTATCTGTATATCTCTTTATATAATATTGCATTTTGAGTTCCTAGAGTTGTGATTACTTCTCGATGATTTGTTCTAGTGGGGTTTTGTTTCAGATAAGCATGTCACCTTGTGGTATATCAATTTTGATTATATATAATTATGATGGTAGATTTAATAATTATATCAAGTATAACTAATTGAATTAAGTGATATTTAAGAACCTATATCCACATCCATGGATATATGTTTTATTTGATTAGCTAAAACAAGATAGTTGGTTCTCAAAGATCAATTTATAGTCAATAGATCATCAAATGAAGGTGAAAAATAAGAATATACCCAACACCACCTTGGAGTTTCTTCGTGGGAATTATGAATTCATTTTATTTAATTCATTATAAAAATGCTATAGTAGAGTTCACGAGTTTAATGAACACAATGTTTATAGAGTTGATAGATCAGTTAATTGTGGTTTTTTTGATGACATCATTTTATACACTTTTTTGTGGTGGATCATGTGGAGCATTGGTGTGTTTTTTGGGATATATTCATCATTATCATCTTTTTTGAATGTTTTCAAAGTGGCATTTTTGGGCTCAATGTGTGTTTTTCTTGTGTCATATAATATCCCAGAAAACATTAGCTATTGATACATTGAGGATTGAGGTAGCTGATTATTGGGAAACCACAATCATAATTATAGATATGAGGATGATTATTGGTCTTAAAAGATATTATAGGAGGTCCATAAATGATATAACTCAGGTTATGACTCCACTAATAGAAATGAAAGGAAAGGAAAAAAGAATTCTCGTGGACTAACCAGTGTTAGGAAGCTTATGAGTATATGAAGGAAAAGTTGGTTTGTGTTATAGTCCTCAATTTTCCTGTAGTAGACGTTCAATTTGAGGTTTTCTATGATTATTCACATATTGGGTTGGGATATTTTATAATTCATTAGATATTTATTTTTTATTATTTTTCTCATTAGTTATGTCCCCATGATTGTAGTTATTCAACCCATGATCTCTTATTGTAAGCAGTTGCATTTTCAATGAATTTGGGAAATATTGCCTCATTGATGAGAATTTTAAATTTCTACTGAACATATGTCCATGAGTTATGTATTCTCTCAACATGACATGAACATTAAACAGTGTCGGTGGACAGAATTCTGGCTATATTATAACATTGATACTCATATTAACCCTAAAAGAGTAATTTTATAGTGGATTTGTTGAGTTGGAAGCCACATAGTGATGTCGTGCATCAAACTAGATCTTCATCAAGAGTGATGGAAGAGTTCTCAGTGGTGCATCATGATATGGTAGATGATATGTTAATAGGATATATTATATACATGATAGTGCCCTCATATTATGGGTAAGAGGTGGTGGAGTTCTAGGTAGGGGATTCAAACATGGAGGTATTGAGAGATAGTGTTGCCTTTGGTGATTCCCTTGATGGTTGGTCAAAATAAGAAATAAAATTGGTGTTTCTTATGGAAGGTTTTTAATCCATTCACAAATGTGTGAGGTGGTTTTATGAGATTTCCATTACATTCCCTTAGTGGTAGGTCCATGTATTGAAAAGATGTATCAAGGTCTGATAGGGATGTTTTTGTGGATTGGGTTGAAACATGAAGTTTATGAGTTTGTTTCTCAATGTATAGTGTTCCAAAAAGTTATGCTTGATAACTATGTTCCCAATGGATTTATGTGCCATTAGATATTCTCCATTGGATATTTTTAGACATCATGACGGTCATAATTATGATTTTACCTTGATCTTTAGGTGTATTTGATGCTATAAGGGTGATAGTGGATAATTTGAGGAAATTATCCCACTATATTTAAACTAGGGAGTTGAGATAAGTGGTGGTTTCTTAAGGGATTATTTAGAGGAGGTAGTGAGGGTGCAACGAGTCTTGAGTAATATTATCTATGATCTCACTCCACATTTTATCTCTAATTATTAGAGTGGTCTCCATATTTATTTTGGCTCTCATTTATGACTTATCAACACTTTTAATATATAGATGGTTGGTAATATAAAAACAATCTATCCAAAATAATATGAACAGGTTAAACTCTTGTGCCCTCGATTTTGGATGTTCGAGAATGAGGCACCATCCTTTGGTAAAGTTGTATTAAAACAGTTGTTTTTAAACCACAATTTGTATAGAACCATTTGAATATTTTTACGTTCAACCTTGAAATTATCTAATATGTTGGAATGGGTTTAGATAGTTGAAATTTATCTAGACATAGCTACTATATAATATGATATATATGGATCAAATGATTTTTGAATGGATGAAGGAAATGGAAGATCATTATAAATCCATTTCTAATCACAGGAGGATACCTATAGAGTTTGATGTTAGAGACTATGTGTTCTGTAAGGGGATTACTCGTCAAGGGAAATTATGTATTGTACATGGGAGTAAGCTTTCTAATGGGTTTTTTAGGCCTTTCATGGTATTGTTATGTGCGAGATCCATGATGTATTAGATAGAACTTCCCCCATAGAAGATATGGATACCCTATGTCTTCAATTTATTGTATATCTATTGTTATCTTCATAATGATTCTTACACTAATTATTTGATAGAGAATGATATTGAAGATGATTCAATCTTAGAAGAGAATCTTATGGTGATCCTAGACTTCGGGTATAAGTTGTTTTGAAGGTGTATTGTTCACATGGTTCATGTTGTTTGGTGGAATAGCGGCATAAAGGAGAGTACCTAGAAAAATGACTTGTAGATATGCACTCAGAATCCTAATCAATTTGTTTTTTGGATATTCCATTGTTATGATTATGTTTTTTTTGTTAATTTTTTTTGGTTTATGAGATGGTTTTATCTCATTTCCATTTATTTCATTGCTCCTTTTTTTAAAAGGTGAAAATATTTATTATAAAGAAAAAATAGAACTACCAGAATCTAAAAGAGGGGATCTTATTTCAATATTTTTCATATAGAGGGAGAAAATAAATAGGAAGATCATTAAGCCGAGTAGTTATCTCGTTGATTACCTTGTGGGAAAGATCGTCTGCAGTTATGTTCGCTTCACGAAAATCAAGAGTGACAATGTGTCTGATCTACAGAAGCAAAGCTAGGTATCTCATCCAACGGGTGGTAAGCAGCTAGGAAAAATGTACCACACCATTCCAAATGGATTTAAAAATAGTGGTTGAGTCACTTTCAATCCATATGTTGTTCTAACCCATTTTCTTGTAAAATTCAAATGCATGAATCACAGCCAACATTTTTTCTTTGAAGGAGGAGACCGAACAACATCGACCAATGAAAAATCCATGACAATGTCCAAGGAATTATCTCAAAATAGCTCCACATCCTGCGGTTCCTGAATTGCCTTTGGGGGATCCATAAACATTTACATTGATCCATCCTGGGAATGTATACTTTCGGAACACCTCAAAGGTGCATCTCAGATGCCTGTAAAGACCTTCAATCATAATTCCATTAAGGATCACAAAATCTCCAATAGTGTTGTCATAATAGGTTTTTTGAATCGAGGCCACATCCCTAATTGCAATGAAAATCCATGTCTGGCCTGTATTAAAATTAAATGAGCACTTATTGTGAATAATATCATTTCTATCATACGAGTTCATGTGGAGGAGTTCAGTAACATTGGTTAAGAAGATATTATTGATTTAATGAGAATAGTAAAGTTCCACACATCATTTTATTTGGGAACAAATCAAGTCAAAGAATAACCATATATAGTAAAACATGTCAATAATATTATTCCAACTTGCTGAAGCCGTCGAATATAAAAAAATAATTGATTGATATCCTCTCTATGTTTGTTATAGAAGTGACACATAGAGGAAATTTGGATACCAAAATCTTGAAGAAAAACCTAAGTATTAATATGGATGTGATCAATACGCCAAACAAGAGTCAGTCTGGAGGGTTTAATCCAGGGTTTGTCAAAATATTTCAACCGACAAAAACTGGGGTTAAAATTAGTGAAATTTTGGTTGGAGAAGTTTTTGGAATCTTAAACAGAATTATAGGTAGTCTCACAGATAAGTAAACCATCTTATTAAGAGTAAGGTTAATAATCAACCACATGCATGATATTATCTAGAAGAATAATATTACGAGATTCCATCACCTCTTTGATAGTGCAGGTGAAGTTATCAGGAGGAGAATTAAAAGGTTACATGGATATAAGGGGTGTGCTAGTCCAGTTATCCAACTAAATATTCATGGAATAATCAATTCTAACCATCTATCTATAATTATTAATGATATTATCATCGAAACACCAAATAGATGTCCAGATCGAAGAGTTATCATAGTTTAAGATTCCATTCATTAATTTGTATGGAATATATTTTTAAGAAGTCAAATAGAGTCAGAGTTGATATTTATCAAATTCTTGGTGAGTTTGTCCTAAAGGGCCTCATTAAATAGTTTGATATTTTTTATACCAAGACCACCCATATCAAGAGGTTTACAACAGGTGGACCAGGGGATGGTAACAAGTTTCCTTTCACAAATACTGATAGTCCAAACAAAAAAAGTATGGAATCATTAATTTTCTTAAGGAGACTGGTAGGCCATTTATAAACCATCATCAAGTAGACCATTTTAGATACAATGGCTGATTTCACAAGACAAATACTGCCATCCATGTAACGATATTTTCCTTTTCAAGAAGACAGTTCATTGGTATCTTAATCAACAATTGTGGTAAAGTTCATAGATTTAGGCCTTACCCAAAAAATTGGAACTCCCGCGTAGGTGAAAGGAAAATATACTTATTTAATACCTAATCTATTGATTGTCCAATTTTTACTAATGGGAGAAAATATTTTCCTAAATAAATAAAATGATTTGTTACAACTAATAGATTGACCAGAGATATCTTCATAATGGGATAAGGCATTTTTTATGTTTTGAATGTTTCTTTTTTCACCTTGTAAGAACATGATAGTATCATCTTCGTATTAGAGATGTGCAGGGACATTAAGGTTTCTGGTCTCCTGGATGGGTTTCAACTTTTTTTGGTAAACAATGCAAGTGATAAATCTACTATGATAGTCTTCCTAAATTGCAAAAATAATGGTACATAAGGGATAACCTTTCCTAAAACCCATGGTTCATTTAAAATAGACATTAAGAGAGTCATTAACAAGGATGGAAATATTGGCCGAGGTAAATAAGGAATTTATTCTACAAATGAATGTGTCATTAAAACCAAAAGCCTAAAGAACTTTAAAAATGACTCTCCAATAAATGGTATCAAAGGATTTCCTAATATCAAGATTTATTCAAATTTTGCCTCCTCAAGATACTTTATTTAATGATTTGGTACATTCTGAGGCAAGGATAATGCAGTATGTAATTGACCTACCCTTAATATAACCAAAATGATTCCAAGATATAATTTTATCACAAATAAGAGAAATTCTATTGTCAAGAAGCATTTTAATAATTTTTTAAACATATTTAATGAGAGAAATGTTGAATAAGAGATGTATTTCTGAAGCATTGGCCACTTTAGGAATTAAGGTATGAAATTTGGAATTCAATCCATGCGGTAGGAAACCATTAGAAAAAAAAGATCGAACATTTTTACAAACATCTATAAGGATAGACTTCAAGAATTGTTGAAAGAAACCATTATTTAAACCATCTGGACCCGGGGAACTATTAGGGTTGAGGCTAAAGACAGTGTCATTTAATTCATGATCAATTGGAATGATCAAAATATGACTATTCTATTCATAATTCACTATAACCAAAATTACCTTACGAAGGAGTTGCTTTTTAATATTTGGACCATTGAATATATTTTCAACATAGGAGACCACATGACTAGCATTGGCCGCCTTAGAATCCTTGAATATTTTATTGTCTCTAAGGAGTGTGAGAGGTCTACATACCTTTCTAACTCTTTGGAGGGAATTGTAGAATCTAGTGTTTCTATCAACATGTGAAAGACATTTAGTTTTGAAAAGTTTCTTGCACATGTTGACTTTATGCAACAGAAGATAATTATGTTTCAGATATATTTCAATCTCATTTTGGGGGTCTAAAGATAAATCAAAGCTAGTGGAGATATTTTGAATTTTGTTAATCTCATTCTCATGGGTGGAAATTTCCTTGTCTATTTTCTTAGATTTATCCCCCTCACCATCCTTTGATACACTGTTTAAGGTACATTAATTTATTGATACAAGAAAAAACATCATAGTGATGATTTATTGAATCCCAAAAATGTTTTATAAGATTTTAGAATTACACATTTGAAGACGGTGCATTATTGAATCTAAAAGGAAGAATGGGGTTTTACCTTTTAGAGAAGATAATAATAAGGATATGGTGATGGTCCAAATTCAGTTTGGGAAAGTTAATTCTCAAAATGGTATCCCAATTGTCCAGATCCAGAAGATTTGTGAACTCCCTGTCTAGATTACTAGCAATTACCATTTTGTAGTTTCTTCTATAGAAAGTTAATTTATCCCCCATAAGGAAAATTTCAATAAGATTACAATATTCTAGAGTATTTATGAATTATCTTGAGGAATTATGGGAGTGTGAAGGAACAATTTTCTCACTGGGAGTAAGGATAACATTAAAATCACCAAACACAAACTAGGGGCCATGAATGTTATTTTTTAAATCTAGAAGATAATGCCAAAGAGACCTTCGATCTTGAAATATATTTTTTTCATAGACAATAGTAAAAAAATATGTAGGCCATCAAGAGTAAAATCACATGTAAACATTACATTGGAATATTTGAAAACATTCATATTTTGTAAGTAGGAATGAAAAAATATCCAAAGAGAATCAGTATCTACAATAGTTTTTCAAAAACATCGAAAGTTATACCCATAAGTACAAAGATGAATTTTTTTAGGAGAAAATCTAATTTTGGGTCCAGAAATAGAAAATAATTTTGGTTTATGAGTCAAAAGAATTTTTTTAATAACAGTAAGTGTGTCGAGGTTTGAAATTCCCTGACACTTCCAAAATAAAACATCCATTAAAACCTAGATTTTGGGGAAGATCCCCCCTTTTTATTTTTTGAAATTCCTGAGACATTCTTCCACTTTGATATCTTCAAAAGTTAAGAAGTTGAACTACTAAACTGATTGTCCTGTTTAATCATAGGAGAAGAATAAAAATTCTTAGTAGAACTTGTATTTTATATGGATATATTTATTTTAGGTGAGCTAGTATTTATGGGGGGGGTCAATTGAACATCATTTGAAACCATAGTTAAATTGGCAGTAGAAAACACCTGTTTAGGTTGCCTGCCATCTAAAAATTCAGTTTCCATGGGTAAATTTATTTCATTTTTCTTACCAGGAATATTGTTTGGGGTTCATACAAATGATAATGCATGAAACTTGTGCAGGGTGTGAGAACACTGCCATAGGGTTCTCATTAAGAAAATGTAAATCAGTTTGAGAAATCAAACATTCATTTTCATTGAGGAGGTCCCGAGTTGTTGTTCCCAAATCACTATGCCCATCTTCGACCTTGTGAGTTGAGTCATTAGATTGATCATTCATGTGTGGTAGTGAGATATCATCTATGGAATAGTCTTTGACAGTCTATCCAAAATTCTTTGAAGTTGCAAGGAGCTCCAACTATGGCTTATGGGTGGAGTCCTAAATGTCATCCACCACTATCAATAAAATCTCACTAGATTTGTCCCTTTGAGACTATCTAGGTTAATCAGAGGAAAGACGAGATGGACCATCTAAAGAGATATAAACCTAAGGCTGTTGGAAAGTATCCATAACCAGATTTTCAATCTCTGCAAGGATTCCATGATCGATATAATAATGTTCTTCCTACTCCACCTATTGGCCTAGGTGGCACCCGATACTTCCCCCAGAAATGTTGACTTCTCAACCCAGACTCTATCTTTTGTTATGGGGGGTTTGAGATTTTTAGGGGCAGTGGTTTCTGCCTTCTTATTTCTTTTAATTTTAGTCCATCTGTCATCACATGGTAGGGAAACATAGCTCTTCACAACTCTACATTTTAGCAACGAATGTCCAACAATTTTTTAGAGTACTTTGTATGGTGGCATACACACAAATTGGACCCGAACATCAGTTCTATGATCATTGTAATTGAAAAAATAACCTCTGGATGTTTCAATAAAATTTTAACTTCTACCATCAACCCAGTATAGAGACCAATATCAGCATTAAGTGTCTGTTGATAAATTTTGAGAGGGGTACCTATGCTGTATGCGATGTTGTTCAAGATCATGGGATGGAAGAAGAAGTAGCTGAGGCCATGCAGTCGAACCCAGATCTGGGGCTATGCTCTAGCTTAGAGCCATGGGTTGCGTCGTAGGCTACTCTACTACCGCATGGTCTCTTAGTTGTAGTGCAAGGATGCTTGAAGAAGAAAAATTGAGGAAACTGTCATTTTAGACCTATATATTCCATTATGGTTGTTTATTGAATTGGTCCTTCCCTAGTGTCATGTGTTATGTCATGGAGTGAGGTGGCTGTGTCATAAGGGTTTTTCAGGCTATATCCAAATCAGGGGTGGATACAATGTGGTATATTGGCTATGGAATAGTCAATATACCTGTTTCAATATTATTTGTTCTATATATTCTATTTTGGATCCCATATATTGGTTTTAATAGGGGTTGAGGTGTAGTCTCCTCCAACTACATTGTGGTCTATGTATTCGGTGTAATGGATATAGGTATTGTTTCATAGTCTTTTAAAAAACTAACTTTATTTAAATACACATGTGGCCCTAAAAAACCATGTATTATCCCATTTCATTATCTTTAAACCTAGGTTCCCATGAGTTATTTTTTATGTAATTTAACCCCCTATTGATAGGTATCAATCCTTATCTTACAGGGATCGATTTGTGCTGATCATATGGAGGTTATTATCCTTTTATAATTTTTTCTCCTCTATTTGATCGTATTTCCATCTCATTCTTCTTTACATGATGTTGTATTTCATCTCCAACATTGTAAAAGGTTTCCATTATCATTTTTTACTCTATATAGGGTAAGAAATCATTGGTAGATCATATATTACCCAAAGTATAAGTGAATGGAGATCTATAATGTTGTTCTATTCACTTGTGAATAACATTGATCCTTTTGAGGTAGGGGATTTATTGGATCCCTTGTTTATTTAGGTGAATTCATAAATTTACCAGGGTTTTCCCCTTTGGATGTTAGTGGAATTAAACCAATAAATATTTAACTTGATTAATGAATGAAATTTTTTAGGGTTAGTGATTACCAGTATTATATCATGAATCATTTTTCCTTTTTATTTCCTAGACAGTGTTTAATCTATGATATGTTTGTTATCATGTTTTTTGATTATTGGTTTAGCATGGTTCTTTTTATTGAAAATGGTAAAGAACATAAATACGGAATTAATTATTTGGATAAATAATTTAGATATGGATGTTTAATATGTATTGTATATATTATAATATTATGGTAATCAAATTGATGTTAAATGCATGTTTAGTTAATATTATTCATATATTTTTTAATTTAATATTTTAATGAATATGAAGTTGTAACACTTATTTATGGTAATAATAAAAGATATTTGACATTTTTTGACCATTATATTGATGAAAAATGATATAGAGAACATTTAACCAATTTAATATCTTATTATAGCTGATTATTTAGGTTACACATTGTTAGAACCTGTGATAATTGAATTGGTTAATTCAAGGTGCAATAAAAACTATTTGTATAGATAATTTTTTTATCTAAGAGTTATCAATTTCATGTGAATGGTAAATGCCTAATTTCGGATCCTAGTTTCCCTATTGACTATGATTTTTGTTTTCAACCCACTATATTGTTCTAGATTTCAATTGTTTTTTGATGTGATACAAGGATTCATAATGAGATAACAGAAGGGAAGATCATGGTTCTGGTTTTAGTTGATGCCTATGATGGTGAGTTAAATGGTGATATGCATAATGGTGTTAGGGATGGAACAAAAATAATGTAATGGTTAGAATATATGATTACTTATTATTGTGATTTAATATGTATATTTACATGATATATATGTTTTTGGGTTATATGTCCATGTTTTTTATTTATCTACATTCCATTCACCACTATTTAGGGAAGAATAATTTTCTTAGTTTCATTTCTCATGGTTGCAGATTAATATAATTCATGGTATAGATATAATTTTGGAAAGATAAATAATGATTATTTAAAATTCTTCCTCCAAGGGGTCAGTTCTTATTAGAATTGAAATTTTATTGGTAATCCTCAAAAAGTAAGGAATCTATTAGATTATTCAGGGAGAGCATGAACATTGCTTCAGGTTGAAAAGGTTTTGTGTAGTCAATGTGAATTGATGGTTAATGAAACATAGTTTAGACTAAATTTAATTAATGGATAATGAATTAATTAATGAAATAAATAATATACAAATGAAATAAGTAATTTAATATAGCTTTATAAGTTATCAAGTGCTTATAGGATATATAGTACCTAGTAGTGGTATTCCGGAGTGCGAGTGATGATAGCTTTGGTTAAGATTAGGACTAGGTTACTAACTATAGTGTGTTTGTCTGATATATTATATATTGTATCTTTTTTAATTTCATCCACCATCCCACCCATTTTGGTATGGTGACTGACACCCAGTGGTCTCTAAGAGGGTGTTTTCCCAATATCTCATTGGTGTGGATAGAAGGATAAGAACCCTCTCAATCCCCAATTTCTTATCATGGTTGTATTTTAAGCTATTATACAATATCTTTAGTTTCTCGTATATATCAATATATGGTATTAATGTCTTGTGATTATTTCAAATACATGTATCATCAGACATAGTATGAAAGGATTATTATATGTTTTGTGTGTATAGGTCATGATGGCTTGAGGTACCCTACTCGGTGTAAGTGTTGTTGATTAGTTGATGTGTAATACCTAAAGCATTATACATGTCATATGGGATATGGTGGATTCTAGAAAAAAAATAACAATATTACGATGTGATATAGGATGATGAGATGATTTAATGCATGAGATTCATTTTTTGATTCTTATCCATTATGTTTCAGGGAAAGACTACTTTGGAGAGAGATGGATCAGGATGTACATTGTTGGGGAAGAGAATAAAACCAATAGGGAAGAGGTAAGAGGTTCCCCTTGTGTTTTTTATTTCAATAATACCTTATCTCTTGTATGTGATACATAGTGAGAGTTATCCATGGTGAGGATAGGAATATAGCTTAAAAGTTTAGGTGATGAGTTATTTTCACTTTTTATTCATGGGGATTTAGTATTATTTTGTTATATCTTGCATTAGAGGCTATAAAGAGGATTGTACTTAGTATACATGTTTTTATCAATCCATCTATATCTAAATTATTTCTTCAGGCTAGTTTGAGAAGGTAAAAGACCAGGATGGATACTACTAGTTTGTGGTTTTTCAAGAGATGTATGGGATACATGGTCGCTGTAGAGTTTAACTTTTTCATACATGTATTTTCCTTTCAATTTCATTTAGTTCGGTATGACTTTTCCAGTCATAACATGGTATTATTTCATCTATATCAGAAGGATTTTATTGGTTGATCTATCTTAGATCTCTCTTCTTCATGTTTCTCTAATTGGTTAATGACTCCCATTTATATATATAATATATCCTCAGTTCTAACTGCCGACCATGGGCCTACTAAAGGAAGAACTTTGGTTGTCACCATCTCCCTTCACTCATTACAAGATTGGGAGGTGTAATATTTGGGTAAGGCATCATGAATCCCATTCTCTTATGAATCTCCTCCATCTCTTTTAAATTCACTCTCTTGAGGTAAGGGATTCTCTCCCTCCTCCAATTTATTCATGTATTTTCTTTTTATTAAGCCTTTTTATTTACTATTTTTGATGATACCATATGTTTTTACACATAAATTTACTGTCATTATGAATCACAAGAAATGAGATACCACATTTTACTTTAATTATACCCTTCTGTGAAATTTATATACACCTAATTTGTTAATAAAATTATCCCTTGATTTTCCATGAAAAAATTTAATGCAGGGATTTCACATACCAATTTCTACTCAAGGTTATTGACCTACATGTAACTATTCATAGATTATTGACTATATCCATATATATAACCTAAAATACAGGGGATTACATGTTATGAAATATTTTCCTTTATTTCATGAACTATATGGAACCTAAATGTATTTACATTATTTGAAGGTAACAGCTGGCCCAAGAATTATATAATCATCTAATACATTGGGTAATTTTTCTATCTCATGAGATACCATGTCTGTTGTATAGGTGGTTAGCCTACTCACAATATGTTATGATGTATCTATGATTAGACTTGAATTATTCTTATGATTTAATGTTTTATATTACTTCCATAATACTATGATATAATTATCTTATTATCTGATGTAATTCTTTGATGTTAATCTTTATGATAATCACCCTTTCTTGTCATAATGATATTCATTTTGATTCACATGTATTACCTTCAACAGGAAATTTTTTTATTATTCCCTTAATAAGCTTTATAGATCACCCATTTCATATCTATATCTCCATGTTATCTAATGTAGTATTATAAGATCAATGGAATTTAAGGGAATGTTATGGATTTTTTAAATAATGTATTTGTATCCATGTTTCATGTTGTTGGGAAATGAATCTTATTACCCAATTACACTATGACACTTGTTATTTTTGGATTTTGTTATATGTATTTTACTATAATAAATCATGAAATAGATTTTATAAAATATATTGGTGGTCATAGATTGTGAAAAGGGTCTAGTAATTATTTGCGTATTTGGATTAGAAACCATTGTTAAAACCATAGGGATAATACTAAAAATAGGGAAACTTCCATAAATTTTAGCAGTGAAAAGGGTGAGTGGTTTCCAAGAAAAAAAATACATGGATACATATTACAGGAGGATCTAGATCATGTATAGTTATATATAAGAGTAATATCCCTGAAATGGCTCTTTAAAATTATATCGTGTTTCATGCTTTGTTTCACTCTCCTACGGGATATACTTCGGTAAATTCATAAGCTCATTATTAACCATTATATATATAAAAAATTCTTTTGAATTTTTTTTAAAAAAAAGAAACTATTTGTAAATTATATTGATACATATAAATTAATAGATTAAGGAAGATATGTCAATTAAGACTTATACCTTCATTTTTCATAGTATCCCTTTTATATTTTTAAATGTTTAAATGTTCTGATCCCTACATTTCCATTTATTTTATTCATAAATGGAAATATGAGGAATTGTGTCAATAATTAATATGATGGAAAATGTGATGACTTCCTAAATGAGATTCCAAAACCGATGGGAGTTGGAGTTGAGAACATACTGATAATACATTCTCAAATAACTATAGTTTTTAATAGAATCCTAAATCTGCATGAACACCCATATCTCCCTAACAAATTGAAACATCAATTGTTTTTTTTTGAAAAAAATGAATCTATCTTTCAGTCGATCATCTTATCCGTTAAAAATAGAAAAATGAATCAACTACATTGAAAATATCTACAATGTGGATAATTGAAATAGGAATGAGAAGGTCATGGTTTTTTTTTATCATGTAGGGGGAGAAGATCGTCAATGGTGGATGTTGATCTGAAAAGAGTAAAGAGAAATAGATTTAAGTTATAGAGTGGAAGGAATTTTGAGGAATGTTTTTTTATAATTAGTATCATTTCACTCTATAAAATAATGTGTTGGGAGTACCTTCACCGTATGAAAAAGGATGAGGAATCTATCATGGTGTATAAGATGTATATCACAAGACATGTGTGATACACCTTCGATATTTTCATTAACATTAAATGTGATTTTTACCAATTATTTAGTTGGATAAATATTAATCTATGAAAATATTTTTAAATTGATGACATGGATATATATAAATCTATTTTCAAATGTTCCCAAAAAGTTGAAATAGAGATTAGTGAATCTTAAGGATCTAATGGGTATGAATTTATGAATAAAGTAGTAGAGATTAAGTATGGCCTAGTGATAGAGAAACCTCGTGATGGATGTAATTTCCATAATCAAAAGTATCATATGTGTGGGGAGACGTATCTTACAAATTTCTTTTATGGGATAAGGAATTTTTTTATGTGTGGTAAGGAGGGGATCTAAGATAGTGAATTTTGATGGTAGAAACCTACGAATGTGATATAATAAGAGAATGTTCTAGTCAAACACCATTATTTTTTTAAATGTTTTAACTACAAGGAATAAGGAAATTGTGAGAACCAAGGAACTAATCCTAGGATTTTTTATGATAAATGAATAATCAATAACCAATACCATGTGGGAAACATAGATCATATTCCATAAAAATTAATGAGAAGGATTGTAGAAATGAAGTGGTTATAGGTATGTTATTCATTCATCCTAGGATATTGAATCTGATATTTTATTCTAGTTCTATGATTTCATTCTTATCACATGAGTCTTTTAAAATTATATAAACACAAAACTAAAGACATGGGTTTCAAGTTTTTGATGAAAATTGAAAATGGGTCAACTATTGCATTGTATGAATATAACTTCTACCTTATAAATATTTTATGTATTTAATTTTAAGTAAAACATTTTATAATACATTTATTATAATTTGATGTTATTATTGGTATGGATTGTCTCTCATTATACAGATCAAAGATAAATTTATGGGAGGTATAAATCACCCACATTATCATGAATTTCCCTTTGATTATACACAATTGTGAAAGGTGGGTTGGATATCCTTTGGAATACTCTTCTCAACCATGATTATTATTTCCTTATGAAAACAATATTATAATAAATTGTTTGAGATTAAGTGAAATACCATATTTATGGAATGCCCATTGTAAGGGAATATACTGATGTGTTCCCCAAAGAATTTCTTTGTATCCCTTCTAACTGATAGGATAATTTATCAATGGAACTTTTATAAGGATAGTTTCTGATCTCCAAGACTCCATATAATATATTTTTTATTTAACTTGATAATATGAAGAATTAACTATTGGAGAATTTAGATATAGAGTTTATATGCCCAACTTCTTCACCATGGGATGGTTCTGTCCTTTTTGTTAATAAGAATGATTTGTTAATGCACTTCATCATTGATTATTGTGATCTCTTAAAGATCATAATAATAATAAGTATCCTCAATCAAAGATTAAGGACTTTTTTTATCATTTATATTGATCCTAGTACTTCTCTGATGTGGATCATTAGTAAAGAATTTTTCAATTATATATGAATAAGGTGGAAATCACCGAGATTTATTTTCATAAAGGGTATGTGAAATACATATTCGTAGTGAATCCATTTTGACTCAATAATGCTCCAAAAAAAACTCATTGACATATTGAATAGTGACTTTTGGGATTAAATAAACATTATTTTTGTAGTCATTAGAGAATATATTCATATATACTTTAATATAAGGGAGGAATATAAGGATATTTTTAATAATGTAGTGAATTCATTATGAAAAGAATAGTTATATGTAAAGTATATTAAATTTGAGTTTTTAATGATTAAAGAAACATTTTATGGAAATTTTATCACCAGTAGAGGGGTATCAATATATCCTTCAATGATAGAGGCTATTGAAGGATGCCCCAGAACATCATTTGTGATGGAGATCTATAGATTCCATGGATTAGCTGAGACCTATCCTAGATATGGGAATGTTTTATTAGGATACTGAATCCCACTTACTATGCTATATCAGAAGGGGGTGAAGTTTTCATGGATTCATGAATGTGAGGATAACTTTAAAGTGATAAATAAAAGGCTATTTATTGCATCTATGATCACATTACCCATTAGTGAGGATGGATATTTGATCTATAGTGATTCATCTAAAAAATAGGGTTGTATACTCATGAAAAATGACAGGGTGTTAGTTTATTTCTCCCACTAATTAATTAACCATGAGAATAACTACATGTAAGATGATATAAAATTGTCCATAATTATATTCTCATTAATAATTTGGAAAAATTACCTCTACGGGGAGAATTTTGATATATATATATATATATCATAAATTCATCAAGTATATATTCATTCAAAAGAAGTTCAATATAATAACATGAAGGTGGATAGAGATTATCATCAATTATGACTATTCAATTCATTACCATTCTTTTATGGAGAACAATGGTCTAGATACTCTGAGTAAAAAAGGATCATGAAACACAATCTATGAAATGGATTTAAAGGTATCCAATCATCTTGGGAATATAATGAATTTTCATGGTAATCATAAAAGTAACTTAACCCAGCCTTTATCAAATAAATACTCAAAAATCCATTATTGGAAGGATCTAAAAGACCTAGAAATATAATAATATTATAAAAAATTATAATGAATAATCAAATGTTTTGTATTTATAATAATGGAGTTAAAAAGTTTGTAACTTATATATTTTTCATGTAAAACCCATAAATAAAGTGAAAACCTTTAGATAATTTGTATATCTCATCCTTCTCTATTCATCTAGGAAGAAGTAAAATGTATTGAAATTTAAAGAAAAAAATTCTTGTTGGGATAACATGAAGAGGAGGATTGTTGAATTTTCTTCTTGATGGTTGGTCAACAAAAAATTAATGTCTTAATGAAGGATGTCTAGGGTTATGATGCAACCATTTTCTTTACCAGAATGGAAATGGGAAAATGTAACCATGGATTTCAATCCCAGTACTCTCTATGATATCTATTGAAATTAACACTATTTGATTAGTATTGTATCACCTTACTATGTATTCATATTTCATTTCTATCAATAATAATGTCTCTCTGGAATAATTCACTATTATATACATAATAGATGTCATTAAACTACATGAATTACCCATATCCATTATGTGTGATCAAGATATGAGGATTACCTCAAGGTTGTGGAGGATCTTTATATTATAATTAGATACATAAAAGATTTTTAGTACATACTGTGACCTTTAGATGAATGGTTATTCTGAGAGAACCATTAAAAACTATAGGACATGATGAGTTATTAATCAAAGGATTTCCAAGGACTTTTGTATCAGCACATTATCCTAGTGAAGTTTTCATATAATAGTAGATTCCATTATAGTATTCAAATTGATCCTTAAGAGTATATACATGGGAATAGGTATTAGACTCCATCATATTGGGATGATGTTGGAGATTAGAAGTTAATAGGGTCTGATCATATCTAGAAGATAATAGAGATGTTTTAAACCATTAAATATCATATGAAATTGTTACAACATCGATATAAAATCTACAAATAATATCATCGATGTGACCTAGAGTTAAAGGTTGGAGATAATTTGTTCCATCATATATCACCAAGGAAGAAAATCGTGAGGTTATGAATGAATGGAATGTTTATTCATAGATACATCAGACCCTTTTAGATCAACGATCCCATATAAGTTGTGGCCTATCAACTAGAACTCTCACATAACCAATCTCTTGTACATTATTTACTCTAGGAATCTCTATTATGGAATTACATATTAGATCCCCCACATATACATAATCATGTAGACGTTCCTTGGGATAATGATCTTTAATACAATGAGAAACTAGTGAACCTATTATATAATAGAGACAAGGTTTTATTAATAATGAAAACTCACTTGGACATAGTTCTATAGAGGAAGTACATGTTTGAGGTGGAAATACGGGAACTACAAGTGGCAATGAGATAGAAGTTCCCACATTGAATTTATTTTATAAAATTAAATTATGATGGAAAAGTTTTTATATGGAAGATGAAATTAATGACCCCAAAATTTTTAAATAAAATATACATAGGAATAAATAAATTCATTATATAGTAATGTATTCATGTAAAACACATGAACTATATTTCTATTTTGATTTTTGATCATTGTATAATACTTCCATTGTTTTTATTTTGATTTTAAAATTCCATTAACAATTATAATAAATGATTATAAAGTAATTCTATAATGACCAGCAAGACTAGTAATAAGTGATTGAATCAACTAGAAAAATTGTACTCTATGAACCCAGTTTATTTGAGTTTCTAATAGAGATGGATTCACTGGGATTTACCCTTGACCAAGCCCATCATGAATTCAATAATTGAATCTTGATCTAAACCATTATAATTTAAATTTTATTGATATCTCCTCCAAAACCATGTTCATTGAACCACCTCAAGGAAGTATACCTACACCTTACAATTAGGGTGTACACTGCTATAATAGGGGAAAATATATCCTGGACCAAGAAGTATGAATTTTTATATTTTATTTTTAATAAAAGAGTTTTTAATATTTATCCCTTTTCATTATTACTTTACACACATGATTATATAATTATTTTAACAAAATATAGACTTTCATAAGAATATATCAAAAATTAATTATTATTTTTTAAATATATAGTTTCAATTGAAACAATAAAATTGATAAATTCATGTATTTTGGAATTAATTTATTTTAAATTAATATTATTATGAAATAATATTTATTAAAATATAAATTATAATTTAATTAAATGAACTCTAAAATAATTTTAATAAGGTTGAGAATGTTATTAGTATAACTACATTTATTTTCAAGTTGATATGGTTTCTTTTTTAAATTTTTATATTATCATATTTAAATATTATTTTATTAAAATAAATATTATTTTTGAAATTATGACATTAAAATTATCCAAATAAGAAATTTTCATAATTTTATATGACTACTGATTTTTATGGAAATTATTTATTAAGGTATCAATATGTAGTATATATCATGGAATCTTATTACCCCAAAAGTGACGCATTAAATAATATTAAAGTAATGCACAACCAAGAATATTTTTCATATTTTGAATAATTTTTAAAATTTATTATAGTAAATTTAAAAACCTATAATGAATTCCATTAAACTAGTATTATATTTTATTGTTTTAAAAATAGTTAAGTTTTAATGTGACTCACCCCCACATCATGAATGGTTTTATTTTAAGTATTTCAGTTCCTATTATAAAAATATATAAAAAACCAATCCCCTTTTATTAAAATCTTGTGAAAACCCATGGGAATAATTTTCATATGTACTATTTTGTCCCTTGTAATCCAATACCATGGTTTAGAAATTAATAAAGAATTACCCTCTATTTTTCTATAAAAAACCAACCATCCTTCCCATTAAACTTCACTCAAAATCCATTGAGTGTGAATTTCCTCTCTATATCAATCTCTATATCCCTTATAATTTGTTCCCAAGATCATAATAACCTCCTTCAGATCATTTTGATGCAACTTATCAATGAAAGGGATTATCTTTCTCCTTATACTTAGTTAAATACGTCCCCTTCATTAAGCCATGTGATTTAAGATTTTTCTTGTTAAAATATATTTTTAATCTTCCATTTTATATACTCCTGATTCTCATGAATTTATATATCTCCTTTCACTCTTATTAAACCCTTCCATTGACCTTTATATATACCTACTATGCTGCCAAAAATTATCTCATGATTTTCCATAACAAAATATTATAATGTGAATATCTATCCCCATATCATATCAAATGTATTAACATAAATTTAGAGATTCTTCAATTATTGGGGAATTCTAGGAATTAAACCCAGACTATTTAATTTTGGGGTTAAAAGTGATGAAATATGTTCTAACGTTGTATTTCCTTGTGGCACATAAATTCATTTACTTAATATGAATGTAACAGATGTGCCCAATATTATATATCCCTCCAATTAATTGTGTAATGATTTCATATCATGAGATACCATGTATGGTTCGTGGTAGGATAACCTTATAGAACTATTTTATTGTTTCCTAGAAGATATCCTTGGATATAACAATAGATTTTATGTTTTAGGTCGTCGAAAAATTCCTATAATACCTTCATGTTATCATCTTATTTCATGATTGGATGATCATATATATGATTCTAACCCTTTTATGTTAGCATGAAATTCCAATTTATTCACATGTACTACTTTCATCATGTAATTAATTTATTATTATGTTACATGACATTATATTTTATCCTTGTCTTGTATACACCCCAAGTTATCTCGTGGGGTAATAAAATATCAATGGAATTTAAGAGAATGTTATGGTGTTATTAAATAATGTGGTTCAATCTGCATTTCAAATTGTTGTGATATGTATCTAATTACCTAGATACACTAGGACTGCGGATCTATATTGATTTTTTTTATGTTTATTGTATTGTAATAAATTATTAAATAAATGTTATAAAAGATATGGGTGGTAATACCTCTTAATGTATCATACCAAAGTTAATCACGAGCATATAAGGGAAAATAAATTGATAACAAATAGTAAACCAAATATATCATAAAAATTATTGAAATTATTTCATGATTAATATAAAATCATTTAATAATGGGAAATTTAATAATATCATAAATACATCTACATACATGAAATCATATTGGATAAATTGTTCTAACTTTTTTTATGGGAGGTTAAAAAACTAAAATTTTCTATCAAAAGTCAAAAAAACAATTTCAATGGAAAAAAAGTAATATTATTTTAAAAAGAATAAATAAGTTTTAACTCACTTATTTCAATGATGAAATGTAATAGACAACCTTGAGAATCATTAAGGTTATTACAACATGCTTGGACAGTCGACATGATATATTACTTTCACTAAGGCTTTAGTCATCACCCAATAAAACTCATTTTTACCTACTAGCATTGAACATCAATGATAAACCTTTAAAACCCACCCTAAAACAACATGGGTGACATTAATTTAAATCAAAAATACTTTTCTCCTTCCCCAAAAATTTCATAAAAGTAAATAAAAATTGTAATAAAATCCATCTAATGGCATCTAAAATCCATCAACAGAAAACTATATATTAATATTTCATATAAGTTATGAATTAATGGTCCAAGATAAATTTATGACACATATATCAATGAAAAATTACCAAAGTTCAATATTATTAACCAAAATATTCAGCTTTATAATAATTATATAAACTTTTAATGACTTTAATCATGAAAGGCCCGTAATAATTAAAGTGGGTACTGATATTTTTTATAATATTGATATAATAACATTTCTATATTAATCTGATTTGTTTTTAAAATAACTAACCATTCCATAAATAGATAATGAATTCATTTAACCCATTATAATAAAAATAAAATCAAAACAAAAAAAGAGATTAACTAATCTCATGAGAGGAGAAATAGCCACCTGCCAATACTATATAAAATCAAAATAATAATTTTACCAATTGTTTATGTATTCATTCACTAATCCATATTTAACAATAAACAATAAATTTCAAAAATAATACAAACCATATATAGGGTATATATTTACTCAAAATTAATGAATTCTCAACAGTAATCCATGTGGTGATGACACATAATGTATTGATGTGTGTTAGTGTAATGTTAGTACATTGGAATAATTCGTAAAAAATAATATCATTAGAAATAATTTCCATCTACCCAAAACTACTAACTAGTTCATATACAAATGGTCATTATAGTACCTCATGTATTCCTCCTCATATTCTAGAGACAAATGACTAGTAGTGGGGTTTATGAAACAACACTTGGGGGGATATAACCCCTATATCAGAGTGCGTAATCAAATAAATAATAATTAAAAATTATGCACATCTCAGTGTGTAGTAATAATAAATAATTAATTTATTATATAAGGGAATTAAATGAAACAATAAAGACTCAAATAGTCATACAGTAAACAAGACTAATTACCCACTAGGCTAATCACACAAATAGAATGAGAAATTTAAGAATAGATAATGATATAACTATAAGTAGAAATGGATAAAGTAAAATAATAAAACTTCAGATAATTCCAAACTAAAAATCCCAAATTATCTACTATAGCATGATCAGGAAATCATAGGACACAACCATACCTGGAACTAAAATAAGTGATGAATTCTTAGGTAGCCAAGTAAAATAGCAGCCTGAGTATTGTGTGAGTACAAAACCTAGTTGGGAATTACCAAATGTTAATGTATAATAATTCAAATATAGTGATATATGAACGTTTCATGCTCAAAATAAATAAATAAACTATTGATCAAAACAAAATAATCAACCAAAAATATGTTATTTAATCGATGTCAAACATTCTCTAAGAATATCTAATGAGCTATTCACACCCATGTACGTTGTAACATTCCATTATAAATTCTTTGGTATGTGAAAATGATTATCCAAACTTATTTCATCTAGTGTCAGGGTGTCTTATGAACATCAAGATGTCTATTCCTCCAAATATAATACACCATTCTCTCCCCAATATAGAAAATGTATCACAAACCCAGGTAATGCACCTAGAAACCTCCAACCCTACATTGAGGATCAACCCTATCTCAAAATAAGTGGTATATCAACTAATAGTATCACATACCTCTCCTAGAGTTTTTTTTTTAATTTTTTTAACCAACCCCCAAAATGGGATCTTTATCAGCCATGTGAATAACTGCACAAGTAATACAGAAAACCCATCTGAGAGTTTTCTTAGACAACAGTAACACAGACATCCCCTATGGTATTTCTCTTAGCTAGGTATCAAAACATTTCCCTATGGATGTTTTCTCAACCAATAATGAACAAGACCCCAATTTCATCTTCCATATATAAGAAATACCACACCTATAGTTCATTCTTAAAAATTAATAAAATTATACTTCTATGGGTGCTTTCTAATGAAAACTAACCACCATGTGGAGATACACCATGTCACTTCAATAATAAAAAGGGAAACAATATTTAGTTGATTATTAAACCCATTATCACTATTAACACCCATGAACATCCTATAACTGTGGTCCACACATCATTGGGGAACCCACCAGGTTCCCCTAGGTCTCATTACATCCTCGAAACCACATAAGGCTCCCTCAATCCTTGCTCGACTCTCATGTTAAAAAAAATCCCAAGAGTGACAGACTCAATCCCATATGATTTTGGAAAGACTATATTTGTTATGAACAGAAAAAAATCAATTCATCTCATTGGGTTTTACCCATCCCAAGTCACCATGTAACAATAGTGAATAACACCCCATAATTATCTCACATTCCTGAATTTGTAATGGAATATCTTATGTCTCACATGGCCAACCACAAGGCTATTCATCCCAACCAATCATCAACCTCTATCCTAAGGTCCCTTAGGGATCGTACTCCTATGGTTTCAATATAATATTCACTAAATAATAATAATTAAATACCTATTAGGGTCTTTACATCACAAAAATCATAATGATAGTCAAGACCTCATCCATTGGGGTCCGTGGAAAACAACAACTACTTAGTTTTATTAGGAACCTGGCACTTTGTGCATCCTAATCAAGTGCATCTAAATTTAATAAGGCAATTAAATTTAATTTTAACACTTATTTTATTTTAATGATGTTTTCCATTTTTATCTTAATTTGAAAATGTCGCAGTTGCGAGACTAAAAACCAAAAATACCATAAGTATAGCATAAATACTAAGGGGAATGTACACAAGGCCTCTTTCCACATAAATAAGATTTCCCCTTTTCAAAGTCTATATTTCGAAAATCTGCCTATATTCACCTAAAGTCATTAAGTCATTTCCCATCATTGTGGGTAACTACCTCGCATCACAATAAATTTAATTTAATTAGATATAATCATTAATAATTAATTTAGAATATTAAAATAAAAAAAAATTATTTTATGTTAGTTATAGCCATAGAATATCTTATATGTCATACTATCACACTGAAACTATTACTAAATCCTCCCATATGACATGTGGTGTTCCCTCAAAAATATATTTGTCAAAAATAAATAAAATTCATCTAAAATTCCATAAAAATATTTTCTATTTTAAAATAAACACCAAATAAAATCAATCGAATAACATAACTTCATAAAAAACGTGGGGAAGCATTTAGATATTTTCTCGAGACATCCTCTATGAATGAAGAATGAAAATACCTTGGAAAATGTAAAAATTTAGAATTCTACGTTGAAATCTCCCTAAACTCCATAAACTGAGTTTCTTCAAATTAGGGGCAGAGGATATGATGTTATGTATGGAGGTATAAGAGGAACTATAACCTTTATTATTCACCATAAACACTATAAAAAGACACAGAAAATGATTGGGATCAAAGAGTGGATAAGGGATGTATGTTTTGGCCTATGTGTGTAGAAAAAATAGTGAAATAGGGATCCAATAATATTAAAATTTAATGGGGGGATTACAAATTTACCCTTAATAAATCCACTGGCATGCTGGTGGTTTCCTACATCATTTGTTGTAGTGGCTACCCTAACCACTGTCAAGGCTCTCGGAAGCTATTGGGATACCTTCAGAACATCATTCCTTATCCAAAATAACTATTTTTAGGTATTTAAACCTCTATAATTCTATTACGAGTCACATTAAAAAACTTACCCACTCATATAATTCAATAGAAAAAAGTTCTTCTATAATTTTTTATTGTCATATAGTCATGGGATATTATAAACTCCACACCACAACACTTCTTAAACAAAATAAGTCCTAGTAATCAACCAATTATCTATCTCAACCATCCTTGGTAACAATTTCTTATCCAAATGGCCATGTAGGATTCTTAAACACTTTATATTCTTCCTAAGAAAGTTCCTTAATATAGAGCTCAACTCACCAAAATATGAGCCATTGATCAAATTCATTATTAAAACATTTTGAGTGTACTCTCTCATTTATGCTTATCCCAGGACACCATAGGTTCAAATAATCAATTGATCATTCGGCTTGGTGCTCCCCAAAATAAGACATAGCCTTCAATGGATGATAATGATAAACAAATACTTCATACCATCATAATTACCTAATAAAGTTCGATCCTTCCATTCTACTGATTCCCCCGATGAAATTTTGGATACTCACACTGCACCACACAAGAGTGTGTCTATAAAACACTTATACCCACACTCACTCATTCTTTATAAGGAAAAACAGGTGTCCCACCATCATATAAATAAAAAAATAACATGTTTTATTTTCTTTTAAAATCCCTGGTAAATGGCCAGACAAATTTCTATATCCATAATGATGCACCCAATGTAGTTTCTGATCATTGTGTCCCATTACGCCAGAATAATCATTGAGATTATTCTAGTCAGAATATCTCAATATATTCTCAAATTCTTCAACTAAGGAATTCCTCAATTACCCACTCATAATATATTCATCCATGAATGAATCCTATAAACATTCTAATATTCACACTTTCATTTGTAGGTATCTTCTAGTGAAATAGTGTGGTGAAACACCAAGTATAAAAAACATAATCATTTATGCCCCACCATACCATGAGAACTAATGCACCTCTAATCCCACATATTTTTAACATTATAATTTATCTGAATAACAAAAATTATTCTCAAACATTACCTAACATTATAAATGAGGATGAATTTGGAACTCACTGAGGAATACTAGTGAACCATGACCACTTTATCATTGGCATCTCAATGCCAATGCATCTATATCATAGCGATTTCGACACACCCATGACCCTAATCAAGTATGGTCATGTTTCTCATGATAGATATGAGGCTCCACACCAAATCAGATCTATTATCATCAATTAACTACAACAAAATGGAACACCATGGATCAAGATATATCCATCCCAAAATGTGAGGAATGAATGTGGCTAAGCCTGATAATTTATTAGAAACAACATGATATGTAATACATCATCCCTTCCCTACTAATGGGAACATCATCCATGTATCCCATTAATATTCAAACTGCAATGAGGGTCACCACCTTCATATGGATATTGGTGAAGTTCCCACCATACATCCTTCCATCACTCACTCATTAAATGAAACATCCATAGGTTCTATCACCAATAACATGTGTCACTCCTATGAGAAACTATATAGTGTTACATAACCCATTGACACATCCATCAAGGTATAAATAAAATATATCATAGTACCACAACCAATCTAATCAAGATTCCATATCTCCCAATTGGTAAACGTAAATTACTCCTTATAAGACCCATGCTACCATTCCCATGAGAAAATTATCAAAATCTATTGACCCTAGCCTCATAATAGCCTCTTTCTGATCCAAACTCATTATTTTGTCCATAATAAAAATGAGTTTCCCTGTATCATCTAGCTATAACAGGAATACTTTCTAATATTTCCTAATCCTATGAGAAAATAGGCTTGATCTCTTGTAAATAACATGGTTTCCCACTAAATAGTGTTATCTAAAAACCTCTGGGTCTTACCATGATCCCACTACACTCTTGAAGGTAAATATAAAATTAGTGGGGTTATGGAATTCCCTAGGGGTCAAATATCCTTTTACGGTAAAGCCATCCCAACTCAGACTGACAAGCTTCACACATCACTAGAACTAAGATCATGTTCCAAACCACTTACTATACTCCTGTTGCATGTTCATATTATCCTTCCCTAACACCCTCAGTCATCCTCTTCAAAATTAAGAATTCCTTCATATCCATATATTAACTATGAAATCTTTACAACCTGGGTTTCATACCATAATGATAAATATCCACTCACTATCAAACACTAATAGAGTATCCACAACCAATTAGGCCTAGCACATGATTGTTCTGATCCTTGAAGATCATCTTTGATACCATAATCACATTCCCACAATGTTCTAGTCCAACAAAAGGAAAATGAATAAGCATCTCAAACTATATCGTCGGTGAAACTTCATTTGAATCAATACCTATTTTAAGAACCTACCAAAAATCCATCCTAGGAAAACAAAATCTCATGTTAAGCAGTCTCATGAGCTTCCATCATAAAAATAACTAGGCATGGACCTGCTAAAAATGTAGTCACATTTCATAGTCACAAGGTCCTCCCACCAAGCCCGTAATCTAAAACATATAAGGGTCTATATTATGGAAACTGATATATGGTCGTTGATTATGTGATTCCTTACACGATCACCATCTCAAAAAATAATGTTATCAAACATCCCCAAAAACCTACTCATGGGTCCCATATATGTATTACTAGCATCATATGTCCAAATCAATTGCCCACTAGGCACTAATTCTCACTGTGCGTCCACCTACATGACTTATCCCTTGAGAGTCACAATCACTTTCGACATCACTACCACAACCAATGAAATCATCCTAGAAAATAAAGGTCATGTAATTATAACCATAAGTCTTTATTAGATATAGGTAATTCCAAGATATATGGGGAAATTATATATAGGTTATTACTAACACATTAAATAAACGAGACCTAGACACACTAGAGGCTTATCACAAAGGCATCATGTTCTAGTATCGATCCACTATAGTTAACCCATCAATCATACACTAGAGAACTTTTTCATAATCTTCATGATTATCTCACTATAAATTCAAATAAACTTCCATCACAATGATATATATATATATATATATTAGTTTTTGTGTGTGTGTGTGTTTGTATTCGGGGGTCCAATTATGTACAATTTCATCAACATATTATAATGGATAAAATTGTATACTCTATTTATAACATTATACATTGTTCAGACTCATCTTCATTGATAATGATAAAAAAACTAGGAGGCCTATACATCATGTGAATTTCTACATGTAGAGAACAATTCAAGAGACACATCTTATCTCCATAGGGAAAGATCCAAAATAATAATAATTTAAATCATAAAACTATTTTCATCAAACAATGTGAAATTATAGATAATACTATTTCCTTGAAAGACATTAAAAATAATCTTGAGTGATAGTGGTTTGCCCCAAGTAGCCTCATGTGATTTATATTTTTTTACTTGGAATTTTTTTTCATAAAACTAAAATAAGAACTCAAATAGGGGTACATTTTCAGTAATGAAAAATGTATTATGAATGACACACTTTCTCAGTAGGTTTTTTATCATTGAAAATGGTATTTTTATTAGTTCTATATAATTAAATTAAATTTAATGTATTTTCCTATTTTCTATACCTAAAACCCAACTGCTCTTCTTTTTCCTCAAAGCACTATGTTTCATGTGAATCGTTATAGAACATTTTGTAGATCTTGTTTTCTTTGACAAAAGGTTTTAAGAACCACTGATATGTTATTGAAATCATTTTTAATGTATTTTGTTTTAAATCTAATATAAAGTTTATATGAATTTATTATCTCATTTTCATTGACTAGTATTAATCCATCTATTCAGAGATATGTATATGTATTTTCAATGAATACATGATATTCACGTGTTCACACCCTTACATGGACACACAAGTTGATCAATGGACTAACAGAGAAATTAAATTAAATAGTGGGCCTTGTATAAACATGGTGTACTACCTAAAATAGATTATACTAGATTAATTTTTATGATACGAGTGAAAAAACTATTGTGTAATAAATTATGGGAAGAAATCATACCTCCTTCCTTGAGATTGGTGACTGAAATTAATGGGTGAACCCCAATCCCTACAAAATATTTGGAAAGGGATAGTGTCTCAGATATAATATTGGATTGTAAATTCCTCCTATCAACACTAGGTATTAGGATAGAACCCTCTAAGGTGTTATGTGATGTTATAAAAAATCTAATGCTTGAGAAAAACGATTTAAAAAGTGGTATAAATTCCATTGAGAAACCAGGTGTGATGTAGAGTGGATAATTACCCAAACCAGTATGACAAAGATAATGGTGGGTAATTTAATCATGTGGATACATTTTTTCATCTGTTTAAAATCTTCTGGATAGTTTTAGATTGGTGGATAATCCCAGATAAGGGAAAACAATGGTACCAGATGGTCGGATTGGGTGGATTATCGTTCAAGTGGAGGCTAAATTGCGTTGTCCTTAGATTGAGGGGAGGATTCTTGCCTTAAAATTCAAGTCCCACATTAGATTCTGAAGAGGATGGATTCTCACATATAATCTTCGAAGTCAAGTTCCTCCTATCACCATGGGTTTAATGATCGAACCCTAAAAGTGCTTAAATGTTGGGGCTAGAAAATCTTGAGCTATAAAACATAGAATCCTAAAAAGATTAATGTAAATATTCTTTTCCATGAAATAAAAATTTCCTATTCTCTATCCATTATGACTCTTAAGGATCATTGAATCACAATAATTAGTGACAATGTAGGTTCCATTATTAAAAAATGGTGAGATTATACCATTCCTGTGATGGTGAAGTTTTAGAGAATTTTTCATGAAGATGATTTAGTGTTCCACAAAAAAAATTCATTCTCAACCATTGATATTATTTTTCATCACATAATAATTTAAATGAGTTCTATTTTATTGATCTATGAGTCAAATTTACCATTTTTGGATATTCACGTTCAAATGATATACTCTATTATTTAAAATTACAATCTAATTTTTACTAAATTTACATTCAATGGTTGGACTATGTTCAAAAGAGATTATAATGTTTACTTATTAAAACTACATTATTTTTAAGTGTTGAAAATATGATATCATTTGTGTCGGATATATATTTAACCCCTTTGATGATAATGTATTAAACCCTCATGCCACCATGAAATCATAGGGGAAGAAGTATAGTAATAAAATGATCAATCTAATTGGTCAACAGATTGATCAAAACATTTAATAACACATTGCTTTGGAGACTAGTGTGTACAAACTATTGATGAAGATGAAGAATATGTACCAATAAAGGACCACTCAAAACATATTTATCTTCTCAAATTAGTTGATGAATCTTCATTTATTGAGTGGGATCTCTATATTTGAACATACTAGTGGATCCAAATGTTCATGAACTAACTTGTATTAATTGGTAAGACTCCAACATATAATGATCAGGTGAACCATATACTTTTCACACTTCCCAAAAGTTGGGATACATCGGTGTTCTCCCACAATAGCATAGTGTCTGAAGGTAAAATTACCATGGTAATGGAAAACGTTTTTTGTTCAATGAAGATTCCCATTGGAAAGATGTGAGATACAAAAAAACAAAAATACTCATCCCAGGTAAATGAGGGAGAAAACATGTAGGTTGTCAAGGTGATGGAATCATAGGTCAAAAAGAGTATAGAAAGGTCCATTGATGAAAGTATGCCAATATAAGAATGCTACAATTGTGTTATAGAGAGACACTTGTAGAAGAATTAATGAATGTTACTATAATAGAATGGCAAATGGATTGACAATAAAATATGAAATGAAGATGTGTATATGACCATTAATAAATAAATTTTTCATTATTCCAAATATGAATAAGAGAAATGATTCATAAATATGGAGAAGACACGTTATTGGTGGTTGATACTCCATCATCATACCTATTAACTTTGTAATGTGTGCATTTCATAACTTCTCAAGATACTGACTTGGGTTTAGTCGTGATTGGTATTACCATATCATCAAAGATAATTTGAATGGGTGATAGAAAATACAATGCAAACATTGGATACATAGTCACCCATAAGTATGTTCTCCATATTCTAAATCTTCTCCCCGTGCTGTTATCAGGTATAGAATTTGATGGATATGTCTATGAATGTAATATATATAATGGAGTATGGAAGATTACGAAGTGATATATCACATCGGTTGATGACACATATGTGGTACATTATATAAATATAATGTGAATATATGTCTTGAATGTATCAGTATGGAGGATAGAGGGATGGAATATAATTTTTCACATATGTGACTCAACCGTGAGAGTGAAAGAGGGTTATGTACCCTAGTGAAGGAGAAGTGTTTCAATGTTCGTAAGGATTCATCACTCAATCATTGAAAATACTACTTATATGGGATGCAACATAGAGCCTCATTCAGTCTAATATAGGATGTAAATTCTTGATATGGTTCACTCTATCATGTGTAGTCCAATAGAGGTGGATTCACAGGGAGGTAGCATGTATTACCTAACATTTATTGATGATACATATCAAAAGGTGTGGGTTTTCTTCTAAATAATGAAGGACTATGTACTAGAATAATTCAAGAAGTTCCATCCCATGATGGTGCATGAAACTAAATGAAATTTGAAGTGTATATATTTAAACAATATAGGAGACTAAACACCCATATAATTTGATACATGTTGTACTAGTTAGTGAATTCGGAAAGGGAGGACAGTTCTGTGCACCCAACAACACAACGAAGATGATGAATGGGTGAATAGATCCATAATGGATAATTTCATGCGTTTGGTGATTTTTCCTAAGAATCATATGACATTATAAGGACAATTCATTCAATTTCCATGCTACATAATCAATATATCAACATATGTTACACTAAATTTTTAAATTCCACTAAATAGATGGTCCGGTAAACATCCTTCTTACTCACATTTACAACTATTTAGATGTTTCTATTTTTCACATAAATACAAAGATCTTGGGAATATAATACAAGATAGATATACTCCTTGAATCATTATATTCTATGGATATGAGTAGTTTAGATACATTATATGGGATATGAATGAAAAAAGGAGATAAAATAAAAAGATGTTGGGTCCCATGAGAACCAAATAATTGAGGACTTTCAAAATCCTAAAATCTCTCAAAGTGAATGTGTCACATAATCTATCCACGATCCAGAACATGTACTGGTATAAACTACCAAAAATGAGGAGGAGGTGTAAGATGCTTCATCGGTAGTAGACCATGAGGATATGTAGGGGGATATTGAGTTAGGGAGACTCTACCCTCTCCACCAGAATTCACATAACTATCACATGATGTAAGTGATGTTGTTCCCTCTGAACCTATCATTTTTGGAATAATTTTATATCGAATTATTACGTAAAGATTTATATTGAGTGAGAGTTCTTATTTTGAACTGATGAGGGGGGAATGTATATTAGGAATCACATCGAGATTTTCTATCATTGGATATATTAGCTGATGGGTTGTAAACTATTGTGTCTTGTGATGATCCACATGATGGAGAACCTGGTTGAGATGTCAACAAAGGTGGTAACTTGCGAGAAGATATACTTTTTCATATGTTATAGTGGATTGCATCTATAGTGGGGAATTAATGAAGTTATTTTGATCTAGTTTATTAAATGAATATTTAAGTTCATGAATAGAGTAGTTTACATGAACCTAATGTTCAATGAATAGTTGTCAACAAAAATTAATGTATCAAATATGGTAAACACACTTTTCATTAAATGAATCATGTTTTCCATGGATATAAAAGGAGTTATTAGGGAGAATATTTCATCATCAATGGAAATTCAGAGAACATCATTGTATTTTTATATCCCTGATATCTCAAACCAAAAAAGAAAGGGAGGAGAAGGTGTGTGAAATTTATATAATTCTACTTTTATATGAAATTAAATTATCCTTTCCCAATACATTCCCATTATTAATCCTCAATAAATCACTTCAGTCACACCTATAATAATCTAGGGGAAACATTAAAGAACCCCAGTCTTCTTATAATGATACCATTACCATATAAACCCCCATTACCTATGAAGAAAATGATCCATTTGTCACCCTAGAATCACATTCATCTCATTTTATGGGAATAAAATCATTTCATTGACCAATTAAGAATTTGAAGAACCATAATTGGTTTCCTATAAGTTTTTTAAAAATAATATTTATTTAATTAAAAAAATGTTATATTATTTTATATATTTTAAATGGGTGTTCAAGGGAGGAAAGGACCACATTCCCAAAGAGTCGTGAATGGGATTCATACTTCCATACTAGGGAAAGAATCATGAACCATGTTCATGCTTCCAATGGGGAAAGACACTAAGAGTGATCCTCAATAACACTTCAATTGTAAACAACAAAAATTTGGTGAGAATGGATTTCATGCCTCCCAAAAAAATTTATCTATTAATAATATTTTGAGTAATTATGTATAAAAGAATAATATTTATATTTTTACAACTACAATATCTTGCATATATATATATTGTACAATTTTAAAAAATAACATAAATTATATTTATGTGCATCTATATAATAATATTTTTTATATTGAAAAATAAATAAATCTACAATATAGTATTGTTTACATAAATAAATAAATGTATTCTAGTTAATTATTTAAAAAAATATTAGTAATAATCATTAAATAAAAACATGTATATCAAAAATTAAATTAAAAATAAATATTGTTTCTAGGTTATTATATTTTATATATCTTAAATATAACATTAGGATATAATATAATAATAATTATTTAAAGAATATTTAAAATTCATAATTAAATAAAAAAATAACATATATATATATTCGCTAAAATAAATAGATATATATATATATATGTATGTATTTATTAATTAGTATTTATTTTTATATGTGATTTTACAATATCTAAAACATAACTAGTATCCCAAAGAAACTTATTAAGATAATTGGATGATCATGGATCTTGAGATGACTGAAATAATTATGTTTGAAATTGCATGTCATATTTTTGTGGATGTGTTTGAATATTTTTTAATAATTTCAATTTATTTTACGCATTGATATTGTAACAGCCCAAGATTTTATAAAAAAATATTCTTTTTAATTTTATTAAAGTCTTGTGTTGTACGCTACACCAAAAGGAGCTTGCACAACACGCATCCTTGACTTGCCTTGCATTACACGCAATCACGACCTTCCTCGATAGCGTGTGTAATACGCAATACCGAGTTTCACTAAACAGCGATATGCTATTAAAATGTTATTAAAACTAGCCGTTATGAATAGTAATAACCACTTTTTAGAATTCTGTAAATCTTATTTTTCAAAATGAACTTCATTTTTGGATTCGGAGTATCGAATTTAGCCTAAGGTGAAATTTTGGTACATTTCGGATAACTTTCATATTCTGATGAATAGTGAAAATTACTAAATTATAATTAAAAAACAACTTTTTTAATCGAAATAATTAATAGTGATAAATTATTAATTGGAGTAGTTTTAAAGTATATTTAGAATATATTTTTACAATTTAATACAATGTTGGTCATTGGATGTAATTGCACATTTAAACCAGACATAAACAAGTGTCAATCTTTTGATAGATATTGTTTCTTAAAAACACGCTATTTGTTTTAACAGCGGGATTTAATTATAAAATTAATTAATGCAACTTCTATGTTATGAATTTGGTAAAATAGACTTCATTTTTGAATTCGGAATATGAAATATAGCTTAGGATGAAATTTTGGCATTTTTCTGAAAACCTTCATTTTTTGATGAATAGTGAAACTACTAAGTGGTAGTTAAAAAACTGAATTTTTCATAAAACTTAATTTTACCGCTTCTGTGAATGGAATTTCAAAAATCCGAGAGACACGGTTGATATCAGTAAGTAAAATGTGGTTCAATGAGATGAAAATAATTTTTGGTGAATAGTAACTTTTTACTTTTATTTACCACAGTTAAAAGTAAATAGGGTAATTAAGGGTAAGAATGATATTAATATTACCCTAACACATGTCCTAATTCTATTGGACAAGTGTATCTCGACCAAAAACAACCTTAAGTGTAAAATATTATCATTTAGGCCCACTTGGATTAGATTAGGACATTTATTATTATTTAATTCAAAGAAGAGTTAAAAGAGTTAAAATCAAAGTTTATTCACTAAAACATTTTTAATATGGGGTTATACATAAGATAAATTCTACTATAAATATTATTTAGAAATCTAAAAAGATTTCCTATATAATGATATTTTATTTATAATTTTTAGACTTTAAATAAATTAATTTATTTATGACACAACGATGATGCAGTAATTACCCTTTTAAGGAAATATTAACATAATTGATGTTATAAATACTCAAATGAATGTAATTTGAGACTTTTTATGAATTACACTAATTTTATAGGTCACTATGATATATTATTGTTGATTTAATCAACTTGGTTCGAACATATAATTCTGATATGACTTTCACAAAAATCATATATCAAATAGTGTCAAAATTGACACAAAATAGTTTTTAAATAAAATATTATATTATTAATTGTTATTGTATTCCTAAAAATCTAAGGTTCGGCCAAATGACTTAGATAAAGATATATATATTAATAATAAACAATTTGGGGTTCGTTTGGCATGTTATAGTAAGTGTATTAACCATATAGTGAAAGAAAACAAAAAGACACGGTAAAAGTTAAATTATTTAACTTAGAGTTAAATCTAATTGATAAGGTTAAAATAATATCCTAAACTTGTCTAAATCCTATTGGTTGATAGGATTTCGACCCATCCCCACATTAGCTTCGAAATAAGACCCTTTGGAACCATTATAAACCGATTTTGGCTTTAATATAAAATAATATTTTGAGATATTCCTAAGGTGCCCCTCTCCTCCCCTAAAAAAGGACACCTCCTCCCCCTCCTCCTCACACCAATTTGAGCACTCAAGCTCGGCCACCCCTGCCAAAATCTCTTCTCCACTTTCCTAGAAACATCCTAGAGGTTCTGGTCTTCCTCAAAGACCAATTTTAGTTCCCTAAGAGGAGGTCTCCAAAAGGCGCTTCAAAGAAGAGGTAATTACCGTTACCAATTCTTTCATCTTTATTTCTTTTCCACTTCTTCTTCTTAGGTTGTTTCATTATGAAGTAATAACATCAGTATCACTAATATACTGATATGTTATTATAAGTATGAAACAACCCTATTTCACCATCTATATATCCTACGGAAAAAGAAATCACCGCGCGTGCGTACGTACGGAATACCGTCTCCACGCCGTGGTGTAATCTATTTTCCACCACCACCTTACATGGATGGGTATAATGGTGTAAAGAATAACTATACATAGTTATTAAAACATCATATTGATTCTGATATATTGTATAATCCACTCAAATTCAATTCAATATTTATGGAAATGATATCATCGCTCGTGCGTACGTACGGACTACCGTCTCCACGACGCGATGAGATTCATTCTCCATGTTAACCATTTAAGAATGATTATAAAGTATATATAAGAAATAATAATGAAATATATGACATTATAAAGCTACTGGATTTATGTATATATATATATATGTATGTCATCTACTTACTTCTATTCAAGACAATAGGGAAAGGAAAACAACGTTCATGCGTACGTACGGACTACCGTCTCCATGAACGGTGTTTTTCATTTCATTTATCTATCTATTATATATATATATATATACTGAATATATATGATATATAAATCATATTTTATATTCTGGAAGTAAGTAAATCATGATATAAGTAATAATAATGTCAATAACAACAAGTCAAAACACCTACGATAAATGAAACGATTTTACCCAAAACGCTTCTTTAACATGGAATTTACAAAAGAACGGGTAATATAATGTCATAAGTGAACCATATATGATATAATAACAATGAATATGATTCTTTAATAAGTCAATAACATGATTTAAATCATTATACAGGAGCTTCGGACACATACAAAGCAAATCGGACCTAAGGTAAGGGAAATATCACAATCTCATTTTTATCCGAGATTGTTTATTCGTAAGTATTTACTGGGGTGTATTTTATCATCCACATCCATGTTTACTCAATATTTAATATTATTTCCATCCACCTAAAATTTTTTAAATCCATTTTTACCCTTCGGTGAGTTTTTATTAATACGTATGAAAGGAATCTTTTGTCGTTTTTCGTACGAGGTACTTTTTGACTTTTCCGACAAAAGTACGAAGAATGTTTTTTTAACTTATACGGCACGAACGGATTTCTACTGTTTTATAAAGCCTTATTTTCATGAAGATTCCTCTAAAAGATTTCATGACTATTTTCAATAAAATATCTTTCTTTTAAAATTGCATGATGTTTTGTGAAAAGAAATTGATTTTGAAGAAGAAAGGATATTTTCCTCAAGAATTCAATTCAAGTGTTTTATCAAAATTATTTTCCATCTAAGATAATAAAGGGTTCTATTTCTATCCATATTTTTACATTGATTTTACTATGTTGTGATGGAATTATGTTTATGAATTACTTTATCTTATATGAATTGATTTATGATGTCATGATGTTTCAAGAATCCCATTTTTGTTACATGTGTTATGCGATGATGTATGTTTTATGATTATGTGGCACACATAAGAAAGGATTCATTATAAGATGGGTGGGACCTATATCTCCCTCCAATGCATTGGGTAATGATTTTATATCTCATGAGATAGACATGGCTGGAACGGTAGGTTATACCGGTTCAGTGAAACAGGACTGAAACGAGGGTTACTCGATTCAGAAAGGGACTTTGTCCACTAAGATAGTCTTGGCAATTAGTCTTGACTAACAAGAAATGATTCTCTATGATTATGTGTGTATGCCACAAAGTTTCATGTTTTAAGTTATGATTATTGGGATTACTTTTTCACTTCCATGATTTACCCCATGTTATGAAATTATGATCTCTTTTGCAGGTTAAGATTTCCAAAAGTTATGTGCTTATGTATATGATGTGATTGATATTTCTTTTGTTTACCCTTACTGAGCATTTGAGCTCACCCTTTTATGTTTTCTTTTCCCCAGGATAGAAAGAAAGGTTTTAGGTAAAAAAAAGGGAAGATCTTTATGGGAGATATTGGAGATCTTTCACCACGATTAGAAGATTACGTTCCGAGTTTCCAAAGACACTAAACTATTACGATCCTTGTGTGTGTGTTTTTGTTATGTACTAAGTATTCCTCAAAAGTAATGTAAAGTCCATGTACGTCAAGATAAGGGTCTCTACAGTTGGTATCAGAGGAAAGGTTTAGTCAACCTTTGGAAACTAGGATGCGAAAACGTTAGTGAGATCCCTAGAGATATTTATACGGTATGTCTAGGGATGTCCCTAAGGTTAAGTATACGTATAGGTTATAGTACTAGAACTACTCTAACGATCATAGAATTAAACCTAAGATGTTAGATATTGAAGGTACTCCACCTTTATTATGTTGTTTTCCCTAGCATGATTTTTGCCTCTCACACTATTCTTTTGGGGTTTTAGACGATGGCTGGAACCCGAAGGAACCGTGTTGATCAATGCAATGGGCAATGCAATGATTGTCCCCCTGAGCAACCAAACGATATGGGATCCGGAATGCAAAATCTTGTAGCCATGCTCACACAACTTTCTCAAGCTATGAATCATGCAGGACTTTCAAATGAGAAAAGGAAGTAGCAACATTCTGTTGAATCCTTCATGAGGCAGCGTCCACCTTCTTTCAGTGGGTCTACTGATCCATTAGTTGCTGAACAATGGATTAGTACTACTGAAAAGATATTTTCAGTTCTTCAATGTTCTGAACATGATAAAGTCATCTTAGCAGTATATCGTTTGGAAGGTGAAGCTGATCAATGGTGGAATCTTATCAAGAATACGAGGCAAAGAGATGAAATTGATTCCATGGAATGGGACGAGTTCAAGAACTTGTTTTTCAATAAGTACTTCCCTCGTATTCTTCGAACAAAGATGGAGAAGGAGTTTCTTGAACTAAAGCAAAAGGATGATGAATCTGTTGGTATATACGAAGCGAATTTTACAAGACTTGCAAGGTATGCATCTGGCATTATCATCCAACCAGAAAGTAAAGTTGATTGATTTTTCAATGGCTTAAAACCAAGTCTTCGAAGGGCATTAGCTATAAGAGACTTCAGTAGCTATGAAGAAATTGTGCGTTGTGCTATCAAGGTAGAAATGGAAGTTGGTGTTACATATCCATCTCATGGTTTTGACAAGAAACGAAAGATGGAGTTCAAGGAGAAATCTCAGAATAATGGTGAAAAGAAGATGAATGTTTCCTTATGCACAAAGTGTGGAAAGAAGCATGGTGGAGATTGTCTTAAAGGGACTAGAAAATGTTTTAAGTGTGGAAAAGAAGGTCATTGAGCAGCTGAGTGTCGAAGTAATGGAAAAAGGGATTCTAATGAAGTGAATAAAGCAAACACTGCAGAGAACGCACAACCAACACTTCAATGCTTCAAGTGCAAGGAGATGGGACATTATGCCAATAAATGCCCTAATCCAAGGGTTAGTGATGATCGACATGAGCAACCGCTTAAGGAAAAGGACAAAGGGAAGTCACATGCGATCACTATTGGAAATGTTGAATATGACAACGATGTGGTGGAATGATTAAGTTTTTATGTAATGGGATTCCAAAATAATGTTGTATCATGGAATATTGGAATATTTATGTATTGGTCTAATGTGGTATTCAAAGTGATTGAGATATTATGCGCATAATGAAGGGGAAACGAGAAAATGAAATGTTTAACAGTATTCATGAGCTCATGATTGATATAAGGACTAAGTGATATCATGGTTTGAGTATATAGAATTTTGAGGATTTTGGTATGTGGAAAGTGTTAACATTTAACTGCATTCAAGTTTTCACTAAGGTTCAATGGGTATTCAAGAGAGTACAAGATTAAGGCCTTTGAATGTTTGGAATGTGACCAACAAGACATATCTTATGATATGTGGGGATCAACGACAGTATTAAATCTCTGGTAATCGTTGTCACTATATTATTAGAATGGACTGCAGTATTATGGATAGGACTAAAGATTGGAATGGATTATGTTGGACATAAGTTAGTATTGTTTAAGGATAGAAGATTTTCGATATTATTGATGGGATGTTATAGTAACGTAGTTTTAGAAAAAGGACAACCTGCAGGACGGGCGACAACCCATCGCTTCGGACAAGGCTGTAGGAATCGAACCCACAACCGAAGTGCGACTGGCCTTTATCGCCTACCACTGGCCTACAAGAAGTCCCTGTTTAGTAGAAACTAGTTTTATTATATTAAGCAGTATGATATATGAAGTATAAGTCCATTTTATGAACCATATATGATTAATCTCACTATAGATCGACTTATGCATATAATTTTTGCTAACCTTTTGTTTGAGACAGATGGAATGACCCGTCATTCTATCACATGATCTGCTAATAACAAATTCAACTTCATTTATTTAAGAGATGAAGTTGAAATTGTTCAAGGCACGAACAAAAGTGAGATTGTACCAAAATAAAGTAAGTATTTATTCTAATTCAAATTTTCAACTTTAGGGAAATGATCTTGAAAACCAAAAATGTTGTCCTAGTGATCTTATACCTGATGAATCAGATGGTACCTTATATCATCACAAATCTATGGATTTGTGATTACTGGCTTTTCCATATCCATGTTCTCTACAACTCTCCATCAGAACATGATGGTTAGATTTCTCTTCCATATCCATATTTTCACCTATGTGGAAACCCAATGATTAGTTTATTTGGGTAACCGTTACGTTTCATACTTTTGTTTTTAAAGATTGGTTTTGATATTCCTTTTTATGATGTGGGTTTCTATTAAAGAAACTTTCGAATAGTAAACCATTTATAACCCCGACGAATTTCGAGGGCGAAATTCATTTTAAGGGGGTAGAATGTAACAGCCCAAGATTTTATAAAAAAATATTCTTTTTAATTTTATTAAAGTCTTGTGTTGTACGCTACACCAAAAGGAGCTTGCACAACACGCATCCATGACTTGCCTTTCATTACACGCAATCACGACCTTCCTCGATAGCGTGTGTAATACGCAATACCGAGTTTCACTAAACAGCGATATGCTATTAAAATGTTATTAAAACTAGCCGTTATGAATAGTAATAACCACTTTTTAAAATTCTGTAAATCTTATTTTTCAAAATGAACTTCATTTTTGGATTCGGAGTATCGAATTTAGCCTAAGGTGAAATTTTGGTACATTTCGGATAACTTTCATATTCTGATGAATAGTGAAAATTACTATATTATAATTAAAAAACAACTTTTTTAATCGAAATAATTAATAGTGATAAATTATTAATTGGAGTAGTTTTAAAGTATATTTAGAATATATTTTTACAATTTAATACAATGTTGGTCATTGGATGTAATTGCACATTTAAACCAAACATAAACAAGTGTCAATCTTTTGATAGATATTGTTTCTTAAAAACACGCTATTTGTTTTAACAGCGGGATTTAATTATAAAATTAATTAATGCAACTTCTATGTTATGAATTTGGTAAAATAGACTTCATTTTTGAATTCGGAATATGAAATATAGCTTAGGATAAAATTTTGGCATTTTTCTGAAAACCTTCATTTTTTGATGAATAGTGAAACTACTAAGTGGTAGTTAAAAAACTGAATTTTTCATAAAACTTAATTTTACCGCTTCTGTGAATGGAATTTCAAAAATCTGAGAGACACGGTTGATGTCAGTAAGTAAAATGTGGTTCAATGAGATGAAAATAATTTTTGGTGAATAGTAACTTTTTACTTTTATTTACCACGGTTAAAAGTAAATAGGGTAATTAAGGGTAAGAATGATATTAATATTACCCTAACACATGTCCTAATTCTATTGGACAAGTGTATCTCGACCAAAAACAACCTTAAGTGTAAAATATTATCATTTAGGCCCACTTGGATTAGATTAGGACATTTATTATTATTTAATTCAAAGAAGAGTTAAAAGAGTTAAAATCAAAGTTTATTCACTAAAACATTTTTAATATGGGGTTATACATAAGATAAATTCGACTATAAATATTAATTAGAAAGCTAAAAAGATTTCCTATATAATGATATTTTATTTATAATTTTTAGACTTTAAATAAATTAATTTATTTATGACACAACGATGATGCAGTAATTACCCTTTTAAGGAAATATTAACATAATTGATGTTATAAATACTCAAATGAATGTAATTTGAGACTTTTTATGAATTACACTAATTTTCTAGGTTACTATGATATATTAGTGTTGATTTAATCAACTTGGTTCGAACATATAATTCTGATATGACTTTCACAAAAATCATATATCAAATAGTGTCAAAATTGACACAAAATAGATTTTAAATCAAATATTTTATTATTAATTGTTATTTTATTCCTAAAAATCTAAGGTTCGGCCAAATGACTTATATAAGGATATATATATTAATAATAAACAATTTGGTGTTCTTTTGGCACGTTATAGTAAGTGTATTAACCATATAGTGAAAGAAAACAAAAAGACACGGTAAAAGTTAAATTATTTAACTTAGAGTTAAATCTAATTGATAAGGTTAAAATAATATCCTAAACTTGTATAAATCCTATTGGTTGATAGGATTGCGACCCATCCCCACATTAGCTTCGAAATAAGACCCTTTGGAACCATTATAAACCGATTTTGGCTTTAATATAAAATAATATTTTGAGATATTCCTAAGGTGCCCCTCTCCTCCCCTATAAAAGGACACCTCCTCCCCCTCCTCCTCACACCAATTTCAGCACTCAAGCTCGGCCAACCCCTGCCAAAATCTCTTCTCCACTTCCCTAGAAACATCCTAGAGGTTCTGGTCTTCCTCAGAGACCAATTTTAGTTCCCTAAGAGGAGGTCTCCAAAAGGCGCTTCAAAGAAGAGGTAATTACCGTTACCAATTCTTTCATCTTTATTTCTTCTTCCACTTCTTCTTCTTAGGTTGTTTCATTATGAAGTAATAACATAAGTATCACACATATACTGATATGTTATTATAAGTATGAAACAACCCTATTTCACCATCTATCTATCCTACGGAAAAAGAAATCACCGCGCGTGCGTACGTACGGAATACCGTCTCCACGCCGTGGTGTAATCTATTTTCCACCACCACCTTACATGGATGGGTATAATGGTGTAAAGAATAACTATACATAGTTATTAAAACATCATATTGATTCTGATATATTGTATAATCCACTCCAATTCAATTCAATATTTATGGAAATGATATCATCGCTCGTGCGTACGTACGGACTACCGTCTCCACGACGCGATGAGATTCATTCTCCATGTTAACCATTTAAGAATGATTATAAAGTATATATAAGAAATAATAATGAAATATATGACATTATAAAGATACTGGATTTATGTGTATATATATATATGTATGTCATCTACTTACTTCTATTCAAGACAATAGGGAAAGGAAAACAGCGTTCATGCGTACGTACGGACTACCGTCTCCATGAACGGTGTTTTTCATTTCATTTATCTATCTATTATATATATATATATACTGAATATATATGATATATAAATCATATTTTATATTCTTTAAGTAAGTAAATCATGATATAAGTAATAATAATGTCAATAACAACAAGTCAAAACACCTACGATAAATGAAACGATTTTACCCAAAACGCTTCTTTAACATGGAATTTACAAAAGAACGAGTAATATAATGTCATAAGTGAACCATATATGATATAATAACAATGAATATGATTCTTTAATAAGTCAATAACATGATTTAAATCATTATACAGGAGCTTCGGACACGTACAAAGCAAATCGGACCTAAGGTAAGGGAAATATCACAATCTCATTTTTATCCGAGATTGTTTATTCGTAAGTATTTACTGGGGTGTATTTTATCATCCACATCCATGTTTAATAAATATGTAATATTATTTCCATCCACCTAAAATTGTTTAAATCCATTTTTACCCTTCGGTGAGTTTTTAGTAATACGTATGAAAGGAATCTTTTGTCGTTTTTCGTACGAGGTACTTTTTGACTTTTCCGACAAAAGTACGAAGAATGTTTTTTTAACTTATACGGCACGAACGGATTTCTACTGTTTTATAAAGCCTTATTTTCATGAAGCTTCCTCTAAAATATTTCATGACTATTTTCAATAAAATCTCTTTCTTTTAAAATTGCATGATGTTTTGTGAAAAGAAATTGATTTTGAAGAAGAAAGGATGTTTTCCTCAAGAATTCAATTCAAGTGTTTTATCAAAATTATTTTCCATATAAGATAATAAAGGGTTCTGTTTCTATCCATATTTTTACATTGATTTGACTATGTTGTGATGGAATTATGTTTATGAATTCTTTTATCTTATATGAATTGATTGATGATGTCATGATGTTTCAAGAATCCCATTTTTGTTACATGTGTTATGCGATGATGTATGTTTTATGATTATGTGGCACACATAAGAAAGGATTCATTATAAGATGGGTGGGACCTATATCTCCCTCCAATGCATTGGGTAATGATTTTATATCTCATGAGATAGACATGGCTGGAACGGTAGGTTATACCGGTTCAGTGAAACAGGACTGAAACGAGGGTTACTCGATTCAGAAAGGGACTTTGTCCACTAAGATAGTCTTGACAATTAGTCTTGACTAACAAGAAATGATTCTCTATGATTATGTGTGTATGCCACAATGTTTCATGTTTTAAGTTATGATTATTGGGATTACTTTTTCACTGCCATGATTTACCGCATGTTATGAAATTATGATCTCTTTTGCAGGTTAAGATTTCCAAAAGTTATGTGCTTATGTATATGATGTGATTGATATTTCTTTTGTTTACCCTTACTGAGCATTTGAGCTCACCCTTTTATGTTTTATTTTCCCTAGGATATAAAGAAAGGTTTTAGGTATAAAAAAAGGGAAGATCTTTATGGGAGATATTGGAGATCTTTCACCACGATTATAAGATTACGTTCCGAGTTTCCAAAGACACTAAACTATTACGATCCTTGTGTGTGTGTTTTTGTTATGTACTAAGTATTCCGCAAAAGTAATGTAAAGTACATGTACGTCATGATACGGGTCTCTACAGATATCCTAAATTTCAACCCTCTATCTTATAATATAAGAATCTAAATTTCCATATAAAAATGTTGTGTTTCTCATACCCCTCATCCCCTTCAATTGAATGTTGTTAACATTCTAATAAAATTGTGTTTGACAAGAGTAATTCTTGATCAATGTATGATTTCAACACTATGAATGAATAGAGATAGGTGGTTTTTGACATCTAAGATAGTTGAGGAACCAAATGTTCCCCCTAGTATCTGGTTAGTTTATCAAATATGGATAAACCAATCCATCATAAAAGTATCGTGATCAAATCATGGTTATTTAATCATGACTAATTAAACAATGATAAACATTTGATGGTGTAGTATAAATATATATAAGGTTTTATTAAATTATCTTTCAAAATAATCATTTTTATGTTAATATACATCAATGGTGAGGTTATTTATGTCAATAGGGGTTTTAACTATAGTTTTCCAATATAATTACAGGAAAAATATTCATGAATGTCGGAAGATAAATATATATATATATATATATATATATGAAATAGTATATGTATTTATAGATAATCCAAAAATTTTTACAACAAAATAAGTATCCTAAAATACCTATTAATATTATTTTTTTATGATTGGTCTTGAGATGTTCGATTAATATTTGATTGAAATTAAATGTTGTATATTTTTTATGTTGTTATTTAATTTGTAAAAAATTATTTTTCTTTTCCACATCAATGAACTTATTATAATCAATATCTCTAAATATGTAAGGAAATTAATGTTCTTGTAATAATATTATCGATCCCATAACCCTAGAACCCCTAACATGAACATTTGTAACATTGTAATAAAAGGTTGTTTGATAGGAGATGTTGTTGTTCGACGATATATTTTTACAACATGAATGAATGTAGACTAGGGGTTATTGAAATGTATGATAGTATAGGCCAAAAAAATTCCCCCCGAGGTTTTTATTGGTTTATCCAACAATGATAATCCAATCCATAGAAAAATTTTCAATATCATGTCATGTTTATATAATCATGACTAATTAATACATATTAATAAAATTAATATATATTATAAATATATATAAATTTTCATAAAATTTTCATTCTAGATAATTGTGTATTTGAAAGTATACTACAATGGTTTTTAAATTTAATCCCTACAAAAAATTAGGGTCTAGCCATGGTTTTTTCTATTAGATACAATACAAACCATAGCAACATTTTTTAGTAGCATTTATATAAATTGTTCTGTATTTCACTTTCATCAATCATTTCGAAGGGGATTATCTTATTTTGTTGTGGGGTTTATATGTGATTTTTCTTGGTACATAGTGGAATTTAAATATTTATTTTACATGGGTTTATGATAAATAAATATTACTGGAAAATAAAATTTTGAAATTGGAATAACTGCCTCTATGTATTGTAGCATCAGCTATGTTTTGTGGTGGTTAGTAGAAACCACTGCTAAATTGATAAAATACATTCTACTTAGTGTTGGTTTTTATAAAACACAACAAAATACATTATTTAAAATTTTATTTTTAAATAAAATTCAAAAAATATTATATTCAAATTAAAATTAAATAATACAATAATATAAACCATTTTACATACAAATCAATGAATTTATATTCATGTATTTAAAACCTTTTTCCACCCATAACCTCAGTAATATATATATATATGATATCAAACAACCACTGGTATCCCATAGCCAATGCATCCATCACATGAACTCTAAAACATGAAACTACCACCATAGACACAACCATTATTTGTGAAATTGACCACATCATATAATCAACTGAAAAAAACAGTAAATTCATAACATAACATAATAAATCAGAATTACAGTTGAATCATTCATAAAATATAACCATACCCTAGAAACTAGAAACCATCAAAACTAACTTCTATAGATTTTCATGGATTATAAATGTCAATCTCTAACAAAATGTAATAATCTCTAACATATAATAAAAACTAGAACATTCACAAATAAAAATTCAAATGACAATAGACATGAAATATATTCCAAATTTTCCACATAAAAATTATTATTTTGTAAATCATTCATAAAATATTTTAACTTCAAACTAATAAAATATCATGAAAAACACGTTAAAATAATAAAAATACCTATTTAATATATTATTCAACATTAGAACGTTACATGTATATGTATAAAAAATATAATCAATTTTGAATCCAACATATGGTGTGCATGAAATTACTGAATATTTTTTAAATGAAATCATCATGGTTGCATTTTATATATTTTAAAAAGAATTCAATTCTTGTTTTCCATAATTTCATGTAAATCTGAGTTTATTTTCTATGGTTTTTTACCATTACATGCACATTTTATCCTTAAAACACTAAAAACTAATTTACAAGAACCCCAGGAAAACTATAAATTTGATTATGGTTTTATGAATGCATATATATCAAAACTAAATATATAATATTCTTCCTATGATTTCATGGACATATGAAGTTTTTTTCTTCTTTTGGACCCCAAGTAACAAGTTTTCAAATACATTGGTATCATTTAAAAATACATATTGAGTCATTATAAGAACAGCACACATTGGATGGACATGTTGTCTATTCTTACACATCGAAAATAATTCAAAATTGGTTGTCCCACATGTTCATATAAATATGATAATGTTTCTTATGTTTTTTATTAATTACACAAACATTTTTAATGTTTCAAAATGGTAATTGAATGTTTTTAGGCATCCTAGAAAATCTATAACTTGAATTAACATGTTGTTAGATCTTATATATCACAATTCAATCTATGTCATGACCTTTCCCTCAGGGCCTGTTCCATGACAACATAAATCCCGCCTTCCATAGGCTAGGGGATGGTGACTAAAACCATAAAGGAATATCTCAAAAAGGGAAGGCAATTACTTTAAACATGTACACACACGGTTGGGGAATACTACACAATGAAATCCACAATGGAATGAAAGATAGTATAATAACCAAAAATTACAAGCATTATGAGTAAAAGGGTGTAAAATGAAAGTAAAGAGGGCCAACATACAAGCCCAACTAAAATGAAATTACACAAAAAGAATTAAAAAATCCATAGGTTGTCTTCTATGGATCCTACCTAGAGGGTAGGTATAGCTCTCTCTCAGCTATCACTGCAGTACACCCTGTCTATCGATCCACCTCTAAGCATCGTCTAGCCCTATCTCCCCAAAGACCTATTCAAAACTGCCAGTCGTATTCACAAGACACAAAAGGTGCAGACAATTCCTTTGTAGGGATAAGTATAATAATACTCAGTATGGACCTTGAGAACAACTTGGGTCTCATATAAATGAACAATGTAAAATACCACAAAGCAAGGACTCAATGTAATTCTCGAATCAAAAGACAAAGCTCAAACAATGTATATCATAAGGACAAATGTAAAGATGATTAGTCATAAATCGATATCATATTTTTATATTGATATGCCCTTTTATAATAAATTAAGGGTGACATTACTTCAGATCCACAATAGGTCCCTCTATCACTGATCCACATAGGGTTTCCCTACTACTGATCCCCGAAGGGTCATTTTAATGTTGATCCACAAAGGGCTGCAATTATATTGAACCATGAAAGGTCACTAGTATTCTGATCCATGAATGTTCACTAGTATACTAATCCATGATGGGTCACTATTATTCTAATCCAGTAAGGGTATATATTATGTTTAACCATGACGGTTCTCTAGTATGCTGATCCACAAAGGGTCCCTATTCATTTTTCACGTCCCAACCAGCTACTGGATTCCTGCACTTAGCACACTGGATTCTGGGGGGATTTTATCCTCAATACATTTGTTTTAACTCATCATTAACGAAGTCCCATATATAGTAACCCAAAATACTATCTCTTCGTAAGGGTCCCAATGCAACAGACGGTGCATCGAACAAGAGTCCAGTCTGTACGATTTGATAATTTTTGTAAAAAGAGCCAGATTGTGTTTGAGTCTGATCCAACATGGCCATACATCAAACTTACCAAAAATCATGTAGACTATCTCATAAGGACATACTTGTTTCAAGTGTCCCAATTCCACTAATGGTGTGTCAATCAGATGCCCAGTTTGAGTGATACAGGTGTTTTAGTGAAACGGGGGCTGGTTGGGCATGGGACTTGTCCTACCCAAATATAGACCAATCTGGGCCAAGCCCGTTGGGATGTGGGTCTATTCCGGTATGGTAGGTTCAGCCAATTGATTTCTTTCAGGCCAACTGTAGCGGGACAACTCCTCTATCCGGACATGGCACTGTAGCATCTAATTTCAGCACATGCAGATGGTGAAACCGGCTACACCCTCCACGTCACTCGTGGACCGAGTCATCCTGTTGACTAGTTCAATGCAGCACCATAGGTCTCCATAAAAAAGTTTTTAGCCTCCATCACCCTCCTGGGTAGACTAGATTTGGGCCCCCACCTCCACCGGGCGATGGTCGGCACCGCCACTCCACGCCGCCACGAGCCACCAAAGTTTCTCCGGTGGTTGGTTTCTCGATTCGTCTACACCTACGGAACTGTAAGGCTACCACCTTCACTACGACGACCTTTAACTCACCCTTTCTCTATTTCAAGAATTCATCCACAAAGAATTCAGATGTGGATGGCCTCAGGCCTTGTACATGTTGGACCACGCCCGCCACATTATAAGTTTAAAAACATGGGGAGATCTGGGGATTATAGATCAATCAATACAAGTGAAAATTTAATCTAGGATAGAGGAATCCCAAAATAAGTCACCCTCCCACAAGAACAGAAGATCTTCAGATCAACCTACTTTTGGATTGATCTACGTTTTTCATTTTCAAAAAAGAGATAGGAAAAATTAAATAGTTCAAACGCCTACCTAATTTAAATTTCATTGTTGTAGTAATCCATCCTGAAGGGTTCAAAAGGTCAAAGTCATTCGAAGAATTCCAGATCCATTCTTCAAGGCATATTGATATTGATGACGTTCTTCTTGTTTTCTTCATTCTTCATTATAGAGGTAAACTCACCAAAGGTTTGTTATCGAATCACCCACAATTTAATTACCAACTCTCCAACGTGTTAGCTAATTAAAAAGGGAACACATTGTTCCACTTCTGTTATATTGTGATATTGCATCGTTACGCTGTTTCTTTCATGAAACAGTATAGTTGTTATAGTGTGACTTAACAGGCCACTAATGGGATTTCTTTAATTCACCTCCTCTTAGCCTCGTCGCAGCACTGCGGCCCCTCCATCCACTTCTCAACGGCTGAGTGAAGAAATAAAATAACTTTTTTTATTTTTTGAAAAGTATAAAAAATAATTTTTTGTGTCTGACCCTTTGCGATCAAAGATATTTCTTTTCTAGTTGAATCACAACATTTCTAGGTCAAAGATTCCCTTATATTTTTGATTCGAGCACTAGTTCAAAAGTTAGAAAAACTCATTCGCATGTTTACTGAACATTCCTTAAAATAAGTTCAAAATTACATTTCAGGAGCTCTAGGCTTTAGAATCACATGTATTCAATGAATTTGGTCTCGAAATAATCTCATATAAATAAAAAATCACATAAATTCTGAGACATTACATTCTCCCCACCATATATCATTACGTCGCCTATAGAAAAAACAAGGTCTAATAAAACAAGTGGGGGTACTGAGCACGAATCCGAGCCTCTAGCTCCTATGTACCCTCTTGGAGGTTCTCGTCTAGCCACTGAATGCGCACCATAGGAATCAACCATCCATAGAGGACCCCTTGTTGTAGATCCTCTATCTCCACCAGGAACTCCGCAAATGTTGTTGCATCATCAATGCCCAACTCTCCCCAGTTGATGATGTTGGATGGATCATGCATGTACATCCTCAATTGCGACACATGAAAAACATAGTGCACTCGCTGTATCTATGGAAGAATTCCTATATGGTATTCCACCTTTCCAACTCTGCTTAAAATTTGGAAAGGATTGATGATCCTCTGAGATAACTTTCCACCGTGGCCAAATAATTGCAATCCCTGTCAGGGTGGGACCTGAGGGAAAACATGGTCTCCCGCCTCAATCTCCAATGTTATTTGTCTCCTATTAGCATAATACTTTATTCTGATCTATGTAGTCCCCATCCTCTCCTTGATAATCTTCACCTTCTTAGTGGTAGACCATACCAACTCTAGACCCCTGAGGGATAACTCCTCTAGGTCTAGCCAGCATATAGGTGACCATCATGGTCTCTAATACAAGGCCTCAAATAGTGTCATTCCAATGGTGGAGTGATATTTATTTTTGTATGTGAACTCCAATAGGGGAAGGTGTTCCTCCCAACTTGGATCAAAATCAAGGACACAAGTACGAATCATGTCCTCCATGGTTTGTGTGATCCATTCTGTTTTACTATTTTCCTAGGGGAGAAAATCTATGCTCAAGCACATCTGTGTCCTGAATTCCTACTGTAACCCCTTAAAAATTGGGATGTAAATCATGCATCATGGTCTGAGACACTCATCGAAGGTACCTCGTGAATCCATACTGCCTTCTGGACATAAAGGCATCTCAATCCCTCTACCGATCCCAACTCCCGGATAGGTATGAAGTGACCCAACTTGGTGAGTCAATCAACGATCACCCAAATAGAGTCATGGACCCTAGATGTGTGTGGTACCCTTGTCACAATTTCCATAGAGATACCATCCAACTTCCAATCCGGTACCTCAAGTGGTTGTATCAATCCTTCTTGGACCCATTTCTCATACTCCACTTACCTAAAAGTGAGGAATCATGAAACAAACTCTACCACCACTTTTTTTATCCCTGGACACATGTAATGACATCAAAAATCAAGGTACACCCTTGCCACACCAGGATGTACAGCCAGAGGGGATGTATTTAACTGCCTCAACACCTCCTCCCATAACATCAACATTACTATGGTGCGTCCTATGAATAAGATGATGTACTCCCCGCATATCTGAAATCCATCAGGATCCTATCTTGAAGATATCTGATCTCATCAGGCCTTAATGGAAACATCCACATATTGGGACTCTCTAACTTTCTATTAGAGTGGAGGAGTGATAATTGTTGACATAAGGTAGGATACTTCATCACTATCCACAATGGATATCTGTATCGTGGCTAGCCGCTCTATCGACTCACTCAAGATCTGTAAACTAGGCCTCGTACTGATTGTGTCTTCAATGATGTTCCTTTTCCCTAGACTTTAGAATGTCTCAAACTCATTATCATTGATGAACATGAAACAAATGTTGTTTTCTGAGTTCAGGTCCTTCTGTAAGAAGATATACCTGAGACTCTTGTGGTTAGAGTATACGGTAAAATATTAACCCATCAAGTCGTGTCTCCACATATTCGAGGAAAGGACCACTATTTCAATATCCAGGTCATGTGTCACATAGTTCTTCTCATTCTTCCTCAACTTCCGGGGGTTGTTGGTGATCACTACTCGCTCCTGCATTAGGGAACAACCTAGTCTGGTCCCTGATGCATCAAAGTATACTGCATAGTTGATGCCCTCTTCTAGAAACCTCAAGATGGGAGTGTTGGTCAGTCTCTGCCTTAGTTCCTGGAACCTTTGTTGGCACCTCTCCATCCACACAATCGGTTTTCCCTTATTTTTCATAGATGAAAAGGGTGATGATACTCTAAAAAATTAGGGAACAAACCTCTATTAGTATTTGTCAAACCCCACTAAACTCTGCACCTCATTCATGCTTTTGGATGGATCCCAAGAAAGCGCATCCTCTATCTTCACCAGATCCACTACAACTCGAACTTCCTAGATTACATTTCCCAAAAAGTGGACCTCCAGAATCAAGAACTATCACTTCGAGAGAATAGAATACAGTCGGTGCTCTTAGGGAGCATCTAGGACATTCTGTAAGTGTATAGAATGATTCTCCTATGACGATGAGTACACCAAGATGTAATCAATGAATACTACCATGAAATAATTAAGTTAAGGCTAGAATATCCTATTCCTGAGTCTCATGAACAATGATGGGGCATTGGTCATTCTACAAAAATCACCAAAAACACATTTTTGATGTACTACAATCTAATGTTTTTCTCAGTACTTCTTCATTTTGTACCTGAAGCCGATGATATTTTGATTTGAGGATGATCATTGAGAACCACCTCACTCCCTTCAACTAATCAAATAGGTCATAAAAGCATGGAAGTGAATAATTTTTCTTCATGGTCACCTAGTTTTGGCACCGAAAGTCTATGCATAGCCTCAAGTTCACATCTTCCTTCTTGGAAAAAAAACACTGGGGCTACCCACGGTGAAACACTATGACTTGCTAACCAATTCTCCTGCATGTCGTATAGTTTTACCCTCAACTCACGAAGCACTATGGGATCCATCCGATATCCTGGTGCGGATATCAGTGTCATCCTTGGGTATAAGTCAATGTCAAAGTCTACCTATCTATGAAGAGGTAGTCTTGGAAAATTTTCTAGAAATACATCCTCAAACTCATCCACCACTATTAGAAAGCTCAGATTCCTCTCATCCACCACACCGAGGGAGAGACTAGCCAAAGGGTGAGTGATCGGCTATACGATCCTCTGAAAAATTCCAACCTATGCAGAAAAGGTTCCCTTCTCACTAGTGAAGGAAAAAATACCGTTCCATCCACAATGACACACTAGAATTTTCACCTAAAATAGTTGATTTGAGCATGGACTATAGATAACTTGTCCATTCCCAAGATGATGTCATATGGAATCAATGATACTACTATGAGCTCGTAGAATAATCTCATTCCTCCTATAGTAATCTCACACTACCAAAACTAGTGTGTAATTGATGAATTTCCTCCCATAGGAGTCTCTAATCATAAGGATCGAGCCAATGGCTCCACCAAAATCTCTGAGCCTCAAACGAGGTTCATGGAAAGCAAATATTGATTGGAACCTGCCTATAAGAACAAAAAATAAGGTGGAGTAGACATAGATCATACCAATAATCATTACTGGAGCATCGTGGTCATAGGAATCCATCACCTAAAGATGGACTCACCCCTATCCTTCGGCACCCTAAGCCTATGGTGGACAATCAGGGAGTGGTGGTGCCTTGAATAATCACCCACCGACAGCCAATCGGCCTACTCCCATGCCATGACCATCACCTTTCAAAACTCCTTTCTCGAACCTCTATCGTACTCTCATATGTCCCTCGACCATCTTCTGATCATCAGTGCGGGGAGTCAGATAGTCGTGATCTATGTCTCCATGTCTACCATAGGAGTATAAAACTCTATCGCTCAGATGACCTACTCTGCCACGTGAGCTCCTCACCTCCAACCATCCATCCTGGGGTCATCCTACTAGGCCACTGCATTGTGTACCTACTGCGTGCTGTAGATGACTTGGCCACCTTCAATTACGTGGTGTCTCTCAACGTTGGTTCCTACTCTACAAGGAAGATATCCACTATTAGAGCTCTCTCTATAACTTCAAACTATTTTTAGATTCGGAGTGAAACCATTGATGCCCTGATCTCCCACCAGAGTCACTTCTCAAAGGTCTAGGCCCTGAAGAAAGGGTCTTGTACCATGTCGGGGGAGTAGCGGGAGAGGTCGGTAAACATCACCATGTACTAGGGCACAGTCAAGCTTCCCTGATGTAGGTGCAGTAGCTCTAGAATATGCACTGAGAATAGTGTCAATGCTATGAAATATGCCCTGAAGAGGCTCTCAATGCCTGACCAAACAATGTTCTCCTCCTTATGTTTCTGGAGTGTCACACTCTTCCATATCCTTGTTATGATTTGAAAAAAGCTAGTGCCTAGGACCACCATCTGGTTTGTAGGTGTCTATACTAGGAGAAAAACCCATGTAGATGCCTCCTCCAAATCCTCATATGCCTGAGGATCTATCTTACCATGAAAACTTGGAAGACACTATCTCTTGAACACATATATCCTACTCAATCGGCATGCACTGTCCACTAATGGGGCTGGTAGCAACTGCTACTCTCTGGGTGGTGGTAGCGCTGGTACACCACTCGAAGGTTCTATCACTTTAAGTGGTCCATGAACCAACTATTCATCGCTCAGTGGTCCATCGTCGTTATCACTCACAGGAATTTTGACTGGCTATCATTGTGGAGGCATCCTGTAGGGAAACAGAGGCACCAAAATTAATAAGTTATAGTTGGTAAAATAAATCAAATAAGATGAATATAAATAACATTTTTGAACCACATGAAACTAGTGTTTTCATGTATCGAGTCGGAAAATAGAATTTAGGGTCATGTTGTATGGATACATCAGACGCCGAACCAACACTGGACTCCATAGATTGAAATAAAAACTCAAGACACTTAACCCTTCTACCCCCATTTATAAATAAATACTCTTAGTTCTTCTGGTTGAACTGACCATCCTTCGATACTACTTTGTCACGACCCGTCCCCCGGGGCCCATGAAATGACTAACCCAAACCCTCCTTCCATAGGCTATGGTTTGGTGACTATCATCGGAAAGGCATAACCCAAAAAAGGGAAGGAATTACCTTTACAATTGTACACAGACAGATAGGGAATACTGCACAAAGTAAACGAGAATGGAAAGAAAAAATAGTAAAACCAGAACAATGTACCACCAATGGGAGTATAAGGTTGTAAACTGAGAGTAAAAAGGGCCAGAATATAATCCCAACTGAAAAAAATGTTCAAAAAATAACATAAAAACTCTGTAGGTCACCCGCCTAGGATCATACTTGAATGGTAGGTACAAATCTCTATTAGATGTCACTACAACACACCAGGTCTATCGATCCACCTCCAAGCACCATCTAGACCTGGCTCCACATAGTCCCAATCCATGTTTTCTATCATCTACACAAGGAACAAGGGGCGGGAAAATCCCGTGCAGGGGTGAGTATAACAATACTCAGTAGGGACCCCGAGACCAACTGAGTTTTCATAGAAATCCATAATGGAAAATACAACAAAGAAAGATATCAAAGTAAGTCACAAAGAAAAAGACATATCTCACACCAGGTATAACATAAGTATAGAAGTAAATATGATTAGTAATAAAGAAAGATCATATTATTCTGTTGATAGAGTATACTACTAATCCATGAAGGGTTTCTCTACTACGGATCCATGACGGGTCGCTCTATGGCTGATCCATGATGGGTCACACTACTATTGATCCACAAAGGGTATCTTTTATGATAATCTATGAAGGGTCACTATTATTCTGATCCAAAAAGGGTCTACATTATGTTGATCCGAGAATGATTGCTAGTACTCTAACCCACGAAGGGCCTCTAGTATTCTGATCAATGAAGGGTCTCTATTCATTCTTCACATCACAGCCAGCCACGGAAATCCCACAAATAGGACACTTCACTCTAGGGGGATCTAATACTCAAGCCATCATTCATACCTAAATGGGAACGATGTCCCACATAGAGTAACCCAATGAATCATCTCCTCGAAAGGGTTCTAATGCAACAGAATGTGCATCTAATGGACGCATGTTCGGTATGATATGGGCATTTTGTTAAAGGTATCTATTGTATTTGAGTCCAATACAACCCATCCATATGTCAACCTCTTACAAAACTCACGTAGAGTATCCCAGCAGGACTAAATCATCTCAAGGGTGCAAACGCCACTGACAGTGTGTCAATCGGAATCCCGGTTTAACCGATGCGAGTTTTTTAGTAGAATAGGGGTTGGTTGGGTCGGGGTCTGGTCAGACCTCGTCAAGCCAACCTGACCCAACCCAGATCCATACCGGCCTAGGCCTAGCCCGTTGGTCCATGCGTCCTACCGGTAGGGCGTGTTTGGATAACCCGTTTTTTTTTTCAACCCGCCATAGTGGCCCGGCTCCCCCATCTAGACGATATAGAGCCTCTTCCATTCTCCAGTACACGCGACCGGGGAAAATAGTTGTGTCTTCTATGTCACAGGTGGACCAAGTACACAGGTTGACCAGGTCAGTATAGTTCTAGTGAGGTGTCGTCATTCTCTAGCACTGCGACCATATTGGATGCATCATTCGCCGCTTTCCAAGGTATCCCGGATGTGGGCCACCACCTCTATGTGGTGATGGTCGGTGCCGCACCTCCACGCCACTGGCCATGGCTCTCTGCTACCCAGGCATGCCACCACACTCAGCCTGTGGCGACCATCGCGGACCACATCCAGCCATCGATGATTTCTTTTTTGGGAGAATATAGTTTTTTTGGTTTTCCATTTCTCTATTTGTCTTCACCTATAAGATCATTAGGATTCCACCTTCACTACGATGGCCTTGAACATTCTTGGGAGGAATTTTGAGAATTCATCCATGATGAATACACATGCATAGGTGCTTAGTCCTTGTTCCTATTAGCTTGTTCCCTCCATATTAGATGTCTAAAAATATGGAGAGGTTTTGGGATTGTAGTTCAATCAATACAAGTGATAATTTAATCCCAGATATTGTAATCCCAAAAAAATTCACCCTCCTACAAGAATGCATGATCCGGGGATCAAGCTATTCATGGGTTAATCCATGTTCATCATTTTCATAAATGAATGGGGAAACATTATATAGTTGAAACCCATACCTCGTTTCACATTTGTGGCCATAGTATTCTATCCTCAAGTGTTCAAGAGGTTGATGACGTTCGTCACTTCCTGACTTCATTCTTTGAGGCATGACTAAGTCTATGATGTTCCGCCAGTGTTCTTCATTCATCAATAGAGATGAAATATTCAAGAGGTTATTTAGGTAATTTCCCATGATTTAATTCCCAACACTCCAACACGTTTTCTAATTAAAAAAGGGAAGATATCGCTTTATTTCTATTAGGTTGTGACGTTGTTTCATTACACTATTTTTTTCATGAACCAGCATAGATTTTACACTGTGACATAACAATCCATTAAGGGGCTTCCTTTCATGTGCCTGGTTGTCGCACTGTTGTGTCAGCATCCACTACTCAATGGTGGAGTAAGGAAATAAAATAACTCTTTAAATTTATTTTATTATTTTATGAAAATTATGGAAAAAACGTTTCGTCTGACCCTTTCCGGCCGAAGATAAATCTTTTCTAGGTGAATAATGAAGTTCTAAGTTCAACGGTGCCCTCAGATTTTGGATCTGGGCACCGGTTCAAATGATAGAAAAACCCACTCACACGTTTACAAAATGTACATTAAAATAAGTTCAAAATTACACTCCAAGAAACTCGAGCCTCAGAATGACATGTCGTTAAAGAGTGTGGTCTCGAAATAATCCCATATAATTTAGAAATAAATAAATGGAAATTACAAGACATTAAAATCAGTTTTTTTACATATGATTTCATGGACATTACATTCTATCTTCATGGTTTTGACCACATGAAACATGTTTCTTGACGAATTGGTATTTATAAAACTGCTTATTGAGTCATTTTGAGCACACTCCATGTTAGTGGGACACTCTGTCCATCAGCACACATAAAAAACAATTCAAGGGTAATTTTACCAATATTTTACATTAATATGAGGTATTTTCTTATTGTTTTGATTGTAACACACATGTTATAGTGTTTTAAAACTCTAAAAATATTTTTATAGGAATTCAAATAAAACCGTAACTCGATTTGATGATTCATATGATCTAGAATTTCACATCTCAATCTATGATAATTGTGTTTTGATTTCATGTCTATCCAAGAAAATTATTGGTTTTGAACCCCTGAAGCATGTTTTCTAAGACGTTAGTCTCTTTTAAATTTATTTTGAGACATTATGAGCATAACATACAACAGATTGATGTGTTTTCTAAACATACACATCCCAAATAATTTATTGTGGATTTACCCATGTTTTAATGAAGATATGTGGTCATTTACTATGTTTTTTACCATTACACGTATGGTTTAGTCTTTTAAAACACCAAGAACTTGTTTACATGCATCCAATGAAATGTTTGACTCAGATTGATGTTTCATTAGTTCCTACATTTTATACATAATTCTATGGTTTGGACCTATGATTTTATATCCATGTGATGCTATTTCCTTGGTTTTCACTCCCAGGACAATGTTTTGAAGATTTTGATATCTTTTAAAACTTCTTACTAAATCTTTATGAGGACACCACATGTTAGATGAATTTTTTGTATGTGTGTACATATCACAAAAAAATCAATAGTTATTATCACACTATTTCATGTCAATATGAGGTTATTTACTATGGTTTGACCATTATTATCAAGTTTTAGTGTTTTAAAACTCAAAAACATGTTCATAGGAATATCAGAAAATGAAAAACTAAAATTGATGTGTCATTATTTCTTACATTTCTAAAATAAATCTAACTTCATTATACGATGATTTCATGGACATCTCATGCCATTTTATTGCATTTGACCCCCTAACAAACAATTTTAATGACTTTTTTATTTTTTTATAATATATTGTTGATTCAATTTGGGGACACATCATGATGGATGTATGTGTGTTTCAATGTATACATGTCAAAAGAGGTTTTTGATGACATTAAAAACTTTTTAGTGTTTCAAAACAATCAAAATGTATTTAAAGACATCTAATTAAAAACGTAACTCTAATTTAAATGTATATAGTTGCAATATTTAATTAATTAATTTATGGTTATTTTATTACGATTTCATGTCCATATGACGTTGTTTTTTTGTTTGGACACCATGATGCACGTTTTGAAGGACTTTGATATCTTTCAAAACTACCTATTTAGTCACTCTATATACACCACATTCCAGATGGAGTTTTTTATAATGCATAGACATCAAAAATAGTTTAATGGTGGTTTTCTAATTATTTCACGTCAACATGGGGATTTTTCCTATGGTTTTTACCATTAGACACACATTTTAGTGTTTTAAAAAACAAAAAATTTGTTTTTGGGAATCCTGAACAAACCATAAATCAAATTGACATGTCTTTAGTTCCATTATTTTGATAAATATTTTAAATTAATTTCTATATGTTTCAACAGTCATATAATAATATTTTATTAGTTTAGACCCCAAGATTTCCATTTTAAAAACATTGGTGTATTTTAAAACTACTTATTCATTCCCTATGAGCACACTACACATCCATTGGATGTGTTTTATATGAATACAAATATAAAATAAGTCATAAATGGTTCTCCCATGATTTTTTGTCACTCTGAGTTTATAACCTATGGTTTTAACTATTACATACAAGTTTTTTTTTCAAACTCTAAAAATTTGTTTCAGGGAATATTGGAAAGTCATAACTCAGATTGATATGTTTTCAATTCCTAAACTAAAAAAATTAATATATGTTCATTTTCCAATGATTTTATTTCCATACATCAATTTTTTCATGGTTTTGACTGCCTGATAAACATTTTTAAACACTGGAGCCTTTTTAAATTTCTTATTGATTCATTTTGAGCACACCCCATCTTAGATTTATATGTTTTCTATGTTTAAATTTGTAAATATATTAGATATGTGTCATTAAACTCTTTTAATAATCACCATTTAAATTCTATCCATCCCACACCAAATTTTTTTTTGAGTTCAAGGGTGTGAAATGGAGTTAGGGGCTTAAAAATGAAAAAAAATCTGCAAATAAAACACTACAGACCTTATAAGTATATTAATAACTTTACTCATTCTATATTAATTAGTTTTCATGGAATAATGAATTATTAATAAATTATCATTTTTATAAAACACCTAATAATTCCATGATAGGGTTATATGACTATATTATTTTGAATTAATGGGAATGATCATTCTTTTACATTCCAAATACCCAAGAATGTTTCTGTTGATTCAAACATCATCACCCATAAGAACCCCAAACCCATAAAATGGAATGATAAACATTAATTCCTTCAAGTACCATATATCTAATGTATTGATATTTACATATCTTTTTTATCTTCATACTTATGAATAAGTCATTAAAAAATTAAGAGCATATATAGTTTTTTTATACAATGGAATACACACTGAAAGTGGTAACTAGCTAATATCTCCAAGATGAAGGGGTGAACAACTACACCATTTATAGACTTCCATTAGATGGTGGGATACCAACAAATTTTGGGTAAACTAAATAATTTCTAGAAGACTCTGGTGGAGTCAAAGCACTCAGATCCACTTAATTTTATGGTATTTTTGGGGTTATCCAAGATATTGAATGGCTAGGGTTAAAAATTACTAGAATTATAATAATTCAAATCATTTAGAACATATTAAGTATACACAAAATTAAAAAAATAAAAAAATTAAAAAAACTAATAAAATAGAATAGTTCACATATATAGAAAACACATATAAATGAAAAAAATTCATAAAGATTCATTACCAATTTTTATATTATATTATCTTCATCTTCATTGTATGAATTATTATGAAAAACTATTATGATGAGTGATTAATTTTTACTCTCACTTGTAAATTCTATTGTTTCAATATTATCAGTAAAAAATAACTCAATGTTTCATAGTTTATGAGTTTCACTATCACAAAGTACCAATTTATCATCATTTCACATATCATAAAAGTATCTCTATTTTATGTTTTAAAAAACATGAACTTTTATGAATTTCATCGTTTACATAATAAACTCTCCTCCATTATAAATCCAAGATAAATAGACCATGTTCTACACACTCATTGTTATGGATCAATAAGGATAAGTTAATAGAGGTTAAATGTAACGAATCTTTCACTATAAACTATCAATGATGCTCAACTTTCATCTAAATATGACCACTAAAAACTGACCATTAGAGTTTATTTTTATTATATCAATCATCTATCCATAGTAACTCACCTACTCACATAAAAATATTACATTATTTTGAGTTTTCGTGTCTTCTTCATTAATAAAAGTATAAAATGTGAAGCCATTAATACTGTAGGTATCAAATCCCTTAGACTTACTTATTGTACCTCAAGCCAAAAACATCAAATCATTTTATATTTTAGATTTATGATCAATATTTATTATCTAGATAATAAGATATAATGTGTTAAGTTTAAAATAAAAAATAACTACATGTCAATAATATGAAAATTTGTATATACATATATTATTGGTGAAACATTCAACAACCTCCATATTAATGAAATTTGTTAATTCCATCTCATTTTGATATTTACCCCATATTTGTATCTTTTTCAAAAATATTAATGATTTAATAAATGGAAGTGAAATTAGAATGTTGAGTATAATATATCTATTCTATTATTGTAACTCCAATTTAGTCCATGAAAAATTTAAACCCCTTCCCAATGGTCATCCAATAGAAGGAAATACTGATGAATGGTCTTCATAAAAAAATTAGAGGATTTTACTGCAATATTCCCCACGCGATTGATTCTATTATCTATCACATTAAAAAAATAGAATATATGGTCTAGCATTATTCAGTTATGTAGTCTTCAACAATATATCCTTCTAGTTGAGCATTATTCCTCATATAAGATTTTGAATGACATAAGTAACTCATGAAAAAATAGGAAAAACATTAATAAATTTCTCATTTATTTAATAAAATTGAATTTATTAATTAAAATAAAAGTAATGTTAACGTAGATCTCAATTGGATACATTCATCGACAATGTCCCAGTACACCAAGGTTAGCTTCATTAACCAAATGAACAGTCATATGAATTTTGACTAGTAAAAATAATGGGGGAAATAAAAACTCCACATGAAAATTTGTCAAATTATTTTTTATTTTAATTTTATCAATATCAGTTGGATTTACAGTTTTTCCAGATTGATATCTAAATAATTTTCACCAGTCAACATAAACTGGGGTTACATTTCATGGAAATTTATTATGTAATCCCAATGGAAACTGCTACTCCATCAGAATATGGGTGTCGTGGGTTTTCAATCAGAGAAAAATTAAATTTTTTAAATCAATACACCTTGAAATGTTACTTGAATATCAATAAATTAACTTATCATTCATTATTATTTGTTGGAATAGATATTTCAAAATATTTTACATTGTAAAAGTTAATGAAGCTTAATTTCAATACTCATTTTCCCAAAAACTAGTATTTTTATTCATTTATTCCAAATCCTCATGATATATAAGATGATCAATCAATGTACCCTAATCATTAAGCAATGTAAAAATTACATTGACACAAAATTTATTCCCAAGAAGCATTATTTCTTGATAATAACGTATAAAATTAAACTCTTAATAAGGAAACTTGAAGAACATACTCAATTTCATCAAAAAAAAATCACCTTTTCATATAGTTCCTCGTACCCTTTAACCCATTCTTTAACCTAATTATATTTAACGAATTCTACCCTGACATTCATTAATTGTCCTAATATTTTGGAACCCATTATCATATTGAATTTCTTTCTCAATTACATTCTACATTTAACTGTGTGTTGTTTATAACAACCATGAACTTTATTACACACTTAAACAAAATTTATTACATAAAATATTCACTTGATTCAATATATAATATTGATAGGTCTGCTGTATTTGGGTCATAGAAACATTACATGACAACTTAAAACATGAAATACACATCATTTTTTGAAAACTTTATTTACATGACCACACACATTCCTTTGTACCTAGCATTGCATGAGATAACTTGAGGAAATGAATAAAAAAAGGGTTATATATAAATCCCAGTAAGGGATTAAACATGGTATAACATGAAGAATACAATTCATTTTAGGCAATAGAAATATCAATGGAGCATAAGTTAAACATGAACATAAAGGCATAATATATCATGATTATCATAAGATGGAAATGTGGCAATATCATTTAACATGATATTTTCATGATCCAATGATAGTTGTACATAGAGCATGAGTAAACCATCATTACACTTGATTTATAATTATTAAACCCTCATTTTAGTTGAAGTATCAAGATAATAATCATTACCCAATGCATTGGAGCGCTATCAAGGAGTATCTTTCGTATTCATTCCATTTCATGCATAAGTGTTCCACATGGATCATATAACATGGATTCATTAAACATTATTATTTATTCCATGATAAAGTAATGTGAAATTAATACATGAAACTATTTAATAAATAGTTAAATGTTACTAAAGTAGAATACTCTTGATAGATAAATGGGTATGGTATTCACTACACAATCACTTTGGCATGGAAAATATCGATGCAATTTCGACAACATAACGGTGTGACATAAGAATTCATAAAAATTAATGATGGGAGAAAAGGGGTATCTCATCATATGTTAATGAAATGTAAATTAATGGGGTCATATAGCTACATGTTTTAACATATTTAATGTAATTTATAATGGCAATACAAAATAATTTCTTCAATGTAAATGAGAAAAGACAAATTCCTTATGGAATTTCAACACAGTAATGGGTGTACAAGGGAGGAATAAATGAGAGATAAAGAGGTCTCTCATCATTCAAACATAAGTAGGGAAGTATGTGGGGGTAATAAATCATAATACAACATTTATAATAAAAAATGGTGTTACAACATTATTAAATTTCGACTAAAATTAGAAATGATGAAATCCCTTATGAAATTTCGGCATGGTAATGGGTGTACATGGGAAGAAGTAATGAGAGAGAAAGGGGTTAATAATCATTAAAAAATAAGTAGGGGAGTGTGGGGGTGAAAAATCATACCCCATAATTTTCAATTAAAAATAAAATGGTATATCAACCTAATGAAATTTGGACAAAAAATAAGAACAGATGAAATCACTTACTTGGATGTGTGATACCAAAGGATTGGGAGATGCTTGAGAGAGGCTACTTGGGAGTCTGGGGAACCTTGTTAGGATCTTACAGAGGGGATGGAAGATTTTTGATGAGTTCCAATGGTTTTTAGTGAAGAATATGTGGGAGTTCGAGTGGGTTTATATTAGAAAAAAGAGTGAATTCTTTATTTTCTCGGTTTTGGACACTACATATTAATCTAATAAAAACCACAAACCATAACATAGTTTTTCCCATGGTTTTTGGTGATGGATAGTGGAAAAAAAGTATTATATAAGGCCAATATTCTATATTATTAAAATATTAGGCTTTCTTATGTGATGGTGAGTCACACTCTCAAGAAATCATTTTAAAGGAAAAATGTTTTATAAGTCATGGTGGGTCCACTAAAACACCATAAATTTAATCAAAAAAATTTAAAATAACATTATATTTAAGGTGAAACATATATTGGCTGAACATTATTCTTATAGTAATTTATTACTTCACTATTGGTTCATTATGAAGTCATAAAACACATAATATTTTTATACAGTATTTAATTTTTACGCAAAAAATCAACGCTCAGAAAATTATGAAAAATTCACTATTGGATAACATCAATATCCTTATTCCAAAAATAATACTCATTTCATTGAAATAATTTTCTAAATATATGAATTTTTACTTTCAAAATAATGACTGACATTTATCGATAAATCATGTGTTTTGACAAAAACAGATTTTATCCCTTAAAAAAAATTAAAATTTTATTCATAGAAATTATATGATCGTTTATTTTTAAAACAAATTACTTTATTAATAATATTTTATTAAAATTTTATTTAATTCAAAAATCCATTAATTCATCAAAAAATATTTCTTAATTGAAAATTAACAATAAATACTATTTAGGATTTAAAAACTATTTACAAAGTAATAATAATAAATATGAATGTATATTATTTATTCGATACCAAAAAATCTACATATTCATCGTTATAAGGTCTTGTTACATAACCACTTATAATTCCCACATAATACCTAAGGGTGAAGTGTACGATGGTGACAGACTTGTGGGGTGGCTCGGATAACATCCCTCGTGTGGTAATATCTATCAACTTCCAATTCTCCCGTATGCGGTTCTGTTCAAGATTAATGTGTTGAATCTTGGCTTGAGATTGGTCAAGAGAAAATCCTTGTGATTCCACTTCCTTTCTGAGCTCCATAAAATGGGATTCGTACAGTGCAATTGTACTGGATGAGGCTATCTCTTCCTTTTTCTGAGAAAATTGGATTTGTTAAAGCCCTATATTTATACTAATCATGTGATCATTATTCAATGGTAATATTAAAAATATTAACAATTCATTATGTTATTTCAAAATCTAAAAAAATAAAACCCAGGAAGTGAATATTTTATATTACCATTTTACATAATAAGACGTTTAATTAGATCAAGAGGAATCTTAATTAATAAAAGTTTGGGTCATTAAAATCTCCCCCCCTTAATAAATTTTTGCATCGACATTTTCTTTTCCCACACTAAAATAGATGCATGTATCTTTGCTTCATCACTTATTCTAATTCCCACATTGCCTCTTCAAACATTTGGTTTCTCTATAACACATTGATGACGGACATTTTATTATATTGAAGAACTTTTTTCTATGGTATAGGATCTTCACCAGCTTCTATTCATTGGAAAGGTCATTCACCAATGGTACCACCTCTAGATTGAGTGTACACGATGGGTCAATTATGTTCTTCATCAATAGTTATACATGAAATACGTCATATATTTGAGACAGGTTCAGTGGGAGCGCTAGTCGATAGGCTACTGCACCAATGCGATAAAGGATCTCAAAAGGTCCGATGTACCTTAGAATTAGCTTTCCCTTCTTCCAAAATCTCATAACTCCCTTCCAAGGTGATATGCAGAGGAAAACCATATCATCAACATCAAACTCTAGGTCTCATCGAAGATTATCAGCATATCTCTTTTGTCAACCCTGAGTAGCTTTAATGTGCTGCGGAATGGTCTTAACCATCTTCACCAATTCTTCGACCACTTCTTGACCTAGGAGTTTTCTCTCACCAACTTTATCCCATATTTTCAGTGTTTTAAACCTCTTCCCATACAGTCCTTTATAAGGAGCCGTTTGGATGCTTGAGTGGAAACTGTTATTATAAGATAACTCAACAGGAAAAAGTCATTCATCCCATCCTCCTTTTAAGTCCATTAAGTATGCTCTGAACAAGTCCTCTAGTGGTTGGATAGTCTACTCATATTGTCCATCAATTTTAGGATAATATGTCATACAGAAGATTAGCTCAGTATTTTAAGCATGTGAAAGACTCTTATAGAACATAGAGGTGAATCTTGGATCTATATCCAATACAAAAGATAGTTATACTCCATGTAGCCTTACCACATCTCTAATGTATATATGTTCCAGTTGATCCAAGGAGAAATCCTCTCGAATTTAAATGAAGTGTGTAGTCTTTGAAAGATGATCTTAACTACCCAGTTAGTGTTGTTTCCTTTGGATGTCTTCAGAATCCCATTGACAAAGTCCATGATTTTGTTTTCCCATTTAGATATTGGTGTGGGAAATGGTTGCATCATCACCTTAGACTTTTTCCTCTCACCATTCACTTTCTGACATACCAGGTACGTTGATGTATACTCTGTAATATTCTTCTTCATTTTATCCCACCAATAACGCTCTCAAGCATCTCAATACATATTTGGGTTTCCTGGGTGACTGGTGAAATTTGAACTATGTGCATCATTCAAAATGTTCTTTCATTAACTCCAAATTTTATTGAACACATAGTCTTGACCCAAATCTCATATTTCATTCTTCATTAACATTTAACTCTGAGGATTTCCTTTTTGGGATAGTTTCCAAATTATTATGAGTTCTCATATCATCCTTTTGAGAATCCTTTAACCTATAAAAAAGAGATGTGTGAGAAATAATTTGTGAAAGGATTTACGATGTTACCTTCTATATGATTCCCATGTCCATCTTCATCAAATCTAAGAAGTCTGGATCCTTTTTAATTCTCATTTATGATAGAATCATTGGGTCCTTTCAACGTAGAACACCTTCCACCTTATTCTCTTTCCTAGGTTGGTAGTGGATTGAGAAATCCTATATTATTATCCTCTTTAACCATATTTTTTGGCACATATTCAACTATTTTTGTGAGAATATATACTTGAGGTTTTTGTGATCTGTATATATTTCACACTTCTCCCCAAATAGTTAATGTTGCCAAACATTCAAAGCGAAGATTACTGTATCCAACTCCAGATCATGTGTGGGATTGTTTTTCTCATTAAAATTAAATTTCCATGAAGCATAGGCAATGAATTTATCATTTTTCATTAACACATGACCCATGACCTTCTTCTATGAATCACTAAATACCACAACAGGTTTTCCACTTGTGGATAGTGTGAGCAAAGGGCGTAGTGATAAACCTGTTTGTCAACTCCTTGGATTTATCTTCACATTCATCACTCCAAGAAAACATTAATCCCATCCGAGTTAACTTAGTAATAGGTTTGGAAAATAGTGAGAAATTTCTCACAAACAGGTGATAATATCATACTAAACCAAGGATTCTACGAATATGCATTATCAATATCAGCCTCAGCCATTCCTCAATTATAGTTTTCTTGGAGGGATACACAATTATCCTATTTCTTGAGATGGTGAGACCCATGGTTGAGTCATCCTTCAACCAGAACTCACACTTTCTATACATTTCATAGATATTTTCCTTTTGCAAGGTCTCTAGTATAGTGCATAGATGCTCCTCATGATCCTCCTTGGATTCGGAGAATATTAAAATATAATATATAAATACTACCATATATTTGTGTAAGTAATATCTAAAGACTCTATTAATCAAGTCCATAAAGATTATAGGACCATTATTGAGTCTGAAAGGCATTACTATGAATTCATAGAGCCTGTATTTTAATTGCATATTAGTCCTGGGGATATCATTTTTATTCACCCTTACTTGGTAATACCCCAACTGCAAATCCACCTTGGAGAAGTATTGTGCCCCACTTATATGACAACCCTACTATATATTACATACATAAACATATTTTTTTACGTAAAACCTTCACTAGATACAACATATAAGATCAATAGGTCTATTTTCATTGAAGATTAGTAACATTACATAACAACTTAAATCATAGAACACAACATATTATTGAGAACATCCTTTACAGGACCTCTACATTCCCTCATACTTAGCATTGCATGGGATAACCAGAGGACATGAATAAGAAATGCGTTAGCTATAAATACCAGTAAGGGAGTAAACAAGGAATAATAAGAATATTACAATACATGTTAGGCAATAGGCATATCAATCAAGCACAAGAGAAACCTGAACATAATTGCATGATAAATCATGATAATGTTAACATGGAAATGTGCCAACAACACTTGCCTTGTAATTATCATGAGACAAGGCTTATTGCACATGGAGCATGAGTAAACCTTCATTGAACATGAACCTCGAGTAAACCCTCATTTCAATTGAATTAACATGAGTCAAAACACATTTCGCATGACGTATAATGATACTATACTTTACCCAATGCATTGGATCACTATCAGGGCACACCATTCTTAAACATTTCAATTCATGCATAAGTGTGCCACATGGATTATAAAACATGGATTCATTAACATCATAATTCATTCCATGAATAAGATATGTGGAATAAATAAATGTAAGTCCTAAATGAACAAGTACATGTGCATAAAGGGGAATACCGTTGATAGAGGATTGGGTATGGTATTCACTACAAAATGATTTTTCCATGGATATTTTGGTGTAATTTCGGTAGCAAAACAATGTCATATAGAAATTATTTAAACGGGTTAATGAGAGTGAAAGGGGTCTCTCATCATTTATAAATAAAATGGGATGAAAGGGTATCATTGGACATAATATACCAACATATGGAATGTAATTTAGATTCATAATATACAACAATTTCATAAATGTAAATGAGGGAGAAATTCCATATAGAATTTTGGCATGGTAACAGGTGTACATGGGAGGAATTAATGAAAGAGAAAGGGGTCTATAATTATTTAAACCAAAATATAGAAGTACTGGGGAGGTTTAAAATCATACCCCAAAATTTATAATTTAAAATAAAAGGGCATAACAATATTAAGAACCATGGATAAAAACAGAAAGGTAGGAATCCCTTACAAAAATTCGGCATAGTAACTGCTTAGGTAAGGGTCAAAATGAGAAGGAAGAATAATTCCACATTAAAATAACATCACATGGATAGTATTAGAATGATTATACAAGAATTAAATTAGAACCATTCTAATTTTAAAGAACTACTTTCAAATATGATGCTTGAATTTGATATAAGAGGTAAGTTAGGATCACTTACTTTGAAGTGTGATCCCAAATGCTTGGGAGAGGCCTAAGAGAGGCTTCGTGGGAGCTTGGGGAACCTTGGAAGGATTCTAGATATGGGAGGGAAGGGGTTGGTCTAACTTGAAATGCTTTTAGTGAGGAGGAAGTTGGAGCACAGGTGGGTTTATATAAAAAAGAATAGGGAATTATTTATTATTTAGGTTTGGGACACCTCACATTAAACTAATCAAAAACACAAACCAGCCCATCATTTTTTCCCATGATTTTTGAAAAAGTGGAGTGGAAAACAATATTTTATACGGAAAATGACCGAAATTATTAATATAATTGGGTTACTTATGTGGTGGTGAGTCACACTCTCAAGGAAAACAATTTAAAAAGACAAAATGTTTTATAAGACTTGACGGGTCCACTAAATCATTGTAAAATAAATCAAAGAAACCAAAAATCATATTATTTTAATTTTAAAACATATATTGGCCTAAAATAATGTTCATAGTATTTTATTACATCACTATTTTCACATTCTGATGTCATAAAAGTCATTATATATTTAAAAGGTATTTAATTTTTACCCAAAAATTTGATTGTCTCAGAAAATTATGGAAAATTCACCATTGGATAATTATGATGTCCTGATTCCAAAATTAATATTCATTTTATCTAAATAATTTTCTAAATATGTGAATTTTTACTTTTAAAATAATAACCAACGTTTATCGAAAATTCATGGGTTTTGACAAAAAGAGCTTTTAAACCATAATAAAAATTACAATTGCATTAATAAAATTATATGATATTTTATATTCAATAAGAAGTAATTTAACAATAACAATAGTATTATATTAAAATATTATTTAATTAAAAAAATCATTAATTCATCAAAATATATTTCATAGTTGAATATTAACTAAGAATACAATTTGTGCTTTAAAAACTTTTTACCAAGTAATAATAAAAAAAATATTTTATATTATTTATATGAGAATAATGTACATAGTCATAGTGCTAGGGTCACGTTAAATAACCAATTATAACACCCGCATAAGACCGAAGGGTAAGGTGTGCGATGGTGATAGACTCCTGGGGTGGCTCGGATAACATCCGTCATGTGTTAATCTCTATGAACTTCCACTTATCTCATAGTCAGTTCCTCTCAAGCATAACGTGTTCAAGATCGGATTGGTCTTGATCAAGAGTGAATCCCAATGACGCCACCTCCATTCATGAGCTCCAATAAATGGGCTTTTATGGGTCAAGTCTATTGGATGAGGCCATCACTTCATTTGGCATAGTAAATTGGATTTGTTAGTGATCTATATTTATACTAATCATGTGATCACTATTAATTTCTATATTAGTAACGGTCATAATTATTAACGGTATTTTAAAATCCAAAAACAAAAAACAAATGAAGTTCACATTTTATATAACCATAGTAAGATATTTAATTAGATCAAGAGTAATTTTCATTAATGAAAGTTTGGGTCATTAAAATCTTCCCCCATTAAGAAATTTCTCTGTAGAAATTTACTTTTCCCACATTGAAACAAATCTGGGTAACTCGGCTTCAACAATTCTTTTGATTCCCACCTCACTTCTTCAAACTTGTGGTTTTCCCCAACCACTTGATGAGGGACACTGTATTCTTTCGTAGAACTTATTCTCTATGATCAAAGATCATCACTAGTTTCTCCTTGTAAGAAATATCATCCTCTAACTTTACTACCTCTGAAGAGAGTACATGTGAAGGGTCTGGTATGTAATTCTTCAAGAGGGTTACATGAAAGACATCATGTACTTTTTCTGTGGTAGTTTTATGTTCTAGTCAATAGGCCATATCCATGACACGATCAACAATCTCGAAGGGGACGATGTACCTAAGAATTAAATTCCATTTATTTCAAAACATCATGACATTATTCCATGGACATATGCATAGAAATACCATGTCTCCAACTTTAAACTCAAGATCTTTTCAATGGTTATCCAACTAAATCTTTTGTTGACTTTGGGATGCCTTGATATGTTGCTGAATGGTTTTCACCTTCCCCACCATTTTTTGTCCATTTCAGGTCCTGGTAGCTTACACTCACCAACTTCATTCCAACATGCTGGTGTTTTGTAACTCTTCTCATACTAGGCATCATAAGGTGCCATTCCGATGCTCGAGTGGAAACTGTTATTATAGAAGAATTCATCCAGTTGAAGATACTGATCCCATCCTTCTTTGAAGACCATTGAACATGATCATAACATATCTTCCATTGTCTGAATTGTTCATTCAGATTGGCCATCAGTTTGAGTATGATAGGTCGTACTGAAGTTCATTTCAGTATCCTGATCATGTTGAAGACTCCTCCAAAACATAGAGGTGAATCATGGATCTTAGTTGGATGAAATAGATATTGGTACTCCTTGCAGCCTTACCACTTCCATTATATATATACATACTAGTCGATCCAATGACAAATCCTTCCAAATTTCAATAACGTGTGAAAACATTATAGGACGATCCACAACAACCTATATTGCATTGTTTTCTTTGGTTGTCTTCAGATTTCCCAGGACAATGTCCATGGTGATGTTCCCCCATTTCCATTCTGTTATGGGAAATGGTTGCATCATCCCCTTAGTCTTATGCCTCTCTACATTCACTTTCTAATACACCAGGAACCTTGATGTATACTCAGCGATCTCCTTCTTCATATTATCCCAATAATAATGCTCTCAAATATCCCAATACATCTTTGTGTTTCCTAGGATAATAGAGAAATTTGATCTATGTGCATCATCAAAAAGTTCCTTCCTCGGCTCCGAACAAGATGGGACACATAGACTTTTCCCAAATCTCACAATTCATTCTTTATTAACATTAAACTCCGAGGATTTCCCTTTTCTAATAGCTTCCACATTCTTCTACATTCCCACATCATACTTTTGACAATCATTCAACCTTTATGAAAGAGATAGTTGAGCAATCATTTGTGAATGGATTGATGATGTTCCCTTTTTATGATTCCCATGTAAATATTCATCATATCTATGAATATTTGATCCTTTTAAATTCTCATCAATGATAGAGTCACTGGTTCCTCTCTACTTAGAGCATATGACACCTTGTTCGCTATCACAGGGTAGTAATGGTTTGTGCATCCATAGTCAGTTATTAGCTCTAACCATATTTTTTGGCGCATGTTCAACTCATTTTTTGTGAATATATACTTAAGGATTTTGTGGTATGAATATATTTCACACTTCTCAATAAAGAGATAATGTTGCCAAAATTTTAAAGTGAAGATCACCGCAACCAACTCTAGATCATGTGCTGGATAATTATTCTCCTAAACTTTCAATTACCTTGAAGTATAGGCAATGAATTTGTTATTCTTCATCAACACACAACCCATGCCCTTCTTTGAAGCATCACTAAATAACACAAAAATTTCTCCACTTTTGGGTAAAGTGATAACGAGTGCATTGATAAGACTCCTTTTCAACTCCATGAAGATTTCTTTGCATTCATCACTCCAAGAAAACTTTACTCCCTTCTATGTGATCTTGGTAAGAGGGTTAGACAATCGTGATAAATTTCTCACAAATCATCAATAATATCTAGCAAACCCCAAGAACCTACAGATATCTGTTACTGATATTGTCCTCATCCATCCCTCTATTTTAGCTATCTTGGAGGGATCCACAGATATCCCATTTACTGTGATGATATGGACCATGAATGATACATTCTTTAACCAAAACTCACACTTGCTATACTTTTCATAGAGCTTCTCATTTCACAAGGTCTCTAGTACAATTCTTTGATACTCCTCATCCTCCTCCGTGGTTTTGGAGTACATTATAATATCATCTATAAAGACTTCCACAAATTTTTTGAGGTAATCTCTAAATACTCCATTCATCAAGTCCATGAATATTACTGGAGCATTAGTGAGTCTGAAAGGCATTACTATGAATTCTTAGTGCTTGTATCTTGTATGAAAAGAAGTCTCGGGGATATCTTCCTTCTTCACCCTTACTTGATAAAATCCGAACCAAAAATCCCCCTTGGAGAAGTATTGTGCTCCACACAGCTGAATGAACAAGTCATCAATTCATGGGAGGGGATACTTGTTCATTATCGTGATTTAATTAAGCTCGCGATAATTGATGCAAAGGAACATTTACGCATCCTTCTTCTTGATGAAGTGGACTGGTGTACCCCATGGTGAAGCACTTGGGCGTTTAAACCCTTTATCCAGATTCTCCTATAGTTGTTTCTTCAGCTTGTCAACATCCACAACATCCATTCTTTACAGAGTCTTGGATATTGGTAATGCACCCGTTATAAGGTCAATTGAAAATTCAAAATCACTTATAGGAGGAAGACCAGGAAATTAATTAGGAAACACTTTAACAAATTCCCTCACAATAGGCATGCCTTCAAGGTTGGTTTCATCCTTAGACCTAATCATATGAACAAGATAGACATGATCATAGTGCAGTAATATCCATGATGGAGATTCTGTAGCAAAAGAAGATTCATCTTCCTCTTTTCACTTGTACAAAATCGGGGGTCGATTCTTTACATGGAGAGTGATTTTCCTCTTAGGTAAATTTATATTGGCTTTATATAAGGATATCCAATCCATGCCATGAATTGCATCAAATTTTACTAGAGGGAGTATGACGAGGTTCTCTAAGAGTCCAATCCACCAATTAATATAGGGGAGGAGTTATATTCCTTAGATGAAATGATTTCTCCATATTCCGTACTCAATGACATCATTACTTCTATGATTTGTGATGGTGTTGGGATTGTTCTACTAAACATTTAGGATATAAATGAATGCATCTAAATGTGGAAGATAACCCTACCTTTCATTTTTTAGTATGGTTCTACTCTATCCAATATATTCATAAGGATGAGTATCTTATTGTATAATCACATAAAGTGTAATCCAAAGACATAAATGGATGACTTATAAATTACTTTTATTTAAATAACTTATGAATCTATAGCCTTTGATCAATATTATCCATGATCTAAATTATAACATATATTCTTAAGGGAATTTTTCTTATTCCCTTAATAATGGTTCAAACTAAGATTGTGAATTTACCAATGTATATCTCTCGGGGAGTGTCGTAACCAAGAGTGCATCAAGGCCCATTGTCATGTACTAGGATATTTCAAATCAAACATGAAACTCCTTGTTGGTATATTCACCCCTAGGTACATATGTGCCAGAGCCGCCTCTACCTGCTTGTATCTAGACAGGGATCTATTTTCTTGAAAAACCACTTACTCAATACTCACCAAAACTTAGGAATGATTTTATTATACTTAGTATTATCCCTATGGCTTTCACTATGGGTTTCTAATCCAAATCGCAAAAAAAAATAACTAAACATATCTTTTGATACCAACTATGACAACGCTACTCTTTATTACATACTAAAACATGATTTATTTCATAAAACCTTCACTTGATACAATATAGAAGATCAAGAGTTCTAGTGTATTTAGGTCTTATGAGAATTACATGAAAACATAAATAATATAACACAACATCTTATTCAAAACATCCTTTACATGACCTCTAAATTCCCTCATACTTACCATCACATGGGATAACCTAAGGACATGCATATGTAAAGGGTGAGCTATAAAGATTAGTAAGGGAGTAAACAGGGAATAATAAGAATATTACAATACATGTTAGGAAATAGTCATATAAATGGAGCACAAGAGAAACATTAACATAATGTCATGATAAATCATGAAAATCCTAACTTGGAAATGTGGAAACAACATTTAACCTAGAATTATCTTGAGCCAAGACTCATTTCACATGAAGATGAGTAAACCCACATTACACATTAATAAAGAGTATATTTTAAATACAATTGAATTATCATGTGTCAAATATCATTTCATATGACGTATCAAGATACTATACTTCACCCAATGCAATGGAGCAGTATTAGGGTGCACCATTCTAAAACATTTCATTTCATGCATAAGTGTTCCACATGGATCATACAACATGAATTCATTAACATCATAATTCATTCCAAGAATAAGAGATATGGAATAAATAAAATTAATTCCTAAATCAACATGTACATTTCCATAAAGGTGAATACCCTTGATATAGGAGTGGGTTTGGTATTCACTACACAATGATTTTGGCATGGAATCTTTAGTGCAATTTTGGCAGCATAACGACGTCAAATAGAAATTCATAAAATGGGTTTATGAGGTCTAAAGGGGTATATCATCATGTATACATTAAATATACAGTAAGGGGATCATGGGACATAATATACCAACATATTTTATTGAATTCAGATGCTTAATATAAATGAATTCCTAGAATGGAAATGAGGAGAGAGAAATTCCTTACATAATTTCAGCATGGTAATGGGTGTACATCTGAGGCATTAATGATAGAGAAAGGAGTATCTCATAATTAAAACATAAATAGGGAAGTATGGGGGGGTTATAAATCATACCTCAACATTAATAATTGAAAACAAAATGGAATAAAAATATTAAGAAACCTGGATAAAAAGGGAAAAATAGAAATCCCTTACTGAAATTCGGCATAGTAACGGCTTAGGTAAGGGTCAAAATGAGGAAGTAAAAGTAATTCCTCCTTAAAATAACATCATATGGACATTAATATAATTATTATAAAATAATTTAATTATAACCATTCAAAATTAAAAGAAATAATTTCAAATAAGATACTTGAATTTGGATGGAGAGGAAAGTGAGGATCCCTTACTTGGAAGTGTGAGCCCAAAAGCTTGGGAGAGGCTTGAGAGAGGCTTCTTGGGAGCTTGGGGAACCATGGGAGGATTATAGATAGAGGATTTAAGGGTTTTTTCTAACTCCAAAGGCCTTGAGTTAAGAGGAAGCGGAAGCTTGGGTGAGTTTATATAGGAAGGGAGAGGGATTTCTTTATTATTTAGGTTTGGGACACCTCACATTAAACTAATAAAAAACACAAACTAGCCAATGGTTTTTGCCCATATTATTTTTAAAGGGTATTGGAAAACTATACTTTATAAGTCCAATTCATGAACTTCTTAAAATAAAAGGGTTGCTTATGTAGAGGTGAGTCCCACTCTTAAGGAAAACAATTTAAAACGACAAAATGTTTTATAAGTCTAGAAGGGTCCACTAAAGCATTACAAAATAAATCAAAAAAACCCAAAATCACATTGTATATTTCAAAAACATATATTTTATGAACATAATGTTTTTCTCATTTTATTACATAACAATTGGGTCATTATGATGTCATAAAACATATTATATATTTAAACGTTATTTAATTTTTACCCTAAAATTATTATTGTCTCAGAAAATAATGAAAAATTCACTCTTTGATAATTGTGATGTACAGATTCCAAAAATAATATTCATTTTATCTAAATAATTTTCTAAATATGTGATGTTTTACTTTTAAAATAAAAACCGACTTTATCGAAAATTCACGGGATTTGACAAAAAGAGCTTTCAAACCTTAATAAACATTGCAATTTCATTCATAAAATTATAAGATAATTTATATTTATTATAAATTAGTTTAATATTTATAATAGTTTTTTATTAAAATATTTTTTTATTCAAAAATCCATTAATTCATCAAAATAGATTTCCTAGTTGAATATTAATTAAAAATACTATTTGTGATTTAAAAACTATTTACAAAGTAACAATATAATGAATGTATAATATTTATACAAGAATAATTTAAATTATCATAGTTATATGGTCTCATTACATAAATTATTATAACACTCACATAAGACCAAAGGGTAAGGTGTGTGATGGTGATAGACTCTTGGGGTAGCTCAAATAACATCGCTCGGGTGGTAATCTCTATTAACATGAACTTGTCTCGTAGTCGATTTTGATCAAGATTAAGATGTTCAAGCTCAGCTTGATCTTGGTCAAGAGTGAAGCCCAATGACGCCACCTCATTTTTAAGCTCTGACAAATGGGCTTCTCCTGTGGAATGTCTACTGGATGAGGACATCACTTCATTTTTCTGGGTAAATTGGATTTGTTAAATCCCTATACTTATACTTATCATGTGATCACTTTTCAACCACAATATTAGCAACTATAACAATTCATAACGATATTTTAAAATCTAAAATCATAAAACCAATGAAGATCAAATTTTATATAACCATAATAAGACAATTAATTATATCAAGAGGAATATTTATTAAAGAAAGTTTGGGTTGTTACAATATAGTTGATCGAACATGTAATAAATTCATGGAAGAGGATACTAGTTCTTTGTCGGTATTTTTTTTAACTCATGATAATCAATTCCAAGGAGCATTGACCCATCCTTATTCATGAAGAAGAGGATGGATGCGCCCTATGGTGGATCACTTGGGTGTATAAACCCTTTATCAAGATTCTCCTATAGTTGTTTTTTCATCTCCTCAATCTTCAAAAAAGGCATTCTATAAGGATTCTTGGATATTGTAAATTCCCTGTGTATAATATCAATTGATAATTAAACATCTCTTCTTGGAGGAGCACCTAGAAATTCTTCGAGAAACACTTTAGTGAATTCCCTTACAATAGGAATATCTTCAAGGATGGTTTATTCCTAAGACTCAATCATCTACGAATGATATAAAAGATCATAGGGTAGTAATATACATACTTGAGATGATGATGCTAATAATGATTCAACCTCCTGCATTCACTTGTATAGAATCGGTGGGGGGGGGGGTCAATTAACCATATGGAGAGTGAATTCCCTCTCACAACAATTTACTTTGGATCTATATAAGGAAATCCAATCCATTCCTAGAATTTCATAAATTTCCACTAGAGGGAGTATGACGAGGTTCGCTGGGAAGTTCAATCCACATATTGTGATAGGGGAGGAATTATATTCATGAGATGCAATTATTTCCCCATATTCTATTCTTACCGATATGTTTACTTCCATGATTTTTGGTCTTGTAATTATTGTTCTACAAAACATTCAAGATATAAAAGAATGTGTATATATAGAATAAAAAAAGTATGTTCTCTATTCATGAATGAATAACTAAAATACCTATCACCACTTTGTTTTTTGGGGTTCACTTCTGAGATAGTGATTGCAAGAACCTCACCTTTACTACCTTGGAGGTTATTGGTTGCCTCTAAAAACCATTGTCTTAGGTCGATGGTTTGAAAAGTGGTTGGGTTCATTGTAGTTGAAGTGATAAAAAATGAATTGAGGGTCGAATAGAGCATTCCTCTCCTCTGTTGCAACAACGGGGTTTTTCAGTAGTTAAAATCCAGGTGCTCTTTTCTTATGCAGCTAAATCATTTCCTCATCCCCTTCAAGAGATTTTCAGAGTGCTTCTTTTCACATATTTGGCAAATGGGGTGTTGGAGTTTCTTAGCACTGTCAGATTTATCCATCGGACCTGCAGAATTAGGATCCACTTTATTATTTTTATCCCCATGATACCCCTAAGCTTCTTCGCTCACCATTTTGACATAGAAGGAACATCATAAAATTTCTTCATAGATCTCAAATTCACGTATTTCTAGGGCTTTCTGTAGGCTAGGTTTTAACCAACCAAATAATCGGTCAACCTTGGAATCTGTGGTAATGAGAAAGCCAGGGGAAAAGCGTGTAAGACTTATGATATTTTCATCATACGCTCTGATGGACCCATCTTCTCTTTTTTTAGGGAAAGAAAGTCCCTTTCCATATTTAGTCAGAGGGTGAAAAGAAAATATTTATCAATAAACATTTTCTAGAAATCATTCCTTTAGAATGCCTCGATCTCCTCCTCAGGCTTCATGTTTTTTATCAATGTCCACCATTGATATGATTCACCCTCCATACAATAAGAATCCAGAATAACCATCTCTTGTTTGAATATTTAAGTATAGAGAAGATATTTTCAATTTAGTTTATCCATTGTTAGGAATTTGAGGAATTGAATGAACCATATAAATTAAGAGCCCATTTTCTCATTAATCTCTCAATTGAGAAATGTTCATTCTTGGGGGGGGGGTTTAACGTTCCTTTTGACCCATGTAATAATTTAAAACATGAGTTAACTGAAAGAGTATCATGACAATGTCTGTGATTCCCACTCTCAACGAATTAGTCATCTCATTAGAATAATCATCACATTGATCTATGCATCAGTTGTTCGTTCGATTCCTCATATTACCGGCCATTGGATGGAATAAAACGAATGTAAGGCATAACCCAAAAAGGATAAAACAATGAAGAAAATTTATTACTTATAAATTACCCTTATTTCATTAGCATATGAATTTAAATGCATCAATATATTTTATCAATAATCTAATTTCCAACATGTATTATTAAGGCTATTTTTTATTCCCATAATAATGGTTCATAATAAGCTTATGAATTTACCAAAGCATATCCCATGGGAGTGTCATAACTAAGAGTGTAGAAAGTCCATTGTCGTGCCCTAGTTCTTGTTCGAGTCTATCTCAATGTAGTGTTTTTGGGTTTTAACCCTAGATACATATGTGTTAGAGCCACCTCTACCCGCTTGTATCTATATAGGGATGTATTTTCTTAATAAACAACTTACTCAATACTCAAAAAATTAAGGGATGTTTTTATTATACTTTATCCTGTCCCTAGGGATTTTATTAGGGATCTCTAATCCTAATTCCCAAAATTAATAAACCTTTCCTCTGATACTAACTATAACAACCCTGCTCTTATTTCATAGTTAATCCTATTTTATTATGTAAAATATTGGCTTGATACAATATATAAGATTGAGGGGTCTAGTTTATTTGGGGCTTAGTAACATTACATAACAACATAAAACATGAAATACACATCATTATTGAAAAATTCTTCTACATGACCACCCACAATACATCATACTTAGCATTTCATTGGATAACCTGAGGACCATCATAAAAAAGGGTGGGCTATGAATCCTAGTAAGGGAGTAAAAAAGGACAAACATAAAGAATATATTACATGTTAGGAAATAGTTATATCAATGGAGTATAAGAGAAACATGAACATAAAGGCATGATATTGCATGATTATCATAACTTGGAAATGTAGAAACAACATTTAACATGATATTCGCATGAGACAAGGATCATTGCACATGGGGAATGAGTAAAACCTCATATCACATCAATTATCATAAGTAAAACCTCATTTAAATATATGTATTAGGATATTAATCTTCACCCAATGAATTTTTGTTCTATTAGGGCACACCCATCCTAGTCATTTAATTTCATGCATAAGTGTGCCACATGGATTATATGACATGAATTTATTAAACATCATAATTTATTCCGTGATAAAGGAATGTGTAATTTATAATGAAACTATATAATCAATAATTAAATGTTCATAATGGTTAATACCCTTGGTTGATAAATGGGAATGGTATTCACTACACAATGACTTTGGCTTTGAAAATCGTGGTGCAATGTCGGCAGCATAACAGTGTGACATAAGAATTCATAAAAATAGTTGATAAGAGAAAATGGGGTATAAAATAATATGTACATGTTATTGATGGTGTCATATAGATTCATGTACCAACATATGTAATTTAATTTATATTCATGATACAAAATAATTGCATGAATGTAAATTAGAAGACAGAAATTCCTTATCGAATTTCGACATTCTAAGAGGTGTAAATATGAGGCATTAATGAGATATAAAAAGGTATATAATCATTATAACATGAGAATAGAAGTATGGGGATGTTATAAATCATACCCCAATATTTTTAATTGAAGAAATTTATTATAACTACATAATGAAATTTGGAAAAAAATGAGAAAGGAAGAAATTCCTTACGGAAACTTAGTGTGGTAACAGGTGTACATGAGAGGCATTATTGATAGTGAAAGGGGTATATCGTCATTAAAAAATATGTATGGAAGTATGTTTGTGGTGATAAATCATACCCCCACAATTTTAACGGAATATAAGATGTTGTAGCATTATAATGAAATTTGGACAAAAAAGAGAAAGGAAGATATCCATTACTTGGAAGTGCGATCCCAAAGGATTGGGAGAGGCTTGAGAGAGGCTTCTTGGGTGCTTGAGACACCTTGGGAGGATTCTAGATTGATAAGGGAGGAGTTTGTTCTGGATACCAATTTTTTTAGTGTAGAGGTATTGATGTATTGGGTGGATTTATATAGGAAAAGAGAGAGAATTCATTATTATCTAGGCTTTGGACACTACATATTAAACAAATAAAAACCAAAAAACCATACAATGGTTTTTTCCCATGGTTTTTTACAAAGGGTGTGGAACAAATTATTGTATAATTACAATTGAATAACTTATTAAAATATTAGGCTTTCTTATGTGGAGGTGAATCACAATCTCAAGGATATAATTTTAAAAGGTAAAAATGTTTTATAAGTCTTGGAGGATCCACTAAGGCACCATAAAATTAATCAAAAAATATAAAATCACATTATTTTAATGTTAAGACTTATATTTTACTAAAAATATTTTTATATTATTTCATTACATCACTATTCGGTCATTATAAAGTCATAAAACACATTATATATTTAAACAATATTTAATTTTTACCCAAAAATTCCACCATCTCGGAAAATTATTAAAAATTCACTATCGGATAATTTCAACATCCTGATTCCAAAAATAATTTACATTTCATATAAATATTTTTATTAAATAAATGATGTTTTTAATATTAAAATAAAGACTGTCATTTATCGAAAATTCATTGGTTTTGATAAAAAAGCTTTCAAACCTTAATAAAAATTACTATTGTATTCATAAAAATTATACAATCATTTATATTTAATAAAAAGTAATTTAGTGATAATATTTTATAAAAATATTATTTAATTCAAAAATCCATTAATTCATAAAAATATATTTCATAATTGAATATTAAATAGAAATACTATTTTACTTTAAAAACTATTTAAAAAGTTTCAATAATAAAATGAATGTATATTCATTATTCAATACAAAAATAAACAACATAATCATATTTCTAGGGTATTGTTACATAAACCCTTATAACACCTATATAAGACATAATGGTAATGTGTACGATGGTGATAGACTCATGGGGTTTTTCAGATAACATATTTTGTGTGGTAATCTCTATCAACTTCCACTTCTCCCATAAGAGGTTACATTAAAGCTTAACATGTTGATGCTCGGCTTGGGCTTGGTCAAGAGCCAAGCCCACTGAAACCACCTCCATTCCGAGCTCTAACAAATGGGATTCTTACGGAGAAATTCTATTAGATGAGGCCATCACTTCCATTATATGAGTAAATTAGATTTGTTAAAGCCCTATATTTATACTAGTCATGTGAACATTGTTCATCGACTATATTAGCAATGGTAACAATTGATAACGGTATTTTAAAATCCAAAAACATAAAACCATGTAAGTGAATATTTTATATAACCATTTTACATAACAATATATTCAATTATATCAAGATAATTTTCATTAATAAATAATTAGTTTGTTACATTGTAAAATATGAATTTATGAGATGTGCCATGAAATTAGCGATCACACCTAACAAACCATAGTCTACCCTGACATAATCATTATGGTTCATAATCTGAATTAAAAACTGGATGTACCAAACCAGTATGAGTTTACTAACCAGATAATATTCCAAGTCTAGGATGGATTCTGATTTTCCACAATAAATAAGCTTCTATTTTAAATAGATTTCTCAAAGAATCATCATAAATTTCCTAACATCACACCTTATTTCCTTAAATTCGTTGATTAATAGTTAGAGGTATACATAAAATAAATTTTAGATCATTTTCATTCTAGTAATAATAAATGATATAATTAAATATATCTTATTTATAAACATACCATTAGGTTGATTATAGAGGGAAAAAATAGACCATAATCTATAGTTAGTATTTAATGTACCAAATGGTTTAAAACCATAAAAATATGATTAAAAATGTACATACATAGGATGTAATGAAAAATATAGATATAATGAGTTAGACACCCTTCATGATGATGAATATTTTTTATTCCTCATCGAGGCATCATTTTTAATATCTTGATCATTCAATTTCATGCATTATTTGGTCTTAGAAGACATTAATAATCATTGCATGTGTGGTTTTAATGGAATGTAACCTAGTAACACTATGGGATTTTTCTTCTTCTTCCTAGTGTTGCATTAATTTTTACTCTCACTATTTCTAATTGACTTCCATATGATTTTATTAAGTCTTATGAATTTTTTAGACACTTATCCTTAGTAAATCATGCAATCATATGGGAATTAATTAATCTTTTTATAATCAAGTTGATTTTTTATGATTTTATTCATATCAAAGAATGATGTTGGGATATTAGGTTCACTAAATTCATCATAAAGAAAATATAAAATCTTGGAAACTACTTTTTCAGTAATCCCAAAAAGACGCATGATATGATAAATATTATGTAGAAAAGAATACAATGAATACCTTGAACACCCGTCATAGAGTTCTTGTTGTCCATCACCAACTAATTCATAAAACTCATTTTTTGGTCACTGATGTTCAAAGTAATATTATCCTTATTAGGATCAAATTATGGTTCTATGAATCAATTAAATTCATAGACATTTGATAGTACAAATCCAGTTGTGCCATTTATCTTTATCCAAACAGAATTCTCCTCTTATGAGTATCTTTATGTTTGCTTAATAGGATAGTCATTGTTTTTACATTCCATAAAATTAAATTATCCATGAAAAATCCAATATAAATATTTAATTTGAAATTTTTTCAACATCAATTTCACATATACATTATTTCTATTCAACAATCACATTAATTTACAACCATGACAAAAAAATTATATCTCACCATCCACTAATCTATATTTAACTGCATTGTCAAAAAATTCGTCCAAACACTTGGTATACTGAGGTGTGTTTCAAGGCAAATTAATATAAATTTTCATCATAGGTATTGGATTTTCACTCTTCTCCCTATAAATTCAGATATAAAGAGATAAATGTTTAATAAAACTAGTATAATAAATTTTTAACATCATCCAATTTCTTCATTGACCATGGTATAGTCTTGATTCGATAAAATACAAATTTAACATGAAAATGATTCCATTCTACCTGAAAAATATAAAAAATTAAAAGAATAAATATTACCCCCTATAATAATAAGTTTATTTGTCATAGAATAAGTTACCTAAGGTGAGGATAGGGAATCAAATAACATGGGAATTAAGGATACAGGCCAAATAAATATCTGACTCGGACAGAATTAGTGAAATTCATAGTGACATGAAGGAGTATATTGTAGTGGGGAAAGGGTTAGGGATTAGAAACCATTATGGATTGTGGTCACTATGAAATATAGAATAGGGGCCTCTGTCTCAATATAATAACTATTGTGGGGTGTCACCAATGTTAACGTCAAGGGAGAGGGTTTCATCTTTCAATGGATAGCATCTAGTGATTGGTTGTTCAGGGTTGACGGGGGATGATTGTCTCTAATGAGGTAGGGAGACAACGGTTGGAGTTATAAGAGTGTGTGTTAGATGTCGATGGTCAATTTTGATGGAGGTGAGCTCTTGGGGGTGGGTATTTTTGGGGCCACAAAGGTTAGGCTCAATATATTGGTAGGGATAAATTTGGTTTTTTTAATGAGTTTAATAGTGGTTTTTATAAAACCACTTCTAAATTTTATTATTGGTGATTGTTTTATGAAACCTACACTATAGTCAAAATAAAAATCCAAAATATTCAGTACCATCAGATATATGAACGTCCACTAATAAACCACCACTAAAGAATAATTTGTTTTCAGTGATACCAATAAGGGTTTTAGTTGTAGTTTTCTATGTGAAAAACAATAAAATATTATGTAATGTGCTAAGTTGTATGATGTTAATAGGAATAATAATATTCACATAATGCCAATATTTAATCATTTAAATACTTCTATTATATATAAACATCATTAAAATGTTGATTCTTCCATCTAGGATAGGGAATGAGTGAAGATATTGTAGACCCACTTACTATTAGACAAGATGATGTGGAGGTTAGTTACAGAGATGATACATAGGAGATTCATATGTCATAGCATAGACATAAAAATACAAAACACAAATTAATTATCTATACATAGGTCTATGGTAACATGGACCACCAACTAGTAGAAATATGTGATTTGAAATCAGTGTTTTGATATCTATTTTAACGAAACCAACATTAAAAGACATGATAAATATTTTTAAGGTCAGTTTTATAAAAAAAGACATAAAAAGTTTCTAAAATCACGTTTGACATCCATATTTATAAAAACTAATATCATATGTGTTATGAAAAAACATAGACCTTGAAACCATAATTTATTTTTTGAATGAATCCAATCCTCTCAACGGATGATTGTACTTAATAGCTCTTGCCGACATTTAACAACCCTTGATCATGTATTAGAATCAATTTTCATCATAGTTTCTCATTATTATCCTAAAATATCAATAATTAATCCTTATTTCACAATTGTCAAGCTATCTTGATGAACCAGAAATCAGGCTCTGAGGTTTTTATTGGTTTTTTACTTCACTTTTGCACTTTTTTCTTTAGCTTTGTATCCTTCACTGTGATTCCACTGACATAAAGTGATTTGATCAAAAGTCTAGATATTTTTTCCATTATAAACAACCAAATATTGTATGTTATTTTATTTTTGAAGATAAATTTGATATCTTTTAGTCATAATTATATTGATCTATACATTTATGTGTGTCATTTTATAGTCAATTATAAATTTATTTGGTTAATATTTATTTATTATCACAAAATAATTTCCCTGTTTTTTATTTTTCATCGAGTTATGTTGATATATAACTATTTTTATTTAAAAAATTTAATTTCTATAATTTTTTTGTTGTCTAATTGTTTTTATTCAATTTTTTTCATTTAATTTTTTTTAACTTATTTAAGAAAAATTATTTTTTAAAAAAAATTAATGAATTCATAAATTAATTGTTTTTTATATATTTTTATTCACATATATTTAAATTTTTCAATGATATTTTTTATTATTATGTAAAATTTTCTATTATAATTAAATATTTTTCAATCATTTATTTTTATTGGTTTTATGTTTTTATGTTTAAAATTCATCGGTTTATATATGTTTAAATATTTATATTTTTATTATAATCACATTTGATGTTGTTAAATTATTTATTTAATTAATTTTATTTTGATAAATATATTAAGAACCACTTATCAATATAAAATAGAGATGATGATTTCATTTTATTTTCTAAACGTTTCTTAAAAATAAATATTTGAAATTTTTGTTCATGTGTTATGTTTTTTAATATGATAATGTTTTCTTCTAGAGAAATAAAGGATCATATAATTTTATAAGGTTTTGGACAAAATAATAAATGTTGGATCTAGAATGGTGAAATAATATAAAATTCAACATCTAATGTTGATAAAAATATTTAGTATCATACACATGAATGTATTGAAGAATTAATTCATGATGTAGGCATCAAAACCATTAAGAATTAGAAACATTTGAATAATTGTTTAGAAAATATGATAAACCACTATTCTCAATTTTCACTATATGTAATGTGTTATCAGATGTATTGATATTAGTTTACATCAAATAAATAAATGTATGGAGTGATAAAATTTTCACCAAATTGCTTGAAATTTTAGAAGAGGAAATCCAAAATTCAATAGGCTTCCAGTGTCAAATTATGATGAAAATGAAATATTATTCACAATGTGATTGAGGTATAAAAAGATTCATGATTTCCCTAATTATTATGTGCTGTATTGGAATTAATATTAATGTTTATCAAATATCCTAAATTTGGGACGTCATGATATAAGATATATGAAAATTTGAACTATGATTCATTCTAAAGTATCAGCATCAATCATATGTCTAAATTAATTTGATACCATCCAATAATACCTCATTTGAAGAATACCTTTGAAAATAAAAATTAGTATAAAAGTATAAGATGGAATAATTATGATAGCAACTCGGATATAAGCTTATGTCACCTAGTTTATTCACTAATGTAGATGAGATTTGAAAAAAAAATCCTGATTATTTATGTGAGGCTATAAATATCAAAATAGGACTATGTATAGTTTGATTTAATCCATATCAAATCTTTAATAGAAAACATAGTTTATAGACTATTTTATTTTAAATTTATTACTTATCCATATATATATGTATGATGAGAAAATATGTTTTGATGAGATTGATGATTTCTAGACAAAAAATAGCTGGGAAATGATATTGATCTGTATATTTCACAATAGTTTCATGAGTAAATATTCTATAGAAGATAGGTGTTACAGTTTTGTATTACAATGATAAAGAGTATTATCTTGTATGTAATATGATAATGTTTACTATAAATGACTTTTATGCATGTGGAAACTTACCTAGACACAATGTTATGTGCCATAAAGAGTGTAAAATTTTTAAATATGAGACATCAAGTAATCAATTCTTGAATATTATAATGATTGTGTACATGGGACATTTAATATTATTGAAAATTGATACCCCATATAATTAATTGAAAAACAATTAATGGTTTACAAGTATTTCATCTCTCCCCACAACCATTGTCATTTGAATAATTTTATGACAGGGTGAAATTTTTTGATTTCACATTTGGAAAAAAAAGAATTTTATGGTCATTAAAAAAATATCTGGAAGAAAAAATATATATTAATTGAACTAAAATATTGGTGTTTTTTAGAAAAGAAACATAAATTTTTTTTTATGTACGTTGAGAAAAAATATGTGAAATTTTTATTAGAAATTTTTTCAATATAAAAGTCATGACAATGTATGGATTTCATGTTAGATTATACTTGATATCCCTTGGAATATATATGGAGGTAGATATCACTATGAAAGGAAATAAAACATATTTAACTATTTCCTGTCACAAAAAAAGTAATTGTGAGAATTTGAATTTTTCAGTGTCTTCATGGAATGAAAGGACCTAGTGGATATTTTTCAAATTTGAAGAATTTGGTGTTAGTAGAATATTTAAAATTAATGGTTATAAAATATCATGGATTTCATGTATTGATGAAATAACTTCTACATGGTTCACAACATGGTATATTTCCTAGATCATTCAAAAAGACTATCATCAGGTTATTTTATTTTATTTTAAATTCATTTATAACAAATATGATTATCCAAATTTGTTATGTGTGTTAGAGAATAAAGTTGTGATCATAATTTTTCATTTATAAATTTATTTCAAATTGTCATTTTTTTGATATAAAAGCTTATACGGTGATTCATCTGATGTATGAGATAATAATATGAGGGCCTATTTATTTACACTCAATGTATCTATTTTAAATATATATAAAAATATTTATGGTATATGTTAAAAATAGTCATTGATCAGAGGCCACTATTAATCAAAAAAAAATTATCACATGATGTGATTGAATTATTTGAGTATTTTTTGTATGAAGTTGAGAATATTGGTCTTCCTATATCTTGATATTTAATAGTTGATAGTGAAGGTATAGTGATTCATCATGTATTTCTGAACTTCATTCCACGTGATGAAGTGATTCCGGAACATTTATACATTTTGGGAAAAAATAGGATGTTCAACCAGAAATATCATCCCATTTTTCTAAATTAATGGTAAGATATATAAAAAGAAAAGAAAATTGGTTTCTAGTTGATGATAAAAATTCATTTGTTTCATGTTTCAAAGACAAATTTGACACATATTTATCTTTATTAGAAATATTGAAATGGTCAGATGGGGGGAAATATCTTAAAGAGATCACATTATCTGGTTTCGATATTGATGGTTACAAATTTATATAAGAAATTTGGAAGATATGTGTATTGTTCAAAATATTGGGGTAATGGAAATCGCTAAAGCACTATATTTTTCGAGTAAAAAATATGAAAATCCCATTTCAACATCAACAACATATTTCGATGTTCTTGAAGATATATGGTAAATTGATTATGAAATTTTTTGAGTAATACTATTTAAGTGTTACTAGGTTTGTAATAATGGTGATGTAAAAACGATGATTGTGAATTTACACTCATTTATTTCAAAAGTATTATTTTAAAATATGAACTATTTAACATGGTGACACATGAAAAGAAAATATTTTTGTCATTAATCTATATAATATACCGTTTTCAATCATTTTACATGGGAAAATAATTCATTTGGATTATGATGATGATTTTATCGATTTATGTGAGGTTTCTTCATCTATTACACACCCTTCAGATGATAACAATGATAATAATGCAGACATAGTCCATTTTTTATGAAATGAACATGCTAAAATATTGTAGGAAAACTCTAATCTACTTTCATAATTATTCAAGAAAATATTTATAATCTATTTTTCATTATGATCTCCAAATTCTATAATTTATGTTGTCCTTCATTTCTTTCGTTTATAATTTTATTTTTTCTCTCTAATATCTTATTTTAAGAAAACCTGACTTATTTCCTTTTGTTTTCTTAAGATAATAATTATTTATTCAAATGTTTTGGATTTTTAAATTATTTTTTTATATGTGTTTATATGTTTATCATCAATCTTGTAGTGTTTTCCAATTTTTTATGGCCTTTTAGTGACATAAATGACATTACTGATCTATATACATCCTAAATTTTGGTGTTATTTTTTTACATATGAAGATAAATTAGTTATCAATTTGTTATAAATTTGATTCATCTAATAATTTATTTAAATACATTTTTTTATCTATTTAAAACTTTTTTGTTAAAATTTCATTAATTTCATTATATATTTATGAATATAAATTGGTTTTGACTGTAATTTTTGTTATTGTAACTATTTTTATTTATAATTTATTTTATGTAAATAATTGTTGTCATTATAATTTTTTTCTGGTTGGAATTATTTTATTCTTTAATTTTTTTCAATTATATATTATTTTTGTTATCTATTATGAAAAAACATATTTTTATTCATTATAGTTTTTTTAATTTTAACGAAATTACGGTATATATAGTATTGGTGAGGTTGAATACATCTTTCAAAATGAAAAACACGGAGGAATGTGTAACTTCTTTATTTAAATTTATACATAGAAATTAAATTAATCTTATATTTCATAAAATTATTTACAGCTCTTTTTCTATAGATATAATGGTATATAATGATTATAGTCATGGGATTACACTACTACCAAAACTTATACTCTCACATGGAGAAAAAAGGGTGATAATTATATTGGATGGGAACGACTTCTGAACTGACCTAAATTCTACATAGTGTATGACTTTCCTCACTATACAAAGTCATTTTATTATAAGTATTTTATACCCTAATAGGATGAGTGTTGAATAATCAAAAAAATATATTTTATGGGAGTCCAAAATAGTAATAAATAAATTTTTAGTTTTCAAATTGTTTAAATATTAAAAATTTCTTAAGATTTAATTTATTCAATTATAGATGATATTTTACATTAAATAGACAAAATGAATTTAAAAAGGTGATTATGATTTGTGAAAAAAATATGGATAGATTTTAAGACATATTTGACTCTAAAATATAAATTTGGGAGTAAAAAAGGATAAATAGCCATGCCATATATATGAGTTTATAGATAGAAAGACATAACATAAGTTAGTCTCCAATCAACCGGAAAAATCATTTATGGTGTGTTTTTGTTCTTTTTAAATTCGTTTTTTTTAATTAATTTTCATTACTTTATCACTTATTTAGAATTTATTTTGAAACAGAACTCCAATAAAGTAGACTGAGAGATATAATATTTCTACTAATACCCTCATCTGTTTTCCTGAGGAGGGTATCAATTATTTGAGGAACAAGTGGTTAATTAAAGAATTAAAAAATTATTATCCATGTCATGTAGAGGTTCTGAAGAAGTTCCACTCGACCATCCAAATCCTCCCACTAATCATGAAAAATGGATAAGAGTGAGAATAGGAATATAGAAATTATATTACTGATCCATGTAAGTATGTTCCAAATAATCTTTCAAGTAATTATTCATTACTTTTCTACAATATAAAAATCTAGTAAATATATCATACTGTTATTAAATTTAATCATATTTCATTGGGATTCCCTTCAAGAAAAAATGAAACAGGTAACCATTATACCTAATAGTCGGAATGATATTATTTCCATTTCTTTATGAAATTTATAAAACCCTTACTAAATCAGAGGGTATAAGGAAGGATTCAGAATTAAAAAATTTTTCATTGCACCCCTAGTGCAACATCGATGGGGGAGAATATTGGGAAGAAATAGATTCATTGAATAACGAGCTGTAATAAATGAAATAGTTAATAGTGTATATGATTATATCATTTTTTATTATTCCTATAAATCTGATGAGATGGACATAACTAGCACTACCTAAAATTTCTTACAACCCAGATCAGCCACCTTACCGTTCCAACTTGAGAATGTATTGTGAGTTTCTTGCTGGGGATCCCCATGTGCAAATTGTAGTATACAGAATTGTACATCTTCAGAAAGAATGTATAGATTATCATCTTATTCATTTCTATTAGGTAATAGTGTAAGTACCTGATTTTATTGATCCAACTACTATAGTTTAACTGGATATTGAAGAGGTGTCTATATTTATAAAAAGTATTTGGAATTTTTTACATTGGTCAACTAATCATTTTCATTAGCTGATATATGAGGGATGAGTTTCTTTTTAATTTTTATTTATAATTAAATTTATAACTACCTACTATATTTTATAACTCATACACTATATAGCAGTATCTGATGTTGAAGGAATCTCAACAAAGAAAAGGATATTTTTTTTAACTCCAATACCTTCTAAAATTCATCATGAAACTAATTGGGTGACAAATTTATCACATTTTTTTCCTATATTATATAATTATTTTACAATTCCTATTATTAATATTATATGTTGAATTTATTATATAGTAAATATTTATAAAATCAAAATTGTGGATGTTGTATAGTTTGATCTTATCATTGTATTGGTGTTGTAGTTATTTTCCCTCTAATTTAATTTCAATTATTAATTTATTTTCATTATGTAAACATAGTTCATATTAAATAAATTAATTTATTTACTAATCAAGAATCTTTACATTATGTGCATACTATATGAGTAAACATATATTTATGGTATTATCAACGCATAATACATTTCAACAGAAGTGAACTATTAGAAACAAGAAACCGTTACTTAATATGTATCTAAAATATTTAGAAACATTTTATTCACATATTGGTTATTTCCATTCCTTGAAAGTTAATAACAAATATAATATTTTGAACAAATATTATTTATACTTTTATTAATTGAGAATAAATTTATTTTTGGATACATTGTATGTTTTGTGTATTATTTCCAAAAGTAAGTAAAGAATATTTGATACCCTCTTTATTGGGGGTACTCACAAAATATTTAGAGAAATTTCATAGAAGTAAGTCTTATTCTAGGATTTTAGTTATTTAAACATAATTTATTCACTTTCCATTGGTATTTATAATTAATATTTTAAATTATAATAGGTTTTGGACTGTATTCTATAAAGATTGATATCAAACAATTGATTCAAGAAAATTAACTTTGTGAATGATGAGGTTTCAACTTTTATATCAGTGAATAATTGGTTTCCCTTACATATATGATGTTTTTATTTTAAAAATTTGGTTTCAGAAATGAAATTTCATCATCAAGAAAGGAATTTTTAGTGTGGATATTATGTTTTAAAATTATTTTAATAGATAATCACAACAAAAATTACAATATAATTTGAAATGTTTAGTTTCCTTACAACACATCTAATTTTAAAAAATATTTTATTTTATAAATTTGTAAGAATTTATGTTTTATTTTTTTGATGATATTTTGTCATATACGTCTAATATATTGATACGCCATCAAAATTATTTTAGCCGTATTTTGTTAGCTTTAAAATTTTTTATATTTAGTTTAACTTATTTTTATAAATTAAAAAAGACATTGTAAAAGTTTTCAAAGAATTTTATTAATTTTTTTTTTATGGTTTCTATCTATAGTTTTTTGTTTTTCTTTGGGTTTTTAGGTGTGGGGATTATTTAATTTTTAAATAATTATTTAAAATAAACATTTAATGTAGAATTTATAAAAAACTGACATTGAATCCCTTCATGTAAGGCTTTCTACATTGGTTTTTACTAAATACTGGTGTTTAAATGGACTTTCTATGTTGGTTATTTATAAAACTGGCATTAAAAGCCCATGTATTTTTGTGTGATTTCGACATCATTGTTATTAATATTGATGTGGAAAGCATTAGAATAGGAAATTCATGGTCATTTTTTTAAAAAAACAACATTAAAATAACTCTGTATAGGCTTCCCATATCAGTTTTTTGAAAAATGAAAATGAAAAGACCACTAGAATTCCCTTTATGGAAGGGGTTTCTGAAACAGTTTTCATAAAACGAACAAGGAATTTCCAACATTAAATGTTTCCTATATTAACATCATTTATAAACTTATGTTAAAAGGTAAAATTCCAATGTCAAAGGTTTTTTATCCACTAGTGACCCAATATATCAATAATGATAGGAATAATATATGTTATATGTTTTTTAAGTCATTAGTTGTACTATCATGACCTGACCCACTAGGGCTCACCTGGTCAACAGAAGGTCAATCTATAACTACCCCAAGACCACCTCTATAGACTAGGGGATGGTGACCATAACTGAAAGGAATAAATAAAATAGGAGGCCATTGCCTAATGTACCTATACACATTCACCCAACCATCACCATATAAAAATGCAGATGAATAATAATTAAATAAATTAACATATATACTAAAAAGCACGGATTTAATAAGCTATAGGGAATAAAAAAGAGTACAATAGTGTAATCTAAAAAGTAACAGGGTAAAAAACACACCCAACCATAAAGGATGTCCCAATATGAAAAAAATGTAAAAGAAAGAAAGTTAAGAGAGCCCAGCTCCAAATCTCAACGATCTTACCACCATATGCAGTAAAATTAACTATGGTATCCCTATGCTCCTTTGGAATCTATTCCTAAATATACATCATCTTCATAAGAAATAACAAGTGTGAATATAATCACATTCATGGGTGAATATATACATACCATGTAGGAAGACCCAAAACTGAATAGTGGGTGATAGAAGACACGATAGAAGTAGTTATCTCCTCACAATGAAGGCATGTCAATCAATATATGAGACAAAAAAAATATTGAAAACATAATTATACTAAAATATAAACCCAACTAAGAGAAAAAGGGGATCTCCATCTTCACATCCCACCTAAGAACAAATGAGTCTGCCTATAGCTCTAATAAGGGACCATCTCGATTCCTAGCATCAGACATGTCTATCTGAAGAAATAATTGTGGAGAGAAACCATACCTCACCAATAGAATATTCAAGGGCGTACAATCTCCAAGGTATGGAGGAGACACACCTTGGTGTGATATAAGAGTACCATCTCTATCTTTAAAATAAGTATGGGGGCCCATTCCCTAGTATGACATGGGGTACCACTTAGTTTGTAAAGGACTTGTGCCCTAGTCTATCAAAGGGTTCCACTCAATAGATATAGGGTGCACTCCCTAATCTTTCAAGGGTGAAACATGGAAAATATGGATATATAACCCATGCTCTAATGCGTAAAAGGGGTACCACTCTCTAGTTAGGGGACCCACGCCCTAGTCAAACATGGAGGTACCACTTTCGATATTGATAGAGGACCAATTCTCTAGTGTGTAAGGGTATACAACATAGAAAATGGATAGAGAACCCTTACCATAGTGCATAAGGGGGTACCACTCTCTTGGTAGAGGTCCCACAACCTAGTCCATCAGGGGGTACCACCCATCAGATAGACAGAGTACCCACACCCTAGTGCATAAGAGGGTTCCAATCTATATGTAGATGAGACACTCCCTAGTCTTCTAGGGAAGTACCTCTCTAAAATGATCATGCCTGATCAATGACATCATCGAGTTTCTCTTATAGAATATTCATGTTGGGAACATCTTGCATAGTATCTCAAAAGCTACTATGAAATCCACCATCATGTTTTACATGAAAAAAACTCAGTAGAGGTTAATCATGTTCAAAATTCAGATCTAATATGAATAAGACCAGAGATGATGAAGTGTCTCAAGAGTTATATGACATATATGGTTCCCACATGATGTTTGGCCCCACTCCTCTACCTGCCTTTTTCCCCACCATCGCACATTTTGGTTTCCATGTAGTAGTATAGGTGTCTTATGATACTACACGATGTGTCCTAGAAAAAATATTGGTGAATGAATGAGGCTCTTCATCAGTCTTATTGTCATGACCCATCACCTGGGGCCCGTTCCATGACAAACCCAAGCCCGCCTTCCATAGGCCCGGGGTTGGTGACTAGAACTGGAAAGACATTCCCCTAATATGGGAAGGCATTGCCTCAAAACCTATACACACATAGACAGGGCATGCTATGCATAATTAAAACAAAATGGAAGAAGAAAGGTGAAACCACAACTAAAAACCACAAAAAGAGTGTAAAAGTAAGTAGAGAAGTTAATTGGACAGAATATAGGCCCAACTGAAATAGAAATATAGAAAAAAGGTAAAACTGCTCCAAAGGTCATCTTCCAAGGATCCTACCTGAAGGGTAGGTACATCTCGTCACCAGGGCACTCCACATCAACTGGTCACCTCCATACACCATCAAGTCCTCGATCCTCGAGACTTAGTCAATGTGGAATGTAGTCTGCACAAGACACAACAAGGTGGAAGCGAAGCTCATGTAGGGGTGAGTATAACAATACCCAGTTTGAACCATAAGTCCCCTGAAGGTATCTCATAATTCCACAAAGGAAAATACAAAAATCATGATCTCAATTACCAAGAACAAGGAAAAAAGATAGATCACACCGGGTTTAACTTATGTATAGTTGAACAGATGTTAAATCATAAAGTTATATCATCTTTTGGTTTGGGGAGTTCCTTGGGTGAGGAGGTGCATGCACTTCTATCTAGTCTGATGTTCTACAGGAGGCACGACCTTCCAGTGGATGATATTTAGTCAGATTCGATGGTTCTGGTGAGAGAAATCCATGGTCGGCATGTGGTGCCTTGGTACCTGGTTTATTTGATCTGAAGATGCACTGTGGAGACCAATCAAGGACAACATATTAATTATATTTGGAGGGATTCTTATTTTTTACCAGATTCATTGGCTTGTATGGGATGGCTGGAATCAGATCTTGTTATTAATGATAGTTTGGGTTCTCTTCATGTTGTGTGTATGGATATCATTAAAGGGGATGCCTTGGGTCATTATTACTTTCATCCTCTTTGATGGGATTGCTGCCTGATTGTCTTGTTCCTTTTCAATATTTAAAAAATAATAATTTTCAGTCATGAGGCTCTGCCGATGACCCGCATAGAATTTCTCGGTTCTGATCCACATAGGATCACTCAGTGCTGATCGATATAGGATTGCTCAATGTTGATCCACATAGGATAGATCTATAATGATCCACATGGTATATTTCAGTGTTGATCTACATAGAACCTCTATTCATTCTACATGTCTCATCCAGCCACGAGATTCCCACACAGTACACGCATGATTTGGAGGGGATATTCTCCTCAAGCCATAGTTAATATTTCAAATAGCACTAAGTCATGTGAATAAATAAATTGATAAACTAAAATGTCATAAGGGTTCCAACGCAATAGACGACACATTAATCGGATGCCCAATCTATAAGTTATGGTCAATTTACTGTTGAGGGCCTGGTTGGATTCGAGTATAATCCAGCCTGAACGTACTCCAACATTCACCAAAACACTAGTGGAGTATCTCAAAAATATCATCTCATTCCAAGGATTCAAATGCTATTGATTATTCATGAAATAGATTTCTGGTTTGTGAGATATGACATTTTAAGTGAAAGGGGGCCGAAAAGGATCCAGGTCCGGTCCGACCCGGCCTGACCCAGCATGGGCTGACCCAAACTCGTTTGGGTCAGACCCAGTCCGGGATGAACATGTTGGATCATCCTGAGTGGGCTAGGCCATGGTGAGCTTGTCCCACTGGGCCGTAGACCGGCCCGACCCACCTTGGCTGGGCATGCGCCCCCAACTGGAGCGGGGGTCAGATCCCTCTTGAACAGACAATTTTTCTATTCAGTTTGCAATGGTGGAACTTCCCCCTCTATCAATGGGACCCGATGGGTGTGGATTTTCCGTCTTACGCAACTCAAAGCCACGACCTCCCTTTCCAGCGCACGATGGCTCGCCGCCGTCTGCCAAAGCGGCTGGCCAGGGGTCGGCCACCCCTACTGTCCATCATGTTTCCATGTGGCTCTGAATTCCACTTCAGCTAACGGAAGCCGGTTTCCCATCACCACATGATTCTGATAGTCATTGGAGCTACCACATGAGTACCATGCCATCGAGGATTCCGGGGGCCACTGGTTGAACACCGGTGGTCCGTTATTTTACCGATCACGCCTACAGGCCTCCATGGATGATGTTGTCACTGCCTGGCTCCCAGGTTCAAGTTGTCATCAAGTTTAAATTTCACCTATGTAGAACGCAAAAAATCTAAAAGTAGCATAGGTTCGGGCCTTCCTCAGTTGGCTCATTCCCTCCATGTTAGCAATTTATTGAGGGTGTGTTAATCAAATCACAAAAATAAAAATTAAAACCCCAATCAAAAATTCTCAAACTATCTACCTGTAGTTTCGTAAAAATTGAATATTAACTCATTTTTGGGTAATCCGAGTTCATTGTGTTTTTCAAGAATGATATATTGAAACCACTTTACATGAATTTTAATAAAAACCCCAACCTCGCAATCATAGGAGATGTCACATTTGTGGGGGAAAATCCTTTTTCGTTGGAGCTTCTAACGTTCGTTGATCTTGGATCGATTTCCCCAATGATGTCGTTCAAGCCTTTGTTCTTCTTTGGAATGGTTGATCATTGACACTTTTCATAGTTCTCCCACAATATCTCCAAACCCTATCCATTTTCCAACGTTTCTAAGATCTAATGGATGATTTAAGAGATTAATCTTCTTTCCAATTAATGGTTCCTTAATTGGTGTAATTAATGAACCACATTAATTAATATAGGGGTGGTTACACAATCAACATTTAACCCAAAATTTAATTTCACTCATTAAATGCCTTACTAACTATGTGGTTCCGACCATCGTCACTCAAGAGTTGGTAGAAAAACAAAATAACATATTATGTTATTTTATAATTCGTTCAAAAAGTTCTTGAAACTAACTTTTTCTCTCAACCTGCAGTGGTAAAAGTTAACCCTTCTTTAAGTGAATCATGGAACTAAAAAAATCAATGGTTCCCTTAGATTTCAATTCTAAGAACCAGTTCAAAATTTAGAAATTCTCACTCGCATGTTTACTAAACGTACCTTAAAAAAGGTTCAAAATTCCATTCCATGGACATCGGGCCACAGAATCACATCCTGTCAATTTTTGCAGACTCTTAATAATACCAAATAATTGAAAAAATATATATTGAATTTCTAGTTCTTTACATTCTCCCCACCTTACAGATTTTCATCCCCAAAAGCTACAAAAAATATAGGGAAACAAATGGGGTTATTGAGCATGCATCTGAGCCTCCTGCTCCCATGTGCTCTCCTGGAGGTTCCTGTGCTACCACCGAACACGCACCAAAGAAATCCACTGCCTATGAGGGACCTTCTTCTGTTGATCCTCTATTTCTATCAGGAACTCCACAAACTTTACCCCATCATCGATTTCTATCTCTCCCTAGTCGATAATGTGTGATGGATGGTGAATTTACAACCTCATATGCAACACATGGAAAAAATTATACAGTCGGTGCATCTGTGGGGGAAGAACTAGATGGTACACCACCTTGACTACTCTATTGAGGATCTGGAATGGTATGATAAACATCGGAGATAGAATTGTTCCCCTTCCAAATCTCTACAATCCATGTCGGGGTGAGACCCGTAGGAAGACATTGTCTCCCTCCTCAAACTCCAAGGGTCTTCACCTCCGATCGGCATAAGACTTCATACTACTTTGTGTAGTCTTCATTGGGTCCTGGATGATCTGCACCTTCTTGTGATAGCCCACACCAACTATGGATCCATAAGTGGTGACTCTCCTGGGTCTTTCCAGCAAAGATGTGATCTTCATGGTTTCTCTTACAAGGCCTCAAACGGTGCCATGATGACGGTGGAATGATAGATGTTGTTGTATGTGAACTCCACCAAGGGCAAGTGATCCTCCCAACATTGGCCAAAATCAAGGACATAATTATTAAACATGTCCTCGAGTGTCTGTATGGTCTGCTCCGTCTGACCATCTGTCTGAGGGTGAAAGGTGGTGCTCACATGTAGATGAGTCCCAAATGCCTTCTACAATACCTTCATCAAGCGGGATGTAAAACAAGAATCATGATATGAGACGATCGTCGATGGAACCCTGTGAAGTCATACAATCTCTTGTACTTAGAGACATCTCGATCCCTTTACTGATCCCAACTCTTGGATGAGAAGGATGTGGGCCGACTTTGTGAGTCAGTCAATGATCACCCAGATGGAATCATGGCCCCTGGACATTCATGGTATTCCTATCACGATGTCCATAGAGATATCATCCCACTTTTACTCTGCTACCTCAAGTTGTTGTGTTAATCATGTCGGAACCTGATGCTCAACCTTAACTTCCTGACAAGTGAGACATCGTGATACGAACTCTACCACTTCTTTTTTCAAACTGAGCCACCCGAACTGATGCCATAGGTCATGGTACATCTTCTCCACACCATGATTTTCCACCAAAGGGTATGTGTGGAACTACCTCAATACCTCCTCTCATAGAATCATCGGTACTAAGGTGCTTCCTATAAAGAGAAAGACGAGCTCCCCACCTTCATAAAATTCTTCATCAGACTGTCCTGAGGATATCTGATCAAATTGGGCCTCATAGTCAATGTCCCCATGTTTTCCTCCCAAACTCACTGATGAATTGGGGGAGTGACAGTCATAGACTAGAGGTAAGCTGCTCTATCCCCATCCATGAAGGGTATCTTCAACGCGGATAGCTAATTTTTCGTCTCACTCATCAAATGGAGACAAGACCTCCTTCTGAGTGCGAATGCTACAATGTTCCCCTTTTCAAGAGTGTAGAATATCTCAAATTCATAGTCCAGGAGAAATTCAAGCCATCACCGCTATCTCAGGTTCATGTCCTTCTATGAGAAGTTATACCTAATACTCTTCTGATTGGAGTAAACAGTAAAATTTTAACCAATCAAGTAGTGTCACCACATATTCAAGACGAATAATACTACCTCTAACTCTAAGTCATGGGAAACATAGTTCTTCTCATTTTGTCTCAAATATCATGAGATGTAGGTAATCACTGCTCACTCCTTCATCATGACACATCCAAGTCTGGTCCCTGATGTGTCGTAGTAGACTACAAATTCAACGTCCTCTTCTGGTAACCTCAGGATGATGGAACTCATCAGTCTTTGCCTCAGCTACAAAATACACTTCTTATAATTCTCCATCCACAAGAAATGATACCCCTTCTTTGTCAAAATAGACAAGGGTGTCACTACCCTAGAGAATTCAGGTACAAATCTCTGGTAGTACCCAACCAATCCTTGGAAACTTTGAACCTCAGTTACACACCTGGGTGGATCCCAATCAAACACTGCCTCTATCTTCATCGAATCCGTTGCAACTCCATCCTTCGAGATAACATTCCCTTGGAAGTGGACTTCTCATATACAAATCTATAACTTTGAGAGATTTCCATAAATTCGGTGCTCTCAAGGTGTCTCTAGAACAATCTTTAGGTGTGTAGAATGCTCCTCCTCTATCACTGAGTAAACCAATATGTTGTCAATGAGGACCACCATGAAGGGATCAAGGTATGGCTGGATGATCCTATTCACGAGTCCCATGAAAACAATTGGAAAATTTTTCATGCCCAATGGAATCAATAAAAACTTGTAATGTCCATACCGACATCCTCAGGCTGTCTTTGGTATACCCTCATCCCGTACCCTGAGCTGGTGATAGCATGATCAGAGGTCTATCTTTGAAAACCATCATTCTCCCTTAAACTGGTTGAAGAGATCATCAATCATGGGAAGAGGATACATGTTCTTCATGGTCACCTGATTCAGACTCTGATAGTCCACACAAAGACTCAGACACCCTTCTACCTTCATGGAGAACTATATTGAGGCTTCCCATAGATCAACATTGGGCCTTATGATCACCTTCCTATACAAGTCCACCAACTGTACCCGCAACTCAAGAAAGCTCCACTGAAGCCATCCGATATACTGGTGTAGATATAGGTGTCATCTTGGGGTACAGGTTGATATAGAAGTCTACCTCTCTACGGGGAGGTAGTCCGGAAACATCATCAGAAAAGACATCGAAATACTGGTCCACCACTATAGGATAGGTTGAAATCTTCTCATCAACTGCTCTAAGGTTAAGGCTAGACAACTGATGTGTGATCAGCTTCACTCTCCTCTAGGAAAGTCCATCCTAAGCTGCAAAGGCTCCTTTCTCAATGGTGAAGAAAATCTTGTCCCATCCTCATGGACACAGTGCACTTTTCACCTAATATAGTCGATATGTGAATGGATTGTGGATATCGAGTCCATACCCAATATGATGTCATAAGGCCTCGACATTGCTACAAGGAAATCCCATCCAAATCTCACTCCCCCTAGAGTGATCTCACACTGCCTGCACCAATTTGTAATCCCTGAATCCTCTCCTGTAGTATTCTCTAATCACAAGGATCAAGTCAACTGCTCCATTGGAATATCTGAGATCCAAATGAGTGTCATGGAAATGTAAGAGTGACCGGAACCAATATCTATAAGAACTACACCAAGGGTGGAATAGACACAAATCGTACATCTAATCAACTTTGGAGTACATTGGTCATAGGCCTCTATCACCTAAAGCTGAGCTCACACATGTCCACCTTTTCCTTGGGGTTAGGGTGGACCACCTGTAGGTGATAGTGGTAGAACCTCAAACCTTCATCTACCATCTTTTGCATGACCTGCACCTCTTCCACTTATGCCGCCCTGCAGACTTCCTCGCTCAAACCTTGGATGCTACCTCAGCTGTCCCTCGATCATCTACCTATCGTCCACATGGGGAGTCAAACAGTCGTGATCCATGTGTCCCTATCCAACACAAGAGTAATAGACTTTATTACTAATAAGACCTCATCTACCTCACGAGCTCCACACCTCCAACCATACATCCTAGGTTCGTCCTCTAGATGGTATGGCCCGCATAGACCTATATGCCATCTACCGACTGCCTACTATAGATGACTCGGCTACCTGTCATCCCATGGTGTCTCTCACTATTGCTTCCTTCTCGCCTAATATTCCCTCCACCAATAATGCTCGCTCGAGTACTCTAGCCTCCATTGGGATATTGAGCGATATCATTAACGCTCTGATGTCTTGTAGGAGACCCTGCCCAAATGCTTGGGCACTATAGAATGGGTCTCGTACCATGTCAGTGGAGTAGTGAGAGAGGTCAGTAAATATCACCGAGTACTAGGCCACTGATAGGCTACCCTATTGTCTATACAACAGCTCCTGGATAGGCACTGAGCGTATAGTCTCAGGAAAGAAATCCTCCGTGAAGAGGGTATCAATGTCTATCCAGGATAGTATCAATTCCTCGGGCATCTGGAGCGTCAGACTTTACCATCTCCCTATTGTGCCCTATAAAAGGCTAGCCACTAAGATCACCATCTGATATGCTAGTGTCTCAACTAAGATAAAAACCCATGCCACAGCCTCCAGGCAGTCCTTAAATACCTGGGGATCTATCTTACCTCGAATCCTCAGATGCATATATCTTTGAATATCATGCACCATTCTCAGTCGGTGAGCATGGTCTTCTAGCGGGGCTGGTGGAAACTACGGCCCTACGAGTGGTGGTTCTTTTGGTTCACAACACAATGATTCCAAAATAGTAAGAGGGCCCTTCACTAAAGCATCGTCGCTCAGTGGGCCACCATCGTGCACTCTCTCTGGAATCCTGGCTGGATGTCTACATAGCGACATCTTGGAAAGAAACACGTGTGCCATGGTTAATATGTTATACCTAGTGAGCTGAATCAAATATATAAAAAATAAACACAATATATTCAAAACACACATAATCATCTTTTTCATGTAACGAGTCAGAAATTAGAATTTAGGGTTTGGGTGTATGGATACGATTGTCACCACACCAATACTGGACCCCCCAAACTAAAACCTAAACTCATGAAACTTAACACTATTGCTAAATTAAAAAATGAATATAAGTTAATCTGGTAGAATTGAATCATCTGATACCACTTTGTCTCAACTCGTCCCCGGGGCCCGGGTCATGACTACCCAAAGCCTGCCTTCCATAGGGCATGGGTCAGTGACTAGCACCAGAAAGGAATTAACCTAAAATGGGAAGACATTTCCTCAAAACCTATACAAACATAGAAAGGGTACATTGTGCATAAGTCAAACACAATAGAAGAAGAAAGGTTCAACCACAACTAAAAATCACCACATAGTGTAAAAGTAAGTAATGAAGTAATGGGGACAGAATACAATCCCAACTGAAATGGAAATACCTCAAAAAGGGAAAACAACTCTTAAGTTCTTCTACCAAGGATCCTACCTTAAGGGTAGGTACATCTCATCACTACGTCTCTCCACATCTACCATTCACCTGCGTACACCGTCATGTCCTATATCCTCAAGAATAATCCAAATCTACCTATCTTTTTCACAAGACAGAACAAGGTGAGGGTAAAGCCCGTGTAGGGGTGAGTATAAAAATACCAAGTGGGGACATCGAGACCCTTGAAGGTCACTCAGAATTCTACAATGAAAAACCACAAATGATGATCTTAATCACAAAGAACAAGGAAAATCACATCCCACACTATGTTTAACTTAAGTATAGAAGTAAAAATGTTTAGTTATAAATCTTCATCATCTTATTCTATCATTAGGCTCTATCACTGACCCACACAAGATATCTCAATGCTAATCCACACAGGATCACTCTGTGCTGATCCATAGAGGTTCGATCAGTCACTACAAATAATATGACCTTTACTAATATAAAATTACTGATAGATAATATAACTGTTGGTAAAAATGATAAATTCCCAAAGATATTCATTTTTTTTATATTAACAATAAGCACCAACAATTAGTTTTACCAACATATATATTTGTTTATATTAGTATTTCAATACCAACAAATCTTTTACTAATATTTAAATTTGTTGTCTTATCATGATAATACCAACAATAGTTTTAGTGATAAATGAATATGTTGTTATTAGTTATTATTACCAACAAAGTTTTTACCATTAAAAAATATGTAACTAATTAATTATTCAATAATATCAAAGATCTTACCAAAACTTGAATATATTGATATATATATCACTCATTATAATCATATCATTATGATAATAAATATATATAATTAATTTAAATATCCATAATTTAGAAATTAATTAAAATATCCATAATCCTTAATAATATAATTTATTATTTAAATTTAGATCTTTTTTCTTTTGATATATATATATATAAAAGAGGAAAAACTCTAATGCCCCCCCCCCCGCCATTCCCCACGACCCCTATCCCCTAACCCTACCTATCTGTTCCCCACCAGGATTCCTTCCATCTGGCATTCCTCATGGCTGGTGTTCCATGCAGCCGACATTCCTGACGGACCTCCTCAATGAAGACCCCCTCCCTGTTCTCGGCTGATGTTACCCTCAGACATCATCGCGTGAACCCCCTCCCTTTTCCCGACCGGCATCCTCATACAAAATCTCCTAATGGGGGAAGGATGAAATAGAGGTGAAATTAATCACCATTAGTCAGCTGGCCTTGTGGCTGTGATGAAGGTTAGACCAATCCCTGGTAAAGGTGTCTTTATCTATTATTTATTCTTCTTCGTTAGTTCTTGAGTTTTGTACCTACTTCATTTTATTGATGTTAGTCACGTGAAATGACTGAGTTCATCCTAAGTGCTCATATTTGTTTCCCCCTCAATATTGGGTTTATTGTGGCCTCTTTGTTCAGTGAGAATGTGGAATATGGATACATTGTGTGGTTCTGTTATGATTATATTTTTGCTTCACACTGCTTGTACTTTTATTCTTTCATAGTAAATCCTGTGATGATCCTACCATGTGTACTTAGAACAATTTTCCAATGAACATAAATCCTCTCATCTATTTAATAGTTTCTATGATTTGTTTACTTTGAATTATGGAAATCATGTTTTCAAAACTACAATGACAAATGCATGGAAGAAAATATCAACAATATACTTTCATTCCTTCTTGCATGTTTCCCTCTTTTATTGGAAGGTGGTGTGGGAGCTTTATTCTGCTTCCCTCTTTTTTATGATCTTTTTCCCTTTTTTCATCTTTACATACTTGTATGTTTTGTTTACATTTAATTATGGAAATATTGTTTTCGAAACTAAAATTACATATGCATGGAAGAAAATATCAACATTCTACTTTCATTCCCTCTTGCATGTCTCCTTCTCTTATTAGAAGGTGGTGTGTGAGATTCATTCTGCTTCCCTCTATTTCATGATATTTTTCCCTTTTTTCACCTTTACATACTTTTTTGTGCATGTGGAAGAGGGCTAGGGATAGTTTGGGATGGTAAGTTTTGTTTGGAATCCTTCTCTTTCCCTTTTTTTTGGAACCCATCTCTTAAATATATGGTTATGTACATTGACATCACTAAGAAATTGACTGTTCGCATCAACAATATGTTAATAATTTCTCGCCGAGATAGCTTCAGTTATATAATTTTGGATGCTTGGCAGATGTTCCTTTGTTTTTTGTATCACCATCTTGATCAACCATCCAGATGGAATAGAAGGAAAATGAAATGCTATGGTTATTAAGTAATTCTTTGTTTTATTGATTAATTTGTTTATTTATGTTGGCATTTTTTTCAGATCTAATGCCTAGGTATTATTAATGTGCCTGCCATTTTTAATTTTGGAGTCTAGTCCTTTTCCTATGCATAATTGTGTTACTTTTAACTTTTTCATCATTGTGTCTGTAGACTATTATAAGGAGTAATTGATAGGCATTCTGATTCAATACATTAAGCATTTTAGGCGGCTTATTTTTCCAAGTTCCATTATGTTAAAATTATTTAGAATTTATATTATTGCTAAATCTTCCGTCGTTGCTTAAAATTTTAAATAGATCTCTTGAAATTTTTTCTCTTTTCTATTTTATATAACATTTTGTATTAGTTGTTTACATATATTTGCTTTATAGTGGTGGAAATCATATAATTATTTCAATAGTTATAATACTTTGACTAGTTACTAGTAGTTAAAAATATATTAAACATTTTGAATATTTTTATAAACTTTTGTATTATTTTCTTAACCCATGATTAAAGTAAGTCGTTCTTGTTATTCAAGAATTGCTTGGACATTCAGAGTACATTTTTTACACTTTCTAAGAACAAGGATTATATTTCACTGGATGATACGTATTGAAATATGTGTATATCATTTAGAATAGTTGTTTTTAAAAAATAAGTGATGTCTATTTTACCTTTCTCTTTAAATAGTTATATCGTTGTTAGTTTTTTTATAAGTAATCTAGAAACATTTTTATAGAATCTCTTACTGTACGTGAGGAATTTTATAAACACTATCATTAAAAGTGTCATTAAATTCAATCAACCATGTTCATTATTTTTTTAGAAATTTTTCTTCACTTGTGATGCATGGAATGAAAACCATTGTATACTACAGTCTATAGCTAGATATAGATAAGGGGGTATGTAATGCATATAGTGAGCTACAACAATGTTTAAAGATCCTATTGTAGATGGATCAAAGATAATTAAGCAAGCCGTTATATTTTTATGATTTCATTTAGGCCTTCATGTTTCTATTTTGTAAATGGATTATAAAACTCTAATTTTATCTTTTAGACTTTGATCGATGTCCTAGCTGGTCTAATACATGTGACCTTCCATACAAACCCGGAGTCAAGTGATCTAGTTACCAAAATCCCATTACCCCAATAGTTTCCATTAGCTACTCAATTTCCCCTAACTGCCATAACTTTTTTCCTCTAGAGATTACAATCAATAATAGAGTGAAAATAATGTCTTGGCAAGAATGTTTGGCCATAAAAAGAAATTTTATCCTATTTATGTTGGCTCAGCCTCTTTCTGGGGTTCCATATCTTGGGAATTTATTATATATTTTATATTTCAACTATTTAGATATATTAGAGCAGGACCTGCTTTTATGGGTTTGAGTTGAACAATAACAAGACTTCTCTCACAAGGCATAAAAATCATAATTTTTTTTACAAGAACAGTTTTTGAGTTGATTTATGATGAATCGAAGGTTTAGAAGTTTCCTCCACTCCATATAACAGTAAGATATGGCACTCTTAATGTCTTGTGCAAGATGGTTTCAATCATATTAATGATTTCATATCATCATGGATAATTGGAAGTATCTATTTTTTTATTTAGATGTGCTCCCTTTGCTCTCTCTTGATACCCTTTTTTTGTTGAATTGAAGTTTTGAACATGTATTTATGGTCTGTTTGATAACACTACTGAATTGAAAATCACTGAATGTTTTGTTTCTGGTTATATTTTGATTTCTTTGGTTGATTAGAAACTGTTTTCAATTTATAACCATGTTGAATATCTCAATTTTTTTGTATTATAAACCCCATTGTTGTTTACTATTTTTAAAAATTTTGTTATGATTCTTTGAATCCTTTCTTGATGCATCCCTCATTTATGTATTTTTTGTAGATGATTTTTTGTGAGAAGAACTTTCTCATTGGTTCTAGAAATGATAGGTGTAAATCTTATGTTTTATTTAAAATGTTTTATAATTTTATTCTCATGTTTTCTATCCTAGATTTAGATAAATTAATCTATAAAGATTTTTATTTCTATTTATAAGAGAATTATGCAAGCATTTGTTACATGTATTTTCCATTGATTTGTGATTTTTTTCATTATAATCATTTGGAATTCCGGGAATTTAAGAATCTATTTCTGAATTAGTTCACATTTATTGGTTTATATTTCTTATGAACTTGGTAAATTCCAATGTTTTGAAATTGAACCCAATATATGTGGCATTAAACATGCAGACCCAATAAATGTTCCCAATTAATAAAGATTTCCACTGTAAACTAATACAACTTTCAGACATGGCTACTACTATCCAATGCCCCACAGAGTGCGTAGATCATCTATGAACCAGTAATTACACCTGAGCGGGAGTTGTGGCAGGTCTCGGAGCTATCGTGACTTGCAAGGCCATGTGTTTCCTAGACTTTAGTATTTCAGCCAGTGCCGCCGCTACTTCCTAATGTTGTCCCCAATGCTTAAATATACTGATGTCCCAAGCCATAATGTTTCGGAATTTTATTCTCATGTTTTGACTCTGATTTTAGGTGAATCGGTCTATGTATATTCTTTTTTATGTTTCTATGAGAATTATGAAAGAATTCGTTGAATTTTCACTCGGTTGTAATTTGGTAACTGTTACAATCATTTTGAATTCCTAGAATTTAGGAATTAATTTTGGAATTAGTTTATGTTTATAGGTTTATAGTCATAAAATCTTTACTTTCATGGTCTATGGTCGATAAACATTTTTACCCTACACATCCGGTGTTCTAAGAGAATGCTAGAAGTTTGGGCATCATCTTCAACCCTCTAACCATGTTGAATATTTCAAAAAAATTGTATTCAAAAACCTATATTCTATTTAGTGTTATAAATAAATTCTGTTATGATTATTTTAATCCTTGTTTGATGCTGCCTTCGTTTCTTTATTATTGGAGATGATTTTTTGTATCAAGAGCATGCTTATTGGTTCTGGAAATGATAAGTGTAAATATATTGTGTTAATTACAATGTTTTAGAATATTATTATCATTTTTTATCCTTGATTTAGATAAATCAATCTATAAAGAATCTTATTTCTATTTATATGAATATTATGTAATCATTTGGTATTTTTATTTTCATTTTGTGATTTGTTTACTGGTGTCATTATAATCATTTCGAATTCATGGAATTTAGGAATCTATTTCTGAATTATTTCATCTTTATTGGTTTATATTTCTTATGAACATGGTAAATTTCTATGTTTGGAATTTCATTCTCATGATTTTGATTCTGGTTTTAGGGGAATCAGTCTATGGAGATTCTTGTTTATGTTTCTATGATAATTATGCAAGCATTCCTTACATTAATTTCCACTAGTTTTTGATTTAGTCATTGTTGTTACTATCATTTGTAATTCCTAAAATTTAGTAATCCATTATAAAATTAGTTTATGTTTATTTCTTTAGAGTCATATAATCTTTACTCATTCTAATATTACCACTACATCAATAATATTTCCCATATATGCATTATGATGTAGGGTAACTTCAATCCCACTCTTCATATCTACACAATAAACCTTTCTACCCTACATATCAAGTGTTCAAAGATAAATCTAGAAGTTTTAGCATCACCTTCACCCCTCTATAAGTGATATTGAAGGAAATTATTTAAGGATTTCAAGAAATGACATGATGCATTCAAGTTTTGGGAGAAAGGTGAGTGTGTGTTTTAATATTCGTTGTGATGAGCTTCCACTTGTTTGGTTTCTTGTTTCATTGAACAACATTTATAGGATCTACCTAATTTATTATTTATGTATTAATTTGAGGATGTTCTATCCTTTTCTCAAATCATTGAGATGTCAGCAGAGGTGATGAAAAATGCCCACTATGAAAATAATTTTTTTATACTTTCATTTATTTCTATTTTGATTTCAATTCATAAAAATATTTTGCACCAAATTTTTGGCATGTTACTTGGTTTTTTGTGATGTAGATATTGGATTTCAAGGGTGTGGAATAGCAGAGACTTGAGGATTCTCATTGGAATTGGAGATGACTCGATTTTTTTCTTACTGGTACTGAAGCTAGATCATTTTTTTGTATACTCTTTGGTTCTGTGTGGTAGAGATCATGGAGCTAATGAATGTGGTATACCGGCTACTTGAGGTTTCTTGCTGGTGCTCATGTTGGCTCACTGGTCTTGGGGAATGGATGGGTCGCTGATGCTGTTGCACTGAAGGTTGTGGTGTAGCTGGAGCTGGCTCACTGGTCTTGAGGCATGGATGTGTCACTGGTGCTGGAGCTGAGTCTCTGTTACTAGGTCATGGATGGATCCTGGACATGGATGGGTCACTAGTACTTGGGGGGGGTGTGAGGATCTTGTTCAGGGTTGTTTCCTACATTTTTTATTGATTAAATTTGTATTAAATTACATTATTAATAGAATTAATTTTTATTTTTTAAGTTTTAACATTTGTGTAAATCGCCTTCATTTCAATATTTAAAATAGATATATTAATTAATATAATATGAAATATTACTAGTTAAAAAACTTATATTTTTTTATTAAAATGTAATTTATAAATAGATATCATATGATAGAAATATTTTTTCCAACAGAAAAAATTTGTCATAATAATATGTTCTAAACACTTTAACCAACATATATACTATCTGTTGGTATTATTATAATTATAACAAAACTATTTTATTTGTCACAAAAACATTTAGAGACAGAGTTTTTACTGACAGTTTAATGACAGGGAAATATGTGTTGGAAAAATGTTTTACCAACATAAAATGTACTTTTACCAACAGATATGCCCCTGTTGGAAAATGTTAAATATTTTTTAGTGAGTGCTGATCCAAAATGGTTCGCTCGGTATTCATCCACACAGGATCGCTCAGTGCTGATCCACATAGGATCACTATTAATTCTACACATCTCATCCAACCACTAGATTCCTGTAGAAAGCATGCATGATTCTGGTAGAATCATCTCCTGAAACCATCAGTCATATTTCAAACGGTATGAAGTCCCACTAAGAAGTAACCCAATGAACTGCCATGTCATAAAGGTTACAACACAATAGACGGAGCCTCAATCAGACACCTGGTCTGTATGTTATGGGCATTTTAGTGTTGAGGTCCTGGTTGGATTCAGGTATGATCCAACCCGTCAATACCCCAAAATTCTCCAAAACTCAGGTGGAGTATTTCAAAAGGACCATCTTCATCCAATGATTTCAATGCCATAGATGGTTGGTCAAATGGACATCTGGTTTCTGAGATACAACCTTTTAAGAGAAACTGGGCCAAAAATGGTATGTATCTGATCCGACCCCATCGGACTGACCTGGCCCGACCGAGCCTGGGCCGACCCGACCTTGTCTAGCCTGAACTAGCTGGACCGGCCCGAGTGGGTCGGGTCGTTGACTGGCCCAGCCCACTAGCACCATCGCACCGGTGAGGCTTCCGCGGGCCACTGGTTGTTCGGTTTTTTCTACCAATCATGCCTATGGGCCTCCCGAGATGTTATTTGCACTTCCTGTCTCTCGGATTCAAGTTGTTGTTGAGCTAAATTTCACCAATGAAGAATGTGAAAAATCTAAAACTGATGGAGGGTTAGGGCCTTATTCTATTGTCATGGGCCCTCCACGTTATCAATTTAACAATGTTGTGGAAATAAAATCATCAAAAGATAAATTAAAACACCATTCAAAAAATCCCACATTATCCACTCGTGGTTTCGTACGAATTGCAGATTAACTAATTTTTTGTTGATCTGTGTTCATCAAGTTTTTCAAGAATGATAGATTGAAACAAATTCACGTGAATTTAAACAAAAAATCCATCCTCAGAATCATAGTATATGTCGCAGTTGTGGGATAAAAATCCACGTTTGTTTGAGCCACCGGTGTTCAGCGAACCCGGATCGATTTCCCCAATGATGTTGTTCAAGCCTCCATTCTTCATTGGAAGGGTTGATCGTTTGCGCTTCGTCGGAGTTCTCCCACAATATCCCCCCACCCTCTCCCTTTTCCAATGTTTTTAAAATCCCAAGCATGAGTTAAGAGATTAATCCTCTTTTTAATTAAAGGATCATAAATTGGTGTAATTAATGAACCACATTAATTAAACAAGGGATGGTTACACAATCAATGTGTAACCGAGAATTTAATGTCCCTTATTAAATGCTCGACCAACACTGTGGTCCCCTCCACCATCACTAAAGAGGTGGTAGAAAAATAAACAACATGTTATGATATTTTATTATTCTTTCCAAAAGTATGTGAAACTAACTTTTTCTCACGACCTACTACGGTCGAAGTTAATCCCCCCTTAAGCAAATCATGGAGTTACAAAATCAATAGTGCCCTTGGATTTCAATTTTGAGCACCGGTTCAAAAGTAAGAAATTCTCACTCGCATTTTAACTGAACATACCTTAAAAAATGTACAGAATTTTGTTCCGGGCACACAGGGACTCGGAATCACGGGCAGTCCATTTTCACATATTTTTTATAATTCCAAATAATTTTAAAAAAATTATATGGAATTTATGTGTCTTTACTCTTATGGAATAATATGTCAAACCATCAATATTTCATCGCAAATGGACCTAAATAGCCAAACCACTTCTACAAAACAGACCTTTAGTAGCATCATCCATAATTAATACTTTATTTTTAGTGCTAATAAAGGTACCTTTTATCTATGATCTATTTTTAGCACTAAAAATGGGTACCCTTTATTGACATGTTTTAGCTCTGATAAAAGTCCCAAATAAATTGAAATAATTAAAAAAGTGATTTTTAAAAATGGGTAATCAAAAAAAAAAATAAGTAATTTTATTAAATAAACAATTATTAAAAAATGATTAATTTTAATATACGTATATATAAATAAATAATATTAATAAAAGAATATATTAAATATATATATATATATAAATTTTATAAAATTAAATAATTAAAAAATAAAAAAAAGTGTAAATTAAGAAAAATAGTAAAAATTTTATTAATTAAATAGTTACATATAAAAATTAATAAATTTAATATATATATATATATATATATTACAAATTTCAATATATATAATATATTTATATAAAATGATCAAATTTTAATTATTAACAAAAAATAAAAATGAATAAACTATAATAATTTAAAATTTAAAATGATTAAATTACAAAATTATTAAAAAAATAATTAACAAAACAAATATAAATAAAAAGGAATAAGTTTTATATATATATATATATATTTATTATAAATAAAAATAAAAAATATATATTAAATATAAATATAGAAATGAAATGAAATATAATAATAAAATTTATATTAATATCTTATTCATTTTTAATGGTTTTATAAACAGTTATTCATTAACACAATTAATATAAAAATATATTCCTATATATTTCAATATGTATATATAAATGTATAATATTTCTTAATGTTTGATTTATTATATTATACAAAATTTCATGTTTACATATTTAATAAGTCATATATTTCGTCGGGAATGGCTTATAATTAAAGATTAATATTAATAAAAAATATTGACAATTGCGTCTAGTAATGCATATAATTAATAAAAATTATATTTCAATTAAACTTATATCAAATGTGTGTTACTTTTACTTCTCATATATATATTTGTAATTAATGAATATGATGCACACAAACACATATTTATATAATTAATGAAATATTATATATATATATATAAACACATACAACTAATATTTTTGTATTTTCATAAAATTTTAGTATTGAGTTTATAATTTCCTTATAAGATGACATATTTAATATATTATTTTTTTAATCCATTAATTTTATTTATTTATTCTTAATATTATTATAGTTTTTTACTAAATTGTTTCTATTTTTTTTTAATTTTTATTTGTTTTTGGAAGTTAATAATTTTCTATTATTTATTTATATATATTTATTGAATTTTTTTTTATATTTTCAAAATTTATTCATATGTATTTCAATATAAATCCATGTTTATTAATATATTAAATTTAATTAATAAAACTTCTTTATTTTTCAAAATTTCTAAAATGTGATGATATTTAATTATTCAATTTCACTCATTTGAAACATGCATGCATTTAAGATTATGTATTCATTAATAATGTCAAAAATATATTTGTGAATATATATTTATAAATCAATTTATTTATCATTCTATATTAACAAAATTGAAAAATTTATATACTTAAAATTATAAATTAATAAATATTATTTTTCTAAAAAACTATTTATATATTTATAAACTAATTACTATATATGATTAAATAATTATAACATTATAATAAACATACTTAAATAATTAATATATTTATTATTTTTATATTTATATTTATATTTATATTTATATTTATATTTATATTTATATTTATATTTATATTTATATTTATATTTATATTTACATTTAATTATAAATATTTATTATATATATAATTATCTAAATATATCTATGATGATATAAATATTTAAATATCATTTTAAAAAAAATTATTTTTGTTGTTATAAATTAATAATTATATTTTAAAATAATTACAAAATCCGAATATATGTATTTAAACAATAATTATTTTTACTATATTTATATTTATATTATATAAATTTATTATATAATTATATAAATATATAAATATATATAATAAAATAAATATATTTATAATTATGAAATTATAATATTTAAATAATGAAATTTTTTACATTATTATATTTATATACATTTATTATATAAATATATAACGATATAAATATATTCATAATTATAAATATTTAATTACAAATATATTTACCAATATAATCATAATTGTATATTTACCGTATGTATGAAATTATATATTTAAAATTATAACCCAAATTATATATTTTGTCTTGAAAAGTATTTATATAATTATAAATAATTAATTATATATTTAAATAATTATAAAAGTATAATAAATAAATATATAAATATATATGTACACTAATTATTTTATCTGTAATTATAATTATAAATCAACTATCAATGCTAATGTTTTAGCATTGATAAAAAGGTATTTTGTTAGTGCTTCTTTAGTGTTGATAAACATAGCATTCTATAAGTGATAAAGAAGTGCTCATAAAATCCGTCTTTATCAACACTAAAACATTAGCCCTGATAACGATTCCATTTATTAGTTATTCTTTAGGGATGATCACACTCTACCTTAATTGGAGAATATTTATTTAGCACTGATAAAAGGTATCTTTAAGGGTAATTTTTTGGAAGCACTGAAAAATTTTCTTAATCTATATAAAGAACCCTAATCGTGGCTATTTAAATCATGATATCTATTTCCTTCTGTGGAAGACACCTGCTACCATCACTACTCCTCCTAGAATCTAGACTAGAATCAATGTTCGAATCAAGTCTCAAACACATCCAAAGCTTGAATCCAATGCTTGAACGAATCCTGTCTTGAATTAATCCAATAGTCGAAGGAATCCATGCTTTCACAAATGATATCTCTACATTCTCATAGATGAATCAAAACATAAATCCAAGGTATTTTATTTTCTCCTCCTCCACAATCATGGATTTATTATTTAGGTACCTCATAAGATAATTTTCTTTTAGGTGGTGGTATTTTTTATGAGTGATCTATGGATTTTTGGGTGAATCAAAGTTCTATTCATTTTAGAACATAGAGAGTTAAGAATCAACTCTAATGATATTTATAAACTATTTGAAATACCCATCCTTGTAAGGATGTATAATGGATTTCAACCTTCATCCAAGGATAAAGAAGATATAGGAAAATTCCTCCCCTAGTGAGAGTTCTACTAATCAATTTAGAGATAATATTTAGAAGACACATCCATCTGCATTCAATTGATCCATTTTGGGAATTGTTAAATATCATGGTAAGTTCTTGTTGGGATATTTTACATTTTTCATTAAATTTAAAATAATTTAGTTAGCTACTGATGGTAACTTGTCTTGTAATATTATTGAGGGCATGCCTTGGTTCATTACCATGACATTGGTTGTGGTTCCAAGATGGTGGCACTATGTAGTTAGTTTTATTGAGATATTCTTAGGTAAATTAATTCGGTAAATTAATTATAATTATTTTATAATTACATATTTTACTATTTTATTGATGATATATGGGATCATGCGATTGATGATCTATATTACTAAACTATATTTAATGAAAAAATTGATACAGAAATGGTTAACTTCATAAACGAGGTGGGTGGTACAACAATTATGAAGAAATGTTTTATATGTGTTTTTTTGTGAAATGTAATATGAATGAATTTTTATTCAGGTAAAAGAGACCATTGTGAGTTCTAATATGGGTTTATGATCATGATTTATGATATTTAACTATGATTTTGAATAAAATCATTATTCCATACTCTTTTGGATGATTATAGCCTCACTCGATGGTTTCATCACCTTATGATCCTTGGGTTTGTTAGCTCAAAAAATCCTAAGGGAAGTTAAAATATAAAATGAAGGGGTGTAAACCTAGGATATTCTTGTATGATTTTGTTTGAGGGACCTTTGAGAGTGGATTGTGGGATTTATGGTGGTAAATGGTTTCCTTATGGGATATGGTTCATGAAGAAACTGATACATAGACTTTGGACATAGGATATCACCATAGAAGTTAATGTTTATTAGTATATATGTTAGATTATTATAGGCCTACTGTGGGAAATCATGGATAATGGAAGTATCACATAAGGATATAAAAATGAATGAAATTCCTTATGAATTTGTATCTTATTGTTCTGATGTGTTAAGAAGGGTTATATGATCACCTTAGTAGTGATTTGATATGTGGTATAAAATATAGTATAGTTTCTTGAATCCCATTAGTATAACCAATAAAGGGATTGATGGATTAGTAGATCATATAATATATATTTTTTTGATATTTTTCATGTGTGAGTGACGAAATAAGTCCAATGGACTGTGAGAAAATCTAAGTATTGATCATTAATAAAGATGATCAATGACTAAGATAAATGTTCTTTAAATATTATATATTAGAATATGTTAGGTATTATGTGATGTATAGGTATTGTATGTTATAATGTGAGTTTTTGTGGACATTTTAGGGATTCATATAGGTTTAGGGTGTCGGTTATGTGAAATTTGTGTTGTTATTTGTATGTATTTATGGGTTTTCATAAGCAATGTTTACCGAATGCATCGTGACACCCATTGTGCAGTTAATTAACTAAGGGAAACAATAATGTTAAGACTCCCAAATATTTAAAATGAAATTCCTATAAATTATGGCTATGTTAGACCCATTTCATGATTTGTATGATGTAAGTACATGTGATGGTTATCTCTAAGATCTAGTCTTGGATGGTAGGTGTCTGAGGTCTAGTCTCATGGTATATATGATGTAGTTATTTCAAGAGTGAGATAAATAATTTTTGACCCTCATATGATTCAAATGTTATCCTCTTATTAGTGAAATTATTTGAGTTTTTGGAAAACATATGTTTTTAAGATAGGGTATGATTAATATAATACACTATTACAAAATGAAGTAGCTAAATTTGATTATAGTTGTGTCTTGGTTTTTACAAAATGACATGACTTACATGTGCATTTTGAGTGAAATACATTTAACATATACTCAAATATATTCGTTATTTTATATTTTTGGGGAACTGTTAGTATTTACTTGTTGATATTTATATTCACACACTACACATGAACCTCAATTGACATAGAGATTTTATATTTGAAATATAGGTGGGGGAAAAGGACTAGTGAAATAGATTAGCGTTGATATATCTCAGTGAGGATGTGTTGTTTTTCTCATAGTAGTGTTAGAACTTTTAAAATTTTAGGATGAGATTTCAAAATTTAAATTAATATGGTGTAATTTAAAAAGTGTTATGGAGGAAACTGTCATCCTCATGAGAATTATCTCTTGATTAGTTATTATTCAATTTTTTTTAGACTCATCCCTGTATCTTTTATGCTTCATGAACTACTCTGAGTAGTAGCTATCAAAAATGATCACCAGTATCCAGTATGTGATGACTACTACTTACAGTAGCTCAAGAAAAACATGTGCATGTCCATATGAGATGGAGGATGAGTCTCAATAAACAAAATTCGATAACAATTGTTTAGGAGATGAAGTTGACAAGGATGAACGTTTTTTATAACTTTCGCCTATGGGTGAATTAAGAGGATAACACATAACATAGTGGAGTAATTATTTTCTTAAATTAAATTACCCATTTCATTAAAAATAGATGCATGATTATCTTTTAAAAAATAGTATGAATATGGGGTAAAAGTGTTCCTCATGATTGTAATAGAGAATAGATACAACCCTTCCCAAAATAGATTTCCATTTTTAAATTTTTGTTATTCAAGTAAAATGAAATGGTTGACTTCGCATGGAGATGTTTTCTTCCACATATGATGATGTTACCAATTCTGAGGAAGAAAAGACTATTGTTGTTGAAACTATATAATTATAATGGGTTCAATATCATGTTGATGAAAAAAAGAACAAATCAGCATCATAGTGTTGAATAAAATTATCAAAGAAAGAATTAAGTGTATAAAATTTGAGTTTCATTAGAATCAGTGTGGCCAACCTATTGAAAAAACAAGTTAATATGAATTTATTATGTTGGGATCACAATGAGGATGAATGTTCAAATTGATACAGATTCATGGCACCACATCCATCCAATAAATAAGGATATCGTTTTGGAATATGTAATTGTAACATTATGATATAAATTCTGTATTTTATTAAAACTTCATATAATTAATCGTTGATTTAATTTTAATTATTCCTTGTATAATTTGTTAATTGTTAATTATTTTCATGTGAAATTTGTCTTAATGGCCATTTGAAAGGACTATAAAGGCTTCTGGATTCTTCCTTCCAAGTTACATCTTAGGGATACTGAGAGGAAAGTAAATCCCCACCCATTAGTTTGTTGTGTATACATTATAAAACATGAATCAAGGTATGATTTCATTAGTCTTCGTGATGAGAAATCATTTCAAGGGCATTGTAGTCTATAAAATATTATTTTACATTATTTATTTTAAGTTATTTGATTCAAAATTCCCAATTTGTGAAATATTAAAAGAGTGATGGAAATAAATAATGTGAATCAAAACAAATGTACCCATATCACAAACAAAATATGAGGTACACTCCAGTAGAGCGAAAATTATACTATATTCTAAATCAAAAATTAATTTTTTATGTTATATAAAACAATATATGTTCCATTTTAATATTCATATTGATGAATAAAAATCTGAATCCACTTCCGTAGAACATCATGTTTTTCTGAAGGAGGATCATGTAAATAAGAATGTTAATCTAGCAGATACAATTGTAAAATCGGTATGGGAAACAAATGTAAGTATGAAAAAACTATTATTTTTTAGGATTTATAATAGTATTAATTAAATTTTTCTATTTATGTTCACATTTTTTAAAAAAAATAGTTAAAATAATCTATAGTGACCGTACCAGAAGAAACACTAATATTAGTACATTTGAAGTAGCCATAAATATATGGTCACATTTGAGGAATATGTGTTGAAGTTTCTCCTTAATAATGTATTGAGAAATTAAACCACACGAATATACATATAAAATGATTAATAAATTTCATTCCAAAATATATTCTTTCCATGAAATTTTTTTCTAGTCTATTCTCGATGACCAATGTATGAGAAAGGATCAATGCAAACCAGTGGTGGAACAATGATCCACACATACAGAACCAAATGACCCCACTATCTTTTGGACTAGTCATTCCCCTCAACATCATACCACACCCAAGGTAATCAATTTTGTCATTAATATTTATTCTAAATTAGAATTGGGCAACATCCTATAAAATTATATTACAAAAATTCTATAGGGTATATTTGTAGGTGATTCGTATCTATCAATGCTCATGCACTGCCATATTGTGAGGGTTACAATATATAATATCTTGGGAAATAAGATACACCTAACAGTAGTCCTAAAATATCACATTATAGTGTGGATTGAGGTATCTCATGATATGACTATTGAGATTCATGTTCAACTTCATGACCTGTATATTTTAATATCCAATCACACTACTGGAACTTTGGTAGCATGGTTGTATAATCATAAAATGATAAATACTGTTTGACTTTAATAAAAAATTTCGTATGACAAAAATTTAAACGTTGATGAAAAAATGTCTAATCTATTTTATTATACTACATATGGATAAACGAGTGGGAAAATAGAAGGACAGATTAATAAAACTTGGTGAATTGACCAAGAAATCAAAAAGACCTTCTAGGAGTACCATGTCCCAACTAGTTCTAGAGAAACATTTACTATCATTACAACTTCATGTATATACCACAATTAAAGAGGAAAATTTGTCATACATTAATATGAAGAATGAATACATCAAAATTTTATGATAGACATAGTTTTTCTTAAGAGTATAAATCAGATTCTCAAACATGAATGGGTGGGAGCCTCAGTTTTGAATACATACATAATGTACATTTACATAATACATCTATCCCAATGCTGATATAATATGTTCATTAATGTTAATAATTATTAATTTTTTATATATATGTCAATATTACAACCATATAAAGAAAATACATTTTGAATCATTATTTGGATTCATTAATCCATGTATCAATTCTATGGAGATGCATACTTTGAATAAGGAAGAAATTGATAAGGAAAGAGATGATCTACTCGATGAGTTTGAGAAAAAATAACAGATGATAAACCCTTTTTGATTCCTAAAATTATGATATAAAACTATACAATCTAATCACTAAAATTTATTTTTCATTTTTTTGTTATTTTTTGTTATTATTTTTTACAAAACACAGGTTGCTGATCGAAGTCAATCTAGATACCCAAAATATTTATTTTTTGGATCCAATGCATGGATATAAAAATAACCGGCCACATGTGATGTGTATTGTATATATTTAATAGAATTAAATCAATTTTTTATAGATAAAATTCAAATTAAATGTTTCAATTTTTGTTTAACAAGAATTATTTTAGTATAGGGTGGTCACTAAATATAATAAAAATCATGGAATGAAGTCGACGTCTGAACATAAGAATCATGAGGATTACTAAAAATGCAAACTTATTAAGGTATATATATAAAAATTTATCCATCAAAACATATTTCAAATTAATTTAATTATTTCTCTCAATTTTTTTTATTGTTTGTAGAAATATAATGACAACAATGGATAATATTATTTGTGAAAAATTATAAGAGTTATTTCAAAACATAAAAATAGTAGCACCCTCAAACAAGTAAATTTCTAAGGTTATTAAAATTTAATTAAATATATTTCTCTATTATTTGATTGTATATATTTTCTCAGTACAACTAAGCCCTTTGAAACTTTCATACTCAAAAGAAAAAGTAAATTTGTAAAGAGATGAGTGGGAAGCATACATAGTGTCAGAATGTTTTCCAACAAGAAATTTATGTGATTACCATATATGTTTGTGATATAGTGAGGGATATGGCCTAAGAAATATATTTGGGGTAGGAGTCATTAGTGTCAAAATTATTTTATATTATTTTTTATTTTCCTATCAAATAGAAGTACATTGATGGAAACAAATTTGTTAAGAAGTGATGGCCTTCAAAAAAAATTATTCTGCAGTGGCGGAGGTAAAGGAAAAGTCGGAGGCAGTGGAGGAGGAAGAGGTAGAGTCAGGGATAAAGTTGGGGGAGGAGGTAGATGTGGAGACCAAGGTGGGGTAGTGGTTGAAGCACTATCCTACAAACAATAAAATAGTTGGGAAATGGTGTATAATGAGTATCATACCAAGGTTGTGTTTGAGAACAATTGTTGAAAAGTGTGCAAAAAAAACATGTCGCGTAATATAATAGAAATTTTGAAAGTGTTTTAGGTTTCTTATTGAATAAAATGTTTTCACCATATATTTAACTAATTTTGAATATGAATTTAGGTAGATGAATTTTTTCATAAACAAAAAACAGCACATATTTTTTGAAACTGACTATCAGAGGCTATATTTTTTATTATCGCATTTCAAGTACTATCAAATATTACTGACATGTGAAATCAACCCATCACCACGAAAAAACTGAAAAAATAGATGTATTTTATTTCCCATGGATTCTCAACACTATAAAGGAAGGGTATTAGTATTAGTTCCAATATTCACTTGAGATGCATACATGGACAATCCCATCATCAAATATGTATTTAATCTATCACAAATGTTTGAATAAATGTTTTTTTAATCGACCAATGAATATAGTAGAATTATGAGGGAACTATTGGATGAAAAAAGAACATTGAGATATTGTAGTAATCAAGGAAGGATGGTCTCATAGGGAAAATGAAATTAAATGATAAGAAAATAAATTATGAACAAATCCATAAAAATAAAAAACCCCTATTAAAATTAAATCATGAATCTATAAAAAAATTAATACCAATTTAAAAAAGAGGCTAGTATCTTGATCAAAACTGAATAAATTTGTAGTGAATTCAATTAGAAAACATCATCACTCAGTGAATAATTCGAAAAAGTAATAAAGCAGTTTGTGGGGGAGAATTCCATCAAATATAATTGTTCTAGAGAGAGATTATATATAAGGGGTTTTGTGGGGAACTGTAAATGGAAAAGTGAAGGGTTTTCAGGGTAGTGGCGGTCTATAGGGAATCAACTGTCCATATAGTAGAGTCGTTCTGTGGAAGAGATGATATAGAACATAGGAGTATGTGTAGTCCACAGAAGAATTGATAGTCTGTATAATAATAAGTTGTCCATGGAAGACTAGTGATCCATGGAAGATGGGTGTATGTTAACCACTTGCACCACATGTTGAAACACAATACATGAAGGACGATGGTAAGTTCATAGAGGATTCAAAAATCCATTAATGTATTTTCTAAAAACATAGTGTAAAAATGGATTTCATTAATGGGGGAAAGAAGGACATAAATAAAGAATCTACCTATAGTTTAAGATGTGTGTTTTCTTGAATATGAAGGGACCTTAATTTCTATATACTATGTGTGAATACCTTTAAAGACCAGTGAGAAAAGGAGGGAAAGATGTCGATCCTTTCCACTGGTGGTGATCCAAAGAAAGATACATCAGAAGTGATCCTCTTCATAGTCCACCTGGGTGGAATTGGTACATCAACACATCACCATTTTATGATCCTTGGACAGATCACAGTGAGTTCGAAACATGAAAAATTGGTATATATCATGCGTGATTTCAATTGTGTTCATCTATTACTACAGGAAAGATAGAGAATAGAGTTTTTTCTTAATAATGAAACTAGATCTGATGGGGGAAGAGTATTAATTTTTCATAATATGATCCCCCCCAGTGTATTTAACCAAGTTTTCCTAAAAATTGGTATCAAAGCCTAAAGATTGAAACATAGTGGTTCTCTCTCAGCTGAATTTTTTTTTATCACAGTGGTATTCTGATCATTGATGGAAACAATTTTTATCTGTGGAATAATCGAATTCAACACATATTACGATCATTGAGTATTGATGTATATAAATCTACAATGCATGGTATTTCTACTACTGTTGATAGTACCATTTTATCAGATGATTAACATATAGAATTGGATGTGGATACTAAAGGAATCAATGCTATAGGGGGATCCATTTCCAATGAAATGTATACAAAGGCACTGTCTTTATGTCATCACATGATATATGGGAAAGTTTGATGAATATTTATAAGTGTGACCTTAAATTAAGAGAAGAAAAGCTTCATGTTCTACATAAAATATATGAAGAAATTTGAATACACCCTAATTAGTCTATTGATACATTATCTGATCAAGTGAACGTTGTTGTGGAAGACATGAATAGTATCATAGAAACTATTAAAAATATTAATATTGTCAATTAAAATTGGAGAAAACACCCACATTAGTTTAATGAGAAGGTTTTTTTATTAAAATATATAGATCCAATGTCTACGATAATATATATCTTGTATAACAATCTAACTGCCTATGAGATGATAAATGATGATAACGATGCTATGGAAAATGAATGTCCAAAAAACTGCCATTCAAGGCCATGAACAATCTCACTATTGATGATGGGTAGGAAGAAGAAGCGACAAATTAATTCTTTTCATTCCCTTCATCAATTATTCAAAGGTAAAAAGAAACTTTCATTGGAAAACTTCAACATGAATGATTTTGATGTGTAATTGTTGGACATCAAGCAACATGGTTCCCCAAAATGTTTGATGAATATGAATAAGTTGAATTTAAAATCCCTAGAATAATTATTCATTGTATATGAAAGGAAATAAAATTTTAAGAAAAAATTCATAAAAAAGAAGAATATTCATTCAAGAGAAGATGACAGTTCATAAGAATCTAAGGCATAAGAACTTGATGATTGAATGGTTCATGAAGAAGATATTTAGTTGGAAGATGTTATAAATTCCCAAATAAGTGGAGAAAGTGAATACTAAATAGAAGAACTCAGATGAAGATTTAAACATCATGTCTAACGAGAATAAGATCTTGAGGTAATAGATTTTTGGAGATATTATATGAAAAAATAAAATAGTGGGGATTATGATGCCAAACATTATATGCAATTGCAGAAAGTAGTGAAATCTGAACTCAATGAACAAATTGAAAAAATGAATTCTTCAATTCTTGAGAGAATAGAAAAATTTGTTAACTAAAAACTCAAAATAGAATAACATAATATAGATATTCATAGTTTGAAAACTATTGGAAAATGTCTAATAAAATATATCAAAGAACTTGAAGAGGATAATGCAATCATGATAAGGAAAGTGAAATATCAAGAAAAACTATTATTTCCAATAAATAATAAAATGGAGTGCTAGGAGAGGAAAATGATTGATCCAAAAAAATATGGATGGTATGAGTCTTCATAAAAAATAGAAAGAAGTAACAGTTAACATCACACCACAAGAACCCATTACAATATTGAAGATTGATTTTGGTATGAAGAATAAACATAAGATTCTGAGGACCCAAAGGACAACTAGTGGTGCAGTAGTGACTCATAAGATTGTACCACTTATTAGTGGTTATTTTTTTTGAAAGAGGGTGAACTCATGAAATGTAGGTTAAATTGATAAGAGATATATAAGGGTACAAGAACAAAAATTATAGCCATACAGAACTCAATTCTCCATATCATCATTTGATGGTCACTATTTCTGGTGGGGAGGACTTGGGGACATAGAGAGATATTGATAATCAATAATGCATAGAACTATTCCAAAGAAAAATTAATGAAGCCATAATTAGAAATTTAATTTAGTATCAAATGAGTTGAAAATGAAAAATTAATTTACAGTGTTGAAACATGAATCTAGTTCATCATTCACTGAGGATGATAAAGATCATTATTCCATACTGGGTATGATGTCAAAAATATGAATTCAAAAGAAAATATTCGACCAGGTATAGGTAACATATATTTCTTATAATGCATCATATCTCACTGTAATATATATTATTTATAGTGGATTCACTTCTCATATGATAGGAAATAAGGATCTCGTGACCATAATCAGGTACGATAATAAAGGTATTGTATGATTTGGTAATGATAAAGGCATGAATGTAGTTTTCATGGGAAAATCCATGTTTGGGGAAATATTAATAAGATGTTATTATGCCTTAGTTGTTGAAGGTCTCAGTCAAAAAGTACTTATTTTTAGTTAACTATGTGACTTAAGACATGCCATAAGATTATCAATTAAATTTTGTTTCATCAAGGTAAAAGAAAGTGTTGTTATTTTTAGCGGATGAGTAAAAAAGGGAATCCATATCTTGTGAGTGGAAAAGAATATATGTTATTTCACTATTTGGAATAAGAAAATATGTTACAAAAATAACTTCTTGGCCACTTGAGAGCCAAAAATCCAAGGAAGAGATATTGAAATATGATGTTGCTTGATACGTCCCTATATTATCACATGATCATACTCATATATGTGATTCTTGTCATCAATGTAAGATAAATCGAAAGTCATATAATCCAAAAGAGTAAATGTTAAAAAATTACTTGAGTTAGTGAATATTGATGTGGCTGGACAAATTTTACCAATATTTATTGATGGGAGGAGATATTATGTTCTATTTGTTGATGATTTTAGCATAATATCATGGGTTTCAGTCATCACTCACAAATCTTATGTGTTTACTTCCATTAAAACTTATTTAAGGGAAGTTTAGATGATTATGGTTCAAAAAAATCTAGAGTATCCAAACAAATAATGTAATACATTTCACAATTGGACATGTTGATGATTATAATGAGAAACATTGGATAAGGAACCAAGTTTAAGTAGTAAGAACTCCACAAAATAATGGGGTAGCGGAGAGAAGAAATCGAATTATCAACAATAAAGCTAGAACAATGATCATTGAGAAATATATTCCAGGTATGTTTTGAAAAAAAAATATTGATGACATCATTCTACACATCAAATAGAGCATTATTGTTTCCAAAATAAGAGAAGACCCCGTATGACCTATGTCATGGAAAGAAGCCAATGTTATAGTAATTTTGAGTCTTCAGAGGTAAATGTTTCATTATCAATAAGGACAGACACATAATGTTTGATTATCATGTAGATGAAGGGATATATATTAACTACTCATAGAAAAAAGCAAATAAATTCTTCAATAAACGTTTGGGAATGGTTGTTCAAAGTCATGATGTAACTATAAAAGCGAATGAGTAGAATATTTTTCATATAAATTATCAGTGTCAAGACGTTAGTGATGAAGAGATTAGTAGATCAAGAGATGTTCCAGTTCCATAGGTTGATTCATAAGAAGATTTTTATAATGAAAAGGATTATCACAATTTAGAATATAAACCAAGGCCGAAGAGAAGAGCCAAATTTGATAAAAAAACATAATTGGTTATTAGACAGCACTGCTATAGAAAAGAAGGATGATGATTCTAAAAAAAGAATTATACATATACTAGGTAGTGTAACACCCTGAGATTTTATGAAAAATATTCTTTTTAATTTCATTAATGTCTTGTGTTGTACGCTACACCAAAAGGAGCTTGCACAACACGCATCCCTGACTTGCCTTGCATTACATGCAATCGCGATATGAACTAGCTGTAATGAATAGTAATACCCACTTTTTGAAATTTTATAAATTTAATCTTTCAAAATGGACTTCATTTTTGGATTCAGAATATCGAAATTAGCCTAGGGTAAAATTTTGGTATTTTTCTGAAAACATTCAATTTATTATGAATAGTGAAAACACTGGGTTACTAATTAAAAACTGCTTTTTTATTTAAATAATTAATTATTTTATTTAAATTTATTTTAGGTCAAAATTGTCACATAATACCTATATATGTTCAATGTAATTCATTGGAGTCATTTTATAATAATTTTAGATATATTAAATTTTTTTGAACTTTTGACCGTCTTTTACCCACCTCCTAGGAGAATTTGCAAATTTACATACAACATAATTTTACCGCTTTTTTGAATGGAATTTCAAAAATACGAGAGACACGGTTGATGTCAGTAAGTAAAATGGGGTTCAATGAGATGAAAATAATTTTGGGTAAATAGTAACTTTTTACTTTTATTTACCACAGCTAAAGGTAAATAGGGTAATTAACGTAAAAAATGATATTATTATTACCCTAACACATGTCCTAATTCTATTGGATAAGTTTAATTCGACCAAAAACAACCTTACGAATAAAATATGACCATTTAGACCCACTTGGATTAGATTAGGACATTTATTATTAATTTATTTAAAGAAGGGTTAAAATAGTTAAAATCAATGTTTAATAAGTAAATAATTTTTAATATAGGGTTATACATAAGATAAATTAGACTATAAATATTAATTAGAAAGCTAAAAAAAATTCCTACATTATGGTATTTTATTTGTAATTTTTAGACATTAAATAATTTAATTTATTTATGACACAATGATGATGCAGTAATTATCTTATTAATGAAATATTGACATAATTGATGTTATAAATACCCAAATAAATGTAATTTGAGACTATTTATGAATTACACTAATTTTATACGATAATATGACATATTAGTATTTATTTAATTAACTTTTTTCTAACTAATCATTCTGTTATAAGTTTCACAAAAATCAATTACTAAATTGTGTCAAAATTGACATAAAATAGTTTTTAAAACAAATATTATACTATTAATTTTCATTTTATTCCTAAAAATATAATGTTAGGCCAAATGACTTATATATGTTTATATATAAAAATAATAAACAACTTTTTTTTCGTTTTCCTTTAAATAGTAATTGTATTAACCTTATAGTGTAAGAACACAAAAAGACACGGTAAAAGTAAAATTATCTAACTTAAAGTTAAATCTAAATGATAAGGTTAAAAAAGTAAACTAAACTTGTCCAAATTTTATTGTATGAGAGGATTTCGACCTATCCCCACCTTAGATTCGTAATAACTCAATTTTTAGCTATTAAAAACCGAATATGACTTTATAATAAAAAAAATATTTTTAGTTATTCCAAAGGTGCCCCTCTCGTCCCTTATAAAAGGGAACCTCCTCCCTCTCTTCCTTACACCACTTTAAGCCTTCATTCTCGGCCTACCCCTGCCAATTTCTCTTCTCCACTTACCTAGAGACATCCTAGAGGTCTTGGTCTTCTTCAAAGACAATGTTTAGTGCCCTTAAAGGAGTTCTCAAAGAGGTGCTTCAAAGAAGAGGTAATATCCATTACCAATTCTTTCAACTTTATTTCTTCTTCCACATCTTATTCTTTAGTTGTTTCATTATGAAGTAATAAAATCAGTATCACTCATATTCTGATATGTTATTATAACTATGAAACAACCCTATTTCACCATCTATCCATCCTACAGAAAACGAAATCACTGCGTGTGCGTACGTACGGAATACCATCTCCACGCCGTGGTGTAATTTATTTTCCACCACCACCTTACATGGATGGGTATAATGGTTTAAATAATAACAATATATGATTATTGTAAAGTTATATTGATTCTGAAATACTATACATACACTCCAATACAATTCCACCATCATGGGAATCATATCATCGCTCGTGCGTACGTACGGACTACCGTCTCCACGACGCGATCAGATTTATTCTTCATGTTAACCATTCATGAATGATTATAAAGTATATACAATAAGTAATCATGAAATATATTACATAATAATGATACTGGATTTATGTATATATATATGTATTTCATCCAATTAATTCCATTTAATTCAATGAGGAAACAAAAATAACGTTCATGCGTACGTACCGCCTACCGTCTCCATGAACGGTGTATTTATTTCCATTTATCAATCGATTATATATATGTATATTCTGAATATATATTATATATAAATAATGTTTAATATTCTGGAATTAAGTAATCATGATCTATGTAATCATATGAATAATTACAAGTCAAAACACGGACGATAAATGAAACGATTTTACCCAAAACACTCTTTAACATGGAATTTACAAAAGAACGGGTAATATAAAGTTATAAGTGAACCATATATGATATCATAACAATGAATATGATTCTGTAATAAGTCAATGACATTATTTAAATCATTATACAGGCGGTTCAGATACGTACGAAGCATATCATACCTAAGGTATGGGATAATTATTCCAATCTCATTCTTATCCGAGATTGTTTACTCGTAAATATTTATTGGCGGTTATGTTTATTATCCATGTCCATATACTCTCAAAATGTTTTCATAAAATGTTTACTATCCTTCCATGTATGTTTAAGACATTTTTACCCTTTTATTACTTTTACCACATCGTATGGAAGGAATCTTTCTTTGTTTACCATACAAGGTACTTTTTGAATTTTTCGACAAAAGTACGAGGAGAATGTTATTTATAACTTATACGGCGTGAACAGATGTTTACGGTTTCATAATGCCTCATTTTCATGAAGCATCCTATACAAGATTGCATAATTATTTTCAAAATAACCCTTTTCTTTTAAAATATCATGACATTTTGTGAAAATAAAATGATTTTGAAGAAGAAAGGATATTTTCCTCTAGAATTCATTTCAAGTGTTTTTATCAAAACTATTTTCCAACTAAAATGACATTATTTAATATGTTTATGTTTCAAGTATAATATCTCAATTATTTATATGGTTTGATTCTTCTTATGATGAAGAGATATCCATTTTTTATATGGATTATGTTATGATGGCATGATGTTTAATTACCTCATTCTATTACATGGGTTATGCTATGCTGTATGATTTATTATTTTGTGGCACATGAAAGAATGATTTCATTATGAGATGGGTGGACCTATATCTCCCTCCAATTCATTGGGTAAAGATTTATATATCATGATATAGACATGGCTGGAATGGTAAGTTAATCCGGTTCAGTGTTACAGGACTAAAACGAGGAGTAAACTCGATTCAGAAAGGGACTTTGTCCACTAAGATGGTCTTGGCAGCAATGCCTTGGCTACTATGGAAATCATGACATGTGATGAATGGTTTCCACAATAACATGTTTTATTCCAATTATATTTTATCATGGTTGATGTTCTATTATGATATATTCCTTACGTACTTCCACGATTTATGTCTTTACTCAAGATTTTGATGTTTAAATTTCATGTTCAAGTTTTTTCTTCGAAATGTTTATGGATTGTTTTATGTTATCCATGTTTTCCCTTATTGAGAATTTGAGCTCACTCTTTTTATGTTTTATTTTCCCCATTAAATAAATAAAGATTTTATGTAAGGAAACAAAAAGGGGAAGATCGTTATGGGAGTTGTTGGAGATATTTCAACATGATTAGAAGTTTATATTCCGAGTTTCCAAAGACACTAAACTATTACGGTCCTTGTGTGTCTGTTTTTGTTATGTATTAAGTATTCCTCATAAGTAATGTAATGTCCATGTATGTCAAGCTTTGGGTCTCTACAATTGGTATCAGAGGAAAGGTTTAGTCAACCTTTGTAAACTAGGATGTGAAAACATTAGAGAGATCCCAAGAGATATTTCTAACGTATGTCTAGGGATGTCCCTAAGGATAAGTATATGTATAGGATATAGTCCTAGAACTACGGTAATGATCTTATAATTTAACCTAAAATGTTATATATTGAAGGTACTCCCCCTTTTTTATGTTGTTTTCCCTATAATTATTTTTTCCTCTCACACAATTTTTTTTTGGGTTTTAGACGATGGATGGAACCCGAAGGAACTGCGTTGATCAATGTAATGGACAATGAAATGATTGTCCCCCTGAACAAAAAAATGTTATGGGAGATGGATTTCAATATCTTATTGCTATACTTACACAATCTATGAATCATTCTGGACTTCCAAATGGCAGAGAAGGGAACAATATTCTATTGAGACCTTCATGAGGCAACATCCACCTTCTTTCAGTTGGTCTTTTGATCCACTTGTTGCAGAACAATGGATCAGTACCACTAAAAAAATATTTTCAGTTCTTCAATGTTCTGAGCATGATAAAGTCAACTTATCATTATATCGTTTGGAAGGTGAAGCTGATCAATGGTGGAATCTTATCAAGAATATGAGGCCATGAGATGAAATTGAGTCTATGGAATGGGATGAGTTCAAGAACTTATTTTTCAATAAGTACTTCCCTCGTATTCTTCGAACAAAGATGGAGAAGGGGTTTCTTGAACTAAAGCAAAGGGATAATGATTTTTTTGGTATATACGAAGTGAATTTTACAAGGCTTGCAAGGTATGCATCTGGCTTTATCATCCAACCTAAAAGTAAAATTGATCGATTCTTCAGTGGCTTAAAACCAAATATTTTAAGGGAATTAGCTATAAGAGACTTCAGTAGCTATGAATAAATTGTGTGTTGTGCTATCAAGGGATAAATGGAAGTTGTTGTTACATATCCATCTCATGGTTTTTCCATGAAATGATAGATGGAGTTCAAGGAGAATTCTCAGAATAATGGTGAAAAGAAGATGAATGTTTCCTTATACTCAAAGTGAAGAAAGAAGCATGGTGGAGATTATTTTAAAGGGACTAGAAAATGTTTTAAGTGTGGAAAAGAAGGTAATCGAGCAGGTGAGTGGAAAAGTAATGGAAAAAGGTTTGCTAATGGTGTGAATAATGAAAAGATTGGAGAGAACACACCACCAACACTTCAATGCTTCAAGTTAAATGATATGGGGCATTATGCTAATAAATTCCCTAATCCAAGGGTTAATGATGATCGACATGAGCAACCACTTAAGGAAAAGGACAAAGGAAGGTCACATGAAATCACTATTGGTGAAGTTGAATATGACAATGATGTGGTGGAATGATTAAGTGTTTATGTAATGGGATTCCAAAATAATGATGTATATATTATCATGGAATATTGGAGTATTTATGTATTGGCCTATTGTGGTTTTCAATAATTTTATGGTACCGATAACTATAGAAAGTGATTAAGATATTTTTGGAAAGAAGATGATATGCGCATAATGAAGGGATAAAGAGAAAATGAAATGTTTGATAGTATTCATGGGCTCATGACTAATATAAGGTAATAGTTATATCATGGTTTGAGTATATAGAATTTTGGGGTTTTGGTATGTGGAAAGAGTTAACTTTTGACAACACTCATGTTTTCACTAATATTCAAGGGGTATTAATTTTTCAAGAGGATACATGACTATGGCCTTTGAATGTTTGGAATGTGACCAACAAGACATATCTTATGATATATGGGGATCAACGATGGTATTAACATGATTGTTATATGAAATCTCTGGTAATCGTTTTCACTATATTATGAGAGTAGACTACAGTATTATGGATAATCCTAATGATTGGAATGGATTATGTTGGACATAAGTTAGTATTGTTTAAGGATAGAAGTTTTTTTGATATTATTTATGGGATGTTATAGTAATGTAGTTTTAGAAAAAGGACAACCAGCAGGATGGGCGACAGGCCATTGCGTCTGACAAGGATGTGGGAATCGAACCCACAACCGAAATGCGACTGGCGTTTATCGCCTACCACTAGCCTACAGTAAGTCCCTGGTTAGTATAAACTAGTTTTATTTTATTAAGTGGTATGATATATGAAGTATACGTTCATTTTTGGAACAATATATGATTAATCTAACCATAAGATGGACTTATAACTTTTCTATCCTTTTGTTTGAAACAGATGGAATGACCCATCAATATATCACATGATCTGCTAACACATCACGAATAACAAATTCAACATCATTTCTTTAAGGGATGAAGTGGAAATTGTTCAATTCACAAACAACAGTGAAATTGTACCAAAATCATGTAAGTATTTCTTTTAATTCACCACCTTTAGGGAAAGGATCTTGAAATCCAAAAATGTTGTCCTAGTTCCCTTATATCCGATGAATCATATGGTACCTTAGATCATCACAAATCTCTGGCTTTTTTATTATTGTCTTTTTCATATCCATGTTCCCTACCACTCTCCATAAGAACATGATGGTTAGGTTTCTCTTCCCTATCCATATTTTCACCTATGTTCTCCTATGTGGAAACCCAGTGATAAGTTAATTTTGGTAACCTTTATGTTTCATAATTTAGTTTTTAAAGCTTGGTTTTGGTATTCCTTTTTATGATGTAGGTTTCTATTAATGAAACTTTCTAGTAGTAAACCATTTATAAGCCCGATGAATTTCGATGGAGAAATTCATTTTAAGGGGGGTAGAATGTAACACCCTGAGATTTTATGAAAAATATTCTTTTTAATTTCATTAATGTCCTGTGTTGTATGCTACACCAAAAGGAGCTTGCATAACACGCATCCCTAACTTTCCTTGCATTACATGCAATTGAGACCTTCCTCGATAGCGTGTGTAGTACGCAATACCAAGTTTCACTAAACGAGATATTATTATAATATTATTATGAACTAGCCGTTATGAATAGTAATACCCACTTTTTGAAATTTTGTAAATTTCATCTTTCAAAATGGACTTCATTTTTGGATTCGGAATATCGAAATTATCCTAGGGTGAAATTTTGGTATTTTTCTGAAAACTTTCAATTTTTGATGAATAGTTAAAACACTGGGTTACTATTTAAAAACTGACTTTTTATTTAAATAATTATTTATTTTATTTAAATTTATTTTAGGTCAAAATTGTCACATTATTCTTATATAAGTTCAATGTAATTAATTGTAGTTATTTTATAATAATTTTAGATATATAAATGTTTTTGAACTTTTGACCGTCTTTTACCCACCTCCTAGGACAATTTGAAAATTTACATAAAACCTAATTTTATCACTTTTGTGAATGGAATTCCAAAAATCTGAGAGACATGATTGATTTCAGTAAGTAAAATGTGGTTCAATGAGATGAAAATAATGTTTGGTGAATAGTAACTTTTTACTTTTATTTACCACGGTTAAAAGTAAATAGGGTAATTAAGGGTACAAATGATATTATTATTACCCTAGAACATGTCCTAATTCTATTGGATAAGTGTAATTCGACAAAAAAAACCTTAGGAATAAAATATGACCATTTAGGTCCACTTGGATTAGATTAGGACATTTATTATTAATTTATTTAAAGAAGGGTTAAAATAGTTAAAATCAATGTTTAATAAGTAAATAATTTTTAATGTAGGGTTATACATAAGATAAATTCGACTATAAATATTCATTACAAATCTAAAAATATTTCCTACATAATGGTATTTTATTTGTAATTTTTAGACATAAAATAATTTAATTTATGTATGACACAATGATGATGCAGTAATTATCTTATTAATGAAATATTGACATAATTGATGTTATAAATACCCAAATAAATTTAATTTGAGACTTTTTATGAATTAAACTAATTATATAGGTTAATATGACATTTTATTATTTATTTAATTAACTTTTTTCTAACTAATCATTATGTTATAATTTTCAGAAAAATCAATTACTAAATAGTTTCAAAATTGACATAAAATAGTTTTTAAAACAAATATTATATTATTAATTGTTATTTTATTCCTAAAAATCTATGTTTAGGCCAAATGAATTAGATAAGGTTATATATATTAATAATAAACAACTTGGGGTTCGTTTTTCTTGTTATAGTAAGTGTATTAAACTTATAGTGTAAGAACGCAAAAAGACACGGTAAAAGTAAAATTATCTAACTTAAAGTTAAATCTAAATGATAATGTTAAAATAGTAAACTAAACATGTCCAAATTATATTGTGTGGAAGCATTTAGACCCATACCCACCTTAGCTTCGAAATAACTCAATTTGGAGCTATTAAAAACCAAATATGACTTTATAATAAAATAATATTTTTAGATATTCCAAAGGTTCCCCTCTCCTCCCTTTTAAAAGGGAACCTCCTCCCTCTCTTCCTCACACCACTTTGAGCCTTCATTCTCGAGAAAACCCTATCAATTTCTCCTCTCCACTTCCCTAGAGACATCCTAGAGGTCGTGGTCTTCTTCAAAGACCAATTTTAGTGCTCTAAAAGGTCTCAAAGAGGCGCTTCAAAGAAGAGGTAATGTCCATTACCAATTCTTTCAACTTTATTTCTTCTTCCACTTCTTCTTCTTTAGTTGTTTCATTATGAAGTAATAACATCAGTATCACTCATATATTAATATGTTATTATAACTATGAAACAACCCTATTTCACCATCTATCCATCCTACGGAAAACTAATTCACCGCGCGTGCGTACGTACGGAATACCATCTCCATGCCGTGGTGTAATCTATTTTCCACCACCACCTTACTTGGATGGGTATAATGGTGTAAATAATAACTATATATGATTATTTTAAAGTTATATTGATTCTGAAATAATATACATACACTCCAATACAATTCCATGATCATGGGAATGATATCATCGCTCGTGTGTACGTACGGACTACCGTATCCACGACACGATCAGATTCATTCTTCATGTTAACCATTCATGAATGATTATAAATTATATATAATAAGTAATCATGAAATATATGAAATAATAATGATACTGTATTTATTTATTTATATATGTATTTCATCCAATTAATTCCATTCAACTCAATGAGGAAACAAAAACAACGTTCATGCGTACGTACGACCTACCGTCTCCATGAACGGTGTATTTCATTCCATTTATCGATCTATTATATATATGTATATTATAAATATATATTATATATAAATCATGTTTTATATTCTGGAATTAAGTAATCCTGATCTAAGTAATCATATGAATAATTACAAGTCAAAACACGGACGATAAATGAAACGATTTTACCCAAAACGCTCTTTAACATGGAGTTTACAAAAGAACGGGTAATTTAAAGTCATAAGTGAACCATATATGATATCATAACAATGAATATGATTCTATAATAAGTCAATGTCATTATTTAGATCATTATACAGGAGTTTTAGATATGTATGAAGCATATCGGACCTAAGGTAATGGATAATTATTCCAATCTCTTTCTTATCTGAGATTGTTTACTCGTAAGTATTTACCAGGGGTTATGTTTATTATCCATGTCTATATACTCTCAAAATGTTTTCATAAAATTTTTAATTTTCTTCCATGTATTTTTATGACATTTTTACCCTTTTCTTACTTTTACCACATTGTATGGAAGGAATCTTTCTGTGTTTACCATACGAGGTACTTTTTGACTTTTCTGACAAAAGTACGAGGAGAAGGTTATTTTTAACTTATACGGAGTGAACAGATTTTTACAGTTTTATAACGCCACATTTTCATGAAGATTCCTATACAAGATTGCATGATTATTTTCAACAAAACCATTTTCTTTTAAAATTGCATGACATTTGCTGAAAAGAAAATGATTTTGAAGAAGAAAGGATATTTTCCTCAAGAATTCATTTCATGTGTTTTTATCAAAACAATATTCCAACTAAAATGACAATATTTAATTTGTTTATGTTTCAAGTATAATGTCTCCATTATTTACATGGTTTGATTCTTCTTATGATGAGGATATAAACATTTTTTTATATGGATTATGTTATGATGGAATGATATTTAAGAATCTCATTCTATTACATGGGTTATGCTATGATGTATGACTTATGATTTTGTGGCACACGAAAGAATGATTTCATTATGAGATGGGTGGGACCTATATCTCCCTCCAATGCATTGGGTAAAGATTTATATCTCATGAGATAGACATGTCTGGAACAGTAATTTAATATGGTTCAGTGTTACAGGACTGGAATGAGGAGTGAACTCGATTCAGAAAGGGACTTTGTCAACTAAGATGGTCTTGGAAGCAATGCCTTGGCTACTTTGAAAATCATGACATGTGATGAATGGTTTCCAAAATTACATGTTTTATTCCCATTATATTTTATCATGGTTGATGTTCTATTATGATATATTCCTTACGTACTTCCACGATTTATGTCTTTGCTCAAGATTTTGATGATTAAATTTCATGTTCAAGTTTTTGCTTCCAAATTATTATGGATTGTTTTATGTTATCCATGTTTTCCCTTACTGAGCATTTGAGCTCACCCTTTTTATGTTTTATATTACTCAGGAAATAAAGAAATATTTTAGGTAAGGAAAAAAAGGGGAAGATCGTTATGGGAGTTGTTGAAGATATTTCAACATGATTAGAAGTTTATATTCCGAGTTTCCAAAGACACTAAACTATTACGGTCCTTGTGTGTCTGTTTTTGTTATGTATTAAGAATTCCTCATAAGTAATGTAATTTCCATGTATGTCAAGCTTTGGGTCCTTACAGGTGGAGCATATGTTTTTTGATGAAGTTGTTAAAGATGAGAATTGGGTGTAGGCTATGAAATAAGAGATTTAAAAAATTGAGAGGAATTAGACATGGGAGATTGTTTCGAGATGGATATATAAGAATGTCATCGGGACTAAATAAAATTTATCTATCATGTTGAATTAATATGTACCAATAATTTGATACAAATAAGGACTACTGTGAAAAGGGTTCTCTCACATAGAGGGTATCGATGTTGATGAAACATTTACACCAAATAGTGTAATGAGGGTTCAATATTTTCAAGATGGATTTTAAGTGATTATTTCTAAATGGAGTTCTAGAAGAAGAGGTCTATTTAAAATATACAAATGGTTTTCTCATTCATAAAGATGAGAATAGATTTTTTTGTTTGAGAATAGTATGTTTTGAGTTGAATAAATAACCAAGATCATGGTACTGAAGACTATATTATATTTCAAAGAATCTCAATTTTCAAGGTGGTAGGGTTGATTACAATATCTATGTCAACAATGACAGTAATAAATTGATAATGGTGTTGATGTATGTTTATGAAATAATCTTTGGTGGATCAGAATAAGTTCATGATAGACTGTTTTCCAAATTCATGCAAAATTATTTTTAAATATCAAATATTTGTTAACTGAAATTCGTCCATGGTTTATAAGTAATACATGGAAAGAATGGAAAATTCACTTCTAAATAAAAATATTTCCAGGAGGTTTATAGATTATTTTGAATGGACAATTACAAATATATAACAACACTAATGGCTACACAGATTAAATTACCATAGAATAATGAAGAAAAAACTATTAATATCATAAAATATAGGAAAATAATTGGTAGTCATTTTTACATGACAATGATAAACCTGATATTTTTTGGCATTATCAAAGAGTACGAAATCAAAGTAATTATAAGGAAACCGACTAGAATTTAGTGAAAATAATAATTTGATGTATCATTGGAACAGATTATTTTGGTATACTTTACATTGAAAAATCTATGAAGGAGTTATTTAGATACATAGTTGCAGATTAGGCTAGATTAGCTAATGATTGAAAATCAACGTGAGGTGGTGCATTATATCTAATAGGATTTTATATTTCTTTTCTTAAAAATAAACAAGATTTTATTCTACTAAGAACTAAATAACTTAAATATATAGTAGATAATTAATAATATATGAAATTATTGTATATGAAGAAGAATATTGATGATATGGGAGTCGAAATTAGGTCTCAGATGAGAATCCAATGTGATAATTCAAGTGCAATAAATCATTGCAAAAATCCAGTCCATAAATCAAGGGAAAAGAAATTTGGAATAATGCATCATTTTTTCAATGGGGAGGTAGATCAAGGGCTTCTAAATTTAGAGTATGTGTCATCAAAACAATAGGCTAAAGATAGTCTAATGAAGGCTATAATCAAAGAATCATTTCAATAACATCAATTGGATCTGGGAGTTTAGTTAACCCCCCACACGTGAAAAAGTGTGTATGTGGGACCCCCTCTCCCTAAGGTACGGTGTGTTATTTCCTAAAGTGATGATCTATGTTATTTACCCTATTGAAGACCATAATGAAGTGATATTAGGGTTCATTGAAAAAGGTGAGAAATTATGGATATACAATGGGAGAAAGCGATATAATCAAGGAATATGAAGAAGATGTTAGGTGGAAAAAACAAGATAAGAGAGTATTAAATATGATGATTCTAAAAGTGATAGAACAAGGGATATATTTCATGATAGATGATTTAATTGATGAAAACATTTGAGAGGATTTAGAGTGAAGTGACACATTGATGAACTTTTCATGCTTCTCTTGTTTCTCATGCCGAGTAGGTCTCATGTGGGCTCGATGTTTGTGTTCAGTAAATATTTGATCTCCATCTTAATCAAAAGAAGAATTATTTGAAGAATAAGGGATAATATTTAATAATAAATCAAATTTTTATGAGTTCTTAACAAACCCAAAGGGGGATATTTTTGGGAAAATCTCTTAAGTCATCCTCTCGGTTTTTTTAGTGTGATTGTGTTTTTGGATAAGGAAAGATGACCACGACTGAGAATGGTTAGTTTTTTTCTAAAAGGAATGTTTTTTTTGTAGAACATAGATAATGGACTGTGAACCACACTTCATGGAATACAAAGGGAGTACATGGAATGATGAAGGAATACAGCTATGGGAGGTTATTTTTCATCGCAGTGTTATGCTACCCGTGATGTGCGGTATTCATTTAGTGTTGGGAAAATAGCCTGTTGGGGGCTTGCAGTTCGTGGGTGGTACAAAGTTCATTGGAGACTCATCATTTTTTAATGAGTTAGTAAATTAAGCATCCAAAAAGTATTTTCATATGTGTAATACATTAGCCGCTACAAAGGGTAATGGTGGTACGTAGACCGCATTATAGTACATGGTGAAGGTCATACTGCATTGAATGTTCTGGTATTTTGGATTAGTAGGTTTTGATGAACTATTTACCTTTATAAGGACACCAAATTAGGATATTAAGTGAGAGATAATTCCACTATTAAACATCATTTCTCTTTAAATAATTCAGTGATGTATGAAATTATGTCGTACGGTAGAATTTTTTGAAAACGAAGAGTTCCATGGAGTGATTTTTTGGAATGGGTTTTCGGGGCATTATGTCTTGTAAAGAGAAGGGTTTGTGGAGTATAGGTTTTCTGAGAGGAATCATCCATATATAGAAAAGAGGAAATCAATGGAGTGGAATGAGAAGTCTATAGTAATAGGGTCATTCTACAGAACAATAGACATTCTGCATAAGAATAAGTTATTTAAGAAAGAACATGTGATCTGTGGAGGAAGAACATCCACGAAGCACTGATGCCACATAGTGAAAAAAAATTATGCAGATGATGAATGGTAGTTCATAAAATATTCAAGAATCCATGAATGTAATTTCCACAAACCATATGGGAAAGGTGATTTCAACTATGAGTGAAAGCGGCAGTTCAATAGAGAATCTACCTACAATAGAGTATATGTTAATTAATGAAAATGAAGGTACCAAAATGTCTATAAATTGTGTATCAATATCTTTGAAAAGTAGTGAGAATAGGAGGAGGAAGACGATGATCTTTTCAACTAGTAGAGATCCAGAGAATGAAACATAGGGAGTGACCCTTAGGAAAGTAGTGATATGAACAGAAACCTTATAAAGGCCGTGATCCTGGGTATAGAAGTGATCTAGCCTGATCATTATATTTTGGAAATTAGTCTTACTATATTTGGTACATTTTCATGTCATTTGTGTATCCTTCTTGGGCATATCTCACTGAAGTTGAACTAAGTAAAATTAATGTGTCTTGTGTATGATTTCAGTTTAGTTCATATATTTAGTTCATATATTTATATGTCATACCCTGATTAATCCCCTCCACCCTCAGGGAATTTAACCTAGTTGGGTGAACATATATAAAAATATACATCACAATCCAAGAAGTCTTAATGAATGGAGTATATTTTAGTATCATTTGGATGCTATAATGGGGCGCACTGGTGTTTAGTATAGTAAAAAATGTCTGAAAATTTTATTAAAGAGTTTAGTATCTTCAGAAAATAAATATTGGGTCACAATGATGTTTTTTTCTTAAAAGAATGTAAATGGTTTATCATAGTGTTTTTACTCTCTATGATGGTGAATGAGAAAGATATATTTTATTATGTTCCATAAAAACTCATATGTAAATATTTATTTAATTTCATTCGATGAATTCTAATAATTTGACACTAATAGTTAATTTTTTATAGGAATAAATTATATCATCGATAAAGATGAATCAGTCTTGTAATATGATAATGAACGCAATAAAGATAATTCATGAATGATGATAAAATATTATTTTTATTCTCTAATGAATTAAACATTTTGGGTTATCAAACTGCAATATTGTTAGATGACCCAAAATGTTGAAGGCACTGTTAGATAAAAAACATGGTAGAATCAACTATACCCCAAAAAAATAAATATTGTACACAGTATGAATCAAATTGGGTGGTTTTAGTATAAAAATGAAATTTTATTAATATATCGTGTCATATTTGTGTTTAACTTATTAATTTATAGTATTAATAACATAAGTATTGTTTTTTATTCAAGTGGATTCTTTTTCTCAAGTTAGGGTGGTTATTGGAAGCTACTTGTGCTTCTGAGATATTGGACAATGAGGATAAAACTAAGATAACCACAAGGAAATGGGTCAATAATGTATAAAACCATCATGAAATTATAAATTCATACTACTTATTTTCTTAACATTGTCACCATTTTATCAACTATATTTATGGTAATTTTGATATCTTTTTTATTTAATTATAATTATTATTTCACATATCTTTTGGGAAGTCATATTTTTCATTCAATCTTCTGCAACAAGTCAAAAAAGAGAGACCATTTTTATTTTAGATGAGGAATTTCATGCATAATGGGGTTTTATATTCCAACTAAATGGAAAATTTATTTCTTTTACAAAATGGTGAAAATGGTTGAAAAAGAAATCCAAAAATACTCATTCATTGACACCTCAATCTGATGCATGGTGTGATCAGTATGAATCAAACTATATGTTTTTAGTTTATAATTTATATCTTAGTTCAAAACAAACATCACACAATCAAAACCAATAAAACACATTAATATTGTTGTGATGATTTAGGGAAAAATTTCATAAATCATTTTAAATGTGTAGGAATTAGCTACACCTCAATCATATTCATGGTGTTCCTGATTAAAGTGTCTATTATGAGTTTAAAATTGATATTTTAGTTCCAAATGTTTAACTAAATAAAAATAGAGAAAACAGATATGTATTTTATTTTTAATTTAATAAAATTATTCAAAATACATTTTTTATTTATAAGAATTCATACAACATCATACCAGAATATTATGTGATAGGTATGAGTCAAAGTGTTTGTTTCCAGCTGAAGATGACATTTTAAAAAACACAAGTAACATAATCGATACCGAGAAAACACATTATAATTATTTTTATACATTATTAATATTATCCATAAGTAATATATTATTTTTAGGATTCATATAAATTTCAATCTAACACCTGATGTAACTGGTATAACTCAAAGTGTGTTATTTTATTTAAAATTGACATTAATTTTACTGAAACAGAAAACATCCATATTCAAAACCAATAAAACACAATTGGATTATTGTGGTACTTTATGAAAATTATCCATAATATTTTTTATGGGTAGGAATTATTATAACGTCAATATAATACATGATGTGATCGACATGACTCAAAGTTTCTGTTATGAGTTTAAAATTGAAATTTTAGTTCAAAAAGTATCAATAATATAAATCCTAGAAAATGTACTCTGATTGTTTTCATAGTTTTGGAAGAAAAATTATAAGTCATTTGTGACATGTAGGAATCAATCTGACATTAAACTGACATATGATTTCATTGATATGGATCAGATTTTGCAATTCCAATTTAGAATGAAATTTCAGTAAAAAAACAAGTAACGTGATCGAAATTGAGAAAACACAATAAAATTATTTTGTTACATTAAGAAAATGATCCATAAGTCAATTGGGATATTTATGAATTAGCTGCACCATAATTTTTTACAATGTGTGACTAGTCTAACTCTAAGTGTGTCTTTTTATTTAAAATAGACATTAATTTTAGAAAGAAAGACAATTGAAATACTAAAAATAGATAAAATTCATTTCGAATGTTTTTGATACTTTAGGAAAATGATGCATAAGGATTTTTTAATTTATAGGAATTATCCACACATGAAACTAATACATGATGTTTTCTTCATGACTTAATGTGGATGATATCAATTTGAAATTCGATTTTAGTACAAATAATTTCACACTGAACAATAAGAAAACAAATTCATATAGTACTAATAATTTATGAAAATTATTCATAAGTCATTTTTATGTGTATTAATTATTCTCATGTCAAACTAACACAATATGTGACCTTTATGACTCAAAGTGAATGCTTCTAGTTTAAAATTACATTTTATAAAAAAAACAACTGACATACTCAAAACTGAGAAAATGTATTACTATTTTTTGATACCTTAGGACAATGATCCAAAATAAATTTGGGACATGTAGGAATCAGATTAACCTCAATATGATGCATGTTATGGTCATAATAACTCCAAATGAATATTTTTATTTAAAATTGACATTAATGTAAGTAAAAAGAATAATTGAAATAAACAAAACTGAGAAAACACATTCAATTTTTTTTATGATTTTGAAAAACGATTCATAATTCATTCATCCTGTGTAGGAATCATCTTTACCTCAATATGATTCATGATGTGCTTTGTGTGACTCAAATTGACTTTTATCAGTTTAAAATTGACAACTTAGTTCAAAAGTTATTACTCAATGGAATCCATGAAAGTGAACTTAGATAGTCATTATAATTTAGAGCAACTATTCACAATCCATTTTTATATTTTATGAATCAATATCATGTAAAAATAAAACACGATTTGAAAGGTATGACTCAAAGTGTGTGTTTCTAGTTTAAAATGTTATTTTAGTCATAAAACACAAGTGACTTACTGAAAACCGAAAAAACACATTAATATTGTTTTGATACTATATTAAAATGATCTATAAGTCATTTGAGATATTTAGGAATTATCCACACTTCAATCTGGCACATAGTGTGATCTTTATGACTCCAAGTGCATTTTCAATATATAAGTGTCATTTTAGTTTAAAATGCACATCACATTGCCAAAATCTAGAAAATGAGACAAGATTGTTTTCATATAATTTTTTCTTCTATTTATTTCACTAATTTCCTTATCATTTTTATCTTAGATTTATTTAATTAATTTTTATGGAGACAATACTTGATGATGAATAGGAATTGGTGTGATGTCTATGAATCAAATACAACACAATTTGATAAATATTTTTCTTGGTGTGACTCAAAGTTTAGTTTAAAATTAACCCATCGAGTTTAATTTATTTCATTATATTATTACTAACATAAGATCTTTTTTCTTATATAAGTATATGCTTTTTCTCGAGCAAGGGTGATTTTTTCATTTATATAGGTGCATTATTTTTCATTATAATTTTGTTTTTTACTTTGATTGATTTGTAAATTTTATTTCAATTAAATTATGTAGTTGTACCTAATTATAAAAATTTATTGTGTTGTTTCTAGGGCTGCATTTTCCTATTTTAACAAATTGTAGTATGATCTATTTCTAGTGCTACAATTTCATGTTATTTCAAACAGTAGTATGCCCCTTTATCTGCACTAAAAATGGGATGATAAAGAAATCCTTTATTAGTGCTTTTAGAAGCACTGATAAATGGTGGCATTTATCAGAGCATCTAAAAGAAATGATAATGGGGTATTTTACTAGGTATATGTTTAGAAATGATAAATGGCCCCTTTACCAACGTTTTTATAGCACTCAAAAAAGTCTTGGGTTTTTAATCATGTTATTTTATCAATATTTTAGGGAAGATAAAATCAAATTCTAGTGTTATTGAAGGCCTATTTTATAGTAGTGAACAAGTCATTTCAATGAAATCCTCATTGAAAAATACTGGAGAAAAGATTTTATGTTCCCAATCAGACACCTAATGATAAAAATACATTTCACCAGACTATGCTCAAATAGGGTTCTATGGGACCGACCCATAAAACTATACTAAAAACATGATATTGGACTTCAAACATACACCTCAATATCAAGGTCACAATTCCTTCGATGATTTATCATTCAAACACTGTATTGAAAATATACATTGGAAAGTAGATTCCGTAATAATAACAATAATAATAAATTATAATAATAACATAATTATCGGTTGCTTCTTGGAAATTCACCATGAGCCCAAATTAAATATCCAACATTTGTCTTTAAATGGAAGTACTTTTGTTTTGGTCATATTCCCACTACCAGATCACCAATCCGAGTTCTTACGAAGGTGCTATGACTGAATTAAAATTTTAGCAAAATTAATAATAATAATAATAGTATATTATTATTATTTTTAAAAATCATGATGAAACACTCAAACATCCACCTCAACCATTATGCATGTTCACCAATTCAATCATTTTTTTTTTAATTTTTCATTTCATTTCATTTATTATTATCATTATTATTTTATAACATAATAATAATAATAATAAAACACAAATCCATACCCTCAACACATGGTGGCCTCCCCTTCCAAGCATCCAATATCCTCTTTAGGCACCTCCTCCCCATCTATTCAAAAAATTTATTTATTTATTTTCACATTTATTTCTACTGATAATTATAATATTCATCAGACTTATTATTATTATTATTGAAAATAATAATAACACCCACCGCATTGACCATGAACAACCACCTTGTCAAAGATCCTAGTTCAGCCACTACCATGTTCACACTGAGCAACCTCAACCATGAAACTCCATGATCAGACTCCACTCAGAACTAATCATGTCCCGACACACATCATCGATACATATCAACAGGGAAAACATGGATCCTTGAACTAAACCCAAACCACCTCCGATAAACCTCCATCTTAATCACACCTCGATTGCATACCCACACCCATGGTACCGATCCAATCTATTCAAAAATACCATCTCAGTCATTTTTCACCCAAATTTAATGATTCTAGGTATTCAATAATGCTCGAACCCACCGCAAAAATATCAAACCACGAACTCATTGGAAAACTGTGTAGAATGTTAAGAATAGTAGAATAAAGGAATAATAACCAAGTTGAAAACATTGATGCACAATAATCCTTTCCCAACAATCATATATTGGGACTATCAATGGTGAAAAGTGCACAATCAAGAATAAAGTGAATTAAATAAATTTAATTCATCTATAGGGATCATGTGAAGAACCTAAAATTGATAAATCAAAAGTAGATCATAATTCATGATTCAATGATTTAATCAAAATGGGTGGAACCCAAATTTGATGATTCCTACCTATATTATGGATAAGTCATTGGTGAAGAATTCATCTACCAGTGATGAAGGTGATTTGATACATTTTTCACATATCAATTCACCTCGTTCCAATACATGAGCATCATCCTACCTCAATCACCCAACAACAAATGGGTGGAAGATTCTATAAACAGTCAATGGTTTATGGGGATAAACATAGATATTTTATATAGAATATTATCTAAGTTGGAAAATTATTTATGTCATTAAATTCAAAATAAATAAATTATTTGTTTATTTTAATTAGACAAAGCCACCAACAACTGCATTTTTCAGATGTCTCGTATAGACCAACATTAATACCTGACTAGTGTAAACTCCATGTTCTCAACTCAATGGTTCTATTAGATTTCTCATACGAGTACCCATTTTTTGATTTATTTGGCTTAGATTAAATAAATTAAAAAATAAATTCAATCAATGAACTTTCCAACTGCTGCCTCATCCGAACAACCCTAACTGATTAACTTTAGGTCACACCTAGGGTAAACCCCATGCTCTAGAAACAATTTTGGTTTCTGAATTCCAATCCAATTATTAGTTTTAGAGTTATTCCACGTTTTTAGGAAAACTATGTGTACATAATAAAAAATATATTTAATATTTTTATAAAATTAATTTCTAGATCAGTGGGCCTTAGAATCACAAGTCATATCCATGCCTGACTCGGAAAATAATTCTATGAATATTCTAAAGTATTAAATGAATAAACCTGAGTATCTAAATTATTCCCTTATTCAAATTCCTTCATCCCTAAAAAGAACAATCTAAAGGAAAAGGTGGGGATAATGGGCTCTCAACAAGGTATCCCACTACCATGAGCTCTATCAATGGTGTTATTTATTTCAAACACACACTTATGGAAGGACAACACTTTCCCAAGAAGGGTCTTTCTTGGATGATGCCCAATTACACTAGCTCCATGAAAAAGAAAAGGCCAAACTCACATTCTAGCTTACCCTGGATGATAACATACAATGAGTCATACTCATACTTCTTACCTACAGAATGTAGAGCACATAGATCACCCATTCTAACTGTAAAGATCTAAACTACTATTTCTCTTTTCTAAAAAATAAAAGATAGAAAACGTTACTATGAAAAATCGTTTCCACGGCCATGCCATGGGTGGCCATCAAGCCCATGTAGACTCAACCTCTATTGGGTCCATTGCCTCTCTAATGTTGTGTAACATGTATCCCAATAAGTGAAACATCAAATCTAAAACTATCTCCATTGGAGATTCTATAAGACAAGAATTCTGTATCATTTCTATCGCCAATATATTGTGTCCAGAATGTTCCAATTCTAACACCGAGGAAACGATGGTACCATCAAAAATGACTACCATGAACCAATCCAAGAATGTTTAAGGATCCGAATCATATTTCTTACAAACTATACTGGGGAATTCAACATATTAAAAGTTATCACCATAAACTCGATGTAACCACATGAGCTCTAGGAAACTATGCTCGTTACATCCACATATCAGTCTTGGAGCCGGTGAAAACTCATCCGTAAGTAAAACTCTAAGTTCCACATCGCCTTCATCAACTGGGTGAAGAGTTCATCGATTCTCTTGGGTTGATACTCCTTCTAGATAATCCTCTAGATTGGGTGATTCCATTATAGACCTGAACGAATGCTCTCATCTTCCACTTAGGTGAAAAACAAAGGATTCCAAGGAAAACACACTACATCTTCTAAAATTATCATGTAGATATCGGGTCATATTGGGTGAATGACTATGAAAAAACAAACTCTAGATTGGGTGGTAAACCTAGAACATCCTCGAGATTTATTCTCTCATAATAAACCATCATTATAGGAAATTAAATTCTCATGGAATCCACTACTCTAAGGGTAATACTATACTACTAATAAGGAACCATCTATAACCTCATTCAAATGAAATAAAGCTTCCCTATCTAGGAACCATACCATATCAAAAGAGTATTGAATCCATCCCAAAAAATTGGAAGCACTGCTACACTCACTATATGAAAACATATTCACACGGATGGTAGAAAACCATCCCATACTAAGGAAAACATCATAGGGCCCCACTGCAAATATGGAATGATTTCATGTGACACTCTCTCTCCCTCCTTACAAAGTCAAGTCACATCATCGATGGAAATAGGTGATCAACAATCCTCTCTATTGGGACCTCCAACACATTGGTAAAGAAAAATGGCCCCCCACTAAAATCAATAGGTCTTGAATAGAAGTTACATCATAGGAAATGTGTTTTATGACTCTTTGTTATAACTGTAGTTGGAGAAGTAGAGGCACGTGTCATTCTCCAAACCACACATGAAGCCACTGATCCATAAGCTCCTATTCCCCAAAACAGTACATTCTTTTGAATTCCATCTAACCACAACCAGGGATCACTCTAACACCTTAGTGCATCTGAAAGACTACAAACACCCAAGTCAAAGGAACTCATCCACCACCCCCATGATATTATCTACTTAGGGAGAGTGATGACTCACCCTTGTAGTTTTCAATTTTTTCACATGAATGCATCTTGGTGGGGGAAGTATTCATATTCTTTGCATCTATGAACCCACATTGAACATCACAACACATGGCTCTACTAATTCCCCATGACACCCAAGAAATGTCTCACCACTAACACCACCATCAGGAGGGGTCCTATCCAAGAAGTATATTCACATCACATGATCGATGAAATCCTATTCCACCAAATAAGGGGGTCAGACTCACCATGAAGCCTATGAAATATCGATCATTGAATCCAGTGATGTGAAATAAGAAAATATTCATCATCTTTTGGTATCATCAATGCGAAAAACTGATCCATAGAGAAGACTGGTCACCAATGCAACCATATGATTTTTCAGAATCCACTTGAGATGGAAAATTTGGACTACATTATTGAGTAAAAACTCTACTACCATAGTGTCTACCTCATCACAGAACCACAATAGTCTCAATCACTTGAACACAAATAATGTGCTAAGCCCATGCATAAAATTGTCATTCTCTATTAGAATAATTGATTGTTCAACACAAGGATGATCATATGTAGGATCCACAATAGGATCTATATGCTTCTAAATAGGTGGTAGAAATGATCATTTCCCTCCTAGAGATAACACCCCTTAAAAAAGTCTCTAATGTGGGGCCTCGTAAGTCAAATAGTATTCATCATGACATTGTCTTGAAATCCATGGCCACTGTGATCACAAAGTCATCTTGAATGTTATCAAGATGTATCGTGATCGAAGAACATATCTTGGTATCTATCACAAAATGGATAGTAAAATGAAAAAATATTATATGATGCATGTACCTAAGATCACTCTAATCGATGCCTTGGTATTCCAAGTCTACTTGGATGTAGTCAGAGTCCTGATGTATGGATATGTTGGGAACCACACCAACACTACGTTCCATGGTGTGAATGCTAGGTTTGAGACACATTGAAACAGTTTTCCTAAGTCCCAACCAAATCCTCATCATGGGAATATCTCCAAAAAATGACCCAAGAATGTTCCTAAACCACTAACCTTGGGTGTTTCAAAACACATCATCCTGAGTATTCCCTTTGATACCCACATGTCATGACCCAACACATTGGGCCCCCCCCTAGATAGCATAAATTCAAGCTACAACTACTTCAATCCTTCATCTATTGGCTAGGGGATAGTGTAAAACATTAAAAGTAATAAATAAAATGGGAGGAATTTGTCTTATGTACATATAAACGGACCCCATTCCATCTCTATTGATAAGAGAAGAGGAATAAAAATAAAATGATATAAAATCTATAATAAAAAATCATGAATATTATAACATATAGGGAATAAAAAAGTATAAAAAAGTGTAATTTGAATCATAAAGGGGAAAAATAAATTCCAAAGAAGAAAGGATGTCCCAACATGACAAAAACTAGAAAAAAGATAAGAGATCCCATATCCAGATCTCCAAGCCCCAGCCACTATACACATTCAAATGAACCCAAGTTTCATTATGATCCTTTAAAATCATTGCTACCCTATTCTTAATCAATATAAGAAATAAAATGGGAAGGAAAATCATGTTCAGGGGTGAGTATATACATATCTAATAGGATGCCCAAATAACAGAAGAGGTAATGATATAAGACATGATAGAAGTAGTAATCTTACCATAATGAAGGTATGTGAAACAAATTTGAGACCATAACCATAAAAAACTCATATTTTCACAAACAGAATACCAAATGATAGTGAAAGGTTATTTTCAACTTCACAGCACAAATAAGAAAAAATAATCTTCCATGTATCTCTAAAAAGGGACCATCTTAATGACCAGCATCTCATGTGTCTATCCAAAGAAGTAATCATGTCAAGTACCAACACCTTGACACTTTTTTACACAATTGAGGGGACACAATCTTCATGTTATGTATGATACATCCCTTGGTGTGATAGGGGAGTATGTTCTTCAAGGATATAGTACACTCAAGGTTCAAGAGAGGAGTTCCATCTTTTCATATACAACAAGTATATAGGACCCGTGCCCTGGTGCGATTGGAGGGTACCATTACATATATAGAGGACATGTATTATATCCTGTCATGGGGGTTAAACTATGTAAATAGATGACCCTTTCCTTATTTATCAAGTGGGTACCACTAAATATAAGGATATATGACCCAAACCATAGTGTGTAAGGGGGGACCACTCTATAGGTATAGGATGCATTCCCTAGTCTGTCAAGTTGGTACCATTCAGAAGATGGATAGAGGAATAATTCCCTAGTTTGTAAGGGGGTACCACATTGTAGGTAGAATACCCATGACCTAATATATCAGGGGGTACAACTCAGTATATGAATATAGGACACACACCCTTGTGTGTTTGGAGGGTACCACTCTATTGGTAGAGGACCCACACCTTCATTCATCAGGGGGTACCACTCACTGTTTATCATGCCTGATCACATCAATTGTTGAGCATATCCTAAATAATAATCATACTAATAACATCTCACATCATATCCCAAAATATACTATGAAGGGAAAAAACACATTCTATAAGTAAAAATACTCAGGTTAGCCAGCTCGCGGAACAAAATCTAAGTAAATATGAAGAATATATGAGAAATATAAGTTTTTGAAGATGTATACACCGTATAAGCGGTCTCCACGGTGTGTGGACCCACACCTCTACCTAAATTTTTTCAAACTAAAACAAAAAAACTATGGCCATGAAGTACTACACGACATGTAAGGGTGCTACAAGATGTGTCTCGGTCAGTAGAATGGTGAATGCATGAGGATCATCATCAGTCTGATGGGATAAAACTACAAACCACCTATATTTTATTGCAAATTAAAATTAATGCAAATAATAATCACACCGTTTTGAACCTAAAAAAATCAGGATAGGCTATTCACCTTCCCAAATCAAATGGTCAGTGAAAAAAACGCATTTCACTACAACATGATCGAACGATGTTTTGTGGGTATGAGCCACAAACCATAAGTAAATACATAATATTCTTTTTGAAACATCCACCCAAATATTGGGGTCACAATACCATGGACAGTTGGTCATTATATCATCATATGGAAAAAAATACATCATATACTAGATTCTATAATAATATTATTTATATTTTTACTATTACTTTTATTGGGCCCCTCCTAGAATAGTTCCATTAGCCTGAATTAAATGTCTTACATTGGTCGTGAAATGTCTGACTCAATGTTAGGTTCACGTTGTCTATGATGAATCTTCAATCTAAGGTCATGCGAATAAGTTATGAACAAATTAATATTTGACCAATATAAAATATTATTATTGTATTATTATTTAAGAAAACATATTTCAACACAGAAACATCTTCTTCAACCTTACTGTGTGGGCCCCACTTCAAGGATGTATTTGCTCATTTTTTATTCTATAGCATTTGATATTATCATTATTATTATCTAAAATAATAACTATAACAAAACAATAAGGTATACCCTCCATGTGTGGTGGCCTCCTCCGCCATGGAGACATGCTCCTCTTCAAGACTCCTCCTCCTCATCTATTAATCATTTTTATTTATTTAATTTAAAATTTTAATTACCATTGAAAAAAATATTTATCATCCTTATTATTATTCATAAAAATAATAATAAAACCCACCACATTGACCATTTCTGACCAACTCATCAGAAATCAAATTCTCGAAACCCTCATGTCAACACTGAGAAGTCTCTTCAATGAGACTCCATGAATAGCCTCCACTAAGAACCAATCCTCTCACAACTTACATCATTTTCACACATTCACTAGGAAAATTAAGATCCCTTATCCAAACCTAAAACACCTCCATTCAATTGCCTTCCTCATTGCACCTTAAACAGAAACCCACAATCGATATAGTAATATGATTTGTTTACAACACCCCATATGACTCATTGTTCCAAAAAAACATCATGATTATATGGGTTCAATCGTGTTTGAATCCTCCCCAGTAATGTAGAACTATGACCTCATTATCCAATGATAAAGAACTCAAAAAATTATTTGGGTTCTACATAAGAAAAAATGTGTAAACATCAATGAATAAGTAATCATGGACAAATATCATGGGTCGTGAATATTCATGGCGAAAACAAGACACAAAAAACAATAAATCAAATTAATTAAGTTTTATTCGTCTATAGGGAACATGAAAAAACATAAAATCACCTAATCAAAAGAAAATTATTATCAATACTTCAAATATTTAATCAAAAGTTGTTGAAATACCAATTTTTGATTCATACCTCTATTATGGATCAATTTTTGGTAAGGAATGCGTCACTTAGGGATGATGGTGATCTATTGTAACCACTTTCTATCGATTTACCTTTATATTATCACTAATCATCTTTTAGTCTTAATCCTCCAGTGAATAATGGGTGGATGGTCATCTCAAAGATCCAAGGTTTCTGTTGATAACCCTAGTGATTATCCATACCATCATATTTATAGAGCAAAATTGTTTAGATCATCAAACTCAAAATAAATAAATTATTTATTAATTTTAATTAGATTCACCCACTAACATGTGACTTTACCAAAAATCACACACCAACCAACATTATTTTCTTCCTAGGGTAGAATCTTTTTTCCAAAATCTATATTGGTCTCATATTTCTCATTAAATTTCTCATTTTGAAGTTATTATTTTTTGGGTTATTATCTAAATTAAACTAACTAATTAATTTATTCAATGCATCGTCCAATGGCTACCTCATTTAAACATCCAGTTTAGACTAAATTTTTGTCCTTCCTATGGTGGACCCCATGAAATGGACTCAAATATAGTCTTTTATTTATTCTCTGAAACCCCTTTTGAGAGTTATTCATCTTTTTTAGGAAAATGGCATGAGTTTAATATAAATTATATTTAATAATTTTATAAAATTAATATCATTGGGACTCATAATCATGTGCAATATTAGTGCATGGCCCCAGAAATATTCTTAGGAATATTCTGAATTCTTAAAAATAAAAATCATATTCTCTACAATTACATTATTTTAAAAAAACAAATATATTACATTTTTTCAGTTTTTTACATGAAAATTAATTTAATTAACTGATCAATCTATCATAAATTACAATAGAATTTATAAATTTAAAAATTCACCCAACCAAACATGATACTCCAAATTTAAGCAACAAGTTGAAATAAATGTTCTTCCCTATTACCATAACTTCTTATAAATGAAAAAATGCAATGAGATAAAAATTTTGAATGGGAAGGGATCTTCATAACCAATAAATCAAAAATATTGTAGTATGTTCTATGGTATATTACTATAATTAATAATATTATGGAAATCCAATTCCATAATGATATATTTCCAACCTCTCCTGATAGTAAGCAACATTTCTATGACAATGGAATGTTCTTCCACCACCTATGGCTCCCAATTGGCTTGAAAATTATCATGGAAAGCCACAATGATCCATCCTAGGGAGTCAAAAACAATAACACCAAAACCAAAGATATATTTCAAAGTGTTTCGTATCAATATTGATTTTTAACACATCTTTTGGGGGATGATTCAACTTTAAAATATGCATATCAAAATTTGGGCTCTCAAGTTGGTCCTCAATGTGTTTCCATATTTTTATCTAGGAAGACACCTACTCTATCCAAAAGAAAGTTGGTTTCAACATCTGATTAGAAATGAGGTCGTTCCTTTTTAACCAGATCATACACTTCATGGTGAAACATGAATCCACCATCTTCATGGTAATATAATAATACCACATCAATAAGAGCATTGCCATATGTGTTTTCCCTATAGACTATCTGCATTAAGATCCCACTCATTCCATATTTTCCGGGTCCTTGGGTAGGATAAAAGTGAATGCAATGTGGAATCTTGAACAACCATGAACAACAGGAAAAAATTATCCTCTTCCATGTGATGATAGGAAGGAAAATACTTTGATTAGAGGATGTCAGTAAAAATTTCTAATAAAAATATTAAACTTTTGGTCGAACATCTAGATTCTATGCTTTTATCCAAAGCTCATTTTCCTTCGAGAATCTCATTCTATGTGTACTATAATGCCCTGATTTAAATGAGTATATTCCCATGATTACATTACTCCAACATAGTCTATCTTTACCCATATCCTCCATGAAAGGGAATCTGAGAGTATTTTTCCAATCTCTCATTGAACCATATTCGATGTTTATCAATGCACTAGTCAGTGCCTTTGTTATTAAAAATTGAATGAACTAAGGAATCTTCTCATCCAGTAGTATCCATAGATGTTGCCTTTGTATCATTGTCATCCACTAGCCAAGGATCACTCTAAACAATGATCATGGAACCATATCTAATTCTCAAATAAAGACCACCATAAAGGAGCATATGCGCCACTATATTCATCTCTAAAATAAGTTGGGACGAGGCCTAAATATGATCTAAAAAATTCCAAAATATGGAAATATTTGGCTTGTAGGATCCACACACACAAGGAATGTGGATTTTGTGGTATTCTCTATCCTTTCTTCTCCAATAAAGAGTCATTTAGGAATCTCATATCTCGAAACCCCATCCCCCCTGCATGTTTTAGGGTGGCAATTCATACCCCAGAATACCCAATGAATTTTATTTATTCCATTATGATTACCCCACTAGAATTTCAAAATGCCTGATTGGATTCGATCTAACATGAATCATGGGATCTCAAATAAGGGCATAAAATAGGATAGTATCACTAAATATATATCCATAATGGTATTTTTTTCCCTATACAAGAAAAATATCTAAAATACCATCCTTGTATTTTTTTGGGAAATATACCCAGAATACCAGAAAAAATTTACCTTGTAAAAATTGTAAAAATCATGGAAAATCGTAATTATTTATTATTATTGTCGAAAAAATACCATAATCTATATTTACTTTATAATTTATCATAATGGGGATTATAGAACTAAAATAAATTCCCAATTTTACAATGTTGATAGCTTTCCTAGATTCTGTCTCATACATACAGATCAGGTAAAAAATAAATTTGTATTCTTCAAAGGTGGAACTTGAACAGAGTAAACAATCATCTGGAGAGAAGATATGGGAGATGGGGGATTTCATCAACCCCCTTTTCCACAAGAATCATATTATCCTTTGTATAAATTGAATATTATTATTGAACACATTATCCACCAAAATAAAAAGTGGAAGGGGATAGAGGGTCCCCTTGCCGTAGGCCTCTATTAGAAGAAAAACTTTGGGAGCGAAACCCATTGACATTTATTCTGAATGACACTGATGAGACAAACTTCATGATTTCCTCAATCCATTTTCGAAAAAACCACATTTTACCCATGAAAAAGTACATGAAATAATATTAAACCCCATTAAATTCATTCTTCCTATATAGATTCCAGGACATAATACCTATCTTTGTAAAAAAGAATTTTTTCACAGAGTGAAACACATCACGAAAAATAATGGAATTATCAAAATTGATTCCTTTTGGTGGTGAAAGAGCATTGATTTTATAAAATAATGGATGGTATCTATGCACATAAGTTGTTATCAAATATATTTGAGAAAATTTTGTATCAAAATTTACACAATCGGATAATCTTAATGTCTGATACAGGAGAAGGTTTTTTGATCATTGAAATGAGAGTAATGAATTTTTCATTCAACTCATAGAATTTTTCCTTAACCACCTATACATCTTTTCTGAGGCTGGATATATCATTCTATATGATGTTCCATAATTTTTTTTATAATATAATACATGTAACCCATTTAACACTTTTACTTTTGTTTAATTACCTGTTTTAAGGGCCATCAAGATTTCTTCATCAAGGATGTCTAGTATAAGCTAATAATTCCTAGTGTATGTGAAAATTGTTCCAATGAATGATGAAATATCATAATAAACAGTAGACACCTTGGCCATAATGGGATTTTGGTGATCTTATGATCAGCTGATCTGAAAGATCCACAGATGAAGATGTTCATTGATCTGTCGATCCAATGATGAGGAAGTCTGGTGATCAAATGACATGACGATTGAGTTATCTAACAAGATAGATATTTGAAGTAATTGATAAAAAACAATGAAACATTATGTGTTAGTGTTGATAAAATAAGTTATCCATGGATATGGAGGAATGAACACATCTGGCGGAACCAATATAATGATAAACAGGAATTGTAATTTCCAAAACTCTAAGAAAACCTAGAAGAAGAAGAGACCGAAACTCCTACGGGAAACTGTTACATTTAAATACACAAAACAATGAAATTGATATAATTATCAATTTATACAAATGTTTATGAATGGTCAAAAACATTAATATTAAAAAACAATAATTTTAATAATAATAGATATTTTTTATCTGTATTAATACTACTTTTTATAGTTATCAATATTATGCTTAATTATGAATCATATTAAAAATATTTTATATTATTAACAATATTATTCAATATGAATTTTAGTAATTATATTAATAACATAATTATATATTATTAATTAATAATAAAGAATAACATTTATAATTATTAAATATTTTTCTAATTAATAAATTAAAAATAAATCTACCAACAAAAATGTAAAAATAATTTCTAAATTCTGTAATTACTCTAATAAATTAAAAAGTAGAAAGATATTATAATTTATATAAATTATGACCTATTAATTTAGAAATTTTATTGTTAATAAATTATTTTTTATTATTTATATTAAATATATTATTTATTTATTACTTATAACATACTAAAATAATTTCATATATTAAATAATTATTAGTAGTCTAATTATATTAATAACAATATAATATATTATTAATTAATAATAAATAATAAAATTTATAATTCATTTATATATTATGATTTAATAAATTAAAAATAATTATATCAATAAATATGTCTTAAAAACGATACATAATTTAATTACTCAAATAAACAAATAAGTTTCAATATGTTATATTTTATATATGATATGAAATTTTATTTTCATAGTTATATTATAAAGAAAATATTAATAATTATATTTATTAAATTTATTAATTATATATTATTCATTACTTATTATAATTTATTAAACTATCAACGATTTATTAATAATATAAATATATTAATAATATAATCATATGTTATTAATTAATAAAAAATAATAAAATTCATAATTAAAAAATATATTATTCGAAATTAAATTGAATATTAGTAAATCAAGAAAAATTGGCTAAAAAATCAATATTTATTACTCAAATTAATGAATATGTAGCAGTGTATTATATTTTCATTATAGAATGCACCCCTTGGATTGGGATACACAAATCACGAGGGATCCACTATTATACTAATTGTGAAATACTTTTCTTATTTCATAAATATGAATTAGAAAAATGTGTTGTACCCTCCCCATGGATCCTAGTTCTCCTCCTCCTCCTCCTCCATAGAGTGTTCAGTAAAGGCAGTTGGTGTAGACAAAGAAGGGGTAGTGCAGGCCATAATAGGTGCAGGTAGGGCATTCAATTTGGCTAACATTTCCCCCATCAACTGGCTCCTCCATGGCTTCCCAACATAGAATTCATCATTATGAAAACCACTCTGTCAAGTGGAGTAATTAAATTAGTGGAATTTGTGTAGATGATGGACTAAGAAATGAACCTGACTTGGTATATGCAATATCAAAGGGGGACTCAACAACTTTATTCCTATAAAACCAATGTGAAAATGGCGGTGAGGTAGAGATGAATTCTATGTGAGTGTTTGTGAGTAATATATAGAAACTGATTTGCATTGGGTGATGGCAGTGATTTCATAGTTGGTATTTGTTTTTTATGAAATTTCTAGAAAAATAATTAAAAAATCCTTGGATAAAAATATGTTTCTTTCTACGTATGAAATGCGATGGGGATCCGACCTCCTTTCAGTAAAAAAATTATTATATATGTTTCTATATTTACCAATATATATGTTTGTATATTATTATATATAAAATTGGTTTGTTTTATTTTGTTTATAATTTTTTTAATAAAATTTGAATGTCAAAATGTTATATTCTTAAGCAATATATTTACATTCCTTTTATTTTAAATTATTTGTAATTTTTTAGAAATTCTTTTAAATTTCTATAAAATTTTAGATGCTTCAGCTGTGTTTTAAATTTTATTTATATTTTTTTATGGATTCTATTTTATATTATTTTAAAGCATCATACATTAAATTTAAATAGAGATCATATGTTTCATTTTTTTGACTTTAAAAGAATATAAAATATACACTATGACCTAAAATATAAATAAAAATGAAACAATGGAAAAAATTATAAAAATGGTTGATATTAAAAATAATTTAATCATTTTAATAAACATAAATCTTTTAAATTTACAAGAAAAATCAATTTATATGGTGAGGTTCTATCCCACATGGACTCTCCATCATCACAATGGGTATCCATATAGGCTGTGTAGGATCTGGAGCCCATGATGTAGAAAAATAAGGATATCATATAAAGAAATATGGATCGTGTACCCCCTGACACACTTCTACAATCTGTTAATGCTAGACTACTAAAGGTCCAGCATATGCCTCTGAAACATGTGAGGGATCATTTATAGAAAAACATAGTTCATTTCATCATTGTTGTGGATCCTCACCATTAGTAACTACTAAAGGAGAATCCTGAGAAGAAACCTCCACTCTCCGGGGTGGATGATCAAATATGATCTCATGAATCACATGATAAGTTAGAATCAGCACTTGCACTGCAGCATGGAACACATCCAAGTCAACGACACCCTTATACATTGTATAACCCATGCCAGTAAACTAGTCTGATCAAGTATGTTGTAAAGAGATTCAAAAATAATTACAAAATATCACAGTAAAAAAATTAATGAAAATATAATTACTTACCATATCATGAATCTCTAATTGTGTTGAGAGAGATACAATATAGACTTCATTATATAGCATGGATCATATTATACATACTGTGAAATATGGAATCACATCATGGGTACACCCTAGATATGAAGTGATGCTTGTCTTCACTAGATGTTGAGAAACTTAGCATGTCTTCAGGGCTAGTCCTCATCATGCCTCCCTGCTATCTTTGAGTCATTAAGATTTGATGTCTATCTTAGAGAAAATGGAATGTGATGAACACATTCAAATAAGAAGATGAAATGGTTTGGGTGTTACCACTAAATAATATGCAAGTGATAGAGTGGCACTACAATCATATCATCATGCAGTCCAGAAATGCAATATGCTAGAAACTAGTCTAATAAATCCTAGTATGTCTTTCATGAAATCCAAAATAACATATTATATTTTGAAAAATAATTTCCTTAATAAATTAAAAATTATTCTATTATTAAATTTGTTATCAAATGATAGATTGTACATACATATTCATCAGGTTGGATATTGTCCAACAGGAGACGGTATGTACCCAAATGGTGTGCTAGAATGATGAATAACTTGTGTTTCTGACTCCACCTATAAAATACATCATAAAAAGTGATAAATAAAATTAAATTAAATTCAATAAATCCTACTAGAAGCAAAAAACCAATAGATATGAATGATCATACCATGATCCACACAGAACATCATGAAGAACCTCTATAGGGAATGACTATCCAGTAATTGTATGGTTGAGGGAGGGGATTCGCTCTCATTCCCACATATTAAGAAGGATGATGCATCCACTAGGATATATTTGGTCTTTATGGCTTATTATGAATATGATCTGTTTTTGTAATCCAAGTAAGAAGATCCCTAGTTCTACATCCACGCCTAATCAAAGTCCTCCAGTATTCCTAGATACACCGTTCCCAAATGTTTACTAGAGTGATCAGTTCATAGGGTCCCTCCAATTATCCATGATATATATGTGCATACATGACACATGATATTGGTCATCAGTTCAATTAGGTAAATTTTCAAACTACACCACCATCCATCCCATAGATATTGACCTACCATCTATAGTAGTAGGGTCTTCCAAAATGCTGATGCCTAACAATAAATCAACAAGATGAGGCTACTATGAAAGTGTGTCTCTAATAATAGCTTCCCTTGGATACAAATAATGAGAAGGACTATCACATCCTTGAGGGTGATAGTCAAATCTCCCTCAGGTAGGTGGAATTTGTGTGTATCTGGTCCCCACTTCTTCGGGAGGTTAGCAATAAAGTGATGGTCAACAAATGTTTAATTTGATACAGAAATGTCGTAGAAGCTAACACAATGTAGGTATGGTATAATGTTGTGTGGATGAATCGTGTGATGAAAATATTGTGTTCACCACACCCAAAATCATTCAAACATCAAGACCCTCTATCATGACCTGGTAAACACACATATCATGCGTAGTGAGTAGTCTAATATCCTCCATCTGTATGTAGAAATATTGAATAAGTCATAAATGTAAAATATAAATATATTATAATTGTATTTCTTGTTTATTGTAAGGAATTAATGTATTATATAATATCTTTTTGTTTATCCATTTCACTTCATATGATCATAATTTTCATTTTAACATTTATTAATATACTAATTTGATGTCTTATATTCTTATATATTTTAGTATTTTATAAAGAAAATATGAATCATCTAAAGCATATCTTATATTATTCATTAGTTCATTATTCTTCAGTCAATACTTAATCAATAAATATTCAAAAATTATTCATATGATTTCCAACATGATGGCTAGTTTCATGATTATTATCTCACATTGTTACTTTGTGTTTTAGCCATGGACATGTTGATTATGTGTTAATGTTACCACAAATGTACATGTCATGTTACTTTTAATGTGAATATGAAATGATTATTGATATATTATAGTAAAAATATTTGGGTATGTTAGAAAATTCTTCAAAATAAAGGATCTTATATTGAAACCATATAATTAACAATACGAGAAGATCATATTAGAGACAATACATCATTGTGGAGGAGAGTTTGACCACGATCCAACCATGTTAGAGATTCATTTATGATTATGACCGTCTTGATGAAATATAGTGTATCTAAAACATTTACACTATTCTTGAGGCTATTAAATCTCATTCTACATTCATATGGACTTTATTCTCCCTTGTTTATACAACTATAGGATGTCAAGTATCACTATCTTCTGGTCTTTGTGCATTTGGAAATATCAAATCTCCCTATTCTTGTCACACTGTATGAGGTGTTTTTGTGGCATGATTTCTAAACTATATATCTATAGTGCCTCTTAATTTGAAATCACTTTAGCAAGTTTTTATTTCATCTTTAAATGTAAAATCCCTTAAAAAATATAATTTTTTTCAATCTCACTAAATATATCGGGTACAACTCCTGGAAACTCAGTTGTAGGTGTGAGAACATTATAGTCGAATTCAGGCACATGTGGTGTAGCTTCTTTCCAAGATGCAAAGAGTAATGGATGATTTATTATGGTTCAACGATATTGTATAACTAATATATTTCTAGAAACATCCTACCAAACTTCCACTTCACCCTCCTCATTGGCATTTTTGTCACTATCTCTTCCATTATTACAAAAATATCTTTTAGAATTAATATTTATATGTATGTTTGGGAGATAATATAGGTTTTCCTCTACCACACCATATGGAATAGACTAAATTCTCCTGGGTTGTAACTTCAACCAATCCTATAATTCTACATATTCATACAATTAATTATTGTTGTTGTATAGTAGAAACATCATCATATCACTCAATCATGGAACCATCTGACCACTCGAAAAATAAATTTATTGCGTGGGCCCATTGTGCATCAGTAGACAAGGGAAAAGATACATGTCATAGTGTAGTGGGGAATTTAAAATGTCTATAGCTCATAGGCATGATATTTATATTGGGTATTAGATTTAAGGAACCATGTATTCTGTCTTGAATTTTAAATACAGTTACACAATTAGTTGTACTATCAAATTTTGACATTTTTGTACTATAAAAAGCACCTAGATCAGTTTGAATAACCACCTCATAGAAGTACACACAAGAAAACATGACTCCCTATATAAATTTTTCTTTGATCAGGATTATGATAGTGCAACTAATATTGAAAATGATGGTTGACTATATAATATTTATTATACTGAACTTTTCGAATAACTTTTTATACCCAAAAATATGATATTATTGTTTCATTATATAAATTTTTATTAGAATATAAGTCACAAAATATTTTGGTAATCGAGGTAAAATTGAAGAGAAGAATCTAAATCAGTTTATTTATCACTGATAAAATCATATTTTTGATCACATAAAGTGAAATGGAGAAGAAAAAACACATTAAAAAACACATGAATTCTTTACATCATACAAAAAAATATGTTGAAATTTTTCAATAGACCATGGTTTGGATGAGATGATTCTAACATCATAAGTGAGGTAAAATCCCACATATTTTTATGTGGTATATTAATAACAACTTCCAATGGAATATATGCAACATTTGAATTCTCAAAATAATTCAGAAATCTAGTAACATATCATCAATTTTATGTTAGATGTCATTAAAAGGCCAGAAATTTTTGAAAATTAAAAATGGAAGTACATTGATTTGGAAGATATCATTAAGATACAACATGAAAATAAGATGGATTTTATCTCACTTCTAAAGTCACGATCATCTCATCCAAAGCATGTTATATTGAAAAATTTAATGGTATTTCATGTATGTTGTTATGAGTTCATGTGTTATTTAATTCATTTGTTCGTCTCCATTTCACTTTATATGATCATAATTTTCATTTTATTAATGACAAATAAACCGATTCATCTTCTCTTATACCTCAATTTTTAAAACATTCTATGAATACTATTGACCATGATAGTTCATTATATAAAATCTAGGACACTAATTTTTTTTGGAACATCTGATCATATCCTAAACTATGATACTAATAATTTTAAGTAAATTTTTAACTATCCTAATGAAATTTTAGTAGTCTATAAATGAAATATGTATCATCTAAAACATATTCCTCAGTATTGTCAATATAGTTTTGCAGCAAGGCTCGTTGTCATGTACTAGGTTACCCCAGATCAGGCCTAGAACACCTTGTTGGAGTTGTTACTCCTAGGTACATATGTACTATAGCCACATCAACATGTTTGTATCTAGACAGGGATTTTATTTCTTATATAACCACATAATCTTTATGATACCAAAATTTTAAAATGTTTTCTTAAATCGTAAAACATGACTCCAATCATTAGTTAACTATTAGTTAATCAGTACTTAATCATTAGTAATTAATTTCATAACCATTAGTTAAAAATTGGTTAATCATTCCATAATCACTCCTTAATCATTATTTAATCTTTAATTAATTATTCCTTAATAAAAAGTTAATCATATGATATTAATTATTTAATTATAATTTTCTAATCATTATATGTAATCATTTTTCAATCAAATTCCATTCATTAGTTAATATATACTTAATAATTAAAAATATAACTCTTATTTCTAAAATATATTTAACTAAATAACCTACATTATAAATATCATATTTATAAATATCTAAAAATATTTCAATTAAATAATAAATTAATGTTAAATTAAATAATAATAAATACCTTAAATGATGCTTTGCAAGAAACGAGGATGTCTTTTAGACCATAGGATCCACCGAGCATGAAGGAGACTTCTTCTAAATAGAGAGGTTGTCGAATGTAGAGAGATGAGTGAACATTTAAGGGAGGAGAAAAGGGTTATCATTTAAAGGGTTTTAAATGAAACGAAATTTGGGGGAGGGGGATTCACCTTTATGTTAGTTGAAACGCATGAACCCCCTTCCACCATTCTCTTTATATTTATGATAAATGTATCCACCCTCTGCCTGCCTTTTCCAAGTCATCTATTTGAGGCCATAGAGGGGGGGGGGGTCACCACCTTTCAATAAATCTGAATGTAGGATTCACCCCTTCTGCCTTTCTGAAACGCTAAAAAAAACAGACATACGAATATTTAAAAAAACTACAAACACATAAAAAAAATCTCCAGTTGGTGCACTTGATGAATGAAATGGATAGGGGAGATGATTATGAGTATGTTATATAGAGGTGATGATTATTCTATGCATGAATATTTTGGAAGAATTTTATAAAGTGGGTTTGTAGATGGTCTTGAGGGTGGTTGTGGGTAGACCATATAAGGCATGGGGTTGCTGAAATGTGTGGTCACCCAACCTCATATAAACTTATCTTTCCCACCATATTTATATTCTCCATCATTTTTTGTGGTCTATATTATTTAGAGATAGGTATTCCCTCAATAAATAAGTGAAGAGTTTGAATTGGATTATTTTGTGTGAAAAAAATTAATTCAGAAATTCCAATGAAATTTCAATGATATGTGTCTCATTTCCCATTGGTCATACCTAATGTAGGAAATTGGGTTTTGTCAATATTGTTTTGTTTGAAAAATGATGTTCACCATGTTGATAAACCATTTACTAGTTTTATGATATTTCCAACATATTATTTGCGATGAATTCTTGACACAGGGGGATAATTAAGGTTTTTCAACTATTTTTTTCTATCTCTAATGTCAAAAAAGGGAAGCTTCTATCCCCTCAAGTAATAATTATCTTTTTTTACCAAAACAAACTACCAAGAGAATTTTTTTATTGGAAAAATAATTGATGGATGTTCTTGGAAGTTTCCAATACCTAAATAATTTTAAAAAATGAGGACAGAAAACCCCTTTTTTTAATTCCCGAGATGAAACATACACAAGAAACCTCCATCACATATTAATACTAAAATTTGATGAAGTAAAAAATGATAAAAGATAATAGAAGAGGATTGTGGTTGAAAGAGAAACCAAAAATGAACCCAATGATATAATGTGGTTTCATACCAAGTTTAGTATCACTTCAAGACAAGGAAACCACCATATTCTACATTTATTAAAATGATCAAACAAAACATTTGACAATCATGTGATAATATGGAGACAGAAAAGTGTAAATAACACCCCTTATCTGATAGAAAATAAGGCAAATAAAGAATGAAAAAAACACATAGTAAAACACACATCTGATATACAATTATTTTCCATCAATTAATCCCAAAAAATTGAATATAATGTTCATATACTAAAAAATATGGGAAAAATTAATGTTGACAATGGAATATTTTAACATGGAAACCCCAAAATGGAAAACCTAGGAGACATATTATAGTAAATGTAATCCCAAAATAATCAAGATTACATGAAAGAGGTTCCCAAAGATGTGCATGATCGTAATAATAATACTATGATAATATAGTGGATAAATGGAAGAGATCATATGCTTTCTATAAGCAGCCGAAAATGAAGAATGTGACCTAATAAAGAGATCCAAAGTGATGTGACCAAAAGAAGCCAAAGTTTTAGCTCTGAATAAAAAAGTGTAGATGAAAAACACTAGGATCATATCATAGATAACCATAGATGAAATCCAATCGGACCTAAAGAATTTTCCCAGTGTAAAATTTTAAAATAACTACAAGAAACCTTAATTGCATAGTGCCATGGGGGTATAGAATTAGTGTGTAGTTCACAAGTTTTATCTTCCTCCAAATGACATAAAGCTTCAAACCCATTTCCCTTTTTGTGTCTTTCTTAATGAACCACATGAGGTCCCCAAGTGAGGAGGACCCCCAAAAATTCCTCCTCTAACTAATGTGGGGATAGTCAACAACCCTACAATCAGTCGGTATGTATAAAATTTACCTCTCGTTAAACACTTGGTCAACATGTATAACCCATTTTCATCTATGTGGATCATATTAAGTTTCCAAGGTCTCAATTCATGGATGTCACAAATCAAATGATATCAAACATCAATATTTTTTACTTCTCATGAAAAGTGGGATTATTTCTCAAACAAATAGAAGGTTGACTATCAAAAAATAAAATTTACCTCTCTTGATAAATATTGATCTCTAGAATAAATGTTTCAATTTAAAATTTATTTTACATGCCTCTATAGTTTCAAAAAACTCATACATTGTATTAGATAAAGAAACACATCTCGGTAATTTTAACTGCCAAGATTAACCCCCCCTACAAAAGTGATTAAAGATCTTGAAGTACACTTCCTAGAATCTATATATCATTTCATATATGAATCTATAAAGTATCAAATCATAGTTTCCTCATTTCAAAAAGACAATCTCCGATAAAATGTACCATAAAGATAAAAAAATTATACTTTACTGATCTCTAATGCTCTCCACTTGGATTATACAGAAAACAAAAAACCACACCAACTGTATGATCTATATTAGGTCTAGTATATACCATCACATACATCAAACCACAAAAAATAAATTAATAATTTATTTTTTGAATATCCACTTTCTCTTTATCATTAAAAGGTGACTGACTAGAACTGAGCATAAAATTTAATTCAAGAGGAGAACTAACAACTTAATATTTGTCCATGTAAAATCCCAGAAGAACTTTCTAAAAATATCTCTCTTGAGATGACCATAACCTAATGGAATTTCTATCAAGGTAAAATGGAAATGCTAATAATATTTTAAGATCCCAAAATTTTAGTAAGGTCTATATTCTATTAAAATTTCATGAAATCCTCTTGGAGTTTCCTTTTTGGTTAAACCCAAGAACCATTAATAATGGAGGGTTGGTTTGCTTCTAGATATGAGGTGGTGAGAGGGATGGAACATAAATACAAACCAAATACACAATTTTTATTTAAATACACAACATAAACTCTACTATCTTGATCTTATTCATGACATGTAATGGTTTTTTCTAGGAGGGAAAACACATGGCATTACACAACATGTAATTCATTAAGACACCATATAAATGTCGAGGTCATTTTTTCAAAAAAATGGTATAACTCTTTATTATTTATTCATGGGTTATTTTCTACTCCTATATATAGGGTAGCCTTATCAGAGCTCCTCCCCATGCCTCACCTCAGTTATACATGATCTCTTTCGCTCAATCTCCATTTGCATCACTATCAGGTGCATTGGGACCATAACATTAAGATCTTTAATCCTCTTCCCCTTGTTTCTTGTTTATCTTCTCATCTCTTTCTCTATTTTGGTGTGAGATGATATACCCTATTTTCAGGTTTCTACCTATTCTTCTGATTTCTCCTATGTTATCTCAATTAAATGTGTTGATATTGAATATAGAGGGTTCTTTCAACCCAAAGTAGTTGGTCATGTATTTTTTTGTAAAATTCATATTGTATTTTATTATGCGATGTGGTTTCCCATGCTGTACATCTCTAACAACACATAAAAATGATTAATAAATTATATTAAATGGTTACCCATGATATGTGTCCCTACTTACCCATTAATCATTATTTTGGGATGATTGCATCAATTTGATATGTCCATATGGGAATGACCTATCCTAAAGGCTTAAATTCATCATGCTTATAATTGAATTAAACCACCTTATGACATGTGCATTTTCCCTTGTAATAAATACTTTTTAAATGTTAAATGATTTAATGAAAATTATTTTACATGTTTTAGGCCCTTATTCATTATGCTATACCTTGAACTTTTTGATTTAAATGACATGAACAACTCATTATAAACGTTTTGGGGTATGGTAGGAGTTTGGGATCGCCATAACTATCCATTTAATTTATTCAAGATTGATTCAAAGGTACCAATATAAGGACACCTTGGATGGGCACGTCATGCTTAATAATTTGAAATGGGAATGATTTTCTTTATATTGGGATAGATACTTCGATCCTTTTTATGGGTTTCCATTGGTAGGATAACCGGGCAGATTGCTTACTACCCATGAATGATACAGGGTCCCAATGGGAGACACCATGGATTTTCTTGGTGGTTGATATTGTTACACCATCCATGAGTGATACTTTTTCAACTATGAGGTACACTTGGGATGAGCTTATATGGTCATGCTTTACACCATGTTGAGAGTGATACTTGGGATACATTTTTGGATCACATTGGAAAGACTCTTATATTGTAGGGTATTTGTAGTACTCTTGCTGCAATTCTCATGTCCCTTTATATAGCTCCCCTTAGATGGGATTGGGATTCCACTTTATAAAATTATAAATAATTATTATATAAAAATAAAATTTTCTAACCTATTTAACTAAATGTGTTGTCCACTGAGCCAAATGACATGATTGGTCTCAGTCCATTCATAATTCTTTATTTATGGTGATCCTCTTATTACACCCATAACATATCTATAGAGGTTTTACTAGGTTTAGAGATGTCTAGTTTTGGCTAATGAAAGTAGTGTGTGTTGGGTATTCTATGAGGAACTTGGTCCAATGTATTTTTTTATTAATTGCCTTATATTTATTATGTACCTGCACGCATATCATTTTATATGCTATGACTAGATTATTCTAGACATGGTTGGTTATGGCCTACTGATTATATCTCACACCTATCTCAGAACACCTATGGTACCAAAATAGAATTCATGATTACATTTCAAGATAAGGGGAAGCATCAAAATTATGATAATAGATTTTCTTTTCAAGGATAGAGTGTGGGAGTAAAAGATTAAGCATATTCTTGTGATGATAGTTGAGGTAGTTTTTAGTATTTTTCTTTTTTTAAATGGCATGTGTTTTATAACAATTTACAATGTATCATGTGTATCATGTTTTTTTATTTCTACATGAAATCACCATCATCATATTTTTGTATCTATTTTTGATTCAACTTCAGCCTGTTTATTAATTGGATGTTTATTTACTACTTATTTATCACATGTTCTTATCTGTTTCAACTTATTAACATTATGATATTATGTTGTTCCACACTCTAATCCATCGGAGCATAGTCTCCCCATAGACGCACTATATATCATCACGACTAGTAGGCATCCTATAGAAGATGGTGAGGTGTCTTTATGTCCATGTTGCCATTGGTCTCATGGAATATATTAGTGGAATTAGGGTGAGATGATACAATGTTGTATCAGAACCCATTTTCATTTTGTTATACTATTTAAATATTAGTCATGAGACTAGGAAATATCAGAATTTGATAATAATCCTATATCTGGGAGTAGTTAACCCATGTATGGGAGAAACCAAAATTATTTGGGATGGGTTATTGTTGTTATTGGTTTTTTCCTATTACTGTTGTACCGATTTCACCATAGGGTGACAATCAAGTTATGTGACATAATTATAATTGATATTTTTTTATTATTATAGATTTTTTCTTTTACTTGGCCTAGAAAAAAAGAGGTATGATATCATGCTATATGCACTTTAATACTTTTATGAAATGAATATTTCAATGCCACATTTACTTTTTTCACATATTGTATGTTGTATATAGTTAGTGCGAGGATTATTATATGTGTTATGCGCTAATGTTTCATGTAGGGATAACATAATTGGAATAAATATATTACTTACTTGAATCTAAATGGTCTTTTTCCCATGTATATTGATGATGAATCCTTAATTAACCAACTATTCCGTGTTGGAGCCATGAACCTTTAGGTCTATGGGATGAAACATTAGGTGATTTGACTGTTGAATTATAATTTAAAATTATGATGTACGCACTTATTTAAATTAGGAATGGTAGTTCATTCAATGAAATCATTACAAATAACAAGTTACATCCTAATACCGGTTGTAAAGGTCATGTCATAGTTACTTGATGTGTCACTTCTAATTTTTAAAGACTATCAGCCTTTATAAATTTTGAATGGTGAAACATCTAACTGAATTGTAATATCATTGTACATATAAATAAGTATAATCATAAATAAACGTAATCATTGAAAAGGAAATTATTACCACTAAATGGGGGTTCCAATTGAAATGTAATGGGTTTTTCTCTCCATACCATTCAATTGAAACTCCATATTCCATAACCTCTGTTGTGTTATAATAGACCTTGACCCTAACCCAACCTTAGTATTGGGTAGTAGGAAGTGTCTCTTGAGACTTTTTTATCTTTCATTTCTCCTAGACCTAACTTTAGGAGTGAGAATATTGATGTGACTTGTTTATAGGAAGCTTGAGTACTTATCCTTTCCTATTTTATTGTTTTCTATCTAATAATGAATTATTATCAAAGGAATGTGTTCAAAAATTATAGAGATATGCCTCCATGACATCCTTAAATCATACACTAGGATGATGGCCATGACCATGCTCTGGTGGTGGTGGGCCCTATGCCACCGGTATTACCTCCCATCATGTCACTTGAGGAAACTTTTTTTAATCCTCCAATGATCATTGATTATTAGTTTTGAGACAGATTCCATTGGTTAATGAAGTTTCTATAGGGATCCCCACGACCTAACCCATCCATGGGAGAGTTGATGTGGGAATTCCAACAGCATCATCCTCCCACCATCTTAGGGGATGGAGGTCCCTAGGTTGTAGAGTCATATATAGACACTATGATTTAGATCATTGAGAATATTAAGACAGCTCTAAAGAAGTGGGTAAATCTTTCCATCGATATAGTCTATGACTCGACCAAGCATTAGTGGAATGCCAACCCTCAAAATGATTCTAATTAGGGTATAGTCTGGGTAGATTTCCATATGTCCATGTATGACTACATCTTCTAGATGATTTTGTGAGAAAAATTTTCTAATGAGTTCATGCGCCTACAATAGGGTGATGTGTTACTGATTGAGTATTCATCTTGTTTCACTGAACATCATCATTTTTCACAGACGTTGAAGAGTGATAATTTGAAAACTACGAGTTGATATATGGATATAATTGCGAACACCATCTAATCAGAGGTGAACATATTATAGTTGAACATAATTTCTAAGATTGTGAAGCAGGGCCTCATGACTAAGAGGAACATGAGGGATGCTAGTACTGTGCGCCCTAGTAGTTGGGAATCGATACAGGGAGAGAGTTTTTCAAGAGGAAGGAAATTTCCTTTTGGGGTTGTTCATGGGGTAGATCCATGTAGATTAGAAACACCGAAAACTATGTGGTGATTCACCAGATTGGTAGGACTGGCCATGGGAAGACCTAGTCTTTGAGGAACCCTGTTGAGTGTCAGGATTGTGGTAGGAAATTTCACATTTAGTGTTTTTGAAAAACTTTTTCCCCAGTTTCTAGTGATAAAGGGTATGTACTGACACAGCACATGGGAATAGGATCAGTAACTTCATGCCAAGATGGGAACAACTCTTATATCCAACGATGAGGCTAAGAAGGTAGTCATGGTAGAGGTATTCAGACTTTAGATGTTCAGTTCTAGTGTAGAAGACAATCCTGGGTTAGTTAGGTTTCATCTCAAGGTCATAGATCAGTCTATATATATACAATGCATCCTACACATTAGCAGCAGATTCATGGTCCTTCTATAGTATGAGGTATTATTCTAGTAGCCTCTACTTTAGTATCTACCTTATTTTATATAGGTGCTTCACACTATTTTATATCTTCAGCTATTATGGAAGGTCTGGCTCTAGGGATAGATTCTATGTCATGATGAATCTCAACTCACCAATAGGGGGTTGCCCAAAGAGTGTACAGAAGTGTAATTAGTTCCTCCATGATATAGGTGGGTATCATTTCTTGTGGAAATTTTTTAATCTCAAGATGACTAGATTTGATGTCATTCCCAGAATGGATTGTCACATACCCTACCACACCAATAATGATTTCTATCATCGTAGGGTATCATTTACATCACCTTAGGGAAGAATATATATTCATATGGTGGAATTCTATGTCCAATCAAGTTGATATAGACTCAAGAATTGTGGCATGTGTGGAGTGACATCCTAAATGATCAATCTCATTCTGTGTGATCACGGGATACCATCTACGGGATTCCCTGCTGTGATGGAACTTTTCAGAGAAATTTTTCTGAATGTATTCTCTGGAATACCTCATGAGAGAGAGGTGGATTTCACCATTGAACTTGTTCTTAGGGTGGAACCAATTTCAATTCCCCCCCTACTTGATTCAACCTATAAAGATTCATTAACTCAATAAGTAGTTGGAAGACTTATAGGGAAGGGGTTTTATAAGACATAATACTTTATTATGGGGTTCACAAGTCCTTTTAGCCAAGATGTTGGAATATTCCATCAAGTTGTGTGTGGATTAACTTAAGTTAAAATGGATTATAGTTAAGAACTAGTGTTCACTTCCTCATATACAGTAACTCCTAGACTAGATTCAAGGATTGAAAATTTTCTCTAAAATCGATTTGAGTTCATGCTACTATCATGTGCATGTTAGACCATCATGCATACCATGTACAACATTTTAGAGTATATTTGGCTTGTACAAGTACCTATTTATGTTGTTCATAATTACAAATGGGATGAATATTTTTATAGATTTGATGAATTGTTTTTTCTCCAGTATCTAGATTTATTTTTGGTAGTATTTTTGGATGATATCTTGGTGTATTATCGCACTCAAAAAAGAAATTACATATATATGTAGATTTTTCTAAATACACTGAGTGATCACCAGTGATATTTTATGCTCAATAAATGCCACATTTGGATCGAAAAGGTTCACTTATTGGGTTATGTTATTTCAGAGGCTGGAGTATCTATTGACCTGGAGAAGTTTATTGTCCTGGTTTCCTAGGAGTAGCATAAGAATTTCATTGACATATAAAATTTCACAGGGCTAGTAGGATATTACAAGAAATTCATTCAAGACTTCTCATGACAAGAATAACATTTACATGATCTAATACAAAGGGTGTAGAGTTCTTCTAGTAATAATCTTGTGAGACAGACTTTTAGGAGTGGAAAGGGAGACTGACTTCAAGGTGGATTCTGATTCTTCTAGATCTGATATTGTGATGTTTTAGGAATAGGTATGGGAATAGTTTTGATATTAGGATATTTGAATATAGAGTATGTTTCAATCCATTTAAGACCTCATGGGAGGAATTTATATAAGAAATACCTTGAGTAAGTAGTAATTGTTCATGTTTTACGCTATTGGATACACAATCTATTTGGTGAGTTTTTCATTTTTAAATGGAATATAAATGTCTCTTATACATTTCAATGCATCATGACATGAATCTCAGGTGTAAATTTTGGGTTGAATACATACATTTTTTTGACTTTTATATTTTTTATACACCCAGAAAGAGAAATGTAGTTGCTATAACATTGTGACAAAAGACATAGAAACATGCCACTCATGATGTTAGTTATGGGTGGTAATTGATTCTTATTATTTTTTGGATGCACCTAGAGGTTCTGGAATGTCCTAAAAATATTTTTAGCATCTTTGTAGTTAAATTCTATATTATGGAATACGTGTGGATGAGACAACCTTTAGATCCTGAGGGCCTTATCCTAGGAGAGAGTGTCTCAAGGGAGAATCCACCACTTGGTTAGGATATCGATGAGGATATGATTTTTTACATCCATTGATGTATCTAGGTTCCTTAATACCCATGTGAAGAGTTTACATTGGAATATCATGATATTTTTGGGTAGTTCACTATGGGATTACCAAGATATATTGAGAGATATGTTGTCAGTATTTGTGGCTATGTATGAAGATCCATATTGTAGGTTTCTTCATTCGATCATATACCAACCAGTAGGGTAAGACTAGACACCATCATCCTGTAAGACGAAAACAACATCTATCCCTTCCTAAGTGGAAATATGATGAAAACATTATGGATTTTATTACATGATTACCGATATCCCCTCAATGTAGTGATACAGTATGGGTGATCATCGGTAGTTTGACTAAGGTCACACAATTTCTACCTATCCTAGAGACCTTCTCAGTTGATGATCACAGGAGGATTTATATTCAAGAAATTTGTTTCCTTTATGGTTTTCTCTATTCTATTGTATCAGGCTGAGATCCCTGGTTTATGTCAGCGTTATGGAAGGGGATACATCGGGTAGTGGGTTCACATGTTATTTTATGTATGAAATATCACCCTCATATCGATGGTCAGTCCAAGAATATGATATAAGAGTTAAGGGACATGCATGAAGCATGTTTCCTTAATTTTGGATGTCTTTAAGAGAATCACAAACCACTCATTCAATATTCTGACAATAATAGATTACATGAAATGATTCATATGTATCCGTATTATAAACTTTATGATAGGCCAGGTTGTTCACCCATATGTTGGTTAGAGGTAGGTGAGTTGGAAGTATTAGGTATTAAACTAATCTATGAGACTTTAAACCAAATAAATTTGATTTAGAAGAATATGGCTATATCTCGGCCTAAGAAGAAGTCTTATATCAATCATTTTTTCCAATATATGGAGTTCTAGGTAGGGAATCAATAAATTTATTGAGTTTTACGTAGATTGGGAGAAAGATAGATTCAATGTTAGGGAAACATATCGCCTCATTATACCAGGGATTTTGTGATTGTGGATAGAGTCAGGAAACTAGACTATTGGTTGTAGTTACCTTAGAGGTACCATGCCTTGAACAACATCTTCCATGTATCATAGCTTCTTTAGTATCGTTTTAACCAATTTTAATTGTCTAGTCCTGATGACAAAGATCTGGAGGATGATGCATCCTTTCTGGATCATTGGCTATGTATCATTGATTAGATCACAAAAGTTATCCATTGTTGGTTGGTTCTATGGTATGGGTTCTATGAAAGCACAACCATGAATAGAATTAATCCTGAGAGAGAGATGCGGATCTATGTGCACAGTGTCCATAACATTCAGAAATTAAACTTTAGTGCCCTCAAAAGGGAAACTTGAGGATGAGTTTTTTTTAAGGTGGGGAGGTTGTAGCACCCTGAAAATGCAGCAATATATATCTACATTTAATTTTTTTGATAAATATTCAATGATTTTTTATTTTTGTTAAACTCTAAAACAATGCCTTAGGATGGGTCAGTTTTCTTCTAGAATAGAGTTGGGAATAGTGATGGAACCTATCTATAGACAAAATTCAAGGAGTGTATTTAAATAGTTGATGTGAACATGGCTAACCAGACCCCATTCACAATGGGTAACTATTTTCACTGGGAGGAAAAAACCTATGCATTATAGGATGTCTAATTCAGTTACATGCTATGTAAATGTCAAGGTTAGTATCTAAAAATTGGGAAACCCAATATTTTTCTTATAGGGGTTCTTTTCTTCTCCTTTTTAGATGGAGACCGCATGAGTGTGCCTCCTAAAGCATCACCTATGTTCTACCAGATCTCCTCCATTGAAACTCAATTTTCGTCACTATTAGGTGTGTCAGATCTAGTGCAATAGGATATCTGATCCTCTTCCTTCCACTCTTTATTTATCATCCCATATATTTATGTATTTTTTATGATATTATATGTCCTATTATTATTTTTTTCTCAATTATTATTATTTATCTTGTTCTAGAATGATTCAAGGTTTGAAACTAGATTAAGAGGTTTTTACAAGCCTGAAGTTAGTGGTATAATCCTTTTCCCAAAATGTATTTTTGTATTATATTATTATTTTTGTTTTTTACACTGAATTTATTTGGTTATGCCTCAAAAATGTTTAATAAATTTAATTAGATGGTTACTCCTGAAAAATAGGACCCCACCTGGCCCCAAATCATTATTTTGGGGTGATTACTTCAACTTGATCCCCCCATATGGGTGTTGTTTTTCTTAAAGGCGTAAAAGAATCAGATTTAGAATAGTATTAATGCACCTTTTTAGGTGTGTTTCCCCTTGTGACAAATAATTTTGAACTATGAAATGATTTAAGGAAAATTATTGGCCATGTGTTAGGAACTTGTGAATTATGATATAGTTTGTATTTCTTGAATTAAATGAATTTCCAAACATGTTTGTAATTCATTGTGTGTATGGTATGAAGTAGGTATATCCCTAACCTTCAAATTACTTATGTTAAGAGTGATACAAGTGCCCCAAATTAGGGATTACTGGTATGGTATCATCGTGCTTCAAAATTAGAATTGGTAATGATTACCTTTACATCATGATAAATAATTAGATCCTTTTTACAAACTCGTTTGGATGGGATCACTAGGTGGATCTCTTACTTACCCGGGAGAGATACTAGTTCCCTAGGGGAGATACCTTTTATGTACTTAGATGAAAAATGGTTATACCATCCAAGAGTGATAAATTTTCCCCTTTTAGGTACACTGGTGGTGGGCTTAGATGGTCCATTTTACACCACATTGAGAGTGAGACATGGGATGCCTTTATGGATATCCTTGGACATATTCATATATTGATAGGTATTTTTAGTTCTCCTAGTATTATAGATGGGTTCCTTTATATGGTTATCCTTGAATGGTCCTAGGATTACACTTTATTAATTTCTAGAGATTCATTATATATTAATCTCGTATTACAAACCAATTAAATTAAAGGACATGTCCTCTAAGCCAAATAACATTCTTAGTCTCAGTCTATTCATGTTGCATTATTTATGATTATCCTTTTTACACCCATATAATATCTATATAGGTTCAACATAGTTCATAGTTTGTCCGCTTAGGCTGAATAATGTACTTTCAGTTCGGTATACCTTGAAAAACCTGATCTAATTTATTTATTTATTTATTTCCTCAAGCATATAAAATACCTAAAAATGCTCATTTTATATGCACAGTCTGGATTGTTCTTGACATCATTGATGGTGGCCAACTTTTTATATCTCTCACCCTATTTAGGGATCCTACGGTGCCCAAGCATACATCCATATTGTATGTGTAGATAAGGGTAATAATCCATCTTCTGATGCTTTATTTTCAATACTTGGATAAAATACAGGAGAAGTGGACTGAGCCTATGCTTTTGATGCTAGTAGAGGTAGCTTTTGGTCCTTCTTTATTTTCGTATACCATGTGTTATTTGTATGTTTCCACTATACCATGTGTATATTATTTTTTTATAGCTACATGACATCACCATAATATTTTTATCTATATTTGTAAATCATTATCCACCTATTTATTTATTGGTTGTTTATTTATTACTCTGTTGTAAATTTTTCTTTTCTCTTTCCACAACATTACATTATTATACATCATTAGGTCACACACTAATCTGTTAGGGAATACTCTCTTCATGGAAACATTATGGTTCCTTATTTCTAGTTGATAGCCTTTAGAATATGGGGACGTGTTCTTATGGTCATGTGGCCAACTGTCCCAGGGCACCTCATAGTGTCATCCTGAGTGGGGTGATAAAAAGTTTTATCATATACTTTTTTTAGTCTAATTTTTTTGGGTATTATACAGGGGACTATGACGTATCAGAATTTGGTAATGATCTTGTTCCAGGATGTAGCTAACCTATGTAAATGTAAGACACTAATTACCTTGGATATGTTGGCATTGTTATCATTTTGTTCATGTTATAGTTGTATTGATCTCACCATTGGATGAAGCACATGTTTTGGATGTTATTATTTTTGATATTGTTATTATTATGAATTTCATTTTTCCTTGGATTCGTATGACAAGGATATAACATCTCGTGCATCATTATAGGTACTTTATACTTGTATTCCGTGAAATTTTCCATTCCATGTTTACAATCTTCATGCATTTATTACTGGATGTAGTTAGTGGCTAGATTATTATATGTGGAATTTGCTATTTTTTCTTATAGTGACAACATAATTTGGTTAATTATAGTACATACATCAATCCAAATGGTGTATTTTCTATGTACATTGATGATGAAACATTAATGATACAAATATTCTATATTTGAGCCATGAACCACTAGTTATATTAAAATCAATATTAGGTGATTTGATTTATTAATTCCAATTGTAATTTATAAAGAATTTAACTCTATTATTATAGAATGGTAGCTCATTATATAAAATCCTTACACAATATATGATACATCTTGATACCATATGTAGAAGTTAGGTTTCAGTTACATATCTTACGAGTTACAATTTATAATGAGTATGAGCCTTTATAAATTGGGAATGTTGACACATCTATCTAGACAGTAATATCATTATACATATAAATATGAATGAACTTAAATAAATATAATATTTTAAAAGGAAATGGTTACCGCTAAATGGGGATGTCAATTAGAATGTAACTTTTTGTTTCTTCTATACATTTCAATTGAAACTCAATATATTGGAACCTTTCTTGTGTTATAGGAGACCATGAATCTAACATGACCTTAGTATTAGGCAGTATGTAATATATCCTAAGACTTATGTTATCTTTCTTATCAATCAGACCTGTATTTTTTAGTAGGTATAGAGGTGTGACTTTTTCTATGGAGGTTTGTTTACCTATCCTTTCTTGTTATCTTATTTCATTCATAGTGTTGAAATCTTATCTGATTCATGTGTTTCAAAATTAAAAATTTATGCCTTCTTGACTTCCTCAAGTCATGCACTAAGAGGGTGGTGGTGAAAATATTTTAGAAGTAGTGGGAACTGATCCACTAGTATTACCTACTATAGTGCCATAAGAGGAACCTCCTATTGATCAAACACTAGGTGATGATGCTCCGTTTCAAGATAACATCATTTTCTTTATGCAATTTTTATAGATAGCATTGCAATATTCCCCTACCATGGAAGAGTTGATGTAAACCTTTCAGTAGTAGAATCCTCCGAAATTAAAAGGGGATGAAGGCCCTTTGATAATTGAGTCTTAGATAGAGGCCATGTTACCAATCTTCAATCATATGGAGCACCACTAGAGCGGAGATTCAATCTTACCACCTATATGGTCTGTGACTCCAACAAGCATTGGTGGGATGTTAGCTATCAGTTTTATCATCATTAGGGCATGGTCTGGGTAGACTTCCAAAAGGCCTTATATGACTACATAATTTCATATACACTGAGGGTGGGCCACAATATATATTTCATTCACCTATAGTTGGGTTCTATGTTAGTGAAAATGTATACATATCACTTCACCGAACTACATCCACCATTCCTGATTGAAAATGGGATGACGTCACTAGGGATTTTTGGATTGGCTTATTAAGACCCCCTTGATGTAGTGATGTGGTGTCGGTGATCATATATAGATTAGATAATGTCATACACTTTATACTTATCTAAGATACCTCTCTGTTGATGAGATTAGAAGGATTTATATTCTGGAAATTGTTTACGTTCATGGTGTTCCTCTTTCTATCGTACTGTACCGAGATTCCTTGTTTAAGTCACGGCTCTGGAAGAGGTAATACAAGGTAGACGGTTCAGGGGTGATTTTGAGTAAGAAATATCACCCATATATTGAAGGGATGTTTGGGAAAACGATACAAGTTTTATAGGACATGGAAGAGGCATGTGACAATGATTTTGGAGTATTATTAGAGAATCAAATACCTCTCATTGAATTTTATGGCAGTAATATAATTGAATAAAAATATTTAAATTGATCATTATGAGGACCTTTATTAAAGTCCATTTAAATCAACCCTATGATGGTTAGAGGTAGGTGAGGCAAAATTATTTTTTCCTCATATCATCCAGGATATTTTAGATCAACTATAGTTAATTCCTAAGTGTGTGGCTACAACTCAATCAAGAAAGAATTCCAATAAAGATCGGTGTCACTGACCTATGGAGTTTGAGGTGGGAGATTGGGTCTTCATGTGAGTTTACCATAGATTGTTACATAAACAAATTCATAGGTAGGGAATTATGTTGAATTTTTATGTTATGACTTTTTTGATTCAGGATAGCATCTGGCTGGAAGACTATCAGTTGTAGTTATACACACCCACCAACAACCACCTTTGTCGGGCGTTATGCACTGACCAACTTTAGTTGATGCCTAGGTGAACTCCACCTTTCAAACTAAATAGTGGTATAATATTTCTTATCTAAGTCCCCATTATTGATATATTTGTGTTAGTGTTGTTAAATAAATAAACTAAATTAATTTATTTATTCAATGCACCTGCTAATAGATACTTCATCTGAACAACCCTTTCCAATCAACATTATGTTTCACTTAAGGTAAGCCCCATGCTCTGGATTCAACTCTGATATATGATTTTAGAACAGGGACTCTTTTTTAGAGTTATTCTATTTTTTTTGGAAAACTGCACCCACACAATATAAAATATATTCAATATTTTTATAAAATTTATTTTTGGATCACCAGGGCATAGAATCATGCATCGTCTCAGTGACAGACTTTGAAAACACTCCAAGTAATATTTTGATGTCGTACATGGAATAACCAATGTCTCTATGTTATTCCATTCTTTAAAAAAAGTTTCCCTAATAAGCACAAACTAAGGAAATGGGTGGGGGATACTATCCTTGAAACTCAGTCTCCCACTACCATTATCTCCCCAATGGTTTTTTGCTACAATAAAATCACACACCAAAGGAAAAACATGACATGAATGCTCTTTCTCAGATGGTTCTTAATGCCAATGGATCCAAGAAAAATAAAACTCCACTCTCATAGTACATATTACCAAGTTTATTGTCATAAACCTAGTCATACACATACCTCCTCATCTACGAAATGTGGAGAACACCAAGCACCCAAAATAAATGTAAATAAGTCAATAGATATGTGACCTTTGTTGATAATATCTTATGAAAAAACTCATGGGGAGTATATTATACCACAACCATGCATTAAGTAGATGTAAGATCATGTCACCTCATCTTATGTTGGTTCTACTATCACTCCATTATCTAAGAACACATATCCCAAGAAGTGTAAATTTTAATCTAGAACTATCTCCATGAGAGATTCTATATTAAATTCTCTCTTGGATCATTTCTCGCAATAACCTCATGTGTTCTGTGTGTTCCAACTCTGAAAATGATGACATGAGGGTGTTTTCAACAAAGGATACCACAAAATGACGAAACAAATGTTAAGGATTTGGCTCAAATATCTTGTGAACTTTTTGGGGAAATTCAAAACACCATCAGTTATCCCAACGAACTTAGAGAGAACAACACAACTCTAAGAAAACATGACTTGTACATCCAACTCTCAAACCAGAAGTTGGTGATATCACAACATGATGTAAAACTCTGAGATCCACTTCACCTTCATCTACTAGGTGAAGAGGTCATTGATTCTCTAGAGTAGATACTCCTTCCAGATAGTTACCTAGATCAAGTGATTCCAGTCCACACAAAACCTCAAACTCTCATCTACCTCTTAGGTGAACAAAAATTCTTTCTAGGATAACACACAATGTCTTATGGTATGCTAGTATATATATCTGGTTATGCCTTGTAAATTTTTATGAAAAAAAATGATCAAAGTGTAGCTAAACTGGCATGTCCTCAAGATGGATGCCCTCATACTCCTCCAAAATCATATGAATCTAAAATCTCATGGAATCTACATATTTAGGGGTAATACTATCCAAATAATGTGTAATAAATTCAAACATATTATGAATTAGCTCACCATGCCTTACCTGAGGACCACTCCATATCAAAGGAGGAAAGAATCAAACCCAACAAAATAGATGAACTATTGTACTCACTGGTAGAAATCATTTGAGAATCGATGGTAAATGATCATCACATACTGAAGAAAACATCATAGGGTCGCATTTCCACTATAAAAAAGATTTCACGTGAGGATATCACTCTCTCTCCCTCCATATTGAGCCATGTCACACCATTGAAAGAAATGGGTGACCACTGATCCTCTTTGAAGGATCCTCTAGAAAAATGGTCAAAAAATGCCTCAAATAGTATCACTCAATCTTGAATAGAGTTTACATCCATGGAAATGTTGTTTTTGAAATTATGCTAAAACTACATCTAGAGTATTTCGGAAACATTTCATTCCCCAATCCACACTCGAAGCCACTAATCCATAAGATCTTACCTCCTAAAACTAACCATTCCATTTCCCACCTTCTCACCACAACCAGTGATTATTCTGAAACCTTATCACATCAGAAAAACCTCAAACACACAAGTCAAAGGAACTCATCCACTGCACCTTGATACTATCTACATCAGGATAGTATAGACTCACCCTCATGGTTTTAGATCATGTCACAAGAACACATCTTAGTTGAGGAAGTACCCTTATTCCTTGCATGTCTGAATCCACATTGATCATCACTAACACAAGTCTCTGCTGACTCCCCACATCACCTTGGAGAAGTCTTTCCACCATGTTCAACATAATGAGGGTCCCAGTCAAAGGGATTAATTCTCTCCATAGGAACGTTCCAATCCTCTACCAATTGGTATTGTGTTCTTGATCACCAGGAATATTGGGAAATATTTATCTCTAAAAAACATAATGTGAACTCAATAAAGGTGATTCATCAATCGGTACGTTCGAATCAAAAACATTCTCTATGGAGAATACTTGTCACCAACACAACTATATGATTAGTTGGGATCTACACTAGACAAAAAAGTTAAACCAGAGCCTCAAGTAAAAAATCTACAACAAGAGGGTATATCTCATTACATAACCATAGTGGTCACCGTCACTATAACATGTGTAATTCACTATAACTATGAATACCATTGTTGTTTCCTATTGGAGCTATCTATTAATCGACACACAGATGATCATCTTCATGATACATATAAGAAACCATATGCTTTTTAATAGGTGGTAGCACTCCTCAGCACCCGCATGGGGATAAAACCTCATGGGTAGGTCCCTAAACCGATTCCTTATCACTACACCAATCAACATCCTAACACTATCTCGAAATTCAATATGGATATCATCGTGGAGTCATCTTGAATGATATAAAGACATAACATAGTCAAAAAGAATATCTGGGGAGATGAATCATGATGTATAGTCAAAGGAAATAAAATCCTATATATTGCATATAATATTGATCACTACAGCTGATGTCTCAATATGAAAATTCGACAAGTATGTAGTTATATTCTTTGTGTATGGATATGTCAGCGGCCACTCCAACACTAGGTTACCATTTATGATGTTCGGAGATAAAATATTTTGACAATGTTTCCATAAGTCCCAAAAAAATCATCACCATGGGATGAAATCAAAACACCATCCAAAGGATGAAAATGAAACAAAAACCTAGGCAATGTTATAACAGTTCTAATTCAGTATTCCCTCTAATGAAAATCTATCACAACCGACCCACTCAGGCCCTCATGGCTAGAAAAAGTCTAAGACACAACTACCCCATGCCTACCTCCAGAGTCTTGGGGTTGGAGACTAGTGTTGAAATGAATAACTAAAATGGGGTGCTTTTTCAAATGTTTTCCAAACCATCTTTACTATAATGGATAAAAATTTCTCAAACTGAGGATGAGGCCTTTCTAAATAAGATTAATGTTGTGAATGATAGAATATTGATATATTTTATATATGAAGATGGAATTGAGAAATTTGGGGTGATGCATTGTGTTCCCACTATACCCATGCTAAAAAGGAATTAGTTGACGATGCCCATAGATTAAATTTTCCTATACTCCATGGTAGAAAAAATATGTATAGAGATAATAAGGAACATTTTTCATTGGATAATATGAAGTGGTAAAATGCTGATTATTTGTCAATAGGTTCTATTTTTCAATACCTAATGGATAAAATATAACACCCTAGAGCAGTCTTGCATCCTCTTAATATACCTATATGGAAAGTGGAATATATAACTATGGATTTTTTCATGGGGATACCAAAGAATCCAAGAATAAATGTTGTTATAAGGGTTCTTGTCGATCATCGCACCAAATCAGTACATTTTCCTTCTATAATAGAATATTTACTTCTTGAACACTTAGAAATAATATATATTAATGAATTTGTAAGACTTTATGGAGTTCCTATATCAATTGTGTATAATTGTGATCCCATTTTAAAAAAAAGTTAGAAAATTATTCAAAAGTCCCTAGATACTGAGCTTCATTTGGGAACTGTCTACCATAATCAAATTGATGGAAAATCAGAGAGGACTAATAAAACATTATAATACAAGATGGGATCTTTCTCACTATACTTTCAAGGTATGTGCAATTATTATTTTCCTATGGTATAACTTTCTTATAACAATACCTTCAACTCAAATATTAAGATTGCACCATATGAAGCTTTATATGGAAATATATTTCAACCACTGACTTGTTGGGATGATGTTTCTGAAAGGAAACTTGTTGGCCCAGAATATGTTATAGAAATAATGGAAATGGTGATGATTATTCAAAACCATATCAAAGCAACTCAAATTAGGGAAAAGAGTTATGCTGATAACTAAAGGAAGGATTTAGAATTTTATGTGGGAGATCATGTTTTCTAGAATGTATTTACCTAGAAGTTTGTAATAAGATTCATTAAGAAAGGTAGAATAATTCCTTGGTGCATTTTAACCTTTGAAAATATTGAATTAATTGGAGCTATAGCTTACCATTTAGCCATGCAACCAATTCTCTCCAAATATCGTGATTTTTTCAATATATCACTGTTAAAAAATACATGTCAGATCCAACATATGTACTAACCTATGAAGAAATAGAACTGGAACATGATATGTCTTATTATGAATATCATAACCAGATTCATGACACTATAGAACCATTGTTAAGGAATGAGATGATCCCATTGGTAAAGGTTCTTTAGAGGAACTATAAATAGAAGAGGTGACATGAGAACCTGAATAATTTATGACAAAGAACCACCAGAATATTTTTAAGATATGATGTTCTTGAAATATCAAGGATTAATTTTTTTTGAAGGATTGAGGAATGTATCACACTATGATTAAATGGTATATTTTCCTTGTTAAATAAATTTAATAGCTTGTTCTGCATTCAAAACCAAGTTCGAACGCACCCTGATGTATTAATAAGTGATTATTATGACCTAGCCATTAAAATATTTATAATGAATAGTATAAATGATATTATGAAATATTTATATTTAATATTCCTCCAAAATATTTTTTCTACATAAGATAATAATGAATCCAATTTTATGCATTAAAATTCTATATTCATTTTATAAATTTAGTTTTACCACCTTTTGATGGAACACCAATTTTAAATATATATTTTGAAACATTGATAAATTATATTTCAAAAAATAAAAAACTTATTTGAAAGGTTAATATGAAAACTTACTTTGGTTTAATTTTGGATAATTTTCTAATAACATTCATGTTTTTATTAATAGTAAAAAACACTACATTTTAATTGAAAACAATTTTTTCATCAAAATAATTTATAGTGATAATTAAAAATTTTTTTTGGTTGTAAAGTATATATATATATTTTATAATTTAATCTAATTAAGGTTATTAGAATTATTTTAGCAATGAATTTATATAATAAAACATTCCAGTCTTTTGAATGTTTTCATTAAAAACTCATTTTCTTGATTCGTAAATGATATTAATTTTAAATTAATTGCAGCAAATTTTTTGTTTTAAATTTTGAAATTTTGGTTACATATTTGGAATAATCCTTTTCAAATTATGTAAATTGGTTTCTTTTTATTTTTGGGCATTATGAATAGTAAATGAAGTAAAATATGTATAACCATGGTTAAGGGTAAATCATGTAATTAAGGGAAAACATATTATGAAAATAATAAAAAAATGATTTGGAGGATATAGATATTATTAGATCAAAATATTGACAAAATTCCACAATTTTATTAATTATAAATATAATAATTTTATTACAAGGATAAAAAAAAATATATCTTCAATCATAAATAGTATCTAAAAATACAAAATAATTATCTACATCATATAAATTTATTTATAATTTTTAGGGATGAAATTTTTACATTAAATGTTGACACAATAGTGATGCAATTATTATTTTATTAATACAAATATTAGATAAATGAAATTTAAAATTTAAAATATATATTATTTTACATAATTGATGGAATACATGAATTTTATATATAACTTAGAAATTTTAGTGATATATTATTAGTTTTTTATCTATGTTATAATGTATTTATAATATTTTTAAAAAGGAAAATAATGAATAGTATCAAAGTTTACATAAATGATACTTTAAAATAAATATTATTTTATTAAATTATATAAAATCTATAAAAATATAAATTTATACCTAATAATTATAATATGGGTTAATATGTAATTAATTATCCATTTGGGTTATTTTTGGTATTTTACAGTAATCATATTAACCTTATAAAGTAGAAAGTCATGTTGTCAGGGTAACAGTTAAAGTGTTTAACTAAGGGTTAAAGCCAAATAATAAGGTTAGTATTGTTACCTAACCATGTAAAAAAATCAATGGTTTAGAGGATATAGACCCATATTCATCTTATCTTCAAAATAAATCTCTTTGGATCTATTTGAAAACAAAAATAAATTTATGTTAATTTAACATTTTCATATTTTCAAAAAGTGAACATCACCTCAATTATTAAAGAGGACATCCTCCCTCACATCCCCACAAAAGTTAGAGCCTTATTTATTGTCCAAAACCTAGAAATTTATATTTTTATCTTCTCTAGAAACATTCTATAGGTTCTTTTCTTCTAAAAATACCAACCCTATTATCCATAAGAGGTGATCCAAATGAGGTTTTCTAAAGAAGAGGTAATCGTCTTTAAAAACTCCTTCAAAGTTAATTCTACCACAATTTCCTATTTTTTCATTTTTTACATTATAAAATTTTAACTCTAGAATAATTCATACTCTAAGTTGATATTATGATTTTTTGACAACCATGTACTCTTTTTATCCAACCTATAAAATAAAATATCACTCTACATGTGTACGTAAAACATATCGTCTCTATGATTTGGTGTAATTTGATTCTCATCACCACATTACATTAATGTGTATAATGATAAATATAATGGATATAAATATTGAAAATTACATTATATTGATTATTTATAATTAATATACCATAAAACTCTTTACCACTTTACCATTAATGGAATGATATCATCGCTCATGCATACGTACGGATTACCGTCTCCATGACGTGATGAGATTATTTCTCCAGGTAAAACATTCAGTAATATTATAAAAACTATATATCATGAGTGAATATAATGGTTATGAACATAATATTAATAAAATATATTCTATACATAACAAACAGAACATACACGAAAAAACAGACTTAAGAAAATGACGTAGTTAACACCTGAAACAAGGGTAATAATGAAATATTATTAGAAAACAGGTTATAATATAGTTTAAGGGGGTCATATATGATATCATAATTTTTTTTATAGCATATATAAATATCATTTTCTAAACCATTATACAATAGGGTAAATAACATCTACCTTAATTAAAGTACAAGGTAAGGGTTAATTTCCCAACCTAATTTTTATTCAAGATTGTTTATATGTAAATTTATATCAGGGAATTTTTATAATCCATGTCCATGTTTATTTATAAAAAATTACAAAGTAATTTTTCAATTATCCTATAAATAATTAAATACCATTTCTACCCATGTTATATTTTTTATAAAATTTTATGAAAGGAATATTTTTTGATTTCGTTACGAGGCACTATTTTGACTTTATCAACAAAGTAAGATATATGGTGTTTTATTAACTTATATGGCATGAGTGTATTTTCATCTATCATTCCACAATAATGTTTTGAAACTTCCCCTAAAAATAATACAATTTTGTTTTTTATGGAAATATTTTCTTTAATAATTTTCTGGCTTTTGAATGATTTTAAAGTATTAAAGGGGAATTTCTCTCTAGAAAATTTTGATGATTTTGTTTGATTATTTTCATATATGTCAACATCTTTTGTTTAATATCTTTGTTAGTTGATTTTGATCTCATTTGATACATTTTACCATATTTTATTAATTGGTTTATGAACACTTTGACTATAGATGTGCTATTATAATTCTATTCATGGTTTATGGTTAAGGAATTCAGATTTTGTATGCTATTTTTTCAATACACATGTTTTTGTTGTTTATATTTTCCTATGATGAATTCATTTTGTCTTTTTAAGTGATGTGAAGTCCAACTATATCCCCTTGATTCAAAAGTACGTCTCATGAGAGAAACCGTATATTGTTTTGGTTAAGGACTTAACCATTAATTTTAAGATGTCTTGGATGACACCATGATAGTATATTTCAGATGTCTATAATTATGCATTCCATCATTATGAGATTAGTTATTTATTTCTTTGAGATTATTCAGTTAATATAATTTCTATTGATATGTTTTGTATCTCATGGAAGGTTTATATTTCATTATTTGGTCATCTATTATTCTGATCAATTTATGATCAAGTTATTAATTTAATGTTGTGAGTTTAAGTTATTTACCTTTCCATTATTGTTATTTCTTAGCTTCTACTTTGTTCATACCCTTACAAAGAATCTGATCTCACCTCTTTGTTATGTTTATTCTTCCCTAGGGTGTGAAAATATATTTTATGACTAATATATAGTGAGACTAATGTAATTTCCAATGAATTTTTTATGTTGTATGAAAAAATTTCAGTTGAGGTTTTAGCTTCATGTGTGTGTCTAATTTTCCAAAACTACTAACCACTTTGATAGTTTGGGATGCAAACTCTTGTAATATGTACCATTTAAATTTAGTAACCACCAAAAATAGCCTTCCAGGATTGGGGTATTTACAATATCCCTTAGGGGTATCCCTCATGGGTATGAATGTATTATGTCTGGTGAACCTGTCCAAGTAAATCCCTAAAAAGAATCCAAGCATCACACCTAGAATAAAGGTAATCATTCCAATTATTACTTATGAAGAATTAAAACATGTCCAATACATCATTAATTCTGGACCCTTTATCACTACTATCTTATTTAATGGAATGGTTTTTATTATACCTAACTCGTACCACGCCCCCAAACATTACTAATGATTTCACCAATTCATTTAATTCAAGATATTCAAGATATACCATAAAGCACATGTTCCTAACACATGGCCAATAATTTTCCATAAATCATTTAACATTTCAACGTATTTGTTACAAGGGAAAACATAAAACACAAAATGTGGTTTAATTTCATTTTAAATATGAAGCCTTTAATCCCTTAGGAAATGTGAAACCTATATGGGTTTATCAAGTTGATTTAATCATCCAATGATACTGATTTTTGTGCATCTAGGGCCACATTAGTCATGGGTAACCATTTAAGTTAATTTATTAATCATTTTTGAGTTGTCACCAATGATGTATCACATGCTTCACCATAATGAATAATAATGTACAACAATAATTCTAGGGGAAGGATAATACCACCATCCTTAGTCATGTAACACTCTCCTCTTCTAGTGTCATCCTTTGAGTCAGGCTATAATGTGTGAAATTGAGAGATTATATGAAAACCCTTAAAATATTTCATATAATATCACACAAAAATGGCATAGGATATGAGAAGAAAAATATAAAATAGAAGAAGAGGTATAGAGATCTTACCGTTGCCTATCCAATGCAACCATCACGATTAATTGTATAAATTCTGGCTAACTCATGAAGAATAAGGATTAACACTGATGTCAGTCTCCATTTTAGCTCCTAAAAGGCTATCTCACAAGATAATGACTAGAATAAAATGACACACTTTTTATTCAATCCTGTAAGAGGAACTTCTTGCTACGATAAGTCCTATGTTAATAACATATAATACATTGAAAGTCCTATAAAAATGCACATGTCAAAGAAATTGTTGGAATACTCCTTGGAGAAAATGGTGCTCACCTTCTATGGGTCTATAGATACTTCATCCTCTGAAATAATATGACCCAATAAGTGAAAATTATTGATTCAAAAGTGGATTTTAGTGATCTTGTCATATATCTAGTTCTCTCTCAATTTATTTTGTAAGATATCAATATTCCTAGAATGGTTGCGTCAAGTATGATAATACATCAATATATCATCCAATAAGACTACCACAAATGAATCTTGATATGGGTGGAAATCCTTATTCATTAATTTCATAAAAATAGAAGTCATGTTTGAATGTTCAAACATCATAACAAGGTACTCATAAAATTTGAACCTACTCTAAAATTATATATGTGGTATGTATAATGGTCTCACATGCACTTGATGGTAGCCCGATCTAAAATAAATCTTATAGAAAACTATTACTCTTTAGAGATGGTCGAAGAGGTCATCTATATGAGGAAGTGGATACTTGTTCTTAATCATAAGATTGTTTAATTGATGGTAATCGATGCACAACCTGAAGGCATTGACACCTTCTTGGGGAAAAGGATAGGTGAACTGAACAGGGAAGTAATGGTTTATATAAAACACATTTCCTCTAATTCAAAAAAATAATTAATGAGTTCCTGGAGCTCTGTATGTGTCATCATATAATGATGAATGGACACTGGGGCTTCCACATGCACTAGATCCATGGTGAAATCCACTCTTCTCTTAGGAGGTGATAAATATAAGTCATTAAGAAAGATGAACCTGAAATGTTCTATCGTAGGAGGAAATACCATACACTACATACCCTAATTTATTATAAAGAGACTAGCCATCTATGTTTTCACTCCACCATCCCATGATTCTCGAGTCTAGGATGACTCTCTTAGATATCCAATTCTCCCTTATAAAGATATGTGTTGCCCTCATGTGATGTAAATGACACCCTCCAATTATTGCAATCAAAATTGGTTTGGTGAGGTACTAGAAAGTCCATTTTGAGAATGAAGTCTAAGTTGTTCATCATGAGGAAAAATATTTTTCTAAAAATAGTACCCACCAATCTCAAGGGGGAACTCCTTACACCATATCAAACTCTCTATACAAAACTGTGATGATGTGTTAAGAGTATTCAAGACACATATGTATACTATATATCAGCCCAAACCTTCTATAATAGATATAGATTAAAAGAGTGTGAGGCACCTGTATCAAATATGGTAGATACAAAAGTATAGTCTTACAGAATAGTACCTCATTCTATAGAAGGACATGGACTCTGGTCCTCAGGTTTAAGATGTACTATAGAGGTATGTCCTGATCTACAGTCCTGTGATGTATCCCGACTAACCTAGGTTGGTCAACTCAGCTAGGACTAAACCTCTGTGGTCTGAAAACCAATTCCATGACCACCTCCCTGGCTTGATTAGATTGTATTATATCATTTCCTAGCCTCATGCGGAGCTACTAATATCATACTCAAGTGTGGTGTTGGAATGGATCCTTTCTCATAAGAAACTGGATGGAAGGTATGGCATAAATGTTGAAGGTGACCCATCCTATCTCTATCATGGAACTCAATTAGGTTCCTCATACATTGGGTATTCTTATGGAAAGTTCTACCACACCAGTGAAACACAACGTAGTTGTCATTTTTTTTCAAGATGCTGGTGGTACCCATGCATGCAACTACAAAATTTCATTTCTTGTCACTAGATAAACCTTCTATGTATCTCGATGTTGAACCACCATGGATCAGACTATAAGATTCCCTTAGGTTTAACTCAATATTGAGGGCCTGGTTTAATATCTTACAGTCAATGGTCAGCTAAAATATGTTCACCTGTGATCAGTTGGCGTACACAATCCCTTACATAAATAGTCATGTAATCATCATCTCATCACAAGTCAAAGTTAGCGGAAAACACTACTGTTATGTGAAAGAACTGGAATAATCTATCACAAAAATATCACCCTTTTTAGGTGAATAAACTCTCTAGAATAGTCTACTCTCAATGTCTATAGAATGAATTATTCCTAGAAGGCTATCTAGAAGTCCACCAAGACCATACCCATATGATTATCGTCCTAGGTGATGACATCCCACCAATTATTGGTGGAGTCATTTAAAATATAGGTGGCATGATTGACCGTTCACTCTAGAGGTGTCTACATATGCTCAATGATATATAACCAATCCTCTAACCTTGACTCAACAACTGGAGGGCCACTATCCCTTGAGAAGGTGGGAAAATTCTACTATGGGAATTCCTATTTGAAGTCATCCATTGTAGTGTATAGTCAAGAAGCTCCATATAATGCCTATATAAAGCAAAGGATGTTATCTCATAACTATGAAATAATTCCTAGTGGGGGATCAAGAAGAGGTTCCTTAGGTGACACAATTGGATGTAATACTTGTGTCTTAGTGACCACTTCATCTAAAGTGTATTCATCACCACCCGCCAAGTGTATGAATCGAGGACGTTGTGGATGTGTGGTTTTCAAATTTCTATACACACACCTCCTTTATGTTTTAAAAAATATATATGAAATAAGGTAATAGGAAAGGATAAGTACAAAACCAACCAATAAATAGTAAAACATATTTTCCTCTCTTAAATCTATGTCTATGTGCTAAGAATTATCATATTTATACTAGGATACACAAGATAATGCCTAATATTAATGTTGGGTTATGATTAAGATCTTTTAAAAGACTTTAAGGGATTGGATATATGGACTGTCAATTGAAACGTATAGAAGAGAAAACCATTTAATTTCTAATAGGAATATCCATTTAGTGGCAACCGTTTAATTTTAAATATTTATAATTATGTATATTAATAATTAATTAAATGTATGAAGATGTTACATTCTAGTTAGATGTGTCACTGTTACATATTTATAATGGATCATTCTATTTTTAAATTGAAATTGGTATGTTATGTAACTGCAACATAACCTTTAAATCCAGTATCAGGATGTAATATATCATGTGTAATTATTTTATTGAATGAACTACCATCCCATATTTATAAATGAACATGATTCCTATATTATAATTTGAATTTAATAATAAAATCACATAATACTTTTTCCTATATAACTAGTAGTTCATGGATCACATAAGGAATATTTGGTTTATTAAGGTTTCATAATCAAAATATTCAAGAAAATCCCATTTAAATTGATGCAATAACTATAATTAATCTAATTATTTTATCCCAACAAGAAATATTATCACATGAAAAATATAATAATCCATTCACTAATTACATGCAACAGGCAATGCATGAAAAAAAACAAGTTATGGAAAAATGTATGAAAACAAATCCTAAAGTACCTTTAATGATGCATGAAATAATTAGTCCTTATCATACTAGGATAATGAAAATGAAAATTCAATGTAATAATAATATAAATAATAATTATGTTACAAAACATGTGTGTCACCACATAGTGAAATCAGTACAACTGTTATAGGAAAAAACCAATAATAACAATAAATCATCCCATGTAATTTTGGTTCCCCCTATACATGTGTAATCTACTCCAAATAATAGCCTCATTACCAAATTCTAATATGCCTTAACATCCTATATAATACAAAAATATTTAGACAGAAGGAAGAATCACTTTGATGCATCTTTGCATCATCCTTCCCCAGGTGCCACTAAGTAATGCCTTGAGACAGTTGGCCACATGACCTCAATTTATGTACTTTAACATAGGCCCAGAAATCACTTGGATATATCCCGATGGATCATGATACGAAGAATATATACATCCTCTCCCAAGTCCATTGCAGATAAGCGTTGATTCAACCATGCCTTAACAGACTATAAGACTGGTATCTAGTTTCCAATCATTAATATGTAATCAACATATATAGTATTAGGAAAACAACTTCACTGCCACTAAACTGTTTGTAGACACAAGGTTCACATTCGTTCTTGATAAAACCAAATTTTCTTTATGTCTTCATCAAAATTAATCTTCCATGACCTGGATGCTTTCATTATTCTATATATAGATTTTTTCAACTTTGAAACCTTATTGGAATCCTTTGAAGTCATAAACCCTTCAGTTTGTGTCATGTAGATATATTTCTAAAGGTTCTCGTTAAGGAAGAATGTTTTGTCATCAATTTTAGAAATCTCATAGTCATGGTAAGCTTCAATAGCCAATAGAAATATGATATATTTCTAAATTGTAACTAGTGAAAAAGTTTTGTCGTAGTCAATGCCTTAACACTATTTGAACTCTTTTGCAACCAGTCGTGCCTTATAGGTACTGATATTTCCTTCCATCTCTAGTTTCTTCATGAATAAATATTTTCAACCAATAGGTTTTAAATCAACTAGAGGATCATCCAAAATCTATAATTGGTTCTAGTACATGGAATCCATTTCATAATTCATGGCTTATTTCCACTTAGCAACAACGGTACCACTTAATAATTCTTTATAGGTTAGAGGATCATTATTATCAACTAATAATGAGTCACCATCCTCTTTGAATAGAAAACCACACTGTTCTAGTTCTCTAACATCTCATATACTCCTACGTAGTTTTTGTGACACTAGAATAGTTATTTATTCCATAGGGATTTGTGAAATCTTCTCTCTACCAACTCTTGTGTACCTTGATCCTAAAATTCATCAAAGTCAATCTCGCTCCCACTATCTTTTTTTGAGATGTGCTCCCTCTAAAGGTATATGGTGTGTCTATAGACAAAAACCATTTTTTATAAGGGTTTGTATAGGTAACATCCACTTGTTTCCTTGGGGTATCCTATAAAGGTACACTTTGTGCATCAGGGTTCAATTTTGTTACCTGATGATGCCTTAACAAAGACATCACTTCCCCACACATGTCAATTTGATAACATGGATTTATTCCCACTACCATACTCATATGGAATACCATTTATAGATTTAGTTGGTAAATGTTTTAGTATGTGAGACACTATTTGTAATGTATATCCCCTGAAGGATAATGGAAGACTCTCATGACTCATCATTGACCTCACCATGTCCAACAGGGTGTGGTTCCTCATTCCACTCAAACCATTCCACTGGGTCGTGTACGAAGGAGTGAGTTGGGACAAGATCCCAAACTCCCATATGTAATAAATGAATTCATGATTAAGATATTCTCCACCTCGTTCTGAGTGGAGTTTCTTAATATTTATACCAAGCTAGTTCTCATCTTCATTATTTTATTCTTTGAACATATCAAAATAATATGACTTATACCTCATTAAGTAGATATATCCATATATAGTAAAATCATCAGTAAAAGTTATGAAGTATGAGTACCCTCCACTTAATTCAACTAGAAAGGGTCCACATATATCAGTATGAACCAATTCAAGAAGTTCTTTATCCCTTTAACCTTTCCCACTAAATGGGGCTTTGATCATTTTTCCTTGTAAACATGCATGACATACGCCAATTTGTTTTAGATATAAAAAGTCTAGATATCTATCTTGATATTAATTTGTCACGAATTTTTCATTTACATAACCAAGCCAATGATGCCAAATTTGGGTGTGGTATAAGTCATGAGATGTTTCTTTGTTATTAACTTCCATTATGTGGTTTGTTTAATAAAACATATAAATACTGTTGTATAAATGTGCCCAAACAAAACAAAGGCTATCTTTATAAAAAAAGTAAAATTCTTTTCCAAACATGAAAACAAATCAAAAGGTATCTAATCTGGATACAAAAATAATTTTTTTAGTAACAGAAGACACATAATAACCACCCTTTAACACCAAGATCATCACAGTTAGCAACTTGAGGTGGTAGTCCCTGATATCTTCAACAACAAGTTTGACACCATTGGCTGCTCATAGATCTACCTCCCCTCAGTCAATCTTTCTAAATCTACTTGGTTCCTGTATTTTGATATATATGTGTGAACCAAAATTTGTATATAATACCCAATTTTTATAAATAGATAGATTTCATTTGATAAAAAAACACACCTAAATATTCCCCTTTCTTCTTAAGTAGGGTGCAGTTCTTCATCTAGTGTCCTTTCATGCCACATGCAAAACAAATAGCTTCATGTTCCAATGCCTCCCCTTTGATCTTCCTTTTCTTGTAAGGCCGTGAAGATGCTTTGGGCTTAAAGATGTTCTCATTCCCTTTCCTCTTATTAACTGTAAGGACATCAGGGTTTTTGCGCTTCATATCTTTCTCCACTTGGAAAATGAGGATATAAAGATCTGAGAGAGACTTCTCAATGATGTACATGTTGAAATTGGCAACAAAGTTTGAGATTCTCTGAGGGAGTGATGCGAGAATGAGATCAGTGCCTAGTTCTTCAGGGAGTTTAAACAATAGAACATTCAGACACTCAATGTAGCCAATGGGTTTGACTACATGAGGCCCATCTAGGGCACCCTCTCTAAGATTATTCTGAAATAGTGCCTTGGAGATCTATAAACTTTCCTATCATGCTCTTTCCTAGTAAAGACCAAGGAGTTGCTCGAGCAAGTTATTAACATCATTGTTTTCATGAGACTTCATGAGCTCACTACTCATTGATTATAGCATCAAACCTTGAATGTCATCCATTCCATTCATATGTTTCTAATAGACTAAGAAATCCTCATCACTCGCCTCTTTGGAAGGTAGATCAGGTAATGTTGAATCCAACACATAATACTTTCATTTATGGTGTACGATAACTATGAGGAATCTAAACCATTCCTAGAGGTTATTATTGTTGAGGATGTTGTGTTTATCCAGAATTGATTTTAGGGATAGTGTGGTTGACAAGATTTTCATTTTTATTCTACAATTAAAATAGAATATCATTATTACTTTCATGATTAAATTTTATGAGAAATAATAAATTAATTTAATTAATTCTCCCCCTACATTATCAAGTCACAATGTCCCTCACCATTGAAATCAGGATGTTCAGTTTCCATGAGATTCTAGTGGCAAGGATTCATATTCCCATTTGTATAACCCCAATAAGGGTTGGTCAATTTATTTGAAGGTATTTAGGTCACCAGGTCTTTTCCAACTACAGGCTTGCAGTTCCTTGATCTCTTGAGTGGACTCTCTAATCCTAAAATCCTAACTTTGGATTTTCACATCTCTTGACTCTAATGTTACGCCATGTCTTGAAAGGGTTACTCCTCTTGATGTAATATGGTCAAGTCAAACCAAAACCTTTCATAAGGGCTTCCTATATAAAAGTATGTGTCCCAAAAAGAGTTGGTCAAACACATAGTTTTATTGAGATTTTACCTTCATCGCGTAACGAAAGGCTTGGTCTAAAATAATATTTTGTTTGAGGTATTTTTATCTATTATGTGTGAATTGTATATTATCATTATCATATTCTTGTTAATATTATGTGGATCTTATTTATGTGATTATCCATGTCTTGAGAATATTTACGCATGAGTCCTAGTTTATTTTAGTTCTAACATTTATGCTTGTTTGAATCATTAATTATATGATCATGAAAACTCATCCATAATGATTAACCACACAACAGACAGAAATAAAATAAATAAAATCGAATGATGCTGAGATTTTCTAATGATTAGTTTATTTAGAGGTTGATTAACTAACCCTAACCTATGGGAGAAACACCTTGAACCTTTTAGGTTCATGTTTACAGCTTTCCACCTATCCACCTATGTATCTCCTGAGATTGGTTTCATCTCGGATCCATCTAGAACTACCTCCACTAGTTTGGGAGTTCCATCCATTACATATTAATTTCAACCCACAGGTAGGCAATGGGTAAAATAGGGTTTTACATAAAAGAAACCTTGGGCACGTATGCGTTATATATTAATGAGGACAAGGCTTGTAGGCTGAAAAATTTTATTTAAATAAATAAATTAAAAAGAAATAATCTACATACAAAGGTCCTAGTCTAGCTTATGATTATCATTACATGGAACGATATTTACACATAAATAAAACTAATTTTTTTTTAATCATTCTTGTTTAAGAAAAATCACAGCTGAATCAATTGATTTTCATATTTAATTAATTAATCCTTTTATCTTAAACCCTTTTCTGAATTTCATATTGATTATAATCCATAATAATTTTATAAAAATAAATTCATTTAAAATTAACTTTGTACGTAACTTGTACCTTAGAGGAAACCCGATGAATTCCTTTTTATAACTACCCAATGAGTAGAAATGGATATTTCCTAGATGTTAGATTGAACATATATATATATATATAATCTTAATTCCCACACCATGTTACATGTCTCAAAGTTTTATAAAATATAATAATAAATTTTAATAAACTTGCGTAATTTGGATGGGTACACAACACGTAGTTCTAACTACATGGTGTGTACTATTTTTCATTGTCCATCAGAAGTTCACGCCCATGGATATGATGTGTGAGTGTACTTTAGAAATCATTGGAGTACATGGAATTTCCATTGGGCCACATGTCGTGTAGTATCTTCATTACACGGTCTCTAGCAGGGCAAGTCATGTTTGAGGTACATGGCCCAACCTTAACCTGAAGGGACTACATGTCGTGTCAAGTGGGCCACATGGCATGTAATCTGGAAACCACATGCCACCTATTTTTTTTTCAACACATGGATTCATTACGACATGGACAAACTCCAATGACCCTATATGGAATGGAGGACCAAACCTAGTGGATTGAACCTTGACTACATGGTGTGTACTACATTATACACGCCCTGTGTTCTAGTGTTATATGGATAGGAACCTTTGGCACCTCTAAATGAGATCCTCTATTTTATTTTAATCAAAATTCAAATATAATATCATTTTTGTGTGATGAATGAGGAAATAAAGTGGGGGGGAAATCTTGAGAATAATATTTGAAGAAAGATTAACTTGAATTGAAACAACTAAATTATTAAATGCATAAATTATCAAAAAAAATATTTAAATAATTATAAACAATGATATAACCACTCTAATACCACCTATAGGTTCCAAGCATAGTGGATGTGTGGTTAGGCTGGTACCCAACATTAATTTTTTCCATGATCAATGACTATTATGGGATCAATACGATTATGAACACTAGTCTTCATGGAATATAATCAAATATTTAGATAAATAAGGAAGAGGCCCAAAACCTTTAGAGATAATCTTGAACATAATTTTTATAATTAGTTTAATTAATTTCATAAAGAAAATAATACCTAGATGTTCACTATTTTCTTAATTTATGGTGTTGTTCTTTTGGAATGAACCTTCCAAATTATCTTGTTTCACTTGAGAGGATCCAAACTAGAATCTCTCTAGTAGTGATCTAATCATGCTCAGATGGCCTCCGATTAACACAACTTGTTCTCAATATACTAGCATTAAGAAGCAAGTGTCATGTATCAGTCGTTCTTGATCACTTGTTATTTATCCTTGAAGAATGTCTCTTGTTCTAGACAGGGAAGCGAAGATGGTTCTGGAGAGAAATTGTTTAATTCAACAATTCTCAATTCACTAGGTGGGCAGTTCAATACATGGCACAATATACATATGTGCCTATTTAATGACATGGGGATTCAGTTACAATTTTTAATTGTGTAACAAAAATTAAATACATTCATAACCTTAGAGAAAACCCATGCTATTAATAATAAAACAATTTCATTGTTTATGGTGCACCAAAATGAAAAAAACTAAATTATAAATAAAATATTTCATCACAAAATAATAGTAGTTCTATTTTAATTTTTTCCAACTAGTTATATAATTATTTATCTTCTTAGAAATAATTATTTTTCTACCAGACTGGCCTTGGTCCGCTTAAACTCCACTTACATATATTAAACTCCGGAATAAATAAATAAATTATTTACTCTCTTAAAATTATATTTTATTTACAAACTAGTAAATAAATATTTATTAAATGTTCAATAAAATAAATAAATAAATTTTACACATAGTCCGATAAATAAATATTTATTGAATTTAATCAATCAAATTAGAATGAATAACATTATTACACTGTCTTGAGAATAATATTTTTTAGTTAAATTCCAATTGAATTTAACCGAGATCACTAGAAACACTTGGTGTTTGACCATATATTATTCTTTCTCACTGGCATTAGGCAAGCTCTCCTAAAGACCAATAGTACGATCTAGCAACGGGTCAAGGAACCCAAGATAAAGAACTTAAAGTCACAACAACAATTTACACATATTAATGCTCACTATGTAATATAAACCCTTTGTTTCAATATCTCACCAAGAAGGTTTCATGACTGCGTCTTCAACATTTATGCTCGATACTTCATTATTTGACTTCCTAAAATAAACTCATCATTACACCATGGCCATTGAATTTTGGGAGACAATTCAATTTCAATCAAAGGGAAAATATATCAACTTACATAAATTGGAAGGACAAATACATTTTTCACTTATATATTAATAACATGCCACTCATGACATACCCAACATACCCTACTTCCTGAAAACTATCTATGTAACAATTTTCGTCATTAAATCAAAGTACACGAGCCGTGACACGTATTAATGATAAACATAATGTCTAAGGATCATTACACACGCTCGCACACAGAAATGTCTGATGAATTCAAAACATGTGAAATTCCGACAAGAGGTTTTATTCTCATAATCTCTTGTCTTGGAGATTACAAAGTGAGAACTTCGTGAGAGGAAGTATCCTCTGATCATGAATACATGCACCTGACGGTCTACATGCTATGTGTCCCATCATAGCATGTAATTTAACCCTATATCAATGTTTTAGAATATTCTTATAGAATTTTCAAGGTTCTAATCATAGTAGGGACCTTACATTACCTTATCAATGAAACAAATACTCTAGAACATTATTACATCATATTCATGTAGAATAATGAACAATATATAATAAGATGTTTAATATTTAAATACATTAATTATCCATTCAATCAAAGTAAAAATATTTGGTTCTAGGACACCAACTCTAATATTTCATTATTTTAATTACATTGATTTCCTTATAATCAACACACAACAACATGGATCCATACATCTTCTTGAGAAAGAGAACAGGGTCTCCCCAAGGAGAAAAACTAAGGAGAATAAATCCCTTTTTAACCAAATATCATAATTGATTATTCATCTACACCAATTCCATTGTTTCTATTCTATAATTATTCATTTATATTTCTCCTCCATTAGTTCTCAAATATATATATTACTCAACATCACACTATGGGGGATGTCCAGGTAATTCCTAAATAAATACGTCAATTTATTCTTTTACAATAGGTACATCCTCAATTTGAATATTATATTATTATTACCTAGATATTTTTTTCTCTTCCTCCCCATGAATTTCATTTAGTAGAGCAACTAGGTGTTTATTTAGATAAGAATTAGGTGATGATCTTTCTTTTTTAAAGATAATGGACGCTTCTTCGTCCTCACAAATCGTAATTTCCTTCTTATTGCATTAAATTTTCAGATCATACTTCTAAATCCAATCCATAGTAAGGATTATATCAAATTCATTCATAGGTATGATGACAAGGTCATAAACTAATGTACGCTTATGTGTCATAAAGGGTATTTATAGACATATCTTTTTTGAAATGAGATTTCCCTTTGAAGTCTTGACTAAAAAATCCTTTTTAAAATCATAAGGATACTGTTTATTTTTTATATCAAATCGGGATGATATAATGGAATGTGATGATCTAGAATCAAATAAATAATTGGCTATGTTTGAGGAGATAATTAAAGTGCCTACCACAACATCAGTGGGAACTTCACTCTTAGCTACTTTGATCACATAATCATAGCCTTGATCACTTGGCCCTTTTTGGGAGAATTTCATTGACACACATGACATTCATTTGTATAATGTCTAATTTAATTATAATTGTATCATTGATAGATTATTTATTTCCCTTGAAATTAAGGGATTGTTGTTATTTTTATCCACACCTATAATAAAATCCTTTTAATTTTAATTAGTCTCCCTGGTGTTTCCTTCCAAAAAGTATCACATGATGGAAAATTTACTTTATTTTTTTAACTTTATCCATTCATTACTTTTTCAACCACTTTTATCTTTATTTAAATTATATTCACAAGATCTTGAAAATTCATTTTTTTTATTGATTGAACATGATAATATATCTTCATATAATGACAGTTTTTGGGAGACTAGTTTTCTATGGAAGAATGGTTTTAACCCATCATTTAATTGATAAATATTTCTCATTAGATTGTGTACATAATCAAAAAAAATGCCTTGATAAACTTGTGAAGTTATCTATATACATTGAAACATTCTCATCTTCTTTTTCCCTTAGACATAGAATCTACATCTTTACATAGGGTAGATTTTCCTATAGAATGTAATTTTCTAATTAATGTTTTATAAATTCCCCCCATTACATGTTTTCTATTTCATCATCCTCCTTAACGTTATGAATTAATGACCTCCATTGATCTGGATCTCCTATGAGACAATAAATTACAATGAAAACCTTCGCTTTTCATTAATTCACAAACTAAAAAATATCTTCTCTAATGAAACTATCCATTACTCATCTACAAATGGATTTTTAGTACCATTGAATGTTGTCAGTTTTTGTATCTTGAAGTTTTTTAACATTGTTCCTCCATATTATGAATCAATATGGTATATAAGAGATAGGTAATTATTCATATCCTAAGTCATTTTCAACTATATGGATATAAGCTGTTCAGTAAAACTTTCATTTTCAGCTCTAAAATCAATATCTAACAGAGGATTGAAATCTCTATATCGGTTTCGTGAATTGATACATTTACCATTCCTTCCACTAGGTTTCATTTCCAAACAATGGCATGAAATAGATTAGGCTATGTATCATAATGTATAATTTCAAAATAGTAAAACACATAACAGAAATTTGAATATTTAAAATATCATAATAATAAAAATGTTTATTTGGGTACATATTTACTTTTAAATTATTCATATTGTTTCCACTAAAAATTTGAATGATCTTAATCATATCCCCTAGGTGTGTCAAACTAGGTGTGTAGTAAAGACCATTATCATATATCATGTTACCCCGAGTAAGTCTCATAACACCTTGTTAGAGTTGATAAATGTAGGTACATTTGTTCCATAACCACATCAACTTGGATTATCCAGACAAGGACGCATTTATATAATACCCCACATAATATGTACCCTACCAAAATTCTAGGATGTTCTTCTCTCATTATCTTTAATTTCTATCTTAGTGTTACGTTCTATAATCTATGTCTTATAAATTTAGTTTCCAAGGTTTTTACTAAAACCTTCTTTCATACTAACTATAATGACCCCAACCCTGGTAGGTCGTATTTGGTGGTTACTTTATTACAATGGTATATATTACAAGCATTCAGACCCTAATGGAGTGATTATTTGAGTAGTTTTGGAGAACTAGATACACACTTGAAGATCACATCACAACTGAACATATGAAATATATATAAAAAGAATCTTTTGAAATTCCAATAGTCTCCCTAATATTTTTCATAAAATACATCTTCACACCCTAGGGAAAAAGAAACACAAGAAAGGGGTGAGATCAGATTCTCAATAATGGTATGAACATTGTGGAAGAAAAGAAATAACAATAATGGAATGTAAAATAACTGAAACTAATACCATTAAATCAATAACAAGAGCATAAAATTACCTGTATAAAAGATAATCAAATAATTCATCATAAACCATCCATGAGCTATAAAACTTATACACAGAAATTATACTAATAGAAAAATCACATAGAAATAAATACCTAATCACATAACAATGAAATTCATAAGTATGAACATCTAAAACATATTTTTGAGGACTTGGCCAATATATATAAAAATAAATGGCCAAGGATTCAGCCAAATCCATATATGGTTTCCCTCATGATAACTACTGATGCATCGAGGTGTTATAGCGAGTGGAGGATGAGTAGATGAAAAATAAATAAGAATAAATTAAGAAGAATAGTGTATGAGTGAAGTAAAGAAATGGAAGAATGAGGGATGATAAGATATAGAGGGTGAGATATATAGAGAATAAAATAAAAATAAAATAAAATAAATACATATTTCATAAAAAATTTAAATTAATAATTATTATTATAATTAGTATTACTAAATTTTAGAGAACATTTTTTGAAAAATTAGAAGAGAATAATAAAATAAGAAAGGAAAAATAAATTTTAAAATAAGAATATTAAAATAAATATAATAATACTACTTAAATTAAATGGAAGAAGAATTATAGAAGAGGATGAAATTGATTGAAACAAAATTAAAAGAAATTCATGATTTTATTATAAATTTAAATTACAATTGAATAATAAATAAATGATGAAAAACTAAAAAAATAATGAATAAAAATAATTGGGGGGGAGAATATCATGAAGATGCCTCTTTGGTGATCTCATTTTTTGTTTCAATTGGTGATTGTAAATGTGGAGATCACCACCTTTTATAGGTGAGGGGGATATTTATGGCTATAGAATTCATCGCCATAAGGATTTCACATGGTTGACCCAATTAATGGATGAATTACACAATGTATTATTATAGAAATATGTTCCAAAATATGTTTTTTTAATATTTCATCTCTATACCCCAATTTTAAAAAAAAATATTTTGAACTTACACTAAGATTGTATTCTGGAGAAATGATTCATAAATGCTCATTTAATGCAGAGCATCCAATGGAAAAATTAAATATTGAATACATCAATTAGTTTTTTTGGTGAAACTTTTAAACTAGACCTATTATAAATTCATTTTTAATCACCTAAATTAGATGCATTTGACATGATTTATGCCTCCTTTTTGGAGTGGGGTCCACTCTATCATCCCTATAAATTTGACAAGTTGCAAGATTTTTTGGGCCATTAGATGTTCATATAAAATATTAGTCCAGAAGAAAAATTTGTAGAAAACATATCAATTAATCCAAAAAAAATAATTACATCAATTTAATAGACAATTTAAAAGTTATGATCAAAATAAAAAAGTGACTAAATTTTTTCATAATTCCTGAATTTGGAAATTTTCATAATTTAACTCATTTTTATTCTATAATTCAAATCAGGAATTATTTTAATAAAACATTTAATTACATGTTTTTTATCATTGAAATCATGAATACATCATCTAAATTTGAATAAAAATATGCACATAATTTTTGGTTTTCTAAATACCCCCACACAAAAATCATTCTTGTCATCAAGCATAAAATCTCATCAAGGATTTAAAGAGGGCACCGATGTTATCAATATTCAAATTTCAATGCAATAAAATTAAATAATTTTCAAGGTAAACTAAAATTTCAAAATTTGAAATAAAATTTCAATTAAATTTCTCATTTTCTAAAGAAACAGCCAATCCTTATATTTTACATTTCCCCTTAGAAAAATTATGGATCTTATCCCTTAATTCATTCAAGACCCTCGAATAATTATTATAAAAAATTACATGTTATTATTCACCTGAATTTTGATTATTTTATCTCATAACTATTGTTTTAATTCAGGAATATTTATACTCATATCATAATAACTTTCTATTTATCTATAGGTTTTTAAAGGAACTACTTTATTCATTTTTTAAAGAAAAAAATCACATAAAATCATGAGTTCTTGTAATGAAGGCTAAATGTATCTAAGGTTTATGGTTGGTAAGAAATGATGATAAAGATTAGTATTCATGGCAGAAGTTTATCTCTTAAGGGATAAATCATGATATTCAAGGTAAAAGTTTAATAACATTCTCCACTTCAATTTATAAAAACACCCAACATTCCTAAAAGTCCAATGTAATTATTATGATGAGTTTAAGAATAATGAATGACTTATTGCCCTCTTGAATACATATATATATATATATATTATAATTTTTTATTGTTTTTCAAATAGCTATTTAATTTTTTTCAGAATGTTATGCTTCTAATAAGACTCACATCCACCACCTAATCACATATGATAAAATTCATAGTTCTAGTAATGGTGATTTTTTATTTACATAAATAACAACCCATTTTTCTTTTTTCTTTTTCGGTTTTTCATTTTCCATTTTTTAAATTCAATAGATTTAAAAAATATTATAATCATTTATTCGAAAATGATTTACAATTCCCACTATAAAAACCCCCGTAATTTTTCCATTTAATCTTAATAATCCCATTTACCATTATTACCTTCACCCCCACACTTATAAGTTAAAATTTCATTAAAATACTAAGAGTAGGTCTTGAAAGGATAAAATCATATTGATGCATAGATCATTATTATAATTTTCATGAATGGTCTCTATAGGATTAAGAAGTATTGATGTATTTGTGGTATTTTTAGGATAAGTTGTTATAAAAATATGCCATAATAATTTTAAATGTGTTTTTCATAGTTACAGCCTTGACAAGTTAAACTGAAAGTTCTATCATGTGGCATGTACCAAGATCACTCAAGTGATATGATCAATATATTATAAGAATTACTCAGTATATAAATCCTCCGGATAAAGGACATATTATTAGGGGACATCAATCAAGTAATGACTAAAAATAATATATCAATTCCCATGAATTTTAGATAATCAATTCATTAAAAATGGAGCAGAATAAAATTTCCATGAATAAAGTAATTCCTTTAAATCATGAGTGCTCATTTTAAAATATATGCTTCACATTAATCACTTAATTTTCCATTTTACTTATTTAATTTTAATATCATTTTACATCTAAAATATATAATTGCAGGATTTAAAAGAAACTAACATCTCGAAGATTACTACAATAAAGAATAATTCAATTGTGAGCATTCAATATTACATTAAAGATTAAAAAATCATTTGGACAAAAATGTAAGGGGTATAAAATTTAAACAAAAAAAATAAACCCCTTTTACCTTAAATATGATTCCTTATCCTTAAATGGTTGAGGATACCTTCTTACATATATGGCCTTATAAAAGATAATTACTCAATTAAGAATAAAAGTGGTGTTAATGAAGATCAAAAAATAGATGGGAGTGAGATGCATGGTGAACTACTCCTAAGATAGAAAAATAAAATATAAATTCCTATAAATAAAGTAATGGAATATGTCTTGGTATAATCCTCTATGTGGGACCTAAATATTTACTACCTCTATAGGGAAGTACCATATATTATCCAAAGTATGATGGTGTATGACGCTTCATTTCTTTAAACCACCACATGATAATTTTCTTTGATTTTGGTTCAACATTGTTCTTTATGAATGACCCATGGATAGAGAACACTACATCCTTTCCCTTCTTAATGTTGTATAGATTGCATGGTGAAGGTAGAATGAACTATGACTCATCCTTCTTGTTTTCTAATTTGTGAAACCTTATTTTACCCTGCAAGTGCTAGCTTTCCATAGGCTACATGAATTGAATAACCAAAGGGGAAATAAACAGTTATTTATTCTTGAACAATATTAGATTTTTTTAATGAGAAATTTCTCCCATTTAATAATTGGATCCTCTTTTATAATTTCCTCAGGCTCAACATCTTGGATATCTTCATTATGGGGCTCATCAAATTCATTTTCATCAATATCGAGGAGTTCCATGTGTTCCTCAATAGGTTTATGTCTGGTTTCTTCATCTTCCTCTAAGGAATAATAATGATTTATAAATATGAATATTCAAAATAATAGGGAGTGACATACAATTATGTTTTAGTAAAATCAAATGATATAGAGTATGAGAAATTATCAACTCCCACTCTTGGATTAGAACCAATTAATGAATCAATGGTATGTTTTTCATGGAGTATACTCCAAAATTTTGGAGGAAAGGAAGTCAGGCGCCAATATTTTCACTTCAAAATTTACCATATGGGTGGTTCTTTCTTATAGAGGTGGTGGATATTTTTATTTTCATATTTTGGGGAGATAAAATTGTTCCTCACATTAATTCCAGAATTTTTCCAATTATTTTTTATCTCTTACTTGTAGTTCAGCATAAATGTATTCCTCCTTTTCCTCTTCATGTTGTTTCATCCATTGATTAGATCAGCTTCAGAAAGTAATGAACTAACCATAATCCCGTTATTCTTGGATATATGCTGTTATCCAATCCGTTCTTACTTGTATATATTTCACTTTTTTATCATGCTCTTTAATATCATACTTGAGTTGGTTTTTCCCTAATTTATCTGAGAAACATTCTAGTGTAACTACTTCAAAAGTGTTGGGAAGAAATGAGGAACACTATATTTCTATTTTGGACACTTCTTGAATGAATTTTAGGAATCACTCCCACAATTCAGTGAGTTATCTAGCCAATCCTTAACCCACTGGCAACATGAGGGTCTTAATGAGATCCTAAATCATGTCCTTGAATTCCTCCCCCTTTCAAATTTGATTCTGGGCTCCACTGGTCTATCTATACAATAATGAAAAACCATCCTTTGTATAGCATCATGTGTGAGATACTAATTATTAAACATAAGAGTATTATTTGTTCCCCGAATTAATAAGATCATACCAAAACATCATAGAATACCTTTTTTATATTTATTTATTTTTTTAAGATTCAATGAAATATATCTAAGATGTGAAAAGATAAAAAATAAATGTATAACTGATTTGATCCTTAGAAACAATGTTAGTTTTGATGCACACATGTCACATGGTGTGTTCAAAACAAATTATATTTTTTTTCCAATGCAACACAGAGGCTAGAAAGATTTGTCTCGCTTGAGGAGCTTCTCAGTTTGTTCATATAATTATTCTAAATCCCCAAATCTATCTGTTTTTGTGTTTTATGTTTTAAATTAAATCAATGAGAATGTTTTTTTTGGGATTTGAATATTTCTCTAATGACATAAAATATAGAAATTCAAACTAAAATTCAAATATAAGAAAATGAGTTAATAAAAATGAACATGATTTTTGGGCTTAGTTGAAGGTTCAAACCATAATTCCTTTAATATGTTTGATTTTAGTAAAATATTAAAAACATAAAATATCATGTCTGAACTACTATTATTTATACATAAATTGATTAATATCATTGAATTTCATGGAACTATTAATTACATATCCTCCTTTAATCAAGGTTGATGACACTCCTTGGTCATGGAGGTTCCATATTCTACGACCCATCTCTATTGATGTTGTTTCATCCATTGATTAGATCAACTTCAGAAAGTAATGAACTAAACAATGGATATAAGGAAAAGTGATAAAAAATAAAAGGGATATATTTAATTGAATTTCATTGGGGTAAGTCACCACATTAGAGGCATTCAGCTCATTCATTCATGCTACTCAATTATATATAAAGATATAAAATAAAAATTTAAAGAAAATTTAGGAACACATTCACCACCCCACAGGACAAGACATAGTCATAGCCTCTCATTTTTTAAGAGTAAGATATTACTTAGTGGATTGGGCGGATGATGACTTGATGAAAAAGAAAAAATAATAAAGTAAAAATAATGGTGGATGAGTGAAGTAAAATATAGAAGAATGGGGAATGATAAAAGAGAGAGGGGGGAGGGGGAGAGAATTAAATAAATTAAAATAATATAATATATATATTAGAAATAATGTTAAAATATAAATTATAATTTTTTGTATTTAAGAGAATAATTTTTGAAAAAGGATAAGAGAATAAGAAAATAAGAAAATAGAAATAAATTTTAAAATAATGATATTAAAATAAATATAAATATAATATCAATAATATTTATACTATTAATACTAAAGATATTCAATATGGTAATACTATTGAAAATTCAAACTAAGAATAATTAGAGAAGAGGTTGAAATTGGTGGAAACAAAATTTATAAAAATTTAGAATTTTATTAAAAATTTAAATAAAAACTTAAAACTAAAACAGAAATAAAGATAAATAAAAAATGAAGAAGAAGAAGAAATAGGGGAGGAAGAATAGAATGCATTGGCCTCCATTGATATCTCCTTGGTGGTGCCAACTGATTATTTAGAAAGGACGGGTTTACCTAGTTTTATAGGCCGGAGGGATATTTTTGGCTCCAAAATTATTCCTCCAAAATCTTTCACATGGTTAACCACATTAAAAGATGAATCGGTGAATACAATCTTCTAAGAAGATGTTCAAAAATATGTTGTTCATGTTTTATAAAATTTCATCTTCATAATATATTCTTATTAAAATATATTTACAAATTTCCGAATGATTTTATTATGGCCTAATGATTCATAAATTTTCTTTCAAAGATGAGCTTCCAATTTCCACCTAAAAGATTGAATAACTCTATGACGTTTATTATCAAAACATGTAAATGAGTCATCTTTCAAATACATCTCAAATCACCCTAATTGGAGGCATCTATCATGATTTATGCCTTTTTTTGGATTGGTATCCACTGTATATTCCTAAAAAAATTCTCCATATGATGGAATTTTTTGGGACTCTAGATTTTAAAATAACATCATGATCCATAAGAAAAATTTTTATCCCACATATTAAATAATCCTTAAAAATAACAACCGAAATTTGATTTAATATTTAAATGTTATGATCAAAATAAAAAAATTACTGAAATCTATCAAATTTCCAGAATTAAGAAATTTTCATATTTTAGCTCATTTTCATTTTATAATGAAAATTTCCCATTATTTTAATAAAACATTGAATTACATGGGTTTTATAATTTATAATATTTAATAAATCATCCTAATTTTAATAAATATATAAACATATCTTTTTTCAGTAAATATTCATCATTATATCCTCCAAAATATAGTTGTGATTAAAAAATTTACACCACGTCAAGGAGACGGTAAGCCGTATGTACGCACGAATGGTGATACTATTTTTTTTGCAGGATGTATAAAAGGAGTAATATGACATTCCCATTTTTATGATAACATCCCCACATTTATATGATCTAATATTTATTATTTTATAATGGAAACAACCCATGAATAATAAGTATAAGATTGAATAATTTTGATGGAGTGGGTAAAGACAATTACCTATTCATTAGTGAGCCTCCTTTCGATATCCTCCTATGGATTATAGGGATGACATTTCTAGAAGACCAGAACCTCTTGGATGTTGATATTTATGTTTGTAAAATAAATTTAAGGGATTGGTTGATCAAGAAGGATCAATGTGGTTTGAGAAGTGAGGGAGGAGGTTCCTTTTTATAATTGAGGTGAGGGTCACTTTTGGAAACTCTAAAAATATAAAATTAATATAATTTTATTTTTGATATCAAATAGATACAAAGAGATTTATATTGAATAAAATATAATTATGGGTATAAATTATCACAACAAATAATATTTATATATGTTTGGTTTAAAATATTAAATGTATCCTTTGGATTTAACCCTTAGTAAAGGTGTAAAAGTCTCACTTTGAGAACATTGATTTATAATTTAGAGGGCTAATATAGTAACTATAAAATGAGAAAATAACCAAAAATAGATCATTGATAAAATATTTAACATTATTCTAGAAATTTTTCTAAATTTTATATTTTATTAATTTTATATCATTTAATAATATATTATCTATTTTAAAATATCAATTTTTCAAATTTTGATACTATTCATTATTTTCCTTTTCAAAAATATTTTAAAAATATGATAACTTATAAAAAACACTTTTAATATATCAATAACATATATATGTTATCTATAAAATTATTTTTTGTCATTATTTATCTCAAATAATATTTATTTATTTTTTTATATCATTTGTTTCATATTTCTATTAATAAAATAAATATTACATCACTATTGTGTCAACATTTAAAGTAAATATTTAATTCAAAAAATTATAAATAAATATAAATAAGGTAGATAATTTCTTTTATATCTATTGATTATTTTTTAATGAAGATATCTACTAGCAATCCCTGTAATAAAATTATTATACTTATAATAAATAAGATTTTGTCATTTTGTCATGTTCTTTGATTTAAATAATATCTATATCATTTTGATAGACACGTATCCATTTAATGATTGAATTTTGAACCTCAGGTATTAAGGGTCTAAATGTTTTCATCAAATAGTATTTTTAGAAAGTGTTAGTGTAATTTTATAATGTTTATTTTATTATTTTTAGACATAATTACCCGATTTACCCTTAATGGTGGTAATTTTTTTACTTAAGTTACTATTCACAGTGGCCACAAATAAAAAACCTATTTACATAATTTGGACCCACTGATTTAAAATATTGAATCAATTTTTCAAAATTTTTAAAAAAATACATTGGAGTAATTATTTTAAAAATAACCCCATTAATGGATCAAGAAAACATGTTTTCAAAGTAAAAGCATTAAAATACTAAAATAGTATTTTATCTAAATTCATTGCTAAAATGATGTAAATTAACTAAATTGTATTAAATGATATAAAAATAATCTAGATATAATTTAAAAGTAAACAAAATTATTATTTACTACTATATATTATTTTGATGAAAATAATAACTTTCAATTAAAATTTCGTATTTTTAACTATTCATCAGAACATGAAACTTATCAAAAAATACCAAAAATTAAACCATAGTAAAATTTGAAATGAAAATTTCAAATAATATGTTTATTTTTTCAAATATGATTTATAAAATTATCACAAACTATTTTTAAAAAACCTTCTCCACCAAAATATGGTAAAACATCCTTTATAAATCGAATATAGGCTTTTAATATATAAAATTAGATTCATTCTTATCATATGTATATAAAAAATTTTGGATAAATATTAACTATATAAATTTATTAATGTGATTAATAGTATTCACTCTCTCTATTTTAACTGCTAGGTTATAATAATCACTTATTAAATGATCATGGTGTAATCAAACTTGGTGTTGTGGGCAACCCATGCTATTAAATTTATTAAAAAAAGAAATCGTATCATGGAATATTGGGATGCTACAAATATACCACGGATGGGATCATTGATAAATATGGTTACACCATCAAAAAGTGACACATATTCTCTAATGAGGTACACTTGGGAAGGCCTTAGAGGGTCATGCATTACAGAATGCTATGAGCGATGATTGGGATACCTTTAGGGATCACCTTGGATAAACTCTTATGGTGTTGTGTATTTATAGTTCTCCTGGAGTGATGCTTAGGTTCTATTATAAGTTTCACCTTGGACTGACCTAGTAAAATGATTTATGAAATTCTAGAGATGCCTTATATACAAAAATAATTTTTCAAACATATTAAATTAAAGGACACAACCGCCAAGCCAAATAACAGGTTTGGGCTTAGTCCATTCTTGATGATTGATTTATGATTATCTGTTTATTACGCAAATGTAATTTTGTTACAGGTTCACCTTGGTTCAAAGTTTTCCATCTTATGATGAAGTAGGTAGTACCGGTCAGGTATCCCATAAGGAAAATAATCCTACATATTCATTTATTTGTTGCCTTAAATATATTATATACATAAATACTTCACATTTTAAATACATGGATTGGATTTTTCAAGAAAAAGTTGGTGGTGGCCTAAAAATAATCTCACACATTCCTCAGGACACCTATGGTACCCAAGTAGACTTCAATATTATTGGTGTAGATAAGTAGAAGCATACATCTGGAGATGCTTGATTTTTAGTCTTAGGATGGAGTATAGTGATAGTGGTCTGAGTCTATGCTCATGATACTAGATAATTTTTCTTTTTATATTTTATATTGATTCATCATGTGGCATATGCAGGTTTCCTCTGTATCCACTATATCTTATTTTTCTATAGATTCATGAGATCATCATCATCATTTTTCATCAATTTTTGATTTATCTTCAACCTATTTATTTAATGGATGTTTATTTATTACTCTTTTTCTGGTTAATATATTTTGTTTCCACCACTTTCCATTATTATAAACCATTGAAACACACATTTATCCATCATTGTGTGGTCTCCCAACAAACAAACCCTAGTCCCTCACTGTTATCCAGTAATCTCTAGGGTTTGTCGAGTCTCACATGTGGTCATGTGACTAGCTATCTCGGGGAAGTTAGTGGCATGTGAGGCGAGACAAAAAAATTGGTCATGCTAGCCATAAGTCATTCTTCACAAAATATTGACAATGATCATTATTCTATATGAAAATTATAGAATCATAATTTCCAATAACGGTAATTTCATCAACATAAAGAAATAGTATAATAAAATCATCATCAGAAAATATATGAATAAAAGCACAATAAATAGAAAATGTCTTCCAGAAACCCTGCTAAAAAATTATAGATTCAACTTCATTTTCCACTGCCTCAGGGCATACGTCAAACAATAAAATCTCTTCTTTAACCTATATACATAATAATAATTACCTATTTCAAAAAAACCCTATGTATTCCAAATACAAATCTCCTCCTCAAAATATCAATGGAGGAAAGTTTTCTACACATCCATCTACTCAATCTAAAAATCAAAAATAATATCCAAACCAATAACAAATCGAATTAAATAAATTTTGAAAACTAGTGAGAAATTACCATCAAAATAAATACCTTTAATCTAAAGGTTTAATTTATTAACTATCCTTGACTTATAGTGTGGAAATGTTCTGGATTCTTCATTTTTAATATGATAGATTAATTGATTCTGCAAATCAATCTTACATGTAGTTAACATCATCAGATAAAATGTATTGGTATCTTGCAATGATACTATATAATTATCCTTTTCTAAAACCATCTATCCTTTTGATCCCATTTCATCATATCATCAAAATATTATGGTTCTCCACCTTCAACATGGACTACATCCTAATCGGGTAAATACTGAATAGAAATATTATGATACCAAGACAATATCTATAGTGGCATTATTGGATCATTAATAACCCTGAGAACTATATCACCAGAAACAAAAGGTGCATCAGAAACATCAACTCTGACCTATTCACCTTGTATGTCATTCTTCACATCAATATAATCATTATAATCAGTAATATGATGTAAATGTAAATTAGAAAATTCCTCAATTCTAAAAAATCCATCAAATGTTTGAGAAGTATATTCTTATCCCTTGACAATATCTATAATATATAGATCCTACCTAAAAATTTCATCATGAATTCTGAAAAGTTATCCAAACTCATCGTGCCCATAAACAATAAAAATACACTATCCTAACCTACCATCCATCTTGGATCTCTCATATCCATGCACATGAAATGAATTATTACTACCAAAAAACACATAAATGATCAAAATTGTTCTATTTTTTAAACCAAAACTTGTTATTAATTTTTATCTTCAAGGAAATTATTGGTGATAAATTGATAATATAAGCATTAGTAAATAATGAATCACCTAAAAACTTTTCAGCCACATTTGATTCAAAAAAACCTGAACACTTTCCATCAATGTTTTATTCATATTCCTAGATACACAAATTATTTAAGGTGTATTAGAAGGTGTATTATGATTCTTAATACCTTGATTCCAAAAATTATGATCAAGTGTACCATATTGCCTCCCATTTTAAGTGCGAATACATTTCATCTTTTTACCAGATTACCACTCAACTATAACCAAAAATTTCTTTAAAACACGAAAAACCTATATTATGGAATCCAAAACATAAACCCAAACCTTATGTGATTAGTCATTAATATTTTTCCCAAAATAAATACCTCCACTGATGGTATTATATTTAAAAGATCCATAAGCATCAGAGTGAAATAATTCATGTACTTGTGACTTCCTATACATATGATGGATTCCAAAACTCACTTTTCACTATTATCTAACCAAATAGTGATTGAACATGTACAATTTCACACATTTAAAACTAGGAAGCACATTTATCATGGAAAAAATAATAATCCCCTACTCACTATTTTGGATAATCCATATATTCTATAAAATGACTGAAACACTACACTCAACCACGTAAGAAGTATAAAAAAACTCTAATCGTGTACAAACCTAAATTCCTCTTCCATTGATCCAAAACAAAGGAAACAATGAAAAAAATTCATTGGCCATAAACAATAGTATTGATAAAATCTTCTTCATCCAGAACACTAGTAGAAATATGATTTATACGGACCGCAGTCGTATGCTAGAAATTATTCAAAATCAGATCACTATCCTTATTGGTCTCTAAACTAACAGTCCCGATACCTATAAAAAATTTTTGACCATTATTTCCCATATTAAAAATCCCAAAATTACCATGATTTTATGTTGTAAAGAACTCTATCCTCTATGTCACATGAAATAAGAACCACCATCAACAACCCATTAAGAATCATCAGAAGCAATATTAATGAGCTCTTAAATAGTAACAGTATCACCATTATTGATGCAACGACATGATCATCTCTATCACTATTTATCATATTTTTGTTTTAATTAATTATATTTTCCATTTTCAAATGATATCAAAATATATGAACGTATCCTTGATTTCCACAATGATTTCATTCAAACTCCATCTTCATCAACTTGGATTTGATTCTTACTTTTTTTATCTCAATGGCTCTATTGTTGATTCTTTTCTTGAAATATCCCCACATTATCTATGGCAAAATGTTTTGATTAATATTTCTCTTGAGTACGTATCATGAAATCTTCATTCAAAATAGTATACATGTCAAAAATTAATATGAAAACACCATTAGAAGATGAACTGGTTAGTGTAACATGCAAAATTTCCCAAGAATTAGGTGACACATTAATTAACCAAAATTCTAAAACCTAAACTTCAAAAGAAACAACCATTCCATACAATTGATCAAAATAACCCTTGAATTCACACAAATAGTCAAAAGTAGAATTAAATTCTTATTTTCATAAAATTCATCACCTCCTAGAGGATAAAAAATTTATTATTTCTAGACGTGGAAGCATAAGTAGTCTCCTACCTACCCATAATGTTCTAGCATGCGAGATAATTAAAATACAGTTCATCATGTTTTATTTAACTCTTTAATGAATAAAACCACAAAACATATCTTGTTCAAACTCCCATTCTTCATTAAATATTCTTTCAGGATTCTAGGTGCTAAACAATGATAGATGCATTTTCTTGAAAAAAAATATTACCCTACATTTTTAATCACAACTTATAGTAGTTGACAACAATAAAAAAAATCCTCCAACTATGACTAGACTCTACAAATAATCTAAAAAAACAAAACCCTAGGATACTAAATATTTGGAAATATGGAGAGTGATAAACACAGAAGAGATCACCAAAGATAACTCACCTCAAAAACAAAATTCATTCCCATTAAACATGACCAAATCATTAAATCTAATGTGTAACAAGAAAAAATTTTGTGCTAAAAATAAATTTTGACACCATAAATTTTTAGTGTGGAAAACCCAAAAGTGAAAACAATGATAAATAGTAAAAAACGCAGAATCCACTAATAATAAAAAGTGCATGGTTGAGTCTCCCAATGATTTATGGGATCTCAAGAATAATACTATGATAAAATAATTCATCAAAGTAAGAAAAAAATGAAAATTGAATTCAGCCTGAAACAAATAAATAATGTTGATAAATAAATCAAAATAAATCTAATTATAGAGATAAAACTGTGTGGTTATATTAAAAGGTTCATATGAAAAACACTAGGATCATATCAAAGGGACCCCTAAGCATAAATTCATCAGACTTGAAAATTTTCTCCAACTGTTGATCTGAAAATTACTACCTGAAACCCTAATTGTTATATGCGTGGAAGGAAGATAATAAGTGTACAACCACTACAAAAAAGGGAAAATTACCAGTTAATTTTAATTAAACTAGAGTTGGTTTAATAAAACACCTAATACTTGATAGGTAGTTATTAAAACCACCGTATATTTAATAGTCGTTAATCATTTCACAACAGTTTCATTAATTTAGCTGCAATTTCTGTTTTTGACATTTTTTGATAATTTATCAGTGGTTTTATAAAAAATAAAATAAAATATATAACTTGAAATTTATCACTGGTAATATATTTATAGTTGTTTATTTTTAGTGGAAGTTCATAGTACTCAACACAAAATAAAATTTTCATTAATTTATTTAGTGGCGGTTACTATGAACCACCACTAAATGTTATAATTAAAATTTATTTACCTTAAAATATTTAATAAAAATGTAAATATAAAAAACATGACATATAATAAACTAAAACATAAAATTATGATGAACCAATCATAAATACCGCACACATCCACAATCATATATATATACATCCATAGTAAGAATTACCTCAATAAAAAAATACCTCAATCGTCTAATAAAATCAATCAACCCATACCATAGTCATCAATATATAAAAATAAAATATGTCTAATAAAAACCCATCCTAAATATATTTCCATCCCATTACCTCCACTACATATGTCTACCTAGACATCGTATCATCAACTGAAACCGACCCCATATTCTCATTAACTATAATAAAAATTAATACAAAAATTTAAACTAAATAAAATAAATCAGAATATAAATAGAATCATTGATGAAGTTTAAATATACCACAAAAACTAATAACCATCATGAATTTATTCTAAAGAATTTCATGGATCATAATAGTCAAGATCCTTCCTAATACTATAATCTTTTACCTATAATAAAAACATGAACATTTGTGAAAAAAACTAAAAGAGAAAAGAAAAAAAATATATTCTGAATCTGTCACATAAATGATTTTATTTTATCTATCAAAAATAAAACAATTCAACATAAAAAAATACTAAATCTTGAAAAAAACTATTATAAGATTAAATTTCCTATTTAAGATATGATTCAACACATGATACTGAAATGGGTAAGGTAAATATTATATTAAAATTTTAAATCGATGTGTGGTGTGATAAAAATTTACATAATAAATTTATTTAAATACATTGATATGAAATCTTATCAAATAATTCCAAAATAACTCAATTTTGGGTTTCCAATGATTTCTTGTTAATCTGAGATAATATTCTATTTTTTTACCATTACATGAACATTGTAGTGTTTTTTAACACTAATAACGTTTTTATGGGGGTACTAAGAAAAATGTAACTCAAATTATCATTTCATCTATTCCTAAATTCCAAAAATAAATCTACAATCATTTTCCTATTAATTCATGAGAATATGACATCATATTCTTAGTTTTCACAACCCAAAAAATGTTTTTAATGTCTTTAGTACCTTTAAAAAGTTTTCACCTGGGCATTAAAACCACAAAACACACTGGATTGATGAGTTTTCTACATTTCCAAGTCAAAAATAACTCAATAGTGGTAGTCCCATGATTCTCCGTCAATATGAGGTTATTTTATATTGTTATGACAATTACAAGCATGTTTTAGTGTCATGAAACACTAAAAAAATTTAGGACCATCCTGAGAAAATTATAACTTTGAATGAAATATCATTAGTTCCTACATATGAAAAAAAATATGTTTTCATTATCCACTAATTTTATATAAATCCAACAAATTTGTATTTGTTTTGACCTCAATCCCGGTTTTAATGTCTTTGGCATGTTTAAAAAGTGTTTACTAAGTCATTAGAACCACACTACACATAAAATTGACATTTTTTCTTTGTATAAACCACAAAAAAGACTCATTAGAGGTTTTCAAATTATTTCTCATCCATATGAGGAAATTTTATTTGGTTTGGATAGTTAAACACATGTTTTAGTGATTCAAAACACAAAATAACAAGTTTACGACCATATCATGAAAGTTATAACTAGGAATGACATGTCGTTATATCAATCCTTTCCAAAATAAATCAATGGTCATTGTACTCTAATGTTAGGGAAATATGACATTGTTTTTTAGTTTACCCACCCCCCTGACAAATGTTTTTAAATCCATTAGCACCATTAAAAAGTGTTTACTGAGTCATTATGACCACACCAAACATCATATTAATGTGTTATTTGTGTGTACCTGTAAAAAATAATAAAAAAGTGTGTTTACACCAATTTAATAAATTTTTTGGGCCTTTTTCTCTGGTTTTGACCATTACACACACATTTTAGTGTTTAAAACACTAAAAACACTGTTTTGGCCACCCAAGGAAAACCATATCTTGGAATGATGTGGATTTAGTTACTACATTTCAAAAATTAATCTATATTCATTTCCATATATTTTCAAGGATATCTGATGTCACTTTATTGGTTTTCACCCAAATGACACATTTTTATAATGTCTTTGTTAACTTTAAAAATGATTTAGTAACTCATTTTGTAAGAACCTTGTTATTCACTCAGGTATGTATCCTTTAATTTTCGGTCTAAATATTTTTTTCGACCTAGTATGGATTCTTAATGAGTTAGTAAAGGTTATGAGGGTGTTTGGGGCTTGCTCAAAGCCAAATACCCTTCTTTTTGGATAAAACAATCTCTACACAAGCTTTCGAAACCGTTCAGGATTTCCGCATGGTTTTCCAAACCATGTAGATGGTGTTTTTTTTGGATAGATCCACCTCACATAGTGGCTCACAACCATGCGTCCTAACCATCTGAGTGCCCCTTTTTTGGTTACTAGTGCATGGATTGTACACATTTTGATCAAAACATGCAGACAAAGCCCTTTTTCAATGAACCGCCTCACACAGTTTGACAATCTATGTGGACAAACCATGCGCTGGCAAAAAACTAATTTAAAATTTCCAAAATTAACTCAATAATATATTACACCCACCCCTTCCTCCCTAATATGATTTTATGGAGGATTTACCCAATTCTCTCTTATTTTGTATCTTTTTGAAGATCTAAACTTGGAATCAAAAGATCTCCTTCATCCAATATCCAATTGAGCTTTAGTAAATCACATTGGATGTGGAACAATAAGTACTCGAGTCCCCTTTATCTGTTCTTCTACACTTTTTCTCTTGACCTAGTTATCTCCATGTGAAGATTTTTCACCCTTTTCATAGATCTACACAAATATTAGGAAAATCAAGTGCTGATACTAGACGAGAAGGATCGTACAACCCTAAGGTGGTTTGTCTATAACTTATCCCTAAAGTAGTTGATTTTGGAATGTTTGTGTGGAGCCCACTAATTTCAACGGAAACTATTTCTTAAATTTACATTCCATTATTTTACTTTTTAGAATCATATTATTATGCTATTTATAAATATCTGAATAATTTTTAGGGGTTACACCCACAACTAAGTCCTCCCTATGTCGATGGTTATTCTATAATTTGGTTTTTCGTGTTTCGGAAAATTTGATACACTATTTGGGTGTGCCTTTTCTTGACCATCCTGAAGTTTTTCATTCTATAATAAATGACTTATTGTTAATTAGAATTTCATAATGGCATGTACCATGTATGCTCACCACTTGACCTGTTTAATGTAAGTGTTTCCAAATGGTTATTAAATGTGAAATGTAAAATGTGAAATGTGAAATGGAATATATACTATGTATAGAACTTGTCATTAATAAATGAGATTGAATAATGGTTATGTGTCTATAGCACCCCTTTCCATGTTAATAGAAGGTAGCAAAGTCAACCTCTCTAATTGAATATGTCTTAATGGTTAACTAACACTTGATTAAATGGTTGCAACACTACATGGACAAACCACACTAATGAAAGAATAGGCTTAGACCAAAAAATAAATGGTTTCAACTCTACCAGACCTATCCACACTAATGGAAGGCAAGACCTAAACAAAATGAATTATTACATGATTACAATATCAAATAGGAATGGACTGACTCAATCTCACCTTGGATTTTGAGAGGAGAATACCTTGGGTCTTGGGAACCCCATTCTGATTCAAGGATGTAGTTTTCTCTTCTTGATACCCACCTATAATGTATTTATTGTCTATTCATCATATGGATGGTATAATACGATATGTTCCTTTTCATTATTACATGATACCTCAGATACACTTCTTGGATCTATCTTTGGCTTGTAGGTGCCACGGTGAAATCCTATAGGGCACTGTTTTTTCTTAGCCCCATTTTCCTTAGTCAATAACCTTGGAATCAATAGGCTACTTATTGTAGAATTTCTTTGATTACACTTCTTGGAATACACTCTTACCCCTTTGCTAGACTCAGATACTACTAAGTTATCAATATGTGAGATTTAGGTTACCATTATTTTTACCCAGGAACTCCTTCACCGAATATCATTGTCAGGTTACCTTGTTACATCTTAGGAACTTCACTACTTATAATTTGATGGGGTGATGTTAGTGCGTTCTATACCTCACATGACCTATTAACATTAAATGGTAACTTCTTATATAATGAACTAGTTACATGTTTAGACACCAGCTGAGGTTTGAAAAAGGTATGGGGTATTTTGTTATTGTACTGCTTACTTTACATTATATATGAATGCCTGCACATTGATATATTCCATTACATAGGTTGTATGTTATAGACACCATTGGTGGTGGACCACTATGATTTACCTGACACCCTCGTTGGGTGTCATTTGGTTCCCAGAGTACATTACATGGTTATAGGTGATGACAAAGGGATGAATACAACTTCAAACACTTGATTGCTTGCTGTTTAGGGTAGAGTTTGATAACAGATGACCGAGTTGGATCTTGGGATTCTTGGCGTACTTTTTTTTTCTTTTACTCTCTGGAACTATTATGCATTTTGTGTGGTATCCATGTTTTCTAGTTTTCTAGTGAAATGACATTACATAATCATTTTTTCAGTTGATATATTTATTATTATTATCATTTATCTATTGCCTTGGTTTTCTTATATTATTTATCTATATTACTTCTACTATTTACTATTCATTTATATTCCTTTTTCTATGTTACACTCTTCTAATGTGGGAATAGTCTTCCCACATACACACCCTAGGCCCTTTCTCTTAGTCGACACCCTCTGGCTTCTTGGATGATGTGCTTGAGTTTATTTGGCCCACTAGGCTCGGGGAACCCATGAAGTTCTATTTAGGTCAGGGAAGTCACAAAGTTGTTTCAAAGGTGGTTTCTTTTCATTATTTACTATTTGGAGATAATATATTGGAGGATAGAATTCATGGGACATAGTCATAATCCTTTCTTGGGAACCACGAACCCATGTTTGGGGTAAAAGCTAAGTTACTCATAATACAATTGTTGTTGAATTTTTTTCTATTATAGTTGATATTATTTCACAGCTGGGTGATGCACATGCTGTGTAATGTGGTTGATTATTACTATTTTGTGATTTCATTTCATCCTTAGCCCAATGATATGATTGCAATGAGAATTGATAAATTCGTCATTATTGGAACCTATAATTGACATGTCATGCACATTTCCATGCCATATAGGTACATTTCACTGCTTTTCATTTCTTGATATGCATGTATGTGATGAGTGATGTTGTGATAGTTTCTTCTACTTGTATTAATTTGGCATATATTGAGTGATTTCTAGTATCAATTCATGAGGTGTATCGGCCCTCATGGTATGGGATGAGTAATTTACCGAGTCAAGCCATTATGATAAAGTAAATGGGCATCATATTTGATGATAGGGGTATAGGAATTGATTCATCGGAAATGACTATCCATTATATAAAGTGAATCCTAAAATATAAAATTAATTTGTGGCACATCCTTATCCTTCCTTGTCATGTTTATGAATAGTAATGGAGTGAACCTGGAAATTAATTCCAGAGTAACTTGAAACATATAATTGAGCACTTACCGAAACCTAACCATATATGTGGGTAGTTTAGGAAGTATGCCTTAGGTTGTGATTTTTTATTTCATTAAATTTTCACTCGTGATGTTATCATATGCTCCTAATCATGTTCTAATATGTGTGCTTGGAATTCGTACACCAATGATGTCACCCCATCCTGGTGTTGTTCACCGAAAGGGTGGTGACAACCATGCTCCAAACATGGTGGGCCCTGAGCTACCAGTCTTACTAATAAGAGTTTCACTTGAGGCGCCACCTATTGCACCTGATATGGGTGTTTATTCCCATGTCCGTGATAGTTTCTTATGTTTCATTCAGTCCATTCAAGTTGCACCATGGGTTGCACCTATGATGACTGATCTGACTCGTGAGTTTCAACTGCTGCATCCTCCTACCTTTTCAGGGGATGGTAGTTCTCAGGATACTGAGTCTTGTCTAGAGTCCATTCTATCTATCATTGAGCATCTGTAAATTCCTCAAAAGCGGATGTTTATGCTTTCTACATACATGCATCGGTATTTGATAAAGAGTTGGTGGGATGTTGTTACCTAGGCCAGAGGTCATCAGGGCGGGTTATGGGTTGACTTCCAAACTACCATATATGATCAGTTCTTTCCTCAGTCACTGAGACATGATAGAGCTAGAGAGTTCATGCATCTTGAGTAGGGTTCTATGTCAGTTATGGATTATTCATCATGTTTTACTAATTTACAGATCATTGAACCACTTTTATCTGGTGATGACCTTTCAATTTCTAGATGTTTTGAGGATGGGCACTAGTATGCCATCTAAACTCATATGAATGTATTTATCCTTCCAAAATTCCCTATAACAGTTTATCATGACATTATCACTGAGTTTATCCTGAGGGACAACACAAGTATGGGGTTTAAGGGATCAGTGTCGTGGCAGGCCAGTAGTTCTTCTAGTGGCAGGAAACGTTCCCTTGAAGTTTTTCATCAAGGTAGTGGTAGCTAGAGTATCCAGTTTGATTGATCTGTAGTGTGTCATCACTGTGTAAGACCAGGGAATAAGAATACCAAATGTGATAGAGACCCTATGGAGTGTTGGGCTTGAGACCGTATGGGTTATCTTTAGAATTTCTGCAGGACCTTTCCACCAGCTTCGACTGGAAAAAGATTTGTGCCAGCTCCACCTTTAGGAGTGAGTTCTTTTACGCCGCGTTAGGTGGGGAGTTGGAATAGCACTGGCAGGTCTGGATAATAATGAGGTCATGTTCATGGTAGTATGACCAATGATCACCAGCAGTGCCAGCAGAGAAGTCATGATCGTGGTAGTCCATCTATTTCATGGGGTCATGGATCAGGTTAGTTTCATGACATATAGCAGATACCTGAGGATCAAGGTGCGGGACCATCTATAGTACAAGGTTCTATTTATATAGCCTCTATAATTATCCCTTTTTTTATACAGGTGATTCTAACTATTTTATTTTTATATCTGTTGTTGAAAGTCTCAGACTAGAGATACAGTATCACTATAGTTTAGTGACCCTTAATAGACTGTTGAGAATACAGAAGGAGGGAATACGCCAGTGCAGGGACTGTCTCCTAGAGGTATCCAGTTACCATTTCTTGTGGAATCAATTTGTTCTCGAGATGACATGCATCAATGGCATTCTCTGGATGGACTAGTTAGTACACTATCACACCTATGTATACTTCTATCACCATAGGGTTTCTTTTAAATTTCTAGGGGGTATCAATTATCTTTTCAAAGGTGAGTGGGATGTATAGGCTGGGAGAACTGGACCAAAGCATCATTCTCTTTGTGGAGTGACATCCCATATTGAAAATCTTTTTTATGGGGGATCAGGGTTTGCATCAAACTGATTTACCTCAAGTAGTTGATCATTTCATGAATGTTTTTCCTGATTACTTTTTTGGATTACCAATTAAGAGAGAGGTAGAGTTTACAATTGATCTTGTTCCTAGATCTGCTCCAATGTCCATTCCTCATACAAGATGTCACCTACTGAGCTTCAAGAGATCAATAGATAGATAGATGACTTAGAGGACAAATGTTGTATATGGTCTAGTACTTCCTCTTTGCGATAACCCATTATTTTTGCTAAGAAGGTGGATGAAGCTCTTCTTTTATTCGTGGATTATAAAAGGATGAATCCAATTATGGTCAAGAACTGGTATCCACTTCCCTGAATAGATGATCTCTTTGACCAACTTTGAGGAGAAAAGGTGTTCTCTAAGATCGATCTGAGATCAGGTTATCATCAAGTGCAAGTCAGAACATCATAAATATGCCATATAGCTTTCCATAGTAGGTATGTCCTATATGAGTATCTTGTTATTTTGTTTGTTCTTATGAACATGCCTTTCATTTTCATGGCTTTGATGAATAGGGTTTTCCATCCCTGTCTAGACTATTTTGACATTGTCTTTATGGATGACATATTGGTATATTCATTCAATCATAATGACCATAACAAACATCCTAAGATCATTATTTTTACATTGAGATATAATTATATTCATCCCATGATTTATAAATACAACTTATAGATCAGCAAGGTCCACTTCTTGGGTTATATAATTTCATAATTATAAGTATCTATTGATTCTGAAAATGTTCGTGCTATAGTTTTCTAGGAGCATCCCAAGAATGTGTTTGATATCAAAAGTTTATTGGGGTGGGATGGATATCACATGTGTTTTATATAAGACTTATCACATCTTTATTTAACTCTTAATAGACTTACAAAGTAGGGTGTTAAGATCATATGGTCAGAATCATGTGAGAAAGCCTTTCAGGTGCTGAAAGGGAGGCTTTTCTTGACACTAATATTGATTCTTCTGAAACCTAGTAAAGGTTATATCATCATCTGTGATGCATCAGGCATTGTCCTAGGACCGGTTTTGATGTAGGAAGAAAAATTCATTCTGTACAGATCGTGGTAGTTGAAGCTTCACGAGATAAATTACCCGATGCACAACCTTGAGCTAGCATCAGTTGTCCATTTCATAAGTTTCTAGATACATTAACTATTGGGAGAGTGATTTTTGCTATATACAAATAACAAGAGCCTCAAGTATATACTTTCTCAGAATGACGTGAACCTTTAATAGCGATGATGGGTCGAATATCTACAATCCTTTGACTTTGAGCTTGCCTATATTCCTGGAAAGGAAAATGTGGTCACTGATTCACTAATCCAAAAAACTGAAATTCAGGTCGTACAAAAAGCCAGTGATGAATGGGATTTAAAGGCCCACTTTTCTAAACATTATCTAGATTTTCATGACATTCACAAGAATTATTAACTCTCATCCTTAACAGTTACCTCTTTCCACTTTGAGAAGGTGAAGAGTAGGCAATTTTCATATCCTGAAGGATTGGTTCTCCATGAGAGTATATCATGAGATAACCCACCTACAGATTGGTCTGTGAATAGAGACCACAATCTGCATCTATGTGGACGTATATGGATTCCTGCAGCTGTGAGATAGGAGTTGATGAAAGAGTCCCACACTTCCCTGTGGGCAATTCATGTAGGTTTCATGAAGATGTATCGAGATATGTGATTCCAATATTGGCATCATAGGATGAAATGTCAAATTATTGGCTTCATCACTAGGTGTCCCACATGTGAGTAGGTGAAGGAGAATCACCAGAGACCTGTCGGCTTGTAACAGCTACTTCCAATCCCATAATGGAAATGGGAACATGTTTCATTGGATTTTCTAGTTGGCTTACCTTGGTCATAGAGGGTAGCATTGCTATCTGTGTAGTTATTGAATGACTAACAAAATCATCCCACTTCATTCTTATTCAGGAGACTTTCTCAGTTGATGAGATGGGTAGATTTTATGTCCATGAGATCATGTAACTACATGGGGTTCCAGGTACTATCATTTTATATAGGGATTCTTATTTCACTTCACGGTTCTGACAGGGTTTGCAGAAAGCTATGGGGACTCAGGTTCTTTAAAGAACATCTTTTCACCCAAAGACCAATGGACAATTGGAACAGAGGATATAGGTTATAGAGGATTTTCTCCGAGCATGTGTCAATGATTTTGGTAGTTATTGGGAGAAGAATTTCACTCTCCTCAAGTTCAATTATAATAACAATTTTCAGGAGACAATTTAAATGACTCCATTAGAGGCCTTATATAGTTGGACATGCCATTCACCATTGTGTTGGATAGAGACAGGTAAGGCGGCCATCCTCGGTCCTCGTCTCATTTAAGACACTTCAGATAGGTTCAAATGATTAGAGAGTGTATGAATAATTCTTAGACTAGACATAAATCTTATGTCAATCACCATTGACGACCTCTTGAGTTTGGGGTTTGGGATTACTTATTACTTCAGGTATCACCCGAGCTTGGGTGTAGATGGTTACGGAAGCAGAGAAATCTGTCACCCCGTTACGTCAGGCTGTTTGAAATTCTAGAGTGATTCAGGCTGTTAGCCTATCGGTTACTACTACCATAGAGGTACAATGCCATGAACGATGTCCTTCACATCTCAAATCTTCTCCAATGTCATGGTGACCCGTCACATACCTTTGATCCCATGTAGGTTGAGATAGATGTTGATGCTACCATTGAGGAGTACCATGTATGTATCATTCATCGAAGCACGAAGGCTCTCCGAGGAAAGTATGTCTATTTCATTTGGCTGCTATGGAAGAATGGACGATTATAGGAGGAGACTTGGGAGAGGGAAGCCGACATAGATGCCTAATGTTCAGGGTTGTTCTCAGACAGTGTTTCTATGGGGGGGTTCTTTTAAGGGGGGGAGACTGTAAGAACACAGTTCTTCACTTAGGTATAGATAATTTAATTTTCAGTTTAAATCCTTTCCTTCAACCTAGTATGGATGCCTAATGAGTTATTAAAGATTACAAGGGTGTATGTGGCTTGTTTGGAGTCTGAAACCCTCCTTTTGGAGAAAATAGACTTTGCACACGATTTAGTGTAAACCATGCATATGGTGTTTTTTTTGGATAGAGCCACCTCACATGGTTGGCACACGACCATGTAGCCCAACTGTGCGAGAACCCCTTTTTCCTAGGTACCCTTGCAAGGCTTGTGCACTGTTTGATTACACCGTGCAGAAGATGCCCTTTTGGGCAGAATCAGCTTGCACAGTTTTCACATGGTTTGAAAAACTATGCGAACAAACTGTACACAGGCTAAAAACCTACGTAAAATTTCCAAGACGCCCTTAATGATATATTAATCCAATCCATCCCTCCCAAATCTATGTTTATGCATGATTGACCAAATTCTATATCATTTTAGAGGATTTCTATGATCTAAATGTGGAATTAATAGATCTCTATTGCCTGACATCTGATCAATCTTATGTTCGTCACGTTGGATGTGAAACGGTAAATACTTGACTACTCTTTAAACATTCTTCTTCTATTTCTCCCATGACCTAGTTATCCCCATGTGATCATTTTCTCCCTTTTCATAGATCTAAAATGATCTGAGGAAAATCAAGTGCTGATACTGGAGGAGAAGGATTGTACAACCCTAAGGTGGGTGGTCTATAACGTATCCCTAAAGTTCATTGATTTTGGAATGTTTTTGTGGGGCCCAATAGTTTCTTTGGAAATAATTTCATAAATTTACATGCCATGATTATACTTGTTAGATTCTTATGATTATGATATTTCTAAAAATGTGATTATTTGTTAGTGGTTACACCTACAACTAAATCCACCCCATGTGGAATGTTATACCTTTATTGGGGTTTTATTGTTTCGGCACATTTGTGCCACTGTTTGGGTGTGAATTTTCTTATCCTTCCTAAAGATGAACCTTCTAAAATAAATTAGTTATTGTTAATGAGAATTGTATAATGGATTGTACCATGTATGCTCACCACTTGAACCATCTAAGGTAAATATTTCCAAATGGTTATTAAATGTGAAATGTGAAATGGAAAGTATAATAAGTATATATCATGGACATGATAAATGATGTTGAAAAAAGGTTACATGTCTATAGAACCCCTTTCCATGTTAATGGATGGTAGAGGGGCAAACCACTCTAATTGAGTATTCCATAATGGTTAATTAATACTTGATTAAATGGTTGCAATGCTACTTGAAAAATGACAGTAATGGAAGACAAGGCTTGGACCAATAAATAAATGGTTTCAGCTCTACTTAACCTATCCACACTAATGGAAGGAAAGACATGAACCAACTGAATTATTACATGATTAAAATATCAAATAAGAATGGACTAACTCGATCTCTCCTTGGATTCTTATAGGAGAACACATTGGGCCTTGGGAACCCCATTCCAATTCATGGATATTGTTTTCTCAGGTTGATACTCACATAGACTCTAGTTCTTTTTTATTCATCAGATTCCCTGTACACTACCGTAGGGTCCTTTTCATTATCACAGGATACCGTAGATACACTCCTTGGATCCATCTTTGACCTCTAGGTTCCATGGTGAAAGCCTATAGGGACCTGTATTTTCTTAGCCCCATTTTACATTGGGTGATAACCTTGGACTCGGTAGGCCCCTTATTGTGGAATTCCTTGGATTATTCTACATGGAGTACACTCATACCCCTTAGCTAGACTCAGAAAAAACTGAGCATGCATTCTGTGATATTTTCATTACATTGGTTTTTAATATGGAACTCTATCACTATATATCATTTTTAGGTTTCCTTGTTACATCTTAGGACCTTCATTATGTATACTATGACGAGGTGATGTCAATTTTGGATATGCCTCATTTGACCTATTAAAACACAATGATAACTAAATAATTAATGAATTGGTTACATGTTCATACACCAATCGAGGGCAGAAGTATGTACTTTGTATTTTGTTATTTTACATCTTTCTTTACATTATATATTCATGACTACACAGTGCTATATTCCATTATATAGGACGGATGTTTTAGACACCATTGGTGGTGGCCCACTGAGATTTATCTCACACCCTTTCCATGTGTCGTTTGGTACCCAGAGTATATTACATGGTTGCACCTATTGAAAAAGGGAAGCATACAGCTTCAAAAACTTCATTGCTTGTGGTTTAGGATAGATCTTGATATCAGATGACCGAGATGGATCTCAAGATGCTTGGAGTTGTATTTGTTTTCTTTTACATTGTGGAACTATTGTGCAATTTTTCTTGTATCCATTTTTATAGTTTTCTAGTGACATTACATTGCATCATCATTGTTCTAGTTGATACAGTTATTATTATTCTCATTTATCTATTTTATCATTTTCCTTATGCTATTTATCTATATTGATTCCACTGTTTACTATTCCTTTATATTATTTCCACTATGATACACTCTGCTAATGAGGGAATAGTCTTCCCATGGACACACCCAACGACCTCGCTGCTAGTTGGCATCCTCTGGCATTCAAGAAGATGTGCTTGATGCCATGTGGCCCATTAGGCTCAGGACACCCATTATGTGGCATTTGGGTCCGAGATGTCACACATTTAGACCACACAACATGTCATATTGGCATGTTGTCTACAAGTACATGTAATAAAATAACTCAACCGCAGGTTTATCATGACTTCATGTCAATATGAGGTTGGTTTTTATTGATTTGACCCTTACATGAACAATTTGGTTCTTTAAAATGCTAAAATAATGTTTACATATATCCCATAATAATCATAACTTAGAATGATGTGGATTCTATTCTTATATTTCAAAAATCAATTTATGGTCCCCATGTTATGATTTCAATGTAATCTGATATTTTTCCTATTTTTGACCCCTAACAAATTTTTTAAAGGGTTTGGTACCATTAAAATTTGTTTACCAAGTCATTATGACCGCACTTTATGTAGAATTAATGTATTTTACATGTGTTTATGTAAAAAATAACTCAATGGTGGTTGTCCAATAATTTCACATCAATTTGAGATTTTTTACTTTTGGTTTTACCGTTACATGCATGTTTTAGTATTCTAAAACACTAAAAATGCGTTTACTACCATTTTAGGAGAACTATTACTCTTAATGATGTGTCTTCAATTACTATATTTAATTAATAAATCTAATTATTTTTTATGATTTATATGGAATCCGACATCATTTACCTAGTCCCCCTTAACACATGTTTTTAAAGGATTTGGTACCTATAAAAGTTTTTACCAACTCATTTTGACCACACTGCAAGTCATATTGACATGAGGTTAATATCTACACATAAAAAAATCAACAGTGGGTTTCAGATGATTTCAGTACAATATGAGGTTTTTTCTTTTTTTTGTGACTGTTAGAGACATGTTTTGGTGTTTTTAAACACTAAAAACATGTTTACAACTATCCTTCCAAAAATGTAACTGATAATGATGTGGTTGTGATTCCAAGATTTCATAAATCAATAGACAGTTTCTGGTCTCTTATTTTTGAGAAATAAACCATTTTTTCTATTTTTTGACCCACTAAAACATGTTTATAATGGCTTTGGTTATTTAAAAAGTCTTTACAATGTCATCCTGACCACACAACACGTCCGATATAATTTTATCTACGTGTACACATAAAAAATAACTGAATGGTTATTTTCCTAGGATGTAATGTCAATATGAAGTCATTTTTTATGTTTTTGACCATTCTACACTTGTTTTTGTGTTTTAAAACACTAAAAACGTGCTTATGACCATCCTAGGAATACCGTAACTCAGAATTACATTTCGTTTGTTCCAATATTACACAAATCTATATAACGGTATTTTCATCAGATTTTTGGGGAATTCTATGCTTCTTTCCTAGTTTTGATCCCCTAACATAGGTTTTTAAAGGATTTGTTGCCTTTAAATATTTTTTAATGAGTCATTTTAACCACATTGTTCATCATATTGACGCGTTTTCTTTGAATACTCATAAAAGATAACTCAACAATGGTTTTGCATGGATTTTTTGTCAATTTGAGGTCATTTTCTATGGTTTTGACCATCACTCACATGCTTTGCCGTCTAAAACCACTAAAAACGCATTTAAAGTTATCTTGTGAAAATCATAACTCATAATGAAATGTACAATCAATTTCCTCATATTTTATGGAAATCTGAAATCGTGTTCCCAGTTTTGACCCCCTGATACATGTTTTTAATGGATTTGGTACCTTTATAAATTCATTACTGAGTCATTAAAACCACACCACATGTAGTGTTGATCTATTCATAGTGCATACACATCAAAAAATTACTCAATGGTGGTTTTCCCATGGTTTCGTGAGATTATCATATCATTTTTTATGGGTTTGACCATTATACGTAGGTTTTAGTGTTTTAAACACTAAAAACATGTTTACTGTAATCTTAGAAACTCCATAACTCAAAATTATGTTCTGTCATTTTTTATATTTCAAATATTAGTATATTTTCAATGTCATATAATTTCATGTAAATCTGTCTCTGCTTCCCAATTTTTGACCCCAACACATTTTTTTAATGGATTTGGTACCTTTAAATTTTTTTACTTGACCATGCAAACCACACCACATTTCAGATTAATGTGTTTTCTATTCTTATACATCAAAAATTAAACACATGTGGTTTTCCAATTATTTCACATAAATATGGGGTCATTTTTTTACAGCTTTTACCATTTCATTATGGTTTAAGTGTTTTGAATGAGTAAAAATATATGTACAACCATCTCGAGAAAACCATGAATTGGAATAATGTTTTTTTGTTCCTATAATTAAAAAATAAATCTGTGGTCATTTTTAATCTAATTTCTATGATATTTAAAATTTATTTTCTTGGTTTTGATCCCTTGAAACATTTTTTGAAAGGCTTTGGGACCTTTAAAAACTATTTACTGAGTCGTTCTGACCCCACCACACATCAAATTGATGTGTTTTCTAAACGTAAATAAAAAAACTCAAAATTTGTTTTTTGGTGATTTCACATCCATTCCAGGATGTTATATTTGTTTTTGACTGTTACAAACACGTTTTAGTTTTCAAAAACACTAAAAACGCATTTACATTCATTCTAAGAAAACTATAACTTGGAATGATGTGATGTTAGTTTAAACATTTTGAAAATAATTTTAATGTAATTATACTATTATTTTTGGTCAATCCAATATATTTTACTTTTATTGACCCCCCAAAACATGTATTTAAAGTTTTTGGTACGTTTAAATGTGTTAAACGAGTCATTCGGACCACACAACATGTCTAGTTGATGTATTTTCTTCTCATACCCATAAAAAATAACTTGAAGAGTCATTTATGTGATTTTAAATCAATATGAGATTTTTTTATTTGGTTTTGATCATTACATGCATGTTTTAAATTTTTACAACACTAAAAACATGTTAACGTCCATCCTGAGAAAACCATAACTCTAAATGGCATGTCATTATTGCCTATATTTTAAAAATAAATTGATGGTCATTTTACTTTGATTTTATGGAAATTTGATAATTTTTTCTTGGTTTTGACTTCTTGACACTCATTTTTAATGCATTTGGTGCCTCTACAAACTGTATAATTATTCAACACCAAGAAAATGAAACCATATTATTATCAAACATAATGATAATGATCTATAATTCATTTTTAACCTGTATGAATCAAACACACGTCTATCTTGAAAAAAATGTGTTCACTATGACTCAAAGTGTTTTTTCATATAAAAGTGCCATTTTAGTTTTATTTATGTATGTTGTATATGTTTTTTCAAATCATTGAATGATCTAAGTAATTTTGTATTGACCTCAGCAAGACAAGATATAAGGCCAATAATTTCCTCCAGAACCATGTCGGTCAACCACTGAAATACATAATCTAATGAATATTCTATTTTGACTACCATTTATCTTGTGTTTTCCTATAAGAGTATTTTTCTTGTAATTTTTCTTACAATATTACAATTTCCCTTTGTAAATCCCAATCAATAACACTACTCATACCCCCAACAGTTTTAGTAGTAAAAATGATGATGACCTACCATGGAAAGTAGATGGAGTAGGCCCAAGAACCATCCCTCATACATTTCTATGATTTTCCTTCCTTAAAATGTTTCCAAGTACATCATTTCATGAAACCAATGATTATTATGAAGGGTGCACATCCTAGAATTCGTGAATTTTAATCTATTAATAAAAAATATCAACAATGAGTTTATAGAATATATCAACATCATAATATTATTCAATTAATAAATTTTTCATTACTATTTATTCAATATTTCATTAATAAAAAAACATAATATTGAAAAATAAATTATAACAATAACAAAAACATAAACCCAACTAATTGGGGTCGGTTAGATGTATCAAATGACAAAAAATGAAATTATTTGATCCATGTAGTTAACCCCATTAAATTATGTTTAAGTATTGTTATTTCTTATATTATATTTTTTATTGTTATGTATTTATAGTAAAAAATTACTTGAAACTTTACTGAAAAAGTACTTACTCCAATGACTTTTGTAGGGTCATTTACAAATTTCCAACAAGTTTCCTATGAAATTTAAACTGCATCTCTATTCAGCAAACAAAGTGACCTTATTCAATTTCATTTATAAAAAATATAAAAAATTTAGAAAACCCCTTGAATTGTAGTTAAATTATATAGATAATAATTAATAAAATAAAAACTAAAATTTTTCATCTTCTCTAAACACTTTGAGACCTAGCAATTTGTTGAATGACTTGTTTCTCACAATTCACATTATTATTTTAATATAATTCTTACAAAATATTGCATCATGGATAATAATTATAATTTCATCATGTTTATGTTATTCAGATACACTAAAATTTGAAATTAACAAATGAAATGAATCTCTGTTAATATAAACAAAGACATTAATTTCCCATGAGAAATCTCTTCTAGAAATTTCTTATACATTTTTTATGAGATCAATTATGTGTAATTGAACTCATTCCATAATCTCAATTTAAAATATATCTATTTCATAAATAATATTTTCGAAATCCATGGGTGTGAAATGGATTCACGATCATAAAAATTAAAAATCATCTACAAATAAAAAACATAACACTTTTTAAGAATATTAAAAAAACTTTGTCTTTTAAATTAGATCTTAATGAATAATAAATTAATATTACCTTTACATGAGTATCAGAGAAATAATTTTTCCCAGATATAGGAATATGCCTCCAATATTTATAATTAATGGGAAATATCATCATCTCATAAGAATGATAAAACTGAATCTACCCATAGATTCTGACAACGTCACCGGTAGGCACCCCAAACTCATATAATGCCCTGACAATCAAGAATTCCTTTAGGTCCCATGCATATTATGTGTTCATATTTTTATAGCTTTTATGTTTATATTATCCTATTTTAAAAATTCATAAAATAATTAATAAAATAATTATTATTTTTTGTAATGACATACATACCAGTAATGGTAACTCGCCAATATCCCCTAGATAAAGGGGTGAACAACTGCCCCATCATAAGAGTTCAATTGAGTAGTGGTATAATAATGACATTGGGGGAAATTGCTATCTTTCTATTAGATCGGGGAAAATTGAATCAATTGGATCCATTGAAGCTAATAGTAGTGGTGGTATTCTCTGAGATGTAGATCGTCTAGGATCCTGAAATTTTTTCTTGACATTACTAATATTCAAATGGTTCAGGTATATTAAATGTATAAACAATTAAAAACTAAAATTTTATAAAAAACTAGAACAATATATATTTGTAAGAATCACTTATCAATGATAAATTGTAATATATTATCATTACCAATTTATAAACTCTATTATCATCATATCCATTATCTTCATTGTTATCAACTTCCATTGTAGGGAGTCCTTTATTTTCTCCCTCTCATGAAAGTTATATTATTTTAATATTTTCGGAGAAGAATTGTTAAATTTTTTGGGTTGATGAGATTCTCTTTATAAAATATATAATATATATTCACTACATATATCATATAAGTCTCTCTAATTTAAATTTATAACAACAATCTAAAATTCATTTATTTCATCATCCACATAATAAACCATATTATCCTATGAAATAAAGATGAATAGATTCATCTCTACATACTCACCATTATGGACCAAGATTATGAAGTTGAAAAAAGTAAAATGTAATGAATTATTCATTATACCTCTATCAATGTTAACCCAATTTCATTGGAATAAGAAACTGGAAACTGACCATGACTATTTAATTCAATTATACAATTCATTTTTTTATAGTATACCACCTTTGGAAATGTAAATACACTATTATTTTTATTTTTGATGTCTTCTTCAAGAAAATATTTAAAAAACCTAATTCTATGAATTTCCAAGGCATCAAATCGTTTAGCCTATCTAGGAGGACCTTGATCCAGAAACTTCAAATCACTTGATATTTCATCGTGATTTTTAACAATCATTTTCAAGGGAAAAAAATAATTTAAGGTGTTACTTTTAATATATAAAAATTTACTAGAAATAATTAATATGAATTTGATTATAAACATACATGATAGTAAAACCAATTGAAAATATCCTTATAAATAGATTTTGTTAATTATATCTCATTTTGAGCTCAACCCCTTAGTAGCGTCATATTTTTTTTTGCAATAAAAATTCATAAATAAAAGGATCTGAAATAAAACTATTGGGTAGAACATATCTATGTGATTATAGAAACAACAATTTAGTTAGTTTAAAATTTGATCCATTTCCAATTGGTCATCTAATAGTTGTAAATATTTTTTACTCTTTTTCAGAATGACAACTCATTTACATGCCATCCACACATCTATCATGACTGAATGTAGTCTGAATCTTATCAGAATACCTAGAACAAAAGGTCAAACACACATTGGCAATTTAACATTCATCAATAGAGAATTTTGGTTGAGCTTTATTCCTCACAAATGATTTCAAATGTCCTATGTACCTGATGAAAAAATTGAAACAAAATAAAAAACATTACAAATTTTTTTGATACAATCAAATTTAGCAATGAAAATAAAAATAATATCAACTTACCCCTCAATTGGATAAATCCCTCGATAGGGTACCAGTATACCATGATTACCTTAATCAAACAAATAAATAGTCAAATGAATCTTCACTGTGAAGAATGAACGTGGAAATAAAATCTCTTAATGAAACAGCGTCAGAAAAATTCATTCTAGAAGTTTATCCAGCCCACCAGTATATAGAGTTTTTCCATAAATATCTCTAGAGAAATATACAATTCATAATTAGAACTATAGTTTCCTTTTCAGGTAATGTATTATGCAATTCTAATGGAAACATATTCTCCATAAAAATATGTGAGTCATTAATTTTCAATCCATGTAACATTTGTTATTTAAAATCAACATAGCTTTATATGTTAATTGAATATCCATCAACCAATTTTATATTCTATAATGTTTGATAGAACACATCCTTTTAATGATTTTTCATTATAAACAATATTAAGGTTACTTTCCATTCCCATTTTCCCATAATCAATTCTATTTATACATTGACTCCATATCCTTACAATCATTTGGGTGATCCTTTGATTTACTTTTCTCATTAAGCAATGCCAGAATTACATAAAACCAGACTCACTTATCAATATTCATTACGTCAAGATTATGATGTATAAAATTAATATCCCAATAATGATTTTTGAAAAATATAATCCTTTTCTTATATTGTTGTATTTTAGCTACTTTAGATACTTTACCTCATACCCTTTCCCCCTTCTTTAAACTGAGGACATTTTCCAAATTATTCAGTGACCTTCATTAACTGTCTCACGATGTCTAAATAAATACTTTATTTATCAGTGATTTTATGTTAAACCATTTCCCAACATATTAAAATAGGATTATTAATATATCTAAATTTCATATCATTACCGTTCATCTCCCACACTCAATATTATATATCCTTCATGATTTATTCTTCTCTTACAATATGTGAGAACAACTCATCACTAACTCTCATCCTCCTTAAAAACTAATGGATTTTCCCTATCATAGTTTTCACATGAATCCTCCTAAAAAATCCTTGGATTATGTATATTTTTACTATTTTCTACAGTAATTTCCAAGGAGATTGTTTCAATTTCATTATAGATTTTCTATTTTCCATGATATGATCTTGAATAGATAACCTTTTGTGTTTATTGTCATAATTTAACTTCCATTCCACAAAAGTAATAGTTAAAAACCAAAAACCAATTTCAACATGTCACTAAATTTTCAATGTTATATTGAAGAAATGATACAATAAATAATAAATTTAACCAAAAAAATTTATAAAATTAACCCATTAAAAAAAATAATATGAATGCATAAGAGAAATATTTTTCACACTCTAATTTTTTAAAATATATTTATACCAATGATTTTTGACAACATTTTTTAGGTTTACATTAGAGAATGAATTTTTTCTAAAAAAATATTTAATATAACTTGATAAAAATTGTGAAACATAAAAATCTACTAAAAATATATGTTCTTCCAGTGATAGGATTTATCAATGATATTAAAATCGTTTATAAAGATTCCCTTTATCAATACTAGAAAAAGCAATGATAAAAGGGGACTTTATGAGTGTTTTCTAGCATCGATAAAGTGGGTTCTTTATTTTTTGGTAAAAAAATCAGTGATAAAGGGAACCCTTTATCAGTAATAGAACAAAATTAACTGATAAAGGGTCCCTATGTCAACATTAGTAAAAAAGAACTAATAAGGGGGGCCTTTATTAGAGATTTTTTACTAGGGATGATAAAACCCCCAAATTATCATTTCTTTTTTCTAGTATAGATAAAGATTATATTTCGTAAAAAATATTTCATTGAAAATAATATATTAATTTATTAATATATTTATATTATTATAAATATAATATGTATTTTTAAATATATTTTAGATGTGTCCAAATACAGATTAAGACTTCATATAAAAGATATTTAGTGAAAATGGATTATAAAATAATTAAAAATTATTAGCAATTTGTAATTTTCTAATTATTATCGAGTAATAGTAATTTAATAAAAATTAGATGAGATCTATATTAAATGAATTAATTAACTATCAATGATAAGTTGAAAACATGTCTTAAATTCAAAAAAACCATGGATTTTGATCTGAGTGTCCATTTGGGATCTACCACATATAAAATCAATTCCAATGAAGTCATATATACCTTATTTACTGGGGGAACCCTGAATCTTGTATTTAATGCCAAAAAGGCACAAAAGTCCTCCAAAACTGAGTTTTTGTTTTGGTTACCCCAATTTTTAAGCCTTCAATAGAATTTTAGTCTCGTTTAAGGAGGTATTATTTCCTTTTTTGGTGGATAATAATTTTTTCATAGGTCTTACATTCATATAAATATTATGGTTTTTATGTTTTATCATTATTCATAATGTTTTTTATTTATATTAATATATATGCATATTTTCATATATTTACTTATAATAAATCAATTGTATAAATACATATTTATATAAAATTGTATTTTCTAATATTTAAATCATCTATAAATAAATATTTATTATTAATTTAATTTAAAATAAAAAATTTTCTATTTTATATAATATATTAAAAATCATTAATATTTATATATATAGTTATAAAGTAAATATGTTTATATTTAAACATGTGTGTATTAATAAACATATATATATATATATAGTAAAATATTTATAAATAAATATTAATATATAATATATGTATATAAATTTATGTGTGTGTATATATATATATCACACACTTCTTGATATATAAATATAAAAAATATATCCTATAAAATGGAACAAAACAAACATGGTAGACTGGTAAAGGTAATCCAATCACATAAGGGAAGTCATGGGATCAAATCCAAGTGCACTTAGGTATTTAGGGAAGCATTCAATCACTGAGGAATGTGGGGTGTTCGTGAGTACTGAGGAAGGGTGGGGGTGGGACTGTGTAAAGTGTAGTGAAATGTGGTCTCAAGCAATAATTAAGGTTATAAAAACTATTTTTTTCATTTTTTATTGGAACTAGAAAAAACTTTGATAAAATACGTCTTTATTAGTGTTTTTCATTACTGTTAAAGGAGGATTTTATCATCAATGATAAAAGGTTACTTTATAAGTGCTAATGGAAAGTTCCCATAAAGGGACCATTTATCAGTTCTTTTATTCTTGTGCTAACAAATTTAAGCTTTTAACCTCTCTTTGGTAGTAATTTATTTTTATGTGCTGACAAATTCCCTTTACTATAACTATTAAATGTTTGTTTTGTAGTTGTGAAACATCTGATTTTCTAGAATGGTGAAGAAATATCCCTAAAATTTTCAAACTCATGGTTATGAAAATAAATTAAAGGAAAACACATAATTAGTTATGGATATATCTAGAATAGGGATCATTATCATCAATGTCTTAACTATAAATGGGAAGGTACGATTCACCGTGTCATAGAATTGGTTTTTGTTTCAATTTATAATTTGGAAAATCGACATATACCATAGAGAGACCTAAAATATGAATAATGGAAATTGTTCTCTTCTCATATGATTAAAATAAAGGACATGATGATGGATTCACCAAAATAGATAGTGTAGTAAAGTATCATGTTATTTATTTGAATAATCAAAAAATAAATTGTTTGGATATGGTCTCTATCATGGAGTAATTATTATTGAGGACGCATGAATTTTATCATGGTCAAGAGATAAATATGGCTAATGTATTCTGACAAAGTACTATTGAAAATGGATAATTGTGATGGTTTATTTGTGGCGGAGAAGAGACCCATCTTAAATAGTCATATAAAAAATAGTTATTTATGATGGAAAACTATTTCTTTGGAAAATATGTTTTATTTGCGATGGGAAGTGTAACTCGTCGCAAATATAATTGGATAGTATGTGTGATATTACCTAAGAACATTATTTGTGATGAATTATAGGGATATATTATTTTATATGTCTCTAATAGTCATGTCACGAAGAGAGTTTTCATTAGATAATATAATCATTCATAAAATGTCCTCAATATTTACCATTAGTTATTGAATATGATCCCATGCTACTGTCCAATCACAGAAAAATTAAAACCATGTGATCTTCTTTCACCTACCCTCATCCCTGATCCTCTATATCACACACTATTCTCATCACACAACAATTAGACTCCCTGCCCAAATTTCATCACACCATATTTCATGTAAATTTAGGTTTGAATCCCTCATGTAGAGACACCTCTTTTGGTTTTTATTTTTTGATATTTACCGCTCAATATTGAAGAAGATAGTTCTTTCAAAACCTATTTGAAAAATTTTACTTATGTGTTTTGGTTTATTTGGTATTTAGAATTACATTGTGATTTTTATTAACTATTTGGGTTTCTCTCATCTTTGGAAATCTTTTATCATTAGATTTAAAAGAATTTTATGTTTAGTACTTAGGTTCACTATAAGTATATTATTTTTTGTTATTGTTGGAAATATGATTCTTATGGAAATTTTTTAGAGTGATGTATGATATTCAGAGATTTTTAATAATTATATTTAATTGGTATGTTATATTGAATTCTTATGTTGATTTATTTTTTGATGAATTATCATAATATTTAGATTGTGGTCGTGATGTTAAACCAAGTTTGATTATTATTTTATGACTTTTTTCAATCTATGTAAAACATGTGAATATAGATTTGTAATATTTTGGATATATATATATATATTGACAAGTGAATATACATATATAAATGTTATATAAAAAACTTTTATGTTATTTGATATATATATATATATATATATATATCTGTGTATGTATGTATTAATAGATTTTACATTTATATTTGTTAAGAAAATGTGTAAAAAGATATTTTATGTATATATAAATAATTAAAATATCATGTAATATATATATATATATATATATATATTAATGTGTAAATATGTATATATAAACATTTAAAAAAAGGTGTAAGGTTTTTTTTATATTTATATTTTTATATATGTATGTATGTATAGATTTGATATCTATAATAGTTTAAAAAATGTGTAAAAAATACTTTATCTATAAAAATCTGACTAAAGAATCATGTTATATATATATATATGAACATGTGAATATATATATATGTGTGTGTGCGTTGAAAAACCATATAAAGATAAATATATATATTTATAAATGTGTGTGTGTGTGTCTATATTTGATATCTATATTTTTTAAAAACATTTGTAAAAATATATTTGTTATATATTTCTTTTAATTAAGATATCGTTTAATATATATATATATACTAACATGTGAATATATATATATATGTTTAAAAAGTGTGTACATTTTTTTATATATTTATATATACGTGTATTTATGCGTGTATAAATTTGATATGTGTATTGGTTTAAAAACATGAAAAAATATATTTGATTGAGAAATCATGTAATATATATATATATATTAATATGTGAATATACATATATAATTTTTTAAAAATATTTGTATGGTTTTTTATATATTTACATATTTATGTATATAGAGATTTGATATGTATATTTTTTTAAAGAACATGCAAAAATATATTTGATGTTTATATATTTTACAAAAAAATAATGAAATATATATACATATGTTATGTATATATATATATATAACAAATGAAATAAATAGGAAATGAGTTTTTTATAAAAATGATGAAAAATAAAACTATGAAAATGTTTTAACAAAACATTTTTATAAGAAAATCATTTTTTTGTAAAAAAAATTATAAAAATGGTTTTAATGAAAAAACTAACAATTAAAAATAAGAAATATTTATTTAAAATGTAGTTATTAATAATTATTAAAAATATTGTATTAACTTTTAAAAATATAAAAATACTAACACTAATAGAAAAATTTCAATATAAAACTGTATTAATAATCTTAATAATTGGTAATATTAATTAATTTTTTTAATAATTTATAATTAAATATCAATAACAGTAATAATTAGTAATTGTATGTTTTAATTAGTAAATATTATTAATAAGTTGTATATTTGAAGAAATTATGATAATTTTTAATCAAATGAAAAGGAAAATATATAAAATAGTAGTAATTACTAAAAATTAGAAATATTTTTGAAAAAAATAGTTATAAGTAATAAATAATTAATATTACAAAATAAATAATTATATCAACTAGTAAAAATTAACAACAATTTGTAATAATTACTAAAAAATTTATTTCCTTGTAAAAAATAAAAAAAAATAAGAACTATTAAAAATTCACAACAATTAGTATAAAAAATGTAATAATTAAAATAATTAATAATAATAATTAAAAAATTGAAATAATTAATTTATAATTAGTTTATATGAGTAATAATTTTTTAATTTTTTATATTTATTAATAAAAATTATTAATAATATCTAAATAATAGTAAATTGTGATAATTTTTAATAAATTGTATTAGAAATATGTGTGAAATAATAATTATGTGTAATTAAAATATGAGAATATTTTGAAATTATTCTAAATGAGAAATTATTATTCTTATTTATTTTTATTTTATTGATAATTGTGGAATAAAAAGTACATACAATTTTCTATTACAAGATCTTGATTGGGTAAATTCTCAAAATCTCCAATGGATCTTATATAAATCTAATTTACATTGACGGTGGTGGGACATTTATAAAATTTTGCATTGTTAAATTCAAAAAAAAAATGAAAAAAATAAATATCCATGTAAGTAATGTGATCATATGTGATTGGAAACATTTGATAATGTTGTACATCATTTACATCATTTTGTATTTCGAATGATTATATTATTTTAATATCAGCATGGTGAAAAAAATTTAGTAGAAATTATTATTTTTGGTTTTGGATCAATCATTTTAGTATTTATTACATGAGGTTGTTGGTCCATATATTCAAAAAACAACAACGACACAGAATTATGTTCGAAATCCATAATCAAAATCATATTAATTTTAAAATTTGTTAAACTCAGCTGAGGAGGCCTTATATTTGGGATTCTAGATAAGAAAACATGTCCTAGTCCCAAAATTTATGGTTATTAAAATAAATTGTTTACTGAAAAATAGTTTTTCATTAAAATATTTTCATTGGTTAAATAATTATTTCCGAATGCAAATACATTTCCTACATGTTTATATTAAAGTAATACATTGGTCAACAATTTGTTTCATAGTTATCCAAAAATCCATTCATGTTCAAATGACTGCATGTGATATTATTGGGATTCTGAATCATTACTTAATTTTACAACATGAGTAGAATCATGGTATAAACGGTCATAATAATGGAAGTCTTGATTTCCAATGAAGTCAGTAAGGTATTTTTCAATTAAACCCCATTTAAAACTACTATTTATGTCTCACAACATATTTACAATGAAAAAATTTCATAAATTAAATATTTCCAATCATAAAAGATTAAACAATTCATTTCATAGTGAACCATGGATGACTTTTAATAGATACATTTTTCTTTTACTTCAAAACCTTCTTACTTGTATTTGATTCTTTGTACTGATGGTTTGTTTCCATTCAGTGTATATGAATATCATTATTATTATTTTACTATTTTCATAGATATATATGACTTATCTCATTAGACACAAATAAAGGAACCTTATATAAATTTGTCTATATGAATTCAAGAAAATCCAAATAAGAATAAAAAAATTTATTTGATGCAAAAAACTGATTATTTAATTTCATAATGGAATGATGGTGTAACTACATATGATATAGATTCACATCAGAATTTAACACTAAAGTTTGAATTAATGTGGACCATTAGTGAATTTCTAGCATATGGTATGTTTTTTAGATGGATTAAACTTGGTCTAAAATCATATTTTCATTGTCTCAATGAGAACAAAGTGTTTATTATTTTCCATGGAAGAAGTGATGTTTATTTTAATTTCCATGGGATATTTCTTCATGTGAGTCATCCTTTTTGATGGAATATAAGTAATTTTAAAAACGTTATAATTAAAATAGAAAAAGATCTATCAATGATCTCAGGTATTTAGGTAAAATATATCATCTATTCTTTACCACATATTACTTTTGGACCAACTATATATATATAAAAAATAGATGGTTTTGGGATATATTATAATTTGAAAATGTGGAGTATTTTTTATTATATTCCATGTTGGTCTTATTTTTCTATTCATCACATGGTTGATGTAATGAATATTTGGAATAATTTTTTAATCACTTATTTTATACTATGTTGGAAACACCCATTAAAACAAAATATAATGTAAAGGCATGGTTAGATTATTCCAAAATTTACTAAATTCTTTAACATGAATTATTTAATGATGATAAAGAGACACTTTTATGAATCCTAAAGCATTTTATGAACATTATTAATAATTTTAATTGAAATTACATCAATTGATTACATATTTTAGGTTACAAATTGTTTAGGCCTCTAAAATTTCTTGTTGTGTCAAAAATAGATATATTAATGGGTTAAAAAGTCATGACTACCTAGTCATAATAGAAAAACTATTACCTATTATTCTTAGAGGTATGTTGAATTCAATAATTTGGGATGTGTTGAAAAAAATCTTACTTATTTAGAGAATTTATTGTGGAGATATTAGATTATTATGTGTTGACTATGATATTAAAATATATTATTTTAATTTTAACTAAATTGGTGAAAATATTTCTATATACCATCATTAACTAAATGAAAAATTTGATATTTCATTAGGTGTGTGAATTCAAATCAATAGGATTGGTGTAATTTCATTTGATATACCCATTTGAGAGATGTGTGAAAATTATTAAAATTAAAGTACATAAAAAAATAATTAGTTGATGGTCCAATTGTAGAACCACACTTCAAAGAAGAAATTTCAAATTTCTAAAATTATTATTTTCAAACTAAATATACTTAAAATTTTATTCACATGGGTCATAATGAGGCAAAAATTGATGATTCATCACACCATCAATTATTAGTTTTTAATCAGCATGATATTGGTTTTGGTGGTTATCATGAGTGGTGGATTTTAGATGAATAAATGCACTAAGATCAAACATATGTTCTACTGAATTGTGAAGGAATGTCACAATTATTTAAGTTAGTAATACATTTTATTATTATTTTATAAATTTTTATAATTTATAATTTTATTTTCATTAATTTTTTAAGACTATATGATGGTTATATTAAATAAAAATCTATACACATTTCTGATGCAACTCAAAAAGAACACCATCAATAGAAATTTTTATATTTTTCACAATGTATAATAAGTTTTTTTGTTTACAATGTAACATTAAATATATTTCTTAATGGTATATATTCTTAATTATTTTTATTATTTATAGGAAACATAACATGAAATTAAAATTTATAGTAGATTTTTTTGCTAAAAAATTATCAATCATAAATTTTAAAATCATGTAATGGGTTCGTGGATAATGGATTATGATTCAATACAAACATATACATTGAATAAATTAAATCTATGAAGAGTGGTGATTTATAAATGGAACTCATTATAACTAAATTGATGTTGAATTTTTTTTTAACAGATGAAATATTATAGTCATGTTATCTAGGACCAAGTTATTTAACAGTGTTTGAATACAAACTTTTTGATACTGATCAAGGGTTGTGAGTTCATCCCTGACATAGTGTTTTTGAACTTATGTATAACAATTTTATTTCCTAAAATGAACCATTTATGTTGGCTCATATAGTACATCAAATATATTATAAAAATTAATGCTATATTTGGAGATATTTAAAAGATTCATTTATTGTAGAAAATATGAAATCTCATGATAATTTGTTTCATGAAAATGGAAATTATTCTTGTAAAAGTGAAAAAATATTGATTTATTAAGAAACATCCCCAAATATATCTCTTACACAAAAAAATATAATATTTGTGATGAAACCCCACAGTTAAAGACTGGTGATATTGATAATGTTTATAACATAATAAGGGGTGATGAAACCAAATGTTTTATGGAAATTTACTACAATAAAGATGATGATGAAGAAATTTTTGTTAGTCTAGATAATTTCTAGTTAATCAACTCAAGATAGGTGAATTGAGTTCCTAATTTTTTTTTGATATGAGACCACCCTATTCAAGGTGTGTGAGTTCAAATATTTTCTTATGAAAATATACTATGGATATATGAATGATCAAGGGAAATAGATTGATAAAATAGTTTTATAGTTGTCCAGTGAATAGAAATATACAAGTCTGGTCCACCAACACCCATCTTAATTATTTTTGGTGATTTTTACTAAAATAACCCTTTTACTATGGTCTCCCTACTGAGTACAATAAATTATCAATATTACAAAGGTATGAAATTAAATCACTCTATCCCATTATGATGATAATCCACATCCTTAACACAGTTTATTACATCAAGTAATAAAAAAAAAAGATATAGTCTTTGAAGATACTTTGGAAAACCAAGTTGAAAGTAACCAATGATAGTAGATGAATGTGTGTCCTAAGATGATGATAGAGTTAAAAATATTTTTCTGTGTGATCTTGAAATGTAAATGATAATCTTGTGATCATGGTTCTCATGATATAGTATGTACTTATCTATATACAACATAGCTTGTGTTTAGATTTGAACATGTTTATGTTTTTCCCTATTTTGATAACTCTTTTTCATGCATCTTATAATTCAACTATTTTTATCTCTTATTTTTATTTTGAAAAATATAATATATTATAATAAAAAATTTCCATCTTAATAATCCATTAAAAGATAGAGAGTTTATAATATAGACTTTTAATGGTGTGTAACTCTTCTTTCAAAATATTGAATATGCATCTATAACAGTTATATCAGAGACCTTAATCTTCTTTGGATCATTGAGTTTATGGAATTTTGGCATTTTACACAAAATCAACTTTCATTAAATTTAAAAACATATTATAATCGACTAAAAGGAAGGTAAAAACATATCCAAATAAATATGATATATAGTCATGATATATAAGGACTCGGCCTTAAACATTACATAATCTTGAGTTAAGTCATGAATTTACATTGAAGATATTTTCTGGTTTAGAGTTTTAGAGAATTAGGCCATATACATTACATTAAATTTAAAAAAAAATGTAGACACTTCAAATAAGTATCCCATTTTTTAATAAAATAAAAACTCTAAAAAATGTCTAGTTCCATGTTTTAGACAACATGACTTTTCCTTGATCCCATCATTAACCCTATTTATCTTTAATCCTGTGAAAAGAATTTAAAAATGGAGAGAGCATAAAAATATCAGTAAGAGTTATGAAATAAGGAAAGGAAACATAAACCCATAAATAAATACAAATCAATGAAACTATACTTTTAAATCATAAAATACCTCATAAAATCATAAGATTTATGAATAACACATAGAAATCACAAATCATAAATATAACTTGTGGAATTCATATCATACTTACATTGTAACTATCACAACTACGTAGGGAGATAAATTGGAATACCCATCAAAGTGTATTCTCTAAATCTCTTTGAAGAAACATTAATTTTTACCTCCGTCACGTTACCTAAGGCATTGGGGAGCTATCTTTGGCTCACCTTCCATAGGTTTATCACAGAACCACCCGTATATATAAACAATGACCAATAACCATAACTTATTAATAACACATAAAACAAGTACAATGTAAATAGAAAATTTCTACATTGCAATTAGAATATATCATTTCAAGATATAGATATTATTAATGCTTTATCCAACAATTTTAAAAACCATTTAAAACATTTAATAAAGAGACTTTTGTATCAATGTTTCCCATACCACATTGAAGATTTTAAGAGAATTAACATTTGAAAATATTAATTTCCATATAAATAAATCCTTAAAACAATTTTTAATACCTGGACATTAACGAGAAAAATTTAGAAGAATAAATCCTTAAAATAATATTTTAGTTAAGGAGTTCTTCACCAAATGAGAGATGATTGAATACAAATAACTAAGTAATAACATTTAATCAAAACATTATAATATCATGAGAATAAAGGTATTCATGATATAATATTCCAAATGACATTATATACACCATATGAAAGTGAATTGGTTCATAACAACAATGAATTCTCAGTAGAATTTAAATTGAGATGAAATCCCTTATAAAGATAGTATCCTTAGATTAAGGACAAATCAATTACATAATTATGTGTGGAAAATAATAATACACCCAATATAAGTGGATATTAAGTGTAAAAAATCAGAGTACATTCACACATATTCATAGCACGACATAATCATGAAGTATAAGTTTAACCCAAAGAATCGAAATTGGGTTAAGATGTTTTCTTATAAAAATTCGATAGCCTAACGACGTCACATAAAAATTGAGAAAATGAGTTGATGAGAGATGAAAGGCTATATAATCGCTTTGAAACAATATTTATAGCAATAATGACATATAATAACATATCCCGACATAATAAAGTGTAAATTAAAAGACATAACATAAATGAAGTCTTTTAAAAAGAGGAGGGTGAAAGATTCCCTTACCAATTTGGTAACTTACAAAACATTCACCACCTGAAAGAAGGATCATACAATGAAGATGTAAATACCCATAAATTAAAGTATATTATACATATAATAAAATAATTGGAAGTACATACACCACACAAATAAAAATATTGGAAAATATAGGATGAATCTCATGAAACTAAAAAATGAGATGAAAACCCCTTATAACGTTGTAATCAGTCGAGTCGTATGACCAAAAGTTAAAACCCACAAATTAATCACAGAATAACATGAATATAAATATAATCATTATAATATATATCAAATGGTATTATAGAATACACCACATGCAAGAAATTAGTGGCAAACAATGGAAATCTCATAGAATTAAAAGTGAGATAAGAAACTTTTTACCTCGTGTCCGATTAGACCCATTTTTTCTTTAATCTCCTGAATAATAAGCTAAAGTTAATTTATACTTGCTTGAGAACATTTTCCAAGTTTATTATTCCTTTTATATCACTTATTTCTGTGTTTTAAACATTATGGAATCATTTATGTTTAAAATGGTTTTTTTTTCGATATTTGGTACTCGAGTCAAAAATGAACTTCTTATAATTTCAAGTTGTTCATGTGGTCAAAAGTATATTATCTATAGAACGATATTCATGATTTAGATATCATATATATCATATATATCCAGTATATGTATGTATTTATAAAATTACTTAAAATTTGGAGATAAGAAATGAAATTCAACGTTCATGGAGACAGTAAGTCGTACGTACACATGAAAGCTACTTTCACTTCTATTTCATATTTAATTGAATGAAAACTTAGTGATACATAGGTATATTATAATTCCTGTATAATATCATATGATATATATATGTTACATAATTTCATTAACATCATCATTTATACATTCCATATATGTCATGAATGAATCATATCACATTGAGGGTGCAGTAGTCCGCACTTCCTCAAATGAAATTATCGTATTTACACATATTGGAAATCATAAAGGTATGTATGTAAAAAAATTACAGAAACATTGAGAAAACATAAAAATAATATATATCATATATAAATATAGTTCTATCAAAATGGCCACCATGATAGGTGGTACAAGAAGATTGAGAAATCCGTGTTTCTTGAGGCAGTAGTTTGTCGTCCCCAGAAATGGTATGATCTTTACACATTAGATATAGGTTTGTGTAAGTGTAGTTTGAATACCTCTCATAAAAAAACCAAGTATATTGAGGATTCTGGTGTTTTTATAAAATAATGGAATAAAAAGAGTTTATGGGGTTGGATAAGTAAAATAAAACAAAAGAACTCAAGAGAAGATGTTACCTTTAAATTGGCTATCTCCCTCTGGTTTGAACAAAAAGTATTACTTGAATTTCTAGCTAACTATTGAAAGGATTCTTGATGGAGTATAGGGATGTAGGGATCTTAATTTAATATATTTTGGACAAGCCTATGGGCTTTAGAAGTGTAAGGAATGTGTTATAAGTGGGGGCTTTTTATAAGCTAGAGGAGGGTCTTTTTGGAAATTTTTAAAAATATTATTTTATTATATAATCATTTTCATTTTATAAAGGTAAAAAACTTATTAAAGTCAAAGATAAGTTGAATAATGTTAGAAATAAAATCATCCAATAATAATTGGTTATGTTTTGGATATTTTTTAGTCTTTATAATATTATTTATTTAAATCATTCAATAATGAAGTAAACACTATATCATTATCGTGTCATGAATAATTTTATTTATTAGATGTCTAAAAATTATAAACAAAATACCATGATCTAGAAAATATTTTTATATTTAAAATTAATATTTATAGTTAAAGATATAACTTATATAACCCTATGTAAAAATTTATTTACTAAAAGATATATGATTATGTTATTTCTGTCTTTACTTTAAATTAATTAATATAAAGTGTCATTATCACTCTTAAGTGGCTCCATGGGGTCCCAAAATAAACCCATGGATGTCCATGGTTGGAAATGTATTAACCAATAGGATTATGACACATATTTGGGTAATTTTATATTATTATAATGAAATTTGGTTACCCTTCTTTACCAAATTTACCCTTTAACCATGGAAAATATTTTTCTTACTGAAGTTAATATTCATATTGTATAAAAATAAAAGTTACCTATTTACACAATTTGGAACTCCTGATTCCAAATATGGACTATATTTTTACAAATTCAAAACATAGATGTGGCAAGAAATTAATTAAAAATTAATTCCCACTATCAAAATAAAAAGCGTGTTTTTAGGAAATAATAACTATCAAAAGATTGACACTTATTTATGCCAATTTCAAGGTAAAATTAATTAAAATGACCAAAATTTTATTTAATTGTAAAAATAAAATACAACTACACTTTAAAACCAATTAAAATATAACTTAACCTTATAAATATATTATATTGAAAGGCATTTTTGAATTAAAATACAGTATTTTTTACTATTCATTAAAAATGGATTTTTTCAGAAAAATAAAAAAAAATTACCCAAAGTAAATTTTGATATCCCGATACTAAATAAAAATTTTATTTTGTCAAATAGAACATATAAATGTGACCAAAACATGATTTAAAGAGGTTTTTCCATCAAAAGGTGGTAAATTGACCTTTTAATGAATATTAGAGTATTTATGCATAAAATTAGATTCATTCACATTTTAAGCCTCTAACATTTATTTGATAAAAGTAAAAATATTTAAAAAACTTATATAATCATATTTTAGTTATTTCTATTCATTCTCGCCAATACATATATTATGTGTTAACTACCATTTAAAATAATAATATTGTTATATTTTTTTTAGTATAACTCAACTTTGTGTGCAACATAAGATTTCAATGAAACCCATTGTAGCATATTAGGTATGCCATCAAACATAGAATCTCCATTAAGGTAATATTAATATTTAATTCACAAATTTTAATATATATGAAAATGTTATATTCTTTATTTACCTGGGGTGTTTCATCCTTCCCCCCTTTTGGGAATTGCGTCCTCCCAATTTTAATATTGGGCTTGGAAAAATCATTGAAAGTCCAACATTGGAAAAAGATTAAATAAAAATACCACATTATAAAAAAATAAAGAGAAATAAGAAGGTCACCAAAGACAATAGATATTAGGATTCCATGAAAACATGGATATGGAAGATAAAATAACTTATATTGATTAATAAAGAGTGATAGAGAACATGATCACAAGATGTTTACCACCACAATACCCTAAATTTGTGGTTGGGTAAAAGTCTGATGATAAAAGAGAGATTATAACATTTTTTATTTAAGATCCTTTTCATAGAGTTGAAGAATTTTCTTAATAACTAGACTAATATCGTAAGAATATATACTTACTTTCCATGTGGAGTGTCATCCTTTAATAAAATTCTACCACAAACTCATATTTTCTCCAAAAGGTAAGTATTAAAGATGAATTGGTCACACCTGATGTGCTAGAATAAACTTATAGAGTATCAAATAATCTACAAAAGATGATCTATATATTTTCCCTATCATTAGACATCTACTAAAACCAAAATTGGTTAATAAAAGATCTGATAATCCTTAAAAAAGGATAATCCTTTATAAAAATAAATACTAATCTTAATCTCCAAAATTCAACGAAAAGAACCAAATGTTTAAGAAATACCTATTAAATATACATTTGTCCTTAAAATTCATCCTAATAATCAAACAAAGATGGAAACCCAAAACTCATAGGGACTTAATCACACATTTTTCAACAGTAAATCATAAAATTTATCTTCAAAAACATCGACTAGTCTTAAAGTCTCATAATGAAGTGTAATAAACCTAAACACATATTCTCTATGATAGATTAATAATCTTTATAAATAACCCAAATCACCTAATTTCCCCAATAAAAACATAGATTCTTTGAAAATAATATTTCAACCATTGCTCCACAAATTAAATCCCGTAGTATTTTATTTTCCTTAAGCATATAGTGTTCCCAAAAAGAGATAATTTATTCCAAAATAACCTTTATTAATTAATAACTGAATCACTTTCTCATACTAAATATGTCCATTTTATAAAACAAAATAATCCAAATAATCTTAGTCTTGATCCATAAAATCATTTAACTAAAATGAATTAGTCATACTAACCTGGGATTTCACATAGTCTAGTGGTAGGTGATAAATCCCAATCGCACTTTGGTAATGGGTTCAATTCCTATAGCCTTGTTTGATGTAGGGGGTTATTACACGATCTATGTGTTTTCCTTTTAATAAAACTCAAAAATAACCCTAACATGTTTTAACCTCAAATGTTTTCTTATACTATTCATTTTCATCCCAATACATTATGACCGCAACATTAAAATTCATGAAGCCTTATATATATTGTCCTTTTTTCTAATTTCACCTTCATATGATAAAATAAAGCAATTCCTAATAGAAATAACTACAAACCTTCACCATAGTGTCCATATGGTTTCATCAACATCTTTTTCACATATTTAGAAGGTCCACGCATTGCAAAAATGATTTAGAGATCCTTCAAAAGCACTTGCTTCATTCATCCAAATACACCTTGTACAACTTGGGACCAATTGGTGTACGTAGAAAAATAGTTTTGGAAAATAATCTTGTATGACATATAATTTCAAAAAATCTTATAAAACATGATTTTTATAAAATATTCAGACCGAATTTGAGTTGAAACATAAATCAATGGTCCTTTTAAAATACCATAAGTATGATCTGAGACACAATATTGTAAAAGAAAATATAAATAGGTTGCGCAAGGGTCTCCTTCTTCAGCACCTTTTTAAAAATCATAATATGCTTCAAAATCCTATGATAACGTAAATTCTTTTAAAAAGACTTGATATTATTTACCTTTCATGAAAATATGAGAATATTTCGAAAATAGGATTTGATTCAATACAACCCATGATTCATGATGATATCGAGGTATGGTGGAGGTGTTTGATATCTCAAACAACTTCTTGCAAGTGAGTTGTATGCTAGAAAATGTTTCACAGTCATCTAAACATGACTTTGAAATAATTATTGCAAGCATGTCATCAAGAAGTGATAAGAATGTTGTTTATGATCCTCCTACTTCCATTTGTAACTGAATTTCCTTGATCTAAAAAATTTATAAAATAAGGATTTAATTAAAATAATATACATACAGACTAATCATGTGTTTAACTAAAACTTATAATCCCTGATGTTGTCTAAACCGACATTTGATACCAACTATAAAGACCATACCTTAAACATTACATAATATTGAGTTAAGTCAAGAATTCACATTGAGGATCTTTTCAGGTTTAGTGTTTTAGATAATTCATCCATATCTATTACAATACATTTCAAAAAAAGACAAAGTAGACAGTTATACTCAGTATCCATTTTTTATAAAACAAAAACTCTAAAAAGCATGTCTAGTTCCATGTTTTAGATAAAATAACTTTTACTTGATCCCATCCTTGACCCTATTCATCTTTAAGTATGGTAAAAAAACATTTCAAAACATAGGGTGAGAAGAAAAAGCTCAGTAAGGGTTATAAAATAAGGATAGGAAACATTAACCTATCAATAAATACAAATCAATGAAACCATACTTTTCAATCATAACATACATCGTGAAATCATAAGATTTATGAATAATACATAGAAATCATAAATCATAAAGGCAACTAGTGGAATCCTTATCATAATTACATTTTATCTATCACAGGTATGTAGGGGGTTTTGTTGGAATACCCATCACAGTATATTCCCTAAATCTCTTAAGAGAAACATTAACATTTACCTCCTTTACGTTACCCAATGCATTGGAGAGCTATCTCGGTTCACCCGCCCTAGGTTTATCACGGAACCATCTATATACATAAACAATGCCCAATAACCATAACATATTAATAACACATAAAACAAGCATAATGTAAAGATAACATTTCCAAATTGCAATTACAATATATCATTTCAAGGTATTGACATAATCAATGCTTTATCAGACCATTTTCAAAACCATTTAAAACATTTAATATAGAGATTTTTTAATCAATGTGTCCCATACCACTTTTATGATTTTAAAAGAATTATAATTTTAAAACCTTAATGTCCATATAAATAATTCCATAAAACAATTTTTAAAACATGGACATTAATGAGATATATTTAGAAGAATAAATCCTTCAAACAATATTTTAGTTAAGGAGTTCTTAACAAATGAGAGATTCTTGAATAAAAATAATTGAGGAATAACATTTAATCAAAACATTATAATCTCATGAGATTAAATGTATTCATTATATAATATGCGAAAGAATATTATATACACCATATAAAAGTGAATTGGTTCATAACAACAATGAAGTCTCAATGAAATGTAAATTGAGATGAAATCCCTTAGCAAGAAGGTATCCTTAGATTAATGTTAAATCAATGACATAATTATGTGTGAAAAATAATAATACACCCAATATAAGTAGATATTAAGTGTAAAAAATCATAGGACATTCTCACATATTCGTAACAATACATAATCAAGAAGTATAAGTTTAACCCAATCAATTGAAAATGGGTTAAGAAGTTTTCTTATAGAAATTCGACAGCCTAACGATGTAACCTAAAAATTAATAAAATGTATTGATGAGAGGGAAAAGTTTACATCATCACTTGTAAACAAAATTTACAGAAATATGGATATAGAATTGCATATCCTGACATAAGAAAGTGGAAATTAAAATATATAACATGAATAAAGTCTTTTGAAAGGCGGAGGGTGAAAGATTCCCTTACCAAATTGGTAACTTATAAAACATTCATCACATGGAAGAAGGATCATACAATGAATATGTAAATACCAATAAATTACAGTATATTATACAAATAATACAATCATGGTAAGTATATACACCACACAAAAGGAAACAGTGTAAAATATAGCTTGCATAAAAAATGAGATTAAAACCCCTTACCACGTTGTAATCAATCGAGTCGTATAACCAAAGGTTAATAAACACCAAATGAACAAAATAATACCCTGAATATAAATAGAATACTGATAATATATATCCAATGGTTGTACACAACACACCACATTCAATAAATAAGTGGCGAATAATGGAAATTTCATAGAATTAAATGTTAAATACAAAACCCATTACCTCATGTCTGACTTGACCCGTTCGTTCATTGATCTCCTGAATAATAAGCTAACATTAATTTATAATTACTTAATAAAATTTCTCAATTATATTATTTCTTTAATATCACTTATTATTATGTTATAAACTTTAGGAAATCATTTATGTTAAAACGGTTGTTTGGTCAATATTTGGTACTTGAGTAAAAATGGAACTTCATATAATTACAAGTTGTTAATGTGGTCAAAAGTCTATTATCTACAGATTATATTCATAATTTTGATAACATATATATCATATATATATAGTATATTTATGTATATATAATATTACATAACATTTTGAGATAAGAAATGAAATGTACCATTCATGGGGATGGTAAGTCGTACTTACAAATGAACACTACTTTCATTTCTATTTCATATTTAATGGAATGAAAACGTAATGAAACATAGGTATATTATAATTTTAGTATACTATAATATGATATATATATATATATATTTGGTACATAATTTCATTAACATCATCCTTTATACGTTCCATGTATATCATGAACGAATCATATCACCTATAGGGGGAGGTGGTCTGTATTTCCTCAACTGAAATTAACCTATTTAGACATATTTGAAATCATGAAGGTATGTTTTAAGTAAAAATAACATAAACACAAAGAAAAACTAGAAATAATATATATCATATATAAATATTATGTCATCATAATGACCACCATGATTGGGGGTAGGAGAAGATTGAACAATCGTCGTTTCTTGAGACTGTAGTTTGTCTTCTACAGAAACAGTTTGTTCTTTACCCATTAGATGGAGGTCTGAGTAAGTGTAGTTTGAATAATTATAATAAAAAAATCTAGTATATTGATGATATTGGTGTTTTTATAAAATAAATGAATAAAAATTGTTTATGGAGTTGGAGAAGAAAATAGAACAAAAGAACATAAGAGAAGGCGTTACATTTAAATCGGGTATCTCCCTTTGTATTGTACCAAAATAATTACTTAAATTTCTTTTTGCCTAGGGGAAGGCTTTTAGAAGGAGGATATGGAAGTAGGGAGCTTAATTGGGTAGAGTTAGGATGAGTCAAGGGGCTTGGGAAGTGTGAGGAATGGGTTAGAAGTGACAGCTTTTTATAAGTGGGAGGAGGGTCTCTTTAGAAATGATTAAACATATTTTTTTATTTTATAATTATTTTCTGTTTCAAATTGCCAAAATGTATTAAAGTAAAATATAAGATGACTCAGGTTCGACAAAAAATCATACAATAAGAATTTGATAGGTTTTGTATATTTTTTAAATCTTTATAATCTTAGTTATTTAAATCATTCATTAATGAGGTAAACACTGTATCATTATTGTGTTGTAAATAATATTTTTTATTTGATGTCTAAAAATTATAAAAAAAATAACATGATGAAGGAAATATTTTGATCTTTAAAATTAATATCTATAGTCAAAGATATAACTTATATAACCCCATACAAAAATTTATTTACTAAAATATGTATGTTTATGTCATTTTTGTCTTTACTTTAAATTAAATAATATAAAGTGTCATTTTCACTCTTAAGTGGCTCCATGGGGTCCCAGAATTTACCCAAGGATGACCGTGGTCGGAAATGTATTAAAAAATTGGATTAGGACACCTGTTAGGTTAATTTTATATTATTAAAATAATATTTTGTAACCCTTATTTATGAGATTTACCCTTTAACCATGGTAAATAATTTTTTTTACTAAAGTTAATATTCATATTTTTTAAATATAAAAGTTATATATTTACACAATTTGAACCACTTGATTCCAAATATGGAATATATTTTTACAAATTCAAAACACATAAGTGGCAGAAATTAATTTTAAATTAATTCCCGCTCTCAAAATAAAAATCGTGTTTTTAATAAATAATAACTATCAAAATATTGACACTTATTTATGTCCAATTTCAAAGTGAAATTACATCCAATGTCCAAAATTGTATTTAATGGTAAAATAATAATTTAATTAAACTTTAAAACCAATTAAAAAGATAATCTATCCTTATAAATATATTTGATTAAAAGGCAGTTTTGAATTAATATACTGTATTTTTCACTATTCATTAAAAATGAATTTTATCAGAAAAATACCAAAAATTTACCCAAATTAAATTTTTATCTCATTATTCTAAATAAGAATTTTATTTTGTAAAATATAATATTTAAAAATGAACAAAACAATATTTAATGACTATTCTCCATCAAAAGGTGGTAAATCGACATTTTCATTAATATTTGAGTATTTATGTTTAAAATTAGATTCATTCACATTTTAAGCCTCTAATTATTTTTTTATAAATTTAAAATCATTTAAAAAACTTCTATAATAATATTTTATTTATTTATATTCATTTCCACAAATATAAAAACTTTGGGTTAACTACCATTTAAAATAATATTATTATTATATTATTTTTCAGTATAACTCACCGTTGTGGGCAATTTAAGATTTCAATGAAACTTTTAGTTGTGTATAAGGTACGCCATAGAACATAGTGTCCCCTTTAATGAAATATTATTATTTAATTCATAAGTATTAATAAATATGAAAATATGATATTCTTTATTTACTTAGGATGTTACATGATGATTCTTATAACATATGTTTATGCATAAGATATGTATGAGCTAATAATATTCCAATAAGATAAATTTATAAAGAGGATTCATAAGATAATATATATATTCAATTTTTAGTGCGTAATAGAAATATTGTTCATAGTTACATAGAACAATTTTCTACAGTAGATAAAGGTGTTTATATGTAATACTTGAAAGAAACTTTTTCTTATTCTTTGTAAGATAATATTTTATGAATTTACTTAAAGTATTCTCATTACTTCAATATTTGTTTCAAAACCTTTTCTTCAGAAGATATTATCTTATCTCATAAGATAATATTCACCATAGAGCTTTCAGATTTATATTATGGAGCATATAATCTTTTCTTTTCATAAGATATAATATTTTTTTCAGAAAAAAAAATGCTTCACAAATCGTAAAATAAATACTTACCGAATCAATCATAAGATATATTCTATTGTTAAAAATACTCTGATGCACTTAATAAAAACATGTTAATATAATATTAGGTATATTCTAAATAAAAAAATCACAACAACCGAGACATTTTGGAACAACATAAGTCCACCCAAGAATCTCTTCTTTTTGGAGGATCACACAAACCATAGAATAGAATGCCAAAAACAGAGCATCAAAATTATATGTATTTAGTATTGAGACAATTTAAATTTTGTGTATTATTTCTCTCAATTTTTTTACAAAAATCAAGTAGAGTGATGAAATAAAATCAATTTGGAACATGAAAATTATTAAATAGTGAATACTACTAAAAATAAATTATATTCTTCATAAATTTTTAATAAAAACCATAAGTAAGGAAAGTAAATTGAAAGTAAAAAACATACAGTTAAATAATCCAATGTTTTAAATATAGGAAAAATTTCCTTCAAATAAAATAATTTAGTGATTAAAATTTTTGTGAAAATAGAACCATAAATTCTCACAAAATATGATGAATTTATTAATATTACAACATGAAATGATTTTTTGAGGTGTTTTCCTGAATGATAAAGGTTATCTAGAGGGTGTGGATGATAAAGGTAGTGGAGCGTATGTTGTTTGTCTAATAACATCTCCTCGATTTAGTAATGATTCTCCAAGTCATGTACAAATCATTTTGAGTTACCCTTAAAAAGGAGGATGGAATTTCATGAGAATATTTTGTTCCATTACAAGATGAAATGTATTTTCACATGTAAAGGATATTTTATAGGATGATTCGGGTAAAGGGAAAGATACTTCTTCAGCTAACATTAGGTTTTCCACTGATAATATTTAATGGGATCAAATATTTACTGGTAGATATATGGTGATCAATTAGTTGAAGTCCCATAAGATTTCATTCATGAATCCGAATTAGGTTGTTGACACACAAATAGATCCTTTTTACCAAGTCATTTTTTCAATAGTCCAAAGGGCTGTGAATCCATTCCATAGTTTTTGTGAGAAATTTAAAAAGAAATTATGCATGTCTTCGATCATGGAGAAGCAAAATATTATATTCATTGACACATAAAACATGATTTAATTCATACCCATGATAGAAATAACGTATTTCCATCATTTATACAATTTTCATCATGAAGGATTGAAATATGTGTTGGATTTTACATCTTCTTTATCTTCGGAGGAATCTATCGTCAGATTATAAACTACATCTTTAGTTAGGTATTAATTGTTTTTCTAGAACATAAAATTTATTTAATAATGATCCAAGCATCTTTTTTTGAATGGTGATGATGAATATTTTGTCTCTCTTCCCTTATAGTGAATTTAAATTAATTTAGAATATCTTCTCATTGAACATAGAACAAATTTCATTTGTTGACTGATTAAGAAACTCAGAATATTCATTAGGAAGGATTGGTAATGTTATAAATTCATCTATCATTCTAATATAAAAGTATTGAAACAAATTATCTGAGGTAATCATACATTTTAAGGAATAAAGAGTTACAGTCATGGTATCAAGATCTAGGGATAATTCCATCATCTTTGATTGTATATCTGAATTGTTTATAGTTTCTAGAGTGTATTCTCTTGATAAAATTTTAATCATTGATTGAACCAATGATTTTACTTCTAGATCATCAGTCCTTTTTGGAATTTGTTTATAAAGTTTCTATAATTCATTACTAGACTTATCCACTTGAGATTTTATTAATTCCATTTTCAAAAATAATTCTATGTAGCTCTCTTGATCAATCCATGCCCTGATCTTGTTAGAATAATGATATTTTAAAAATATATTCTCTATGTGGCTATGAGAGGGTATATATTGTTGTACTTATATGGTTTTATCATCATTTAGTTGTACATTTTCTTCAACATGCATTTCTTCTTCAATATATAAAAATTCTTCTGATTTCAATCTGTTCCTTCTAAAGATGCGAAACAGATTTGGTCATTAATATGGAGATACTAGAACAACTAGTTTACTACTATGGGATAGTAGAATTGATTCTCCTTGATCAATAGTTTCTAACCAAGTAGCTATATAGGCTAACAATTCTATAATTGGTGTAATTGGTATTAAAATAGAGTGAAAACATACATCATAAGTAACCTATGATTCGGTTTGAACAAATATTTTAAATCTTATCCACCTATCAGGAAGAGTCTCATCATCTAAAGCATATATATGATCAACTGTTTTTCTACAAAAATTATAACATCATTGGATATCCCGTTTTTTATGTCTCCCCCAAGTCAAGGGACGATATACCTTTATGCCTTAATAAAAACATACAAAGAAAATTATTAGCAAGAAAATCCAACAAAAGACACTTTTATTTAAAATGTTTTCACATAAAATTGTTAATACATGACAACAAGTTGATGTTTTTAATCGAGTAAAAATCTAGATTTATGAAAATACAATGTTAATATCATTCCTTAATGATATAAATCGACTGATATGTTATGAAAATGATAGACATACCCCATGATATATGACACTAAATTTATAGGATTTTTAATCACAAACAAGTGTAAAAAAGTAATATCATGAAACATGACTTTCTCAAACTCAATATTATATAGAGAGATAACATACCAGTTGAAATTCAAAAGAACATTTATTTTTGGTTCTAGTGCCTTGGTGGGTTTGTTTTCAACCTTCATTGTTCCGAATAGAGACTTCTTGATTATAGGTGGGATGAATTTTTCAATCACAAGTTGTGATGTATTGAAGTCTTACTGACCTTATTAAGGGAGATTCAAAACCTTATCCATTCGTAATAAAGTAATTAAATGGTTTTTCTGATTACAAATTATAGTTAAAAGATATCTATTATCACTAAAATTAAAAACTATGGTCTACTAAATGTCAAATACTTTTTTCTCAAAACAGAACCCAGTTCATCCATCATAAAAAAACTCCCATCACTGTCTATTTATAACCTTCTTTAGTAAAATATTTTTTCTTTCAATCTAGGAGAAATAAATTTTTCATCCATTTAGAACATTGCTCATTTTTCATTGATGATTTTACCTTTTTGTGAAATTACTATCAATTCTATTGGTTTTCACCATTCTCAGCACATTCTAGAGTATTTAGGGGTTTTGTTAACAAGGGTTTTGGATAGAATAATGATGAAGGTTCAAGGGTTTTCAAAAATGATTCATGTGTATAGTTTATACATTCTCTCTATTCGGCAATCGAGTGGTCACACAATGATGTGCATAGTGATTATCAAAAAATATAGCTTATGTTTCCTATTAATGTGACTTCTTCATTTAACATGATATTTATATATATGGAATAAGATATGATGATTAAAAAAATATAGGAAATTATTTAAACATATTGTTCTGTAATAGGAATGAAACAATGTAACATTTAAGTAAAATAAAATAAACCTAATTCTGATTTAATAAAATTAAATCTTTAAACATATACTTGTTTAGTAAAAATATATTCTAATTGATTTTCTATGAAAAACAAATATTAAGAGATTTAATTATTTGGTTAATTATATCTTAATAAATGATTTTATAAATCAATGTTCTCTGTTCATGAATGGTTTATTATATTCTTTGAGATATTTATTACACGTATGTTATCACATTTGATTGGAACATAGTTAAAATTAAATCCAAAGTCCATTATGGTGTGTTTCAACCACAACACTAGTGCGTAACAACTTCCTACTATAATATATTTAGATTTAATATTTTATAATGCTATAGAATTTTGATTCTTACTTGGCCAATATATTAGGTATTTATCCGAAAAATTAAATGTTTCTTATTATCTCCTTCTATAAAGTCTATATCCATCTAAAATAGGATCCAAATATGTTAATAAATTAAAGTCATAGGTTTTTGAAAAAATAAGAGAAATAGAAGAACTTTCTTTTAAATATATTAAAATCCATGTGGTAGTATTTCAATGAGATTATTTGGGATTGGATTTAAATATTTCATAAATAAATATTGAAAGAATAATTTATGGTCTATAGGATGTAAGATACAATAAGCTACTAAGGATTTATCTATAAAACCTTTTGTCAATTGGTTGCCCTGTTTCATCCATATCATGTTTAATATTGGAGCTCATGGGAGTTGAGTAAGTCTTGTTTCTTTTTCAATTCCAAACAGCTTAACTAAATAGATTATTTATTTTTATTTATGTAAGACATTTTTTAAATATTTTTGATAGATTTTAAATCCTTGAAATTACTATATTTCACCCATAAAACTCATTTCATATTACTTTTTCATGTTTTTTTAGAAATCGTTGAATTATTTTTTATTTATTGAACCAAAAATAACATTGTATACATATATTTATACAAAAAAAATATCTCAGGATGACGTTTTTTAAATAATTTAGGGCTTTCCATTCCTATCGTAAAACCATTTTTTCAAATAAAAGTCCTTAATCTTTCATACCATGCCCATAGAGCTTGTTTATGACCCTATAGGGATTTTGTATGATTAAAAACAAATTTTTGAATTTGAGGGTATTCTAAACTAGGATGTTGTTCTATATAAACTTCCTAAATTAATAAAACATTAAGAAATTTATATTTAACATCTATATGGTAAAACATAAAATTCATATAAGATGAATACATTAGAGTGATTCTAATAGCTAGTAATATTGCTTCTATAGAACAACCTTCTTCATAATATAATCATTCTTCTTGATTGTATCATTTAGAAACTAATATAGAATTAATTATAGTTATTCTTCTATGATCATCTTTCTTGTTTCTATAAACCCTTTTTTGTTCCAATTCTAGGGTCATTAGAGGGTCTTTGAACTAATTCCAATAATAAATTTTTTAAGATAATTTAACTCTTCTTACATATTCAATAACCAACTTTCACCTAATAAGGATTATTCTAATGATTTCAGGTCTAATTGGGACAAAAATTCAGAGAATTCAAGAAGATATTCTATGTTTCTTATTGTTCTTAATCCATCATCTATGCTTCCTATAACTTTTTCTAGATGATGGATTTTAAGATTTCTAGATACTCTAGGAAGCACACTCTATATTTCACTACAAAAAACCCTTACTAGATTTGGTATAAAGAAAAAATGTTCCAAATCATCATCTTTATTATTATTGAATAGGTTTTAGGTCTCACATCTTTGATTGAACAACTTTTTCCATCAGTTTGAATCAATTTTTGATCAAAGGGCCCACTTTCATCAAGCATTACATGAGTTGATTCTCCGAAACTCATTTACCATATTTTAAAACTCTATAAGATTTGTAGGTAGTAGAAAATCCTAGGAATATACATTCATCATCATTTGGATAAAAATTTCCATGATTATACATGGTCTTTAAGATATAAAATTTTCATCCAAATACTTTTAAGTAACATACTTTTATATTTCTAATATAACATACCTCATAGGGTGTTTTCTTTAAGATATTCCTTATTAGAACTCTACTAATCACATACCATGCTGTGTTGATTGACACATCCCATATATGAGTGGAAATATTATATTCACATAACATAGTCATAAAATTTTCTTACAAATTCATATTCATCCATTCAACAACACCTTTATCTTAACGTCTCTTGGGAAAATATAATGTATATTTAATCATTTTCTTAAAGAAATAAGAGTTAAACTCATGAGTCTTAAATTCACATACATGAACAGTTCATTAAATAATGATTTTAAAATCCTTCTCATTTTGAAAAATCTTATAGAAATTTATAAAAACATAACATGATTCACCCTTAATCTTTAAAAAGTAAACCCTTGTAAATTTTGAAAAATCATCAACTAACACATAGGAAAATAAATTTATAGTAAGAAATGTTGTTTTAGTAGGTCTGAATAGATCCATACAGATAATATTAAGAGGTATAGATGTATCAACAACTTTAATTGGTTTAAAATATGAACTATATTTCTTTACCATTTGGAATAAATCAAATACCTTCTTTTAGTAAAATTCAAGTCCACGATTGTCTAAAATAAAAATCCTTTTAGGAAAATTTCTCTAAGAATGAAAATTTTAATGTCCATTCCTTCTATTCTAAATCTATGATTCATTAATTTCTTTATTCGAGCAATTTACAATTTTTCTACCCAAGTAATTAAGATCTAGTGTGTTTACATTTTCCATTCTAGGTGCTTTAGACATGATAAATTTATCATTGAAAAATAACCATGCATTCATAGAAAAAATAAAAAAATAACTATCATCACAATAATTATAGATTATTAGCATGTTTTTCTTCAATCCTTTAACATAGAGAACATTATTGGTGATAATGGACTGTGTATTTCTAATAGTTCCAATAATAACTATTTTTCCTTTTTCATTTTCACTAAATGTGATATAGATTCCATAAAGTTAGGATTGTGAGTGAAAATTAGAGAAATTAACAATCATATGTTATGATAAACCACTATCCACAAACCATTTTTCATTTTTTTAATGTGGTTTATTCCCTAAAATTAAAAATCAAACAATCAATTATTTTACCCAAAAACTTTTTTCTCTAGAAATGTTTTCTATAAGAGATAAAGGTATCTAGTTTTGTTTTTTATTTACATAAAACATATAAACTAGTTTTGAATAAAATTTTATAAGAAAATAATTTTTGGTTCATAAAAAGGATTCTTTTTACAATCACAGATATGGAAAAAATGCCATACTTCACCATAATGAAAAAATGTAACTTGTGAATGATTTTTGTTTTTGGAACTAGGGAAAAACATTTTTTTTATAATTTTGTATTTTCACTAGGAGTTATGTTTACAAAATTCTAATTTTTTAGTTAATTTTGACCAAGATTTTCATTTAGGTAATCTTATCCTTCAGTAAAGATACTTTCCATATCTTTAATGTTTTTAAATCCTGTATGTATATTCTCTATTGTATTGTCTTTTTTTTATTTGATGCAGTTTATTTTATAATTGATCCTCTAACTCTAAAATATTTTTTTATGTCCCCTTCTTCATTAAAACTTTTATTTTAAGAATTTAAAAAGGCCATGTTTTTCTATTTTAATCATTCTTGCATTTTTTATAACATGGTACAATTCTCATTTAGTTCATCATATGAGCTATTTGAATTATCATATAATGATCATGATTAGTAAGGTAGTAAGAGTGCACCTCATCCTAATTTTCCATAAAGCATATATTGTACGTTTTATTTACATTTTCATCTTCTAATGCTGATGATGTACACTCACAAGAATCTTCATAATCACTTCAGGTTTCTTTCATTCAATCCATTTTTTATAACCATCCATCTTAAAGTATTTATTTTCAATATTTTATTCATCATCAATTTGTGGAAAATCTAAATTGATGTGTCCTAATTTATTTTACTCATAACATCTTAACTCTTTTGTATTGTCAGTATTTTTCTTTTACTTATCAAAGGGTCTTATAAAACCACTTCTCTTATTGTATACTTTTTTGAATTTTCATGGAATCTTGTCAATAATTTGATCCATAATTTATTTAGAAATATTATTCTTTAGATGTTTCATATATTCTTATTCTTATGTTTCTTCTATCATCATTATTATTAGAAGCCTTCTTGGAATTCTTATCATTATTGATCAACTTATTCTCTCTATATACAACTTATATTTCAGTATCATACCACATGAGTGTTTTGAGAAGATCTTTATATTGATTTTCCTTACTTCTATCAATTTTTTGATAGTAGCGGAGATCCCACTCTACTTTAGTGGTAATTATCTTATGACTTTCATGGATTTTTAAAGCTCTGTGGTTGATGTTTCTAGAAAAGAAATTTTATACCCAATCTTAGTGATCCTTTCATTCAACTGAATAATTATCTATCCTTCAATAAATTTTAATGGTTCATAATTTTTTGTAGATGTATTATATCTAATGGAATCCACATTTTCAGTATATTCATATAAAACCACTATATTTGTCCACATTTCATGTGTTTTTTGACATTAAGTAACTCTGTTGAACTTATTAGGTCTTAACCCAAAGATTTTAGCATCCATAGCATTGGAGTTTAGATTATAATATTCATCACCTGTACAATACCATTTTTTAGGCTCTGTATTAGGACTTTTATAGAGCTTAAATTCATTAATACAAACTTTCATGAAGATATTTTTTTAAATAAATGTTCAAGAGTGCTTTCCAACAGTAATAATTTTCATCCTTTAAGTACGAAGTTATTACCATTCACATATATTCTCAGTTATCATCAATAATAGCCATTTGAATAAAATATAGTTAGACTTCTGAATTTTATTGTTGTGAACCCCTGATTCACGTTCTCTAATACATACTTTTTCCTAGATAATTGTTTGCAGATAAACGTAATAGGTATGAATTTATTTCCTTGTTTATTTCATTATTAGACCACCCTCATCAAGCTATGTGAATTCAAATAATTCCACAAGAAAATATAGAGAGGAAATATTAAATCATATTAGGAAGAAATTGAACATATATATTTATAGTGATATGGGGAATAGAAGCCCCCTAGTCCTCTCTACTAATACACAACTCCTTGAACTTGATGATTTTTACAAGATACCCCTTTTTTCAATGGCTCCCTACTGAGTATAAGAAGTTGTCCCTTATTAAAAATGAGTGAGATATTTCAACTAAGATCTTCATTAACAAGGATTATCCATAATCATAACACCCTATCTTACACTGAGAATCATTCAAAAAGATAAAACATAGTCTTTGAAGACAATTTGGAAAACATAGTTGCAAGGAGAAACTATTTGTATATGAAGATGCACCCTGATAAGATGATAGTCTTCAAGATACAGTTCTAAGCGATCATCAAATGAAAAATTTAATCTTGTGATCATGGTTCCCAAGAAATAGTGTTCTTTAATCTATATACAACATATGTGGTGTTTATATTTACACAAATATATGTTTTTCTCATTGTTTCTCACTATTTTTCATGTAGTCACTAACCCTACTATTTATATCTCTTGTTTTTATTTTGAATAAGAGAATACATGGTAATCAAAATTCTCATCTTAAAAATATATTGATAGATAGAGGGTAAATAAGATATGATTTTAATGATATGTAGTGGTTCTTTCCAAATATGGAATATCCATCTGTAATAGAAATTTCAGAGACCTTATTCTTCTTTAAATTTTGGAATTTATGGAAATGAGAAATTTTACAAAAACCAAATTTCCCTTAAATAAAAACTTTTGAAATATGATAAAATTCAAGAAAATCCTTATCATAATAAATATAATAGGTAATCATCAAAATATTTATAGCAACTGATTCTAGGTATGATATGTCTCAGGTTTTACTATTATCATAAGATAAATTTCCAAATAGACATATTAGGATAATTTTTATCTTCAATTTTTAGTGAGTAAGAGAAACTAAGTATCATGTTACATAGAAAAAATTTTAGAGTAAGATAAAGGTGATGATGTTTAATGATTAAAAGAAACATATTCTAATAGATTTTAATATAATTGGTTGCGCCCAAATTTACCCTACCGGTAAAAGCGGTCGTTGAAGTACAAGTAGGGATCGAATCCATAGGGACCTAAGAAGTAACCTTTAGAAACACATGTTTTATGGAGGTTGGGTTGTGATGTTTCTAACACGGGTTTCAATTGATTGGATAACTAATTATTTAATTTAAATAACAATTAAAAAACAAATTTACTTGATCTACAACAATTAATTAATATGGGTTGATCCTAGGTTTTTGCTTTTGGTGGATTGGATGCATTTCTTTTCTTAAAAATTTCATGTCATTAATTGAAGACGTATCCAAACAATGAGATAATTCTACCAAATCCTTCACAAATTTAATACCTACAAAATTACAAGGCTAATAACCAATTCAATTTTAGGATCACTTTACTAAGAACTCAAAGTAAATAGATCGTACTAGCACTCAAAATGTGTCATCGTTAAACTTGTAAAAGATGAAGAAGAATATAACTCATCGAATGAAAATCTTAAAATAACAAACAGATTTAAAAATTAAGGTGCATAAAATAACATCCAATCCATCGCATGAAACTCTCTAGGACCAAAAAATAAATGTTTATCCCTCCATAGATGATATTATATCATTAGAAACGAGAAGTCGACTTAAAGAAGTGGAATTGAAGAAGAAAAACATTGATAAAAATGAACACTCCACCATTGTGTGAGAAATTCACAAGTGATGGTGTGAATAATTTCACACCGTGATTCAATGGTATCAACGTGTGAAGAAAAGAAAATAAAAAGTGAAGAAGAAGAATAAATTTTATTAAAATAATAAACATGAAAGAAAAACATACATGGGAAAGTTGACGATGTGATTACAAATTAAAAGCAGGAAATTACAATTGAAAGAAATACAATGGATGAAAGAAAAACATGGATTCAAATAAAAATGTTAGATGACAATTCCCTTCACCACTATCTTCTTATATAGCCATATTAGGAGCCTTAGTTCCACCCCCCACAATAAATTCACCCCCCAACCATTAGTAGAGTCAAAACGAGGGTGAATAATCAAAAGGAAATTGATGTTACAAAGTTGACCACAAAACCATCCAGATTCATCCTCCATTTTGATGTGTGCGTTTGACACTTCATACGGCCGAATCCGAAGGTGTAATAAATAGAAAATATATTATTCCATTTGTCTTCTAAAATCTCTCAAAAAATCAGGAACTTTGTCTTAGCCGTTTGGAATTTATTGTCGAAATGGTGGCACGGATTTCTGTGCATTAATGTTGGGTCCACCATTTAAATCTCAACTTCAGATCCCTTTATCATCATGAAAACATCAGAATTAGCTCTGTCCACAGTTAAATAAAATTATCCTCATATTTTTATCTTTCTACTGTACAAATTTTAGCTTCATGGGGCTTGGTTTCTGGGCCCCACATTTGTTTGATGGGCCTTAGGCCCATTATGCTTTTTTTAGCATGTTTCTGCCTTTAGGCGCAAAATTCTCCATCTTCCTTTGGGATTCATCCATCTAACCTAAAAGATAAAATGTTCCAAAAAAAGTGATCAATAATATCCCAAAAGTTCAAATTATGAAAATTAATATAATATTGTCCACAAATAAATGAATTATTGGACCAAATTTGCATTTTAAACATGAATTGCATTTTTTATTAGAAATGAAGTTCTATTTATGTAATTCCCTAAAAACAATGTTTATGGACTTTGGAACAATGAATATAAAGATATTAACAATTAATATTAGCCACTTTAAGTGACTAATAAATAATCATTAATGAATTCCCTAAAATACTTTGCATTAGTTCAGAATTTTTTTGGTAACTCTTTATTTGTATGATAATCTCTTACTTCATAAAATAAATTTTCACCATGGGGATTTTATATTAATAGTAGGAATAAGATAATCTTTTCTGTTTTAAGATAAAATAAATATTTCATCAAACAAATGCTTTAAACATCATAAGATAAATAATAATATAATCAATTATAAGATATGTTCTTTTGATAAATATAATCTGAGAAACAAAAGACAGACATGTTATATTAATAGTAGGGATTTTTGGAATCATAAAAATATATAAAATAAGACATGTTAGAAAAACATAAGTTGTTCCAAGAAAATTTAATCATTTAAGATGAGAAATAAGATGTTTAATTATTTATTATATTTAGTTTTTTTTATTATTTTATATTTTAAATCTATATTAATAACTATTTATTGGTAATACTATTTGTTTGATGTTGTTGTACTCGATGATCTATTATGATCTTACCCTAATTCATATACCTATTAGACATTTATATGTGACATATGTAATAAAAATTATTAATAAATAATAATTTTATATTTTACGTGGTATTTAATAGTTTTTTATATTTTATATCTATATTAACAAATATTTATAGTTTAGATTATCATAGTATGGTATTTATTTATAGATAATTATTATATTTTGGTATTTATTAGTTTTCTCTATTTTATGTATGTATTTATAATTATTTTTAAGTAATATTATTTGATTTAGATACCCAGGGATGCTTCCAAATATTTATTCATTCTCTCATTAATGATGAACTTCTCGATTATGATCCTAATTCATCTGATCTGTAGGATAATTTTATAGTACAACCTATTATGAGGGGGTTCATCCTTTCTTGATTGGTTATTACATACCCTACTCTAAAGAGATAGTTATAATTTGATTTTAATCATCATTTACAGAGGTATGTTCAATTGTTTGAGGTATTGATTTTATGCTAACTTTTTAAATAATTTTGATAATAATATTCTGAATGTTTTTTTATTAGAATTTTTTTTAGAAATTATCCATTGGGCATGCTGGTGAGATTTTAAGAAACTGGTTTTTCACATCATCGTTTTCATGGGATTAGGTTGTCATTATTTTTCAACATCATATCTTGGATCAATGAATTATATGTTAATAAATAATATATTTTATTTTACATTTTATTCATCATTAACATGTTATTTTTATTTGTTTTACAACTTTTATGGTCTTCCATAGATGATTTCACATGATGTCATATATAAGAGGCATCATTGATTTTTATACATGAACGTTTTCATTAGTTTTTTTACAACCTAAGAAAGAGATCCATGTAAAAAAGATTATATTTTTAATTTCAGTCGAAAATTATTTATCCATAACCCTTCTTTTTTCGAAAATCTTGTATAGGATGGATTGTTTTCCCACTATAAATGATAGAATTTTTGGAGGAGGTCATCATCTCGCCATCAGAACTAGGGGAGGTAGGAGGCCACACATAGGTTCTGAAGTCTTACTTTTGGTATACATTGATGATATATGGTATGTAAAATTATTAATTAGTGTATATATACATTAAATGTAAATTTTTGTTACATTATTTAATGTGCTACCCTCCCATATATTATATATTTTCAAGTTTATATGATGTAAAACGATCCTCAAATAGGGTAAATTTTTGGTGATAGATAGTTCCAGATTGAAGTTAATAATTTCTTAGAAAAAATATATATATATAAATTTTTTATTCTAATTTATAATTATATTTGAAGGAAATTTATGATTTTATGACTTCAAATTAATGAGGTATTCAATTAAATAGTGAATCAGATTCCACATGTGATTCGGTATTTGATGTGGAACCTCATATACATAAGACAATACATGGGGTCGAGAAAGGTCGGGCTACTAATATTGGTTCAAAACTGACACATACTAGTTATTATAGTGCATATGTGTTGTTAAAAGCCATCTTGAAGGGAGCTTCTATAGATTCATCAGATTCTTACAATCTATAGTATAAAGAGAGGTTGAATTCCCATGATGATATGATACAAGATATGAAGAAAGAGATGGAGGAGGAGCGTGAGCAATGACATCAAACATATGAGAGGATGTTAAAGTATTTGTGATGGATTACTGGTAGTGTTGGAATGTTGTTTCCTACCCTTAACCATTGATTGTTCATCCTCTTCCTGATACCAGTTGATGCATTTTTATTTTTATGATTATTATGTATTTTATTATGATAAACAGATTATTTTTGAAATAATTATGGTATACTAGGCATAATTGCATTATATTTCATCTATATTCTATTTTTATAATATTTTATTTATCATTATTTGTAATTTCAATTAATTTAATTTTAAAATTTTAATCATTTACATATATTTATTTAATTTTTACAGATTATGAAATATTTAGTAATGTTTTTTAATTTTGGTAGAGTTATTTATGGTGGAGTGTATATTTAGATGCAAATAAACATTAATTCATGGTCTATTTCAATTACTTTTATACAAATTTTCCATGGATTATTTATGAAGGAAATCAGAATCCATCAAAACAAAATTTGTGATGGGTCATCTTAAATATGTATATTCATCTTACATTTAATTTGATGTGTTTTATACACGAAAATTCCATCACTAATGACTTTTAAAGATGTAAGTCTTTTGAAGAAAACCTATCAAAAATTCTAAACCCATATTTTATAGAAATAATAAATATGGAAATTAAAGAATTTATTTTGGAATCATAATTTGAATTATTTTATTTATATATTTATGAAGTTTACATGAACATCACCACTCGACGGAGGATGATTATTATGTCTTGGTGGATCGTGTCTTTGAACAAAGAAGGAATTAGTTTGAATTCAAATATTTGAAGACATGACATGAGGTTCAGAAGGATGAATCTATCGATTGGGATTCATTTTATCACATTTGATCATATGTGGCACATGTAATTACCTTATATCTTTGAGGTAACATGAATCAATCCAAAGTATTAATCTATGGGAATATAATTTTAAAGATAATTATAAATTCATCTTTGGATGATTTGATAAGAATAGAGATTCTATGGAATATTTAGTTGTGGAAGAAAATAATTTACATTAAGAGGATTCCTTTATTAAGTGGTTCAATTAATAGAGGAATCAATATTCATGGAGTTTCATTGATCATATTCGATGATATAGAGAATATATTATAGTGAAAATGGTAATTTCGTTATAAAATTATTCTAATATGGTGGAGTTTTTCTATTTTATAGTGTTTTTGTGATGTGAAATGATTAAAATCATTAATTGAGATGTTTATGATATTTGGAATTAGAGAATTAGACATATAATGTTGATATCATCATCTTATACAATTTGGTATAGATGATGCAAGGAATATAATTTTATTAGGTTGATATTACTGAGATTCTCATGTCTATAAATTGTAAGATAATTCCCTTAAAAGTTATTGAATGATAAATATTTTTGGGTGGTCCTTGGGTGAGTATTGATTTTTCCAAAAAAATATATTGTAATGGTTATTCTCATTAGGATGGATTTATCATAAGCTAAATAATAATATCCCTAAAATACTGAATTTAATTTTTATTTTGGTATATAACCACATCACAGTAATTATACCTCTTTGACATATCTCAATGAAAGTAAACCAAGTAAAATCCTTATTTGTATTTGTGTTTTAATTTATATATATGTTTTTTATGTTTGATTTAAGTTTGAAAGATGGACTTCTTGGTTGAATACAATTCTATCTTAAAATCGAACAAATTTTCACAGTGTGTGGGGGGTAAGAATTCATGAAGAATCTAAAATTGTTCAAAAATATGATTTCCCTCCTCTTATGGAGCATTGAGTCAGATATATAAATGCATTAGTTCAAATAATTAATATAATATTACAAAGTATCTAAAAAATAATTTAGTTTATCAGATTTGATTTGTTATTTTTTCTTTCACGTATGGGTTAAATTATAAATAAACATGATTTTAATGGTACAAACACAATTTTTTTTGAAACATTATTCTTTTCTATTTATAGGCTTGTGGTGATAATGTGATGGAGTATGTATGTCATGATATTTGTTTTAAAAAGCTCGTGGATAGAATTGGTCAAAAAAATATAAGATATTCATTAATTTTATAACTAATGATTTATTGAAGACAAATATTTATTGTTCTATTTTATTTTTGTTGTGGAACTGTTTAACGGTGATTTATGTAAAATACTTGAAATACAAGAACATTATAATACTTTAATTATTTTTTATTATAACTCTATTGATAATGAGTTTTTTATTATTAATATTTTTGGAAGTTTCCTAATATCAAAATAAAATTTGAGGAGTAAAAATAAAATCATTTATAAATGGTACACACTATATGTGATAAAATTATTATTTCTAAATTTAACATTATTTTGTAAATTATAATGATTTGGTTCTTCCATGATGTTGGTAAAGGATGCTAATTCCCTCAAGCAAGTGGTAAATAAAACAATTTTCCATACTAGAGATTGTCATTTCCACAATAAAAAACTGAAATGATCCTTTTATGATAAATTTGATCTATAGAGACTCGGACCCTAGTATCCCAGAGTTGGTGCTTGATATAATTAAATTTACATAATATAAAAGTAATATAATCTAGATTATGGTTTTGTTTAGTAGTATTTAAAAAATAGATACATAAAGTAGTCATGAATTACAAATGAATACACAAATTACAATTTTTTCCCTAAAAATATCATTATTCCATATATTGTATCCCTACATATCAGTTATAGTAAACTTCATATCCTTAGAAAAGGAAACCAAATAGGGTGAGTAGAAATTATCTATAAGGTTTAATTATTGTGGAAGCTATCATGAATCAATAATGAATAATCAATATGTCAAGGTAAATAACTGAATACACATCCAATTTAAAAAACTAGATAAAGAATAATCAATATGGAAAGTTAAATAACAGAAAACAAATTCTATTTAAATAACAAGATAAGGCATAATCTATATGGAATGGTAAATAACTGAAAACACATTCTATTTAAGAAAAAAGATGATTCATAATATAAATTGAAGGTAAATATCTAGAAACCATACCATTTAATCAGTAAATAGTAAATGAAATGCATCCATAGGTTTTTCCTAGAAAAAATATCATGGATATTAATAAAAGAAATATGAATGCATATATTGCTTAATTATTGGATTCCATGTTTCCATAGTATATGATACCATTACCATCATGACATTTCATAGGGAGGGTTCACATACTACTATCAATACCTTTCATAAGACAGTTTAAACTTCTTGGTTGAAAATATGAAGGATTTTTTCCAAATGATATCATCTCACGCGACTACCGATTCATCAAGGGGCTTACATTAAACATTCACAGCCAATGTCATACTATTCCAAATCATTCCTTATATATAAAATGAAAAATTTAATGCATAAACAATGTTCCTTATTATATATCCAAAATGAATAAAGAATATGGATTTATCAATATGTCCACAAATAATCAAATAACTCTCAAAGTAAACACCATATGTAAAAATTATTTACAATTTAGGAATTATTCATATCCTTGATAAATAATGTGGATATTTTGGAGAAATTTAATTTATAATGGTCTTTATAAATTTAATAACTCATGAGAATCTTAATGAATACAAAAATGATTCAAGGAAGTGAATTTCAATATTATCCTTCATAAAAACAGTCATAATCCATCGAGACTAATAATAAAAATTGTATCAATATGATGTACAACCATTGTACCTAGAATATAGGGTTTTTTCATTGATTAATATATATACTATAATTTTTTTTTAAAAAAAATCCTGAATAAAGTAACCTTCTTATTTTAAAATGTTTTTGGAAAAATATATTTCTTTTAAAATAACTTTTAATTTTTTTTCTAAATATATACCTATATGATTTCGAATTAATTTTCAAAGAAATGATAGAGGTTAGTTTATTACATGTCATTCAAGGTAAAAATACCATTCCATATTCATTGTAAAAAGGTTTGAAAAGGGCCTTATTCGAAAAGTGATAATAATATTCCTTTGATTTTTTAAAAAAAATAAAAAAGGGAAAGTTTAAATTTTAATTAAATATTTTAAAAAGGTTAAATAAATAATTGAGATAGAATTTAGATTATATGTTTTTGAATGAGAAAATATTTCTCATCAAAGAGAGAAATGATGTTGGATTTTATTATGAAAATCACAATAACATAAAGTACCAAAGTGTGGATAAATGGTACTATCATTTAAAAAAGACCATTAATAACAAAAATAGAATATAATTATATGTTTTACTAAACTATTTCCATTATATTTCTTTTATTTAAAATTAAAGAATAAAACATCATGATTAGAATGAGATTGTGAAGTAATCCCTGAAAATGATCCTAGCATTGAAGTGCGAGTTAATTAATGAATCAAGTATCTGTATCAACAATAAATCCAAATAAAAATTATAAATACAGAAATAGATTTTAAAATTAATTATACACATAATCATGAGATTCATTAAAAATTTGTAATTAATATAACCTAATGAAAAGAAATTGAGTTATGAAATTGTTTTACCACCTGGTAACATTAACATTCAAATCCCCTTAGATGAAATAATTCAAATTAAAAATAAAAATAACTTGAATAATGATTTATTAATTATATTTAATTTCCATGTGGTTGTATACACACCATATTAAAGAAGCTAGGGGCATATATTTTCAATATAGCGCATAGAAATAAAATTGATATGGGATCCATTACTTTATGTTCAATTTTGGATGAATTCCATTTAACCTCATGTATAATGGTTTTAAGATTCTTATTATCATATACAAGAACCATATTATTATTTATTATTTCATGGTAAATCCTTTTATAATATATTATTACTTATTTTTTAATAATCAAACATTTTTTTCATTGTTTTAGTTCTGTATTACCTTGTTTGTTCATGAGAATTTTGACATGTTATTTTTTATTTCCCATAAGTTGATTAATATTTCCTCATTTAATGAATTTAAACCATGATTTAAATATAATATGTATTAAGAACATGTTTATTTATAGTAACACATAAAATTTAGTTATAGAAATGAAATACACTGTACTTAGAGATGATAGGTTGTATGTACGCATGAACATTGTTTCCGGTTTATTATCATATTAAAAGAAAGAAAAGTACATGATATATATGTATATTATCATTCATGTATCATATTTATGTAATATTTATCACATATTTTTATTAAACCCATTATTAATACATCCAATTTAATGTGTGAAAGCATCACATTGCCTCATGAGGGGGTAGTCCCTGTACACACGAACGATGTTATCATATTCCAAAAAGATGGAAAGAATGAAGTTATGTGTTATATTAGAGTTAAAGAATAATAAATACATTATAAATACCTTATAAATTAGATATAAACTAAAAATACATCATTATTACCTACCTTAAAAGGAGTTAATGTAATAATGAACAACATTTGTTTGCGAGACGTTAGTCCACTGTAGGCACGAACTATGATTATTTATCCTATTTGATTGTTATTTTTCTGGTTTAAGATAATAAAATTAACATAAAAACATCTATGTATATTTAAAATAATCCGGATATCTTATAAGAATTATATAATTATTATTTAATTAGTGGGACCACGAAATAAAATAAAAATGATTTTAGAAAAACATTATCTATTCATCGATTATCCTCTATAGTTATTCACTAAAATCTTATATGGTTTTTTTCTGCTGAATATAAGGCTTCCAAGATTAGGGGATGGATTTTGCGGATTGATTTTGGAAGTTATTTAATGAACCAAATTTGTTTTAGAGGTTCTAATATGGGGGAGTGGGTAGCCATTTATAAGAGTGGGAGAGGACACAAAAGAAATTTTCTAAAAGAAGTTTGGTGTACCCTGGTTTTTTCCTAAAAATAGTCTTAAATAATAATACAAAATTAGATACTATAGGTTTAATGGTCTAAATATTGTCCTAAAATTGGTAATTGGACAAGTTTATGGTCATTTCTACATCTTATACTCTATGTTTAACCACTATGTGAACTCTTTTATACATTAATCACTCTAATTAATTGTAATTGCATTTAGTAATCACTATGGTAAAAAATTATATTGAACATATTAAATATTATAAATTACCTTTATTCAAAATATGGTATCAATTTTTTTAAATTCAAATCAAAAAAGTGGATGAAATTAATTTTGAATTAATGTCACAAACATGATAAGAAAACATTTTATTTTTATGTCAAAATGATCAAAAGTTTACAATTTTTTCATAACTATATTCAATATAAAATTTTTTATTATTATTTAAATTTGATTAAAATATTTATCCTTTGTCTATTTTTTAATTAAATTGAAAAAAATATAATTTAACGTCATAAATTTTTTAGATGAAAAACCAGATGTTGATTTTAATTCAATATTTTTCACTATTCATCAAAAAATGATACATCTCCAAAAAAACTCTCCCTAACCTAATTTTTAAAATAACCTTTAAAAATGTATCATTTTTTCAATAAAAGCATTAAAATTATCATAATCAATTTATAAAACAGGTGCATCATTAAAAGGCAGCAAAATTACATTTAGAAAAATACAGTTTTTTATGTGTAAAATTAGATTTGTTCTTATATTATTCCAATAAAATATACTGGGTTAATTGAAAATAAATATTGACGTTATAATATATGAACTCTATTATTATACTCAAATAATTGTAATTAATTTATTTTTTTATGATAAAATAATTTTGGTGTATAAAAATAATTTTTCTAAAAGAACTTTTCTTATATATTCAATTGGTTTTTATATTAATTTCTAATTAATTTGTGACCTATGAATTCAACAATATATTTTCATAAGTTAGTTGATACTTTTTATTTCCACTAATTTAATGTCTAGGTGATAATTTTCAAATAAAATAGCAATATTAATAGTATATTTTTGTTTAGTAAAAACGATATTGCGTGAAAATAAGATTTTGAAGGAACTTTCTAGGGTGTATAACACAAGATAAAATCAAAGTTGTGTGAATTAAAATATATTGAATGTTTCTATTTATGAAATTAAATATATCATAGGGTATTTATATTTTATATACTTTTCTACACTTGGTGTTATGTGTCATACACACAATAAAATACCATGTCCTTATTTTAGGATTTTCGGGTGTTACATTCTCCCTACCATAAATAAATTGTTTCCTTGAAACTTAAACATCGTATCACTAATAAGAGGTTTGAAAATTGAAATTTAAATTATTAAAAAACCTACATTGTAAAAGGTTTAACAAAATATCCCCTTTATAAGAGAGAATCATATGTACCAAGTTCACATGGAATGACATATAGATAGATTTATATATATGATAATATTGAAGGAAAGTGAAGATATGGACATGAATTAAATGAATAACTATTTATAGAGAGTGATGAAGTTTATTTATCATGAGAAATTTAGTGATAAATGGAATGTTGAGGGGCTCAAAACTATTAATATATCATGATTTAGAAGACCATCCATTCAAAAAAAATGTATTGGGATGAAATTTTAGTTTCAAGAACCTTTTCTTAATGTTGAAGAATTAATTTATTAACCATAAATATATAGAAATATACTTAATTGAAATGTTTTTAATTCATAAAAACAATTTCGTACTCTGGATATGACTTGAGCACTTGCTTCAATAAATGAATATTCAAAAAATAAATTTTACCCAAATCTCTTAAATTCATATTTAGGGACCATAAGATCTATAGAACATGTCTTTATATATATATATATATATATATATTAAAAAACCATTATTGTTAATAAATTAATATATAAATCTAAAAAATAACAATAATAGTTCATCATTAATATATATCTATCAATGTTTTTAACTAAAAATAATGACATATTATCCAAGACATCACATAGGCCAGTGGTAGGTGTGAAACCCCTATCCTCATTAGATCATGTGTTCAAGCCCCACTACCCTTCCAGATGTGATGGGTCGACACCCTACATGTTGGTTTTCCTTTTTCTAAAAATACAATAATATAATTCCTACAATGTTTGAAAATATTATTATGGGAAACCTTAAAATAAAATTAATCATTAAAAACCCTTTTTGCTAAAGTTTTCAATAAAAAATGTTTTTTAAATCATAATAATATTATTTTACTATTAATCCTAATGTTTATAAATGTATTTAAAGTTATTTATATAAAATTTAAATGTTATAATACCCATTTAATTTTTCAAAAAAAACATATTTTTTCATAAATTTATCGAAAAATATCCTTAATCTCATGAAATACCTACTATATAAAACCTGAATAGAGGTGTATAAGAATTTAGATGAATCCATAGATGTTTAATGATTCTTTTAACCAAAATATCATTGATGAAAATTCATTTAAATTATAATTCATGAATCCCAATAATTTATCCGTTTTAATTCAAAGTAAGTCCTTATTTGGTCTAGGGTTTATCTTAGGTCATATACTATCCTCATTTATTCAACTCCATCTGAATGGTCATTGAAAAAATCTAAATTATCCTAAGCATGCACCATTGAGATTGTCAAATAGGGTGAAAATTATGTCTCGTTTTAATGTACCATGTTACGATCAAGTGAATCCAATCAGAGTTAATAGCCCTAGGAACATTTGTTCCATAACCATGTTGTAAGAACCCGGACCTTATTTTCAGTTACGTTTTTCCCTTTCTAGTCGTTTTTTGGAAAAAGAGGAGTTTCTGGAAATTTTTTAATACACACCAAGTACATTATGTGTACACACCGTGTACTCCATTACCACTCGAGACTGTGTGCTGGCCGTGTTCGGACCACACACACGGTGTGTAGGAGTGATGTGGAGGCCTCTAAAAGCGTAGTACGTAAATACTGAGTACACGCCGTGTACTTCAGAAGTACACACAGTGTATTTTATTTTTTTCATTAAAGGGACCAGGGTTGCAACTTAACCTTGAATATGTCTTCTTCTCCAGCTTCTTTGACCTAGAACGAGGGTACGGCTGCAAATCTTTTCCGAGCCACCGATCTGTCACCTGCTATCTGAATCAAAAATTTTCGATTGCGTTGGAACCGCAGCGGTAAGCTCTTTCTTATCATTAAGCCTTGTTTCCCAATTCCTCTTCATTCTCAAGTTATCGGGGGTTGAGAGTTTTGTGAATTTATTTATATCTACACCATTCTATGGTGAGTCAAGCCTCGTGGTTCATGTATATTGATCTACTAGGATTGAGGTTGGTGGTTTGTTTCCCTATGTTGAATGTCTTTGAGTTTTTGGTGCAAAAGTGACAGATACCCATGTATCGGGTATCTTGGGTTAGGGTTTTGATCGTGTTTTCTTATTTGACTTAGATTTCGTATATTCTTGAGGTTATTAGATGATTAATAATTTCTTTTTAGCATGTTTGAGGATGACCCCTTGGGTGTTTTCCTTTTTTTGGTTGTTTATCGCAGTTTGGTTTAGGTTCCCTGTGAGGTGGACCTTGTTGCATTGTTTTCCTGTCTTGATATAATTGATTGCATGTATTGCATGCTGTTTATATGCTTTTGATGAATTGTAGCTATTATCCATGTATTTTTTTGAGCTTAAATTTGGATGCCAAAATTCGATTACGCACGACTACACTACTCAGGGCTGTGGGAACCTGGTGTGGTAGACTAAAGAGGGAATTGACGATTACGGCTTCCCTAGAGAGTCTGTTATAAATTATTATTGTTTGCAGGACCTACGGGAATGGGGAAGTGTGCTTTCTTAGAGTGTCCTTAGTTATGTATCAAGACTATAGGGGGAATTAGACGTAAGTGCTTCCTCAAAGAGTCTATAGCTATCATTACAAAATCCCAGGGGAATTGATGGTGAGAGATTCCCAAAGTGTCTTCGCCTTTGTATGTTTACTTGACTCGAGGGGTCTACTAGTGTGAGACTCCCAGAGAGTCACCATGATTATTATTTGGTTGGTTCTTATGAGTCCATAATTCCAAAGAAAAATCTTGAGTTTTGTACCTCTTGCTCTTTAGGTAGTCTGCTGAGATACCTGTTGTGTTACGGGCTATGCCTTGAGAATATAGAGCTCTTTGCAAGATTCCTCGCTTGATAATTTAATGAGAGATTTAAATTAATAAATAAATGTGAATTTAGATTGGTAGTATTGTTAACTCTAGTGTACTTATGTTTCTCTGTTGCATTTATTTCCATTACTTTTTCTGTATAGCACACTGATAGTAGGGCATAGATCTTGTGGTGATTACTTACTGGGATTAGTCTCACACCCTATTTGGCTCCTTCTTTTCAGCCTAAACAGGTTACATGGTTTTAGGTGTGGATAGGGATTGTGGCTCTTCTACTTTAGGTACATGATTTCTAGTTGGAGCTGGAGATCATAGGACGAAGCTTAGGCTTGTGATGCTGCTAGAGTTGCAGTTAACTTTTATTACTTTGTTCTCAGTTGTATTTCAGTATGTTGTTGTGTTTACTTCTTTCCTTAGATACTTATACATGCTGCATCATTTTCATCATTATTATATTATACAATGCTTCCACTATTTTGTTTCAGTTATTGTATGTTGTTTACTACTTCCACTATTGACTGTTATTACCCTTCTTTGTATACCTTACCAAATAAGGGCATAGTTTTCCCAATGACACACCAAGGCCCTTGTTTCTAGTCGGCAGCCTATGGTGTTTGGGGGAACAAGCTAGAGGTCATGTGATGAACTGGGTACGGGGAACCAGTTGAGTGGCTCCGGATTCGGTTCGTTACAAAGTTGTATCAAAGGTGTTTCTTTCCTTTTCTATTGACTTACTATTTAGCGACATTAGACAGGGATAGGACGGAATAGGTAAATGGTAAATTGTTGTGCCCAAGTGTTCTAGAACCCGTGTATAGGGAAAAATCCAGAATACCTCAAATATTTCAATTTTCATGTTTTTTCAAATGTTACAGTTTAATTGATTTCACTGTTGGGTGGTGCACTTGTTTTGTGTTGTTATTGTTCATATGATTCTGGTTCTATTTTTTTGCAAACCGATGAGATAAAGGTATTCCATATCATGCATCATATAGGAACATGATAGAAAATCACATGTCATGCATTTTTTCATGCCATCTAGGTTGCATTAGAAATTGCGTGTTGTTGTGATAAATTTGTGAAAGAAGATTCATGTTGTTGTGATAGTTGTTGTGATAGAATGCCTGCTATGTTAATAGGGTATCGTTTGTTTAGAGCGTCTTTATCACGAATGCCCATATTTGGTCTCAGAGGTGTTATGGGCCCTCGAGGATTGGAATTTGGTGGGTCGTGAGTTTTTTATACTATTTACTTTTTATATGCATGGTTATGATTCCAATATTTGATTTGCGGGGTGTAAGGGACCCCACGGAACGGAATTTGGCACCTTAACACTGGTTATTCTTTGTTTTCTTGGCTCCAGTGCAGTTCTGAGGTTACTGTCTAAAAAACCCCAGAATACACGGTATGTACTTTATGAATTCATGTCGTGTAGTTTTTAGTCGTGTCACTGATCGTGTGGGTAAGGACACGGGGTCCTGGAAAAATCATGAGGAACACACTGTGTACAAGCTTAGCATGCCGTGTAGTCTGGATTCGGTATCCGGCCATGTCACGATCAACATGGGCTGGGGTTTTCCTTTAAGTCCGCGTTGTGTCCCTCAGGAACACACCGTGTATAGTTGGCCATGTAGCTGGTCGTGTAGCCAATGATACGGGTTGTTGTTATCCTTCCGTGTACACGCCGTGTCTGTATGGAACACATCGTTTAGTGTCAACCGTGTATCAGTTCGTGTCACTAACAACACGGTATTGGTAAGGCATGTCAAGTACACACCATGTATCCTTCGACAAGTCGTGTAGTAGTGGTCCGTGTACCAGTCTGTGTGACTAACGACACAGACAGGAAAGAGACATTATGGACATGTCGTGTAGTGGAAAAGAACGCCTTATAGTTTCCTGTTGGGACAGTCCATGTTCCCAGCCGTGTAGGATTGAATGGGAAGGTAGAAAAGGGTTAGTACACATCATGTAGTTTAATAACATGTCGTGTAGCCGGGTTGTTTACACAGCCATGTATGGCCAAGGTACACGCCTCGGGTAAACTTTTAAGAAACATGCCGTGTAGTAGTACTACATGCCATGTAGTCATGTGTTTCCCAAAATTTTAAAGGGTTTTCCCTCCTGTTCCATTTTACTCTCTTATGTTGAAACTGTGTTCATCATTAATGAAGGTATGTTTTGATCTTTCAGAGCTATGGCACCAAGACGTCCTCTCATTACACGCCAGGGATCGGGCAGTGACCACACACCCGATACGGCAGATCATGGACTACCAGTAGTTCCGCCTGTCATTCCGGACATGGAACATGCAGTGATTCAAGACACTGGTGTCGAAGATCAATTCAGAGAGTGTTTCATGAGATTCATGCAGACCTTCCAGGGAGCTCAGCATCCTTCCCCGACTATGGAAGAGCTGAGGCGGGTTTTTCAGCAGCATCATCCTCCCACGTTATCAGGGTATGGAGGACTGCAGGCTACGGAGTCATGGATTGAATCCATGCTATCCATCTTCGAGCATCTGAAGACACCTCTGGAAAGAAAATTGAATATCGCGACATATATGATGCGATATTCCTCCAAGATATGGTGGGATGTGGTCTCACAGACAGGGCGCCAACGGGCTATGGCTTGGGACGATTTTCAGCATATGTTCTACGACTACTTCTACCCGGAGATGTTGAGGGCTAATAGAGCCAGGGTGTTCATGAGCCTACAGCAGTGTACTCTCTCATTTATGTATTATTCCTCCCGCTACACTGAGTTACATCGTTTCACTCCTGTTCTGGGGAATGATGAGTTTTTTTTAGCGAGGAAGTTTGAGGAAGGCCTTAGACTGGACATCAGATCACATGTGAATGTCTTTCAGTTGACTTCTATTACTCTGATAGTCAACCAGGCACTCATCACGGAACGGAACCTGAGGGAAACAGGAGCTATAGACTAGGGAAATTTTTCCTCCGGGGCTGATTCTTTTCGGGAAGACAGCAGGAAGCGCCACTGATAGTCTACAGGAGGTGATCCGAGGAAGCAAGGTGTTCCTTCTCGTAGATGAGATCTTCCTTTTGGAACTCAAGTGGTGTGTTATCAGTGTGGAATGAGTGGGAACAAGAAGCCTCAGTGCCCAAGGGACCCAGTGGAGTGTCGATCCTGTGGCAAGATGGGTCATTTGCAGTGCTTCTGCAAGGTTCTTCTGCCAGAGGCTAGTGAAGGAAGATCAGTTTCAAATCCGCATATAGGAGAAGGATTACCTATTCCGCAGTAGACTGGGGGCTGGAGTTCTTCAGTACGTTCAGGCCTTGGTTGAGGCCATGGATGTAGTGGTCAGGATCAAGGTGGAGTAGTACAGGGATCTTAGGCTGCTACGTAGTGCCACGGTACATGCTAGACTTTTACGGTAGAGTAGATTCATCATGAGCAGGATCCTGGACCCTCTATAATTCTAGGTACAATCTTAGTTGCCTTAGTTTTATCTTCATCTCTTTTTGATACTGGTGCTTCACATTGATTTATCTCTATTATTTTCATGGAGATCCTTGGGCCTTGTATCTTTTTTTCTACTGACATGTTGACTCTTGACACGCCCTTGGGAATGAGGACATCTAGAATACGTCGGAGAAAAGAATTCCCTCTTGGGGTTGCAGGGTGTCCGTTCTTATGAGACATTTATGTCCAAGAGATGACAGGCTATGATTTCATTCTCGGGATGGACTGGTTGGTTCTCTTCCAGGAAGTCGTCGATTGCAATCAATGTAGGGTGAGTTTCGTATCACCAGACAGTGGGACTTTTCATAATATAGGCGAGTGGGATGTCCAGGCGGGTAGGTCTCGACCCGAGCATCACGGGCTTGGCAGAGTTACAGCCCATATTTCTAGTCTATATTTGGATGACCAGGGGACTTTACAGTTAGACTTTCCTCCAGTGGTGGATCATTTTAGGGATGTCTTTCCAGAGGAACTTTCAGCTTGGCCCCCGAAGTGTGAGGTAGTCTTCTCGATTAAGCTTGTGAGAGGATCGGCACTGGTGTCCATTCCTCCTTATAGGATGGCTATTCCTGAGTGGGATGAGCTCAAGAAGCAGTTGGAGGAGTTGTAGGAAAAGGGTTTATTCCGACCTTGTACTTCTCCTTGGGGTTCGCCTATCTTGTTTGTGAAGATTGTAGATGGAACCCTTCGTCTTTGTGTGTATTATCGGAAGCTGAACCAGTTGACGGTCAAGAACCGATATCCCTTTCTGAGGATCTATGACCTCTTTGGTCAGCTTCGAGGAGCCCGGGTGTTCTCAAAGATCGACTTGAGATCCTGTTATCATCAGTTATTTGTTAGACAATCGGATATAAATCTTATAGCATTCATGAGTAGGTATGGTCTATATGAGTATACAGTCATTTCGTTCGGTCTCACGAATGTTCCAGTAGACTTCATGGAACTGATGAACAGATTTTTTCATCCTTACTTGGATTTCTTCGTGTTGGTTTTTGTGGACGACATCTTGGTGTACTCTCACACTCGACACGACCTTGCTACCCATCTTGAGATTGTTTTGAGTACAATGAGGGAGCATCAGTTATTGGCTAATCTCTCAAAGTGACACTTTTGAATGGATGAGATTCACTTCCTGGGTCATGTCATCTCAGAGAAAGGAGTATCAGTAGACCTATAAAAGGTGAGAGAAGTAGTTACATGGGAGAAGCCGAAGAATTTCTTCAAGGTATGAAGTTTCTTAGGGCTTTCTGGTCACTACAGATGGTTTATACAAGAATTCTCACGCTTAGTAGCACCGTTGATGGGCTTGACTAAGAATGGGGCGAAGTTTGTTTGGTCAGAAATCTATGATTCGGCCTTTCAGGAGTTAAAGGGGAGCTTGACTTCAGTAACGATTCTAGTTTTGCCGAAGCTAGGAAAGAGTTCCACAGTTTTCCGTGATGCATCTGGCATCGGTCTCGAAGCAGTGCTTATGCAAGAGGATCATGTTGATGCATATAGATCACGGTATCTAAGGCCACATGAGAGGAACTATCCTATGCACGACCTGGAGTTGGCTGCAATTGTTCATTCTTTGCGTTGTTGGAGGCATTATCTTCTGGGAGAGCATTTGGTGGTATATACAGACCACAAGATCCTCAAGTACATCTTCACGCAGCGTGACCTGAATCTGAGACAGTGAAGGTGGGTTTAGTACCTACAGTCTTTTGATTTTGATCTTTCTTATATGTCTGGGAAAGGAAATGTAGTTGGTGATGCAATGAGAAGGAGGACTCATATACAGGCAGTTTAGGAGGCCAGCAGTGAGTGGCAGCTTATGGATCTGTCTCTGAGATGCATTTGGAGGTGCACGACAGATAGGGGAAGACATTTCTATATTCTATAGTTGTTACCTCTACGCTTCTTGAATGAGTTTGAATGAGGCAGCTAGAAGATTCTGAAGGCCTAGTCCTACGGGAAATCGTCTCAGGAGAAGACCGTCTTCCCAATTTCACCATTGGAAAGGATGAGATCTTGTGTTTCCAGGGACACGTATGGGTGCCAGAAGATATACGTGAGGATCTGATGTAAGACTTTCATTCCTCAGTTTTGGAAGTTCATCCTAGCATCACCAAGATGTATCATGATCTACAACTCCAGTACTGGTGGCCAGGTATGAAGAGAGTTATGGCTGGTTTTGTTATGAGGTGCTCCACCTGTCAGCAGGTGAAGGTGGAACGCCAGTGGCCAGAATGGATTTTTTAGCAGTTACCCATTCCCAAGTGGAAGTGGAATGAGGTCGTGATATACTTTGTGACCGGGTTACTGATATTTTCGAGAGGAAACGGCGTGGTATGGGTTGTCGTTGACAGGCTCATGAAGGTTGATCACTTCTTGCCGATAATGGATACCTTCAGTGTCGATGAGCTTGGACGGTTGTACATCTGTGAGATTGTGTGGTTGCATGGGGTTCCAAGTACTATCATTTAAGATAGGGACGCCAGCTTTACGTCACATTTCTGGCAGGGGCTACAGAGGGCCTTGGGTACACATACACTTTTGAGTACAACTCACCATCCCCAGATAGATGGCCAGTCAGAGCCCACGATCCTGGTGTTTGAGGATATGCATCGAGCATAAATTCTATATTTTGTAGGTTCTTGGGAGAAACATATACCTTTAGTGGAGTTTCCCAACAATAATAGTTTTCAAGAAACTATTCAGATGGAACCTTATGAGGTTTTGAACGGTAGTCCATGTCGATCACCTTTGTGTTGGATGGAGGCAGGAGATGCAACTTTTCTAGGACCTCATCTTGTTCAGGAGACCGCAATGCAGATAGAGTTGATTCTAAAGAGGATGGATACAGCACAGTCTCGACATAAGTGTTATGCTGATCAGTAGAGACGACCTTTGGAGTTCAAGGTCGGAGATCAAGTTTTCTTACATTTTACCCCGATGTTGGGACACAAGAGGATCATGAGATAGGGTAAGCTTACACCGAGATATGTAAGGATGTTTGAGGTTCTGGAGATTGTCGGGCCAGCTAATTATAGGTTGCATTTACCTCAGAGATATCAGGCTATGCACGACGTCTTCTATGTTTCTCAGCTTCGACGCTCTTTCTCAGATTCATATCATGTTTTTCAACCCGAGGAGGTTGAACTGGAGCAGGATGCATCATTTGAGAAGAATCCTATTAGGATTTTTGATCGTACTGCAATGGTACTTTGTGGCTGGTCTGTTCCATTGGTACGGTTGTTATAGCAGCATAGCCGTGTGTGGGATGAGACTTGGGAGAGAGAGGATGATATGCTATCACAGTGGCTAGAGTTGTTTGAGGTTTCTTCATCACTGCCTTGTTAGGGAAATTCGGGGATGCATTTCATTAAGAGGGATGTTTTTATGAACCCAGACCTTCTTTTCATGTACGTTTTTCACCTTCTGGTCATTTTTGGGAAAAAGATGAGTTTCTGGAAATTTTTGAAGTACACACCGTGTACTTTATGAGTACACTTCGTGTACTCATTTACCACTCGAGACTGTGTTTTGGCTGTTTCTGGACCACACACACAGTGTGTAGGAGTGATTTGGAGGCCACATAAAGCGGAGTACGAAAACGCTAAGAACACACCGTGTTTTTTCTTTTTTTATTAAACGGGCTGGGGTCGTGACTTAACCCTGAATACATCTTCTTCTCCAGATTCTTCGACCGAGAGCGAGGGTACGGTTGTGGATCTTCTCTAAGCCACTGATCCTTCAACTGTTGTACAAATATAACACCATCTATTGCATTAGAACTGTAGTGGTAAGCTATCTCTTATCCTAGATCCATGATTCCCAATTCCTCCTCTTTCTAAGGTTATCGGGGGTTGAGTGTTTTGTGAGTTTTTGTAGATATACACCATTCTAAAGAGAATCAAGACTGGTGGTTCATGTATATTGATCTCCTAGGATCGAGGTTTGTGGTTTTTTTCCCTACGTTGAATGTCTTTGAGTTTTTGGTGCAAAAGTGTCGGATACCCATGTATCGGGTATCTCGTGATAGGGTTTTGATCCTATTTTGTTACCAACCTTAGATTTCTTTTATACATGAGGTTATTTGATGATTAATAATTTCTTGTTAGAATGTTTGTGAATCACCCCTTGGGTGTTTCCCTTGTTTTGGTTGGTTATTGCTGTTTGTCTTAGGTTGCCTATGAGGTGGACCTTGTTGCATTGTTTTCCTGCCTTGACATAATTTATTGCATGTATTGTCTACTATTTATATGATTTTGATGCATTGTATCTATTAGCGAAGTAGTTTTTTTAGCTTACTTTGAGCTGTTAAAAGTCTATTACGCACGACTACACTACTCAGAGCTGTGGAAACCTAGTGTGGTTGACTAAAGAGGTAATTGACGATTAGGGATTCCCAAGAGAGTTTGTTATAAATTAGTATCATTCATAGGAGATACGGGTATGGGACTTTGTGCTTCCTTAGACTGTACTTAGTTACGTATCAAGACTATATAGGGAATTAGATGTAAGTGCTTCCTCAGAGAGTCTATAGCTATCCTGGCAAGACCATAGGGGAATTGACGGTGAGAGCTTCCCAGAGTGTCTATGCCTTTTTATGTTTACTTGACTAGAGGGGTCTTCCTGTGTGAGCCACCCAGAGAGTCACCATGATTATTGATTGGTTTGTTGTGATGAGTCAACCAATCCAAAGAATAAGCTTGAGTTTTTCACTTCTTTGTGTTTAGGTAGTCTGCTGAGATACATGTTGTGTTACATTCTATGCCATGAGAATATAGAGTTGTTTGCTATATTCCTTGGTTGATAATTTAATGAGTGAATTAAATTAATAAATAAATGTGAATAGAGATTGGTAGTATATTTTACTCTAGTGTACTTCTATTTCTCTATTTTATTTATTTCCTTTACTTTTTCTATATTTCTCATTGATAGTAGGACACAAATCATGTAGTGATTTCCTACTGGGATTAGTCTCACACCCTGTGGGTGTTATGCTTTTCGGCCCAAAAAGGTTATATGGTTATAGGTGTGGATAAATATTGTGTCCCTTATACTTAAGTTACATGATTGCTGGTTGGAGTTGGAGAGAATGGGACCGAGCCTAGGCTTTCTATGCTGCTGGAGTTGTTGTTTACTTTTAGTACATTGTTCTCAGTTGTATTTCAGCACATTGTTGTGTTTACTGCTTTCCATAGATACTTGTACATGGTGAAACATTTTCATCATTATTATATTATACATTTCTTCCACTGTTTAGTTTCAGTTATTGTATGCTATTTACTGCTTCCGCGATTGACTTTTATTTCCTTTCTTTGTATACCATACCAAATGAGGGCATAGTTTTCCCAATGATACAACCAGGCCCATGCTACAAGTCGGCAGCCTCTGGCATTTGGGGAACGCGCTTGAGATATTGTGGTGAACTGGGTACGGGGTACCAGTTGAGTGGCTCTGGATTCAGGCTGTTACACACGTCCACATATGGAATCCATACAAGGATGTGTTTCTAGGAAGACCCAGATAATATATGCATTTCTTAAATATTAGGATATTTATTTATACTTATTTCAAATTCAATCATTTAGTAATGTTCCTAAATATATATTTTTTCTAAATCTAGCTCCCAGGTTTGTTGTTTAACTTACTCTGATACACAGTATAGAAACCCAGAACCCAGTATCCTAGAGTCGGTGCCTACTACCATTACATTATAAAAATATAAAAAGAATCACATATAAAAGATATTTCATTTTATTAGTCATTTTTTACTAGATACATACATGTGTATTAAATTTTAAATGAATAAAAAAAGTATAAACTATTTTTCTTTGAAAATGACATTATTCTATCTTCCATATCCCTATTTTTTAGTCATAATAACCTTCATAGAATAATGAGAAAAGGAATGGTTATGTAAAACATAATATATCATGAATAAATACTTAATAGTCACTATTTAAAAGTAAATAACTAATCACACATTCAATATGAATAACTAGATATGGAATAATCAATAAAAGAGGTAAATAAATGAAAAATTCCCATACAATTAATAGGATGATGGATAATCAATATGTAAGGTAAATAACTAAACAAAAAATATATTTAAACAACTATAGAAGGCATAATAAATATATGAGGGTTAATAACATAAAACCAGTCCATTTAATCAATAAAAGTTGAAGGAAGTTCATCCATATATTTTTTTCATAGTGAAAATCATAATGATAATATTAATTAAAATATGAATATACAAAATACTTATTTATTGGACCCCATGTTTCCTAGGTACATGGTAACTTTACCATACAGAATGTTCATAAGAAGTCTTCGCATACTAATGTGAATACACATCACAATTAATTTTAAACTACTTGGTTACAAACATGAAGGATTTGTTTCCGACTAATTTTGTCTCATTAAAATACTGATGAATTGATGGGATTGAATTAAAAAGTCCGTAATCAATGTCATTCCTATCCAAATAATTCCCCATTTATCAAATAACTAATTTAATTCATAAAAAACATACCTAATAAAATATTTTTATAGAGTATGAATATGGATTTATCAATATTTCCCCAAATAATCAAGTAACTGTCGAAGTAAACACTCTATGAAGAAAATCATATATGGTTTAGGAAATAATCATATCCATGATATATAATTTTGTTATTTAGGAGAAATTTAATTACCAATGGTCACTAGAAATTGAATAACTCAATGGGAAGTTAATTACTACAAAAATGATTCAAGGAAGTGAATTTTAACACAATTCCCGATGAAAATAATCATGATCCATATAGAAGAATAATAATAGTGGTATCATTATTAAATAGACCCAATAGAGTAAGAATGATTTTTTTCATTGATGAATTGAAGTAAAATAAAATATCATTAAAATCATTCTTGAGGAAAATATATTTTTTCATTTTGAAAATCATTTTGGAAAGTCATTTTCATTGAAAATCACTTTAAAAATAATAAAAACCATCTTGGTATTCTTGGGAAGGATTTTTCAATTAAATGATGGTATATAATTCTGTAAATGTCATACTCGATAAAAAGAAATTTTCTTTTGAATTGTAAAATGGATAGAAAATTGTTGGTGCATCCAAAAGGCATCATTAAAATCTAATTGTGTGGATGAAAATTGATATTTACTTATTCCCAAATAGTACTAACTAAAAAGGAATAGTATTATAGATGTGAAGTGTTTATCCTACAAAGTATGGAGAATTAAGTGATGAAAATTATTAACTAAAGGATAGGTCACTATAATTTCTAACTGATTTATTTCAATAAATGTGTAATAAAAAATTAATTTAAATAGAAAAATATAATAGAGGGGAACCTGTTTCCAAGGATAGAGTTGATAAATAAATTTATCAAATTCACATGAAAAACAATTATATTAAATAGCTATGAAACAAAAATATTTAATTGATATAATCATTGTTAATTCTCTATCAAAATACCTTATAATAACAATTCATCGTTTTTATATGAATCAAAATAAGAAATGTGCATTATGTTCAAATTTCCAAAAATAGAAGAGAAATATCATAAGATAGTCCTGAATAAATCAACTCAATCATTTTGGAGTCATTCATTACTAATTTAATATATTAAATTGATAAATGATGAATAAAATACACATGTAGGAACAACATGATAATATTTAATAGAATTACCTTATGAGTAAAAGAAAAATGATCAATAATGGTATGCACCCCCTTTAATTGATTCCTCTATCCCCTATGGGCTTTAACCAATCATTGTTGGGTGATATCCAAAAACTATAAAACCTAAAACCATATAATATCTATTAATAAAGAAATATAATGAATTAAATAATGATGAAAAATTAAATATTATAATTAACATAAACACCATTTTAGGTTATAAGAAAGAATAATAAAGAAAATAAAATTAAAACATAATGAAAAACATAACTACAACATAACAGAACCCTAATAAAACCTCCCACTGTTTGGGCCTCCAACATGGAATCGAATCTTTTCAAATTTATAAAATCCCCCTTTGATAAGACTTGTTTTGATAAATAGGGTTTACTTGGTCAAAACTCACATTAATTAGCTATTTCAAGTGGTCAAGGGTAAGAAATATCATTAGAAGATATGCTGGAATTGACATTTTTAAGTTATCATGTGAAATTTCATTAAATTTTATGTTTTACATGACATGAAATGTGAATTTATTTTCATTTCATATAACATTTACATGATGTTTAATTTTGATTTCTTTCACTTAAAACCTAGTTTATGCCTAGTTTTTTTGTTATTATCCTCCCAAATATCTTGTGAACATTGAACATTTGGTGAAATATTCATTCATTGAAAAACCTAATTCATTTGACACCTTTTCACTCGTATATTCATATGAATTTTACATTTTCCTTACATAATAAAACACAAAACTATAATATTAGTAAAACATATTATATCTAATAAATAAATTTTTAATGAATTCATATATAAAAACCCATCATAATATGTAAATAAAATACCAATATAAGTTGCCTTGTTAAAAAATCTCTATTAATATAAATTTGAAAAAAATTTATGTAAAGAAAAAATGGGTAAAAATTTCCTTGATTAAATTTTTTTGAAAAGGTTAAATAAAAAAAATTATATTTTTTTAGAAAACTTGTTTTTTAAAGAAAATAGATTTCTGACTTTTGAATGAAATGATATCAGATTTTTTTAAAGATTTTCCAAATAACATAAAGAACCAATGATTATATAAATGGTACTATCACTTTATATATTTCATAAATATATAGATGATAATAAAATTTAAGGTTTTATTAAAAAATATTCACAAAATTTCCTTTAATGGAAATTCAATAATAAAAAAATTCTATTAGAATAAAATTATGAACTGAACCCTCAAAGTCATCATGAAATTGATGTGAGAATTATTCAATGAATCAAGTATGTATGTCATATGTAAATACAAATTAAAAAATTTCAAATAATTAAATTTTTATTCAAATTAATTATTCTCATACTTATAAGATATTAAAGAAAATTGGGAACTAATATAACCAAATGTAAAGGAATTGGGTTATGAAATTTATTTAACACTTGGTAACTTTTAAGTTTACATACCATTATTTTAAATTATTAAAATTAATGAAAAAAGTCCATGAATAATGAATTATTAATGATATTTAATTTTAAATGTGATTTATACACTCCATATAAAATAAACTAGGTTTATAGCATTAAAATATGACTCGATGAAATGAAAATGAGACGGAATCCTTTACGTTACACTCACATTTGGTTAAAAACCATCTAAACTCATGTATAATTATTATAAGAATGTTATTAACTTATAGCAGAACCATATTAACATTTATGATATCATATATTATCATTTTATAACATATCATTACTCATTCATTTATAATCATTCATTATTTTCATTGTCTGGGGTTTTAATTGGCCTGTTTTTAGTCTATTTTGACATGATATTTATTGTTCCTCTAATGCCTATCATGTTTTCAAAACTTAAAAAATGTACAAAATTGATTTATAAATCATATATATTTATTACATATGTATTTTTATTAATCAATTACACCTAGTTATGAAAAAGAAATACATCGTTCATATAGACGATAGGTTGTACATACGATGAACATTATTTCCATTTTAATTTAAAATTGAAATAAAAGTATATTAAATAAGATATATATATTATAATTCAAGTATAATATTTATTTAATATATATAACATATTTTTATTAAATCCTTAATTATTTTCATGTTAAACGTGAACTAATAACATTGCTATGTGAGGTGGTATTTTGTCGTACACAAGAACGACATTATCATATTCCCACAAAATGAAAACCATGATGGTATGTGTGATATAATAATTATAAAATTATAAATAAATTATAAATTTTATATATATAATATATAAACTATAAAATACTTTAGTATTCACATCTTTTAAAGGAGTTAATAGAACAGTTAATGACATCATTTTGCATGGCGGTAGTCCGCCATACAAACAAATGATGATTGTGTTTCCCATTTTAGGGAAGTTTGCGTTTTTTTGTTCATAATCTTAATATAGAAATATCTCATTATAATAATGTTATTATGGTTATTATACAGGTATGGTATAATATGAATTAAATGAGGTGGAATATGAAATAAAATATGCTCTATATGTTTGCAATATTACCTTATGAGGTTTGATTTAGGACCAAAATATGTCTCTATGTATGAGGGTAAGACACTTTTTGACTTATTTGAATAGGTATTGGCTGATCCAAATTTGTTTTGAGAGGTGTAAAGAAGGGGAGAGGGTGGCCTTTTATAAGTGGGGGAGACGACACACATGAAATTTTTTAAATAAAGTTAAGTGTTCCCCTGTTTGTACATAATAAGATACTTACATAAAACCAAAAAATATATAATATGTGTTTAATGGTATAAATTTAGAAATATAATGGGTACTAGATAATTTTAGGGTTATTTTTACAGCTTATACTCTATATTTAGCCACAATGTAAACTTATTTATATTTTATTCACTATAATTAATTTTTTAATTCATTCACTAATCACTAAGGTAAAAAAATAATTTGAAATTATCAGACATAATAAATAATTATGAATACAAATATGGAACCAATTTTTTCAAATTCAAACAATATAAGTTGTAGAAACTAATTTAGAATTAATCTCGTAGACGTGTCGAGAAAATGGGGTTTTTTAAATGAAAATATTCAAATGTTTACTAAATATATATATATATATATATATATTAAATATAAATATGATTTTTAATGACCTAAATAGGATTAATATATGTATCATTTAACTATTTTTAATTTAAAAACAATTAAATACATAATTTATAATTGAAAATTATTTAGACGAAAGAGCCGTTTTTTATTAAAATTTAATATTTTCATGGTTCATCAATAATGAAAACTTCAAAGAAAAATAAAAAATATTCACTCTAGGATTATTTTCACATGAAAATTTATAAAATTAATTTTAATATGTCAAATAAAATATATAAAGGTTCCATTATATTTTTTAAAACAAGCACACCATTAATAGGCCGAAAAACTACATTTAGAAAAATACGTCTTTTATACATAAAAATGGATCTTTTATTCTCTTATACCAATAAAATATATTTAATAAATTTAAATAAATTGTTGAATATATAATATAAAAAAATAATTAATATTATCTACTCATATTAATTATATTAATTTGTTAGAAAAAACATCCTTCAGCATAGAAAAATAATTTTTTTACAAGAACATTTCCTTTATATTCAATTGGTTTCATTATTGATTTCTAATTAATTGGTAACCAATGAATTAGACCATATCTTTTATAAGTTATTTAATACTATTTATAACCACCAATATAATTTCTATTAGATAATTTTCAAATTAAATACCAATTTTAATAATATATTTTTGTTCGGTAAAACCCGATCTTACGTGTAACACCAGATTTCGATGGAACTTTTTATTGTGTGTAATACAATCTTAACATGGTGTTGTACTAATTTAAATCGATTAACAGATATTTTTTAAATATAAATATATAATAGTTTCATGGTATGTTATATTCCTTTCTAGTTTTGGTGTTTTTTGTCATACACACTTTCAAATACATTGTCCTTATTTTATTATTATGAAGTGTTACTCGATCAATTAGAGCTTATTTTTTATATGTAATTTTTCATTCATAGAAATATTTTTTGTATAAAATAAATTTTGGAAGAATTATTATTTATCCTATAATGATTTAATTTTAGTGATAAGTGAAAAAATTTAACTGATAAGTTATTTTACAAGATAATATGAAAATGAATTAACAAAAAATTATTCTAGGAGAAAACATGAAGCAAATATTATCCCACTAAAAAAAATATTGTACAGGGTAGAAAATATATTAATGAATAATTCTTTATATTGGAAGAAAATTATTTTCAATTATTGGTTAAGGTATTGAAAATCAAGGAACTACAATCGAGATATAAAATCCTTAAAGGGGAGGATAAATATCACTTTAGAGGAAGAATAAATAAATAATGCTACCAAAGGAGGAAATGTTTAATAATCTTAGAAAATGAGTACTCAATATCAGTATTGGGAAAATAATTCTCAAATTATTATTTCAATGAAGTGATATAACTATGGAGATATTGGATGAATAATGGATGTGTATTTAGAGGATAAATACTCCTTCCATTATAGGAAATAATTTTCAACATATCATCCTAGATAAAGATATTTGAGGTAAGATTCTATCTAAAGATGTGTTCATTATTATTAATCTTATGCCACAACAATTTAATCCTAGATCAGGTGAAATATTAAATTAAATTTGCATGATTTCAAGGAATAAGATATTGAATGACTGATCAGATTAGTAGTCTTGGAGAGACTGATTACATATATGGATCCCATTTTACATTGGGAGAAGAAAACAAAACATAAAACATAACAAAAGCTTACTAACTACATCCATGAAAACTCAATAAATAATTTCTTCTTCATAACCTATGTAAGTAAAACAGATGAAAGGTGTTAGATCAAATTCTTATTAATGGTTAAATATAGAGGAAAAATAAATCAATAATAAGTGAATTGTAATCAATTTTATATAATCAATATAGCTTGGTGAATATATAAAAGATGCACTCCATTAAAAAAACAAAGAAAGAAAATGCATCCATAGATTTTATCATAGTGAAAAATTCACGTATAGTAACAAAAAAATAATTAATAAAAATAATGATTATTATTTGGACATGATGTATCTAGCACATGAACCGTAATACTGTTGTGGCACTTTAATTCTGCGGGTAGATACCCATCTGATTCTATTTTGGAAACATATATGATGGGATTGTCACCAACTGATTTGTCTCAAGAGACATGTCGATATATTTTGGGGCCATATTGTTTCCTACCCATCACTACTATTCCAAATCATTCTTTATAAAAAAATAATACAAGAACTATATGCATTTGCAATATCCTATTGAGTAGAGGATACTGATTCCTCAATATTTCCACCATTTAAGAAACATTCCACTTAACCACCATATGTAAAATGGTATAAGGATAAAAAATAAAAATATAAAGGTAAAAATAATATGAATATATAATTTAATTACAATTTAAAATTAAAAATTATCTCAATGGTCCATTAGTTACACCACAAAAGGAATGATTAGGTGCACAATACCAAGTAAATCACAATTAAATAAAAATTGAAAAAAAGTCCCTTAAAACATTATAATAAATTAAGTTAATAATAATCATGTTAATAAATTAATAACATGAATATAAATATAATCATGATATTATATATGAAATGTAATTAAACATACACCACAAAAAATAAATAACTGGGGAATGATGGAAATCTCACGGAAATAAATGTGAGATGAGAGACCCCTTACATTAATATGAATGTACTATGCACTTGATATTAATATCTTGAATAATAAAATTAAATTCATTAATTAATAATTCCAAAAAATTATATACCTATTATTTGTTTATTATATCTTCATTAAGTTCATTTATGGCCTTTTATATGGGTTAAGAGATTAAATTTCATCATTTAGGAGTGCATGTTTTCTTAGTTTTCATGACCGAATCACTTGTATAGGAGTATGGAAGTTGAGATAAAATAAAAATTGAAAACCAGAATTAATTTTATGAGTTTTTAATTTTAATATATAATGTTAAACGGTTATAAAATACATTTGGTTATTGGTAGTGAATATGAATCATTATACAAAACATTAATGATAATTGTATGGGTTAATTGGAGGTTTTTGATCACAACGAACTCATTTTGATTTAAAATTTAATATCATGTGGACTAAAAGGCTCAAGAACCCTAAATAAGTTATTATACATATATTATAGTCTAGTTTAACCATGAAAATAGTTTCATGACTATAAATGAAGCCGATATAAGAAATTGAAAACTTGTCGTCCTTGAATCCGATAAATTAACACACCTCTGATGGTGTTTTCATTTTTTTTATATAAGTAGAGAAAAGGAGATATAATGATGAATTATTCCATTATAATAAAAACATTATAGTATATTTAAATTAATATAGTTATCAAAACATTTGGATGAAATAATGTGAGAAAATAAAATGAAAAGAAAGGAACTCGAAATGAAAAAAGAAGTTGAGAAATCCATTACCAAAATTCGGCTACCTAACGATGTCACTTAAAATTTCATAAAATATGTTTATGAGAGAAAAAGTGGTCACCCATAATTTTTACATAATATTTACATTAAAAGGAATATTTAATGACTTATCCCAATGTAAAACAATGGAAATTAATAAGGGATAACATAAAAAGAGTGCTTAAAAAGAGAAGGGTGGTATATTCCCTTACCTAGTAGAGTAACTCCAAAAAACACAAATGTTGGGACATGGGGGATTTAGGAAACCTTGGGAGGGAAAATAGGGAGGTAAAAATACCAGAACATTGAGGATGATGAATTTTGAAAGAAATAAAACGAAGGAATGAGTGGGTATTTATAGTAAAAGAGATGGAGCTTTTATTAATTTAATAGAACACCTCATTAGTCGTATTTGAAAACCCATGGGTGTTCCCATGGTATTGTCCACTTGGAAAACCTCAAAAAATATTTTAATTTTCCAAATAAAACCAGAATTTTTCATTAATTATTACATCATTATGATATCATTAATCATACCGAAAACTCATAATGGGTTTTCACTATTCACAAAAAACTAAAGTATTTTATAAAATTATAATAAATTTATCTTAACCTAATATCGATGTTCTGAATTAAAAAATGAACTGCATTTTTTAAAATAACTTTCTATATATAATTAATTTAATTATTAAATAAAATCCTAATTTATTTGAAAAATACCAATTTTAAAATTATAAATCATATCACCTTGAAAAATTAATCAACATCTTATTATCTTATAACATTCTAATAATAAAGTAATAGTATGATTATACTATTCATAAAGGCCATATTACTATTAATATTACTATTCATAAGGGTGTGTTACTATTCACCAAAAATTATGTTTTCCCTATCAGACTCTAAATATATTTTTGAACCCAATCATGTATGTCAGTTTTTTGAAAATTATATCACAGTGGTTGAAAAATTATGTTTACTAGATAGTTTAAAACTATATCTTATAACCAAGTGTTATTTCACAATGACATAGTATTGCATGCATTATAATTTATCTAATAAATTGAAATTATTTTAGAACTAATATACCATAAAATATTGGGGTGTTATATTCTTCCATCATTTGGAAATTTATTCCCTGATGTTTTTCATGTATAAATACCTTTAAACAGATATGAGTGGTAATTTTTAATGACATCATCTTGTTCCCATGTTTCTTCCTCAAATTTATAGTTTATCCAAAGAACCTTTACCAGTCAAGCCATCCGATTTCGCAATATTTTCCATCTAGTTTAAAGAATCTTGATAGGCCCTTCACAATAAGACATATCAAGTTCCAGTTCTATTTCCTCATAGGTGAGTACATGTGTTGGGTTGGTCATGTACATATTTAATGTTGACACGTTGAACACATCAAGAAATTTGGATAGGCTTGGAGACATCACTCAATGGTAATCTAAAAATCCAATTATATCCATTATTTCAAATGGTCTGATTTACCTGAGGCATAGTTTTCCTTTCTTACCGAAACTTAGGATTCCCTTCCATGGAGATACATTCATAAGGACATGAGCTCCCATGTAAAATTACAAATACTTTTTATAGTTGTTATCATAGCACCTCTTCTATCTTCAGGATGCTTTAATATGGGCCTGAATTTTCTTTACCTTTACTGATCTCTCTTAAATAAGTTCTGGGCATATAGGTTTCCTCTTAAAAAGTTCATCCCAACAAGATTGAGTTTGACAACTCATTCCATATAATGCCTTATTTGGATCTATTTTAATGCTCGAATGGAAACTATTATTTTCGTAAAATTCCAGCAAAGGTATTTATTTATACTACATACCTTGAATGTTAAGAGAGCATGATCTCGTCATGTCTTCCAATGTTTTAATAGTCCTTTTAGACTATCCATCGGTTTGGGGGTGATAAGAAATATTCATATGAAGCCCAATATCCAAATCCTTATAGATAATTTTCCATAATTTTGATGTAAATCTGGGATCTCAATTGGAAAAAATCAATAGAGTTTCCCCATGAAGTCTTACAACATCATTAATATAATGTCTTATCAGGTTCACAAGTGGTAAATCCTCTCTTATAGAAAAAATGTGCTGATTTAGTAAGATGATCAACAATTACCCATATTGCATCATTCCATATAGGTGTCCTTGGTAGTCCCAAGAAAAAGTCCATCATAATGTCATCCCACTTACACATAGGAATAGGTAGAGGTTTCATGCCCCCACTAGGATGTTTTCTCTTTGCCATAACTTGTTGGAAAACTAGACACATTGACCCATAGTCAGCAATTTCTTGCTTCATGTTATCCCACCAAAAATGTTTCATCATATATCTATACATCATGGTGATATGAGGGTGTATAGATAAATATGATCTATGAGAATCATCTAATAGTTACCTTTTTAACTCAGGTATTGATGGAACACATAAACTCTTTCCAAATTTCTGGACTCCATCCTCATACACGATGTCCTCCAATCTTCCATTTGTAACAACATTAATTTTTTTCGTAGATTCTCATCATCGGGTTGAGATATTTTTATATTCTCCAGTAAAGTTGGTTTAGAAATCATTTTAAAATCGAAAGATGTTTCCCTTCTATAAGAATTCCTATATTGAGTTTTACCAGATCCATGAATATATGATCTCTCTCAATCCTCATTTGGGTCAGAAGTCCATGATCTTTCTTTCTAAATTCTTCTCCCACCATATTATCCTTTACTGGGTGGTAGTGTATTGAAAAATCATAATATTTGAGTAACTTGATCCATCTCCTTTGCCTCATATTGAGTTATTTCTATGTAAAAATGTATTTAAAACTCTTTTGATCTGTATATACCTAAACTATTTCACCATAGAGATAATGCCACCATATTTTCTGAGAAAATATTACAACTGCTAACTCAATATCATGAGTTGGATTATTTTCCTCACGAGTCTTCCACTTCCTTAGTACATAAGAAATAAATTTATCATTTTTAATCAGGACAAAAACTAGTCCATTATTTGATGCATGACTGTATATCACAAACCCATCATTTATAGATGGAAGAGTCAAAATTGGGGCATTGAATAATCTTCTTTCCAATTCATAAATGAACTCTATACATTCTTGTTTCCATACAAACTTTACCCCTTTATGTGTGATCTTTGTTATCAGGTTTTCCAATAAGGAAAAAATTATAAATGAATTGCTGATAGTAACCCACTAAGACAATAAAACTACATACCTTAATTAGGATTAATGGTGTGGGCCATTCTTGGATTTACTTTGTCTTCGTAGAATCAACTACGATTACATCCTTAAAGACAATATGGACAATAAATGAAATTGATGAATTCAAAATTTTCACATGCTAAACATCACATATAATTTGTTTCATTTAAGAGTTTTTAGAATGATTTGAATTTTATTCTCATGGTCTTCGTAGATTTTTGAGTATACTAAGATATTACTGATAAATACTACAAAACATTCATCTAGATATTCTTTGAAAACTCTATTCATTAAATCTATAAAAATTGAGGGTACATTAGTTTTTCTAAAAGGCATCATTGTAAACTCATAATTCTAAAACCTAGTTTGTAATTCTATTATTTAGAATATCTTCCTCCCTAACACACAACTGATGATATCCAGATCGAGGGTCAATGTAACGCCTTGACCCCAGAAGCCTAGAGTCAGTGCATTATTACGTATCATTGGCATGATCATAAAAGATCAAGTCTCGAATGACTGATTAGTTTAGTAGCCTTGGAAGTAATAGATACATTCATAAGGTTTACATTACATCATAAAATGAAAAACTACAACAACATTGTTTCCATAGACAACACTGAGATCCCATAGACTATCCCTGGAAGTCAGTCAGAATATAATTCTTTCCATCCAGTGAAAAATAAAACATAGAAAGGGGTGAGTTGAGATGCTCAGTAAGGATAACAATATAGCGGAAACATTCATAAATAAGCATAAACTTTTAAGGCAGTGTATAAGACAAGAACAAACGCCTTTTAAACATGAACATCAACATAATATGGAAAAGATAAAATCAAATAATTCCATTTACTTATTCACATTGATATTTTACTACTCAAATAATCACATGCTATATTAGTAACAACTTTCATAATGATGGAATGCATAATGCCAGACTATCATGACCACATAGTCAAGGCCTTGTGCTAACACTACAAATAAGATTTTCAATGAATTTTTCCAAGACACTAGTTTGTCTCATGAGACCTACCGATGCATCGAGGAGCTATAGCGGGATTCACCCATCACTTTCTAAGTCCAATGCATTCCTCATATAAAATTTTTGAAACATAACATAAACATTCGTATTAAAACTAGCATACAAAATGTAAATACTTTATCCACAAACCATGAATGGTATAAAAATAGCACATCCACAGTCAAACATACCTCATTCAATACAATATGGAAGATAGTATTGTAACAGATTTGCCTCAATTGATAATAATGAAGGATATTGACATGGATGAAAATAATCATCAAAACTATTTGAGAGAAATACCCCCTGTTTCTTGAAAACATTTAAATGTCACACTACATGATATGAATCCATTTTAAAAATAGATTTTTGAATCAAAGTGTCCCTTACCAATTTCAATCTTTTAAAAGGAATTTTAATTTTAAAACACTAATGTTAATATAAATAAATCATTAAAACCATTTTTAAAACATGGACATTAATGAGAAATATTTAGAAGAATAAATCATTAAACCATTTAAAAATGATATTTTTGTTAGTGTTTCTAACCAAAAAAGAGACACTTGAATAAAAATAATTGAGGTAATAAAAACTTTTTAATATCATGAGAATAAAGAGATTCATGATATACTATGTCAAAGTACCTTATATACACCATATAAAAGTGATTTGTTGTATAACAACAACGAAGTCTCAATGAAATGTAATTTGAGATGAAATCTCATATAAAGACTCTATCCTTAGGTTAAGGATAAATCAACGACATAATTATGTGTGAAAAATATAAATACACTCTATATGATTGGATATTCAGTGTAAATTAATCAGAGGGCATTTACACATATTCTTGTAAAGGCAACACCATTGAATTGGATATTTAACTCAACGAATGGAGATTGAGTTAAAATTACTCTTATCAAGTTCATATCGATGACATGGGAAATATTCAATGGAGTGATTATGGGTATAAAAAGTATATCCATAAAAGGGGAGTGGAAATTATGACATAAGAAAATGAATAGTGATTCCACACATAATCTTGGAGTAAAATAATCAATGAAGTATGTGTAAAGCTGAATGAGTGGAAATTGAAATTTCAAATTCCCTTATCGATTTGGTAACATATGTAACATAAACCAAAGAAATAAGGATCATAAAATGATGATGTAAATATCAATAAATTAAAGTATATTACACAATGAATACAATCATGGGCAGTACACACACCACATGCAATAAATAAGTGGTGAACAATGGAAATATCACAGAATTAAAAGTGAGATAAGAAACCCCTTACTTTGTACTTTCTTCAGTAGAAGGTAGGTTAAACTCCTGTATAATGGTGAAATAATTGTTATTTAATTATAAAGGAATAATATACATTAATATGATATCATATATGATCTTTTAACATTGATTTGTTAATAATATCTTCGTATTATCGTCGTTTCGGGTGTTAATAGATGTGTTTTCATTATTATTCTTTTTTATGTGGGCCATATTTGTTATGGATGGGATCTATCTTATTCATATCCAGAATGATATCATGTCTCTAAACAATATTTTTAGTCATCAAATGAAATTTAATCTTGAATGGATACGATGGGGAATGAATCTCATCGCGTTCATGGAGACGGTAATCCGTACATACGCACGAGCGACAATATCATCTTTTGATATTAATATAATTTATACTTGGATGTTATATCATATATATACAGAATAATTATCATGTTATATTTTATTATTTACATGAATTACACATCACTATTATTCCCATCCAGATAATAATGTATTGAACAACAATTACACCACGACGTGAGAGATGGTAATCCGTACGTACGCACGTATAGTGACATGTCATTAAAAGGATGGATAGAATAATGAATATGGTTGTACCATATTTATAATAACATCATAGTATATAGAAAATAATTGAGTTATTACTTTAGAATGGAAATAACAAAGAAAGAAGAAGTGGAAGAAGAAAAGAAATTGAAAGAGGGTGGTGAAATTATTACCTCTTCTTCGGATTATTATTTTTGATTTGATCAAAAGGGATCCTTAAGATGGCTTTATGACAAAAGGAGGGCCATTAGGATGAATTGAGGTAAGTTGATAGGATATTTGGGTAGGTTTTGGCAGAGCAAAAAGGCTTTGAAGGTGTGAATTTGAGAGAAGGGGAAGTTCCCTTTTATAATAGGGGTGAGGGGTACCTTAGGAAAAACATAAAATATTATTTTATAATAAATTCATTTTCGGTTTATAATTGCTAAAAAATGGATTATTTAAATGATACGGTGTGGATGGGTCAAAAAACACACAACCGATAGGTTTTAGAAAGGATTGGGTCACTATATTAACCTTAACTTCTAGATTTAACTCTTAGTTAAATAGTTTGACATTTACCATGTCTCTTTGTATTTTTATAATATATGGTTAATAAACTTAATATATACCTCCAAGAAAAACCTAAAGTGGTTCATTAATGATACACCTATAATTATATATGTCGTTTGGCATAACCTTATATTTATATGCAAATTATATAAATTAATAATATAATATTTGTTTTAAAAATTCCTTTATGTCATTTTTAAACTATTTAATAATTGATTTTTTTTAAAGTCCTAACAAATTTATTAATTAGAAATAAATTCATTTAATTAATACTAACATGTCATATTAATCTATAAAATTCTTGGATGGCATCAAAACTTTCAAATTTTATTTATTATAACATTTATAATACCATTTATTTTATTATTTCATTAATAAGGAAAATACTGCATCATTATTATGTCATAAATAAATTAACTTAATCAATGTCTAGAATTATAAATTAAATACCATTATGTGGGAAATATTTTTATATTTTTAATTAATATTTATAGTCGATAAGATAACATATACATCCCTATGTAAAAGAAATTCTAAAATATATATGCTTATGTCATATTTGTATTTACATTAACTTAATTAATATAAAGTGTCATTATCACTTATAAGTGGCTCCATGGGGTCCCAAAATCAACCCAAAGATGCACATGGTTAGAAATTATCATAAAATATGGATAGGAAATGTGTTAAGGTAATTTAATATAATGAAAATATAATTTTTTTACCCTTATTTACTGAATTTTCCGTTTAACTATGGAAAATAAAATATTTACCGAAATAATTATTCAAAATGTAAAAAAATAAAAGTTACCTATTTACAAAATATGGACCTCCTGATTCTAAATATGGAATCCATTTTTCTAAATTCAAAACACAGAAGTGGTAGAAATTAATTTAAAATTAATTCCCGTTGTCAAAATAAAGAGCGTGTGTTTTTTAAAATAAAAACTATCAAAAGATTTAAACTTGTTTATGTCTAGTTTAAAAGTGAAATTAAGTCCAATTACAATATTGGATTAAAAATTAAAAATATATTCTAATTATAATTTAAAACCACTCAATAGTATAATTTATCACTATAAAATATTTGGATTAAAAAAGTTATTTTTAATTAATGTTTCGTATTTTTCACTATTCATCAAAAATTGAATTTTTTCTAAAAAATACCAAAAATTAATCATAGGTTAATTTCAATGTTCCGAATCCAAAAATGAAGTCAATTTTGTAAGATAAAATTTATAAAATTTAAAAAAGTGGGTATTACTATTCATAATGACTAGCTTGATTGGTTGTGGTGTGTGTTAGAACACGAAGTTGTGTACAACACACGCTACTGTATTATTCCAAGGGAAGAATACCGTGGCAGCATGGGGTGTTACAATCTCCCCTACTTCAAATAATTTCATCCTCAAAATTCTTTAAATTGGGCTTGGGAATATAATGGAAAGTCTCAAATCGGAAAAGAGTAAATAAAACTACAACTTTAAAAGAATGAAAAAGAAGTACAAAGGTCACCCAAGATAACCCATACGAGGATTCCATGTAGGAAAACACGGATATGGAAGACAAACTAAGTGTCATGTTTTGATGGAGAGGTATAGAAAAGATGATCAGGAGAAAGTTTACAACAAGAAAACCACAAACTTGGTATGGGACAAATGGTCATTAGTTTCCCAGTAAAAAAATTAAACGGACAGTTTTTTTTAGTTACATTACATAAATATGAGGAATTTATTAATGAGATTGACTAAGAACATAAATAGATATACTTAATTTTTTTGTAGAGTTTCATTATTCAATAAATTTCTACCACTAACTCATTTTTTTAAATGATTAATATTCAATAAGACTTGGTCACACTGGAAGAGCTAGAATAAACATCTAGAGAATCACATGATCGACAAAGGATAAACTATTTATTTACCTTGTCTTTAAAGATTAATCGAAACCAAAATAGTTAGTACAAGATATGATGATCCCCCAAAAGGATATTCATTATATAAATAAACACTAATCTTAATTTCTAAAATTAAACCAACAATACCCCAAAGCTATATAAATACTATTAAATAAACAATTGTCCTTAAAATCCATCAATATAATCCAAACTAATATTGAAACCCAAAACATAGAAGAATTTGGTTATGTAGTCTTCCATGTTAAATTGTATCTCCAAATGACATCAACTACTCTTAAAGTCACATTCTTAAAAGTAATTAACCTAATCACATATTCTCTATTATAGGTTAATCATTTCCATAAATAACCCAAATCACTATAAATATTCAATAAAAACATAGATAAAAATACACCATTACTACTCAAATGAAATCCCATAGTATTCTATTTTCCTTTGGCATATACTGTTCCCAACAAAGTGGACATCTTCCAAAATAACATTTATCACTTAATCACCAAATAATTTTCCTATACTAAGGGTATTCATTTGATAAGACATAATATCCCAAATCAACTTATTATTGATCAATAAAATAATTTAACTAAAAATAATTATTCACACTAACCAGTGACTTCATGTAGTCTAGTGGTAGGCGATAAATCTCAATCGCACTCTAGTTGTGGGTTCGATTCACATAGCTTTGTCCGACACGACAGGTTGTCACACGGTCTGTGTGTTGTACTTTTTCAAATACTATATTTTATAACATTACCAAAATGAGATAAATTCATCAAAATAATATAACCACAAATGTAATCTCATACCTTTTATTTTCATCCAAAAATATAATAACTTGTGATTTCCTCATACCCAATGATCCTCTAAAACGAAATGGTTATTTATAACTGTATACATAAGAGAAAAGATAAGCCTTCCTCAACTATCATTCTCACATGGAAAACTACAGGGTTACCAATATAAGAGAAGATTATTCAAATTAATCCCATCAACAAGGTGCACTAATACTTTTAAACATTTCTCAAACCATTTATTTCTACAATGCTTATTTTTTTACCAAGAAAATATTTTATAGAATAGGGAATTCACTCAGGTAATGTCTAAGTCCCATACATTTACGGAAAATGACTGTAAATGGATTCTTAGGAACATTTTTATTTTCATCCATAGTACTCTTCATTTTTACTCAGCAATTCTTCACATTATGTCCTTCTTTCCCGCACATAAAACATTTCTTTGTTCCATTGAGACACTTTCTTTGGTGTCTCCTTCCACATTTCTTTCATGATGGAAATTGAGGATTCTTTTCTCCATGTTATCCACTGCTCGAGCTCTTATTATTAATCACCTTTCTCTTCTTCATTGAGTCTGGGAGTGGGTTAATATATATTATTATTATCATATTTTTGGAAAATTTATTTGGCATGAACATGATATATTTTACATCTATCTACATTCCATTTTATTGCTCATTTCCACCACCGTTCCCACCTTGTACATCATTCTCAAAGTTACTATGACTTATTTGGAATCCACCCATTGACTAAAACTAGAAAGAATTGTGTGAGTAATATTAGTCATAAAATCATTTAACGAATATCATGACACCATATTCTCAATTTGAAACCCCTTAGGATTAAACAAGGTCATTTATTCTCATATTATATTATAATACTTAAAATCAGTTTGTAAATAAAATGTAAATTATCCTAAGCATATCTCATTGGTTTGTCGTAACCAAGAGTAAAGCAAGGCCCGTTGTCGTACACCAGTTCTCGTTCGAGTCTAGCTCAGAGCGGTGTTTTCGGGTTTTACCCTTAGGTACATCAATTCCAGACCCACCTCTACCTGCTCGTATCCAGATAGGGATTTATTTCTTGGAAAACTCACAAAATCAATATAATACCAAAATTATAGGAAGTTCCTCTATACTAATCCTCAAAGTCCATCTTTGTTCTATGTGCTCTAATCATAGTTTATCTAAATCTAGTTTCCAAGGATTGTACTAAAATTCATCTGATACCAACTATAATGCCCCAACCCCAGAAGCCCAGAGTCAGTGCATTATTATGTATCATTGGTTTGATCATAAAAGATAATGTCTTGAAAGGCCAATTATTTTAGTAGCCTTGGAAGTACTAGATAAATTCATAAGTTTTACATTTAATCATAAAATGGAAAACTATAATATCATTGTCTCCATAGACAACCCTGAGATCTCGTAGACTATCCCTAGTGGTCAGTCATAATATACTTCTTTGCATCTTGGGGAAAATAAAACAAAGAAAGAGGTGAGCTCAGTTGTTCAGTATGGATGACAATATAGAGGAAACTTTCATAAATAAGCATAAACATTTGTGGAAGTGTATAAGACTATAACAAAATCCTTTTAAACATGAACTTCAGCATATTATGGAAAAGATAAAATCAAATAATTCTATTTAATTATTCACATTGATATGATACTATTCAAATAATCACATGCAATATCAATAACCACTTTCATAATGATGGAATGCATAATTCCATACTATCATAACCACATAGTCAAGGCCTTGTGCCAAGACTACAAATAAGATTTTGTCAAGGCCTTGTTCCAAGACACTAGTTTGTCTCATGAGACCTACCGATGCTTCGAGGAGCTATAGTGGGCTCCACCCATCACTTACTAAGTCCAATTAATTTTTCATATGAAAAGATTTAAACATTACATAAACATTCATATTAAAACTAGCATAAAAATGTCAATACTTTATGCACAAACCATGAGTGGTATAAAAATAGCACATCCATAGTCAAACATAACTCATTTAATACAATATTAAACATTTTATTGTAACAGATTAACCACACTCGAGAATATTGAAGGATATTGATATAGGTGGAAATAATCATCAAAACTATATGAGAGAAATACCCCCTTTTTCAAGAAAACATTTAAAAGTCACACTACTTGTCAAGAAGAAGTTTTAAAAATAGATTTTTGAATCAAAGTGTCCCATACTGATTTGAAGCATTTAAAAAAAATTTAATTTTAAAACATTAATGTCCATATAAATAAATCATTAAAACCATTTTTAAAACATGTACATTAATGATAATGATTTAGAAGAATAAATTTTTAAAACATTTAAAAATGAGATTTTTGTTAGAGATTATAACCAAAAGAGAGACCCTTGAATACAAATAATTGAGGTAATAAAAACATTTCAATTTCATGAGAATAAAGGGATTCATGATTAAATATTTCAAATTACATTATATACACCATATAAAAGTTATTTCGTGTTTAACAACAATGAAGTCTCAATGAAATGTAATTTGAGATGAAATCTCTTATAAAGACTATATCTTTAGGTTAATGATAAATCAACGACATAATTATGTGTGAAAAATATAAATACACTCAATATGATTAGATGTTCAGTTTAAATCAATCATAGGAAATTCACACATATTCTTGTAAAGACAACACCAATTAATTGGATATTTATCTCAACGAATGGAGATTGAGTTTAAATTACTCTTATATAGTTCATATCGTGACTTGAGAAATTATCAATGGATTAATTCTATGTATAAAAAGTATATCCATAGAAAGAGGAGTGGAAATTATGACATAATAAAATGAATAGTGATTCCACACATAATCTTGGAGTAAAATGATCAATGGATTATGCGTAATGCCGAATGAGTGGAAATTGAAATTTCAAATTCCCTTATCGATTTGGTAACATAAGAAACATAAAATGATGATGTAAATATCCATAAATTAAATTATATTACACAATAAATACAATCATGGGAAGTACACCCACCACATTCAATAAATAAGTGGTGAATAATGGAAATATCATGGATTTAAAAGTGAGATAAGAAACCCCTTACTTTGTGCATTTTCATTGGTCGAAGGTAGTTTAAACTCCTGTATAATGTTGAAATAATTTTATTTAATTATAAAAGAATAATATACATTAATCTGATATCATATATGATCTTTTAACATTAATTTGTTTATAATATCTTAGTATTATCGTCGTTTCGGGTGTTAACGGATTAGTTTTCCTTTATATTCTTTGTTATGTGAGCCATATTTGTTACGGATGGGATGTATCTTATTCATATCCAGAATGATATCATGTCCCTAAAAATTATTTTTACTCATCAAATTAAATTTATTCTTGAATGGATACGATGAGGAATGAATCTCATCGCGTTTGTGGAGACGGTAATCCGTACGTACGCACGAGCGACAATATCATTCTTTTGATATTAAAATAATATATAATTGGATGGTATATCATATATACAAAATAATTATCATGTTATATTTTATTATTTATATTAATTACACATCATTATTATACCCATCCAGATAATAATGTATTGAATAATAATTACACCACGACGTGGAGACGGTAATCCGTACATATACACGTATGGTGACATGTCATTCAAAGGATGGATATAATAATGAATATGGATGTACGATATTTATAATAACATCAAATTATATAGAATATACTGGAGTAATTATTTTAGAATGGAAATAAAAAATAAATAAGAAGTGGAATAAGAAAAGAACTTGAAAGAGGGTGGTGAAATTATTACCTCTTCTTCGGGTTCTTCTTTTGATTTTATCAAAAGGGATCTTTAAGTTCACATTCTGACCAAATTAGGGCCTCTAGAATTATTTTAGAGAATTTAATAGGATATTTGGGCAGGGGTTGGCTGAGCCAAAAAGTTTTGAAGGTGTGAATTTGAGAGAAGGAGAAGTTCCCTTTTAGAAGAGGGGTAAGGGTAACGTTAGGAAAAACTTAAAATATTATTTTATAATTAAATAATATTCGGATTCTAATGTCTCCAAAATATATTATTTAAAGTATAAGGTGGGTGTGTTTCAAAAAACACTCAACCAATAGGTTTTAGATAGGTTTGTGTCACTATATTAACCTTATCTTTTATATTTAACTATAAGCTAAATAGTTTGACATTTACCATGTCTCTTTGAATGTTTATATTATATGGTAAATAAACTTACTATATACCTCTAAGAGAACCCCAAGTGTTTAATCAATGATACAACTATCATTATATTTCTCTATTGGCCTAACCTTAGATTTCTAGGAATGTTATATTAATTAATAATATAATATTTGTTTTACAAATTCCTTTATGTCAATTTTGACAGTATTTAATAATTGATTTTTATTAAAGTCCTAAAAACTTTATTAATTAGAAATAAATTAATTTAATCAATCCTAAAAATTCATATTAACCTAGAAAATTCTTGTATGGCATCAAAACATTAAAATTTTATTTATTGTAACTTTCATAATACCATTTATTAGATTATTTCATTAATTAAGAAACTACTGCATCATTATTGTGTAATAAATAATATTAATTATTCAATATCTAAGAATTATAAATAAAATACCATTATGTAGGAAATATTTTTATATTTCTAATTAATATTTATAGTCGAAAAGATAACATATATAACCTTGTTTAAAATTTCTTTTCTAAAAGATATATGATTATGTCATTTTTGTATTTACTTTAACATAATTAATATAAAGTGTCATTATCACTTACAAGTGGATCCATGGGGTCCCAAAATCGACCCAAAGATTCCCATGGTCAGAAATGTATCATAAAATTGGGTTAGGACATGTGTTAAGGTAATTTAATATTTTTATAAATCTATTTTTTACCCTTATTTACCGGATTTACCCTTTTACCATGGTAAATAAAATATTTAACGAAATAATTATTCAAATTGTCTAAAAATAAAATATAACTATTTATAAAATTTGGACCTCCTGATTCTAAATATGGAATCCATTTTTCTAAATTCAAAACATAGAAGTTTCAGAAATTAATTTCAAATTAATTTTCGTTATCCATACAAACAGCGTGTTCTTTATCAAATAATAACTATCAGAAGATTGAAACTTTTTTATGTCGAGTTTAAATGTGAAATTACATCAAATTACCAATATTTGATTAAATGGTTAAAATATATTCTAATTATAATTTAAAACCACTCAATATAATATATTATCACTATAAATTATTTGTATTTGAAAAGTTGTTTTTAATTAATGGTTAGTATTTTTCATTATTCATCAAAAATAGAATGTTTTCTAAAAAATAAAAAAAATTAACCCTAGGCTAATTTCAATATTCAAAATCTGAAATTGATGTCCATTTTGAAATATAAAATTTATAAAATTTCAAAAAGTAGTTATTATTATTCATAACGGCTAGTTTGATTGGTTGTGGTGTGTGTTAGAACTCGAAGTTGCAAACAACACAAGCTACTGTATTATTCAAAGGGAAGCGTACCGTGGAAGCTTGGGGTGTTATATTCAATCCTTCAAAAAATATTAGGCTCTATTATGTTGATAAAATAAATCATCAATTCATGAAAGAGGACACTTGTTATTTATTGTAATATCATTGATCTCCCTATATTCAATGCATAACCTCATAGATCCATCTTTCTTCATGACTAAGAGAACAGGGTATCCCCACGGAGAAACACTATGGTGGAAAAATCATTTATCACTCAGTTCCTATAGTTATTTCTTGAGTTCTATTAATTATATAGTGACCATTATATATGGAGTCTTTGATATAGGTCTTGAAGAAGGAATTAATCTAATAGTTAACTCAACATCCCACTCTGGAGGATGTCCAGGTCAATCCTCTAGAAACACATCAACATATTATTGAAAAATTAGAACATAATCAATTTGAGGATTTCATTCCTCACTCATAGATATCAATTTATCATCCTCTAAAATAATTTAATTCAGTAGATCTACTGGGGTGGATCTAGATAAGAATCAGATGTCGAGGTTTCTGGTCTAAATATATGGGATTCTACATCATCCTAAATTTTTTTAACTTCCTTCTTCTTACAGAAGATGTTTGCATTATGAAATGAAAGACAATCCATACTAAGGAATATATCAAATTCAATTATGGGTGTGATGAAAAAATCCTCTGATAAAGAATTTTTATATTCCATAATGGGAACTTCCTAACACATATTTGTTGTAATGATAATTTAAATAAATTTTTTGATTGACAACTCCTTTATTTAACAAAATTTGTAATATCTAATTTTCATGGAAAAATGTAAAGATATAAAGGAATCCACGGATCTAGAATCAGTTAACGTATTGAATAAATTTGAGTAAAAAATGAAAGTAACTACCACCACATCATTAGTAACTTCAACCCCCATCATTGTGATCACATAATATTTCCCTTACTCTTGAGGCCTTTTTTGAGTCATGTTTTCTTGGTGCTTAGAATACTTCTTTTCATATTTCTACATATCTCTAAAATTGTAGCGTTGAATTTCATTGACTTCTTTCTTCCCCTAAGATTCATTAGATCAATAACCCTTTTCTCCACACTTATAGCGAACTCCCATGAATTTCAAACATTTACCATGATGATTCTTTCTACGATACTCAAATAATGACAATTTCTTTGTTCTCTTATTCTTCTATGATGCTACACCTTTTCTATGGTTATCAGAATACCGCATCTTATCATGGTTTTCCATGAACAAATGTGATCTATGAAATTACTTCTATATTTTGATATAACATAATACAATCTCATCATATGATTATATGGTTTTAGAAGCCAGTGCCTTTAGAAGATATGGCTTAAGACCTTCAAAGAAATAATCATCCTTATCTTCCAACTCACATACACAATCTATGGCATACACGTCTAGTCTTGTGAAGGTATCTTCATACTCATCAATACTTTTTTCTTCCCTATTATTTAATCTAAATAATTTACTATTCATTTCAATTCATTGTTAATGAAGAAAAAAAATCAAAGTATTTCCTTAAAAGTTATCAATTCCATATATTCAATTTTTTCCTCCTCCTTGGTTTTTCTAGATCTAGGACCACTATTGATTAAAATCGCCCTTGACGAAAATACTTCTAGTACTAACTTTTCATTTTCTTTGCATCATAATGCTATAAATATATTTTCTAGGGACTTGATTCACTACTCATCAACCTCAAGTATAACGACCCATACTTTACATACATTGTTAATACTTCAAAATTAAATCACACTTATTACAACATATGACAAAACCACAAAGGACCGTATAGGTATAGTGTCTTTAGAAACTGGGAAACATAAACAACTGGTTCATAAATATTCTACAGTGTCTCCCATTTATTTCATCATATCTAGGGTCCCTTTTAGCATATTCTACTTAATATCCATCTTCCTGACCTGGGGAAAAGAAAACATAAAAGGGTGAGCTCAAATGCTCAGCAAGGGCAAGTAAAGGAAATAAAAATCATATCATATCTTTTTGAAAATCATAACCTGCAAAAGAGATGATAAAATCTTAACATGGAATAAATCATAGAAGTGAAAATGAGATCCCCATATTCATAACATAAAACATGAAACTTTGTGGCATGCACACATAATCATGGAAAATCATTTCTTGTTAGTCATGACTCATTGCCAAGACTATCTTAGTGGACAAAGTCCCTTTCTGAACCGAGTAACCCTCGTTTCAGTCCTGTATCACTGAACCGAAATAACCTTCCGTTCCAGCCATGTCTATCTCATGAGATGTAAAATCTTTACCCAATGCATTGGAGGGAGATATAGGTCCCACCCATCTTATAATGAATCCTTTCTTATGTGTGCCACATAATCATAAATCATACATCATCGCATAACACATGTAACAAAAATGGGATTCTTGAAACATCATGACATCATAAAACAAATCATGACAACATAATCAAATCAATGTAATAATAGGGATAAAAAACAGAACCCTTTATTATCTTAGATGGAAAATAATTTTGATAAAACACTTGAACTCCATTCTTGAGGAAAATATCCTTTCTTCTTCAAAAACACTTTTCCTTTCTTAACATGTCATACAATTTTAAAATAAAAGAAGTTGATTAAAAATAAACTTGAATACTTGTAAAGGAAGCTTCTTGGAAATAATTTTTTAGAAATCCATTCAAGCCGTATAAGTTAAAAAAACATTCTTCGCACTTTTGTCGGAAAAGTCAAAAAGTACCTCGTACGAAAAACGACAAAAGATTCCTTTCATACATATTACTAAAAACTCACCGAAGGGTAAAAATGGATTTAAACAATTGTAGGTGGATGGAAATAATATAACATATTGATAAAACATGGATGTGGATGATAAAATACATCCCAGTAAATACTTACGAATAAACAATCTCGGATAAAAATGAGATTGTGATATTTCCCTTACCTTAGGTCCGATTTTGCTTTGTACGTGTCCGAAGCTCCTTTATAATGGTTTAAATAATGTTATTGACTTATTACAGAATCATACATATTGATATGATATCATATATGGTCATATTCTTAGCTTCTTTTTAGTAATATTTCATTGTTACTTGTTACTCGGGTCTTTATTGCCTTTTGTTCTTATGCGTGTTTTGCTGAATAAATTCTTATTCTTCTTGTAAGGGTATAGATACATTATATCCAGAATGGTATTAGTGTAACATATATCATATTTATTCATTCAATTCATTTATATAATTACTATGTAATGATGATCATGTAGAACGAGTCGCATCACATCGTGGAGACGGTATTCCGTACGTACGCACGAGTGATGATATCGTTCCTATGATCGTGGAACTATATTGGAGTATATATATATTATTTAAATATCAATATTACTTTATAATAATCATAAATACTTACTCATTTCACCATTATACCCATCCTTGCAAAGTGATGGTTGAAAAATAGATTACACCACGGCGTGGAGATGGTATTCCGAACGTACGCACGCGCGGTGATTTAATTTTTCCGTGGGATGGATAGAAGGTGAATTAGGGTTGTTTCATATTTATAATAACATATCAGTATGTAATTAATACTGATGTTATTACTTTATCATGAAACAACTAAAGAAGAAGAAGTTGAAGAAGAAAGAAATTGAAAAGATCGGTAATGGATATTACCTCTTCTTTGGAACGCCTCTTTGAATCCTCCACTTATGAAACTAAGATTGGTCTTTGAAGAAGACCAGGACCTCTAGTATTATTCTAGGGAAGTGGAGAGGAGAAAATGGCAGGGGTTGGCCGAGCTTGAGTGCTCAATTTGGTGTGAGGAGGAGGGGGAGGAGGTTCCCTTTTATAAGGGAGGAGAGGGGCACCTTAGGAATATCTCAAAATATTATTTTATATTAAAGTCAAAATCGGTTTATAATGGTTCCAAAGGGTCTTATTTCGAATCTAAAGTGGGTATGGGTCGAAATCCTATCAACCAATAGGATTTAGACAAGTTTAGGGAATTATTTTAACCTTATCAATTAGATTTAACTCTAAGTTAAATAATTTAAATTTTACCATGTCTTTTTGTTTTCTTTCACTATATGGTTAATACACTTACTATAACATGCCAAACGAACCCCAAATTGTTTATTATTGATATATATATCCTTATCTAAGTCATTTGGCCGATCCTTAGATTTTTAGGAATAAAATAACAATTAATAATATAATATTTTATTTAAAAACTATTTTGTGTCAATTTTGACACTATTTGATATATGATTTTTGTAAAAGTCATAACATAATTATATGTTCGAACAAAGTTAATTAAATCAACACTAATATATAATAGTAACCTAGAAAATTAGTGGAATTCATAAAAAGTCTCAAATTACATTTATTGTGGTGTTTATAACATCAATTATGTCAATATTTCATTAATAAGATAATTACTGCATCATCATTGTGTCATAAATAAATTAAATTATTTAATGTCTAAAAATTACAAATAAAATACCATCATGTAGGAAATCTTTTTATCTTTCTAATGAATATTTAATATCTAATTTATCTTATGTATAACCCCATATTAAAACTTATTTACTTATTAAACTTTGATTTTAACTATTTTAACCCTTCTTTAAATAAATTAATAATAAATGTCCTAATCTAATCCAAGTGGGCCTAAATGGTCATATTTTATTCCTAAGTTTGTTTTTGGTCGAATTACACTTGTCCAATAGAATTAGGACATGTGTTAGGGTAATATTAATATCATATTTACCTTTAGTTACCCTATTTACTATTAACCGCGGTTAAAAAAGTAAAAAGTTACTATTCACCAAAAATTTATTTTTATCTCATTGAACCACATTTTACTTACTGATATCAACCGTGTCTGTCGGATTTTTGAAATTCCATTCACAGAAGCGGTAAAATTAAGTTTTATGCAAAATTCAGTTTTTTAACCTACCACTTAGTGGTTTCACTATTCATCAAAAATTGAAAGTTTACAGAAAAATACCAAAATTTTACCCTAGGCTAATTTCGATATTCAGAGTCCAAAAATGAAGTCCATTTTGAAAAATAAAATTTATAAAATTTCAAAAAGTCGTTATTACTATTCATAACGGCTAGTTTTAATAGCATATTGTTGTTTAGTGAAACTCGGTATTGCGTACGACGCAAGCTATCGAGGAAGGTCGCGATTGCGTGTAAAGCAAGCCAAGCAAGTGTTGTGTAGAAAAAGATTCCTTTGATGATTTATATAACATAAAAGTCTCAGGCGTTACATTCTACCCCCCTTAAAAAGAATTTCACCCTCGAAATTCGTCACTTTGTAACAAACAGATGAGGATACTTCTCCCTCATCATATCCTCAAGCTCCCATGTAGCTTCTTCAAGTTGGTGGTTCCTCCATAAAACTTTCACCAATCGAGTGGTCTTGTTTCGTAGGACTTTTTCGCTACGATCCAGAATCTCTATCGGCTGTTCTTCATAAGAAAGATCTTGCTCCAGCGGTACAACTTCTGAGCCGAGTACATGTGAAGGATCGGGTATGTACTTTCTCAGGAGAGATACATGGAACACATCGTGAACTTGAGAGAGATTTGGTGGAAGCGCCAATCGGTAAGCTACCTTCCCAACACGATCCAGTATTTCGAAAGGACCGATATATCTAGGGCTCAACTTCCCCTTCTTTCCAAATCTCATAACCCTCTTCCAGGGAGATATTCGTAAGAACACTTTATCACCCACTTCAAACTCTAGGTCTTTTTTTCGGTTGTCGGCATAACTTTTCTATCGACTCTGAGCTGCTCTTATGTGTTGTTGAATAGATCTGACCTTTTCTTCCATTTCATCAACGAGATCAGGTCCTAATAGCTTTCTTTCCCCAACTTCATCCCAGTAAGTTGGAGTCCTGCATTTCTTTCCATAGAGAGCTTCATAAGGAGCCATCTGAATACTGGAGTGAAAGCTATTATTATAAGAAAATTCCACCAAAGGTAGGTGTTGATCCCAACCTCCTTTGAAATCCATAGAGAAAGCTCTCAACATATCTTCTAGGGTTTGAATTGTTCTCTCAGACTGACCGTCTGTCTGGGGATGATAAGCAGTGCTGAAACTCAACTCTGTATCTAGAGTATGCTGAAGACTTCGCCAGAACTTCGAGGTAAATCTCGGATCTCGATCAGATATAATAGAAAGTGGTACTCCATGCAATCTTACAACTTCCTTTACATATATCCTGGGAAGATGATCTAGAGAGAAATCCTCTTTAATAGCAATGAAGCGTGCAGACTTTGTAAGATGATCAACTATGACCCAGATAGCATTATTGCCTTTAGATGTTTTAGGAAGTCCTGTGACAAAGTCCATAGTGATGTTTTCCCATTTCCATTCGGGTATGTGTAATGGTTGTAACATCCCCTTAGACTTCTGTCTCTCAGCTTTAACTTGTTGACAAACCAAGCATCGAGAGACAAATTCAGCAACATCTCTTTTCATGCCATCCCACCAGAAGTACTCTTTCAGGTCCCTATACATCTTCGTGCTTCCGGGATGAATAGAGAATGAAGAACTATGAGCCTCATCCAGCAGCTCCTTCTTTAATTCGGGGATGGGAGGAACACAAACCCGATTCCTGAACTTTATTATCCCATCACAATCAAGGTTGAATTCAGGAACATTTCTCACCTTCTTTTGTAACTCGACATCTTCTTTCTGTGCCTCTTTAATCTTCACATGTATAGATGGTTGAACATTCATTTGAGAAAGATAAGATTTTTCCCCTTCCATTATAATTCCAAGATCCATCCTTTATAAATCCATAAATATTGGATCTTTTGTGATCCTCATCATGGATAAACTAGCATGGTCTTGTCGACTTAATGCATCTGCCACCTTGTTTGCTTTCCCAGGGTGGTAATGGATTGAGCAGTCATAATCCTTAATCAGATCCAACCATCTTCTTTGGCGCATATTCATCTCCTTTTGTGTGAAAATATACTTTAAACTTTTATGATCAGTATAAATATCACACCTTTCACCATAAAGGTAATGCCTCCAAATCTTTAATGCAAAGATTACCGCAGCCAACTCCAAATCATGTGTTGGGTAATTTTCCTCATGGATTTTCAACAGTCGTGAGGCATAAGCTATCACCATATCATTTTGCATAAGAACACACCCCAATCCCTTCTTGGATGCATCACTGTAGATCACAAACCTTTCTCCACTACAAGGCAGTGTGAGCACAGGTGCACTGGATAACCTTCTTTTCAACTCCTTGAAATTTTCTTCACATTCCTCTGTCCAGACAAACTTAACTCCTTTCTGAGTCAACTTGGTGAGTGGATTAGATAATCGTGAAAAATCCTTTACAAAACATCGATAATATCCATCCAAACCAAGAAAAATTCGAATCTCAGTTACTGTTGTTGGTCTCGACCATCATTCGATAACCTCTATTTTTGCCGGATCCACAGATATCCCCTCTTTTGAGATTATGTGACCCAAAAATGCAACTTTTTGAATCCAAAATTCACACTTGGTAAATTTGGCATAAAGCTTCTCCTTTCTCAGGGTCTTCAATATAATTCTCAAGTGATCTTCATGCTCTTCCTTGCTCTTTGAATAGACAAGAATATCGTCTATAAAGACTACCACAAATTGATCAAGATAGTCTCTAAAGACTCTATTCATTAGATCCATGAAGATTGTAGGGGCATTAGTAAGACCAAATGGCATCACTATAAATTCATAGTGTCCATACCTTGTACGAAATGTCGTCTTTGGTATATCCTCCATTTTCACCCTTAATTGATGACACCCTGAACGAAGATCAATCTTGGAAAAGTATTGAGCTCCACGTAGTTGGTCAAATAAGTCATCAATGCGTGGGAGAGGATATTTGTTCTTGATAGTGATCTTGTTAAGTTCTCGATAATCAATGCAGAGTCTCATTGATCCATCTTTCTTCTTAACAAATAGAACAGGTGCTCCCCAAGGTGACGCACTAGGGCGTATGAATACCTTATCAATATTCTCTTGGAGTTGCTTCTTCAATTCATGCAACTCAATTGGGGCCATTCTATAAGGTGTCTTTGAAATAGGCAAAGCACCCGGTACGAGTTCTATTGAAAACTCAACTTCACGATTTGGTGGAAGACCTGGTAATTCCTCCGGAAAGACATCATCAAACTCCCGTACAATGGGCATATTCTTAATCGTGAGTTTCTCACCAACCATTTGAGATAAATAACCTTCATTTAGTGGAATCAATACCCATAAGATGGAAGAAATTTCCACTGGAAGGTTATGTTCATCCTTGCATTGGTATACGATCGTAGATTGATCTGGAATATGAAATGTGACTTCCCTTCTTTGGCAATCGATATGAGCTCCATGTAGAGAAAGCCAATCCATGCCAAGAATCACATCAAATTCCACTAAAGGAAGGATCACAAGATTTGCCCGAAGCAATTTCCCACAAACTTCGATCGGAGAAGTATTATAAACTTTTGATGCGACTGTTGTGCCATTAGGTGTTGTCACAGCTAACTCAACATCTAATTGTTGAGGTAATACGGTGATACCCTTAGAAAATTCTTTAGAAATAAAAGAGTGGGTGGATCCAGAATCAAATAAAACATTTGCTACTTTAGAGTGGACGGTAAGTGTACCTTTCACCACTTCGTTATCGTACTCCACATCGCTGATAGAAATTTCATGTGACTTTCCTTTGTCTTTAGCCTTAATATTTTGTTGACGTCGACCATCATCATCAACCCTTGGATTTGGGCATTGATTGGCATAATTCCCCATTTCCTTGCACTTGAAACATTGAAGTGTAGTAGGTTTATTTTGTGTATCCCTTCCTTTGTTTGCATCATTAGACATCTTCTTCCCATTATCACGACATTCAAATGCCCGATGACCTTCCTTTCCACATTTGAAACATTTACTTGTCCCTTTAAGACAACTCCCTCCATGTTTCTTTCCACACTTTGAGCATAAGGGAAATCTCATCTTCTTTTCAGTGTTCTCTTTAGATTTTCCATTGAATTCCATCTTCCTCTTCTTATCAAACCCATGTGACTGATGGGTTACTCCAATCTCCATCTCGACTTTGAGAGCACATCGAATGATTTCCTCGTAGCTATTGAAGTCCCTTATGGCTAACGCCCTTCGAAGACTTGGTTTTAATCCACTAAAGAATCGATCAATCTTACTCTCAGGTTGGATAATAATACCAGAAGCGTACCTTGCAAGTCTTGTAAAATTTGCTTCATAGGTACCAACAGATTCATCATCCCTTTGCTTCAGTTCAAGAAACTCTTTCTCCATCTTTGTTCAGAGAATATGAGGGAAGTACTTATTGAAAAATAAGTTCTTGAACTCGTCCCATTCCATAGACTCAATTTCATCCCTTTGCCTCATATTCTTAATAAGATTCCACCATTGATCAGCATCTCCTTCCAAACGATACACTGCTAGGATGACTTTATCATGCTCAAAACATTGAAGAACTGAAAATATCTTTTCAGTAGTACTAATCCATTGTTCAATAACTAATGGATCAGTAGACCCGCTGAAAGAAGGTGGACGCTGCCTCATGAAGGATTCAACAGAATGTTGCTCCTTCCTTTGCTCGTTTGGAAGTCCTGCATGATTCATAGATTGAGAAAGTTGGGTGAGCATGGATACAAGATTTTGCATTCCAGCTCCCATATCGTTGGGTTGCTCAGGGGGAAAATCATTGCATTGCCCATCGCATTCTACATTAACACGGTTACTTCGGGTTCCAGCCATTGACTAAAACCAAGAAGAATAGTGTGAGAAACACTAATTATAATAGGAAAACCACATAATCAAGGATAAAATTTCACACTTAAGGTTTTATCCTAGGGTATTCATGGCCATTTCTAAAACACTAAGATTGTGTTCTATGCTTAGACTTATCCTTAGGGTTCTTACTAAGGCTTTCACATCCTAATTTCCAAAGGTTGACTATACCATTCCTCTGATACCAACTATAACGACCCATACTTTACATACATTGTTAATACTTCAAAATTGAAGCACACTTATTACAACATATGACAAAACCACAAAGAACCGTATAGGTATAGTGTCTTTATAAACTGGGAATCATAAACAACTGGTTCATAAATCTTCTACAGTGTCTCCCATTTATTTCATCATATCTAGGGTCCCTTTTAGCATATTCTACTTAATATCCATCTTTCTGAACTGGGGAAAAGAAAACATAAAAGGGTGAGCTCAAATGCTCAGCAAGGGAAAATAAAGGAAATAAAAATCATATCATATCTTTTTGAAAATCATAACCTGCAAAAGAGATCATAAAATCTTAACATGGAATAAATCATAGAAGTGAACATGAGATCCCCATATTCATAACATAAAACATGAAACTTTGTGGCATGCACACATAATCATGGAAAATCATTTCTTGTTAGTCATGACTCATTGCCAAGACTATCTTAGTGGACAAAGTCCCTTTCTGAACCGAGTAACCCTCGTTTCAGTCCTGTATCACTGAACCGAAATAACCTTCCGTTCCAGCCATGTCTATCTCATGAGATGTAAAATCTTTACCCAATGCATTGGAGGGAGATATAGGTCCCACCCATCTTATAATGAATCCTTTCTTATGTGTGCCACATAATCATAAATCATACATCATCGCATAACACATGTAACAAAAATGGGATTCTTGAAACATCATGACATCATAAAACAAATCATGACAACATAATCAAATCAATGTAATAATAGGGATAAAAAACAGAACCCTTTATTATCTTAGATGGAAAATAATTTTGATAAAACACTTGAACTCCATTCTTGAGGAAAATATCCTTTCTTCTTCAAAAACACTTTTCCTTTCTTAACATGTCATACAATTTTAAAATAAAAGAAGTTGATTAAAAATAAACTTGAATACTTGTAAAGGAAGCTTCTTGGAAATAATTTTTTAGAAATCCATTCATGCCGTATAAGTTAAAAAAAACATTCTTCGCACTTTTTGTCGGAAAAGTCAAAAAGTACCTCGTACGAAAAACGACAAAAGATTCCTTTCATACATATTACTAAAAACTCACCGAAGGGTAAAAATGGATTTAAAAAATTGTAGATGGATGGAAATAATATAACATATTGATAAAACATGGATGTGGATGATAAAATACACCCCAGTAAATACTTACGAATAAACAATCTCGGATAAAAATGAGATTGTGATATTTCCCTTACCTTAGGTCCGATTTTGCTTTGTACGTGTCCAAAGCTCCTGTATAATGGTTTAAATAATGTTATTGACTTATTCCATAATCATACATATTGATATGATATCATATATGGTCATATTCATAGCTTCTTGTTAGTAATATTTCATTGTTACTTGTTACTCGGGTCTTTATTTCCTTTTGTTCTTATGCGTGTTTTTCCGAATAAATTATTATTCTTCTTGTAAGGTTATATATACCTTATATCTAGAATGGTATTAGTGTAACATATATCATATTTATTCATTCAATTGATTTATATAATTACTATGTAATAATGATCATGTAGAACGAGTCGCATCACATCGTGGAGACGGTATTCCGTACGTACGCACGAGTGATGATATCGTTCCTATGATCGTGGAACTGTATTGGAGTATATATATATTATTTCAGTATCAATATTACTTTATAATAATCATAAATACTTACTCATTACACCATTATACCCATCCTTGTAAAGTGATGGTGGAAAAATAGATTACACCACGGTGTGGAGACGGTGTTCCGTACGTACGCACGCGCGGTGATTTCATTTTTCCGTGGGATGGATAGAAGGTGAATTAGGGTTGTTTCATATTTATAATAACATATCAGTATGTAATTAATACTGATGTTATTACTTTATCATGAAACAACTAAAGAAGACGAAGTTGAAGAAGAAAGAAATTGAAAAGATCGGTAATGGATATTACCTCTTCTTTGGAACGCCTCTTTGAATCCTCCACTTAGGAAACTAAGATTGGTCTCTGAAGAAGACCAGGACCTCTAGGATTATTCTAGGGAAGTGGACAGGAGAAAATGGCAGGGGTTTGCCGAGCTTGAGTGCTCAATTTGGTGTGAGGAGGAGGGGGAGGAGGTGCCCTTTTATAAGGGAGGAGAGGGGCACCTTAGGAATATCTCAAAATATTATTTTATATTAAAGTCAAAATCGGTTTATAATGGTTCCAAAGGGTCTTATTTTGAAGCTAAAGTGGGGATGGGTCGAAATCCTATCAACCAATAGGATTTAGACAAGTTTAGGGAATTATTTTAACCTTATCAATTAGATTTAACTCTAAGTTAAATAATTTAACTTTTACCATGTCTTTTTGTTTTCTTTCACTATATGGTTAATACACTTACTATAACATGCCAAACGAACCCAAAAATGTTTATTATTGATATATATATCCTTATCTAAGTCATTTGGCCGAACCTTAGATTTTTAGGAAAAAAAGAACAATTAATAATATAATATTTGATTTAAAAACTATTTTGTGTCAATTTTGACACTATTTGATATAAGATTTTTTTGAAAGTCATAACAGAATTATATGTTCAAACCAAGTTCATTAAATCAACACCAATATATCATAGTAACCTATAAAATTAGTGGAATTCATAAAAAGTCTCAAATTACATTTATTTTGGTGTTTATAACATCAATTATGTCAATATTTCATTAATAAGATAATTACTGCATCATCATTGTGTCATAAATAAATTAAATTATTTAATGTATAAAAATTACAAATAAAATACCATCATGTAGGAAATATTTTTAGCTCTCTAATGAATATTTACAATCGAATTTATCTTATGTATAACCCCATATTAAAAATGATTTACTTATTAAACTTTGATTTTAACTATTTTAACCCTTCTTTAAATAAATTAATAATAAATGTCCTAATCTAATCCAAGTGGGCCTAAATGGTCATATTTTATTCCTAATTTTGGTTTTGGTCGAATTACAATTGTCCAATAGAAGTAGGACATGTGTTAGGGTAATATTAATATCATATTTACCCTTAGTTACCCTATTTACTATTAACCGCGGTAAAAAAAGTAAAAAGTTACTATTCACCAAAAATTTATTTTTATCTCATTGAACCACATTTTACTTACTGATATCAACCGTGTCTGTCGGATTTTTGAAATTCCATTCACAGAAGCGGTAAAATTAAGTTTTATGCAAAATTCAGTTTTTTAACCTACCACTTAGTGGTTTCACTATTCATCAAAAATTGAAAGTTTTCAGAAAAATACCAAAATTTTACCCTAGGCTAATTTTGATATTCTGAGTCCAAAAATGAAGTCCATTTTGAAAAATAAAATTTATAAAATTTCAAAAAGTGTTTATTACTATTCATAACGGCTAGTTTTAATAGCATATTGTTGTTTAGTGAAACTCGGTATTGCGTACGACGCAAGTTATCAAGGAAGGTCGCGATTGCGTGTAAAGAAAGCCCAGAAAGTGTTGTGTAGAAAAAGATTACTTTGATGATTTATATAACATAAAAGTCTCGGGTGTTACATCAAGACTATTAGTCCCATGAAAATATGGGGGCTTTGTTTCATGAAATGATCCAACACAAGCGCATCATTATTAATCATCATAACCTGAGTAAATTTTCCTTATATGGTTTTGATCTGATCTGGTCCAATAGTGACTTTGTTGACTTGCTCAGTAGGGAAATACCTATATTTTTCATGGTTTATAATTACCTTTCTTCCATTAGGCTCCACCACTAAACATTGGAATACCATAAATTTGGTCATTATGCATAATTTCTAACTAACAAAAACTTAACATAATTTGAAAATTTATGCACAACTAATCTCATAATCATAAACATGGTTTCTAATTATATTTTCATTAATTATAATTGTCTGAAAAAAAAAATTTAATTAACATAATCATATCCCCAAGAGTGCCAAACCAGGTGTGTAGTAAGGCATGTTGTCATGTACTAGGATACCCTGGGTCATGCTCGAAACTCTATGTCTGAGTTGTTACTCCTTGATACATATGTTCCTGAACCACATCCACTTGTAGTATCTAGATATAGATTTATTTTCTAGGAATACCCATATATTATCTACCTTACCAAAAAAATAGGACATTACTCTATGATTTTCCTAAAATTATATCTTAGGGATATATTCCCTGATCTATGTTTCCTAAATCTAGCTCCCAAAGTTTCTACTAAACTTCCTTTAATACCAAATATAATGTCCCAACCCCTGAAGACTAGAGTCAGTGAATTATTACATTACATTGGAATGATTTCAAGGAATAAAATCCCAATGGACCAATCAGCTTATTAGTCTTTCATAGAAAAGATACATACATGGATCCAATTTTACATTGGGAGAAGAAAACAAAACATAAAACATAACAAAATCTAATAAAATACATCCATGAAAACTCAATAAATGATCCCTTCTGATAACATGTGGAAGGTAAACAAATGAAAGAGGTGGGATAAAATTATTAGTAAGGGTTACATATAGAGAAATCATGAATCAATAATAACTGAATCATAAACAATTTTATATAATCAATATTGCGAGGTGAAGATATGAAAACCACATGCCATTAAAAAAACTGATAATTAATATGCGCCCATAGATTTTTTATAGTGAAAACATATTGAATAGTAACAATTGAATAATGAATAAAGAGAATGATTATTATATAGGCATCTTGTATCCGGAAAATGAACCATAATACTATTGAGACTATTTAATTCCACGGGTAGATACCCTTCCAATTATATTTTTGAAAGAAACTCGAAGCATTTGTCACCAATTGACTTATCTCATGAGACCCGTCAATGCATCGAGGGCATTTAGCAGTCCCAGCCATCCTTTCTAGTACAATTTATTCTTTATAAAAATATTTAAGACAATAATAATAATATTCATTTTCAATATCCTTATTGAGTAGAGTAAAGAGATTCCTTAATATTTCCAGAGTTTATGAAACATTCCACATAAACACCATATGTAAATTAGTATACAGCTAAGAAAATAAAAATATCCATGTAAAAATAATATAGATATATAATATAATAAAAATTTCAAATTAAATATTATCTCAAAGGGCTATTAATTACACCACATAAGAATGATCAGGTGCACAATACCAAGTAAATCACAATGAAATGGAAATTGAAACAATGTCCCTTACCAAATTATAATCAATCGAGTTAATAATCATCATGTGAATCACTGAATACCATTAATATAAATAGAATATTGATATTATATATCAAATTTTAATAAACATACACCACATTAAATAAATAAGTGCCAAACAATGGAAATATCACAGAAATAAAAGTGAGATGGGAAAGTACATACCTTAATCCAAATGTACTCTATACTTGATCATAATGTCCTTAATAATAAAATTAGATTAATTAATTAATAATTAGAGAACCTTATATACATGTAATTTATTTATTATATCTTCATTAAGTTTACTTATGGCCTTTTATATGGGTTAAGAGATTAAATTTCATCATTTCAGAGTGCATGATTTCTTAGTTTTCATGATACGTTTACTTGTATAAGTGTATGGAAGTTGGGGAAAATGAAAATCAAAAACTAGAAACTAAGTTATATTATTTTAATGATCACCTAGAAGTTTAAATTTTTATAAAATTCATTTTTTATTGGATGTGAAGATGAATTGTTATATAAATTTTTATTGATAATTTTTTGGGTTAATTAGTAGTTTTTGATCACAACAAACTCATTTTGGTTTATAAATTAATATCATGTGTAAAAAAATATTAAATAACCTTAAATAAGTTATAATAAATATATTATAATCTGTTTTAACCATAAAAATAGTTTCAAGATCATAATTGAATAAATAAAAATAAATTGAAAACCTGTCGTCGTTGAATGTGATAAATTAACACATCTCGGATGTTGTTTTAATTTTTTTTATATAAGGAGGGGAAAAGAGAGATGATGATGAATTATTATATTATCATAAAAAAATTACAGTATATATAAATTAATGAATTTATCATAACATTTGGGAAAAAGGAGGTGAGGAAAGAAAAATAAAATAAAGGAACTCGAAATAAAAAAGAAAAATTGAGAAATCCATTATGAAAATTTGGCTTCCTAACGACGTCATGTAAAAAATCATAAAATTAGTTTATGAGAGAAAAATGGGTCTCCCAAAATTTTTACATATATTTATATTAATGAGGACATGTAATGACATATCTCAATTTAAGACAATGGAAATTTAAAAGGGATAACATAAAAAGGGGTGCTTGGAAAAGAGAACGGTGGTAGATTTTCTTAACTTGTAGAGTAACCATTAAAAATTAATGTTGGGACCATTGGAGACTTAAGAAACCTTGGGATGGATCCTACGGAGTTAAAAGTAAAATATATTAGAGGATGATGAATTTGTAATGAATGAAAATGAAGGAATGAGTGTGTTTTTAAAGTAAAAGAGAGGGAGTTTTTTATTAATTTCAAATGACACCTCGTTAGTGGTATTAGAAATACCATGGGATTTACCTTGGTATTTTAACATGGTATTGAACACTTTGGACACCTCATATCAGATTTTAATGTACAAAAGTCTACCATAATTTTACATTAATTATTACATCATTATGATGTCATTAATTATACAGAAAACTCAATACTGTATTTTCTCTATTCACAAAAAAAACAATATTATTTTATAAAATAATTGTAAATTCAGTATAACATAATATCTAAATTATGAATTCTAAAATGAACTTCATTTATTGAAAATAATTGTTTAATTTTTTTAATTTTATTTTCAAATAAAATCTTAATTTATTCGAAAAATATAAATTTTTGAGCTTTATTTCGTTTTATATCACCTTGAAAAATTATTCAAGATATAATTATCATATAACATTAAGAAAATATAATGATAATATTATATAATACTCCTAAGTGTCATATAACTAATCACATTATTATTCATAAGGTTATGTTATTTTTTAAGAAAAATTATGTTTTTCTTATCAGACTCTAAATATCTTAGTAAATGCAACATTATCTATCAATTTTTTAAATTTCAAATCAACAAGGTGGAAAAATTATATTTACTAGATATTTTATAACTATATCCTATAAACAAGTGTTTTTTCATAAAGACTCATTGTTTCATGCATTATAAGTAAAATAATGAATTGATATTATTTAATAAGAAACACACCATAAAATATTGGGCTGTTATAATAACCATGGTTTTCAAAGGTGAAAAAAACTACATGAATATGATATATATATCTTAATGATATTTTTTTCACCAACATATCCTTAAGAATAAAACCTATATTACATTCCCCCAAATATAATGTAGTCTTTGTTCTAGTATCCTGTCCAATTCTCCCATGTAGTTTCCATCCATTAGTAACCCACATTGAAAGGGTTAAATGATTTTATAATTTTTATTGAATGATTTAAATGAAATATTCAATGAGACTTAAATCTGGGGTGCAATTTTGATGAAACCAAACTTTTCTAATAGACTATTTATTCATAAAATTCACCAGGGAGACCAAAAAATTGAAATTGGTTTGCTCATTTCATAGTTCTTAATCAATATATTATGATTGTTATCTTCCATTTCATGAAAATCTTTCTACTAGATCCTTACTTCCTATAGTTTTTACATCACCCTCAGTGAGGGTTATAACACCCCTTCATGCATACTAGATTCCTCTATCTCTGAATTGGGATCCACTAGTCGTTTTCCCCATTGGAAGCAGGAAACATTATATGCTGCTTCATAATCATTATAAATGATCATTCACTAAATATGGAGTCCACTACATTATATATATAGGTATTAATTGGATTATTTTATATGTATATATATGTATTATAAGTTTATTTTTTGAAGTATATATCTCACAAAATGTGTTTTAATCTACTGCTATGTTCATATAATGAAACCATATAAGCCAATTATATTATAAATGTAATGTTCAATGATAGATCAACATGTTCTTTTCATATTTTAATAAAGAACAATTTTTATGGACATAAAAAATTAAACACCCCACTTGGGTATATATTGTGTGAAAATGTAATATGAGGTAGTGTTTTTATTATTATGTTAAGTGTTAATGTATCTTATGTTGCTCCTTTTAAATTATATTGCTAGGAAAATGTATCATGAACTTGAGACCAACATTACATAAAGTTGTTAACAAAATATAATTATTTGTTATAAAATATATTTAAATATAATTTAGCCTACATCCACATCATGGAAAATAAGGAACCATATTCGAGATACTTATCACAAAATTCAGAATCAAACATAGTGAGTGGCATTTTTCTGATACTATGTTTAGTGGTAATGTAGTGTGTTGTTGGTACCTAATATTATGTTATGATAAAATGTAATATCATGTTCAGTATACAATCCATGACATTGTGTTATAATAAAATGTGGTGTGAGGTGCCAACATGACATTATGTTGAAGGTCTATATAAAACCAAGTGGTTATACAATATAAAAAGTAATTAAATTTATATATTTAGATAGTTTGTCTTATTATTTATAAATTTATTATAAATGATAAATGTCAGGATTTATGAAGTATGATTTAAAAATCCTAAATAAATATTAAATTATCATATTTTTTCCTCATATTTTTGAAAAGACATGATATTTTAATTTTTGTATTAAATTTCCACTATAGGAAAAATAGAAGATAAAAGAAATTTTTTTGGTTTTATTAGAAGTTTTCATGACCTCTAAATGGTTTCATGTTGGTTTTTTGAAAACTCATTGAAATATTTAGTTGTAAAAAAAATTAATTATGAATTTTTTTTATAGTTCCATTTTTGTGGAAAAAAATAATTTTGAGTGATTATTTTTCTAATTTGCGGTGGTTTTTATTGGGCACAAATTTTCTAGTTGTTCATTTTTATCATCATTGTTTTTTATATAGAAAAAATTAATAGACATTGTTATTTTATTAGATATCATTTTTCAGAGAATAAAATTAGTGGTTTTTTAAACCTCAATTAAATATGTAAATACACAATATTTTGTAGAGGTTTTAGATGCCGATATTATATTCCCAGTGGTATTATCCATTGATAACTCAATATCAATAACTAAAACCGTTGCTAGTTTTGTGGTTTTAGATTCAGTGCAATAAATTGTTGTCTGATCCACCAAAAATTAGTATATATATATATATATACAAAAAATAGGAAATGAATACAATATAAAAAAAATATCATCCATACATAAAAAAAATACATTTCATATAATCCCATATTAAATTAAATCATAATTTACAAAATTTCATGTTTCACAAATTTTCAACAAAATCATTAATCTTTTTTACAATACTAAGATTCATTTCCCACAACATCTATTACTTGGTCAAGCTGGTTTCCTTCACTTCCTTCCCACTTCCTTCCTTAGGTGACTTAATTAAAAGTAGTTAACCACACATCAGTACTGACCATATTCAATAAATAATAAATAAAACACAATTTGAAAGATATATAATTTGATCAAAATTCATTTTAAGTAATGGAAAAATAATGAATAACTGGTATCCAGTACATGACCATAATTATCATACTATAAAATATCAATAATTATGTTGAAAGATACATGGCATGTTATGGTATAGAAACCCAGTTTTGTATTATCCTAACATATGGTAGCCTTAGTTGACTTAAATACCCACTACCTTTCAGAGTATATATTGTTTGAGTAGACATCTAGATTTCATTAAATATAATCTCTTGATTTATTAATACATAAAAAACAACTTCAAATTCTATGTCATCCTTTCAAAATCTACTACACATTAGGGTAACCATCCTAACAAATGAATATAACCATAATTATAATTTGATCAATTAATATACTATATTAAAAACATTTCATTTAAAGACACAAAAAATAATTTCATTATAATTTCTGTATTTAAATGTTAAATGACTAGCATTCCTTCAATTGTCTTAATAATACACATACTCAACATCGTAAAAATTTTATCCATTATATTCATTTTCTAATCAATGGTTGAAATTCAAAATATCAACTAAGTATTGTCTTTGAAATATTTGATATTGAAATAAATGATTCATGATAACGTTACAAACACAAACCCATGTTACCTATTATCAACCTTCTCAAATTAATCATTCCTAGTCATTAATTTTTTAACATAGGAAAATGATTTATTTTGAACTCGTATGTATAAATATTTCTTTAATTTAATCTTATAGAAACATAAATCGATAATTTCAAACCTATATATCATTTCCTAAACTTATTTAGATTATATATAATCTAATAAATTAACCTAAATATTAACATTGATATTAATGAAAATGAATAGTTTGTTATCAAAAGTCATAACATTTCTAATAATAGAAATATTTCTCTAGGTATATTGTTTTCTTTAGAACCACTATCTCATGTACCAAATGTTTTAATCACAACCAATATTTCTCTATAAGTCAGGTGTTGAATAAATATATGATATTAAAGGGAACATGACAATGTAGTATCCATGTGAGAAACCTATCATAATATTCCATATTGATTAAGAAACATAAAAAAATTAAATTAATTAATGTTTAGAGAACAATGTAATAACTCATCTATACAACACTAAAAAATAGAGAATGTAGTGTGGTTTGGAAAATTCTATACACATTCAATGAAAAAAATATAATCAGTTAGAAGACTCTATGTTATGAAGAATTATGTATCTTACCTATTTAATTCTCTGTATTTTTTATAATAATGTTAAATGAAAATTTCCAAACTTACCCAATCCTATGTATTATCAAAATTATCATAAGATTACGATGAGGATTATTCAATGAATCGGAGAACTATTTTTACAAGAGATACTATTGAAATATTTAAATTAATTTAATTTAGACTATTTATTGTACAAAAAATATAAAATGAATAATATAAGTCTAAATTTATGAAATTTTCCTCTCTCTAACTCATGATGAGTATTTCTATTACTTTAGGAATACTTCCTATAATCTTATAAAACACCACAACCAACACCCTATGTAATTCCAAGACCTGATAATTATATGTACTATATTATTAATTTACATCTTCAGTATGATTCATAACTACGGATGAATGTTTATTAGGATAAGATGAAGTGATATCAACAATGTTTTGAAGGTATGTGATGAATTTAACCTTATATTGTAGAGGGAGAATGTGAACCATGTGATGTAGAGCGGGTACTAACACTAAACCTCTTCTAGCATGGAATACCTGAAACAAATACCATATATTTATTAATATAAAAAATAGTCCTTTCATTTATTAATGTAAAAAAATATTAATTTAATTTATTAATATTAAAAAACAACAAAAAAATTATATTCTTAGTTGGTCTTGATTTTTTTAAGTTTCATTATTAAAAGTATTTCTTCTTCTGACCATTCTTATTCTTCATCACTCCACCTCACAAGAATAATTTTTTTTAATATCATCAGGTATAGACAATTCAACATTTTTTTGTTGATCCATTTCATTCACCAAAATTAATTCACCTTCATCACTCAAATCAAACATGTCCCTCAGTTTTATGTGGACGACAACACTTCACTCGTTATCCAATATATATTCAACATAATATGACTTTTTTGGATACCGTAATACATGGAACATGTTACCAGGACTTGAAATTGTTATTATACCACGATTGTTTTGTTTTAAATCATTCTTTATAACCAATAATATGAAATTAAAACTACTAATATTCCAATAATTGAATCAATGTGCATGCCTAAAAGGGAATCAATATAAAAACATATAATATTAAAATAGTTCATATAGATTGTCATCATTAATTTCCTACAAATGGTGATATAAAAACATCTTACATAATATATATATTTTTCAACATATCCAAACTAGGTATTAGATTAATAACTTACATGATGTACAAACCATTCAGAATTTTATTTGGTAACATCTTTTTATATCTATTTCTCATTATGGTTTTGAATCATAATATGTATTTTCCATTATGTCCTAAAAACATAAAAATAAGGGTCAATAATATCATTATTTAGTTTCACTTATCTATGTGTTGGTCTTAACTACGTATCTATCATTGAAAATGAAGAGACTTTTCAATAATATTGATCTTAATTTGAAAACATTTATAACTAAATATTATCCCATAAATGTATGGGATTATCTTCAACATGAAAGACTATATTTAATATTATCTCCATAGAATCCAAATACCTTTAATATAAGGTTAAAAACTATTCAACACGGTAACCTTCTATAATATAACCCTAGAGATGAGATTATTTTCCCATAATACTACAAATGGCCATGATACAAAATGATAATAGTTAAGAAATTTTAAAATAAAGATTATAAATATTGATTAAGAAAGAGATAATTTTTATTGAGAACATTATTAAAAAAATTCCTCCCCATGCTATATATCCATCTATAATGTGTATGCCCTCCAATTTTAGCATCATTATAGAAATACACAACCATATGAATCATAATAGTTAAAAAGAAAAAGTCAATGAATATATATAAATGACATAGGATCCTTAATAATCATTTTTATGTTCTATCCAATTATTTGGGGTTTCATGTATTCTCACAAAGCTATCTAATAAATGTGTATATGTCGATTAGGATAGCGGTTATTTTTTCAGTTAACAAGTTATGAATTACCAACGATATAAACTTCTTTATCAATACGTGTGAATCATGAAATTTAAATCCATGTATCTTATAGAGATTCAAATCAAAACATCTTGAATTATTAATAGAATGTCCCTCAGGACCTTTCATATTTTTTAATAATTAATGGAAAACAACTTTCTCATGATTTTTCATTTAAAAAACATTTGTTTAATATAGCTCATTCTCACTTGGAAGTAGATCAAGTTTTATATTGATCATTGATATGTCCATAAGAGCATTTTCATAATCCATTTATTTTATTTTCTAGTTTATCGATGTAAAAAACACATTATCTCAAAAATTATTTTCAATTTGCATAACATTAAAACTATAATGTAAAAATTTAATTTCCCAATATGAAATTTTAAAAAATATGATATTTTTCATCTATTGTTATTCTATGATTGTAAATAATTGTGTTCTAACACATTTTAGGATTTAATTTATCTGAACATATTTTCTAATCTATGTACTAACATTTTATAATAATTTCATGATCAATTATTGAAATAGTAATTTTGTGCCGCCACAATTTAGTTTTCTCATTAAAACATTACATGTTAATGGTAGATTTATTATATGTTTCAAGTAAGTGATGATGAAAAATGAAAACCCACTTTCTTCTAGAAGGAATTCATTGAGACTCAAAATATAAGTTATAAACTAAAGAGGTTAAACCATTATGTATGTTCTAACTAGAAAAATATCATTTTCCAGGAAAGTCACTAATTTTCCACATAAGGGAATCATGAATTTTGAAAAAATTTGTGGTAGAAGCATCATTTTTTTTACACAATCATTCTATAACTCCTAAAATTTTTAAATAAAAATATGGGGGTATACATAAATTAAATTTTCAATCTTTTATTTATTAGAACAATCAATGATATGATGTATGAATTTTTCTACATACACATCTTGGGAGGATGATTATTTGGGATCAAAACAACTAACCAAATAATACAACTTATACAAAAAGTTCCAAAAGGATTTAATCCATCGAATCCAATTCCAAAGATTCATTTCTATGATCATAAGGTAAAAATATATTTGATGAATCAAGGGTATTCCATTGTTTTGATTCGCATGGATGTCTCCTGAACTCATCGTTGTTATTTTTTAAACAATTCCATTTCATATGTTCAATGGTTTTAGACAATATAAAAAATACTTTCAACCATGGTTTTAATGGAATATAATGTAATAACATCACAATAGTTTTTTTATTTTATTTATGGTAGTAAGTGGAGTCAAATTAATATCATTATTTGTTGATTTACATATATAATTATGTCATCTATTCCAATATTACATATTAAAAACTTCGATATAATAAATCAGAGAATAATTATAGAACATTATATATTTATAATTACTCATAAATATTTTATGTGATAAAACATCAATAAAATTAAATTTTTAATTATTTGACACATCTTTCATACAATTCATGATTTTCATCAATAGTTGATTTAAAAAAATCTATTGTTTTCTAGGTTGAGTTTTATCATGTATTAGTCTCCTCACCATCATCCATTAATATGTTACCATCTTGATGAGGTTTTCCAATAGGTTTGAAAGCATCATTAATATCTGAAACATCTAAAATTGAATCAACTGATGTGTTATATTGTTGACAGTGTTTCTATGTCTTGAAGAAGGAATCATTTATCATGTTTATAATTTCATTGGGAACTATTAGTGTAGAGAGCCTAATCCTGACGTAAATTGACATTACAATACATTTGCAGAATACTTAGTACATAACAAAAACACACACACAAGGACCGTAATAGTTTAGTGTCTTTGGAAACTCGGAATATAATCTTCTAATCGTGGTGAAAGATCTTCAATATCTCCCATAATGATCTTCCTTTTTTTTATACATAAAACCTTTCTTTATATCCTGGGGAAAAGAAAACATAAAAGGGTGAGCTCAAATGCTCAGTAAGGGTAAACAAAAGAAATATCAATCACATCATATTCATAAGAACATAACATTTTGGAAATCTTAACCTGCAAAAGAGATCATAATTTCATAACATGGAATAAATCATGGCAGTGAAATGTAATCACAATAATCATAACTTAAAACATTAAACTTCGTGGCATACACACATAATAATAGAGAATCATTTCTTGTTAGTCAATACTCATTGCCAAGACTATCTTAGTGGACAAAGTCCTTTTCTGAAACGTGTCACCCTCGTTTCAGTCCTGTTTCACTGAACCGGTATAACCTACCGTTCCAGCCATGTCTATCTCATGAGATATAAAATCTTTACCCAATTCATTGGAGGGGGATATAGGTCCCACCCATCTCACAATGATACCATTCTTATGTGATCCACAAAATCATAAACCATACATCATAGCATAACCCATGTAACAAAAATGGGAATCTTAAACATCGTGACATCATATAACAATTCATATAAGATAAAGGGATTCATAAAAATATAATTCCATCACAACATAATCAAATAAATGTAATAATAGTGATAGAAACAGAACCCTTTATTATCTTAGATGGAAAATAATTTTGATAAAACATTTCAACTCCATTCTTGAGGAAAATATCCTTTCTGCTTCAAAAACACTTTTCCTTTCTTAACATGTCGTGCAATTCTAAACTAAAATAAGTTGATTAAAAATAAAAATTAAAACTTGTAAAGGAATATTCTTGGAAATAATGTTTTAAAAATCCATTCATGACGTATAAGTTAAAAAAACATTCTTCGTACTTTTGTCGGAAAAGTCAAAAAAGTACCTCGTACGAAAAACGACAAAATATTCCTTTCATATCTTTTACTAAAAACTCACCGAAGGGTAAAATAGGATTTAAAAAAATTAGGTGAATGGAAATAATATTACATATTGAGGAAACATGGATTTGGATGATAAAATACACCCCAGTAAATACTAAAGTATAAACAATCTCGAATAAAAATGAGATTGTGATATTTCCCTTACCTTAGGTCTGATTTGCTTCGTAAGTGTCCGAACCTCCTGTATAATGATTTAAATCATGTTATTGACTTATTCCAGAATCATATTCATTTTTATTATATCATATATGGTCCACTTATGACTTTATATTACTCGTTCTTTTGTAAATTCATGTTAAAGTAGTGTTTTGGGTAAAATCGTCTCATTTGTCGTTCGTGGTTTTAACTTGTAATTATTAATATGATTACATGGATCATGATTACTTATATCCAGAATGTAAAACATGATTTATATATAATATATATTCATAATATATATATATATATATATAATATCGATAAATGGAATGAAATACACCGTTCATGGAGACGGTAGTCCGTACGTACGCATGAACGCTGTTTTTGTTTCCTTATTGAATTGAATGGAATTAAGTAGATGACATACATATAAATATTCATAAATCCAGTATCATTATTATGTCATATATTTCATTAGTACGTATTATATATACTTTATAATCATTCATGAATGGTTAATCATTGAGAATGAATCTCATCGCGTCGTGGAGACGGTAGTCCTTACGTACGCACGAGCGATGATATCGTTCCAATGGTAGTGGAATTGTGTTGAAGTGTATGTATACTATTTCAGTATCAATATAACTTTATAATAATCATATATAGTTACTCATTACACCATTATACCCATCCAATTTAGGTGGTGGCGGAAAATAGATTACACCATGGCGTGGAGACGGTATTCCGTACGTACGCACGTGCGGTGATTTCCTTTTTCCATAGGATGGATAGAAGGTGAATTAGGGTTGTTTCATATTTATAATAACATATCAGTATGTAATTAATACTGATGTTATTACTTTATCATGAAACAACTAATGAAGAATAAGTTGAAGAAGAAAGAAATTGAAAAGATCGGTAATGGATATTACCTCTTCTTTGAAACGCCTCTTTGAATTCTCCACTTAGGGAACTAAGATAGGTATTTGAAGAAGACCCGGACCTCTAGGATTATTCTAGGGAAGTGGATAAGGGATTTTGGCAGGGGTTGGCCGAGCTTGAGTGCTCAAATTGGTGTGAGGAGGAGGGGGAGGAGGTGTCCTTTTATAAGGGAGGAGAGGGGCACCTTAGGAATATCTCAAAATATTATTTTATATTAAAGTAAAAATCAGTTTATAATGGTTCCAAAGGGTCTTATTTCGAAGGTAAAGTGGGGATGGATCGAAATCCTATCAACCAATAGGATTTAGACAAGTTTATGGTATTATTTTAACCTTATCAATTAGATTTAACTCTAAGTTAAATAATTTAACTTTTACCGTGTCTTTTTGTTTTCTTTCACTATATGGTTAATACACTTACTATAACATGCCAAAAGAACCCCAAATTGTTTATTATTAATATATATATCCTTATCTAAGTCATTTGGCCGAACCTTAGATTTTTAGGAATAAAATAACAATTAATAATGTAATATTTGTTTTAAAAACTATTTTGTGTCAATTTTGACACTATTTGATATATGATTTTTGTGAAAGTCATAACAGAATTATATGTTCGAACCAAGTTGATTAAATCAACACTAATATATCATAGTAACCTAGAAAATTAGTGGAATTCATAAAAAGTTTCAAATTACATTTATTGTTGTGTTTATAACATCAATTATGTCAATATTTCATTAATAAGATAATTAATGCATCATCATTGTGTCATAAATAAATTAAATTATTTAATGTCTAAAAATTACCAATAAAATACCATTATGTAGGAAAGTTTTTTAGCTTTCTAATGAATATTTATAGTATAATTTATGTTATGTATAACCCCATATTATAAATGATTTACTTATTAAACATTGATTTTAACTATTTTAACCCTTCTTTAAATAAATTAATAATAAATGTCCTAATCTGACCCAAGTGGGCCTAAATGGTCATATTTTATTCCTAAGTTTGTTTTTGGTCGAATTAAACTTATACAATAGAATTAGGACATGTGTTAGGATAATAGTAATATCATATTTACCCCTATTTACTGTTAACTACGGTAAAAAAAGTAAAAAGTTACTATTCACCAAAAAATTATTTTTATCTCATTGAACCACATTTTACTTACTAATATCAACCGTGTCTGTCGGATTTTTGAAATTCCATTCACAAAAGCAGTAAAATTAAGTTTTATGCAAAATTCAGTTTTTAACCTACCACCTAGTGGTTTCACTATTCATCAAAAATTGAAAGTTTTCAGAAAAATACCAAAATTTCACCCTAGGCTAATTTCGTTATTCCGAACCCAAAAATGAAGTCCATTTTGAAAAATAAAATTTATAAAATTTCAAAAAGTGGTTATTACTATTCATAACGGCTAGTTTTAATAATATTTTAATAGCATATCGTTGTTTAGAGAAACTCGGTATTGCGTACGACACAAGCTATCGAGGAAGGTCGCGATTGCGTGTAAAGTAAGCCAAGAAAGTGTGTAGTGAAAGATTCTTTTGATGATATATAAAAACAAAATATTACTCTTAAAAATCTCAGGTGTTACATTCTACTCCCCTTAAAAATAATTTCGCCCTCGAAATTTGTCACTTTGTAACAAACAGATGAGGATACTTCTCCCTCATCATATCCTCAAGCTCCCATGTAGCTTCTTCAAGTTGGTGGTTCCTCCATAAAACTTTCACCAAGCGAGTGGTCTTGTTTCGTAGGACTTTTTCGCTACGATCCAGAATCTCTATCGGCTGTTCTTCATAAGAAAGATCTTGCTCCAGCGGTACAACTTCTGAGCTGAGTACATGTGAAGGATCTGGTATGTACTTTCTCAGGAGAGATACATGGAACACATCGTGAACTTGAGAGAGATTCGGTGGAAGCGCCAATCGGTAAGCTACCTTCCCAACACGATCCAGTATTTCGAAAGGACCGATATATCTAGGGCTCAACTTCCCCTTCTTTCCAAATCTCATAACCCTCTTCCCGGAAGATATTCATAAGAACACTTTATCACCCACTTCAAACTGTAGGTCTTTTCTTCGGTTGTCGGCATAACTTTTCTGTCGACTCTGAGCTACTCTTATGTGTTGTTGAATAGATCTGACCTTTTCTGCCATTTCATCAACGAGATCAGTTCCTAATAGCTTTCTTTCCCCAACTTCATCCCAGCAAGTTGGAGTCCTGCATTTCTTTCCATAGAGAGCTTCATAAGGAGCCATCTGAATACTGGAGTGAAAGATATTATTATAAGAAAATTCCACCAAAGGTAGGTGTTGATCCCAACCTCCTTTGAAATCCATAGAGCAAGCTCTCAACATATCTTCTAGGGTTTGAATTGTTCTCTCAGACTGACCGTCTGTCTGGGGATGATAAGCAGTGCTAAAACTCAACTCTGTATCCAGAGAATGCTGAAGACTTCGCCAGAACTTCGAGGTAAATCTCGGATCCCGATCAGATAAAATAGAAAGTGGTACTCCATGAAATCTTACCACTTCCTTTACATATATCCTGGCAAGCTGATCTAGAGAGAAATCCTCTATAATAGCAATGAAGTGTGAAGACTTTGTAAGACGATCAACTATGACCCAAATAGCATTATTGCCTTTGGATGTTTTAGGAAGTCCTGTGACAAAGTCCATAGTGATGTTTTCCCATTTCATTCGGGTATGGGTAATGGTTGTAACATCCCCTTAGACTTATGTCTCTCAGCTTTAACTTGTTGAAAAACCAAGCATCGAGAGACATATTCAGCAACATCTCTTTTCATGCCATCCCACCAGAAGTACTCTTTCAGGTCCCTATACATCTTCGTGCTTCCAGGATGAATAGAGAATGATGAACTATGTGCCTCATCCAGCAGCTCCTTCTTTAATTCGGGGATGGGAGGAACACAAACCCGATTCCTGAACTTTATTATCCCATCACAATCAAGGTTGAATTTAGGAACATTTCTCACCTTCTTTTTTAACTCGACATCTTCTTTATGTGCCTCTTTAATCTTCACATGTATGGATGGTTGATCATTCATTTGAGAAAGATAAGATTTTTCCCCTTCCATTATAATTCCAAGATCCATCCTTTGTAAATCCATAAATATTGGATCTTTTGTGATCCTCATCATGGATAAACTAGCATGGTCTTGTCGACTTAATGCATCTGCCACCTTGTTTGCTTTCCCAGGGTGGTAATGGATTGAGCAGTCGTAATCCTTAATCAGCTCCACCCATCTTCTTTGACGCATATTCAACTCCTTTTGTGTGAAAATATACATTAAACTTTTATGATCAGTATAAATATCACACCTTTCACCATAAAGGTAATGCCTCCAAATCTTTAATGCAAATATTACTTCAGCCGACTCTAAATCATGTGTTGGGTAATTTTGCTCATGGATTTTCAACTGTCGTGAGGCATAAGCTATCACCATAACATTTTGCATAAGAACACACCCAAATCCCTTCTTGGATGCATCACTGTAGATCACAAACCTTTCTCCACTACAAGGCAGTGTGAGAACTGGTGCACTGGATAACCTTCTTTTCAACTCCTTGAAATTCTCTTCACATTCCTCTGTCCAAACAAACTTAACTCCTTTCCGAGTCAACTTGGTGAGTGGATTAGATAATCGTGAAAAATCTTTTACAAAACGTCGATAATGTCCAGCCAAACCAAGAAAACTTCAGATCTCAGTTACTGTTGTTGGTCTTGACCATCTTTCGATAACCTCTGTTTTTGCTGGATCCACAGATATACCCTCTTTTGAGATTATGTGACCCAAAAATGCAACTTTTTGAAGCCAAAATTCACACTTGGTAAATTTGGCATAAAGCTTCTCCTTTCTCAGGGTCTTCAATATAATTCTCAAGTGATCTTAATGCTCTTCCTTGCTCTTTGAATAGACAAGAATATCGTCTATAAAGACTACTTCAAATTGATCAAAATAGTCTCTAAAGACTCTATTCATTAGATCCATGAAGATAGAAGGGGCATTAGTAAGACCAAATGGCATCACTATAAATTCATAGTGTCCATACCTTGTACGGAAAGCAGTCTTTGGTATATCCTCCCTTTTGACCCGTAATTGATGATAACCTGAACAAAGATCAATCTTCGAAAAGTATTGAGCTCCGCGTAGTTGGTCAAATAAGTCTTCAATGTGTGGGAGAGGATATTTGTTCTTTATAGTGATCTTGTTAAGTTCTCGATAATCAATGCAGAGTCTCATTGATCTGTCTTTCTTCTTAACAAATAGAACAGGTGCTCCCCAAGGTGACGCACTAGGGCGTATGAATCCCTTATCAAGATTCTCTCGGAGTTGCTTCTTCAATTCCTGCAACTCAATTGGGGCCATTCTATAAGGTGTCTTTGAAATTGGCACAGCACCCGGTACGAGTACTATTGAAAACTCAACTTCACGATTTGGTGGAAGGCCCGGTAATTCCTCCGGAAAGACATCATCAAACTCCCGTACAATGGGAATATTCTTAATCGTGAGTTTCTCACCAACCATTTGAGATAAATAACCTTCATTTAGTGGAATCAATACCCATAAGATGGAAGGAATTTCCACTGGAAGGTTATGTTCATCCTTGCATTGATAGACGATCGTAGATTGATCTGGAATATGAAATGTGACTTCCCTTCTTTGGAAATTGATATGAGCTCTATGTAGAGAAAGCCAATCCATGCCAAGAATCACATCAAATTCCACTAAAGGAAGGATCACAAGATTTGCAGGAAACACTTTCCCACAAACTTCGATCGGAGAAGAATTATAAACCTTTGATGCGACTGTTGTGCCATTAGGTGTTGTCATAGATAACTCAACATCTAATTGTTGAGGTAATACGGTGATACCCTTAGAAAAATTTTCAGAAATAAAAGAGTGGGTGGATCCAGAATCAAATAAAACATTTGCTACTTTAGAGTGGATGGTAAGTGTACCTTTAACCACTTCGTTATCGTACTCCACATCGCTGATAGAAATTGCATGTGACTTTCCTTTTTCTTTAGCCTTAAGATTTTGTTGACGTTGACCATCATCATCAACCCTTGGATTTGGGCATTGATTGGCATAATGCCCCATCTCCTTGCACTTGAAACATTGATGTGTAGTAGGTTCATTCTATGTATCCCTTCCTTTGTTTTCATCATTAGACATCTTCTTCCCATTATCGCGGCATTCAAATGCCCGATGACCTTCCTTTACACATTTAAAACATTTACTTGTCCCTTTAAGACAACTCCCTCCATGTTTCTTTCCACACTTTGAGCATAAGGGAAAGATCATCTTCTTTTCAGTGTGCTCTTTAGATTTTCCTTTGAATTCCATCTTCCTCTTCTTATCAAACCCATGTGACTGATGGGTTACTCCAATCTCCATCTCGACTTTGAGAGCACATCGAATGATTTCCTCGTAGCTATTGAAGTCCCTTATGGCTAACGCCCTTCAAAGACTTGGTTTTAAGCCACTAAAAAATCAATCGATCTTACTCTCAGGTTGGATAATAATACCAGAAGCGTACCTTGCAAGTCTTGTAAAATTTTCTTCATAGGTACCAACAAATTCATCATCCCTTTTCTTCAGTTCAAGAAACTCTTTCTCCATCTTTGTTCGGAGAATACGAGGGAAGTACTTATTGAAAAATATGTTCTTGAACTCGTCCCATTCCATAGACTCAATTTCATCCCTTTGCCTCGTATTCTTAATAAGATTCCACCATTGATCAGCATCTCCTTCCAAACAATACATTGCTAGGATGACTTTATCATGTTCAGAACATTGAAGAACTGAAAATATCTTTTCAGAAGTACTAATCCATTGTTCAGCAACTAATGGATCAGTAGACCCGCTGAAAGAAGGTGGACGCTGCCTCATGAAGGATTCAACAGAATGTTGCTCCTTCCTTTTCTCATTTGGAAGTCCTGCATGATTTATAGCTTGAGAAAGTTGTGTGAGCATGGCTACAATATTTTTCATTCCATCTCTCATATCGTTTGGTTGCTCAGGGGGACAATCATTGCATTGCCCATCGCATTCCACATTAACACGGTTCCTTCGGGTTCCAGCCATTGACCAAAACCAAGAAGAATAGTGTGAGAAGCACTAATTATAATAGGAAAACCACATAATAAAGGATAAAATTTCACACTTAAGGTCTTATCCTAGGGTATTCATGGCTATTTCTAAAACACTAAGATTGTGTTCTATGCTTAGACTTATCCTTAGGGTTCTTACTAATGCTTCCACATCCTAGTTTCCAAAGGTTGACTATACCTTTCCTCTGATACCAACTGTAGAGACCCTAAGCCTGACGTACATTGACATTACATTACATTTGCGGAATACTTAGTACATAACAAAAACACACACACAAGGACCGTAATAGTTTAGTGTCTTTGGAAAATCGGAATATAATCTTCTAATTGTGGTGAAAGATCTTCAATATCTCCCATAATGATCTTCCTTTTTTTATACCTAAAACCTTTCTTTATATCCTGGGGAAAAGAAAACATGAAAGGGTGGGCTCAAATGCTCAGTAAGGTTAAAAAAAAGAAATATCAATCACATCATATTCATAAGAACATAACATTTTGGAAATCATAACCTGCAAAAGAGATCATAATTTCATAACATGGAATAAATCATGGCAGTGAAATGTAATCACAATAATCATAAATTAAAACATGAAACTTTGTGGCATACACACATAATCATAGAGAATCATTTCTTGTTAGTCAAGACTCATTTCCAAGACTATCTTAGTGGACAAAGTCCTTTTCTGAACCGAGTCACCCTCGTTTCAGTCCTGTTTCACTGAACCGGTATAACCTACCGTTCCAGCCATGTCTATCTCATGAGATATAAAATCATTACCCAATGAATTGGAGGGAGATATAAGTCCCACCCATCTCATAATGATACCATTCTTATGTGTGCCACAACATCATAAACCATACATCATAGCATAACCCATGTAACAAAAATGGGAATCTTAAACATCGTGACATCATATAACAATTCATATAAGATAAAGGGATTAATAAAAATATAATTCCATCACAACATAATCAAATAAATGTAATAATAGGGATAGAAACAGAACCCTTTATTATCTTAGATGGAAAATAATTTTGATAAAACATTTGAACTCCATTCTTGAGGAAAATATCCTTTCTGCTTCGAAAACACTTTTCCTTTCTTAACATGTCGTGCAATTCTAAACTAAAAGAAGTTGATTAAAAATAAACATGAAAACTTTTAAAGGAAGCTTCTTGGAAATAATGTTTTAAAAATCCATTCATGTCGTATAAGTTAAAAAAAACATTCTTCGTACTTTTGTCGGAAAAGACAAAAAAGTACCTCGTACGAAAAACGACAAAAGATTCCTTTCATATCTTTTACTAAAAACTCACCGAAGGGTAAAATAGAATTTTAAAAAAATTAGGTGAATGGAAATAATATTACATATTGAGGAAATATGGATTTGGATGATAAAATACACCCCAGTAAATACTAAAGTATAAACAATCTCGGATAAAAATGAGATTGTGATATTTCCCTTACCTTAGGTCCGATTTGCTTCGTAAGTGTCCGAACCTCCTGTATAATGATTTAAATCATGTTATTGACTTATTACAGAATCATATTCATTGTTATTATATCATATATGGTCCACTTATGACTTTATATTACTCGTTCTTTTGTAAATTCATGTTAAAGTAGCGTTTTGGGTAAAATCGTCTCATTTGTCATTCGTGTTTTTAACTTGTAATTATTAATATGATTACTTGGATCATGATTACTTATATACAGAATTTAAAACATGATTTATATATAATATATATTGATAATATATATATATAATATATCGATAAATGGAATGAAATACACCGTTCATGGAGACGATAGTCCGTACGTACGCATGAACGCTGTTTTCGTTTCCATATTGAATTGAATGGAATTAAGTAGATGACATACATATAAATATTCATAAATCCAGTATCATTATTATGTCATATATTTCATTATTACTTATTATATATACTTTATAGTCATTCATGAATGGTTAATCATTGAGAATGACTCTCATCGCGTCGTGGAGACGGTAGTCCGTACGTACGCACGAGCGATGATATCGTTCCCATGGTCGTGGAATTGTGTTGAAGTGTATGTATAATATTTCAGTATCAATATAACTTTATAATAATCATATATAGTTACTCATTACACCTTTATACCCATCCAATTTAGGTGGTGGCGGAAAATAGATAACACCACGGCGTGGAGACGGTATTCCGTACGTACGCACGTGCGTTGATTTCCTTTTTCTGTAGGATGGATAGAAGGTGAATTAGGGTTGTTTCATATTTATAATAACATATCAGTATGTAAGTAATACTGATGTTATTACTTTATCATGAAACAAATAAATAAGAAGAAGTTGAAGAAGAAAGAAATTGAAAAGATCGGTAATGGATATTACCTCCTCTTTGAAACGCCTCTTTGAATTCTCCACTTAGGGAACTAAGATTGGTCTTTGAAGATAACCAGGACCTCTAGGATTATTCTAGGTAAGTGTAGATGGGATTTTGGAAGGGGTTGGCTGATCTTGAGTGCTCAAATTGGTTTGAGGAGGAGGGGGAGTAGGTGTCCTTTTATAAGGGAGGAGAGGGGCACCTTAAGAATATCTCAAAATATTATTTTATATTAAAGTAAAAATAGGTTTATAATGGTTCCAAAGGGTCTTATTTAGAAGGTAAAGTGGGTATGGGTCGAAATAATATCAACCAATAGTATTTATACAAGTTTAGGGTATTATTTTAACCTTATCAATTACATTTAACTCTAAGTTAAATAATTTAACTTTTACCGTGTCTTTTTGTTTTCTTACACTATATGGTTAATACACTTACTATAACATGCCAAAAGAACCCCAAATTGTTTATTATTAATATATATATCCTTATCTAAGTCATTTTGCCGAACCTTAGATTTTTAGGAATAAAATAACAATTAATAATATAATTTTTGTTTTAAAAACTATTTTGTGTCAATTTTGACACTATTTGATATATGATTTTTTTGAAAGTCATAACAGAATTATATGTTCGAACCAAGTTGATTAAATCAACTCTAATATATCATAGTAACCTAGAAAATTAGTTGAATTCATAAAAAGTCTCAAATTACATTTATTTTTGTGTTTATAACATCAATTATGTCAATATTTCATTAATAAGATAATTACTGCATCATCATTGTGTCATAAATAAATTAAATTATTTAATGTCTAAAAATTACCAATAAAATACCATTATGTAGGAAATATTTTTATCTTTCTAATGAATATTTATAGTAGAATTTATCTTATGAATAACCCCATATTAAAAATGATTTACTTATTAAACTTTGATTTTAACTATTTTAACCCTTCTTTAAATAAATTAATAATAAATGCCCTAATCTAACCCAAGTGGGCCTAAATGGTCATAGTTTATTCCTAAGTTTGTTTTTGGTCTAATTAAACTTATACAATAGAATTAGTACATGTGTTAGGGTAATAGTAATATCATATTTACCCCTATTTACTATTAACCGCGGTAAAAAAAGTAAAAAGTTATTATTCACCAAAAAATTATTTTTATCTCATTGAACCACATTTTACTTACTGATATCAACCATGTCTTTCGGATTTTTGAAATTCCATTCACAGAAGAGGTAAAATTATGTTTTATTCAAAATTCAGTTTTTAACCTACCACTTAGTGGTTTCAGTATTCATCAAAAATTGAAAGTTTTCAGAAAAATACCAAAATTTCACCCTAGGCTAATTTCGGTATTCCGAATCCAAAAATGAATTCCATTTTGAAAAATAAAATTTATAAAATTTCAAAAAGTGGTTATTACTATTCATAACGGCTAGTTTTAATAATATTTTAATAGCATATCATTGTTTAGTGAAACTCGGTATTGCGTACGAGGCAAGCTATCGAGGAAGGTCGCGATTGCGTGTAAAGTAAGCCAAGAAAGTGTGTAGTGAAATATTCCTTTGATGATATATAAAAACAACATATTACTCATAAAAATCTCGGGTGTTACAGTTAGGGAATTTAATTATTTATTTTTACTACATACCTAACTTCATGAATTTTCTATAATGTTCGATTCTCCATGGAAAATCTGATGAACATAATGAGGAGGAAATTATTTCAATAACAATTTCTCAAATTCTTCATCTCTCTTTAACAATTATCTATATTTTCAATTAGCACATGGACATTTGATTCTTCCATCCATGGATTGATATTAAAATTAAAAATCTAAAAACTTTTTCAAACCCATAATATACTGATATGTGGTCTGAAGTAAGGCAATCAAACTTTTATCCACATGTTCTTGACTTCCTGCACTATAAAATATAAAATATAATTTTATTAATATATATATATATAAATTAAAAATAATTATTTTCTATTAGGAATACATCTATAAATTCTAAAATTTGGATAAACAAATTAAGACACATGATTAAGCAATTCATGTGAAATTTTATTTAAAATTTTATATTAACATTTTATATGACCTTTAGAATATGAAATAAATATATTTCAAGAATCCATGCAGACAATTTATATCCAAGAACTGATTTCATGATTTATTTCACTATTTATAAGAATACAACACACTATAACATGGGAAAATAAAGTGAAAAAATAATTCATTCACCTAAAAATATATTATTAATTCTTAAAATAATTTTAACATCAATTTCCAAAATTATTTCACCATTAACCCAATTAAAAATATTTTTACATGTAATTTAACTTTTTTTTCCTTAACAAAATATATAATTTTTATTACATAACCATTATTGTAAAATAATTCTCAATCAATTGAACTCAATTCTCAAATCATTATGTTTACACTACAAATTATAATATAAGAGAAATAAATATTTTGTAAAAATCATCAAAATAAATTTAATGGTACACATGGGTACCTATCTAAAAATATAGAGAAATAAACTCCAAGAATGGATACCAAACTACCCCTCAAACATAAATAACTCAAAATTCTACAAAACTATAAGCATTAAAAGAATATTATAATATATAAATTAATAAACCATTATTTATTGAACAATTTTTCACAAAATAGATGAAAAATAAACATCCTATTATTATTGGAAAAGAATTCGATAAAGATCTCCCAAAATAACAACAAGTGACTAATGGAATAGATGCCAAGAGAGAATCGGAGAGGGGTATATGAGGTCATGGATGAGTGGGAAGCCGATCTGGCATTGAGTGATGTCATGGGGGAGGTCGAGAGGGGTTTTACATCAATAATTTGTGAGGGGGATGATGAAAGGGGTTCAACATTAAGTGATGGTGAGGGGGAGTCTATGGAAGTTTTAGAAGTCGTAGTCCTCCATCATGTGGTAGTGAGAAGGTGGCCAATACTGAGTGGAAGTGAGTGAGAGACTGTGTCCAAGATTTTTTCAAGTGGAGGGGATTGGGTTGTGGTAATTTTTATTAAAAATGAAGAGGTTTTTTTAAAAAACATCTAAAAAATACATTTAAAAATTATTTAGCAGTGGTAGTACATAATTGAACCACCAAATATTGATTATTTTAAATGGTATTGTTAAATAATGGGGAATAATATAGTTTTTGTGTTTAGTATTAGTTTACCAAACAACTTCTAAAAAATTACATAATTTACTATATTTCATGTAGTGTCCTATATATATATTCATGTTTTTTATATTTTTCATGAAATTTGAAAATTATGTTCTCGTAAATTTATATGATAAATTACTTATACGTGATAGAGATTTTAATTTCATGATAGGTATTACTTGATAATATTTAGTTTCTACCAACCTTGATCTTGGTTTTTTTTATGTTTTTATATTGAAAATAATTTTTTAATATAGTTTTCATATATTAGGTGTTTTAATATTTTATGAATGGAATTCTATCTTGAGTAATTTATCCCTATAAAGATGGAAATTTTATCAGACTTCCCACTATCCTTGAGGCTAATAGATTATTCTACTAAGGTGTGGGTTAAATATTGTTGTACTCCTCATGTGTTAATCATGTTTTAATGATCACTAATCCTTTAAATTCTAAAAACCTTGTTAATCCTATTTAATCTATCTCGAATAATGTGCACAAATTGTTGATTTATTTATGATTTAAATAAACTTAACCAAGATATCAAGTGAAATGTTTGGTTATTGTAAACTATTTTTAATTTTTGTTATAATGGATTTCCTTGATAAATGATTAATTATAATTAATTCTATTAATATTACTTGTTATGTCTGTATATTGATATTTGGATAAGTCTGAGAAATCATGAGTCTGCCACCAGTTATGTTTTTTTACTGGAAAAGGACCCAGACACTGTGACTAAGAACCGTGACACAGACACCGTGACACAAACACCAAGGCCCCAACACTGTGACCGATATACCATTACTAGACACTATGACTAGACACCGTGACCCAGACATCGTTACCCAAACACTGTAACTAGACATCGTGACAAGACACTGAGAACCAGACATTGTGACACGAAACCACATATGTGCTACTAGTTCATTATCTCTATACAATTATGCCATCATAACTGTCTAACTACTCAAAGAAAAATAAAAAGTCACCATTTCATGGAGACACCATTTCCATGTGAAACCATTTCGAGAAATACTGTGACACCATTCTTTAATCTATTTTGTCGTTTTCAATTTAATTTCTAACTGTCATATTTGAGTCTTTTAAATGCACTGATATAATTAATATTTCATTGTAGACATGTCACCTGATATTATAAGGTATTAGGTACATAATACATGCATAATTTTGGCTCTAACACATGCACTCCAGGAATAAAAAGAGAATTGTGGCTGAGAAACATAGATCACGTTTTAATGAAGAAACACATGAATTCTTGAGAAAAGAAATGACACATGCAACACAATACACCTGAAGAACACACGAAAAATTTTTGAATCCAAAAATATTGGGATACCATAGATCAGATTCAAGAATATCATTTTAATATCAACTCCATGAAGAACACAAGCTAGATCTAACTGGAAACCAGGGCATCAGACATGTGATAATTTTTTTCTAACAAGAGGACCTGATTCTTACTTTTTATTCATCCTAGAAGTATAGTGCTACATATATTAACACTCATAGCACTTATAATCTTATATCATCATATTTTATCTGATGTGTATTGTTTTTATCTTTTGAGAAGTGTGTGTCTATCTGTATAAAAACACACAATGTATCTTGCATTAAACTGGAGGACACAAGATATCCTTACTCTCACATTTTTTTATACTGGTTTATTCCAACCGCTAAGTTTGGAAGAGGACCTTGTGTGACATTTTATTTTATACCCATGAAGAACTATGGAAGTGGTCATGTGACCTCGACTATTCTATATATTATTGTTTACCCCGATCAAAGGTGTGGATCAAGTTTATTAATCTAATGATCTTTGTGGCAGGTGATCACCATGTGGAGTGGATTAGGTCTCAGCTTGAGAATAAACACTTGTTTTATATCCTCTATGTTGTTTAACATAGTTTTCCCTATTTTACTATATAATTCAAAAATAAATAAATTTAAATTCACATTTATTCTTGGAAATAAGTTATAATTGTTTTTTCATTATTATAATATCTTCAAAAGTAATACTAATAACTAATATTAAGATTTATGAGAATTAATAAATCTCTTGAGGAGTTATTTAAATAGTCCAAATTTCATAACTATATTACTTTGATTAACTGGGATATATTTATTTTTATTGGGGATCCTTTTATGAATACTTTTCAGACAATAATTTATATAGATACTCAATACATCCCCCTAATGAGTACTCTACTCCGACCAACATTTGGTATCAGAGGGTGTTTGTTATTCCGATTAAGACTCTGTTTTTTACTCTATTCAACTGTGATTTTAGTTCTACATTAATGATATGTAAATTTATGTTAATTCTAAATTTCTAGATCTTTCAAATTATTTTTTTATAGATAGTAGACAGGAATATTCTGCAAAAAATAGACCACCAATAATTAATGAAACCAATTATGCCCAAGGGAAAGTCAAAATAAAAATAAATTTAGAAAGTATGGGTTTTGAAATTTGGTCTTCAATTATAGAAGAGTATAATATTATTTCTACTCAAATAATCACTTGGGATGACCCAAATATAACTTCCTACAATAAAAATTGCAAATCCATGAATTATTTTTATTCATCTTTAAGAGATGAGGAATTTAACAGAATTTTTGCATGCAAAACAGCCCATGAAATTCAGGATACTTTTTCAGTTTCAAATGAAGGAACTTTCAGTGTGAAATAAATGAGAACTCTCATATGCCTACCTAATAGATGGAGAGGAGCCTCTGTCTCTATTAGAGAATCATGTGACATCAATATGTTACCTATAAAAGAACTCATTAGGAAACTAATGATGTATAAAGATGATCCGAATGTCAATGAGGAAGAGAATGATGAACCCAAAAGAAAATTTGTTACATTTAAGACCACACCTCTAAACACAAAGAAAAGGGGAAACTGGAAGCCTCTGTAGAAAGTCCAAGAAGTGAACAATCATCACCTGACAATGACGAGGAGATGAATCAATTATCCCAAAGGTTTAATATATTTTACAAGAATAAGAAATTTTTTAAAAATCCTAACTTCAAGGGAAGATGTGATCAAAAAGGAAGCTGGAAGAAACATTGGAAAAGAAGTGACAAGTCTGATGAAATACTATATTATGAATGTAAGTGAAAGGGGCATATAAAGGCTGACATTCCTATTCTCATGTGCAGAAAGAAATATGAGGACAAAGATAGAAAGTATGAAAATGTAATGAAAGAAACATAGAGTGCTTTGAGGAAATTTCCAGTGACTCGGAATCTTCACATGATGAACAAGCTAACCAATACAATATATATTTTATGACAAACACATCTGAGGTAACAATAGAATATTCTATTCATAATTCCTATTATTCTAGAGATGAGAGTGACTCTGAAAATATTTCTAATGATGAAATGTTTGAGTAATGTAATATGCTTGAAGAGACATGTAATGAACTAAAAGATAAATACAAATCTTTAAAGAAACAACATGATCTTACCTCAGTAGTTAAAATAGAACATACTATAGAAAGGGATAAAAATGATCAATTAGTCAAAGAAAACATTGAAATAAAGCTATATAATAATAAACTGAAAAATGATCTTAAAAGTTTTACTAATGGTAAAGATACATTGGTACAAATTCTAGGTAAACATATGGCTCCTAAATATACTACTACTATTGGTTATCAGCCTAGTAAAAGAAATTTTGGAAGAAATAATTTTGTTTCGAAGTCTAGGACATACATCATTACTTCTAGTTCTAGAAAACATTCAGCTAGTTCATGTTATGATACACTCTATACTATTTCAAGAATTTATGTACCAAATAGAGTTCATTTTCCAAGCACTTTAAATTATGTTTATAAGAATCCTATGGGGAAAATGTGGGATCATAAAGTACTAGTAACTAATATTACTAGACCCAAACAAATATGGGTACCAAAATCTATTTTTATTTTACTATTTTGTAGGAAATATTCTTAAATAGATCATGTAAATATTATGGTTATTGGATGGTGGGTGTTCAAGACATATTATTGGAGACTATTAATGCTTCAATAATTTAATAAAAATTGATGACGGACATGTCACCGTTGGTGATAATGACAGTGGTCAGATCATTGGTCCCGTCCAAATCAGTAACTCTAACTCAGTTTTAATTCCCAATGTACTTTTTTTGATAGATTAAAATAAAATCTTCTTAGCATTCACAACAATGTGATGATGGATTTCATGTTATATTTGAAAATGTTTTTTGAATTTTTTTTAATTCTAAAAATTAATTAGTGTTTTCTGCATTAAGTACTTAAAATTTATACTCTGTTACCATAGATTCTTTAGTTTCTCAAAATGATCCATGTCTAAGTGTGTTTCACAAAGAGTCTTGGATTTGGAATAGGATACCAAGACATCGTCATATTCACTCCCTTATAAAACTAACTATAAAAATATTAGTCAAAGACCTACCCAAACATGAGTTTTTAAATGATAAAGTGTTTAATCCTTGTCAAAAGGGAAAGAAACACAAAATTTCCTTCAAAAAAAAAGAAATAAGTGTCTACTTATCAACCTCTCAATTTGGTAAACAAGGATTTTTTTGGACCATCTACAGTTTCTAGTTTAAATGGGAAGCAATATGTTTATGTTATTGTAGATCAATTTTCTAGATATACATGGAATTTATTTTTGGCTCACAAAAAATAAGCCCAGTACCATTTTACCAAATATTCCAAAACTGTAGAAAATATTAGTGGACTTAGAATTAAATCCTTAAGAAGTGGTCATGGCTGTGAATTTGAAAATCATGAGTTTGAATCCTTTTTCTCACAAAATGGCTAGAGTCATAATTTCTCAACCCCTAGAACACCTCACCAGAATAGAGTTGTATAATGAAGAAATAAAACCTTACAATAGATTCTTCTAACCATGATTAGTGAATATGACTTAACTATTTATTCATGGATTAAAGCTGTAAATATAGAATTATATATTATCAATAGAGTATTGATTCAACCCATTCTTAAAAGAACTCCATATGAGTTATGGAATGATAAAAAAATCCAAAATTTGCTACTTCAAAATTTTTTTTGAAATGAAAATATCCTTAATACTAAGAAAAATATTGAAAAGTTATCATCCAATAGTGATAAAGGAATATTTCAAGGATATTAAATCTCTATTAAAGCCTATAGAGTGTTTATCAAAAGAACTAAATGTGTGGATGAATCTGTCCATGTAAAATTTGATGAAACAGATTTACATGAGCATATGACCTCTATAGAGAACCTTGAAGATGATGTTTGGAGTCAGGAAATTAACTCAAAATAAACTAACCATCCTATAAAATAATCTGTAAAAATTTCCAGTTCTTTAAATTCTTTAGATTCAAGTCATAATGAAACCGAACCTATTGAAGAACCCTAAATTATTAGTCCTTATTTTTATAGAGGTATTAGAACTCTTAATAACTATCCTTTAGATGGTGTTGTATGAGATTTAGATAAAGGAACTCTAACTAGATCTTCTCTTAGAAATTAGGTTGAACATCAAGTCTTCTTGTCACAACTTGAACTTAAAAACATTAATGATTCTATCAATGATGAATTTTGGGTGTTGGCTATGCAAGAAGTGCTTAATCAGTTTGAATGAAACAACGTTTAAGAACTGGTTGATAGACCCAAAGACACATTCCCAATAGGAATTAAGTGAGTGTTTGTAAATAATGTAGATTAATCCGGTAACATAGTTTGAAACAAGGATAGATTCATTTCACAAGGATATAGTCAAGAAGAAAAAAATTGATTATGAAAAAACCGTTACACTAGTAGCTAGACTTGAATCAATCAGAATTATGCTGCTTATGCTGCACATCGGAATTTCAAACTATATCAAATGGATGTTAAAATTGAATTCATAAATGGGTATATAGCTGATGATGTCATTATTGAGAAACACCCTAGTTTTACAAATCCTCATATTCCAAATCACATTTTCAAATTATAAAAATATTTATACGGTTTAAAATAATCTCCAAGAGCTTGGTATGATAGATTACATACTTTTCTTATTTCCAAAGGTTTTACAAAAGGAATAACTAATCCTACCATTTTTATAAAATGAATTTCAAATGATGTTTTAGTAGTTCAAATTTATGTATATCACATTATCTTTATATATTCAAGAAATTCTTTATGTATTGAATTTTCTAAAATGATGCAAAAAGAATTAGAAATGAGTTTAATGGGTGAACTAAAATTTTATCTTGGATTTAAAATCATTCAAAATAATCATGGTATTATTTTAAATCAACGAAAATATACTAGTGATCTTATGATATGTTTTATCTTGGATATCACTAATAGTAGTGACACTCCAATGAGTACTACTTGTAAGTTGGATCTTTATAAATATGGAAAATCTATTGATCAAACCACATACAGAGGAATGATTGGAATCTTATTCTACTTAACTAATAGCGTACCTGACATTATGTTTATTTTATGTATGTGTTCTTGTTTTCTAGAAACCCTAAGGAATAACATTTAAATGATTTTAAGATAATTTTCAAATACCTCAAGAATACACCCAATCTAGGATTGTTTTGTCTCAGAGGATAATCATTTGAGTTAGTTAGTTATTCTGATGCTGAATTTTCTGGTTTTAAATTAGATAGAAAAAAGAAACACTACAACATGTCACCTTTTAGGCAAGTCACTGGTATCATGGTGTAGTAAGAAACAAAACATTGTTTCATAATCTACTCCAGAAGCTGAATACAAATCTACTGGTAGGTTTTGTGACCAAATTTTGGGGATGAAACACACATTACTATATTATAGATATCAATTCAGGCATGTACCTATAAATTGTTATAATATAAGTTTTATTAACATCTCAGAAAATCCTATTTCACACTCTAGGACAAAACATAATTATTTAAGGCATGAATTTTGGAAAGATCGTTATAAATAAGGTGATATCACTTTGGAATTCATTGGAACTAAATATCTGCTCACTGATATATTCACCAAACCATTAAATTTTGAAAGAATAGATTACATCATGCAGGAGTTGGGAATAATTAATCTTAAGCAGTAAGTGTACAATTTTATAGCCTACTATTTCACAGCTTATAGTTTCATAGTTTACGATTTCACAAGTCATTGTATTATGATAACTGTCTAACTCTAACAGTTATATTATTTTACTATCTTATATGTTTTTGTTTCGTGTTTACAGTCTCACAGTTACTATCTCTCAGTTACTATTTGGAACTTATTTTCTCAAACAATATGGTCACACAATTTTGAAGTCACACTATTGCGGTCTCACAATAAAATCTAGTTATCATCTCACCATGAAAACATGTTACGGACTCACCGTGAAATCCAGTTCCAGTCTCACCGTAAAATTCTTTCACGATATCACCGTAAAGATGCTATATTGTTTTATTTAAAAATTATAACATGTATCATGTTAATTAATTATTTTATTCTTTTACTTTCCCAGGATCTTTATTTAGTGATTCTTGATATCCGTAAATGATAAAAATGAAAGAGTTTTCACTCCTTTCTTCACTTAAGCTCTCCTCTCTCAAACTGTAACCCCTCTTTCAAACTTTCTCTCTATCTTGAACCTTTCTTGAATGCCCATAATGAAACGCACACCATCATCGAACCCTGAGAAGCATAGATCAAAGAAGAATATAAAAAATCACCGAAGATAGCAACCAATAGTCCATTGAATCTGAACCTGGTGAACATAATAGTGGTACCTGAAAAGGAAATTTTCCCCAATCGGCTGCTGTCAAGTGGGTCTTTATTATTGAAATTACCAAAAGAGAAAGGGTGGCTGGATTGGTTCACAAAGGATGGTAGGATGATATACCTAAAACTAGTTGCACATTTTTATCAGTTCGTTCAATTCTCTTTGGATGCAGAAGATGGTTTTGTTCTGAGAAGCTGTATCAATGGGAAAAGGCATACCTTTTCTTCAAGGTTATGGGATTCTTTCCATGTGATACCTCATGAGGGTATTTTTTAGGACTACCAGAGAGGTCTTCCACCTCCAAGTTAGATATTTTTGTTGCAATAGGCCTTGAGAAGCTTAAATAGTAATGAAACAAAGGGAAGATCTATAACTGTTGAGCTAGATGGGGAAACCATTCTTTTGTTTAAATTTGTTTAGTATCTGATCACCCACTGAAAAGGTTATTTTTCTACACTCAGGTATCATGATTTATTTTTGATACATCTTATAAATAATGGACACAAGATCAACCTATGAAAGTATATTATACTTCCTATGTGTGAGTTGATAAAGACAACCTCCAAGTCAACCTCAATGTTCTACTCAAGGTTAATCTCAGATATTCTTCATGAAAAAGGGTTGGTTAGACTAGATGAAAAAATCATTAAGGACATTGAAATTTTTATTTCAAATTTCACAGTCAATATAATGAAAATCAGTTGGAATCCCTAGAGAAAAGCATGGGTGGAAGATAATGATAGGGTCTATAAAAAGTTCAAACCAGTTGAACATTCTTCAATACCTAAGGAAATTTCTGATCCTAGTTTGGAACCAGATGAAATCATTGACTATTATTTTGAGGAAGAATAATAAGTGTCTATTTCATTAATAGGGAAAACTGTCCTAGATGGGGAAAATAGTGAACCTCTTTTGCAATCCTTAATTGAGAAGGAAATACTTGTTACTGAAGATATTTCTGATCTGGAAGAAGAACCTACATCTAAATAAGAATATTTTGTTATTTAATTTGAAAAGTATGTTCTAGAAGAACATTTAGAAGTATATATTTCTCTTGAGAAAGAAGCAGCTCTTGAGGAAGACCAAGAGGAACAAGATTTTCTTGAGATAATCCCATATGCTAAAGAGAGAATGGACCAAGCCTTTAAATTAGCTAGAAATGAAATGGGTGAGGCTATTTGGGATGATATATTTTAATTAAATCAAGGATCTAAATCTCTTAGCCCTGAGAAAGATACCGACATTGAGGGGGAGCAGTACCCGAATATGGAAAGTGTTGAAGTTCCAAATCTGGTTGATTCAAGCTCTGTGGATATATGGTATAAATTCCCAAGATATTTGGAGGTAAATGATTCCAAGGAAGCCTTAGATAAAGGTATAGATCTTTCTACTATGTTTTAATTGAAACCAGTATCTTCTATTGATGTTATAGCTACAATGTAACTTGAGCCTGCCTCATCTCCTATCCCAAAACCATCACAAGAACCTTCCACCTAGGTGAGTAAGGATGATTTGAAAGCGTTTGGAGCTACCCTATTTGCTGGGGTTGAAAAGGTCATGAATACTCAGCCTGTTCCTATGAAAATCTTGAATGAATGAGATGTTGCCCAGTTTTTAGAGAATATTATTTCGATAATTCATCCAAAATCTGCTACATGAAATTCATGAAGTCATTATTGAGAACAAAAATCTCAGTGATGAAGTGAAGTATGTTATAGGTCTGGTTGAAGAAATGAAGAGAGTTTTGAACTCAAGACCAAAACTTGTTGCTCATCCTATTGAGGATGTTAGTGGTCAGTTTCTATAGAAATTAGCCTCCCTGATTTAACCTAACCAAACTTCCTTAGCTGACAATGTGGCTGAAAGAAAAATTAAAATAGTTCAATAGATTTGTGAGCTTTTTATTTGTCTTAACAAGTTGACTGGTGAGTATAAGGGCTTCTTTTAGAAAGTTCTAAATCAACTGAAGTCTCTTACTTTAACTATTATAGTTTCTAGTGCCTCTCAAGAATCATCTCAACCTTCTGTGGACAATGTTCTGCTCATAACATTTATTAAAGAAGAACATCAGTATGTGCTCTGTAGCTTTGACAAAGAGTCACTATTTGTTGTTTTCCAGATCAGTGACAAAGTCCTTAATTTGGTGAGAATTCATTCCATGATTTCCAATGATGCTCAAGAGGAAATTACTTAGAAGGTGTAATTCTACTTCAATAGGAGATTCTCTAATCATGATATGAAAAACAATTTCAAATACCATATAGAGAATCTAGGAATCCATCTTGTCATTCAATCTTTCAAAACTCACGTTCAAAAGTTTAAGGATTTCACTCCCTTGTTGGACATGTTCCTGGAGAACAAGGATAACTTTGATAAAGATCTGAAGTATAATGGTGAGATTATTACTGAATTCATCAATCTCTTGTGGCCTTATCTTCACATCCATAGCACTGCTATTGTAGCTCCTGCATCATCACTCTTGAGACTCTGTTTTCCTACCTTCTCATCCACTTCCCCTGCCTCAACTTCTATGTCTGTCTCTCAGGCTCTGAGTCTGATCAGGCCTGTTATCCTTGAAAAACAATTTCCTTGGTCTTCCACTACACCTACCTTGGCCCCCTCTATTTTTGAAGCACTCCCTTTACCTTATCTTTCAGTTGGTTCACTTCTTTATTCCACTTCTACTTCTTCTCATGTGGCTTCTAATGATGTTGTTTCCAAGGACAAAGAGAAGACGGCTGATGCTGATGAAAAGTGACTATTATCTTTTGATAGGGATAATTGTTGTATTTTTTTCTTGCTATTTTAATGAAATTTTTTTGTCCATATAATGCACATTAAATTTTTCTTGTCTCATATCTTATTTAATTTTGTACTCTTTTTGATAATCCCAAAATGGGTAGAGACATGCACTCTAACTGCACCCTAAGGAAGAGACACATTCACTAAGAATAGATATATCACTCACATTATTTTTCATCATAAAAAGGGGGATATTTTTGGTCTCCTCATTTCTTAATAATATTTTAATGATCACAAATCCATTACATTCTGTAAACCTTGTTAATCCTATTTAATCTGTTTCAAATCATGTGTACAGATGGTGTATTTCTTTATGCATTAAATAAACCTATACAAGATATCAATTTCAATGTTTGATTATTTAAAAAAAATTAATTTTTTCATAATGGATTTTCTTGATAAATGATATAGTATAATCAATTCTATCAATATCACTCTCTATGTTTGTATATAGATATTTGGCTAAGTTTGAGAAACCATGAGTCTGCTAGCAGTTATGTTTTTCTAGCAAAGGACCACAAAACACTGACCCAACACCATGTCCCAGACACCCTAACCCAGACACCCTGACCCAGACACCATGACAAGATACCGTGACCAGACACTGTGTCCCAGACACTGTAACCAAGACACCATGACCTAGACACCGTGACCCAGACATCGTTAAAAGTCACTGAGAACCAGACATCGTGACTACACACATCATCTATGCTTCTAGTTTCTGATCTCTATACAATTATGACATCATTACTATCTCACAAATTAAATACAAAGAAGGAGAAACTATTTGATAGAGACACCATTTTCAAGTGAAACCGTTTCCAGACAGGTTGGGACACCGTTCTTTAATCTATTTTGTCATTTTCAATTTAATTTTTAATGGTCATATTTGAGTCTTTTAAATGCACTGAAATATTTAATATTTCGTTGCTGACATGTCACCTAATGGTACGAGGTACAAGTTGAATAGTAAATTCATCCTATCAACTCCAACACATGAACTTCAAGAATAAAAAGATAAGTTTGGCCTAGAAAAAAGAGTGCACGATAACGAAGAAGAACAAGAATTCTTCAGAAAAGAACCGACACATGAAACTCAATATATCTAAAGAACACAAGAAGTATTTTATAATAAAAAAAAGTCTAGGATTACATAGATCAGAGTCACAAACATCTTTGAAATATTAACTCAAAGAAGAACACAATCTAGATCTAACTAGAAACTAGATAATCAGGCCTGCAATACTCTATTTCTCACATGGGGACCCGATTCTTACAAATGCTTCATCCTAGAAGTCTATATCTGCATAGAATAAAATTCAGAGCACTTTTAAACTTAACTCATATATTTTTATATGTTGTGTATTGTTTTTAGATTTTGAGTAGTCTGTGTGTATGTATAAAAACACGCACAGTCTCCTACATTAAACTGGAGGATATAAGATATCCTTCCTCTCACATTTTTTTACACTGGTTTATTCCCACTGATAAGTGTGGAAGTGGTTCTTGTGTGACTTGTTAGTTGATAACCATGAAAAAATATGGAAGCGGTTTTGTGACCTGGATAGTCTTATATATTATTTTTTACCCCGATCCAGGGTTTCGATCAAGTTTATTAATATCAACTGCTTGGTGGAAGGTGATCACCAAGTGGAGTGAATTAGGTCTTGGCTTGAGATTGAACCACATGTTTAATATCCATTGTGTCGTATAAATTAGTTTTATCTATTTTACTGTATAATTAATTAATATATAATTTTACATTGATAGTTAATCTAGGAATGAAGTTATAATTGTGTTGCCTTATTATAGTAGCTTAAAAAGTATTATTAATAACTGGTATTAAGATTACTGAGAATTAATCAATCTTCTGAGAAGTTATTTAATTAGTCAAACTTTCATAACCGTGTTACTTTGATTAATTGGGATGTATTTGTTATTATAGGGGAACATTTTCAGAATAATTTTCAAACAAAAATTTTTATAGATACTCAATTCACACCCACTTGAGTACACTACTTCGACCAATAGATATCTATAGCTCAAGGATTATAGAAGTGGGGATTGTAAATATCTTATATGTATATACCTTTGCATAAAGATTTCATATACCTTTTGCTTTAGATCAACTAATAAATTTATTTACATACTCAACTTATATTTTAGGTGAATAACACGTACATACATGTTATGTAATGTGTTACACATTAATGTTGTGTGAATAAATTATTATTTTCGGATGAAATAAGGATTTCAAAATTAAATAATTAGAAACATTATCACACAAATAAACAACTATAAGAGAAGATTAATATTAGATATTAATAAATAGTTATTAATTTAATATGAATATAACACATATATAATTGTATATAATATTTAAAAAAACCCTAAAATACTATGTCTGAGATTACTTTCAGAGAATCATTTTTAATGACCTTGATCATTATGTAAGGGTAACCCTAATGATTAGGTTCCCATGAATTAAGATATGTAAGAATGAAATTAATAGAGTTCCCATAATAGTTAGGCTTCTTGTTCGTAGAATTTTCTTTAGGTTACACTAATTGGGCCACCCTAATGGTTAGGAAAAAAGTGGAATATAGTTGAGTTCGATGATCTGATGGATTGGGTAAAGAGTTATGCGGTCAACTATAGAAGAATCCTTACTATTATGATTTGGATGATTATCTACCTAAATAGACATGGATTATTTATGTAATACCATGAGTAAGTCATGATAAAATATGGATATTTTTTATTTAAAAGGATATGGTGTATGAGTTAAAAATTATAGTGTGATGGATTTCATTTAAATTCCTTGATGGAATGATATAAAACAAGTTACACATCCACTACTATGTCTATTTTTATTGATTATGGAATAGTACATAATAATCACATTGAGATCACATGTGTGTATGAAATATAGAATAGTTAGAAATTTGAATCAAGTGTTGAAAAATGATCTCCAGAATAAGAACATAGAGCCTTTAAATATAATTTTTTTAGAGATAAATTCCCAAAACACTGACTCATTGGTATTAGATACTGAGGGTGCGTCACATATTTCTAATAACAAACATAGACCTAAAGATACTATGAAATTTAACATGGGTGATGTTTATCATCATGTATGCAATAGAGAAAGTGTTACTATAGTAGATTTCAATACTTATGGTCAAGCAATACCAAGTAGATTAATTTTTTCATTGAAAAATGTAATTATGTTACTTCCATAAAAAATAATTTTCCTTTTTTTCTTCATTCGAAAAGAATGGATTCTCGTTCACTATTATGAAAATGAGTTATTCTATATATAATAAAGAGATAGTTTATGGAATTGAGAATAAAATAAATAGATTATACATTCTATATATGGATAATATAATTTATATTTAGAATTAGAATTTCAAGGTTGATTCTAGACCCACATTCCATGGTGGTTGTTTCCTTGAACATATAAATGAAAAACACATCCAAACACTTAATAATATAAATAATTAGAACCATATTATTTTGAAATTTATGAATATTATGAATCTTATTTATTTTTAACAATGGAAAAATCACCTTTTAGATGAAAAAATGAATGATTTAGTTGACTATTGGTCTCATACATAGTGGTGTATGTGGACCAATAAGCACATCTAAGAGTGGTAGTTTTTGGCACTTAGTTAATCTTACAAATGAATTTTTTTTTATGGATAAGGTTTTATGATGAAACACAAGTATGATATTTTTGTATAAGTATTGTTTAAAAATAACATATATAATCTACTTTGAAATATAATTATGATTCACCGATCAAATTAGTATGGTGAATACTTATGCCAAGATTACATTGATCAGTGGTGATATTGTGACATTGTTTCAACACTCTCCCATCATGGATCACCACAATGGAATGGGGTGTATGAGAGGAAAAATCATACCTTTTAGATATGGTTCAACTGAATGACGAGTTAGTGTGACCTTATTATAACATTCTACGATTATTATATAGAAAATGATTCATTTTAACTAAATCATGTTCCATATAAAGTTGCCTTAAAGAAAACATATAAGATATTGACTACGAAATGTCTCGTTAAGTATTTTACATAGATTTGGTCATGCAAAGAATTCATAAAATAATTGGATTATTATAAGATATTCTCTAACTTATAAAAATTCTTATTTATTGGTTTTCCCAAACAAACTCTGAGATATTTCTTCTATAATCCTACTAAACATGATTTTTTCCTATCCCGGCATGATGTTTTAGTTGAAAAAGAATACTTATATTGAGGATTAAATTTGAGAAATATAAATATTATATAACTTTAAGACTAATAAATAATATTATTTCCTATTATGAATGTTGATTTAAGATTATGACAAGTTGTAGCAGAATAAATCACTCAATTTACCCAAGAGCTTCAAATCTCTATTTGGATTAATCTAGAATACAAGTGATATGAATATATATGAAAAATGGTGATGATGTAACATTAATAAGAGATAATCATACTACCTTATATGGTTCCATTAATAGTTTTTATTTTGAGACCTTGCTATAATTCATATAATTTCAAAAGGACTCCATACACAAATAATAAAATTTAAAACATGGTGGATTCACTTAAAGGGGACATACCCATAGGATTAAAGTGGGTTTTCCATAAGTAAAAAATTAGATGGTATAGTTTCAACCAATAAATCATTCCTGGTAAAAATGTTATAATAAAATTCATGGTATTGATAATGAAGAAACCTTTTCACTAGTTAGAAAGATAATGTACAATCATATTTCTATTGAATAATATCTCATTTTGATTATGAGATATTTGAAATGGATATCAAAAACTATCTATTTAATGTAAATTTGGTCAATGATGTGTATATTATACAACCCAAAGGATTTAATGTTAAAAAGTTTTCTACTAATGTATAGAAACTATAATGGTCTATTTATGGAGTGAACTAGTCTTCTCAAAGTTGGAATATCCTATTTGATAATGAAATCACAGTGTTTATCTTCATCATGAATGTATTTTATTTTTGTATATATAGGAATATTAGTTTAATAATTGGGGTATTTCTATAAATATATATTGACTAAATGATATATATTATAAATTAACTCCCAACAGTTCAAACTATAATGATGTAGTTGGTAAAATTCTTGCTAATGAAAGAAATTGGTGAAGATTCATGAATACATGTGATGAATATATATACAGATAGATTTAAGAGAAATATTAGACTAATTTAGAAAATTTCTATTTGAAAATTGGTAAATAATTCTGACATGGATACTTCCAAGAATGGGCATTTACCATTATTATATATATTTTAAAAAAAATATAATGTATTCTTATAATTATTATGAAATTTTGGGAAGCCTTCATTATGAAACAACCAAAGGATATCTCATGTAATTCATACATACTACTCAACCCAATGTCTCTTATTCATTAAGAATAACTATTTTGTACCAATATAATCTTTGTGAGTGTCCTTGAATTTCAATAAATAAAATCCTGAATTTATTTAGTAGGATTGAATATATTATTTTTGTCATTTGAGGAGTGGTTGAGATTTATTTAAATGGTTACAGTTCTTTTAGTTTCATTATTGATATAGATGTCATGATATCTCATTCTAGTTTTATTTTTTTCTTTAAAGGAGATGATATTTATTAAATGTGTTTAAAACTAGAAAATACATCAAAATCAATTAGAGAGGTTGATTACATCATTAAATCATATTTTATGAGTGAATGTTGATTGTATTATGAACTTCATCCCTATATATGGGATACTTCCTAACATTTATGTAGTGATAAATATTTTCTAGGGGAAAATAGTGTGATACCCCCAATTTGAGTATATGAATTTTTTATTTTCTACTTTAGGCTAAAAAATGGTTAGTCTAATTATATTGATTTATGTTCATTGATTTATAATTTTTCAGAAGTTTTTATGGATGTAAATTTTGATAAAGGTAAAGTGAAATCATCTAGTCTCTCTAAGAAACTAATTGAGTTGAATATCGGAGTTACATGGGTCATGAATGGTTTGAACATAGTTTTCCTAACCAAATGGAAAACCATGAGATTTTAAAAGTTTCAAATAGAGATAATTAACATGTTTGGCACATGGATTTTCAAATCATGTGACCTAAACACAAAATGTTGAAAAATAAATTAAAAAATTATATATACAATATTAAAATAACCAAAACAGCCTCATTTTTCCTTCCATGAATTAGGAACTCAGCCCTCATACATCATATTAAAAATTTCTTGATATATTTTACTTCCAATATCTATTTATAAATAATATTAGGATCCTGGAAAATAAGAAAATATGTCTATTCTTCCCATCTAATCTAGATCAACATGTTCCTTCGAGAATAGAACGCTAGACCGGTTTTCTTAATGTCATATCTATGGGATGGTATAAATTTTGTCAATCCTCCTTATTATATGTTAGTGAAATTGAAGAAGGGGTCAAAATATATGAGATCATAAAAATAATCATTGGTTTGAATATATTAGAGTTAGGTGGATTTCACATCTCTGTAATTTATTTAAAATTTCAGGACATTTTTTTTCTAAAAAATTGAAATAAAATTATCATGATGAAGCTTTTTTGTATTTTACACTCATTTTTTGGTTCTTCAGCATTGGTTTTGGGTGATTCCCACAAGGTGGTTGAGGAATTAATTTATTTTTTTAACTAAAATATTTAAATGTTTTTTTATGTGAAAATGGAAGAGAATGGTTAGTTTTTGTTATTATGCACTGATGTTTTATGGAGGGACAGTCATAGATCCAATTTGGGCATATAGTTATCTCTAAGTGGCGACATGGTGGAGGGTGGAACTCTACACACAAGGAAGGGGATATCATTTGGAATGAATGGGTGTGTGTGTATGTTAACATGGAAGTTTTATGATATTCATTTTAAAAATTATTCTATTACCTATGAAAACAATGTTTTAGTGATCTTTTTTGGACCTTTATCCTTCCCATTTTGTTTATATACAGAAAACAACTGCAATAATTACATTAATATCCTATATAACTATTTTATTCCAAATATATGATAACCTGATTCATGTTTTATAGGAATTTGGGGAATGTATCTTGGGGTTTTCTAACTAGGTTATTATAATCACACCTATAAATGCACATTGGTGTATATGTAGATATTGTTATTCATGATATGGGAAATGGAAAGGTTTCTTATTTCAGTAGTGGTTCTTCTTGATATATTTTTGATAGATATTGGAGATGGGGATTGTGAGTTGGTTGTGGTGTAATCTATAGTTGTTCCACCTTAGTACCCTATTCCTGATTTATTTTGATGTTTGAGTTTTTCTATATTTTTTATACTATTTTTATGATTTTTTGTACTTTTAGTATTTATTTTTGACTCATGAATAATTTAAATATGTGTCATGGGATTGTTTATTTTATAGTTGAATGTGTATTTTTTTGTTACTGTGTGTAAAAAGGTTAAAACATTCCCATTATTACAAATCAAACTCTCAGAACTTATTTCCAACCATTGGAATCATGGGATTTTGACCTGAAACAGCGGAACCCTAACTATTTTCATGCTAATATTTTAGAAAAGAAATCCTTAGAGCTTCAGTTAAAGGAAAAAATTTACAAAAGTCTAAAGGAGGGAATTTTACATTTGTATCTATTAATAGTTTTGTGAAAATCCTCTGTAATTATGGTCAGATACACTCTAGAGGCTTCAAGGATACCTTGATTAGAAATTCTATTAGCAAGATAGTCGGCTTCACGGTAAACATGTGGGATGATAATGTTCATTGAGGCGAGAGTGTCGATACATTTAATCCACTTCAAAGTAATCTTCCAGGAAAGATGGGGTTGATTCTTTCTAACAACATTCACGATAGTTGAGGAATCACTTTCAAACCAGATATTGTTCCAATTTCATTGATGAACTAACTCCACTGCATTTATTAATGCCATCATCTCAGATTCAAGGGGAGTGGAATGACCACAAGATCTATGAAATACATTATGCAAGTCACTATTGTGGTCACAAAAAACAATTCCATATCCAGTTGGTCTATTGTTACCCTTTAAGGCACCGTTGGGATTGAATTTAATCCAACCCGCACAGGGGAGAGTCTAGAAAATTTCCATAGTGGTCATTGGTTTATGAATGTTACATGACAAATGAATCCTTTGTAGAACTGCAATGTCTTTGATAGAGTTTTGAAATTGTCCAGTGTGAAACTGATTTTCTCATCAAGTAATTGAATGAATATTTGAAATGAAAACATTGTGATTGGGAGGAACAATGTCATGTACAATTTTATTCATGCTTCTCCATAAATTGTGATGATTTTCAGATCAAGCGACAAGGAGAAGGATGTGGATATTCTTGGAGAACTGTTCTTCTAGAATAAAATGTAAGAAATATTCAATGCCACTGACATGAGGGAATGAAATACCAAATAGATAAAATATAATAATCCAGAGGGAAGGATTGGTTTTGCAAGAAAGGAATAAATGCTCCAAGTCATCTCTATATTGGTGGCACAAATCACACCTTGAGTATAAATAGATACCAACTTTTTGAAGGCTGATGTCCACAGGAAGTTTTTTGCAGATGTATTTTCTAGAGGAGAGTAAACCGAGAAGGTTGTAACCATATATTGAATTTTTTGAGAGCATTGGAAGTATTTCCCTACATTATGTGGTTGTAAAAGCATTTAGAGTCAAGCATGTCGTTTGCACTTGGTTCTGAAACCATTATATCTTCAGAATTCCGGAAATCATAATAATTGACCATTTGAACAATATGAGGGGGAAGGTTGTTGTTCTGCTCGAGCTGATCCCAAATAAAGGTATCAAAATCAACATCCATTGTTTTAGCATTAACACTGTCAATTAATGGAGCCCATGTCCATTTTTCCCTCTAGAATTTCAGGTTAGAAGAGGAATTCACTAACCAGTGGGAGTGACTAGTAATATTTTGGAAGATCTTTTTCACACCAGGCCAAACAGAAGATTGAATATTTGTTAACATTCCAGCAATAAATCTAGTAAGGATTCTAGCTCAATGTAAATCAAGGGATCTTTATTTTCCATAAATTAGCCTCCAAATGAATTGAGATTGAAGGGAATGATTGAATATCTCAATATTCTTAATACCAAGTCCCCCCATGTTGAGAGGTCGACATCATTTATTCCATGGGGTTGTAATAATCATTTTTCAAGAATACTACCACTCCAAACAAAATTCCTCATAATAAAATTGATAACCTTAATACTATAAACATGCCATGAATACACCATAAATGATTAAACAAGTTTGTAAATGATCATATGTTTGAATAAGAAAATGTGTCCTGCCATTGAGAGAGCTTTCCATTTCCAGTTAGAAATATTTCTCTTAAGCTGTCTAACCACTTAAGAAAAGTAGGTGTAATGTGGTTTGCCAAAGAACATTCGGACTCCAATATATGTAAAAGGAAGGAAACATTCCTTAATTCATATCATAAAAACATATCTAAAATCATTATATTTATATTCTTATTTCTAGGGTGGTCATGATAATTTTTTTCTAAAATCCTTTTTTGGACTTCCACCGTATCATATTCATGGGTTTAGAAGATAAGAATTTGGTTTCGTGCATTAGTAAAGAGACTTCCCAGTAAGACCACCTTTTCAAACAATTATTATATTTTTTTATTATTATTTCAATTTTTAATATGAAAAATGATTTAACCCTAAATAAATAAGAATTTAAATAATTATTTCGAAATTGGTGATATGGTTATAGAAAAGAAAGTTCATATGTGAGGAGAATGAGAAACTAGTTTGATAGTGAAATAGAGAATATTTGTTTTCCCAAACAATAGTTCAACTAGTAGTTACTCTATATTATTGTACAAGAATTATGTGATTTTGAAAAATGAGCTCGGGAAAAGGAATCTCATCTTTTTGAACTCTTATATAAATTTTATAAGTATAATCCACCAAAATTTTAGGGATATTCCAGAACCGAGAAACACTAGAAGGGATAGATTGAATGAATAGAATATTAAAATTCTTCAAAACATATGTCGATATGAAATTCAAGAGCATTGTATAAATTTTTGAAGACCATGAACTATAAAGGTCAGACTTAATTATACATGTGAAGTTGTGCAAGGGACTTAATTTTTGAAGGATTTGAGGAGTTTTTCTATAAAAATATTTATCCACACACCTTTGAGTTTTTTATGATGAAAAACATAATCCAACTAAAACAAGGATATATTTTAGTTACTAAATATGATTTTTGATTTACACACTAGTTTCACTCCACACTAGAGGTAAATATTAGTGAAATGGTGAAGCTATGAATATTTGAGAATTGTCTATAATGATATATTCACCAAAAATTAGTTATGTTATATATTCTAGAATATATTGAGATAGTTAAAAAGAAACTAGTGGTAGATATTGATCCTACTAGGAATCTATGTGGGGAAACCATTTCTATCCAAGAGTAGGTGGGACCTCATTTTTATGGAATAAGTGAAAAAATGATATATACTTATTGGAAAGAAATGCATTCAAAATATTTATACCAGATTATACTCTTTTCTACCACATAATAGTAATGTATCAGGTTTAATCTTGTGTGTCTATCCACAACATATGAAGAAATAGTTTACTACACCTCTACCATACTTTCACAAATCTAGAAAACGATTCTGTCTTATAAAATATTTCATTATATATCCAATGTAAATAGAAGGTGGTGGTTTTATATAGTCTCAAATCTCCCATGATCAATTGGGGTGATGCTAGAAGAATAGTTCTCACCCCCAGAATCAAATGAATCAAGAAGATTCCATGAACACCTTGATTTCCTAAGTGACACCATAACAAGAAAATAAAAGATATTATTTGGGATCAAGTTGAATGTTATATGGATCTTTACAGTCTATTTTTATTGAGAAACTAGGTCCCTTGACATTGTGAAAAAGTATTCTTCTGAAGCCAACCATTTTTAATTCCCTATTTGATACTGTTGAATCACATTATGTTCTTACATATCATAAGGGTTTCCATTATTCTTACACGTGTAGATTATGTATCACATCATTGGAACCATGAAACCTCATAGAATATGAGAATGTATAAGATTCAATTTATAGATATAGATGCTTTTCAAATATTAACATTAGATAAAATTTTTGGAATAAATAAAACATTATACAAACATATTCCCAAATACCTTACTAGTTTAGTTAATTTGGAAACATGGAAATGTAATCACTGGTACATAAGTAAGATACATTATCTCCCACTATCTTGTAGTTTACTAGCACCCTTATTATACGCATGAAACATAAAACATATCTTCATATCCTGGGGAAGGAAACCTAAAAAGGGGTGAGCTCAAATGCTCAATTAGGGTAAAAAAGAAGATATGTAAGCATAGTCATGAGAATTACTATATGGGAACATGATCATGAAAATAAAATATCATACGCATCATATCAAACATCATATTCCTGAATCATGGAATAAAATTGGTATTTCATAAGAGTTGAATCATATGGAAATAAAATACAGACACCATGAAAACATAACATAGGAATGAAACTTAGATTTTTGGAAATAAAATAATCATTTTATATTATTTCCATAGTATCAAAGGAATCACTGCAAAAACCATATTAGTAGTATGGGATTCTCTTCATACCATTTTGGTAGTCATGGTTAACTCCATTTAACATCTTAGTCACATGAGTTGACTCCTCATACCCTATTGGTATACATGGTTCACTACCATGACCATTTTTGTAGCATGATTTCACTCTTCTCACCATCATGGTTGTTCTGATTCTCTCCCATGCCCATTTTATTAGTAAACATTCACTACCAATACCCTCTTATTCTATCTCATGAGACATAAATATTTACCCAATCCATTAGGGGAATATATAAGTCCCACCCATCTCATAATGAAATAATACATACACGTTCCACAAGAACTTAAACATTAATAATAGCATAAACCATGAAATTAAATGGGTATCATTAATTTGTAATAATATCATAACCTTTGTAAAAATATATTGATTTCTTAATCATTTCATCAAAACCATATATTGTGAAAAGAAGTAGTATTCAAAAGATTATAATCTTTAAAAGTTAAATGGGTTTCATAAACATCATTCTATAAAATAATAAAACATTTAGAGAAAGAATATAATTGGAAATATTTAATCATTTCCCAATGAAGGCATGAGTAACACCAACATATGTCATCTTAGATGGGACATTATTTTTAATGAACATTTAAATTCAGATTTAATGGAAAATATAACTTTTCTAAAAAGATGATTTTTAAAAACATGAAAACTTTTGAAAAAAAATTCTGTAAAAACCTTTAATATAACCTTGAAAAAAATTTAAAAAACATTTTCCTTGAAAAATTTATAAGCAATATTGAAAACATTTTGAAAATTATTTCATTTAAAATACTTTGAAAAGTTCTAAATAAATCCTTAAAATGTTTTGAAAAACATTTTAATTGAAATTTTTTTAAATTATAATAAAATTTTGAAAGAATTTGAAAATCAATTTTTTTGAATTATTTTTTAAAAATATTTTTTATAAATTATTTATTTAAACATTAAATGGTTGATTCAAAGAATTTATGATGATAAAATCCATAAATTTCATACAAGGTAAATAGAAAATTCATTTTTCACGGAAAAATGATAGACAAATTCCTTATTCGTAAAGTGATAATTCTATTCCATTAAAATCATTGTTAAAAGAAAAAAATGGAAAAATTTTGTTTCAAATATTATAGGATGATAGTATAATATTCCTAATAACCCTTTTTAGAAAACACGGCTCTGAAGGAACAATGTTTTCTGACTGAATAGAAGGTGAAGCCAGGCTTTTTTAAAAACAAATTCTTATCTATCTTATGTTTGAAAGAGTAAAAATATGGTACCAAAACATGAATATGTCATGAATAAATATACGATAAAAAATCATTTTTATATATGGATAATATTATTTCACTAAAGGAAGTGTAATCATAAATAATATTGATAAATGATGAGATTGTTTCAATAAACTATTACCACATGGAAACTTGGGATCATACACTCCAGGTAATAAAATAAAATTAAATAAATCAAAAAAATAATTAATCTTATTTGATTAAATATATAACATCACTAATGTAATTATATACACCTTAAAAAATAATTTTGGTGCATAATAAAACATGTGTCTCCAAGAATTGAAATTTAGTCAAAATGGTCTTACGGATTTAGTAGCTTTTGAAACATTAACACCATGAAATAAATATCATATGATGGATATATAAATACCCATAGATTTTAAAATAATAATAATTTTATAAATACATGGTAATTATACACACCACACAAAAGTAGTGGGTGGTAAATAAAGTACATATCTCACAGAAATAAAAAGTGAGATGAAATCCCCTTACCATGTGTCTTGACTCTCATTGGATTCATACGAACATCCTATAAAATAAATAAATGTTTACTATAAATATATAAAAAACCATAACCCTATATGTAATACAATATATAGTTTTATAATGACATTATATCACCCCACCTTTTCAAAATTCTATGTAAAGTACTCACTTCAGGTAATATATTTTTTGTTCTTCACATGTGTATTAATGTGTTATATCTTTGGTCCTTATAATTAATTCATGATTTCCAGAATTTAAACCTAGATATAAATATAATTTTTACTTATTAAATTTTTATTATAATAATCTATATAATATTTATGTATGAAATGTAAGACATCATTCATAGATACAGTAATTTGTACGTACGCATGAACATTATTTCCATTTTTTATTATCATATTAAAAGAAAGAAATAAAATAAAATATACGTGTATATATATATTATAATTAAATTATAATTATTATATTTTATATATCACATAATTTCACTAAATTCAACCTTATTACATTCCATGTAGTGTGTGAATGAATCACATCGCTTTGAGGGGGTGGTAGTCCACACTTCCTCAAACGAAATTATTGTATTTACACCATGCAGAAAGTATAAATATATTTTTTTGTAAAAGGATTATAGAATATTTATGGAATAATTAATATAATATATAACATATAAAAATATTTTTTCTATCATAATATTCATCATGAATGGTGATAAAAGAAAAAATGAACAATAATTGTTTCAGGAGGCGGGAGTTTGTCATACTTGTAAATAGTAAATTCCCTACCCATTATACGGAGGTGTGTGTAAGTGTAGGTTGAACATTTTTTATAAAAACATCCTAGTGTATTTAGGATACTGTTTTTTTATACGAGCATGTAATAATGATAGTGTAGAGGTAGATAAAGAAAATAAAATAAAGGAGCTTGAGAGAAGGTGTGATCTATTAATCATTTAACTCATTTTGGTATGTGCCAGAAAGCTAACAAGGGTTTGTTTATTCTAAAAGGAAGTCTTAAAAAAGGAAGGTATAGATTTGGGGAATTATATTTGGAAGATATTTTCTAAACTTAAGTTGTTTTGGAGGTGTGAAAAAGTGGGATATGTGGTGTCCTTTTATAAGGATGGGAAAGGATAGAAATGGCATTTTTGATTAAAAAAAGGTAGGTTCACCAACTTTATTAAATAAACAAGTCTTAAAAAATAGAAAAAAAACTAAACAATAGAAGTTTAATGGCCAAATAATGGACATAAAATGGATTATTATATGTTTATAGGTTGTTTTGGGACTTTAATTTAAGGTTTAGTGCATTATTAACCACATTTTTTAATTAACCGTTGTCATTAATTTTATTCCCTTTCACTAGTATTTTTGGTCAAAAAATATGTTTAAATTATTAAAAAATATAAATTATTATGATTCCAATTATTTAATTTATTCCTGTAAATTATAGTCACAAAATTGGTATAAATTAATTTAAAATGAATCCCGTTGACAGGATGACACTACAGGTTTTTAAAAAATGTCCAAACATTTGATAAGTTGTTATACCCAATTTGATAGTGAAATTGATTAAAATGACCTAAATTGGGTTAATTGATAAAAATATTATCAAATTAAACTTTTAAACCAAATTGAAATATTATTTACCCTTATAAATAAATTATATGAAAATGCAGTTTTGAATTATAATCCGGTATTTTTCACTATTCTTCCAAAAATTGAGTTTCTTGGAAAATTTCTAAAAAATAACCCTTAGATAATTTCAACATTATATGTTAGAAAATTAATATATTTTTATCAAATTAAATTTTATAATGAGTCTAAAATTAATTTTAATATTTTCCCTTAAAATTCATTATAATTAGTTCAATTGAAAAAATGGGAATGTGAAAATATAAGGACATTACGAAAAATTATATCTTTATTTATCAATATTTCTTATTTATATAAAACCTGTATAGAAAAATGATTGAAAATTATTTATTACAATTCATATTACCATGTTTAATGTCAAGGTTACAAATATCTCATTTAAATAATTATAATAATAAAATGATGCTTCATAGAAACCTAGTGTTTCGTGTATTGTACTCCAAGTCGGTGTTGTGTATAGTGAAATCCAAGTTTGTTCAGTGTGAAATAAATGCTTTAATTAGTGATTTAAGATATTGAAAACTATTTTCAATGTTGTTTGAAATTAAAAATAACAAATATTAAATTTATTCTAAAATAAAACATTTTAAAAAATATCACGGTGTTATATTCTACCCCCCCCCCCATGAAATCAATTTATCCCTCTATACTCGTCTAACTTATAAATGGTTTAATACTTGAATGTTAAATTCATTGAAAAAAAATTCCTAAAAATTAATACTAAAACTTCCTTTATAAAATGGAAATTTGGAACCATAACGGTTACCCAAAGTCACATATAACTTGGTTTCCACATATGAGAACATAAGTTGGGAGTGAATATTGAACTTGAAGGAAAAGTGTATATATTTATAGTGAGTTATTGAGGACATAAATAAAAAATAATATCGTGATCAAAGAAAAGTTTAGGGCCTAAAATTAATAAATCTATAATGATTTATAAATCCATTATTTTAAAAAAATAAGACAATTTATTTTTTGACCATTATCCTATCTTTGAGTAATTATTTTATTGACCAAGAATATAAAGAAATATTCTTACATGATATATTTATATATATTTTTTTAATTTCATGGTTATTATTTAAACTATTTATAATTCATCAATTACATCACCAATTGGCGGGTCTTAAATAATCTTTTATGTCTGAAGCACTAAAATATACTTTCAACAAATATTAAGTGTAACACCCCGAGCTTCCACGATACGACTCTCTTTCAATAATGCAATAGCTTGCATTGTATGCAAGTTCGAGTTCTAAAACACCGCGACTAATCAAAGTAGCCTCTATGAATAGTAATAACCACTTTCTGAAATTATAGAAAATTTATATTTCAAAATTGAATTCATTTTTGTATTCCTAATATCAAAATTAGCCTATGTTGAATTTTTGGTATTTTTCTGAGAACTTCTAATTTTTTATGAATAGTGAAAAATACTTAAAAAAAACTTTTTTAATCAAAATAATTTATAGTGATAAATTATACTATTTAGTTGTTTTAAAGTATAATTAGAATATATTTTTACCATTTTATCCAATGGTGTTCATTAGAATTAATTTCACTTTGAAATTGGACATAAACAATTGTTAATCTTTTGATATATATTGTTTCTTAAAAACACACTGTTTGTTGTGACGACAGGAATTAATTATAAAATTTATTAATGAAACTTATATGTTTGTAATTTTTTAAAATATACATCATTTTTGATTTCGGAATATCAATTATAGCTTATGTTGAAATTTTGGCATTGTTCTGAAAAACTTCAATTTTTGATGACTAGTGAAACCACTAAGTGGTAGTTAAAAAACTGATTTTTCATTTAAATGAAATATTACCACTTCTGTGATTTGATTTTCAAATATCCGACATACATGGTTGTCATTAAGAAGTAAAATGTGGTTCAATGAGATTAAAATAATTTTTTGGTGAATTGTAACTTTTAAGTTCTTAATCGCGATTAGAGGTTATTAGAGTAGTTTAAGCTAAAAATAATGTTTTAATAATATGAGATGAGCTTGACACATGTCCTACCCTCATTGGATGAGCCATGACCGACCAAGACAATCCATGGGTCAACTTGGGACCCCATGGAGCCACTGGTTGGAAAATGACATTAAAAACATTTTATTTAATGTTAAAATAAAAATGTCACAAACATGAGTTGTTTTACTAAAACAATTATTACATGGGGTTATATAAGTTAACTTTTTGACCATAAATATTCATTAGAAAGATAAAAATATTTCTACATTATGGTTATTTTTTTAGAATTTTTAGACATTAAATAATTTAAATTTTTAATAACACAATGATGATGCAGCGATTACCTCATTAATTAATGATTTAAATAAAATTAAAATATAATGTAATATCCAAGGCTTAAACTTGTCCAAATCCTATTGGATGAGTATATTTAGATCCCTTATCACCTTATCCTCAAATTATATAAGTTTGGTACCTCTAAAATCCGAAACTCATTTTATGATAAAGTGACTTTTCTTTACTTTCCAAGAGTGCCCCTCCTCTCCTCTTATAAAAGGCCCCCACCTCTACCACCTCATTCACACTTTCAAGCCATTTTTATCAGCCAACCTCTGCCGAAATACTCTCCCAACTTCCTCCTATTACTCCTAGAAGCCTCACTTTGGGAAGAACTCTTCCCAAAGAAGCCTTTGGCTCAAATCAAAAAGAGTTACCCGATTTTGAGGTAATGTCTTCTCTAATGTTGTTTTGTTTTATTTTTCTTCTCCAACCACCTAAACTCTTTTTATTAATTTATTTTGTAACAACACCAGTATCCTCGATATACTAGGATGTTGTTATAAGAAGGATTCGAGCTACACTTACACACACCTACATCTAATGGTTAAAGAACATACTGTTTCTGTGGATGGCGAATTTTTACCTCACGAAACGCTGATTGTTCAACACTCATATAACACCTTCAAAGGTGGACATTAAGATGTAACTATATTTATATATGATATATAATATGTTTATGTTTTCCTTATGCTTCTGTATTTCTCATTTATGGCATACTTTATGATTTCCATTATGGGTAAACGCGATAATTTCATTTTAGGAAGTGCGGACTACCGCCCCCTCAAAGTGATGTGAATCATTAATGCCATATGTGGGATGTATAAAGGATGAAGTAAATGATATTATATATGATATTATATTGGAACTATATTATACCTTTATATAATTATGATTTCATTCCATTAAATATGAAATAGAAATGAAAGTAGCGTTCATGCGTACGTACGGCTTACCGTCTCCATGAACGGTGCATTTCATTTCTTACCTCTAAATGTTACGTAATATTATGAATGAATGTATATACTGGATATATATTAAATATATGAAATCTAAATAATGAATATAATTTTGGAGATAATGGATATTCTACCACATAAACAACTTGTAATTATAAGAAGTTTATTGTTGACTCAAGTACCAAAAATTGACAAAATGACCGTTATTAACTTAAATAATTACATAATGTTCATAACATTGTAATAAGTGATATAAAAAGGATAATGAAATTTAAAATGGTAGATATTAACTCTAGTTTATTATTCAGGAGGCTAAAGAACGGTCGAATCAAGTCGGACACAAGGTAAGGGAATTTCTTAACCCAACTTCCATTCTTTGGGTTAATCTCCTACTTTCAAATTATGTCATGATATTATTATGTCCTATTTTGTATTCTTACTTTATTTATGTGTACCTATAGTGAATAAACATAATAGATCTATTTTATTTTAAAAATTATCTTTTTAAGGACTTCGTCTCAATCCCCTTTCATTGAGGCGTATTTGGTTTTATACACAACTTTCTTTTATACGGTGTATAAACCCCTCTGACGTTTACATTTATTCAAAAGGAATATTTTTTATATGAAGAGTTTTACTAAACGAAAAAAAGGGAATGCTTTTCTTTCCATACATATGCGGCTACAATGACCTCTCCGCCGTCGTGACCATTATTTGAGTTTCGGGTTCCACTACAAGCCATACTTTTTTTAATTAAAAATAAATACCATGTTATACTTTTCTTTTATTTTGGTATTGAAAATGGTTTTGAAAGAGTTTTTATTATATCAATGTGTTGTATTGATATATTGTGATTGAAATGCGGAAATGTTATGTTTCCTTTATGCATGTTTTATGTGATACGATTATGTTATGGTTTATGATATGTTTAAACCTATTCATATGAGGAATGCATTGGACTTAATAAGTGACGGGTGGAGCCCGCTATAGATCCTCGATGCATCGGTAGGTCTCATGAGACAACTACACGTGGAATTGGCCGAGGCCCTTTCCCAATTTGATTTGTGATTTTGGACGAGGCCTTAATCATTTTAGACGTCTTGGCCAAGGCCTTGACAAAATGTTTCAGAATGTCTGGCATTATGCATTCCATCATTATGAAAGTGGTTAATCATATTGCATGTGATTATTTTACCAGTAGAATATCCATGTGAATAAGTAAATGGAATTATCTCTTTTTACTTTTTCCATATTATGTTGAAGTTCATGTTTAAAAGGCTTTTGTTTTTGTTATACATTGCCTTAAATGTTAATGTTTATTTATGAAAGAATCCTCAATATTGTTATCCTTACTGAGCATCTGAGCTCACCCCTTTCAATGTTTTAATATTTTACAGGATGTGAAGAAGTATATTATGAATAACCTGCAGGGATATTATAAGGGGATATGAAGAGAAGATGTAGTAGTTTTGTTTTACTTTATTATGTAATGTAAGACTTATTAATGTATCTATTGTTTCCAAGGCTACAAAACTAATCGGTCTTTCGAGACTTAATCTTTTGTGATCATGCCAATGTTACGAAGTAACGCACCAGCTCCGAGTAGCTGGGGTCGGGGCGTTACATTAAGAACTATAAAATAATGAATAGTATAACTATTTATCTATAACTATTCTTAAAAATATATATGGTTAATAAAAATTGACCCTATTATTTCATCATAAATAATTATTCATCAAAAGAAATTATACATTAACTAGGTCATTGTGTAGGGTAGTGGTAGGAGTGAAAACCTTATCATTCATCGGTCGTTGGTTCAAGACCTGTGGCCTTGTTGAACAAGGTTGGTTATCATTTGACATACATGATGTTCTTTTGTAAAACCACACTAATAGAATTTCCAAAATATTATGGAAATCCTTGAAATAAGGTTAATCACTAAATATCCTTTTAATCGAGGTTTTCAATACAATAACAATACATAAATACTTCTTCTGAAGTTTAAATTAATATTTTCATGAATGGTTAACCTTATAACCCTTATCAAAGATGAAAATACAAAACACTAGAAAGAAGTTCATGAAATCATCTTATCATTGATATCCCATATATCACAAGGTATATCTTAGTTGTCACATTCCAAACTTGGGAATACCCTCATCGTATATTCTCTAGAATCATGGTAATAACCTGAATGACCATAAATGCTTTTGGAAAACATGCATGCTTACTTATTCCGAAGTTTAATGGATATATTAATTAAATCCAACAATGTTTTAAACTTAATCCATGATAAATTTAAATACAATATCAACATATCCTTTATCAGTTCTGACCTAATCAATAAAATCCAATTTACTTATTCATATCCAAAATATATTTATCCAATCAACATTACCTTAACATAAGTAACATATTAAGATTCATCTCACATTATTCAAAATATCAACTTACCATAAAATCACTTTTCCATTACATCTGAAACATTCAACATAGAGTTGTAAATCCTTAATGAAATAAATACTTGTATATTTAATCATTCATATAACAAAATTTTTTAATCCAAATACATGAAAACATAGATTCTTCCACTTCATCTAGAATCCCTAAGAAGTCTACCTAATGAATTTTTTTAATATTTATTTCCATTCAAATTTCAACTGTATTCTCATCATCATCATAGATATAACATTATATATACCACCATTATGATTCTCTTTAGGAGCCTTCCCCATATGACACCTACTATCATAATGATCATTCATTCCACACTTAAATCATTTTAACTTTGATTATATCTTAGGGAGGTAAATATTCTCATTGATTTAATTAACAAAACCCTTCATGTTTTATTTGTAGTCACTTCCACTATGTATTTATTTTCAACAGTCAAGACACTCTCTTGTTCCTCTTAGACATTCATTTTTGTGATTCTTTCCACATTCATGAAAAAAAGGAAACTAGATCTGATTTTCTCTATGGTCTCCATTACATGAACTCTCAGCAAACTCTTTTCGACTCTTCTTTGGTGAATCTAAATGTTGGTTAAGGTACTCAATGTTGATCATGTCCCTTCAAAATTGATTAGGACTAGTCAAAGTATCCATCAATGGAGTGATCATCCCATTTGACTACTCATCAATATAATTTCCATCATATTAGTTGATTCTGGTTCCCTCTAAAGACTAAATCTATATAAAATTGAGTAAGAAATGATTATCATTGTGATGAATCACATAATCAGGAATCCAATTATATAGAGTCTAAATTATTCCACCTTTCTTAACCTATGACTCCTTAGGTTTATCCTAATTTATTCATAGCCAACTTCTATTTAAATACATCATGATGGTTAATGAAGAGTTTTTGAATTCCAAAAGCATATCCCCTAGTAGTGTCAAACCAGGTGTGCAGCAAGGCCTGTTTTCAGGTACCAAATTACCCTAAGTCAAGCTCAGAACAACTTGTCATATTTGTTTCCCCTAGGTACATATATTCCATATCCATATGAACTTGTAGTATCTAAAACTAAATGTATTGCTGGAAAACCAATCACTCTATCCTTAACCAAAATTATAGGACATTTTATTAAATGTTAACTCGTCCTTATACTTATCCTTAGACACATTCCTAGACATATGCATATAAATATACATAAGGATATAACTAAAGTTTTCTCATCTCGGTTTCCAATGTTTGACTAAACCTTCACTCTGATACCATCTTATCGACCAATTCTTTTCAAACATAAACATTACATAACTTTATTGAATACATAAAAAAATTTACAAATAGATGCTCAAAGACAGTACTAGTTTAGTGCCTTCATAATCTTTGAAAAGTAAAAAATGTTAAATAAGTGATTTCATTATCTCCCAATAGATTCTTCTTTAAAGTCACCCTTATTAGACACATCAAACATTAAACTTATATTCATAACTTGGGGAAGGAAACATATAAATTAGTGCGCTCAAAAGCTTAATAAGGGTAACCAAAAAATATTTTTAATCATAATCATGAGCATAAGATTATGGGAACACTATAATTATAATATAAGATCATTCCATACATATCAAAGATCATAAACTTGAGTCATGCCAAAAATATTGGTTGTTCATAAGACATGAATTGCAAGGAAATAAATTTGGTATTCCATAGAAGCATTGTATAGGAGTAAAACCTAGAATTTTTTTAGGAAGATAAGAATATAATATGATTTCCATTATATCTATGGTATCACTTCCAATACCATATAAGTTGTATGGGTTCACTCCCCATACCATATTGATAGCCATGGTTCACTCCCATGGACATCTTAGTAGCCTGAGTTCACTCCTCATATAATCTTGGAAATGATGGTTCACACTCATAGACATCTTATTGGAATGAGTTCACTCCTAATACAATTTTGGTATTCATGGTTCACTCCCATGGCCATCTTAGTATAAAAATTCACTCCAAAGACAATATTAGTCTACCTCGTGATATATAAATCTTTACCCAATGCATTAGAGGGAGATATAAATCCCAAAAATCCCAAAATTAAATCATACATACATGTTTTAAAAGATCAAAAACAATAATCACAATGTAAACCATGAAATTTAATGGGTATTAAAAACATTTTATCATATCATGAACTATAGAAATGGATACATGTTTCTTAATAATTTAATCAAAATAATAACTCTTGAAAAGAATCAGGTTTGAAAATAATATAACCCATGAAAGATAAATGGTTTCATAAACATCATGCAATCAAAACATAATCCATTTAGAGAAAGAATAAGAACAAAATCATTAGATCATTCCCCAATCAAGGCATGAGTAACTCCAACAGATGTCATCTTAGATGGTAAATTCTTTTGAATGAACTTTTAAAAATATTTCTTGAAGAAAATGTCATTTCTTCCTGAAAAATGATTTTTGAAAACATTAAACGTTTTGAAAACCATTTTCCTTAAAAACATATAAAATATGCTTGAAAACATTTTGAAAACCATTTTCCTTGAAAAATTTTAAATTATGGTTGAAAATATTCGGAAAATAATTTGTTTGAAAATACTTGGAAGACATATAAATCAATCTGAATAACATTTTGATAAAAAATTTCATTGAAATTAATTTGAAAAAATAAAAAGAAATCTTGAAAAAGTTTTGAAAAACATTTTATATTAAAATTACTTCAAGAAATAGTTTCATAAAAATTATCCATTAATACTTGGAAATGATGCTTCAATGAAATGACAGCGGGTAAATCCATACATGTCATACTAGGTAAAAAGGACATTCATTTTTTCATTTTAAAAGGATAGAAAAATTCATTGTTAGATAATAGATAAGAATATTCCTTAAAAAAAATTTAAAATAAAAATTGGTAAAAATATCTTCTAAATATTATTGTATAATATTATAATATTCATGGAAAAAAAAATTTAGAAAATATGGTTTTAATGGAACATAGATTTATGATCGAAGAGAAGGTAATGCCGTGCATTATTAAAAAAATTATTAAATATATTATGTACAAATGAATGTAAAAATTGTACTAAAACATAATTATGTCATTAATAACTAGAGGAGAAAATAATTAAAGAGTTTTCTTGAGTGATGGATCATAAGATTCCAATAAATGAATCACAATCAAAACAATCTCAACAAATGATGAGATTCCTTCAATAATCTATTTTCACATGATAACGTGGGATCATACTATCCATGTAAGAAAATAAAATTAAATAAATTAAAAATATCATTAAATTAAGAAGATTAAATATATGAAATGTTAAATGGATGTATCTACACCTTGAAAACGAATTTAGGTTCCAAATAAAACATGTGTCTCAAAAAGGAAAATTTAGTGAAAATGAAGTAACCGATTTGGTTGCTTTTGAAACATTAACACCATGAAACCAATATCATTGAATGGATATGTAAATTACCATAAATTTATTTATATCATTAATTGAATAAATCCATGGGATGTATACAGACCACATAAAAGGACTGGGTTGTGAATAAAGTATGTATCCCACCGAAATAAAAAGTGAGATGAAATCCCTTTACCTTGTATCTGGACTCTCTTATTATTCATAAAAACTTCTTGTATAATAAATTTATGTTTATTATAAATATATAAAAAAACCATATTCTTATATCTAATACCATATATTGTTTTATTATGGAATTATATTACCCATTAGTTAACAATCCTATGTTAAGGTTTCACTTCAGGTAATATTTACTTTATTTTTCGAATGTGTCTTAATTTGTTATATATTTGGTCCTTATACGTATATAATGATATCAAAAATATACAAAATGATATAAATATCATTTATATTCATTATATTTTTATTATAAAAATCTATATAACATATAATTATGAAATGGAATACATTGTTCGTGGAGACGGTAAGTCGTATAGACACATGATTGTTGTTTCCATTTTTATTATCATATTAAAAAATAAAGAAAAATACATATATGAAAGTATATATATTATAATTACAGTATAATTATTATTTAATATATATTATATAATTTCACCTAAATGTATCCTTAATATATTCCATGTATTGTGTCAACGAATCACATCGCTTTGGGGGAGCAGTTCTCCAAACATTCACAAACGAAATTATCATATTTTCACCAAGTGGAAATTATTAGAATAATTATTATAAAATGATTAAATAAGATTAAATATGTAATAAATATAACATATTATGTATATTAAAATATTTTCCATAATAATTTTCATGATGATTAGTGGTAAAGGAAAAATAAACAACTATCATTTCGTGAGGTGGTAGTTCACCATACACATAAACAGTATATTATCTACCCATTAGACGGAGGTTTTTGTAAGTGTATGTTGAAAATTTTTCATGAAAACATACTGTTATATTTATTATACTGGTTTTTTATACAATCATGGAATAAAGATAGTGGAGGGTATAGAGAAATAAAATAAAATAAAGGATCTCGAGAGAAAATGTTACCTCTTAATAGGGTAAAACCTTTTAGTTTGGGCCAAAAGCCTACCTTGGATTTATTTTGTAGAAAATGGAGGATTAAAGGAGGAATGGAGGGATTTTGGTTATTGTATAGGGCATTTTTTGGCTGAAACTCAATGTATTCAAAGGTTATATGAAGTGGGAGAGGTGGTGGCCTTTTATTGGGAAGGGAAAGTACACACTTGGAAATTTTTATTTCAAGTTACGTGTACCCACGTTTTTACCAAAAAAAGTCATAAAATACCAACCAAAATCAATAATTGAAGTTTCATGGATGTGGAATGTCTAGAAAATGGGTGATTTACATGTTTCTAGGTAGTTATGCGTCTTAATTATAAGTTTTAGTAATTTATTAACCAAAATTTTCTTTTAACAATTGTAGTTAATTTTAATGACTTTCACTAATATTTTTTCACATAATTGTGTTAAAATTATTATACATTATATATTATTTCTATTCCAAATATGTAATCCATTTTTCCAAATTATAATCACAGAACTGGAATAAATTAATTTCAAATTAATTCCATTTACGGGATGACATTGTGGGTTTTTAAAGTAAAACCATCCCAACATTTGATAAGTTTTTATACCCAATTTCAATGTGAAATTGATTCTAATGACCAAAACTGTATTATTTTTAATGTCTTTTATATTTACATGTATTTATGTTTAAATATTATATGGAATTAATATGAGACTAGGGGATGAGATGGAAAGAAATTATGAGGCCTGGTGTGCCCAGAATAAATTCTTGAAATATATGAAATATCAAGTGCACATGGTTATCCTAAAAAAGTGAAATACCATCTAAATGGGTTCTCAGATAAGAAATATTAGGGAACTATTGTTTTAAGAGAAGTGAGATTACCCTGGGTGTGAGCTACAATTGATTGGGGTAGGTTAACTACGAAAAGTATTTTTGTTATTTTAATAAATAAAATATATTAATAATTTATTTTATTTTTATCATTTCTGAAATGCAGCAAACTAATTTTTAAATTCTCTATGTAATAGAGGAACTAGTGTTAAACTGGAAACCCGATAATTCCCTAGAGTCTCTAGAGAGAACATTGAGAACTCTCTCAACAGTGAACGACATCAAAACATGGATCAGAGATGAACATAACTTGTTTTCTTAAATTTTTCCAGTGGCAGTGATGTGATGACCAAACCTCTTCATTAGATGATCCAACCCCAAGGTAGGGGTTGTTATTCCATATTATTCTTTCCATGACCTTATAATTAATTATTAATGTGGATCAACCAACGAATAGGCTGACCCTCGGTTCGATCATCCTTACAGAAAGGGATATTACTGGGGGATTATTGTTGGGGTCTGATTTTTGGAATTGATTTTTTCTTCTTGATCATTTTTATTGAATGGATCAATTCGAGAATGAAAAATGGACATGTTTTATTCTTTGGGTTTCTCATTGTGCATTTATCCCCTGAAATTCATCTTGTTCTTCATGTTCTTCACATTCTTGGTGATTTATGAAAAAATGATAGTTGTTCCATCATTTTGTCATGAAAAAATCTGAGATTGAGGATCTGGCTTTGATATGACTCAATCAAGGTGTGATAGTTATTACAGAAGTGGATCGAATGATGGTGGGTGCTGATTTCTACTTCTTCTTTGGAAATAAAGAATGAAAATGATCTTGTTTTTCGAGTTGGTTCAATGCCCAAATATTAATGAATCATAGATGGAATTTCCAAAAGAACTCAGATATGGCGTTTCTTAATTAGGCATGGAAAGGATCAGTGGTCGAAGCTACGGGGAAGATGACTTGGGAAAGAACTAGATATTCACAAAAATCCTGATGAACATGGAATGTATTTCAAAATACATGGCATATGGGCCCTACATAGTGGGGTCTAGTGTTTTGGGAGTAAATTGTGAGTCACATGACATGTGACCCCTATCACACAGTGTGTGGGCCCCTTTTATGAGACTTGATGTGAATCTCTTAATACACACACACACACACACTAGGCATAGTAAATGGGTTGACCATATTTCCTAGGCTCTCCCATATGGCTGGGCTGGACGGGTTACGTGGATTACCTTGTATACTAGTACAAGGACAAGGACACATGGGTTGGAGCTGTGTAATAGAACATGGGAAGCATACATAGAGAATACCGTAGATAGTAGGACATTGCGTGTGACCCTTTCTACATGTCATGTATACCTATTCTACATGACATGCTCTCCCGACATGGTCCATTGGGCATGAGCATTAACCAAGGTCAAGGGACATGATGTGTGACCCTACTAATCATCTTGTACCCCCTTTTTACATGGATTGATTCTATTTTCTATAGTATATTGGACATGTCTTATTGGCATTTGTGAGCTTGATTATTTATCTAAAGGTTGTTGGGTATGGTTTCCTTCTCATATGAGTATGATCCATTTAGCCAGACATCCAGGATAGAGGTTTTTGGAATCCCCCAAGAGGCTTAGAGTGGATCCTCCATTCCTTCTTCATGCCCTAGGTATAGTCTTTGGTATTTTTATGACCATATTTACTAGGGAATCAATCCTATACATAGATAGTTATCCAAGATGGAGTTCTTGGTATCACCCCATGGCCATGGCTATAATCCTCAGCTGATGTATCATATCACAATTCATATCATTCAGTGTATTTATCTCTCTCTATCTCATGACAGTTCTTGATGAATAGTACTTCTCAGATAGACGTTATCAGTGCTATCAGAATGAAGAGTGGCTACTCTTGGATGAGTGCATTGTGGAATCTTCAAGCAAGATCTATAGTGGAGTTATTCGATAATTAGGGCCTACATCTAGATTCTATGTCTTGGATTGACTATATCTGGATATCCTTGTTATATACTGTAGATATAAACTTGTTTATAGATGACTTTATTTCCCCTATGTGCATTTCTTTGTGGTTTCAGTGTGTCCTAATGAGTATTTTTATACTCACCCCTTCACAGGATTTTCCCACACATATCTGGTCATGTGTAGAGGAGTGACATTTTGACAGAGTCCTAGGCGGACTAGAACTGGGACCCATACTTGATGGTACTTTTTGGGTTTAGACAAGCTGAGGTGTTCCTACAGCTTCAGACAACATTCCAATTACCATTTTGTTTATATGTTGGACATTGCGGTTTATAGACTTTCCTTTTGATGTGATTTTATTTATTATGGTTTAAATTACTGCACTTTACATTCCTATTATACTCTGAATGAGATATATTGGTATGCATGAATTAGCACTCTTAGTGTATTTTACATTTGAGTATTTGTGGGCATGGAGATGTGTGTGTGAATACAGGTTATACGATAATTCCTACCATGTTAGTGGTATTCCTAGTCGGTTATAGTCACCAACCCCAGACCTATTAGAGACAGGCTTAGGGAGTCACGGCACAAGCCCCACTAGGATGGGTTTCGAAAGAGTGGTATCAAAGGGGGTTAGTTCTACTTTTGTACAATGAGTCTATGAGATTGGTTTGGGGAAATGGTGTTAAGTGTTTCAAGATCAGATTTCAGGCTAGGGACTGTATTTTTTGTGCAATGTTTGGTGTATCCATACACTAAGACTCTGATAACCTACTTTCAAACTCGGTAAATGATAACACTTGTTGCATGGAAAACAACAATACATGCATAATAAAGTAATGGGTTGTGGTTTCCTTGTCCTTCTTGAGTCATTTATCCAGATATACTCATTTATTTTGGTACATATTATTTTCTTTTAGGATGCCTTTATGATGCATACCTTCTGGGATTTTGTAGCTAAACCAGGATGATAACCCTCTCACTAATGATGCTTTAGTACGAGGACCAATTTTTCATATATTACCACCAAGTGGTGCACCAGCTATACTTCCAGCTGTGGTGAAACCTATGGTACATCTAGTACTAGTTTATGAGGAGTGATAAAGGATAGTGCTTCATGAGTTCTAGAGATAGAGACCCCTCAGGTTCCGAGGCATGCTGACCCTCAGGATTCTGAGGACACTATTGAGGTGATGACATGAGTTTTTCATCTTATCAGGACACCGGCCAATCAGATAGTGATCCTGGTAGCAATCCCTGTATAGGGATTAGTAGGGTGATGGTGGAGTTTCTCTATCCATACTCATGATTATGTGACTATTTCTTGGACACATTCCAAGTGCCTCTTTAGGGAGTAGTTCTCACTGGTTATTCTAAGAGCTATGCATATGTCGGAGCTTCTTCGTCTCTAAAAGGGAATAATGGCAGTAGATGATTATTCATAGAGGTACACCATCCTTTCTATGTACTCGATGTATATGTTTAGGTACCAATACATGAGGTCTCATACCGTGGAGAAATTTCTGCAGAGGGACATCTGATCTAGGATTATACTTCTGAAAATTTATACTTATGATGGGTTCTTGAATGGTATTTGGTGGTGGAGGGATTCCTAGATGATCAGAGACTTACTATGATAGTTTGTAGTGTAAGCATAGAAGCATGAAGATCTATAGAGTGGTGGACGTGGAGAGGATCTGGGAGATCACCAGGAGGTGGTCGATGTTTTGATTTGTTACCACCACTACCCCCAGGAGTTCTATGACAGGCTTAGGGAGTATGAGGTTAGTGGGGGGTACAGTTGCATGAGGTCAAGGAATATGACTGAGGGGCTCCAAGGATGATTCGAGGTATGATCTGTGTCTTTTCTACTCTGGTTTCCATACTGATAGACATAAGTTATAGTCATTCATTTCTCTCGCCATATCTTATACAAGACCGTGATATTTTTCTAGAACAATTAACTTTATCCTTACACTTGGAGACAAATATTGGGGGTGAGTCGATGATCACACATCTATGCTGAAAGTGTGACCTTACATTTGGAGTAAAAATTTTGGTTATAACCTCTTGGTTAAAGTGACGAGGCATTACGATGCCATTCGGTATAGATTAGTTATCTTCGTTCCATGCCCATATTGACTGTTTTAGGAAAAGGGTTCGGTGTATCCGTAGAGATGGAATTAGGTTTTCCATTTCTCGTGAAAAGAAAATATAGACAGCATAGGATGGACTCATGCTTATGAGGTTGCAGCCAGTCCCTCATCACATGAATTTCTTAACCCTCATTGATGCAAATGTTATGAGTTTTTAGTTCCCATCAGTACTGGTGGAGTATGAGGACGTCTTTCCTAAATATGTCCTAGGATTACCTCCTTATTGGGAGATATAATTCTGTATTTAATTACACCCCAGGATGAAACTAATATCTGCACCAACATATTAGATGTCTCCTGCAGAGTTTCCCGAGCTGAGGGTGTAGTTGGAGGGTTTATAGAGGAATGGTTTTGTGAGACCCACTGTTTCACCTTGGGTGGACCCATTTTTGTTTTCCAAAAATAGAGACTTGATATAGAGGTTTTGTATGGACTACCGAAAACTAAAATAGGTGACTATGAAGAACAAGCATCCACTTCTAAGGATCAATAACCTCATAAATTAGTTGAGGGGTGCGATGGTTCTCCAACGTTGACCTATGATCAGGATATCCCTAGCTGCAATTATGGGATGAGGATATACCAAATTCGAGTTCTAGATACCTCTATGTTCATTATGAGTACATGGTGATTCCCTATATAATGATTAATTCCCTTGTAGTGTTCATGGGACTCATGAACTAGATATTCCATCCATTATTACACAGGTTCGTGGTATCCTTCATCGACGATATCCTTGTGTACTCAATGTCTGAGGAGGATCACAGAAGACAAATAAATATGGTTATAGTTATACTTCGATGGAAGCATCTTTATAGGAAACACTCTAAGTTCTAATTATAGATTCAGGCGGTCCACTTTCTATGAGTCATTATCTCAATCGATGGAGTGGCAGTGGACCCAGTCATGGTCGACGATGTGTTTGTATGGGATCCACCTAGGATCGTGACAGAGGTGTAGAGATTCTATGGGATGGTAGGATATTACTAGGGATTCATATATTATTTATCTAGGATATCATCACCATTGAAAACTTTTACTCGAAAGGGGTGGCCTTTGTGTAGAAAAAAAAGTTCTAAGAGGATTTTCAGCAGTTGAGGGAGAGTCTGATGAGTTCCCCAATAATGATATTTCCAATGGAGGATGTCAGGTATGTAGTATACTATGATGCATTAGGAATCAGACGTGGTTGTTTCCTAATGCAGTGGAAAGCATTGATTTCATATAGTTCATTCCAATTGAGACTGCATGAGTAGAACTACATGACCCATGTTCTTGAGTTGGAAGTGGTAGTATTCATATTGAAGATGTGGTGACACTACCTGATGGGCATGTGGTTTATCATCTACTCTGATCAATAGAGCATCTAGTATATATTTTCTCAAAATGATCTGAACATGAGATAGAGGTGGTGGCTAGAGTTCCTCCGGGATTATGTCTTTGAGATCATCTATACCTTTATAAATGGGATCTTAGCTGCAGATGATCTTATTAGGAGATCAAGTTTGTAGTTTCAGGATGAGGCATTGGAGAAATTGGCCTCATTGCAGTTATCCTTTGGGAATGGATATGGGAGAGATTACCTCTAGTCGATGGTGGTTAACCCGACACTCTTATAGAAATCTAGGGAGGAACAACTTGAGGATACTGACAATGAGAATTTATGTGGTCAGATATCCCTAGGACATACTACAAATGGATATTCTAAAGGTGGGGAGCATCCTATTCTTTTCAGAGGATGCGTTGTAGTACAAGTGGAATTGTGGGAGGAGTATCTAAGGGAGTTTCATACATCCTCTTTAGTGGTACATCCAGTTGTGGATAAGATGTACCGGTAACATCAATTTTTGTTCTTGTTTCCAGGAATAAAGAAGGTAGTTGTAGAGTATTTCTCTTGATGCCTCACTTGATAGCAAATGAAGGATGAGAACCAGGTTCTAGTGGGATTAGCCTAACCCCCTGAGGTGATGAAATAAAATTGGGATGGGATATCGATACAATTTGTAACAGTATTACCATGTATGTTTAGGGTAAATGATGATATCTCGATGATCATTGACCGAATAAACAAGTCATCCCACTTCCAATTTATATGAGAGCAGGGTTCATTAGAGATATTGTGTTGATTCTATATGCAATAAATATTTTTGGCTTCACAAAGTGCCATTGGAGATTGTTTCACATTGTGATGCTTGTTTGACATCCCAGTTCTAGAAGTGATTTCAGGATGTGTTTGTTACTTAGTGATTCTTGAGCATAATGTTTCACCCCCAGATGCATGACAATATGGAGAGGACCATTCAGGTTCTATAGGACATGTAGCGAGCTTGCATGTTGGAATTAAATCATAGTTGAGAGGATCACCTACCACTGGTGGAGTATGCGTACAACAATAGCTACTAATCTACAATTGGTATGGTACCATTTGATGCACTATATGGGAGACCTTGTAGGTCACCACGTTTTGGGACTGACGTTGGAGAGTCAGCACTCATGGGCATAGAGTTGGTGTGAGAGACTACTGAGAAGGTATAGATCATAATGTAGGGGATGAAGATGGAATAGAGCTGATAGAAGTCATATGAAGACAAGAGATATAGTCCATTTGAGTTCGAGTAAGGAGACCATGTAATCTATTGGGTCACACCTCAACCTGGGTTGTGGAGATTTGGTTTGGGTGGAATGTTACCTTATCTGATTATGGACACTTTTTAGATTTTTCTTACAGTTGTAGAGTTGTCATTCTACCTAGATCCACCCCCGTAGTTGTGTAGGGTACACGATATCTTAACGTGTCATAGCTAAGGATTTACATTCATAACTCATCACACATCATTACTAGGGCATGATGGGCATTGAGGATGGAGTGATTTTTTCTAAGTACTAAGTGGGAATCGAGGTTCAATAGGAAAGGATCCTTCAAGGGCGAGGAATTACATTAGTGTGTGTCCAGTGGAAGCTTAAGAATCTTTTGGAGAGAACATGGGATTGGGAGGCTCATATTCATGCACAGTAACCACATCTTTTTGAGTATCCTTGTTTTTTAGATTTTTTATCAAGTAAAGCCCTATGGTTTGAAGAATTTAATGTCCCATATTTTCAAATTATTATTTTTAAAAATTATATGGAATTAATTCAAGACCAAGAACTAAGATCGCACGAGATCACGAGGCCTTGTATTCCATGATTAAATGTTTGAAATATATTAAATATATTAATTATCACACACATGTGGTTATCTAGAAAAATAGTGTAATAACCTCAAAATGGATTCCCATATGAGAAAATATGAGGGAACCATTGTGCTTAGAGAAACATGTTTTCCCTAGGTGCAACCTAACATTGCCTGGCATGGGTCAACAGTGAAAATTTGTTTTTAGAGTTTTAATGAATATGATAAATTGAGAATTTATTTTATTTATAGTGCTTCTCTAGTACAACAAAATTATTTTTGAATAATACATAGGGGTAGAGACCTAGGTTTAAACTAATAACCCATTTATTCATTAGTGGATCTGGAGTGACCTTGAAGAATCTTCTCAACGATGAATGACAATAGATCTTGGATCGAATATCGATAGACATTGTTTTGATAGATCTCACCAATGATGGAGATGTAATGATCAATCCTCTTCATTTGATGATCCAACCCCAATGTAGGTAATTGTTATTTTACATTATTCTTTCCCCATTATCATAATTAAAAATGATAGTGAATCAACCGACGAACATGTTGACATGTGGTTCAGTTGTCCTTGCGGGATGGGTTCTAAATGTGGGATTATTTTCAGGGTTCGATTGATGGAATTTTGTTGGTTATTATTGATTGTTCTTATAGAGTGGATTTAGGCTATAATGAACAATGGATGAGGTTCATTCCTTAGGTTTTTCAATGTGTATATCTCCCTCGATTTGTTTTTTCATTTCTAATGGTTTATGAATAAATGATCATTGCACCTTCGTTTCATGGAACAATGATCTGAGATTGAATATTATGTATTGGTATGACTCGACATATGTGTGACATTGGTTGTGCCAGTGGATTGAATGATGGTGGGGGCTGATTTATTATTCTTCATTGGAAATAAATAATGACAATGATCTTGTTTTATGAGTTGATTCAAGGACCGAATCATACCTACTCGGTGCTAGCATGACCCGAAGACCTCTAATATAGATTTTCCCAATGAGGCTTGGTGGGGATCGGGGGCTAGAGTGGTGGGAAAGATGACTGAAGTGTGAACAATGGATTCTTGGAAACCCTGATGAACACGGTGTGTATTTTAGAATACATGGCGTGTGGGCCCTGTTGAGTGGTGGTTAGGGTTTTGGGAGTTAATAGAATGTTACATGGCATCTTACCCCTATCAAAGGGAATGTGGGCCCCTTCACTAAGACACTGAATATATCTTATAAGATACACGGACACGGGGTGTTGTACATGGGTTTACCACATGACATGTACTCCCCCACATGGCTTGGATGGATTGGTTGTGTGGATTACCACATATACTAGTACACAAAAAAACACACATGGGTTGAAGCTGTGTACTAGAAAATGGTTACTCTACATGGAGTAGGCCCGGAATAGTATTACACAGAATGTGATCCTTTCAACATGTTGTGTATAACTCTTCTACATGAAATGTTCTCCTCATATAGGCCATTGGGCTTAGAAAGTACCCAGGGTCAAGGGACACGGTGTGTGACCCAACTACATTCCTTGTACCCCTTTTTATATGGCTTGATTATCTTGTAAACCATATCCTAGACAAATTTTGTTAGGGTTTATGACCTTGATCATTTCTCTGAAGGTTGGTGGGTATGGTTTCCAACTCATTGGAGTATAATCCCTTTGACATGACTTCTAGGATAGAGTTTTTTGAATCCCCAAATTGGACCATAGCATATCCTTAATTCCTTCTTCATGACCTAGGTAGATTCTTCAGTATTGACATGACCAATATCTCTGAGGTGTTGATCCTATACTTAGTGGGTAAAACCAGATTGAATTTTTGAAGTCACCCCATGGTCCTGTCTATGATCCTAATCTAATGGATTGTATCACTCTTACTATCAATCAGTATATATATCTCTCTCATGATCGTTCTTGATGAACTTTAATTCTCTAGAATATATCATCATTGCTATCAGACTCATGAGTGCATACTCCCAGATTTTTATTTTCTGTAATTTTCAGTCTAGATCCATACTGGTGGAATGCGGTAGTTTCGGCTAACCTATAGGTTGTGTGTCTTTGTTTGAGTATATATGGATATCATTGTTATATTTTGTAGAAATATAATTTTGTAGAGATGACTATATTTTCCCATTGTGTATTTCTTTTTGGTTTTGGGGTGTCCTACTAAATATTTTCATCCTCACCCCTTCATGGCTTTGTTGGCACATGTTGCATCTTGTGTAGACAAGAAAGCTTTTGATGGAGTCCATGGAGGACCAGATCTAGGACCAAGAACAGAGAGTAATTTTTGAGTTTATACAGGCCAAGGGGTTCCTGCATATTAAGACTACAGTCTCAGTAACTTTTTTATTGGTTTGACTTTTTGGTACATTCTTTCATTTTGGGGGGGGGCTTTTATTCTGGCCCGGATTACATTAATTCACTTTACTATCATGCCCTACTCTCATTAGTATATAGTGGTATTCATGAATTGTTTTCCTTAGGGGTTTTTAAATTTACCTGTTTTTGGTTTTGGAGATGTGTTCATGCATGAATGTTATACTCAAATGCCTATCATGATTGTAATATTCCTACGTGGTACTAGTCACCTGCCCCTGGCCTATTGTAAGCGGGCATGGGGAGTCACGGCACCGGCCCCACAAAGATGGTTCATGACATTAATTGATAAAAATATTGTCCAATTAAACATTAAAAACAAATTAAAATACAATTCAACCTTATAAATAAATTATATTAATTAGATTTTTTGAATTATAATTTGTTATTTCTTAACTATTCATCGAAAAATGATGTTTCTTAGAAAAAAACCAAAAATTCTTCATAAGATAATTTCAACATTCTAAATTTATAACTAAATTTTATTTTATGAATTTTAATTTCTAAATGTTTCTAAAATTAATTTTATTATTTTTCACAGAATTAAATTACAATTAGTTCATTTAAAAAAATATAATTATTAAACATATAAGGACTTTACCAAAAAAACTATATCATTCATTATCAATATGTATAATTTATATAAAACCATTATACAATTTTTTTTGAAAATTAACTATTACTATTCATAATACTATGTTTAACATCTATGATAAAATAATCCCATTTAAATAATTATTACAATAAAATGATGCTTCGTATAAACTCGGTGTTTTTTTTATTATACGCCAATTAGATATTGTTTGTAGCGCAATCCTAGTTGGTTCTATATGAATAGAAGTTTTACATAGTGATTTAATATCCAAATACAATTTTTAGTGTCTGGTGAACTGAAAACTGTCAAAAGATTAAATTAATTAAAAAATATTTCCCAAAATCTCAAGGTGTTACAAAAGTTCCCAACTTGTACCATTATAATGGATGTAGTAAAATTACTATGGGTGTTTACTACAATAGAAATGGGTTTTTTATTTAATTTTTTAAATTTACTTGTTGGCAGAATTCAAAGCATATATTGATTTGTATACTCAATAAGTTACTTTTACATACTAAGATAAAGCTTTTCATTTATTCATAGGGTATTAGGGAATGGGTTTTGGTAGTAAATGACCTTTAGTGGAAATATATAGAACTATTTCTAGTCATCTACTAGTAATAACTTTGGGTGGTATATATGAAACTTAAAATATGGCCCTTCTAATAGTAGTTTATTGATAAATGAAGGACATTCTGAATGATTCCACTAGGATACCCTTTGAAACAAGTATTTAAATTCTATATAAATCTATTTCCTGAAAAATCCCTATTTATATTTCATCAAGTAGAATGGATCCAATATACGTGTGGTATTTATAGGTATATTTAGAAGAATTGGAGATCAAGGTATCCATTAGACCTAGTACGTCACCTTGGGATGCTCTTGTATTTTTCCTAACGATATAAGATGATTCTTCTTGATTGTGTATTGATTATCAAAAACTAAATCGTGGTATAATAAAGAATTAGGATCATCTTACTCAAATCAATGATCTATTTGATCAATTTAAGGGATCCAATTGAATCACTATGATTGATCTATGAAAAATATATCCTCACCTCAATGTTAGGATAAAGGATATTCCAAATACAACATCTATGCGTAGATATGACTATTACAAATACATTGCAATTCCCATTCCTCTAAGAAATGAACCTATAGTTTTAACGGAATTAATGAAATGTAAGATCCAAAAGTATCTTGATGCATTTTTCATGGTATTTATTCATGTTGTTTTCTGAATCTCAATGTAGGAATTACCATGAGTATCACATGGAGATTTTATTGACACCATTCCATGATCCACAACATTATTCAGGGTTTTTAACTGTGCCTTCTAGATACAAGACATCTCTATCCTTAAGAATATCATTTTTGAAGAAATCATATCAATTGAACCGAAAAATATTTAAGAGGTTATTTATTAGAATCCATCCAATATAAAGTCATATATATATATGAAGTTTTTTTATTATCAAGATACTATACTAGATTCATTTGATATTTCTCTAGGAAATATTCTCCCATGACTACATTAATGAGAAAAATAATTTCATTCCATTGGACTAATTATTATCAAAAATATTTTTAGGGACTTAAATATTTGTATCTATCCAAGTCCTAATATAACTAGGTCATAGATATATTTTATATTATGATGACTATATATTGGTAATGGGTTGTATTTACATGTAGGGATATTAGGTTGTGGTATATGGATCAAGATAGTTACAAACACATGATAAAAATTATCTAATTCACAACCTGGAATTAGCTACACTGATCAATGAATTGAAATCATGGAACTAATATCAATATTGGTAAAATATCATTTCCATCAATAATAAAAAAATACTAAAACATATGTTTTCTTAGAGAGAGATGAACTTGAGGAAATGACATTCGATGGAGTTTCTCAAAAAAAATTACTCCAACATAGTATATACACCAAGGAAAGGGAATTCAGTGGCTGATTAATTGAGTCCAATTTCTTATAATAATATGGTCAAAGAATATTATGAACAATTATAGTTTATGATAACTATTAATAATATACATATGTAATTTTCTGAATATAATGAAAATATATTTTTCTTCCAAGTCATTCATATTACTGATTTGATGGATTTATTCATTGAGGCTTAATGATCTGATCTTGATTGAATCACTATTAAGACATATCTAAATATGTTAGAGACCTTGGATGATTGGATAATGGATGTGAACTCATAATTTCATTTTTGGAACTGAATTTAGGTCCATAAGTATTTCAAGGTATGGATTCATTCAGAATAACACCCTTTGAAATTGGATATTGTCACAGGTACTCAAAAAATATATAAGGAAATGAAATATAATTTATTATGATAAACATTGAAAATAAAGATTATAGATTATGTTATTAAATGTTTCCAATGTTAATAGTTAATGTTTAAACATGAAAATATAGTGGGTATGACGTATTCTATGGAAATACTTATTTATAAATGGGAGTAAATTATAGTGGACTTTTTTCATAGGCCTACCAAAGATTCTTTAGATGCATGATGTTATTTGAGAAGTTATGGAACAACTAAGTAAGTAAGAACCCATTCTATAATTTTTAATGTAAAACATAGTAGATAATACAGAAAATATTTATATTCGTTAAGTGGTTAAGTTTCATAGAGTACTAAAAGAAATTGTCTCTGATAGAGATACATGGTTTACTTATCATCTTTTTTACTCTATGAAATAGTCTCTTGTAGCCCGTTTGAATGTTATCATAACATATAATTATCAAGAATATGTCTAGTTAAAACATATGATTCTGATGTTGGATTTGATTCTTAGATATTATTTCATAGACTTAGGTGGCCAATGGGAAGATCATATTCCATTGGAGGATTTCTCATATATTAAAAGTTAACATGCCATGATACATATGGCTTAGTTTGAAGCATTATGTGGTGATCATTGTTAGTTTCAACATTATTAGGTGGAAATGGGAGATTTTTCTCCTTTTGGAGAAATTATTTTCCATTAAACAATAGAAAATTTTCATATGGTCAAGAACAGGATGGATACAATATAGAGCTGATAAAAATCGTATGCAGATTATCATATCCACCCTTTATTTTTTTATGAAGGTTACCATTATTCCTAAAAGTGTCACCATAAATGTTTCATCGTAATTTGTAAGTATGTAAAAACTATCCTAGATTTTTTTCCATTTTATATTCTTTAACTTATCATCTAAATTGAATATCAATTATATTTACTATTATAATTTATTGTTTTCCATAATGTTTTCATTGTCTCACAACTAAGGGAGTACTATATGGATCCTAGTTGTTTGATTAGCAAGGATCATGTTACTCTTCATCCATATGTGATGTTTATCCAAGAACCAATTTATATTCGGAATAAAAAATATACACTAAATGAGAGAACTATTTACATAGTATGATTGTTATGGAATCATGGTCAAATTCAAGATGGGACATAGGAATGAGTGCGATTCATGCTGGTGAAATAGACATAAATCTACAAAAAAAATTATAATATCTAGTTTTCCAAGGATAATAATCCAAATATTTAGGATAATTTTACACTCTTATTATTATAAAATAATCTATTTTGTTCTAAATTTTAAATTTATGAATTCTTAGGATATGTCTTTGGATTTTTCTAGATGGTTTTGTAAATTTTTAGATGTGTTTTAATGGGTACATGGTCTTTTCACAGTTATGTGAAACAACATATCTTCTCTTGGAAATAGTGTGAGCAACATATAAGAGTTACTAGGTAGGCACATGGTTGGTTCATGGTTTTCCTATCCTTGTGTCCTAAGAATATAAATTTGAATTTTTTAGATAGTGGTGATTCCCATAGTTTAACTAATTGTGTGACCTAACCATAAAAAACAAAAAGAATTAATTCCCAAAATTGGATATTAAACATAAAAATTACTCAAAAACACTCATTATTGATTCTATGTCTTACAATCATAACCCTAGGTCATCTACTAGGTTATTTATGGTGATATTTGACTTGTAGACTCGGTTATCAAGGAATTTTTTATCAATAGACAACGGGAACAAAAGATAAGGGGAAAATTATTATCTAGATATGTTCATTCCCTCTTGAATTAATCCATAGAGAAGTTTTTAGGGCCAAATATATGGGATTAGATATGTTTTGATTGAACATTCTATTGATTCACTCAAAATTAAAAAAAATTATCAAACACTTTTAAGGAAAAATGAGAAACCATATTTCAAGAACAAAAGGAAATAATCGAGCTATTAAAGAACAATTTCACCCTACCAGTTTTAATATCCTTAAATAGTTTCCATGAGGTAGTGTTTACCATAGTGTATGTGTCCTCCATCAGAAGATCATTGAACCTAAACGCCATACTATCCCAGGATTAGATGTAATTGTCAATTCTGATCCTCGCCTTGTAGAATCCCCTTAATATAATCAAGTCATGTTTATCAATCTCAATGCCCTGATCCTCATTAGTAGTCACCCTTAGAGCCCTTTCCATCATTTTTTCAGCCTCTTCTATAGGGTCATTAATTGTTAGAACAGTTTCAATAATTATGACATCTGAACTATTGAGAAATTATGAAGACAATTCAGGTATAGCAGCAGACTCCTACTAAAAACCCAACTTGGAGAGGTGGTTATCACTGACCATCTACTTGGACTTCAATTTCTTCAATGATGTCATCTCTATTGTCAGAGGTAAATATGAGTAATCCTTTCTTTATTTATGGATTTTCCTACTACTCTTAAGTCTCATCGGGCTTGGGTTCTTATTATCCTAACCCTCATTCTCTGTTTCTCCAACAACGTGGTAGGAACATTCATAATTGTTGACATTCATAGGGTCATTTTTATCATTCTTATAATATTTGACCAAATCTATTTAAATGTCCTACATCGAATCATTATAGGATAGTATCCAAAACCGGATTCCTAGAACAAGACCTTCCACATCCCTATAACTATTCCTAATCAAGGCCTAACCCTCTATTTTCTATTCAAGAATATTGAAATTTGTTGGAGTACTCTCAATAGGTTCCTTTTGAACCTCAAACTATCCACTAATATTGACATCATTCCCTAATCTCAACATCTCAATGTTTGAACCATCAATGGGAGTCTTGGGACATCCCTTATTCACCATTTTTAGTTCCACAAAAGAGATATGATAGCTGAAACCTAGGAGACCCTCAAGGGGTGGGACCAATACACAAAAATATAACCCCAAATATGAGATTGATTTCTCTAATGAATGTTTCATTGATGGTTGGTGGATATCAAGTGTCTGCCTCAACCATCTGAAGTTAGAATACTTTTCTAGACCATTATCACTATTTCTAGTTCCTGACCACACAGCCTCAGCATATGAGGCATATGCAAGTTGCTCCTCCTCCACAATAGATAATAGAGACTAAGGAATTCCCATATATTTCCTAAATATACTGAAGACATAAATTACTAGTGGATTCACACCCTATAATCAACAAATTCCGTTTTTGAACTTAGATTCCACACCCTTTGGCATCTGTTATGGAAAGCATGCCTGAACACAAACCTATGGATTCTTACCACTGCCATCAATCATCTACTTTTATGTAATTTGTGACCCTCTCCAATATTTTTTCATAGAGTGTCCAAAATTCAGACAGACAAAAAAGAGCTCAATCAATGATTCATAGACCACACATTATTTTCAACGATACTCCTCACCGATTGTAATCCAAACATAATCAAATGGATCTCTGGACACATTCATTTCTACACTGACAACGGGTTAACAAGATAAAAAATAGAATATGTGTTGCTTTCTAATCATAATTATCTACCAAAAAGGTTCTCAAGAAGTTTAATAATCAAGGGGAATTGGAACGGTAAGGGAAGATTGTGGAAATGCACCCAAATTTCCATTATAGGAGAATCATGCTTCATATGGAAGATGAAAGATCATATAAACAGGTAGAAACAAAATTCATTGAAGCTCTAGGGAGAAATTGACAAGGATTTGATTATATATTCATCTAAATAAAATGCATCATAATATTTTGGCTGTCTAGTAGACCCATTGTCTCCCCCTCTAACAAATACCAAGATCCAAAGACCTACCTATCAAATGAATCAACCGATTGGCATCACTACTTAAATTGAGAAATTAGAGTAAGTTTTAGGAGCACTGAAGTTTTAGTAAACTCTATTATCGATAATGTTAGGTTAGGGAATCCTTCAAAAAAATATAGTTTGGGTATCCATTATTGGTTAATTCTTTAACTTTTGATTGTGGGTGACACCCACAAGGTGGTTGATTATTTGATTAAATATTTTCCAAAAAATAAAGGTTATGATATATGAACTATGTATAGTATGGCTGGCGTATTTTTATGTGCATTTGAAAAAATATATATGGACTTGTTTATAGGGCCAATTTGGCCAAATATTTATAATAAAGTGGAAAATGGTAAAGGTTGAAAATATGGTTATTAGAATATGGATGTAATTAACAATACATGGGTGTGTTTGTGAGGTAGAATGCGGATGGGATATCACAATTTATTTTGAAAAGAACTATTTTTATACCTATGAGAACTATGTTTTTGTTGATCCAAACACACCCTTTTTCATTCCTTTTTTCATATAAATTGAATAAAAATTAACTAATTTAATATTCTATACATATTTTTTATTAAAATTGTGAGATAACTAGATTCTTATTTTAGTGGAATGTGGGAAATATTTCATCGGGTTTTCTTACTAGGTTGTTATACTGAACCCTTTATTATGAACATTGGTGAATATTTAGATGTTTTTTCCAATAATATAATAAAGTTAATGGTTTCATATTTTACTTGTAGTGACTCTTGATTTAGCTATCATATATTTTTTAGATGAATCTTGATGTTGTTTGGGTTATGGGTTTCTAGTGTGGTTCAACCTTAGTGTCTATGTCTTACTATATTTTAGAATCTTTATTATTGATGTTTTTTTATTTCTAGTATGACTTTAATTTTTTTTACATTGATCTGTTAGTTTTACTCGAGCATCATTTACATAGTTTTCACTGACTTGTTAGTTTTTTTAGTTGAGTGTTTGTGTGTTTGTGTGTGTTTGTGTGTGTTTGAAAATGATCAAAAGTTACCCCTATTTCATATTAAACCCTTAACATTTATTTCCAACCAATGGTGCTTGTTGAATTTCAACTAAGGATATTGGAACCTTTAATCTTTACGGGATAATGATTAGGGTTAAGTTATTACAAATTTTATATGTTTTGATGGTCTATATATGGGATTGGTAGTAATATAAGATGTGTTTGAACATGTAATGTGTAGAATGAGAATTTTTATCTAAAATATTTATGAAGAGCCTCAAGTAACCATGGTGTTTGGGGCTTAGAGAATGTTCTAAACAAAATTAGTCTTGTCATAATCTCATCATTCTGGGTTTATCCGATGAGAATTTAGTATCATGAACTAATAAATAGTCTTCCCACTAGGACCACATTATTAGGTGATTTTTTGATTTTTTTTATTTTTTTAATTATGATTTTAATTTTTTTCAATATGATATATTATATAAAACTGAATAAGTATGAAGTAAAATAAATAATGGTAAATTATTGATGTGGTTTTATAATTGAAATTCCACCCGTGAAGAGAATAGGAAACCAGAATAAGGTTTCAACATAGAAAATGGTTCCACTGAAACCACATGTGAACTAGAATGTAGGAAATGATATTTTATAATCAATACATGAAATCTATGTTGTACCTTTGGTTGAGGAACATCGTCTCAGAAATTAATTGTCTGAATTCAAGAATTAGAATCCACTGACAATTCAGGGAAATTTGAGACCTGAGCAACTATAAGTAAAGCTGGGTCTAATCAATAGAATATTCAAATTCCATGATATTATATCTAATATAAGGTTCATTATTGTGAAAAAAATATTTTAATATAAACGAATTTCCAATGGTGGGACTTAACTTTTCAATGGAATCTAGGCCAAGATCTTACATGGGCCGTGTTTGAAGAGTTGTTCAGTTAAAAAATTTATCTATACACCATCTTGATAGTGATGATGATAGAATTATTCCTTTTAAAATAATGAAGTGTTTCATATTCAAAATATATATCAAGATTCACACACACATGGTTTATTTTCACTATATGTAACTACTACAAAAATGCTAATGGTTTCAATAGTCGATGTAGGTCTGCAATGGGATATTATCTCTAAAGTAGTTATTTTTTGTATGAAAACCCATATATTTAATAAAACATAATTCATGATTTATTAAATAAATAAACCCTTATTACAACCCTATAATATCATGAGGCCTTGAGTATTTTAAAATTAGGCATATTACATAACAACATTAAAAATAAAAACAATATCATTAATTAAATACACTAAAACATGTTGTTTATTTCCATGGGTCTTCTTAAAGTGTATCGGATAACCTAGAGATGTACATAAGAATAGGGAGAGAAATACATCTTAGTAAGGGAATAATAAAATAATATCATAATTTAAGGTATTACATGTAATCCAAGAGGAATATCAAGATTACATTTGAGGCAAGATAACCAATATCTTGAATAATGATACATGATATAACATGAAAGCACAAAGGCAACATGGGAATGTGTAAACTATATAAAACAAGGTATCATAATCATATTTCATGGATAAAATCCAAGAAAAAAAACATATCGTGTTTAGGATAACCTCACATGCACCATCTATGGAATATCATGTGATTAAAACATTTCCCAATGCATTGGAGGGCTATCTAATTCTAGTCCCACCATTCACTTTCATATCATGAACATGCATATGTGTTCCACGAAGATCAATCAAAAAATGATCATATTTCATCACATTTAATCCAATTATTTTGTATTGTATGATACATATATTTATTTCCCCAATATATGATGGGTAGGTACACCTAGGTGAATAACAGTTTGTAGAAATGGGTTGGGAATTCCCTAAATAAATTATTAGCATGGAAAATCATAATATAACTTTGGCAGTATAATGGGATTATATAAATATTCATAGAAGGAATAATGAGAGTGAAAGGGGTCTATGATCACTTGGAAATCATATGGATAGTATTAGTGATGTGTAATAACATATCCCAACATGAAAAATTGGAAATTAAAATTCATAATGATAATATGTTACTCGAATAAAGAGGAGAATGAGAGGGTCCCTCGCCTTGAGAGGATGCTTCTAAAATCATGGGAAGAGCTTATTAAGATCTTGGTGGAACCTTGAGTGGACTATAATGATTGAAAATCATATTAGTTTCGTTACATAAGGGTTTTAAGTGATAGTAATGAGAATTTTGGGAGGTTTATAAATAAAATATGTTGAGAATTCTATATTAATTTCCTAGCATCGGTTTTGGACACAATATGACAATGTAATAAAAAAACCAAAAAAATACCATGGTTCTTTACCCATTATTTTTTCAAAATAGGAGTTTTATTAAATATTTTGTATGTATAAGAATATAAAACAATAAAATAATACACTTGGTGATGTGTAAGTGAATCATGTTTATAAATAATAAATTTTAAAACCTAAAAATATAATAATGGTTTTGGAGGATTCATTAAGGGATTATAAGATAAATAAAATAACCTAAAACAAATTATTTAAAATTGAAACTATATATTTTCTCATGGATAACTTTTTTGTAATATATTAAATAACTTTTGGTTCATTATGATGTGATAATCACAACAATAAATTTATACCATATTCCATTTTGACCCAAAAATTGGATGTCTCTGAAAATTAAGAAAAAATCACCATTGGATAATTTTGACCTGCTAATTCCCAAAATAAATTTTATTCTATCCAAATAATTCTCTAAATTTTAGAATTTTCTCTTCTAAATTAATAATTCATAATATTTTAAAATTTCTATTTTTTCACAATAAAAGTTTTCTGAACCTTATAAAAATTGTTTTTGATTTCATAAATTATATTATAATTTGTATTTAAAAATAATATTTTTTAAAAATATAAATTAATTAAATATTTATAGAACTCATCAATAATATTGTCTTGATTGAAACTATATATGTCCCAAAATTTAGTTTTATCATATCAAAATCCAATTTAGCAAGGTTATTGTTTAATCATTATAAAGTAATAATAAAAAAGATAAATATAATGAATATTTTGTTAAGAATAAAAATAAAAAAATCATAATTCTTGGTTCAGGATATATAACCCTTTATTACACCAGTTAATTACCTTAGGGTTAGATGTGTGATGGTGAGATTTTATTAGAGTAGTTCAGTGTACATGGTTTTGGTCATGATCTCAATGATCTTGAAATTCTTGCATAAATGAGTTAATTATTACCTTAATTCTTGAATGTCAACTTGGGATTGGTGATGTTTAAATCCTAGAAATTTCATCTTAATTGTATGATCTGATAAATAGGATTTATATTGTCTGATCCAATGATTCATGGCCATCGATTCATTCATCTATGTCAATTGGGATTTATCATAAACCATAATATACACTTCTTAGTGGTTATTGTACTATGACTCTATTATAAACATTAATGATTCTTAGCATTAATTTAAATGATATAACATAGATCAATCTGAAATAACCATGGAATGTTAATTTCTTTTCAATAACTATATTACTTGATAATGAATTTATTCATTCAAAAATGGAGTTTCATTTATAATACTTCAACTTGCTAAATTATCTTCCCCCAAAATAAAAAATTTCAACCTCGAAATTATCATTTCATACACTAGAATAGAATTTATTGATTTTGTTTCATCACCTCCTATTGTTCACATTTCACTTTATCAAACAAGTGTTTGAAACACAACACTTTCACCAGGTGAGTTGTCTTTTTTTATAGAACATTATCTCTCTAATCTATGATCTTCACTTGTTGTTCTTTATATGAATGATAGTTCTCCAATGGTATAACCACTGGATTCACTACATTTGATGTTTCTGATATGTAATTCCCTAATAAAGATACAGGAAACACATTATATACTTGAAATAGGCTAGGTGTTATTATTAGTCAATAGGCCACCACAATGATGCCATCGAGGATCTATAATGGGATGATGTATATCAAAATATGATTTCCCTTTATCCCAAACCTCAAAACATTCATCCAAATATATATACAAAGGAACAGTTTTTCTTAGTACTCCGTGTCTGGGTGTTTGTAATGTACAGACCCAAATTCCACTAACCAAAATCTACTATTTGGTTCATTATGAGGCCCCAACATCACCTTCCCGTATTCTAGTGGCCACCACATTTTAGAGAGGGTGTAAAGGTAGTACGTTGGCGAGCCTATACCAACATATTAGATTAAACAAATCATAAATATTTAGGTAACATCAAATTAGTAAATAAAAAGTGTGCATAAGTAAAAAATAATCAGAAAGAAAACATGCTACCATAATGATTGAAAATTATATAAAATCCCAAATAGTAATGTCATAGATACAACATGGGTTTCCCACTTGGTTGACCATACATACAGGAATATGAAAGGAACTGAAATAAATGTATAGTGTTCTACTACTAAATCTAATACAGAGCACATAACCAGTCTCCTAACATCTTTGAAACATACTATCCCAATTAGAAGTACCCACATGAGTGGCTCTACTCGATCTTTAATCGGTTGGCCTTAGACCTACCATCATGAAATCGTTTCTCAACCAAAAAATAATACATAAGGAAAACATGTACACTAAGGCTGGCAAGAAGGGGTGATACATAATCTTATAAGGACACCCCATTTATGAACCTATAAATATTCTTTTGTAAGTAAATTCAAATGAAAAATGACCATCCTAGCTGGGAAACAATTAAAAAGATATGTAAATCCAATAACATGATGAAATGGTCGACCCCCAGGTCTATAATCCTCGTCCACATGGAAGGGTTCTATCATTGATTCCCATACATATATGTTTTTATATTTATAGTCCCATAAATATACATATCCACATAAATATGAATATACATGAGTAAGGTGAATGAAATAGAATAAAACCATTACTAGTCAATCCTTGGGTCACTAATTCAAATCTCTTGGATATCCTATAGAATGGGAATTGATCAAGAATTTGTGACACCCAAGAGATTTATAATTAATTAAATATCTAGTTCTATAATCCCAATTGACATATACGTTCTTTGGCTAGTGCAGGAAATGTATCAGAGAAAACTATGTCACCACATGGGGATAATCATCCTATACCTAGGTTCACCTATACTCGCCTCTAATCACTATAAAAAGATTATAGGGAATTACATCAACATATCCTATAAATGGTCACTGAGCAAGACACCATTATTCTCATGCCATGAAAATATAGTTCAATTTTTAACACCTAGGTCATAATCCATAGGTGGTCATGAAATCGTAACTCAGATGAAGCCTAAGGGTCTGACCCTTAAGCGATCTATAAGGAGAGTTCACCGATGAGATACCATTAACAACCCTTGAGATCTAGGTTTTGATGTTATACCCAACTTAAAACATAGTTGTGATACACCATGATTAACCACCTTGATAAATTAAAGGGCTCATAAACCTGATCCTCGAAGGAATGGCTGGAGATCCCCATCATATGAAAAACTGAGGTAAACATACTCATCCTCTAGAAGCCATATGTCATGGAAGGAATAATCATCCTCTATAGACCACAGGTCGATGAGAGTATACCCATAAACTGAAAAACCTGGGTTGATGAGTGAATAATCATCATAATATATCCCATGATTCGAGGTGAGTGTAATCATCCTCATTGTATAACTCGAGGGTAGATGAATCATCCTCATCAGATAGGAGAGCAGAATCAGCAATGAGTATTATTAATTGGGGTACAAAGACCATATATAATAGTAGTAGGCTCAACAGCAGGATACCAAAAAGAAATTGTGGAATCCCAATAATATAATAATAAAATATATTGGCACAACAACCAGATCCCAAGTTGTACCTATGGGTATACAAATAAATATAATAAATAACATGGCTCAGAATCCAGATGCTAGGAAAAATGTATGGGCATCTCAAAAGAAAATAAGATTCCTCACATTATTCTCAACAACCACCAACTAAGAATCACCTCTAGTAATCATCACTAAATAAATATTAAACATGTAAATATAAACAATTGATTATGGGTGGATGATGCATAAACCAAACACTACTACTATATCCCCATTGGATTACATGATTGGAACTAGTTATAAGTTGACGCCCACTATAATCTCTAACAAAACTCAACATACTAGCTCCAGGTTGGTCAAACATTAGGGCACCCACTGGGTCCCACAAGTCAAGATACATGAGGAGCATCTGAGTCAGGATCTTCAAGATCTACATGAATGTTAAGGCATCCTACTCCGCATCCTTTGAAGTGATGGTAAATAGAGGAATCCTACATGAGATCCTAAAAAAGGTATATAGAATGTGGCATCCTACAAGGGATCCTCCAGACCAACATCAGAAGAAGATCCAGCTTACTTGAGATCCTGAAAACTGTACGTGGGTAAGGGTTCCTATAAGGTATTCCCTAGGTAGACAAGTAAAAAAGGGAATCCAACATGGAATCCAGTGTAATAGGATGAAAAATATGGAGGAATAATATATGGGATCTTCAAAGAAAAATAATCTTGTGGCCTCATAGGATAGAAGGGAACATCTCACAAGGGATACATCCTCAAGGGAAAAGCTAAAATGAATCAGTTAAGAGAGGTAGTTCATGTCTCATCTTAGATAAAAGTCTCAGCCTCAAGAGATAACCAGATTCAATTAACATGGGTAAAATTTATCTGTTTAATAAATTCCACAAATTCCATATAACAGTCCATAAAACATCAAAAGGGTTTCACCATCACGATCCATGTGAAAATATACTCATAATGGACTACTCATTGGTCTAATTTCTAATCTGAGAAGAAAATATAGGAAACCCACTAAAGGGGTAGCAATGGATGAGTATATGGCCTGTGTACCATGGTACACAACCTATACCCTCGAAACTCCACCTAGGCATGTACCTCAACTGGAAATGGCACATTAGAGCTCATGTACATAGCATGATCATCACATAAATGACATGTACCCTACATGGGGAACCTTCCAATGTGACTCACGTGGAATTGATATGTATATCTACAGAGCATTCAACCCACAAGGTTTTTGGCCATGTACTCTATATGGCTCATGCCACTTACATGAGATTCCTTGTCGGGTACTCAACTACATGGTCGGGTACTCGGCTATATTACATGGAATGTAAAACCCATGCATGGAATTTACATAAAAAAAGTCATCTTCCACAAATGTGAAGAATAAAAGACGTGTGTTCTATAAACCACGCATTGTGTATATGGGTGTTCCCGAATCAAAGCCCCTCATATCGGCCCAAAATCCATGTTTTCATCCCAAAAGTAGCAGATCAAACCTCAAGAGGTCCTTATATAGAATTATATGTCTTTTAATCATGAAAACAAATAATCTATTAGGATTTGTGGAAAAATTTAAAAATGACCTACCATTGGGCGGAATTATCTAAATCATTGACCAATTTCACGGTCTACGATTGTGACACTATAATTTGGGGTGTCCTAATGACTATGGTAGTACCCTTTCTCCCCCCCCCCCCCTCATCTCTCTTTTACTCTATCCCTCTCTCATTTTCTCTCTTGGTCTATCAATGATGGATGTATTATTGGGATGTGCATGATAAGATAGGGGATAAATGATTAAAATAAAATGAAAAATAAGAAAAGGAAGATAAAGAAAATAAAATAAAAAGATAATGAAAAGGGGATTTGATATGGTCCTAATGCCCAAATTGAGTTTATTCCCTAATTAGGAATGACTGCATGTTTAGACACAATAGAAGAGATGGAATCTAAATCTGATACTCCTTTCAAAATATATGACCGAATGAACCTCTGTAAATAAATTAAAATTTAATTTATTAAATATTAATTAATCATTATTCCATTAAAAATATAATGGATTGGAATTATAAAAAAAAATATGAGGGAAAAACCATATTCTAAGACCAATGAAGTTGTAAGAAAAATTATTTGATATCATATTCTAGTGGAAAAATACAATTTTATCCTTTTTTATCATCGAAAAAAATCAATTTTCTTCTCAATATTCCATCCAAAAAAACAAAATTCGTTAAAACGTCCCCACCATAAACCTTCTCATATTCAAGAATCCTAGTAGTAAGACTAGAATACATGATCTAAACTCAATCTTCTACACATCACGATAGCTTGACTATACAATGAAAAATATCATACTGTGAACAACTCTCTCCTACATATAATATGGTTAACTGCAAGTAGGTTGATACTCTCCACCATAAGAATACCCATATCGTCACCTCAAAACCAACCTTTGAGCCCAATATCCCATTGAAAACACTGAGAACATAACTAAAATCAAGGTTCACTCCCATTAAATAGACAACTGTGTACTCCTTACCATTATTCTTACCTTACACTAATCCTCAAGTACAACCATAATAGGTTCCTTTAACAAACTACCAAGGAATTTAAAAAAGAAGAAGCTCGGTGTAGGGAAAATTCTCTATCAGCATACTCAAGACGATATTAAGATATAGCTTGATTATCAATAAATAGGGTTAAAATAATATTACTATCAAAAATATTGTATATCTCCCTCCGAGATATGATCATAATAGAGTTGTCTAACTTTCCTTTGAGAAATATTTTACACCACATCTCCCAATGATGTGTGTTCAAGATCAACATGAGTCCACCATCTTGTGGCACCCCATTCAATCATTATGTCACCTCTACCATGGATTTACACCCATATTTTAACCACAACACCCCGAAAAAGATTCCACAATTAGTAATTGAAAACATCGGTCCTCAACTCATTCATGGAAACCCAACAATTTATAATTTTTAACATTACCACACATAACCAGTGTAAACCTTTACCACACAAATAATACAACAATGATTCATCAAATATAACGAAAATCTGATTGTGCTACATGGTGCATAATTTCCACTAATCCAGAAGCTCCCTTGGAACATCTCTTCAAAATCATGCACTTCACATGTTCTGAAAATTATTTTAGCACCTCCAGTTACTCGATATCGTTCTAATCACGAGAATCGACCTATTCTCTAACTACAATATCAACTACGAAAAATATGGTTATATGGGCTAGAAACCCAAATATTAATTCATTTTGATGTCATTATTGATACCAAATCAACATAAATTATTATAAAATGATAAGTCAAAAACATTCATTTAACACAAAAACATGATCATGTTCCACGTATCAATCTCTAAATAAGAATAAAACCAATCTCTCATCCAATAATTGAATCCATACACCTGGTCCAACCTCTATCACATGGGTTTCCCTCTAAAAAATGAACATCAACCTATATGGGTATATTTAAAAACTGAGGGTCTCTAGGTCTCCCATCTATCCCTACAGATTATGTCACACAACGACCTATGATGGTAAAAATTTAAAACACATCCTACATTGGCATAATCCTCACCACACATCCAAATTATAAAATTCTCCCTAAACGTCCAAATAGAATGAAGAAGAGACACTGAACTAACAATCACTAGGAATCTGTATATGGTAATACCACCTACAAGGAAATTTAATTTGAAATATCCTATTACCCTTAAACATCGTAATCAGAGGTCTGAATAGATAACTGGATCTATGAAAAAAACCATACACAGAGTAAAACACGTAAGCAGCATATTTCATATCGACCAAAAAGGTTTATTGACCCACTTATGCATGGGGACAGATTCATCAGACTCACCAGAAGAAACCTCGATGTATATCCAAATTACATGCCATCACATGGAAATATATTCATTTTGGATCAATTAGCCTCTTTCGTCAGTAATAATCACACCCTAGAAGACCTATATGAAGTGAAACCGAAGTTCCAAATATGATTTATAAAACACATGTTTCCTTTGATTTCCAAAAGTAAAAATACACCTATACCCTCTTTCCTAGGGTCAATAACAATAAATCTATAATAAATTATAACATACACACAACATGTTCATTACTCAAGTGGAAAATCATTTACAAATGTATCATCACATATTAGAATAGAAAACCTATAACCCTAAAAAACCAAGACTTCTTACCAGAACAAGTGTTATCAACACAATAGTATAATATCCATTAACAGTTCTAACACATTGCATATACTATCGTATACCATATCCCAAATTGTAAATATCAGTAAAATAAAAACATTTATACAACTTTGTATCATCTCAACCTGGATAACATCAAACGTGTGCTCCATGTTCATTTATTACAAGGTCTTAAGAACACCTCTCCATACACTAGAGGAAAAAGAGTAGTTGTGTGGGTCTAAAGGTAATACAACGGGGAGACTATAAGCTCATATCAGACAAGACATAGTATAAATAACTAGATAAAATCCATGATGTATATAAATAGAGTGCAGAAGCATCAAATTAACTAAAAGATATAATGTTGTAATCAAATTTGTAAATGTTATAAAAGCACAAACAACTATGAAATACATACAACACTAGTCACCCACTAGACCAACCATATATAAATGAATACAAAATAAAATGAAATAAAAGTAAAGTGCACTACTACTATATCTGAGGCAAACCACATAATCGATCTCAAGACAATGTTGAACTACACTAGCTTGATCATAAAAAACCAAAAATAGTGGATCTTATCTATCATAATACTTTAGGCCTCATCCCTACCCCCATGAAATCTATTCTCAACCTTATAAAGAAGATATTACTTCAACACACACACCAACGTGCATGTGGAGGGGTGATAAATAATCTTAGTAAGCCACCCTAGTGATGAACCAATAAATATGATTCCATAAGTGAATGAAAATGAAATATAGTCAGCCTAGATGAGACACATCTAAAAATATATGTAAAGCTAATAAATTATTCCCACAGTCGACCCCCTGGTCCATAATTTCGATCCACTGGGAAAAGTTCAATCATGGATTTCTATACATATAGGTGTATATATGTATCATACCATACATGCACATATGTAAATAATATGATCATACTTGAGTAAGGTGAATGAAATAACATAACATCATCAACAATTGATCCTTGGGTCTATAATCTAATATCCTAGATATCTTGGTAAAATGGAATTGAGTTAGATGTCGTGTCACTCAAAATGTGTATTGTTAAGTTGATATCTGGGTTTGTAATCCCAATGGATATATACTTTCTTCATCTAGCACTGAAAATGTCTCTATGAAAAGTATGTCACCACATGGGGATACTCTTCTTACACCTGGTTTCATCCCTACCCATGTCCAATAACTATAATTGAGGATTATAATTAAGTACATCCATATATCCAATAAAATTTCACTAAGATAGTCACCATGTTTCTCATTCCCTAGAAAATACAGTCAAATTTTTCAAAGATAGGTCATGATGAATAGGCGTTCATGAAATTGCAACCTAGAGGAACTCTAAGGGTCTGACCATTAGGTGATATGTTAGGGGATCTCATATGCGATACACCATGACCATCCATCAAGATCCATGTGTGGAAATCATACCCAATGTCAATCATAGGTGTGTGATGCCATGCTCAACCACCTAAATAATAAAGGTCTCATAAGCCTAATCATGGATAATACACTTGGAGATCCTAATCATATGAAAAAACGGAGGTGATCATAGTTAACCTCTATAAGACATAGGTTGAGGAAATTGTAATCATCCTATATAGACCATATGCAAAGGAGAGTGTAATCGTCCACTAACAACCCTAGGTTGAGGAGAGCGTAATGCTCCTCATTTAACCCATGAGTCGAGGAGAGCGTAATCATCCTCATTATATAACTCGAAGAGAAAAGAATATTACTCATCACACAAGAGGTAGGAATCGTCAATGATTATCATTAAAAAGGATTCCACACCCATATTTAATAATAATATGTTCAATTGTCATATACTCAGAAGAACCTATGGAACCCCAATAACAAAATAATCAAATATATCGGTTCTATAACTAGATCCCAGGAGGTACCTCTCATTCAAAAATCTAGGCACCCACTGGGTCCCTCGTGTTATGACATAGGAGAGGAATCTTACATGTGATCCTCAAGGTCTACATGAAATTGAAGTAATTATTTTCATGATCCTTGGTAGAAGAGGTAGAAGGAGGAATCCTACAAGGGATCCTAAAATGGTATATAGAAAGAGATGACCTATAAGGGACCCTCAAGACCATAATTAGAATAAGAGGCATCATACATGGGATCCTCAGAATGATACATGGTTAAGGGATCCTACAAGGGATTACCATGGTTATCAAGTAAAATAACGTATCTCATAGGGGTTCCTTGGTAATTGGATGAATAAGATGGAGGCATCCTATAGGGGATCCTCGATGATAAATTATATTGAGACCTTGTAGTCTAGAGGAGAACATCTCACAATGGTTATTTCATCAAGGGAAAGGATAAAATGCCTCATTCAAGAGAGATAGCTTATGGACCATCTCAGATCAAAGTCTCACTCTCAGTATACAATTGGATTCAATTACTAGAGGAAGAACATATATGTTTATGAAAAAAATTAAATTCCATAAAAGATTCCATAAAACACCCAAGGGTTTAACCATTGTGATAAATGTGAAAAGAAACTCCTAATGGACTACTCATAGTTCAAATTATGACTCAAAGGAGAAAAGTCATACCCCCACCCCAATGGATATAAAGGGAGGTGTATCAAACTTGTGTACCGTAGTATAATGAATGTACCCTCGAAACACCACCTGGGCGTGTACCTCAGTTGGTCATGGCTTGTCAAAGAACATGTACCCAAAATGATCATCACATAAATGGTGTATGATCTAAACATAATATGTATCATACCATATATGTATTTGCCATATATATTTCTTATCCATGTACATCTACATGGTTTGAAACCCACATTGGGTCTGATCGTGTACTCTACAAGACATGTGTCCCTTACAAAGGCAGCATGTCTGGGTACTCGTCTATATGGAAGAGTCCATGTACATAGTGTGTATAACCCATACATGGTGTGTTATTTGTAAAAGTTATCTTCTCTGAATAGGAAGAACACATGATGTGTATTCTATGAACCGAACACTGTGAAGGTGGGTTTTCTTGAATGGAAAATCCTCAAATACCCATGAATCCCTTGTTTTCATCCCAGAAGTAGTAGATCGACACTCAAGGTGTCCTAAGAAAAAATAATAGGAATTTAAAACATTAAAAATGAATAATCTATGATGTTTTGTGGAAAATAATAAAAACAATCTTCCTTTGGGTGGAATCCGTGGAATATGTACCCATTTCTGAGGTCCACAATTCCTACATAATAATTCGGCATGTCCTGAGCTCTACAAAGGTACCCTTCTTCCCCTTTCTCAATATTTCTCTCTCCAACACCCATTTCGTCTCTCCACCACCCACTTCCTCTCTCGTTATCATGAAGAATGGTTTACATTGGGGGCATACACAATAATCTAGTGGAGAGTGGAAGAAAATAAAAAAAATAAATAAAAATATGAAAAAGGAAAGAAAAAATGAAAAGAAAATAGTTGGGCCCAACCCAACCCTATCATCCAACATATGATTACACCATGCCAAGAAGAATTACCTATTATAGACTTAATGGTGGAGATAGAATCTCAATCCACTACTCCATTCAAATGATATTTCCAGAAGAATTGTAACACCCCAAGCTTCCACAGTATGCTTCACATTGAATAATACAATAGCGTGTGTTGTACGCAACATCGAGTTCTAACACATCGCAACCAAAAAAACTAGCCGGTATGAATAGTAATACCCACTTTTAAAAAATTTATGAATTTTATCTGTCAAAATTAAATTCATTTTGGGATTCAGAATATCAAAATTAGCTTCGGTTGAATTTTTTGTATTTTTCTGAAAACATTCAATTTTTAATGAATAGTGAAAAACACTTAGTTATAGTTTAAAACTGATTTTTTTTAAATAAGTATTTATTTTATTTAAATTTATTTTAGGTCAAAATAGATACATAATACCTATATAGTTTAAATGTAATTCGTTGGATTCATTTTATAATAATTTTAGATATATAAAAATTTTATTGAACTTTTTACCGTCTTTTACCCACCTCCTAAGAGCTTTTGAAAATTTTCATAAAACCTAATTTTACAGCTTTTGTGAGATTAATTTCAAATATTTGAGATACATGGTTGATATCAGTAAGAAAAATGTGGTTCAATGAGATGAAAATATTGTTTGTTGAATAGTAACTTTTTACTTTTATTTACCATGGTTAAAAGTAAATAGGGTAATTAAGGGTAAAATGATATTATTATTAACCTAAAACATGTCATAATTCTATTGGATAAGTGATATTCTTCCAAAATCAACCTTAGGAATCAAATATGATCCTTTAGGTCTACTTGGATTAGATTATGACATTTATTATTATTTAATTCAAAGAAGAGTTAAAAGTGTTAAAATCAAAGTTTAATAACTAAACCATTTTTAATATAGGGTTATACATAAGCTAAATTAGACTATAAAAATTCATTATAAATATAAACAAAATCCTACCTAATAGTATTATATTTATATTTTTTAGACATTAAATAATTTATTTTATTTATGACACAATGATGATGCAATAATTACCTTTTTAATGAAATATTAAAATAATTGATATTATAAATATCCAAATATATGCAATTTGAGACTTTTTATGAATTACAATAATTTTATAGATTAATATGACATGTTATGGTCGATTAATTGAATTTTTTTTGATGTAATAAATTTTTTAGGACTTTAACAAAATTCAATTATTAAATAAGGTCAATATTGAAATAAATGAGTTTTTAAAACAAATACAATATTATTGGTTGTTATAATAATCATAAAAATTTAAGGTTTTTCAAAAATACTTATATAATGACATGTGTATCATTAATGAACCACTTGGGGTTCTCTTGATTGTTTATATTATGTTTATTCACCATATAATATAGAAATAAAAAGAGACATGGTAAATGTCAAACTATTTAACTAAGAGTTAAATCTAAAGGATAAGGTTAATATAGTGACCCAAACCAGTATAAAACCTATTAGTTGAAATACATTTGAATCATCCCCACCTTAGACTTTAAATAATTTATTTTGGAGCCATTAGAAACCGAAAATTATTTTATTATAAAATAATTTTTCAATCTTTTCCTAAGGTGCCTATCACCGCTCTTATAAAAGAGCACTTCCCCTTATCTCTAAATCACACCTTCGAAGGCATTTGACTCGGCCAAACCCTACCAAAATATCCTATAAACTATCCTCCATTAATCATTGAGGCCTTTTTTTTGTCAGAAATCCAACCTTTGGATCCCTTTTGATCAAATCAAAAGGAAGAACACGAAGAGGAGGTAAATATTTCATCAACTCTTTAAAGTTCCATTCTTCTTCCACTTTCTCTTTCTTTGTTTTTTACATTATAAAATAATAACTATCATATCTCCTATATACTGTGATGTTATTGTAGAAATGGTACAACCATATTCATTATTTTGTCCATCCTATTAATGACATGTCACCATCCGTGTGTACGTACGACTTACCATCTCCACATCGTGGTGTAGTTGTTATTCAATACATTATTATATGAATGGGTACAATAATGTTGTAAAATTGATGTAAATAATAAATATAACATTAAAATTATTCTGTATATATGATATACCATCCAATTATATATTATTTAAATATCAAAAGAATGATGTCATCGCTCATGCATACGTACGGATTATCGTCTCCAAGAATGCGATGAGATTCATTACCCATTGTATCCATTCTAGACTAATTTTCCTTTGATACATAAAAATAATGTTTAAAGACTTAATTTAATTCTGAATATTAATAATATAAATCCTATACATAACAAACATTACTTACGAATAAAATCATATAAAGAAAAACGAATCAGTTAACCCCCAAAACGATGATACTACTGAAATATCATTAACAAAGAAATATTAGAAGATCATATATTATATCATATTAATGTATATGGTTCTTGTATAATTTAATAACAATTATTTCACCATTACAAAAGAGTTTAACATACCCCCAACCAATGAAAAGAACAAGGTATGGGTTAATTTCACAATCTCTTCATTATCTGAGGTTATTTATACGTAATTATCTATCGGGGCCTCTTTATCATCCACATCCAAGTTTCTTAAAAATTTATTTCAAAAGATTTTTACTATTTACTAAACTATGGGGTAAATTAATTTATACCCTTATTTGACCTTATATGTTTTTTCAAGTAATCTTTGCATCGTTTTCTAAACAAGGTACTTTATGACCTTTTCGATAAAATTAAGGTAAGAATGTTTTTTTAACTTATATAGCGGGTGTGGCTATTTTCCACAGTTATAACATCGTCAAATCTTCCCTTGTAAGCTTATAAAAATATTTACAAAAAAATGTATTCTTTTATAATTATGTATCTTTAAATTTTTTCAAAAAAAGAATGAGATATTTCTCTTAAAATGTTTTGATTTCATCTATGTCAATATCATTTAATGGATTTTAATCTTGTTTGAAGTTGATTTATTATGATAAAAATATGCCATTTTCTATTGAAGGTTTTGTGAAATGTTTGACTGCGGATGTGTTATTTTTCTACTATTCATGGTTTATGGATAAAGTATTGAAATTTCATGTTCTAGTATTATTATGAATGTTTATGTTATGTTGAAAACTTTTCATTTGAGGAATGCATTGGACTAAGTAAGTGACGAGTGGAGCCCGCTATAGCTCTTCAATGCATCAGTAGGTCTCATGAGACACACTAGTGTCTTGGCAGAAGGCCTTGAAAAAAACTTTTATGCAGTCTTGGCACAAGGCCTTGACTATGTGGTTATGAAGTCTAGAATTATGCATTCCGTCATTATGAAAGTGGCTATTGATATTTCATTTGATTATTCGACTAGTAGAATATCCATGTGAATAATTAGATGGAATTATTTGATTTTATCATTTCCATATTATGCTGATGTTCAAGTTTAAAAGGATTTTGTTTTAGTCTTATACATTGCCATAAATTTTTATGCTTATTTATGAAAGTTTCCATTATATTGTTATCCTTACTGAGCATCCAAGATCACCCCTTTCTAAGTTTTATTTTTTCCAGGATGTGAAGAAATATTTAATGACCAACCAGCATGGATAGTCTGAGGGGATATGAGTGTGGTCTATGGAAATAATGTTGTTGTAGTTTTTTATTTTATAATGTAATGTAAAACTCATGAATGTATCTATTATTTCCAAGGCTACTAAACTGATCGGTATTTCTAGACATGATTTCCTTGTATCATGACAATGTTCTTTCATATTACACTGACTCTAGGTAACTGGGATCAGGGCGTTTCAATTGGTATCAGAGGAAGTTTAGTTCAAACATGGGAATCTTGACTTAGATTAACTCCGATTAGAGCACATTGTCCTAAGATAGAATTTTACGATTAGTATAGAAGAATATCCTAGAACCTTGGTACTATAGAGATTTTGTGAGGTTTCCAAGTAATACATCTATTTCTAGATACGATCAGGTAGAGGTGGCTCTAGTATAGATGTACCTAGGGGTAAACCCCAAAAACACCACTTTGAGATAGAATCGAATGGGAACTGGTGCACAACAACGGGCCTTGCTGCACTCTTGGTTACGACACTCCCAAGGGATATGCTTAGGATAATTATGATTTTCTTTAGAATCCATTATAAAGGGTTTATTAATATATAATTCCTCAAAGAAAACATTTTTTATGATTATGGATTATATCTATAAAATGTTTAATTTATGTTACGTATGTTATATGTTTGGAATTATGTATTGTGATTGATAAACTAATCTACTGTATGCCATTGTTTAGAAATGGTTCCTAGTGGAAGGAGTGGAAACTGTGTCAATGCATGCACTCCATGTAGGGATTTCCCTCCTGCTCAAGATAACTACAGTGGAGCTGGTCATACAACTGGTGCTGATAAACTTATCACTATACTGAGACAACTCACTCAGGTTATGAATAATAGCCTTACCCATATAGAGCACCCCTGATCCTCAACATGGATTATCAATGTTAGATAGCTTCATGAGGCAAAACCCACCGACATTAAATGGGAGTACAAATCAAATAGTATCTGAGCAATGGATAAATTCCTTAGTGAAAATATTTCATTCCTTGGGGATTAGTGAAGGGGAAAAAGTTGTCTTGGTAGTTTACCACCTCACTAGAGATGCTTATCAATGGTGGTCATTGATTCAAAACACAATGGAAGATGATAAAGTATCAAATATGTAATGGAGGGATTTTAAAGATATTTTCTTAGAAAAATACTTTCCTCATGTCCATCGAGCAGATATGGAATGACAATTTCTGAGTCTGAGGCAAAAGGAGGATGAGAATTTCACAAAGTATGAATCTAACTTTACAAGGTTAGTGAGGCATGCTGCAAATTATATACATAACTTAAGAAGTAATATTGATCATTTATTTCATGGGTTAAAACCATTTCTCTATCAAGAATTAGTCTCACAATCCTTCTCATCATACGAAGATATTGTCTCATGTGCTATCATGACATAAAAGTAATTCTCTAAGTCTTACGACTTTAAAGAAAAGCAAGAGAAGAAGAGATCTGTTGAACACAATGGAAATGGAAATAAGGGGAAGAAGGGAAAAATTGAATATCAATCTTATAGTAAATGTGGGAAGAAACACCCAGGTACTTTCCTGAAGGGAATTAGAGTCTGTTACAAGTGTGGTTAAAAGGCCACCAAGCTCGTGATTGCAAGGGGAAGAAAAAGGTTGTCAATTCTGAATGATACAATTGTAGAGTAAGGGGGAATTATGAAAATTAATTTCCCAAGCTCCAAGGAAACATACCTTAGAAAAATCCAAGGGATCAAGGCCAAGCTTATGCTATCACTACTGCTGAGGTTGAAGCTTCAAAAGACATGGTGGAAGGTAATTTAATTGTTTCCTAAAGTTTAAAAAATGCTTTATTTGATTCTAGATCATCGCATTGTTTCATATCTTCCTAGTTTGCAAAGAAAATTAGATATTTACAAATTAATTTAACACGGGAGTTGTCTGTAAAAATTTATAAGGAAAGTTTCATTGAGACAAAGTTTTGTGAATCAATCCCCATTAGGGCATATAAATGTTCTTTATCTGTTGATCTCATCATCATACCCATGATTATTTTTGATATAATCCTTGGCATGTATTTGATTTCAGACAATGATGCTAAAAATTTATTTCAAGTAGGAGGTTTATATTTTTGATGATGATGATAAAGAACACCTTATCTTTAGAGAAGAATCGTCACCTCCTATTTATTATCTAGATCAACCCCCAGTAGCTCAACAAAATTCAATTATTGGGGAGGAAGAAAATGAAATAATTGTGGGTGAGGAAAAGGATGTTCAAATAGAGGATGTACCTATTGTGCAAGAGTATATTGATGTATTTCCAGAGGATTTACCTGGACATCCTCCAAAACGAGAAATTGAGTTTTCTATTGATTTATTTTCTGGGTCATGTCCCATATTGAAGACCCCTTATAGAATATCAACTGTGGAATTAGTGTAACTAAAGAAACAAATAGAGGAAATGAGTAACAACAGATTTATTTTCCCTGGTGTTTCTCCATGGGAAGCCCCCATCCTTTTTTGTTATGAAGAAATATGGCTCTATGAGGTTGTTCATTAACTAGAGGGAGATCAATGCTATAACAATAAAGAACAAATATCCCCTACCTCACATTAATGATTTATTTGACCAAATTCATGGAGCTCAATATTTTTCAAAGATTGACCTCCAATATGGATACCATCAGTTGTGAGTGACGAAGGAAGACTTTCCAAAGACAGCATTTCAAACCAGTTACGGGCATTACGAGTTTACAGTAATGTCGTTTGGAATGACTAGTGCACCCTCTATCTTCATGGATCTAATGAATAGATTTTTCAAGGAATATAATGATTAATTTGTAGTGGTATATATTTATGATATCTTAGTATACTCCAAAAGCTATGAAGATCATGAAAATCACCTGCTCACATTCTAAAGACCCTCAGAAGTAATGAATTATATGGGAAGTTTAGTAAGTGTGAATTTTGGCTTCAAGAGATTTATTTTATTGGCCATATTTTTTCTAAGGATTGAATCCCTGTTGATCCTTCAAAGACAAGAGAAATCCAAGAATGGCTAGAAACGACGAGTATAACTGAGGTACGTAGTTTCATTGGTTTATCAAGTTATTATCGGTGTTTCATCCAAAATTTTGTCTGATTGGCTAACCCATTAACCAATCTCACACGTAAAGGGGTTAAATTTGTTTGGAAAAAAGAATGTGAATAATTTTTTGAAGAACGGATGATAAGATTATTCAATGATCCTATATTTAATTTACCATCGGGGAATGGTGGGTTTGTTATTTATAGTGATGCATCAAATAACGGACTAAGTTATTTCCTTATGCAGAATGATAGAGTTATTTTGTATGCATCATGACAGCTAAAAATTTATGAACAAAACTATCCCACTCATGATCCTATGTTAGAAACTATATTATTTTATTTTAATATTTGGAGAAACTATATCTATGGTGAAAAATGTGAGATATATATCGATCATAAGACTTTGATGTATATTTTCTCACATAAAGAACTCAACATGAGGCAATGAAAATGGATTGAACTACTCAAAGTTTATGATTTCACTATACACTACCACTCGGGGAAGGCAAATAAAGTGGAAGATGCTTTGAGAAAAAAGGATGAAAATGTTCGGAACAAAATGAGAGTTGAAATGGATTCTATATACAAGGATCTAGTAAAGTTGGACATGGGGATAACCATAGAATGTGAAACATAAAAACTTTTTCAAATGGATGCCAAAACATCTTTACTAGAAATGATAAGGAGTTATGAGACTGATGATGAAGAGTTTCAAAAGAAGATTAAAGATTTGAATGATGGGAGATTGAGTGAATTTGTGTATGAAGATGGAATTTTGATATTTGGGAAGAGACTATGTGTTCCCGATATACCTGATCTAAAAAGAGAATTTTTAGATGATGCTCATAGTTCCAATTTCTCTACACACCCTGGTAGCACTAAGATGTATAGATATTTAAAGGAACATTTTTGATGGGACAACATGAAGAGGGAGATTGCTGATTTTTTTTCATGATGTATGGTTTGTAAACAAGTGAAATCTAGAAGGAAACAACCGGGAGGATTCCTAAAACCTCTTCCCAAACCTATGTGCAAAGGGGATAATATTACGATGGACTTTGTCATGGGACTACCAAAGACTCCAAGAAGGAATGATGCAATATGGGTCATTTTTTATCATCTTACCAAGTCAGCACATTTTCTTGCTATAAGAGAAGATTTACCACTTGAAAATCTAGGAAGACTATATATTACTAAAGATGTGAGACTTCATGGAGTACCCCTATTGATTGTTTCTTATCGTGATCCACATTTTATATCACGATTGTGGAAAAGTCTTCAGAAATCCCTGGATACTGAACTTTGTTGGAGCACTTCCTACCACCCCCAAACTGATCAACAATTAGAAAAGACTATTCCAACCTTAGAAGACATGTTGAGATCATGATCACATGACTTTCAAGGTATGTGGGATCAATATTTACCTCTAGTAGAATTTTCCTATAACAACAGCTTCCATTCAAGTATTCAGATGGCACCATATGAAGTGTTATATGGAAAGAGATGTCGCACACCAACCTGTTGGGATGATGTTGGAGAAAGAAAATTCATAGTCCTAGAACTTGTGGAGGAAACGATGAAACAGGTGAAGGTAATCCAAACCCGCATCAAAGAATCTCAAAGAAGGCAGAAGAGCTATGTCGATAACCGAAAGAAGGATTTGGAATTTTAAGTAGGAGATCATGTTTTCATGAAGGTATCTCCATGGAAGGGTTTTATACATTTCGGTAAGATGGGATAATTAAGTCCCAAGTTCATCAAACCTTTCAAAATTATAGAATGAATTGGGGATGTAGCTAACCATTTGGCAATGCCAACAACTCTATCCAAAGTTCACAATATGTTCCACATATAACTGTTGAAAAAATACATGCATGACCCAACGCATGTACTTAACTATGAGGAGTTCGAACTAGAACCCAATCTGTCTTATTGTGAAGATCCTATCAAGGTTCTTGATACCAGAGAACAACTGTAGAGAAACATGACGACTCGTTTGGTAAGGGTTTTATAGAGAAACCATAAGATGGAAGAGGCAATGTGGGTACCTGAGGAACTTATGATGAAGAACCACCCAGGTCTTTTTATGTAGTAATATTCTATAAATTTAGAGGATGAAATTATTTGAAGGATGGGAGAATCTAACAACCCAATCTTCCATGGAATGCTTCTTTTTGAATAATACAATAGCGTGTGTTGTACGCAACTTTGAGTTCTAACACACCAGAACCAATAAAACTAGCTGTTATGAATAGTAATACCCACTTTTTGAAATTTTATAAATTTTATATTCCAAAATGGTCTTCATTTATGGATTTTGAATATCAATATTATCTTAAGGAAAATTTTTGGTATTTTTCTAAAAACATTCAATTTTTGATGAATAGTGAAAAAACACTAAGGTATTGTTTAAAAGTGAATTTATATTTAAATAATTACTTATTTTATTTAAATTTATTTTAGGTAAAAATAGATACATAATAAATATATATGTTCAATGAAATTCATTAGAGTCAGCCTATAATAATTTTAGATATATAAAAATTTTATTGAACTTTTTACTGTCTTTTACCCACCTCCTAGGAGTATTTTCAAATTTACATAAAACTTAATTTTATCGCTTCTGTGAGTTTAATTTCAAAAATCCAAGTTGCACGATTGATATCAGTGAGTAAAATGTGGTTCAATGATATGAAAGTAATTTAATATGAATAGTAACTTTTTACTTTTATTTACCGCGGTTAAAAGTAAATAGGGTAATTAAGGGTAAAATGATATTATTATTATTACCGTAACACATGTATTAATTATATTGTATAAGTGAAATTCGACCATAAACAACCTTAAGAATAAAATATGATCTTTAGGTCCACTTGGATTGGATTTGGAAGTTTATTATTATTTAATTCAAAGAAGAGTTAAAAATGTTAAAATTATAGTTTAATAACTAAACCATTTTAATATAGGGTTATACATAATAATAAATTCGACTATAAATATTCATTATAAAACTAAAAATATTTTATACATAATGGTATTTTATTTATATTTTTTTGACATTAAATAATTTAATTTATTTATGACACAATGATGGTGTAGTAATTACCTTATTAATGAAATATTAAAGTAATTGATCTTATAAATATCTATATAAATGTAATTTGTGAATTTTTATGAATTCCAATAATTTTATAGGTTAATATGACATGTTATGGTTGATGAAATGATTTTTTTTTTAATTAATAAAGTTTTTAGGCCTTTAACAAAAATCAATTATTAAATAATGTCAAAATTTACATAATTGAGTTTTTTAAAAAAAATACAATATTATTGGTTGATATAATAATCCTAAAATTCTAAAGATCATCCAAAAGACATATATAATGGTAGTTTTATCATTAATGAACCACTTGTGGTTTTCTTGGAAGTTTATAGTATGTTTATTAACCATATAATATAAAAATAAAAAGATACATGGTAAATATCAAATTATTTAACTAAGAGTTAAATCTAAAAGATAAGGTTAATATAATGACCGAAACCTGTCTAAAACCTATTAGTTGGGAGGTTTTAGACCCATCCATACCTTATCCTTAAAATAATTCATTTTGGATCCATTATAAACTGAATATTATTTTATTTTAAAATAATATTTCAATATTTTCCTAAGGTGTCCCTCACCCCTCTTATAAAAAGGCACTTACCCTTCTCTCTAATTCACACCATAAAAGCCATTTGGATCGGCCAAAACCTACCTAAATATCCTCTCAACTATCCTCCCTTCATCCTAGAGGCATTTATTTAGTCATAAATCCAACCTAAGGAGACCTTTTGATAAAATGAAAAGGAAGAACCTGAGGAAGAGGTAAATATTTCATCACCTCTTTCAAATTCCTTTCATATTCCACTTCCTCTTTCTTTGCTATTTCCATTATAAAATAATAAGTACAGTATATTATATATTATGTGATGTTATTATAAAAATGGTACTACCATATTCATTATTTTATCCATTCTATGAATGACATGCCACCATACGTGGGTACATACGGCATATCGTCTCCACGTCGTGCTGTAGTTGTTATTCAATACATTATTATTTGGATGTGTATAATAATGATGTATAATTGATGTAAATAATTAATATAACATGATAATTATTCTTTATATATGATATACCATCCAATTATATATTATTTTAATATCTAAAAAATGATATTGTCACTCGTGCGTATGTACGGATTATCATCTCCACGAACGCGATGAGATTCATGCCCCATCATATCCATTCAAGAATAATTCTCATTTGATAATTAAAAATAGTGTTTAAAGACATAATATAATTATGAATATTTATAAGATACATCCTATCCATAACAATCATTACTTACATAACAAAGAATATAAAGGAAAATGAATCAGTTAACACCTGAAACGATGATACTAAGGAAATATCATTAACAAAGCAATATTAGAAGATCATATATGATATCATATTAAATTATATGGTTCTTGAATATTTTAATAAAAATGATTTCACCATTATATAGGAGGTTAACATACCCTCAACCAAGGAAAAGAACAATGTAAGGGTTAATTTCACAATCTCTTCATTATCGGAGGTTGTTTATACGTAATTATCTACTGGGACCTCTTTATCATCCACATCCATGTTTCTCAAAAATGTATTTCAAAACATTTTTACTCTTTACTAAAAAATTGGGTAAAGTCATTTATACCCTTATTTTAACTTATATTTTTTTTGAAAGGAATCTTTCTATCGTTTTACAAACAAGGAACTTTATGACCTTTCCAACAAAATTAAGGTAAGAATGTTTTTTAACTTATACGTTGGGTGAGTCTATTTTCTGCCGTTATAACATCGTTGAAGAATCCCTTATAGGCTTATAAGAATATTTTCAAAAATAAATGTTTTATTTAATAATTATGTAACTCTAAATGATTTCAAAAATATAATGAAATATTTCTCTCAAACAGTTTTCATTTCATCTATGTCAACATCATTTAATGGATTTTAATATTTTTTGAAGTTGATTTATTATGATTCAAATATTCCATGATGTATTGATGGTTTTGTGATATATTTGACTGTGGATGTATTATTTTCATACCATAAATATTTTATGGATACAGTATTCACATTTTGTGTGCTTCTTTTAATACGAGTGTTTATGTTATGTTTAAAAAATTTCATATGAGGAATGAATTAGACTTAGTAAGTGATGGGTGGAGCCCGCTATAGCTCCTCGATGCATCGGTTGGTCTCATGAGACAAACTAGTGTCTTGGTACAAGGCCTTGAAAAAATCTTATTTGTAGTCTTGGTACATGTCCATGACTATGTGGTTATGAAGTTTGGCATTATGCATTCCATCATTATGAAAGTGTTTATTGATATTTCATGTGATTATTCGACTAGTAGAATATCCATGTAAATAAGTAAATGGAATTATTTGATTTTATCTTGGCTATATTATGCTGATGTTCATGTTCAAAAGGCTTTTGTTTTAGTTTTATACAATTCCTTAAATTTTTATACTTATTTATGTAAGTTTCTGCTATATTGTAATCCTTACTGAGAATCTAAGCTCACCCCTTTCTATGTTTTATTTTTACCAGGATGTGAAGAAGACTTTTATGATTGACCTACATGGATAGTCTGAGGTGCTATGAGTGTGGTCTATGGAAATAATGTTGTTGTAGCTTTTCATTTTATAATGTTATGTAAAACTCAGGAATGTATCTAGTATTTTTAAGGCTACTAAACTGATCGGTCTTTGGAGACATGATTTCCTTTTATCATGCCAATGTTATATAATAATGCTCCAACTCTAGGTTACTGGGGTCGGGGCATGTCATGAAGCTTCATAAAATTTTAATATTTAGTTTATTAAATATTAAATATTAATTATTCCACTAAATATCAGGCGTCTTAGAATTCTACCAAACTCCTACCCTAGTGTAAACACACTATTTATGGACTAATGAAGTCATCCTAAAAATTATCGGATAACATTTTTTAGGTGATAAGGGCCACTTTACTCCTTACAAGAATCCAAATGAAAAATTTTAAATATCTTCTCAAAATCTAGTCTAGAGAAACATAGGCTATTACAGTCTCATTGACAATTTTATACATAGATTTTCTATTTAATTTCTTTATATTGTATATGATACTATATTCTATACTCACTCTTTATTTTTTCTTGGTTTATATTATATCTAATAAAATTATGCTCTCCAAATTCATCCCAACATATCATATACCAAAACCTCTTCCCATACAGAGCCTCAAAAGGCTTCAATTAAATTATATGATGAAAACTACTATTATATTAGAACTCCTATAGGGGAAGGTAATTGTACCAAAATACATATAATCCATTGATTATCATATAAAAATATCATCCATATTCCAAATAGCTATTTTATGATGACCATATATATGGGGGTTATACACAATGTAAAATTTCAGTTCTGTATGCAATGCTTACTGAATTTTTATCCAAACCTCAAAGTACACCTTAAATATTAATCTGATACAATATATAGTGTAATTGAATATTTTATTACCACATCCCTTATGTATATATTTTTATTTTGGTCAATAAATAAATCATCTTTGATAGATATGATATGTGCTGACTTGGTAAGGTGATCGACTACCACCAAGATGGTGTTATTACCTTGAGGTGTCTTGGGGAGTCCTACAACAAAATACAAGGTTATGTTTTCTCATTTACATAATGGTATGGGAAATTTTTTCATCATACCTTTAGACTTATGTGGTTCTCCTTGACTTGGTAGAATACCAATAATCGAGATACAATCTCTATAATATGTCTCTTCAGGTTGTTGGATCACAAGTTTTTCATTAAATCTCTATACGTCTTAGTACTTCATGGTTGAATAGTGAAGGATGAGCTATGCACCTAATATTGAAGTTCCCTATTCATTTCTAGTTTTTATGGGACACATATCCATGTTCCCAACCTTATAAATCCTTATTCCATAAATTTAAACTTCCAAATATTCACAACTTTATTTTATAGCCACTCATAATATTTATGGGCCTCGTAGATCCTATCAAGAATAGATGGTTGAGAAGTTATTTGTGAAAAAATAGAATTAATATCTTTTTATTATTCCCATATCTATCCTTTTAATGTCCATGAATATTGGATCACATTCAATCCTCATCAGGGAAATTTTTTTAGGATCCATTCTACTTTGAACATCTTCCACATTTTTTGCCTTCCTAGGATGGTAATAGATTAAACTATTATAAACCATGATCAGCTATAACGATCTTTATTGGAACATATTAATATCCTTTTTGTGAATATATATTTGTTTCATTTAGGTTATATATATTTCATACTCTTTTCCATATATATAATGTTGTAAATCATTAATTGAAATACCACTACTTCCAATTTTAGATAATTCATTGTGTATTTATACTCATGGGTCTATAATTGGTGGGAGGCATGGGATATAAATTTTTTATCTTCCATGATTACATATAAAAATACCATTCTGGATGCAAGATTATTGATCAAAAATTATTCCCTACTAGTGGATAATGAGACCATTGGAGTAGCGGTTATCCTCTTCTTCATCTCTTAAATGATTTCTTCGTATTCATCGGTCCTTGAAACATTTATTCCCTTCCACATATTATTTAAATGTTGGGTTTAAAATAATGATAAGTCTGTCACAAATCAATGAAAACACATAGATAATTCATAGAAATAATGGATTTATTTTATAGATATTGGTTAGGATCATCCTCCAATTTCCTTTATTACAGATACAAAGATAACCATTTGGTGCTGATAACAAGCCCTTATAAAGTTTCTTGCTCTAAAAAACTCACTTTTACTGTACTTTCCATATAACTTCTCCATCTACAAGGACATTAGATTAGTATTTAAATTCTCCTCATGTTCATCTTATCTTTTAAAGTATATAAAATTATCATCTATGAGGACTACCAAAAAAATTTCAAGGTGATCCCTAAAGACCCTATTCATCTAGTTCATGAATATTTTTAGAAAATTAGAGAATCTGAATGTTATCATTGTGAATTCGTAGTAATTTTACCATATATGAAAATAATTCGTGGGTATATCTTCATTTTTCAACATTACTTGACAAAATACTTACCATAGATCAACCTTTGAGAATTATTGGCCCCACACAGCTGGTCAAAAAAGTCATTTTTCCATGGTAGTAAATAATTTTTCATTATCAATCTCTTGTTAAACTCATTATAATCAATTCCAAGTTGCAATGACCCATCCTTTTTCTTAATTAAAATAACTAGTGCACCCCATGGTGAAGCACATAGACATATAAACCATTCATCTATATTAAATTTTATTTATATATTTATCCCGTAATGTTAAACAAAAGAAATTATATATCAAGTTTTTTATATTAAAGCTCGTGGAATGAGCTCGATTGAGGACTCGACCACATGGGAAAGAGGAAGGACATGGTATTCATCAAGAAAAATATAATTCAATTTCTTAACATTGGTAATTTAATTAAGGATGATATTTTATTTAGTCTCAATCATTTGAGCTAGATACACCTTCTTGAAAGAAAATAATATTCAATCTAGAGATGTTGGTACCATAGAATATTCATAATCCTCCTTGAACATGTATATAATTAGAGGGTGAATTGTGATACGAAGGGTGTTTTCCAACTCTAGGAAATATATGTTGTCTCTATAAAAATAAATCCAATTCATTCCAAAAATATCATAAAATTTTGATAAGGGAAGTATCATGGGGTCATTTGGGAAACTAAGCCTAGAAATTTGGATGGATGGTGGGTTATATTCTTCACATGCAACAATTTACCCACAATAATTCTTCAAAAATTACTCAAATTCCATTTTTTTAGGTGGTGTTTTAATACTTCTTATAAAAATTAGTGATATGAAATAATGTGTAGAACTAGAATCAAAATGTATGTATGATATTCTTGAATAAATAACTAGCATACCTTTGAATAATTCATTTTTAGGATCCACCTAAGATGTTGTGAGGGAATAAGCTATCCATTTCCCTCTATTCATTGAAGGTTTTTTTTCATTGTTTTTCATCAATCACACTTGTCCTAGGGGATTTATTAACAATGTTTCCTTATTCCTTGTTGAAATATTGTAAAATTGGCTAAGGGATGATAGGAGTATTGTTTTATTCAGTCATAATTGTGGGCTTCTCACATAGAAAATCCCTATCTAAGTTCCCCTCCTTTCTACAAATAAATAACTTCCGAATCCCCCCATGAAATTCTTAGGATGATTCTTCCCATACTTTGGACAAGTGCGATGTTATACTTTCATTCCACCATTAGATTTTTCTATTATATTTTTATACTTACACTAGTTTATCTAATTCTTATCCCCATAAGAACCTTGGTATTTTCTGATATCTATTTAAACATTGAGGGAACATTAAAAACATTCCTTATAAATATCAGTGCTTTGAATGGATAACTCTCTTCATAGACTCAGATTTATCCTACCAATAAACTAATAAACCATACTTTTCAAGGTAATCAAAATTCCATAGGTGTATTATACAAGTCCTATGATTTTTTATTCATACACACCAATGGATTCATTGTCATTTTTTAGGCTAATTAAATCCATATACATTTTACATTTAAGAGTGTTAGGAAAGTGTTTTTAGAAAATCATTTTTTTAGAATTCATTCCACTCCTTTACTTTGATAGCATCCTATGGATTCTTATTTCTAACCAACATCCAACATCAATGAGATTTTACTTCAATATGATAAACATCCAACACAACCCTCTCTTATTTATAGAATTTGATGATGGGGAATACCTTTTCGATGGAGTGGATCCATTATTCTGTGATTAAGGGATCATAATATCCTCTAAAATTCAATAGCCTTTGTTGTATAATTGTCTCAATTGAAAATTTATCTTTATTAGATGGATTTTGGATTCCTTCTAGTTCAAAATGTTATTCAAAATTTGAATTAAGTAAGAAATTACTACCACAATATTTATGATTCAAACTCCCACTAAGTTGGGCATATCATTTGAGCATTTATCACATTTCCCATCACATTGTTTACTGGATTGGTTTCTCCTATTTCAAGCCATTAACCAATTATAAATGGAAAATTAGGGAAGAGTAATTTTAAACTATTAATCAAATAAAATGGAAACTATGAATGATGAAGGGATAAGTTGTGGCAGACGTATATGCTTTAACATATGAATTTCTAGGTTCAAATCTATGTTCTCTATAATCTCTTCCCTATCATAAAATATTGTGGCCATTTTTGTTATCATAATAATTTTTTTAAGGATATTTTCAATTTTCCAAATAATTTCCCTATGAGTTTCAAACCTTGTATGCTGTAAGATCCAATTTCATAAACCATCTGAAAATCATATCCATCTCATTGTTCCATTTTTAGGGTTATTTACCCTTGGTACTTCTATGATAGATCCATATCCACTTGTACTTTCATGAATGGTTTTACTTTTTAGGAAAACATATTCATTATACATTACCAAATTTTGGGATGTTTTCATATGTTTATCCTTATCCCTAATCTTTTAATAGGGTTTTCAAATCCTAAAACCAATGATAACAAGGCTTACCTAAAATATCAACTATGACAACCCATATCTTTATTTCAACTTAATTTATGATTTTTTATATTTTGATACACATAGTATAACCAATATAGATTGTGAGGCATAGTTTATTTGGTAAATTAGGTACATGACATAAATACATGAAAAATATATACAATATCACCAATTAAAAACATTGAAACATGCCAGTATTTTGCTTGTATATTCTAAAACTCCATGGGATAACTTGTGGGTACATAAGAAAGGGAATGATCTATAGAGATCAACAAGGAATAAGTAAATAATATAATAATGTAAAGGTGCACATGTTAGATAATAGGAATATAAATGTCACATAATAGGGATGATAATGATAATCTTGAACAATGATTCATGATATAACGTGATAGCATAAAGGCTACATGGGAATGTTGAAACTACATAAAACCTGACATCATAATTACATATCAAGGCTAACATCCAAAACAAATTAACAGTGTGTGATTAGGATAACCTATCATTCACTATCCTTTGAATATCATGATATTTAAACATTAACCAATGCATTTGAGGGATATATAATACTAGGTTAGCCTCTAACTTTCATTACATGCACACTCCTAAGTGTTCCACAAAAATCATTCAATATTGGATCATATTTAATCAGATTTAATCTTATTATTAATAAGTTTAAATTACATAAATGTTACCACCCAATAAATTTAGGATAGGGTCATAAATTTGAATACCATTGGGTGGAAATGGGATTGGTATTCACTTCACAAATGATTCACCTGGAAGAATCATAGGATAATTTTTGCAACATTATGGGGGGACATAATGATTCATAAAAGGGATTGATGATAGGGAAATGAGTCTCTCATAACTTGTAAATCATAAGTACTCTATTATGGATGTGTATTAACATATCCAAACATAAACTATAATCTGTTAAAAGACATAATATAAATTAGGTTCTCTAATATAGCGGGGGAGAGGATCCCATACCTTGAGAGGATGCTTCTAAAAGTGTGATAGGATCCTATTAGAGGATTGAGGGAACTTTGGGAGTACTATAGATAGGTAATGGATGATTAATTTCATGATAAAAGGGATGTTAATTAATATTAATGGGATTTGGGAGGGTATATAATGAAAAAAGAGAATACTATTTATTAATTTCCAAACTCAAGTTCTGGACTCTATAGGATAAATTAATCAGAACCACAAACCTTCCCACTTATATTCTCCCCCAGATTCTAAAAAATAATAGTTTATTCATTATTTAATAAGTATAAGTACCCATATCATTAAAATAATACCCTTGGTGATATGTAATAAATTCATTATTATAAAGAATTTGTTTTAAAACCTCATAATATAATATAGGTTTTTGGGTATTCATTTTGGATTTATAAAATTAATCAAAAATATATATATATTTAAAAGATGAAATTTATATTTAGTTTTATATACATTTTATGAAAAATATTACATAACTTTTGGGTCATTATGATGTCATAATATACACTATATATCTATAAAGTATTAAATTTTGACCCAAAAATTTGACTGTCTCTGAAAATTATAAAAAAAAATTCACCCTTGCATAATTTTGACATTATGATTTCAAAAATAATTTTTATTTTATTCAAAAAATTCCTTAATAGTAGATTTTACACTTTTGAATCAAATTTCACCATTTATTGAAAAATACTAGTTTTTTTACAATTATATTTTTCTAACCATTATAAAAATAATATTTCACCTCATAAAATTTTATTACATTTATATTTAATAAATATTATTTAATAATAAAAAAATTTTAAAATAAAATTTATTTAAAATTTGTTGAATTCATCAAAAGGAGTGGGATATTTTAAAATATGAATATAAAAAAAATACAATTTCTATTTCATCATATAGAAATCCAATTTTTATTGAAATTATTTTTTAGTTGTAATAAAATAATTATAATAAGAAGGATAAATTTAATCAATATTATATTATGAATAAAAATATTAAAACTAAAATTGTCAGGGTCCGGATAAATAAACATTTATTACACCATTGAATTCTCTAATGGTATGTTCTACGATTGTGATATTTTATTAGGGTGTTTCGGCATTCATGGTTCGGGTCATGATCATTATGTTCTTTAAAAACTCTCAGAAATAGTTCCATTCATTCTTTAGTTATTAAATCTCATATTGGTCTTCGTCGGGGGAAAATTCCAATGATGTTATCTCTCTCAGAAGCTCTGAGAAATGGGCTTCATAGGGTAAAATACTACTATTTGATCCAATCTGTCCTTCCATATCTACCAATTTTACATTATTATAAACCATAATGTTATCATCATAATTGTCATTATACAATGGCTATATTGTTAATGGTTATATTGATTAGTGGTATTTTAAATGATATAACTTATAGCATCCAAAAATAACCAAAATAAGTTTATGTGGTTTATATTAATAAAATACTTGTAAAGGTATTTAGTAATTCAAAAGGAGTTCATTTATAAATGTTCTAGTCATTGAATTATATATTACATGTTATATAGTGATTGTGAATACAAATCTTTTTAGAAGGAGATAATTCTTGGAATCCATGTGAAGAGGAAACCTTTTTCCATCCCATTACTAGAGGTAACTCTATCAAAGGGAATAAGTGAAATAGGGATAGTTATTTCAGGGGTAGTAGGGAACCATAGAATCATTCTACTAAATCATTTTATTATTCATGAAGTCACAGTAATGTACTAGTTTGATTTATGTATGGATATCTTTAGCACAAGAAGTTAGAATTTACTATATGTCTTGGAGATTTCCACAACTATGATAAATAGTACAAACCAAGAATAATTTCTTTTCATATCTAAAGATTTTGAGAGGAGATTTTTTGAACCCGACTGATATCTCTCATGATCAATTGGGATGCCCTCATAAAAATAGTTTCTCCCCCAAAATAAAATGAATTTAAATGAGTCCAAGAATACCACCAATTTCCATGAAAAACACAACAAGGTTTAAATAATTATTATATGGGTTTTGAATGATAGTGATATGGAGATGATCAGGCTATCTGAACTGAGAAATATAGTCCATCGATGGTGTGAGGAACCATTATTCTAAAAATTACCCCTATTAGTTTCATATTTGATACCGGTGCATCAAATTATTTTATTTCTTCTCATTTAGTTAAAAAATTGGGGCTCTGTGTGGAGATGAATCCTCATGTCATGAGCATCATGACAATGCTTTGTTAGTGGGAATGAATAGGATTTAAGTTCCAATCTTGGACTAGAAAATTTGATATAACATAGTTCCTTTGGGTTCTTACAATGATAAAATTAATATTTTATATTTTATATTTATAATGTACTATTTTATTGAATTACAATCTAATATCGATTGATACACTCAACATGTTACTTTTACAAACATTTATGTCAAAATTAAATTCAAAATTTAATATTTTTACTTAGATAAAATATTATTTTTTATTTTTATATAATATTGGAATATAATATTTGAAAAAAAAATATTCTACAAATTTAAAAGACATTTATAAATTAAAAAATTTATATATATGTATATATATAAATTTTGATATTTAAAAAAGAGAAAATAATATATGTACATATATATATAGATATTTATTATTTATTTTGTATAGTAATTGGTAAAGTTGCAATAAATTGGACATAACAAGTATCCCTAAAAAGATCGTTATGAATATTGTGTGATAAATGATTTTTGAGATGGCCGACCTATGTATGATTGAAATTACATGGTTTTTTTTAAAGTGGTTATATAGTTTTTAATAATTTCATTTTCTATTCCTCTTTTATAACCTATATGTAATTCTTTATTCTAAAAATGTGAGTACAAGTGTGTTCCTATAAAATTGTTATTTATCCCAAACCCCTAGACCCCTACACTTGAAAGTGAGCAAATTTATTATTCAATGGTTCTAATAATAGGTGTTATTTTACGATGCTATATTATTACACCATGATTGAAATAAGACAGTTGGTTTTAAAAATGTGATATAGTTGAGGTTCCAGAACATCCCCTAAGTTTTTTTGGTGGTTTACCAAATAATAAAAAAACCTATTGTAATATTCTCAAGATCAAATCACAGTTATTAAGAAATATCTATTTAAAACATGTTAAACATTTTATGATGTAGTATAAATATATTTAATATTTTATTAAACTTTATTTCTTGGTAATCATTTTTACATCATTATACTTTAATGGAGAGGATATTTATATTGAATATGATTTTAGATATAGTTTCCCACCTATAAGAATAGAAAATCTAATTGAATGTATGAATATAAATAGACATATATATATATTGATGTTTATTATTTATTATAAATAGTTATAGAAAAAATTAAAATACATAGAACTAAATTTTTATCCCAAAAAACATAAGTTTATTGTGTGATGATTGATCCTTAGATGACTGATCAATGTATGATTGAATTTAATTGTTCAATTTTTTATATGTGGTAATATAATTTCAAATAAATTCATTTTATTTTCATTATTCTTGAACTTATTTTCATAAATCTCTCAATCCATGTATGGAAAAATATTTCCATGTAAAATTATTATGTGTCCTAAACCACTACCCCCCCCCCTCACTTTCATGGGGTTAATATTATAATAAAACTGCATTCGATAAGAGGTGTTGTTGTTTGATGTTGTATTTTTACAGAGTGACTAAAATGGGATAGGTTGTTGCTCAAATATAAGATATTATAGGCTCTAGATGTCCCCCCCCCCAAGATATTGTAGGTTTATCGAATAATAATAAACCAATCAAAATAAAAAATTCTCAAGATAAACTCATTGTAATTTAATAATAACTAATTATAACATGTTAAACATTTGATGATGTAGTATATACATATATAACATTTAATTAAATTTTCATTCTTTGTAATCATGTATGTTTCAATATATTATAATGATGAGGTAATTTATATAGATCATGGTTTTCCTATAGTTTTACACCATCAATAGTGTAAAATCTTCTTGAATATGTGACATTGGATAAAGTTCATTATAATATTCATAGTCTCATAAAACTGATGGTTGATCAAGTAATTATTTCAATTGCATATCGACATATTCAACATACCAATCCATACATTTAAGATAGTGTACGCTATATAATATTGTACATACAGTGCTTGTCATAAGGGATAATGTGGGAAAAGGTACGATAGATTCCATATATGAGGTGTGTACTATAGATAATAAACATAAAAAAACATTTTTTGGATGCATTATCTATATATTGGTTTGTGACACATCGTCACGCATGAGACAATGAAAAACATTTTACTGAAACATGCTATATGATTTTTAAATCCTTAGTTGTACATTATTTAAAAACCTACAAATATATTAAATTTTTTTATATAAAGAAAATAAATTGATATTATTAGAAATTAATACCAATGTTTTTGAATGACCAAGAAATGATAATATTGATAACTATATTAGTAATAATAATTTTTAATACTATTTTTCATTAAAAAGGGAGTCCCAAAGAGGGTCAGTTTCAACCCTCCACACCCAGGAACCCCCTCCCCGTGAAGAGGTCATCTAAAGAAGTCTCAGCTAAGAAGCAGCTATTTCTAGGTAGTATAGAATATATTCCGCTGAGGTAACAACCCAATCAGCAATGGTTAGATACAAAAAATCTGTTACCTAGGTGAGTTGTGCCCTTCTTCCCACCTAATGAGACACCGGGTGACCCGACGAAGAGAGAGGAGCATGGGAGGTGAAAACTCCCCCCAAGAGAAGGCTCCCAATAATCAAACCCTAGACCTCATTGAACAACATTTTTATGGCCCTCAACCCTACACCACTACTACATCACTAAAGTGGAATAATTAATATTAGTTAATTGTATTAATACATCTTATTATAATTATACATATTAATTTTAATTATTTATCATATTAATGTTGTAATTAGATATTAAGAATATTATTAATGAATAATTATAGAAATTATATTAATAACATTATAATATATTATTAATTAATTATAAATAATAAAACTGATAATTAATAAATATATTACCAATTAAAAATTTATAAATATTTCTATCAAAAAAGTTGTTGCAATTATTTTGAATATATTAATTACTCAAATAGATTAATTATTCGAAATATATTATATTTTATATAACTTATGACACTTTATTTTAGTAATTATATTTTTAATATATTATTTATAATTATTTATATTACATATAATATTCATGTATAATTTATTACATATTAAAAAAACTATACAATAAACTCCAAACTCATTTAACACTACACCATCAAGATTTGTATAATACTTTATGATATATATATATATATACAAAATTAGTTTTCATTTATATATATATATATATATTCATATAATAAGTGATGATACATCAAATAATTGATCTATGTGAATATACCATATGGAACCACACTCTCTAAGTAAGGTGAACCTTTATTCTATGGTTTTGATCCGAATCCCCCATGTAGTAGCAAGATTCATCCTCCAACTCTCTTCACTACAGATAGTGATGCATTGATTTTCTTCAAAGGATTTTTTAAAGTAGTTTCAAATATTTGATCTTTACTATCGCCTCTTCATACTATATTCACTCTTTATATTTGATATCTTTTCATCATACTGCTTTCAAGGACACTTCTCCTATAGTGTATGTTCTATCCTAGTGATCTCGGTGCTCACAATGATGGTATAAGGACCCAGCCTTGAAAATTACAAAATATTTAACTAAATGGATAATTCACATTGAGGATCTTTTCAGGTTTAGAGTTGTAGATAATTAGTACATAAAATTTAAATAACAACATGAATATTACTGTAGAAAATTCTACTCAGTATCCATTTTCTTCATAATATAAAAACTCTCTAAAAAAGTGTCGTGTCTAGTTCCATGTTTTAGACAGCATGTCCTTTCCTTGATCCCATCCTTGACCCTTATTTATCTTTATTCCCTACAGAAAACATTTCAAAAACATGGGATGAGCATAAAAAGCTCAGTAAGGGATATAAAATAATTAATGAAAACATTATCCCATCGATAAATACAAAACAATGAAACCATAATTTTCAATCATAACCTACCTCATGAAATCATAATATTTATGAACAACACAAAATAATCATAAATAATATAGGTAACATACATAATAAATAACATACTTACATTCTAGCTATCACAGCTACAGAGGGAGTCACATTTGTAATATCCATCACAATATATTTTCAAAATCTCTTTGGAGAAACATTAATGTTTACCTCTGTCACGTTACCCAATGAATTAGAGAGCTATCCCGGGCTCACCCGCCCTAGGTTTATCATGGAACCACCCGTATATGTAAAAAATTATCAATACCCTTAACATATTCATAACCCATAAAACAAAAATAAAGTAAATATAACATTTCCACATTTCAATCACAATATATTATTTCATGATATTGACATAATCAATGCTTTATCAAACCATTTTAAAAACCATTTAAAACATTTAATAAGGAGATTTTTTAATCAAAGTGTCCCATAACACATTGAATATTTTAAAAAAATTAACATTTTAAAATAGTAATGTTCATATAAACAAATCCTTAAAACCATTTTGAAAAAATAGTCATTAAAAAGAAAGATTTAGAATATTAAATCATTAAAATGTTATTTTAGTTAAGCAGTTCCTAACCAAATGATAGATACTTGAATACAAATAATTGAGGAATAAAATTTATTAAAAACTTTATAATATCATGAGATAATGGTATTCATGATATAATATTCCAATGGATTGTATATACACCATATAAAAGTGAATTTGCGCATAACAACAATGAAGTATCAATGGAATGTAAATTGAGACGAAATCACTTATAAAGACGGTATCCTTAGATTAAGGATAAATAAATTACATAATTATGTGTGACGAATATAAATACACAAAATTTAAGTGGATATTAAGTGTAAAACAATCAGATTTCATTCACACATATTAATATCACAACATAATCAATAATTAGAGGTTTAACCCAATGAATTGATATTGGGTAATGAAGTTTTCATACCGAAATTCAACATCCTAACAACGTCACATTAAAATTTAGAAAATAAGTTGATGATAGAAAAAAGGGTATCTCATCACTTGGTAAAAAAATTTACGTCAATAAGGATATATAATAACATATCCCAACATAATAATATGTAAATTAAAAGACATAAAAAATAAGTCTTTTAAAAAGAGGAGGGTGAAAGGTTCCCTTACTCATTTTGTAACATACGAAACATACACCCCATGAAAGAATGATCACAAAATGAATATTTAAATACACATAAATTAAAATATATTACACAAATAATACAATCATTGGAAGTACATCCTCCACACAAAAGGAAATAGTGACTAATATAGCTTGAATCTGACGGGAATAAAAAGTGAGATGAAAAATCCTTACCACGTTGTAATCAATCATGCCTTATGAGAAAAAGTTAATAGCCACAAAATAAATCAAAGAATACCATGAATATAAATAGAATCATGATAATATATATCAAATTTAATTAAATAGAACATGACATGCAATAAATAATTGGTGAAAAATGGAAACCTCGCGGAATTAAAACCGCGATAAGAAATCCCTTACCTCATGTCCAACTTGACTCGTATGTTCCTTGTTCTTCCTGAGTAATAAACATAAGTTAATTTATACTTGCTTAATAACCTTTTTAATTTTTATTATTACTTTTATATCACCTATTACCTTGAAATAATAGTTAGTTAATTATTTTAGTTCATATCGGACATTTTGTCGATGTTCGGAATTTGAGTTAAAAATGAACTTATTATAATTACAATTTGTCCATTTGGTCAAACCTATATTATCTCCAGAATGATATTAATGATTTAGATATCATATATATCATATATATCCAGTGTATATATATATATATATATATGTATAATAGCACATAACATTTAGAGATAATAAATGAAATGCACCATTCATGGAGACAGTAAGTCGTACGTACGCATGAATGCTACATTCATTTCAATTAAATATTTAATGGAATTAAAACATAATGATACATAGATATATTATAATTCTAGTATAATATCATATGATATATATGTTACATAATTTCATTAACTCCATATTTATACATTCCATGTATGTCATGAATGAATCACATCACCTTGAGGTGCGGTAGTCCGCACTTCCTCAATTAAAATTATCGTGTTTAGAAATATTGGAAGGCATAAAGTTATGTTTCTATATAAATATTACAGAAACATATAGAAAAAAACATAATATATATCATATATAAATATAGTTTCATTTTGTTTTCCACCATGAGAGGCGGTAGGAGATAACTGAACAATCATCAGTTTGTGAGGCGTTAGTTTTCTATCCACAGAAACAGTATATTCTTCACCCATTAGATGAAGGTGAGTGTAAATGTAGTTATAATTCTTCTCATGAAAACATCCTAGTATATTTATGATACTATATTTGTCATAAAAGAAAGTATTGAAATGTTTTTATGGGATGGAGAAGTAAAATAAATCAAAAAAACATAAGAGAAGACGTTGCCATTAAATCGGGTAACTCCCATTGGTTTGAACCAAATGGGTTTTTTGAAGTGTTTTATTTGAATGTTAAGGATTATAGGATGATTAGAGGGGTCTTGGGAGATTATTGGAGTTGAGTTTTCATGATCCAGATTCTTGAAAAGTGTGAGAAATGGGTTAGAAGAGAAGGCTTTTTATAAGGGAGAGGAGGGGCTCTTTAAAAAAGTTTGAAACAATTATTTTATTTTAACATCATCTTCGGTTTCAAAAAGTCAAATATTCATTAATATCAAAGTTAAGATTACTCATGGTCAAATTAAAATAATCCAATAAGAATAGGACAGGTTTTGGATATTTTTTTTAATATTTATAATCTTATTTATTTAAATCATTTATTACTGAGGTAAATATTGCATCATTATCGTGTAATAAATAATTTCATTTATCTGATGTACAAAAATTATTAAAAAATACCATGATTTAGGAAATATATTTAGATTTTAAAAGTATATTTATAGTCAAAAATATAACTTATATAACCCTGTGTAAAAATTTATTTACTAAAAGATATTTGTATATGTAATTTTTGTCTTTACATTAAATTAATTAATATAAAATGTCATTATTACTCTCATGTGGCACCATGGGGTCCCAAATTCGACCCACGAATTCCCATGGTCGGATATTTATAATTAAATATGATTAGGATAAATTTTATAGTAATTTAATATTATTATAAAATTATATTTTACCCTTATTTACTATATTTACTATTTAATCATGGTAAATAAAATATTTAGTAAAGTAAATAATTAAAATGTCTAAAACTAAAAGTTAATTATTTACAAAATTTGGACCTACTGATTCCAAATATGGAATCCACTTTCCCAAATTCAAAACACAGAAGTGGCGGAAATTAATTTAAAATTAATTCCTTCTTTTAAAACAAATAGTGTGTTTTTTAAGAAAGAATAACTTTCAAACGATTGACAATTGTTTATGTCCAATTTCAAAATGAAATTGCATCCAATGACCAAAATTAGATTAAATTGTAAAAATATATTCCAATTACACTTTAAAACCAATTAAAAAAGATAATATAACCATATAAATAAATTATATTGAAAGGAACTTTTGAAATGAAATACAGTATGTTTCACTATCCATTAAAAAACGAACTTTATTAGAAAAATACAAAAATTCCATACAAAGTAAATTTTGGTGTCCTGGATATAACGAAGAATTTTATATTGTCAAATAGAATATATAAAAGTGAAAAAAAACTTGATTTAAAGAGGTTTCTCCATTAAAAGGCGGTAAATCGACCATTCAGGGAATATTAGAGTATTTATGCTTAAAATCGAATTCTTTACTTAATTTAAGCCTCTAACTTTTATTGGATAAATGTAAAAATATTCCACAAACATGTATAATCATATTCTAGTTAGTTCTATTCATTCACGTCAAGACAACGGCTAGGTGTTAACTACCATTTGAAATTATAATATTATATTATTTAGTGTGCCATTTAAGATTTCAAAGAAACCCATTGTCGTGTATCGGGTATGCCATCAAACATTGGATCCCATTTAAAGTAGAATTAATATTTAATTCAAAAATATTAATAAATATGAAAAATTTCAGGTTTTCTATTTACCTGGGATGTTACATCCCTCCCCCCTATTGGGAATTGCATCCTCACAATTTTAAAACAGGGCTTGGAAACATCATTAAAAGTCCTACATCAGAAAAGAGTCAGTAAAACTATCACATAAAAAGAATGAAAGAGAAGTACAAAGGTCACCCGATATAACACATACTTGGATTCTATGTAGGAAAACATGGAAATTAAAGAGAGATAAAACGGTCATGTATTTATGGAGAGTGATAAAAACATGTTTAGGAGAAAATTAACTACAAGAAAACCACAAATTTGTGATGGGTTAAATGGTCATTGGTTTCCCAGTAGGAAAATTAAATGAACAACATTTTTGTTTTATGTTCCTTTTCATAATGTTGGATGATTTATTTATGAGATTGAATAAGAACATAAGTAAACTTACTTGTCATGTAGACTTCCATCCTTTGCAAAGTTTCTACCACAAACTCAACTTTTCTCTCAACGATTAGTATTCAAATTGACTTGGTCACATTAAAAGTGCTAGAATCAACTTCTAGAGTGTCACATCATCCACAAAAGAAGAACTATAAATTTCTCTTGTCTTTAGGAATCAAGTAAAACCAAAATGGTTAGTACAAGATCATATAATCCCCCAAAAAGGATAATCCTATAAAAAATACTACTCTTAATCTCGAAAATTCAACAAAAGTATCCAAAGATTAAGAAAGACCATTGAATACATAATTGACCTTAAAATTATTCAAAATAATCGAAAATAAGATTGAAACTCAATACTCTGTAGGATTTAATCCCATAGTGTCACGACCCATCCTCGGGACCCATGCTGTGACTACCCCAAGCCCACCTTCCATAGGCCAGGGGATGGCGACTAGCACCAAATGCGTAATTCCCAATAAATAGGGAAGGCATTGCCTTTAAAAAGTAAACAAACACCACAGAGTAAGAAAGCTTAAGTAAACACTAAGTAAACTGGCTAGAACTGTAAGTGCTGAAAAGTAAATGGGACAGAATACAAACCCAATTGAAGTAAAGTACAACTGAAAAGAAAGTACAGCAACTGAAAGTAAAGAAACAACGCCGAGCCGTCCACTAGAAATCCCACCTGATGGGTGGGTACAGATAGCCTCCTCATCTCCTCGGGTCCAGCCGTCTGCTCCGTGTACGTCCCGCCCAGTGGTCCACCTCTAGGTACCGAGTTGCTCCACAAGCCTCAACCACGATCAGCGATGTCTGCTGTCTGCATCCAAAACAATGTAGTTAGGGCATTTCCCGTGCATGGGTGAGTATACTCTACTCAGTAGGGACCCCGAGGCCCCCGAAGGTCTCCCAAAATCCACAAAGGATAATCCACAAAGGAAAGATAAAATCACGAAGTAACAACCAACTCTACTTTGGTATATGCCCATACATATACCTAAGTCATCAATTCTAGTTCAGCTCCAACATCCGAGCCCAAGTTCAATCTAGTCCACACACAATAGCACAATCCAATCCACATAGGATAACACGACCCGATCCACTTAGGAAAGAAATTCAATCATATTGATGGTAATGATTGAAAGTCAAGACTCATCTCACACAGGTATACTTCTTCGTAAGATGATAGAGATGATCACATGTAGCCACTAATTCATCTAAGCTGTCATAACCTTTAAGGATACAAGACCAGATAAGCTGTCAAACCCATAAAGGATACAAGACCAGCTACTCTACCGGACCCACATAGGATACAAGTATACAGTCAAATACTGTCGAACCCACGTAGGATACAAGAATAGCAGTCACATTCTGTCGAACCCACAAAGGACACAAGAATAGTAGTCATCACCATCGAACCCATGATGTATTCTTGTAGAGTCGTCGTCGCTGCCGAACCCATGGAGGATTTCCGTACAGTCGTCGTCGCTGCCGAACCCACGAAGGATTTCAGTACAGTGTTCATCGTAGTCATAGTGCATCCAGATCTACGGTTCCCATACACAGCTTGCTCGATTCTGGGAGGGTACACTCCACGAGACAAGGGGGTCGATACATAAACTGACACGTAGTCTGGAGTTGATGTATCCAAAAGTTCTGTCTCATCAAAAGGAACACAACGTGACTGACGGCACGTCAATCATACGCTCGGTCTGAGAGTTATTGACTTTTCCATCCCTGAGGCCTGGTTGGTTTTTAAGTCAAAACAAACCCGACCATACTCCAACTACATCCAAACCTCTAGTGGAGTAATCCAAAAGGTCTTTCTCACTAAGAGAAAACCAACAAAGTCGACGGCGCATCAATCGGACGTTCGGAGCTCAAGTTATAAGTGTTTCCGCTCCGAGGACCCGGTTGGTTTCGTGTTCGAACCATCTTGTCCATACCCATGGTTCTCCGAAACCATGAGTGTAATATATTGAAACGACCATCTCGATCCAAGGATAGAATCTCAACTGACGGTGCGTCAATTGGAGGTCTGTAACCCTAGTTACAGGCGTTTGAACGAACCTGTCTGATTTTAGGGGGTTTTGGAACCGGACCGACCCGGCCTGAGACCACCTAGGTCGGCCTGAACCGGGTCGACCCGACCCTGGTCTGAGTCTGGCTCATTAGGGCATGGCTCGGCCCGGTTGGCGTGGCCGGCCCCTGCAGGCGCGGCCCGGCCCCACCGGTGCGGCCCGGCGCGGGTGTCCCATCCTGGCGCGGGTGGCCCGTCCCTGTGCGGGCGGCCTGGCCCGATGCGGGTGGCCTGATGCAGTTCGTCCGGCCTGGGCGGCTCGGCGCTGCCCGAGCGGACGCGAAAGGGGGGGGGGGGGCGCTGCCCCCCTTGTTTTGTAATGGCGGCCTCCACGTGGGGGCCCGCTCCTTTTCCAGCCGGGGGTTACGACCCCCGGTTCTTCTGAAAATGGCTGGCTAAGTTGGTCGGCTGGTGTGCCACAGCGGGACCCCCTGTGGGTCCCACCTTCCATGCGCCGGCGATTTTGGCCGCCCCTCCCTGCACCGCTGCAGCCTTAAGTCGTGGCCTTGTCTGAACGGCGCGGCGCGACGGCGCTGCGCCCCTCCGCTATGGCCCACCCCGACCGCGGCCCTTCGTGATGCTCTGGCACGGCATCGTGGCACCGCGCTCCTCTGCCGCCGACCTTCCATGGCCGCGGCTTTCTAAGGCTTCGCCGGCGTGGTGCGACGGCCCCACACACTTTCACCATGTTCATCCTTGTTTCCGCGTGGTGTCGTTGCACCGCGCCGCCTCCATTCCAAACCACGTCGATGATCAACAACAAGGGGAGGAGGGTCGGCCGTGTTCGTGCAGTCTGCCCCCCTCCTGTTAATTCGATAACAATATGCTAAAGAATTTAATGTTGGATGGAAAAAGATTATTCATAAACACAAAACCAATCCCCTACCTCAAAGAAGTCGTTGAAAGAAGATTGTCGCGGAAAATGGCTTGTGAGGGTGCTTTGTTGACGGCATTGGCGAGCGTCCAAGAATAGGATGTCGTATCACACCGGCTGCAGAGAAGGGAGAGATCGGCACGTCGTCTCTCCTTGGTGCTCCGGTGTTCTTCGTGTTCTTCAACGAGGAAGAAGATGTTCTTCAAGACCGCAAGAGTTCCCTCCTCTTTTCCACAGAACGAATCCACCAACAATAAAATAAGACCGTGTCTTATTTTATTCACACACACACATGCCATCGTTAATTTGGAAATCAAAAGGCCTCAATCAATTAATTGACTTAATTGAAGAGCGTTTAACAATCAAATCAATTGCGAGAGTTGACACGTCATTAAATTGGGGGAGTGGGTGGGTTACAAATTAAATTACGAGAGGAAGGTTAAATGGAAATGAAGGGGCGGGGTTCGTGTGGGCCCCACTTCAGTAATATCCTACTTAGTGGAGTTAGGATGTAGTGGGTCCCACTCCAACTTCCATGCATAGGTTATAACTACTTAGAATATAAATAAAAAATGTGGCACAAATTTTTATTTCACTCATCAGATAACCCATTTATTTAATAACCTCACCTGAGAAAAAGCAACTCCAGAAAAGGTGTTCATAAGAAATTACCAGCACTTTGGTTTCATCGGTGCCCTCGGATTTCAATTCTGAGCATCGGTTCAAATGATAGGAAAACCCGCTCATTCGTTCACTGAACATATCCGAGCTAAACTTCCGAAAAAGATTCTGGGCACACCGGGCCTCGGAATCAGGTTCTGTCAAAAACAGAATACTCGTAAAATCCCAAAGAAATTAAGAAAAAAAATTCCTTGAAATTTACTTCTCTTTACATTAATCCAACCTCAGGGATTTACATCCTCATAAAGATACATCACAAACTAGGGGAACAAATGAGGGTACAGAGCTTGCATCTGAGCCTCCCGCTCCCAAGTGCTCTCCTGGAGGTTCTCGTGCTGCCACCTGATGCGTACTAGAGGAATCAACCGCCCACATAGGACCCGCTCTTGTCGATCCTTGATCTCCACCGGGACCTCTTCAAAAGTCGCTTCATCATCAATGTCCACCTCCCCATGGTCGATGATATGCATCGGGTCGTGCCAGTATCACCTCACCTAAGATACGTAGAAGGCGTCATGCACCCGGTGCAACTAAGGTGGTAGAGCCAGACAATAAGCCACCTCGCCTATCCTACTGATAACCTGGAATGGTCCTATGAAGTGTGGATATAACTTGTCACCTCGGCCAAATATCCATAATCCACGTCGAGGTGAGACCCGCAAGAAAACATGGTCGTCATTCTTAAACTCTAGTGGTCTCCGCTTCCTGTCAGCATAAGACTTCTGTCGGCTCTGAGCTATCCTCATCCACTTCTGCATGACCTGGACCTTCTCTGTCATGGCCTGAACCATCTCCGGTCCCACAAGTGCTGACTCCCCAGGGTCTGTCCAGCACAACGGTGATCTGCAGGGTCGGCCGTAAAATTCCTCGTACGGTGTCATCCCGATGGTGGAGTGGTAGCGGTTGTTGTACGCAAACTCCACCAAGGGTAGGTGATCCTCCCAACTGCAACCAAATTTGAGAACACATGCATGGAACATGACCTAGAGAGTCTAAATGGTTCTCTCTGTCTGACCATCCATCTGAGGGAGAAAGGCGGTGCTCAAATGTAGTTGCATCCCAAATGCCTCCTGTAACCTCTTCCAAAGCCGGGAAGTAAAGCGAGCATCTTGATCGGAGATGACAGATGACGGCACACCATGAAGCCGTACAATCTCCTAAAAGTAGATACATCTGAAGCTCTCTACTGAGCCATGCTCTATGATTAGTAAGAAGTGGGCTGACTTGGTGAGTCAGTCTGCAATCACCCAAATGGAGTCATGACCTCTGGAAGTAAGTGTAAGTCCAGTCAAGAAATCCATAGATATCTCGTCCCACTTCCACTTTGGGACCTCCAAGGGTTGTACCATTCCTGCTGGTACCTGGTGCTCCGCCTTCACCTGCTGGCAGGTGAGGCATCGAGAAACGAACTCTGCCACAAACTTCTTCATACCCAGCCACCAGTGCTTCCGTCCAAGATCCTGGTACATCTTCGCCACTCCTGGATGTACCGCTAAAGGGGATGTGTGGAACACTCTCATAGCCTCCTCCTATAAAGCAGCTGGTACCATGGTATGTCCTCTGAATAAGATGATGTGCTCTCCTCCAACAAAGAATCCATCAGGTGCCTGTATTGAGGATATATGTGCACGCCACGTCTCACAGTCAACATCCCCACGCTATGCCTCTCTGACCCTCTGAAGAAGTGGAGAAGTGACTATGAGTGCCTGTATAAATGCTGATCCATCTCTATCCATGAAGGATATGCGCAAAGCGGCTTGCTGCTCTATCGCATCCCCATGTAGCTAATTGCTCATCCTCTTGATGAGAGCATCGGCTACTATGTTCCCCTTTCCAGGAGTATAGACTATCTCAATGTCATAGTCCTGGAGGAACTCGAGTCATCGCTACTGTCTCAGGTTCAGGTCCTTTTGCGAGAAGATGGACCTAAGACACTACTGGTCAGAATAGACTGTAAAGCGCTCGCCCATCAGATAGTGTCGCCACATCTTCAGAGCGAAGACCACTTTTGCTAACTCCAGGTCTTGGGTAGCATAGTTCTGCTCATTTTTCCTCAACTATTGTGATCCATAGGTGATCATTGCCCAATCCTACATCAGTACACATCCGAGTCTGGTCCCTGATTCATCACAGTAGATTACTTACCCTACTCCCTCCTCTGGTATCCTCATGATAGGTGCACTGGTCAATCTCTGTCTCAGCTCTTAGAAGCTCTGCTGACATCTGTCTGACCACACGAAGGGTTTCCCCGTCTTCACCAATGATGAGAGTGGTGCCGCAACTCTGGAGAATTCTGGCACGAACCTCCGGTAGTATCCAGTCAGTCCTAGTAAACTCTGCTCCTCTGTCATGCTCCTGGGTGGCTCCCAAGATACCACTGCCTCGATCTTTGCCGGATCCACCGCAACTCCCACCTCAGAGATGACATGTCCCAATAAGTGGACCTCACGTATCCAGAGCTGTCACTTCGAGAGCTTACCATAAAGCTGGTGCTCTCGGAGAGTGTCCAGCACAACCCGCAAGTGGTAGGCGTGCTCCTCCTTAGTGGTCGAGTAAATCAAAATGTTATCGATGAAGAACATGAAAATCGATCGAGGTAAGGCTGAAAGATCCTGTTCATAAGACCCATGAACACTGCTGGAGCATTGGTTATGCCGAAAGGCATAACCAAGAACTCATAGTGGCCATACCGACATCTGAAGGTCGTCTTCTGCATGTCCTCGTCCTGAACTCTGATCTGATGATAGCCTGACCTGAGGTCTATCTTTGAGAACCACCGTGCTCCCTTCAGCTGATTGAAGAGGTCGCCAATCCTCGGTAGCAGATATTTGTTCCTCACGGTCAACTGGTTCAGGCGACGATAGTCGACACATAGTCGCAAGATCCCTTCCACCTTCTTGGCGAACATAATCGGGGAAGCCCAGGGTGAAACACTAGGTCGGATGAATCCCTTGATCTGAAATTCCTCCAGTTGTACCCATAGCTCTCGAAGCTCAGCAGGAGCCATCCGATATGATGGAGTGGATACCGGGGTTGTCCTAGGGTACAGGTCAATATAGAAGTCTACCTCTTTGTGAGGAGGTAGTCCTAGAACATTGTCAGGAAAAAGTTCTGCATACTAATCCACCACTATAGGAAAACTCGGACTATGTACGTCAACTGCTCCTAGGATGAGTCTAGCCAACTGATGAGTTATCGGCTATCCTCTCCTCTGCGTGAGTCCATCCTATACTGCAAAGGCTTCCTTCTCACCAGTGAAGGTGACCTGTTCCCATTGGTGCGGACACACCGCACCTTGTGCCTAATATAGTCGATTTGAGCATGGACTGTAGATAACCAATCTATGCCCAATCGGATGTCGTAAGGCATCGACGCTGCTACAAGAAGATCCTAGTCAAAGCTATCACCTCTTAGAGTAATCTCACACTGCCGGCACCAGTGCGTAATTGTCAAGTCCGCACCCGTAAGAGTCTCTTGCTGTAAGGATCGAGACAAAGTCTCTATTGGAATCTTCGAGCTCCGAACAAGGGAAGTGGCAATGAAAGAATGGATCGCTTATGTGTATATAAGAACTGCAGCAAGGGTGGAGTGGACACAGATAGTACCTCGAATCATCTCTGGCGCGCCGTGGTCATAGGCCTCTGCTGCCTAAAGCTGAGCCTGCTTCTGTCCGCCAGCTCCCTATGGTTGGGGTGGACCCCCTAGTGGTTGTGGTGGTAGATCCTCAAAGTGTCTCCCACCACCTGCTGCTCGGCCATCACCTCTGCCTCATCCGCCTTCCCCCTACGGACCACCATGGTCAACCCTCTGCCTTTGCCTGGCTAGTCCCTCAACCGTCTACTGCTCCTCTGCACCACATGTTGGGCAGTCACGAGCCATGTGGCCCTGCCCGCCGCATGCGTAGCACTGTATGAACCTCGGAAGGCTAGCTCTGTGTCATGTGCCCCGCACCTCTGAGCCAGTGTCCTGATTTCGTCCTCCTGATGGTCTGGTCCACCTGGACCCCTGTGACATCCGTCGACTTCCAGCTGCAGAAGACTCAGCTACGTGCCGCCCGGTGGTAGGTCTCGCTACTGGTGTAGGCTCAGCAAGAAATCTCTTTATAAGAAGGGCTCGCTCCAGTACTTCTGCCTGCGTTGGAATGTTGAGGGAGAACATCGATGCCCTGATCTCATCCCTCATTCCCTGCTCGAAGGTATGGGCCCGGAAGAATGGGTCCCATACCATGTCTGTCGAATAGCGCGAGATATCGGTAAATCTCGCCGAGTACTGGGCTACCATCATTCTGCCCTACCGCAGCTATAGTAGCTACTGAATGTGTACCGCTCATAGGGTGGCTGGGACGAACTCTGATGGGAAGAGGCTCTCAATGTCCATCCAAAGGAGAGATGCCTCGTCGTGCACCTGGAGCATCTGTCTCCACCATCTGTCTGCTACCACGTGCAGGAGACTCGCTTCAATGATCACCATGAGGTCAGCTGGTGTCCCCACTAACCTGAAAACTCAAACAACAGCCTCTAGCCAATCATTGGCTGCCTGAGGGTCCATCTACCTGTGGAACATAGGCGGTCTCTGATGCTGAAACTCATACAGTGCACTAAGGTGACTTGCACTCTCAGTGGCTGGTGCTGGTGGAATCGGTGGCTCGGCAGGTAGACGTACCGCTGGTGCCTCCGCTGTAAAAGGGCCATGCACTGAGGCCTCATCGCTCAGTGGGATGTCGTCTCGCTCAAAGCTCGAAACCCTAGCTGGCTGCTGTCATGGGGCCATCCTGAAAAGAAATAGGTGTGCCACGGTAAAATAGTATACCTGGTGAGCTGACACAAAGTAATCACAAAGAATACTTTTGAAACACACATGAAATCAATGTTTTCGTGCACTAAGTTGGAAATCAGAAGTCAGGGTCCTGGTGTATGGATACGTCGGCCTCTGCACCAACACTGGACTCCCTAGACTGATAACCACACTCAATACCCTTAACACTATTGCTTCAGATAGAAGAAATATCAGATTCTTGATTTCTGCCGTAGAACCAAATTGCTATGACACCAATTTGTCACGACCCTTCCTCGGGACATGTGTCGTGACTACCCCATGCCCGCCTTCCATAAGCCAGGGGCTGGAGACTAGCACCAAAGGCATAAATCCTGATAAAAAGGGAAGGAATTTCCTTTATAAAGTAAACAAACACCACAGAGTAAGAAATCTTAAGTAAACACTAAGTAAACTGGGTACAACTGTAAGTGATGGAAGTAAATGTGCTAGAATACAAACCCAGCTGAAGTAAAGTACAACTGAAAAGAAATTATAGAAACTGAAAGTAAAACTGCAACGCTGAGCCGTCCACTTGAAATAACACCTGAAGGGGGGGTATAGATAGCCTCCTAAGCTCCTTGGGTACAACCGTCTGCTCCGTGTACGTCCCGCCCAGAGGTCCACCTCCAAGTACCGACTTGCTCCACAAGCCTCAACCACGATCAGTGCTGTCTGTCTTCTGCATCCAACACAACGTAGTGTGGGCATAGCCCATGCTGGAGTGAGTATACACTACTCATTAGGGACCCCAAGACCCCCGACGGTCTCCCAAAATCCACAAAGGATAATCCACAAAGGAAAGATACAATCAAGAAGTAACAACCAACTCTACTTAGGTATATGCCCATATATATACCTAAGTCATCAATTCAAGTTCGGCTCCAACATCTGAGGCCAAGTTCGATCTAGTCCACACCGAATAGCACAATCCAATCCACACAATATAACACAACCCGATACACTTTGGAAAGCAAGTCAATCATATCAAAAGTAATGATTGAAAGTCAAGACTCAGCTCACACGGGTATACTTCTTCGTAAGACGATAGAGATGATCAGATGTAGCCACTGATTCATCTAAGTTGTCAGAACCACATATAATACAAGACCAGCTAAGCTGTCACACCCACAATGTATACAAGACCAACTACTCTGCCGGACCCACGTAGGATACAAGTAAAGATTCAAATACTGTCGGACCCACATAGGATACAAGTACAGCAGTCACGTACTGTCGGACCCACAAAGGATAAAAGAACAGTAGTCATCGTTGTCGAACCCACGAAGGATTCCATTATGGTCGTCATTGCTGCCAAACCCACGGAGTATTTCAGTACAGTCGTCGTTGCTGCCGAACCCACAGAGGATTTCAGCACAATCATCCTCGTCGTCGCAGTCGCAGCCAGATCTAGGGTTCCCGCACACCATGTGCTCAATTATGGAAGGGTCTGCTCCACAACCCAAGGGGGGTCGATACATCAACTTACGTTTAGTCCGGAGTTTATGTATCCCAAAGTTCCATCTTGTCAAAAGAAACTCAATGTGACTGACGGCGCATCAATCAGACGCCCGGTCTGAGAGTTATTGGCTTTTCCGTCCCAGGGGCCCGGTTGGTTTTTAAGTCAAAACCAACCTGACCATATTCCAAATATGTCCAAACCTCGAGTGGAGTAATCCAAAAGGATTGTCTCACAAGGAGAAAACCAACAAAGTAGATGGCACGTCAATCAGACGTCCGGAGCTCAAGTTATAAGTGTTTCCGCTCCGAGGGCGTGGTTGGTTTTGTCTTCGAACCAACCCGTCCGTACCCAAGGTTCTCCAAAACCATGATTGTAATATACCAAAATGATAGACTCGATCCAAGGATCGCATTGCAACTGACGGTGCGTCATTCAGAGGTTCGTAGCCCATGTTACGGGCATTTGAACGATTCAGTCCGATTTTAGGGGGTTTTGGGACCGAGACCCCCTTTGGTAGGCCCGAACCGGGTCCATGTCCGGCCCATTAGGGAACGGCCCCACCCGACATGGGAGGCCCGACCCGGTGTGGCTGGTCTGGCTTGGGCGGCTCGGCGCTGGCCGAGCGGAAGCAGAAAGGGGTGGGGCGCTGCCCCCCTTGTTTTGTAATAGCAGCCCCCACGTGGGGGCTCGCTCCTTTTCCAGCTGGGGGTTATGACCACCGACTCTTCCGAAAACGGTCGGCCGATTTGGCCGGCTGGTGTGCCACCGCGTGACCCCCTGCGTGTCCCGCCTTCCATGCGCTGGTGGCTGGCGGTTCCGGTCGCCCCTCCCTGCGCCACCACGGCCTTAAGCCGCGGCCTTGTCTGACCGGCGCGGCACGATGGCACCACGCCCCTCCATAGCGGCTCGCCCCGACTGTGGCCCTTTGTGATGCTCCAGCGTGTCGCGATGGCGCCGCGCTCCTCCGCTGTGATCCGTCCTTGGCTACGGCTTCCTAAGGCTTCACCGGCACGGCACGATGGCACCGCGCACTTTCTCCGCGTTCATCCTCGTTTCCGCGCGGTGTCGTTGCACCATGCCGCCTCTGTTCCAAACCACGTCGATGATCAACAACAATGAGAGGAGGTTCGGATATGTTTCTTCTGTCTGGCACCCTCCCATTAATTTGATAACAAGCGGCTAAATAATTTAACGTTGGATGGAAAAATAATATTCATGAACACAAAACCCAACCCCTACCTCAAAATGGTCGTCGAAAGAAGATTGTCGCAGAAAACAGCATCGCGAGTGTGGTTTGTTGACGGCGTTGGTGAGCATCTAGGAAGAGGATGTCATCTCACACCGGCTGTAGAGAAGGGATAGGTCGGCACGTCATCGCTTTTTGGTGCTCTGGCGTTCTTCGCATTCTTCGCGTTCTTCAACGAGGAAGAAGATGTTCTTCAAGACCGCAAGAGTTCTCTCATCTTTTCCACACAACGAATCCACCAACAATAAAATAAGAACTTGTCTTATTTTATTCACACACACACATTCCAACATTAATTTCAAAATCAAAAGATCTAATTCAATTAATTGACTTAATTGAAGAGTGTTTAACAATCAAATTAATTGCAAGAGTTGACATGTCATTAAATTGGGGGAGTGGGTGAGTTAAAAATTAAATTGCGAGAGGGAGGTCAAATGGAAATGAAGGGGTGGGGCTTGTGTGGGCCCCAGTTCACTAATATCTTACCTAGTGGAGTTAGGATGTAGTGGTTCCCACTCCAAATTCCATGAATAGGTTATAACTAATTAGAATAGAAATAAAAATTGTAGCACAAATTTTTATTTCACTCATCAGATAACCCATTTATTTAATAACCTCACCCAAGAAAACACAACTCTGGAAAATGTGTCCCTAAGAAATTACCAGTGTTGCGGTTTCATCGGTGCCCTCGGATTTCGATTCCAAGCACCAATTCAAAGTTAGGAAAACCCGATCGTTTGTTCACTGAACGTACCCGAGCTAAACTTCGGAAAAATATTCCGGGCACACCGGGCCTCAGAATCAGGTGCCATAAAAAACAGCGTACTCATAAAATCTCAAAGAAATTAAGACAAAATTTTCATTGAAATTTACGGGTCTTTACACATAGTCTTCCACAATAAATCAAAACATTTATCTCTAAATATCATCGATTACTCTTAAAGTCTCATACTGAAGTGTAATTAACCAAATCACATACTCTCTATGATAGGTTTGTCATTTCCATAAATAACCCAAATATCCATATTTTCAAAATAAAACATAAATTCTTCCAAAAAATAATATTTCCACCATTACCCCACAATTCAAATCCCTTAGTATTCCATTTTTTTTGGTATATTTAGTTCCCAAAAAAGATAGAATGTCTTCCAAAATCACTTTTATCACTTAATCACCAAATCATTTTATTATACTAAGTATACCCATTTGATAAAACATAATATCCCAAATCAACTTATTCTTGATCAATAAAATAATTTAACAAAAAAGAATAAGTTATACTAACCAGGGACTTCTCGTAGTATAGTGGTAGGCTATAAATCCCAATCGCACGTTGGTTGTGGGTTTGATTCCAACATATTTATTCGAAGCAACTTCTTATCACACGGTCTGCGTGTTGTCCTTTTTATAAATCTCAAAAATAACCCTATCATGTTTTAACCTCAATGGATTCTTTATACCTCTTATTTTGATCCCAAATCATTATGATCTCCACGTCTTAATTATTTATGTCTTATATATATTGTGTTTTTTTAAATTCCACCACCATATAATAAATTGAAACGATCCCCAAAATAAATAACATCATACCATGATCATGGTGTCCACTTGGTTTCATCATTATCTTGTTCACATAGGTAGAAGGTCCATGCATTGCAATAATTATTTAGAGATCCCTCAAAATCATTTGCATCCTTCATCTAAATACACCTTCTACAACTTGGGTCATATGGGTGTTCATGGAAAAATAGTTTTGGAAAATAATCATGCATCACATATAATTTCAAAACATCTGATAAAACATGATTTTTATAAAATAGTCGGACCGAGTTTGAGTTGAAACTATCAATTAGTGGTCCTTTTAAAATAAAATAATTATGTGCTGAGAGACTATATTTTAAAATAAAATATAAATATGTTGCACAAGGGTCTCCTTCTTTCGCACCTTTCTCGAAATCATAATATTCTTCAAAAAATTTGACAAGGTAAAATATTTGAAATTTTATTACAAATATTTACCTTTCTTGAAAATATGAGAATATTGTGAAAATAGGATTTGATTAAATACAACCCATGATCCACGATGATGTCAAGGTATAGTGGAAGTGTTTGATATCTCAAACAATTCCATTCAAGTGAGTAGTATGTTATAAAAAGTTTCACAATCATATAAACATGACTTTGCAATAATTATTGCAAGAAAGTCATCAGGAAGAGATAGGAATGTCGTTTGAGATCCTCCTCCTTCCATATGTAACTAACAATCTATGATCTGAAAATAAAAGTTATAAAAAAGGATTTAACTTAAATAATAGACATAGGGACTAACCGTGTGTTTAACGAATACTCCTAATCCCCAGAGTTTTCTAAAATGACCTCTGATACCAACTATACGGTCCCATCCTTAAACATTACATAATATTGAACTAATTTTATAATTCACATTAAGGATATTTTCAGGTTTATAGTTTTAGATAATTTGGTCATAAAATTTACATAACAACATTAATATTACATGTAGACAGTTCTACTAATTATCAATTAGTTCATAAAATAAAAACTTTCGAAAAAAAGAGCCATTTCTAGTTCCATGTTTTAGACAGCATGAATTTTCCATGATCCCAACCATGACCCTTATTTATCTTTAAATCTTGTGGAAAAGATTTCAAAAACTTGCGATGAGAATAAAAAGCTCAGTAAGGGATATAAAATAAGGAATGAAAACATTATCCCATCAATAAATACATAACAATGAAACCATACTTTTCAATAATAACCTACTTCATTAAATCATAATATTTATGAAAAATACATTGAAATCATAAATCTTAAATGTAATTTATGAAATAAATAACATTCATAAATTTTAGCTATCAGAGATACAAAGTAAGTCACATTTGGAATACCCATCACAATACATTCCTTAAATATCTTAGGAGAGACATTAACATTTACCTCTGTCACGTAACCCAATGTATTGGAGAGCTATATCGGGATCACCCACCCTAGGTTTATCATGAAACCATCTGTATACGTAAATAATTCTAAATAACCATAACATATTCATAACACATAAAAAACCATAAAGGAAAGGTAAAATTTCCACATTGCAATCACAATATATTATATCAAGATATTGACATAATCAATGCTTTATCAAACCATTTTCAAAACCATTTAAAACATTTTATAAAGAGATTCTTGAATCAAAGTGTCCCATACCACTTTAACACTTTTAATAGAATTAAAATTTTAAAATAGTAATGTCCATATAAATAAATCCTTAAAAACATTTTGAAAACACGGTCATTTATAATAAATATTTCGAAGACTAAATCATTAAAACAATATTTTAGTTAAGTAGTTCCTAACCAAATGATAGATGCTTGAATACAAATAATTAAAGAATAACATTAATAAAAACTTTATAGTATCATGAATATAAATTTATTCATGATATAATATTCAAAATGATAGTATATACACCATATAAAAGTGAATCGGTGCATAACAACAATGAAGTCTCAGTGGAATGTAATTTGAGACAAAATCCCTTATAAAGACTGTATCCTAAGATTAAGGATAAATCAATTACATAATTATGTGTGAAAAATATAAATACACAAAATATAATTGGATATTATTTTTAAAACAATCATATTTAATTCACACATATTCATATCACAACATAATCAAGAAGTAGAGGTTTAGCCCAAAGAATTGAAATTCAGTGAAGAAGTTTTCTTATAGAAATTCGACAGCCTAACATCGTCACATTAAAATTCAGAAAATAAGTTGATGAGAGAGAAAGGGATATCTCATCAAATGGAAATAAAATTTACATCAATAATGATATATAATAACATATCCCAACATAATAACATGTAAATTAGAATACATAACAAAAATAAGTCTTTTAAAATGAGGAGGGTGAAAGGTTCCCTTACCGATTTGGTAACATACGAAACACACACCCCATGAAAGAAAGATCACACAATGAATATGTAAATACCCATAAATTAATGTATATTACACAATTAATACCATAATAGGTAGTAAATACAACACACAAAAGGAAATAGTGTCAAATATAGCATGAATCGCACGGGAATAAAATGTGACATTAAAAATCCTTACCAAGTTGTAATCAATCGATTCGTATGAGAAAAGGACAATTAACACCAAATTAATCAAAGAATACAATGAATATAAATAGAATCATGATAATATATATCATATGTAAGTACACAATACACCACATGCAATAAATAAATGTTGAACAATGGAAATCTCAAGGAATTAAATGTGAGATAAGAAATCCCTTATGTCGTGTCCTACTTGACTCATATGTTACTTGTTCTTCGTGAATAATAAACTCTAGTTAATTTATACTTGCTTAAAAACCTTTATAATTTTTATTATTACTTTTTTATCACTTATTAACTTGAAATAATAGTTAGTTAATTATTTGAGTTCATATCAGACATTTTTTCGATGTTCGTAATTTGAGTTAAAAATGAACTTGTTATAATTACAATTTGTGCATGTGGTCAAAACTCCATTATCTACAGAATGATATTAATGAATTAGATATCATATATATCATATATATCCAGTTTATATATCTATATTAATATATATATATATATTTATAATTTCACATAACATTTGGAGATAAGAAATGAAATGCACTGTTCATGGAGATGATAATCTGTACGTATGCATGAACGCTACTTTCATTTGTATTTATTATTAAATGGAATTAAAACTTAATGATAAATAGGTATATTATAATTCTAGTATAATATAATATGATATATATGTTACATAATTTCATTAACTCATTCTTTATACATTCCATGTATGTCAGGAATTAATCATATCACCTTGAGGGGGCGGTAGTCCGCACTTCCTCAAATGAAATTATCGTGTTTACACATATTGGAAGGTAAAAAGGTATGTTTGTAAATAAAAATTACAGAATAATATAGAAAAAACATAATATATACCATATATAAATACATTTTCTTCCTAATCTCCACCATGAGGGGCCGTAGGAGTTAATTGAACTATCATCGCTTTATGAGGCGTTAGTTTTCCATCCACAGAAATAGTATGTTCTTCACCCATTTGATGGAGGTGTGTGTAAGTTTAGTTTGAATACTTCTTATAAAAACATAATAGTAAATTTAGGATACAGTTTTTCTTATAAAATAATTGAATAAAAAGTTTTTAGGGGTTGGAGAAGTAAAATAAAACAAAAGAACTTAAGAGAAGATGTTACCTTTAAATTGGGTAACTCCACTTGGTCTGAACCAAATGGGTTTCTTGAAGTGTTTTCTGCCTACGGTAAGGCTTCTAGGATGTAGAGAGGGATCTTGGGAGATTATTGGAGTATATTTTGCCTGAGCTAAATTCTTGATAAGTGTGGGAAATGGTTTTGAAGTGAGGGCTTTTTATAAGGTAGAGGAGGGGATCTTTAGGAAAGTTTGAAACAATTATTTTATTACAACCTCATATTCGATTTGAAAAGGTAAAATATTCATTAATATAAAATTTAACATGACTCATGGTAGAAATAAAATAATCCAACAAGAATTGGAAAGTTTTTGGATATTTTTTTAATATTTATAATCTTATTTATTTAAATCATTTATTAATGTGGTAAATATTGTTTCATTATTGTGTCATAAATAATTTAAATTATTTGATGTCCAAAAATTATTAAAAAATACCATGATGTAGGAAATCGTTTTATCTTTCCAAATAATATTTATAGTAAAAATAATAGTTTATATAAACCTATGTAAAAATTTATTTACTAAAAGATATTTGTTTGTGTCATATTTTTCCTTACTTTAAATTAATTTCTATAAAATGTCATTATTACTACCATGTGGATCCATTGGGTCCCGAATTCGACCCAAGGATGCCCATGGTCGTATATGTATAATCCAATAGGATTAGGACACATGTTAGGTTAATTTAATATTATTATAAGATTATATTTTATCCTTATTTACTATATTTACCCTTTAATCATGGAAAATAAAATATTTACTAAAGTAAATATTTAAAATGTATAAAAATAAATCATAACTATTTAAAAAAAAATTACCTTCTAATACCAAACATGGAATCCACTTTTCCAAATTCAAAACACATAAGTGGCTGAAATTAATTTAAAATTAATTCCTTGTGTTAAAACAAATAGCGTGTTTTTAATAAATAATAACTATCATAAGATTGACACTTGTTTATGTCCAATTTCAAAGTGAAATTACTTACAATGACCAAAATTATATTAAATGGTAATAATAAATTCAAATTACACTTTAAACCTAATTAAAAAGATAATATAACCATATAAATAAATTAGATTAAAAGGCACTTTTGAATTAAAATACAGTATTTTTTCACTATTCATTAAAAATGAACTTTATTTGAAAAATACCAAAATTTCATCCAAAGTAAATTTTGGTGTCCCAATTATAAAGAAGAATTTTATTTTGACAAATAGAACATAAAAAAGTGACAAAAACTATATTTAAAAAGGGAAATCCATTAAAAGGCGGCAAATCGTCCTTTTAGTGAATATTAGAGTATTTATGCTCAAAATCAAATTCTTTACTTATTTTAACCCTCTAAATTTTATTGGATAAATGTAAAAATATTCAAAAAACATGTATAATCATGTTATAGTTATTTCTATTCATTTTAATCAATACAATGACTAGGCGTTTACTCCCATTGAAAATAATAATATTATACTATTAGTGTGCAATGTAAGATTTCAAAGAAACCCATTGTCGCATATTGGGTAAGCCATCAAACATAGCATCCCCTTTAAAGTAGAATTAATATTTAATTTAAAAATATTAATATATATGAAACTTTTCATGTTCTTTATTTACTTGGGATGTTACAGATGTTGGTCACAACGTCATCACTATTTTTATGTAGATGGTCGGAAGACCTCCTTCTCCTTGGATACAATCTCATTCTAGATCTGGGATCCTACAGTCGATGCGGGCCTTGGTGAAAATTTTCACTAAGTGGTTGGAGGTGGCATGAGTTATCTTCTAATATATAGTGAAGCTATGAATTCTTTCCTAAATATATCTAATTTCATAGTGATGGTGGTCGTGGAACCAGTACTGGCGGTGTGGTGATGGTCGGTGGACCTCCTTTTCCTTAGATCAAGTCTTGTTCAAAATTTTAGATTCTTCCATTATTAATAGAATGGAGATATAGTCATAAGGTGGTCACCAAAATAATATTTTATCATTGGAGATGTGTTGTGATTCTCACACTAATTTGGTGTAGGGAAGTGAGATATTTTTTTCTAGTGATGATGGATCACACTAGTGCTTGCGTTCTAGCAGGTTCTTTCTCGGTTTTCATTGGTAGTAGTGATAAAAAGGACATCAAATATTGGAGAATCTCTAATGTGTTTCAGGTTGAATATTACTTTGGTTCTTCTTGTTCCTTTTTACCTGTTTGTTCAACGAGGTTCTGGTGTCATCCTGGGACTTAGGGTTTCATTGGATATATTTTTCATGTAGTAATTCATGGGATTCATGTAGATGATACTGGGTGTGTGGCCTCGAAATAGTTATGGGTGTGATAGAACCCATAATTTATCCATCTACCTGCATTATTTTGGGGGAATGATGGGAAACGTACAAACGGTTTCTTCATAAATTGATTTTTTCAAGTGAATTGGGGTTTCATGTTGATGGTGTTGAAATATTATTAAAATCATCATTGGTTGGGTGGTTTGAAAGAGATTTGGGTGTGTTGTAACCTATCATCTAGTCATTCCATGCATGCGAGTGTGGGATGGATGAGTTCAATTCGAAATTATGTTGGTCCAACATAGTGCATCTTCTTGGAAGGGGGAATTAAAACAACATCATCTAGAAACACATGATCAATGACTAATAGTGGCACCGGGACATTTAAATGGAGCTTTTCATGATGTATGCTACTTCATATTTACATTGTTCTTCCAGAGGTGGTGTTGATAGTGTCGTATTTAGCACAAGATGATGGAAATTTCTTATTGAGGGCCTTATGGCCATTTATTCTAGTTCATTGGGTCATTGGTTCTTTTGGATTTTATATGGTCCTATGGGTCCTATTTTACAAAAGCATATTTCCCTCTGGGCCTATCAGTCATGTTTGGGTTCCCTATTTTTCAAGATTTAAAAGAGGTTTTATTTGTTCAATTTAATAAATGGAGATTTAACCACAACATATTAATAAAAAGTACATTTATATAATAATTTTTAAATAATTGTTATAAATAATTTAACATATTGTGTATTTAGATATAAATTTTTTAAATATTTTCATTTTTATTTTTATGTTTATATATTAACATATATATATTTATACATATTTACATATAACATTATATTTAGATATAATTTTTTAATGTATTATAAATATTTATTGTGAATATTTTATTGTAATACTATATTTAAGAATGATGACATATTTAAAAAAAACCATTTATATATGATGTATCCACAGAATACTGACATGCACATACACAAAAATAGTGACATATTTACGCACAGAAACACTTTCAAATTTCAGATATACTAACAAAAATATTTCCATATATATATATATTTTTATTTTTATTTTTATATAGAGATAATTGTTTTTTTATTGACACTCACATACTTCTAAATAAACACTACTTTTTTAGTTATATATATATATATATATGAATTTTTATAAGTTTAATAAAATGGGTAATGTTTTATTTTAATTAAGATGAATAATATATATATATGGTTTATATATTTTAAAATATATTTTATTCTAAATATATATAAATATTTATTTTTACAACTGATTTATTATTTGTAAATTTAGGAATATATAGATATATTTAATTTTAAATAACACTACAACATGAAAAATGGTAAAATTTAAACACTATAATATCCATATGACTATAAGACCTAGGAATAAATTTATTCACCACTAGAAAAAGTAAATAAGACTCCCCTAAACGATGCTAAAATTCCATCAAATGTTCAAAAATTAAGGTACCCTAGTAAAAAATAAAGTTCAGTGGTATTTCAGGCCATTTTTTACATAAACAAATAACCAAGGTCCCCCAAGGTAACAATGTCATATATTCCTTCATAAGATTCAATTTTATATGTTGTATAGACCATGAAGAAACCGATATACAATGTTATTCGAGTTTGAATTTCAAGTCTTTTTTTATTGTATCATATTTCTTCTAGTTGTTATGAAATGACTAGTACTCAATAATAATTGGTAAATGATAAATTAATATAAATTTTTAATTATTTTATAATCAATTTTCCCTAAATATCTTATACATTAGTTGTAAATGCATATTTAGTCCTATATAAATCATATTTAATAATATTTATTTTATTTATATCAGTATAAATATATTCAATTATTAAAAAATTATTTTTATTGATATATAATTTTTTTGAAATATAGTATTTATTATTTCTAAATCATCATTAATATTAGGTCACCCTTAACATCATTTTACCTATAGTAGTTCATGTTTTCCAATAATAGTTCTTCCACATTGTCTTTATATGTGACATGTTGTTTCATTACTCTTCAATAATTTTTTTGTATGAATTGACCCTTTCTAGGTTTTTTCCATTTTGGTTCATTGATCTAACATGGTTTTCCTGATTTTAGTTTTTTATTCATGTTTGTATGTAAAGAGAAACAATAGATATGGATTTCTTGCTAGATAGTAATATTATTTACATTCATTAGTTGGGGTGACATCTTGGAGTCTCTTATTATCAAGGGAATTATAAATTGAAATGTGTAACTACTAATATGAAGATTGTTATTTTGAATTTTGGGAACCCTTGAGGTATGTTTCAATTATAACATTTTAGGACTTTGATCCTAGTGAATGAAGGCCATGGGGTGCAATGAACTGCCCATATTAATGGGTAAGAAGTATCATGGAATTAATGGAGTCCATAAAAAAGTGTCCACAAAAGACATAACAAAAAAGTATTAACATTAAGGGGGAATTAGAAAGGGTGTATATGAAATGGATGTGATAACATGATCACATGATATAAGGACCCGGCCTTAAAACATACATAATCTTGAATTAGGTTAATAATTCACATTGAGGATCTTTTCATGTTTATAGTCTTAGACAATTAGGTCATAACTACTACATTTCTTTTCAAAAATTACAAAGTAGAAACATCTACTCTATTTCCATTTTTTTCACAAAATAAAAGCTCTTGAAAAAAAGAGTAATGTCTAGTTCCATGTTTAAGATAGCATGAATTTTCCTTGATCTCATCCTTGAACCTATTCTTCTTTACGTCCTGCGAAAAACATTTCAAAACATAGGATAAGCATAAAAATATCATTAAGTGATACACAAAGAAAAATCTATTAGTTTTTTAAAGCAACAATTAAACCATGAATACTTTATCATAAGTAATATTTTTCACCTTTATAAATTATTAAATACTATTCACTAAATAAAAGATCATTACATACCATTTTGTAACCAAACTATTACCATAAAACCCATATAAATAACACAAAACATATAAAGGTAACTTAGAACATAAACATACTTAAATGAAATAACCATACGATCGATTTTCACACATATCACTAAATGGAATAGCCATATGTCTGAATTCCATACCCAGTGCGTTGGAGGTTATAATGTAACCACCCATCCTGGTTTATCATGACACCACCCATCATTTGGTTTATCACGTAACCACCCATCAAATGTCCAGGTACCATTATAAAATCATAACAGATAAAAAAATATAAAGAAAAGAAAATATTTCCATGTTTCAATCACAATATATAACTTAAATATATTGAAATAAAAAATCCATTATCAAAACCATTTTCAATACCAAAATACATTTAAGAGTATATGGTATTTATTTTCCTTTAAAAACATTACGGGTTGTTAAGGAAACCAGAGAACAAATAATACTCGTAGCGGTGGAAAGGTCGTTGTCACCACTTATGTTAAAAAAACATTCCTTTTTTCATTTAGTAAAATGCTTCATAGAAAAATATTCCCTTTTAAAATTTAAGGGTGTTTATAAAATGTATAAAATAATGTCGTGTATTAAAACAAACTATTCCTTAATGACAGAAGATTGAGACGAAGTCCATTACCTTGTGTCCGACATGACCCGTTCGTTATTTAATATCATGAATAATAAAATAAATATAATTTATTAAGAACCTTTTTCAAGTTTAGTATTACTTTTATATCAATTATTACCATTTTATAAACATTATGTAATCCTTTAAGTTAATAATGGTCGTTTTTTTGATATTTGGTACGTGAGTCAAAAATGAACACCTTATATTTACAAGTTGTCCACATTGTCAATAGTCCATTATATCCATAATGATATTCATGATTTAGATACCATATATATAATATATATCCATTATATACATGTATTTATAATAGTACATAACATTTGGAGGTAAGAAATTAAATACACCATTCATGAAGACGGTAAGTCATACGTACGCATGAACACTACTTCCATTTCAATTTATTATTTTAATGGAATTAAAACATAATGATACATAGGTATATTATAATTCCTGTATAATATAATATATAATACCATTAAATCTATTTTTTATACGTCTCATGTATGGCATGAACGAGTCATATCACTTTGAGGGGGCGGTAGTCCACACATCCTCAAATAAAATTATCGCGTTTACCCATAATGGAAACCATAAAGGTATGACATGAATGTAAAATATAGAATCATAAAGAAAACATAAACATAATATATATCATATATAAATACATTTCAATCATAATGGACACTATGAGAGGTGGTACGAGATAATTGAATAATCATTGTTTTGTGAGACGTTAGTTTTCCATCCACAGAAACTGTTTTTCACCCATTAGATGGAGGTGTATGTTAGTGTAGTTCGAACCCTTATCATAACAACATCCTAGTATATTTATTTTACTGTTTTTTTATAAAATAAATGTATAAAAATATTTTAAGAGCTGGAGAAGTAAAACAAAAGAAAAAAAGTTAAGAAAATCTGTCACCTTTAATTTGGGTAACATCCTTTGGTTTGAACCAAAAGGAATTCTTGAAGTGCCTTCTGCCTAGGTAAGGCTTGTATGTGGAAGAGAGGGATTTATGGAGCTTAATTTGGTAGAGGATGGATGAGCCAAAATGATTGAGAGGTGTGAGGAATTGGTTAGAAATGGTCTCTTTTTATAAGCGGGAGGACGTGCTCTTTAGGAAAGTGTGAAACTATTATTTTATTATATAATGATATTTGGTTTCTAAAGGTCCAAAAATCATTAGAGTCGAAGATAAGATGACTCTAGGTCGAATTAAAATCATAAAATAAGAATTGGATAGGTTTGGGGTGTTATTTTAATATCTATAATCTTATTTATTTAAAGTATTTATTAATGAGGTAAACACTGCATCATTATTGTGTCATTAATAATTTAATTTATTCAATTTCTAAAAATAAAAATAAAAATCATGATGTAGGAAATATTTTTATCTTTCCAATTAATATTTATAGTTGAAAATATGACTTATATAACCCCATGTAAAAATTGATTTACTAAAAGATTTTTGTTTATGTCATTTTTGCCTTTACTTTAAATTAATTAATCTAAAGTGTCATTATCATACATAAGTGGCTCTTTGGGGTCCCAAAATAGACCCAAGTATTACCATTTTTGTCCATTACTCATCTAATAATATTAAGACAAGTGTTATGGTAATTTTGAATTATTATTATATTCTTTTTACCTTGAATTACCCTATTTACCTTTAACCACGGTAAATAAAAGTCAAAAGATACTATTCAGCAAAAATAATTTTCAACTTAATGAACCACATTTTACGTAATAACAACAAAAATTTATGTTGGATTTTCGAAATTCAATTCACCAAAGTGGTAAAAGTTCATTTAAATGAAAAAGTTGATTTTTAACTACTACTATGTGGTTTCACTATTCATCAAAAATTGATGTTTTTCAGAAAAATACAAAAAATTCAGCCTAAGATATATTTGATATTCTGAATTAAAAAACTATATCTATTTTACCATATTATAAACATTTTATTTGTATTAATTAATTTAAAATTAATTCTCGTTGTTAAAACAAATAGTGTGTTCTTAAGAAATAATACCTATCAACAGATTGACACTTGTTTATGTCCACTTTCAATGTGATGTTAATTCCAATGACTATCACTGCATTAAACGGTGCAAATATATTATAATTACACATTAAAACCAAGTAAATAAGATAATATAACCATATAAATAAATTATATTAAAACGTAGTTTTGAATTAAAATACAATATTTTTCACTATTCATTATAAATGAACTTTATCGAAAAAATTCCAAAAATTTACACAAAGTAAATTTTGATGGCCCCATTCTAAAGAAGTATATTATTTGGTCAAATAGAATGTATTAAAGTGACCAAAACTATATTTAATGAGGGTTCTCCATTAAAAGGCGGTAAATCAACCATTTAATGTAAATTATGCTTAAAATTAGATTCATTCACATTTTAAGCCTCTAACTTTTATTAGATAAATGTGAATACATTTTAAAAACATTTATAATCATATTTTAGTTAGTTTTTCTCATTCCTACAAATACAATGGCTAGGAGTTAACTTCCATTTAAAATTATAATATTATATTATTAGTGTGTAATGTAAGATTACAATGAAACATGTTGTGGCATATCGGGTACACTATCAAACATAGCGACCCTTTTAAAGTAAAATTAATATTTAATTCAAAAATATTAATTAATATGAAAATATCTTATTCTTCATTTACCTGGGATGTTACATCCTTCCCCCTTTTGAGAATTGTGACTTCACAATTTTATTCACTTATCAACTAAGTTGGGGTATTTATACCTCATAGCATTTTCATATTCACACGTTTCCTCTTCAACTATATGGTTTTTCATAAAACCATTACCTGATAAATTCCCTTATTCTGCAACACTTTCTCTCTTCCATCAAGAATCTAGACTAGTTGTTCTTCATATGAGAGATTATCTTCCAACTGAACTACCTCTGTGCTCAAAAAATGCGATGGATCTGGTATATACTTTCTCATCATCAAAACATGAAAAACATTGTGTACCTGAGGTAAACTTGGAGGTAAAGACACTTTATACTCAACTGATCCAACTTTCTCCAGTATTTTATAAGGTCCAATGAACCTTAGACTCAACTTTCCCTTTATACCAAAACGAATCACACTTTTCCATGGACAAACTTTGAAAAATACATGATCACCTACCTCAAAAGAAATATCCTTCCTCCAGTTATCCGCATAACCTTTATGTCTGCTAAGAGATGTTATCATGTGCTCCTGAATCAACTGACCTTTCTCTGCCATCTCTTCTACCAATTCTAGTCCTATCAGCTTCCTTTCACCTATTACATCCCAAAAAGTTGGAGTTTGACAATGATTTCCATATAATGCCTCAAATGGATCCATATGTATACTTGAATGAAAACTGTTATTATAAGAAAATTCAACCAAAGAATGATATCGGTCACAACTTCCATGATAATCCAATGAAAAGGCACATAGCATTTCCTCTAAGGTCTGAATTTTTCATTCGGACTACCCATCTAATTGAGGATAAAAAGTTATACTATAATTTAATTCAGTACCCAAAGACTTATGAAGGCCTTTCCAAAAGTTAGAAGTAAACCTAGGATCACGATCATAGACAATGGAGAGGGGAACTCCATGCAACCCGACTATCTCTTTAACAAAAAACCGAGCAAGTTGATCTAGAGACAAGTTATCTCGAATAGAATGGAAATTAGCAGATTTAGTCAATGGATCAACTATAACCTAGATTGAATTATTACCTCGAGATGTCTTCGGAATTCCCACAACAATATCCATGGATATATTTTCCCATTTCCACTCTGGCACCGGTAAAGACTGAAGAATCCCTTTAGGTAACTGCCACTCTGCTTTAACCTACTGACAAGTCAAACACTTCACAGTAAAATCATAAATATCTCTTTTTATTCCATCCCACTAGTAATACTCTCGAAGATCATAGTACATCATAGTACTTCCAGGATGAACTAAAAACTGAGAACTATGAGCTTCACATAACAACTCATTCTTCAACTTTGAATGACAAGGACAAAAAATCTCTTCCCAATACTCAAAACACAATCATAATCAATGTTAAAATCAGGAAACATACCCTTCTAAACCAACTCTACCTTTTCCTGAAAATCACTGTCTTCTTTCTACACATGCTTTATTCTGTCTGATATTGGTGATTTCACTTACACCTGAAACAAAACAGAAGAATTTCTTGGACCAACAACTTCTATGCCAAAGTTTATGAAATAAAAAACCAAACGATATTTTTACAAACCTAACGTAGCTAATGAAGCGCTAATTTTTCGATTCAAAGCATCATCAACTTTATTTTCTTTTCTCAGATGGTAATGGGTCTCGAAATCATAATTCTTTATTAATTCCAACAATCTCCTATGTCTCATGTTCCTTTCTTTCTAAGTAAATATATACTTTGAAATTTTATAGTCAGTATATATTTCATATTTTACCCCATAAAAATGATCCCTCCAAATTTTTAAAGAAGAAACAACAACATCTAATTCCAAATCATTTGAAGGGTAATTTAACTCATGAGTTTTCAAATGACATGAAGCATACGCAATTACCTGATCATTCTTCATAAGGACACATCCAAGTCCTTTTAATGAAGCATCACTGTAAATAACAAACTCACCATTTCTGGAATGTAGTGGAAAAACTGGAGCATTCACCAATTTTCTTTTTAATTCATGAAAATAATCATCACATTCTTTTTTCCAAATGAACATAACACCTTTTCAAGTTAACTTCGGCATTAGACTAGATAATTGTAAAAAATTATCAACAAACCTCCAGTAATAACCTACCAAAACATGAAAACTATGGATCTCAGTTATATTTTTGGGACTTGGACATTCTTCAACAACTTTTTTTTGTAGGATCAACAATTATTCCATTTTTTGAAACAATGTGACCATGGAAAGAAATATGTTGTAACCAAAACTCACACTTTCTGAATTTTCATAAAGTTTATTCTCTTTTACGGTTTGTAATATGCCCCTTAAATTACTTTCATGCTCCTCTTTACTTTTACAATAAACAAAAATATCATCAACTAACACAACCACAAACTTATCCTAGAACTCATGGAAAATTTTATTCATAAGATCCATGAATACAGTAGGTGCATTGGTTAACCAAAAAAGCATAACTACAAACTCTTAATGGCCATATCTAGTACAAAACGCAATCTTCAAAATGTCTGTTTCTTTAAATTTCAACTGATGGTACCCCGATCTCAAGTCAATCTTTCAAAAATACTAATCTCCCTGGAGCTGATCAAACAAATCATCAATATGAGGCATTTGATACTTGTTCTTAATAGTGATGTTATTAAATTCCCTATAATCAATGAAAATTGAACCATCTTTCTTTTTAAATAACAAGAAAGGATCACCCTAAGGTATTGTGCTAGGTCAAATGAAACCATTATCTAATAACTCCTGAAATTGCTTATTTAACTCTAAAAGTTTAATTTGAGACATTCAATAAGGGGGTTTTGAAATTGTCTTAGAATCAGAAACTAAGTCAATTGTAAATTCAACTTCCAGACCAGGTATAATACCAGGAAAATCATAAGAAAAAACATAAAGGTACTAATTTACCACTGGAACATCATTAATCTGAACAGTTCCTTCATTTTCAACAATATGTGCGAGGTAACATTCATTTCCATATTTTACTAGATTCTCATCCCCCTGATATGTTATCAGAACTAAGGGTTCATTTTTGTATACAAACTGAAAATTTTTCTGAAAAAAAACCTCTTTAGCTCTACAGTCAATATTTGCATGACAAACAGAAAGTCAATCCCTACCCAAAATAACATCAAACTCTACTAGAGGCTAAACAATAAGGTTTTCAGGTATATTATTTCCACACACAAGGACAGGAATATTCTTATGTTTTCTTTTTGTCTCAACATTTCTTCCAGGTGTTTTAACTGTATGTTCTATATTCATATCTTGATATGGAATTCCCAATTTGCTAGAAAACTTCACAGAAATGAAAGAGTGTGTAGACCTTGGATCAAACAACACATTTGCATAATCTGAACAAACAAACTGTTTACCTGATACTACTTCATTTGATGGCCCAACATCTGCTGAAGTGGTTTCAAAGGATTTCGCCATACCTTTCTACTTATAGTCTGGATGCTTTCCCTCAGTTGACTTCTTCATTGGACACTTATTTTCATAATAAGCCATTTCATTACACTTAAAACATCTTACTGATGGATTTTCATTGCCTCCTTGATCATCTTCATTATAGTTACGAGCAATATGACTAGACTTACCACTCCGGAAGCACTTTCCAGACATTGATAAACACTTCACAGGATACTTTTTTCCACACTTCTCACAAGTTGGATATTTAATTTTCTTACCCCCAGACATCTTTGATGAATTCTTTCCATTATCCTTCCAGTTATACCTCTTGTTCTGTTGTTTTTCAAAGAACACATGATCATCGGCAAACCCCATTTCAACCTTCTACGAACATCGAACAAATTTTTTATAACATTCGAACTCACAAAAGGCTAATGCTCTTCGATATCATGGATTCAGTTCTGAGTAACATCGATTTATCTTACTATCAATATCTCAGATGAAATTTGGAGCATACCTTGCCAGTCGAGTGAATTTTTCTTCATAAGCAGCCACTGAGTCATCCTCCTGCCTTAATTCTAGTAATTTGTTTTCCATCCTAACATGAACCACCATAGGAAAATATTTCTCAAGAAACAAAACTTTGAATTCATCCCAATCGAGAGCATCAATCTCCACACTATCCCTGATATTTTTCACCATCGACCCCCACTGATCAGCTTCACCTTCAAAACGGTAAATAGCAAGACTAACCTTTTGATGTTCTGAACACCCCATGAAATCAAAAATATTTTTCAGTTAATTAATCCATCCTTCATCTTTCACAGGGTCAGATGATCCTCTGAATGATGGGGGATGTTGCCTCATCAAATGCTCCACTACTGAAATGTTTCTCTGCAGTTAATCTAGCTGATCTCATGCATGGATACAACCAATATTTATAGCCTAATTCAATTGTACCATCACTGTAGAAAACTGTTCTGTTCTGATTATGACCATCTCATGTTACTGATTTTGAAGGTTGTCTTCCCCCTGATGTCATCCCAACATAGCTGCCCTATTTCCTCTATGGAAAACCATTCTGAACACAAAAATATCTGATGCGAAGAAATGTGTTAATCTGTAAATGCTATATCATTAACAGAAATTAACTTATGGATGTTAATTTAACAATACCCTAAATCCTAAAGTTGTCTCAACTGACCTCTGATACCAACTATAAGGGCCTGGCCTTGAAACACACATAATCATGATTTTGGTTAATAATTCACATTGAGGTTCTTTTCAGGTTTATAGTTTTGGAGAATTTGGTCATAACTACTAAATTTATTTTCAAAAATTACCAAGTTAAAACCTCTACTATGTTTCCTTTTTTTCAAAAAACAAAAACTCTTGAAAAAAGGAGTCATGTCTAGTTTTGCGTTTAAGATAGCATTACTTTTCCTTGATCCCATCTTTGACCCTATTCTTTTTTAAGTCCTGTGAAAAATATTTAATAACTTGGGATGAGCATAAAAATCTCAGTAAGGGATACACAAAGACGGAAAAATTTTATTTTTTTCAAAACAACAAGTAAACCAAGAATAATTTATCATAAGTAATACTTTTCACCTTTATGAAGCAGTAAATACTCTTCCCTAAATAAAATATCATTACTTTCCATTTTTTAACCAAAATATTACCATAAAACCCATATAAAGAACACATAACATATAAAGGTAACTTGGGACACAAACATACATAAATGGAATAACTATACGGTCAACTTCCACACATATCACTAAATGGAATAGCCATACGACTGACTTCCATACCCAATGTATTAGAGGTTACAACGTAACAACCCGTCCTGGTTTATCACAGCACCACCCATCATTTGGTTTATCACATAACCACACGTTAATTGTCCAAGTACCATTATAAAATCATAACACATAAAACAAATATAAATAAAAGAAAACATTTCCATATTTCAATCACAATATATCTCTTAAATATATTGACATAACAAATCCATTATCAAAACAATTTTCAATACCACAATACAGAAAAGAGTATATGGTATTTATTTTCTTTTAAAAAAACATTACGACTTGTTAAGGAAGCCAAAGAAAAAATAATACTCACGTCGGCGGAAAGTTCTTTGTCACCACTTACATTAAAAGAAAAACTCCTTTTTTTCATTTAGTAAAATGCTTTGTAGAAAAAGATTCCCTTTGAAAAGTCAAGGGTGTTTATACAGCGTATAAAAGAAAGTCATGTATTAAAACTAAATATGCCTCAATTAAAGGATATTGAGACAATGTCCCTTACCACATGTCTAGTATATACATGTATTTATAATAGTACATAACATTTGGAGGTAAGAAATTAAATTCCCAGTTCATGGAGACGGTAAGTCGTACGTACGCATGAACACTACTTCCATTTCTATTCCTTATTTTAATGGAATTAAAACATAATGATACATAAGTATATTATAATTCTAGTATAATATCATATATAATACCATTAACTGTATCCTTTATAAGTCACACGTATGGAATGAACGAGTCATATCATTTTGAGAGGGCGGTAGTCCGCACTTCTCAAATGAAATTATCGTGTTTACCCACAATGGAAACCATAAAGGTATGATATAAATGTAAAATAAAGAAGTATAAATAAAACATAAACATAATATATATCATATATAAATACAGTTCCATCATAATGGCCACCATGAGAGGTGGTAGGAGATAATTGAACAGTCATCGTTTTGAGAGGTGTTAGTTTGTCATCCACAGAAACAGTATGTTCTTCACCCATTAGATGGAGGTGTGTGTAAGTGTGGTTCAAATAGTTCTCATAAAAAAATCCTAGTATATTGAGGATATTGGTTGTGTTATAAACTAAGGTAATAAATAGAGTTTAGGGGTTGGAGTAGTAAAACAACTGAAAATAAGTTACCAGAAACGGTTACCTTTAATTTGGGTGACTTCCTTTGGATTTAACCAAAAGGACTTCTTGAAGTTCTTTATGAATAAGGTAAGGATTCTAGGTGGAACAGAGGTATTTAGGGAGATTAATTAGGCAGAGTTTTGACAAGCCAAAAGTTTTGAGAGGTGTGAGGAATTGGTTAGAAATGGTCTCCTTTTTTAAGGGGGGGGAGGGGATCTTTAGGAAAGTGTGAAAATTTTATTTTATTACATAATGATATTCGGTTTATAAATGTCCAAAAATCAATATAGTCTAATATAGGATGACTCTTGGTCTAAATAAAATCATCCATTAAGAATTGGACAGGTTTTGGATGTTATTTTAAATTTATAATCTTATTTATTTTAATGATTTTTTAATGAGGTAAACACTGCATTATTATTGTGTCATAAATAATTTAATTTATTCAATGTCTAAATATTATTAAACAAATACCATGATGTAGGCAATCTTTTTAGCTTCACAATGAATATATATAGTCGAAAATATGACTTATATAACCGCATGTAAAAATTTATTTACTAAACGATTTTTATTTATGTCATTTTTTCCTTTACGTTAAATTAATTAATCTAAATTGTCATTATCATTCATAAGAGCCTCCATGGGGTCCCAAAATTGACCCAAGTATTTCCATGGTCGTTATTTACTCATCCAATAATTTTAGGACAAGTTTAAAGGTAATTTTGAATTATTATAAAATTCTTTTTACCTTGAATTACCCTATTTACTTTTAACCGCGGTAAATAAAAGTCAAAAGTTACTATTCACCAAAAATTATTTTCATGTTATTGTACCACATTTTACTTACTAATAACAAAAATTTATGTCATATTTTTGAAATTAAATTCCCAGAAGTGGTAAAATTTCATTTAAATGAAAAAGTCAGTTTTTTAAATACTACTAAGTTGTTTCACTATTCATCAAAAATTGTTGTTTAAAAGAGAATACCAAAAATTAAGCCTAAGTTATATTTGATATTCCGAATTCAAAAATTATGTCTATTTTACCACATTCTAAACATAAAAGTTTCATTAATTAATTTAAAATTAATTCTCGTTGCTAAAACAAATAGCGTGTTCTTAAGAAACAATAACTATCAAAAGATTGACACTTGTTTATGTCCAAATTCAAAGTGAAATTAAATAAAATGACCAAAATTGGATTAAATGGTAAAAATATATTCTAATTACACTTTAAAATCAAGTAAAAAGATAATCTGGCCGTATAAGAAATTATATTAAAACAAAGTTTTGAATTAAAATACAATATTTTTCAATATTCATTAAAAATGAACCTTTTCGGAAAAATTCCAAAAATTTAAAAAAAGTAAATTTTGATTTCCCAATTATAAAGAAAGATTTTATTGGGTCAAATAGAATATATTAAAGTGACCAAAACTATATTTAAATATGTTTCTCCATTAAAAGGTGATAAATCGACCATCTAATGTAAATTATGCTTAAAATTAGATTCATTCTCATTTTAAGCCTCTAACTTTTATTGGATAAATATAAATTCATTTAACAAACATGTATAATCATATGATAGAAAGTTTTTTCATTCCTACCAACACAACGACTATGATTTCACTTCCATTTAAAATAATAATATAATATTATTAGTGTGCAATGTAAGATTTCAAAGAAACCCGTAGTTGTGTATCGGGTACGCTATCAAACATAGCAACCCTTTTAAAGTAAAATTAATATCTAATTCACAAATATTAATAAATATTAAAATCTCTTATTCTTCATTTACCTGGGATGTTACACATGATCTATCCATCTTTCATCTATGAAGTGATACCCATATCACACATACTAGATTTTGTGGGCTGATATGCTTATACAATGATAACGTTGTGGTTTTGTAGAGGATAATTTATTCCCTAGGGTTATTTATTTTCATTGAACTCCAGGATTCTAACCATGTAAATACTCCTCCTTTTCCATTTTTTTACAATCACTTTCATCATTTTTATTTCTTATATCCCCTCATTTTAGAAGTGGTCCTTTTACTTTTTATAGGGAAGCCTTAATGATGTGGCTTGGTACCTATACATAAACCTGGTGGTCGACTAGAGAATCTTGTATTTCTGTTATAGGGGTAACTTCAATGGTTATAATAGATATATTTTTTAGGGGAGGGTTTCCATAAAATCATTGAATGAGTATAATATTTCACAAAAACCAAATGGTTTCTTTGGTTGACATGACTGGCCTACGTTGGATCCATTGAGTGAGTTATGCTAGAACTATGTGGTCATGTGTGTAACATCCCAAGTAAATGAAGAATAAGAGATTTTCATATTTATTAATATTTTTTAATTAAATATTAATTTTACTTTAAAAGTGTTGCTATGTTCGATAGCATACCAGATACGCAACAACGGGTTTTATTTAAATCTTACGTTGCACACTAATAATATAATATAATTTTTTTAAATGGTAGTTAACTCATATCCGTTTTATTGGTGGGAATAAAAAAACTAACTAAAATATTATTATTCATGTTTGTTAAATTATTTATCCAAAAAAAGTTAGAGGCTTAAAATGTGAATGAATCTAATTTTAAGCATAATTTACATTAAAAGGTCGATTTACGGCCTTTTAATGGTAAACCCTCTTTAAATATAGTTTTGGTCACTTAAATACATTATATTTTACCAAATAAAATACTTATTTAGAATTTGGACATCAAAATTTACATTGTGTAAATTTTTTTTATTTTTCTTATAATGTTCATTTTTTAATGAATAGTGAAAAATATTGTATTTTAATTCAAAACCGCATTTTAATCTAATTTATTTATATGGTTAGATTATCTTTTTAATTGGTCTTAAAGTTTAATTAGAATATATTTTTACCATTTAATCCAACGTTGGTCATTGGAATTATTTTCAGTTTGAAAGTGGACATAATCAAGTGTCAATCTTTGGATAGTTATTATTTCTTAAAAAACACTATTTGTTTTAAAATCGGAATTAATTTTAAAATTAATTAATGAAACTTTTATGTTTTGAATTTGGAAAAATAAACATCATTTTTGAATTCGGAATATCAAATAATTCTTAGGCTGAATTTTTGGAATTTTTTTGAAAAACATAAATTTTTGATGAATAGTGCAACAACTTAGTAGTAGTTAAAAAACCGAATTTTTCATTTAAATGAAATTTTACCACTTCTATGAAGTGAATTCAAAAAATACGACATACATGGAAGTTATTATTAAGTAAAATTTTGTTCAATAAGATGAAAATATTTTTTGATAAATAGTAACTTTTTGACTTTTTTTACCACAGTTAAAGATAAATAGTGTAATTTAAGGTAAAAAGAATATTATAATAATTCAAAATTACCTTAAAACTTGTCGTAATATTATTTAATGAGTATTTTACGACCATGGGAATACTTGGGTCTATTTTGGGACTCCCTAAAGACACTTATTAATGATAATGACACTTTAGATTAATTAATTTAAAGTAAAGGAAAAAATGAAAAAAACAAAAAACTTTTAGTAAATTAATTTTTATTTGGTGTTATATTAGTAATATTTTTGACTATAAATATTAATTTGAAATATAAAATTATTTACTACATCATGGTAGTTTTTTTATAATTTTTAGATATCGAAAAAATTAAATTATTTATGACACAATAATGATGTAGTATTTGCCTCATTAATAAATGATTGAAATAAATAAGATTATAGTGATTAAAAATTTATCCAAAACCTGTCCAATTTCTATTTGATGATTTTATTTTGACCATAAGTCATCTTATCTTCGTATATAATGATTTCTGGACTTTCAGAAACCGAATATCATTATATAATAAAATAATATTTTCACACATTCCTAAAGAGCCCATCCTCTCGCTTATAAAACGAGACCACTTATAACCAATTCCTCACACCTCTCAAGCATTTTGGATCGTCCAAAATCTGCCCAATTAATCTCCCTACATCCCTATCCTACTTCTAGAAGCCTTAACTTAGGTATAAGGCACTTCAATAATTCATTTTGGTTCAATCCAAAAGAAGTTACCCAAATTAAAGGTAACAATTTCTCTTAACTTCTTTTATTTTATTTTACTTCTCAAACCCCTAAAATATTTTTATTCAATTCTTTTATAAAAACACCAGTATCCTAAATATAATAGGATGTTGTAATGATAATTATTTGAACTAAAATAACACACACCTCCATCTAATGGGTGAAGAACATACTGTTTCTCTGGATGGCAAAATAACGCCTCACAAAACGATGATTGTTCGATTATCTCCTACCGCCTCCCATGGTGGCCATTATGATGGAACTATATTAATATATGATATATATTATGTTTATTTAATCTTTATTCTTATGTATATTCCATATATATCATACCTTTATGGTTTCCATTATGAGTAAACTCGATAATTTCATTTGAGGAAGTGCGGACTACCGCCCCCTCAAACTTATATGACTCATTAATGCCATATGTTGGATGTATAAATGATGGATTTAATGATATTATATATTATATTATACTATTTTTATAATATACCTATGTATCCTTATGTTTTAATTCTATTAAAATAAGAAATATAAATGAAAGTAGCGTCCATGCTTATGTACGGCTTACCGTCTCTAAGAACAGTGCATTTCATTTCATACCTCTAAATGTTATGTGCTATTATAAATACAGGTATATACTAGATATATATGATATATATTATATCTAAATCATTAATATCATTCTATAAATAATGTACTATTGACTACATGGACAAATTGTAAATATAAGGTTTTCCTTTTTGACTCAAGTACCAAATATCGACAAAACGACCATTATTAACTTGGATGATTACATAATGTTTATAACATAGTAATAAGTGATATAAAAGGAATAACAGACTTGAAAAAGGTTCTTAAGAAAGTATAAATTATCTTCTATTTATTATTCTGGATATTAAAGAACGATCGAGTAAAGTCGGACACGATGTAAGGGACTTCGTCTCAATCTCCCTTCATTGAGGAATATTTCGATAATATATATACCTTCTTCTTTTACACGGTGTATAATAAAACCCTTTTACTTTTACTTTCATTCAAAGGGAATATTTTTTTTACGAAGCATTTTACTAAACGACAAACAGAATGTTTTTAATGTTTGTAGCGACAATGACCTCTCCACCGCCGTAATCATTATTTGGCTTCCTCTATAAGCCTTAATGTTTTCTAAAATGAAAAGGAAATCACTTATTTTGTTTTTGGGCATTTTGGTATTGAAAATGGTTTTTCGAATGGATTTATTATTTCAATATATTTAAATTATTTCTTGTGATTTCAAATTAAAGTTTATTAGTGAAATTTATATTTTTGCAATATTTTATGTTTTATGATTTTATAATGGTACTTATACATTTGACGGGAGGTTACATGATAAACCAAATGACGGATGGTGTTGTGATAAACCAAGATGAGTGGTTATCTTATAACCTCCAATGCACTGGGTATGGAAGTCAGCCGTACGGATATTCCATTTAGTGATATGTATGGAAGTCGGTCGTATGGCTATTCCATTTAGTGATATGTGTGGAAGTCGATCGTATGGTTATTCCATTTAAGTATGATTATGTCCCAAGTTACCTTTATATGTTAAGTGTTATTTATATGGGTTTTATGGTAATATTTTGGTTACAAAAGGGTATGTAGTGATCTTTTATTTAGTGAAGAGTATTTACTACTACATAATGGTGAAAAGTATTATATATTCTAATGTATTCATGGTTTACTTGTTGTTTTGAAAAACTAAAAGTTTTCTTTCTTTATGTATCCCTTACTGAGCTTTTTATGCTCATCCTATGTTTTTGAAATGTTTCTCCAAAAGGCATAAAGTGGAATAGGGTCAAGGATGGGATCAAGTAAAATTCATGCTATCTGAAACATACAACTAGGCAGGAATCTTTTTTTCAAGAGTGTTTATTTTTCTGGAAAAAATGGAAACTGAGTAGAAGTTTCTACTTTGTAATCTTTTGAGATGTAATAGTTATGTACTAATTCTCGAAAACACTAAACTGGAAAATATCCTCAACGTGAATTATTAACTTAATTTAAGATTATGTATGTTTTAAGGTTGGGTCGTTATTGTTGGTATCAGAGGTTGGTTTAGACAACTTTAGGAGTTAGGGTATTGTTAAGTAAATTTCCATAAATTAATTTATGGTAACATTGAAATGATATTGTATTTATTGATTTCTATGTTTCTTTGCCTAAGATATTTTTGTTTTCAGAATTGTTTTCAGTAGAGAAAATGGGGCAGCTATGTTGGGAATACATCAGGAGGAAGACAACCTTCCAAATCAGCAACCTAAGATGGTAGGAATCGGAACTGAATAGTTTGTTGCAGTGATGGCACAGTTGAATCAAGCTATAAATGGTGGTGGTATCTATGCAGAAGATTAGCCAGATAAATTGCAGATGAACATGTCAGTAGTGGAGCATTTTATGAGGAAACATCCTCCATCATTCAGAGGAGCATCTGACCCGGCACTAGAAGAAGGTTGGATTAAAGCACTGGAAAAGATTTTCAATGTCATGGGCTGTTCAAAACATCAAAAGGTTAGTCTCACTATTTACCATTTTGAAGGTGAAGCTGATCAGTGGTGGTTGATGGTGAAAAATATCATGGATAGTGAGGAGATCTATGCTCTATATTGGGATAAATTCATAGCTATATTTCTTGAGATATATTTTTCTAAGGTGGTTTTTCTTAGAATGGGAAATAAATTCATTGAATTGAGGCAGGAGGATGACTCAGTGGCTGGTTATGAAGAAAAAGTCACTCGAATGGCAAGGTATGATCCAAATTTCATCTGAGATCTTGATAGTAAGATAAATAAATTTTACTCAAGACTGAAGCAACGATATCAAAGGGAATTAGCCTCTCAATAGTTCAACTGTTATGAAAAACTTGTTCGATGTTCAGAGAAGGTGAAAATGGAGTCTTCCGATGATCAGGTGTTCGTTGACAAAAAATAGAATAAGAGGTCCAATTGGAAGTCAAAGGGAAAGAATTCATCAAATAAGCATGGAGTTAAGAAAATTAAATATCTAACTTGTGAGAAGTGTGGTAAAAAAGCATCCTGGAGAATGTTTATCAATGTCTGGAAAGTGCTTCCGGTGTGGTATGTATGGTCATATTGCACGTAACTGTATGGAAGATGATCAAGTAGGCAATGAAAAGCCAACAGTAAGATGTTTTAAGTGTAATGAAATGGGTAATTATGAAAATGAGTGTCCAGAAAAGAACTCTACTGAGGGAAAGCATCTAGAATACAAGAAGAAAGGGGTGGTGAAATCCTTTGCAACTACTTCATCATATGTTGGTCCATTAAATGAATTAGTATCAGGTACACTGTTTGTTTTTTCAGATTATGCCAATGTGTTGTTTGATTCAGGGTCTACACACTCTTTCATTTCTGAAAAGCATTCTAATAAATAGCTAATTCCATCTCAAGATATGAATACGGAACATATGGTAAAAACAACTAGAATAAATGTTGAGACAAAAAGAAAACATAAGAACATTAATGTACTGGTGTGTGGGAAGAATCTACCTACAAACCTTATTGTTTTTTCTCTAATAGAGTGTGATGTTATTTTGGGCATGGATTGGTTGTCTATTTATCATGCTCAGATTGACTGTAGAGCTAAAGAGGTTTCATTTAAGAAATATTTAGAGTTTTTATACAAGAATTAACCCTTGATTTTTATTACATATCAAGAAGCTGAGAAACTAGTAAAAGATGGAAATGAATGTTTCCTTGCACATATTGTTTAAAATAAAGGAACGGTTCATATTAATGATGTGCCTATGGTGAATGAGTACCTTGATGTTTTTCCTGATGATTTGTTGGGTATAATACATGATCAGGAAGTTGAATTTACTATTGACATAGTTCTTGATGCTAAGATAATTTCAAAACCCCCTTATCGAATGGCTCAAATTGAACTTTTAGAGTTAAAGAATAAATTGCAGGAGTTATTAGATAAAGGTTTCATTCAACCTAGAACACCACCATGGGGTGCTCTTCTCTTGTTTGTTAAAAAGAAAGATGGTTCAATGAGACTTTTCATTGATTATAAATCATTGAATAACATCACTGTTAAGAACAAGTATCCTTTTCCCCATATTGATGATTTTTTGATCTGCTCTAGGGAGCTCAGTATTTTTTGAAGATTGACTTGAGATCGGGGTACCACCGGTTGAAAGTAAAGGAAGCAGACATTCTGAAGACTGTGTTTCATACTAGATATGTCCATTATGAATTTGTAGTAATGCCTTTTGGATTAAAAAATGAACATGTTTTATTCACGGGTCTTATGAATAGAATATTCCATGAGTTCTTGGATTATTTTGTGTTTGTGTTCATTGATGATATTTTGGTTTATTCTAAAAGTAAAGAGGAACATTAAATTCATTTAAGGGTTGTATTAAAAACCTTCAAATGAAATAAATTTTTTGGGAAATTTAGCGAGTGTGAGTTTTGGTTACAACATATTTCTTTCCTTGGTCACATTGTTTCAAAAAATGGAATAACTGTTGATCCTGCTAAAACAAAATTTGTTGAATAATGGCCAAGACCCACAAATATAACTGAGGACCGTAGTTTTATTGGTTTGGAAGAATATTAAAAAAGGTTTTTTGATAACTTTTCACGGTTATATAGTCCAATGAATATGTTAACTCTAAAAGGTGTTAAGTTCATTTGGTCAAAATAATGTAATGATTGTTTTCAGGAATTTAAAATAAGATTGGTGAATGCTCCAGTTTTGTCTCTACCTTCCAGAAATGGTGAGTTTGTTATTCATAGTGAGGCTTCATTGAAAGGACTTGGATGTGTCCTTATGTAGAATGATTAGGTAATTGCTTATGGTTCACGTCAGTTGAAACCTCCTGAGTTAAATTACCCTACACATGATTTGGAATTAGCTGTTGTGGTTTTTGCTTTAAAATTTTGGTGGCATCATTTTTATAGAGTAAAATGTAAAATATATACTGACTAAAAATGTTTGAAGTGTATATTCACTCAGAAATAATTGAACATGAGACAGAGGAGATGGCTATAATTAATCAAGGATTATTATTGCATGATCCATTACCATCCAGGAAAAGAAAATAAAGTGTTCGAAGATTTAAGTCGAAAAAAGTAATGTCTCGTTAACCATTCTACGTTTGGAACGAGATTCTGCGGTTTTTGATTTGATGAACATTGGAATAGAAGTTATTGGTACAGGAAATTCTTCTGGTTTGTTTTAGGTGTATTGAGGTCATCTCTATCAGACATAATAAAGAAAGCACAGAAAGAAGATAGAGAGTTGTAGAAAAAGGTAGAGTTGGTTCAGATGGGTATGTTTCATGATTTTAACATTGATAATGATTGTTTTTGGAGGTTTGGGAAGAGATTATGTGTTCCTTGTGATTCACAGTTGAAGAATGAGTTGTCATGTGAAGCTCATAGTTCATTGTTTCTAGTTATTCCTCGTAGTACTAAGATGTATATAGATCTTCAGGAGTATTACTGGTGGTATGGAATGAAAAGAGATATTGATGATTTTACTGTGATGGGTTTGAGTTGTCAGCAGGTTAACATAGAGTGGGAGTTACCTAAAGGGATTCTTCAGCCTTTACTGATGCCAGAGTGGAAATGGGAAAATATATCCATTGAATTTGTTATGGCATTACTGAAGACATCTCTAGGTAATAATGCAATCTAGGTTATAGTTATTCGATTGACTAAATCTTCTCATTTCATTCCTATTTGAGATACTTCATCTCTATATCAACTTGATCAGTTGTATGCTAAAGAGATAGTCAAGTTTCATGGTGTTCCCCTCTCCATAGTATCTGATCGTGATCCCAGGTTTACTTCTAACTTTTGGAAAGGCCTTCAGAAGTCGTTGGGTAATGAATTAAATTTTAGTATAGATTTTCATCCTCAATAAGATGGACAGTCAGAACGAACAATTCAGACCTTGGAGGATATGCTACGTGCATGTTCACTAGATTACCAAGGAATTTGGGACCAACATATTTATTTGGTTGATTTTTTTTATAATAATAATTTTCATTCCAGAATACAGATGGCTCTATTTGAGGCATTATATGGAAATCATTGTTGAACTCCATCTTTTTGGGATAAAGTAGGTGAAAGTAAGTTTATGGGACCAGAATTGGTAAAAGAGATGCCAGAGAAAGTTCATTTTATTTAGAAGAACATGAAAACTTCTTAGAGCAAACAGAAAAGTTATTCAGATAACCGGGGGAAGGATCTTTCTTTTGAGGTAAGTGATCATGTCTTTCTCAAATTTTCTCTATGGAAAATTGTGATGTGTTTTGGTATGAAGGGAAAGTTGAGTCTGAGGTTCATTGGACCATATGAAATCCTTGAGAAAGTTGGATTAGTTTCCTATATAGTGGATATACATCCATGTTTATCCCAGGTACACAACGTTTTTCATGTTTCTTTGTTGAGAAAGTATATGCCAGATCCATCTCATATTTTGAGTCCATAGGTAGTTTAGTTGGAAGAGAATCCCTCTTGTAAAGAACAACCAGTCCAGATTCTTGACCGAAGAGAGCAAGTGTTTCGGAATAAGGTAATTCATTAGGTAAAGGTTTTGTAGAAAAACTATATGGTTGAAAAAGGCAATTTGGGAATCTGAAAATGCTATGAGGGATAAATACCACCGACTTATTTAGATAAGTTAACAAAAATTGTGAGGACGTAATTTCAAAAGGGGGGGAGAGGATATAAAATCCCAGGTAAATTAAGAATAATATATTTTCATATATATTAATATTTGTGAATTAAATATTAATTTTACTTTAAAAGGGTTGCTATGTTCGATAGCGTACTCGATAAACAACAACGGGTTTCTTTGAAATCATACATTGCACGCTAATAATAAAATATTATTATTTTAAATGGTAGTTAACTCCTAGCCATTGTATTGGAGGAAATGAACAAAACTAACTACAATATTATTATACATGTTTGTTAAATGTATTTATCCAATAAAAGTTAGAGGCTTAAAATGTGAATGAATCTAATTTTAAGCATAATTTACATTAAAAGGCCGATTTACTGCTTTTTAATATAGAACTCTATTTAAATATTGTTTTGGAAACTTTAATAAATTCTATTTTACCAAATATAATCTTTCTATAGAATGTGGACAACAATATTTACTTTGTGTAAATTTTTGAAATTTTTCTGATAAAGTTCATTTCTTAATGAATAGTTAAAAATATTGTATTTTAATTCAAAATTGTGTTTTAATCTAATTTATTTATATGGATTGATTGTCTTTTTAATTGGTTTTAAAGTTTAATTAGAATATATTTTTACCATGTGATCCAATTTTGGTCATTGGAATTAATTTCACTTTGAAAGTGGATATAAACAAGTGTCAATCATTTGATTGTTATTATTTCTTAAAAACACGCTAGTTGTCTTAACAACGTGAATTAATTTTAAAACTAATTAATTCTAATTTTATGTTTTGAATTTGGAAAAAGAAACATCATTTTTGAATTCAAAATATCAAATAATTCTTAGGCTGAATTTTTGGTATTTTTCTAAAAAACTTCAATTTTTGATGAATAGTGAAACCACTTAGTAATAGTCAAAAAAATGACTTTTTCATTTAAATGAAATTTTACCACTTCTGTTAACTAAATTTAGAAAATCCGACATACATGGATGTCATTATTAAGTAAAATATGGTTCAATAAGATGAAAAATAATTTTTGGTGAATAGTAACTTTTGACTTTTTTTACCGCGGTTAAAGATAAATAGCCTAATTTAATGTAAAAAGAATATTATAATAATTCCAAATTACCTTAACACTTGTCCTATCCTTATTATAAGAGTAATTTCCGAAAATGGGCATCCATGGGTCTATTTTATGACTTCATGGATCCACTTATTAATAATAATGACACTTTATATTAATTAATTTATAGTAAAGGCCAAAATGAAGAAAACAAATATATTTTAGTAAATTATTTTTTATATGGTGTTATATAAGTAATAATTTTGACTATAAATATTAATTGGAAATAAAATTTTTTTTACTACATCATGGTATTTTTTTATAATTTTTAGACATCTAATAAATTAAATTATTTATGACACAATAATGATGCAGAATTTACCTCATTAATAAATGATTTAAATAAATAAGATTATAATGATTAAAATATTATCCAAAACCTATCCAATTCCTATTGGATGATTTTATTTTGACCATGAGTCATCTTATCTTCTACTCTAATTATTTTTGGACCTTTAAAAACCGAATATCATTTTATAATAAAATAATATTTTTACACTTTTATAAAGAGCCCCTCCTCTCCCTTATAAAAGGAGACCACTTCTATACAATTCCTCACACCTATTTAGGCTTTTGGATCATCCAAAGTCTGCTCAATTAATCTTCCTACTTCCCAATCCTTTTCTTATAAGCCTTACCTTGGGCACAAGGCACTTCAATAATTTCTTTTGGTTCAAACCAAAGGAAGTTACCTAAATTAAAGCTAACGGTTTCTCTAAACTTCTTTTATTTTATTTTAATTATCCAACCCCTAAACTATTTTTAATCCTTTATTTTATAACAAAACCAATATCTTGAATATACTAGTATCTTGTTATGATATGTATTTGAACTACACTTACACACACCTCCATCTAATGGGTGAAGAACATACTGTTTCTGTGGATGGAAAACTAGCACCTCATGAAATGATGATTGCTCGATTATCTCCTACCGCCTCTCATGGTGGCCATTATGATGTAACTGTATTTATATATGTTATATATAATGTTTATTGTTTCTTTATTCTTTTAGTTTTTCCATCAATATCATACCTTTATGGTTTTTGTTATGGGTAAACTCGATAATTTCATTTGAGGAGGTGTGGACTACCACCCCCTCAAAGTGATATGACTCGTTAATGCCATATGTGGGATGTATAAAGGATGGAGTTAATGATATTATATATTATATTATACTTTAATTATAATATAATTATGTATCATTGTGTTTTAATTCTTTTAAAATAATAAATAGAAATGAATGAATTGTTCATGCGTACGTACAGCTTACCGTCTCCATGAACGGTGCATTTCATTTCTTACCTCTAAATGTTATGTACATTTATAAATACATGTATATACAGGATATATATTATATTTATGATATATAAATCATTAATATAATTCTGGAAATAATGGACTATAGACCACATGGACAACTTGTAAATATAAGGTTTTCATTTTTGACTCAAGTACCAAATATCGACAAAACGACCATTATTAACTTGAATGATTACATAATGTTTATAATATGGTAATAATTGATATAAAAGGAATAATAAACTAGAAAAAGGTTCTTAATCATGTTGATATTAACTTTAGTTTATGATTCAGGAGATTAAAGAACGATCGATTCATGTCAGACACGAGGTAAAGGACTTTGTCTCAATATCCTTTCATTGAGGAATATTTTGATAATATATATACCTTCTTCTTTTACATGGTGTATAATAAAACCCTTTAAATTTTACTTTCATTAAAAGTGAATATTTGTTTTTAAGAATCATTTTAATTAATGACAAATGGAAATTTTTTAACGTTTTTGGAGACAATGACCTCTCTGCCGCCGAAATCGTTATTTAGTATCCTTTATAAGCCTTATCAAATAAAAAGGAAATCCCTTATTCTATTTTTGGGTGTTTTGGTATTGAAAATGGTTTTTTAAATGGATTTATTATTTCAATATCTTGAAATTATTTATTGTGATTGTAAATTAAATGTTATTAGTGAAATGTTTATAATTGAAATATTTTATGTGTTATGATTTTCTAATGGTACTTGGACCGTTGACGTGTGGTTACGTGATAAACCAAATGTCGAGTGGTTCCATGATAAACCACGATTGGTGGTTACATTATAACCTCCAATGAATTGGGTATGGAAGTCGGACGTATGGCTATTCCATTTAGTGATATGTATGGAAGTCGGCCGTATGGTTATTCCATTTAGTGATATGTGTGGAAGTCGATCGTATGGTTATTCCATTTAAGTATGTTTATGTCCCAAGTTACCTTTATATGTTATGTGTTCTTTATATAGGTTTTATGGTAATATTTTGGTTACAAAAGGTTAAGTATTGATCTTTTTTTCATTGAACATTATTTACTACTCAATAAAGGTGAAAATAATTACTTAGGTTAAAGTATTCATGGTTTACTTGTTGTTTTAAAAAATTAAATGTTTCCTTCTTTGTGTATCCCTTACTAAGATTTTTATGCTCATCCCATGTTTTTTAAGTGTATTTTCATAGGACATAATGTGGAATAGGGTCAAGGATGGGATCATGGAAATGAAATGATGTCTAAAGCATGGAACTAGACATGAATATTTTTTTCAAGAGTTTTTATTTTATGATAAAAATGGAAACTGAGCAGAGATGTCTACGTTGTAATCTTTTGAGATGTAATAGTGTTGTCCTAATTCACCAAAACTCTAAACCTGAAAATATTATTAATGTGAATTATTAACTTAATTCAAGATTATGTATGTTTTAAGGTTGAGTCCTTATAATGTGTCTTTAGGGAATGACCATTTCTTCAACCTTCTGAGATAGGGTGACTTATTTGATCTCATGAATGATCCAATAAAACCTAATTTCTCATGTGTTCATGAATATTTCAACCCATTGAATGTTTTTCTTTCTAAATTTATGAGGCACCATTATTCCAAACCCTTAAATGTAGACTTTCAGTTCAAAAAATAGAGGGTAGAAACATGTACTATGTTTTATTCATAGTATATGCCCAATTATGTTTGTAAATTATAACATTCCACGATGTTTATTCATGAATAAAAAATACATTATATTTTCTCTTATTATATCAATACCAAAGAAATATGGTAACAATATTGATGTATATTTGTCTCTATTAATCATGGATATTAAATAGATATATCATACATATGTTATATTGTATAATGATAACACATTTGAAGAGTTCATATTAAGATCTAAGTTGTATTAGATGATAAATTACATTTATTCTAGTAGAAATTTTCCAGGTTATACCATTCAAGTAATGTAGAGGTGTCCCATTTGTGGAGAATGTACACAATCAATAAGGATGAAGCATTTCTAGAAGAAAACTTTATATAAAATAACATTTTTTTACCCCGATGATATAAATACAGTTCCTGGATGATAGCATTTAGTAAAAATATAAAATAGGGTACTACATTGTCTCTACTAACTAGTGATCTAATGTTCAATAAAATAAATGAGAATGAAATTATTTTCATTAATGCTTTTTCAAAAAAACATATAATTTCTTGTTAGAAAAAGTGGTCAATTTTTATTTTATTACCATATTTCAATTATTTTCAATTATAACATTTTATTAATATCAGGAACATAGGAAAAATATATGTGATGTTGTAATTGGATTGTTACAGAATTCACTAGAAAATAATAAGGCATTAAGGCAATGTTGGATAGGATTAGCATAGGGGTAATGGAAGAGTTAGCACTAGTGAATGGTGAAAGATGAAGTATTAATCCCCCAATTTCCTAAAATCTATCCAGAAAAATAATTCAATTTTACAACTTATTTGATGTCGTAAAAGTTCCATTGGGGTATTCATAAAATATCAAGTATGTCATTTAAATTAATAATTTGTATTTAAAGGTTATAAATTCACACAAATTTCATGTTTTGATGAAATATTTAATGTTTGTATCTTCATGTTTCATTCTACCTAAAAATGAACAACATACATTACCTACAATTTTTTTATTTTACAAATACATAGGCATTATATTTATATACCCAATGAAGTTTCAATCATGAATATGGAAAATTTAGTAATAATTTAGGAATTAGAGATGCCCTTATGACCAAAATTATTTGATATTCTAATAAAGCTAATGGGTCACATGGTTAGAGAGATTCAACTATATGGTATTTCACATTAATATAGATGTAACCCATAGAATTACATGTGATGATTTTGAAAGGGTACATCAAGAAATTATTTCATCAATAAGGTTGTATTATAGATCCATATTTTTTTGAATATGATTTGGAATTCTATATAGATTACCTATCAGATTTTGATAGTTTTGGTCACCAAAAATATCATCATAGTGGACACCTTGTGGATAAAGGGATTGACTAACAATAAGTTGTTGCAATTATAGGTATAGATTTGGGATAAGCACAACATTATATTTTAAATAACAGTGAAGCGGTTTCTTCATATGCTGAAGAAAACAAAATAATCTTTAAATAGTCAAATTCCTCTAGGGTTTAAAGATTAAAATAAAATGCACAAAATCAATACTTTATTAGATGGTTCTAAGACAGTGATATTGAGTTATAAGAAAATCCAAAATCAATTGTCGAATGACTTAGATTTCTAGATGGATGACCTTGTGTAAATTTATAATCATACAATGGTTATATAAATAATGGTTACACATTTTATATAGATGAGAAAACAAGAACACCGTATAATGAAAAATTGGGGTGTTATGTATGTTTCATATGTAATGCAAGTATCTAGTTCCATGGATATAAATAACATTTTGGTAGATATGTCATACTTAAACACCATTGAACACATATATGATTTAGATTATATAAAATTTGAAGTGCTGATTTTAATCTGAAAATTTATTGATGACAATAGTGTCGTTAAATTTTATGAATTTGGATTCTCGAAGTTGAATTTTAGTGTGAATGTTTATATGTATGAACTGTAAATATTTTCATTACATGTAGTGAAAGTATTTTATATCCCATTTCTTTCAAATATAAATTGGTCAATTGTTTATTTGGTGACTAAAACAACTACAGGGTAAGATAAAAAATAAATTGAGGATAACCATTTTAATGGGATATCAAAATAATTAAATAAAGGTACCAAAGAAGAAAAATTATTATATGTTATAGGGGACCACAATGAGAGAATTTGGATACAAATAGAGGATAAAAATATCATTAAATTTTTTTTAAAAATATAGAGTATCAATGAATAGGTTAAAGTGTATGTTAATATACTATGTATATCATCATAATATTATGTTTTATGCACTACATTTACATAATATTAGTTAAATTTTTTAATACTCATGTAGATAATGACCTCCTTACATGCTAATTTTACCAATATCGAGTAATAATATATTATTGATCTTGAAACTAAGAAATTGCTAGGTTATCAGTGATATATGGATCAAAAAACAAAAGTGATGTAGCATCACTGTGTTAAATAAATTTACTAAGGAAATAGAAAAATGTATAAATTGTAGTTTGTATGTAATCAATTTGGCTAACATGCTAACCCCAATAAGTCAATATTCCTTATTTATATTGGGGTTATAACACTAATGCATTTGTCGATTGATTTAGATATGTGACACTATATCTTGTTTTCATTGAGATGAATCATTTAGGAATATATTAGGGTGATGTTATGATATAATTTCTAGATTTTACCATAGAATGATATAATGAAATGTTTATTTAATTTTCATTATCACATCCATAGGGTTTTTATATGAATTCCATAAGAAAATTAATATTAATTCTCATTGGAAAATATCATAGATCCTTTTATAAACATGTTGAAAATAAAAAAACTCTAGGATGTTGATGGAAATGTATACCCTCACCCAACAGCTACAAATTATCACATTATAAAAATTGAAATTTATCAATAATTCTGCCACAACCTCCGTTTCTATTTATTTTATTTTTATTTTTTCTTGGTTTTGAGTGTCCACAGCGTGGTTTGGGTTGCGCCCCGGAGTAAAATATTTGTCATTTAATGCTTTCTCTAGGTTTTGGACACGTGCGCAGTCGTCGCGTGGTTGGCGGCCGCCGCACATTTGGCCTGGGTGTAGGGAAAGTGCTCTCCTTTTTTATAATTTTTTATTATTTTAATTTGTTTTGGCTCGCGTTATTATTAAATGTTTATTTTTGTTACATTTCTTTGTTGTCAATTTTATTATTATTATTATTATTCTGGTATACTATTATTATTGTTTTATTGCTATTATTATTATTTTATTTCAGATATTATTATTATTATTACCTTATTATAATTAAATGAAAAAAAAAATCTTGCCTAACCCTAGCAGCACGGCGCCCTCTTGCTCATGCCCCGGCCTCCCGCGGTCCGATCAGCCACCTCCGGCTTCCAACAGACCTCGCACTGCCTCTTGCACCGATCTTCCCCCTATTGGACGACCTACTCTCCGGCACACAACCCCCCCCCCCCCATTCGGTTAAGTTCTTTAGCCTTATTTTAATTTTATTTTCCTTCCGGTGGGTATGTGATTCATTTGGGGTCTCTGTTTAATCTCTATTTGGATTCTTTGTGGTTTTCATTCTTGTTTTAGGATTTATTCATGGTTGCTTGTGGTGTGATTAACATGCGTTTTTGGTTTCACACCAAGATATTGATGTTTCTTACCTCAAGGTATGTGGCTCCATACCCTTGTATCAATTTGTTAATTTTTTATGTTATTTGGTTTTATAAATGTGTTATCTGATCAAATTTTGAGGTGTGAAATGTATTCTTGGAGTGTTTTGAATTGTGTTCAAGTGGGAAATTATTATTTCTATGTTTTATCCTTGTTGTGCACCCTTGAAATTAATTTTAAATTATTCAAATAACGTTCTTTGAGCTATTTAAATGATTTATCAATTCATTCATCTGATGTAGATTCAGGTGTCAAATGGTTCTTGGTGTGCGTTTAGTTTCAAAAGGGGTATTTTATATGTATTTTGGTGTGAAGTCTTTTGGTTTTTCTTGAAATGATTTGATAAATAGTTTAATGATTTATTTAATTGTTTATATGGCGTAGAAGTGGTTTTTTGAAAGTGTTGAGTATGCGTTTGTTTTTAATGTAGTGTGTTTATATAAAATAAGACATGCTCTTGGTGTAAACCATTTTTGTGTCACTTAGTGGTGTTTTATAAATGGTGAAAGTAGTCCATTAATTAATTTAGATGGAACGAGTTGTGTTTTGAAGTTAGGTTGAGATGGTTATTTTTTGCTAGTTGTTCATATTTTTTTTATAAATTCAATGGTTATGGGCTTCCAATTCTTTTGCATTTGTCACAGCGCATTAGCGAGGTAACTCCGCAATTCTGCGATCGTCAGCTTGCACGTGATGGTAATCCCATTTGGGGCATGACACGCCATCATGTTTGGACGATGAGTCGAGGTAGGTCCCCCACTTCAGTCACCTTTAAATTTAGAATTTATTAGTTGCTTGATGTTTTATTAATTTTAATGAATGGGAAATAATATTAGATAGAAAAGCTTTAAATGATTATTTAGTGTGAAAAGAGCCATTTATTTTATACCAAACACTTGGAATATTTTCTTGATGGGCAGACACCCAGTATTGAAATAATGCATGTTTGGTATTTAAACATAATTCATGGAATTTCAAATTTACATCTAGTTTTAAATATAAATGATTTCATCTGAACAAGTGTTTTGGGTTTTCTCAAGAAATGAAGTTTTGCTTTAAAATTGGTGAAGGCCCGTTTGGCACTTTAATAAAATAGATTATTTTGAAAAACCCACTCGGGGGTGATCTTTGGTGTGCATTGATTACGTGAGCTGTATGTGATGTTTGTGCATCGTGACTGGTTAATTTACATTGTAGACGCACCCCCTTTTTATTTCTTGTGTTGACATGGGAATCTGGCATAGTGAGGGAATCTTCTAAGAATGATTGTTGCACTAGTTTTGAATACGCACTGGCTAGTGGCCCCATAGTAGGGGAATAGTGATTTATTACTTCTATGGGGATTGAGCCCCTCGTTTAGGCCATGTAGGGCTATACTGGGTAGTAGTATAGGCGTTATGACGTCATCGAGTTAGGGCATGCCTTCAGGATAAGTCAGATGTATAGTATGTTCTAGATTGTTCATGATCTCCTAAGTTCGACCCATGTTTCTTTTAGTGTTTGTTTGTATGTGGTAGATGTTTGAGAGGTCGACTTCGGTTGTTGACCCTTGTGTGCCACTTTTTCCATTTCCCTTGGTGTGTGTTGTGTGTTACGTGTAGTTTTCCTTTTTGTCTAATAACTAAAGCTTGGTTTTCTACTTGTTCGCAACAACGTTTTAAAATGAAATACACATGTTATTTTCAAACAATAAACTTGTTTTAAATTAAAAAGGCCAATGGACTATTACTTTTTTTTTAATTAAAGTTTGTGTGGAAACCATATTTTTTATAATCTAGTTCAAACCTGAAATTGGTAAATTATTTATTTAAAGGTAGTGCTTTGGGAATAGATTTATCGGGCTAGACTACTGAGTTTTAATACTGACACCTATAGTGTTTTCTTGTTTTTAGATCTGCTGTAGGTTCTAGATTCAGTTGTTCTCCTTGAGAAACATTGGTTGTGGTATTGGAAGGTGACCCATGGGGTCACGTGGAGTTTTGGTTGTGGTCAGGTTAGTGGTGTTTTTGGTTGCTCTTTCTTTATTTTCATTTATTCTATTTATTTCTACTGCTAAATTTTTTTTCCTTTGGGCCAAATAATTCCCACCTGTTTTCTTTTGATGCCCGACACTAGTTTCCAGCCCATGGGGATTGGGAATTCTAGTTGGGCCATGTCACAGATCGGCTTGGGTGACCGGTTTAGGGTCGACCCGGATTGGTTTGTGACAAATTCAGTAGTCTTTGTGATGAGGATTCATTTTATGTTGACTGAAATAGATAATATTTTATTTGAAATTATTTATTTTATCCATATTGATTCAAAATTGATAATTTATGAAACCATAAAGAGGTTCTGAAAATAAGTTTTTTACATTAAAACTATTTTACCCTAACCATAATGCAATGATGAGGAACACTTCACATGAAAATAAATTGGTATATATTATAAATCTATAGTAAAAGTATTTTGGCGATATGAAATAGAATATGTTCCTTTTTATATATATAGATTAATGAATAAAAATCTAAAACCACATCCTTCTCATTCCATCTATTATGGAAGGAGTCTCATGTATAAAAATAATTACAAATTGTATATTAAAATACACTAAATTTATGTGGATCATGTGTATGTATAATGTAAGAGAGATTTATTATGCCTTATAATATAATTATACCAAAATATATATTATGTTTATATTTTTTATACGGGTTGGAAAAGAAAATTGGCATCAAATGTACCCAAAGAATAAATTCATTAAGTATTTTTGATGTGGATAGAACAATACACCCTTGTTAGAGGTGTGGGGTTTTTAGTGTAACCTCAATATTATTTTGAGAAGAGAATGTCACAAGGAAATACATATGGGATCATAAAATATATACATGATTAATTTCATACATTAATAGATATTATTATCAAGTATAGTTCGATGGAACAATATTTTAGAAAGGGTCATAAAGATCAAATAATAGAATAATGATCAGTACATAACGATCCCTAACACACTAGATTTTATTTTAACCAATCACCGTAACCACCTAGAATATATGAGGTAATCATGTTTCTTTAAACATTAGGTTAAATGCGAATTAAACAACTACAGATAACTTTCAATTATTAAACTTTTATGTAGTGAAATTGTATGTGATTTATATATATTATGAACCACTCATAGACTTTGTATGATGAATATGGTGTACATTATCCAACGAGGTATTCTACATAATAAAAAACTACCAAATGATCATGTGTGAGTGGGGATTGAAATAGATCACAGGCAGAGTATCAAGTTTCATATTCTTCTAAATCATATAGATGAAAATATGGTCGAATATTCTTGTGTAAAATCCATATATTTCTCTTTTAATATTATAGAGATATATAATGATAATTAGATACTTCATTTATATATTTTTTCAAAAAGAACAACGTTAATAGTTCATGAAAAAAATCTAAACTATGGTATTATATAAGATAAGGACAATGTAAAGGGGAAATATATGGTAAAATAAAATAAATGTAAGGGATCAACCAAGAAATTAATAGTACATTATGAGATTATATTCACCCCACTATTTACACTACTTCATATATTAACAGTACAAGTTCATGTAGATACAACATTCAAAGATGGAAATGTAAACTAATTTTAATATAGAGAAGAAATATTTATAGAGTCCATTATAGATAAAATTTGTCTCATGATTAAAAATTAAATTTTCAAGTTTTAATTGATGGGATTCTCATATATGCATACATAAATGACAATTTTCATAATCCGTTTATCCAAAAAATGATCTATTATGTTCATTATAGTTATTAACTATTCATATTTTCTATAGGCACGTATATTAATAATATATAAAAAGAAACCCCTATGAAGATTAATATGGAATCATTTATCTTTCTATCATTTAGATTCTTAAATTCTATTTGCAAACGAAAAAAATTGAAAAAAATTGAACTAGTCAAGGATTTTGAAATGAAAATAACTGATGACAAAATATTCTCAATGCCTTAAATGTAGGTGTAAAACTCTATAATCTAATCATATAAAATATTTTTTATTTTTTAAAAAAAATTCTTTTTTTATTAGGTATCACGTTATTCTAATCTCACTCAATTTGGATAACCTAAATGTATGTTTTTTGGATCCAAATAATGTATTTCCAATAAATCGATCACAAATGGTACCCACTGTGAATCTTTTAATGCCCTAAAATTAAAATTTCCATGATAAACATTGAATTAATTTTTTTTTTAAAGATAATATTTTTATGATATGAAAATAAATAAATATTATATAAATAATTGTTTGAGGTTGGTGACTAGACACTTGAAGCCAATTGATTTCTATAAATGGGGATAGATTTTTTTATATATAGTATGATTTAACAATAAAAACTTATTTCTAAAACAATATAAATATTTTGGAAAAAACTTGTAGTTTCTGAAATAATATAATGAAAATTTTAATACATATTTAATTTCATAATTTATGAATAATATTATATACCATCAAAAAACTAGCATCCTAAAAATTGTATTTTTAAAGGTAATTACAATTTCAATTAAAATAATTTTTATTCATTTTTATGACTATATTGTTCAGTGGTACTAGGATTTTGGATATTTTTCATACATTAATGATGAAGTTTATTTGTTTACAGATGGGTGGGTAGAGAACATGGTGTAAAAATGATTTTTGACATCAATTTGTGGTGATTGATATTATGTTTGTAATTTTTTTTATTTTATAAATATTATAATGACTTAACTACAAGTCAATATTCTATAATATGTGAACAAACTCACTCCATTTGCTTGTTCATAGTAAAAAAAATTGTCATTTTAGTCTTAAATGTGATTCACATAGATAAAATTGAGCAATCATGCTCAGATTATCTTGATAATTTAAGAAAATGATCTATATTTAATTTGTGATGTGTAGAAATCAATCATAGATCGTTCTAGAACTAGATGTGTCTAGTGTGACCCAATGTTCATATTTTTAATATAATTGTTTCATTTTAGTATAAAATAAGATTCACATAGACGAAATCGATAAAAACAAGCCAATATGATCTTGATAATTTTGAAAAATGATCCATAATTCATTTTTTATGTGCAGTAATTGACCACACAACAATATGACACATGAAGTGGCCTGAATGACTAAAAATTTGTGTTTTCAAATAAAAAAGTATCATTTTACTCTAAAATACATGTGACCAGACCACAACTATGAAAACATGGTCATATTGTCTTAATAATTTAGTAAAATTTTCCAAAAGGTATTTTTGATGTGTAATAGTTGATTGCACATCAATCTGACACATGATTTTTTAGTTAGTACTTAATTTTTTTGTCACATTAAAAAAGTGTCATTTAAATATAAAACTTAGATCAAATATCCAAAACATAGAAAATGTTATTGGATCATCTTGATGGTATTTTAAAACAATCCATATATTATTTGTAATGTATCATAATAAATCACACTTCAATACAACACATGGAATTACTGATATGACTTAGCATGTATGTTTTTAATATTAGTGTCATTTTAGTGAAAAAACATGATTCAAATAGTCCAAATTGAGCAAATGACCTCAGATTGTCTGGATACATTATAAACCTGATACATAATTCATTTTTGATGTGTAAGAATAATACAAAAATTGATTCAAAACATGATGTGTTTATTATGAAAAAAATTTCATATGTTCTCTAAAACGTATGTCCCATAGAAAAAACTGATAAAATGAGCTCTTATTTTCATGATACTTTATGAAAAATATTAATTGTTCATTTTTTTATGTGTAGAAATTGACTGCATGTCAATTAGAAATGAAACATGGATACTATTAATCAAATTTCTTATTTTCAATATAAAAGCTTCGTATGAATCTAAAACATGATTCACAAAAATGAAACCAGTAAAATTAACTTGGATTGTGTTAATACATTAAAAAATGATCTATATTTAATTTTTTAAATATATGGATCAATTTCATGTCTACCCAATGCAAGATGTGTCTAGTATAACTCAAAGGGTTTGTTTTCAATATGAATGTGTCATTTTAGACTACAACGTTATTAACATATTAAAAATGGCGAAAATGAAGGTGGATTATCATGATACTTCAAGAAAATTATCTATATTTTATTTTTGATGTTTGAGAATTAACCATAGATCAATCTGAAAATTGATATACTCAATATGACTCAAAGTTCATTTCTTCATGTTAAAGAAGTGTCATTTTACTCTAAAACATAGGTCAAATTTCCAAAAAAATAAGATCATAATTTCTTGATATATTCAGGAAACGATCCATAATTAATTGTTTATGTGTAAGAAACAACCACATATAAATCTGACACCTGATGAGGTTGGTATGAAATAATTTCTTTTTTCAATATAAGAGCCATTTTACTCTAAAACACACATCACATTTCCAAATCCATGAAAAAAATCTCAGACTATATTAATACTTCATGAAAATGATCCATAATTAATTTTTGATGTTTAAGAATCAACCTCTTGTCAATCTAAAACATGATGTGACTGGTATGACTCAAATTGCTTGTTTTCAATATAAATCTACCATTTACTCTAAAACATTAATCACATTTCCAAAAATAAGATAACAAATCTGATTGTCTTGATACTTTTATAAGATGATCGATAATTCATTTTTGATAGATACGAATTGACCACATGTCAATTTGAAAAATCATGTTGCTTGTATGACTCAAATGAATGTTATCTATATAGTAAGGTCATTTTATTCTAATAAGATATTCATATTAAAAAATTGAGAGAATGATATTTTATTGTCTTTATAGTTTAGAAAAATGATCAATATGTCATTTTGGATGTGTCGGAATAGACCACACATCAATATGAAAAACAACATGGTTATTATGACTCAATGTTTTTTTCAATCTAAAAGTGTCATTTCAGTCTAAAACAAGATCCATATAACCAAAAACTATCAAATTATTTTGGATTGTCTTAATTCTTTAGTTAAAATATCAATAATTATTTTGTGATGTATAGGAATCAACCAAAAATAAATCTGATACATGATTTGGATGGAATGACTCAAAGTTCATGTTTTCAATATAAAACTTTCATTTTAGTGTAAAAAAAGATTAAAATAGCCAAAAATTAGAAAACAAACTCAAATTGTATTGAATCATTAGGAAAACAACACATAACTCGTTTTTTGGAATCTTCAAATTTATCACACATCAATATGAGAAACTATATGGATGGGATGAATTAAATTGTGTGATTTTAATGTACAATATCATTTTAGTTTGGAACATGTGTTTCATTGTTAAATATATTAAAACAAGATCCGTTAATTTTCAAACATTATCAAAAATCCATATTTGGTAAAAAGAGTCTTAGGATGCATAAAGGTAAAACCCTGATAGATAGAGTTAACCACATTCACATCTGGTGTACAAGCTATATAAGCTAATAATAAAATTAATATAATTAATTATGTAAATAACTAATGAAAAATATCCAATTAATAAAATTAATTAATAATAATACACTTTTTGAGATAATTAAAAATTATTAATGAAATACAAATATCAGTAACTAATGATATAATTATTAAAAAATATTTAAGTAATTAAGGTAACTCAAAACAGATAATATCACAAACATATTCAGAAATTAATAATATAATTTATATAAATTATTAATTAAAAATGTAAGCTATATTTCATAATATAACTATTAATAACAGTATAATTAATAATGTAACATTTATTTAAAAATTTAATCATTATTAATATAATTAACAATATAACCCTTAATATCTCTAATATATTCAGTAATTAAAAATATAATTTATCATATGTGTATTATATAACATTACAATTATAATATGTTTTTTTAATATTTTTACTTGAATAAGCATTAGTTTTATTATATGTGCATGCTTCTCTATAAGGATCAGTTGATTTTTTGAAATAGTTTTCTTCAACTATCTTGTTTTTTTTTGGGTTGATTTTTTTTTGATTAATTATAAATATTACATCAGCGTAAATATTTTTTATGAAATTATGAAATGTAAATCATCATTTGAAATGATTTTGCAGTGTAATATTCATATTTCAATTCTTTTATTTTCAATTTCTAATTTTTTTTCTTTTCTTGTTTAGTTCTTGGTTTTTTTATTATGGATTCTATAAGTTTGGAGTTCTACAGTAGCTGGTATATGATTTATCAGTGCTCACATAAGATTAAATATTCCACCTTTATCAGCACTAACAAAATTTCTAATAAATATGGCTTTGATAAGATCGTAATTTTAGCACACACATTGGGGCCTTTATCATCATTTTTTTAGTGCTAATAACATTTGTGGGATTTTTAGGGCTCCTAGTTTGTGAGTGAATTTTGTTATAATTTTATTCATAAATTAAATAAAAAAAAAATTTAATTGGACTCACTTATTTCATGGTTTATAAAAATGAGGTGGATAAAACATGTTCAATCCTACATTTAAAATGTGGATAAAATTCTAAAAGTTATTCTCTCATAAAAAGGGGCCTTGGAAAGTGGTTTTTCATTAAAAATATATTTATACAAATGAATCATTTAATTAATTTTAAAATATAATTTTTTGTAAAAAAATTGTTATATATATATAATAAAAAAAACAAAAAAAAAATATATTATATTTTTTAAGAACGTTCTAATTATGAGATTAGTCAAGAATCATTAGATTTTATTATTTTCAAATTTGATCAGTTTCCTCCCTCTTGTGTTTTCCTTTTTTGATCGAATCAAGTTTTCCTTTGATCAAAACACTGATATGATATTTGTGTGAATAACACTGGTTTTGATCTATAAATAATGATATGTAATGGTCAGTCTATTAATAAATATCTTTACACAGAAAATATCCAGATACATTTTCCCAACATCGAAATTTTTGGATGTTGCAGTTTTGTGTTTGGAATTCCCTAAATCTAGGTGAAATCCTTGTTGGAAATTTCCATTTAAAACCCTAGATCAAAAGTGAGGGTGAAACAAACACTTATGGATAGTTAATTTCATTCACCCATAATGATTTGAAATTTTTTTTAACTATTCATCATCCTTCTTTTTTTCTAACAATAAAAGGGTTTTGAATAAGGAAGAACCTAGGAAATAGATTCTATATTCTTTAAAGTGATGAACCAAGACATGTTCATTCTTGAACGTTTCTATATCAGAAACTTATCTCGGTGGATAGATAAGATAATGTTCCTTCTTATAGTGTTGATTACTTATTACATAATGGAACCAATGCTCATTCCCAATAAGCCTACTCCAAATCCTGATGGCACACCCATTGATGTGAATCATGTCAAACACATTCATACAATGAGGTAAAATGTGATGATAATGAGTTTTCGTGTCAAAAAATTATCTTCAACACATTTTCAAATCATCATTATTACTATTTTATCTAAATGATATTCACTCGATAGATATGAGATTCCCCTGAATGTACGTAAAAATTTGAGGGAGAAGGTACCAATAAATATCTTATTGCAAATGATCATAACATCACGATAATTGATAAGAAGTTGGTGTTGGAGAAAGTTCGTGAGATCCATGTTTTATCAAAAAATAATCATTCCCTTAATATAAATGTACTGAGAAAATTACATTCTATTTGGAATGAATTTTTCAAATCACCCATTAAACAGAGTGAGGGTATTTCTTTGTAATGATTGAAAATTATTCTTCACATTGAAGAAGAATCCATGTTGAGATATGTCAGTATGGCTTTGTAATATGATGCAAAGGACTATATCATTGAGGAAAATTCACCACTGAACACTTCCTAATATATAAAGAAGAAAATTCCATAATTCAATAGGAGATTAAATACTTTCAAAGATAAAGTATAATGATTTATATGTGGAAAAATATGGCATTTTTTAAGGGAATGTCACTATCAAAAGATATTAGGAAAACCTGCTTTAAATATACTGAAAATGGAAATATATGTTTAAGGATATCTAATGTCAATATGACATTTACAAATATGGGATGGTGGATAGACTCAATATAAATAGCGCAAGTGTGCATGAACCATTCATTGTACAACAAAATTGACGATTGTACTATCACAAAATAAGTATACATAGGAAATAATTTATGCATTAATATAACATAATAATTGATCATGGAACTATACTTTACTTCTAGGAAGAATTTGACTCTACTAAATATGTTTTGTGTACCTAATATTTAGAATAATTAAGTCTCTATTGATCTTATATGTAAGATGTTATTTCGGATTTCATTCTAATCTGACAAGGTTATCTTGTTGAAGAGAAGAATGTTTGTGGGGTATGGGTACTCAAATGATAGCATGTATCTATTGTATATTGATAATATGACTGAATAATCTTTATACATTATTGAGTCCTATAATTTATGTCATGGTTATTTTGAACATGTAAATTATAATACATTAAATTTAGTAAAGAAGGTAAACTTAATTAACTATGTAAATAAATTTAACAAATGATAAACATGTGTAGAGTTTATAACAGATAAAAAATCCATTTCACTGTGTTGAGAAGTTTTTTAATATACTAGGATTAGTATATTTATATATTTCTTAATTAATGGTTGGTTAAAGTTTTTGAGAAAAAAGTGTATTTTATTACTTTCTTTATGAATATACTAGAAGTTTACATATATATCTTCTTATAGAAAAATATGATGCATTTAATATGTTTAAGAAGTATAAATATGATGTTAAAATTAAATTAATAAAGATTATTAATGTATTATTCTCATATATATGCGGTGAATAATGTATACATAAATTTAATGAGTTCAGTATAGAAAATGGAATGTTCATCAAATTAATTCCCCTTACACACTTCACAAATATGGAATAGATGAATGAAAAAAATCACATTTTCATAAAAATGGTAAATTTCATGATTAATAAATCAATTTTACCATTAAATTTATCAGGTGAAGCTTTATTGGATTCTTTATATATTCATAATTTTATAGATTATAGGAAAATTTAGTTTTCCCCTTCTAAAATTTGGAATGTTAGAATAACTAATCATTCATATTTTAATGTGTTACGGTTTTTATATTAATATAGTGTTTGTGATTATAAAATTACTAAAATTGGTCCTATAATGATTAAAGGTATTTTTATTAGATATTTATAAAATATAAAATAATATAGATTGTGGATCTAGAATCTAATTTCATTATTGAATCAAGGTATTTATATTTTTTTAAGACAAATTTTATAAAAAAATATGTTGAGTAGGTTTTTCCTCATAACCATATATCTTTTACACCATATAGTTAACATAAAATAGTTATTAATAATGATGATTCACAATTTAAACCCAAATGGTGTATAATACATAGGTTGGATGAATATCTATACCCTTGTTTTATTTATCATGAATCAATAGTTTTCCTTATAGATGGAGATCTAAATAATCGTCTTATAAAAAAGTATCATATGGTATTGACTATATCAGATGTCACAAAGACATATAAACATGTAATTACTTAAAGAGATGTTTATTTTTTGGAAAGAATAAATTAATGGTGAAATTTAATCCATTATGGGTAATATTAGTTGGTTCATTATTGATTTACCGAGAGCTCCAAAACCTATTTTTTGTAAATGGGTTTTCAGAAAGAAGTATGATTTGAATGGTATCATTCATGCTTTTAAATAAATATTTATTTCTAAATGTTTTAGAAAAAATAAGGGACTTATTATTTTCTTATTTATTCTCTTGCAGCTTAGATTACTTTGACAAAGATTTTATTTTATAAAATTCAATTAATCATTTTTATGTACATCAACTGGATGTTAAAACATCATTTTTAAATGGAGGAATTAAATGAAAAGATTTATATTGAATAACTAGAAGGGATTTTTTATAATATAAATAAAACAAATTATGTATACTGGTTAAATATATCTATGTACATAAAAAAGATCCAAAATAATGGTGTGAAAATTTTGATTTCATTAATTTATCTAATTCTTTTTCAAATAATAATTCTGATAAATGTGATTATTCAATGTTTATAAAATAATATGGAGTAATTTTGGGTCTATATGTGTATGATATATTATATTTGGGAACCTGTATTATTCATCTATTTTTGGAATAGTTGATGTTATTCTTGGTATTAATGTTAGAAAACATAGTGGGGTTATTATATAAGTCAGTGTCATTTAAAAAATGTTAAATAAATTTTATCATCTTGTATTCAATGTTGTTAACACATCATTTGTTTCTAGTGTCAAACCACTTATGAATATGGGTAGAGTTGTAACACTACTAGAGTATGCCTGTGAAATTGGTTCTTTAATGTATTCAATGCATTATACTAGTACTAATATTTATTTTGAAAAATTTTAAATGAGTGGATACACTATTAATGTTGTTGTGGATAACTAGATATGTATAATAAGAATATTTTTATACTTGAGAAAGACCAAATATCCATGTTTATTTGAAAATGATTATTGATAAGTGTTATAAGGGTTCACTTATGCATGTTGGATTACTAATATTAGGTATAATCCATCCACATCTGGATAGTTGTTTTGTCTTGGAGGTTTTTTTATTTATTCAGAGAGAAAGAAACAAACATGTATTTCACATCCAAACTTGGATTTAGATTTTATCACCATAGTGGCATGTGGAATGTAAGTTAAATAGATTAAGTATCTATTATTTGATATTACATTGTGTCATAGACTGATCCCTCCAATATCGAACAATTTTGATAGTGAAGTAATATTATTGAATCCATAAAATTTCATGTTCAATGAAATTCTATACATACGAGTTTGAGACCTGATTATGTGAGAAAATTTTTATAATATATTATGATAACAATTCTATTTATGATATCAAGTAAAAAATTTCATATCCATATAAAAAATCTATATCAAGAGATACCATTCATTCATCAAATAAAGAGATGGGTTTAAACAAGTATAATAAATAATTTTTTTAATATGAACCTAAATATTTATTTAGGTCAACTGTAATAAATGTTTTTAATGGGTAAAAACAAGTTACAAAGATGATTTATGGTATTTGAAGTTATAACCCCAACTAATTGGTGTCAACATCGTATGTTATGACTAGAGGTTGATAAATAAACTCTTAACAAAATATTAAGACTTGATGAGTTGTGTTTTATAATAATAGTAGCACATTGTAATATATTTTCGATGTGAACACAGAAGTTATGTAGCTTCTTATTAATGTTAATGGGTTTACCCCTTATAGAGTTAATGAAATGGATATAGGTACAATTCCATAAAATTGTTATAAAATTATATGTTAGATGTAATGATGATTTTTTGTATGATATATCTCGTTCATCATAATTCTTAACAAGTTTATTGTTTCGACAACTAGTAAATATGATTATATGTTGAGATATTGATACTAAGTAAATGATTAAATCGAGTTATAACTTTATTATGTATAATGATTCACTTGTGATATAGATAGATAATATTTATGAATAAAAGTGGGGGATTTTTATAAGTTTATTCATAAAATAAATAAATAAAAGTGGTTTTAATGGGATCCAATTATGTTGTGTTTTGAAAGGATGAGGTCAAAAAACATGTGGAATTCTACCATAAAAATGATGATAAAATTCTCATACATCCTCCCTTATAAAAAGGAGCCTTGGGAGGTGGTTTTTCACTAAAAAATAAAATACCCAAAATGATTTTAAATAATTATAAAATGTAATTTTTTAGAAAAATGTATTGTTGTAAAATATATATATATATAATAAAAATAATATATAAAATATTTTATAATAACTTCTTAATTATGATATTTGACGTAAACGTTTTCATTTCAAAATTTTGATATCTGATTAGTAAACTCCCTCTAATGTTTTTCTATTTTGGATCGAATCAAAGTGACCTTTGATTAAAATGGTGAGATAAAATTGGTTTTAATCACACTAATTCTAATCTATAATAAATGGTATACAAATTTTTCTCAATTAATTAATCTATTCAATCCGAAATTATCTAGATACATTCTCCCAACAATGATATTTTGGAGATGTTAGAATTTCATGTTCGATATTCCCTAAATCTTGATGAAATCCTATTTTGGAATTTCCACCAAGAACCCTACCCCAAAAGTGGATCAAAGAATATTGAACATCAAATTTCATTCACACAATAAGATTATAATTTTTTTCCTTATTCATCTACCTTCCATTTTTCGACATTGTTTACTAATGATAATGGACATTTTTTCACTTACTATGGCTAAAACTATAGAAGTAAAGTTTTGATTTCCCTCATGATGTTTAGGAAGGATGGTGGTTCCAATAAAAAGGATGCAACAACATTAGTATTAAATATGGAGTATGTCATTGAAGAAATAAAAAAGAGTTCAAAACCATGTATAATGAGTTTTTTCAAATAGATATAATTTATGTTTGGGAATTTGCAATAATAGAAAAACTGGATTTAGGTTTGAAAAAAAATATTCATTTCTATAGAAAATTGGATATCATTAATGGTGGAGTATTTTAATCCATGAATTATAAGGTGGGTCAATTTTAGATCATTTATGTTTGTAATTTTAATTGATAGAAAAATTATTGGACTATCATTTATATAATAATAAAAATAATGTTTTATTGTTGTTGTTTTTGTTAAATATTCACTAATATATATATATGATATCATATATAAAGTTTATATTTAATTACATTCTTCAGATGTGTGTATTATAATTCATGTATTTAATACATGAAATAATAATTATATTTATATGATATATATTTATTTCTCCTTGATGGTTTTATTACCAGTTAAAAACATTTATGAATGGATTAATTGGATTGACATGTTTATTTAATAAATTTAATTTGACAGACATGATTTGATTAAACTAAAATAAATTGTGGATGGATATATAAAGGGATGTGATCCCTCCTATTGATAACAAGAAATAGTGAGATATCCTCTCATTTCTCTTTTCATCTCACAATATTGTTCATAATTAGAGAATAAAGTTATATCACCCCTTCAACATTCATGTATCCTCATGATACAATCGCAAATACATTGGTCAATGGTTTTTTTCACAGGTACGTGATCTTCATCAAGCATTCTGCTTCATTGAGAATGAATAAGACTATTGTCATTCATGATTTCTAGGTACAATTTTTATACAATTTATTTACGCATTGATTTATAAGATACATATGTCTATGTTTAGGTTATATTATATTTCACATGGTCATGTGATGATCATAAAAACACGTTAGTGTCATCAGAGTGTATGATTCTTTGATGGATCATTACTTTTTATGATTTATGAAAAATAATTTTTAAGGGTAAAATGAGATTTTTCATTCCGGGAAATAAAATATCAAAATTTCATATATATTACTCTTGTAAAATAAAATTAATAAAATATTTATTTTAATAAATATAATTCATCTAATAATTTAATTATGTTTTTTCAAAAAAATTATAAATAATAATAATAATATTTTGTTAAAATATTTATATAGATTTAAAAAAATGTCTTATAAATTCATTAACTATAAAATTTATATTTTAGTTTGTAAATATTTATTTTTAAATATGTTTTAAAAAATTAAATCGAATTATTTATGATATATAAATAAATGAAGTCAAAAAATGAAATTCACAAAGAATCTATAAATTCCAACATATATGATATTTTTATTACATTAGAATGTCTATATAATAGATATTGAATTATAAAATGATTTTAATTCATGAAATATCATATAAATTCCATTTAATATAATGTATTAATGGGTTCATGTTGATAATAATATAAAAGGTTTATATACATTGTAAATTATTAAAAGTTCTTAATTTTCCTTAGTTATGAATACTTCATAAATAACACATATTTTAGAAAATATGTAAATTACATAGTTATAAAATTTATAAAAGTTCGTTAATAGTACACAATGAAATAATTTGACACTTTTCAAATTAATGGGGATTTATTTCGATTTTATTTAATCCACATAAATGTTTTTTGAAAATTGATATGATCAAGTCTTAAATAATAATTATTTATATGATATTTAGACTTTGTGAAAGGTTTAGATAATATAAATTAAATTTTTAATACTTTATAATTTATATAATATCATATATTTTAATTGAAACTCCATATAAAGATTTTATATTAATTATTTATGGGATTCCCATATCGATAATGAAATAATTATGAAAGTTTTTGTAATTTTCTTTTATTTATGAAACCGTTGACAAGTATTTATCTCCTATTTAAATATTTGAATTGTTTGCTTATTAAAAGTTCATTCCTTGTTATATTCAAAGTTAAAAATTTGTTATATCATGAATATCTTTATTCCAAAAAATATATACAATTAATTTATTTTTGGATAGAGACATACATATCAGGCTAGGTTTGATATCTTTAAATTTAGTTTCCATATACTTTGACCTCATTTTGTAATTTTAGTTATGAGATCAAGAATATTAGTTGGGAATAGTATTTTCATATTTGTTTTTAGAGATTTCATGAACTGAAATCTCTCTTGAGTAAAGTATTCCAGGGTAGGGGGACTTCAGGTCAAGCCACCTACATTCTTATTTAGTTTCCTTATCAAGTGATGTGAATGGAATTGGCTATGTGTTGCTATGGACTTAATCATGTAGAGTTTGACAATTTTACATAACACTATAACTTTACATGATGTGTTTATCCACCTTATTCATATGATGTGTTCGGATATGTGTTAATATAATTGACATCTAATTTTCGTTGATTACACAAACATGTCAGTTGAGTAAAGAGTTACACATTAATGTGGTTTGAACACATTAATTTGGTGATTGGAATAGGAATTACAAAACTAAATCATTAGAAGCATCCATTCAGAAATGGGTAATAAAAATGAGAATATAATTACTGCAGAAAATATAATAATTATGAATTTAATATGTAGATGATATATATAAAATATTTGTGATCTTAAAAAGAAAACACAAGAAATTCTACATGTTATATTCCTTCCAAAGAGACACTTTTCATGACCTAGATGATTCAATTGTGTATTTTCAAGCTCAACACGAGTGCCCCTATCTTGTCTTTTGTAAAGAAATAAATCTATGTGTAACTTAGGATTTTGATGTTGGTTATTATTGGGCTTAGCATGAGTATCCCTTTATTAAATCAGTTTTATTATTCTTGGTATTTTCTTTGGGTTACACTAGCTGGATAGCCCATGTAGTTAGGATACCACAGTAATATAGTTTACTGAATACATTAGTTGCATTTGGATAAAGAGTTATCTAGTCAACTATCCAAGAATCATAACTGTTATGATTGGGATGATTCCCTACCAAAATAATCATGACTTTCATATGTGATAACCTGTGTAAGTTATGGTTAAATATTCATCTTGGCTCAATAAATGGATATGATTCCTAAGGTCATCGTTTTTAATTGGATCACTTTCATTAAATGCCCTTAAGGAACGATATAAGTCATAATTTGAATCTAATTAAAATTTATTTTGATAAAAATGATTCAACATAATCATAATAATATTCATATTAAACCTTGAAATCTAAGTCTTAAAATAAGTAAATCCTAAGACTAGTAGCATAGGAAAATTTCTTTATAAAGATAGATATTCTATGTATTAGAACGGTTCTTTCTAGAGTAACTATGTTTTTTAGTTATTATCTAAGTGAATATAGTTTCTTATTAAAGCATGTAATGATTTATTTAATATTTCAAGGTCATTAATGCATAATTTACCTAAGGAATTATAGTCTCATATACTCAATATGATTGGGTATTTACATGATATTCAATCAGATCCAGTATGCTTGGAAATACAGAAAAATTCATGTAAGGCATGTTCTATATATTGAATTTATCCTATTGTCATTTATGGAAATGTTTCGAAAAGATTGGTGAATTCAAGATTTCATTACTAGATACACTCAAAGTGTTGGGAATATATCAACTATATGTAAGATGTCTGGATTCTGGTACTATGAAGATATTTTGAGAGAGTAAAAACTCAAACTGAAAGAAGACAATTTTGGAGAAAATTTTCAACATTGTTGTTTTTAATATTGATTAAGGTCACTGAAACATAAGGTTGTAAAAAAGAAATACTAATAATTCACTATAATTGGATTATACAAGAAATGCATGAAGGGGTTTGGGAACACCATTGAATTTCCATTTTAGTTATAAGGGTTATAAAATCAATTCTTCAATTTTTCAAGGTAAGTGATATCGAATGTATATTTTAAAAATTGTTGAAAATACACACAAGTTAAAATTGAAAATGGATAATAGAAATTGCATTTTGTTTTCATTCAAGAGATAACATTAAGGAATTGAATATAAAGAATTTTATCAACATAAAATTAATATATGTAAAATATGTGTTTCTTCATCTCATTTCTCTCACGTAATAAGCGAAGATGTTTGATAACAAAGTTTTATTATGAAAATGTGTGAGTAGATTAATTGAATGCACATGGTTTATGATTCAAAAACTTAAATAACATATTTTGAGAACAAGATTTTTATAAAAATATTTATCTAGGATAAAAGTGTTTATCTATTAATTTGTTAAAATATGTTGTAATATTTTCCCTAGGGGTGTCCATGTGTAAGTTCGGGTTGGGTCAAGGTCGTTTCAAGACCCAACCTGACCAAAAAATGCAAGGTCATGTTGGGTCAGGTAACAAGATTCATGAATATCTAACCCGACCCAACCCAACCCATTAGGGTTGGGTTACATGATGCATGGACAATGTAACCATCCCTACCCAACCTGTAGTGGGACAGGTTAGTTCGGGTCGCGTTATATGTGTAAAACCAAACCCAACCTGATTGGCCCATACTCAGACCCGTACATGTATCAAACTCGTACCAGCCCCCTAGACCTAGATCGAGCCCCAAGATCTAGCGACCTGTAATATCCCCCTCCCCACCAGCAACATCCCCCTCCACCCAGAAACAGCCCCCTCCCCCATCCACATGCACCATCTCCCTAGCTCTACAAAAGCCTCCCTATACCCCCTGCAGTATCCTCCCCTCCCCCCTAACAAAAACCTCCCCTCCCACCCCCTAGTAGGCCCCCCTACAATAGCCCCTACTCTAACCACCCACCTGCAGAAACCCCCCCCCCCCATCTCTCCCTCCCACTAGTCCATATAGGAACCCCCCTACCCCTTAAACCTGTACATCCCCCCTCCCGCAAGCCATATGAATAATACCCCCTCCCCCAATCCGCATGCCATATACCACAAGCCACATCACCCCTCTCCCCCTCCCACCTACAGATCCCCCTCCCTTCCACCATCCCCCTGCTTGCATCATCCCCCCAACACCTTGTATCAACCCTCCCCCCATCCCCATACAACACCCTTGTAGATACCCCTATAGAATCCTCCCCTCCCTCCCCCATGAAGACTCAAACATCCACCCACCATACCCTATAGCTTCCCCCTCCCCCTCCCACTTGAATACACCCCACCAGCCACATACATCCCCCTCCCCCAACCCCCACCATCCCACTACCTGCTGTACCCCCCCCCCCCCCACCCACTCCCAGACACCTTCAGGATTCCATGTCCATCCACTACCCTAAAAAATCCCCCCACCACCTCCCCTATGGAATAATCAAATTCCCTACAGCAACCCCCCCCCCCCCCCACAAGAAATGAACTCTTAAAAATGAATCATTTTTTTTAAATGACATTTTATTGTAGTGGGGTACTTATATATTCATAAAAGTAATATTCCAATAAATAAATATTTGACACAAACTGAATTTTCTAGTAGGTTTATTTTGAAATAAATGAGTAAGAAACAAATTCTTAAATGCCAATAAAATTTTTCTGTGTTTATTTTTTTATGGGGTTGGTGTTGGTTGAAGATTAGGGTTTTTTATAGTGGTTCTAGAGGTGCTTCTCATCATGTGGTGTTTGATGGGGTGTTTTCATGATGTCCATATTTATTTAGGGATGATGACGATGGAATTTGGTGGCCTTCCTCATTGGTGATGGTAGATGAAGGATGAAGATGGTCTTTGTTTGGATGGTTTATGTTTCTCGAATGGTGATGTCGGTGATGATGATTATTGTGTATGGTAGCTATGTGACATGAATGATAATGATGTTTTTGGTGGATATGATGATTATGTTGATCACAGGATTCACGAGATGTGTTGAATTTTAAATTTCATGACTAGTGTTATCACAGGGTTCATTGTGTTAGTGTTCATATCGCAAGGTGTTTTGTGGTCTGATGCAAAGATGATGGTTTGTGCTTGTATTTTGAAATGGTTTCAAGTTTTTAATTTTATTTTTAAAAATCTTGTGGTGAATGTTCTTTTAAGGTTCCCACATTTCTTTAAAGTGTATATTTCAATAAAATAAAAAAATTATTAGTGGTGTCTTAAAGAATAATTCTTCGTGATACTATATGATTTAAAATCTATAAGATAAAAGTCATGGTTCCTTAACCATAAAATCCATAACACTATTATTTATCACATGAAGTTTTTAGGTATGATACATCCAAAACATATGAAACTAAACATCAATTTATTCTTTATAGATAGGTTTTAATTAGAATTCCATGATTATAAAGATAAGTGAAAATAAAATTCATATATATTTAATATTTGAATTAAAACTATATGAGTTATGAATCCATTATATGGGATATCTAGTAAGCCCTCTTATATCCCAACACAAAAACCATGTCACCATTCAATTCCCTATATTTTACACTTACACCATCATGGATGATGCTTAACTATAGTTTATTATTAATCATTAATAAATGACCAGAAATCATACTATATACTTGTTTATTCTAGGATAAAAAAACTATATCAAATATTTAAGTCCACGTAGGATATTGTAAATCCCAATGAATTCATCCAAACATTCCAAAATAGAAATGATCTCTAAAATGTTCTTTAAGATTTATTGAGTTACCTTAACTACAATATAAAATATAAATTATTTGAGGGTGATATATGTATTTGATGAAAGTATATTTTAAACCACGTTGCATGTACCATGATGGAATTAAATTCTAGAGAACATTACAATACATCATTAAAATATAGTATAACAATAAAAAGTCAAATCCTCATGACATAAGAATGATAATCCCTAAAAAATTAATGCAAGAAACTTTAATTCAATGTAGTTTCCATTGAAATTCTTATTTGTCATTTGATAATGGTCCTAATGGGGTTTCTCCTTTATTAGGTAGAAATAAATTTATAATAAATTCGAATACCATCAATCATAGTATTATGAAAAGAATTCATAAAACAGTCCAAGATTTATACCTTAATGATGGGTGATCCATAGACATTTTTTCATTTATTTTAGACAATGAAATGATCATAATGAATTGTGTTTTATGATGGAATATCATAAAAAACACAATAGAAGAAGGCACAAGTCATTATTTTTCTTTTTCAAGAAAATGTCTACAATTGAAAATTTTTATGTGAAAATAATAATAATATTTTTAACGGTACTTAATTCAATGAATTCCATTTACACTAGTTTTATTTGGATTTATATTGGTTTAGAAATTATAAACAAATTTTGTGAGAAAATTAATTCCACGGTGGTGTTGGGATTCAAACAACTACGAAACTGATGAATGACTCGTCCTCCTGTACTTAAACTTGACTCTAAAGATACTATAGTTAATGGAATTTCTAGAATATCTAGAGAAATTAATGATAGGACATGATACATTACTTCCTTTACTTTCCAACAACATAAAATATTATATCCATCTAAATAATAATCACAATCATCAATATGAACATATCTTTCAAGTTCATTACTTTGGTGTGTCAATTTCTTTTTCCTTTTATTTAATCTATGTGAATCTCTTTCCATTTCTAATATTCCTTAGTATTGGTATTAGAAACATGAATATGTGGTTCTTGATTAGAAATTGATCCACATTTATCAAAAATAGGAATTGGATATTTTCATTTTTAAAACTCATATATATTATTTAGAAACTCTGTTAATTTACAAATCAACTCATTATTATCTTCATCATCAATCATGATTTCAAAACTATACCAAACATTTTATAATTTATATCTGAGATCATGAACAACAACCACATGTAAGGTAGAATTAAAATTGGAATCATTAGCCCAATACTTGTTTAACTTAACCTTCATTGCAATTTTCATTGCATTCATGGTAATATCATGAATCTTTATCCATTTCTTGATTTTTCGATATATGTCACAAATATTTTGAAAGAAATATTGATATGTCAAATGCGTTGAAATAGAAAACTCAGTAGTTCAATAATATAATATTTTTAAAAAATTAAAAATACCCGAGAATGGTCCCAATATTATGTTGTAGGAGCCCCACCTTCACAACCAATAGAAATCCTAAAACATGAATCCTATTCAAGGTGAATAAATACTTTCACATACTTATATATGAAACCCATTCTAAAGTAAAAATAATTACACCTTGTTTGAACATCAAGAATTGTGGCATGTTTACAATGAATTATTAACTCCTTGACAATGCACTTGAAAAGAGAAAATCGTGAAGGTTAAATTCTAACTAATTTGTAGGAAACCCTGATTCTAGCAATTTCTGTTGATATTTACTTTACCCATTAATAAAATTAGGGTTTTAAATTGGGGAATTTAATTTCATATTCATATACTCTACATTAAGAATATACCCCTTACAATCATTAACACTCCTCACTAAATAATTGATCATTGTATTATTAGAACTATCATTGTCCATGGTAATAGTATTAATCTTTTCAATACATAATTTTTTGAATATATGTTCTAATACATGGAAAATTGTTTCCACTTTATGATCTTCAAGAATACAAAACTGAATAATTTTTTATTGAAGATCCAATTATCATCAATAAAATGTCCACTCACGCACATATAATTCAGATTCTGAATTGATGTACATGGGTTGGTGGTAAGACGTATCGAATGACAGAACATATCAAACATAGAAATACATTTTTCTTTCCTAATGTAATATATCTGCAATAAATCCATATCAACTATTTTTCTAGATGGAATGTTCAATTGAGGTTGAAAAAATTCAATAAATTCTTTAAACTATTGATTCTCACCATATTTAAATGATAAATAATCGATGATTATCAAATAATCAAGAGCTGATATGCACTCTTCATGGTTAAAATGAGGTACTAAAATTTTAACTATCCCACCATCCTCATCATCAAACTTCATTTTAAAACCAATAGTGCTTTGTCTTTTGTAAATATTTTTAGAGGATTTATGTTGCACCCTGTCAAATGCCTATTCAAATTACAACTTCCATATTGGTCAGACATGCAAGAATAAACTTCTACATAATAATTAAAAACAACCCTTCCATTTTTCATATGAAAATATCCAAATCTTGAGAAACTCTAGAACTAGTAGGATCTTTAAGAATTGTTACCTTTTAGGAGTCCTCTTACACTCCGTTTCTTAAACTGGAATTCTACTACTCCCCCTCCTATTTCTGTAATCGAATGTGTAGTTTGAGTATACCCCATATGAAATAAGATTTTGATAGCAACTGTAGGATTAAAACAGCTTATTTTATCACCTTAAATGAATTTCTAGTTGTTTCCAGAAAAATACATCCACCCATAACCCACTGGAAAGACTCTGTCTGTTGTGGCACACCCTTAGAAGAAGAATAAAAAATGGGTTTGATATTGATGGTGGTGTTTTCATTAGAAACATAGAATAATTGAAAATATAATAGGAAAGAACAAGATAAAAGAATAACTACTTACCCATGCACAATAGTAGGCCAAAGGAGGAGGAAAGGAGAGGGAGGAGGGATTTCTCCCAATTTCTCGCAAGGGAGTGTGTACGCGGAGGAGGTGAGCAAGGAGGGATTTTATGGGTGGGTTCAGAGGTTTGAAATAAGGAAGTTGTATTGGAAGATTGAAGGAGGTTTTTTCATTAGATAATTACACTACAAATATACTTATCTTAGAAGGGTTATAACCTCTTCTAAACATATTACTAGTGGTTATTCAAACCATCGCTAATATGGATGCCTACTTGCCATTAGCAGCAGTTTATGGAAAGCATTGGTATCATAAAATTAGCAGTTGTTGTATTTTAAGGGGTTAAAACCCCTTCTTATCTAAAAGTTTAAAATGAAAGAAAATTTAGAGGTGGTCAAAACAACCTCTAATCAAACAAAGTAAATTTCCAATGAGAATTTATTGGTCTTTTTAACCCTATTTAATTTGGGAAAAAATACTATATGGGGTTATAACCATCTCTAATCCATGAATTTAAATTTCTTGGGGGGATTTTCAGGGGGGTTTAATACCCTCTAATCGAGGGAAAATATTGGTGGGGGTTATAACTTCCACTAATATACAAAAAAAATATTACCATAAAATAGAGTCAGTTTTTACCCCCACATATCGGAATGAATTACATTTGAAGGGATTATAACCACCTCTAATATTGGAATCTAAAATTCCCTTAAAAATAGAGGTGGTTTTAACCCATTCAATTTTTTAAAAAATAATTTTTCAAAAATATTAGAAGTGGTTAAAACCGCCTCCCTTATAAAAATAAATTCAATTATAAAATGAAATTGAGGTAGTTTTAGCACCCTATGATAAAACAAATTAAAATGTCGGAAAGTTAGAAACAGTTAAAATTTCCACTAATCTAAAAATAAATTTTAAAAAATAAAACTTTTCTAATATTCATTGAAAGAATTATAATATATATATATATATATATTATAGCTACATGCTCCATGAAATGCCACCCTAAAATCTCCACCCACGAAAAATTCAAAAAATATAATATAAATAAAAAAATATTTATGCATTATTTAAAAATAAAATCAATTATTATTGGTAAAACTAAATTAACTCAATCATGAAAATCTATATTATGAATAAGATGAAAATATTTTCTTTATAAAAATATCACATCATTATTCCGGCCATTCAAAACCAACCATAAATCAAGTTATTTTACCAAAACACAACTTTTTTCATAAAACACATCAAAACATTCACCAAAAAATATTTAAATTCATCACATGAAAAACTAAAACCACACCACCAGATGAAAATAACCACCCTCTCCACCTAATTAAAATAAGTATCCTCTCTATCAGATGAAATAAATAACCCTTTCCACTGGATGAAAAACACTAACCTCGTCTCCAAACACACTGGGGTAGTAAAAATAAATATCAAACTGAAAAAACAAAATATAAATTAAAGGACAAGGAATCAAAAGAAATAAAACAAAAAAGTTCCCCTACATAACAATTAAACATAAATCATTTCAAAACAAGACCCAACACCTATATGTGAAATGAATTCGAAACATAGATATATATGTTCTATCTCAACAAGAATCCATTAACCATTTTAGTCATGATGAAAATATAACATGAAACATAAGCATATATGGATGAAATTATAATTAAAACCATTCTACTACAAGGTATCACATTAAAGAAACATCGTGTCCTTTAAAAAAATTTGTGTCATGTAGGAACACTATAATTTATATCAAATGAGGCCAGCCTTAAACATTTTATCATTGAAATGAATCTTCACATTAATGTCCATAATCATGTCTTTACTATTACAAGTGTATACTTCATCCCTCAACCAATTTTCATTCATGCTCCATATGTATTTTAATCACTACATACCTTAAATGAGGTCATCCTTGGACATGATTTATATTATGCTAGGTGTAATTTTATCATCACATTTGACATTAAATGAGGTTGGTCATAAACTTGTAATATTTGAAATGGTTATCATTGGAGGTGTTATGCCATATATAATGGTATATATGAGTATATATTAAATTTAAACTCAATGAATGTGAGCCGCATCATGATGATGTTTGATGATCTTTGGAATTCAACTAACATATCTATCAGATCTAGTCCTCATGATATGAGGATTTATTTAAGGCCCTAATGTTTTTCTACAACTTCCATATCTACATGTTCTGTGTATTTATTATTCCTCTCAATTATTTTTTGTGGTTTCCAAACGTGAACATATGTAGAAACCAATTCTAATTTTGGTTCATTTGGTTCTCGGACATGAAAAGGTCAACCCCTTATACATTCCATTATTGGTAGAAACTTTAACATTTCCTCAGAGCATTGTATCCTTGGGTGGAAAACCTAGATCTTCTGCTTACATAGCTTGTACACAAGACAAGAAGGCCTTTTACCTTGATCCACATGATGTTCATCATGTAATTTATAGGAATGACCATGTATTTTTTGAACAAAAAAACTTATACATCTATGTACTAGGCCATACTAGATAAGATAACAATTTTAATCCATCTCATATGATATTCAAAAACTTGATTATATGTGTGTAAATTAAAATTAACATGTTGATGGTTTAGACAAGTTTCTGAATGTTATAGACTTCACTCCCCCTTTCAGGAAAATTGATATGATAGAGAAGTCGGAGAAGATATCCAATCTCCAAATACCCACATATTTGTTGAGTGATGAAACTTAAAAATACATGTTGGATGAATGTGTGAATTTTGATATCAAATCTCCACCTCCTCAAAAAACTGTTCGTTTATTGAATAAATTTTTTGGATGCTTTTTGGAGGAGATATTTGTAAATCCTTATTTTGATACAAATCATCCCTAAATAATGAGTCCGCTAAAAAAGTGTCATAGATCCAAAAAGGCATCATGGAATTCTTTTAATTATTTTAGAACAAACACAAACTTTTCAATGCATATACAGAGTTGAATGATAATATTGTTCGGTGGTAGTGTTTTTCCAAAAAAACTCAAGGATTTGAAATTAGGTAATGATAAAGCAATGGCCCTCGATGAAACATTCTGCACAGCCATTGAGTATGGGTTTCATACCACAGGTGGTTTGGGGATGGTAATTGATTTAATTTCCATGTTGTTGATTGATTCACAAAACATTAAGGTGGTTCCTCTCTTCCTAGCAATGAAACCTCGAGATTTACCATCCATTAAGTGTGTGTTTCCTCTATTCTATGTATTTTTCTATGGAGGTGAAATTTATTTTTCTATTGTGCTGTATTTTTTTTGATAGCATAGAGTTGATTTAATGAATTTCTATGTCTATGAGACTTTGGCTGAGACTTGAGGAGAAGAATAATGGTGAACACTAAATTCATATATCTGATGCACTTGAGGTAAGGGAAACAAATATAGATTGACTTATTAATGCATGTTGTTATTTCTGGTACATGGGAGTGTGGGGACATCTCATTAGTAATTTCCTCATTTTTATTTATAACAGAAAAGGAATGTGAATAAAGGGATCTCAACTATTGCACATCTGGGATTATACAATTGATATATAGGGTTAGTAAACCTTATATTTCATCCTTGTTCTATTTTTATTTTATCTCACTCTGTCTCTCTTTATTGTATCATCATCCTGAAATGAAATTACCTAACCATAGATAAGAAACATTGTTTTGAGAGTGTGTTTTGGATTAAAATATTCAACCCACTCTTCTCAGTGGTTCTTTAATATATCTTGGGGCCTATTAGTTATTATTGCGACACACTATTTGTGAGGATAATCTCATTGGTTATCTAATATATTTCTATTAATATATAATATTTTTTTTGTTCAATCTGGTAGGAATCATTTCATTCTATTAAAATGGGATATATCATAGTAGGACTAAAAATTTTCTCATGGATATGAGTTTTATTTTCACAATTTATATATTTGACTGATGTGATCAATGGATTCATAGAACAACATCAATATAAAGTGAGATCACATGTTCTATAAAAATGGATTCCATCTATTTAGAGAGAATGTTTCTATATCTTCTATCACATGGCTTGGACATTACATATATCACCAATAATGTTTTAAATATTCTAGATGTAAGGAAATCATGACAATTAAAATACATAAAGAATATTAAATCTGATGGGACAACATGTAATTAAATAATCTCATCCTTCTAAGAGAAGAAGTGGATTAGATTTATGTGGATAAAAATAGAGAATGGAATATGATAGAAACTCCATGAAATCCATAATGTGGACAAGTAAGTAAATGAGTCATGTGGATAATCTTATTGGTATTAGTTTAATGATACCAATAATGTGGAAGGTGAAATGGTGGAAGAATTATATATCTAATTGATAAAAATTGTGACTCTAGCCTATGTGTGTGTATGTCAAAATACCTAATATAATAATTATATTAGTTACTCTAGATTATGTTGGTGAAAATACCTAATCTCGTAAGAAAATATATGCCACCACCGATGGATTTGGAAACCAATATTTAAGTTAACAATGGAATTGTTTCACTAATCTAATTGGAAAACAAAATATAACCATATTAGAAGTATATAAACTATATAGATGATGATTATGGACTCTAGATACTAACAAAATGTAACACCCCATGCTTCCACGGTATGCTTCTCTTTGAATAATACAGTAGTGTGTGTTGTACATAACTTCGAGTTTTAACACACACCACAACCAATCAAACTAGCCATTATGAATAGTAATACCCACTTTTTCAAATTTTATAAATTTTATATTTAAAAAATTGACTTCATTTTTGGATTCAGAATATCTAAATTAGCTCAGGGTGAATTTTTGGTACATTTCGGACAACTTTCATATTTTGATGAATAGTGAAAATTACTTAATTTTAATTAAAAACATCTTTTTTAATTGAAATAATTAATAGTGATAAATTATGAATTTTAGTGGTTTTAAAGTATATTTAGAATATATTTTTACCATTTAATAAAATTTTGGTCATTGGACGTAATTTCACATTTAAACCAGACATAAAAAAGTGTCAATCTTTTGATAGTTATTATTTCTTAAAAACACGCTTTTTGTTTTGACAGTGGAAATTAATTTTAAATTAATTTCTGCCACTTCTGTGTTTTAAATTTAAAAAAATGGATTCCATATTTAAATTCAGGATAGCCAATTTTTTTAAATAGATAACTCTTATTTTTGTACATTTTGAATAATTACTTCGGTAAATATTTTATTTATCATGGTTAAAGGGTAAATCCGATAAATAAGGGTAAAATAATTAATATTATAATAATATTAATTTACCCAAAAACGTGTCCTAACCCTATTGGTTGATAGATTTATGACCATGGAAATCATTGGGTTGATTTTTCGACCCCATGGATCCACTTGTAATTGATAGGGACACTTTATATTAATTAAGATAAAGTAAATACAAAAATCACATAACCATATATCTTTTAGAAAAACAATTTTTACAGAAGGTTATATATGTTATATTTTAGACTATAAATATTCATTATAAATCTAAAAATATTTCCTACATAATGGTATTTTATTTATAATTTTTAGACATTGAATAATTAAATATATTTATGACACAATAATGAGGGAGTATTTTCCTTATTAATGAAAGAATCAAATAATTGGTATTATAAATGTTACAATAAATATAATTTGAAAGTTTTGATGACATCAAAGAATTTTTTTTGTTAATATGAAATGTCAGGATTGATTAAATGAATTTGGTTCAAATTAATAAAGTTTTTAAGACTTTAACAAAAATCAATTATTGAATAGTGTCAAAATTGACATAAAAGAGTTTTTAAAACAAATATTATATTATTAATTGATATTCTATTCCTAAAAATCTACGGTTAGGAAAAAGGACTTATATCATGATATTATTATCATTAGTGGACCACTTGGGGGTCTCTTGGAAGTATATAGTAAGTTTATTAACTATAAAATATAAAAATACACAGTGACAAGGTAAATTTCAAACTATTTGACAAAGAGTTAAATATAAATGATAAGGTTAATATAGTGACCCAAACTAGTCTAAAATATATTGGATGAAAGTATTTAGACCCATACCCACATTAAACTTTAAATAATCTACTTTGGATCCATTATAAACCAAATATGAATTTATTATATAATACTATTTCTAGCTTTTCCAAAGGTGCCCATCACCCCTCTTATAGAAGGTCACTCCCCCTTCTCACTAATTCACACATTCAAAGCCTTTTGGCTCAGCCAAACACTACCCAAATACCCTCTCAACTATCTTCCCTTCATCCTAGAGTCCATATTTTGGTCAGAAAGCCATCCTATGGAGCCCTTTTGATCAAATCAAAAGGAAGAACCCAAAGAAGATGTAATGTTTTCAACACCCTATTTCAAGTTCCTTTCTTCTTCCACTTATTCATTATTTGTTATTTCCATTATAAAATAATAAATACAGTATATTCTATATACTATGATGTTATTATAAATATTTCACAACAATATTCATTATTCTATCCATCTTATGAATAATAATGTTATCATGTGTGCATACGTATGACTTACCGTCTCCACATCGTGGTGTAATTTTTTATTCAACACTATGTTATTTGGATGGATATAATGATGAGTAATTTGTATATAAATAATTAAAATAACATGATAATGTCTCTGTAAAATTAATATACCATCAAATTCCACACCTTTAAGGAAATGATATTGTCGCTCATGCGTACGTACGGATTACCGTCTCCACGACGTGATGAGATTCATTTCCACATTCACCATTCATCGACGATTATAAAAATATATATTACGAATACATTTGTAACATATGACAAAATAATTCTACTGGATATATATATATCTCTTTGTGTGTGTGTACTTGCATATATTTTATTCACTTAGTTCTGTTCAATACGTTATGAAAATGGAAACAGCGTTTATGTGTACATACGGACTACCTCTCCTTAAACGGTGTTTTCCATTTCATATATATATCTATTATATATAATTATATTATAAATATATATGATATATAAATCATGTTTTATATTCTTTAAGTATTTAAATCATGATCTAAGTGATACATTTAAGAGTAACAAGTTAAAACATGTAGGATAATGAAAGCGATTATAACCCGAAATGATAATTTAACATGGAAATTATAATTAAATGGGTAGTATGAAGTCAAAAATGAATAATGTATGATATCATAAATATTAATATGGTTCTGGTATAATTTAGTAACATACTACGATCTCCATACAGGAGGTTAAACATACACTCTACTAAAAGAAAGTGCAGGGTAAGGGGTTTTTCATCTCACTCCTTATTCCCGTGAGATTCATGCCATATTGCCACTATTACCTTTTGTGTGGTGTATGTACTTCCCATAATCGTATTATTTGTGTAATACAATTTAATTTATGTGTATTTACATATTCATTGTATAATACCTATTTCATGGGGTGTATGTTTCTTAAGTTACCAAATTGGTAAGGGTTAATTTCATAATCTATTTATTATCCAAGATTTTTTTTACATAAGTATCTACTGGGACTATTTATTATACATGTCCATGTTTTATGAATGAGCTTTCAAAGGTATTTTTTTAAGGTATTTTTTTACTAAAACATCATTTCAAAAGTTTTAAATATTTATTCTTCAAAATCTTTCTCATTAATATCCATGTCTTCAAAATGGTTTTTTAGGATTTATTTATATGGACATGAATGTTTTAAAATTTTAATTCCTTTCAAAATATTTAAAGTGTTATGGGACACTTTGATTCAAAAAATGTCTTAAAATTTCTTCTTTTCCAAATTGTTTGACTTTTAAATGTTTTCAAGAAAAATGGATATTTCTCTAAAAGATTTTTACAAATCATTTTCATGTATACCAACATCCTTTGATGGATTTTAAACTTGTTTGAAGATGATTTATTATGATACAAATCATCCATATTGTATTGATGGTTTTGTGATATGTTTGACTGTGGATGTGTTATTTTTATACCATTCATGGTTTAGGGATAAAGTATTGATATTTTTTATTCTAGTTTTAATGCGAATGTTTATGTTATGTTTAAACATTTTCATATGAGGAATGAATTGGACTTAGTAAGTGATGGATGGAGCCCACTATAGCTCCTTGATGCATCGGTAGGTCTCATGAGACAAACTAGTTTCTTGGAACAAGGCCTTGACAAAATCTTATTTGTAGTCTTGGCACAAGGCGTTGACTATGTGGTTATGATTGTCTGGAATTATGCATTCTATCATTATGAAAGTGGTTATTGATATATCGTGTGATTATTCGACTAGTAGAATATCCATGTGAATAAGTAAATGGAATTATTTCATTTCAACTTTTCCATATTATTCTGAAGTTCAAGTATAAAAGGCTTTTGTTTTAGTTATACATTGCCTTAAATGTTTATGATTATTTATGAAAGTTTATGTTGTATTGTTATCCTTACTGATCATTTGAGCTCACCACTTTCTATGTTTTATTTTTCCCAGGATTCCTAGAAGTGTATTCTGATTGATATGAAGGGTTAATCCAAGGGAATAATGGCATTAATAAATGATTATTTATGATTTTTTTTATGTTATGAAGTGTAATGTAACATTCATGTATGTAATCTATTTTCCAAGACTACTAAAACGATCAGTCCTTCGGGACTTGATTCCTTGTAATCATGCCAATGTATTTAAAAAATTCACCTACTCTGGGTAACTAGGGTCGGGGCATTACAATTGGTATCAGAGGAAGTTTAGCAATAACCTTGAAAACTGGATTTAGATGAACTCTGATTAGAGCACATAGCCATAAGAGAGACTTTAAGGATTAGTATAGAATAAATTCTTAGAATTTTGGTATTGTAGAGATTTTGTGAGTTTTCCAAGCTAATACATCCATGTCTGGATACGAGCAGTTAGGGGCGGCTCTAGCACAGATTTACCTAGGGGTAAAACCTGAAAACACCGCTTTGAGCTAGACTCGAACAGGAACTGGTGCACAATAATTGTCCTTGCTTCACTCTTGGTTATGACACTGCCGGGGGATATGCTTATCATAATTCTCATTTTCTTTACAAATCATTATGAATGGTTTATGAGTATATACTTCCTCAATGAAAAAATCATTTTGATTATGGATTATATCCATAAATATTTCAATTTACATTAGGTATTTTACAAGTTTGTATTTATTCATTGCAATTCATAAACTAGCCTAGTTTATACCATTGTATAGAATTGGCGCCCAGTAGAAGGAATGTGAACTCCAACAATACGAATGATCCAAAGAGTAAGAAGGATCATATCCTTCACGATATTAAGCCAACATTTAGAAGTGAAATAGTCTCCCATGTATTCTCAACATATGTAGAAATGTTATGATGTGTTAATAAGATAAATAAATAATTCTCTGAGTCCTATGGAATTGAAGGCAAGCAAGAGAAGAAAAGGATGGAAGAGAGAATGATTGATAAAGGGAAGAGGGAAAAGAAGAATTTTTCCCATATGTGATAACTGTGAGAAGAAACACCTTGGAACTTGCCTAAAGGAAATGGGAGTTTGTTATAAGTGTGGAGAAAAAGGACACCGTGTACGTGACTGCAAGGGTAATAAAAAGGTTTCAAATATAAAATGCTTCATCTGCAAGGAGTTTGGACACTACGCGAACCAATGTCCCAGTCATCAGACTATGCCACAAATGATGATTTTGGATAATAATCAAGTTATGATACTACCATAGATGAAGAGGTAAGAATAGTTTTATTATGTTGTTATTTAAGAATTATTTCATTTAAGTGTTGTATCAATGGTGTGCTGGAAATAAATAAGGATTGTACTACAGTACTATTTTATTGAGGATTTGAGATATTATGGTACTAATAAAAGTGACTCTACAGAGAGTTAAACATTTTGGAAATTACATGGTTGAAGAAAAGATAAACCTTAATATGGTCCTATTATTGAGGTACTGATTTTGGAATAAGAGATAGTTGATTTGGGTAAATTATATTGGATATTTTTTACTACCTTGAAACTGATTAATGATTTTTAATACCATAATTGTTGGAGTTTACAAAATTTATGGATGGACGAAGTATATCCAGTATTCTATAAGGAATAAGGGAGCATGATTGTAATCAATAAGGTTTTATGGTAATTTAGGATGTTGCATTGTTTTAAAAGAATACATGATGAAGGTCTTCACCTGTTATTATGCGGAAAAAGGATCTTCATTGTGTTTACCTTCCTCATAAATATTGGACTGTGAGTTTGGACAAAAGTATTTTGGATAATTCAAGTTTAAGATTATTTTTGGATGTTTATAAAAAAGACAACACGCAGACCATGTTACAACCCGTCACGTCAGACAAAGCTGCGGGAATCGAACCCACAACCATAGTGAGATTGGGATTTATCACCTACCACTGGACTACCTGAAGTCCCTGGAGTGTATAATGTAGTTTTATTAAGTTCTAAATGATTAATTATAAATTAATTTTTGGATCCTTATACGATTAAGATAAATATAATATTTTTGAATTATATTATCTTTTGGAGTGAAAGATCAGTTTGTGGTAGAAATTATTTGAAGGATGAAACTCTACTTGTCAAGTATATATATATATATATATATATATATCATATTAAATTAAGAAATTAATTCTTAAATATTAGGTAAGTGATCTTAAAATCGAAAATGTCTTATCCTAATACCTTATGTTTTGTTGAACCGATGATATTTTAAATCATAATAAATTGATGGCTTTGAGGCCCTCAATTCTAGAATTGTTTGTGATTGATGACCTCAATCACTACCTATAAATATTTACTTTTTTCCTCCAATTATGTGTCTCTAATTTCCACCAACATTCTCTTAATAGAAATCATAATTTGGGGGTGACTTTTTCATTCCCTTCTCCTCTTATTGAAACTAAATTTTATTAACCCAATTTCCGATGTGGGTTTTCCCACAAAGGTATTTTCAATTTCAAACTATTTATTTTCAAAGCACAATTTAAAATTTAGGGGATGCGATTTATTTAAGGAGGGGAGAATTTGACACTCCATGTTTCCACGGTACACTTCTCTTTGAATAATACAGTAGCGTGTGTTGCACGCAACATCGAGTTTTAACACAAACCACAACCAATCAAACTATCTGTTATGAATTGTAATACCCACTTTTTGAAATTTTATAAATTTTACCTTTCAAAAATGGACTTCATTTTTGGATTCAAAATATTTAAATTATATTAGGGTGAATTTTTTGCACATTTCGGATAAGTTTCATATTTTGATGAATAGTGAAAATTACTAAATTTTAATTAAAAACAAATTTTTTAATAAGAAAAAATTAATAGTGATAAATTATTAATTTGAGTGGTTTTAAAGTATATTTAGAATATATTTTACTATTTAATACAATTTTGGTTATTTCACATTATTTCACATTTAAACCAGACATAAACAAGTGTCAATCTTTTGATAGTTATTATTTCTTAAAAACACGCTTTTTGTTTTGACAACGGGAATTAATTTTAAATTAATTTCTACCACTTCTGTGTTTTGAATTTGAAAAAATGGATTCAATATTTGAAATAAGGATATCCAAATTGTGTAAATAGGTAACTCTTATTTTTAGAAATTTTGAATAATTACTTCGATAAATATTTTATTTACCATGGTTAAAGGGTAAATCCAGTAAATAAGGGTAAAACAATAATATTATTATAATATTAATTTACCCTAAAACGTGTCCTAACCCTATTGGTTGATACAGGTCCGACCATGGGCATCATTGGGTCTATTTTGGGACCCCATGGATCCACTTTTGAGTGATAGGGACACTTTATATTAATTAAGATTAAGTAAATACAAAAATGACATAAGCATATATCTTTTAGAAAAACAATTTTTACATAGAGTTATATATGTCATATTTTTTACTATAAATATTAATTAGAAATATAATAATATTTAATACATAATGGTATTTTATTTATAATTTTTAAACATTGAATAATTATATATATTAATGACACAATAATGATGCAGTATTTTCCATATTAATGAAAGAATCAATTAATTGGTATTACAAATGTTAAAATAAATATAATTTAAAAGTTTTGATGACATTAAAGAATATTATTTGTTAATATGACATGTTAGTATTTCTTAAATGAATTTTTTTCTAATTAATAAATTAGTTAAGACTTTATCAAAAATAAATTATTGAATAGTGTCAAAATTGACATAAAAGAGTTTTTAATACAAATATTATATTATTAATCGATATTCTACTCCTAAAAATATAAGTTTCGGCCAAAGGACTTATTTCATGATATTTTTATCATTAATAGACCACATGAGGGTCTCATGGAAGTATATATTATGTTTATTAACTATATAATATAAAAATACAAAGAGACAAGGTAAATGTCAAACTATTTAACTAAGAGTTAAATATATATGATAAGGTTAATATAGTAACCCAAACCAATCTAAAATCTATTGGTTGAAAGTATTTCGATCCATACCCACCTTAATCTTCAAATAATCCACTTTGGAGCCATTAGAAAATGAATATTAATTAATTATAAAATAATATTTCTAGCTTTTCCAAAGGTTCTCCTCACCCCTCTTATAAAATGGCACTTCCCCTTCTAACTAATTCACACATTCAAAGCCTTTTGGATCAGCTAAACTCTACTAAAATACCCTATAAACTATCCTACCTTCATCCTAGAGGCCTTCCTCAAGTCATAAAGCCAACCTATGGATCCCTTTTGATCAAATCAAAAGGAAGAACCTGAAGAATAGGTAATGTTTTCACCACCCTCTTTCAAGTTCCTTTCTTCTTCCACTTCTTCTTTATTTGTTATTTCCATTCTAAAATAATAACCCTGGAATATTTTATATAATTTGATGTTATTATAAATATTTCACAACTATATTCATTATTCTATCCATCTTATGAATAATAATGTAACCATGCGTGAGTACGTATGGCTTACCATCTCCACGTCGTTGTGTAATTTGTTATTCAACATAATATTATTTGGATGGATATAATGATGAGTAATATGTATATAAATAATGAAAATAACATGATAATTTATCTATAAAATTAATATACCATACAATTACACATCTTTAAGGAAATGATATTGTCTCTCATGCGTACGTACAGATTACCGTCTCCACGATGTGATGAGATTCATTTCCACATTCACCATTCATCGACGATTATAAAAATATATATTACTAATATGTTTGTAATATATGAGATAATAATTATACTGGATATATATATATATATCTGTGTGTGTTTGTGTTTTTGTTTGTTTACTTACATATATTTTATTCACTTAGTTCAGTTCAATACGTTATGAAAATGAAAACAGCGTTTATGCGTACGTACGGACTACCGTCTCCTTAAACGGTGTTTTCCATTCCATATATATATCTATTATACATAATTATATTCTAAATATATATGATCTATAAATCATTTTTTATATTCTGGAAGTATTTAAATCATGATCTAAGTGATACAATCATGAGTAACAAGTTAAACCACGCACGATAAAGAAAGCGATTATTACCCAAAATATTAATTTAACATGGAAATTATTAATAAATGGGTAGTATGAAGTCATAAATGAATACTTTATGATATCATGAATATTAATATGGTTCTGGTATAATTTAATAACATACTATGGTCTTCATACAGGCGGTTAAATGTACCCTAGACTAAAGGAAATTGCAAGGTAAGGGGTTTTTCATCTAACTCCTTATTCCCGTGAGATTCAAGTCATATTTCCACTATTACCTTTTTTGTGGTGTATGTACTACCCATAATTGTATTTTTTTTGTAATACACTTTAGTTTATGTGTATTTACATATTCATTGTATGATACCTCTTTCATGGGGTGTATGTTTCATAAGTTACCAAATTGGTAAGGGTTAATTTAACAATCTCTTTATTATCCGAGGTTCTTTTTAAGTAAGTATCTACTGGGACATATTTATTATCCTTGTCCATGTTTTATGAAAGAGTTTTAAAAGGGATTATAAAGGGATTTTTTTTACTAAAACATCATTTAAAATGTTTTAAATATTTATTCTTCTAAATATTTCTCATTAATGTTCATGTCTTCAAAATAGTTTTTAAGGATTTATTTATATGGACATGAATGTTTTTAAAATGTTAATTCCATTAAAAAGTTTCAAAGTGTTATGGGACACTTTGATTCAAAAAAATTTCTTTAAATTTCTTCTTTTCTAAATTGTGTGACTTTTAAATGTTTTCAATAAAAATGGATATTTCTCTCAAAGAGTTTTACAAATCATTTTCATCTATGTCAACATCCTTTTATGGATTTTAAACTTGTTTGAAGATGATCGATTATGATAAAAATGTTAAATATTATATTGAAGGTTTTTTGATATGTTTGACTATGGATGTGTTATTTTTATACCATTCATGTTTTAGGGATAAATTATTGACATTTTTTATTCTAGTTTTAATACGAATGTTTATGTTATGTTTAAACCTTTTCATATGAGGAATGCATTGGACTTAGTAAGTGACGAGTGGATCCCGCTATAGCTCCTCGATGCATCGGTAGGTCTCATGAGACAAACTAGTGTCTTGGCACAAGGCCTTGACAAAATCTTATTTGTAGTCTTGGCACAAGGCCTTGACTATTTGGTTATGATAGTCTTGCATTATGCATTCCATCATTATGAAAGTGGTTATTGATATTGCATGTGATTATTCGACTAGTAGAATATCCATTTGAATAAGTAAATGGCATTATTTCATTTTATATTTTCCATATTATTCTGAAGTTCAAGATTAAAAGGCTTTTGTTTTAGTTATATATTGCCTTAAATGTTTATTCTTATTTATGAAAGTTTCTGCTGTATTGTTATCTTTACTAAGAATCTGAGCTCACCCCTTTCTATGTTTTATTTTTCCCAGGATTCCAAGAAGTGTATTGTGATTGATATTCAGGGTTAAGTCAAGTGAATAATGGAGTTCATAAAATATTATTTATGTTGTTTTGTATTTTATGATGTGTAATGTAACATTCATGTATGTAATCTATTTTAGAGAGACTGGTAAACTGATCAATCCTTCAGGACTTGATTCCTTGTAATCATACCAATGTATTAAAATAATGAATTGACTCTGGGTAACTGGGATCGGGGAGTTACACCAAAGGAACAAAAATTAGAGAGAAACCTAAAATTAGAACACTATTGGACAAAATACCTCAATAGAATCCTTATCATGTGGAACATTATAATTTACTTTACTTCCTCTAGATGATCTTATTTGATGTAGTGAAGGTTGATCTCAAGTTTTTCTCTCATATTCTTCATTAACAACATCCTAAATAAGATTAGAAACATAATGTTTTTACATGTAAATATAATAAAAGTCATAAAACATATATTAAAAATATTTTTAAACAATTAACAATAAAAATCATAAATCATATAAATAGATAACTGTTGGATAAATGAATTTCTTAATGATTTTCTATCTAAAAATTCCTAAAACATTAGAATAATACACTTGTGTTCATAAGAAAAAAACACCATAACTGATCAATTGGCTATGTATAATCAAAATAAGAAGGCTTCAGTGTATGGTTTTGGGTTCGGTGAACTATCCAATAGTAAGTATGCATATAGTATTGGTATGCATCTCATATATGTGAACTACTATGGAATCAGTGATAGTTTTGATGTTCACCAAAATAGTGAAAACCACATGGCTCTTTGGCATGTGGTTTTGGAGAACATGGAGATTATTTATCCTCGATCCAAACAATGCCATCCTAGTTGTGTAGACCTTGATTGTGGAGGTGACAATCTGAAAAACCCCAAGTCATTATGATGTATGGAAAATAAATATGAACACTTGTGTATATTTTGAATATGTTGTCAGTTTCAAGGTCCCTTCTAGTGGTGAAGCATCTCCTTCTCAAAAAATATGGGAAACATGATGTTATAGGTGTTACTACAAGTACATGATATTGTATGTTCTATTCCCATGGAAGTACACCAGTGATCATTATTAAATATATCTTCATTTTTCATTGTTTTTATAGAATAATAGGGAACTTGATGTTATTCCATATTGATAATCCCAATTGTTTCCATCATTTATGGGCAGCATAATTTACTGGAAGAATAAATTTTTGTGTCTAATCATTTCTAGCATAACTTCTACATTTGTACAGGAAAGTTAAACATATGCTAAAAAAAGATATTGAAAAAATAAATTTCTAGCATCAGTGGTTATGTTGACATTCGATGAAGTAATATTAGCCCCCATTCCTTTACGAACATCAATGATCATCGTTATTTTCATTTTTTTGGGCCTAACTCATATTCATAACATTTTAATTTCAATTTAGATTGTGTAAACATTGATTTTAAATCAAAAATTTATTTTTGATATGTATGACAGAAATCAGATATAGTGCCATTGGTGCCTTCAAATCATTAAGAGGGTGATCTAAATACACTTTTCATAAAAGATCCCAACCCAAGAGAATGTACACTACCTAGATCCTCTTTCCCAAATACATTCCCAAAATCATACCTTAGAGAAATTATTGAATGTTTTGATGATTCCTCTTGACATAATTCCACACTCAATTTTTCCAACACGAAGATAACATCAGTTTGGTTATGTCAAAAAGTAACACAACTTTAAGACGAATTCTTACTCCAATTATTTTTACAAAATCATTTTTGTATGATCCATCACTTTTTTGAGGTACAACATCCCATTGATTGCACCTACCAATCATATGTCTAGATTTATTCTCCTATAATGAAAATATTATAAAAATAAATAATATGAAATTAATTTTTAAAAAAGTAAATGATATACTACCATCTCATCATTATTATGGGAAAATGTTTTTGTTCCAAATGTATATGGAATGGTTTGATTGCTATGATTTATTCCATTTTTCTTACACATTTCTTTCACATATAAATATGAATATTTTAGTGAAATTTAATGATTATAAAAAATAAATGTTATAATATGATGTCAATAAAATTAATATGAAAGTACCTTAGGTTTTTTATTATCAAAGATCAAAATATATATTTTTATTTCTTCTTGGTAATATCATTTAGACAATTAGGCTCAATATTTTTTCCTTTAGTTAAGCTAGAAATCATAATCATTATGAAACAAAATCATTCTATTATCTTTGCATCATTTTACTAGTCCATTCTTAATAAACAACTTTTCCTACATATCAAGTGAAAACTAAAAGAAGGGATTTTCTAAAAAAAATTACTTGTGAAATTCTAAAATAAAACATAGAAATTCATTAAATCAACAAAAAAGTACCATAATCAATCGGTATAAGATGTATTATTTAAGAAAATTGTGTATTCTTCTCCAATATTCATAATAAATAAGAAATTTAGTTCCAGCTATATGTACCACTGAACATAAATATAAACTCTTTCTTCCCCAATTGTACAGCCCTGATCATCAAAATTCACTATAATTATTTACTCACCGATGACCAAATTGAAGGATCTAGATATAGTGGAAGCATAGCAGTTGGGAGGGCCCAAATTTTATTTTTCTATAATCAATGAAAACACCAATATCAATATGATGATGAATTCCATTATCAATGGATTAGAATAAAAGATTTATACAAAGAGAAGGAAAATTCTGAATCCAAGAAAAAGGATACTGAACATCATTTTTATAATTAATTTATTAATTTCTGTAGAAATTAAATGCCTGGGTCATTGGTAATTTCTTTGTTGATAATCGTTGATCATTTGTAATTACCCTTATATATTTCCTTCATCTCACTTGTGAGGATCCAAAGTAGAATCCCACTAGAGATGATCCACACGTGATCCAATGGTCTCTGAACAATGCCACTCATTCTCTATGTTATAGTATTGCAAAGAGAATATATTGCATCGATCGTTCTTGATCTCTCTTTTCTCTATCTTGAAGAAAATATCTCGTTATTAAGAGGGAGATATGAGAGTAGTTGAGAGAGAAAAATCCTAGCACAAAAATTCTCAATTCATTGGTGTTTGGTACAATAGACATGCCTCTTTATTATTCGACAAGGGGTTTCTGTTAATATATTTAATTGTGAAACAGTGATTAAATTCAATTATTATTATTAGAGAAAACCCATGCCACATAATAAAAAAAACAACACCCTAATTTTTGGTTCAACAACTTGTGAAAAATGAAACCATAAATGAAATCCCGTGCCACATAATGATAATAGTTTTATTATTATTAACTTTTTCGACTAGATAAAAATAATTTACCAACATGTAAATAATTAATTTATCAGCAGATAGGGTCTTGGTCCATTTGAAATCATATTCAACTAATTAAACATCCAAATAAAACAAAAAATTTTATTATCTTAAATAAATAAATTTATTTACAAAGTAGAAAATAAATATTTATTAAATTTTCATTAAAATAAATAAATATATTTTATTCAAAATCTGGTGAATAAATATTTATTTAATTTATGTGATCATTTTAACTTAAATAAAATTACTCCTTGGTATTTAGAATAATATTTTTTCTATTAATTAAATTAATATATTATTTAATCTGGACAACCAGAAACACATAGTGTGTGACCCTCAAGGATTATTTATCGTTGGCATTAGGCGGGTTTGCCAAAAGTAAAAGATTACTATCTACTAATAGTTTAAGGAACCCAAGAGAATGAACTTAAATTCGCAACGATGAAATCTATGTACGAACCCTCACTTTGTAATATATTTCCTTTTTCACAATATCTCATAAAAAGATTTCATAATAGTGTCATCAAGCTATATGGTTGATATATCATTCTTTGACAATCTGAAATAAACTAATCATTACCCCATGGCCATGGAATTTGGTGTGATGGTTCTATTTCAATCAAAGGGTCGAAATATCAACTACCATAAATAGAAGGGAAAAATCATTCCTCAACTTATCCATTAATAATATTTCATTCATGACGCACCCAATATACCCTACTTCTCACCAATATATAGCATGACCGTTTTCATCAGTAAATCAAAGTGTGTGGCTCCTGACACGTATTAATTATAATCTTAAATTATAAGGACCATTATACACACTAACAAATAGGAATATCCTGTGACACCAAAACATGAAGAATTATTACTGGTGGTTTATTCTCATAATCTCCCATCTTGGAGATATCCAAGTGAGAATTTCATGAGAAGATGTCTCATCCATTTATGAGTACTCGCACCTGACGGTCTATACACTATGTTCCTCATCATAATATGACATCCAACCATAGATCTATATTTTATACTATTTTTAGAGCACATCAAGGTTCTTATCATAAAAGGGAACTGTTATGACTTTACTAATATGACAAATAATCTAGGACATTATTACATTATAGTCATGTAGAAAAATGAAAAATATGTAATAAGATGTTCAATATTTAATTAAATTAAATATTAATTTTATAAAAGTACAAACTATTGGTTATAATACATCAACTCCAACAAACTCCCACTTCAACAAGATCGAACAACCTGTGACTTTCAGTCGTCTAGACCTCACATGATGATCATGTTTCTGCTGAGTTATGGATTTAGTTAAGGGGTTCTCCATGTTTTCTTCCATGGAAATATTTCTCATTGTAACATCATATCTCTGAGAAAAATCATTCAAGAGATTATACTTCTAAAGTATGTGCTTCATCCCCTAATTTGACCTTGTCTCCTTTGTGAGAGCCACCACTGCAGTATTATCACAATAGAGTTTTGTGGAATCTTTACTACTAGGTACCACATCTAGCTCTTGGATGAAGATCCAATTCCAAATTCTTCTTTAGATGCCTCATAAAATGCGATATAATCATAATCTAATGTAGAATATATGACCAAACACTATATTGATCTATTCTAGATCACAAAACCTCTATTCAAAGTGAAGATGTATCCTTTTTTGGGACTTTATGTCATCTTGATCTGTCTATAAAGTATAATCTACATATCATCTGATGAAAAGTTCCTCATCTACTCCATCATTTAGTAAAATGTCCTTAGTATGCCGCAAATACTTAAGGACGGTCTTGAAATCCATCCAATGGTGGTAACCTAGATCAACTTGATATATTCCTACCACACTCAATGTGTGGGAAACATCTAGCCTAGTACATAGAATATAATACATAACTGACCCAATCGTTGATGCATATGGAATACTTGTCATTATCTTCCTTTCCTCATGCTTCTGAGGACTCATTTTCTTGGATAGTTGAATTCCATGTGATGATGGAAACAATCCCATCTTTGATTGTTCCATTCGAAATCTCTTTATTATCTTGTCAGTGTATATACTTTGACATAGGCCCATTAATATCTTGGATCTATCACAATGGATCTTGGTCCTAAGAATATGTGTTGCCTCACCCAATTCCTTAATAGATAAATATTTATTCAACCCCGCCTTAACAGACTCTAAGACATGTATTTCATTTCCAATAAGTAATATTTCATCAATATATACTACTAAAAAATGACTTCACTACCACTAAACTATTTTTAGACACAAGGATCGCATTCATTCTTTATAAAACTAAATTATGTTATGGATTCGTTAAAAAAATGTTCCATGACCTAGAATCTTTCTTAAATCCATAAATGGATTTCAAGAACTTCCATATCATATTTTCATCCTTTTGAGTCACAAATTCATCAGGTTGTGTCATGTGGAAATCTTCCTGAAGGTTCCCAAAAAAGAAGGTTATTTTTTAAATCCATTTTCTAAATCTTATATTCATGGTAAGGGGAAATGTCTAGTAGATTTCTGATATATTTCAGCATTGTAATTGGTGAAAATGTTTCATCGTAGTAAATTCCTTGATGTTGTTTAAAAGCTTTTGCAGCCAGTTGTGCCTTATAGGTACTAACCTATACTTCCATGTCAAGTTTCTTCTTGAATACCCATTTGCAACCAATAGTATTTACATCTACTGGAGGATCTACCAAAATCCATACTTCATTTTAGTACATGGAATCCATTTTATAATTCATGGATTCTTTCCACATGGAAACATCTATTCCACTAATTGATTCTTTGTAGGTTATAGGATCAATATTATCAACCAATAATGAGCCACCATACTCGATAACTATAAAACTTTGCAATTCTAGATATATATCCTCTCTTGTACTCTTCTGTAGTTCTTATGTCTCTATAATAGATTCTTCTTCCACAAGGATTTGTGGAATCTTCTCTTGTTCCAACTCTAATGTGACTTGAGCATCAACGTCATTGAAGTATATCTCTATCCCACTATCTCTTTTGGAGATGTTCTCCCTCTTATGGAATATGGAATGTCATGCCATTATATCCTTTCTTCAAAGGGGTTGTATAGGTAACATCCCCTTGTTTCCTTGGGATATCCTGTAAAGCATGCTTTTTAAATTAGGGTGAAAGTTTGTTACCTAAAGAGGACTTATCAAATTCTTCTCTTCCCCACACATGTAAATTTGATAACATAGATTTTCTTCCACTAGAAAAATAGTATTGGAATACTATTTATCAATTTAGTTGGTACTTGTTTTAGTATGTGTTTCGCAGTTTGCAATGCATATCCCAAAAAGGATAATAAAAGAATTACATGGCTCATCATTGATATCACCACGTACAACAAGGTGTGTTTCTTCCTTTAACTTATTTCATTCCACTAAGGCGCGTAAGGAGGAGTGATTTAGGATAAGATCCCAAACTCCCATAAATAATCAATAAAGTCTTGATTAAGATATTTTCCCCCACATTCTCAGTGGGGTTTCTTAATCTTTTTACCAATTTGGTTCACAACTACATTCTTATATTCATTGAATTTATAAAATGAATATAAGTTATAACTCCTTATGTAAATAAATCCATATCAAAAAACATAATCATTAAAAGTTATGAAGTATAAGTACCCACCCCATGACTCAACTGGAAACGGTCCACACACATAGGTATGAACTAATTCAATAATCTCTTTATCATTATCATCCTTTACCACTAAATGGGTCTTTGGTCATTTTATATTGTAAAAATTTGTGAAATAAACCATGTGGTTTTAGTTTGAGCGAATCTAAATGTCCATCTAGATGTAATTTTTTCAATCATTTTTCATTTACATGACATAGCTGGTGATTCCAATGTTGGGTGTGGTATGATTCATGTGAAGTAACTTCGTTATCGATTGTCATATGTGAAACACACATCTTCATGTTCCCTTACCTCTCCTTTGATCATTCTTTTATTATAAGAACTTGAAGAAAATTTGGGCTTAAATATCTTTGTTTTTTATTTTCTTTTGTTCACTATAAGGATAGAAGGCTTATCATGCTTCATATATTTATCTTCTTTGAGATAATTTATAAGAATATCTTTTAGAATATTCTCAATGTTGTTCATATTAATATTCATAGAAAAACTAGAGAAACTCAAAGGGAGTGATACAAGAATGAGATTGATGCCCAGTTCTTTGGGAACTTTAAACCCTTGAACATCCAGGTGTTCATTGTAGCCAATGAGCTTTACTACATGAGGCCCAAATGAGGCACCCACTCCATGATTAATCTAAAAGAGTGCATTGGAGATCTCAAATTGTTCATGTCTTCTTCTCTCCTAGTAATTCTATAGGTATCCATGTTTTCATGAGACATCATGAGTTCACTACACATTGATGATAAAATCAAACATTAAATATAGATCGCATCATTCATATGTTTCTCATAGACTAGGAACTCTTCATCACTCACCTCATGGGTAGGTAGACCAGGTAATGAGTACTCCATCACAAAATATTTCTATTAATTGTCTAAAATGACCCGAAGGATTCTAAACCATTCCTAAAAGTTACTTCTTATGAGGATGTTTTCTTTATCCAGTATTGATCACAGGGATAGTGTGGTTGATGAGTTTTTAATTTTTATTCCACAATTAAAGGAGCAGATAATTTGTACATTCTTGATTACATTTTATTAGAAATAATAAATTAATTTTATTAAGATTCCACTATTTAATAATGTCCAATTTTCCCTCACCGATGAACTCGCAATGTCTAGTTTCTATGACATTCTAGTGGAAAGGATCCATATTCCCTTTCGTATAACACCTATAAAGGTTAGTTAAGCTATTTAAAGGTATTTAGGTAGGAATTTCTTTTTCAACTTCATGCTTGCATCTCTCTGATCCATTGAGTAGACTCCCCAATAATCATATCCAGACTTGGATTTTCTTAACACTTGCCTCCAAATTTACACCAAGTATAGAAAGGGATACTCCTCTTCATGTAAAATGGTTAAATCAACCCAAAACGTTCATAAAAGATTCATATATAAAATTAAGTTTCCCAACAAGGGTTGGTCAAACACATAGTTTTATTGAGTCTCTCCCTTAATCAAGTATTGGAAGGCTTAGTCTGACAGAACATTTTATTGATGTATTTTTATCTTTTATGCATAAATTTCCTAATTATATTTATCACAAGATTTTTAATATTAATTGTAACTTTCTTAAGTGATTAACCATGTATTGATAATATTTACACATAATCCTAGATTATTTTAGTTCCTTCTTTCATGCTTGTTAATTCATTAATTATGTTGTCGCGGAAATAGATCCATAATTAAAAACCATGCAACTAATATAAATAATGTAAAGTAAACTGCATGATCATGAGCTCTTATAATGGTTAGTTAATCAAGCGGTTAATAAACTAGCCACTAATCTATAGAAAAAACATCTTGAACCATTTATGGTTCATGTCTACAGCTTTCTACATACCCACCATTGTATCTCCTTAGATTGGTTTTGCATCAGCTTCTTAATTCAACCGCCTATACAAGATTGGGAGATCCATCCATTACATATTCTTTTAAACTCACACAAGTGTGAGGAGTAAAATTTAGGTTTAGATAAATGAAACCATGGGCAAGTGGGACCTACATATTTATAAATAGAGATGACATGCATACCAATAATTTAATTTTAAATAAAATAAAATGAAAACAATCATATAAAAATGTTTGTTCTAGCTCGTGATAATCCACATACATAAATGAATTACACATTTAATAACAATTCCATTCAATTCATAAATAAATCTTATTAAGATAAATCACACTAGAATCGATTAATTATTACCTTTAATTCATGGATCCTTTTATATTAATCATTTTCTGAATTTCCCTGAGATTCCCATCCATAACGTTGGAGGTAACACATTGAACACCCATTCGAATCTATATTATATGTAATTATAAAAATTACAAAAACATTATTGTTTTAATTCTGTGTAATTTTGTAAAGTGTACAATGAGTAGTTCCAACAACACGGTGTGTACTTCCTTCACCATTTTATCTGAAGTACATGCCTACAGACTGGGTGTGTTATGCATACATAGGAAATCTTAGAGTATACGGCATTTCCAGTGGCCCACATGTCATGTTGTCTCTGAGTTACATGGTTACTGTTCAGTTTATCTTTGTATGGGATACATGGTTTGGCCCATTATCTGAAGGGACTACATGTTGTGTCTAGTGGGGAACACTACGTGTAATTTGGTAACTATGATCTTATATGTCCTGGTCAACATGTGTTTTGATAATTAACTACATCATGTGTAATAAATTCCCTCAACATGAGTAATTTATCAATTACTCTTGCAGTATTGAACACAACTACATGGTGTGTAATCTGGAAAACACGGTTTGTAGAAGAGATTACAGGGCATGTAATTATGAATACATGGAAAGTCCTATTTTGTTACCTGTATAGAATAGTTTGTGCCTCTTTATGAGATCCTCAATTTAATTTTAATAAAAAATCATTCATTTCTATTAGATCTACAGGAAACAAAAGGAATAATAATCGACCTTGAAATTCAGATTACAAGATCGATTAAACATGAATTGAAAAACTAAATTATTAAAGCATAAATCATCAATGAATTATTTAAATAATTATAAACGATGATGAACCTCCCTATGAAACCACTTGGATTATGTATATGTAGCAGAAGCATGGTAGTTGGGAGGGCCTGACTTTTATTTTTCCGTCATCGACGACCAATCTGGGGTCAATATGATGATGAACGTTCGTATCCAAATATTAATCAAGGATTTAGAAAATGGGAATAAAATTTCCAGATCTGAGAAAGCGGATCTTATACATCATGTTTAATATTAAGTTATTAATTTCTAAAGAAATTAAATACCAAGGTCTTTGGTACTTTCTTCATTTATTAAATGACTGTTTTTAAATTTAACATATATCAAATATGTGTTACATTAATTTCAAACATACATATATGTAATTAATCTATTTTTATATAGAACACATACACATAATATATATGTAAATTATTTAGATTTTAATATTCATTTTAGAAATATAGTTATGAACATAATATATTTAATATATTATTTTTCTGGATGATAAATTTTATTCATTTTTTATAATTTGGTTAAATATATTCTTTTTTATTAATTTTTAATATGACTTTTAATTTTTTTTCTTAATATTATATATTCATTAATAGTATTAACATTTTTTTAATATTATTGTAATTTAATCAGTTTTTGTTTTTCATTTTTCAATATTTTTTTAATTTCATCTGTTTTAGTATTTATTTATACATATTTATTCATTAACATTTAATGTTTCTAATATTATTATTATTATTTATATAATTAGTATGAATTCAATTTAATTTTAACATGTGGATGTATATATATATATATATATTAATTTAATTTTTTCTAATAATATGTATAATTAATAACACAAAATTCATTTTTAAAATTTATTAATTATTCTTATTATTTATTTCATTACCAGGTGTTTCATATTATATAATTTCATTGTTAAATTTAATATATAACAATCTTTTTTTGTGAATATATATCTGTGTGTGTGTAAACATTAATTTCACACACAATTATGTAATTAATGAAACCTTATATAGAAACACATCCAAATAATATTTATGTAATTTTTTAAAAAATTTAATATTCATTTTAGAATTTCATTTAATGGCATAATAAATTTTATATATTATTTTTTCAATCATTAAATTTCATTTAATCAATTTTAATATTATTTATTCATTTTCAATATTTATTAATATTTTTTCTGAATTCAGTCATTTTATAATATTTTTTTACAGGTACTAATTTAATATGATTTAATATTTTTTAAACATATTTTTCTTAATTTATATATATATCCATTTTTAATTTTTCTAATAAATTTTATAATTAATAAAACATATCCATATTGTAATATTTCTAATGTATTTTCATTTTTAATTATCCAATTTCACTCAATTTTAACATTCTTGAATATAATATTATATATTATTTAAAAATGATAAATTTTTTTATAAAAAAATATTTGTAAATATATATATATATATACACTAATAAATATATATATATATATATACTAATAAATATATATTTACTATATTTATACCATAGGAGTCCAGGACCCAGGTGAATCTAGTCCTACTAACATTTATTAAATAAAATTAAAGACAAGACATGAATGAGGTAAAGGATGGGTCAAACAAAGGGAAATCCCTCATCCATAATAGAATAAAATAAAAGAGGAGAACCATGACCATACCCATAATCATGATCTAAGATATCATAAGAAGATTACCATTTTGAATGTGAATTCTTCTAATTGAAGAGCATAAAATATTTATCCCTTATCTTTTACTACTCTAATGTGAGTTGGATGTAGAGCGGACACACCCTCATGCATTATCCTAGTCAGTAAGACCATGTCCTCGATGATGACATTTTGGATGACGTCTCTACCTCCATGGCATGGTTTGTTGCCAATTCCCATATGGTTCAACCACCTCCAGTTCTGACTTATTAGGATTTCCTATCACTGAGGCTGTTTGGATTCCAAAAAATGATTTTTCATGGATTTTCACCACCACTCCATCTCACACATTGCATCAGGATAAGAAGTCATGGGTCTTCTCGGACTGTCCATGGTAACATTGACTTGATATTTTCTCTTCTCTTTAGCTTCAATCGACGACTGTCTACTATCCTTTATTGGTTCTTATCATTTTTTCATGCATGAAGTTTTCATCATACATACATTGTGTGTCAACATCTATGACATATTAGTCATCTATATGTTCCTTTACCATAGTTGTTTGGTCATCCAGAAAAGTTATATCCATGTTTTTCACCTTTTCAATTTAACCTTGATTAACAATAACATCATACCATCGCATATTCTCAGAGTACTTAGTAGGAGGAAATTTATTCTCTGTATTTACTCTAATATAAGCATTTTTAGAAATGCTCTATAGAATTAGAGGAGATAAGAACACCATTTCCCAATGTAGGCATTCCAGAGGATGAACCCCCATTAGATAGCATTGTGGATTCATTATTCACATCATCAGAGGTAGCCATGTCCCTGAGTCTACCATCTTCTAAATTTGCAGTACAAAAACATATATAATTTTAATTTGAAATTAATATCTATAATTAGATTTATAAATATATATTTATAATTATTTTATTTATTTAGAATTATATAAATAATTATTTATTTTATAATTATATATATTTTTATTTGTTTATTATTATATCTATAAAAACATATTCACAAGCCTTTATATATATATATTATTATTAAAAATATTTAATTTTTTCATATTAAATTTATTAAATTATTAATTATTAATTATATAGGTATTTATCTAAGCTTTCTAACGTTGATAAATATAGATGTTTATCAATGTTTTTAAATTACAGATAAAGATATCTATTTTTGAGCGCTATAATATTTAGCGGTGATAATACCTATATTTATCAACATAATAATTAGAGCGGTGATAAATATGGGTCTTAATCAGTGTTGTTCTAGTGTTTATAAATTTATATTTTTATCAGCCCTAAAAATCTATAATAAAGATTGGTTTTATCAGCTCTTAATGTTTTTGTGATCATAATAACCCTCTTTATGAATGATATTGTAAAAGGACTAATAAAACCCTTCACAACCTAATAAATTTTACCCTAACTAAACCTATTTCTCTCATGTCATTCAAAATCTCACATATATCTAGCTCTACCGACACTACCACTTTACCTTCTATCGGTTGACTAAAACCTCTCAAATCATATGGTATATTAGTATTTCTAATCTTATCTCATTTATTAGTTTCTTTATATGGTCCTCAACACAGGTAGATCACCTCCATTAAAAAAATTGATTTGGATCCATTTCAAAAATCTACCTCGCGCATACCTGATATATTTAAACTCATATTTTCACTATCATGCACAAAATTATCTTCTTCTAGGAGCATGGATTACTTCTTTTACATGCACCCTATAACCTATGGATTCTCTTTCCCTTCCATGTAGATATATAAGAGATTGTGTTTTTTCTCTTTGCTAGGTTCTATTATTCTTTATGTATTGTTATCCTCCATGTAATAGTAAATATATTAGGATGATTGTTTTTGAAAAAAATTGTGGGGTTGTATTTTTTCATTATATAATATTAGGTTTTATTATTTTGGGAAATGGGATAGATCAACACCACTTCATTTGGTGTTATCTAGAAAAGGGGTGAGCAATAGTTTTTTGTGATTAAATATCCCCTATGACATAAATTTCTCATTTCTTTTTCTATACCTTAAAATAAAATCATATGTGACATTGAGCCACTAAAAATGGTGTTAAATTGATTTTTCCCACTCCTTACACATCTATACATAATTTTTTATCGAGTTCTTGGATCTAACATCATTTTCTCTAACTTCTTCTTATGTTTTCCTTTCAAAAATAGGCCACCTTTTCACTCATTGAGGTTGGTATCTTCAAATTAATACAATAATCCAGCTTAATAGGGGCTTCAACAATTTTATTATTTCCCTTTGACAATTCATTATATTCGGATTCAACTATATTTATGTTAAAATTGAACATGTTCATATTATTTACTACTTTTAAAAATAATTTCCAAACATTTTATAGTTTATTTCCCTTCTATTTTAGCTTCTCTTCCACAACCCCCAACTTTTTATCTTCAAAAAATATCAAAATTAATTCTTTATTACCCTTTAATAAAATTTCTTAACTTATTTAATCAGTGGAATAAATATTATTTATTCAGTTTTTTAGGGCCTATATTGATATTTTTTACTCTTTATCCAATGTTGAGGTCTTTAAAAAAGAATCCTTCAACTCTTAGTTCGGTAAAAAATCCATTTCATGGATTTCATAATTTTCACCTCAATTATCAGTGTCACTAGATAACTCATCATCATTCACATTAAATCAATAACCCTTCCTCTTGTTTAAATAAATATTCAACTTTCATATCATAATAACCAATTTTTTATCATCTAATTTAGATAATAGATGTTCGTTTTTTAGTTTTGAGAGTTTAATATACATTTTTTAAGGGGAAACATAGGTTTATAAACATTTTATATTTCTTTTTATGTGAAATTATTGTTAAAACGTATTTATTTTCGCTTTCATTTTTTGTAAAAATTAGAATAAAAATCAGTGAAAATTACTATATATAAACATTTAAATCACTTCAATGTAATGTTATATTACGAATTTCCTATTCATTTTCAATCACCTCATAAATGTTTTTAAAAAAGTTGAGGATCTATTTTATATATATTTATAAATTTTACATTGATGTTCTTTGAGGATTTATCCAAGCCATGTGAACAGTTTAAATATAAAGAATTTTAAAACCCCATGTTTGGGTCGAGTTCCTATTAAAGTTGTAAATGAGCTTCTTTGAGAAAACTGAAGAGTCTATTTGACTTAGCAGACCATTTTGAGAAGCCGGAGGTTGGCGCACGTAAGTTTGGATTTGTGCGCGCAATATGGAAGTCTACGTGCAAATCTATTTCACGCCAAATGTGATATCAATGGGGATCTTCGGCCTTGATTTATAGAAACCTTCCTGGGAAGGTGCATGGATGTATTGTGGTTCTTTTATAAGAAATCAGGTCGCACAAAAGGATCTTACATGTCCAATGTGAAGTCATCTATCTCTTTTTCACCTACTATTTTACTCACTACCACCAACTGTTTTGACAATAAATAAAAGGGAACCCAACCCTATTAGGATTAATCAGTTAAGGTTGAACCATTGCTCTCATGCGCACAGGATGACCCCTTCCATGAGCATGTGAAGGTAATGACTTCAAGGTATAGGATCTTGTGCGACAGGCCCCCCTTTGAGAAGGCCCAAAAAGTTCTTGATCATCACCAATTTCCTTTTTTTATGTAAAGTCCATGAAAAATACCCTTCTTTCATGCATCAATCCCCTATGGTAGGTGAATGAAAAATATCCTTGAATTAACCATTTAACCAAGTATACTTTCATCTTTTTCTAAGTCCCCCTTTCTTACACGCAAGTCTCCAATCATGCACCCACATCCTCTTTATGACTCCATGAGTTGTGTTCACCTTAATGAACTGTGTTTTAAGCCCCTCTTGCATGAAACATCTATATATCGTGCACACCTTCTACTTTTGGACCTCTAGGATAGTAAATTGTGATTCCATGTTCCCTTGTGTGGCATCCCTTATTGTGTTATAATACCTATTTCTTTTAATTATAGGTATTCTAATAGATCTTTCTTTTTCTGCATAGCTATACTGGAACAGAACCCACGATTGACCATTCCTGCACCCCAAAATTCCCTGTAATTTCTTGAGACTTCCCTTTTATAAGTGTTGATAGTGCCAGTTATGTAAGTCCAATGGGTGAGGAGTTAGTTCCCCTCGTCTGTGTTGTAGGGCGTTAAACTATGTAGCCCCATCACCCTCATCACATGATTTTAAATTGTGGTCACACCACTTGCAATGCACATGGGGTGTTCCACCTTGGGTATTCTCCATACCCATTCATATCAAGGGGAGTGAAATCTTTCTCACTCCATAGGCAGGGAATGATTTCATCCTTACATTGAATGGGGACCTTTTCGGGCTGGTAACCATGCATAAATCCTAATCTCCATATCCCTAAGCCACTAACAATGTGTAAGCCCCACACCATATCTTGGTTTCACCTCTTGAGACATTATCATCATGTATACTTCTACCTATTTTTTCTCATACAGAGCATTAATTACATTATTTTAGTGTTTATCACCATCCATGAAATCCTCTTTGGGATGCTAACCATGTGTAAGCCCCATTCCCCTCATGTCCAAACTATGTGGGTTTTGATACCTATCTTCTAAACAATGAATACAAGAATACATTACAAGGTTCAATTCAAACCACCTTCATCATGGGACACCGTTATGCATAAGCCCCAACCACAAGCTTTGGCCTCCTTTTTTCTATAATCACCAACACCCCCATCCATAAATCGATGGACTTCGATTCCCAACTAGTTGGGATATATTGGAAACCACCACGATGTTCTCACCCAATGTCTTGACAACACCCTTATCCTGGTGAAGTCACCTACTAGGGAAGATCTCTTATTAAAACCATAATCCTCATATCCACCTCCATAGGTATTTTGATCCACCTGATGAATAGAGGTCCATAATCAACATGTTCCATCTATTTCACATCATCTCGTTCTTCCTGCATCATGTTAAACTTCATTCCCCTTTAGAACAACATGGGTTTTGATCCCTATAGGGTATGCAAGAAGCCTCCCAGAGGTTCAACCCTGGCTAATGGTCAACTCTGGTGCTCCATTTTTGGAATGTACTCTCATGATTTAATGTGTTCTCTTTTTTGGAAACATCTTTTGGATCTGCCTCCAAAATGAATGTGGATCCATCCATTTGGGCCACTAACCATGTGTAATCCCCAGAATGTCGCTGGGACACTAGCCATGTATAATACCTGATTATATACCCCTTTTATATAACTACATTAACCTTGATCCCAGTAATCTAAATAGGGTACATGGGAAGCCTCCTCGAGGTTCAATCCCATTATCCATGTTATATGATGGTGTTTCCCCTGGGTCATTATGTATTAGGAGGACCATGCCCCGACACAAGGTTATACTTCCTTCAAGTCCCTATCTATGAATGTTATGATCACTGGTTTCTTCTATAGTTGTCTCATCACCCCAACAAACTATGAAGACACTAACTCCCAGCCACTACGATATATAGGAATCCTCCCCAAGGTTCAAGAACAATCCTCTCAACACATCATCCATTACATACATTCCCTAAAATCCTTCCACAATACTTACTGATTTTACCTGGGCCACCACATCCATGTGGAATCATGTCACCCGATCAACATTAACACTGCTCCTAGAGTCACCTAGGAAGCTAAACATGCATAATAACCACACAATCCACCCAAGAGTGATCCTATTATGATGGGTAGTTATTCCATGTGTAAGCCCCATTCCTACCAATGGTGCTTCATTTTTTGGATGTTCCCTCACGACGTGACATCTTTACTTTTTGGGACACACCATTATAAGACCTCTCTCATCTTTCCTTTGGGAGACACACCACCTTAGCTCCACTCTTTTTTAGTGTTTTGATCCAACAATCTGGTAAACATTCCAGGTGCCCCTTCATAGTGGTGCACCTATTTGATACGCCCTTATTTGTTTCAAGATCAATACTTATCTATATCGATAACACATTAAACTCGTGACCAACCCTATGTTAAACATTGGATGTTTGAGTAAAACCTCAAAACCTATGCCTTTGGTGTTCATCTCTATAAGATTATAAACTCAAGGCCAAACTAGTTTTAAACATGGGATGCCTAAGGAAAACCTTGAAACACATGTCCATGGAATAAGATACCCCATGATAGACATAGGAATCCTTGTGTATTAAAACTTTATAAACCTTTTTTGAGGAAGAATATAGGTTCTCCAATATTCTAGTGTCTAGATATACTCAGCGATGGCCAATGTGACTACTCCCCTAAGAGAAGGTTGATTCCCAATATAGACCATTTGGAATGTCTAGAGATAAGTAACGTAATTAACTAGTTTCCACAAAGAGATGGTGTTGGGAATGAGTTTCAAAAACTACATCTTGATATATGATAGAGACACAGATTATGAGACGACTTATGATGAGTAATCTTCAGATGGAATAACTGACACCCCATCATCTTATTCTGATCAAGGAGAAGATGTCACCAAAATGGTGTTGAATATATCCTACAATTGGAATGTGAGAATTTGGGGAAAAAATCCTCCCATCTAGTGATTCACCGTATCAATCACAATGGTAGTGTGCCCCATCGGTTGCACCTATGAAGCTTCATAAATAGAAAAGGTGAACCATACATGAATCTATTCTCCTCAACATGGGGATTAGTAGAACTTAAGACATCAGTAGATGAGTGTTTCACTGAATCTAACAATCCGGCACTGGGCCCCATGAAGTAAATAGTGGTCCAGGCATGAAACTCATAAGAAATTGTGACTGTTAATTGTTCTGCATCCCAGTCTATGTGACAGTTAGAGTGGATATTTCTTCCTAATCATGGAAGATGTGACGATGTTGGGGAATTGAGAATTGATTTCCTTAAATCCATATTGACATATTATTCTTCTTTCTTTACATGATTCAAGCTATAGGAAACCAATCAACCCCCCCCCCCCCCACCCTTAGAAGCATGGGAAGGAGGAATGCTAATGCAAAAATCCATAAAAATTGATTCCCAACCTCATTACTCAGAATTTCCCAAGAGGATTCTGATATTTTTTTGACAAGGATCAACACCTAGAGGAATATTTGTAGCGGCCTAGTAGGCATGTCCTTTTTTCCTCATGCCCCATCCAGAATAGCTGCCCTGGTGGAGACTGCCTCCGTAGTGTAGGTATGTGCTCTAGAACTTCAATAGTTTTCCTAGAAGAACCTTTCCAAGTGCTACCCCATCAAGGATTGAAACCTCAACAAGATCTACCACATCATCCTAAGAATCATAAAGTTTCTCCTCGAAAGGCATCACCACCAAGACAAGAAAATGTGCTTTTGAATTATCTTTCTTTGTCGCCTCATCATTAGAATTCAACTCACATGGTTCCTCTCCTATATATGAGAAATCAGACCTATTACTTTCTAGAGGCCATGGTTCCAAGTTATTTCTGTAGTGCTCTGGATCTAGGAGTCCTGAAGCTTCCTAAGTGTAGGAATCCTAAGGTGTTTGACCTTAAAGATCACCCTAACTATTAAACTTACCACATATTCCTAGGGTATAACATCATGAGATGCTACATATTCAAGGGATAGATTCAAGATTAGATAGATAATTATGTGATCTGGTTGGGTGAACTTTTATTTCAAGTTGTAAACATATATTCTGAGTCCAATAGTGATAGTGATGGGTCAAGTGAATGGAAGTGGGTTTCCAAATGTGAGACTCAGTAGTATGATGACTAGCTGGTTTGAAGGGTAGTTGCTCACACCCATGGAATCATCTGTTCCCATTTAGTTCATCTTGAATCTTCTAATTTCATTGTTCCATCTTTAGATTCCACTTATATATACACTTTTTAACCTTCTACATATTCGAAGGGAAGACACCGACGACACATGGAAAGAAGAGTCCCCCGTGAGTGTCGAATCCCTCTCTTACCCTTGGATATTTCATTCCACTACAGATGGGTATCCCTCCTAGAGTTATCCCACTATCAGTGAATCTTTTTAAGATGTCCAAGAGAATTCCTTGGTCAATACCATCGAATAGTGGATCCCTACATAGTCCCTAATGATGGAAAGTATCAGGAGAGCCCTAAAATGTCCCATGAAGATGCAATCGAAGAAGAAATTGAGGATATATATATGTTTTCAGAATGCTTATTTCTACAATTCAATACAGTATATGCATGACACTAAAACCAGATGACATGCATTACATAGGTCTCAGTAACCAGCTCCACCAAGTATGCCGCCACAAGTGACCATGCTTGTTTAACAGCTAGAGCCACCATAGTCATGTCTTGGTCAGTCGGATTCAATTTGGATTTTGTCAGCCAATAGTTTTCCAGTTTTGATTCTCACTAGTTTCCTTGACCGACACAGTGCTTCTAGAACTATCCAAGTCTTCTTAATTCATCCATCTATTCCCATCATGCTTCATAACACATAACGACCACCATGAGTAGGAACACATGCCTTTCACATAAATACAATTTTTTGAAGTAGTGTGATTGAATTCTTGACATGTTATCGATCTTTGGGGCTCTCTGTCTATCAAACGAAATGATATAATCTCTTTCAGTACCCTTTAAAATCCCCCTGTATTTCAAAACTGAGGTTGCGACAGCCTAGGGTTTCCTTGTAGAAGAGGTCAAGTAGTCATAATTCTAAGTTGTCATCTGTTTATCTAGAGAAGATAAATGTTCTCTTATTCAAGGTAACATTTTCCACCTCTACTGAACAGGCCAGATTAATTTCATGGAGATCCATCATTGTCTCATTGACATAGGTTCTAGGATCAATCTTATCCCATCCCATATGTTATATAGGCTAGGGCTTATAAAACCATATCTGAGCCCTTCCGACCTAAGAATTCAGGGTTATGATAGGACTGAGTAGAGACCATGTGGCCAAATCCATTTTAATACACAATTTTGTAGTTTGTTATAATAAACCGCATTCATCATTGTCTAATAGGACACCACCTATAATGTGTTGATGGGTATGACCAAGCTCCATCTTCAAGCTATTGTCCCCTCCTCATATCATCATTGCCTGAAATTACCCCTTAATGGTTGAGTAGTAAAATGGTGAATCTTCCCCTTTTTCCTCTTTTGATGCATGTTACATAGATATAACATATTACCATATTAAATAAAAGCATGATCATACCAATGAGGTTGAGCACACCTCTATCACAGCCAACCCATGGGAAGATTTGGATAACGTATTCGTCCACTTGATTCACTGGTTAGAGGTTCAAATGTCAAATATGGGATATTTCTATGTAATTTACAAGATAGAAGGGGTCCATGTCCCTCAGTTCAAGAAATTATAGAATACTACCACATATTATTACATAGGTCTAGATCAGGTCATACCAAAACCCCCCACTCCTATCAAATACTAAGATACTCACCCTATGGATACAACTATCCATAAAACATTCTTATTTCACCGAGCCAGGCTAATTTGACATAGTCCGACCCACTACCATTACTTTGAAATCATCAATCATGGACCCCTTGGCTTGAGACCTGGTGGGAGTTGGTTGACAGCCTTTGTTTCCATGGTTTCAATAACACAAGAATCTCCCAATAAGGATTCTTTATCAGGATCCCATTATTGGTATCAAACTAGATCTCTAAATTAATGTTCCCCACAGTCTTGTGAACAGGTACTCAGATCTAGTTATCAATAAGATGAAAGGTGAGTAAGTCATTAGAAAGATATAGCTTGTACCCTTTCTGGAGCGCACTTTCCAATTAATGGCCTAGTTACCTTCTCTACCAGAAGTCACTCACATTCCCCGGTCACAGAATGGTTGATCCAACACTTTGGCTAGTGTTTCTACTTCTATTAGATATCCTTATTAGAATGATCTCTTTATTCATGTGGTGCATTGAAATGTCACTTATCATATCAGTTTAGATGATGAAGGTACCCAACTGGTAAACCACCTTACTGATGATGCTTCCACATATGGTCCTTAGAACCCCCAATATTTGAAGAAGCCTCCAATTGTGTAGATCCATTTGTTGAGTATCTCTAGAATGACAACATACCATCAAGAAGATCTGAACATGAGTGAATATATCAGCTTGTAGTGCAGTTCACCCTTTAGAGTGGTCCAAACCTTGAGAAGACCCTCTAAAAGCGTGGATTTGATGGAATTATCCTATGTTGCATTCATAGAGATAAGATTCCATAGGTTATGTAAGAATTTCATGTCATGTCCTGTGGTGCTCATCGGGAAGGGATGAAACATTCTAACCAAATACGTAGGATGGGATACTTTTTCCCCACCATGGTCTATGATTGCATCAAGTTTTCCCAGAAGTTCCATATGTGTCATATCCATGCCAACTTTGTGTATCGACCACCAAATCCTCTCACACTACGAAGTACTCTTGGAATTTTTATGGAATCTATGTCATGGGTCCATATACACCAACAAAATCTCACCATTTTGGGTTCATTATAACCACAACATATTTCTTCTCCATGTGGGTGGAAGAATTCCCCCTGAAAGTAGTCAAGGCTCAGTCACTCATTGAGTTCATGATCTCCAATATCATCCATCTATTTGGAGTTCATCATGCTTTTATCACCAAAAAGGACACTAATTTCTATGTTGAAAATATAAAGAGGTTTTATGATGAGTACAACATATAATCCAACCATTATTCTCACTGTCATGTGTAAGAAAATGGATGGATTCAGGCATTCAAAAAACCTTCTCAAAACATTTGCAGAAGATTATGGTCCAAAATATGGGAAGTTGGCCAGTTAAGCTCACCAATGCTCATTGGGATTATCAGAAAATGATTTGCAATTCTATATAGGTGACTCTATATTCCATGTTTTATGGGACAGAGGTAGTCAAACCCATCAAAATTAATTTTCCATCTATCAAAATAGTTTCTTATTAATAGAATAGGTCTATCTTATTAAGTTGGAATCTCTTTATGATGACAATATTCGCGCCTTGAACAATATCGATAGGCACTAGAATAAGATAACTTAAGTGTTCAATAAGAAGGTTTGGATCTACTCTTTCCTCCATGGTGATACGGTTTTGGCTCTTCAGACACTGGTGAGACCTATTCGGAGGCCACTGAAGTTGGAACCCAAATGGGAGGGACCTTATATCATCCACAATGTCTATCAAAATGATGCATACTCTTTATTCACCATGGATTCAGAGAGAGTTACTCCTCCCACCAATGCCAATTTTCTCGAGGATTACATTGCATAAATATATATTTGGTCCAAGTAGTATGACTGTAAAGTTTGTGCAACATCCCAGAACCATGAAGTTGAACTAGGCACCTATGGTCCAAAATATACAACATAAAACTAGGAGCCTTCATGGGTCTGAATTCTATGGCCTTAAACTAAAAACTTTAACTCCCTACATGACGTTAAACTGTTATATTTCTTGCATTACATTAATACCGCTATACATTCTGCACAACTATAAATAACATATTTCATCCCGCCTGAGGTTAAATTGTACCTTTCATCCTACATGATGATAAATTGCACCTCCCAAAGATGTTATTTCTTGAGAGAACACCATATTTGGCGCTAATAATATATTGTTTCATATTGAAGAACTACATGGGGGTTGATTTGTGCCTTCACAGGGTACGTAGTGATGCTCAGGTTTTAATCCTTGGGCACAGCCACAAATTCACCAAACCATTGGCCAGTTGGCCTCAGTTATAGTCCATCTATCATGACTTTATACTATTTGTGAGTTTTTCTTCAAGATTATTGGTTTGGTGTGGGAATCCATGGTCTTAATTTATGTTGGCTTAGTTACTCTACCACACCGTGCATTCCGATTTTGTAGAACAACCAAATGGTCCAAACTCTATGAATGAAAATTGAGAGCATTCAGAGGGTCTAAATTATTCAATTATAAACTATGAACCCTTTTGTCCCGCATGACTTTAAACTACCAAATGATTATTTTTGACTGACCTAAAAAGGAAAAGGTCCCTATCATCCTACATGAAGTTAAACTGATGGTTTCATTTCTATGACCTTTAACTACGAACTCTAAGGCCCTATAATGTTCTCATTTGAGAGAATGCCAACTTAGACATTGGTAATCTACCATTCCATATTCAATAACTATGTGTGGTTTGCTTCTTGACTTGGAAGGAAATATTCTTATGCTTGATTCCTACACCCTGGTCCAGTCGTAGTAACACCATTCTTTCATGTGGGTTCATATTTGACCATACCAAATGATATTAAACTACAAGAGACATTAAGAAATACGTGTGTCTTAATTCCCATCCATATGAGATACACAGTGATTCACAGACACTTTTGTTTTCAGGACCATCCACAAATCTATCAAATTGCTAGTCCCATTGGCCTTACCCTATCTATATTCCTCCTTCTGTCATGTTTTTCAAAATGTTGGGTCCTCTTGGACCTTATTAACATTGGGTTACAACTACTACATCACACAAATATCCCATGGAAAACTTCCCCCCATCTCATGCATGGTTTAAACCTACAGAGAAGTCTTTTTAAAAACTATATGAGGCTTGATTCCTTCCCTCACAGGATACGTAGTGACACATGGGTTTTAATCCATAGTCCCAACCACCAGCCCTTTGGCCTCAGTTATAGGTCAAGCATCATAACTTTAAACTATGTGAAAGTCAACCTTTGTATGTGTGGTGTTTTGTGAGCCTCCATGGTCCTCATTCACGTCGATTTGGATACTCTACCACACCACACAAACCCAATTTAGAAGAACCCACTTCATGGTCTGAATTATAAAACCTTAAACTAAGAATTCTAGAGTCCTAGTTGCACGACGTTAAACTACACGACACCCATTATTTTTACTATATTAAATTAATCTACATATCAAGCATCTTGTCCATAAGATGGAAAAATACACCACATCATGGTGTTCTCATATGATAGGACACCCTATTAGCACTGGTCTCTATGTGCCACATTCATGAAATATCTCAATACCCTCTTCATTGAAGGGGTTCGACTCCCACTATCTGATATGAACCAATTCATGTGCTTGAGTTCAATATAGTGTGTAAACAAGACTGTTGGGATCTACAAAGACATTATTTTTTTCCATATACATGCTTCATGCAACCCTTTATTAAGTTACATATTGTCTTCCACACCTGAATGGACCCCCTAACAGTAGGGTTCTTCAGCATAGTTTCTATCCTACAGTCCTGGAAAAACTCCCCAGAATACATCAGAGGACATTTTGGGTTGGTTTCAATGTTTCAAATATGTTCAGTGGTCAACCCCCATTTGTTTTTCTCCATCCCAAGTAACATGATATGGGTTTTTCATTTCAAATACAGTCAGTATTTATCCTCCATAATTATGACACCTTCAATGTGATCTAAATATTGGGCACTGTTATTCACCCTTCCCACTACATTATGTCTTGGTGGAACTCTAACACCCTTGGTGTTACCCCTCCATAAATTTGTGTATGTCGAGTAATTTGGTCAATATCATTTTGACCTTATCAACACATATTATCCTTATTCCTATTGTGTGCATCAATGTGTTAGGGAAATATTCACCACTCCTTGTTTTCTCACATAAATTATAACTTTCGTGATCTTAGGAGTCTTGGTGGGATGTGTACCCATGTGGTCAAGCAACCAAATATTTCAGTCTAAACATTATGACCATAAACTAAGATCCCATAGTACAAGAATCATGAGATTAATACATGTGCATGTCCTTCTTCAGGATGTGTTGTGTTGTGTGGGACTCCATGGTCCTCATTCACATTGGGCTAAAAACTCTACCACACTGTACATTCTCCCTTTGTAATAACTCCTTCATGGTCCAAACTCTACAGCCATAAACTAAGAACCCTTAGTCCAAGAATCATGAATTTAAACTATGTGTAAGCCTTTATGGGAATGTGTGGTGTAGAGTGGGATTTCATGGTCCATATTCCACACTATACATCTCCATTATAAGGATGTTTCCTACCCTATGTCTGAGTTATGTGACCTTAAAATAATAATCCCTAAGGTCCAAGTAGTATGACCTTAAACTATGTGTAAATTCCTTATCACACGATGATAAACTATTATTCGGTTTTATTTGTTAATTTATGGTATGATATTATCCCCCTTGGTCTCATTAAAGTTGGGTCATGTATGCCATGTCATATGATTCACCTTATTTTATTTAAAATACCTTTATTTTTCCCAGGAACACAATTTTAAACAGGGAATCCAAGTCCAACATCATAATTTTAAACTATATTCAAGCCTCCCTAGGAATAGACTACATGGAATGATACTATTTGACTCTCATTCACATCAAGTTACTCTTTTTGTTTCCACATGTCCCTTTTGGTTGGGATTCTCCACCCATAGTCTAAACTCTATGAACATAAACTAGAAGTTCAATTATATAAATCACGACTCTAAACATTATGCATGTCACGTCAGATAATATATAGTATGGTTTCGGCCTCCATGGTCCTCATTCAGGTCGAGTTCATCACCCTGTAATTCTATATATTCCCACTTGTGGAGTACACCCTTTGGACCAAGCAACATGACCTTAAATTGTTCGTGGAACTGGGACCCTTTACCATCCCATCAAGTTTTTACACCCCCCCCCCCCCCTCAGGGGCCATCCTCATAGATAGACATGGTATTTGACTTAACTCATTGACATCCTCAAATACACTATGGCATAGGGCCTTGAGTGTCATTTTCTACATGAACATTCTTTAAGTGCATCTCCATAAATCATGCATGCATTTATTTGTTTCCCCTTCATCTTGCACATCTAATGTGACTCCCTAGAGGTAGTGTTATTGGCCATAGTTTGTCACCGGACATCTTGGGCCAATGCCTTAGAAGACATCAGACGACATTTTGGGTTGGGTTCTGTGTTTTGAATAAGGTCTATGGTAATACCTTGTTTGTTTATCTCCATCATAGGAAACATGATTTGGATACTGTGTTTCTAATACATTCACCAGTTATCCTCCAGCATTATGCAGCCCTCACTATGATCTAATTATTGTGTACCGTGATTCACCATTTCCATCTCCTTATGTACTGGTGGAACTCCAACATCCTCGATGTTACCTATCAGTGCACTTTTGCATGTCAAGTAAGCATATCAGTATCATTAATACATTCTTAACCTGACTTCTCATTGCCTTTATTTTACGTTTCTATGTGGGAATCATCTCAACTCCTTTTTTTCTCACACCAAGTATGACTCATGTGATCCTATGAGTTTTTGTGGGGTGTATACCTATGTAGCTAAGTAATAATTGGTCTAAGAAGTATGACCATAAACTGTGTGCAACGAATTGGGACCATGATGTTAAAATAGGAATATGAGTCCCTACAAGAAGACTATAAACTATTTTTATGGTCTGAACTCTATGACCTTAAACTATGAATCTTCATCCCTAGTACATGATATTAAACTGACCAACTAGTCCACGCTTTATGACATTAAACCAATAGCTATTGATGGGTTTTATTTTGGAAATTCATGGGGAAATGTGGGTTTTCATGGTCCTCGTTCATTTTTTATCATAACTATTACTCCATTCAATCTAATTTTCCTTTTTGGAACACCCACTCTCCTTTTCTCATTAAAAAATGGTCCAAATTATATGACCATAAACTAAGAATCTAGTTCCATGATTTGTTACTATAAACTATGTGTGGAACCTCTCTAAGGTTTTTAACATGGAAATGGGCCTCTTTTGGCTTCATTCACATGAAGTACGCTACATTTCCATCGTACTCATTTTCCTTTGGAGTAAATTTCCTTACCGCATGACATTCAAATTCATGGAAAATTAAACCCAAGAACTATGAATGGCTTGATTCCTACGCTTGTAGGATATGTAGAAAATCTCGTATGTTTATTCATCAGGCCAAACAATGATTTACTTTGGCCTCAATATTATTCCAAACATAAATACACTAAACTGTACATAGGTACTCCTTGGGGAGTGTGTGTTGTGGTGTAGACTTTCATTGTCCTCATTCAGATTAGTTTATTTGTCTATTCCACGCACATCCCCTTTGGGACCTTTCCCCCCATCATCTTTTTTGCATGACATGAAACTGCCTGAAACCTTATTTTAACTATGTATTTATTTATTCCAACCCTTGTAGGATACATAGTGATGCCTGAGTTTTAGTCTTTGGGATCAGACGTAATTTTTATGTCTCTTTATATTGGATCACCAACTTCCTAGTTGTACGATAATAAACTGCACAACATTTATGTCTTAAATGCATGAATATAAGCTATTTCATGCTGATGGTCCTTGCCATATAACTTTAAATACACATACCGACATCCAAGTCGCATGACATTAAACTCTGTTGCAATAATCATCATGGATGCATGAAAAAATCAACAATGTATTGTGTTGTTCTTGCCTGAGAGAACATCTCCCTCAACACTGGTTATTTTCCAGGTCATATATAATCATGCCCAAATTTATTATCCTAGTACAGTCACACACGAAAATGATGAATGAATTCACAAAATAAAATTAAGAAAACACATATGTCCCTTCCTTGCACATAGGTCAGACTTGCATGAGGTAACCATTTTTAGAAACTTTTTATGGATTGATTCCCATCCTTATGGGATATGTAGGAATTCCTAGATATTTGTTCTTTGGGCCAAGCCGTAATTTTATTGATTCATCCTTGTGTCCTGAACCCTCTCTTGAGATTGTGTGGTGTGGTGTCGACATTCATAGTCCTCATTCATGTCAGGTTATTCTTCAACACAATATACATCTCTTTTTGGATACCTATCTCTCCTATGTCCTTACCACATGATTTTAAACTGCATGGATCCTTAAGAACTAAATATGGCTTGATTCCTATCAATATGGGATATGTAGTGATTCATAGAAACTTTTTAATTTGGTAACAACCTCATGTACTCCAAACCATTAGACTATTTTCCATGGTTATGGTCTAAATATCATGACCTTATACTTCCTATGGAATTCATATCTAGTAGTGTGTTTCATAGTGTCGGGCTTCCTCGGTACTCATTCATGTCAGGTATATCATGACACCACAATATGCATATCCCTTAAGAATACCTGCCATGGTCCAAACTATAATACCATAAACTAATAGCCAACGGATTCCACATTATAATCATGGGATACTCTTGTCTCCTCCCAGAGAGGATTTCCCTACCATTGATGAACTTTCACCACATAGTGTCCTCACATACTATTTACATCTTGATTCCTATTCTTATGGGATAAATATTTATGCCTGAGAATCTTTTCCTTTGTACTAGCTACAAATTCATCAAACTATTAACCCCTTTGTTTTTTATTTTAATCTGAGTAGCATGATTATAATCATATTTCAATATACCAGTTTGAATCTGGTGTGAATTCCATTTTTTGGTACACCTCATTCCATATGTTGTGTTTTTTCTCAATTTTGGTCTTCATCATCTTTCAAATCCAGAAGAACGTACTTTACAGGGATGGTCTCATGCCATCTTTTGGATTACATCCAGTTTGGTCCAACACCATGATGTATATCTTATAGAAAATAACAACTCATGTGTTTCAAATATGGTCAACAGTTGATCTTGTGTATGCTTTCACAGTTATTGACTGATGTAGGCATGGTCTCTATGTTTTGAATATGGTCAACATTTGATCCCTACTAACCAGTACTCCTTAATCTAGATCTTTAGAATATCAGCATATCCCTTTTTATATTCACATGTACCTTGGGGGAATTCCATTGTCCATAGACTCATCCCTAACATGTGATTCCACATGTCACATGAACCCCTTTCCATCCCTTTTTCCCCACATCAAGCATATCTCATGTGGGATTATATGTTTTGGTAGGGTGTGTACCAACATGGTTGGGCCGCACATGGATACCTTTGTCCAAACTCTACAACCCTAATTTATGATATCTACTTTCTTTGATTTTTTTCACCTACCAAGTTTCTCCCATATTTAGTTGTGTCTTGATATTCAATACGATTCTCCTATGAATGTAGATTTATTTGTTTTCATCCCAATGTGACTACATGAATTTTATTTATGTCATGGTGGTGTAATTCCGAGAGTTATGGAAACCATTTGAATGTTCCATCACTCCACCCACACTTTGGGTTCACCTCATTTGGGTCCTCATCCTATTTCAAATCTGAATGGACCCCTTAATGATAAGGTTTTTATCCATAGTTTCTCACCTACCATCATGGGCCAACACCACAAAAGACATCAAATGACATTTCTAGTTGGGTTCAGTGTTTTGAACATGATCAGTAGTCATATGTCATTTTTTTATTCTCATTTCAAGATATGTGATATGGATTCTTCATTTAGAATATATTAGTAGTTATATTTCATCATTATTCTATCCTCCCAACATTCCTAATTTCAGGTATCATTATTCAAACTTCCCATTTTCCTTTTGTTTGGACTGATTCAATGGCCCCTGATATTATCCATCTCATGCATTAGAGTATGATGAGAAATGAAAATTGGTTATTCTGAAAGCCTAATTCTCTAGTAATGGTCTCTCTTATCCTAGACTGTATGGGTGTTCATTCAAAAATAGAAAACCCCGAGTATTCGATGATCAGATGAAACTCTTATACAAGATATGGTCGAGATACTGTAATTAAAGCCAGTAAAAAAATTCCATACATGAAGTTCAAGAAAAAATAGAATAAAATATTGTATGTATCATGAGTTGGTAAGAAACATGACCCTAAGGAAACTATGTTTCATGAGTTCAAGAAAAAAACCCTTATGGGATGCCCCTCAATGGAGCACATCAACACTGCCACTTCTTGGTGTTTGGATGCCAAAACATCTTATAGCTTCCTGAGCTCCCTTTCCTCATCGATGGTGGAAGAGTGAATCTCATTGTCTCTAATATGAACTTGATACCACTCATCTCAGAGACTAGACATTTCATGAGTTTCTGGTTTATGTTTCACCTCATATTATTCTAATTGAACCCTCAATTGTGCTATGTTTTCCGATTGGGTCGTATTAAATGAGGATCACTCATTCATCTGTTCATACAGGCTCTATATTTCTTATATGTCCACCTGTATATTTTGGATGATTTTATCATTATTCTGGAACCAAGTGGAATCTATATCCTGACATCTCTCTTACATCATCCATGCAAGAAAATCATAGATCTTCAGGTGAAGTTTGAGACCATCCACCCCTCCAACACAAAGATATTGCAGCCAGGTGCAAGTTGACCCCATTCAACTCAACCATTCATCCTATGGGAGACCAATGATGAGTTATATACACATCCACAAAATGATTCATGTCATACATCTCTCATCAGCTGTGTCAGGATCAAATTGTATATCTCTTCAGGGTTTTTAGGTATATATTCATGGAAAATTTATAGAAGATAAACAACTTGGTCCTTCTCTGGATTCTTTTCTGTGGGGTTGTGGTCTCTGATATGTAGATGACCATCTTCATTCATTTATTCTTTAGTGACCTCACCTTAACCAGCTTCAGGCTCTTCCAAGGAAGAATCATCACCTATAGCCATATCTTTATGCGCACAATGTGCCATGTATGGGTTCACTTGAATGGATAGGTACAATCTTTAGAAGATCTTCCACGGAGGTTCTGGACCCATTAGTTTTTACGAATTCTAGTCTGGTGATCACTACATATAGAATGAATACCTTCGTCAACCAGATTCTCAGATAACAAGTATGGGTTTGAAAGGAATAGAGACACACAAGATCTAAGTGAAACCAGATAAAGTGCTTGAGTCACCACTAGAACTTCCACCATGGAAGACCCCTCAACACTCATTTTCATGATGGTTAGTACAGACTCCATGTGGAAAATGGTAAACTCATGAGATTCTGAGGTTGTTACATTAGCCTCTCCCACTTCTTAACCCATGGCCTCTTTGACCACAACTACTCTACCACCTTGATCAACCCCAGATGCGAGTTCAGGGATGTGTCCCCTCGTATCCATCAGTACTCTCAAATCCCCTTTATTGGATGATCCTTGACCATCACCAATTTGTTTATGAATATAAAAATTATTATTAGTGTACTTGAGTTGTTTAAAGAGATTAAACCAAGAAAAAGTGAGTTATAGATTACCTCATGATGCTTAGTGAATCCCTTATCAGATTCTAAAATCTCACTGCTCTCATGTGGGCTCCCATGATGGGATGGTATCCCCAGAGACTCCTCACCACTATGATATTCATCCTCAACCACCTCTTCAACTCCTTCCACTTCCTCCTCTTCCTCTTCTTTTTTTTATTCTTCACTGTCACCTTCAGATGTTAGTAGTTCTTCTGGATCATTCTCTTGGATGAGCATCACTTTCACCAAAGATGTGGATCTTCATATTTCCCTACTTGTATGAATATACATCCATGGTCATCAGATATGAATATCTCTAATGAAATTACACCCTATCTATGACCAGAATAAGCCCAATTTCTAGCAGCTGAATTCCATCTCATGTCAATTTTTTCGTAGGGCTTCAGGACGTATTGACTTCTACAGTGTTGTCTAACCTAACCAAACAACATGGAATACTACATCTATAGTGGGATAAAGGAGGTGTCTCATTTTCTTCTCTGGTACTTCTCTATTAGGACCATGAGTCCGCCTTCAGGACCACCACTCTGTAGGAACCCAGGACACCCTGAGAGGGGATTGGTGAATTAGGGTGTCAAATTTTATTTTTAAAACAATGATATTGTATTGAAATTGGTAAGAACTCATTAAACCTATATGACAGATAAGAAAAGCAATCAAACAAACACATGCACAGAGACCACACATCACTTTTACTTGGTTCACCACTAAGGGATATTTCCAAGGAGCATATGCTGACAGTGCGTCAGTCGTACCAAAATACACTAAACTTCACTAGTTTCAAAATATAAGGTTTTGGTCATAGTCACTTTGTTCTTGAATCACTTCCTTTACAAGAATTCATGGATCACCCAATTTGTCCCTTAGATCACATTCATTTACTCCCCCTACCTTACATCTCTGAAATAAGTTCAACTCAGTTTATCAACCTGAAGTTCTCTTCAATAATTTTCCATTGAAGACTTTTTCCCTGACATAGAATGGGACTATACATTCACCATAGACAAGAGTTGATGCTCTTTTTAAATCCCTATCCACTAAAATCATATGTTCAAAACTTCTCTTCATGATGCCTATTTGCGATACACACTCCTTTGCGAAGCACCCCTACCTTCGTAGAACAAACTACCTTTGTGAAGCACCCATGCCTTCACGTAAAAAACTATTTTCATGAAGATTTATTTCCTTCATGGAAGTACTTTCACAAAAATCACTGATTCAATACAAAATAGCTTATTATCACAAAGTAAATTTCTTCAAAAATCATGGTCATTAGTTGAGACTTATAGTCTCTTCACGATGCACCAGGTTACTTAGATATCCCAGTTTGTGAAGCACTGTATGATCTCAAAGCGTCTCTGGATTTTCCCTAAAAACATTGATGAAAATGGAGAGGGGTAGCCTCATAATTATTGTCTGGTCCATTATTGAAGCATCACCTTATCTTTACAGATTTTCCATATCATCAAACACATCTTCGCGACACTCCTCCCTTCCTAGAGAACCCTGGAAATTATCTATTTTCAAAGCTCATTGTCATAGTGGAGTCTTTAATCATTTCCCTTCAGTGAGACTATCCATTTTTCAAATATTATGTCAATGATTGCAAAACTCTAATGCTCATAATCACGGAGAACTATTTCTCCAATCATGAAGTCTATCGTAATCGAGAAGCACACCGTCAAAACACTTTTTGTCTTCACGAAACTCAATTACAAAATCCCATATTCTCAAAACATGTGACTTTTCCATATTTTTTAAATTCCTCCATGAAAACCCAATTTTCACTTTGAAATCCAACATCAAAATTTTGGACCCCAAAAATTTTTCAAACACTAGAAAATTATGCCTCCTTGAACACTGCTTTTGGCATGAATTGTATGATACCTCTCCTTGAAATATCTCTATTATTACATGTGAGGATTGAAAAAAACTCAAATAATACTCTAACTTAAGCCAAGAAAAACCCTAGATCAAACACACTCCTATGTTGATGGAGGTGCATCAATACCATGCGATGTTCCCACCGTTGAAGTTGATGCTCATTCTACATTAGAAACCAGGCTCACCTTGGGTATTACTTCCCTAGCAATGACTCACCAACTATCTCATCACCCAGACTCTACCACCATGATTTTCCAAATGTAATTATGCATAATTGCTTCCAGATACACCTCCACCAAGTGGATAACATATTCTGTCTATAGGCCAACATCAAAATTAGTGGGGGACAGTGTTATTATTTCACCAAAGACAAAGTTTTTTAATATAATCTATAGCTGGTAAAGAATTCAATGTTTCTGCTCTTTCTAGGCCACTATATAAACATTCTTTGGTTGTATTTGTAGGAATCCAATCTGACATTTTCACTTTGTGATGAGTTGGGGCACTATTTCCCTTGTTGTCTCATCCTCGTATTCTAATCCCACAAAAGGAATAGGATGAACTACTCCAATTATAGGATCTCCTTCAGAATGTACTTAATCTGTGGCCTCTAATTCACCAAATCAAGTATATTCCATATGAGGATAGGGGTTTGTGCTCTATTCTCCCAAACATTATTTTTCTTCATGAACTCTTCATTCTGAATTCCCTCCAAAGGAATTACCCTAACAGAGTAGATGTCTCATAGGTTAAAACCAACCTCCCCATAGTGGTGGTGGAATGTATTTGTGTTATAAGACCACTAACTGAATAGCTCTTCTATAAACTATTACTGTCAGCATAAGTGAAATTGAGACATCCATATGGCTTCAAATAACCTAATCCATCTCAAATATTATCCAAACACATCGCATGTGTGTCGTACCCAAAATTCCCATGCCCATTCGCTCATAAAATTCCCCTTGAACCTCAAGTCCAAGTCCTATTTCTAGCCCTTGGTCTCTTCAATGATGCTACTCTGGAATGTTCTTGCGTAGTGGGAGGGAAATTCTTCAGCCACCATTTCACTCCCCATGACTTTCTAGGTTTTATGATTCAAGATATAGATGGAAATATCTAGATTCGCCCTTGTAGGATGTCCATTGTTTGTGATGGTGAACTATTGACATCTATCTTCATGCATGATCCACGACCCTGGTGAGTCTATCTCAAATCCTAGATCAACCACTTCCTCAAGAACAAAAAACATCCATATTGGTAGGCTATCTCTCGAGACGTAATACTTTTGAGAATGCGTCATAATTCCTAGGATAATTTGGTTATATGATAATACCGTTAGAGCATGAAGAAAATTGGGGTCTACAATCATCTTTTCCCTCCGCATAGCTAAGGTAGCCTCCCTCTCAGCAGCATTCTATTCTTCAATAATTTTGGTACCATAGCAAATGAGAAAAGGGATTAGTGTGAAATATTTTAAATTAGTTCACAAAATAGTTTCCTATATACAAGATCAGATGATGACTGTGGAAATTTGTTTAAGTCTGAAGCGTGAATGATCTACCGGCTACATGAAAAAAGACTGACTGAATTCATATTTTCCATGAAAAATTTGGAAACATACTTGAACGGGAGAAAATATCTTATTATACAGAATGTTAATGTACAATTACTTACCCTCATGCATATTTATAGTTGTGGACCAGGTCTTCTGCATTCACATAAGGCACCTTATGCACTTAATTATGAATTTTTCACACATTTCCAAAAAAATGTGATGTTCTTTTCGGTGTTTCTCTCAGAACATGAACATCTCATTCCCTTTTAACCCAGATTCTGAGGTGCGGATATTTTGGTACTGAATTATACATAAGGCCATAAATGATCTTCTTTGAGAAAATTGAAGAGTCCATTTGACTCAGTAGGCCATCCAAGAATCATAAGGTGGGAATTCATAAGTTTGGATGCATGCATGCAAGACTGAAATCCACGTGAAAGGCTCTTTCATGCCAAATGTGAATTAAATGGGGATCTTCCACCCCAGTTTCAAGAAACCAGCCATGGAATTTTCATGGAAGAATTGTAGTTTGAGTGTAAAAAAACTATGTTGTCCACAAGGATCTTATGTGTCCATTGCAACATCAACTTTCTCTTTCACTCAAACCATTTTAAATGCTAACACCAAGAATTTTTCCTATAAATAGAAGGGAACCCCGACCTTTTTGGGGTAGTGAGTGGAATTTGAACCGTTCCTCTCATGTTCCCAAGATGACCATTTCTGTGAAAATGAAAAATTCATGGACTCAAGGTATAAGATATTGCATGATAGGTTCCCCTTGAGTCACCCTTCAAGTGGGCCCAAAAGGGATTGACCCTCGACCATTTCATTTTTTTTCCAAAGGCAAGTTCATGAAAAAAACCCTTCTTCTGTGCATTAATAGCCCAAGTCCGGGGCGTGAAAAAGATCCTTCCTGCATGCACCATTTAAACTTATCTACTTTAATGTTTTTCTCAATCAACCTTTCTTTTACGCAAGTATCCAATCTTGTGTGAACATCCTCCTTAGGAATGCTTGGGTTCTCTTCACCTTAATGCACCATGTATGATCCCATCTTCAATGAAACATCCATATATTGAGAGAACCTCCTCTATGACACCCTCCAGTCTAGTACATAGTGATTTATTGGTCCCCGATGTGGTGTATTGTGTGGTGTTATACTAACTATTTATTTTCAGCATAGGTATGCTAATAGATCTTTCTTTTTGACATAGAAACACTAATGTAGACCCAACAATTGACCATTCCTATGCCCCATCATTATTTCTCATTACTTTAACATTTTTTTTATGGATTGATAAGAACTAGTTATGTAAGTCCATGTGTTGAGGAGTGAGTTCCCCCCATCCACGTTGTAGGATGTTAAACTACCTATTTCCATCGTCCTCAACACATGAAGTTAACATGTGGTATCCCCCCATACAATTCACATTGGGTGTTCCTCCTTGGGAATTCTCTACACACACTTATCTTAACAAGAGTGAGATATTCTTCTCTCCATTGGTATGGAATGATATCTACCTCTCATGGAATGAGGACCTCTTTGGGTTGTTAACCATGTGTATATACCAATCTCTATCTTCATGGGCCGCTAACCGTGTTTATTTCTCACACTATATAATGGCCCCACCTCTTATGACATGATTAGTCGGTCTACTTATACATATTATTTATCACACTGAGCATGAATCACGTGAGCTTAGAGTTTAGCACCAACCAAGACATCCTCTTTGGGCTATTAACCACGTGTAAGCCCCATTCCCCTCATGTCTGAACTATACAAGTTTTGATCCCTTCATTCTAAATAGGGTATGTATGAAGCCTTTCTGAAGATCAATCATGACCACCTTCATCATGGGATACATTTATATGTAATCCCAAACCACACAATTGGGAATATATTTTTTATAAAATACCCAATGCCTCCATCTAGAACTACGTTGACATTGATTCCCAACCAGATGGGATATGCAAGAAACCTACCAAAGTTTCAAGCCCAACATCACACCAACACCTGTATCCTGATGAAGGAAGATACTAGGGCGGTACTTAAACTCAAGCCACAATCCTTGGATCCACCTCCATAGGTCTTCTTATCCACATGATTCACAGTGGTCCCCAATCTATGTGTTCCATCTATTTCACTTTATCCTATTCATCCTACATGATATAAAAATAAATTCCCCATCTAAACTATGTTGGGATACACCACTTTGGGTTTCATAGGAAGACTCCCTAAGGTTCAACCAAGACAATGGCTAACTATAGTTCTCCCTTTTTGGGATGTACCCTCATGATGTGATATCTTCCATTTTGGGACACATCTTTTGAATACAGCACTATGAGGCATTTGGATCCATCCATTTGGGCTTCTAACCTTGCGTAAGTCCCAGCATGTTTTTTAGACAGTTGCCATGCATAAGCCCTAATTCTATGCCCCTTTTCTGAAACTATATAGACTTTGGTACTTTTCTTCCAAATAGGTTACATAAGAAGCCTCCTCGAGTTTCAATCCCATTATCCATGTTCAATCCTAGTCTTTCCCCTAGGTCATTATGTCTTGGGAGGATCATGCCCCAACCTAAGGTTATACTTCCTTTGGGTCCATATCCATGACTTCCTTTCTCAAGGGATACATTCTTTGGTGTCCCATCACTCCAACGAAATACTTGGACTTTGATTTCTAGCCATTGGGATATGTAGGAATCCTCCCTAAGGTTCAAGCACAATCTTCTTAACACATCATCAATTCCATCCATTCCATAGAATAATAAAACAATACATCCTGATTATACCTGGTCCACCATATCCTGGTGGAATGATATCAAACCATCCACATCATCACTGCTCTTAGTAGCACCCAAGTAGCTAACCATGCAAAAGCCTTACACAATCCATCCATGAGTGATCATATTGTGATGGGAAGCTATCCATGTGTAAGCCCCAGTACTCCCAATAGTGCTCCCTTTTTGGGATGTACCCTCATGGTGTGATGTCTTCCATTTTGGGGACACAACACTTTGGGTCTTCTATATTAGGAAAATATAATCCACCCAATAGTGATCCCTTTTTGGTATGCACCCTCATGGTGTGCCATCTTCCCATTATGGGACACACCACCATCGGTCCACTCTTTTTGGGTGTTCTGATCCATCAACTATGTAGTCCTTCATGGTTTCCCTTCCTAGGGGTGTACCTCTGTGATCCACCCTTAGTGGTGTTCATATCAATACTTATTAGTCTCCAGAATTTGCTAAACTCGCGGCCAAACCCATTTTAAACCAGGTATGTCTTCAAAAAACCTCAGAAGCTACTCATTTTTTGTTAATCTTCTCAATATGATAAAATCATTACCTGACTCATGATAAAAATGGTATTCCAAAGGAAAACCTTGGATTTCATTCCCATGTCATAAGATTCCCCACAATCGATGTGGAATGCCTCCAATTTGTTTCCCTTGAGAAGTCGTTTTTTGAGGAATAATATAGGTGCTGTAATGTTTCAGTGTCCAGACATGCTCAGCGATTACCAGCAAGACTGCTCCCCTAACCAATGGTTAATGACCTATCTAGAAACTTTGGAATTTGTAGATAGAAGAATCTTAATTAACTTTAATCCATGAATAGATGGTGCTAGTAACGATGTTTGAGAACTATATCTTAATGTTTGAGGGAAACTCGAACAAGGTGAGGAGTTCTTTGGAGGAATTTGTAGCAGAAAGAACAGTCATCCCATCATCCCATTCGGATTTAGGAGAAGAGATCACTAAAATATTGATGAATACCACCCACCATAGAAAATCATGAATTTGGGGCACAAATGTGCTCATCCAGTGATTGACCATATGAATCATGCAGGTATCACACCATGGTGGTTACATGTCAGAAGTATTAGAAACACACCAATTTGATTTTTCTTTTTTTTCCCAGTAGTATGAAAACCCTCTACTGATAATTCTAGTTAATTGGTTTTAAATAAAAGATATTCTTAAAAAATTGGGTACCCATGACCTCATGACTTGGCCCTATCAATGTTTTCAACATCTAAAATAAAGAACAACAAAAAATCCTAAAAATCATGTCACTTAAACACCACATGGACTGACATGTACCATGTGAAGAAATGAATGAACATAAACTCCTCCATCTTGTTGATATCAACAACACATTTCTTTTTTGGGGTATTTTATATTTATTTAATCATATTATATATCATCAAATTTCTCATATTCCAGTTCTTATTTTGAAAATTTTCCACTCTGATTTAATGGTTCTCCTGACTGAAATAGGATGTGAATTAAAGGATCATCTATGCATATAAAATATTACCAATTATCATGAAAGTGGTTATTTAAAATGATAAATTTGTAGGGTTTTTATAGTGCATATATGGTAATCCAGTCCATGTTTGATGTGTTATTACCACTCCCAAGGATAAAAATAAATCAATTTTGGCTATTTTATTCCATTATGTGGAAGAAGAACCCAAAGAAATTTTATATTTTCATTTTCTTGACCATATAGGAAATATATTTTTGAACATAAATTGCTACCCTCATGTTCAAAAAAATTTCTTCTTCTAAGAATTATAAAAAAAATCATCAGGTATAATATAATGTTTCATATCATTATTAAGTAGGTTAATTCACCTTATTTTTCCTTTGTAGTTCACTATTTCTATAAATTTTCACTCAAATTAACTGTTTTCCCTTATTAGAATTATATATAAATTTTTCCGTTGATTATGAATATCTTATGTGTATTTATTTATTTTTGGTACAAAATTAATATTTTATAACCCTAATAGGATGGATATGAATCAAAAATTGATTCATTATAATTGGATGAAAAATAGTATGATGATTTAATTAAATATTTCACCATGTTTCCCATGAAGAATGCATACGACTCTTCTCAAATCCATTTTCCATATTTAGGTAGTTATTCATGAAAAATTAGTCTTGAAGAGTTGCAATTAGATTTTATTAATAAAAGAGTAGATGAGAGCTATAAATGTTGGACTAAACACAAGGAGGAATTGAATGTACACACTTCTTAGGGTGATACTCTCTTTTGTGGGTTATTTGGTATTTGGTTTGTGTTTTAATGATAATTTTGTTATGATAGGGATGTCTATAAATATAGTAAAATAATGGGTTGAAATTAGTGAATCCTCATAAAATGCCTATTGATTTAACAAAATTGAATAATATTTAGGTATATATATAAATATTTACCTAAAAAAACAAATTTTAAAACAAATTTATGATTTTTGTCTTTTCTCATATAGTATCTGAAGAAAAATAAAATCTTTGATTATGGATATTACTTTTTTAAGTTTATGAATTATATCATATACCATCAAAATACTAGCACCCTCAAATAAGTAATTTCCAAAGATAATTAAAATTTCATTAAAAATATTTCTTAATCGTTTGTTTGTATATATATTCTAAATACTACTAAGATTTCAAGAAATATACATACTCTAGAAAACATGTAATCTTTTTAAAAAAAGAGCAAGAAGACTACATGGAATAAGATTTTTTTTCTGACATCATGTATAGGTTATTACCTTCAATATCAGTGATCTAGTATGGGATATGAACTTAGAAATACATTTGGGATGAGAAGCATTAGTATCGTAATGCATAAATATTATTTTTTTACCTATTTCACAAGGATAGTTATAATACAGGGTTACTCTCTACAAATTATTTCTGAGCTGGTAGCATCTTTAAAGATGCCCATGCTCGTGAGACATTGGAAATTGAGGTTTCAATAGAGATAATGGAGAAAGGTAAATTTTTCAGGAATGTATATAGAAATAATGAAATGGTTACTTCATACTTGTTATTCATTTAATTTTTCACTATTTTTACAACTACTTCTTTGTTAATTTATTTATCCTTTTTGTGGGTAACTTATTTAGTTTTCTCACATATTTTTTGAGAAGTCATATTTTTATTTAAATTATCTACAAGAATCGAGGAAAGAGAGAACATGTTCCTTTCATATGGAAGAAGAACCCACAATCTTTCTAAAATAATAAGTGAATCCAATGGATGCATATTAAAAGGGATTATGAAATGGTTGAAGGAAAAGTATGAAAACCCAAATGATCTTTCTGGAACATTGTCTTGAATGGTGTTGGAATTAGCCACACCATAACCAAATGAACCTCAATCTAATACATGGTGGTTCCAGTATGACTCGATGTGTGTGTTTATAGTATATGGTTTACATTTTAGATTAAAAATGACATAAAATAATCAAAACCAAGATAACACATTCATATTGTTTAGATAATTAAAGAAAATTATGAATAATTCATTTGTGACATGTAGGGTTCATATTCACCTCAATATGATACACGGTGTCTTTGGTATGTATGAATATTTGGTTTTTGTTTTAATATTGAAATTTTAGTTCAAAACACATGTGACATGCTCAAAACCCTTCAAACACATTCGGATTGTTTTGATACTTTAGAAGAATGATCCATATGTCGTTTTTTATGTGTATGACTTGACTTCACCTCAATCTAATACACAGAGTTTCTTTTATGTCTTGCAGAATTTGTTTTGTTTATAATTTATATTTTAGTTCAAAACAAATATTACATACTCAATACCATAAAAACAAATTAATATTGTTTTGATACTTTTGAAAAATGATTCATAATTCATTTTTGATGTGTAGAATCAACTAAACCTCAACCTAATAAATGGTGTGCCTAATTTCAGTTAAAGTGTATGTTTTTAGTTTAAAATTGAATATTTAGTTCAAAACACACTCAATGTAATCAAAACCTAAAAAATTGATAACATATTTTTTTGAACTTCTAAAAAAATAATCACAGCACATTTACAATGTGTATGAACAAACCACACCTCAATCTGACACACGATGTGACTAATATGACACGAACTGTATATTTTATGTTGAAATTGGTATTTTAGTTCAAAACAAACATGGAATACTAAAAAATAATCAAATGAATATATTTTATTATGATACATTGGTAAAATGATTCATATGTCATTTTTGACTTCCAAGAATTGACTAAACATCAATACGACACACTATGTGGCCAGTACGACTCGAATTTAATTTTTTAAATATATAAGTTTTCTTTAATTTTAAAACACACATCACATATCCAAAACTGTTAAAAAAATACCAAATTTTTTCAATCATTAGGAAAATAATTTATAAATCATTTTTTGACATTAGGAATTGAATGCATGTTAATCTAACACATTTTGGGGATGTTTTGACTCAAATTTTGTATTTTCAATATAAAAGTATAGTTTTAGTTAAAATCACATATCAAAAATCAAAAATTGGTCAAACAGGCTTAGTTTTTTTAAAATATTAGAAAAATGATCCCTAATTTATTTTTGATGTATCAGATTCAATTGTAAATCAATCTATCAAATTATGTGTCAATTATGACTCGAAGTATGTGTTTTCAATATAGAAGTTTTATTTTTTAAAATAAAGTGTCACTTAGCCAAAATCAAGAAATCAATCTTGAATTGTTTTCCAACTTCCAGAAAATGGTCCATAATTATTTTTTTATTTGTCGGAATTGACCATACCTCAATCTAACAAACAATGTGAAATGTATAACATGAAATATGTGTTTTCATTTTCAAATTGACAATTTAGTTCAAAACCCACGCCACATACTAAAAAAATGAGAAAAAAATATTCTTATGTTTTTGATACTTTATAGAAATGAACCATAACACATTTGTGAAATATAAGAATCAAACAAACCTCAATTCGAGCCATAGGTTTCCTGGTATGACTAGAGGAGTATGTTTTTAGTTTAAAATTAAAATTTTAGTTCAAAACCCATGTTTCATAATCAAAACTGAGAAAATAATACAAACTATTTTAATACAATAGTAAATTTATCCATAAGACCTTTTTAATGTGTAGGAATCGACCACATTTCAATCTAACATATGATGTGGTTGGTATGATTCTAAGTATGTGTTTTCATTATAGAACTTTCATTTATGTTCCAAACACACATCACATTAAAAAACTGAGAAGATATTCTCAAAAAAATTTAAACATTATGAAAACAATTCAAATTTAATTTTTGATGATAGGAATCATCTACACATCAATCATACATATGATGTAAATAGTATGACTTCACGTCTATGGTTTCCATATAGAATATTCATTTTATATTAAAATGAGTCACATGGAAAAAACTAAGAAAAAGATCTCAGATTATTTTCCAACATTATAAAAAAATACATTATTCATTTTTTATGTATAGGAATCGACCATACAACAATCCAGAAAATGATGTGGCTGTTATGACTCGAAGTGTGTGTTTTCAATATAGAATTTCCATTTCAGTTTAAAACACACATCAAATATCCAAATCTAAGAAAACAATCTCTAATTGTTTTAAAACATTAGGACAATGATCCATAATTAATTTTTTATGTGTAGAAATTGGTCACACTTCAATCGAACACATGATGAGGTTGGTATGACTTAAAGTATGTTTTTTAATATAAAAGTTCCATTTTAGTTTAAAGCATGCATCACATAGCCAAAACCAAGAAAAAGAGATCAAAATATTTTCAAACTATGGGAAAGTGATCCATAATTAATTTTTAACATGTTGGAATCGAGATAACTTCAATCAAATGCACAATGTGTTTGGTATCACTTAAAGTGCTTGTTTTCAATATAAAAGTGTCATTTTTGTTTAAAATGCATATCACGTAGCCAAATATGAGAGAACGATCTCAAATTATTTTTAAACTATAGGAAAATTATCCAAAATTATTTTGTGACATTAATGAATAGATTGAACATCAACCCATAGAATGTTGTTGATAGTATGACTAAATGTGCTTGTTTTCAATATAAAGTGTCATTTTAGTTCAAAACATGTATCATATAGCCAAAATCAAGAAAAAAACTCTGATTGTTTTCGATCATTAGAAACAAAAATCTTCATATCATTTTATTCATATAGGAATTCACCGAACTTCAATTTGGTGCTTGATTAACAGATAATATCACTAATATATATATATATGCGTGTGTGTGTGTGTGTTAATTAACAATATAATTTATCATATATAAATTATATAATAGTGTAGTTATATTTTAATTATTTATTATTTACTGTTACCCAAAACAACATTGGTTCTATTACTGGAATAGGCTTTTGTATAGAGGTTGATCTTTAGAAAAAGCCTACTTTAAGAGTTATGATTTTTTATATTAGTTTTAATTTTGATGGACCAATTTTAAATATCACATCAATGTAAATATTTTTCATGTAAATTAGAAATTGAAATGATTGTGAAATGTTGTATTTGTATTGAAGTATACTTTTCTTTATATTTGTATTTCCATTTTTTTGGTTTATGATTTTTTTTGGTTATAGGGCTTCTACTACTTTGAAACAACTCCATGGCCTTTATAAGTGCTAATAAATGAGACGATAAAGGGTTATTTTATCATATTTAAATTAAGCATTGATAATCGAGGCATTTATTATGGCTAAAAAAAAGTTTTGTTAAATGGTCCCTTTATCGGTGTATGTAAAAGCACTAATAAAGGATTTCTTTATTAAAAGTAATTGAAATCACTAATAAAGGATGTATTTACCAACACTAATAGAAATTGCTGATAAAAGATACCTTTATCTTCACTTTTAAGGAATATAATAGAATCCTTTATCAATTCTTTTACCATAACAGATAAAGGTCATGTTCTTTTAACATCGCTTAGGTTTTCAACACTCTTTTGGGCATATAGATGCCCTTTTTAGTTTTTTTAAAAGTTTTGTCCATTGTAGTGTTTTATAAACTCTTTTTAGAACTGAAATTGGTGCTTATTTTTTTGTGATAAAAAATAATGAAATTTTTTATATTTATATGTTTAGATTTTTACATATATATTTATAAATGTTTACATATAACTATATATATATATATATCTTTTATAATGTATTATAAATATTTATTAAAAATAAATTAATATATTATTATATTTAATGACGATGATATATTTGTAAAAATACATTTACATATGATGTATCCACATAATATTGAAAAACACATACACACACATATTTACACCCACGTACACATTCATATTTCCCTCATAAATATACAAATATTTTCATATATGTATTTATTTATATATATTATTACATAAATATGAATATATATTTGTTAATTGAAACACATATTTATATATAAATATTTCTTATATAGGTATATATGTGTATATATATTTATTCATTTTTATAAGTTTCATAAATTGTGTAATCATATATTTTAAATATAATAAATACTTATTTCCATGTGGTTTATATATTTAAAAACATGTTTTTATGTAAATATGTTTAAATATTTTTTTGTACAATTGATTTCTTATATATAAATATTTTAAAATATGTATATATTTAATTATAAATATCACTATAATTTGAAAAACCAAAAAATAATAATTAGAATAATATCTATATGATTATGAGAAATCAGAAGCAATTTAGTATCTATTGAAAAAGGAATGAATATTCCCTCGAACAACACTGATTTTTCATCAAATGTTCAAAAATTAAGGTACACAAAAAAGAAAAAGTTTTAAAGGCATTTAAATTTTTTTACCTCAAAAAAATAAAAAAGGTCCCTCAAACTCATTATTTCATAATTTTTTCCTAATTATAAATTTTATAACTGCTATAGCCCAAACAAACACTTTGATCAAAAGCTATAGTAATTTGAAGTTCAAAGAATGTTTTCAACATATCTTATATCATTCATTAATTTATTAAATTTTTGTGTCATCCAACTATTATTAAATCACTTCCACTGAATTATAATCCAAAAAATATTAATTAACATAAAATTTTAATTATTGTATAATTCATTTTCACTAAATATCTCATATATTATGTTTAAATTCATATTTTTTACTTTTTAAGTCATATTTAGTAAAATATATTATATTTATATCAATATATATATATGGTGCTTGGGGAAACAATTACAATTGGACACACACCCATTCCCCCCTGGCCAGGTCATAACCCAGTCCATACCACCCTTAGGATAGACTATACTAAGACCAAATCTTATATATATGGGGCAGCAATATGCCAACCCCTGCTTAAGTCGCCGCTGCTATCGAACAGGGGCTCCTCCACACGCTAGCATCTATTGACACTGGCACTAATGTCTTCACGTTGACCACTAACAAGACCAAACTCCAACATAAGAAGGATGCAATCTCCCTCTTTATCCATTGATGATTCCTAAATCTTCCACCCCAACACCTACCTCCTACGACATCACAACTACCGCATTCATCTAATATGTCCCTCACCACTACACTGAACCCCGGGTTGAATGGCCACCAGAACAACGTCGACTAGTATAGGATCACCATCGAATAACACCCACCTCGCCATTCAAAGGGGTATCATTAATCAGTACCCACAACGGATGATGTGTCCCACCATCATATTAGCACTTCCATTGATGGTAAATCCACATAAATTTCATTAGGGGCCAAATATATATGTAGTAACTTGGATTTTAACCCCAACTACCTACTTGAACACAATGTTTGGGGGGAGTACACCACTCGACCATCACCCCATATTCTATACCAATATAAATACATTTTTATATTGATATATTATTTTCAATGATATATATATATATATCAATTAGATTCTAGTTTCTTTTATTTGACATCACACAAAAGTATCTCCTTTATTAGATTTTCTCCTATCGGGCCTTCCTTGGATTGGATGTTCCTTGATTTCTTACTACAATGATCCTGTTAAAAATTTCGTCATCAGAGAAGATGCCCCCAATTCTGTCAGTGAAGGTACTAGATTGAGTTTGTGATTCTAGGTCTTTTTTTATTCCAGATCATTTGTTATTCTAGATCTACGATTGCATATCTATGATTGCAGATACCTAGTTTTATTTGTGAATTCAGATATAAGTTCATATATTTTTGTTTCCAAAGAAACATAAGTCCAAATATTCATTTAAGAAGGCATGATTTTTTCAATCTATGAAGTCTCGGTGGTCCAGATATTCATTTTCGGTCCAAATTTTCATTTGTTGAGGATTGACAGTCCCTAATTGGATATAGCTCCTTGTCATTATGGACATATGAATCATCAATGGAGGTTCATCACTAGTGATTCCAAATAATCTGAAATTACAGAACTACGATTCATCAACTAAAATTTACCTATTGATCATCTACAGATCATCAACTCACATTCAGTGACTATAAAGTTAACCCATTGGGTTTCTCTAGTGGATATTTTTTCATCCAAAGGGTGTTGCTGGAAGAGTCCTTGATGATTTTTATAACTCATCTTATAGAGGCTTTACTCACAAAGGGTGTTCCGTGAAGATTTCCTCATCAATTCATCTTCTTCGGATCGAAGAGGTCTTTCCTATAAAGGGTTTTAGTCATGAAGGAGGTCTTTTATTCATCTATTGCGACTCACAAAGGACTTTATCATGAACATCAAGGCTTAAAATGTTTATTAATACGTGGAGTATCATCCCACAAAGGTTTTTCTCATTGAGTTACCTATATCTGGTGGTCTATGCTCTTTGAGGTTTTCCTCGTGAGGATATTTTCTTGCTGAGGTGGTTCTTTTTCTTACGACTCCTAGAGGGATTGGTTTAGTGTCTTGAGATGGTGGTCTGGTGTTTCATGTGCTCATGAACTTTATGTTTGGATAACTCTCTTGAAATATCCTTTATAATGGATAATGATCTGATTTATAGATGAAAAAATCTCTTCCTCATAGTCAATGATAAAAAACAATTAACACCAATAATGACGATGATACCTGTCTTTTGCAGTGCATGTTCCCGTTATTAATTGGGAAATTCATATCTAAAAGAACCTTGAACCTAGGTGTGCTGAATAATAACATTCATTCAGTATGGTTCCAGGAGAATGGAGTGGAAATAAGGGAAGTAAGATCTGGACATATAATCTTCAAATTATTCAACATGAAGGATAAACAAAATTTTCTCTATGGGAGGATGTGGTCATTTGATAACCATCTCTTGATGGTGGAAGATATGAAGAGAAGAGAAGATATCCTCAATACTTATTTTTCCATTTCATCATTCTAAATGTAGTTAAATGGAATTCCCTTTAGGGGCAGATCAGATCATGGGATGCAAGAAATTGAAAATCATTTTAGAAAGTTCACAGAATGGGACCGATCAGTCCCCATCTATTAGGGATCGTCAGAAAGGCTTAAAGTGTCGGTTGAGTTTTCAAGCCTCTTATGAGAGGTACCATGTTCATGATTAATGAATAAAAATCATGGATATCCTTTGAATATGAAAAGGTCTAAATTTTATGTTTTTTCCATGGTAGTCTAGGATATTCAGAAAAAAGATTGTTCAAAAAAGTGACAAACAAATAAGGTAAACTAGTGATGCAGTACAATATATGGTTATGCACAAAAAATATGTGAATGTGTTTCACCACCAAAGTTGAAGAGAAAACAGATAGATAATGACCCAAGAAGGTTTTCTATGCACAAAATACTCCTATGAACAGTGAGATCATTTTATGATTACCTCCTCCTCTCTAATCAAATTTATGTAACCCATAGTCCTCAAGTGGTCTAAAGAAACTTCTGACTAATATCCTGCCTGAGGAAATTGTAAACATTGAAAACCCCCGATAGAACACTTGACAATAACAATCATGTCCATGGGCTTCAGGCCTCCACCCTATGGGGATCCTCCTCATCCACAGACCATCCTCAAACACATCTTATTGGACCCCATAGACATCATGTGTATTCCTAGGGGTTGTGCCACCTTCCAGGCTATACAACTAGGTGTGGCCCTTACCCCTACCACCTTTCCTATTCCTAAAAAGACACATATGTTTAAGAGGAAGGAAATAGGTGATTATATATGTGATAAATGATAGAAAAACAAGTGGATATAAAATAAATCTATAGGAACCATTGGAAAATGAAAGGTACTCCAAAAGGTAGAATGTTTTTGAAGAGGGAACCCTACTCGAACTACAAGAGGTGGAGGATAGAATAAACTAGCCCTACCAGTCACAATGATTATACTAAGCTAGAAATGTCATGGTCTTGGATACCCACAAACGGTTCTGATGCTCCAGCACCATTACACTAAAAGTATCCCTGGTATGGTTTTCCTATCAGAAACCATGTTGGAAAAACAGGACAACACTAGTATTGTTCACAAAAGTTTCTTTCATGGCTACTTCCTGGTCCCCTTCTAAGGCCACATAGGGAGAAGGAATTTTTATTTTATGGAAGGTTAATATTGATGTCAGAATCATCCTGTACTCATTGAATTATGTTGCTTCATCTATCCATGATTCCCTCTCTCCACCATGGTCATCTATGGGTTTTTATAGATGACCATCACAAAATGAGAAATGGAAATCTTGGGATATTCTTTGATCACTATAATAAAGAATGTATGGAACTATCCTTTCTATTGGTGATGTCAATGAGATTTTGTTTCATAATGAAAAAAGTGTGGGATCATATCATTTTATGCCACAATGTATGGCTTCCAGGATGTGATCTCCATAGTGGAGCTATCTAACCATGGATTTATAGGTATTCCCTTCACCGGGTTTTAAGGGTACATGGAAAGGACATGCATTACAGAGCGTCCAAAGAGATTTTTGGGCTCAATGGAATGGAGCAACATATTCAGAATGTTCTATATCTATCACCTTACAATGAATTAATCAGACCAATTCCCTATTGTCCTAGATTTCTATCATATAGTTTACAATGAAAGAATGGGAAACCTTTTATATTTGAAAAATTCTAGGAAAAATATCGTGAATATAAAGAGGTTTTCCTCTCATGATAGATGGATGGAAACTCAGATATTTTTTCCAACCTTCATCATGTGGATTCTAATCTGAATTATTGTAGTAACAATAAATGTTTTCCACCTAAAAATCATTACGAATAATTTGAGATACAGTTAAATGGATTTCTTTCATGATATCCAAATGATTCTATTCATTATAGAATCAAATTTCCCTAAAAAGAATTGTATGTGTCCCTTTAGATTAAATAAAGCTTTTGGGATATGCATTCATGTGAATCCCACATTAAAAAGGGGATGAAAACACTTGTTTCTTCTACCAGAAGGCTTCCTCCTTACATTGAAAAATCACTATACATCGCATCTTGTATAGTGATGTAATAATTTCATCCAATGTTGAAAAAATTCTTGACATTATTTTCTATTATTTTCATAAGAATTATATTACATGGGATTCCACCATTTTGGATGTGGTTGATGCATGAATCAAACCCATAAACATTGATGGTGTGAATCAACATCTCATAAAGTATTTTTTGGAAAATGAGATCTTATGGTATCTGAATTATATCCATTCCAAAAAATCCTCAAGTATAGATGGCTTCCTTGCTCTTTACATCAAAAATACTGGCACATTATTGTCCTAGACATCTCTAATCTTATGAAAGGTATATTAGAAGTAAAATTCAATCATTTCTCTATTAATGACACCATTATAATCCTCATCCCAAATATGAATAAACCCTCCTCTCATTAGATTCCAAGATAATCACCTTATGAAATGTCTCTTATAAAATTTTCTCAAATATTTTATTCAACCGACTATGCATGGGGTTAGCTTCCATTATCTCCAAAAATCAAATTTCCATTATTGTGAAAAGGCTCATCAAATATAATTCTATTGTGGCCCATGAGGTGATATATTCTATTAAAACACATTCAACTGTGAAAAGGGGTACTATGTTATGGAAAATGTATATGACTAATGCATATGATAGAGTAGAATGGAATTTCCACCAGTTTTTCATGACTAAAATGGGTTTCTCTTCAAAATGGATAGATATGATCATGCACTCGGTTTCATTTATTTCTCTCTAGATCAATATAAATAGTGTACATTCATAAGGATTTACCACACCCGAGGCCTTCACCAGGGAGAATCTCTCCCCCATTTCTCTTCATTTTAGTGTTTGATGTTTTATACAACCTAATTTTATGGAACCTTCCACTAACTTTTTCATGTTGAAAAGGTGTGTTGGATTATCCCACTAATCTCTCAAATATTTTTTTTTGTGGATGACTGACTTATCTTCTCAAGAGACACACATGATGAATTCATTTCTATTTCCATGTGATCTTCCATTGTGAGGGGCTTCTGTATAGGCAATTAACCAAGCAAAAAAAATTCTATCAGCTCTGGTTTTCCATAGAACAAAAAAGTGGAGATTTTTCTCATTGTATGTATTCAAAAAGATGAAAATGATCATAAATACCTTTGGATCTACATGATTCTTGGTTGATAAAAAATATTCTCATCAAATGTAGCCAGAATTAAGAAAAAAATATATGGTTGGTCTCTAAAAAGTATTAATAAAGTGGGAAAAGAATCTTTCATTGAGGAATATTTTTAATATATCCTAGTCGATATCATGTCACTATTCATGCTTACTAGTATGATTATTGACCAAATTCACACTTTTTTTTGCCATCTTATGGTGGGAACATGTTAATGGGAGAAATAAAACTCATTGGATTTATTGGAAGTCAATATGAGCCCCTAAAGTAGTTGTTGTAATTGGCTTCAGGTACCTCCACTTGTTTGATGATTCCCTTTTGGCTAAGCAGGGATATCACCTTCTGGATCAACCATAATCTCTCTACATTAAGATTATCCATGAAAAATATTTTCCTCACTCTGATTTTCGGAACTCCTCTATTGGCCCCCACCCCAACTACCTATGGATAATTATTTTGGGATCATGAAAATTACTAGATAATGTTATTGGATTGAGGACCAGGGATAGAATGAAAGTCAACATTTGGAATGATCCTTAGTTGATTGATAAATATTGCAAGTTGGCCACTTCCCCAGCATTCCCTAGTATTGAAAATGACATGGTCTTCTTCCTTTTCAATTATGTTAGAAATGTTTGGTGTTTGGATACAATTTATTCTAAGTTCAACAATAGGGATAAAAGGGTTATTCTTAGCATTCCATGTGTAATGGATGTGGGGAAGGATTTTCTATTTTGGAGCATATCAAGATATTATTCAGTGAAATTAAGATAAATACATTCTCTTGATTCTTATATTGAGGAAAGGGAGGGAATTTAGAAAACATTTTCATAAATGAACATCCCCACGATGATCCGCTACTTCTGGTGGTAGATTGGTATTTCCATTCTTCCCAACTTGGATTTCCTATCCTTTCTCCTTGTTACAGATATCCAAAAATGTCTCTTTTTCTCTAATGAACTAAAATCTCCTTTAAAAGCTATAATCTATTTCCTAGGGTCTAAAGAGTTTTGGATTACTTGAGGATCTCATACAGATATTATGCTTGATGAGGTGTCAGACCCCCCATCACTATTATTGATGTGGTTTTCCATTTTCCTTGTTAATAAGGTTGATTCTCTGTGCATTATGGATTAGATTATCTGGGTTAGATAAAATGATTTCATTTTTAATCACATATCAAACCCTTGTTGTTTATGGATTGAAAGACTGACTTCATAGATTGATGGGTCCAATTCGGACCCTAACTAGAATGGGTTCTCTGATTATTTCTCAATTGATACTAGATGGATCCCCCCTTTGTAAGGGATATTCATAATCAATGAAAATGCCTCTCTATCCATGGATGGTTTTGTTCGAATCATATTGATGGTTCGAGACCATTTTGGTAAAATCATTTCTACCAGACAAGAGTCAAACCATGCCTTTTGGGAACTGCCATTTTTGAAGCCCACGCAGTCCTTATTGGCCAAACCTTTGAAAAAGATTATGGATAGAATGATATAGACATTTAATCTCATTGTCTCAACATAATCGATTTCATCGGCACAAATGAATTAAATATCTAATATTTTGGCTTCCTCATCAGAAAAATCCAGTCTCTCAGACGCAACTTCATGACATTTTCTTCCTCCTTTATCAAAGGGGAGGGAAATAAAATAGCTCATCATCTGGATAATCATTTTTCATTTGGAGACAACCAACTATGGCTTTATTATTTTCCTTCTTGGATGTTCAATCTTGTTACTCCCTATATTCATGTTTAATATATCATCATTATTTTTTCAAAATAATATATATTAATGAAATATAGTTTTTATTAGTGAAAAATTGTGATGATAATGACCACCCTTTATCAGTGCTAAAAGAGAACTTACAAAGGGACCTTTTTATCAGGGATTACTTAAGCGCCAATAAAATTTCCATTTAATAACACTTTTAACTAACTCTGATAAAGCAACCACCTTTATCAGTGTTTTTAGCTGGTGATGATAAAGGGTGTTTCTTAATATCATGCAATCAGTAGTAGTGCATGTTTATCTATAATGATTTTCCCATATGTTTTCATCTGTAACTAGTTTTTTGAATTGTTCTTCCCTATATTTTGATGAATGGTCCCTTTTATGGTTATTTCCATTTTAATTCATGAATCATACATGATTTTACAAATTTTTGGGTTATGATTCCCACTTTTATATAAAAAAGGACTATATATATGGATTTCTTACCAAATAATTGGATTTTATATGATTTTATATTAATTAAAAATATAATTGGGGTTCAATAGAATAAAAATAGTTTTCATCAATTAATTGAGTATTGGTAGCCACATAATGAAGAATTAATTGGTCAATAAGTTGTAAAAATAAAATCTTACTTAATTTTTAGATAAGAAATCAATTTTTGGAATTCTATGAATAATTATAGGCCTTATCAATATTAATAGATCTATGATTAGTCATTGGATAATATTTTGAGTAAAGTTAGTAACAATATCTGAAATAGGGATGATCGAAGGGTATAATTGAAATTTTTTTAAATAAACATGACATGAGATATAATCTTTTCCAATATATATATATATACATAAATAATATTTAAATCCTTAAATTCCCATAAAATATACTATCACATTATATAATCAAATTCTTCATGAAGATACATGTTTCACAATTAGAAAATAGTCTACACCAAGAGAATTGAATTAATTCTTTCCTAAACATATACTTTATTTTATGTATATATTTTTCACTCAATCATAAAACATAGGTTTTATATTTATTCATTTATAAAAAAATTCTATATATGTAGTATAATTTATAATTATATTTTTTAATGTTGAACTTTATGTGATTTACAAATTTAAAAAATGATACATTACATGCATACCTTGTGATTTTTTATAACATATGAATATTGTAAAACGAAATAGGATAAATATGAATAAAAAATGGATGGATGATAATAATATTTCAAATTATTTTGATGATTTTTTTAAAGAGTGATGGGTTTAGTTAGAGTCTAATAACAATTATAAGAAAAATTGGAAATGATTATAACCCTTTTCTAAGGATCTCCATGCAAGATAATATGAAACTTGATTAACATAAATGAATAATTACTTTAAATAAATGGTGTATCATACGCTAATTAAGCATATTCAATATCTTTAAATTCCATCACATGGTATTGGTAAAGATATTTGAGTGGAAAATCATCCCACCACTATAGGTATTCATAGGTAAAATGAATCACATGTCATATATGAAGGATTCTCTTTTCTCTCATTATTTAATATCATCTCATCATGAAGAAATGGGTATATGTATGTTTTACCAAGCATCTGGAATACATACACACATGCACACACTATCATATAAAAGCATGCTTTTTAAATCCCTCAAGGACACTCATGAATAGTGAAACCATTAATTAATGCATTAAAACGCATGTATAATTTCCATGGATAATTAATGCATTGTATGAATATATTCCTTGTGTGTTTCATATAAATATAAAATTATTTCCCATAATTATTTCTTACATTAGTGAAATGCAAAATGATAATTGTTTATCATTTTCCTACAATCACATATTTGGAAAAATAATTTAACACTATGTGCATGAAAATCATAATTTTCAAGAAATATATATGATTCTTTAGAAAATATCTCTATCAATATCCCACTTTCACTAAATCCTAATATAATTTATTCTATCTCACCTAATGTTTTTTCATATACAATAAATTATGAAACCATATCCAAAACACCTTTTGGATATCTTCCAAAACACTTTTTCAATGTTATCATTCACTTCATGTTGTATCCTGTCATAAAGAATACCTTGTGAAATCTCATCAAAAAAATTTAGATTAACTCTAAAAACGTTTTAGTGTAGTTATCAGAGTCAAACTCAATCCCCATTCTGTCAAAAAAATTATAACCCATGGGATTTATAGAATTGAATATAAATAAAAATCTTCATATCCATAAATGTAAGTCATGTGCAGCCTATGGAAAAGTTGCAACGATACTAAACATGAATATAGTAGAAAATATCCTTATAAATAAATTCAAATTCAAATATTTAAACATGATGTAAACATTTACGTTAACACATTCTCTAAATCTCTGGATGGTGTAATCTCTTCAGACTTTGTGTTTTCATTAAACATTACATTTTCATTAATAAATTGTTTACAGTTATGAGTTGGGTGGAAAACTCATCTATTAAACCATATTTTACAATAGACATTCCATAATTATGAATATAAAATTTTTATACTCATTTCATTTTATATTTTTTCATATTTATCATTATATCATATTTATATTTTAAATATATGATATTATATTTATTATAATCAATTTATAATTTAATTTTTATTATATAAAATTTTAACATAATCTAAATATTGTAAAATTAATAATTGTTTAACCATTGACCAAATAAATCATAAAAACACTTTTTATGTGGCTTAAATAAAATCCAAATAATACCCCTTTTATTTTTAACAATTTAAAATTATAAATTATAAACATTTCATAATTTAAATATTAAAATTTTATATGTTGTCTTTATTCCATAATTTATCACCCTTTATAAATTATTAATTATGATTTATAAATAGAAAATATAATTTATAGAACATAACTTATTCCATATAATTGGGTTAAAATTCATTTCAAATATTAACAGTTAATATATGGGAATAAAATATTCATAAACAATAATTTAATTAATTAAAATAAATTTATAATTAAAAATTTTATAATTTATTTTATAAATTTAAATACTCCAAAATACCTTTTATAATGCCTTGTAAAAAATTTATAAACCATTAAAATCATTTTAGAATTTTAAAATAATTTTTAAAATAATTCCTATTTAATGTAAGAACTGATTCCTATATAAGGGTTTCCTCCTTTTACCCTTACCCAAGTACTCGATATAGGGGTAATGATGTTAAATATACCTTGTGTAATGGTAACTAGTTGGTTACCTTTGCGTAGACATTTCTCATGTATGGGTTAGTCCAGATGAACCTTATACAGTTCCAATTGCATAAGGGTAGGGAGGAATCAACCCTTATGCAGTGCCTTACAAATAGGTAATACATTTATGCTTGCCATTTTCTTAAAGGTAATAATCGATTTTCTTAGGTTGCGTAATAGTAAACATTAACACCCTTTACACTGTAATTTTGGTACCTATATGAAAAAAGGTAAAAAAAACATTATTACCTTTATGAAACCCTTTTAAAATTGAAACTACCTTTATGCAGCCCTTATATTAAGTAAAGGTAAGTTGTGATAACACTTACATAGCCCAGTCTGTATAAGTGTAAGGCAATATTTCCCTTATGTAGAGTAATCTGCAAAAAACATAATTCAATGGTTGGCCTTACACATCTCATCTATATAAGGGTATGGTGATGGTTACCTTTACATAGCCGACCTATATAAAGGAAATCCCTGTTATGAGACCAAACATCTAGAAAATTAATTAATGCTCTATTTCATCCAGTTTCTTATTTATTTTATCAAATATTTCATAAAACAAAACATGGACATACACACACACATGATCGTATGGTAGTTGGATTTATATATCCCTTGAGGAAACTCCAAGATAGTGGAACAATTAATTAAAACATTAAATCGAATGTATAAATTATTTTGATGATCATTCATCATATGCATTTATCCCCCCCCCACATTTTATTAAATTATTAAATGATTTCATTTAATAATATCCTTCTTTAGAGAAACAAAAAATGATTACTATTTATTATTATTTTAATCCCATATTAAATAAATAATATATTATTTTGTTAATTAAAAACAATATAAATATATATCATTTATATATAAGTATTTAGGGAATATATCTAGAAAAGAGTTCATCAAATTTTCAAAATAGCTTGTATATAACCATTCAAAAATAATTTGTTAATGTTTATGCTATTGTTATTCAAGAAAAAAACTTCTAGAGGATTTGGAAGAAATTTAATGTTTCATAAAATAGATAAAAAACTATATATGTTTGAAAAAACATGAGGAAGAACTAAATGTAGATAGTGACCAGGATGATACTAAAATTTCTAGGTCATTTAATATGATTATAGGTGTAAATGATTATTGAAATAATATTGAAATAATGATAATGATAATTTTAGATAATCTTTATGATTGTCCTAAGAAATTTTAGAACTTATTAAGTTGTTCAAAGAGTCCATCGTATACCATTTTCACTAAAAATAAAACATTTTCAGCCATACTAAAGATATATGATTTGAATGTCGGTTGTGGATAGAGAGACACATGAATTCTAGAACTTCATTGTCTATTAAATGATATGATACTATAAAAAATGATCCTCCTTTTCAAAAATATTACTCAAAATTAATGCTACATTTAATTGGTATGATCATTGAAATAATACATGCATGCCCAAATGACTTTATATTATTTCAAAAGAACCAAAAAACACTAAAAAATTAAACTAAGTGTGGTGTGACTCGATTCAAAATACGTGAATTTAGTATGTATGGATTTTTATGGTACTTTCCAATCATTTGATAGAATTATATGGAAATATGGATAAGATTAGACCACTAGTTAGTTTATTTTGAATGTGAATACAAGAATTCAACATTGGAAACAACACTACCCAATAGACTCTCCTCTATGGTAGAAAACTATTCATGAGTATCCAAAATTTGGAAATGAACTGATAAACAACCATCTATGATACCTATAGATGGAATGGATCCTATTTCTATATGAAATAATACTCATAGTAAAGGCCTAGATATGTTATAAAGTTATAACTTTCAACCTTGTTTTTGAATGATGAAAAAAATACATTTTGTTTTTACTATTTATATATTATCTAGAACAACATGGTAATGATATTCACCATTCTTTGGATCCATTGAATGATTATACAGAACTTCAATAGGATACATGTGTTACATATGTTGACACTCATATAAGTGAATAGTTCACCTTGAGAGACATATTATGGAAAAAAATAAAATACTTTCTTTCTTACAATTTTTTTTTGGGATATAACATTACAAAAATGTTTTTTTGTACCATATGTAAAAATCTAACATACACAGTTAGGTTGAAATATTTCTCAATTATTATATTCATATGACATCACAAGAATTTTCCAAAATTTCACAAATACCAATCCAGTACATCATCATTCGATGAGAATATAAAACTGGGTAGGTAACAACGTAAATTGTTTTTAGGTACAACTGTCATCCTGTTTCATTTCCATCTTTATTTTATTGATCCATGATTGTATTTTGTATTATTTATCACTATGATGGGTTGGGTGTGTGTCTTGAGGTTTTGGTGTAGGTGAACTAGATTCTTTAGTGTAATAGTGGTTTTACACTATAGAGGTTGTGGTTGTGGCATGGTTGGGATACTATGACATAATAGATGGTTTTTTGGTTTTAATAATTTAGGAACAATACATGAATAGATCAAGGGATATGACATAGATACATGGAAGGTGTAACTCTCAATATTCTTCCAAATTTGGTGTCACTACTCCATGGATCTAGGTTCTGGCATGGTTCTTTTATTAGCTTTAGAATTCTATAGTGTGGTTGTTACCTTGCGGTTTGGTCCCTATTTTGTAGTTTATATGATCTCACCATTGAACGCATTGTAGAATCCAGAAAAATTCATGACCATGATCTATTATGGTTTAGTAAATTACCTTTAAATGTATTTTTTCCACATCATTCTTCTTTTCTCTATGATATAGGTATTTTTTCATGGTGTTATGTTTTCCAATTTTTCCTATAAATTCACGAGACCCTCAGACCCAGCCTTCTCCTTTGACCTAAACTTGATCATTTCAAACATGGTGGATATCCATTTAAATATTTTCTTCTTCAATTATGAATTATTTATAGATAAAATTCATGATCCATTTATAATAATTAAATCTCCATTTTGGTCTTGGATCTCCTCCTTGTAGCATCTAGGCATAGCAGAAGCGCGTAATGGGTTGTGCTAACTTTCATTTTTTCATGATCGATGATCAATCTGAGATTTAAAAGATATTAATGTTGTAATGAAATGAATTAAATTAAATAAAATATTAAATGGATATAATACCATAAAAAGAACAATATCATCACATATTATTTATAATTTATTTATTTATTTAAAGAATTACATTTCATGAATTCTTTATGTGTTGGTGGATCTATCAACAGATCTACATTGTACCAACATTTAATTGTATTAATTAATATAATATTCCCTCTAGTGGTTATCCACATGTGTTACACAAATCTTAGGATGTCATTATAGGAATATGTGGGTGCTTTCATTGGAGATCCAATCACATGTGTCATTTTCCTTGGATCTCCATGAGAATCACTTCCAAAGAGTTATACTCTTAACTCTAGAGTGGGAGTTGGATGAATATTTCCCTACATTAATGAGAGATTTTTTGTAGGGGAATATGTCTCGGGCTTGAAAGGATCATCTTTGGTTGTTGATATGCACACCATAATTAATTTTCTCTCTAGGAAACTATTTTTATTGTGCTTATATATTTCTAGGGTTTAGAAATAAATATTTCACAAGTTCCACATATAATTTATTTAATCCCTCTCAGAACCCCATGTCTAAAAATAATTATAATAATATTACTTCCATGGAATTATATTATTTTTAGGATTAAATTAAATATTATTTAATCAAATAATATTCTATATATATTATTTCTCACTAGACCAAAAAACATGGTCCACCATTCCTCCACAATATTTACCAGGACTTTAATAATGACAATTTATTAATTAAATAAATGTCACTACATTATTCATATATAAATAAATAAATATTATATTCACTAAATTGAAATGAGTATTTATAAAATATTTCGACCACATAATATTCTCTCAAATAACTGGTGACAGAATATATGCGATCAAGAATACATGAATAATTATTAAACCATGTGTGTGAATAATATTTATTCAACTTTTTCATTAATAAATTGTAATTATTATTTAACTGGGATGATGGACACACTTAGTGTGTGAATCTCTAGTCCTCTTTGTTAGTGGAATTGGGAAAAGCATCCTAAAGTCAAATGTTAGCTCCTAAAAACATGCCAAGACACCCATAGTAAAAATAGATAAGGACAAAACATCATAATAACTTATACTAATTCTTACTTTGTAATATAATAATGATAAAATGATATATTAGATCAATCAAGTTTAGTTTCGTTGCGATCAACCTATGTGCCTGATGACCCTTTCATGGAATTCCTGAAAATCAAACTTTCCTATAGAAAACCATCGTCAGTGATTTATTTAGGCAAGATCATTTCTATAAAAGTCCCTATGATATGAACTTTATTTAAATAACATAGGGGGAAATCCTTTCACTAATTAATCATTAATATAATATTACTCATGATACACCCAACATATCCAACCTCACCATGAATATTTATCATTATGGTTTTCACCAATACATCAAAGTATAAAACTTATAATACTAATCAAGAATAATATTAAAGTATAAGGATCAATAAACAAATCAAAATATAGGAACCTCCAATGACACATATAAATGTGGATTTCCAAGTGGAGGGTCTCATTCTCCTAAAATCTTACAATGGATAATACCAATGTAATACACCATGAGAAGGTTCCTCAAAGTCCTATGAGTCTCCACCCCTGATAGATTCGATCATTTTTGACCCTCAAATGATATCATCTAGCTATAAAACATATATTCAAGAGTAATGGCACAACACTTATGGGTTCTCATCATAACGAAGAACTAATATGACCATTTAGAGTGACAATTACTCTTAATACATTATCACATACTATGTTATATTTAAGAAAAAATCATGGTGTGATAAGAAGATTATTAATATTTAAAAATATGAATACATATTATCATAAAGTACATAGAAGTTGGTTCTAGGGAACCAACTCTAAAAGACTCCCACTTGCATTAGAACCAACTATAACAACCTTTTTTCTACTATCTCTCATAAGATACACATGTTTTTATTGAGATAGTCTTTTAGTCAAGGGGTCTACCGGGTTCTCTTTTATGTGTACTCGTCTTACTATAACTCCCCACATCTAATAAAAATCCCTCAAGATGTGATACTTACAATGTATATTATATATTCATTGGTGTGATCTTGGATCTTTTTCAAGATCACCCACTGTAGTATTCTCACAATAAAATTTGATGGTGTCTTTATTACTTGGCACCACATCAAGATCCTAGAAAAAGTTTCATATCCAAATAGTTTCCATGGATGCATCAGAAGACACCATATACTCAGACTCTATTGTAGAATTAAAAAAAACTCTCTTATTTGAACTCTTCTTGCTCAAATTGTTTTTATTTAGATGGAAAAAAATATTTACTATGACTTTTGATCATTCTGATATCTCTAAAAACTAGCATTAGTATAATCCCTGATGAAAAGATCCTCATTTTCTCCATACACTAGGAAGATATCCTTTGTTCTTCTCAGATACTTAAGGATTGATAGTGATTTTACCCTAGATTATTTTGATATATTCCTACCATTATCAATTCATAAGAAACATCATATCTACTATATAACATGGAATACATAATTAATCATATCCCTAAAGTGTATGGGATCTTACACATTCTCGCTTTCTCTAATTGTGTCCGAGGAAACATTTTATTTGAAATATGTAAACCATGTGACACTGAAACCAATATCCACTTGGATTGTTCCATACTAAACCCATTTAGTATCTAGTCAATATATGTACTTGTACATAGTCAAATAATTCTATTGGATCTATCATAAATAAAATTTATCCCTATAATATAGGTTGCTTCACCTAAGTCCTTCATGGAAAAAATTGGATTAAGCTTTTTTTAATATACTGTAAGACGGGTTTGTTAATTCCAATAAGTAATCTTTCATCAACATATAAAACTATGATAATGGATTAATTTCCACTAAACCACTTGTAAACACATGGATCACATTAGTTCTTGATGAAAAAAAATTATGTTATAGCTTCGTTGAATCAAATTTTTCATGACATTAATGCTTTCTTAAATCAATAAATGGATATTTTCAACTTGAACATATTTTTGGAATCACCTAGATTCATAATCCCTTCGAGTTGTGTCATATATAAATCCTCCTTAAGGTTCCCATTAATGAATTCAGACTTGACATCCATCTTCCAAATCTCCTAGTCATGGTAAGATGCTATACCAATTACGATTCTGATGGACTTAAACATGGAAACTATAGAAAATGTTTTTTCATAGTCAATTATTTCTCACTATTTAAGCTCTTTGTATACCTTCCTTTCTTTATAGGTATTTACATTTTCTTTTATTTCTAATTTTCTATTGAATACCCATTTTCACCCTATAGGCTTTAAATCAACTAATGCATTGATTGGAACCCAAACATAGTTCTGATACATGGATTCATTTTTGGAATTCATGTCTTCTTACCATACTATAGCTTCTAAGCTCTCTAACACAACTTTATTTGATAGAGGTTAATTATTTTCAACCAATAATGTGTCACCACCTTCAGTGACTAGAAATCTATATCTCGTTGGATCTCATACCTCTCTTGTGCTCCTATGTAGTACTTATGTTTCAATAACTAATTATTCTATGAGGATATATGAAACCAATTCCTATAAAAACTCTTTTATGACTTTATTATCAACTTTGTTAAAGTCATTTATTCTCTAACAGTCATTTTTGAGGATGTTCTCCCTCTCAAGAAACATGTATTGGTTGGCGACATTCACATTCATTTCTAGGGGGTTGTATAGGTATTATGACTTTGTTTCCTTAGGATACCTTCTAAAGAGAAACTTCATACCCTAAAGTGCCAGTTTGTTTCTTAATTAAGTGTTAACAAACACCTCACAACCCCATACATGTGTATACAATAAAATGGGTTTCCATCAACTCTCTAACTCAAATGGATTTCTATTTTCCACTTTATTTGGTACTCATTTTAATGTGTATGTCACAACGTTCAATGAAAATCCCCAAAAGGATGATTGAAGATATGCATGACTCATTATCGACCTTACCATATATAACAAGGTATGGTTTGTACATTTACAAACACCATTCCACTATGGTGTGTAATTGGGAGTGAGTTGAGACATAATCCTAATCTCCCATAGAAAATCAAAAATATTTTGGTTATGATATTCACCACCTCGATCTAATCAAATATTTTTTATCTTCATTTATAGTTGATTCTCTACATCATTCTTGAATTACTTAAATTTTCAAAGGAAAAAAACTTATACCTCATCAAGTATAGATAACCATATATACTCAAGTCATCAGAAGATGTTACGAAGTAAGAATACCCATATCTTGCTTCTAATGAAAATGGTAATCACACATCAATGTGCATTAATCATAGATTCTCTCTGGGCCTTTCTCTTTTTCCATCGAATGGTGGTTTGTTCATTTATCCTTGTATACATGTATGACATATTTCAAGTGTTTTTAACTTAGATGAGTCTAAATAACCATCTTGATATATCTTTGTCAAACTCTTATCATTTACTTGATCAATATAGTGATTCCATAGTTGGGTGTTATATGAGTTGTGTGAACATGATTCGTTATCTATTTCCATTACATGTTTTTCATAATATAACACATAAATATCGTTATTTAAATGTTCTATACCATAACATATGTTTTCTTTATAAAATAAACAATTATTATGACTAAAGTTGAAAATAATCTCATATGCATCTAGGAATGATACATAAATTATTTTTCTGGAATCTTTTTGTATGTAATAAAAATATTTTAAAACCAAAATCATTCTCATTGGAAATTAAATATGGTAGCCACAAATAGATATAGTATCCAGTCTCACCCCATTAGAAACTCTCAAATCCACATATCCTTTATAAATATTGTCTAATCTACTTCGTTCCTAAATATGGATAATTATGTGAGCAACGTAAGTTGTATATAATATATAATGTGTATATATTAAAAGATTACACTCGATAATTATTAAACCTTTAGCTTACCCTTTCTTTAGGGTGTAGTAACTCTTTCAGTGGCCTATATTTCCACATGAAAAAAATATTTCCTCCTTTTCCATTTGCTACCTCTACATCATCCTCTTCATAAAAGGATGATGCTTAGGAGCTTTATACTTGTTGTGAGTCTTGGGTCCCTTTTCATTTTTCTTCCATTTCTTATTCACAGTCAGGACCATGGGTTTATCCTTCCCAATTTCCGTATCCACTTAGATAATAAAATTATGATGTTTCATAAGACTCTTCCCATTATTAATAATGATTTAATTAATTATAAAACTGGGGAATCACTTGGGCAGTGATGAAAATATGAGATCTATACACAACTCATCTGGGAATTTAATCCATAAGATGTTCATGAATTCAATGTCACCAATATGATTGACTACAAGATAACCAGAAAGAGTATTCTCTCCAGGATTAGTTGTAAACAAAGTGTTGGAGGTCCTGTATCCCTCTTGTATCACCTTCTCTTGATTGAGATACTGAAGGTGAGACATCATACTATATGATTCCATGTCCTCATGTAACATTAAAAGATCATTGGTCATGGATGATAACATTAAACACTAAACATCTATAGAATTGTTCATATGATTCTTATAGAGAGAAAAATATTCATCACTAACCTCAATTATAGGTGTATCAGGAATTGGTTCTTCCAGCACATACAATTTCCTTTGATGGAGAAGGATAATGTCCAAGAGACTTTTCCACTCTTGGAAATTATTACTGGTTATCCTTCTCAAGTATGAATCATAGTGGTGTGATTGAATTAATTTTATTTCTATTTCTATAAATAATATGAGAATAATTTTAGTACTTTACCTACTAAAATTTATATAAATAAATAAATATTATAGTTATTAATATCTCACTATTTTATCAAATCCCAATAGCCCTCACCATTTTCTTCAGAATATCCTATTGCTTATAATTCTAGTGGGAAGGATTTATATTAACCTTCTCATTACCCCAAAAACCAATGGGTAAGCAACTTGATTTGTGTTAGGTTGGAATTCCAAATTCCAACTGCATTAACCAATAGTTCCTTGATCTATTGAGTGGAATCCTCAATCCTAAAATCCTTAAATTGGATTTTCATAACCCTTTCCTCTCAATTACACCAAGTCTTTCTTTGTAAGTCAACCCTTGATGTGAAATAAGTCAACCCATCCCAAACAAATCATTTTATAATTCCCTGGTAATTGAAATCACCCCAACTTTGATTGGTCGATCACTTTGTACTATGGTTCAATTTTAACTAAATTAGTGAATGGAGACACCGACTTAATATATATAATTAAGGGATTCTATCTTTTATGTGTAAATTTTAATAATTATCTTCATTACAAGATTTTTAATATTAATTGGGTTTATTTAATTGACTATCCATTTCTTAGTTAATATTTACGCATAATCCAATTTAATTTAGTTCTTTCTTTTATTATTTTTAATTTATTTATTTATGTGATTATGCAAAAACATCAAAAATTAAATAACCATTAATCTTTATAGAAATAAAATAAAAAATTTGATTGATCAAGAACTATTACTAATGGTTAGTTTATCTTGATGTTAATAAACTAACATTTGACCTAGTGAAAAAAACACCTTGAACCAATTAAGGTTTGTGTTACAACTTTCCACCAGTCCACCTAAGTATCTCTCTTGGATTAGTTTCTCTTTAGCTCTAAAATTTAACTGCCTCCACTAGCTTGGGATCTCCATCAATTACATATTATTTTATTCACATTTTGGTGATGGTAAATGGTTTACTTAAAAGTAACCATGGGAACTGTAGCTCTTTCATAATAGAGGAGGGAAGGAATGCTTGCCAACATTTTTATGTAATAAAAAATTAAATGAAACCAATCACATACAAAGGTTTGATCTATTATCATGATCATCAACATGCGTGCAATGAATTACACATTTAAAATAAAAATATCATTAAATTATTAATAATTATTATTTAAGATAAATTGTATTATATTTAATTAATTATTCTTTTAATAATAAATTATTTATCTTAGTCATCATCCGAATTTCCTTCAGATTCTCATCCATCATAATTTTAAATAAATTAAATAAATTTATTTTAAATTAACTGTGTACATAAATGTACGCTGCATAAATCATGTTGAATACCTGTCCAAATCTACCCAATATTTATTATACTCATACATTGTTTACTCTTGTGACATTTTTAATACATGACTTATCATGTACATTCATGACATATACAATCAACTTAATGGTCACACGAATTACCTAATTTTTATATATTGTGTTATGCTTCAATTCATGTAGTATAATATCTATAATATGAATCACACATGATATGAAGGTATGAAAATTACATAAAAATTAATTAAACATGTGTGTATATATATATATTTAAACCCATCACATGTCGTGTCCTATGAAATTAATAACCACAGACAAGAACATGTTGATAAGGTTTACATAGTAAAATAAATTAATAATAATAATTCATAATTTGGTATAAGTAAACAACATGTAAAATACAGATACACGAAATCTACATCTCTCATTGTTTATCCATGTAAGATTCCTAGGGACTCGGCGTGTAAACCATACCTACGAAAAATCAGAGTACACAACATGTACAAGGGATTCATAGTGTGTGGTCTTCGGGTTACATGGTCACCAGTCAAGTAGGATATGTATGAAAATACACAACTCGTTTGTGATGGAAAGGAATACGTTCCATGTACATGGGCTACATGGTGTGTAATTCAACTGACTGTGCACCAGCCTGGCTAGATCAACATGAAATGTGAGAAATTAAATGCATCACATGTATTCAATGCACACAATTTGAATTAATTTTGAATTAATTCATGAAACATTGAATACTAGTGCATGGAATGTGACTTAGGATACATGGTGTGTACTCTAGTGTTATATGGCCCGAATCCTTTTCAACTCTATATGAGTTATTAGATTTTATTTCCTTCATAAAATTAAATTTTTTATTAGATATGCTATAAATGAATGAGGAAGAACATGATCTCACAATTAAGTTTAAAGAAAGATTAAAATTGAATTGAAAAATGATATCACAAATGTATAAATCAATCAATTATCTTTAAATAATTAAAAAAACTTATATGACAGCTCTGATACCACTTCAATGTTATGAGAATAGTAGAACCATGTGATGGGTCTAACCCATCATTTATTTTTTTTATGATCGATTATCAATCTAAGATTTAGATTATTATTAACTTCATAATCAATGGAATTTATTCAATTAAAAGAGGTATGGGGAATAATGTTGGAACCAAGCACAAGATCATTACATATTATTTATAATAAATTTAAATAATTACATAATTACCATGCATGAATTCTTTCATCATTGGTGGATATAACAACATATCAACATTGTACCATCATTGTGCTATAAGAATCAAGAGAATATTCCCTCTAGTAGTGATCCACATGAGTTCCATAAATATATGAACATCTATGTAAGAATATTTATGTGCTATTATGGTAGATCCTATTTCTTTCATCATTCGTCTTCGAGTTCCATGAGAATTGATTCCAAATTTTTCTCTTGTAGACTCAAGAGTGGGAGGTGGGGGAAGATCACTCTCTATTATTGTGAGAATTCTTGGAGAGGAAGTTCTCTATGAATTGAATGGTTTCTCTCCGGCTCTCATTTTTCACAATCGAAATGAATTATCTCTCTATGAAAATAATATGATTGGGTCTAAATATTTCTATTCTTTATAAATAAATATTTTCACAAGTTCCATTTAATATTTATTTAATCCCTTTTTGAACCTCATGTCTTAAATTAATAATAATATTATTATTTCCTCTACAAGTGATTAACTTGAGAATTAATTTAAATATTTTTTAATCAAATATCATTTAATATGTATTATTTATTATTTGGCCTAAAAATAATTCTTTCATTCCTCCAAAATATTAATAGGGCCTCTAATAATGACTACTTATTTAATAAATAAATTCCACTTCATTATTCATCAATAAATAAAAAAATATTATATTCACTAAAGAGAAAATAAATATTTACTAAATATTCTACTCAAATAATATTCTCTTGAATAACTTGGGACATAATATAAGTTATCAAGATTACATGAATAATTATTAAATCATGTGTAGAAATAATATTTATTCAACTTTTTAAATAATAAAAAATGATATATTATCTAATTTTGATTCTGGATACACTTATTGTGTGACCCTCTAGGCCTCTTTCTGAGTTGCATTAAGAGAAGCAATTTAATGTCCATGGTTAGAATTTATCAACAATAAAAGGAACCAGTAGAGAAATAATTTAATTCTAAAACCATGTAATACCTCATACAAATTCATAATATGTAATATAACCCCTTTAATGTGATATCACAGATCAATAGTGTTTTATATTAGTGTCATCATCTTATGTGCTTGATGTCTCTTTCTTTGACTTCTAGAAAATCAAACATTCCTATATAAAATCAAGTACATGTATTTATTTAGCCAATATCATATCTACTAAAGATATTGAAATATCAACATTTGTTAAAGAAAGAGAAAAATCCTTTCTCTTATTATTCATTAATGCAATATTACTCATGATACACCAAACGTATCCTACCTCATTGCGAACATATGTCATCACAGTTTTCATCATTACATTAATGTACATGACTTATAATAATACAAAATAAAAATAATGATGTCTAAATATCAATACACATGTCCATAGATAGGAACATCCAATGATAGATATAAATACGGATATCCTACCAGTGGGTCTCATTCTCATAATATCCTACACTATATATTACTAAGGTTTTACACCATAAGATGGTCTCTCAAAGTCCTATGAGTCTCCACCCCAGCTACAATGTATCATTTTTGTCCCAAAAATTAAATCATTTGTCTATAGAACCTATATTTATAAATATATAGAACTTTTGGTTTCTCATCACAGTGTAGAACTACTATGAACTTTTATCATGACAACTACTCTTACGAAACTATCAGATACTATGTTACACAGAAAAAAACTTGATGATAAGGAGTTTATTAATATTTGAAACTGCAAAAAAAATGTTATCAAAAATTACATAGAAGTTGGTTCTAGGGAACCTAATCTAACACTCCTTCCTTGTATCCTTATTTTTTCTTATCATGGATCAACCATGAAAATGGGGGGAATTTTATGGATTTCGGTTTCAAATAATTTTCCATATAGATCCCTTATGCAATTGATGGGTTATAGTAGGATATTTAATCTTCATGGTGGGTTTCTTGAGTATTGTGGGGGTAAGTTTTGACATTGTTTTTATTTATTCTAGAACTTTTGTATTTAGATATTTTGGATTGGGGATTCTTGATTTCAGATCCCTCCTCGAATCCTAGGAACTTCGGCTCATCCAGTCTTGTTTCATTCACATATTCATTGTTATTCCACATGTTTCAAGGTAGGTGGTTTAAATATTCAGATTTATGTTGGGAAAAAATACCTCAATATATCATCTCGGTATGCTTTGGTTGTGATTGTGTTTGTTGAAAAATTCAAAATCCCGTGAATGAGTATGATTGGTGTTTTCTGAAGTAGGTTTTTAAGGTGGAATAATTTCCCAATGCTTGTCAATTTTTTTGGCCTCAAAATTGGGAGTCTGGATTTTTGGAAAAGGAAGATTTTCATGTATGATTACACAATATATGGATGGTGAAACATAATTCACGGATTGAAAATGAGGTATGATGAATGTATTAGTGAAGGTAAATAGTTCACTGAAATGGTTCCTGAGCTGGAATTTAATTCGTGGGATTCCCATGGTTCACAAAAGGATTGATGTACATGAGAAATGTTTTAATTCATAGAAATGAGGTGATGATTTGAGAATTCATGAATGGTGACATTGGAAAAAACAAGACGGTGATTTGGGATTCCATGAAGGAAGAAAGGCAGTACATAGACCGCATAGGGAAACAGTTTCTAGAAGAAGAAATACATGGTGAAGGATATACTACATCTAATATTTGGTAAATATCATATTAGAAGATTATGAGAATATATTTTTCTATATGTAGATTGATAATTACATCATTATGAAGAGTTATTTTCATAAGTAAACATCTTTGATCCATGAATTCGCTGATGTCCAAAAGTGGTTCGTGAGGGAGATTCCTACAAAGGGTGAATTAGTTCACAAGGATGATTCTGAGAGAGGAGAAGCTGATAATTATAATAGTTTATGAAAGGGTTTTATGGGGCTTTGAAACTCAAAAAAAGAGGCTCACGAAGTAGAAAACGTTTGCAGAAGAAGAATTAGTTTGTAGGGAGAATCAATCCACAGAAGTGGAAGTGGTGCAGGGAGATGGTAAGCAGAGACTGTTTTTAGAGGTGGTACACTGAGGGAGTTTGTGGAAGTGGAAGATGAGGAACTTAATGGAGGATGTGGTACACAAATAATATTCACAATATGGTTCACAGAGTAAGCTGGTTGTTTGTAAAGGGACTTGAACAGTTCATGAATTTAATTTCCACAACTAATATCTCACAAAAAAATCGAATTCATCCGTAGGTGAAAATGGTACTTTAATAGAGTATCAATTTATAGTTTAGGATGCATACAATCATTTAAATTAAGGGACCTAAAAGTCCATAAACAATGAGAGGATCCCTTCCAAGAGAAGTTAGTGAAGGAAGGGGAAGACGGTGGTCCATTCCACCGGTAGTGAGCCAGAGAAAGAGACATATTGAGTGATCTTTGGGAATGCAATGAGAAAACCCTAAACCTTGTTAGGGGAGTGAGCCTATGAATAGAAGTGATCTAGCCTGAAAATTGTAATTAGTAATGAGATTTAGTGGATTTGGTAGATTTACACATCACTATTTTATGCTCCTTGGATATATCCCAATGAGGGTGAACTAAGTAAAATCATTGTTTCTTATGCATAATTTCATTTCTGTTCATATAATTCTAGGGTGAAAGAATAAAGTGAGTTATTTTTATAATGAAAAAATATCTTAAGGGGTAAGTGTTTTAATCTGTCATGCCTTGATTCACCCCCCCCCCCAGGTATTTGACCCAGTGAACCTTACAATTGGTATCAGGGTGAGGTTGAAAGTAAGTGGTTCTATTTTAGTAGAAGAAGTGGAGGTGGTCAATCACAAAGGGATTCTGATCTTTGATGGAAACAATTTTCAATTATGGAATAATAAGATTCAACACTTCTTCTGATCATTAGGAATGTATGTCTTTATAGTATCTAGGTATGGAATATCAGTGAACATCGAAATTGGTGCTTTATTAGAAGATAATAAAAGGTAATTGGATGTTGATGCTAAAGGGATCAATAATTTAGGGAGATCCCTATAAAATAAAATTTACATGGAGATAATTTCATGTAATTAACCACATGATATGTGGTAGAAGCTACTGAATGTTTATCAGGTTGACTCAAAAGTTAGATAAGAAAAGCTAAAGGTTTTATGGAACAAATATGAGGAACTTAAAATTCACCCTATTGAGTCATTTGATGCATGATTTGATCGAATGAATGTAGTTGTTGAAGACATGTATGGTACTCAAGAAATCAATGAAGATATAATTATTTTCCAGCACATCTTGAGAAAACATCCACCTCAGTTTAATCCTAAGGTTCTTGTATTAGAATACAAGGATCTATATGAGATAAAAATGGATAACATGCATAGTACTCTTATTGTATATGAACTGATAAATAATGATAACAATGCAGAGGAAAAGGGGAAGTCCAAAGAAGAGTAATTCGAGGACATGAAGAATATATCTACTAAATTTAGTCATGAATAATACTATTTAGATGATCTCATGTTACTTATCTCCACAAATATACAAAATAAAATAAAATTTCAACGGTAAACTTCCACTTGCATGCTTTAGACGTGGAAATATTAGTCATTTTACATCAAAGTGTCATGTGAATATTGAAGATGAAAATGAAGACGATGACAAAAATCCATGAAATAAGTATTCATCCAATTTAGAAGGTATGAGAATTAATAAGAGGAAAATATTCAAAAAAAGAATCTACTTTCAGAAGAAGATGAAATTTCAGATGAATCTGAGGAAGAAGAGTTAGAGGACTATAGGGATCATGAAGTGGATGCAATGGTGGAAGTTGTTGAAAATTCCATAACGAAAAATAAATCAATAATGAAGAAGGAGAATTTGAAGGAATAATTGACCTTCAGGATTAATTAGAAGATACACTTGAAGAGATATATTTTTGGATAAAAAACAAAGAAAACCAGTAAATTCATTTGTGATTAAAAACTATTTATGGCACAATAGGAAGAAGATAAGTCTGAAATGAATGTAGAAAATGAAAACCTAAAGTCTTTAATGACATAGAGTTTATATAATAATGTTGAGGACATTACCAAAACCGGAGAATAGAAAATAGAGATCAATAGTTTGGCTAAAACTGGAAAAGACCAAATCAAACATATGGAAGAACTTGAAGAAGAAATTTTCAGTCTGTAATGAAGTATTAAGGATATAGAATAACTATTGACTCTTATATTAGCATCAGTAAAATAGATAGTATTGGAAACATAAATGATTAAAGTGGATTAGTGTTCTCTAATTGATCATAAGAAATAGTCAAATAAAAATAAGGCTGGTATAAGTGTTGATAAAAAATGAGTAACAGTTGAAGTTAAACCACAAGCACCCTCTCCTTGATTAAAGATTGAGTTTAGTATAAATAATAATCATAATATTAAAAGAATCGAGGGGATGACTAGTGTTACAATATTTCCACATTGGAATGTACCCTGCATAAGATGTTATTGTTGTGGAAAGATGGGACACTAAAAAATATTTGTTCCAAATAAAGTGGTGCAAAATGGAATAGGAAAAAAACAGGTAGTCATAAATATATAAATTTTATGGGTCCTCATTTAATGGTCACTATTTTATGTGTGGAGTATTAAAACACATGGAAAGATATTTCTTGTCAACAACACAATGGAATGTACTTAAGTTGACTGAGGATGGTAATAAAAAGCATAAAAATGATCATAAAATGAGCTGAAAATGAAAAATCGATTTGAAACTCTATAATATGTAGATGGTCTATTATAATTCAAGTAATGTTATGAGTATAAATCCATACCAAGTATGAATTCATGAAAAAATTCAAAAATAATTGATCTGAGTAGGTAGTGGTTACAGATATTTCGTTAAAGGAATCATATCGCATTGGGATATGGATCACTGATAGTGGATTCACCTCCCATAAAAGAGGAAACAATGATATGGTAATGGGAATTAGGTAAGATAAAGAAGGTATCCTAATATTTGTTAATGATGGTGGGATGAAAAAAATGGGATCGAGGAAAACAAAGTTTTGAGAAAAGACATGAGACATGTGGATGTCTTGTTTGTTGAAGGAAATAGTCATAACATATTAAGTGTAAGTAAATTGTTTGACCCAGGATAGCCATAGACTTTTCCAAGAAATTATGTGTTAGAAAGCCAAAAGATAATGTTGTTGTACTGTAGGTAAAGCATACAAAATGGAATCTCTACCTTTAGAGTGGAGAAGGAGATATGTTCTTTCTGTCGAAGGAAAAATAAAATAAGTTGTGGCATAAATGTCTTCACCATGTGAGCCAAACATCCTTGTATGATCTAGTGAATTATGACTCTGCTCGAGATATCCTTATATTATCATGTGATCATACACATACGTGTGATTCCTACCAACAAGGGAAGATAATTCTAAATACATATTAGTAAAAAGTGAAAAGGTCAACAAGATTGTTTGATTTGGTTCATATTGATGTGTGCAGACCAATTTCACCAATATCTCTTTATGGGTAGAGATATTATGTTCTCTTCATTGATGATTATAGAAAAATGGCATAAGTATAAATCATTACCCACAAGTATGAGGTGTTTAATTACATTAAAAGATATTGACTGGAAGTTGAAAATATGCAAGGTTAGAAGATCTAGAAGATCAAAACAGATAATGGAACTGAGTTCAAAAATATAAAAGTTGAATACTATATTGAGAAACATGGTATAAGGAATCAAGTTTCAATGGTAAGAACTCTATAGTAGATTGGAGTAGTTTAGAGGAGAAATTGGATTGTCAATAACATGTCCAAAACAATGCTAATTAAGAAACACCTTCTATATAAATTTTGGAAAGGTGTAGTGATTACAGTAGTCTACACTTCAAATAGATCGTTAATATGTATGAAAGAAGATAATTCTTCATATTAGATATGGTATGGAATGAACCCATCATCGAAGTAATTTAGAGACTTCAGAAGTAAGTGTTTCACTCTCAATAAAAAGAAACAATGGATGATTTAATACCCTAGAGATAAATGAATATTTCTTGGATATTCAAAGAAAAAAATATAAATGCTTAAAAAGGAGGCTAGGAAATGTAGTTGAATGTCATGGTGTAACTATTGTGGAGAATGAGTAGAATCTTAAACAAATACATGGTAAGTCTCGTGAGGATAGAGATAAAGAGACTAATATATTAGGGGATTCTCTAGTCCAAGAGGTTGATTGAGATGAAGATTCAGATAATGAAAAAGTTTAACACAAGAAAATATCTACACAAAGACAGAAGAGAAGAGTTGAAATTGATAGAAACAACATAATTGGTGATCAAATAGATGTAATGTAGATGAGGAGGATAAAGAATCAATAGAAATCATCATTATTATCACAGGTAGAGTCTAAGTGTTTTGTTCAATTTGCTGGACATGAGAACTGAGTTTAGGGTATGAATAAACATCTTGAACAAAGTGAGATGAATCAGGCATGGGAGGTTGTTTGGAGTCCAATAGATAAAAATTTCATTGAGACAAAGTGGGACTTCCGCAACAAGATGAATGATGATGGTGTTGTGATTTAAAATAAAGAATGACTAGTGTGTAAACTTTACTCTCAGATAGAGGGTATCTATGTTGATGAAACATTTTCACCTTTTTCAAGGCTAGTGGCAATCAAGTTATTCTTTTTCATTATAGGGAAAATAAAGTACAAGATTTTACATATGGATGTTAAGTCATCATTTCTAAATGGGATTATGCAAGAAGATGTTCATATTTAGAATCCATATGGTTTTCTCATTCATGATGATGAGAACAATTTTTTTTGGCTAAAGAAGTATTTATATGGTTTGAAGTAAGCACCAAGAGCATGGTATTCAAGGATAGATCAGTTTCTGAATATGATCGGCTTCCGTCATGGTGGAGTTGACTACAATATGTTTTTCAATAATTAAATTCATTAAAGAATGAGGGTTCTAGTATATGTAAATGACATAATCTTCAATGGATCATATAAAGTACAGTGCTGAAAATTTACTGAATTCATGAAAAGTGAGTTCTAATGTCAATGATTAGTGAAATGATGTTTTTTCTGGGTTTATAGGTAACAAAAGGAAAAAATTTACATCATTTATCATTATAAATATTCTAATGAGGTTTTAAAATGATTTGGAGTGGATAATTCCAAGTAAATAATAACTTAGGTGGGTACCCCAATGAAACTGTCATGTGATGATGATGGAAAGGATGTTAATATCAAAGAATACATGAAAATAATTGGAATTTTATTGTACTCGATTGAAAAAAGACTTGATATTGTATTTTCCACATATTAAGAAGTAAGTTATCGAAATAATCCCCAATAAATCCCAATGATTTTAGTGAAAAGAATAATTTGGAATTTCAAGGGCACAATTGAATTTGGATTGATGTACAATGAAAAATATCATAAATTGTTATTGGGATATACAGATGCAGATTGGTCTAGATAAATAGGTGATAGGAAATCAATGTCAGGAGGTTCTTTTTATCTTGTTGGATTGTGTGTTTATTTGATGTGAAAGAAAAAATATTGCATTTCTTTGGGAACCGTTGAAGCTGAGTATATTGTGGCTGCTCAAGTGTGCACACAATTATTGCAGACAAAACAACAGCTTAGTGATAAGGGTGTTCAAGTAAAGTCTCTAATCAAAATCCATTTTGATAATTCATATGCTATAAATATTTCCAAAAATCAAGTCCATCACTCAAGGAAAAAGTACATGGCAATCAATTATCATTTTTTCATAGAGAATGTAGACAAAGGGTCTTTGAAGTAGGATTATGATTCTATAGAACAACAAGTTGCATATATTCTGAAAAAGGCCTTACCCAAATAATCATTTAAAAGGAATCGAATGGATCTGGGAGTTCAGTTGACTCCCCACACTTGAAAAAGTGTGTATAGGGATTCCCCTATCCCCAATGTATGGTGTGATTTTATCTAATGTTCTGATACGTGTTCTTTACCCTATTACAGACAACCATTAAGTCCCATTTAGGTTCATTGAAAAAGGGAGAGAAATTGTGGAATTTCAAAGGAAGAAAATTTCTTAGTCAAGATATGGAGATAATCTATTAGGTGGACCAGTGAGATAGGGGTGTTCAAGCTAATCTGAAGCTATTATGGGGAGTAGTGAAGTATGGGGAGTATTAAATTTGATGATGTTAGACATGATCGATCAAAGGATACATATACCAATAGATAAGGTTTATAGTGATAGAGGAGAGTTGTTTTTGAATAAAATGAAGTTATTCATTAATGAAAATTACATTATAATATTCTTTCTCATGTTGATCATTGCTCATGTGGGATTAGAGCATGTGTCAAGTAAATATTTGATCATGGTATTAATCACAAGAGGCAAATTCTAATAGAAGATGGAAGGATCTTTAATGAGGTATCAAATTATTAATATGTTGTCAGAAAATTCAAAGTGGATGATTTTTTGGCAAAAATCCCTCAAGTTGTCCTATCAGTAATTTTTTTGTATGATTGTATTTGTTTAAAAAGCATGATGATTGTAGATGAGTATGGTTACTATTTTTCTAAGCATTTTTTTAAGGTGGAATAGTTTTCTAGTGTTTTCCAAATTTTTTGGACTCAAAATAGGGATTTCTGATTTTGGAGAATGTAAATTTCTATGTGGGAGTACACAATATGCAGACCACGAAGCATAGTTCACGGATTCCAAAGGAGTTATATACAATGGTTCACTGATGGAAAATAATTTGCCGAAATGGTTCACAAGATGGAATACAGTTCATAGGATACTCAGAGTACAAGAAAGGATTATGGTACGTGGGATGGATTTTTATTCATGGGAATGAGGATGTTATTTGAGAATCTGTGAAGGGAATCATTGGAAAAAATGAGATAGTTATTTGTACCTCCACGAAGGAAGAAAGGTAGTACATAGACTGCGTAGGGAAATGGTTTGTGGAAGAAGTGGTTTGTGGTGAAGGCTATACCTCATCGAAGATTTGATAAATCTCATATTATTAGATTATGAGAATATATTTTCCTATATAAGGAGTTCTAATCCCATCATTACTAAGATATATTTTCATAAGAAAACATGTTCGATCAATGAATTTCTTGAAATCCAAAAGCGATTCACAAGGGATAATCATGTGAAGGGTGTAGTAGTTCATGATGATGATTCCATGAAAGGAGATGGTGTTTTTGAGAATGGTTTGTGAAGGGGTTTATGTGGATATGAATATCACAAGGAAAATAGTTACATGAAGTAGAAAATTTTTTGCTGATTAAGAAGTAGTATATAGGGAGAAGCAGTCTGCGGAAGTGGAGGCGATATACGGGTGTGGTATACGAAGATGGTTCTTAGAGGTAGTATGCAGAGGTAGTATGTGGCAGCAGAAGTAAAGGATGTTCACAGAAGAGGTGTTCCATGATTCATATTCACAATGTGGTTTTTAGAGGAAGTAGGTGGCTCACAAAGGGACTTGAATAGTTATTCAATGTAATTCCCACAAACTAGCAGTTCTCAGAAAATTTGAATTCATCCATGGGTAAACAAGGAACTTCAACAGAGCATCTATTTATAGTTTAGGATGTGTTAATTCATGAAAATTAATGGACCTACAATTCTATAAACTGTGGGTGTATCCCTTCCAAGAACAATGAGGAATAGGAAGATGGTGATCCCTTCCAACAGTAATGATCTAGAGAAAGAGACATAGGGAGTAAACCTTAGGAATGCATTGAGAAAACCCTAAATAATGTAAAGGTTGTGAGCCTGGGAATAATAGTGACCTATCCTAAACCTTGTAATTGGAAGTTAGAATTATTTGATTTGGTACATTAACACATCACCATTTTATGCTCCTTGGATGTAGTTGAGTGATGGTGAACCACATAAAATCACTATTTCATGTGCATGATTTCATTTCTATTCATATATTACTTCGATATAAAGAGAGAAGTATGTTTTTTCATGAAAAAACATGCTCCAAAGTGGCGGGAATTTTAATATGCCATTCCTTGATCCACCGCACCTCTCAGGGTATTTTGACCTAGTGGACCTACCATTTTTTCACAAAATATTCCTTTTTTCTATTTTAATTTGGTTTATAAAATTTTTGAATATAATTATTTATGTAAATATCTTGTAAATTATTTTTAAAAATTAATTTGATTTTTTTGATTAAATTTGTGGTTTTGGTAACATTTATAAAAAAGGATTTATCCTTTTTTTGTTTAAAAAAGGATTTAAATAATTTTTTATTTGGTTTCATGGTTAAAGTCCCCTATAACTAATTAAAATGTTGTAAACTGTAATTTTACTGACGATGAGGTAGGAATCTATACATGGGATGATATCTATCCCCTTACACTAGTTCTTCTATAGTAATTTGGGAACCAGGTTGCCAAAGTTGTGGAATTTTTCAACTCTTGATAGTGTAGTCCAACCACCTAGAATTGTTTTGATAGGGTAATTTGCACACTAAGTGGCCTTCTAACCATGATAATGAAATGGGGATCCTCACTAAATTGGAATTTATCTTATTGAAGGGTTTCATTTCTCTATTGAAAATATTGGAATATTATGTTTGGATTGTTTATATAAATTCATTGAAAATAGGATTGTTCGTATGCTTTACTAAATTTTGAAAAGGAAGATTTATCTATTCATTACATTGAATAGTAAAGACTGTATATCATACTATGTCTTGGTTTAACTAATCATAATTGGTTTATTTTTTAAATTATTCTTGTGAAATACTTGGTGTTATTATACATACACCTTTGGGTGTATATAGATTTGGATTTATCTAATGTAGGTAAGGGAAAGAAACCATAGGGTTGTGGTGCTTTTGTTTAATAGAAAGATGTGGGAGTCTCTTAGTGATTTCGTGTTACATAGAGTTTGGTTTTATATGGAAGTTGTGATATAGGATTGTTGTATGGATCTTGGTATTGGTTTTCCCGATGATTGTATCTTTTCTCCTATTGTATTTATTTTGTAATATGATATTTAAATTATCTATATTTCCTTATTTTATGTTATTTTTATAAAAATTGTTCCTATAGGTAGTTTTTGACAACCAGGGACTTTTCTTTAACCCATTGGAATTGGGAACACCCTTAAGAAAAATCAGGACCAGCTTAGGTTATGGATAATTGGGTAATCTGAGTTGGTTTTTGGCAAGGTACAACATCATATACATTAATGGATAATAAACAGTTAGAGAAATTAAAGGATATTTTCATTGTTTTCAATGAAACATTTTCAAGAAACATTATGAAAACATGTTGGAAAAAATATTTTTTTTAAATTACTATATTGGAACTATTTTTAAATCGGACATTATCTTGATGTCATGAACATAGAAACAATGTACATGAAAGTGTTATTGTAACATTAATAAATGAACCATATATAATAAAATATGGAATTAAAGCATGTTTTGATATGATTTACATAAGGATAAGGGTAGATTTGGCACCCGTGAAGTGTGAAATATGAACTTTTCTTCCTCCAGTAGCTGACACTCTATCTAAGAAAGAAAATTTTCAATTTTCAAACATCTTTAATGGTGTAAAAGTTTTATATGGGTATTTATCAAATATCAGGAATTTATTTTCAATTAATAATTTTTTGTTAAATATTAAAAAAATCACAAGGTTTTTATTTTTTATTCAATATTTAATTCATGTGGGTTTACATCAAGTTTTTCCTAAAAATGTACGAAACACGTTAACTAATATATGATTATTTTTTAAATCCACATGCAATAATGTTATAAAACTGATGAATTTTATTACCATGAATGCAGAAATTGAATTAAAATTATTGGAATTGGAGATGCTCTTCCCACCATTATTATTTGATATAATGGTCCACCTAATGGTTCAATTGATAATAATTATTAAACTATGTGGAATGATACATTACAAATATATGTACCCAATTGAATGATATATAAATATTTTCAAAGGTTATATCAATAATTGAAGTCAGCTAGAGGGTTTTATTATAGAGTTATATATTAATGAAGAATATTTTGGATTCTATATCGAATACCTATAATATTTTCATACCACTGGTGTCAAAAAAATCTCATCACAACATATGTATTATAACTGAAAAGATTTGTAGAAGATATTCTATTACAATTACCATTATAGGGTGGGAGAAAGCTCACTTTAACATTTAACATACTACTATATATGTTTATTCATACCTTAATTTTTTTTTAATTATTTTAATCCATAAAGGGTTGAATGTTAGATATCAAATACACATATTAAATATTTTATAGGATGGTTTTGAGATAATATTTTTAAGTATTTATTTGAAAATCCAAATTCCATTTGTAAATGGCTATGATGGATATGTCGAGGACCTTGTTTACAAGTATTAACTTATAATTATTGTTTATTTAATGATTATACATTCTATTCAAATTATCATGATGTTTCCAATATGATGAAAAATAACAGATTTACTCTTATAGGGGAATCAATGCATGTATGTGGGACCAATTTGGATTTTTGAAAGTGAATTATAGTGTGGAATGGTTCTAGGATGAAATATTCATAATGGAATCAAAGGAATTGAAATTATTTAAGTTATAATATCACACAGACCATAATTGGTCAGTTGTTCTATTGGAGATATAGATAATAACAAATTTAAATGAAAATTCAACTGAGGATAACCCTTTCATTGTGAAATAACAATTATTTCATAGTGGTCCTACTATAAATATTTTCTTTTAGATCAAATGGGGATATAAATATGGGATTTTGATATTTTATAGATGATCCAAATCCCTTAAACCCTTGAAAAAAATAATTTAATAAACATGTTACTGTTTTTCATTGGTCACCGCAAGTCTAAATCATTTCTAGTTCAATGTAATTTCTAAATATATTAATTACACAAATAAATTAATAAGTGTGAAATATATTTTATTTTATATAATTTATGTAATTTTAATTTAGTGATTATTTTATAAATAAACTATTAATAATTATTTATATAAATATATTATTTATATATTAGTTTAGATGGGGAATTTTTCGACTGTTATGACTCTCCAACATTTCCTATGAGAAAGATAATGTTCAAATCCTATCTACCAAATTATAGTTCCCCCTTAATTAAATTCAGATTACTTTATTTGTGGGAAAGATTTAAACAAAATTGACATTTTTTGGTCTCATGACTTGTTGTGGGTGGCTATTATGGGGCCCACCATAGCAGTGGGGGTTGTGCATTCATGGTATTGATGAGACAATAGTGGTCATATGATGGTTCTTGACCAGATGCAGGATTGATGTTACTATGATACTGATCTAGTGATGACCTGGGTTAGCTCGGATGAGCATGGGTGATGTTCAATGATTAGATGGTAATGTCACTCGATGGCCTGGGGGATGTTGGTAAGATAGCTTGGTGCACCAATTGGGGTGGCTGGAATAGTGAAGCATAGTATGGATATGGAATTTAGTGTTGGTGGAGCTGGGGGGCACAATGTGATTCAATAGTGTGGTGAATGAATCAGGGTTTGGTGATAGTGATGATGATCATATAATAAATGGAGGAAGGGAAAAGGTCTCTTCATTGATGATCAAGAGTTGAGAAAAAAAGTATATATATGCCATTTCAGCTAGTTATTGTGGGTCTTTGGGCTAATAATATATAATAAAGAGGGTAGTGATGATTGGTATTAACTTTGGGGCATATGGTCTTACCTTTTGGTTGATGGGGGTGTGTAGTGTGTGCGGGATTATTTGAAAATATACCCCCAAATATATAATATATATTAAAAAATATAGAACTATCAACTAACTATTACTAATTCGATTATATTAATTACATAAAAATATATTATTAATTAATAATAAATAATTCATTTGATAATTAATAAATATTTTACCAATTAATTTATTATAGAATAAATATGTTTTTAAAACATAACCATTGTGTTTATTCATATGATGGGTTTTGATGGAGAGTTTCTCACTCTCCTCTTTGGTGATTAAGAAACTATCCTCATGGATTCTTCTTCAGTTCCTTCCCATGATTAATATTTTCTTCCCCTCATTCAAATTGATAACTAATGGTTTTTCACTGCTAGTAAGGAAAGTATGAAGATTTTCCATTAGAGGACTTCTATAGATTCATCATTCACTGATATTTGACTTCGATGTACTTTATATCTTTATGGATTTCCCTATTGGAGGTATCCCTTTAATGAGAATTTTTTCTTATGTGAAAGTGGACCCAAATGAAATCTTATAACTACTATAAAATTTAATCACTCAATTATCACTCTAATTATTTTACCTATGGGTTCCAAACCTTGGTTAAATAGCGACCTCATGGCACCACACTTGGAAAATTTCCGATTTGAATACAATAAATGAAATTTTTTCAGTCATAGTTTCTTTCAAATTATTTTACCCTCATAATAATTGATGATGATTTCATGGATTTCTGAATTGTTATCATTCAATTCAGGTATACTTCACATCTAGTAGTGGGATCAAAATATTAATCCATTTAATGTATATAGATCCTCTATTAAAACATGGGTCTAGGTATAGAGTTTATTTTGGATACTTTAGGACCCATGAATCTTTCAAGATATTTCATTAGACATTAGAATACATATAAAAATTGAAAATTAAAAAAGATGTCTTGGTTTTGGAACATCACTCATCTCATAGTTGAATTTTTCTTGACTTCTATTATTGTTGATAATGTTATCTTCTCAACAGATGAAGATGAATTTGACCTATGGTTTGAATAAGAAAAATATAATAGTTTTTAAGGGATTGAAAAGTTATTGAACATTAAATTTTCTACTATTTAGTCTTTTTGTTCTGGAAGTGGGAATAATGAGATCCTTTACATCAAAAAATATATGAGCAGGAAGCACACTGATCCATATTAGGTATCTAAAATTTCTAAGGAGGAAGAGATTCTGAAAGGGGGAAATTTGAACCCAAAGAACTCTTAGGTTGTGTTTCATGAGGATATTGCATCTGATGTTGGTATTTCTAAGGATGGACTCACTCGAATGGAGAATATATCTCATGCATCTGTCTCTGCACATAGGGTTACTATCTACCCAAAACCATCAAAAGGAAAGGAATGTTCTAATGTAAAATATTATGTTCATGATGTAATGGTTGTAGTATTTAAGCTCTTTTGGAAGAATAGTTGGTTGTCTTTGAGATAGATCTTGATGCTCAACTACATGTTTATTCTCATCTTTGGGATGAACAAATTATAAAATCTTCTCGAAATATGTAGGGTAAATCACATATTGAATCTTCATTTCCAACGAAAATAATTATGGTGGGTCCTTCCTCTATTTTCAATATTCAGGTGGAAATCTCTACAGAGGATGAAATTTTGGTACTATTAACTCCATTTGAATCCTCTTATAAATCTTTCACAATAGATAATCCAAGACATTTAGTGAATTCAACTATGCATGAGGTGGGTGTTTTGAAATGTGAGGTGATGGTAACTCATGGTAATCAAGCATCACATAAAGGCTTAAAAATGACATGAATATCTTATGACCAAAAACTTGGATAAAGATAATATCTTGTAGTAAAAGTTGATGGATCTCATAAGTGAAGTGAACTTGTGTCCACTTTAGTTTTTTTAGAGAGATCAAATTCAGTTATGCATCCCAAGAGTATAAAATCACATCAGGACATTATAAAAAGGTATGATAATGGAATATCCAATGTGAATTAAATGCCTCCAATTAAAAAAACTATGTAGATTTTGGGGGCTTTATCAAGTGATATGATAGTCACATGAAGTGATCATGTAGTTCATGAAACTTATAGTAAGGTGGATGTGACTGCAGCAAAACCATTAGGAGTCCACTAATCATTTAATGAAGAGATAATAATTAATAAGTAGGGTGTTAGAAGTAATGAATCCTTAAGATAGCTCCCTAAGAAAGAGTTTTAGACTGTTGATGGTAATACCCCCATAGATAAAGGAAAAAGTAGTGGAGAAGTAAACTTGGCTGAAAAAATTTGATTTGACTCGGGAGAAGATGTTCCTAATTCCACCTAATAATTCAAGAAATATAGGAGGATTTTCCATCATCCATGAAGTCATGGATTAATTCATTATGGTTCTATGTACAATTGGTTGGGGATGATATTATCAAAATGAAAAGTATTTGAATTTTTATAATTTATGAGGGTATTTTTTTTCTTTTTATGGCCTTATCCTCCATGATTTCATTGTTTTCTTTAAAAAAATTGATCCACACCTACCTTAATAACAGACTAAAATTCCTTTTTTATTTTTGAAAATCACTTTTTGTCTATGTGAGAACCCACGAGTAAAAAATAACTTTGTGGAAAAGTGAGAACCAATAATCCATCACAATGAGCCATAGGCAGGATGGGCAAAGAACCCTGTCTTGGACCAATACCATCCAAAAAAACACCACCCAATTTTTAGAGATTAGGTTGAAAATTCGTTTAGATAAAATTTTGATTGCTACTCTGACCCTCAAATGGTGTTCATCGAACCCTCTAAGTTGTATTATGGTGTGGTTGAAGGTTAATATCAAATGCCAACTCAAGTGGAATCAAGTATTATTGAAAATTAGGTTCAAGAAAATAGGTTTCTTTCCTTGAACATAAATCAACTTATCATGGAAAGCAATAAGACTTCCAATGAATAGACATATTTTAATTTGGGGTGTTTTATCAACTCTTGGGTTGATGGATTCTAGACATAGAGAAAAATCATGAATAATGGAGACCTATATTTTTTTGAGTCCAACCCTAGATTATTCAAGGATCTGATAGAGGATTTTAGTCATTCAATCATTGGTTGGTTGTCTCCATAGAGAAATATTAACACATGGATTCTAGAAGAATTGAGAAAATTTCCTTAAAGATATTGGGCTCTAATGACTGTATGATAGTATTAATTGGTATGTTTTATTTTTATTTCACCTTTCCCACACTAGATCTCAAATTTAAAGCCTGTATTTTTTATTTTATTTCCTTTAATCTAGGGACACTAATATTTTATGACTACGATCCCTAGTTTGATCCATCTATGGAACAAAAATAAACTATTAAAACATGGATCAAAATTATGGGTTAAACTATTTTTTAGATACCAAAGATTATATTGGATGTTTCCTTAGTCATTAGTATACCTAGTAAATTTTACAAGTATACTAATCTTGCAAGGTATAGAAATTATTCCAATGTTCTTTTGGAAGTTGACCATGCTTTTATACTCATTTGAAATGTGTTTAGGTCGTTGATGAAATCAAATTTGACCTCTCTTTTGGGTATCAATAAGTTCCAAAAAAATTTAATTAAAATTTCATTGATAATCATTGAGAAGAATTACTCAAGGGACTGAAATGATACAATTATAAGAGGAGTGAGAATTAGTCTAAAACATATAACTTTAAATTTTTATTCATAGAGTGTAGTTTTCATAATTGAAAAAGAGAGATTAAGGATGTTAATGGGCTTGTAGATAATTTCAATTTGAAGGGAATTAATGTTTTCAGATCTATGAGTGGGAGAGTGTCATCTTTGAATAGTAATCCACCTAAAAAATGTATTTTATCACTAGATTATAAAATCATGGAATGGAGAGGTGGTGGAAATGTATATGAACATCCTCAACAATTTCAAGACAATTTATCAATCACAGATGTGGTTGTTGGATCCAAGAATGGTGATTATAGTCAATTATATTTAACACATCTATTTTAGATTTAAAAATGGATTACCACTATTTTAAAAAATATATATTTATGAAAATTCCCATACATGGTTCTATCCAATATTCTAAATAGTATACTTTTAGGTCACATTCTACATTGGATTCCAATGGAACAAAAAAAATTGTTAGAGGTATTTCAATACGAGGATTAATAAGTATTTCCCTAGAATAAATATTTGATATTTATAATAAATCATTAAGATCAAATATTTCTATTAAAATTGATATGAACAAGGCCTACGACAGGATTGAGTGGAATTTCATTCTCAGAATCTTAAACCGGATGGGTTTCCATTCTTGGATCATGGACCTATTGTTTTGATGCTACCATTCTCTATGGATTTAAATATATTTCATGGGAAATAAATATGTTTTATCAAGGATATAAGAGGAGTTATACAAGGCAATCTCCTACCCTTTTTATTCATCAATATGATTCTTTGAGTTGTCTTCTAAATAACTCTATTTATCAGGGCAGTGTTTTCCATACTAGGCAATGTATAATTCTAAAACTATTTCTCACCTCATGTTTAAATATGACAGGATTTTATTTTTTAATGGAAGTAATAGATCCATTCAATGTATAAATTATATCTTGGAAGAATATTGAAATTATTGAGTCCAAATTGTTAATCGAGAGAATAGTAAATCCTATCTATCTAACATCTGCTCTGATAGGTGTGAAAGAGATCTAGAAAAAAATCTTCATATGACTATAGGGACATTACCATTAGAGAATATAAGAGATCACATTTCCTAAAAGAGGCTTAAATTCTATCACTTTGAAAATATAACAAACAAATTTTTTGGGGGAATCAGGAATAAGACGAACAAGTTTTTATCCTTTAGAGGTAGGATTACCTTGGTTTACATTGTATTATCATCCATTCATATGCATGTTTTCCCATGTTGAATGTTCCAAAAGGGGTAATTACTATGTTGGAAAACATTATGGAATACTTTACCTGGAATTATCAATACAAGGGAAGATATCACTGGGTTTCTTGGAACTGAATGTCTAGACCTTTATCTGAGGGTTGATTTAATATCACGAGTATAGTTTGGGTAATGTATGGACTTCAGACCAAACTCTCCTTGGAAATAATCGAAGGAAGAACAATATGGGGATGTTTTATAAGGAATAAATATGGATTGGGGATAACTATATAGAGTAACATAGGATCCATAATTTCGAAGGTGATGCAACCCTTAATTTCAGTGTTGAACCAGTCTTCCTTGTGGCTGGTTGGAAAAGGGGAGATAAGATTTTGGTGTCACAATTGGGTAGGAAACATCATTGGTTTTCATGGTTTCCCTATTCCAGACATATCTTTCAGGAAATCTTGTTAGCACCCAAGGTTCGTTAATTCAATTCTTGATGAAGTGAAATGCATATTCTTTGATAAAAATTTGGTTAATATAGACACTTATCGTTTCATTTTTTCTAGCTCATCCTCGAGAATGTTTTCCACCAAGGAAGTTCATAAATCATAGATGATTCCTATGGAGTGGGGGGATGGGGGAGAAATTATGGTGTAAATAAATACCAAATATGTTTAACTTATTTCATTTGCATGATAGGAATCGAGCATTTCCAACTGATGACAACATTATGCATCTGGGGATTAGCATGGCTTCGAGAATTTACTGCTACAAGGTTCCTCAATTTTAAAATTTAGATCACATTTTGTTGAAGGGGAATGGGAAAATATGGTGTGGAATTCATTTAGGGGTGTTACTGGTATAACATTAACAAAGGCCTTTTCCTCCTCATTCTGGAATGTCTTGTTTTGAGGCTCAAAAACCAATCCTGAATTCAAAGCTAGGACCATTATTCTTGCTTCCAGACATTGTTGTTTATGGAAAATAAGTAATGAAGTTCATCACAATGGAAAAACAATTCAAAAAATAGGTATCAATATTAGCACCAGGATCATTTTGATTGATCTGATACTATTATATAATGATTTCACCAATGACCTTTATATGAGACCACTTATCAACATAGCTCATAGCCCCATTTGTGCAAGTAGTGTAGAGATGGGAATACAAATAAAATGGATTCCACATAGTTAAGGTTTGAAGATGAAAAAATAAGGTTCTTGTATCTCAAGATACATGAGAGGGGGTTTCATCAGGAATCCTTGGGAATCAGTTATGTAGGAATTATCAGTTTAGTTAGGCACTGGAGATTCACTTCAAGCTAAGGCTCATGTTGTGCTCAGTAGTCTCACCATTTACAGATAGAGGAATATCATCCTCAATTCCATAGATATTGATTTTCTAATTGCCTTAAATGCTCTTCTTGGGTGGGGTATCACACCATGATCTATTGAATACAGCATATGAAGATGCAAACTATTGATGAGCAGCAACATGGTAGTTCTTCATACTTGGCATGAAGGGAACATAGTGGCAGACTTCTTGGCATCAAATGTTAACTATAAAGAACATGTTACTATTTTATCTAGTATTTGATCTATTCTAGGGGATGGGGATAATCTATTCATTGCATATTATCTTGTTCTTCACAATTCTTTCCACCTTATCTCTAGGTGGGAGTGCTTCGGTCTTTCCGTTGCTTGATTATTTTGAATGCAATTTATACCTATTGAGACTTCTTTGATATATTTTGAAAAGGTAGTTTTTGGTCATGTTGGGGGAGATCTAGAAAAATCTCTTGAACATTAGTACATTTCCTATGGTAAGATTAATTTTGGAAGTTTTATCCACATCCCAAATTGGTAGAACTTCTATGGAATGAGTGGTTTCTATTTTTATGATAGTGGAAGCTAAACTCATGGATGAGGGTGAGGCTAGGTTCCAATTATACAAGTGTCTTCATAAGGGGAAGAATTATAATGGGAAAAGTATATAATACTGGTTACAGATATGAAGTACCTCTAGTACTTCACAAGGATATAAAAACTACCAATTTTGGTTATGTAATAGACACATACACTGGTGGTACCCCAAAAGTAAGAGGTTGTTTTTTTAATTCTTGAGTCGTTTAACAATCCTGAGTTTTGAAACATCTGACTTGAGGGTTTAGAAAAATATGGGATGAAAAAAATCAGTCTCTCTTTTAGTGATGGATGGTTGTCCACACACTACCAAAGTACTATCCACATGATGTGATGGTGTAGGTGGATAATGATTTTAAACATTCTTTATTTTTGATTTTTATGATAGAGGGAAGAAGTATTTTATCACTGTTGAACCTGATACCACTAGAGAATCGATGGATGATGAAATTATTGTACAATATGAGAATGATGCTATTGAGGAGCCTTCATATGCATAGATAGTTCCATGGCATGAGGAAATGGATAAATTTTCCACTCTTGGTAATTATGATGGAGCACAACCCTTAGACACAACATTGGTAGTTGAAAGAAAGGGAAACACTATAAAGTGCATTGATTATTATGCTAGACCATAGGTCACCCAAAAATAGAGGAGTGGATGTCCCTTGGGGTTGTGGAAATGCAAGGAATGTTGGGGAAAACATTAATAAAGATAAATTGGTGCTTTTGTTTTGTAAATTGAATTGTAATTTTTGTGTCACTTTTCAATTTGGTATAAAGGCATGTGTAATGTGTCTGTTATATTGCAACCCCCATATTTTTTTTTTTTGGATTTACTCTTTTCAAAAGCTTTTTTGGGGTCATGGATTTGGGATACCAAATCCATGATTTTACCTGTTCAAATTATTAAATGTTATTAAACTATCAATTATGTACTAATAATATAATTATTTTAATATCATAAAAACTATTAAAAATTAATAATGAATAATACAATTGTAAATTAACAAATATACTAAGAATTAATAATTTAAAATTAATTATATCAACAAAAAATTATAAATATAATAATTAATCTAATAAATTTCAATGTAGAACTATATTATATTTTATATAAATTATGAAATTTTAATATAGTAATTATACTATTAATTAATTATTAATAATTATGTGTATTAAATGTTTTAATTGTTAGATATTAATAATTATGAAAATGTTATCTAATTATTAATAATATAATAATATATACAAACAAAAAAATAAAAAAAAACTAAAAATTATAAAAAAAAATTAGAGTCATGAATCCTCTTCACACTTCCAATTTTAATTTTTTATTAGAGGCTTGAACTTGGTTTATTCCACTTTCTGGTCCCCCAAGATGTGTGAAAAATATCTGTGATTTCCTCTTCAGATGGGAAGCATTAATGATGTTTACACTTCTCCATACCCCCTTTAAAAATATATAAAACTCTATCCCAATTTTATATTTTTTATTTTTTAGAAACCCAAAAATATAGTTATTCAATTTATATGAAGAAACCACCATCCACATGTTCCATGAAAATTCTTAAGGACCCTTTTCTGGTTTTTTTCAATCAATTCATAACTTTTTTTCAATGGGTATTAGGGGGATCACTCACTACGAATTAAAAAATTTTTGACGAATGTCAACCTGAGTGTTTATAAATTTATATTATGTTTCAATTCATGTTTGATGTAAATAATTAGGAACATTGATTTTTTTTTGAAGATCTTGTTTTTGATCAATATGTGTTTATTTATTAGTACTTCGAGTTTGAATATATTTTTTAAAAATCAATTTTCACAAGTTTTATTATTATTTTTTGTGAGATTAATTCCTGGATTCTAGTTTATTCTATAATGAAACTAAATTTTGATTAATGTGGTTTTTTGGATTATTTATTGGATAATAATGTAATTTCAATCCAAACCTTTAATTTCACACCTACAGTTGTATAAGGCACTTATCCTTTTGTATTACATGGCTTACGATATAGAATTTTTGTAGGATCTATTATTATACAAGTTGAGAAATATATTTTTTATTATATAAATATGTGTTAATAAAAGGGGGTGTTCCCTCCTCATTTATACAGGTTCTTCTTCACCTCATTCATGATGATAGAGTGTTCAGTGCTGAAAACAGGTGCATACCACATATTTTTTCCATAATGGAAAAAAAATTCTGAAAATCACTAAATTTGAAAACTATTTCCAGATATAGAAATGTTTTTTATTAGTAGGGAATATAAGGGAGATCATTTTATTGGATAGTTCCCTCTTCATATTTTATTCAGGTAATATTTCAAAAATGTTTATTCCTCAAAAAAATTTCAAGGAAGTCACTTTATAGGAAAGACTAATCCCATCTAATTATTTTTTAATAAATTATTTTTATTTTCTTTTTGTTTATATATATTAAAAAATAGTATATAATTATTTTTATTTCTGTATTACTATTGATTCATGTATTTTAAAAATATTAAACAAAATCTCAACCAAGCCCCCATTTTATATGTGTAAAACTCTTGATATATTTTCAATATTTTTGATGTGGATAAAATGAATCTTTTCCACAAATAAAGGAATAATATTTTTATAAAATAATGAATAAATGATAAAAATATAATTAATCATAACACATTATTAATAATTAGTTAATATCAAAATTTTTAATTACTAGTAATTAATAATATAACTAATTTGATGTTTAAAAATAAATAGTTATATTTAAAAAACAAATTAATTATAATTATAATAGAAAAAGTTATATATTATTTTAATAATATTGATTTAATTAACAATTATTAATAATTTAATTTTTAAAAGTTCAAAATAATCAATAATAATAATTAATATTAATAATATTATTATTATTAATGAAGAATTCTAAGTTTCATACAAATTATTTTTTGTTTATTATAGTTATGAATAATATTATTATAATTACTTGGTCCATTGATAATAGTCGAGTAGTACCTGCTAGTTGTACCCCTCCCTCTTTGTGGGAAATAACATGGGCTCATGTCCATCTAGACATAGACACTATGAATATTATAGATAGGGTGATTCAAATTCATTTCCTAGTTGGGGAAAGTGTAGTGCACGCTAGTTTTGGTCAGGTCCCCCTATGGGAGTTGAGAGTAACCCATACACTTGTTTGGGTAGATTGGTTGCGAATGAGATATCATATATTTTCCTTGAGATGGAAATTAGGTTTTTAATGTGATGGCCAGAACATTTGATTATTACATGGACGATGTTTTCTTACCAAAACGATGCTTTGATTGTCACAAACCTATTAATGGAATGGTGAGCTAAATGATTGTTTGAGAAGGTGAAGTGGATGCTCCGATCACGGGGTCCAAATCCAATCAATCATTCTCTATCTACAGGAATGATAATGTGACAAAAATTTACTATAATGGTAATATCATTCATGTAAATGAAAACCCTTCCATGATCTCAGAGAGAATCAAGTTATGTATGTTTTCTCTTATTTCTTGACTCATTTTACATGGGGATCTAATCCTCGGAAAATTGGAGATCTGGAAGTGCATATTGTAGAGAAATGGTGATTTTCATATTGGAAATACATCTCCCCCAGATATAATTTCTTTCATATTTTCTTCCCTTCAAAGTAAAAAAATGAAAGTATGGGAATTTAAATCAGTTATTCCTAGGCATGGAATTCTTCATATACTTGAATAAGACAAAAAATTTAACCTTCACGTGGTATGTATATCATTTTTTCAAACATGTATTAGATTTCCTGGTTTGAATTGGATACTATGGAACCCATGTATCATTTATGATGTCACATCATTTATTGGAATCCCAATCATGATGAATAGAAAGATAGAACTCACAAGCTCTGGTCATTTTTCACATTTCTTGGCTAAGATTTATTATGGATTGACTCTTGTTGACAAAGCCTTGCTGTCTATTGATGATGAAGAAATTGAGTTGTGAATTGAGTGTGAGAGTTTTCCTTTGTTATGTAAGAATTTAAAAGTCATTGGACATAACTTATAGAACTGTAAGAGATCGCTCACTTATTATTTCTTCTCTGTCAAATATCATAAGGAAAATTATTTTTTTAGAGAGCAATAGATCTTGGAAACTATTGTTCCTATATTGGAAACTGAGAAAGGATCAACCCATAAAGGTGGGGCTACTCAGGATGTTCTTTATAATTCATGTACTGGTGATGTGCAACATTTTCCAATGGAATCCACCTCTTTCCAAACATCTTCCACTTTAGAGTTTAGGATGCAAACCAATGGGACAATATTTTATTTACAATACCATGTATCTTTTTTTTAATTAGAATGCTAATGGGAATGAATCTGATATAAGAAAAAAGTCTGGGGAAGATATTGATGCTGAGTCTGAGGCTGATCTTACTATTGGATCCCTTATAGAGAAGGAAGAACTAGATGAGACTCTCCCAGTGGTATTTATTGGTTTAAAGATGGATGTCACTATGAAGGATGTTTTTTCTATGAATTTTATAAGATGGATCCATCCTATAATGGATAACAAGGACCAATCTATCATAGATTTTGTTTATGTTTAAAAATCAAGTGATCAATCTATTGATGAAGTAATTTTCAAAGATTTTGTTGATCAACGGTTAAAACAAGAACAGATGATTGCTTCGAGAGATCGCAAGCGCAAACAATAAATGAATGATGAGTTTCCTTCACTGTCTGAAAAACTAGACAAGAAGTTTCTACACTTCCTATTTCTATTGATGTTTTAGGGAAGATGAAAGAAGGATATTTTGTTCTTACTCTTCCTTGTATAGGATTTGAATCTCTAGGTGCTAAAAGTTCACTATAAAATAACGCCTTGACTAATGTGTTATCATTAGAAGAATTGTTATAGGATGTTCAGGCATCATGGATGATGCAATCATTGATAGATTTTGGATGTAAAGATTTCATGGTTGTTGGGGTGAATAATAAGTTGATGATTATTGTATCTAATTCTCATGAAGGGAATTTTCAAACATTGTTGGTGACCCTTCGGCGGGCATTGATAATGATAATGGGTAGACTCCCATGGAGAAGGATAAAACTAAATCGAATATGGAATATTTGAAGGGGACTTGGAAAAAAGCTATGTCCTGGAAACGAGGTCATCATCCAAAAGGTGGTATTTGAGGGCGTGGCCATACTGACTGGCCAGCTAGGAAGGAAGATATGCAATCGGGGAGCGATTCGGACATAGATGACATAGACAATGAATGTCACCTTCACCAGGGAGACAACTTAAGAGAGCATTATTTCGTGGGTCTAAGATGCAGGCATGGTGGAGAAATTAATTGGAGTGCCTTGCAAGAGGAGGAGTGTAGGATAGTTATCATGATTAAGAAAAAACATGGTCTCTAACTATTTTGATGAGGGAAGCACTACCTTCTCTGACCCCATCTCCCATTCCATTGTTTTTCTTGTTTTTTTAATAAAAGTCTTTATTCTATCCATTTCAAAAAAAAGTATTATAATTTATATTAATTGAAGATGATGACATATTCACTCATATACAAATAAAATGCATGCATATAAGAACTTGACCATGAATAATAAATTCATGATAATTAAAATCCTTGATAATAAAATCATTATAAAAAATCGATGATAATAAAGTTCATAAAATAAATCCATGATAATGATAATATCAAAAATAAATCCATCACTCCCAAGATCCAAAATTAAATGATAATTAAGTAACTATTATTCTTAAAAGTTAATACAGTCATGATAATTAAGTCATGATAATAATGTTTCCATGATTGTTATTAATAATATAATGAATCTTGATTATTATAAATGTTTTAAATAATTGTATTATTATTAGTTTTATGAAATACATGTTGGGGTCAAGCCCCTATGTAAAAAATAAAATAGAACCCCTTTTGAATTAGGATTAGAGGTAACTAATGAAAATACATAGGCCTCAAACTCACATAGCCGGAATGAACATCAGCTTTCTTTGAGTTCTCTTTATGCTGATAGTATCTCACGACATTTGAGGTTGTCCTTAGGGTTGACAGTATCCCTTTCCCAAGGTCATCGTCCTGCACCTTGAGAGTCCTCTGTCGGAGATCTATCCTCGCTAAAATTCTGACACAAATAGAAATCTGCAAGAAGCTGTAAACCAGCACCTCAGTCTAGAGAAACACCACCAGCTATCAGTCTTCCTAATGACCTCATCTTAAGCCATTTCCACCCATGGGAAACCTAAAGGATGATAGACCATACAGTCAGTGTGAATACCCACTGCTTTCTTCTGACCCCTGAGATGTGATCAACCCCCGACATCCAGTAGAGATCCTTCTTCTCCACCAGCCCATACATCCCGTGGGGGGCATCCTCTGCCCAAACCTATGGCCGACCCTCTCCATCATTTAGGTTCCCATCAAACACCTCTGACCCAGAAATGAGTGGAGGTCTACCTTCACTATCATCCCTCATGAAAAGCGATGGTCTTTCTTGGTTGTAATCGATCCACCCTCTGATGTGCCCAAAAATAAATAAGAAATGCCTGATATATGGTTGTCGGAAAACCAATTCTCTGAATACTATTCATGGGGTTTTTTAATATTTTTTTAAAAAAAATATAAAGAAACATAGGTTAAAATTATTTTTAAGAATATGCTCTAAAAGAGAGCCCAGGGTTAATCAGAAATGTAGAATGATTTTCAGGGTGAACCCTCTTATAAAAGGGAGCCCCGGATGAGAGCTTCTGTCAGAATCCAGACTACTGTAAAGGCAGAACTATTGAATATTAAATAGCAGATAAATTCAGCTGAAATTTTTTGTTTATATGTATATATATAAACAAAACAAAACAAGATAAAAATAAAAAAATTTCAAATACAAAAAAAAAATAGTTAAAAATGGAATTTATTTTAATGATCGAAAATGCTGAATGATTTCAAGGGTAAGCCCTCTTATAAAAGGGAGCACTGTGTGAGAGCTTCTGTCAAAATCCAGACTACTGTAATGGCAGTACTGGTGAATATTAAATAGTATATAAATTATATTAAGAATTTTTGTTTATATGTGTGTGTGTGTGTGTCGAAACAAAATAAAACAAAATAAAGACAAAATATTTTAAAATACAAAAAATAGTAAGAAAAATAATTTGTTGTAAAATAAAGGTCGTAGCGTCACTGCCGACTTTAGAGCGTATTTTTAAAAATACTTTTAACTTATTCATTTTTTTTGAAAACTTATTCAAAAAACCTATTTAAAAAAACTCAAATATTCCTCTATCCTGTTGAAGATGAGCTCCTTCTCAAATTACACTTTGTAAGAACATTGATGGAATAAAGGTGTTAAACATAAGGGAGACTTCTCAAAAAATGTATTAAAGAAGGAACTAGTAATAAAAGTGCCTTCTTTAAAAAACAAAAGGGATTGTGCCTTCTGAAACATTGTTTTTAAGATGGCTCTTTATTAAAAGTCACCTTCTTATAAATATTTTTAAACAAGACACCTTTTTAAATAGCATCCGACATTGTGTGTTTTTTTAAAATATTTGTATTTTTCTGTTTTATTTTTGGATTATGTAATTAATAAAAAAATATGATTATTAATAATTTATAATAGTAAATACAAATAATGTAATAAATAGTATATATAATTTGATAATTTAAAAAATAGTAATAATTAAAAATGTAATCAATATTTATTATTTTATTATTAGTTTTTTTAATAATAATATAATATTTAAATATGAAAATATGAAAATAAAAATAATAAAAATATTATTAATAAATAAAAAAAATAATATATTATTTATTAAAATAATTAATATTGTCATTTTATAGTCAAAATAATTGAAATAAAATTATCTCTAAATATTTTTAATATTTAATAATAATTATGCGCATATTATCCTTTAAACTTAATAATTATTTATAATTAATAACCTTATTATTTATATTATTATTTAGTATCATTGAATACATAAATAATTAAATTATAAATAATATTTTAAATTATTATTTATTTATTTTATTATTATTATTGAAATAATAATTATATTACTATTATAGATAATATAAATGATTAATAATTGTATTATAAGTTTTTAACTATAACATTATAATTAAAAAATATATTTTCTATATTAAAATTTAAAATAATATTTATTTTGAACTATATTATTAATTAATTTTTTAGTTACATTAAAATTGTATTATTAACATCATTACTCATAATATTTAACAATAATAACATAATTAATAGTTATTATTTATTATTTTATGATGTTCCTTTTATTATTAATTAATTTTTATTTACATAGTCAATGTTTTGAATTCCATATTGATTTTATTTATAATCTATTTTATACGTATAAGTTTTTTGAAGTGTAAATGTTATTTTTTAATCAATATATGTTGTGTCATGTAAATTATTTATGGTTTTTTATATTTATTAAATTTTTTCATTTTGTATTGTTTCTTATATTTTTAATTCATTTTCTACATTTTATTTACATTGGTCTTCTAGTTTATATTTTCTAGGGTTACAAATTCACCTACTTGAAACGTAATATGATGTTTTTAGAATATGTCATCAATTAAAAACCTTTTCCACATAGGGAAATCCAGCCACATGAGCTCATATTAATGTGAAATCACATAACAACAACCACTGATTGATATTTGAATTTTAGGAACTGACAGTGTGTCAAACCTAGTTGTTGTTTTCCTGAGATGACTAGAAATGCGGTTTAAATAATTTAAAACACTAAAACATGCATTTAACCAATAAAAAAATAGAAAAAAGTATCCAATTTATGTGAAATCTTATGAAAGTTGACATAGAATTATTTTTGACATGTATGAGCTGATAGTGCATCAATTCGACATGTGATGTCCTTAAACAGACTAAATAAGGAATTTGTAGAAAATATTATTTTTCAAAAACATATTCCATAGAGGGAGAGCCACATAAAGGATCTCAGACTGCTATGAAATCACATGAAAACTACTGTGGATTGAATTTTGAATTTTAGGATGTGATAACGCATCCAACCGAGTATTCATTTTCCTGAGTTGACCAAAAATGAAGTTTCAGTAATTTAAAATGATTAAAATTGTATTTAACTATTAAATACATAGAAAACAATCTCCAATTGATTTGAAATATCCCGATATCTTTCATGGAATCATTCTAGATAGGTGAAAGTAGACGGTGCGTCAATCTAACGTGTGATGTGCTTGAACGGACTAAATAAGGTGTTCTTAGAAAAGACTATTGTTTAAAAGCATGAACCATAGAGGGTGAGAAAGAAAAATAAACTCAGATTGATGTTAAGTCACATGAAATAGAATAGTGGATGGATTTTTACTTTTTAGGAACCAACGACGGATCAAACTGAGTTTTCGTATTTCTAATACAACCAAAAATGCAATTTTAGAAATTTAAAATGCTAAAACATGCGTTTATGAGTTAAAACCATAGAAAATAATCTCCAATTGATGTGATATCATATGAAAGCTACCTTAGAATTATTTTTTTCCATGTAAGTAGATGAGGCATCAATATGATGTGTGATGTGCTCAAACGAACTAAATAATTCATACTTAGAAAAGGATTTCCTTGAAAACATACGCTATAGAGGGAGAGTAGGCCAAATGAGATTGGTTTTCTGTTAAATCACACACACAAAACTTTTGACTGATTTATGAATTTTAGGAACTAGTGACACATCAAGATGAGTGGTCTCTTTCCTGAGACAACTGCAAATTTAGTTTCAGTAATTGAAAATGCTAAACATGTATATAACTTTTAAAACCATAGAAAACATTCTCCAATTGATGTGAAAATATTAGAAAATATGTATTGGAATCATTTTAGACATGTATGAGTAGACGACGCATCAATCTGACATGTGATGTCCTCAAACAGACTATATAAGGCATTCATAGAAAAGGCTAGTCATCAAAAACTTGTTCCATAGAGGGCGAGTAGGAAGAATGAGATCATATTGCAATAAAATCACATGACAACAACTATAGATGGATTTTTGAATTTTAGGAATCAACGGAATATCAAACCACATTGTCGTTTTTCTGAGATGATAAAAAACATAGTTTATTAATTTAAAATGATAAAACAGGCATTTAAATTTTATAAAAAATAAAACGATAACCAATTGATGTGAAATATTATTAAATCTATCTTAGAATTATTTTTTACATGTGCAAGTAGACAGCACGTCAATCTGATGTTCAATGTGCTTGAACAGACTAAATATACTATTATTAAAAAAGGTTGTTCTTTACAAACATATGCCATAGAGGGAGAGTTGGCCAAATGAGCTCGGATTATTGTGAAATCAGAGGACAACAACCATGGATGGGTATGTGAATTTTAGGGATGGATGGCACATCAAACTGAGTTGTTGTTTTCCAAATATGACTGAAAACATAGTTTCAATAAATAGTAAAAGAAATGATAAACAGATAAATCTATTAAATAATATGTATGTTTAGTGGAACAAAAATTAAGATATTGGATATTCTTTATCTAATAAACCTTTATGCATGAAATGTAAATCAATTGAAATAATCAACCCATTGTAAAAAAAATATCTAGGGCGTGATGATGAACACTCCATACTATCATTATAAGAAAATGCTTTGTGATTATGTTTCTCTTCCCTACACATTCTACATCATTGATTCATCTCTTTATCCTAAGGCCAATCCATTTCGTTTCTCATATGTGTGGATTTCAGATGACCTTTTCCATGAAACCATGATGGATTTTAAACAAAAATTGGAATATAAATAGGGGAATTTAATATTGAAGCATCTCATATTAGGCTTTACTCAACGTTGTAGCAGTTCTGAAATGTGTCGAGTCGATACATTGGATCTACATAATTCTCCCATGTGAGGTGATGTTGAGAACATGCTACAAGTACACGTGAGTAAGGAATCTTTTATGATTGGAAGTAACCACATTCAAAGGCCCAATTATCAAGAAAAATAGTCATCACCCAAATATCCTTAACCTCCTCAACATCAACCTGACATCCCATCCTATGAAAATGGCTCACCTGATATTATGTGGAATGGGTTTGATTATCCTCAATCTCCTTTATAAATCCTTTTGAGTATCGATGTCCCTATAGTAGTTCTTTCTTGACCTCTTCTGATCTGTCAACAAATTATTTGGTGCATCTATAAAATGTTTGAGAAATAATATTCATGATCGGTAATTTTCTAACTCCTTTAAAGAAACTATTAATATATTCACCAATGTTTTTAGTAATGTTCTGATATCTCTCCCCTTTATCAAATGCTAATGACCATTTCTTCTTTGGGATGAACTTCATTTACTTGTATACATCCTCATTTATTATTCTTATTTATTCTATTCATTAGAGGAAAACCTACTATATTGGTTCATATTATTTAATTTAATGTGCGAAAGAAACTCCATGAGTCCAAATTCTCTTTCTCTACGATTGAAAACGTCAATGGCTTGAGACATCTATTTGGATCCTAAGTGGAATAAATAAAGAAAAATCATTTATAATTTCCATTTATAAAAGTTTTATCCACTTGTATGAATTGTTTACATAGCATGAATATTGTGATGCATGGAAGGGCTTCCCAATATATCAAAAGAAATTGTACTTTGTCTGCAGAGACATGATTTTTCACCAAGTGTTCCATTATATCAAATTGATAAATAGTATGACCAGTTTTAACCATTCTCTCATTCCAATAAGTAAACGCGTGAAATGAAGTTTTCCAATAACCATAATCCTTATCAATATCTTTCTTCTCTTTAAGACACGCCTTATTGTATGAGATTTTATATCCATACTCACTCTCCATGCATTCTTGTATTAACTTGAGATGAAAATATTTATTAAATCTGATCATACCAACTATAATAGAGCATATGAATGTTGATTCAATGTTTCTATGGTCTTGGAATGACCATGGATTCAAATAATATTGTAGTCCTATTTTTTTTGAAATTTTCCACCAAGATGAGTTTCTGATAGGGGTAGCTCGCAATCGCATCTTGCATGTGTCACCAAACTATTGACATCTTATAGAAAATAACAATCTCATGGAATCATCTACAAGATTACTACAATGAATCTTTACTTGGTACTTCTTTATATATATGTTTAGTTCCTCTTTGATCCAAAATTTTCATCCAACTGACAATTCATCATCATTCCTTCAAACATTTCATTATTGGAAAATACATGGGAACTCGGTTATTCGTGTCATTGCATCGCAATGAAACTCAGAAACCAATAGTGTAATATAATATAATGTTTTCACTGGTTTTTCATGTTGTATTTTGGTATCATTGGTTGGCCTCATCTCTTCTCCTCTTTCATATACATTCTCATCCTCTAAATGGTCATCATATGCATCATTGATCACACACCTATTTGGATCCGCACCAAAAAAAAGATGTCGTAGGAACATCTACATGTATTGTATTATGTATGCTTCGCTATGATCTACATGTATTTTCTTCACCATATCCACCTTAAACAACTTACTCAAATAAAGATGTATACCCCTCTGAAAATCCATCATCGTCTGATATGTTTTGTTTGATTTGAGTGGTATCTTCAATTGTACAAACATCAATAGAAAATTCCATCACATTAAGACTTCAATTCTCTGGGTATGTATCATAAGAAAGACTCAAATATTCATCATCAACCAAATGATGATGTAGTTCATATAAAATAACCTGATTTTGAGGAAATCTATAAAAAATAGACGATATTCACATCCATGATATAAAAACTCATGTAGTTTTTTGGCCATATTTCTCAAACTATTATTTGAAATTAAATTTAAGTTAAATATTTACACCGTCATTTAATCATATATGTAAAGACCCATAATTTCCATGTAATTTTTTCTAAATATATGATATTTTTATGAGTCCGTGAAAATTGATGGCGTGTGATTTTGGGGCCCAATGTGCCCATAATCAATTTCGGATGTTTTTTTGGGTACATTCAGTCAACGTATGAGCGGGTTTTTGTTTAACTTTTGAATCGGTGATCAGGATTGAAATCTGAGGGCGTCGTTGAACTCGCAGCGCTGATATTCGCTTAAGAAGACTTTCACCTCGACGATAGTTGGTCGCGGGTGAAAGTTATTTTTTTGGTTTTTCGTGTAGGAATAAAATAAAAATAAAAGTGTATGAAATTTTTATTTTTATTTGCATCACCCTTGTGGGTGTTAGGAGGTTGGGTCCACTGGAACTAAACCTCTATGTGGAAGTGGGAAGGGGGGACCACCGGACCTTAACCTCCCATGAGAGGTTATGGTGGTGGGGACCACCCAAACCATAATCTCCCATGAGAGTTTATGGTGGTGGGGAGCACCTAAGATTAAACCCCCTTGAACCCCCCCCCCCCCCCCCCACCCCCTTTAATTTAGAGAAACCCTCAACTCCCTAATAAATGTGGGGGGAGCCTCTTCAACACCTCAACAATATTAATTTTTCCAATGCACCAAATTAATTGTTCCAAATCCCCCTTAATCAATTATACCATTTTTAATATTATGCTAATGACTTAATAGATATTATAACTTATTATCTTGGACTGACTTTTCATTTTGGGTAGAATTCGGGAGAGGAGGAACTTGGGATAAAGCTTCCAACGAAGAACACTCCACTGAAGAAGAACGCTCTACCGAAGAAGAACACTGAAGAGCAACGCCTTCGACTATGAAGAACGACCTCGAATTCGAACTTCTTTCTCAGAACTTCCTTCGACATAGAATGTGTTCGTCTACAACGAATCGACATCCGCCTTATCGCGCCAGCGTGAACCATTATCGAACAAAGTAGGGGTTTAATGCTGAATGATTATCACTTCACATGTACACCCCCTTCATTTTCTTTTGTTGGTTGGGAAGAATCTTTGTGCGAGGGTTTCATGTGATTCGTTCTTGTGAACCTCTTACTGCCACTCTAATGCAGAGAGTGTGTGCCAAACTAACATGGCTCGTCCTCTCTGTAACCCCTGTATTTTTTTGTGGTGTTCTTTGAAACAGAGGAAGGTGACGGAGCCTCCCCCACAGCCTCCATGACCCGTGCCGCCCCTACGATGCTCCGGCCTCCCGGCCAAACCGGACACATGCTGTCGCTAGCCGAACCAGACCCACACTGTCGTTGGCCGAACCAGCCCCGACTGCACCACCCCGACCCACAGGCCGAGCCGCCACGAGCCGTTCCCCTGTGGCCCTCTGAGCCAAACTGGCCCCACGCCTTGGGCCAAGCCGCCCTCATGGTGCCATTCAGGCCGATCCACCCACGCGGCGCTCTTCGGGCCGAACATCCCTCGCACCGACCCACAGCCGGTCCGCTCCCTCGTGGCCGGTTCGCACCCTCATGGCTCTTGGCGGCCCCTCACAGCCCACTGGGCCAGGCCCAGCGGGCTGGGAAAGACCCAGCAGGTTAGGCTAGGTTGACCAGAACTGGTTCGGCCCAAACTGGGTCAGGCCGGGTCCGTCCGACCGAGTTGGACCGGACCTGGGCCCACAATGACCCATTTACACTCTTTCGGCCAAATCATTGGCACCAGACATCCGTTTGATGAACCGTCAATGGCACTAGAAATATTAGATCATGAAGGCCCCTTTGAGTATACCCCACTGTATTTTGGGGCATAGTTGAGTTACGGTTAGGTTGAATCATGCACAAAACCAACCGGGCCCCTGTGACTAAAAGGATAATAACTCACAGATCGGGGGTCCGATTGACGCACCATCTATTGCGTTGAGACCCCTATGACATAGAGGATCTTTGAGATACTTATTTGGGGGAGTTTTTGACAGTTGTATTATCGACCAGTAGCTCGTGGAGCAGATCCTCCCCGAGACGAGCGAGCGTAATGCGGAGACCTAGTAGCTGGCTGAGACCTAACGACTGATGACCATTTTGACTCTGAGTGACTCTACTGGCCCAGTGGAGAGCACCTTGGTGTCGTGGAAGACCCAAATTGGCGAGTGCCTTAGTGTTGCTATAGACCCACAGTACTCGATCAGAGAAGTACCTCAGCAGGCTATGAGGTGGAGCGCGCTTGGTGACGCGGCAGACCCACAGTGGGGAGCGTTCTTGGTGACGCGGCAGATCCACGGTACTCGACAGGAGGAGTACCTCAGAATTCTATGGTTAGTGGGAAGTGCACTTGGTGTCACAGAATGACCACTACACTTGATAGAGGAGGAGTTCTCCTGTAGTTGAGGTTTCGACAATGTGACTATGGATGTTACTTGATACTACTCACTAGAATAAAATCCAGGTTTGATCTGAGTCAATTTTCCTATGTTTTCCTCATGATTGAGATGGATCACTTGATAACTTAGGTATATGTATGATCATATACCTAAGTAAGGTTATCTTTTCATTTCATACTTTGTGTTTTATCCTTGGTTGATTTTGTGACACCTTGAGGGTATCAGGGTACCTAATAAGTACCGTTATACTCACCCCTACTTGGGATATGCCCTCACCTTGTTGTGTTGGTTGTAGATGACAGACATCACTTACTGAGGCTGAGAGTACCAGGTCTGGATAGTGCCCGAAGGTGGACCGTATAGCGTGTAGGTACGTGGAGGAGATGGATAGACGATGAGTGTTGAGGAGGCTATCTGTAGCCACCCTTCAGGTAGGAATCCCATAGGATGGCCCAGTAGCTGATTTTATTTCTTTTTCTTTAGTTGTCTTTTTTTCAGTTGTACATGTACCCTTTCTATTGGGATTGTATTCTAGCCCCTTTTACTTTCAACACACTTTTGGTTATACATTTTACTCATGTTCATATCTTGTTTTGTGTGTTTACGTGTTATAAAATAAATTCCTTCCCATTTTTAGGGAATTACACCTTTGGGGCTAGACGCTAGCCCTTGGCCTATGGATGGAGGGCTTGGGGTAGTCATGGCACGGGCCCCGGGGGACGGGTCTTGAAAAATTGCTATCAGAGGAGTTGTTCTACCACAGAAATTAAAACTATTATCTTTTCTGTGAAGCAATACTATTAAGTTTAGTGAGTGTGATTTTAGTTTAGGGGGTCTAGTGTTGGTGTGTCGGTCGACATATCCATACACCAGGACCCTGACTTCTGATTTCAAACTCAGTCCACAAAAACATGGATTGCGTCTGTGTTTTCAAAAGTTTTCTTTAAGTTAGCTCACGAGGTCAGCTAACCAGTTATAACATTTAACCATAGTGCACCTATTTATTTTCAGGATGCCTCCACGCAGACAGCCACTCAGGGTTCTGAGAGTTTTACACACTGATAGCCCATCGAGCGACGAGGCCTCGGTGCCGGGACCTCTTCCAGTAGAGGCACCAGTGGAGGAACCAGCGGTACCATTACCTGTTGGGCCATCGATGCCACTAGCCCCAGTAGCATAGAGTGCATGCCGCTTGAGATCATTTCACGGGTTACAGTGCTAGAGTATGCCCAAGTTCAGGGGAGGGATGGACTCACAGGCCGCTAAGGATTGGTTGGAGGCTGTGGTGAGAATCTTCCAGCTGGTAGGGACACCCGCAGACCTCATGGTGATCCTTTCTACCATCGTTATACAGGCAGAAGCAAGCACATGGTGGATCTTGATGCTCTAGGTTAATGATGAGGTGATGTTTCTATTGTTAGACTTCAAGAGCCTGTTTGGGGAAGAGTTTGTTCCAGTGACATTTCACGCAGTGCGCATTCAGGAGCTACTACATCTGCAGCAGGGCGACATGATTGTAGCTCAGTACTCATCAAGGTTCACTGACTTCTCACGCTACTCCACCAATATGGTCCGGGACCCATTCCTCAGGGCCCAGACCTTCGATAAGGGACTTAGACTGGTGATCAGGGCTTCGGTGATCCCACTCAGCATCCCGACATAGGTGGGGTTGTTAGAGAGAGCCCTCCTAGTGGAGAGTTTCCTTTTTTAGAAGTCTCCAGTAGCGAGACCACCACAAGTCGACACGTAGAGGAGTCTTATGCAACTGGAAGCAGACAGATGTCGTAGAGGTCCAAGAAGACTAGACCTATAGGTGGACAACTAAATGACTTAGGATCGGTTGTGCGGGTCACCCGAAGCAGAGACAGAAATACCAGGAGCGGGCAGTGTTACACATGTGGCAGGTAGGGTCCCATGGATCGAGACTGTCTCACCCACCATTCGAACGATCATCAGATGGTCGAAGGAAATCCCAAGCAGAGATAGAGATTCGATCGAGCTGGTCTGCAAGGAGAAGGCAAACGTGGCAGAGGAGCTGGTCGTGTAGCTAGCGGTGTGTAGTGATTCGATATATTACCACCCCCATTAGAAGGTCCACCCTGACCGCAGGGAGCAGGTGGACATGGGGGAGCTCAGCTCCAGGCAGCTGAGGCTTACGATCCTGGTGCTCTGTAGATGATTCAAGGTATGATATGTGTCTATTCCCCCATTTTTTTAGTACTTATATACAAAGGTGTCAATAATTATTTTATTGCAACATCCATCGATCAGAGATTTGAGATTCTGACAGAGCCGTTTGCTCGATCCTTACTGCTAGTGATTCCAACAGTAGAAGATTCGACAATTACGTACTGGTGTCGGAAGTGTGAGCTTACTCTAGGTGGTGAGAGCTTCTGGTGAGATCTCCTAGTAGTGGTGTCGAGGCCTTTCAATGTCATTTCGGGTATGGACTAGTTATCTACATTCCATGCTCATATTTACTATATTAGGCGCAAAGTGTGGTTTGCCCGCATGGATGGGACCAGGTTTACCTTCACTGGAAAGAAGGGAGCCTTTACAGCACAGGATGGACTAGCTCAGTGGAGAGTGCATCCAATCACTCATCAGTTGGCTAGCCATACCCTCAGATCTGTTGATGTGGAGAGTCCAAGTTATCCTGTAGTGGTGGACCAGTACATTGATGTTTTCCCTAATGATGTTCCAAGTCTACCTCCTCACAGAGAGGTGGACTTTTACATTGACTTGTACACCGGGACGACACCGATATCTACACCAGCATATCGTATGGCTCTTGCAGAGCTTCGCGAGCTGCGGGTACGGCTAGAGGACTTGCAGGGGAAGGGATTCATCCGGCCCAGTTTTTCTCCCTAAGCAGCCCTGATTCTGTTTTCCAAGAAGGTGGATGGGAGATTGAGGCTTTGTGTTGACTATCGGCTCTTGAACCAGGTAACTATGAAGAACAAGTACCCACTCGCGAGGATTGATGACCTCTTTGATCAGTTGAAGGGAGCACAATGGTTCTCTAAGATAGACCTCAGATCATGCTATCACTAGCTCAGAGTACGAGATGAGGATGTGAAGAAGACAGTCTTCAGGTGTCGATACGGACACTACGATTTCTTTTTTATGTCATTTGTCATAACCAACACCCAATTAGTATTCATGGGACTCATGAACAGGATATTTCAGTTGTACCTTGATCGCTTTGTCATAGTCTTCATCGACGATATTCTGATCTACTCAACTACTAAGGAGGAACATCCCTACCATTTGCGGGTAGTACTGGACACACTCTGAGGCCACCAGCTTTATGGTAAGCTCTCGAAGTGCCATTTTTGGATCCGAGAGTTTCACTTTCTAGGACACGTCATATCGGAGGATGGAGCTGTAGTGGATCCAGCAAATATTGAGGCGGTACATAGTTTCCTGGGATTGGCTAGATACTACCGGAGTTTTGTGACAGATTTCTTCAGAGTTGCAGCACCACTATCATCCTTGATGAAGAAGGGGAAACCCTTTGTGTGTTCAGAGAGATTCCAACGGATTTTCCAGGAGATGAGGCAGAGGCTGACTAGTTCCCCCATCCTTAGGATTCTAGAGGAAGGAGTTGGGTATGTAATCTACTGTGATGCATCAGGGACCAGACTCGGATGTGTCCTGATGTAGGAGCAAGCAGTGATCACATATGGTTCTTGAGAGCTGAGACATCATGAGCTGAACTATTCCACCCATGACCTAGAGTTAGTAGTAGTGGTCTTCGCGTTGATGATGTGGTGACACTATCTGATCGGAAAATGTTTTATAGTGTACTCTGATCACAATATTCTCAGGTATATATTCTCTCAGAAGAACTTGATCCTAAGACAGTGACATTGGATTGAGTTCATCCAGGACCATGACTTTGACAAATTCTATAATCCTGGGAAGGGGAACATTGTTGTAGATGCACTCAACAGGATATTTGGTATACAACTACTAGGAGAGGTGAAGGAGCAGCTGGCCGTTTTGCAGATATCTTATGTGGATAGAGATAGAGCATATTTTCTACAGTATCTTACAGTCAATACCCCACTTCTTTAGTGAGTCAGTGAGGTGCAGTGTGGGGATGCAGAATGTGAGACACGACATGCTCAAATATCCATAGGATAGGCACCTGATGGATTTTCTGAAAGTGGGGACCACGTCATCCTTTTCAGAGGACGTACTATGGTACCAGTGTCACGTCAGGAGGAAGTGTTGAAGGAGTTCTACACATACCCTCTATAGGTACATCCATGAGTGGAGAAGATGTACGAGGATCTAAAATGATAGAACTAGTGGCTGGGAATGAAGAAAGCAGTAGCAGAGTTTGTCTATCGGTGCCTCACTTATCAATAAGTGAAGGTAGATAATCAGGTACCAGCAGGCTTGGTTCAGCCTTTAGAGGTCCCAAAGTGGAAGTTGGGTGGGTTATCCATGGATTTTTTGACATGAATTCCACGTACATCTAGAGATCATGACTCGATTTGGGTGCTTGTCAACCGACTCACCAAGTCGGCCCACTTCCTAGCAATCAGAGAGCATGGTACAGTTGAGAGCTTGGGACACCACTATGTGAATGAGATTGTGCGGCTACATGGAGTACCCTCAATGATTGTCTCTGATCGTGATGCATGTTTTACTTCCCGGCTATATAAGGGGTTGTAGAAGGCTTTCAGGACGTAGCTTCGTTTGAGCACCACCTTCCATCCTCAGACGGATGGCCAGATTGAGCAGACCATTCAGACCCTAGAGGACATGTTGCATGATTTTGTTCTTTAATTCAGTTGTATTTAGGAGTATCACTTACCTTTGGGGGAGTTTTCATACAACAATAGTTATCACTCCATCATTGGGATGGCACCTTTCGAGGCGTTGTACAACTGACCTTGTAAATCACCTTTATGATGGACTGACCTGAGGGAGTCAGTACCAGTGGGATCAGAGATGGTATAGGCTACCACGGAGAAGGTGAAGATCATCCAAGAGTAGATGAAGACTACACAGAGTATGAAAAAGTCATATGCCGATAAGAAATGGAGACCTCTGGATTTCAAGGATGGCGACCATGTTTTTCTACGGGTCTCACTCCGATGAGGTCTATGGAGATTTGGAAGAGGCGGCAAGTTATCTCCGACATTCATCGGACCTTTTTAGGTCCTCAGCAAATTCGGCGAGGTGGCATACCTCTTAGATCTTCCACCTCAGTTGCACCGAGTGCATGATGTCTTCCATGTATCCCAGTAGATGAGATACGTGCACAACCCTTCTCACATCATCAACCATGGCGAGTTGGATGTCGACGATGGGGAAACTTTTACAGAGCTTCCAATAGATATTTAGGATCGACAAGAGTATGTCCTTCATAGACGGTCGATACCTTTGGTGCGCGTTCTTTGGCAGCACGGGAACCTCCAGGGGAGCACATGGGAGCGGGAGGCTCAGATGCGTTCTCAGTACCCCTACTTGTTTTCTTAGTTCGAGTTGTAGGTTACGGGGACGTAAAGCCCTGAGGTGGAGAGAATGTAAAGACCCATAATTTCCATGTAATTTATTTCAAATATATGGTAATTTTACGAGTCCGTGAAAATTTACGGCCCGTGATTTCGAGGCCCGGTGTCCCCGGAATAAATTTTTGATGTTTTGTTCAGGTACGTTCAGTAAACATACGAGCAGGTTTTTCTAACTTTTGAACTGGTGCTCAGAATTGAAATCTGAGGGCATCGTTGAACTCACAGTGTCGGTATTCTCTTAAGAAGACTTTCACCTTGACGACAGTTGTAAGAGGGTGAAAGTTAGTTTTTGGGTTTTTCGTGTTGGAATAAAACAAAAATAAAAGTGTATGACACTATTATTTTTATTTGCATCACCCATGTGGGTGTTGGGAGGTGGGGTCCACCAAAACTAAACCAAAATGTGGAAGTTGGAAGTGGGGACCACCAGACCTTAACCTCCCATGAAAGGTTATGGTGGTGGGGACCACCCGAACCATAACCTCCCATGAGAGGTTATGGTGGTGGGGACCACCTGGGATTAAACCCCGTGAATCCCCCCCCCCTAATTGGGAGAAACCCTCAACCCCCAAATAAATGTGGGGGGAGCCTCTTCAATACCTCCACAATTTTAATTGAGCCAACACACCATATTAATTGTGCCAACTCCCCCTTAATCAATTAAACCATTTTGAATATTATGCCAATGACTTAATAGATATTATAATCTATTATCTTGGGATGCCTTTTAATTTTAGGTGGAATTGGGGAGAGGAGGAACTTGGGAGAAAGCTCCCAATGAAGAACTCTCTACCGATGAAGAATGCTCCACCGATGAAGAACGCCAACGAGGAATGCCTTCGACTACGAAGAATGACCTCAACTTCGGCCTTCTTCTTCAGAACATCCTTAGACGTGGGAAATTTTCGTCTACAACGAATCGACATCCACCTTATCATTCCAATTTCAACCATTAATGAACAAGGCGGGGTTTTAATTATGAATGATTTTCACTTCCCAAGTACACCCCCTTCATTTTCTTTTGCGGGTTCGAAAGAATCTTTGCGGGAGGATTTGATCTGCATCGTTCTTGTGAACATCTTGATACCTCTCTAATGAGGAGAGTGCAGGCCAAAATAACATGGATCGTCCTCTCTGTAACCCTTGGGTTGTTCTGTGGTGTTATTTGAAAGGGAGGAAGGTGACGAAGGCAACGACGCCACCACTCAAGGCCTCCATGACATGCGCCACCCCTGCGGTGCTCCGACCTCCCATCCAAACCGGACCTGTGCCTCCACTAGCCGAACCGACCCCGGCCGCGCCACCCCGGCCCCCAGGCCGAGCCGCCCCAAGCCGTGCCCCCATGACCCTCAAAGCCGAACCGTCCCCATTCCCCAGGCCGAGCCGCCCTCGCGGCACCCTCCTGGCTAAGTCGCCCATGCGGTGCCCTCCAGGCTGAACCACCCTCGCGCCGACCCGCGGCCGGTCCATGCCCTCGTGGCCAGTCTGTGCCCTCACGGCTCTCCGCGGCCCCTCGCAGCTTGTTGGTCTAGGCCCCATATGCCCGTTCAGACCCAACAGGTCAGGCTGTGTCGACCCAAATCGGGTCAGCCTAGGCTGGGTCAGGTCGGGTCAGTCTGATAGGGTCGGCCCGGACCCAGGCCCCCTACGACCCATTTACACTCCTTCGGCCATATCTTTGGCAACAGACGTCCGTTTGATGAACCGTCAGTGGTACTGGAAATATTGGAGTGTTACGGTCCCTTTGAGTATACCCCACTAGAGTTTGGGGCATAGTTGAGTTACTTTCAGGTTGGATCGTGAACGAATCCAATCGGGGCCTCGGGATTAAAAGGCTAATAACTCACAGATCGGGTGTCTGATTGACATGTTGTCTGTTGCGTTGAGACCCCTATGATGTAGCGGACCTTTGAGATACTTATTCTTGGGAATTTGTGACAGTTTCAGTATCAACCAATTGATCGTGGAGTGGATCCTTTCCGAGACGAGTGAGTGTAGTGCGGAGACCTAGTAGCTGGCTGAGACCGGACGACTACTAACCGTTTTGACTCAGAGTGACTCTACCAGCCTAGTGGGGAGAACCTTGGTGTCGCGTCAGACCCACAGTGGGGAGCGCCTTGGTATCGTGGCAGACCCACGATACTCGACAGCAGTGGTACCTCAGCAAGCTACGTGGGGGAGCATTCTTGGTGACGGGGCAGACCCACGGTGGGGAGCACGCTAGGTGATGTGGAAGATCCACGATACTTGACAGGGGAGTACCTATGCAGTCCAAGGTTAGTGGGAAGTGCGCTTGGTGTCGCAGTAGGCCCACTGTACTCGATAGAGGAGGGTTTCTCTAGCAGCTGAGGTTTTGACAATGTGACTGGGGATGTTACTTGATACTACCCCTGGAATAAAATCACAGTTTGGGCAAAGTTAGTTTTTCTGTGTTTTCCTCATGATTGGGATGGATCACTTTATAACTTAAGTATATGTATGGTCATATACATAAGTAAAGTTATCTTTTGATTTAATACTTTTTGGTTTATCCTTGTTGGATTTTGTGATACCTTCAGGGTCTTGGGGTCCCTAGTGAGTATCGTTATACTCACCCCTGCATGGGTTATGCCAGCACCTTGTTGTGTTGGTTGCAGACAATGAACAGTGCTGATTGAGGCTGAGAGTACCAAGTCTATATGGTGCCTGGAGGTGGACCATATGGCATGTTGGTACACGGAGGATACGAATGGATGAGGAGCACTGAGGAGTCTATTTATTCCTACCATTCAAATAGGACTCCCAGAGGATGACCCAGTATCTTATTTTCTTTCTTTTTCATCAGTTGTATTATTTTCAGTTGTACTTGTATGCTTTCGGTTGGGCTGGTATTCTGGCCCCTTTTACTTTCAACACTCTTTTGGTTATTTGGTTTACTCGTGTTCATATCTTGTTGTTTGTGTTTACAAGTTATAAAGGCAATTCTTTCCCATCTTTAGGAAATTACGCGTTTGGTGCAAGTCACTAGCCCCAGACCTGTGGAAGGCGGGCATGGTGTAGTCACAGCACGGGCCCTGAGGGACGGGTCGTGAAAATATAAATATTAAACTATCTAATATTAACTATTATCATTTCGATTATAATTCCCCAGAGAACAGATGAAATTGACAAAAATAATGGGTAGTTGTGATGTAGCATAGAACTGTTTATTAATATAGTAAATACTTATAAATAATATTTTATTTGCAATTTAATAATATATTAAAATATATATATATAAGTTAATTTTATAGAATACAATAATATATATATATATATATTATACAATTGAAATTTAAAAAATGGTTAATTTCATCAACATAAAATATCATCTTATAATTTATTTACTAATTAATATATATTTTTCACAATGCAAAAGTATATTAATGAAAAAATTACAAATTAACCAATAATATATTTTATTAAATGTAGTTATATATAAATATATATATATATATATATATTAATAATGATACAATGATATAATAACAATATATTATTGAATTGTTATAACAATATATTAATGTATATTACCATAATAATCACCATGGAATATTTTATCATATATCACACACTACAATGATATTTTAATTTCAAAATCACTAATTTATTTAATAATATATTTTATACAATTAAATTATATATATATATACACATGCATAATAGAATGAAATAATTCTTATGAAAATATTCTTGATTTATATATATATACTATACGACGCAATGATGAATAAATGAATGTTATTTAAACCCAATGAATTTACCAATTAATATTTTAATTAAATAACAATTTCATTCTTATTTTTATTTTTAAATTGTTTTTTCATCAAATATAAAAATGAATTAATTGATGTAATGTTTTTAATGAAATAAATTAAATACAAAGTAGTTAATTTCTCTAACTTAAAATATAAACATACTATTAACTCACAATTTATTATGAATTTTTTAAATGCAATGATATATTAATTACAAAATTTCTAATTAACTATGACATAATATATTATATACAATTATAACATATATATTAATTATAATAATAAATTAATATATATAGTGTAAAATCCAATAAATATATTAACTACAAAATCTCTAATTAATTTGGTAATTTATTATATATAAATAAAAAAATTATATAGAAAATAAAACACAATAATTCTTATATAATAAAATTTCTACAATGTTATACATTTGTCAAAAAAATAATATAACGCATTAACTAAAATTTTAAAAAACTAATATAATATTTACAATAATTTTTATTTCTATGAAGTATACCAAATATTAAATTAAAATTCAAAATAAAAATATTGTATTTGCAAGGTCTTCATGAAAGAGATGGGTATTGTGAAAAAAGAGGGAGGGGTTTGCATTGGGATAATCCAAGGGAGGGGTTCGTGAGGGGAGGTTTGTAGCAGGAGGTGTCCCTAGCCGAGTTGTGCAAATTGGTTTAAAAGAACCAGATCTATGATTCCCTGGGAAGTAGGATATTGACACGAGTATTCCGACATCAATGACCATGCTCGTGAGTTTCATAAAATGGTTTTGAAAAACCAGATATATATTTCATCGAGAGTAGGATATTGATTCAAGAGTGTTGAACAAGAATTTTGATTTAAATGCGAGTTTTGTGGAGAGGAATAAGATAGAGGGGTTTCTACAGAGGGGTGTCTCCATCTAAGTGATGAGATCTATGTTTAGGTGGGGTTTTAAATGCGAGTAGAAGGCGCTTTCTCAAAATGTGCCTTCTTTTTATGATTTTCAAAGAAGGTAACTTTCAGGAATACACCTTCTATCAAATTTAAACAATAAATGGACCATCTAGGAATGTTCCTTCTTCGAAAACAATGCGTTTAAGTAAATTTTCAAAAATAGCTCCTTCCAAAATAGATATTTTAGTAAAGGGCCTATTATGAAAACACCTTCTAAATAAAAATTTCTCATAAGGCTCTTTCCGAGTTACATTGACCGAAATAAGAAGCCTTATTTCAGCATATTGTTTAAATTTTACATTATTTATGTAATATATTTTTAAATTATTATTATTTAGGGAAACAATACTACTTCAAATCTCATCATTATAAACCACCGCAATGATCATGGGTTTCCCCTACACGAACCATAAAACTTCCCTCTTCCTTCAGGTAGTAGACTAGACTTCGCTGATACCCATAGTCATAGATCTTCTAATGCCACAACATATAAGATTCCTCTTCTTTAGAGACCATGGATTGTCTTCTCCCTATACACTGAGCTAGAGTTCTTCACCGCTGCACACATCCTTCCCCATAGAGGGGGAGAATCCATCATTATTATTAAATTTTATTAATTATTAATATAATATTAATAATTTTGAGTTTAAAAATTTTAAAAATAAATATAATAATAATAATTAGTATTATAACAAATTAATGGAAATTATTATTTATTTTAATTAATAAATTATTTTATATGATGATTATTAAGTCATTTATTATTATTTATCCTTAACATTTTTAGTTCATTATTTTTCAGTTTTTTTATGATCAATGATTTAATATGTCTTAAGTGAATATCTTAAATCTAATTTAGAATTAAATTATAATTTATATATTTTAGGATTATAAATTTACCTACTTCTTTTAATATTTAAATGTTATGATTCAAAATAATAATGTTTTCTATCAACTATACTATTTTCTATCTATTACTTTGATAAAATTTATTTTATTTTCAACTATTTTTATATGTTTAGTCTATGTTTTAAGTCTAATTCAGACTGTATTTATAATTTATATTTTATAATCATTTCAATTTGAGTAATTAAAATATAACAAAAAATTAATTATGTTTCCTGTTGGTAACTTTGAAAGGATATAAAATATAAACTATTTGTAAATTTTAGTGAAACATAAAACATAGGCTAATCATATAAAAATAGTTTAAAATAAAATTAATTTCATTATTTTAATTAAAAAGTCAATTTAAATGATAGTAAAATTATTGACTAAAAGAATAAAAACATAAATTTAAAAACTTTATGCATATTAATTTTATGTTGGGGTCGAAGTAACTTTTTTATTGGAAACAAAGGACATCATTTTTGGCCATAGGAGACCCATTACATGGCCCATAGCCCCATAGGGTATTAAAGGCCATTATAAGGTTTGAAGGACCATATTTTGTCTTAAAGGTCCCTCTAGTTAAACATAAGAATACACATTAAATTCCAAGTAGGTAACATTAAAATCATATAAAATATAAAATAAAAATACCATCTAAATGAATATTAAAAAATAGACTTCTGTTATAAAAAAAATAGTTAAATATAAAAATAATTTCATTATCGTATAAAAGAAAATTTAATTTATATGATAAAAACAATTTTTATTAAAAAAATAAAGTTTTTAGTTTTTAAAATATATGCACATAAACTATCATATAAATACAATCAAAATATAATTCAAAAAAATTAATGTTAGAAAATGACAAAAAATTAATTTACAGAAATAATTTTTTTAGTAAAAAATAAAATTTAAGTCTAAATTTTATGTTTTTAAAGAAAGATACTTTATTCGGTTAAAATTATTTTTCATTAATTATTTTTTAAAAATCCTCTATTTTAGTTTATTTTTTATATATTAATATAATGTTTCAAATTTTATTTTGACTTTCTTTATACTTTATAATTTGTAGGCTTTCAAAATAACAAACTTGATCAATTATTATGTTTCAAGTAGGCGACTTCAAAAGCATCTAAATTATGAAGTACAAATATAATAAAAAGTAAATTTGACACACTAACTAAAAATATAAAAAATAATTGTTTTAAAAATTATTTTATAAATATAAAAAATAAAAAATAATTTACATGAAAATAGATATTGTTTAAAAACATATCATTTATACTTTAAAAAATTTAAGGATATTTTCTTATTAAGTATTATATTATTATTTATGTTGGTGTGAATTATTATTTATTACCTTTTCATAAAGTATTATTAATTATATTATAATTATTAAATTTTATTAAATATTATTAATTACATTAATAATAAATATTGTCGATATAAATAAATATTTATAATAAATACAATAATAAAAATAATTAATTATGTAAATAATATAATTATTAATGTAAATATTTAGATTATTATTTTAATTATTTATAATTCTATAATTTTTTTTGTGTTTAATAAAAAAGGGGTGACTCCCCCAAACAAGTTAAAAATAAAAAATTCCCTTATTTTATTTATTTGTTATTATATAAAAAATTAAATGTATTAGGCTTTAACATTTTTAATAATTATATTATTATTTAATTACTAATTTTTTGTCTTCATATTTTTTACTACGTTACTTATTTCAACACTATTTTTAATTAACAATTCCATATTTCATTTTAATAATAAATTTATAATTTTTAAAATCATATTTAATAAAAAATAATAATTAGAATACTATTTTTTTGAAGTTGTAGTAGTTAATATATTATTTAATTATGTAAATAGTTTTAATTAAAAATACTACTATTTATATCATCAACATTATTACTAATATTACTATTATTAATAAAAATAATAAGAAAAAAATAATTAAAATGGTACAAGCCATTATTTTTTAGTAATACACAAAAGGTTATGAATTTAGGCAAACCCAATATTAAATTTATTTTAAAAGAGTAAAAACAAGAGACACAAAAATTACAATGGATTTTATATATTCAAGAGAAAACCACACACTGCATATCTACATCATCAAAATAGAGGCAATATTCATGAGTCCCAAATAACCACATCGAGGTCATCTCCATGATCACCTACTTTGATAATGCATACGCCACTTTGGCCTCTCTATATGCATGTTAAACCATTAGATTGTGATGATTATCTATTTGAAGATATATAATCTAGTGTTGAAGTACTCTCCATGGTGCATTCCTGATTGTTGGCCTCCATATAAGCACGTTTTACAACATAAATCCTGACTCATAAGTCAGCATCATGTGTATTACCACTTCAAAAATTGTTAAAGAAGAAACCCCTAACAAATCCCTGATAAGTGTGAAAGACACCTCGACTCCCAGATGGGCATGGTTCAGCAGATGCCACACAATCAAAATTAACTTTGAGCCACATGGGAATCAGTGGAATCCTAAAAATTTATTCCATCACCAACAACATTCTTTCCACACCAAGAACACCTAGAATTCAAAATGTGTTGATATTAGAAAATGAGTTTTCCATTGAACTTATTTGGATTCTCCTTGAAGTGAATACATCCTGATGCACGACTATGATGCCCGCACGAATAGAGGGGAGCTTATTTTCAAAGATCATGTCATTTCTAGATTTCAATGGGTATATAGTTACACTTGAGGATGTAGAAGTCTACAGATTGTGGATTTATTCACCGGATGTGGCAGCACATATAGACAATAACATTTCATCAATATGGTTATTCTCAATATTGTGAAAAAATATATCTTGAAAATAATCCCAAAGTTTTTAAATAATATCACATATGAGAAAACTAAGGTGAGTGTTTTTTGCCGCCCCCATGCAGAGAAGATAGGTCAAAGTTAAATGAACACCATCCAGGCTTTTGATCATGGATGGGAAGGAAGGAAGCAAACTACCACAAGGAAGATGGACTAAAGTCCTCATGGATGTAGAATCTCGTTACATGAAATCTCTTTCACAAGCCCTCTCACATCCATCCAATATTGGTAGGTCTGACACGCCCATTGTCAAGACCTACTCCAAACCACCTACCCACATCCAATATTAGCACACTCATTGTCACCGTCAAATGCTTATATGGGCCTAGTGGACATGAAATTCTATTAAATGAAATCCCTCCTGCAGTCTCACTCGCATCCGTCGAATATTGGCATTCCCAACACACCTAGGGTCTAGACCTACTCTAAACTGCATCCAATATTAGCATGCCTGAAAATCCCAGGGTATAGATCTACTCCAAACCACGATCACACCCAGGGTCCAGACATGCCCCCAACCACCCAACCACATCCAATATTGGCATTCCAAATAGGTCTGGGGTCTAGAACTGCCCCAAATCACCTTTCCACGCCCACCTTGGATTGTCGATGCCCTATCACCATTAGCCTTCTCACATTATTCGCAAGGAAGATAGTCCCCGTGGACATAAAATCCCATTACATGAAATCCCTCCCACAGGCTCACTCACATCCATCCAATATTGGTGTGCTCGACATACCCATTGTCCAAACCTTCTCCAAACTGCCATCCCACATCCAATATTGGCATGCCCACTATTGCCTTTCCACGTCAATATTGTCCCATGGACATGAAATCCCATTATAAGAAATATCTCATGTTGGCTCCCTCTCATCCATCCAATATTGGAATGTACTATATCACCGGGGTCAATACCTTCTCCCACCCACCTACCCACGTCTAATATTTAAATGCTAAAGGTCACCTAACTTTCCAATATGGGCCCAATGGACATGAAATCTAATTACATGAAAGCCCGCCTGCATGGTCTCTAAGATCCCATCCTTTTATAGAGTTTTCTTGGGATTGTTTATAGGTAATATTTTTCTAAGTTTTGATTACTCTTTATAGGATTGTATCTTGGGTCCATTTGGGTAAAATTTGAGAAAAATGGAAACGAGGTTGGGAAGTGCATTGCTTTCCAAACCACATACTCTGTCCCAGAAAACCATGCAACCCAAGATAGAGGGGGATTGAGTGGCTGGAACATAGTTTGTCAAATTGTGTACCCTATTAGGAGTAACCATGAACCCCCTATAGGAGGAAAATGTTTAATGATCATGGATTGGGAAACTGAGATCCCCTACCCAGGAAACTGTGTGCGAGTTTTTAATTAACCTAAAAATTTGTTTTAAAAATTCCTGAACCCCCAATATTAACCCCTAATCAGCCCTAGATAAACTCTAGCATATTCCACTCAATTTTGGAGTCACATGGATGGATTCCAAGTCCCTTTGACTTCTATTTGTGTATATTTGAAGCTTGGTTGTTTCATATAAACCTCTTCAGATATGTGGTTTTTTCTTGATTGGATACTTGTTCCCTCTCATTGTTCCCACAACCTTTGAAGGGATTTTCTACTCTATTTTTGTTGGATCTAGATCATTCTTTGATGGATCTGAATCTAGGATTTTGGTATATATATTTGGATTTTTGGGATCTCTAAGTTTTTTATCTTGGATTTTTGTTTCAGTTGGAGATCTCATTATTCATCATTGTTCCACTCAAATTGTGGTTATTTATTGGTGATCATTCATCAATTTCCATGAGGTAGGTGGTCTAAATTTCAATCACATAGTCTTGATTTTATTATGTGTATGTAATTTATTGAATTTCAATTTCCATTATTTGGAAATTCTGTTCATAACTGAATTGTTTTGTTTTAATTTCCATGTTTAATAATTTAGGTAAATTGGGGAAATTGAATGGTGGAATTGAATTAATTCATTAGATATTAGGATTTTGGAATTTTTAAATTGAATTAATTAATTCTTGAATTATTTAATAGGAGTGTTGATATTATGAAAATTTTAAAATAAGTTAATTATTATTCTATTAATTAATATATTGTTGTGATTATGAAATTAATTTAATGTGATTAATTAATTGTTGAATTTATTAATGGGATTGATGTGATTAATTAATTTTTGAATTAATCATTATAATTGAGTTGATTATTTAGTTTTGGAATTTTTTAATGGGAATTAAATGATTAATTAATTTTTGAATTAATAAATGGAATTGAGGTGATTAAATAATTATTGAATTAATTAATGGAATGATGAGAAAATACAATGGTTAAATTGCATTAATTAATTTTTGAATTAATAAATGAATTGTTTCGATACATCTGATATTGTGATACACATGAAATGGTGAGGTTTTGATATATGTGATATACATGTGTGGGACAAGCTCAGCTGCATCAAAATCCCATTGTGTTGAATTGAATGATAATGTGTGTGGGATATTGTCTGTGGCATCAAAATACCGTAGCAATGAATAGAGTGATAAATGTGTGTAGGACATGGTTTGATACATCAAATGCTCATAGCTAAAAATGAGGTGTTGGATAAAGATTAAGAATCCAAATACCAATAGGGTGTCAGACATGACGTTCTACACCCATGAATTGGCATTGGAATATAGTTCCAATTGGCCATGATATGAAATGATATTATGAATGGTAATAATGGAATTAGGATATATGATTTCCCTTAGGGATGGTTCAGACTCTGGCATAGGCTGAAGCATGTATTGAGAGTTCAGATGTCCTTCAGAACCTGAGATTTATGTGGTTAAATAAAGATTAATTGAATAAATTTTAAATGTTTACTTTGTTTCTTGTACTTTAATCTTCATACAACTTCATACAATACCATTGAGTTGATATTGTTTTATAAATAATTGGTGGTGGCCTATGGATTTTTACTCACACCCTATATGTAATGACTGATCAATACCCTAATAGACTTCATGTTTATAGGATAGGATAAGGAAAATTGACTAATGTTATATAGCTGATATGGGATGAATCATGGATGAGAAAACCATGCATGATTTGGGACCCACTTGGGCGTTTTCAGTATATTTATATATTTTAGGTTTTTTCATACAAAAACATTTCACATATGTGGTATGTCATATCTACTCCTTAGTTTTGAATGTTGTATTTCCTGTTTGGTTATTATGTGATACTAGTATTGTTCTGGTTTTTATTATTATCATTTAGTTATCCAATTATTGTTTATTTATATATTCTATGGTATTATACTAATATAGAGGGTATAGTCTTTCCATGATTGATATTAGACCCTTTCTTTTAGTTGAAAGCCTCTGCTATAAAGGGAGGTGTGGTTGAGGTCATATGACCGACCGCCTTAGGGAACAGGTGTGTGACACCCATTTCAGGACGTTATGAAGTGGTATTATATCCAAGTTTTATTTTCTTTTAATTACTATTTGGGAAAGTTAGATAGGAGACTAGGAATATTCAGGCCTTGGTTATGTGTTTTTACATGGGGGTAGCTGACCCATGTATGGTGGAAGATCTAATAACCCAAGGCAGGATTATTATTTTTCGTATTTGTTGTTACAGTTTAACAATATTTCAACTTGGGTGACATACTTGTTATGCTATGTGATTATTCTTTTAGATATTTTTTTTAATTTGACTCATGGCTCAATAAGGTATGATATATTATTATTAATGAATTGTTCTAGTCACTTAGGAATTATTTTTACATGCATCATTATAGGTATGCACAAGAAATAAGGTTTTGGGTGAATTGTTGAACTGGAATTGTTTTTCATTTCATTTGAAATTTTAACTTAAAATGGTGCCTATTGTGAATTTTAAAAATCATAAATAGATGGAAGATGTGAATAAATGGGTTCTTATTAAAAATTTGAATAAATGGGTGTCTAATCAGACATGAAAATGTGAATGAATTTTCCATTTTTTTAACCATGACAAAGATGTATAATGGTTAAGGGATAGTGTCAGCTCATCAGTTTTTACCATGTGGTAGGGTTTGGGGGAAAGGCTCTTTATGGATTATTGTGAATCCTCATGAATGTTTTAATGTTTTGAATGTTTCCTAATACATGTGTTCAAAATTAAAGAGATATTCATTCATAACAATGCTTTTTGAGAGGAAGACATGAGGATATAGATGGAAAACATCCTCTAGTAGTGGAACATGAGGAAACAATAATGTCAGGTGAGAAATTTAGAGAGAAGTTATGAGATAAATTTTCCCACTTCATGCAGTTTTTGAAAAGAGTCTCAGTGTGGGTCGGGAAAAGAATGTCTGATTAGGCTTGGGAATTTCTCTTGCAACACCCTCCAAGATTCATCGAAGGGGGTAAACTTGAAGTAGAAGTGTTCTGGATTGAGTCTATATAGACTATATATGACCATTTAGAGACTCTTGATTAGAAGAGGGTCAAGTTGGATTCATGCATGTTATGAGGATCAGCAAAGCGTTTGTGGGATGTTTATACCCAGACAGGGTTGGTAGATGTGATGGTTTGAAAGGAATTTTTTGAGAAGTTCATGAAACAGTTTAATCCATAGACGTAGAGATAGAATATTCTTGTTGAGTTCATGGGGTTGAATTAGATAACTATATCTATGATAGACTATGATAGCCGCTTAATAGAATTTAATCACTTTTCTCCAGCATTGGTATGGGATGAGGCAGCTACAAAAATTCATTCCCAGGATGAGCCTAAATGTGATATTAAGTCCCAAGTTAAACTATTTTAGTTAAATAAGTATGCTGAGGTGATGGATCATGATCTAATAGATGAGAGGAACCTCAAAGAGGCTTTTATTGTAGGAAAGATGGTTACCGTTGGATGATCAAGATGTATGTCTTTCAAGAGAATGATGCATCACTATGAGAATGATAGTCATATGTATAGCATGAAGAGTGTCTAGGGGGAGGATAAGTTACTCACAATCTTACCTGAGTTCTTCTCCACAAGTGTTTTAGGCCACGCCACTATCGTAGAAACTATACCTAACCACCAGAAGAGTATTGATCCTACTGCAGAATGATTCATTTGCATATGTTTTAATGGAACCTACAATAGACGGGTAATGATGAGGCGTCAATATAGAATTAGAGTGTAGGAAGGGGATCTTATACTTTGTACTAGTTTGGTAGTTGTAGTTCTACTGGTTGAGGTAGAAGAGGCAGTAGATGAGGTTATTTTGGGAAAGGGTTCCCGTGTCAATAGAGTGGTGTAGCATAGGGGACTCAAAATACCTCATAGGGATGATGGGTATGATAGTTACATCCAGTTCAGCCGACACTAGTGGATATCAAGGATAGACAATTGAATGTTACAGGTACTATTCATGTAGCTTCCATACTAGAAAATTTATTATTTGATAATGGGGAATCTCATTAATTTATATTCCAACATATTTTGAATGGTTCGATCCTAGTGGTGGAGTTCATGAGTGGGGATATGACGATCGATAAACCTTTGGGAGTTTGATTGTGAGAAATTTTTTTGTGCAATGGGTATTCTCTTGAGTTTGGGGAATATTGTTTTCTTTGGGATCTTTACAATCTAGATATGTCAATATTCAACCAAATTTTGGGTATAGACTAGTTAGTATCATACCTATCCAACATAGATTTTTTACTGTAGGATAGTGACTTTTACATATCCAAAGGGTGAAAAATATGTTAACCATAGAGAATGGGATATCAAGGTGGGTCATGCAGGGCCAGTTCACCAGCAAATTGGGGAGCTTACCACCAAGGTTTCATGTATTTTTTTGGATAAAATAGTAGGGAAGCATGTTGAATTTAGACCCATAGTGTACATGTTTGATGATGTGTTTCTTGAAGACATCTCTGGACTCCCACCTGAGAGAGATGGGTAATTTTCCTTTGAGCTCATTTCAATGGATGAGCTAATTTATATTCCACCATAGAGAATAAAACCAACAGAGCTTTATGGTCTCAAGGATCAAATTAAGGATTTAGAGGATAAAGGATTTATCTATCCAAGTGAATAACCTTGAGGTTCTCCAGTGTTTTTTTCAAAGATGGTTGATAGGACTCTAAACTTATGTTTTGATTACTAGAAGTTGAACCAGATGGTGGAAAAGAACCAATATCCTCTTCCACATATCGATGAACTATATGACTAGTTTAAGGGAACTTTTGTATTCTAAAAGTTCTACATGAGTTCATGGTATCATAAATTGAGAGTTATACCTTATGATGTACCTAGGACTGCTTTCATAATTAGATATGGCCTTTACAAGTTGTTGTAATATTTTTTGCGATAAAGAACTCACTAGTATCATTTTCCACACCCCAACCTTGGTTTTTTTTTTCTTGTATTTGTATCTTTTATTTGAGGTCCAGGTTGAGTTCCCAGTTTGAATTTTTTATTTTCGGAATTTTGAGGTGAGTTTTTTCCTATGCATAGTTTCTGTACATGATTTAAGGGTCAACCATGCAGTTGTTTAAGTAAGAGGGTGTTTTTAGTTCATTTTCATATTGCATGGTTTGGGTTTCATGGTTTAGTGGAAACTGTGTGATAATTGGGAGAAACTGTGTGGCATGAGGGTTGGTGTGTAGGGGCATGATTCACAGCTTTGTCACTGTTAGTTAAAACCATATAGAACCCATGAGAGGGTTTTTTCAATTTTGATAGTGGTTTTTTTCACCGATGGTGAACAATTTCGAAAACATTGATACATAACAATATAAGTATATTGTCTTATCTATTATAGGGATCATGGTTGGCACACAACTTTTCAAAACTTGCAGCCTAGCTGTGTGACCTACCCATAAATTTTAAAACATGAAATTCCAAGTTTTACCCTCCAATATTTCAACCATATTTTAGGTTTATCCACCCTTTCTATACTTAGTAACACCAAGAGGTTCTAGGATACCCTACTCTGTTTCTCCCCATCCTCTTTTAATGCTCCATGAATGTTCCAAGGTGAGTTTCTTATGGATTTTTTTGTCATTTTACTCATATCCTCTATTTACCTTCTTGGTTCACTTATTTTTATTTGGTGAGATCTCTCTTGGATGAACCCTAAGGGTTAGGGTTTATGTATGGGATGTTTTATTGGATTTATTTTGGATTGTCTCTTGGGATTGGTTATTCATTCTCCAAATCTTTTATTGCATTTTAACATCATTGTTATAGGTCTTTCCATCAATTTCCTTCCATGAAAATTTTATTTGATTCTTGAGCCTTCTTAATTAGATTTTAAATGTATTTAAATTTTTTTTGATGTGTTAGAATAATTTGTTTTGGTTTTTTCATTATAGTAAATTGGTTCGAAATGGTTTCCAAGGGGTTTCTTTTATTATTCATATTTCTAAATGCATGAAAGGTTCTTAATGAAATTTCAATTGATAATTTAAAGTGAAATTGGGTATATGGTTGGTTTTTACCCTTGGTTCTATTTTTTAATTGTGTATGGGTTGTGTTTTTGGGGTCGTATGTGGAAATTAGTTAATTTTATAGTGTGACGCATATGTGTGGCTTGTTGTATTTGGCTGGAAAAAAATGGAGTCTCTTAAAAATGGTCCTTGGGTGTTATCTTAGTTATCAATGAGTGTTCTATTGGATACGGAAACATCCATCTATGTATATGGTGAACACATTGATGGGTGCATAAATGATAATGGTATTGGGTGAACTTTATTAACACAAAATCTATATTTTTGAACTCTTGTATGATTATTTAAAAATCGGGGTGTTTAATTAAATGTTATTTGGTTTCAAATGACTCAAATTTGGTTTTATGTATGTGTTTCATAATTTTGGAATGTTGGTTTTGGTGAATGGTTATAAATGGTGTTCTATGTATATTTAAAAAGGGGGTTTTTAAATTTGATCTCTAATCTTGGTCTATTTGGATCTTTGTGATGTGGAAATTTTTTTAAAATGAGATAAAGGTTTTTTGTCAAATTTATGCATGTAATATGATTTTATATCAATTTTTTAAATGGTGTTGGAAATGGAATTGGATTATAAATATAAAAGTCTTGGTAGGCACTTTGTGTGGTTTTGAGAAAAAAAAATTCATTGGAAAACACTCCTTGGTTGATCCACTTTTCTTGGTTACGTTGAATGGAATGGAAGGACCTTGTTGTGGAATAATTTGTGATATTTTAGTTGAAAGTAAATATATTGTTCCTTGGTGTGGTTTGGGGTGGTGATTGTGTGTGATTCTTGTGTTTGTGATATATTTATATGTGGTTGATTACATGCTTGTCTATTATTTCATGGTTGGTATTTCAAAATGGTTTTGGAAAATTCCTTGAAATATTTCATGATGTGGAAGCCCGGTTGGTATTTTTTATTTTAGGGATATTGGAATTGATTTATGGTAAATGGTTATTTCCATGTGTGTTCAGGATGCTGGGCATGTGTATGTTAAAGTTTTGATTTATGGGGCATGATAAATTGAATTTGAGAAAAAGGGAATCTTAGGTATCTAGGTGGTTGAACTAGAACTAGTATGCTAGTCTTCTCGATATTGGAGATAACCGAATTCTTTTATTATTATTGATGATTATTGTAACATCCCATCCCGAGTGACTCACCTTGTTTCCCCAAGTCAAACAACCACATGACCTTAGGCATGCCTCCCCATTTTCCAGAGGCTGCCAACTAATAGAATGGGTATGATATATCAATCATGGGGATATTATACCCTCTTTAATCAATGTAATACACTATTATAAAATAATAAACAATAATTTAATTCCATATAACCATAAAAATACCAATACCTCCTGATAACCAGAAGAAGGGTTATAATATCAAAACTAAGGAAGATAATATCCCATACGAAGAATGTGTTAAGTGTCTAAAATGAAAAGAAAAAATAAAGGAACTAATGAATCTAAAAATAAGGTTTCAAATCATGTTTAGTTCCATCATCCATTCTCTATCCCAAATTAGTCACCGGACATTGGGATGTTGCATTAATCCTATTTTGTATCCATGATATCTATTTGGGTACTGATTAGGCAGCCCGAGTGGGGTGTGAGTTCAACTTAGTTGGACCCAACCAAAGTTTTCTATAAAAATATATAGTCAATAATAGTGTATGAAGTTGTATAAAGAAATAATTACAATTCAGAAGTATACATTTATCGCATTATCAATTATTATTTATTTAACAACATAAATTCTTGGGTTCTTGATGACACCTGAAACTCAAAACCAAATGAGGCCTATGTCGGAGTCTGAACAATTTTACATAATCAATTCATAATTTAATAAAAAATTGGATATCATTATCCATTTAACTTCAATATATAATATGACTAATTATAATCATAGTCCAATGAAAACAATTTGGGTCTAGTTTTTCATGACTAGGATCCCATGGGTTTGGAAGAAACAGACCATGTCCCACACTTATATATCACAACATCACATATACCACAAACATATGATAAAATTCATAAAACATGTAAATAAATATGGCATGAGTAATGTCCACAGAGAGCTCTATCCTCAAGGGTCTAATTTGAGTGATACTAACCAAAGCATAATTGCTTTCTAGGTAAAGGGGGAAGCTCTCACAGTATTTCCCATAGAAAAAATCCAAGAGCACTCACATTCCCTTAGAAATCAAAATAGAATATCTCATGGTATTCCTATCTGAAGAATCTCACAGTCCTTTAAAAATTCAAAATGGATTGTCTCACAGTCTTCCTCTAGAAATCCCTCACTCACACCCTAGTTAACCCATGTGCTACTCCATGACAACATAATCACAACCAATTGACATACAACCAAAATATTTTTCAAAAATCATTCCATTAATTAATTTACCCATTAATTAATCATACGCATCTAATTAATTAATTTCCCTAGTTAATTAATCATGTCAATTTCAATTAATTATTTATAAAATTAATTAATCAAAAAAATTCCATTAATTAACCCAATGATTAATTAAATACATCAATCAGTTTAATAAATTCCACAATTAATTTGTACAATCCAATAATCCCAATAACCCATAATTAATTAACCAATTAATTATTATCAATTCAAATTTCAACAATTTGATAATTAATTCATCAATTAATTATCTTAATTCCCCAACTCAATTATTCAATCTAACCCCCAATTCCTCAATTAATTAATTGACCACATTAGTTAATTCAATTTATGAATTATAATTTCTAATATAACCATCAAAGTTATACAAGAACATTCTTGTAATTGATATCAAGACTATGGGATTTTAATTATAGACCACCTACCTTGATATGTCGATGAATAATCACCCAAAAGAAAACCCCAAAAAATTAGCAGAGTAACGACATAAAATAAGATCTAGGTATATAACATAAATCAAGATAAAATAAATTAAGATATATCAAATATAGATCTAGATATACAATCTTAGGTCTAGATCCATAAAACCTAATATATATATATATAATCAAAATAGAGAATAAAGTCCCTTAAAGAAAGATATAATAACAAGAGATGAATGGGAACATAACTAGGATGATATCCTCTTATGAGGAGGGGTGAAATTATTTTCTCTGTGCTTTAAATCACAAATAATGGTGGTCATAGGGCCTTCTAATCCCTATAGGATGCTCTTAAATATAGATAAACAGATTATGAGTCGAGTTAGGGTGTTCATGGGTATTTGATAGGGGTTCAAGAATTCTTTTAATAAATTTGTGGGGATTAAAATCATGTATGCACAGTTTTTTGCTCGGGGTGAATAGTTTACACTAACCATGCGCCTTAACTGTGCACCACTTTTATAGGAGTTAATAGGGCACATAGTTTTAAAATCCATGCACCAAAAATGAAATTCCCCTCTATCTATGGTTGAGATGTTTGCTGGGCTCAGGTGCACTGTTTGGAAAAACCATGCACCAACCATATACTTACCTATTTCTTCCATTTTCCTCATATTTTTATCCAAACACACCTCAAATAAAAATCCAAACATAAATTACTCAACACATGTTAAAAGAGTTCCTATAAACAATCCTGAGACACATCCATGAATGTAAAATATCTTATAATCTTTCCTCCTTATAAAAAAATCATCCTCGAGTTGCACTCCCAAGCATCTCTAAGATTCTGAGTCAAAATGATCTAGCTACTAGGCCTGAATATCTACTTCCCTTTCCCATGCCTCCTCCTACATGTGCCCATTTTCCATAATACATGAACTATCAGCATGGCCTTTCCCCAAAACACTTTCTCATTGTGATCCAATACACATATCAGATTCTCCTCAAAGGTGGCATCTATCTCAAGATCAACATTATCCACATTGATCACATGAGAATGGTATCTGTGATACCGATATAGTTGTGACACATGGAAAATATTTTGCACATAACTATACCTCTATAGAAGAGCCAATCGGTACTCCACCAGCTGTATTTTATCCACAACCTCAAATAGTCCAATGAACATGGGCACCAACATTCTGTATCTCCATATATTGTGGTGACCCAACCTAGGTAACACTCAAAGGAATACATGATCACCCTCTATAAACTCCATGTGTCTTCATCATCTATCTTCATAGGACTTATTTCAACTATAATCTATAGCCATACATTTCAGAATCAGTAGAACCTATACCGATGTCTCCTATAAGAGACTCAGTCCTAATAACTCTCACACACCAACCTCCATCCACCATATAGGTGATTTTCCTAGCCTACTATAAATATACTCATATGGTGACATATATATATTAGCCTAATAATAGTTATTATAGTAAAACTACACCAAAACTAGATGCTTCTCTCATGACCCACCAAGGTGTAAGACACATGCTCACAATATATCCACAAGCACCTATATAGTATGATCCAACTGCCCATATGTCTATGGGAGGAAATCTATACTTAGTAGAACTTGTGTACCAAGAACCTTATATAAGCCATTATAGAAGAGTGAATTAAAATGTAGATCATAGTTTGAAACTATAGTCCATGGCACTCAGTGCAGACATACTATCCCTTGAACATACAAGTCGTCCAGATACTACACTAAGAATGTCTCCCATATATGCATTAAAATTATACTTTCATTATTTTATCCACAATAACTCAAATAGTGTCACTCTTCCAAGCCATACTCAGGAGACCCACAACAAAATCTATAGTCACATCATCCCACTTACACTCCAGAATGGGAAATTTTTTAGTAAACCTCTAGGTCATTGATGCTTGACCTTCAATTGTTGAAATATGTAGTATTGTGTCACAAACCCTATTATTTACTTTTTCATGTCTAGACACCAAAATTATCATCATAGGTCATGGTACATTTTGTTCAGACATAGATGTACCTCCCACATTTAGGAATGAAAATCTTGCATCAACTCCTCTTTCATTCTTACAAGAACAAAAAATCAATTCTTGAAATATATGATCCCATCCTCATCTGAGATCTAATTGGAGGTGACTCCCTACCTTCAAGGATTTCCATCAAAGTCAATAACTTTGGATCCTCATAAAGAATATCTCTAATCTGGCTCAAAATTTTAGAATCCGCTAAAACTGATTCAAGAATCATCTGATCCTGACACTCTTGAAGAACAACATGCATTTCAGCTAGCAGATTCATCATATTCCACTCAACACTAGACTCCTAAACTGTCTGAGTCTGAGTTTTCCTGCTCAAAGTGTCATCCACATTGTTACTTGTCCCAGGTATATATGATAAATCAAATTATATTAGGTGGAAAACATGATAATTATTTTGGATGCACATCCTAACACCTGTCCACTATGGGTGTAAAGACATCTTTCTTCACACCTCTATCATTTAACAAATGACTAGAAACTTGGGTTCTGATCTCTCACAGTTGCTAAGTAATTGGCCCTTCTCGACCTTCCTGGGTATCTCACTCTACATGGTGAATGTATTGGTTACCCTTTGGTTATGTACAGGTCACTCTCTTATAATAAAAATCAATGTTGGCATGGTATGGAACTAGCCTATCCATACCCATAATTAGATTAAATCTTGACATATCAAGAATATAGAGATCCCAGAGAAAACAGATCTCCCTGATCTTGAGAGAACAACCCTTGTACAAATATTTGTCTCTAGAATATATTCTAAATGGTGTATCTATAATCATAACCCCTCTTATGAACACCATTTCTATGATAAAACCGTTAACATATTTTTCAGATATAAAGTGATGAGAGTCACCCATATCAAATAAGTAACTAGTTAATGTAGTTGCTACCAGAATAATACCAATCCCTATAGTTGGTCTAACCTCACTATCCACAAGTGTAGGATAAATGAAATGTAATTGTCCTGCCCCTCTTCATTGTGATCCATTCTGACTCCCCTTGAGCTTCAATACTCTGCTGATATAGGTGATCTTTCCAAGAAGCACTACATCCACTACCTCTACCACCTCCTCCAATTGATCTTTATCTACTAGACTGATATGGTGAAGAAGACCCATTTACCACACTCTATTTATTTATAGATTCACCATAACTAACCATCTACCATGGGTTCCTATAGAACCTTTCTAGGTTTCCTATATTTCTACAGCCTCAACACTCCACTAGTGGTCGGGGAAAATATTTTCAAAAATTTCCTGACCTACCACACTGGTGGAAAACCACATGAGTAAGGTCATATTTAACTGACCCTTCCCATAATATATTCTTCTTTACCACTGATCTGGTAGAAATTCTTTTCACAACATTTCTTACTTTTAGAGGTCGTACCTCATGACCATGAAAAAGAAACCACTTGTTTTCCACTATATTCCTCTTTCAGGTTCCCCTCAATTATGAGATCCTAATTTACTAGTTTTTTAATCTTCTTTACTATGAATATATTAATGTGATGCATAATTCCACATTTAAGACCATCTTAAAACTACATTTCCACAATATCCCCCTCCCTTACCAATTCTGAAAAAATTACTTCAAATCTATGAAGGGTCCAACATAGTCCATCACATGCATATTACCCTAAGTCAATCTCATGAACTCAACTGCTCTCTCATTCCTCAAATTTTATGGATATAAGTTTTCTAAGAACATGTCCAAAAATTCCATCCACTCCCTAGTCTCCAGTCATCCATCCAAAGTCTAGACATCCCACAATCACTTCACCTGACCACATAACATATAGGTATCCAATTTGAACCTATTTTCAGTAGGAGGCTCCATGTGGTCATGTATAGTATGGATAGACTCAATCTAGAACTCATCTACGCCAGCTCCACCCTCTCAAGACATAGTGGTAGGGTTATTCAACTAAAAATCCCTCATAAAGTTATACATGGTCCTCCCAACCCTCCCTGGGTATCTTTCCATGAATTCCATGAAGAAAGAGATGTTCTATCAGAACTGCTCCACTACTTACTCAACCAGAACTACGAGTTCCTCAAATTCAACTATTTGTGGATCATATCTGTCCATATCCTCTCATCATCCTCTCAACAAGCATAATCATTGATAAATAACTCTATAATTCCAAACACATTCCTTAGGACTCATGAAAAAACTTTATCATATTTACATAAGGGGTAAAACACAACAAGTCACAATAATCCTTTTTCTCAAACCTTGTCAAACAGTCTAAACTAAAGCACTATCACTACCCTTAATCATCTTACACCAGTGTCCTATTTAACAGGGTTATAAACATTTCCATTATTCACATTCCATTATAAAACCATTTTTTCACATTTTTTACATCATTTTACAACTTTTAATTTCATATTAATCACCATTTTCAATTAAATTTCATAACAAAGGATATACAGTTCAATTTCAACAACTTACTAAAAAATGACTTTCTAGTGTGTGCCTAAAATGATGCATGTCACAAAATAAACATTAGTTCCTAGAATGATGCATGAAAACTCAACTCTCATGCCACACCAGTACATGAGAAATTCTCAAAAAAAAATCTGCAATAATTATTACATCACACAACAAGTATATCACCCATGGTGAAATAATATTCAATTGTAACAGTAAATAGAAATAACAAAAGTCCCACCCTAGGTTGATGGGTTTTCCCCCATAAATGGGTTTGAAAGTCCCATGAATGGACTTTTTTACAAGGCCTCACTCTCCCTAACCTTTTTTATTCCTTTCCAAAAATTTATGACAAAAGAAAAAAATTGGGCTTTGATACCACTTTGTAACATCTCAGCCTGAGTACCATGCCCCGGTGCCCCAAGCCAGACCTTCACATGACCTCACATGTGCCTCCTCATATACTAAAAGATATTTTCTAGTAGTGAGGGTTTGATATATCAATCATGGGGAGACTTTACTCTCTTTTATCAAAGTAATAAACCAACAAAAAATAATAAACAATAACTAAAAGACATATAACAATAAAAATACCAATATCTCATGATAACCCAAATAGAGAATACAATATCAAAAGTAAACCAAAAAATAAGACATGTTATATATGTTCCATGTGTTTAAAATAAAAACCCAAAATAATTACATTGATGACTCCCCCATGGTCTATGACTTTATCTAGTTTTTCAAGATGTTCTAGGTGTGTCAGATCCATTCCAACATTGTGTATCGACCATCCAATCATCTCCAAACTACCAAGTAATCTTGGACTTTTTCAATTTAAGGATTCGATGTCATAGGCCCATATCCACCCATAATAGCTCAACATTTTTAGTTCACTCTGACCAAAACATATTTCTTCTCCAAGTGGGAAGAAGCGCTCACCCTAAAAGAAGTCAAGGATTGGTCAATCATTGAGTTCATGAGATCTAATATCATCCATCGATTCAGAGTTCCTCACACTATTCATACCAAAAATGGAACTAACTTCTAGGATGATGATCTAAAGTGGGTTTAGGCTAATTATAGTATCTAGTCCAACCATTCTTCTTGCTATCATGTGTAGGCTAATAGATATATTGATTCCGCCGAAAAAACCCTCTCAAAACGTTAATAGAAGATAGTGGGAAATACAAGAAGAAGTTGGACAAACAAGACCCCCAATTTACTATTGTATTATAAAAAAATGACGCACAATTCTACCCAGGTCGCTTCATATTCCTTGTTGTATGAGAAATAGGTAGTTATGCCCATCAAAATTCAGTTTACATCGATCTGAACAACTATTTATGATCAACACATATCTGTCTTGCTAAGATAGAAGCTATTGATTAGATCGGGATCCAAGATACACAATCTTGAGAGGTACCATACTAATATATCATGATAAATCAACAATAAGGTTCACATCTTCTATTTCATTCAGAGTGATACCATTTTGGCCCCCCAAATACAGATGATTCTTGGCTGGAATCCACCGAAGTTGGAACCCAAATGGGAGGGACCTTATATCGTCCACAAGTCCTATCTGAATGGTTCATACTCTTTGGTCACCATGGATTGTGAGAGAATTACTCCTTAAATAATTTCCCTGTTTCTCAAGAATTACATTTCATAAATCTATTCTTGTTCAAGGAAGTATCGCTGAAAACTATGTGAAACATACTTGGCCCATGATGTTAAACTAGTCACCTATGGTCTAAACTCTAAGACATAAAAATAAGAGCCTTCATGGGATTTAATTATAGGCCTTATACAAAGAACTCTAATGTCCTACGTGATGCTAAGTTTCTTTACATTAAGAATGAAGTTAATTCCCCTACAAGTCCCTTAAGAAAATAAACTACATCATGCATCCCACATGATATTAAACTGTATTTTTCATCCTATATGATGATAAATTATTCTTCCCTGTGATGTTCTAGCTTGATAGAATACCCTCATTGGCACTAGTCATCTACCTTGTTGTATACATGAACTATGTTAGGACTGATTCTTTCCCTCGTAGGATACATAGTGATGCTTAGGTTTTAATCCTTGGGCCCAGCCACAAATTCACCAAACCTTTTTCCCTTTTTCCTTGGTTATATTCCAAGCATCATGACATCAAACTGTGTTTTATTTTTTCTTCAAGAAGTGTGGTGTGTTATGGACCTCTATATTCCTCATTCATGTTGTCTTGGTTACTCTACGGCATTTCACATGCCCGTTTTTGGAGAACAACAAAATTATACAAACTCTATGACCAAAAACATGGAGCGTTTGGAGGGTCCAAATTCTAAAACCTTAAACTAAGAACCCTTTTGTCCTACATTAATTTAAATGGTATAATGGTCCTTTCAACATGTCCTTAAAAGAAAAACTCCCCTATTGTCTTACATGATGTTAAGCCAATGGTCCAAATTCTATGACGTTATACTAAGATCTCTAACTCCATAAAATATTCTCGTTTGAGATAACACCTCCTTCGAAACGGGTAATATACCATTAAATATTCAAGAACTACATGTGGCTTGATTCATGCCTTGGAATGATACATAGTGACTCTCAAGTCCTACACCCTAGTCTAGCCACAGTAACCCCATCCTTTCACAAAAGTTCATATTTGACCATACCACATGACATTAAACTGTATGGGACTTTAAGAAATATGTGTGGCTTGATTCCCATCATTATGAGATACATATTTCCTACCAGACACTTTTTTTTCCGAGTCTATCTGAAAATATACCAAAATACTAGGGCCCTTGGCCTTATCCTATATGTATGACTCTCTTAGTAATTTTTTGAACATTTTTTTGGTCCCCTAGAACCTTATTCTCATTGGGTTACTACTACCATGCCACAAACATCTCCCATGGAACACTTCCCCCCTTCTAATGCATAGTTTAGACCCACACAAAAGGATCTTTCAAGAACTACATGTTTCTTGATTCTTTCCCTTGCAAGATATATAGTAATTACTGAGTTTTAATCCTTGGACCCATCCACCAACCCTTTTTCCTCGATTATAGTTTAAAAATCATCACTTTAATCTATGTGAAAATACCCACTTAGTATGTGGGGTGTGGTGTGGGCCTCCATTTTCTTCATTCACGTTGAGTTTTCCACTCTACCACACCACACATACCCATTTTGGGAGAAACCCCTTTATAATCATAATTCTACAACATCAAACTATGAACTCTAGGGTCCATGTTACATGACATTAAACTACATGACAACCATCATCTTCACTACACAACATTAAACTATATATCAAGAATCTTGGCCATATGATGATAAACTACACCTCACCAAAATGTTATTTCTTGATAGGATTCCCTATTGGAACTGATCTCTATGTTACGCATTCAAGAACTACATTATGACACTCACCCTTGAAGATTTTCGACTCTCTCTGTCTGATATGACCCAATTTAGGTGAATGATGGCACTTTGGCATATAACCTAGATTGTTGGGACCCACATAGAAATCCATTCAATCCATCTCCATGATTCATGCATCTCATTATTTTGTTACCTATCATCTTCAATGTCTGAGGGGACCCCCCTAGTGGTCGGGTTTTTGGACAAATATATTCCCCTACCATCATAGGCCAATGCCCCAAAAGATGTTATATGACATTTTGGGTTGGGTTTTGTGTTTTGAATATGGTCAGTGGTCAACCCTTATTTTTTTACTTCCATCCTAGATAACACGATATGGATGCTACGTTTTGAATAAATTCAGGTATTATCCTCCATCGTTACACCATACTCACCGTGATCTAAATATAAGGTACCATGATTCACCCTTTCCACCTCATTATGTCTTGTCGGTACTTGAACACCCTTGGTGTTACAACTCCGTGCATTTTATTGTGTCGAGTAAGAAGGTCGATATCATTGGGACCTTCTCAATCCATCTTCTCCTTATCCCTATTGGGTGATTCAATGTGTTAGGGAAATATTCACTACTATTTCTTTCTTACATCAAGTAAAAATCTCATGAGCTTAGGAGTCTTGGTGGGATGTGTACCCATGTGGTCAAGCAAACCACAAGTTTTATAAAAAACCTACAACTATAAAATAAGAGCCCATAAACAAATAATCTTGACTTTAAATTGCGTGAATGTTATTCAGGATGTTTGGTGTGGCGCGGGGATCTAAGGTTCTCATTCAGATTGGGCTAGAAACTCTACCACACCGCACATTACCCCTTTTTAATAACATCTCCTCGGTCTAAACTCAATGACCATAATCTAAGAACCCTTAGTCCGAGAATCATTACATTAAACTATGTGAAAGACACTATGGGAATGTGTGGTGTGTAGTGGGCTTTCATAGTCTATATTCCACACTATACATCCCCATTATAGGGATATTTCCTACCCTGGTTCTGAATTCTATGTCCTTAAAATAAGAATCCCTAAGGTCCAAGAAGTATTACCTTAAACTATGTTCAAAATCATGGTCAAATGATGATAAATTATTTTTAGGTTTTCTTTGGGAATGTATGTTATGACAAGATCCCCCTTGGTCTCATTCATGTTGGTTCATGTATGCCATGTCATACTCTTCCACTTGATCTGTTTTGAATAACTTTATTCATCCTGGTCACACGATGTTAAATTGGGAATCCATGTCCATCATCATGAATTTAATATATATTTGAGCCTCCCCAAGAATAGATGTTCCCTCCATAGTCCGAACACTATGAGATTAAATTAGAAGTTCAAGTTCAAGCATCCTAACTCTAAACATTATAAATGTAGCCTCGTGGAATATATGGTATGGTGTGAGCCTCCATGGTGATCATTCATTTTTGGTCCATCTCCCCACTATTCAATATATTTCCACTTGAGGATTACACCCTTTGGTCCAAGAAACATTACCTTAAACATCTTGTAGCACCGAGACCCATTACCATCCCAGATAGGTTTTAACCCCCCCCCCCCCCCCCACCCCCACTTGGTGTCCATCCTCATATACAGATGTGGTATTTGACATGCCTCATTGGAATTCTCAAATTCACTTTGGAATAGGTACTTTAGAGTTGGGTTCTACACAGAAATTCTTTCAGTCCATTAGTGTTTCATGTGTCCCTTTATTTGGTTCCCCATCATCTTTCACACCTAAAGGGACCCCCTAGAAATAGGGTGTCTAGAAATAGTATCTCACCCACCGCCTTGGGAAAATGAACCAAAAGTCATCAGATGAAATTTCAGGTTGGGTTCCATGTTTCAAATGAAGTTAGTGGTCAACTCACATGTGTTTTTCTCCATTCCAGGTAACATGATACGGATTTTTCATTTCCAATATGATCAGCAATTATCCTCTATCATTACACCACCCTCACTTTGATCCAAATATCAGTCATCATGATTCACCCTTTCTATCTCCTTATTTCATTTTGGAACTCCAACACCCATGGTGATACCTCTTCTTGCACATAAACACATCATGAAATCATATCAGTACTGTCAATACATTCTTAACCAATCTTCTATTTGCCTCGGAAATACGCTTTTGTGTGGTAATAATCTACAATCCTTGTTTCTCACACTGATTATGACTCATGTTAGCTTAGGAAATTTGGTTAGATGTACACCCACGTGATTAATCAATACACGGTCTAGGTAGTACGACCATAAAATATGTGCAACATACTTGTCCCATGATGTTAAAATAGGAATCTGAGTCCCTACAACATGACTCTAAACTATGTGTATTGTTTGAACTCTATGACCTTAAACATGGAATCTTTATCCCCGGTACACGATGTTAAACTGACCAACCATTACAAGATTTAGGACGTTAAACCAATATCTATCTTCAGGTTTTCTTTATAAATGCATGGACAAACATGGTTTTTCATGGTCCTCATTCATGTCGGGTCATAACTATGTCTCCATGCATTCCCCCTTCCCTTTTGAGAACACCTACTCCCCTTTTCTCATCCCAAATGGTCCTAATTATATGACCTTGAACTAAGAATCTAACTCCAATCCTCGTGAATATAAACTATGTGTGGAACCTCTCCAGGTATTTCTAGTTGTAAATGACCCTTTTTCAGCCTCATTCATGTCAGGTATGCCACTTTCCCACCCTACACATGTTACTTTGGAGAAAATGTCCTTAACACATGACTTTAAACTGCACAGAACATGGAACACTAGAACTAATAATGGATCAATTATTCCCTCGAAGGATATGTAGTTAAGCCTAGATGTTTTATCATCAAGAATAGCCAAAAGGCCCCTTTGAATCAATATTACTTCAAATAGAAAGACATTTTACTATACATAGGTTCTCCTTGGGGAGTTTGTGCTGTGGTGTGGACTTTCGTGGTCCTCATTTACATTGGTTTATTCTTCCATGCCATACACATCCCCTTTGGGACTATTACCCTGTTATCCTTATCTCATGACATCAAAATACCTAAATCCTTTCAAGAACTATGTATGGATTGATTCATGCCCTTGCAGGATATGTAGTGACACCCGAGTTTCAGTCTCCAAGATCATCCACAATGTTTTCATCTCTTTATGTTGGATCATAAACATCAAAGTTGTACAATGATAAACTACATAACATTTATTTCCTAAATGTATGAATTAAAACTAAAAAGTGTTGATGGTCCTTTCCACATGACTTTAAAGGGATATACCAACATCCTAGTCACACAAATTTAAACTGTGTTACAATCAACATCCTAGATGCACAATGAAAAATGGCACCGCATTGTGTTGTTTTTGCCTGAGAGAACATCACCCGTGATATTGGATATTTTCCATGTCCTATTTTTTGACACTAAAAGTTTCTATCATGGTCTAGTCACTCATAAAAATAATGAATTAATTAAAAAAAATACATAACCACCTACCTTGTGCATGGTTCAGACATGCATGAGGAAACCATTTTCAATAACTATGTATGGCTTGATTGAAATCTTTATGGGATACGTAGGAATACCCAGGACATTAAAATTTGGTCCCCCTCATAATTTTAACCTTTAGGCCTCTTGTCCTGAGTCCCCTCATGAGAGTGTGTGGTGTGGTGTTGACTTTCGTAGTCCTCATTCGCATCTGGTTATTATTTCACTCCATAAACATCCCCTTTGGGATACCTCTACCCCCCATATACATACCACATGATGTTAAACTAAATAGATCCTTAAGAACTATGTATGTCTTTATTCCCATTATTATGGGATATGTAGTGACGCCTAGATAATTTTGTCTCTAGAAAAAACCTCATGTTCTCCAAACCATTGGCCCATTGGCCTTGGTTATGGTCTAATCACCATGACCATAAAATATCGACATAATTCATCCTGTAGAATGTTTGTCATGCTGTCGATCCTCCTTGGTTCTCATTCACATTGCTTTTATCATGACACTGCACTATGCATATCCCATTAGAACACCCACCATGGTTAAAACTCTAAGACCTTAAATGAAGATCCAATGGATGCCCCCATAATATTCATGGGATACTCCAACCTCCTCCCAAGAGAATATTCACCCTACTAGTAATGATCTTTCACCACATTATGTCCCCAATAAAAGTGTATGACATGATTCTTAAACTTATAGTATTTTTAATGAATCCCAAGAATCTTGTCCTTGGGTCGAGCTGTAAAATCATCCAGACCTCTAGCCCATTTTCCTTGAGTATAGTCCAAGAAGTGTGATTTTAAACTGCTTGTGTTTTCCACATTTGAATCAAGTGTCAATTACATTTTTTACATATATTTCCATACATAGGGTTTTTTTCAATTTGGGCCTTCATCCGTATTCAAATCCAGACAGACCCACTTTAAAATGATGGTCCCATTCCATATTTTCACTTACCCCTGTTTTGGGACAACACCATGATGGACATCTTGCAAAAAATAATAGCCCCTATGTTTTGAATATGATCAATAGTTGATCTTGAATCTATTGTTCCCATTCTTGATTGATGTAGGCATGGTCCCTATGTTTCGAATATGGTCAATAGTTGATCCCTTCCTACCGTTATCTTTTATCTAGATCATGAGAATTTTGGATTACCCCTTTTTCTATTCACCTATAACTTGGTGGAATTATATTAACCCTAGCCTTATCCCTAATGTGAGCTTCCACATGTCACATGAACCCCTTGTCATCCCCTTTTTCCCAAAATGATCATAGATCATGTGGGTTTAAGAGTTTTGGTAGGGTGTGTACCAACATGTTTGGCCCAAAAATGGAACACTTGGTCTAAACTCTATGACCCTAGACTATGATGTCTACTTTATCTGATGCTGGTCACCTGCCCAGTTGCTCCCATCTTATTTTATTTATCAATATTCAAGAATATGGTCCTCTAGAAATCAAGTTTGATCTTTTTTCATCCATCTGAGCCGACACCAATGTTCTTTTAGTCATAGTGGCATAATTCCAAGAGTGATGGAAACTATTAAAGCATTCTATCACTTAGCCCCACACTTCATGTTCCCCTCATTTAGATCCTCATCCTCTTTCATATCTCAAGGTAACCCCTAATGTTAGGGTGTTTGGCCATAGTTTCTCACATTCCATCTTGGTCCAACAACCTAGAAGACATCGGACGACATTTCTAGACGGGTACTGTGTTTCGAACAAGGTCACTAGTCAGCCATTATTTTTTTGTCTTAATTTTAGGATAAGTGATTTGGATAATACATTTCAAATATGGTTATTAGTTCTCCTTCATCATTATTCTATCCTCCCAGCATTCCAAATTTTGGGAATCCTAATTCACACTTCCTGTTTACCCTTTATTAGGATTTATTCCAATTCCCCAGATGTTATCTTGATCGTGTAGTAGATCCTGATGAAAAAGTCAATTTAGTTGTTATGAGAGACTATTTATCTAGTAATAGTCTCTATTTTCCCAAAAACTCTGTGCAGTCAATTATTAATAGAAGACCTCGAGTATTCTATGATCAGATAACACTCTTATATAAGATATGATCTATTTACTACAATTTAAAAATTTAAAAAAAATTACATGTACTCAGTTCAATACGCACAAGCAAGAATGATAGTGTTTTTCATGAGTTTGGCCAAAAAATGACCCTTAATGAAATTATGTGTCATGAGTTTGGCCAAAACATGACCCTTATGGATCTTCCCCCTCAATGGATCACTTCAACCCCACCACTTCTTGGCATGTGTCTTCCAAAGAATCCCATATCTTATTGATCTCTCTTTCCTCATTGATGCCCATATAAACAATCTCATTAGCTCTAATCTACACTCAAGTCTACTTAGCCAGGAGGTTAACCATTTTGCATGATGCCTATATAAGATTCTCCTCGACTTATGCCAAATGAAACCTCAATTGAGATATTAGCTTTTATTGGGTCATAGTAAAGGAGGAGTGATTATTCATCTGTGCATCCTGGTGTTGTAATTATTTTTGGACCTCCTAGTGCTTCTGGATGATTTCATATTTCATCATGAATTATGAACTGTCAAGATCATGACTTCTCTCTCGCATCTTCCTAGTAAGAAAATCATGGATCATTATGTGAAGATGGAGAGTATCCACGCCTACAGCATAAAGACAGTAAGTCCAGGTGCAATGTGACCCCATTATTCCTCTGAGAGACCAAGGAATCATTTGATATCCTTCCACACCCTATGCCATGTCATACGACTCTCCTTGACTATATTGAGATGAGAATCATCCATCTCTTCAGGGTTTGCAGGTCTGTATTCAAGGATAATAGCTATAATTTAAACTATATGATCTTCCTATGAAATCCTTTCTAAGGGGATGTGATCTATGACATTTGTTCGACCATATTCACTCATTTATTCTCCAAATACCTCACATTCGCCATCTTTGGGCTCTGCCCTGGCAGCAACATGACCTATAGCCACAAATTCCTTCTCAGCAAATTATGAGGTTTGATTAACTTTAATGGATAGTTACTCATGGATAGGTGTAGTCACTAGAAGCTCTATGATAGTTGTTCTGGACTGGTCAGTTTATTCAGATTCTATTCTTTTGATCAATGCATGGAGATTTAATACCATGGTCAACTGGATTCTTAGATAATTGATATGGGTCTGAAAGTAATAGAGGCTCAAAAGAGAAAAGTACTGCAAAATCAAGTGAATGAGTCACCAAATGAACTTTCACCATGGGAGACCCCTAAGTTCTTGTTATCTCAATGATAGGAATAGTTTCCTTGTGGACAATGGGAACATTTTGTGATTCTGATTTTGTTACTTTGGACCCTCCCACTGGTTCACCTCTATCCTCTTCGACTACAACTAGTCCACCACCCTGATCAACCCTGGATGTGTGCTTAGGGATGAATCCCCCTATATACACCAGTACACTCTTATCCCTTTCATTGGGAGCTCCTTGACTGTCACCAATTTTTTCTTGAATATGATAAATCTAAGTAGTGGACTTGAGTTGTTGAAATATAAGAGAACAAGAAAATGTGAGATATGGATTACCTAGAGATTCTCAGCGAATCCCTTATTAGATTATACAATATCACCACTCTCACATGGGATCCCATGATGGGATTTTTTCCCCTAATATTCCTCACTACTAGGCTATTCATCCTTGGCCACCTCTTCCTCTTCTTCCACTTCCTCCTCCTCCTCTTCTTCTTCTTCTTCACTATCTCATTCGAAGGATAGTAATTCTTTCAGGTCATGATATTGGTTGGGAATTTCTTCCACTAAAAGATTTGGATAATCATATTTTCATAATTGGAGTGAATATAAATCTATGGCCATCAGATATGTGTATCGCTGATGAAAGTCCACCCTATCTGCGACCCTGATAAGCCCAATTTCTAGTAGCAAAATCCTATCTCGCATCAATTTTTTCAACAAGGATTATGGAATTATCAACTTCTACAGTGTTGTAAAATCTAACCAATGTGAGGGGAAGATTTCATCTATTGTGGGATTAATAAATTATCTTGGTGACTTTATGGGGGCTTCCATAGATGGACCATGAGGCTGCCTTCAGAACCACCTATCCTCAGTAGATGGTGGTGCGGCCGCACCATGCGATGTTCCTACTGTTGAAGTTCCTACTCATGTTACCTTATCCACTAGTCTCTCCTCTAGTATTACTTCCCTATTAGAAACTTTCATAATATATGGTCTCCTAGACTCTACCACCTTGATTTCTATAATACACTTGTGAAGAATTGCTTTTGGATATGTCACCACCCAGTGGTTTTCATATTCTGTCGATAGGCTGACATCAACATAAATGGGGTCATTGTGATTATTTAAAAAAATCTAGAAGATGAGAATATAAGTCACAACTAGTGAAGAATACAAGTTTTCTACTCTTCCTGGACCTCGGTATACACTTTTGTTGTCTGTCATTATAGGCATCCAAACTGTCTTTTGAAGCGGTATGGAACATATGGTTTATAGAGAATTTGGCCATCGATCCAGGATACTAAAAACCACCTATGATTCTCTGAAGGTATTCCCTCTTCCTCAATTGATCTAATAGTTCATTCGACATCTGGATTATTGAGGTAAAAAATGGGTGAAAATTGATTTTTTTTATTTCTAATCCAAATCTTAACCCCTTTTACATTGAGGGACAGTGGCTGAACCACCACAATATTTAGTAAAGAGGGTTGTAGGAAATTTCTTATAGGAATAATGGTATTTGGAAAATCATACCCACTAAAGTGCGGTTCTATCTAACAATTTAGGATTTAGAATGTCCCATATATTCTCTTGGGTGTGCCTCCCCTCAAAATGTGCTCGAGAATGTTGTACAACCTTGCTAGTATAGGTACACCCATGTTAATCTTGTTTTGAGATTCCATGATTTCAGTCATTATTAGGGTCCCCAGATGGACCCTTATCCCTGTGTCCCATTCTGGCATCATCCACCCACTTTGGAAGGCAGTAACAAAGGTATCATATCACACATGTGGGTGTCATCTCCCATTTACACTGAAGCCCCATTATTGGTGTTCACCTGCTTACAGGATCACCTAAAATGATCTAACCATTCATATTTCTGATGCACTTAGGCACTTTTTCTCTTAGCCTATCATCCAAAAATGTTGATCCCTCATGATGAATAGTCTTAACCACTCTGGGTATGGGATATTTTTCAGAATGTAGATAATCCCCAGCCTTTAATTATCCAAAACCAAAAAGATTCCATTCTCGGATAGGGGTCTATGATCTGGTCTCACAAATGTTCTTTGTTAGTCGGAACTCATCATACAGAAGTCCCTCCAAACTAATTCCTCTGATATAGTGGATATCCCGAAGTTTGGCACTGACCTCCCCATGGTGAAGTTGGAAATTATTTGTGTAGGGGGGCCATTGATGAACAACTCTGGAATCAACTCTTGCTAGTGGTAGAAGCGAAATTGATATGTCCACGTGTCTTCAAATAGCCATATGTGTCACATATATTCTCCAAACACTTCATATCTGTGTCCTACTGAGAACAACCATCCCCATTTTCTCATAATATTTCCCCCGAACCTAAAATTTCAGTCCTACTTCCACCCCTTAGTCACGTTAGTAATGCTACATTAGAATGTGCGTGTGTAGTTGGTGGAAAATTCATCGGCCACCAGTTTGATCTCTATGATAGCCCTGGTTTTCATTTTCATGATATAGATGTCTATCTCTTGAGTCTCCCTTATAGGATGGTCGTTGTTTTTTATGTTGTAATGTTGAAGGATATCATCATGCGTCATCTGCAACCATGGAGAGTCAGTATAAAATCCTATGATGAACACTTCCTCCAGAATATAAAATTTCTAGAGTGAGAGTTTATTTATCATGATGTAATCCTTTCGAGAGTGCATTATCAAGCCTAGGAGAATTCGATTTTCTGACAATAGCCTTCGAACATGATGAATTTCAGGGTTTTCAATCATCCCTTCCCTCCATTAAATGAAGGTATCCTCCCCCTCAGTAGCATTCTACTCTTTTTCTATCTCAGTAAAGTCACAAATTCACAAAGGGGTTGGTGCGAATGATTGAAAAATAGATCACAAAACAATTTTCTACATGAAATATTCGATGACGACTGTGAAAATTTGGCTAATTTTGAAGCACAAAGGTTCCAATGCTTGCGTGAAAAAAGACTGAATGAATTTGAGGCTTCCATGAAAAATTCAGAAACATACACACCCAAGAGTGAATCACTTCTCATATGGAAAGTCAATGTACAATGCCTTCCCCCCTACACATATTTATAGATGTGTACCAAGACTACTCCACATGTAAAAGGCACCTTACACGTCGAATATTTAATTTTTCACACGTCTCCAAAAATGTGTTGTTGTTTTCGAATTTCCCTCAAAACCGACCTTCTCATTCCCATTCAACTCAGATTCTATGATGGGGAATTTTTTAGTTCCAAATTCCACATAAGTAAATAAATGTGATTCTTTGAGAAAACCGAAGATTCAATCTGACTTAGAGGACCATTCCAGGAATACTAAAGTCAAAACACATATGTTTGTAGGTGTTCAAACAAGAATGAAATATGCATGAAAGGCTCTTTCATTCCCAATGTGATGTCAATGGGTAATTACCACACTATTTTTGAGAAAAAGGCCAAGTCATGTGTGTGTAAGTGTTGTAGTTTGTGAGTGAGAAAATAGGCCATGTGCAAGGCTCTTACTCATCCAATGCGATGTCAACTGTCACTTTTACACCGACCATTTTACACTCTCCTACTGATAATTTCAACTATAAATATAAGGGACCCCTACCCTTTTGGGGTAATGAGTGGAAGTCAAACCATTTTTATCATGTGTGTAATATTCCCCCTTCCACGACCATGAAAAATTCATGGCTTTAAGGTATAGGATCATGCATTATAGATCCCCCATGGGTCCCCCTTCGGGCGGGTCCTAAAGGGATTGACCCTCACCCATTTCATTTGCTTCCCAAGGAAACTACAAAAATAATCACATCTTTTCATTTATAAATAACCTAAGGGAGGTTTGTACAAAAGATATTTTTTTCATTCACCATTTACCTGGTCTACTTCTATCATTCTCTCACTCCTACTTTCTTGTGCACAAGTCTCCAATATTTCAGGCACATCCTTCTTAATACTCCACGGGTTTTCTTCACCTTAAATAGCCATGTTTGATCCCCTCTTGAACTCAAAATCCATTTCCCATGTGCAGCTCCTCCTTATGGCCCTCTAGGCTAGTACATATTGATTTACTAGTCCCTTGTGTGGTGTCCCTTATTGCGTTATACTACCTCTTTCTTTTCCGCATAGGTACTCTAATAGATCTTAGTTTTTTGCATGGATATGCTAACATGGACCCAATGATTGACCAGTACTCCACCCCATTATTATCTGGAATTGCTTGAACCTTCCCTTTTCCAAGGGTTGATAAGCCCCGGTTATGTAAGTTCAAGGGGTGAGGAGTGAGTTCCCCCCCATCCGTGGTGTAAGATGTTAAAATTCCTAGACCCATCATCCTCAGTACATGACATTAAATTATGGTCTCCCCCCATGCAATGAACTTGGGGTGTAATGCCTTGGAAATTCTCCACACCCACTCTTCTTAATAGGAGTGAGAACATATTCACCCCAGTAGAAAGGAATTATATCCTCCTCGCATGGAACAAGGTCCTATTTGGGCCGCTAATCATGTGTATGTCTCAATATATATATCCATGGGCCACTAACCATGTGTAATCCCCACACCATATCATGGATACACCTCTTATGACATGGTCATCAGGTATGTTGCAACCTATTTTTTCCCACATTAATCGTAACTCATGTTATCTTAGTGTTTAAACCCAACCATGAAATACTTTTTTGGATTCTAAGCATGCGTAAGCCCCATTCCCCTAATATATGAACTACGTGGGTTTTGATCACTGTCTTCTAAACAAGGTACGTAGGATGCCTTTATGAGGTTCAATCCTAGCCACCTCCATCATGGTCCACCTATATGCACAATCCCCAACAAGACACTTGGGCCTCCTTTTGGATATAATCCCCAAATCCCCCATCTTAAAATATGTGGAATTTGATTCCCAAGTGTCTGGTATACATAGGAAAACACCCCAAGGATCATGCCCAACATCATTCCAACACCCTTATCCCAATGAAGGCACCTGTTGGGGTTGTTCCCACATGCAAGCCCCAATCCTCGGATCCACCTCCATAGGTCTTCTAATCCACCCAATTCATGGGGGTCCATAATCTTCTTATTGCATCTATTTTACATTTTAATGTTTGTTCTAATGACAATAAAAATCATTAACCAACTAAACTACATGGGATTTGATCCCTTTTAGTTATTTAAGAATCATCCCTAAGGTTCAACCCCAACCAATGGCTAAATATGGTGCTCCCTTCTTGGGATGGACCATCATGATGTGATATATGCACTTTTTGGGATACATATTTTTGATCCACCTCCCTGAGGAATTTTGATCCATACATTTGGGAAACTAACCATGTCTAAGTCCCATCATGTCTCTATGCCACTAGCCATGTGTAATCCTTGATTTTATTCCCCTTTTTCAAAACTATATGGAATTTGATCCTAGTCTTTTAAACAGGGTACGTAGGAAGCCTATTCGACGTTCAAGACCATCATCTTTGATTGATCCTATTATATCCCCTGGGTCATTATGTCTTGCCAGTATCATGCCCCAACCCAAGGTTATACATCCTTCAAGTCCTTATACATGCATTCCATTCTCACGGGTCACATCCTTAGGTGTCCCATAACCCCCACCTAATTAAATGTACTTTTATTCATATCCACTAGGATATATAGGAATCCTCGCTGAGGTTTAATCCTAATCCACTAAACACATCATACATTCCATCCATTCCATACAATCCTTCCACAATCCATCCTAATTTTACCTAGGCCACCGCATCCCAATGAATTGATGTCACCCCATCCACATCATCGCTCATCCTAGTAGCACCCAGGAAGATAACCATGCATAATATTCACACATTCCAACCAAGAGTGATCCTCTTATAATGGGTAGGTAGCCATGTTTAAGCCCCATTTTACCCAATGGTACTCCCTTTTTGGGATGTACCCTCCCGGTGTGACATCTTCCCTTTTGGGACACAACACTCTAGGTCCCCTATTTTTGGGTAATCTAATACACCCAATGGAGATCCCATTTTGGGATGCACCCTGATGGTGTTCCATCAACCCTTTTTGGGATGCACCACTCTGGGTCCACTCTTTTTGGGATTTTTGATCCATCAACTAGGTAAACCTTTTAGGTACCCCCCTCATAGGGGTGCACCTATTTAATCTTCCCTTAGTAGTGCCCATATCAATCCATATCCTTATCTACAAGATGTTAAAATCACAGGAAAACTTGTGTTAAAAATGATATGTCTAAGACAAACCTCAGAAGCTATGATTTTTGTGTTTTTATTCTCATGGTTCTGAACTCACGGCCCACCTTGTGTTAAACATGGGATGCTTGAGGAAATCCTCAGAAGGCATTCCCATGAAATAAGATACTATGTAGTCGATGTGGGATTCCTAGGGTCATGCACCCTTAAGAATCCCTATTTTTAGTAATAATATAGCTTCTCCAATGTTCTAGTGTTTGGACATGCTCAGTGATTCCCAATGTGACAACTCCCCTAACTAATGGTTGATACCCTATCTAGACCCGTTAGAATGTCTGGAAAATATAAGCATAATTAATCATCATCCGTAAAGAGATGGTTCCAAGAACAACGTTCAAGAACTACGTCTTAATATATGAGGGATACTAAGATAGTGAGATGATTTTTGAGAAGCAATCCACTGAAGGATGAACCTACATCCCATCATCCTATTCTGATCAAGGAGAAGACATCAGTGAAATGGTGATGAATTACAATTGCATTTGGAAAGCCGTAATGTGGGGCACAAATGTTCCCATACAATGATCAACCATATCAATCATGGAGGTAGTGTTCCCCGATGTATGCACATCAAAAGTTTTAGAAACACCCCAATTATATTGTTATTTTGTTTTCTATTAGCACGATAACCCTATCCTAAGAATTTGGGATCATTGGATTGAAATGGAAGATCTTATTTAAACATTGGGTAATAAATACCATCTGATTGGGCCCTATTAGTGTTTTCATCATATAAAAAATGACAACTTCAAATCCTAAGAATCATGTCACTGAAACACTACCTATATTGTAATGTACCATGTAAAGATATTTATAAACATAAACCCCCCCATCATGTTGATATCAATCACCCGTTTCTTTTTTTGGGTCTTGAATTATTTCTATTTAATCGTATTATATATCATCAAATTCAACACATGTGAATTATTATTTTTAAAATTTCTCACTATGATTACATAGTTCACCTAACTGAAAGAGGATGTTGATGAAAGGACTATCAATGCACTGTAAAAACTCTTCCCACTTATCATGAAAGTGGGTGATTTAAAATGACATGTATGTGGGGGGGGGGGGTTTATAGTTCAAATATAGTAATCCACTATTTGTTCCATGTATTATTCCCACACCCATGGATTAAAATCAAACAATTTTTTACATTTTATCCAATTAATATGAATAATAACTCAACTCATATTTATATTTTCATTGTTGTTTCCATCTATGTTATAATTTTTTCAAAATAAATTGCTAACCTCATGTTCATAAAAAAATTCCTTTTTATACGAATGGAAAAAAGTGATCATGCTAAACATAGAGTTTCATATCATTATTTATTAGGTTAATTCTCCTTATTTTTCATCCATAGTTCCCTATTTCTATAAATTTTTACTCAAAATAATTTAGTCCCTTTATTAGAATTATATATAATTTTTTTCCATTGATTATGAATATATTATGTGTATTTATTTATGTTTTTGTATAAAATGAATATTTTTTGACCTAATAGTATAGATATGAATCAAAAATGGATGCATGATAATTATATGAAAATGAGTATGAATATGGACTTAAATATTTCACCATGTTTCCAATGAAGCATTCATACACCCCTTCTCAATTCCTTTTTCTATATTTATGTAGTTATTCAAGAAAAAATTGTCTAAAATAGTTGTAATAACATTTTATTTTTAATAGAATATATGATAACTATGATTGTTGGACTAAAAGGAGGTAGGAATTGAATTTACAATCCTCTCCTTTATGGATCATTTGATATTCAGTTTGTATCTTAACGATTTTTTTATGATAGGGAGTTCTATAAATATATGCTAAATCATGGTATGATATCAGTGACTCCACATAATATTCATATTTATTTATTCAAATGGAAACTTATTAAGGTATATATAGAGATATTTATCTATCAAAACATATTTCAAAACAATTAACTTATTTTTTTATATTCTTATATAGTATCCAAAGAAAAATAACAACAATGATTATGGATATTACGTTTGTAAATTTATGAAAGATATCATATACCATCAAAATACTAGCATCCTCAAACAAGTAATTTCCAAATGTAACTACAATTTCATTAATAAAAATTCATAATCGTTTGTTGGTATATATTTTCTCAATAGAACCAATATTTCTAGCAATCTACATACTCAAAAGAATATTTAATTTTTTTAGAGATAATTGTGAAGAGTAAATGGAATCATAATTTTTTCTAGAATCAAATTTATGTGATTACATATTATATTTTTTATCTACTATATGTTATGACCATATAAATACATTTGGGGTGTGTTGAATTAGTATCATAATGAATATATATTATTTTTTACCTATTTCACAAGGAGAAGTATAATAGATTGTTATGGTCTAAAAATTATGTTTTATCTAGTAACATGTTTGAAGCTACTCGTGCTCACGAAATATTGGTCTTTGAGGTTGCAAGTGAGATAATAGAGATAGGGAAATGGTCTAAGAATTTATAAAGAAATCTTGAAAAGGTTACTTCCTACTACTTATTTAGTTAATTATTTTACCATTTTATCTATTATTTCTATGTTAATTTCATTATAATTTTAATGGGATACTTATTAAGTTTTTTGTACATAACTTTTGGAAAGTCATATTATTATTTTAATTATCTGCAAGAAGCTAGAAAAAGGTAAAACATTTTCGTTTCAGATGGAAGAGGAAACCACATGCTTCCTGAAATAAGAATTGAATTAAAAGGATGCATATAACAAGGTATTATGAAACATTTGAAGGAAAACTATGACTACCCAAATGATCTATCCAAAACATTTTCTTTAATGGTGATGTAATTAGCCACACCATTATCAGCTGCACCTCAATCAGATACATGGTGTTTTCGGTATGACTCAAAGTGTATGTTTGTAGTATACAATTTAAATTTTATATTAAAAATCACATCACAAACTCAAAAACAAGATAACACGTTCAAATTTTTTAGATAGTTTAGTAAAATTATCCATAAATCATTTCTGACATATAGGATTCAACTACACATCAATCTGATATACGGTGTATTTGGTATGAATGAAAGTGTGTGTTTTATTTTAATATTTACATTTTAGTTTAAAACACATGGGACATGCTCAAAACCCTGAAAAAATATTCAGAGTGTTTTGATACTTTAGAATAATGATTTATCTATCATTTTTTATGTGTATTATTTGACTAGACCTCAATATAATATTGTATTTATGGTATGTCTTTATGTATATGTTTTTGGTTTATAATTTATATTTTAGTTCAAAAATCACATCACACACTCAAAACCATGAAAAACATCATATTGTTTTGATACTTTTGAAAAAAATTCCATTAGTCATTTTTGATATATTGGAATCAACCAAACCTCAATCTGATACATGGTGTGTCTGATATGAATTTAAGAGTATCTTTCTATTTTAAAATTGATAGTTTAGTTAAAAAGACACATCACGTACTCAAAACCAAGAAAAATGCATTCATATTTTTTTGAACCATAAAAAATGATTCATAACATAGTTGTGATGTTTTTTAATCAACCATGTGTCAATCAGATGCATAGTGTTCTTGATATGACTCGAACTGTATGTTTTAAGGTTGAGATTGACATTTTTTTTCAAAAAAAAATATGGCCTACTCAAAACTAAGCAAAGGAATTTATATCATTCTGAAACATCGGTAAAATGATCCATATGTCATTTTTTGAATTATAGAAATTTAATGAACATCAATATAACACCTCATGTGGCCGGTATGATTCAAAGATTTTGTTTTAAATATATAATTTCTATTTAATTTTAAAACACACACACATGTCCAAAACTAAGAAAACAATATCAAATTGTTTTCAAATATTATGACAACAATTCATAATTCATTTTTTATTTTATGAATGGATTGGATGTTAATCTGAAACATGATGTAGTTAGTATAACTCAAAGTGTGTATTTTCAATACAAAGTTATAGTTTTATTTTAAAACACATATCAAAAATGCAAAACTCAGAAAACATGATCATATTGTTTTCAAATATTATAAAAATGATCTGTAATTTATTTGTGATGTGTTGGAATCAATCATACATAAATCCATCAAATGATGTGTCATGTATGGCTCGAAGTATGTGTTTTCAATATAGAAGTTCTATTTAGGTTAAAACATGTGTCACATAGCCAAAATCAAGAAATCAAGCTCGGATTTTTTTTCCAATATCTAGAAAATGACCCATATATAGTGTTTGATATGTTGAAATTGATCATACATCAATGTAACAAACAATGTGACATTTATGACTCAAAGTGCATGTTTTCATTTTCAAATTGATAATTTAGTTCAAAATACAAATAACATTCTAAAAAATGAGAAAAACATACATATTGTTTTGAGACTTTATAACAATGAAGCATAACACATTTTTGAAATGCCGAAATCAGTCGCACCAAAATTCGAGCCTTGGATTTCTCGGTATGATTCAAAGAGTATGATATTAGAATAAAATTGAAACTTTACTTCAAAATACATGTTACAAACTGAATACTGAGAAAAAATTTAAAATTATTTTAATACATTGGTTAATCAATCAGTATGTACATATTTTTGTGTAGGAATAGACCGCATGTCAATATGACACATGATGTGGCTGGTATGACTCAAAGTGTGTGTTTTCATTATTGAAGAGTTATTTATGTTCAAAATAACCATTATATAACCAAAAATGAGAAAATATTCTCGGACATTTTTATACATTTGGAAAACAATTCAAAATTTATTTGTTATGTTAAGGAATTGACAACACATCAATCAGACACACGATGTGGATAGTATAACTTAATGTCCATGTTTTCAATATAGAATTTTAATTTTAGTTTCAAACGAGTCACATGGCCAAAACTGAGAAAAATAGATCAGATTGTTTTCAAAATTCATGATAATAATACATAATTACTTTTTAATGTTTAGAAATTTACCATACATTCATCCAAAAAATGATGTGACAGGTATGACTTGAAGTGTTTGTTCTCATTATAGAAGTCCCATTTTAGTTTACAACTAACATCACATAGCCAAAACTGATAAAATGAACTCGGATTGTTTTCAAAGATTAGGATAATGATTCATAATTCATTTTTTATGTGTAAAATTTGATCACACATCAATCTAACACATGATGAGTTTGGTATGAATTAATGTGTTTTTTAAATATAAAAGTTCCATTTTAGTTTAAAATGTTCTTCACATGGCCAAAACTGAGAAAAAGATATCATATTATTTTCAAATTATAAGAAAGTGATCCATAATTCATTTTGACATGTAGGAATATACATCACTTAAATCCAATCCAAAATGTGTCTGGTATCACTCTTAGTTCTTATTTTCAATATAAAAGTGTCATTTTTATTTAAAATGCATATCACATATCCAAATCTGAGAAAAAAACTCATATTATTTTCAAACATTGAAAAAAATATCCAAAATTAATTTGTAACATGAATGAATTGATAGCACATCAATAAAATGCATGTTGTTGTTCGTATGACTCAATGTGCATGTTTTCAATATAAAAGTGTCATTTAAGATAAAAACATGTATCAAATATCCAAAATAAAGGAAACAATCTCATATTGTTTTAAATCATTATAAATAAAATCCTTATGTCATTTTGAACATATAGGAATTGACCACACATAAATCTAATGCATGATTAACAGATAATATCACTAATATATATATATAGTAATTAAAAATATAATTTAGCATATCTAGATTATATAACATTATTGTTATAATTTATTTATTTTTTATTTACTGTTACTGAAATCAACATTGGTTTTATTGAAGGAATATGTTTTTTAAGAAGCTTGAAATTTGGAGAAATCCTACTATAAGAGTTATGATTTTGTATATTGGTTGTAATTTTTGTGTTTCAATTGTAAATAACATATCAATGTAAATATTATGTATGTAAATTTTAAATTTAAATGATAGTGAAATTTTATATTGGTATTGCTGTTTACTTTTCTTAGTATTTTTATTTCTATTTTTTTGGTTTGTGATTTTTTGTTATAGGGCTACTGTAGGGTTGCTACTTCTTTGCAGCAACTGCATAGCCATTGAAAGTTCTAGTAAAAGTGATGATAAAGGGTGACTTTATCATAGCTAAAAGAAATAATTGATAATGGGGGAATTTATCAGTGCTATAAAAAGAACCATTAAAGGGTCCCTTTATCAGCATAAGTAAAAGCACTAATAAATAATTCCTTTATCAATGGTAATATAAAACATTGACAAAGGATGCCTTTACCAGCGCTAATAGAAAGTAAAAATATATGATACCTTTATATTCACCTTTTTAAAGGAAGATAAAGGAATCATTTCTTAGTTATTTTACTATCACTGATAAAGGCCATGTGCATTTAACATCACTTAGGATTCCAGTACATTTTTTTGTGCAAATTGAGGTCCTTTTTAGTGATTTTAAAATTGTGATCTGTAGTAGTGTGTTATCAATTATTTTTAGCAAGGATATAGGTGTTGATTTATCTATCAAAAAAACAATGAAGTTTTTTATATTTATATGTTTATATTTTTTCATATATATTTATACATGTTTATATAAAATTGTATATATAGATAAAAAAAATTTATAATATATTATAAAGATTTATTTTAAATACATTTATATATTATTATAATTAATTATAATGATATATTTGTAATAATATATTTATATATGATGTATCTACATAATATTGAAACACACATACACAGACATATTTAGACACATGTACACATTTATATTTACCTCATACATGCCCAAATATTTTCATATCTGTATTTATTTACATATATTATTATATAAATATAAATATATGCTTGTTCATTGATAAAAATATTTATATTTAAACCTTACCTATATAGGTATATATATGTATGTATATTTATTCATTTTTATAAGTAAATTAATTTATTTTTTTATTTTAAATATAATAAATAATAAATTTTAATTTCCATATGTTTTATATATTTAAAAATACATTTTATGTAAAAATGATTAAATATTTGTTTGTACAATTGATTTATTATATGTAAATATATGAAAATATGTATATATATAATTATATATAACACTACGATATGAAAAAAGAAAAAAATAAACAATATAATATACATATGACACTATGAAATGGGAATAAATTTACTCTCTATTAAAAAAGTATGAAGAATCCATCGAATGACAAAGAAATTTCATCAAATTTTAAGAAATTAAGTTACCTAAAATAAACATAGTTTTAATGACCTTTCAATCCTTTTTTGACCTTGAAAAAAAATTCAACATGGTCACCCAAATTCATTATATCGTAGTTTTTTCCAAAGAATTAATTTGATATGTTGTGGAGCCCAAATAGATAATCAGGTCGAAAGCTATAGTCATTGGAAGTTCATGTCATGTTTTCAACATATCATAGGTCGTTCACTAATTTAATAAAATTTTATGTTATCCAACTATTATTAACTAATTTCCACTCATTTATAATTAGAAAATTGTTAATTAATGTAAAATTTTAATTATTTTATAATCGATTATAACTAAATACATCCTATATAAAATTTAAAGGCATATTTTTTCTTGAATAAGTAATATTTAATCAAATATATTATATTTATATCAATATATATATATATATTAGTTTCTTGGTGATACAATTACAATCGGACACACACCTACACCCACACACATGGGTCATAATCAAGTCCATAGCCCCCTAGGGATAGACGAGACTAAGACGTGATATTATATATATATATATATATATATATGTGGGTAAACAATATGGCACCCCCTCCTTTTTTTCCACCCCCACTATCAGACTAGGGATCCTCCTCATGCTTGAGTATGTTGATGCGAGTGCCGATGTCTACATGTTGACCAGTGCCAGGACTGTACACCCACTGAAGGCGCCTACAGTATCCCTCCTGATCCACTGACTATTCCTACATTCATAACCCTTTCTCTTTCCTACTACGACATAACTGATACTACATCCATCTGTTATGTCCCCCACCACTATGTCAAACCCCCGGTCGAATTCCCACAAGAGCAATGTCGATTGACATTGGATCGCCATTGACTAACACCCACTTTTCCATCTAAAGTGGGCCGATTAATGTCTTCCTACAATGGATTATGTGGTCCACCATCACACTATAAATCCCATTGATGAAATATCCATGCCAATTTTATTAGGGAGATAGATATATATGTAGAAACTAGGATTTGAACCCCAGCTACATTCCTGGACACAATGTTTATTTGTGGGGGGGGTGATGTACTGCTCAACTATCACGCCATCTTCTATATCAATTTAAATATATTTATATATTTATTTTTTATTTTTAAGGATATATATAATTATATATATATATATATATATATACTAAATAAATATACATTTTATCAGTGAAAAAATAGAAATGATAATGACCACCCTTTATCAGTGATAAAAAAGCAATGACCAAGGGGAGATTTTATCAGGGATTATTTAAGCCCCAATAAAAGTACCATATCTTGACACTTTTAGATATCTCTCATAACAAGACCAACTATATCGGTTTTTTAGCTATTAAAGATAAATTTTACTAGATAATGTCATGAAATCAGTAGTAGTGCATGTTCTTTTGTAATTATTTTCCAATATGTGTTCATCTATAACAAGGTTTTTCCATTGTTCTTCCATGTTTTTAGATGAATCAACACTTTTAGTGTAATTTCTATTTTAGTTCACTGATCATACTAGATTTTACTGAATTTTGGGTTATTATTCCCACTTTTATATAAGAATGAACTATATATATAGATTTTCTACAAAATAATTGGATTTTTTTATTATTTTATATTAATAGAAAATTTAATTGGGGTTATCCAGAATTAAAATGGTTTACATCAATTAAATGGATTCTGATAGCCACATAATGAAGAATTAATTGGTTAATTAGGTGTAATATTAATAGCTTTATTAATTTTTAAATAATAAATCAATGTTAGTAATTCTATGAATGAGTATAGATATTATAATTATTAATGGATTCATGATTAGTCATTGTATAATATTTTGGGTCAAGCTAGTAATTAAATCTAAAATAAGAATGATTAAAGGGTATGAATAATTACTTTTAAAATAAACCTGACAAGAGATATAAAGTTTTCATAGATATATATAAATATATATATATATACATATTAATATTTTTTATATTGTATTTAAATCCTTAAATTCCCATGAAAAATACTATAACATTATATAATCAAATTGTGCATGAAGATACCTACTTCACACTTGGAAAATAATCTGCATCAAGATAAATGACTCAATTCTTACCAAAACTTATAGTTATTTTATGTATATATCTTTCATTGTATCAAAAAAACAAGTTTTATATTTGTTATTTTATAACAGTTTCTATATATATATATATTATAATTTTTAATTATAATTTTTAATTTCATCCTTGATATGATTTACAAATATAAAAAATGATACAAAACATGCATACCTTGTGTATTTTTTTATAATATATGAATAGTGTAAAACCAGCTAAGATGAATATAAAAAATGGAGGGATGATAATTATTTATCAAATGTGTGTTCTTTTTTGGTTAAAGAGTGATGGGTCTTGTTAGAGTCAAATAACAATTATTAGATTAAGTGGAAATTTTTATAAACCTTGACTGAGGATTTCCATCCATGATAATATGAAAGTTGGTAAATGTAAATAAATAATTACTTTAAATAAATGGTGTTTCAAATACTAAAGAAGCATATGAAACATCTTTAAATACCATCACATGGGATTAATAAAGTTATATGAGTATAAAATCATCCCACCACTATAGGTATCGATAGATAAAATGAATCAAAAGTCATACATGAGTGATTCTATTTTCTCCCATTATTTGATATCATCTCATCATAAAGTAATGGGTATATTTAGGTTTGAGCAAGCATCGTGAATACACACATACACACACTATCATATAGAAGTAGGCTCTGTAAATCCCTTGGAGACACTCCTCAATAGTGAAACAATTAATTAATGCATTAAAACTTATATATAATTTACATGGATACTTCATGCATTGTATGCATTTATTTCTTATTTGTTTCATACAAATATGAAATAATTTCATTTAATGATATCTTACATCAGTGAAACATAAAATGATTATAATTTTTCAATTGGTTTCAATCACATATTAGATAAAATAATTTACCACTACGTGCGTGAAAATCTTCATTTTCACGAAATATATATATATAAGGATTTAAGGAATACCTCTATTAATCTCCCACTTTCACTAAACCCTAATATAATTTATTCTATTTTAACCAATATTTTTTTCTTAAATAATAACTTATGAAGCCTTATCCAAAATTCATTTTGTATGTCTTCCAAAACACTTTTGGAAACCTACATTAACTTCATGTTGCATCACATCATCTGGAATACCTTGTGAACCCTCATCCAAAATACATTTAGAATAACTATAAAATAAATTTAGTGGAGTTATCAGAGTCAAACTCTATTCCCATTCAGTCAACACAAAAGTGTGACCCCATGGTATTTATAGAAATTAATATAAATACTAATCTCTATATAAAAATATTTATGTCAAGTGTGGCCTATGGAAAAGTTTTAATGCTAATTGAGCTATAAAGGGATAGGGAATGATCTCCCTAAAACCCATGTATCTCTATAACTTTTTCCACAAGTATGTATCATAATAAAACATTCATTATTCTATTTTCCCTTTACCTAGGATGTTGAGTTACCATGGTTCATGAAGCATGTCAATCACATATATCAAACTCATCTATTCTCGATTCTCAGTGTATAAATAGATCTAATTGATGAATACATCACTTAAAATTCATTATTATGTATAAACACACCACAAATCCCCTATCCAGATAGATATATGATATCTAGGTTCAACCTTACAATCCCATAGTATATCTCAATCTAGGGCCCAAATGTTATACTCATCATACAAGAGGACAAATACCATATTGGTCAATCTTTAGTTGACGACATGATCAACAATATACCAAACAACTAACATATAAACTATATTAATTTGTAAATTTTTGTAATTAGGGTATCAATGTTTAAAGGATCTCATTATTTGTATTTGACCAACCTCAGTCAGGGGGCAATCAAATATGATCCACACACCCCTAGTATACCGAATACATCTATATGACACTCCATGTGATAAAATTAGTGACCCATCTAGGGAATATATAGAATCTTATTCTTTGTATTGTTCCTCAATAGAATATTCTATATATATATATATATGCAATAATCCTATCATGATAACATCATTTTCTTCATAGCTTATAATTCACTAAGATGAATATCGATTAGGAATAACTCAAATTCATAGTCTTAGTGATCAATAGTAATTACACTTCACATAATGTATATATATTTATACAAAATTATGTAGTCAATGGGAAATAATGATAAAATGGAGGTTTCTTGTAACATGAAACATTAAAATATTACAAAACTTTTTATGAATATTTACCAATCCCAATATAAGAACAAGTTTAACATATCATCTATTATAAACTTCTAGATTAGAATTATATTTTCTACACTTTGGAAAAAAATGAACACATTACATCATATGTAATACATATCACATCTCTATGTGACTATATAATAAAATATTCCCACTAACTCTTTAGTGAGAATCAAATATAAATGAAGATTGTTTGAATAGTGGCTCGATTTTGAAATTATATTCATAACTATTCAACATGTTTGAACATATTAAAACTTTTTAAATTCACAACATCAAATTTTATGATGTCAACATTTGTTTTATCCTTATAATTATTTCTATGTTCATAATCATCATTGTTGGAACCATTTTCCATTAAAAGTTTCCTTTCGATAATATAACTACATATATTATTTCTTACTTATACATCCTAACTCTCTGAGGATATTAAGTAAAATTCCATTTAAACTTATATTGGTGCATTTATTTATTTTTTAACATTGAAAATTTTTTGTCCCAAAAATACACTAACTATTTTCATAGACAATATATTCTATTCATAATATATATTTCTAAGAAATACAACCCATTATTTTTAGTAAATAAAATTTATTTCCTTTTAGTATGAATAATTAACAAATAAAATATTGTTTCTATATCACATGTGGTATTCTATATATGTGAAACATTTTAATTTTAAGAGAATACTTTATTAAGATATACCACTAATGGGTGTCAGGAATACATTCCCAAATATTTTTACAAATATTTGGATAAGCACTTTTATCCTCGATAAAACTATTTTATCCACATCAACTTCTCAAAAACTATTATAAAAATTAATGAATAGTATAAATTTTTTATAAATTTAATCATAAAAAAACCTTTTTTATCAAAAATCTTCTCCTATTTCATTATAAAATGGGGTGAAGATACACATGTTTTATTTTGATTATTTTTTTGTTGGTAAAATACATTGCATTAATTTTTTTCAACTATTTTCTTCATGAATGTAAAATATAATCTCAAACAATTATTATTTTTTATTTTCAACCCCTATATATATAAAAATTGTAAATTATATATTTTTTGTCATATACCTTTTAAATAAAATTACTAATTTCTATAACATCCATACCTTACATGGATATTCTGTGGAGTTTCATAGACTTCTTCAGGTATTCTGGATTATTCCATTATATTGAATTATTATTATCTCATTATGATAACTATAGGATTCAATAAAAATTGTTGGATTCTAGAAGAAATACTATTGAAAAATTAAATTAACTTTTCTTTTTGGGTTTGAACATTTATCGAATAATATTATCAATAAAATAGCATAATTTAGACATAATTTTCACATTTCATCCTTTACAAAAACATTGTGAATATCAGGTAAAATTTTACACAATTGAATAACATTTTCAAACATTTATATAGATGAAAATAAGATAAACTACCTAAATAGATAAATCTATTTTTCTTCTAATTCCTTTCACACCTTGAATAAATCACTTTATTCTTCCATAAGAATATAGATTCACTTGATGAATAATTTACTCATTTGTTTACTAAGGACATGATCTTAGAGTCAGCAGAGAGTAAGAAAAGTGATGCGCCTTTACATGTTACCCATATGGAGTTGGTGGTACATTGAGTTATAGGCCATCATAAGATCCATGAGGGAATACAAATCTGTAACAATTTCACAGGTTTGGATAACTTGACTCCAGATTAAGATAATGCCAATGAATAAATAATAGGAAGTAAATATACTAAGGAGGATCTCCTTGGATATTTTTTAGAGAAAAATATGGGGTAAAGCATGTTAAAATTTTCTACAATCCCAGGAAGAAAAATAGATAAAATACGGTCTAGGACTCGGGAGGTAGCATCTTGAATACAGGGAAGAATAGTAAAGGTTGCATGGATTAATCGCACCATCAAAATATAATGGAAACAAGGTTAGGTAATAAAATTAAATAAAAATAGTTGTTATTCATTCCTTTATCTACTGTTAACATGCAAGGGAAACCCAAATAAATGATGGTCTATTTTAGTGAGGTTAGTGCAGAAAAAACTAGTGTGGAAAAAGTAGTTAGCAGGAATTCCCATTAACGGATTGTTGACTCAGAAGAAGTGATGGGGGAGGATTCTCTATAAATCAATATTACACAGAAAGAGTCATAAAAGAAAATTGGAATGCCACTTCTATTGGGTGGAAATAGTGAGAAGGTTATATGGATCTATAATTAGGACCTTATTCTGATAAGGGGTTTTAATGATGGGAAGATATGTAAAGAGGAGTATTCTCAAATGTGGGATAAGTTGGTGGATCTCTTTGAAGACTTCATTCTCGATGAGCCAGATGTTCAGGTTCACTCTATATCCTAGAAACTCTTTAGGTATAGATCATCTAATAGGCTGAAATTCTATTTTAATAATTTTGTGATTTCCTATAAGGGTTTTCCTCCTGGTTGAACTATGTGGTTTCTCACTTTTCCTTAAAAGTGTTTGATTATAATAAACATTAACTTTCTATATGTATGATTAAACATTTAATAAGTAATTTTATTAAATTTAACCACACTAATATAATGAAACCCATTTAAAATACATCTTAAACATTAGTGGGCCAATAAGCATATTTTTCTAAGAAAAAGAACCCTTTATCTCATAAAGCTCACCGGTTAATTATTTATGTACAGATTTATCCCATTCACATTGTTTATAAGTCAAGGATATTTGAGAGGAAAATATTTTTTCCAATTCATCATATAGATAATCCCAAATCTATTCCTCTATTATCCAAACCCATAGGGTTTCCATGATAGTGTAACCTAATGCAAGTGTAAAAAACAAATCATAAGAATGTATAGGGGAACCTCTCTATGTTGTGAAAATACCCAACTGTGACTTAGGATCACTCATTAGTTTATTTACTTATACAAGATAATCTATAGAAACCTCTATTAGGTGTTAAACTACATGGTCAGATGATCAAGTTCTTGAAAAGGGTTTATTTAGAAGCAATCTCAGACTTTTTTATTTAAAGGGGATTTTAATCTCAACATCTTATCTCATGTTATTCTCTTTTATTTATGCATGATTTGAGAATTTTTTTTAGAATCATATTCTCTCTGCCAAATTAATTTGTTTCATCCATATTGATTTGTAAGTATTTAAACAAACCAATAGTTAGTGTCACCAAAAAATTAACGTCAAATATATTCATGCATATATAGATTCATTATAATCATAAGGTACATGAACACTTCATGTAAATGTTTATAATTATATTAGATTTAAAAACACCACATGAGTAAGACTATAGTGACCAATGGCCAACCACATTCACTTTCTTAGATAAGGAATAGCCCTCTAGGTAGGTAGGTAGTTCGACCCCCATTCCCACTACCCGAGGATAATTTACTCAAGAGAGAATCCAATTTATCATAACACTAACACATAATATGAACAAACTATATTCAAAAACTAAATTCAAGCTAATAACATCAATTAAAAATGAGTACAGGATAAATAATAAACTAAATTCATTATAGAGACATACCTATAAAATAATGACAGGCTCTATCTTGATGCACTTTTAAATTTAAACAATGGAATAAAAAATATTAAAATTTCATAAACAGTTGACTAAAAATAAATATAACAGGAAATAGACTTTTAAATAAATGAACAATTCAAATATTTAAACATTAAATAGAAATTTACATCAACACATTCTCTAAATCTATGTATGGTGTAATCTCTTTACACCCCATGTTTTCATTATACATTACATTTTCATTAATAAATTGTTTAGAGGTATGATATGGGTGACCAATTAATGTATTAATCCATTCTGGACTATGGAAATTAAATAATTTTGAATATAAATATTTTTATATTCATTTTATTATGAGAATTTTAATATTTATCATTATATCGAATTTTTATTTTAAATATATGACATTATATGTATTATGAAAAATTTATAATTTAATTTTTATTATGTAAACTTTTTACATAATCAAAATCTTAGAAAATTAATTATTATTTAATCATTGATCATATCAATAATCAAAACACATTTAATGTGGCATAAATAATATCCAAATAATCCCCCTTTTATTTTTCACAATTCAAAATAATATATTAAGAACAATTCTAAATTTAAATATTATAATTGTATATTTCATCCTTATTCTAAAATTTATAACGATTTATAAATTATTAATTATGATTTCTAAATAAAAAATTAATTTCTAGATCATAATTTATTCTATATAATTTTGTTAAAATGAATTTCAAATATTAACAGATATTATATGGGAGTAAAATTTTCAAAAACATTAATTTAATTAATTATAATAAATTTATAATAAATAAATTTTTAATAAATAAATTTATATAAGTTTCTAAAATTAAAATATTCCAAAATACCATTTATAATTCTTCATAAACATTTTATAAACCATTAAATTCATTTAAGAATTTAAAAACAATTTTTAAAATCATTCTTATTTAACGTAAGAACCCATTCCTGTGTAAGGGTATCTTCCGTTTACCTTTACCCGGGTACTCGATATAGGGGTAATCATGTTTTATAGACCTTTTTGTAATGGTAACCACTTGTTTACCTTTAAGTATCCATGTATCCCATATGGGTAAGTCCAAATGATTCTTATATAGTGTCAATTGCATATAGGTATGGAGGAAACATCCCTTATGCAATTCCTTGTGAATAGGTAATACATTTACACATGGAATTTTCTAAAAGAAAATCATCACTTTTCTTAGGTTCCAAAAAGGTAAACATCAACATAATTTACACTATTAATTTGGTACTTATATGCATAATTGTAAAGAACTTGTTTACCTTTACGTATCCCATTTAAAAACACTACTACCTTTCTTCAGCCCTTGCATTAATTAAAGTTAAGTTGTGATAACCCTTATATAGCCCAATCTTTATAAGTGTAAGGCGACATGGACCTTATGTCGACAGGTCTACATAATGATAATCCCTTGGTTGGCCTTAAAAATATTATCTATATATGGGTAAGGTGATGGTTTACTTTATATAGCCTAACTATATAATGGTAAACCATTTTATGAAACAAAACATCTAGAAAATGAATAGGTGCTCTGTTTCATGTAGTTTCTTCTTTAATTCATCACATGTTTCATAACACTAAACACGGATCCCATTAGTAACACATAAAATTTTATTAGATTATAATAACAATTATCATATCAAGAAAAAACAATTAAAACCCCTGTCCAAGGATTTACATGCAAAATAATATAAAAAAGTGATGAGCATAAATGAATACATTCTATAAAAAAATGGCATATCACGCAATGAATAAAAATATACAACATATTTAAACTCCATCACATTTTTTGATAAGGATAACTGGGTATAAAATTAATCCCACATATATATCCATCCACAAGTATAATTAATCACATGTCATTCATGAAGTATTCTTTTTCCTCATTGATGTGCTAGAATCTAGGCTTGCAAAGGAAGAATAATAACCAAACAAACATGTACAGGGATGTTAATCCAATCATCATGCGTATGCACACACACACAATTGTATGGTAGAAGGATTTATATATCTTGAAATAAAACTCAGTGAAATCATTAATTCACACATTAAAATGAATATATAAATTATTTTGATGACCATGCATCATATGCATTTATTACCCACACATTTCATATAAATATTAAATGATTTCATTTAATGATATCCTACATTAGTGAAACAGAAAATGATAACTATTTATCATTTTTTTATAATCACATAATTAGAAATTAATATATCATTTTGTGCATTAAAATCAATATATATATATAATTATTTAGGGAATATTTCTAGAAAAGAGTTCGAAAAATTTTCAAAACAACATGCATATAATCCTTCAAAAATCATTTGTTAATGTGTATGTTGTTGTTATTCAAGAAACTTTTTTCTAGTTGATTTGGAAAATAATTTAATGTTTCATAGAATATATCAAAATGATATATGTTTTCAAAAACATTAGTATGAACTAAATGTAGAAAGTAACTGGGATGATATTGTAATTTAAGGATCATCTGATTTGATTATAGGTGTAAACGATGATGGAAATAATACTGAAAGAATGGTAATAATAATTGAATATTATATAAATTATTGTTCTAAGAAAGTTGAGATTTTTAAAGTTGTGTAAAGAGACCATCATATACTAGTTTCACTAAAAATACAACATTTTCAGCCATAGTGATGCTATATAATTTGAATGCTGGTTGTGGATAGAGAGACACATGACTTGTAGAACATAATGGTTTTCTAAATGATATTATTCTATAACAAAATGAGCCTCCTTTTCAAACATATTACTCTAAATTAATGCTACAATTAATTTTTTATGATCTTTGAAATAATACATGCATGTCCAAATGACTATATATTATTTTACAAGAATAATGAATCACTTAAAAAATGCCCCAAGTGTCATCTGACTCGATACAATAAACATGAAATAAGAACATAGGGAGGTGTATGGTACTTTCCAATAATTTAAAAGGATAATATGGATATATGGATACTAGGATACCACTTGAAAATTGATTTGGGATGCAAATACAAGAATTCATGATTGGAAACTACATTGCCCAATAGACTCTCCTCAGTGCTAGAAAACTATTTATGAGTATCCTAAATTTGGAAATGAACTTAGAAACCTCCATCTTGTGATAGAATAGATGGAATGGATTATTCTTCTAAGGGAAATAGAACTCATAGTATAAGTTTATATATTTCAAAAAATTATAACTTTCCACCTTGGTTATGAATGAAGCAAAAATACATTATGTTTTCACTATATATATCTAGCCTAAAACAACCTGGTAATGATATTAACCATTTTTTCGATCAGTTGGATGATGATTTGGAACATCTTTAGGCTACATCTGATACATTTACACTCATATAAGTGAAGAGTTCACTCTGAGAGCCATATTATATGAGACAATAAATGAATATCCTTATTATATATTTTGTTTGGGATAAAACATTAAAGCAATGTAGGGTTGTCCCGTCTATAAATAAGCTACATAATAAATTAGGTTGAAACATTTCTCAATGATTATATTTTTATAACATCACAAACAATTACCCCAATTTCATAAATACCAATCTAGCGCATCATCATTTGATGGGAATATAGAACAATGTATGCAACAGCCTAAATTTTTTAGGTACAACTATCATCATGTTTTGTTTCCTTTATTATGTTGTTGATCTGTGATTTTTTTTGGTTTTCTCGATCACTATGATGGGTTGGGTGTATGTCTTGATTTTTTGGTCATGTGGAATTGAATTCTATAGCATGGAACATATTTTACACTATGGAGGTTGTGGTTATGAAATAGTTAGATACTATGAAATAACAGATGGTTTTTGTGGTTTTAATAATTTTAGCATAGTATAAGCATAGATCGGGGGCTACGATGTGGATATTGGGAATGAGGAACTTTTATGATTACTCCAATTTATGTGTCACTATTCCATGTATCTAGGTTCCATCCTTGTCTTCTTCTTAGATTCAGAGTTCTACGGTGTGGTTGTTACCTTACTGTCTGGCCCTCTTTTATAGTTTATATGACCGCACCATTGACCATAATGTATAATCCAAAAAAAATCTTGGACATACTCTACTATGGTTTATTCCTTTACCTTTCATTGTATTTTTGTTCCATATCATTCTCATTTTCACAATGGTATAAGAATTTTATCTTGGTGTTATGTTTCTTAGTTTTTTCAACAAATTCATGAGACCCTCAAACCCAGTTTTCTCCTTTGACCTAAACATGATCCTTTAAAACATGGGGGGTATCCTTATACATATTTTCCTCTTACAATATTAATCTTTGATAGATCAAATTAATGATCCATTCATCACAATTCAATCTCCATTTTGATCTTTGATCTCTTCCTTGTAGCATCAGGGTGTAGCAGAAGAGTGCAATGGGCCATGGTAACTTTTATTGTTCTCATCATCGATGAACAATATAAGATTTACATCAGGATTAAATCTGTAATCAAAGGAATTTAATCAAATAAAATATACACAATATATAATAACCTAACCAGGAACAAGATCATCACATATTATATATAGTTAATTTAATTACTTAAAGAATTACCTTGAATGAATTCTTTCTTCATTGATGGATCTAAAAATAGATCAACATTGTACCATAGTTGCATTGTATGAATCAAGAGAATATTCCTCATAGAAGTTATCCTGATGTCTTCCATAAATATATGAATATCACCATATGAATATTTGTGTTCTTTCATAGGAGATCCAATATCTTGCGTTGTTCACCTTTGATCTCTATGAGAATTACTTCCAAAGAGTTCTCATCTTGACTAGAGAGTGGAAGGTGGATGAAGATCACTCTCCATTATTGGAATTAATTTTGGAGAGGATGCTCTCTTTTGATTGATTGGATTCTATTTGGTGGTCATTGCACACAACACGAATGAATTCTCCCTCTAAGAAAATAATATAATTATGTTTAAATATCACTAGGGTTTAGAAATGAAAATCTTCAAAAGTTCCCATTAAAATTTATTTTATCCATTCCAGAACCCCATGTCTTAAAATAATTATATTATTATTATTTCTATGACATGACCTCAACTTTATAATTAAATTAAATATTATTTAATCAAATAATATTCAATATATATTACTTCTCACTAGACAAAAAAACATGGTCCTCCATTCCAAAACAATATATATCGGGCCTTCAGTAATGACTATTTATTAAATAAATAAATGTCACATCATTATTAACAGATAAATAAATAAATATTATATTAACTAAAATAATATAAATATTTATAAAATATTTTGATCACATAATATTTTATCAAATAACTGGTGATAGAATATATGCGATCAAGCATGCATGAATAATTATTAAACCATGTGTGGGAATAACATTTATTCAACTCGTTAAATATTAAATAATAATATATTATTTAACTAATATTCTAGATACATATAGTGTGTAACCCTCTTGGCCTCTTTCTCAGTGGAATTAGGCGAAGCAGTCTAAAGTTTAATGTTAGCATCTAAAAACCTGCCAAGGTACCCATAGAAAAAAACATTAATACTGAAACAATATAATAACTCATACTAATTTTTGATTTGTAATATAATCCCTTTAACATGATATCTTGGATCAAGCAGGTTTCATGTCAGTTCCCTCAACCTATGTACTCGATGTTTATTTCTTATAATTACAAGATATAAACTTGCCTATAGAACATTGTGGTCATGGATTTATTTAGGATAGACCATTTCCATCAAAGGGACTAAGATATAAAAACTCTTTAAAATACATAAGGGAAAAATCCTTTCATTCATTAATCATTATTGCAATATTACTCATGATGCACCCAACGTAACCTACCTCACCATGAACATATATCATCATGGTTGTCACCAAAACATCAAATTATACAAGTTATAATAATTATCAATATTAATCTTAAATTATAAGGATAAATACACACATCCAATGATCAGAACATCCAATGACACATATAAATGTTGATTTCTTACCGGCGGGTCACATTCTCATAAAATCCTACAATGGATACTACCAAGGACATAGACCCTAATAAGGTGCCTCAAAGTCCTATGAGTCTCCACCCCTAATATACCATATGATTTGTGACCCTCAAATGATATCATCCAGCTATTGAATATATATCTATGAGTAATGGAATACCACTTCTAGGTTATCATCATAATGAGTAACTACTATGAAATTTTAGAGTGAAAACTACTCTTAGGACATTATCACATATTATGTTACATATAAGAATAATCATGATTTGACAATAAGTTTATTAATATTTATAAATATGAATACAAGTTATCATAAAGTACATATAAGCTTGTTCTACGGAAGCAACTATAGAAGACTCCCAATTTCACAAGATCTTACTACTAACAACTTTCAATCCACGAGAGTCACATGATACTCATTCTTATACTGAGATAGTCCTTCAGTCAGGGGGATACCATGTTCTCTTCTATGTTTACTCTTATTACTCTAACTTCACCCCTCAAAAAAATCCTCAAGAGGTGATACTCCTATAGTATATGATTTTTTTGTTGGTGTGACCATGGATCCTTTGAAAGATCCACCACTATAGTATTATAATAATAAAATGTTATAGGGTATTTATTACTAGGTACCAAATCAAGCTCCTAAAAAAAGTTTCATATATGAATAGCTTCCATGGATGCATCATAAGCCATTGTATACTCAGAATCCACTAAAGAATCAACAAAAAATGGATGCTTTGAACTCTTCCAACTTACCACTCCTCTATTTAGATGGTAAAAAATATTGATTATGACTTCCAATCATTTGGATTGGTTTTAAAACTAGCATCAGTATAACCCCTAATAACCAGATCCTCATTTCCTCCATATATCGGGAACATATCCTTAACTATTCTCAGATACTTAAGGATTCCCTTAATAGCAGACCAATACTTTTCTCCTAGATCATCTTGATATATTCCTACCATTATTAATGCATAGAAAACATCTGATTTGGTATATAACATGGAATACATGACTGATATTATCATTGAAGTGTATAGGGTATTACTCAATCTATCTTTCTCCTATTGTGTCTGAGGAAACATTTTATTAGAAATATGTATACCATGTGACACTAGAATCAATCCCCACTTGGATTTCTCCATACGAAATTCCTTTTTTATATGGTCAATATATATACTTTGTCTTATACCAAGCATCTTCTTGTATCTATAAAAAATGATATTGATCTCTATAGTATAGACTGCTTAACCTAAGTCCTTTATAGAGAAACATTGTTTTAAGCATTCATTAATAGACTATAATACTAGAATGGAATTTTCAATAAGTAATATTTCATTAACATAAACTACTAGGATAACAACTGCATTTCCAATAAACCACTTCTAAAAACGTGGCATATATTCATTCTTAATGAAACCAAATTTTTTATAGCTTCATCAAATCTAATGTCCCATGACCTTAATGCTTTATTCAATCAAAAAATAGATCTCTTCAACTTGAAAATATTTTTTGGAATCACCTATAGTCATAAACCCTTTTGGTTGTGTCATATAGACATATTCTTAATGGTTCGCATTAAATAATGTAGTTTTGACATTCATCCTCCAAGTCTCATAGTCATGGTAATATGCTATAAGAATTATTATTCTAATGGACTTAAATAGGGAAAATTGTGAATTTATTTTCATATTAAATTCATTTAAACTATTTAAACCCTTTATCTAGTATCATTTCTTTAAAGGTATTTATTTTACCTTCCATGTCCATTTTTATCTTGAATACACATTTTCACCCTATAGGATTTAAATCAACTGGCGCATCGACCAGAACACAAACATGGTTCTAATACATGGAGTCCATTTTATAATTCATGGATTCTTACTATCCTATAGATTCTAAGCTCTCTAATACCACTTTATTGGAGATAGGTTCATAATTTTGAACAAATAATGCATCATTACCTTTGATGACTAGAAAACCTTATCCATTTGGTTCACTTACCTCCCTTTGTATCTTATGCAGAACCTGTGTTTCAGGAACTACTTGTTCCATATGGATATGAAAAACCTATTCTCATACCATATCATTTTTATCTTGACCATCAACTTCATAAAAGTAAATATTTTTTCCACTAGAATTTTTGAGGTTATTCTCCCTCTCAAGAAAGATGCATTTTCTGGCGATAGTCACTTTATTTTCTAAGGGGTTTTATAGGTAGTATCCCTTTTTTTCCTTAGTATTTTCATATAAAGATACACTTTGTACCTTGAGGTGATAGTTTTTTTTCCTAATAAGGCCATAAAAACTCCTCAAAGCCCCATACTTATGTATAGAAAAGGTTTCCTTCTACTCTTTAAATCAAATGGATTTCAATTTTAAATATTAGTTGGTAATAAATGTAATGTGTATGTTACATTTTGTAATACATATCCCCAAAAGGATAATGGAATATCTACATGACTCATTATTGACATTACCATGTCTATCAAGGTATGGTTACTCATTTTACAAACACTATTCCACTATGGTGTGTGAGGTTGAGTGAGTTGATATAGAATCCAAAACTCCCATAGAAAATCATCAATCTCTTGGATATGATATTCACCACCTCAATCCGATTGAAGATTATTTATCTTATTTCCAATTTAATTCTCTATATCATTATTGAATTCATAGAATTTTTCAAAGGACTTGATCTTATACCTCATCAGTAAGACATAACCATATCTACTCAAGTCATTAATAAATGTTATAAAGTAAGAATACCCACATCTAGCTTCTAATGGAAATGGTCCACACAAATAAATGTGCATTAATCCTAGAATCTGTGTGGTTCTTTCACCTTGTACATTGAATAATGGTTTTTTATTTATCCTTGTAATTAATTATGACATATTGTAATTGGTTTATCACAAATGAGTCTAAATAATCATCTTGATATAAATTTTTCAAATGATTCTCATTTACATGAGCAAGATGGTGATGCCATAGTTGGTTGTTATATGAGTTGTGCCAATATGATTCGTTATCTATTTCCAGTACTAGTTTTTTTAATTTAATACATAAAGACCATTATTTAAATGTTTAATACTATAACATATGTTGTCTTTATAAAAGAAAAAACTATTATTTCCAAAGTTGAAATTAAACGCATATTCATCTCGGAATGATACATAAATTATATTCTTGGTAAATTTTAGTATGTAATAAAAATCTATTAAAACAAAAATCATTCTCATTGGAAATGAATGGTTATAGTCACCAATGGCTTGAGTATCCAGTATCAACCCATTAGCATCTCTCAAATCCACCTCTCCAACATAAATCTTTGGGAATATACTCGATTCTTTCATTTTGATACATATGTGAGAACCATAAGCTACATCTAATACCCAATGTGTAGATATTGAATGATTACTCTCAATAATGATTTAACATTTAGCTTCTCCTTTCTTATGGGTGAAGTAACTCTTTCATTGGTCTGGATTTGCACCTGAAAAACGTACTTTCACCTTTTCCTTTCCCTGCTTATGGATGTTCCTCTTCTTAGAAGGATGGTGCCTGAGAGATTTTGACTTGTTGTAAGTCTTGGGTCCCTTTTCCTTTTTCTTCCTTTTCTTATTCACTGTCAGGACCATAGGTTTATCATGACCAATTTTTTTATCCACATATAGAATCAAAGTATGAAGTCCCAAAATACTCTTCCATTATTGATCATAATATAATTAACAATAAAACTAGAGAATTACTTGGGAAATGATGAAATTATGTAATCTATATGAAACTCATCCCAGAATTTAATCCATATTATTTCCAAGTGTAAAATGTTTCCAACAGGATTGACTACATGATTCCCAACTAAACTAGACTCTCCAAGTTTAGTTGTAAAAAATCAATGTAGATCTTGTATCACTCTTTCTTATCCCTCGCTTAATAGAGATACCGAAGGAGGGATATCATGCTATATTAATCCATGTCCTAATGTTTCTTAAAAATATCATTGTTCATGAATGATATCATTAAACAATAAACAACTATATCATTATACAAATGTTTATCATAGGGAGAGAAATATTTATCACTAGCCTCATTTCCTGGAGCAATGAGAATGGGTTCTTCCAGCACATACAATTTCATTTCATAGTGAATTATTATGCTTAAGTGGCTTTACCTTTATTTGAAATTTTCACCAGTTACCCTTCTCATGTATGGATCATAATGGAACATTTGAAGTCATTTTGTCTCTATTTATATAAATAATATTAGCATAATTTCTATACTTTACCTAATAAAATATAGAAAAATAAATAAATATTTTATTTATTAATATCCCACTATTTTTTAAAAAACCAATTTCCCTCACCATTTGATTTAGAATATCACGTTGCTTTAAATTCTAGTTCCAAGGATCCAGATTCCCTTTCTCATTACCCCAACATTGGTTACTCAGGAAACATGAAATTTATTTAGGTTGTAATTCCAAATTCCAAATGCATTAACTCATAGTTCTTGATTTGTTGACTAGACTCCCCAATCCTAAAATCCTTAAATTGGATTTCCTTAAACCTTACCTCTTAGTAACACCAAGACATTCTTTCTAAGTTAACCCTTGATGTGAACTAAGCCAAATCAACCAAAAATCTTCATGTTACAATTCCTTGATAATTGAAAGCACTCCAAATTTGGCTGGTCAATAACATTGAACTATGGTTCAATTTTATCCAAATTAGTGGATGGAAATACCAACTTAATATATATAATTTATGTATTTTAACTTTTATGTGTAAATTTCATATTGCTATATTTATTACATTAGTCTAATATTAAGTCATTTTACTTAAATGATTGACAATTTCTTAGTTAATATTTACACATAAGACAATTTAAATTAGTTCTCTATTTAATTCTTATTTATTAATTAATTCATGTGATTATGAAAAAACACCCATAATGAAATAACCATGAAACTTGAAAAAATTAAAATAAAAAGTGGTATGATTAGGATCTATTACTAATGTTAGTTTATCTTGAGGTTGATAAAATAAATTTTGATATAGTGGAAAAACACCTTGAAACAATTAAGGATCAAGTTACAACTTTCCACATTTCCACCTAAGTATCTTTTTTTGATTGGTTTCGCCTCAGATCCAAACATGAATCACCTCCACTAGATTGGGAGCTCCATCCATTACATATCATTTTATTCACATGTTGGTGATGGGAAAGTGTTTACATAAATGAAACCATGGGAACACATTCCCATACATAATAGAGGAGAGAAGGAATATAAGAAAATAATTTAATTTAATAATAAATTAAATGAAACCAATCACATACAAAGGTAAGGTATGTGGTCATGATCATCAATATTCATTCAAAGAATTACACATTTAAAATATATCTATTATTAAATTCTTAATCTTTCTTATTTAAGATAAATTTCACTCTATTTAATTAATTATATTCTTTAATTAATCAATTATTTTATCCTAATTATCATCTGAATTTCCTTATGATTATCATACATCATAATTTTAAACAAATTAAATATTCCTTGGAGGCAACACGATGAATACCCATCCGAATCTACCCAACATGTTTTATACTCATATATTTTTTACTCTTGTGACACATGGAATACATGAAATATGTTGTACATTCATGACATATAAAGTCAACTTATTGATTACCTGAATTACATGATTTTTCTATAATGTGTTATGCTTTAATGTGCGTAGAGTAATATTTGTCATACTAATCTCACATGATTTGAAGATATAAACATTACATAGAAATTTATTAAACATATATATATATATATTAAAATCCATCACATGTCATGTCATATCAATTTAATAACCACACATGAGAACATCTCGATAAGGATTACATAGTGTAATAAATTAATATTAATTCTACATAATTTTGTATAATTACTTGGCATGTACATTCAAGATACATGTCATATGAATCTCTCACCATTTACCCATGGAACACACCGAGGGACACACCATGTAAAGCATGCCTCGTAAAATATGGAGTACACAGCATGTACAAAGGCTTCATAGTGTCTATTATCCAAGTTACATGGTCACAAGTGATGTAGGTAGTGTATTAAAATACCCAACCCATTTGCGACTAAAAGGACTACATGTCGTGTACATGTGATACATTTTTTGTAATCCAGATTACCATTCACCAGGAAGTCTCAATAAAAATTGATTTTAAGAAATTAAATGCACAAAATTTTAATTAATTCTAAATTAATTCATGGTGAATTGAATAATAGTACATTGAATATAATAAAGGTTACATGGTGTATACTATTGTGTTATCTGGATAGAATCCTTGGATCCTCTGGATCTGTTATTTTATTTTATTTCATTCATAAAACTATTCAATTTAATTAGATATACTATATATTAAATAAGAAGAACTAGATCTCACAATTCTATTTAAATAAATATTAAACTTGAATTGAAAACTAAATCACAAAATGTATAAACCAGTCAATGATCTTTAAATAATTGTAAATAAATATGTGACCACTCTGATACTGCATAAATGTTCGGAGAACAACAAAAGAATTCTCTTGGTCATGCCCAACATTTCTTTTTTTCATGATCGATGATAAATATGAGATTTACATGATAATTAAATTCATAATAAAACTAGTTGAATCAATGAAAATAGACACATGATAGAATACTAGAACCAAGCACAAGATCATCACATATTATTTATAATAAATTTAATTAATTAGAGAATTACCTTGTGTGAATTCTTTCATCATTGAAAGTTCTGAAAATAGATCAACATTGTACCATCGATGTGCTATAGAAATCAAGAGTATATTCACTATAGAGGTGATCCACACATGTTCCATAAATCTCCAAACATCACCATGGGAATATTTATGTTCTAGCATGGTATATCATATCTCTTGCGTCGTTTAGCTTCAATCTCCACATGAATTTCTTCTAAAGTGTTCTCCTCTAGACTCTACTGTGGTAGGTGGAGGAAGGTCACTCTTCATTATTGGGAGCATTACTGGAGAGGATGATCTCTAAGAATTGAAAGGTTTCACTTCGGTTGTCATTTTTCACAACAGTAATTCAGTGGCTCTATATGAAAATAATACAATCATGTTTAAATATTGATAGGGTTTATAAATAAATATTTTCTCAAGTTCAATTTAATATTTATTTAATCCCTTGAAAAACCCCATTTCAATAAATAATAATAATAATAATAATAATAATAATTCCTTGACATGTGCTCAATTTGGGAATTAAATTAAATATTATTTCATCAAATAATATTCAATATATATTATTTTTTACGGGACCTAAAAAATAAGTCTACCATTCCTACACAATATTTATTGGACCTTTAATAATGAATATTTATTTAATAAATACATGCCACTTCATTATTCACTGATAAAAAAAATATATTCACAAAATTGAAAAAAAAAATATTTATTAAATATTCTGCTCACATAATATTCTCATGAATAACTAGTGATAGATAATAAGTGATCAATCATGTAACACCCTAATCTTTCATGGTAAGTTTCTCGTTGAATAATACAATAGCTTGCGATGTATGCAACTTTGAGTTCTAGCACACCACGAACAATCAAACTAGTCGTTATAAATAGTAATCCCCACTTTTTGAATCATTATAAATTTTAATTTTTAAAATGGACTTCATTTTTGTAATCATAATATCAAAATTAGCTTAGGATGATTTTTTGGTATTTTTTTGAAAACATTCAATTTTTTTTGAATAGTGAAGAAACTGCGTTACTGTTTAAAATCCACTTTTTTAATAATTATTTATTTAATTTAAATTTATTTTAAGTAAAAATAGATACATAATATCTATATTAGTTCAATGTAATTAATTGGAGTCATTTTATAATAAAATTAGATATATAAAATTTTATTGAACTTTTTACCGTCTTTTACCCACCTTCTAGGCACGTTAAAAAATTTGCATAAAATGTAATTTTACCGCTTATGTGAACTGAATTTTAAAAATCCAAGAGATGCGGTTGATGTTAGTAAGTAAAATTTTGTTCAATAAGATGAAAATATTTTTTGGTGAATAGAAACTTTTTACTTTTATTTACCACGGTTAAAAGTAAATAGGGTAATTATAGGTAAAAAAGATATTATTGTTACCCTAAAACATGTCCTAATTCCATTGGATAAGTGTATTTCGACCAAAAACAACCTTAGGAATAAAATATGATCTTTTTGGTCCACTTTTATTACATTAATACATTTATGATTATTTTATTTAAAGAAGAGTTAAAAGTGTTAAATTCAAAGTTTCATAAATAAAACATTTTTAAAATAGGGTTACACATAAGATAAATAAGACTATAAATATTAATTATAAATCTAAAAATATTTCTTATATAATGGTATTTTATTTATAATTTTTAGACATTAAATAATTATTTTATTTATGACACAATGATGATGTAGTAATTACCTTATTAATGAAAGATTAAAATAATTGATATTATAAATATCCAAATAAAATTAAATTGAGACTTTTGATGAATTAAAAGAATTTTATAGGTTAATATGACATTTTAGGGTTGACTAAATGATTTTTTTGTGAACTAATCAAGTTGTTATGACTTTAAAAAAAATCAGATATTAAATATTGTTAAAATTGAAAAAAAAAATGAGTTTTTAAATCAAATACTATATTATTAATTGATATAATAGTCATTAAAATATAAGGTTCATCCAAAGGACTTATATAATAATATATATGTCATTAATTAATGGCTTGGGGTTCTATTGGAAGTTTATAGTAAGTTTATTAACTATATAATATAAAAATACAAGGAGACATGGTAAATGATAAACTATTTAACCAAGAGTTAAATCTAAAAGATAAGGTTACAATGGTGACATAAACCTATCTAAAACGCATTTTTTGAGTGTTTTTCGTCTCATAACCACCTTATCCTTGAAATAAATTATTTTGGAGCCATTATAAACTGAATATTATTGTATAATAAAATAATATTTCAAGGTTTTCCTAAAGTGACCCTCACCTCTCTTATAAAAGGGTACTTCCCCTTCCCATAATTTTACACTTCCAAATCCATTTTGATAGGCCAAACCTGGCTCAAATATCATCCCAACTACCCTCACATGTACCTAGAGGCCTCAAACTGATCATAAAGCCAATCTAAGGATACCTTTTGATCAACTCAAAAGGAAACACCAGAAGAAGAGGTAATAATTTCACCACCTCTTTCAAAGTTCTTTTCTTCTTCCACTTCCTCTTTCTTTGTTGTTTCCATACCAAAATAATAAATCTAGTGAATTATACATACTATTATGTTATTATAAATATGTTACAACCATATTCATTATTCTATCCATCCTATGAATGAAAATTAACCATACCTGCGTACTTACGGCTTACCGTCTCCACATCGTGGTGTAGTTTGTTATTGAAACACTTCATTATTTGGATGTGTGTAATAACAATGGTAATTTATTTAAATAATAAATATTTAATATTAAGGATTATTTAAATATTATATAGCATCCAATTATATACTATTTCACCTTCAATAGAATGATATTATCTCTCGTGCGTACGTACGGATTACCGTCTCCACAAACGCGATGAAATTCATTCCCCATCATAACCATTCAAGAATAATTTCCTTTTTATGATTAAAAAAATGTTTAAGAACATAATATAATTATATATATGAATAAAATACATCCTATCAAGAAAAAACATGGATTATGTTACCAATCATATAAAGGAAAACGAATCATTTTACACCCGAAACAATGATACTACTGAAATATTATGAACTACAAAATATTAGAGGATCATACATGATATATTATTTATGTATGTGGTTATTGTATAATTTAATAAAAATTATTTAACTATTATACATGTGGTTAATGTACCCTCGAACAAATAAAAGTACAAGGTAAGGGTTAATTCTACAATCTCTTCATAATCTGTGGTTGTTTATATGTGAGTATCTACAGGGACATCTTTATCATCCACATCTGTGTTTCTTAAAAATGTATTTCAAAACATATTTATTATTTACTATACTATGGTTTAAAGCCATTTATACCATTGGTTTAATTTTTATAAGATTTTTATAAATGAATCTTTTCATCTTTTTCCAAACAATATCATTTATGACCTTTTCGATAAAATTAAGGAAAGAATGTTTTTTTAATATTATAAAATGAGTGAGGCTATTTTACACCATTCTAACACTTATAATATTCCCTTAAAAACATATAATAATATTTTTAAAATCTATTTTTTATTTTATATTTACAAGACATTTTAATTATTTTAAAAGAGAAAGAGATATTTCTCTCAAACAGTTTAGATTTCATCTATGCCAATATCCTTTGATAAATTTTACACTTGTTTGAAGTTGATTTTTTATGATAAAATATTCCATATTTTATTGAAGTTTTTGTGATATTTTTGACTGTGGATGTGTTATTTTTATACCATTCATGTTTTATGGTTAAAGTATTAACATTTCGTATGCTAGTTTTAAAACAAATTTTTATGTTATGTTTCAAAAATTTTATATGAGGAATGCATTGGACTTAGTATGTGATGGGTGGATCCCACTATAGCTCCTCGATGCATCGGTAGGTCTCATTAGAAAAACTAGTGCCTTGTAAGAATGCCTTGACAAAATCTTATTTGTAGTCTTGGAACGAGGCCTTAACTATGTGGTTATGATGTACAGCATTATGCATTCCATCATTATAAAATTGGATATTGATATTACATGTGATTATTAGACTAGTAGAATATCCATGTGAATAAGTAAATGACATTATTTTTTTTATCTTTACCATGTTATGCTAAAGTTTATGTTTAAAAGGCTTGTGTTTTAGTCATATACATTGCCTTAAATGTTTATGATTATTTATGAATGTTTCTACTGTATTGTTATTCTTACTGAGCACCTGATCTAACCCCTTTCTATGTTATATTTTTCCAAGTATGCGATGAATTATATTATGATTGACCTATAGGGATAGTCTAAAGTATATGAATATGTTAAAAGGAGGCAATGTTGTTGTTGTTTTTCATTTTATTTTGTAATGTAAAACTTATGTATGTATATAGTACTTCAAAGGCTACTAAAATAATCGGTCATTCGAGATTTGATCCCTTGTGATCATGCCAATGTTATGTAATAATGCACCGACTCTAGGTAACTGGGATCTGGGCGTTACAGTTGGTATCAGATGAAGTTCAGTATAGACCATGGAAGCTAGATTTATAAAACTCTGATTAGAGAACATTACCCTAAGATAGAATTTGAGTATTAGTATAGAATAACTTCCTAAAATTTTGGTAATGTAGAGATATTGTGAGTTTTCCAAGAAATACATACATGTCTGGATACGAGTAGGTAGAGGCATCTCGGGAACATATGTACCTAGGATTAAAAATTCTGACATGGAGTTTTGGTCCTAACCTGGGGTATCCTGGTACATGACAACGGCCCTTACTGCACTCCTGGTTACGACACTCTTGGGGGATATACTTAGGATAATTCAAATTTTCTTTATAAACCATTATGAAGGATTTATGAGTATATACCTCTACAAAGAAATCATTTTTATGATAATAGATTATATCCATAAACTGTTCAATTTATGTTAAGCGTTTTACATGTTTGGAATTTTGTATTGTGATTCATAAACTAATCTAGTGTATGCCATTGTTTAAAAATGGTGCCTACTGGAAAGAATGGAAACTATATCAACACACATAATCCATGTAGGGATTTCACTCCCACTCAATATAATTATAGTGGAGATGGTGATGCAGCTGGTACTGATTAGTTTGTCACCATACTAGGACAACTCACTCAGGTTATGAATAATAACCTTACCCATATAAAGCACCCTGATCCACAACGTGAAGGATCAATATTAGACCGATTCATGAGGAAACAACCACCAATGTTCAATGGGACTACAAATACATTTGTAGATGAGAAATGGATAAAATCTTTAGGGAAAATATTTCATGCTTTGGGGAGTAGCGAAATGGAAAAAAGTTGTTATGTTAGTTTATCGCCTCACGAGAAATGCAGATCAATGGTGGTCATTAATTCAAAACACAAAGGAGGATGAAGAGGTATAAAATATGGAATGGAGGGAGTTTAAAGATCTTTTATTATAAAAATACTTTCCTCGTGACCATCTAGCAGATATGGAATGACAATTTCTGAGTCTGAGGTAAGAGGATGAGAATGTCGCAATGTATGAGGGTAACTTTACAAGGTTATCAAGGCATGAAATAGATTATATATGTAACCCAAGAAGTAATATTGGTCAATTTCTTGATGGTTTAATACCATTTCTCAATCAAGCATTAGTCACACAATCCATCTCGTCATACAAAGATATTATTTCATGTGCTATCAAGACAGAAAATGAATTCTCTAAGTATTAAGACTTTAAAGCAAAGCAAGAGAAGAAGAGATCTGTTGAACACTATGGAAATGGAAATAAGGTGTAAAAGGGAAAAGTTGAATATCAATCATGCGGTAAATGTGGGAATAAACCCCCCGAAACTTGCCTGAAGGGAATGAGAGTCAGTAAAAAGTGTGGTGAAAAAGGCCACGAAGCTCGTGATTGGAAGGGAATGAAAGATGCTATCAGTGTTGAATGCTGAAATTGTAGAGAAATGGGAAATAATGAAAATGAATGTCCTAAGAGACAAGGAAAATTACCTCTAAAAAGGACAAGGGAGCGAGGCCAAGCTTATGAGATCACTACTACGGAGGTTGAAGATTTGAAAGATTTGGTACCATTAAATTTAATGGTTTCCTCAAATTTAGAAAATGCATTATTTGATTCTGGATCATCACATTGTTTCATATCTTCCCATTTTTCCAAGAAAATTATATATTTCCAATATTATTTAACAAGGGAGTTGTCAGTCAATACTCTTAAGGGAAGTATCATTGCAACAAAGTTTTGTGAATCAGTTCCCATTAAGGCATATAAATGTTATTTATATGCTGATCTCATCATCATACCAATGATTGAATTTGATATAATCCTTGGTATGGATTGGATTTTAGACCATTATGTGAAACTTTATTGTAAGAATAAGGAGGTTAAAATTTTCGATGATGATAAGGAGTACCTTATCTTTAGAGAAAAGATGTCACCATGTGATTCATATCTAGATCCACCCCTAGTAGCTCTAATAAATTGAATTATTGGGGAGGAAGAGATTGAGATAACTATGGGTGAGTAAAGGAATGTTCAAATAGAGGATGTACCCATTGTTCAATAATATGATGATGTGTTTTAAGAGGATTTACCTAGACATCCACCAGAACAATAAATTGAGTTTTCTATTGATTTAATTCTTGGTTCAAGGACCATATCCAAGACCCCTTATAGAATGGCCACTGGGGAATTAGTGGAACTAAAGAAACAACTGGAGGAATTGAATAATAAGGTATTTATTCACCCTAGTGTTTCTCTATGGGGATCCCATGTTCCTTTAGTTAATAAGAAAGATATATCTATGAGGTTGTTCATTGACTAGTGGGAGATCAATTCTATAACAATAAAGAACAAGTATCCCCTACCTCTCATTGATGATTTACTTAATCAACTTCATGGGGATCAATCTTTTTCAAAGATTGACCTTTGATATGGATAACATCAGTTGTGTGTAAAGAAGGAAGACATTCTTAAGATAGTATTTCTTACCAGGTATGGTAATTACAATTTTACAGTAATGCCTTTTGGACTGACTAATGCACCCTCTGACTTCATGGATCTAATGAACAGAGTTATCAACGAACATCTTGATGACTTTTTAGTGGTATTTATTCATGATATCTTGGGATAATCAAAAAGCTACAAAGATAATGAAAATCACTTTCTCACTATTCTAAAGACTCTTAGAAGAAATGAATTATATGGAATTTTCAGCAAGTGTGAATTCTGGATTCATGGGATTTCATTTCTTGGCCATATTGTCTCTAAGGATGGGATCTTTATTGATCCTTCAAATATAAAGTCTATCAAAGAATGGCTCGTACTGACGAGTATAACTGAGGTATGAAGTTTTATTTGTTTAGTAGGTTATTATCAGCATTTTGTCCAGAATTTTTTATTGATTGGCTAAACCATTAACCAAGATCACATGTAAAGGGGTTAAATTTGTTTAGACAAAAGAGTGTGAAGAATGTTTTGAAGAACTTAAGAGAATATTAGTCAATTCTTTTATATTGACTCTAGCATCAGGTAATGATGGGTTTTTTATTTATAGTGATGCTTCAAAGAAAGTAATTGGTTGTGTCCTTATGCAGAATGATAGAGTTATTTCCTGTGCATCACGAAAGCAAAAAATTCATGAAAAAAACTATCCAACTCATGATCTTGAGTTAGAAGCTATAATATTTGATTTAAAGATATGGAGACACTATCTCTATGGTGAAAAATGTGAGATATACACCAATCCCAAGAGTTTTATGTATATTTTATCACAAAAAAAACTCAACATGAGGCAATGATGATGGCTCGAACTACTCAAGGATTATGAATGCACTATACACTACCACCCAGGGAAGGAAAATAAGGTGACAGATTCTTTGAGTAGATAGGATCATATATTTTTGAACAATATGAGAGTTTAAAGGGATCTTATGATAATGGATCTAGTAAAGATGGATATGGGAATAATCATGGAAGGTGATACATCAATACTTTTTTAAATGTTTGTCAAACCATCTTTACTAGAAAGGAAAAATTGTTCTTAGGCTGATGATGAGGAGTTTCAAAAGAAAATTAATGTTGTGAATGATGGGAGATTGATTGAATTCGTATATAAAAGATAGAATTTTGAAATTTGGGAAAAGACTTTGTGTTCTTGATATACATTATCTAAAAAGGGAATTGTTGGATGATGTTCATAGCTCCAATTTCTCTATACAGCCTAGTAGCACTAAGATGTATAGAGATTTGAAGGAACATTTTTGGTGGGAAAACAAGAAGAGGTAGATTGTTGATTATGTTTCAAGATGTATGGTTTGTCAACAGGATATGTCTAGAAGACAACATTCTAGAGAAGTCATGAAACCTATTCCCATACCTGTGTGGAAATGGGATGATATTATGATAGACTTTTTCATGGGGATACCAAAGACTCCTAGAAAGAATGATGAAATATGGATCATTGTTGATCATCTTACTAAGTCAGCACATTTTTGTGCTATAAGAGAAGATTTACCACTTGAAATTTTAGCAAGATTATATATTAATGAAGTTTTAAGACTTCATTGAGTACCTCCATCGATTGTTTCTAATTGTAATCCCCGTTTTACATCTTGATTCTAGAAATGTCTTCAGAAGGCCTTGGATACTGAACATCATTTGAGCACTTCCTACCACCCTCAAACTGAAGGAAAATCAAAACAGACTATTCAAACCTTAGAAGACATGTTGAGATCTTGCTCACTTGACTTTCACAGTATGTTGGATCAGTATTTACCTCTGGGAGAATTTTATATAACAATAGTTTCCATTAAAGTATTTCGATGGCAACATATGAAGCATTATATGGAAAGAGATGTCTCACACCAACATGTTGGGGTGATGTTGGTGAAAGAAAACTCGTAGGCCTAGAACTTGTTGAGGAAACAGTGGAAAAGTTTAAGGTTATCCAAACCCATATCAAAGTAACTCAAAGTAGGCAAAAGAGCTATGCCGATAACGGAAGGAAGGATTTGGAATTTCAAGTAGGTGATCATGTTTTCTTGAAGGTATCTCCATGGAAGGGTGTTATTCTTTTTTATATGAAGGGTAAATTATGTCCTGGGTGCATTGGACCTTTTGAAATTCGAGAATGAATTAGAGTTTTAGCTTATCGTTAGAAAATGCCTCCAAGTCACTCCAAATTTCATGATGTGTTCCACGTATCACTGTAGAGAAAATACATGCCTGGCCCAACACATGTACTCACCTATGAGTAAATTGAACTGGAACCTAATCTATCTTATTGTGAAGAGCCTTTCAATATTCTTGATACAAGAGAAAAAGTGTTGAGAAACCGGATGACTCGTCTGGTAAAAGTTCTATGGAGAAATCATAATATGGAAGAGGAAATGTCAGATCCTGAGGAACCTATGATGACGAACCACCCGAATATTTTTATGTAGTAGTATTCTAGAAATTTTGAGGATGAAATTATATGAAGGAGGGAAAAATGTAACACCCCAAGCTTCAACGGTACATTTCCTTTTGAATAATACAATATCTTAAGTTGTACGCAACATCGAGTTTTAGCACACCACGACCAATCAAAATAGCCGTTATGAATAGTAATTCCCACCTTTTGAAACATATAAATTTTATTTTTCAAAATGGACTTCATTTTTTGGAATTAGAATATCAAAATTAGATTAGGGTGAATTTTTGGTATTTTTCTGAAAACTTTCAATTTTTTATGAATAGTAAAAAAACTATGTGTTATTGTTTAAAACTGCCTTTTTTAAATAATTATTTATTTTATTTAAATTTATTTTAAGTAAAAATAGATACATAATACCTATATTAGTTCAATATAATTTATTGGAGTCATTTTATTATAAAATTAGACATATAAAATTTTATTGAACATTTTACTATCTTTTATCCACCTTCTAGGCACGTTAGCAAATTTGCATAAAACATAATTTTACCTCTTTTGTGAATTTAATTTCAAAAATATGAGAGACATAGTTGATATCATTAAGTAAAATTTGGTTCAATAAGATGAAAATAAATTTTGGTGAATAGTAACTTTTGACTTTTCTTTACCATAGTTAAAAGTAAATTGGGTAATTAAAGGTAAAAATGATATTATTATTACCCTAAAAAATGTCCTAATTCTATTGGATAAGTGTATGTTTACCAAAAAAAACCTTAGAAATAAAATATGACCCTTTTGGTCCACTTGGATTAGATTAGGATATTTATTATTATTTTATTTAAAAGGAGAGTTAAAAGTGTTAAATTCAAAGTTTCATAACTAAAACATTTTTAATATAGGGTTACACATAATATAAATTGTACTATAAATATTAATTAGAGAGATAAAAATATTTCATACATAATGGTATTTTATTTATAATTATTAGATGTTAAATAATTAATTTTATTAATGACATAATGATAATGCAGTAATTACCTTATTAGTGAAAGATTAAAATAATTGATATTATAAATATTCAAATAAATGAAAATTGAGACTTTTGATGAATTCCAAGAATTTTATAGGTTAATATGACACGTTATGGTTGATTAAATGATTTTATTTCTAAGTAATCAAGTTTTTAAGACTTTAACAAAAAATCAGATACTAAATAGTGTCAAAATAAACATAAATAAGTTTTTAAAACAAATACTATATTATAAAATGATATAACAGTCATAAAAATAGAAGGTCCAGCCAAAGGACTTATATAATAATATATATGTCATTAATGAACCACTTTGGGTTCTCTTGGCATTTCATTGTAATTTTATTAACCATATAATATAAAAATACAAGGAGACATGGTAAATGTTAAACTATTTAACCAAGAGTTAAATCTAAAAGATAATGTTAATGTGGTGACCTAAACCAGTCTAAAACCTATTTTTTGAGATTTTTTGACCCCTCCCCACTTTATCTGTTAAATAAATCATTTTGGATCCATTATAAATCGAATATGATTGTATAATAAAATAATATTTCATGGTTTTCCTAAAGTGACCCTCACCTCTCTTATAAACGGGTACTTCCCCTTTTCTTAATTTCACACATCCAAATCCATTTGGCTCGGCCAACCCCTACTCAAATATCCTACCAACTACCCTAAAATCTACCTAGACTCCTTACTATGATCATAAACTCAACCTAAAGAGCCCTTTTGATCAACTCAAAAGAAAACACCCGAAGAAGAGGTAATAATTTCACCACCTCTTTCAAAGTTCTTTTCTTCTTCCACTTCCTCTTTCTTTGTTGTTTCCATACCAAAATAATAACTCCAGTAGCTTTTACATACTATGATATTATTATAAATATGGTGAAAACATATTCATTATTCTATCCATCCTATGAATAAAAAGTCACCATATGTGCGTGCGTACAGCTTACTGTCTCCATGTCGTGGTATAGTTTCTTATTCAGTCACATCATTATTTGAATGGGTATAATAATGAGTGTAACTTATGAAAATAATAAATATAATATGTTAATTATTATTTATATATGATATACCATCCAATTACATATGATTTCACCATGAATATAATGACATTGTCGCTCATGCGTACGTACGGATTACCGTCTCCACGAAGGCGAAAAAATTCATTCCCCATCATAACCATTCAAGAATAATTTTCATTTTATGATTAAAAATAATATATAAAAACTTTATATTATTTTGGATATGAATAAAATTAATCCTATCCATAACAAACATGGATTAAAAAACCATGCATATAAAGGAAAACAAATCAGTTAACACCCGAAACAATGATACTACTAAAATTTTATTAACAAAGCAATATTAAAAGATCATATTTGATGTCATATTTATGTATTTGGTTCTTTTATAATTTTATAACAATTATTTAACTATTATACATGAGGTTAACATACCCTAGACCAAGTAAAAGTATAGAGAAAAGGTTAATTCTACAATCTTTTCATTATTCGAGGTTGTTTATACGTGAGTATCTACTGGGACCTCTTTATCATCCACATCTGTGTTTCTCAAAAATGTATTTCAAAACATATTTACTATTTACTATACTGTGGGTTAAATTCATTTTTACCCTTGGTTTAATTTTTATAAGATGTTTATAAAATGAAGTTTCCATCATTTTCCAAACAAGGTCCTTTATGACCTTTTCGACCATATTAAGGAAAGAATGTTTTTTTAACTTATACGGCTGGTGCGGATATTTTTCGCCATTATAAAACCATTGAATCTTCACTTAAAATATTATAAGAATATTTTAAAAGTAAATGTTTTCTTTTATAATTAAAAATCTTTTAAATGATTTAAAAATAGAAAGATATATTTCTCTCAAACAGTTTTGATTTCATCTATGTCAACATCCTTTGATGGATTTTACACTTGTTTGAAGTGGATTTATTATGATAAAATATTCCATATTGTATTTATGGTTTTGTGATATGTTTGAATTTGGATTTTTTATTTTTATAACATTGATTAATTATGGTAAAAGTATTAACATTTCATATGCTATTTTTAATATGAATGATTATGTTATGTTTCAACCTTTACATATAAGAAATGAATTGGACTTAGTAAGTGATGGGTGGATCCCGCTATAGCTCCTCGATGCATCGGTAGGTCTCATGAGACAAACTAGTGTCTTGGCACAATTCCTTGACAAAATATTATTTGTATTCTTGGCACGAGGCCTTGACTATATGGTTATGATGTCTGTCCTTATTCATTCCATAATTATGAAATTGGCTATTGGTATTACATGTGATTATTAGACTATTAGAATATCCATTTGAATAAGTAAATGGAATTATTTGTTTTATATTTGCCATGTTATGCTTAAGTTTAAGTATAAAAGTCTTATGTTTTAGTCGTATACATTTCCTTAAATGTTTATGCTTATTTATAAAAGTTTCCTCTATATTGTTATCCTTACTGAAAACCTGAGCTCACCCTTTTCTATGTTTTATTTTTCCCATGATGCGAAGAAGTATATTATGACTGAACTACAGGGATAGTATAAGGGATATGAATGTTTTCAAAGGAGACAATGTTGTTTTCTTTCATTTTATAATTTAATGTAAAACTTATGTATGTATCTATTACTTCCAAGTCTACTAAACTGGTCAGTTTTTCAAGATTGGATCCCTTGTGATCATGCCAATGTTTTGTAATAATGCATTGAATCTAGGTAATTAGGATCAAGGCGTTAAAAATAATCCATGAATAACTACTAAACCATGTGTATGAATAATATTTATTCAACTTGTTAAGTAATAAATAATAATATATTATTTAATTGAGATTCTGGAAACACTTAGTGTATGGCCCTCCATGCCTCTTTCTCAATGGCATTAAGAGAAGAAATTTAAAGTCCTAGGTTATAATATACAAATATTCCAAGGAACCCCTAGATAAATAATTTAATGTTGATACCATATAATACATCATATAGATGTCTAATATGCAATATAATCCCTTTAACGTGATATCTCTGATCAAGAGGGTTTCATGTTGGTGCAATCAACCTATGTACTTGATGTCTCTTTCTTTAACTCTTTTAAAATAAAACATTCCTTCATAACACCATGTTCATGTATTTATTGAGGCTATATCATTTCTAACAATGGTCTTTAAATATCATCTTTCCTTAAAGAGAGAATGAAAAAAAATCATTTCTCTCTTTATTTGTTAATGCAATATTACTTAGGACTCACCTAATGTATCATACCTCGCCCCGAACATATGTCGTACTGGGTTTCATTAATAAATCAAATTATGTGACTTATAATACTCTAAAATGATAATTTTTAATCCAAAATATCAATACACATGTCCAAAGATAAGAACATCCAATGACACATATAATGGTTGATTTCCTACCATCGGGTCTCCTTCTCATAATATCCTACATTGGATATTACTAAGGGTTTGCATCATGAGAAGGTGTCTAAAAGTCCTATGATTCTCCACCCTTGCTAGATTATATCGTTTTTGTCTCTTAGATGATATAATTTGTCTATAAAACATATATTCAATAATATATAGCACTTTTGAGTTCTCATCATAGTGGGGAACTTCTATAACCTTTTAGAATTACAGCTACTCTTAAGACATTATCACATTCTATGTTACATTAAAGAAAAATCATGATGATAAGGATTTTATTAATATTAAAAACAATGAAAACATGTTATCATAAATTACATAGATATTGGTTCTAGGGAACCAAATCCAACACTCCTTCCTTGTATCCTTCTGGGTTCTTTTCACGGATCAACCATGAAAATGAAAGGGAATTGATGGATTCAGGTTTCTAATCATTTACTATTTAGGTCCATTAAGAAATTTAGGAGTGATGGTGGGATACTGAATCCTCATGGTGGGTTTCTCGACGATTATGGTGGTACGTTTTCATGTTGGTTTTATTTATTCTAGAACTTTCCTACTTCAAGATTTTGTATTGGGGATTCATGACTTGGGATCTGTCCTTGATTTCTAGGAACCTCGGCTTGTCGTTCCTTGTTTCTTAGCCACAATCATTGTTATTCCATGTGTTTCAAGGTAGGTTTTTTCATTATTTCTATTTATTATACAAAATTCTCTTTCTTTCCCTTTTAATTTGGTTTATAAAATGGATGGAAAGAATTATTTATGTAAATATCTTTGTAATGGTTATTAGAAGCCATGTGATTTTTTTTATGAAATGTGTGGTTTTGTTAACATTTTTAAAAAAGGATTTATCCCTTTGTAGTTTTTAACAAAAATGGTATTAAAGAATGTTTTATATGGTTTCAATCCAAAAGTAACCTATGATTGATTCAAATGTTGTAAACCAGAATGTGACTGATGATGAGGAAAGTATTTATACTTGGGATGAATTCTTTTCCTCTGGACTAGTTCTTCTAGAGTAATTTGTGACCTAGGATGCCTAATTTATAGAATGGAGGAAGTATAGGGAGTGTATTACTACAACCTAGAGCTATTTTTATAGGGTAATTTGCACACTTCTAGGCCTTATGAACATGATAATGGAATGAGTATCCTCACTAACCTAGAATTAATCGGACTAAAGTGATTGTTTTCTGTATTGAAAATCATTGAATATTATGTTTGGAATGTTTATGGAAATTCATTAAAAATATTATTTATAATATTCTTTACTAAATTTTTAAAGGGGATATTTATCGATGTTTTATATTTAATAGTATTGAACTATATCTCATTCCATGTCTTGGATTAACTAAGCATTATTGGTTTATTTTATTAATTATTATTAAAAAATACTTTATGGGATTATACATACACCATTGGGTGTATATAGACTAGGTTTTATCTGATGTAGTTAAGGGAGTGGAACCCTAGGTTGGTGGTGGGTGTATTCAACAGAAAGGTTTGGGAGTCTATAAGTGATGTCATGTCACATGGTGTTTGGGTTTTTATGGAAGTTGTGTTCTTGGTTTGTTGTATGGATCTTGGTAGTAGTTTTTTCCGATGACTTTATCCTTTCTCCTAATGTATTTCTTTTGGAATATGATATTTATTTTATCTATATTACCTTATTTTATGTTTTTTTAGAAAATTTATTCCCAAAGGTTGTTCTTGAAATCTAGTCACTTATCTCCAACCCATGGGGATTGGGAACAAAATTCAAGAAAAGTCAGGGATGGCTCATGTATTTGGTAGTTGGGTAATCCAAGTTAGTTTGTGGCAAGGTAAAAAATCATATCTGTTATGTGAAATCAATATTTATAAAAATCAAAGGATATTTTCACTATTTCCAATGAACCTTTTAAAAAAACATTATGCAAACATGTTAGAAAAAATATTTTTTTAATTTCATAGGGGAATTATTAGTACATTAGATATTCTCTTGATGTCATTAAAATAGAACAAATGTACATGAAAGTGTTATTGGAACGTTACTCAATGAACCACAAATAATGAAATATGGAATTGAGGCATAGTTTGACATGATTGAAATGGGTACAGGGGAGGAGTTGGCACCTGTGAAGTGTGAAATATGAACTTTTCTCCCTTTAGTAGATTACACTATCCAGGAAAAAAAATCAATTTTAAAACTTCCTTAATAGTGTAAAGGTTCTATAGGGGTATTCATAATATATCATAAATAACTTTTAAATGAGTAATTTTTAGTTAAATATTCAAAAATCATATAATTTTTTATTTTTTATGCATGGTTTATTTCATGTGGATTTACATTTATTTTTTTCCAAAACATGTATGAACCACATTAACCAATATATAATTTATTTTCAAATACAACTATATTAATGTTATAAACTTGATGAATTTTCAAATAAATAATGTAGAAATTGAATTAAAATTATGGGAATTAGAGATGTTCTTACCACCATAATTATCTGATATAATGATCCACCTAATGGTTCAATTGGTAAGAATGATTAAACTATATGGATAAATATATTACAAATGGATGTACCCCATTGAATGACATATAGAGATTTTGAAATGGTATATCAATAATTTAAGTCATCTAAAAGGTTTTATTGTACAGTTATATATTATTGAAGAACATGTTGAATTATATATCGAATGCCTATAATAGGTTGATACCATTGGTATCCCAAAATCTCATCACAACAAAATCCTTTTAGGAGAAAGGATTTATGAAATAGATTCTATTAAAAATAACATTATACGGTGGGAGAAATATAACCTTTATATTTTACATAAAATTATATATGTTTCTTCACACGTTAAATAAAATTTTTAGTCATTTGAATCCATCAAGGGTTGAATGTTATATATCAAATACACATAATTAATAGTGTATAGGATGGTTTTGAGATAATATTGTTAAAGAATTATTTGAAAATAAAAATTCAATTTCTAAATGAAAAATATGGATAGACAATGGACAGTGTGTACAAGTGTTAACTTATAATGTTTATAAAATTAATTATTATACATTCTATTCAAAGAAAGATGATGTGTACAATATGATGAAAAGTAATAGAGTTACTCTTATGGAGTAATTGAGGCATGTATGTGCTTCTAATTGGGATTTGTGAAGGTGAATTTTAGTGTTGAAAGGTACTAGGATGAAATATTCATAATGTAATCAAAGGAAGTGAAAGTATTTTAGGTATCATATCACACAAACAAAAAATGTTCATTTGTTCTATTAGAGAAAAAAATAATAGCCTAATTATGTAAAAATTTAGTTTAGGATAACCCTTTCATTGAGACATCCCATTTTCTTCATGGCGATCCTACTTTAAATAGTGTCTTCTAGATCAACGGATTACATAAAGAGGGTATTTGGAGACTTGATAGAAGATACAAATCCCTTAAACCATTTAAAAGAAGTGTTTAATGAAAATGTAATAGTTTTTTCATTAGTCATCACAAGTATGAATTATTTATAGTGCACTATAATTTCGAAATATATTAATTACTCTAAGTAGTTAATAAGTGGAAAATATATTTTATTTTATATAATTTCTGAAATTTTTATTTATTAATTAGAATATAAATAAATTACTAATAACTATTTATATAAATATATTATATATATATATTATTTATTGGGTATTAGTTGAGTGTTAGGACACCCCAACATTTCATACGATCTAGATGATGTTCAAATCATAGATTCCACATCTTAGTGTCCCCTTAATTAAATTTGGATGACTTTATTTTTGGAATGTATTCAAATGATGCCAACATTTTTTGGGCTTGTGACTTGTTGTGAGTGGTTATTATGCCCCCCCCCCTCTACGGTGGGGGTTGTGCATGTTTGGAAGTGATGAGCCAATGGTGGTAAACTGATGGTGCTTGACCAGATACATGATTGATGATTCTATAATGGTGATCTAGTGATTACATGGGTTTTCCTAGATGATAATGAGTGATATTTATTGATCAGATGGAAATGTCACTCGACGTCTGGGCTACTGTTGGTTGGATAGCAGGGTGTGATGGTTGGGGTGACTGGTATAGTGGAGAATAGTCAATATATGGAATTTAGTGTTAATGGAGTTGGTGGGAACAAGGTGTGGCAATGATGTGGTGAATGCATCATTGGTGGGTGATAGTGAGGATGGTCATATAATAAATAGAGGAATGGAAGAGGTCTCTCAGTTGATGATCAAGCATCAAGAAAAAAAGCATAGATATAACAATTAGGCCAGTTACTATGGGTCTTGGGGCCTATAATATATAACAAATAGGGTCCTAATGATTGGGATTATCTTTGGGGGGTAATGGTCTTCTCTTATGGATGATGGGTGTGTAGTGTGTGTGTGCTTCAATGCAATTATACCCCAAATATATAACATATATTAAAAATTATAAAACTATCATCTAACTATTAATAATATAATTATATCAATAACATAACAATATATTATTAATTAATATTAAATAATTCAATTGATAATTAATAAATATGTTACCAATTAATATATTATAGAATAAATATGTTTGGAAAACTTAACCACAATGTTTATTTGTATGATGGGTTTTGATGGAGAGTTTCTCACTCTCCACATCCTTGGTGATTAGGAAAATATCTTCATGGATTCTTCTTCAGTTCCTTCCCTAGATGAATAGTTTCTTCATCTATGTCACTTTGAATGTTACAGGTTTATCGCTGCTAGTAAAGGGATCATAACGATTTTCCGCGGTAGGATTTCTATGGATGAAACATTCATTGGTATTGGACTTTGATTTACTGTATACCTTTAAGGATTTCACTGTTAGAGGTATCCATTGAATGAGAATTGTTTCTCATGTGAATGTGAACCTGAATACAATCTTGGAACTACTAAAAAGGTAATCATTTAATTTTCACTCTATATTTTACCTAGGGGTTCCAAACCATGGTGAATTAGTGAACCGGTGGAACACCACTTATAAATTTTGGGATTTGAATACTATAAATGCATCTCTTTGGGTCATAGTTTCATTAAAATTATTTTAAGCTCAAAATAATTGACGATGATGGCATAGATTTTTGGATTATTATCCTTCAATTTGGGTATACTTCACATCTAGGAGTTGGATCACAATTTTAATCCATCGGTGTTATGTATATCCTCAATTCAATCATGGGTATAGGTACATGGTTTAAGATGGATATTTTGGGACCCATTAATTTTTCATGATATTTCATTGGAAATTAGAATACCAATAAAAAAGGACATGGAAACAAAGTTTTCTTTTTCAAGAAAATAATCTATCTCCTAGTTAAATTTTACCTAAGTTATATTAATTTTTATAATTTTATTTTCTTAATATATGTAGATGAATTTGACATGAGTATTGAATAAGAAAAAATATACTAGTTTCTATGGAATGAAAAGTCATTTTACATGATAATTTAATCTTTAAATGGTCTATTATTTCTTATATTTGTTCTACTAGAGGGAATGATGAAATAGTTTTCATTAAAAAATATATGAGTAGGTAGTACACTGATCCCAATTAGGGATCCTAAAGTGGTGGGGAGGAAAGGATTCTATAAGAGGGAAATTTGAACCTGGAGAACATAGAGTTTTTGTTTCATGAAGATACTACATTTGATGCTGATCATTATAAGGATGGACTCACTCGAATGGAGAATATATCTCATGCATCTGTCTCTGCACATAGAGATACCAACTACCCAAAACCATTAAAATGGAAAGAATTTTCTAATGTTTAACCTTCCTTTCATGATGTTCTTGTTGCATGATATGAATATCCTTTTGAATAATAGTGGGTTTATTTTGGCATAGTTCTTAAATCTCATCTATATATTGATTATCATCATTAGGATAAATAAATGATAAAATATCCTAGAAATGGTAAGGGTAAATCAAATATTGACTCTCTTTTTACAAGAAAAAATATTAAATAGGTACCTTCTTTTATTTTCATTGATGAGGTAGAAAGCATTATGGAGGCTAAAATTGATGAATTGTCATCTCCATTAGAGTTCTCTCATGATTCTGAGAGGACTAGTTTGGGATATACCTAACACTGAGAGGGGGGTGAATTAGTGTTGGGGAATTTTTAACTCTGATTCCAAATTTTATCCATATACCTCTTGACCTGTTAGGATCTTGATTCTCTTATTATATTTTCTCTGTCACATGTAGTAATAGAAAGCAGTAAAAATATGCACACGATATTTCTACAAGGTTTACCACTCAATAAGAGTAGCTATGTCCTTTCCATGCATCGATATGACCAATTCATGGATTATCCACAATGATGTGATATGTTATTACAGTGGAGTGGCTAGGATATCAATCCTCTATCCAGTGTGAGTCCATACACTTTAGAGGGGTGTGGGAAACAATCCTCTTCCCTGGAATGGTGATAGCCTAGTCTAACTTGCAGCCTCTAGCTGGTTCTTTATACTGCCTATGGAGATAGTATTCTTCCTTATTCAAAAGGTATTTTATTCTTTTGGTATTCTCTAGTTATCTTCACTTTATTACTTTCAAAGCAGTAGGCAAGAAATTCATCCTTCTTTCTTTCTCTTCTTCTCTAGTTTAACACAAACTGGACTAGACTTCTTATTTCTTCTTTTTAGTGCAACAACCAACTGCACTAAAACTTCTTATATATTCTTGTCTAGAATCACATATACCAATGTGATTATTCAGGATATGAAGATCAATTCACTTGGCATCATCTGAATCAAACTACCCTAAATAATTTTCAGCATTTAGTAGGGCATACTCTGTTCTTCTTCTTATACTATTCTTTCTCTTTTACACAGTATAATAAGGAATAGTACTGCAGTGTCTTAATCTCTTTCTTAAATTTTCAATACCAATACATGAGTTTATCGGTATAATTCCTTCTTCCTTTGTGCGAATATGATTCTAGTTGCACATATGGCTCCTTATCTCACAAGCAACAACATCCATACAAATAGTGTATATAAATCGTACAACCATAGAGTGTTCACCTTCGTGAAAGTAGATAGCTCCATGGGTATTTTTCTTCACACATAGGATGTGTGATTTTTCTTCATAGAACCAGGGATGATTCATGGATCTGTATTGGTGATGCACTACATGGGTGAGTATTCATTGGTTCTGTACTCACGGGATATCCTTTATAAAACAGTGCGAGGGATTGAGAAAACCAATCGCTTGTTTATGCTTTCTTCTTTACACAGAGGGTGCGGTTCTCCTTCTTCACAAGACACTTTGAGAGTGAATAGAACATGATAAAGGCATGTGGTACCCTAAAATTTTCCGCTCACCCTTCTAGGTGACTTGCACATAAAATTCAAACATTGCGCATAAAAACACCTTTTGGAGTGAAAAAGGCTTTTCGCGCAACTCTTCTTTTTCACACAGCACGGCCTTTTCACGCATCACTTCACTTTTTCGCACAGCACTCTCTTTTTCATGCAGCACTGGTTTTTTCATGTAACATTTTCTGTTTCATGCAGCACTTTCTTTTTCATACAACACATTCTTTTTCACGCACCACTTATTCTTTTCGCGCGCTACACAATACTTCAATTTTTTTTCACGTTAGTGCTCGGAATTTGTATAATTGTCGAGCCTTAAAAAATGGCAGGGGTTCACATCATATTTATAGGAATTTTTGACCCTGCGCATAAAACAATAACTCATGCATAAAACCCTCTTCATGCACGTAAAAACTCTTTCACGCAATATCATATTTTGTGCAATGCTCCAATTTTTCATACACCTCATGTCTATGTCAATTTTTGAGCTTCAGATCTCGAAACAAATCATGTGTGAAAAACATCACTCCTCTATTTCTCACACCAAGCCAATATATCATGCACCACTTTATTTTTCGCGCCTCCTACTAACATTTCCCACACCACTTTATTGTTCACGAATCCCACTGATATTTTATGCAACATTTATTTTTCGCGCACCCCACTGATATTTCGCGCATCCCTCTACTATTTTGCACTCTACTTTGTTTCTCTCACAACCCAATAGTATTTCACGCATCCCGCTAATATTTCGTGTGGCCTTTATTTTTCGTGAACTTTGCCTAAATTTCTATGCACTTCATGACTTTTCCATTTTTTGATGTTCTGACCTTAAATCATGCCTTGTGCAGAAAAATCTAATCCATCTTCAATCTTGTGCGCAACATCCATTGCCAAAAACACATTTCTTCATCTCTCGACTTTCAAGCCCTAAAATTTGGCAATCACTGGAAAATGGTGCCACCTTAAACTGTTCTTTTGAGTCGCCTCCAGATTGTCTGTTCATTTGTCATTTCTCTCTTCACTACTTCACATAACCATTCCTCAGCTTTCATCATGAACTCCACTATCGTGATATATATCCTTTGATAGACCAAATTTAGCATCGTCAGAGTTACAATGAAAAGTTCTAAAACTTCCATATCTTCCATCAGTATCATTCCTTCTAATCAAAACTATATATGAATGGCATCATCATATCTCCCCCTTTCCTTCATAAGGCTTTCATCATAAGTTCTCATAACTTATGATATTTGTGAAATACATATCAATAAAGCATTGTCTAGTTTTAATCACCATTATTCACTGTTTTGGACAATGTATCACCGTTGATACATGCGTTTTAAACTTAGGATCATCTCAACAGTCATCTGTATTTTCTTCATAGAGGATTTCCCAAGTATGACATTCAATGATATGATTTCATAACAATTCTCTAGGAATCCTCACTTCAACCGATCTTCATTAACTTTGGAGTCCTTCTTCATTTTGACTGATATTGAAAACTATTGACAACGAATACAATCATCATACACAAAGTGGTCCCAATAGATTCTTGCACAATGGATGATCCAAGATATTTAGTGAATTGAATTATGTAAGAGGTGGGTGTTTAGAATGATGAGGTGATGGTCACTCATAGTAATCAAGAATCTCATAAAAGCTTAAACATTACACGAATATCTTAGGAACCAAATATTTGATAAATATGAGATCCTGTGGTAAATGTTTATGGATCTCATAAGGGATGTGAACTTGTGTCCACTGCAGCCCTTTTAGACACATCATATTTAGGTATGTAGCCTAAGAGTATAAAATAACATCAAGTAATTATAAAAAAGTTTGATGATGGAATGCCCAATTTGAAGTATATACCTCTGATGAAATCAACTATGTATATTTTGGACGCTCTATCAAGTGATATGTTGGTCACATCCAATGATCAAGTAGTTCATGAAAATTTTAGCAAGAAATAGGTGACTTCACTAAATCCCATTAGAGTCCTTTAATCATTTAATGAAGAGATAACATGTAATAATTAGGGTGTTAGAAGTAATGAATCCTTGTGAGATCTCTCTATGGAGTAACTTCAGACTAATGATGGTAAGACCCCTATAGATTAAGGGAAAAGTAGTGTATAACTAAAATAAGGTGATGGAATTGAAAGTGACTCGGGAGAAGTTTTTCCCAATGTCACATGATAATGCATGAAATCTAGGAGGAGATGTCATAATCCATAAAGTCAAGGATTCTTTCCTAGACAAATTAATTACGGTTCTTTATAAAATTGGTTGGTGCTGATAATATCAAAAATCTATATATGTGATTTTTTATAATTGATGGGGGAATTTTTTTCTTTTTATTACCCATTCCTCCATGCTTTCATTTTTTTCTTTTAATAAAATGGTTCCACCCTTGACTTTAGAAAAAAAATAATTATATAAGAAAAAAAATAAAAAATCTAAATATATTAATGACACTAATAAATTAATAATTTTTAGTAGATTATATTTTATATTATTTAAACAAAAGTAATTTAGTAATTATATTTTTAACAATTATTTATATTAAACATATTATTTATATATTATTTATTACTTATTAAACATTATTAAGGGGTTGTGATGAGGGAGTATCAAGAGTTACTATATATGGTTTTTCATGTATATAGGTAAAAAAATTGTTAGGATAAAATTTTGATTGCCATTATGACCCTCACGTGGTGTTCATCTATCCCTCGAAAAAGGAAGATGGTGTGATTGAAGGTGCAGATCAATATTTAACCCAAGTGGCTTAGAATCTTATTGGACATGAGGCTCATGAAAATAGGTTTCTTGACTTGAAATTAAAATCCAGCTATCTTGGAAAGCAATACGACTTACAATGAATTTAAATCTTCTAATTTTAGGTTTTTCATCAAATATTGGTTTGATGGCATATATTCATAGAAAAACATCACAATGAATGGAGACCAGGATTTTTTTATGGCCAACCATAGATTATTCAATGATCCGATGGAATATTTTAATCATTCAATCATTAGTCAATTGTCTCTATAGAGAAGGATTAATATGTGGAAGCTAGAGGAATTGGAAAATTGGACTTGTAGACATGGGTCTCTGATGACTAGTTAATGGTATCAATAGATATGGGTTGTTTTCATTTCGTATGTCCCTCACTATATCTCAAATTTAAATCCTATAGTTCCAATTTTATTTCCCTTAAGATATAGACAATAATATTGCAGGACTAGGATATCTGTTTCGATCTGTCTGGGGTATGGAATTAAACTACTAAAACATGGATCCAAATTATAGGTTACACTATTTTTTTTTTGGAACCCTCTAATTCTATTAGATGTTTCCTTAGTAGTTTGTATACCTATTAAATTTGTCTAGGATACTAATCTTGAAAGGTACATGAAATATTCTAGAGTTCTTATAGATGTTAACCTAGCTTATACACTCATTGAAAATGTTTTTTTGTGGCTGATGAAATCAAATTTGACCACTCTTTTGAGTTTCAATATGTTTCATAATTTTTGTTTTAATTGAAATTTCATTGGGAATCATAGAGAAGAATTCCTTGAGGGACTGAAATTCACTAATTATAAGAGGAATGGGAATTAGGTTGGAAACTTTGAATTTCAATTTCTAGTCATAGAGTCTAGTTTTTTGGATGGAAACAGAGATATTAAGGATGATAAGGGGCCTACAGATAATTTAAATGTGAGCGGCATTAAGTTTTTTAGACCTGTGAATAAGAGAGTATCAATAGTGAATGCTTATCTACCTAGAAAATGTAATTTATCACTAGATTCTAACAACATGGAAGGGAGAGATGGTGGAAAGGTAGTTGATTATCCACAACTATTTCATGAACATTTATCCTTTTTATAAGTGGTTATTAGATCCAAGAATGGTAATTATGGTCAATTAGATTTAACACCCATGTGGTGAATTTGAAAAGGGATTACCATTATTTTCATCCAATCTTTTTATGAAACTTCACTTACAAGGTTCTATCCAATATTATAAATAGAATACATTTATTTTACATTACACACTAGATTGTAGAGAAACAACATGGGTTTGTTAGAGGTCTCTAAATAAAAGGATCAATTAGTCTTGCCCAAGAATTAATTTAAGATATTAATAGTAAATCCTTTAGATCAAATATTTTTGTCAAAATTGATAAGAAAAATGCCTACTATAGGATTGAGAGGAATTTAGTTCTCATAATCTTGATATGGATGGGTTTCTATTCCAAGAATATGGACCTATTGTTTTGATGCTTCATTTCTCTATGGCATTCAATATCTTTCCTGGGGAAAAACTATGGTATTCTCAACACTATAAGAGGAATTAGAAAAGAATATTCTTTATATTATACCTTTTTATTCTTGAAAATTATTCTTCGATCCATATTCATAATCACTCCATTAGTCAGGGCAGTGTTCTTCCATACTGGGAAAGGTATAATTCTATAGGTATTTCTCACCTCGTTTTTTAAGATGACAAGATTTTATTTGTCAATGGAATTAATAGATCCATTCAAGTTATAAATTATATCTTGGAAGAATGTTGCAAGTAGAGCACCTAACTTGTTATCCATCTATCCAATGGCCCGAAGGACTTCATTTTTTATTGATTTTGACAATCCACCTTCCAAGGGGTGAGGTGGAACACTAACAAGTCCTGTAGGAATAATTATTACATGGACCATAGGCCTTAAAGTAATTCATTTCCCATAGGCTTCAAACATTACATACAACCAGAACTAACTACTTGGAACTCCTCCTCCCCATCATCTTCATCCTAAAATCACCTCTCCATATTAGAATGGTTGTTCGGAAAGTAAATACCATGCATTCATAGGCTTGTCCAGATGGCAGGTGTCATACCCTCTCATTCTTGCAATTTGTGTAGCTTCTACTATGGTGAAACCTCCTTGCTCATCCTCCTTATAGAGCATGTTCCTTGTAGATTTTCTCATTTTCATCTACACTTAAGGGGGCTCGAAGGCCTCAAGGTGGCCTGAAGGCCTTACTAGCCCGAAGTCTTGGGTGCCCTGGAGGCCTTAAAGGACTCGAGAACCAAATCGGTGGCCCGAAGGCCCAAACAGGGGGAAATTCTTGGCTGCTACAGTGCCAAACAGTGCCTACTATAGTCCCCGCTATAGTAACTTCTACAGTACTGCACGGTCCCCACTACAATACTGCTATAGTACTGCACGGTCCCCACTACAATACTACTGCAGTACTACTACAGTACCCCAGAAATTATGCTTCCACCTAGATTTGATTCTGGGTCTCCTGAATGCACTTAAGAGTCCTCACCAACTGGGCTGAGGCTCATGTGCAGCACCCAACATGTTAATTGAGAGAATAATAGATTCTATAAATCTAAAAACTACTCTGATAGACATTCCATAAATCTATAAAAATGCCTTCATATGACTAGAGGGGTCTTTCCTTTAGAGTATCTAAGAGAATCCATTACCAAGGAGAGTCTTAAAGTCCATCACATTGACAATATAACAAATAGAATTTCTAGAAGAATCATAAACTCAAATAATAAGGTTTTATCCTTTCAAGGTAGGATTAACATGGTTTATAGCATATTATCTTCCATTCCTATTCTTTTTTCATGATGATAGTTCCAAAAGGGGTAATTACATTGATGGAAAACATTATGAAATAATTTCTATGGGATGATCAATCTGAGGGGAGATATCACTAGATTTCTTGGAACCAAATGTTCAGACCATTGTCTGAGGGTGGAATTAATATTAAGAGTGTATTTGGGGTAATTCATGTACTCCATGAAAAACATTCCTAGGAAATAATTTAAGAAAGAAACTTATGGGGAAGGTTCATGAGGAACAAATATTGAGTGGGGCTACCTACTAAGAGTAATAGAGGGTCCATCATTTGGTAGATATGAAACCCTTCATTATAGTGTTGAACCAATCTTCCTAGTGGCTGGTTGGAAAAGGGGGGATAAGATTATTGTGGAAAATTATGTAGGAAACATCATCTGTTTTCCCTGTTTCACTATTCCATACATCTCATTCAAGAAATCTTGTGAGCACCCAAGGTCCATTAATGTTTTTCTTGATGGAAGGAAAAGGATGTTCTTTGATAATATTATGGTTAATAGTGACAATGACCATTTTTTTTTGATGTATCACAACGGGGATGTTTTCCACCAAGGAATTTAATAGATAGTAAATGATTATTATAGAGTAGGAGGAATGGGGGGAAAATTAGGGTGTAAAGAAATACCAACAGTGTTTAATATCGGGCTTTGGCGTGTTAGGAGCTGATAACTGCCAACTAAGGACAGAATTTTTCATATGGTGATCAACATGAATTTGAGATTTTACAACTTAAAGTTGCTCCAAATTGAAGCTTTGGATCAATTATTTTTCAATGGGGAGTGGGGAAATATGGCATGTAATTCATTAGGGGATTTTATTGGTATATAATAGCTTAGCCCTCTTCCCCCTCATTCTGGAATCTCTAGATTCAAGAAGAAAATAAGATTCCTAAATTCAAAGTGAGTACCATTACTCTTGTTTCCCTTTGTTGGTGTTTTTGGAAAAGAAGAAATTTAGTTCATTACAATGGAAAAAATGGGTTACAAAATTGAAATTTATCCTAGAATGAGGATCATTTTGATTGATTTGATATGATTATGTAATCATTTCACCAATGATCCTTCTTTGAGATAGCTTATCAACACTACTCATAGCCCCATTAGTGCAGGTATTACAAATCTGGGAATATGGATAAAATAGATTAAACATTGTTCAAGTTTGAAGATGAACATGGAAGGTTCTTGTATCTGGGGCTACATGAGAGGTTTGGTTTCATCTGGAATACTTGGGGATTAGTTCTGTTAGCATTCATAGTTTAGTTAGTTTCTGGAAATTCATTGAAAGCTGAGGATCAGGCTTTGATTAGTGGTCTCACCATTTGAAGATAGAGGCATATCATCCTCAATTCCATAGAGACTAATTTTATAATGGTCTTAAATGCTCTTCTCATATTTGGTATAATACCATGGCCTATTAAATACACCATAGGAAGATGAAAACTATTGATGAACAACAACATGGAGGTTCTTCATATATGGTGTAAAGGGAACATAGTGGAAGACATCTTAGCTTCAAAGGTTAACTATGAAAAATAAGTTACTTTCTCTCTAGTATTGGATCTCTTCTAGGGGAAAGGATAATCTATTAATTTCATACACTCTTAGTCTTCACTGTTTAATCCAACTTAGCTCTAGGGGGCATGTTTTTTTCTTTACATTGGTTTCTATTTTTCTAATGTTGGTTTGTACCTTTTCGAAATTATTAGATATGTTTTAAAAAGGTATTTTTTGGTCAAGTTGGTGAACATTCAGTGAATCTTCTTGAGGATTAGTGCATGTACAATAGTAAGAATAATTCTATAAGTCTTTCTGTACATACCAGAAAGGGTAAAGATTCAATATAAATAGAGGTATCTATTTTAATGAATGTGAAATATGAACTCGTGTATGTGGGTGATTCTAGGTTCCATCTATAAAAATGTCTTCATAAGGGATGGAATCAAAAGTGTAAAAAGTATCCAATATTGGTTATAGATATTAATTACTTCTAGTACTTCCTAAGGCCAGGAAAACTGCTAATTCTTGAATGGTCATAGACACATTCACCAGTGGTACCCTGAAAGAAAAATGTATTTTTTAAAATTATTCATTCTATTAACAATCTTGGGTTTTGAAAAATATACCATGAGGGTTTAGATAAATCTCTTCTGATAAACAAATTGGCCGCTCTTTTAGTGATGGAATGTTGTGTAGACACTATCAAAGGCTCATACACATGATGTGATGGAGTAGGTGGATAATTATTTTAAGCATTCCTTACATGGTGGAGATAATATCAGAAGGAAGAAAGAGTTTTTCACTATTGAACCAGATACCTCAAGATAACCGATTGATGATGAAATTGTTGTACAGTATGTGAAAGAGGCTATTAAGGATCCTACAAAGGCATCAACAGTTCTAGGGCGTGAGGAAATGGATAAATTTTCCACTCTTGTTAATTAAGCTAGATCACAACCCTTAGATGAAACATGTGTAGTTGAAGGCAAGGGAGACAATATCATGTCCATGTATGATCAAGGTGGACCATGGGTCACCCCAAAATGGAGGAGTGGATGTCACCATCAGATTCATGGAAATTTAAGGAATGTGGGAAATAAACATTAACAGTGATAAATTTGTGATTTTGTTTTGTAAATTGGTTTTTAATTTTATGGTCACCTTTCATTTTGGTGTGAAGGCATTTGTGATGTGTCTATTATGTTTCAACTCCTGTTTTTTATGTTAGTTTGTTTGGATTTAATCTTTTCCTAAACTTTTGTGGGTTTATGGATTTGGGATACCAAATCCATGATTTGAAGTATTCATATTATTAACCATTATTAAACAATGAACTATTTATTAATAATCAAATTATATTAATAACATAATAATATATTATAAATTGATAATAAATAATACAATTGTAGATTAATAAATATAATACCAATTAATAAATTATAATTAATTATATCAACATAATTTATTTAATATAATAATTACTTAAATAAATTACTAAGTAGCAATATATTGTATTTTATATAAATTATGAAATTTTAATTTAGTAATTATATTATTAGTAAATTAATAAACATTATTTATACTAATTGTTTTACTTACTAATTATTAATAATTATTAAATTGTTATCTAATTATTAATAATCTAATAATATATATAAAATTAAAAATTAAAAAATTAAAAAAATGGAGACATGAATATTGTTCATGCTTCCTGTATAAATTTTTTACTAGAGGCTTGAACATGGTACATCCCTCTTTCTATCCCCCCCCCCATGATGTGTGAGAAATATTTGTGATTCCATCTTAGGAAAGGAATTATGAATGATGTCCAATCTTCTCCATACCTCCGTTGAAAATATATAAAACTCTATCACAATTTTATATTTTTATTTTTAATAAAACCACAAAAAGAATTTTTCAATGCCTATGAGGAAACCACTTTCCATATGCACCATAAAAATACATATGTAACATTTCTTGATTGTTTTCAATAAATTAATTACTTTGTTTTACATGGGCATGAGTGGGAACACTCAATAGGTATTAACACCCATTTGACTAATATGAATGTGATTGTTCATTGATATATTTTATGTTTGAATTCATGTTTGATGTTAATAATTAGAAATATTGTAATGTTTTTTTGAATATCTTTTTTTCAGCGATATGTGTTGATTTATTAGTACTCAAAGTGTGAATATATTTTTATAAAATTAATTTGCACAAGTTTTTATGTATTTTGTTTCTGGGATTAATTCCTAGATACTGGTTTATTTTAAAATGAATCTAAATTTTGATTCATGTGATTCTTTGGGTTGGTTATTGGGTAATAAAATAATTTCAATTCAAACCCTTAATTTCACACCTCCTGATATAGAACGCAGTTATCGTTTCTTATTACATGGATTATGATATAGAAGTCCTAAAGGATACATTATTATAATAGTTGAGGAAGAAAATTATTATATAAATATGTGTTAGTAAATAGTGGTGTACCCTCCTCATGGATTAAGTTTTTTATCCACCTCATTCATGATGATAGAGAGTTCAGTGGTGAAAGCAGGTTCATACCACATATTTTTTTCATAATTGAAAAGAAAATAAATTCCTAAAATTCCTAAATCAGAACACTATTTCCATATCTAGGAATTTTTTTTTGTAGTTGGGAATAGAAGGGCTGGCATTGTCTTAGACAGTTCTGTATTCATAATTATTTCAAGGCACATTTCATAAATGTGCATTCCTAAAAAATGATTCAAGGAAGGAACTTTCCAAGAAAGGGTCATCCCTTCTAATTATATAGAAAAAATATATATTTTATTTTCATTTTGTTTATATATATATAAGAAAATAATATTATTTAATTTTTTTATTTTGGTATTTCTTTTGATTCAAGTATTCCAAAAATATTAAACAAAATCTCATCCATGTCCCCCTTTTATAAGGGTACATCCCTTGAAATATATTCCAGATTTTCGATTTGGAAAAAAATAAAATTTTTCTAGAAATAAAGGAATAATATTTTTCTATAATAACACATTAATGATTAAAAATAATTAATTATAAAAAAATATTAATAATTATTTATTATCTAACATTTTAATTACTTATAATTAATAATATTATTAATTTTATGTTTAAAATTAAATAGTTATATTTAGTAATAATGTTAATAATATGATAATAGAAAAAATATTAATTATTTTAATAATGATGATGTAATTAAAAAATATTAATTATGTAATTATAAAAATATAATAATAATAATAATTAGTAATTATTAATAATTATGATTATTAATATTATTATTATTAAAGAAAAATGTTCAGTGTCCTGTAAATTCGTTTTTTATTATATTTATGAATAATAGTATTATAATTACTTTGTCTATGGGGTGTTAGCTGAGTGCTACACACTAGTTGTACCCCTCTCTCTCCATGGGAACTATTGCAGGCTCGAGTCCTGCCAGACATAGACATTGTGCATATTATGGACAGGATGATTCAAATTCATTGCCTAGTTGGGGAACATGTAGTGAATCTAGTTTTGGTCGGGGCCCCCTATGGGATTATAGAGTTACCCATACAGAGGTTTGGAGAGATTGGTTGTGAATGAGATCTTATATCTCATCCTCGAGATAGCGATTGGGATTTTAATGTGATGGCCAAAATTTTGATTATTAAATTTTTTATGTTTTCTACCCATAAGGACACTTTTATAATCACAAAACTATTTATGGAATGATGATAAAAAAATATTGTTTTGGAAGTTGAAGTGGATGATCCACTCGCTGGGCCTGGATCCAATCAATAATTCTCTCTCTATAAGAATGACAATGTCACTGGCATTCTACATAAGGGAAATATCACCCATGTAAATGAAGACCCATTCATGATATTAGAGAGAATCTATTTGGGTATGTTTTATCTTATTTCTCAACTCATATTACCAAAGGGATCTAATCCTTTGAAAATTAGAGATTTGGAAATGCATATTGTTGAGATTTGGGGAGTTTCATATAGGAAATACGTCTCCCTTTGACATGGTTTCTTTCATATTTTTTTCCCTTATAAGAAAACAAAAATTGTATGTATACGAATTTGGATCGGATTTTCACGACCCGTCCTTGGGGCCCATGCCGTGACTACCCCAAGCCCGCCTTCCAGAGGCCAGGGGCTGGCAACTTTTACCAAAGGCGTAAATCTCGATAACTGGGAAGGCATTGCCTTTATAAAACATAAACACATCCAACTAGTGTACAAACAGAAGTAATACACTAAGTACAAAAGAAAGTGATGAAAAGTAAATGGGCCAGAATACAAACCCAACTGAAAAGTACAGTTACAACTGAACGAATGTACAATAGAAAAGAAAAACAGCTAGAAGATAGAAGCAGCTCCTCGGTCGTCCACCTCGGATCCTACCTAAAGGGTAGGTACAGATAGCCTCCTCAACACTCTCGCCCGCCAACCTCCTCCGAGTACCATCTCATCGTGAATTCCACCTCCAGGTACTGACTCATCGTGAATTCCACCTCTGGGTACTGACTCGTCGTGAGGTCCACCTCCGGGTACTGACTCATCGTGAGGTCCACCTCCGGGTACCGTCCAGTCCTCGTACACTCAGTCTCTATCACCGTTGTCTGTCATCTACATCCAACACAACGAGGTGCGAGCATATCCCGTGCAGGGGTGAGTATAACGATACTCACTAGGGACCCCGAGACCCTTAAGGTCTCACTAAATCCAACAAGGATAACCACAAAGAAGGATCTCAACAGATAACCCTTACTTAGGTATAATCCCATACTTATACCTAAGTTATCAAGTAGCCCATCTCAAATATGAGGAAACACAAAGGTTATGAAATCAATGGATAACCACTACATAGGTATATGCCCATACATATACCTAAGTTATCAATCTCAATACGGATCCAACTTCCAAGCCCAAGCACAACCAGTCCACACAGGAAAGAAGTCAATCATACCAAAGATAATTATTGAAAGTCTGGACTCATCTCACACAGGTATACTTCTCATGAAGAGGGGTGGATATGATTAGATGTAGCCTCTGAATCATCTCCTCTTTCGAACCCACATAGGATCCAAGTACAGAAGTCATCGCTACCGAACCCACGTAGGATCCAAGTACAGTAACCATCGCTGCCAAACCCACGTAGGATCCAAGTACAGTCGTCATCACTACCAAATCCACGGAGGATCCAAGTATAGTATCCATCACTGCCGAACCCACGTAGGATCCAAGTACAGTCTTCATCGTTGTCGAACCCACAGAGGATCCAAGTACAGTCGTCCTCATTGCCGAACCCACATAGGATCCAAGTACAGTCATCATCACTGCCGAACCCACGGAGGATCCAGGTATAGTCGTCCTCGATGTCGAACCCACATAGGATCCAATTACAGTCATCATCATTGCTGAACCCACGGAGGATCCATGTAAAGTTTTCCTCACTGCTAAACCCACGTAAGATCCATGTACAGTCGTCATCGTCGTCGTAGTCACAGCCAACTCTAGGGCTCCCACACACAGCATGCTCGATTCCGGGAGGGTCCGCTCCATGAGCCAAGAGGGTTGATACATCATCTATCACAAATTCTAGATTTGATGTATCCCAATGTTCAGTCTCATCAATAGGAACTCGATGCGACAAACGGCGCGTCAATCGGACGCCCGGTCTGGGAGATAAAGGCTTTTCCGTTCCAGGGACTCAGTTAGAAATATGCTCGTTTCTAACCAGCCGATATCCATAGTCGTCCAAAACTCACTTATAGTATCACAAAAGAACTGTCTCTTCAAGAGGAATCCAACAAAGTCGATGGCACGTCAAACGGACATCCAGAGCTCAAGTTATAAATGTTTCCACTTCGAGGGCCCGGTTAGTTTCGGGTTCGAACCAACCTGCCCGTACCCATATTTCACCAAAACCTAGAGTGTAATATACTGAAACAATCGTCTTGATCCAAGGAATCCTACGCAACTGACGGTGTTTCGATCGTAGGTCCACAACTCATGTTATGGGCGTTTAACTGAAGATGATCCGAAAATAGGGGGTCTGGGCCCGGTCCGACCCGGCCCAACACCCCCTGGGTCAGCCCGAACCGGGTCGACCCGACCTAGGTTTGGGTCTGGTCTAGTTGGGCACGTCCCGGCCACGTGGCCAGCCATGGCTCGGCCTGCGTGGGCGAGCGGATGCTGGAGAGCGGGGCGGGGGGGGGGGGGGGGGCGTCCCCCCGCTAATTGATAGCGGTGGCGCAAAGTGCACCCCCCCCCCCCCCCCCCCGTCGTCCCAGATCCCATGGTCACCCGGGATCTACCACCTCGCCGCCTCAACACAGCCACAGAGGGTCTTCTCCGATGGCGCGCTGGGGTGCCACTGCTTCCAGGTGGCCGAAAAGCTCTGGCCTCCGCCTCCGGTCACCGGCGCCGCCGCGCCTGCGTGGCGCGCTGCCGCCACCTTCCGCGGACCACCGGACATGTTCCGGTGGTCCTTTTTTTCCACCATCTTCGCTAGTAGTTTTCCCAGGACCTTCTCTTCACTGTGACGACTTTCAAACGCCGTTGCGGTCTTGTTTCATCATCATCGTTAATATACACATCAACAAACAACCCGCAGAGGGTCCGGGATTGTTTGTTAGCTTGTGCCCTCCACGTTAGAGGTTTTAAAGCTAGATAAAATTCAAATCCAATACTAAAAATTAACCCCGCATCCAACCCGCATGAACGAGCAATCCGCGGATCAACCGTGAAGAGGTCGGTCTGCGTTCGTTTCTCTTTCCTCAAAAAGGTGAAGAGAAAATCAATATTACTCCCCTAACTCGATTATGATGTTGCACGTCGTCAAGCCACGGAAAGAGTATGAAGTTGACGTCAATCATTTCATCCCCCTCACACTCCATATCAGAGCTTGAGCATCGGAGACTCGTCAGAATCTAACCTCCGTTGAAGGATTTTTCTTCATCGAAGATCTTGGAAGGCTGTCATTGGAGAACCGTTCTTCATCGGAGGTTTAATGTTCTCTCTAAATTTCTCTAGAGGTTAACTAGAATATTCTCCAAAATATTTGCCAACCCATATTAAAAAGAGGCTTCCCCTATTAATAAACATGCCATTCCCTTTCAAATTAAAAACACTTAATTAATTAAAGTGTTGGCACCATTAAAGAGGGAGAGAGAGATGGTCTATTTATTAAGGGGGTTGTCGCATTAAAAAAAGGAGAGATTAATGGGTGGGGTTTATGAGAGTTAAGGAAGATGAGAGGTTGGGTCTCGTGTGGGCCCCACCTCTCATTTATCCACACAAGGAAGAATTTAACATCCAACATAAAAAAATAAAATTGTTCAACAATTTTATTTATTTTAAACTAAAATCCCCAAATAATACAACTCAACCTGCTTAAAATGCAACTGCGGTAAAGGTCCCCTTATGAAATTATCGGTGTTGCGAGTTCATCGGTGCCCTCAAATTTCAATTCCGAGCACCAGTTCAAAAGATAGAAAAACCCGCTCGTTCGTTCACTGAATGTACCCGAGCTAAACTTCAGAAATTGATTCCGGGCACACCAACCCTCAGAATCAAGTGCCGCCAGAAGCCACAGACTCATAAAATTACAAGGTATTTAAGAAAAAAATTCCTTGAAATTTCTGGGTCTTTACATTACTCCCACCTCATAGATTTACGTCCCCATAAAGCTATAACACAAATTAGGGAAACTAAAGGAGGTACCGAGCACGCATCTGAGCCTCCCGCTCCATGTGCTCTCCTGGAGGTTCCCGTGCTACTAGCGAAAGCGCACTAGAGGAATCGACCATCCTCATAGGACTCACTCCTATCAATCCTCAACCTCTACTGGAACCTCTGTGAATGTCACCCCGTCATCGATGTCCATCTCCCTGTGGTCAATGATGTGTGAAGGGTCGTGCACGTATCTCCTCAGCTGAGATATGTGGTTGAAATCATGCACCCGGTGCAACTGAGGTGGAAAGGTCAAGCGGTAAACCACCTCACCTACCCTACTGAGGACCTAGAAAGGTTCATTAAACCTCGTAGATAACTTGCCGCCTCGGCCACATCTCCGTAGACCTCTTCGAGGTGAGACCCATAAGAAAATGTGGTCTCCATCCTCGAACTCAAGTGGTCTCCATCTCCTATCAACATAGGACTTCTGCCTACTCTGTGCAGTCTTCATCCACTCTTGGATGATTTACACCTTCTCCGAGAGCCTCAAAATGAGCGCACTAGTCAACCTCTACCTCATCTCCTGAAAAGCTCAGCTGGCATATCCCTAACTACACGAAGGGTTTTCCCCTCCTTTGCCAATGCTAAAAGCGGTGCAACAACTCTGGAGAAGTCTAGCTCAAATCTCAGTCTGGCTGACTCATGAGTGATTGACTGCACCCACTTATGCATGATTCCATCATGTGCTTCCTGTGGTTTTTTTCATAGACCAAGTAAAACCCATCCCAACGTTGTAGGTAAACCACAACCTTTTTGCCTAATACAGTCAATCTGTGTATGAACTATGGTTGTCCAGTCCATACCCAAACTAATGACGTAATACCTCGACGCTGCCACTAAGAGGTTCCAACTGAAACTCTCACCTCAAGGGTCAGATCACACCATCGGCGTAAGCGTGATTATCGAGTCTCCTCACAAAGGTATCTCCAGATGTGAGGTTCAAGTCAATGGCTTAACCGGAAACTCTAGGTCTGGGACAAGATTTTTGGAAGGAAGGGATGATTCTTATCAATGTCTATTGTTACGGCAGCTAGTAGTAGACATGGTCCATACTTTGAATCATTCCTAGAGGCCTTAGGGCACACTCCTTGACCGCATGCAGCTACTATCTTCCCCTTCCCTCCTGTCCCTGAGCCTAGCGGGGACTACAAAGGCGGGTGGTTGTAATATGTCAAAATGTACACCACCACATACTGCTCTCCCAGCTCTTCTTCCACATCTACTTCTCTACAGATTCATCTTTCCTTAACACTTCCTTTTCTGGAAACATTTTACATGCCCAAGTCTCCGAGACTGGTGCCAATTTCCTGTTTTCCCACTGTTAACCTTCATTGGCTGTATCTACTCAGCCAAAGAATTATCAACCACAAAGGTTCTCTCCAGCACCCTAGAATAAGTAGGAATTCAAAGAGGAAAAGTGATGGCTCGGATGTCCTTTAGAAACACCTCTCTCTGAGGTCCGAGCTCTAAATAACTGTTCGTATCGTAGTCATAAAGTACCAGGAATGTTCGGTATGCCTTGATGAATACTCAGCTATCGACATGTCATCCTGCCGAAGCTGTATAAGCTCTAGAAAACTCTCAACCACCTCCTCAAGCTAGTCCTCATCCGACTATGAGTCGGGCTCACCTCGGAACCTTAGGGGTATCTGATGCTGAAATACGTGTAAGATACTAAGCCTGCATGCGTCATCTACCGGTACCACCGGTTGAAACTGCTGACCAACAGGTAGTGATATAGATGGCACACTACCCAAAGGTGCTATCTCAGGAATCGGTCCACGTACCGAAGTACCATCTCTATGCCAACCATCCTCATGGTCCCTCACTGGGAATCACCAGTAGCTAAGATCACCAGCTGCTCTACTAGTGTCTGAACTAGGTGTAGAACCCTAGAAATTGCCACCATCCAATCCTCTACTGCCTAGGAATCTGTCTCATCTCGTAACATCGGAGGCCTCTACAGTTGGAACTCGTGCAAAGCGATCTATCAGTGTGCACTGTCCACTAGTATGGCCGGTGGAATCTACTGCCTAACAGGTGGTGGTGGTGCTGGTACACCACCTGAATGTGCCAACATAGAAAGAGGGCCCTACACCAGAGTATCATCGCTCGGTGGGCCATCATTGAGTACTCTCTCGGAACTCCAACTGACTGTCTGCGTGGAGACATACTGAACAGATGTGACATGGTAAAATGATTAAAACCTGGTGAGCTGACCTGGTTTGAGATGACATAAAGAAAACTTTTGGAAACACACACACAATCTGTGTTTTCGTGCACTGAGTCGGAAATTAGTAGTCAGGGTCCTGGTGTATGGATACGTTGGCCGCCGCACCAACACTGGACTCCCAGAACTGAAGACCACACTCGGTACCCTTAACACTATTGCTTCACATAAAAGAATTATCAGAGTCCTGAGTTATGTGGTAGAACTGACTCCTCTGATACCAATTTCTCATGACCCGTCCTCGGGGCCCGTACCGTGACTACCCCAAGCCCGCCTTCCATAGTTCAGGGGATAGCAACAAGCACCAAAGGCATAAATCCTGATAACTGGGAAGGAATTTACTTTATAAAACATAAACACATCCAACCAGAGTACAAGAAGAAGTAATACACTAAGTACAAAAGAAAGTGCTGAAAGGTAAATGGGCCAGAATACAAACCCAACTGAAAAGTACAGTTACAACTGAACGAAAATACAATAAAAAAGACAAACAACTGGAAGATAGAAGCAGCTCTTGGGTCGTCCACCTCGGATCCTACCTGAAGGGTAAGTACATATAGCCTACCCAACGCTCTCGCCCGCCAACCTCCTCCGAGTACCATCTCGTCGTGAAGTCCACCTCCGGGTACTGACTCATCGTGAAGTCCACCTCGGGGTACTGACTCATTGTGATGTCCACCTCTGGGTACTGACTCATCATGAGGTCCACCTCCAGGTACCGTCCAGTCCTCGTACACTTAGTCTCTGTCAGCATTTTCTGTCATCTGCATCCAACACAACGAGGTGCAAGCATAGCCCGTGTAGGGGTGAGTATAATGATACTCATTAGGGACCCTGAGACCCTTAATTTCTTACTAAATCCAACAAGGATAACCACAAATAAGGATCTCAACAGATAACCCTTACTTAGGTATAAGCCAATACTTATACCTAAGTTATCAAGTAACCCATCTCAAACATGAGAAAACACAAAGGTTATGAAATCAACGGATAACCACTACTTATCTATATGCCCTTACATATACCTAAGTTATCAATCTCAGTACGGCTCCAACTTCCAAGCCCAAGCACAACCAGTACACACAGGAAAGAAGTCAATCATACCAAAGATAATGATTGAAATTCAAGACTTAGCTCACACAGGTATACTTCTCACGAAGAGGGGTGGAGATGATTAGATGTGGCCTCTGAATCATCTCCTCTGCCGAACCCACATAGGATCCAAGTACAGAAGTCATCGCTGTTAAACCCACGTAGGATCCAAGTGCAGTAACCATTGCTGTCGAACCCACGTAGGATCCCAGTACAGTCGTCATCGCTACCGAATCCACAGAGGATCCAAGTACAGTATCCATCGCTGCTGAACCCACGTAGGATCCAAGTACAGTCGTCATCTCTTCTGAACCCATGGAGGATCCAAGTACAGTCGTCCCCGCTGCCGAACCCATGTAGGTTCCAAGTACAGTCGTCATCGCTGCCGAACACACAGAGGATCTAAGTACAGTCGTCCTCGTTTTCGAAGCCACGTAGGATCCAAGTACAGTCGTCATCATTTCCGAACGCACCGAGGATCCAAGTACAGTCATCCTCGCTACCGAACCCACGTAGGATCCAAGTACAGTCGTCATCGTCTTCGCAGTCGCAGCCAGCTCTAGGGTTCCCGCACACAGCACGCTCGATTCCGGGAGGGTCCGCTCCACGAGCCAAGAGAGTCGATACTTCAACTGTCACAAAGTCCAGAGATGTTGTATCCCAAAGTTCCGTCTCGTCAATAGTAACTCAACGCGACAGAAGGCGCGTCAATCGGACGCCCGGTCTGAGAGATAAAGGCTTTTCCGTTCGAGGGGCCCGATTAGAAATACGCTCGTTTTTAACCCGACCAATATCTATAGTCATCCAAAACTCACTTATAGTATCACAAAATAACAGTCTCGTCAAGAGGAATCCAACAATGTCGACGACACATCAAACGGACGTCCAGAGCTCAAGTTATAACTATTTCCGCTCCAAGGGCCCGGTTGGTTTCGGGTTCGAACCAACCTGGCCATACTCATACTTCGCCGAAACATTGGTTGTAATATACTGAAATGACTGTCTCGATCCAAGAAATCATACACAACTACCGGTGCATCGATCGGAGGTCCAAAACTCATGTAATGGGAATTTAACTGAAGATAATCTGAAAATAGGGGTCTTGGCCCAGTCCGACCCGGCCCAACACCCCCTGGGTAGGCCCGAATCGGGACAACCCGACCTGGGTCCGGGTCCGATCCAGTTGGGTGTGGCCCAGCCGCATGGCCGGTCGAGCAGATGCCGTGGAGCGGGGGGGGGGGGCGCGGCCTCCCGCTAATTGATACCAGAGGCGCAAAGCGCTAGCACAATAATCCTATATCCCGCGGGCGCATGGGATCTACTGCCTCACCGCCACGGCACAGTCGCGGTGGGTCTTCTCTGGTGGCACGCTGGGGCGCCGCCACCTCCAGGTGGCCGGAGAGCTCCAGTCGTCGGCGCCGCCGCACCGGCATGGCGCGCTGCCGCCACCTTCCGCGGACCACTGGACGTGCTCTGATGGTCCGTTTTTCCCACCGTCTTCGCCAGCGGTTCTCCCGGTACCTTCTCTTCACTGTGATGGCTTTCAAATGTTGATGTGGTCCCGTTTCATCATCATTTTCAATCCGCACATCAACAAACAACCCGTGGAGGGTTCGGGCTTGTTCATTAGCCCGTGCCATCCGCGTTAGAGGTTTTCAATCAAGATCAAATTTAAATCCAATCCCGAAAATTATCCCCACATCCAACCTGCATGAACGAGTGATCCACGGATCAATCGGGAAGAGGTTAGTCCACGCTCATCGTTCTTTCCTCAAAAAGGTGAAGAGAAAATCAATATAACTCCCCTACCTCGATTATGACGTTGCACGTCATCGAGCCACGGAAAGAGTATGGAGATGAATTTGATCATTGCATCCACCTCACACTTTATATCAGAGATTGAGCATCAGAGACTTTTCGGAATCCGACCTCCGTTGAAGGATTGTTCTTTGTCGAAGATCTTGAAAGGCTGTCATTGGAGAACCATTCTTCGTCGGAGGTTTAAAGTTCTCTCTAAATTTATCCAGAGGATAAACACAATATTCTCCAAAATATTTTCCAACCCATATTAAAAAGAGGCTTCCCCTATTAATAAACACACCATGCCCTTTCAAATTCAAAAAACTTAATTAATTAAAGTGTTGGAACCATTAAAGAGGGAGAGAGAGATGATCTCTTTATTAAGGGGGTTGTCACATTAAAAGAAGGAGAGATTAATGGGTGGGGTTTATGAGAGTTAAGGAGGTTGAGAGGTTGGTGCTCGTGTGGGCCCCACCTCTCATTTATCCACACAAGGAAGAATTTAACTTCCAACATAAGAAAAATAAAATTTTTTAACAATTTTATTTATTTTAAACTAAAATACCCAAATAATAAAACTCATCCCGCTTAAAACGCAACTACGGTAAAGGTCCCCTTAAGAAATTATCGGCACTACGAGTTCATCGGTGCCCTCGGATTTCAATTCCGAGCACCGGTTCAAAAGATAGAAAAACTCGCTCGTTCGTTCACTGAACGTACCCAAGCTAAACTTCATAAATTGATTCCGGGCACACTGGGCCTCAGAATCAAGTTCCGTTAGAATCCACAGACTCGTAAAATTCCAAGGAATTTAAGAAAAAAATCTCTTTGAAATTTTCGAGTCTTTACATGGATATTCTTAGGCATGGGATTCTTCATATACTTTAATGGGATCAAAAATTTAACCCACATGTGGTATGTATATATTTCTTTCAACAATGGATCAATGTTTATGGCCTGAATTTGATACTATATCACCCAAGTATCATTTATTAAGTCTCATCGGCTATTAGAATCCCAATAAAGATGGATACTAAGATAAAACTCGTAAGGTATAGTCATGTTACATTTTTTCTGGTTGAGATTGATTTAGGATTTGCAATTTTTGAAAAAGACTTTTCATGTGTTAATGATGATGAATTTGAGTTGATTTTGGAGTATGAGTGTGTCCCTTTGTTATTTAAGAATTTAAAATTCATTGGACATGACTTATTGAACTGTAAGAGGTCGATCACTTGTTCTTTCAACTCTGTAAATGTTCATAATGAATATAACTGTTTTAGAAAGAACAAGAACGTGAAAATTTTTGGTCCTATATCAGCTACTGAGAAAGGATCAACCAATAAAGATAGGGATAATCAAGATGTTCCTAAGATTTATTGTACTTAAGATGTGATACATTTTCCACTGTAATATCCTTATTGAAAAATATCTGCCTATTTGGAGTTTAGGATTCACACTATTGGAACAATGTTGTTTGTATAAAGGAATATAGTTGTTTGAAATCAGAATGCTGATTGCAAAGAATCTGATGGCAGGAAAAAGCCATGGGAAGATATTGATGTCAAGGATAAGACAGATCTTACTGTTGGATCCCTTATATAGAAGGAAGAACTGGCTGAGACTCTGAAAAAGTTAGTTCTAGGTTCAAAGATGGATTACATTGTGAAGGATGGTTCATCCGAGAATTTTATAAGATAGATCAATCATGTAATGGTTAACACAGAGTAATATATCATGGATTTTGTTTATTTTAAAAAATCAAGTGATAAATAAATTAATGAAGAAGTTGTCCAAGGTATGCAGGTTAAACAATTAAAACAAGAACATATAATTGCTTCGAGAGATCACAAGTGAAAAAAAATCATCACCGAAGTTCCTTCAAAGTTTTAATAAAATACTAGAAGTTTCTCCTATTCCTATTTCTATTGAAGTTTTAGGGATGATGAAAGAAGGATATTTTATTCTTCTCTTCTAGTATAGGATATAAATATCTTGTTATAAATAGTTCATTGGGAAATAATTCTTTGACTGATGTTTCATCATTGGAAAAATTTCTTGAGGATGTTCAGGCATTAAGGAACATGCAATATTTGTTAGATCTAGGCTCTAAAGATGGGATAGTTGTTGTTGTGGATAATTAGTTGATGATTATTTTATCTAATTATTATACAATAATTTTAGACATTGTTGGGGATCCATGGGTGTAAATTGATAATGAAAAAGAGAAGACACCCATTGACAAGGATAAACATGAATCATAAAGGGAATATTTAGAGGGGACTTAGAAAAAAGATAATTCTTAGAAACAAGGTCATCATCCAAAAGGTGTTAGTCGAGGGCGTGGTCATGTTGATTGGGCTAATAGGAAGGAAAATATGCAGTCATTTATTGATTCTGACTTAGATGAATCTGACATTGATAGTCTACTTCACCATGCAGACACCTTGAGAGAGCATTACATTAGGGGTTGAAGCTGTAGGCATGGTCACAAAATTGATCGGAGTGCCTTGCAGTAGGAGGAACATAGGATAATGATAATGATTAGGAAAAAACCTTCTCTCTAACTATTTGGATGAGGGAAGCTCTGCCTTCCCTGACCCCATCATTCATTTCATTGTTTTTCTTATTTTTGTTTTTAATAAATGGGTTTTTCCCTACCATTTCAAAAAATAATATTATAATTAGTATTATTTGAAGACGATTAAATATTCACTTAGATAAAATGAAAATACACAAATCCAAGAACATGACCATAAATAATAAAGTCATGATAAAAAATCATTGATAGTAAAATCATTATAGTAAATTCATGATAATAAATTCATGATATTAAATTCATGATAATATTATTATTATCAATAAATTTATCACTTCTAAGATCCAAAATTAAATGATAATGAATTCAGGATAATTATTAAAAGATAATATAGTTAGGATAATTAATTCATGATGTAATGTCATGATAATAAACTCATGATCATTATTATTAATCATATGATGAATCTTGATTATTACAAATGAAGTAAATAATTATATTATTATTAATTTTATGAAAAACATGTTGAGGTCATGCTCCTTTATTAAAAAAAATAAAACCCCTTTTGAAGTTGGTTTAGAGGTATCCCATTACCGAACATAGGTCTCAAAATTACAAAGCCCAAATGCCAGTTACAAGAAAAGTTCTTATGTCCCACTAGACATCAACTTTCTTTGAGGTCACCTTATACTGACAGCATCTCACATCGTTTAAGATCTTCCCTGAGATCATCATCAGCTTCAATGGCAACAACATGAGGATGACCCTGATTATTCCTTGCATTGATTGACACCAAATCTGCCTGAATCTACCAATGATCACCTTGGTCCGGCGAAACACCAATGGCTGTCAGTTTTCCTAATGACCCCATCTGAATCCATCATCCACCCATGGGGAACCTAAAGGTAGATAGACTATAGAGGCAGTGTGGCCACCCACCCCTTTTCGCTGACCATCGAGACACGGCCAACCCCCAGCATCGATCTGGGATCCTTATTCTCCACTATCCCCCACATACTATGCGGGTAATCCTCTACCATAACCTATGGCCAACCCCATTCATCATGCATGAGTCCATGAAACACATCTGACCCCACAATGATTGGAGGTCTACCATCACTATCATCCCTCATGACTACTTGTGGTCTTTCTTGGGTGAAATAGATCCACCCTTTAATGTACTCTAAAATAAAAAATATATTCTAGATATATGGTTGTGGGAAAAAAATTGCCCATATATCATTCCCCTATCCAGCTAAAGAAGTGCACCATCTCAAACAACAATTTGTAAAAACATTTATTGGGGAAAGGTGCTAAATATAAGAGAACCTTTTAAAATAAATGTATTAAAGTAGGTGTTGATCTTAAAAGTGCCTTCTTTAGAGAAAAAAATGAGAAGGTGCCTTCTAAATCATAGTTTCTACGATGGCTATTTCTTAAAATGAACCTTCTAAAAAATATTTTTAAATAATGCGTCTTTCTAAATGGTGTCCAACATTGTGTTTTTTTTTCAAAAAAAATATATGTATTTTTTTTGATAGATTATGTAATTAATAATAAAAATATGATTATTAATAATTTATAATAGTAAATATAAATAAATTAATATATAATTTATATAATTTGATAATTAAAAAAATACTAATAATTAATAATGTAATCAATAATAATTATTTTATTATTAGTTTTATTAATGATAATATTATTATTAAATAAAGAAAATATTGATATAAAAATAATAAAAAATATTATTTTTAAATATAAAAAATAATTTATTATTTATTAAAATAATCAATATTCCCTATTTATAATTAAATAAATTGTAATAAAATTATCATTAAATATTTTTATTATTAAATAATAATTATGCACATATAATCATTTCGAGATAATAATTATTTATAATTAATAACATTATTCATATTATTATTATTTTGTATTACTGAATAAATAAATAATTAAATTCTATATAATTTTTAAAATTATTATTTGTTTGTATTTAAATTTTTAAAAAATTAATTATACTACTATTATGGTTATTATAAATGATTAATAACTGTATTGTAAATTGTTGATTATATAATTATTATTAAAAATTGTATTTTATATATTAAAATTTTAAATTATATTTATTTTAAATTATATAACTAACTAATTTATTAGTTACATTAAAAATTGTATTATTTACATAATTATTCATAATATTTAACAGTGATAACATAATTAATAGTTATTATTTATTATTTTTTGACGTTCCTTTTATTTTCAATCAATTTTTATTTACACAATCAATGTTTTAAATATTATATTGATTTTATTTATACTATATTTTATACACATAATATTTTTAAAGTGTAAATGTTATGTTTTTAATTAATAAATATTATGTTGTGAAAATTATTTATGGTTTGTTACTTTTATTATTTTTTATTATTTTTTATTATTTATTAAATATTTAATTTATTTTTTAAGTTTTATTTACATTGGTATTCTAGTTTATATTTACTAGGGTTCCAAATTCACCTACATAAAACATAATAAGAAGTTTTTAGAAAAGGTCATTCTTTAAAAATGTGCGCCACTGAGGGAAAGCAGACCCAATGAGCTTAGATTGATGTGAAATCACACGACAACAACCATGGATTGATATATTAATTTTAGGAACTGACGGTGTGTCAAACCATGTGGTTGTTTTCCAGAGATGACATAAAACATCATTTCAAAAATTTAAAATGCTAAAACATGCTTTTAACTATAAAAATCACATAAAAAATCTCAAATTGATGTGAAATCTTATGAATGTTGTCTTAGAATTATTTATGACGTGTGTGAGAAAATAACACATCAATATTATTTGTGATGTGCTCGAACAAACTAAATAGGGATTTCTTAGAAAAGATATGTCTTCAGAAATGTGTTCCATAGAGGGAGAGCCACCCAAATTAGACCATAATGCTGCGAAATCACATGGAAGAAACTATGGATTGGTTTTCAATTTCTAGGAAGTGATGAAACGTCAAACCAAGTTTTCATTTTCTTGAGACAACTAAAAACACAGTTTTAGTAATTAAAATTTCTAAAACATGTGTTTAACTATTAAAACCACACAAAACAATATCCAATTGATGTGAAATATCATGAAATCTTTCTTGGAATCATATTAAATGGATGCGAGAAGACAGTGCACTAATCAAACGTGTGATGTGCTCGAATAGACTAAATAAGGGGTTCTTAGAGAAGAATGTTCTTTAAAAACTTACATCATAGAGGGTGAGCAGGCCAAATGAGGTTCGATTAGTATGAAGTCACCTGAAAAAAATTGGATGAATTTTTAACTTTTAGGAACCAATGACACGTCAAACCGAGTTATTGTTTTCCCAAGAAGACCGAAAATGAAATTTCAATAATTTAAAATGATAAAACAAGAATTTATGTGTTAAACCCCCATAAAATGATCCCCAATTGATGTGAAATCTTATGAAAGTTTTCATATAATTATTTTTGAGATGTTTATGTGGATGGAGCCTCAATACGACATGTGATGTGCTGGAACGGACTGAATAAGTATTCCTTAGAAAAGTTATGTCTTAAAAAATGTGTGTCATAGAGGGATAGTAGGCCAAATGATATCAGTTTGCTATGAAATCACATTAAACAACCATGTATTGATTTAGGAATTTTAGGAACTAATAAAACCTCAAGATGAGTCGTCATTTTCTTAAGATGACTGAAAATGAATCTTCAGTAATTGAAAATGCTAAAAGATGAGCTTAATTATTAAAACCATATAAAATGATCCCCCGTTGATGTGAAAATATTATGAAATAGTAATTGGACTCAATTTAGGTATGTACAAGTAGACGTTGCATCAATCAAACATGTGATGTCCTTGAATGGACTAAATAAGGCATTCATAGAAAAGGTTTGTCTTTAAAAACATGTTCCAGATAGGGTGTGAAGGCCCAATAAGCTCAGATACTAGTAAAATCATATGACAACAACTATGGATAGATTTTTGAATTTTAGGAATCGAAGATGTATCAAAATAAGTATTTATTTACCCGAGATGATACAGTTTTAGTAAATTAAAATGCTAATATATGAATTTAAATGTTAAAACCATAGAAAAAAATCTCCAGTTGATGTGAAATCTTATTAATGATTTATTAGAATATTATTTTATATTTGAGAGTAAACATGGAGTCAATATGATGTGTGATGTTCTCAAATGGGTTGTATAAGTTGTTATTAGAAAAGGAAAGTCTTTAAAAACATATTCCATAGAGGGAGGGTGGGCCAAATGAGCTCAGATTACTGTGAAATCATAGGACAACAACCATGGATGGATATTTCAATTTTAGGTATGGATAGAAAATCAAACCAAGTTTTCGTTTTACTGAGATGATGGAGAAAAATTCAATAAATGGAAAAATAAATAATATAAATATAAATCTATTAAATAATATTTTTGTTGAGTGGAACAAAAATCATGATAATGGAAATTCATCATCTAATAAACCTTTATACATGGAATGTAAAACAATTGTAATAATCAACCCATAGTAAAAAAAGGTAATTAGGCCGTGATGATGAAAATTTCATGCTATTGTTATAAGGAAACTCTCTATGATTATATTTCACTTCCCTACACATGATACATCATTGATGAATCCATTTATCCTAATTCCAATCCATTACTTTTCTCATATGTGTGTATGTCGGATGACATTTATCCACACAACCATTATGGATTTGAAATAGAAATGAAAGGATGAAAAGGGTTATTTAATATGGAAACATATCTAATTAGGATCTACTATACATTCTATAAATTATGAAATGTGTCGAGTCAATAAATTGGATCGAAATAATTCTCCCATGATAGATGAAGTTGAGTACATGGTACAATTACATGTGAGATAGGAATCTTGTACAATTATAAGTAAGCACATCCGTAGGTCCATCTATCAAGAAAAACAGTCATCACAAAAACATCCCAAACCTCTTCAACTTCAACATGACTTCTCTTCATATGAAAAGAGAACACCTGATATGATCTGTCATGGGTTTGATTAACCTCAAGAACCATTCTATCACTTTTTGAGTATCTATGACCCTACAGTAGTTCTTTCTTGGCATCCTTTGATCTGTCAACAATGTATCTGAGGAATCTATAAAATGTCTGAGAAATAATACCCATTTTTGTTAATTTTCTAACCCCCTTGAAGACACTATTAACGTATTTAATACTTTTTTAGTCATGTTCCCATATCTATACCCTTCATCAAATGTCGACGACCAATTCTTCATTGGGATGCACATCATGTACTTGAATAAAACCTCATTTATTATTCTTATTTAATCTAGTCATTAAAGAAAAACCTACTATATTGGTTCATATTATGTAATGGAATGTGAGAAACATTTAAAAAGTTCACATTTATATAAAATATACATACATATTGAATGTGAAAAAATGTGATCCAATACCAATATTGATGATTTCTTTCTTTCTTGTTGTCATCATGAAATTTCATCGGTACATTTCTAGAAATATTTTTCATGTAGTAATGATGGTAGGCATGTTGGTGTAACCAACTAGAATCCTTGATATTAATTGATTCTTCGATATCATGATGATGGTATTATATAATTAATATCACATTCTTATTGGTGACATGGGAATGCATAAAAGATAGAAATCAACTCCAAGAGTCAAGATTCTCTTTCTCTATTATTGAAAATGCCAGTGGAACGATACATCTATTTCCATCCTAAGTGGAAGAAATCAAGAAAAATCCATTATACATTACATATAGAAAATTTACATCCACTTGTAAGTTTTTTTTACAATATGGGAATACTGAGATCTATGGAAAGAATGCCAAGAATATCTAGTGAAATTGGACTTTATCTTTTGAGACAACATTGTTCACCATGTGTTCCATTGTTTCAAATTGGTAAACAACATGACCAGTTTAAACCAATCACTAATTCCCATAAGTAAACATTTGAAATGATGTTTCCCAATCACTATAAACCTTATCAATATCTTTCTTCTTTGCAATCCATTCCTTCTTGTTTGAGATTTTATATCCATACTCAATGTCCATGAATTACTGTATTAAATCAACATGACCATCAGGATTAACTATGATCATTACAATTATAATAAATAATATGAATGTTGAGTCGATGTGTTTATGGTATTGAGTTAACCATGGATTAAAATAAGATTGTGGTCCTAAATGTTTTGTAAATTTCCATCGTGTTGAATTTCTAACATGGGTTTCTCACAATAGCATCTTGCAAGTGTGAACAAAATGTTGACATTTTATAGAAAATATCAATCTCATGGGATCATCTAGGAGAAAAATTCAATGACTCTTCATAGGTTACTTCTTTATAACTATTTTTAATTCCTCTTTACTCTCAAATTATCTTCCAACATACAATTCATCATTATTCTTTCAAACATTTCTTTGTTGTAAAAAACTTGGGATCTCAGTTATTGGTGTTACTACAACCCAATCAAACTCTGGAACCACTGATATAATATACTATAAGGTTTTCACTAGTCGTGTATGTTTTATTTCAACATAATTGGCTGGAATTTCCTCATATTCTCTTTTAGATACTTCCTCATCCTCTAAATGATCTCCATATGTATCATTGACCCCACACATATTTGGATTAACAATAACAAAATAGAGTTCATATGAACATCTACAAGTAATTTCATCGAAAATCTTCTCTATGATCTATATATATTTGCTTCACCTGATCCACCTTGAACAACTAACTCAAATATAAACATATACTCCTTTGAAAACCATCATCATCTTATATGTTTTGTTCGATTCGAGTGGTATCCTCAATTGTACTGACATCAACATAAAATTCCCTCACACTAAGCCTTCGATGCACTTGGTATGTATCATAAACAAGCCTCAAATATTTATCATCAACCAAATGATGATGCATGTAATATAAATTATCCTGAGTTTGAGGAAATCTATAAATAACATATGATATACAATAATTCCCTGCAAGCTTCAATTGATCGAGAATTTTACTGTTTAATGCATTCATCATATCACATCTAGTAAGATATACTAATCTTGTAGGACAACCGATATACAATATCCCATATTCATCAACTAGTATTTCACCTCCATGATATACAAACACCTGTAGTTTAGCTAAATTTCTCAAACTTTTATTTGAAATTAAATTTCAAGTTAAATATATACATCATCATTTCTTCAGATAAATATTAAACCATCAAACAATAAATATTATAATTTTTATTATAATTCCATTGAGAACAGATGAAGCTGATACTAAAAATGGGCAGTCGTAATGCATCAGAGAACTTTTTATTAATATATTAAATACTATAAAATAATATTTTTTTTAGAAATTAATATTATATTAATATATATAATTTTATTATATAGAATATAATATATATATATATATATATATATTATAAATGAAATTTATAAAACAGTTAATCTCACCAACATAAAATATTATCTTATAATTAACTTACAAATTGATATATATTTTTACAATACAATAGTATAGTAATTACAAAATTACTGATTAACCAATAATATATTTTATTCAATGCAATAATATATATTAATTAGGATAAAATGATATAATAATAATAATATATTATTTTATTATTATAATAATATATTAATGTATATTACTATAGTAATTACAATGGAATATTATATTGTATATTATACACTATAATGATATTTTAATTTTAAAATCACTAATTAATTTACTAATATATTTCATACAATTAAATTATATATATATATATACATATATACACACTGGCATAATATACTGAAATAATTTATATAAAATTATTCATGAAATATATATATATATATACTAAACAATGCAATGATTATCAAATGAATGTTAATTAAAAACAAAAAAATTACCAATTAATATTTAAATTAAATAAAAATTATATTTTTATTTTAAAAAAAATTAATTTATCCTCAAATATCAAATATAATAATTTGATTTCATGTTTTTATTAATTGAAATTAAATAAAAAATTGTTAATTTCACTATCATAAAATATAAACTTACAATTAACTAACTATTATATATATATATATATATATTTTACAATGAAATAATATATTAATTACAAAATTTCTAATTAAACATGAAATAATATATTTTATACAATACCATTACATATATATTAATTATAATAATAAATTTATATATGTATTATGCAATCTAATAAAAATATTAACTAAAAAATTACAAATTAATTTAGTAAGGTATTTTATATAATTAAAAAATATATAGAAATAAAATGAAATAATTTTTATACAATATAAATAAAACAATTTTATAAAATTTTCGACAAAATTAATATAACACATTAACTAAAATTTTAAGATACTAATATAAAATTTACAATAATTACTATTTCTATGAAATACAAAAAATAATAAATTAAATATGAAAATATACTTATTGTATCTATAGGGGCTTCGCAAAGGAGATGGGTACCATGAATGAAGAGGAAAGGGTTTGTGATTGGGTAATCCGAGGGGTGGGTTCATATTAGGGGGTTCAATGACTAGGTTGTTTAAATTGGTTATGAAGAACAAGATCTACGCATCACTAGGAAGTAGGATATTGATTCGGTTATACTAACTTTAATGATCTGTGCTCATGAGTTTCCTAAAATTATTTCGAAAAAGCATATCGGCACTTCACCAGGAGTGGGATCTTGATTCAAGAGTGACAAACCAGAATATTGATTTTAAGAATATTTTTGTAGAGAGGAAGGTGATAGAGAGATTTCAACTAAGTGGTGTCTCCGACTATGTGATGAGATATAGGTTCATGTGGGGTTTTAATGGCGAGTAGAATGTGCTTTCTCACAATGTGCCTTTTTTTCTATTTTCAAAGAAGGGTCATTTCTTGAATACAACATATATCAAATTTTTTCAAAGAAGTGTCTTTCTTAGAAAGTTATATTTTCGAAAACAATGCGAGGAAGGAACTTTTCAAATAGAACCTTCTTAAAGAGGAATTTTAAGAAGGCGCATATTGGGAAAATGCCTTCTAAATAAAAATTTCTTATAAGTCACTTTCTGTGAAGGCACTTTCTAAGTTACACTGACCGAAAAAAGAAGCCTTAATCAGGAAATTGTTTAAATTTTACATTATTAAGGTAATATATTTTAATATTATTATTATTTATAGAAATAAATCATACTTCAAAAATCATCATTAGAAACTACTACAATGATCATGGGTTTCCATTGCCCAAACCATGCGACTTCCCTCTTCCTTTAGGTAGAGTACTAGACTTCACTGATACCCACAACCATGGATCTTCCAATTCCACAACATATGGGATTCATTTTCTTGGGAGACCATGTGTCATCTCCCCATACACCGAGCTATATTTCTTCACCTCTGCACACAGCCTACCCTATAGAGGGGGAGAATCCATCGATATTATTAAATTTTATTAACTATTAATATAATATTAGTATTTATGGAATTAAAAATATTAAAATAAAAATGACAATTAGTATTAATGTTAAAAAATATAAATTATTATTTATTTTAGTTAACAAATTATTTTATATTAAGATTATTAAGTCATATATTATTATTGATACTTAATATTTTCATTTTATTATTTTTCAAGTTTTTTATTTTCAATTATTTAATATTTCTCAAGTCAATGACTTTAAATTAATTTAGAATTAAATTATAAATTATATTTTTTACAATTTTAAATTTACATACTTATTTTAGACATTAAATGTCATGATTTGAAACAATAATGTCTTTTATCATCTATATTATTTTCTGTCTATTATTTTAATGATATTCATTTTAATTTCAACTATTGTTTGTATGTTTAGTATATGTTCCTTGTTTAATTTAGATGTTATTTATAGTTTATATTTTATAATCATTAAAATTTGAATAATTAAAATGTAACAAAAATAATTATGTTTTATGTTGGTAACACTAAAATGTTATAAAATATAAACAATACATAACTTTTAGTGAAACTTAATACATAAGGTAAATTTATAAAAAAATAGATTAAATTCAAACAAATTTTATAAATATAATTAAAAAATTAATTAAAATGATATTAACAATATTGAATAAAATCATAAAATTTTAAATTTTAAAAATTTATGCATATTTTTTTAAGTTGGGGGTGAAGCCACTTTTTTATTGCAAAAAAAAGACCTCATTTTTGGGAAGAGGAGACCCATTACATGGCCTATAGTCCCATAGGAAATTAAAGCATATTACAAGGTCTAAAGGACCATAATTTGGGCAAAAAGACCCTCGAGTGAAACATAACAAATCTTATTAAATTCTAAGTTGGTAACATTAAAATCATATAAAATATAAACTATAAATACATTCATTATAAAACATAAAACATAGAATAAAGTTATAAAAAATAGTTGAATATAAAAATAATTTCATTAATATAAGAAACCAAAATTAATTGTCATAACAAAAACGTTTTTGATTAAAAACAAAATATTTACAATTTAAAAAATATATGAACATAAACTATAAATTAAATAAAATAAAAAAATTGAAAATAAAAGGAATGTCAAAAAAATAAAATATAATATTTTGTAATTAACAAAAATATTGTTATCTATAAAAAATAAAATGTATGTATAAATTTTATGTATTGAAAGAACAATATTTTCTGCCATTATTTTTTTCATTAATTGTTTTTACAAAATTCTTCATTTTCAGTTATTTTTTATATTTTAATAAAATATTTCAAATTTTATTTTGACTTTATTTATACATTATTATTTATAGGCTTTGAGAATCACATACTTGAAAAATTATTATGTTTCAAGTAGGTGACTTTGAAATCTTATAAATTATGAAGTGAAAATACAATCTAAAATAAATTTGACACAATAAATAAAATATAAAAAATAATTTTTATAAAAATTATTTTATAAATATATTAAACAAAAATAATTTACATAAAAAAACTTTATTATTTAAAAATATAACATTTACACTTTATAAAAATTAAGAACATATTATTACAATGTATTATATTAATATTTAAATTGGTATGAAGTAATATTGATTACCTTGTTATGAATTATTAATAATTATATTCTCATTATTAAAAAATATTAAATATTATTAATTACATTATTAATAAATATGAACTATATAAAGAAATATTTTTAACAAATACAATAATAAAATTATTAATAATGTAAACAACATAATTATTAATGTAAATACTTATATTATTATTGTAATTATTTAGAATTTCACATTTCTAATTTGGTTTAATAAAAAGGTGGGACCTCCCTACAAGTTAAAAATCAAAATATCATAATTTTATTTATTTGTTATTAAACAAAAAATAAAATGTATTAGTCTATAACTTTGATAATAATTATATTATCAATTTAATTACTATTTTTTCATTATATTTTTTACTACATTACTTATTGAAACATTAGTATTAATTAATAATTCCACGTTTTATTTCAATAATGATGTCCTGATTTATGAAATGTTATTTAATATAGAAATAATAATTAGAATATTATTTTTATGAAGTCATAGTAGTTAATATAATACTTAATAATGTAAATAATTTTAATTAAAAATACTATTATTTACATCATCATCATTATTACTAATATTATTATTATTAATAAAAATAATAAGAATGAAATATTTTAGATGGAACAAACAATTATTATTTAGTAATACTCAAAATGTTCATAATTTATGTGATCCCATTACTAATATTTTTTCAAAATAGTAAGAATAAGAGATCCAAGCATTACAATTGGTTTTACAAATTTGGGAGTGAACCCCCCCCCCCCCCCCGATGTATATCAACATCATCTAAAGAGAGGGAATGTTTAGAAGTCCCAAATGGATTTGTCAGAATGAGAGGGTATGGCTATGCCATTGGAACCAGTATGTGCTTGCACGGAAAGCCTAGCCAGACAGCCATGTGAAGGTGGAGAGCTACTTTCATAATGCAGATACTGGGGAGGGGTATTTCCTTGTAGATAGTCCGGTTGAATTCCTTAAGACCTTCGGTTCATGTAATCTCCTAAACCTATGGTCCATGTAATCTTTGAGCCTACGGGCCTTGTGAGGGTTACCCCTCATCCCTTGAAAGGGGGGTTATCAAAAATCAATAAAAATGAAGTCCTTCGGTCCATTCGGGTGATCTTATCTCAATGATCACTCTTTGTTAATGCATCCACCACTTTATTGGCCTCCCTATAGTCCTGTGAAACCATTATAATGTGATTGTTGAGCTAGTGTTGTTTTCAAAAACACTCTATTTTAATAAGGGGAGATTGTTTAGAACAATACTCTATCTCTTTATGATTATTTTTATGTTCAAAAATATCGTTATTTTTTATTCTAATGATTTTACATTGAGTATATTTCAGGAAATTAATATTCTTTATTTCTATATTTTGGAATAATATTAATGTGTTTAAACCACATGGAATATTTGTCAAAGTGTTTGGAAATCACTTTCACGTGTTCTGGAAACACTGTTCATAACCTATATTGAGGAGCGTAGCGTAAGGATGGAATCCATCATTTACTTTACGACATATCAGAAAAGTATAGTTAAAGAAACCATACATTATAGAAAAAAGTATAGAAGAAGAACCCTATGTTTGGAAGGAACCTTACATTCGGTATATTAGAAATGTATAGAAGATGAACCCTACATTAATATGGAATGTTATGTTTTTTTATCAAAATTATTGTTCATCAACCTTACTTTTGAAAACAACCTTATGTATTATCAAAAATAATGGATCATATACCTTATGTTTAGAAGCTCATAAAAGTATGGATCATCAACCTTACCTTTATAATGAACCTTACGGATCATGTATCTTAGGTTTTTCTAAAAAGGAAAATTATGGATATTGTACCGTAGGTTTTAGAGTTGAGGAGAAAAGTATGGTTGATCAACCTTACATAGTGAACCTTACATTATCAAACTTACTTTGTGAACCTTATGTTATCAACCTTATGTTGTGAAAATTATGTTATCATTCTTATGTTGTGATCCTTACATTCATATAATTAATGCTATGCAGTTCAACCCTACATTTGGCGTGAGAGATTTCAATTACATATTTATTGAGCAACAGTCTTTATGCAAATTATTAGGCTGATTTCAAGCCAAATTCAAAGCCCGATTTTAAATCAAGTCTTCAACTGATTCAAATCCATTTATGTTTTATTCAAAGTATATATTTAAGAGGAGATTTTCATGCCAAATATTCAGGGGAGTTACAACTGCTTTTTTATTCAAACATTTGAATATCGTGATTCTAAAGGTGACTTTTGTGGATCTATATTTTTTAAGTAAAACGCTCATCATTATTCTATATATATCTGTGATATTGTTTATTACAAAGGTGGAGGTTAAAATCATCAGGAAAATATATAACAAGATCTTGAGTTCTTCAGGACTACAGTTTTACAGTGTCATTAATGATTTACATATATGTTGCTACCAAGATCTATCAAACTCTGTTTTTATAAAGTAGAAGAAACACATTAAAGATTCACCATTTCTACATCGAATATACTTAGTGAATCTATTGATGTTGGAGTTTCTGAACTTCTTCTATATCTATTGAAACTGGATCGACTCAGAACTTCCCTTATCTAAAGAACAACTTTTCTGAAGATGATGATCTATCTACTATCAGTTGTGTGATGTTGCAACTGTGAAGATCAAATGGAAAGTATTTCAAGAAAAATAATCTTTTTATTTTGAATAACTGGATGCTCATACTAAGCTGTGTATTTGATTCTCTGTATGAATCAGAAGGCACTGTTTTTAGCCTTAACTTGTAAAGGACTCAACTGCCTACACTCAGTTGTGGATGGTCTGTTGATAAGAGGACCTGATAGCAAAAATAACCAAACTTGTGGAGTAGAGAGTTAGTGGAGTGGAATAAGGGCCTTATGTTCCCCAAACCACTAAAAATCCTTGCATTCTTTAACTGTTCATTTTCCTCTGCATAAACAATATGATAATAAAAAAGGACAGACACGGTCATCATTGTCATTCTTGAAGAGTTTGTAAAAGTCACAATTCACCCCCCCTCTTGTGAGTATTTGGTATAACCCGATTCAAAAATTGGTATCAAAGGAGGATCTTTTTTCAAACCTATAACAAGCTGATAGTTTTTGGATTATACAAGGCCCAATGGATGATACACGAGAGGGTTTGTAAATGGTTTGAGATCACTACATCAATGGTGAAAATTACGGATGCTGGAAATCAAGGATGATCATTTACTTAAAGAACCTTGGATACAAAGTCTACTTGAAAATTCCAACTCCCTATGTGATTCTAGAGAAACCTGAAACACGTAGTGTTGATACAGAAGCAGAGTACGACATAAAATCAAAAGCTATGAATTCTATCATTTGTGGTCTTGGACTAGATGAATTCAATAGAGTATCTTAGTGCCCGGATTCTTATGAAATGTGGTAGAAAATCGTAGTTGGTTATGAAGGAACTAACAATGTCAGACATATGAGGTATGCCATAACTAAATTGAAATTTGAAACATTCAGAATGTTTGAAGGAGAAAGCATCACCCAGATGAATGGAAGGCTTACAGAAATTGTTATTAACATCACTGCCTTGGGAGATCCTATCAAATAAGAAGATCAAGCCCTGAAAGTACCAAGAGTACTACCACCTAGATGGAATGAGATATCAACAGCTATTAGACAATCATCACAAGTCAATGATTTGACTATGATAGAGTTAATTGGAAATCTTATAATGTATGGAGCTAAGATGAAAAATAAAGAAAATGAGAATAAAGTATTGATCAAGAGAGAAAATACTGCTTTTAAAGTAACATCCCAAAAGAAGAGCAGAAAAATGAAGAATGAAATCAAAATGAAATCAGAGAATTCTAATTCATCTAATTCAAATGTTGAACTGGCTCATCTAGCTCAAAAATTCAACAAATTCTCTAGAAAGAATAAGGGATTCATAAAATCCTTCAAAAGGGATGAAAATTTACCAAGGGAAGTCAAATACTATGAATGCAAGAAGATGAGACACATTATACATGAATATCCTCAATTAAAAGAGTAAAAGAAAAAGAAATTTTTCAAAAACAATGATTATGAAAAAAATACAAAAGAACAATGAAAGCTACTTGGAGTGTTTTTAAAGACTCCAGCAGCTCATCAAATTCTGACTCAGAAAAAGAAGAATCAAATCTAAAATAAAATATGTTATTTATGGAAGAATCTCATGGGGTACAATCTTATTACTCATTTGATTCTGATTCTAGTTCTAATTGTTCAAATAATAAACTTGCATCCTACTACAACATGCTAGAAGAAAAATATGATTCCTTATTTAAGAAACATAAATCACTCAAAAAATATTCACACTGTTATTTTAGGAGAAATAGACACTCTTCTAAAACAACATCAAGAGTTAATTGAAAAATATAACCCATCAAACATAAATGGTACATATAATGAAACTACAATAAAAACACTACAAACAGAAGTAGAAACATACAAAAGTACATCTCTTGTTTTTACAAAAGGATAAAATACACTAAATTAAATTCTTGTTAAGAATGTAATTAAAAAGGAAAGATATGGAATAGGAAGTAAAGGTGAGAAACCCAAAATATATAAGAACTATTTTTTTCCAAGTTCAAAATGTAAAATTTGAAACTACTATGGAACAAAAGGACACATATATAAAAACTGTTATTTAAGGAAAACACATATAAGTGGGATTAAGAAATCCTTTTTGCAAGTAGTTTATATGATTTTATTGATTATAGAAAAATAAAGCAAGTCTGGATTCTTTGGACATTGTTGGCTAACAATGCTGAATCCAACCAAATATGTGTACCAAAACAAACCTTTGTTTAAATTCTATTGCAGGAAGCAGGTCACAAAATCCAAATTAAAATATGGTATATAGATAGTGGATGCTTCAGAAATATGAGTGGGAATTCATCTAAATTTAAAAAAATAACTCAAAAGGATAGAGGATTAGTCACATTTGATGACAATTCCAAAGGTATAATTACTAGCAGTGGAACTGTTGGAGATCCAAAAGTTGTCTTAATTAATAAAGTACTCTATATACAAGAATTGAAACATGACTTGATAAGTATCTCTCAACTCTGTGATGATGGTTATTTTTTTGATTTTTCTAACAACTACTATTCTATTTTTAAAGATAAATTTATTAAATTTAGAGCACCCCGAACTGATAATGTTTATACTGTGGACTTAAATTCCTTGTGTAAACAAAAAGTAAAATGCTTAACTACTAAGATAAATTTATTGTGGATCTAGCATAGAAGACTTGGAAATTGAAATGTATATGATTTACATAAGTTATCTAAGAAATAACTAGTTTCTGATCTCCCCAGTCTCAAATTTTAAACTGATAGATTCTATGATGCATGCCAACTTGGAAAGCATCCCAAATCATCCTTCAAATTTGTTAACAAAATTGCTACATCTAAACCTCTAGAACTTATCCATATGGATTTGTTTGGACCTTCAACAATAGAAAGCTTGGATGGTAAATTATATATATATATTTTCTAGTTGATGAATATTATAGATTTACATTGATTTATTTTCTAAAATATAAAAATGAATCTTTTAATATATTGGAAAGTTTTTACAAAGCTGTCCAAAATGAAAAAGGTTTTAAAATAATTTTATTAAGAAGTGATCATGGTGGAAAATTCGAGAATCTAGAATTTAATTTCTTTTTCTCAAATATAGGTCTTAAACACACCTTATCTACACTAAGAACACCTCAACAAAATGGAATTTTTTAAAGAAGAAATAGGACTATTCAAGAAAAGGTTAGGAATGTACAAAATGAGTACAGTCTTCCTACTTATTTCAAGGTAGAAGCTGTAAGTACAACCTACTATATAATGAATAGAGTTTTAATCTGACCAATTTTTAATAAGACGCCCTATAAACCATGGAATTATAGAAAACCTAAAGTAAATTACTTTAATGTTTTGGATGAAAGGTTTACACCTTAAACACCAAGGAAAATCATGATAAATTTGATCCAAAATTTGATGAAGGCATTTTCATTGGATATTATACTACTTCAAAAGCTTATAAAGTTTTTAATAAAAAGTTAAGGATTTTTGAAGAATCATTTCAAGTGAAATTTGATGAATCTTATCCCTTTGAGAAAAGGAAAGACCAAATTGATGAATCTGACTCTAATGATAACATGGGACTTGAGAACATAAAAGTTGATTTTGAAAAAGATTTAATTAAAATTCAGTCCAGTTCAGAAGAATATGACATTGATGAACCTAACAGTGTACTAACTAGACATTCTAGAACCTGAAAGAATCATTCTTTAGAAATTATTATAGGATACCTAGACACTAGAACAAAAACTAGAAGAAATGTAGTAAATCTTGTTGAATTCTCTGCCTTTCTATCCTAATTAGAACCTAAGACATTAGAAGAAGCCTTAGTTGATGAATTTTGGATGATAGCAATGTAAGAAGAACTAAACCAGTTCAAGATAAATAAAGTTTGGAATTTAGTTGAAAGATCTCAGAACTATCTAGTTAAAGGAACTAAATGGGTCTTTAGAAATAAATCAGATGATCAGGGAATAATAACTAGAAATAAAGCAAGACTAGTAGCTAAAGGATATAATCAGGAAGAAGGTATAGATTATATTGAGAAATTTTCACTTGTAGCTAGACCAGAAGCTATTAGAATCCTTTTATCCTATTCATCTCATATGAACTTTAAATTATTTTATATGGAGGTTATGTCTGCCTTTATAAATGGTAGCTTTTACAAAAACCAGATTTTGTTTTTAAACATAATAATGCTCTTTATGGCCTTAAACAAACACCTAGATCTTGGTATGAATGATTAAGTTATTTTATTTTGAAAATTTATTTTACTTTTGGGTTGTAAGATCTAACATTATTTAAAAAAATTAACTCTAATATTTTATTGGTTAAAATTTATGTTGATGATGTAATTTTTGGGTCAGAAAACAAAAAAAGTTGTCATGAGTTTTCAAATTTAATGAAAAAATAATTTGAAATGAGTATTATGGGAGAATTAAATTTATTTTTAAGAATTCACATTTATCAAAAGGATTTGGGAAATGTTTTAAATCAAAGAAAATATATTACTGATTTACTAAATAAATTTGGACATGAAAACAGCAAGACATGTACAACTCCTATGTGTACTAATATAAAACTTGATTTGGATGAAACCTGAAAATCTATTGACAATAATTTATAGAGAGGTATGATTAGTATTTTATTATATCTTACTGCTAGTAGTCCAAATATAATGTATTTAGTATGTCTTTGTGCTAGATTTCAACCTGATCCTAAAGAATCTCACTTAAGTGTTGTTAAAATATTTTTTAAATATTTAAAAGGAACTGTTATTCAATCTCTTATCTATCCAAAAACTTATAATTTTAATTTTATTATATATTCAGATGCAAAATTTGGAAGTTTTATATTAGATAGAAAAAGTACATCAGGGACTTTTAACTTTTTAAGAAAATCTTTAGTGTCATGGTCTAGTAATAAACAACAATTAGTTTCCCTGTCAACAACTGAGGTAGAATATGTACCTACAGACTGTTTTTGTGCACAAGTTTTGTGGATGAAAAAGAACTCTTAAGGAATTTGGACTAAATTTTAATAACACACCTATTTTATGTTATAATACAAGTGCTGTAAATATTTCGAAAAACCTTATTAATCGTTCTAGAACTAAGAATATAGATATGAGACATCATTTTATAAGAGATCATGTTCTTAAAAAATATATATACATAGAATTTTTAAGTACTGAAATTCAATTAGTTGATATTTTTACTAAACCACTTCCCACAGTGAGGTTTGATTTTATTAAGGGGGGTCTAGGATTATTTAATTTTAAATGAAATTTTAATTTTAATTTTTACGCGTTTTGTTATCTTCATTGTTTTAATTAAGTTAATTATTTGTTTTTATAATAATTTACAATTTCATTTGTATTATTTTATTCTCCATGTACATTTTAATTTATTTAAATAATGTAATAATTATTATGTAAATAAATAAAATGGGAATCAAGGATGTCAGAAACTATTTCAAATTCCAAACCCTTTCATTTTCTCAAAACCTTTCAAAACACCAAAAACCATTTCCACCTTCATCTACCTTTGGCTAAACCTTCAAAACCCTAAACCTTCGAGCCATAAGAAATTTGAAATAGATATGTCCAAGAAACAGATAATCAATGGAGGATAAGCTAGTAATTCAAATCGTCAGTGCATGACAGGAAGAATGATTCTACAGGGAAATGTAATCGACCTAGAATGCTTGAATCAAATGGATATAATGTTGCAGAAAGCCCTCACTTTTCAGAATCTCGAGTAGATTTTCAATGGAGAAAATAAAGACTTTATATATGAGGTATAAATTCTTCATTTTCTCAAATCCATTTATTTTAGTCTTAGAGATACAGAGGACACTATATTTGTGAAAATTGAAGATCGAGATTTTTTAATTTCATCTATAGAAATAACTAGAATCTTAAATTTCCCTCATGAGGGAGTTATAACTTCGAATTAAAGAATATTGGAGATGATAAACATAAGTTATAGGGCATTATGTCACTTTTATTTGGTTCAACATGTATAAGAAGAATGTTAGTGAAGGATCTGGAACCTGATCAGAAGATTCTTGCTAAGTTTGTGTGAATAGGGATTGCACCTATGATGTTAGAGATGGGGAAGATTTTGTTTCCTGACATGTAAATAATATTTTTTCTTATGAGTGACATCAATCATAATTTTTCGAGATATATGGTAAGATATCTCAACTACAGCTTTCAACTAGAGGCTAGAATGAACTTTTATCCCTATTGAAGGTTCATTTCAAAATTACTTTCTAAGTATGATATGGTTAGATTAATAGATGCCAGAGTAAGATGGCATCATAATAATATTTTCAATGCTGGAACTCTAAGAAGTATTGGATTCTTTTGGAGTACTTTGAAAGGCAATCTTATGCCTATTGGAGCTGAGGAAGACCAAGACTCGACTCCAGGGGAGCAACATGCTAAGTCTAAGGAATGAATGGCTAAATCAAGAGTAAGTGGAACCTCAAGAAGACTAAGATTTGAAGTAGTTGATCCACCAGGTGAGGATGAAATTCAAGAGGAACTTTAGAGGAAAAGACATCGAGTGGCTCCAGCTGGTGAGGGGTCTGTTCAAGCAACTGCTGATGCAACTGAACCTCTTTGGAGATATATATTTATTAGAGAACCTGCAGTAAATAAAATTGAACAACAAACCATTTCCTAAATTGAGGTGACTCCTCAAGTGGAAAAATAAATTCTACCTCAAACTATTGAAAATCCTGTATAAGTTGAAGTGGATGGACCTAATCTACTAAAATTGTATAGACTACTGAGATTGTTCAAGAATAATTAGCTTAAGAGGAACCTTTTTTAGAAGATCCAGTATTGGGGGAAATCAATGAAGAATATTCTCATCATGAGAAATAACTTTTTCATGTGAATCAAGAATAGAAACCTTCTGAAATTATCATTGAAATTATTAATGAGGATTTTTCTGTGGATGAGTCAGGGAAGGACTTGAAGTAAGAATCAATTGAGAAGCCAGCACAAAGAGAAGATGAATAGAAATAAGATGCTAAATCTCTACCTTTAGTTTTTTAAAACTAGCGGAAGCTTAGACTAAGAATCATGCACAAGGTGGCACTGATTATATGAATAAAGAAGTTTTGGAGCTATATAGAAATTTGACCAGAGTTGAATCAGAAAATGATGCTTTATGAAGAGCACTAGAAAAGGAAAATCAAAGATTTCATAAATTGAAAGTGATTTCTATTTAAAAACAATAAGTTGATGTTTTTTAGAATTATATGTTGGATGAAGTTTAAAATTTGAAATCGGAGATGGTAATGAAGATATATTTGGAAGATTTTATGCTTTTTATGGAGCAATAGTTTGCAACTGTCAGGGATATTCAACTAAGTACCTCAGGTACTTCGCCTGATCTGATAGAGAGATTTTAGGCCATTACAGAAGTAATGAGAAATATGAATGGAATATTATAGGACTTACAGTGTAATAGTGCTCCGTTATTTGTGCTGCTGGATAATCAAAAACATCATGTTGACCAGCTTTACTTAGACGAACCAAGGGTCAGAGTTCTATTGATCAGATTCACAGAGAAGATAAATCAATTTATAGAGAAGGAATATAGGTTACTTGAATTTTTTAGAGTCAATTTGATTGAAGATATCCATCTAACTTAGGAAGGAAGAGTTCTCATAGTCCATTTTGGTGTTGGACTGATGAAAAGGTTGTGATTGTAGATTTCAGAGCTCAAAGAAGTCATTCAAAGGCGTTGAAACCTGTTTCCCAAACCTTTTTATCCCATCCTTGATTCTCATTATCATTACTATACATGTAATTATATTTTCAATAAAATATACATGCATCTCATTTTCATATGTTTTGATTTTTTTTACTCTACTCTTTATGTTAAAATGCCAGAAATACAATTTCACATATTGATAAACATTTTATCATAGCATTTACTTAAGTTAATTGCTACATTAAAAAGTGTTATATTCCTTATTCTATTATTATTTTTGATATCACAAAAAGAGGGAGAAATATTAATAAAAGCAAATTTTTTTTGGGAGAAATATGGATAAACACAACATTTTTTTAAGGAGAAATTTTGGCATAAACACAACAAAAATACTTTATTTATAAAGGAATATATATTATTTAAATTTATAAAGAGGGAAAAATGTAATAATTAAGAATTAATTTTGTTAAAATAAAATATTGTTTTTATATTCTCAAAATTATAAACTATATACAATTAATTTTTTAAGATAATTTCACTGGTTATTTCATGGGTTTTGTGATCATCAAAAAGGGGGAGATTGTTGAGCAAGTGTCGTTTTAAAAAACACTCTATTTTATTAAAGGGAGTTCATTGAGTGTAAGAACCTGGTTCTTATATTTGAGGTATGGGCTTCTTCTTTTCTCATTTCCTTATGTTTTTTTGAGAAAATATGGAAAATGTGGAAAAATCCTAATTTTTTGAACTACACACCGTGTACTTTTTCCACACGCTCTGTACTTTTGGCCGTGTGGGGACGAGTACGCGGGGCATGTAGCCATGTCGGTGACGAAGGGTGTAAGAACCGACAACAGGCCGTGTAGTGGTCCCTTACATGTCGTGTAGTCAGTCGGCAGGCCAAAATAGTAAGGCAGTGGAGCAGCCTCCAGCTGGGTGGTAGTACACGCCGTGTACTCAGGAGTACATGTCGTGTACTCATGTCGACAGATGAACAGTGTGGCAGTGCCACCAGAGGAACAGTTAAATGAAGGGATTACACGCCGTGTACTTTTTTTTCGCTTAAAACGGTCAGTAGAGAACCGTGTTCAAAGGATTGGTTTAGAACCAAAGGAAGGAGCTTGGGAGGAAGGCCAAATCTTCGTGGATCAACCAATCGAGCACCGGGATTTCGATCTCCCTTCCGTCGATCACGTTCGAACCACGCTGGTAAGCCCTCTCTTCTCCTAGAATTTTGTTTAATTATTCTTTCCCTAATGGGAGTTATTTTAGGTTCAATGAATGTTTTCTTACCTCAGATCGACACCGTTCTTGGGCGTTTCTGGAATTGGCATTCGTGTATACCGCGTGTTAGCGTATAAGGTAGGTGGCTTGGTGTTTATTTTCCAACTGCCGTGTGTTTTGTGTGTTTTGTGCCACGAACCCATGTTGGGGTGTTGTGTGGATGAGTCTGTTTCTATATTAAACACCTAGAATTGAATAGGGGAATTAAATATGATATTAAAATGATGGTTAGGATCATTGCTTGGATCCGGAACCACCCCGGGGGTGTGTTCCACTGTTTAGCCATTTAGCCAGGATACCCGAGGGTAGGCCTTTAAAGTAGTAATTATATAATTTCCTTGAGAGGAATTTCTTGTTTACTAATTGTTTTCATGTTGGTCATGGCCCGGTTACCTGTTTAGCCTGATGGCATTGTTGTGATTAGTCTGTGGGCACTGCACTGTATTAGCCTGAGGGCGTGACTGTATTAGCCTGAGGGAAACTTACTATTTCGCCTAAGGGAAACCTTTTGTGCCTGAGGGCTTGACTTATGTGCCTGAGGGCGACACTTCCTATGCCTGAGGGATACTTCTGTTACGCCTAAGGGCTATACCTACAGGTTGGATTCTGCTTACCTGAGGGTAAGATTTTTCTTGTCTGAGGATGTGGACTGTTTACTTAGAAATTCACTTTGGTGATTTCTAATATTTAATGAATTAAATGAATAATTAAATGGAAATTTTACTTTTAAATTAGTTACTTCTTAGTACTGCTTACTTTATGTCATTTTACCATTGCACGCTGTTGTTGCATGCTTACACGCAGTTGGGCACGGGCCTTTGGTGGGTGTCTACTGAGATATATTTCTCACTCCTTGTTTGGGTCATGATATTTGGACCAAGCAAATTACATCGCTGCAGGTTTGGATAGGGTAAAGATTCCATATATAGGTACTTGACTATTGTTGTGGAGTAGGAGGGCATGGGACCGAGCCTAGGCTCGCGATGCTGCTGCCAGCTGTTTGCTTTGTTTTGTTGTACTCTACTGTTTATTGTACTGTACTGATGTATAACATGTTCTGGCTATTTTCTTAGAACTTGAGACATGTTGCATCATTTTCTATATACTATTGGTTATATCCACTGCTGTTGTTTATTTCAGTTGTGTATGGTTTACTGCTTCCACTGATGTTGTATGTTTTATTTCGTATTCCGCTGCGCTACACTTTGACAAATGAGGGCATAGTTTCCCCACTATCAGACCTGGGCCCTCGTTGCTAGTCGACAGCCTCTGGTGTTTGGGGAAATGCGCTTGGGGTCATGTGGAGAACCGGGTTTGGGGCACCTATTTAGTGGCACCCGGAACTGGGATGTTACAAAGTGGTATCAGATGGGTTCTTTTCTTTGAATTACTATTTGGAGCTGTAGTCAGGGATAGGACGAATGGTAGTTGGTAATAAGTTGTGCCTGGGAGTATCTAACCTATGTATAGGGAAAAGCCATTTTACCTCATATTTTTTCAATTCTTTTGATTTTGCAAATTTTACAATTGATTTGATTTCACCGTTGGGTGACGCACTTGGATTGTGCTGTTTATATTTTCTTTGTGGGTTTTATTTAGTTGCAACCTGATGAGATGAGGGCATGTTGCCTCATGGATCATATAGGAACGTGATAGAAATCACATTCCATACATAGTTTCCATTCCATGTAGGTGCATTAGAAATTTCATGTTGTTGTGATAGTTGTTGTGTTAGAAAAGCATGTTGTTGTAATAGCTGCTCTAATAAAATACCTGTTGTGTGATAGGGTAATTTTATGTGAGCCTGTTTATAGAATGGATGACAAACTTTAGTTTTTGGGGAGTATGGGCCCACATTGACCAGAATTTGGTGGCTCATTGACTGACTATTTCGTTATAACACAGATAAGATGTCAAACTTTGATTCATGGGGAGTATGGGCCCTCACGGGTCGGAATTTGACACTTAGGTGTTGTTTTTTGGAATTTTCTGGGTTCTGGGGAAGTTTCTAAGGCATAATGTCCAGAAACCCAGTATACATGTCGTGTAGTATTTCATACACGCCGTGTATGCTCTTCTGTTCGGGGAGAAAAATGAACTTTTTGAGTACATGTCGTGTACCCAGAGTACACGCCGTGTAGTCTCTTCCCGTGTCACAAACCGTGTGGGTGGCGACACAAGGTAGGGAAAAGATTGGGTAAAACACACCGTTTACTTGATATACACGCCGTGTAGTGTTGACTCGGAGTCCGGCTGTGTAACTAACAACACGGTTCGGTGAACTCCTTTACAGAACCCGCTGTGTCAATTATGAACACGTCGTGTAGTGTGACCTGGGGACTCGGCCGTGTAACTAACAACACGGGTCGGTGTCGCCATTCCTTGAACACACCGTATACCTTTGGGACATGCCGTGTAGTCTTGTCTGAGGAAAGACCGTGAGGACTTATCCATGTGGTGGGAAAACGGGGTGTAGTACATGCCATGTGCAGGTGTAACATGTCGTGTAGTGTCAAGATGAGTAGTCGGTCGTGTCACAAACGACACGGGTAGTTGGAAAATAACACTAAACACGCCATGTAGATATTATACACTCCGTGTAGTTTTAGTTCAATGGGAGTTGTGTGTCTTAGCCGTGATGAAGGACCCGGGCAGGGGAATGGAAGTCAAGTACACGCCATGTAGTAATAGTACAAGTCGTGTAGTCTTGTTTTGAAAATTTTGAAATTCCTTCCTTCAGTTGTTCCCTTTTGTGGTTCCTTCACTTTCTGCCTAAATAATCTTGAAACTAAGGTGTGCTTTTGACCTTGTAGTGTCATGCCACCTAGACGACCGTGTGTTGTCCGCCAGGAGAGCGGCGACGATTATACTCCGGAGATGGTGGGCCATGAGTTACCAGTGGATCCTCCAGCAGAGCTAGATGCGGCGCCAGCTGTTATACCGGACACAGGCAAGGATGCGTAGTTTCGTGAAGGATTTATTCAGTTCATGCAGACCTTTCAAGGAGCACCACAGGCTGCCACATCTATGGCCGAGCTGACACATATTTTCCAGCAGCAGCATCCGCCTACATTTTCAGGGGATGGAAGACCATAGGATACGGAGTCTTGGCTGGGATCTATGATGACTATTTTTGAGTATATTAATACGCCTCTAGGGTGGAGGGTCATTCTTATGACTTACATGCTGCGTGATTCCGCCATGAGGTGGTGGGATGTTACCACCCAGTCAGAGCATCACAGGGACATGGCGTGGGAAGATTTCCAGGCAGCCTTCTATGACTTCTTTTTCCCAGAGATGCTGAGAGAAGATATATCTTGAGATTCCATGAATCTACAGTAGGGCGCTATGTCAGTTATGGACTATTCTGTTCATTTCACAGAGCTTCAGCGTTTTTCACCTGTGCTAGTGGGTGATGAGACGTTGAGGGCCAGACGTTTTGAGGATGGTCTTCGTTATGACATCTGAGCGCTAGTGAATGTTTTCAGGTTGCCTTCAGTACATGCTATTGTGAATCAGGCACTTCTTACTGAGAGGAACCTACGGAAAGCTAGTGGTGTGGGCCAGGTTAGTTCATCATCAGTTAGTGGTACTATTTCTGCTGGAAAAAGGAAGAGACAAATGAATATCTCTCAGGATGGCAGTACCAGCCAGGCAGCTTCTTCAGGTGGCCCGATCAGGTGCTACCAGTGTGGTAGAAAGGGGCACAAGAGACCTCAGTGTCCATGTGACCTAGTGGAGTGTCAAGCTTGCGGAAATATGGGTCATCTTCAACGCTTTTGCAGGGTGTTTCTACCTGTGGCTAGTGATAGGGGTTTTTTGCAGACTCTGAGTACAGGAGCAGGACCAGTGGCTTCTTACCGGTCGGGGAACTGGGGTACGTCAGGGCGTGCAGGAAGATATGGTGATTGTGGCCGTGGTAGCCAGACACCAGGATCTCAGAGGCAGCAGGGCAGGACAGCTCAGGGTAGCCAGGCTATGTCGCAGGGCTGCAGCACTGGGCAGGAATATGCAGTGTAGCAAACCCAGCAGAAGTAGGATCCCAAACCTTCTACAGTCAGAGGTACTATTCTAGTAGCTTATGTCTTATCTTCAGTACTTTTTGATATGGGTGATACTTATAGTTTCATATCTGTACCCATTTTGGAGAGCCTTGGGCTAGGTGTTTCTTCTTCTTCCAATATCATGATGCTAGACACTCCGTTGGGGACTAGAACGGCTGGTGTGTGTCAGTGCAAGGAGTTCCCCCTTCAGGTTGGTGGGTGTCACTTTCCTTGGGACCTCTATGTCTTATAGATGATGAGCTATGATGTCATTCTTGGGATGGACTGGCTGGTTCCCTATCGAGCCTTTGTAGACTATTATCGTCACAGGGTGAGTTTCACGTCACCAGAGGTCGGAGAGTTTCTATACAAGGGCGAAAGGGATGTTCATGCGAGTCGAGCTGGACCAAAGCATCATGGGTGAGGTGGAGTCACAACCCAGATTGTGAGCTTATATCTAGATTACTAGGGGACTTGTCAGACGGATTTCCCTCCAGTGGTTGATCGTTTCATGGATGTCTTCCTGGATGACTTTCCGGGTCTACCTCCAGTGCGTGAGGTGGATTTCTCTATCGATCATATTCCAGGAGCAGCACCAGTGTCCATTTCTCCTTATAGGATGGCTACACCTGAGCTACAGAAGCTCAAGAGGTAGTTCGAGGAGTTACAGGAGAAAGGATTCATCCGACCCAGTACTTCTCCTTGGGGTTCTCTGATCCTTTTTGCGAAGAAGGCAGATGGTACCCTCAGACTGTGTGTGGATTATCGGAAGCTGAACTAGTTGGCGGTCAAGAACTGATATCCCTTTCCGAGGATTGATGATCTTTTTGATCAACTTCGTGGAGCATTAGTGTTCTAAAATATTGACTTGAGATCAGGATATCATCAGTTGCACGTTAGACCATCTGATATACCTCTCATAGCCTTCAGGAGTAGGTATGGTATATACGAGTACTTGGTTATGCCGTTCGGACTCACGAACGCGCTAGCAATTTTCATGGCTCTAATGAATCGTTTGTTTCATCCGTATCTTGACTCATTTGTGGTAGTATTCATGGACGAAATCTTGGTGTACTCTTGCACTCGACATGACCATGCCACCCATCCTGAGATCGTATTGAGTACATTGAGAGAGCATCGGCTATATGCTAAGCTCTCAAAGTGCCACTTTTGGATGGACCAGATTCACTTCTTAGGTCACATTATCTCAGAGGAAGGAGTTGCAGTAGACCCCGAGAAAGTGAGAGCAGTAGTTTCCTGGGAGTATCCTAAGAACGTGTTTGAGATACAGAGTTTCTTAGGGCCGGCTGGTTACTACATATGATTCATACAAGACTTATCCCACTTAAAAGCACCGTTGAAGGGTCTGACTAAGAAGGGTTTGAAGTTCATTTGTTCAGAAGCTTGCGAGCCAGATTTCCAGGACCTGAAGGGAAGTTTAACATCATCACCGATCCTGATACTCCCAAAGCAGGGAAAGAGCTATACAATGTACTGTGATGCATCAGGTATTGGGCTGGGAGCAGTTTTGATGTAGGGTGACCGATTTGTTGTGTACGGGTCTCGGTAATTGAAGCCACATGAGAGGAATTACCCGACGCATGATCTCGAGTTGGCCGTAGTTGTGCATGTGTTGCGCTGCTAGAGGAATTATCTACTCGGATAACATTTTGTGGTTTTCACCGAACACAAAAGCCTCAAGTATATATTTACTCAGCGTGACCTGAATCTGAGGCAGAGGAGGTGGGTTGAGTACCTACAGTCCTTTGATTTTGAGCTTTCCTATACACCTGATAAAGGTAATGCAGTAGCTGATGCACTGAGCAGGAAGACTCAGATACAGGCAGTGAAAGAGGCCAGTGGTGAGTGGCAACTTATAGCCTGGTTCTCTGAGATGCATCTAGAGGTGCACGAAAGTCATGGGAAGTCTTATCTTTCATCATTAGCTGTGACTTCTACCCTCCTGGACAGAGTGATGATGAGATAGCTATCGGACCTAGAAGGCCTAGTTCTATGGGAGTTGGGGGAAAGTGGGGACCCTTCTCCTGGGTGGACGATAGGTAAAGATGAGTTTTTGTGTTTCCATGGACGAGTGTGGGTTCTAAGGGATATACATGAGGAGCTAATGCGGGAGTTTCATGCTTCATCTTGGGCAGTTCATCCCAGAGTTACCAAGATATACCGTGACTTGAGATGTCAGTACTGGTGGCCAGGTATGAAGAGAGAGATAGCTGGTTTTGTTACAAGGTGTTCCACCTGTCAACAGGTGAAGGTGGAGCATCAGAGACCAGCTGAGCTGTTACAGAAGTTTCCCATTCCTGAGTGGAAATGGGATTATGTCACGATGGATTTCATGACTGGATTTCCGAGGTCACCTCGTGGCAATGACATTGTGTGGGTTGTTATGGATAGACTCACGAAGGTAGCTCACTTCTTTCCAATCAAGAATACCTTCGGTATTGACGAGCTCGGAAGGCTGTATATCCGAGAGATCATACGTCTTAAAGGGGTCCCTCGTTATATCGTTTCAGATAGGGAATCTTTCTTTACATGTCGTTTCTGGAAGAGTTTTCAGATGGAACTGGGTACACAAGTTCTTATGAGCACAGCATACCACCCTCAGACAGATGGACAGTCAGAGCGGACGATACAGGTGCTGGATGACATGATGTGTGCCCGCGTCCTAGAATTTGGGGGTTCTTGGGAGAAGCATGTACCCTTAGTCAAGTTTTCCTATAACAATAGCTTCTAGTTGACTATTGAGATGGCATCATATAAGGATTTATATGGTAGGCCACGTCGTTCACCTTTGTGCTGGATAAAGGCAGGTGAGGCAGCTTTACTGGGACCACATCTCGTGCAGGAGACTTCTGAGTAGGTCTAACTGATTCAGAAGCGGATGGCTACTGTAGAGTCTCATCAGAAGTCATATGTTGATCGCCACAGACGACCTTTGGAGTTCGTTGTCAGGGATCAGGTTTTCTTTCATGTTTCGCCGAGGCTGGGACACAGACGGATCAGGAGATAGGGTAAGCTTTCACCGAGGTATGTAGGGACAATTGAGATTCTGGAGAGAGTCGGGATGGTTGCCTATCGATTGCAGTTACCACAGTGATACAGATCCATGCACGACGTCTTCCATGTGTCTCAGTTGCGTCGCTATCATCCAGACCCATCTCACATCTTTCAGCCTGAGGAGGTTGAGTTGGAGGCAGATGCATCCTTTGAGGAGCATCCGATTAGTATCGTTGACAGGAGCACGAAGGTTCTCCGAGGCCGGTCAGTTCCTCTCGTATGGGTTCTATGGCAGCATGGCCAAGTATAGGATGGAACCTGGGAGAGAGAGGCCGACGTACGTGCTCAGTGGCCAGAGTTGTTCATGGATATATCTTCTCCACTCTTCGAAGGGCAATTCGGGGACGAATTGCTATAAGGGGGGAGTTTGTAACAACCTGGTTCTTATATTTGAGGTACGGGATTCTTCTTTTCTCATTTCCTTAAGTGTTTTTGAGAAAATATGGAAAATGCAGAAAAATCCTAATTTTTGGAACTGCACGCTGTGTACTTTTTCCACACACTGTGTACTTTTGGCCGTGTGGGGATGAGTACACGGGGCGTGTAGCCATGTCGGCGACGAAGGGTGTAGGAACCGACTACATTCCATGTAGTGGTCCCTTACACGCCGTGTAGTCAGTCGGCAGGCCAAAATAGTAAAGTGGTGGAGCAGCTGCCAGCTGGGTGGCACTACACTCCATGTACTCAGGAGTACATGTCGTGTACTCATGTTGACAGATGAACAGTGTGGTGGTGCCGCCAGAGGAACATTTAAATGAAGGGAGTACACGCTGTGTACTTGGATGTACACGTCGTGTACTTCGTTTTTTTCTCATAAAATAGGCAGTAGCCAACCCTGTTCATAGGATTGTCTTATAACCGGAGGAAGGAGCTCGGGAGGAAGGCCGGATCTCCATGGATCAACCGATCGAGCACCGGGAATCCAATCTTGCTTTCGTCAATCACGTTGGAACTGCGCGGGTAATCCCTCTATTCTCCTGGCGTGTTACTTACCAATTTTTTCCCTAACATGAGTTATTTGAGGTTGAATGAAAGTTTTCTTACCTCAGATCTACGCCGTTCTTGGGAATTTCTAGAATCGGCATTCACGTATACCGCTCGTTGGCGTATAAGGTAGGTGGCTTGGTGTTTGTTTTCAAACTACTGTGTGTTTTGTGCATTTTATGCCACGAACCCATGTTGGGGTGTCATGTGACTGAGGTTGTTGCTATATTAAACACCTATAATTGAATAGGTGAATTAAATATGATATCAAAATGCTGGTTGGGATCATTTCTTGGATCTGGAACCACCCCGGGGATGTGTTACACTGTTTAGCCGTTTGGCCAGGATACTCGAGGGTGTGCCTTTAAAGTAGTAATTGTAGAATTTTCTTGAGAGGAATTTCTTATTTACTTCTTGTTTACATGTTGGGCATGTCCTGGTTACCTGTTTTTCCTGAGGGTGTTGTTGTGATTAGCCTATGGGCACTGCACTGTATTAGCCTGAGGGAGTGACTTTATTAGCCTGAGGGCAACTTACTATTTCTCCTGAGGGAAACCTTTCATGCCTGAGGGATTGACTTCTGTGCATGAGGGCGACACTTCCTAAGCCTGAGGTCAACTTCTATTATGCCTAAAGGATATACCTTTGGGTTGGATTCTTCTTACCTGAGGGTAAGATTTTTCTTGTCTGAGGACGTGGACTGTTTACTTAGAAATGCACTGTGGCGATTTCTAATATTTAATGAATTAAATGAATAATTAAATGTAAATTTGACTGTTAAGTTAGTTAATTTTCAGTACTACTTACTTTATTGCATTTTAACATTGCACACTGTTGTTGCATGCTTACACGCAGTTGGGAACGAGCCTTTAGTGGGTGCCTACTGAGATATATTTCTCACACCCTGTTTGGGTCAGGCTTTTTGGCCCAAACAGATTACATCGTTGTAGGTGTGGATAGGGGAAAGATTCCCTATACAGGTACTTTACTGTTGTTGTGGAGTAGGAGGGCATGGGACCGAGCCTAGGCTCGCGATGCTGCTGCCAGCTGTTTGCTTTGTTTTGTTGTACTCTGCTTTTTGCTATATTGTACTGATGTATAACATGTTCTGGCTATTTTCGTAGAACTTGAGACATGTTGCATCATTTTCTATATACTGTTGGTTATATCCACTGATGTTGTTTATTTCATTTGTTTACGGTTTAATTCTTCCGCTGACATTGTATGTTTCATTTCGTATTCCGTTGCGCTACACTTTGACAAATGAGGGCATAGTTTTCCCACTATCAGACCTGGGCCCTTGCTGCTAGTCGGCAGCCTTTGGCATTTGGGGAAATGCGCTTGAGGTCACATGGAGAATTGGGGTCGGGGCACCCGTTGAGTGGCACCCGGAACCGGGACGTTACATTGAGAATAATACTTTATCTTTTTATGATGATTTTTATATTCACAAATATCCTTATTTTTTATTCTGATAATTTTAATTGGAGTATATTTCAGGAAATTAATTTTCTTTATTTCTCTATTTTGGAATATATTAAAGCATTTAAATCACGTGGAATATTTGACTAAGTGTTCAAAAAAAACTTTTGCATGTTCTGGAAACACTATTCATGCTCTACGTGTTTGGAAATCAGTTTCGTGTGTTCTGGAAACACTATTCATACCCCACATTGAGGAGCGTAGCATAAGGATGGAATCCATCGTTTAATTTATGGAATTTCAGAAAAGTATGGTTAGGAAACCATATATTATAGAAAAAAGTATAGAAGAAAAAACCTATGTTTGGAAGGAACCTTATGTTAGGGATATTAGAAAATTATAGAAGAAGACCCCTATGTTAATATGAAACGTTATGTTGGTTTCTGAAAAGTATTTTTCATTAACCTTACTTTTGAAAACAACCATACGTTTTATCAAAAAGTATGGATCATATACCTTACGTTTAGAAGCTGATAAATGTATGGATCATAAACCATGCTTTTATAATTAACCTTAAGGATCATGTATCTTATGTTTTGCTAAAAATAAAAGTATCTATATTTTACCATACGTTTGAGAGTTGAAGATAAAAGTATGGTTGATCAACCTTACGTTGTGAAAATTATGTTATCAACCTTACGTTATCAACATTACATTGTGAACCTTATGTTATCAACCTTAGATTTTGAACCTTACGCTCTCAAACTTATGCTCTGTACCTTACATTTAAAGAAATAATGTTATGCAGTTCAACCCTTCCTTTGGCGTCAGATATTTAAATTATGACTTTATTGAGCAATAGTTTTTATACAGATTACTAGGCTGATTTCAAGAAAAAATTAAAGCCTGATTTTAAAGAACATATTTGACTGATTCAAATCAGTTTATTTGTGATTAAAAGGATCTATTTAAGAGTATATTTTCATGTTGAATATTTAGGGGAGTTACGACAGCTCTATTATTCAAACATTTGAATATTGGGATTCTAAAGGTGGCTTTTGTGGATCTAAATTATTTATAGAAAATGCTTGTCGTTATTCTTTATATATCTATGATATTTTTTATTACAATGGAGGATGGGAGAATCCTCAAGAAAATATATAACAAGCTCTTGAGTTCTTCACAACTATAGTTTTACAGAATCATTCGAGATTTACAGATCTGCTGCTCCCAAGATATATCAAACTCTGTTTTTATGAAGAAGAAGAAACACATTGAAGATTCACCATTTCTACATCAAATATCTTTCATGAATCCATTTTTTTGTGGGAGTTTTTTAATTTATTTCTATATCTATTACAACTGGATCGACTCGGAACTGTCCTTATCTAAAGAACATCTTTTCTGAAGACGATGATCTATCTACTGTCAGTTGCGTGTTGTTACAACTTTAAAGATCAACTAAAGTATTTCAAGACAAATACTCTTTTTATTTTGAGTAACTAGATTCTCATACTAAGTTGTGTATTAGGTTCTGCGTATGAATCATAAGGCTCTATTTTTATCCATAACATGTAAAGGTTTCAACTACCTGCACTAAGTTGTGGATGGTCTGTTGATAAGAGGACCAAATTGTGAAAATCACCAAGCACGTGGAGTATAGCATTGGTGGAGTGGACTAGGGGACTTCTGTTCCCCAAACCAATATACATCCTTGCATTCTTTAACTATTTATTTTCCACTATATAAACAATCTGATAAAGATAAAAGGACGGACTCGGTCATCATCACCATTCGTGAATAATTTTAAAAGTCACAATTCACCCCCTCTTGTGCGTATTTGGTATAAATTGACCCAACAGTGATGAATAGCTATTTGAATTCATTTAATCTTGTGTCAAAGTACTCTACATGGTGCATTTTTAATTTTTGGCATCCGTATTGTCATGTTTTATGGCATGAATCATGACCCATAATTCATCCTCGTGTGTAGTACCATTTCCAACATAGTAAATTAAGAAACCCTTTACAAAGCCACGATAAGTGATAAAGACACCATGACACATATATTGGCATGGAGAACCAGAATCCACACCATCATAATTAAGTTTTATTCACATAGGAATCAGGGAAATTCACCATATTTATTTCAGCACCAACAGCGTTCTTCCCATTCCATGCACACCAAGCTTTCGAAATGTGTTGAGATGAGAATATGAGTTTTCCAATGAACCTATTTGGATTCTCTATGCAGTTTTACAGTCTAATGCATGAAATTGATTCCCACATGAATGGAGGGGAGATTATTATCAAATATCATGTCATTTCTATCTTTCCATGTTTATACAGTTACACCCTGAGGATGCATAATTCAGTAGATTGTGGATCTATCCATTGCATGTGGCATCACCTATGGACAAGAACACATCATCAATGCGGTTATTACTGTATATTGTGACTAAATATATCTTGAAAATAATCCCAATGTTTGTATATGATATCACATATAATAAAAATAAGGTGAGTGTTTTCTTCCACCCCCATACAGAGGAGATAGACTAAAGTTAAATAAACACCATCCATGCATTTGATCATAGATGAGAAGATGAGGAAGGAAACTACCACAAAAAAGATAGCCAAAAGTCCCAATGGAATTGTAATCCCATTACATGAAATACATCTCATAAGATTACTTGCATATGTCCAACATTTCCATGCCCAACATTCCCATGGTCTAAACCTACTCCAAACTGATTTCCCACATCCAATATTAGCACACTTAGGGTCTCCTACCCATTCTAATATGGGACTAGTGGACATGAAACCCCATTACATGAAATCCCACCTGTAGTCTCTCTCAAATCCGTCCAATATTGGCATGGACAAAATTCCCATAGTCCAGACCTACTCCAAACTATGTCTGATATTGACTTTCCCGACATGCCTAGGGTCCAGACCTAGTCCAAACCACCAGCATGCCCAGGGTCAAGGCATTTTCCAAACCACCCACCCATGTCCAATATTAGAGTTCCTAATATTCCCAGAGTCTATAAATACTCCAAACCACCTTCCCATGCCCTCCATAGATCATTGACGCCCTATCTTATTCATCCTTATCACATTTTACACAAGGAATATAGTCCTAATGGATATGAAATCCCATTACATAAAGGACCTCCTACAGGCTCACTCACATTGATCCAATATTAGTGTGCTTGGCATGCCCAATGTCCAAAACTTCTCCATATTATCTACCAACATTCAATATTGGTTTTCCCATGGTTTTAATCCCACATCAACATTGTCCCATAGATAAGAAATCCCATTATAATAAATATATCATGCAGGCTCCCTCACATTCATCCAACATTGGCATGCCTGACACGCCTAGGGTCTATAACTACTCAAAACAACTTCCCCACGTCCAATATAGGAATGCTCAGGGACACTTGACTATACTAAAATGCACCTAGTAGACATGGAATCCCATTACATGAAATCCCTCATGTAGGCTCTCTAAGATCCCATCAATTATGGAGTAATATTGGGATTGTTTACATGTACTCTTTTTCTTAGTTTTTTGTACTTTTGGTTTGGGATTATATTGGGAGAATTTCGGTGATATTTGAGAAAAATTGAAAGTATATTGGGTAGTGCACAGTTTTTTGAAACCATGCACTCTACCCAAAAAAAATTGTGCAACCCCAGATAGAGGGGGATTGATGGATGGAACATGGTTTGTAAAACTACCCACCCTTTTTGGAGTAACAATGAACCCTCCCCCCCCCCCAGAAGAGGTGAATTTTTAAGGATATGGTTTGGAAAACTGAGTTCTCATAAAAAGGAAACCATGTGTTGGTTTTTAATTAACCCAAAATTTTGATTTAAAATCTACTAAACCCCCATATTAACCTCTAATTAGCCTTAGATTGACCATAACCTTTTTCTATTGATTATGGAGGTTCTCGGGTGGATTCTAATGACCATTGACCTCTTTTCGTGGAGATTTAAATCCTAGTTGTTAGATCTACACCTCTTTGGGTATATGATTTCTCCCTAATCAGTTTCTCATTCTCTCACATTCTTCTCCCATCCTTTGAAGGAATGTTATTTTCTATTTTTGTTTGATCTAGATCTAGTTTGGTAGGATACTGATCTAGGATTGTTGTATATAGATCTATATTTGTGGGATCTGGAATTTTTTGATCTTGGATTTTGGTTTCAGATCGATATCTCATTCTTCATCATTTTTTCACTCAAATTAGGTATATCTATTGGTGAGATTTCACCACTATTCTTGAAGTAGGTGGTCTAAATTCCAATACCATATTCTTGATATAATTATTTTTTTCTAATTTTTAGAATTTCAATTTCCATTATTGGGATATTCCTTTGATAACTGAATTGATTTATTTTAATTTCCATATTTTAATGATTTAGGTAAATTGGGGAAATAAAATGGTGGAATTGAATTAATTAATGGGATATTGGGATTTTGGGATTGTTAAATTGGTTTAATTATTTGGTGAAGTAATTAATTGGATTGTTTATATTGTGAAATTTTTTACTTGAGTTAATTTATTTTTGAATTAATGAATAGATTGTTGTGATTATAAAATTTATTTAATGTGATTAATTAGTTGTTGAATTTATTAATTAGATTTATGTGATTAATTAATTTTTGAATAAATTATTGGAATTGAGTTGATTATTTAATTTTTTAATTAGTTAATGTGATTGACGTGATTAATTAATTGTTGAATTAATTATTGGATTTGATTTGATTAATTAATTGTTGAATTAATTAACTTAATGACGAGACAATGTAATTTTTAAATTGGATTAATTAATTGGTGAACTAATAAATGAATATTTTGTGTTCATGGGATATTGTGATACATGTGAAATGGTGATGTTGTGATATATGTAATATATGAGTGTGGGATATTCTCAGCTACATGAAAATCCCATAGCATTGAATTTAATGATAATGTGTGTGGGACATGGTTTGCTACATCAAAATCCCATAGTGAAGAATTCATAGATAAAAGTGTGTGGGACATGGTCTATTGAATCAAAATAAATCATAAAAATGAGTTCTGGGATAGGGTTTGATGCTCTAAATACCCATGGTGTGTTATAAATGACGTTCTACACCCATGAGTTGGCATTGGAATATGGTTTCAATTGGCTATGATATGAAATGAGATGACGAATAGTAATAATAGAATTCTGATATATGATATCCCTTGGAGATGGTTCAGACTCTGACAGAGGTTGAAGCATGTATTAAGAGTTCAAGTGTCCTCATGAACCTGAGAGTTATGTGGTTAAATAAAGGGTAATAGAATAAATATAAACTTTTTTAATTTATTGCTTGTACATTATTATTTATACAACTTTATACACTACCACTGAATGGATCTTATTTTAGACACCATTGGTGGTGGAATACTATGTTGTCCTCAAACCCTACTTGGACAACCTGATCAGTACCTGAATAGACATCATGTTTGCAGTACATGATAAGGGAAAGATCCCAATTGTAGATTGATGATATGGGATCGAGCATGTATGAGAGAACTAGACATGATTAGGAACCCACATGGGAGTTGTCGGTGTATTTGTTTATTTTAGGTTTTTCATATTAAAAGTTGACGCATACAATTGAAGATATATCTACTCTTTAGTTTGGAATATTGTATTTCATGTTTTGGTCATTATGTGAGACCAAAATTGTAATGGTTTTGATTATTATCATTTATTTATTCAGTTATTGTTTATTTATTTTTTCTATGGTGTTACTCTAAAATATAGGGCATAGTCTTCCCTTGATCGATATTAGACCCTTTCTACTAGTCGAAATCCTTTTTCGTATAGGGAGGAACACTTGAGGTCATGTGACTGGCCATATTGGGGCACTGGTGTGTGACACCCAGGTCGTGATGTTACGAAGTGGTATCAGATCCTAGTTTTATTTTATTTTTATTTGTCATACTATTTGGGAAAAGTAGAAATGAGACTAAAAAGATTCAGGTCTTAGTTATGTGCTCATACATGGGACTTTCTAACCCATGTTTGGGGTAGGACCCAATTTCCAAAGGTGGTATTGTTGGTATTGGTATTTTCTGTTATAGTTTAATGATCTTTCACCTTGGGTGACATACTTGTTGTGTGATGTGATTATTGTTTTAGATATTTTTTGATATTTTACTCACAAACCATTAAGGCATGAAATTTGAGTATTCATGCATTATTTCAGACACTTAGAGAATATTATGACATGCATCATTATTGGCATGCATGAGAAAGAAATATTTGGGTAAAGTGTTGAACATGAGTTGCTTTTACTTTCATGGGAAATTTGAACATAGAATGGTTCTAAATGTGAATTTCAAAAATCATAAAATGATGGAAGAAGTGAATAAATGGGTTTCTAATAATAAATTTTAATAAATGGGTGTCTAATGATACATGAAAATGGGAATGAATTTTCCCTTTTGTTATCCATGAAAAAGATGTAAGATGGTTAATGAGTAGTGTTAGCATCTCAGTTTTGACCATGTGGTGGGGTTTGGGGGAAATAATTATTATGTATTATTGTTAATCCTCATAAATTTGTTAATGTTTTGAATATTCCCTAACACATGTGTTTGACATTGTAGAGTTATGCCTCCATGACAATGCTTGTAGAGAGGATGACATGATGATATAGCAAGAAAAGATCTTTTACAAGTGGGAACTAAGGCACCAACAGTGTCTGCTGAGAAAGTCAGAGATAATATCTGAGGGAAAATTTATTACTTTATATAAATTTTGTAAAGAGACCCTAAGTGGGATGGGAATAACATGACTGATCTGATATCAGAGTTTCAGTTGCAACACACTCTGACTTTCACCAGATAGGGTAGACCTAAGGCAATATTGTTCTAGATTGAGTACATCTAGACTATACTTGACCATTTAGAGGATCCAGGTGAGAAGAAGGTCAGGTTTCATGCATACATGTTGTGAGTATTAGAGAAGTGTTGGTTGGGTGATTAGGTCGAGACTGGGTAGGTAGACAATATGTCTTGAATAGATTTTTTGGAGAAGTACACGAAACACTTTTCTCCATAGACATAGATATAGGAGATTGTAGCTGAGTTCAGGTGGTTCATTTAGAGAAGTATTTCCCTAATAGACAATGTTGGTAACTTTACATACATGAATTACATTTCTCCACTGGTGGAAGGGGACAAGATGGCTATAAAAATGCATTTCCAATATGAGATTATATGTGATATTAAGTCCCAAGTTAAAATATTTTGGTTAAAGAAGTTTGATCAGGTGGTGGGTCATGATCTCATATATGAGGGGAACCTAAAAGAGGATTATAGCGTAGGAAATATGGTTTCTTCTTGATGATCAATAGGTACATATTTTTAGAGAAGGATCATACAAGAATGTTAGTAACATGGATAGCAGGAAGTGTGGCCAGGGGAAGGATCAGTTACTCACGATCTTACCCGAGTTATTTTCCACTAGTGCGGTAGGCTATGCCACTATCATAGAATATATCCTCCATCACTAGTAGAGTAACTATATTGTAACAGTATGAGTCATCTAAATTATTTCTAATAGAACCTACAACATATGGGTAATAATGAAGAATCTAGATATAATCAGAGTGTCAGAAGTGGACCTTCTACATCATACCAGTTAGAAAACTGGATCTCTACTAGATTTGGTGGTAGTGTGAGAAAACGAGGTTATTTTGTGAAAGAGTTCATGCGTCAGTAGAGTGGTGTATCTCAGGGGACTCAAACTACATCAATAAGAAGAGGGGAAATATAGTTACATGCAGTTCGGCCTACACTGCTGGATAGTGAGGTTAGACCATTGATAGTTAGAGGTACTATTTTGTAGATTATAAACCATTTAGTGCCTTATTAAATTTTGATACATATCATTAATTTATATCTACACAACTTGTGATTAGTTTGATCCTAGTAGTGGAGTTCATGAGTGGGGATATGACGATCAATAAGCCTTTGGGAGTTTGATCGAGAGACATCCATTTGTGAAATTGGTGTTATCTCATGTAATGACCCAAAAATTCCATGTCATTTTTTTAAATTATATGGGATTATTATGAGTCTGAAAAAATGGTGGCATGTGATTCTGAGGCCCGGTGTGCCCGGAATGAATTTTTGAAGTTTTTTAAAGGTACGTTGAGTAAACGCGCGAGCAGCGTTTTCTTTCTTTTGAACTGGTGATCAAATTAAAAATCCAAGGGAACCATTGAATCTATAGCATTGGGATTATCTTAATAGGGTCTTAACATTGACCGCAGTTGGTTGGGTGAAAATTTTAGTTTTTTAAACTTTTAATGAAATAATAAAATAACATAGACATTGTTATTTTATTCTTTTTTTCCTACCACCTATTGATTGGTGGTGCTAGGTACCACGGAGGTAGTCAGACATCTAATATGGGATATTAAACGCTTGGTAACACATTGTTTTCATAACCACCCCTCGTTTAATTAATGAGGCACATTAATTACATCAATTAATGAACCTTATTAATTCAACGGTGCATTAATCATCCTTTTCCCCCCTCTATTTAAATGGGGATCGGGGTCGAGTTTTTGGCACATCTTATTCAAGCAAGGAACCTCTGGCGGAGTGATGTGACACCTTCCACCAATGGAAATGAAAGATTGGATAGCAACATCAGAGGAATTGAATCGGGAACAACAAACGTCAGCAGCTTTGTCAAGCGCAGATTCTCCTTCCACCACCGTATTGTAACGTCCTAGTTCCGAAAGCCACCCAAAGGTGCCCCATACCCGGTTGGTCACATGGCCTCAAGCACATTTCCCTAAACGCCAGAGGCTTCTGACTAGTAGTGAGGGCCTTGGGTGTGATGGTAGGGAAACTATGTTCTCATTGGCAGAGTACACAGCGGAAGTACACAACACACAATAGCGGAAGCAGTAAATATCCAACAACAGTAAACAGCATAAGACTGATAGACAAACAACTAGAGAAAAAAATATATAAATGATGCATGATACATATATGTCTAGGAAAGCAGCCAAACAAGTCACAATGCTGAATACAGTACTAAACCAAAGTATAAAATAAAAATAGATAAAAAACTCCTCAGCATCGCAATCCTCAGCTTGGTCTCACGCTCTCCAGCTCCAATTCAATCAAGTACCTAAAGTCAAAGGGTGATTTCCCTTGTCTATACCTGAAGAAATATAATCTATTTGGGCCCAAAAGCATGGCCCAAACATGATGTGAGACTAAATCCCAATAGGTAACCACCTGAAGATCTGTTCCTAACAATCAGTGAGTATATGGCAGGTAAAAGTACATAAAGTAATAAATAGGGAAGCACTAAGAAGTAAACAATCCATAGCTTAAGCATTCAAAACACCACACTACATGCAACATTAAAATAGATAACATAACAGGTAACCCTCTGGGAAGTACCCACAGCCTATCCCCTCTAGTCCTACCTATCAAGAGCAAGCAACCCTCTGGGCATCACACAAAGTCTCACCCCTTTGGATTAGCTAAATTATAGACTCTCTAGGGAAGGACTCACTATCAATTCCCGCTATAGTCTCGTATCGTACTAAAGGCACTTTGGGGAAGCACTCTATGTCAATTTCCTTTGTGGCCCACATCAAAGAACTACAGACACTCTGGGGAATCACTCATCATCATATTCCCTTGTGGTCTCACATCGTATAATTATAAAGACACTCTGGAGAAGCCCTCAACATCAATTCTCCCTATGGTCTATACACTAGGTACTCACAGCCCCGTGTAAGTAAAGCAATAGTAGCAGCCTGTAACGGCCAAAGTAAACCTCAAGAAATACTTGTCTTGCAGTCTAAATAATAATAGCATCTCAGAACAAAAGTCACTCCATCGTATAATACTAGGCATGGGAAGGTAAACAGAGCCTAATAGGAAACTAGCCCCAATGGTATAAAACAGGCAAAACATGCATGTGCAATACATCCAAACCACAGAAAATTACCCTACTCACAAACAATAACCTCTACTTAGGCATACAAGTAAAGAAGGAAAACAACAGGGGGAAAATAGTAAACAGGCAATACCCTGTTCAAGGGTATTGGTGGAATTTTCACATAATACTCAAAAACATTCTACAGAAAGGCACATACCATTTACCTTAGGGTTAGGAGATCAATATACTTGAACCTCAAAGCTTGAATCTCCTTAGAACTTCGTAGATCTACAAAAATGCATAAAACGTTAAACCCACGATAACATGGAAAATGGGAGTAATTGGAAAACTATGCTCTAGAAGAAGAGAGAACTCACTGACGTGATTCCAACGCAAAAGACAGAGTTCGATTCGGAGGACAGATGGAGGCTCGATGGTTCGTTGAAGATCCACAGACGTGCGGGTTCTCTCGGATGAAGAAAGCCTTGAAGAAGATGGTTATGTCTATTACACGGGACCCTGGAACGTTTAATGAAAAAAAAACAAAATACACGGTGTGTAATTTTGGAGTACATGGCGTGTACTTTTGGAGTACACAACGTGTACTCGCCTTTTCTAAACTCCGCTTTACGAGGCTTCCATGTCACCCAACACGACCGTGTGTGCGGCCATGACATGGCCAGTACACGGCCTCCTGTGACAATGAAGTACACAGTTTGTACTCATAAAGTACACGACGTGTACTTCAAAAATTTCCAGAAACTCCTCTTTTCTCAAAAACTCCAGAAAATGGAAAAACATACTTGAAAAGAAGGTCTAGGTTCTTATAAACTCCCCACTTAAAGAAATTTGTCCCCGAATTTTCCTAGCGTGGTGTAGAAGAAGAAACCCCGAACAGTTATGGCCAATGCGCTCATACATCAGCCTCCCTCTCCTAAGTCTCATCCTGCACCTGCCCATGCTTCCATAGCACTCATACTAGAAGAACAGACCGGCCACAGAGAACATTTTTACTACAATCCACAATCCGGATAGGATTCTCTTCAAATGATGCATTCACTTCAAGATCAACCTCCTCAGGTTGAAAGACATGAGATGGTTCTAAAAAGTAACGTCGGAGCAAACAAACATTGAAGACATCGTGCATAGATCAGTACCTCTGAGTTAACTGCAACCGATAGGAAACTGGACCAACTATCTCCAACACCTAAAACGGCCCGATGTACCTCAGTGAAAGCTTACCCTATCTCTGAATCCTCTTGTGTCCCAACCTCGGTACGATACATAAGAAAACCTGATCCCCAACCTCGAACCCTAGAGGTCGTCTCCACTGATCAACATAATACTTATGTTGAGACTTTGTAGTATCCATCCTCTTCCAAATCACCTCTATCTTCTCTGTGATCTCCTGAACAAGATGAGGTCCCAGCAAAGATTCCTCTCCTACCTCTATCCAACATAAAGGTGATCGGTATGGCCTATCGTACAAAGCCTCATAAGGTACCATCTGAATAGTATCTTGAAAACTATTTTTGTAGGAAAACTCCACAAGAGGTATATGCTTCTCCCAACAACCTCCAAAATCCAGAATGCATTCTCGAAGCATATCCTCAAGCACCTGAATCATACACTCGGACTGGGCATCTGTTTGGGGATGGTAAGTTATACTCAAAAGTACTTGTGTTCCCAAAGCCTTCTAAATCCCCTGCTAGACCTGAGAAGTAAAATGTGCATCCCTGTCTGAAACAATGGTGTGGGAAAAACAATGTAGACACACAATCTCATGGATGTACAACCTTCCCAGATCATTAACACTAAAAATATCCTTGATCGAAAAGAATTGAGCAACCTTCGTGAGTCTGTCAATGACAACCCAAACTGCGTCATTCCCTTGAGGCGACCTCGGTAAACCGGTCACGAAGTCCATCACGACATCATTCCAATTCCACATAGGAATGGGTAACTACTATAAAATCCCTGGTGGTCGTTGATGCTCCGCATTCACCTGCTGACAAGTGGAACACCTCATGATGAAACCAACAACGTCCCTCTTCATACTTGGCCACCAATACTGACGGTGTAGATCATGATACATCTTGGTGACGCCATGATGAACTGTGTAAACTGAGGAATGAAAATTTTGCATCATCTCCTCATGTATATCTACTGGCACCCATATGCGTCCCTAGAAACACAAGATCTCATCCTCTTTTATGGTCCATCTAGGAATAGGGTCCTCTCCTGACACACTCTCCCTTAGGAAAGATCAAAGTCAAAAGACTGAAGGTACTCAACCCACCTTCATTGTCTCAAATTCAAATCACACTGAGTGAAGATATACTTGAGACTCTTGTGGGAAATTAAAACCAAAAAGTACTCTCCTAAAAGATAATGTCTCTAGCAGTGTAGGGCATGAACAAAAGTTGCCAACTCTAGATCATGTGTCGGGTAATTCCTCTCATGTGGCCTCAACTGCCGAGACCCGAATGCAATGACTCCATCTCCCTGCATAAGCATAGCTCCCGACCCGATACCTGATGCATCGCTGTAAATAGTATAGATCTTGCCCGGCTTTGGAAAGACTAGTATCGATGCTGAAGTCAACCTCCCTTTCAGTTCCTGAAATGCTGACTCACAAGAATCTGACCATAAGAACTTTTCCCCCTTCTTAGTCAGACCTGTCAACAGTGCTACTAAGCGTGAAAATTCTTGTATAAAACATATGTAGTACCCAGCCATCCCTATAAAACTCTGCACCTCGAAGGCATTCTTCAGATACTCCCAGGAAACTACCACTCTCACTTTCTCTGGGTCTATTGATACTCATGCCTCTGAGATAATATGACCCAAGAAGTGAATATGGTCCATCCAAAAGTGGCACTTTGAGAGCTTAGCATATAACTGATGCTCCCTCAGTGTACTCAAAATGATCTCAAGATGGGTATCATGGTCGTGTTGAGTGTGAGCGTAAACCAATATGACATCCATGAAGACCACAATGAAGGATTCCAAGTATGGATGAAACACTCGGTTCATCAGTGCCATGAAAACTGGAGGTGCGTTCGTGAGACCGAACAGCATAACCAGGTACTCATATAGATCATACCTACTCATGAAGGCTATAAGAGGTATATCTGATGGCCTAATGTGAAAATGATGATATCCAGACCTCAGGTCAATCTTTGAGAACACTCGGGCTCCTCAAAGATGATCAAAGAGATCATCAATACTAGGCAACTGATATCAATTCTTGACCGTCAACTGGTTCAGCTTCCGATAATCCACACAAGGCCTAAGGGTATCATCTTACTTTTTCAAAAACAAGATAGTTTAACCCCAAAGAGAAGTACTAGGTCAGATAAAACCCTTGGCCTACAACTCCTCCAACTATTTCTTGAGATCCTGCAACTCTAGTGTAGCCATCCTATAAGGAGGAATGGACACCGATGCCACCTCTGGAAGAAGATCAATAGAAAAGTCAACCTCACGCTCTAGAGGAAAACCCGAAAAGTCCTCTGAAAAAGACATATCTAAAATGATCCACCACTTGAGGAATGTCTAGCTACGAAGTCCCCTGGTCATCCAGATAAAGACTAGAAATATGAGATGTAACTCCTCCCAACCCATGATGCTCTGGACCTGCTCTGCTCGCCTGGACATCCTACTCGCCCCTATGAAAAAAAGATCCACCCTTTGGTGATATGAAACTCACCCTATGGCGATAACAGTCGACGAATGCCTGGAAGGTTACTATCCAGTCTATTCCGATAATGACATCATAGCCTATCATCTTTATAACATAAATACCCCAAAGGAAGTGACACCCACTAACCTCAAGAGGGAACTCCTTGCACAGATGTAAACCATATGTTCAAGTCTCCAATAGAGTGTCTAGTGTCAAAACATCAACAGAAGAAAAGATACAGAGCCTAAATCTCTCCACAACAGTGACAGATATAAATCTATGTGTAGCACCAGTATCAAAAAGAGTTGAAGATAAAAATGAGGCAACCAGGATCGTACCTCGAACTGTGGAGGGGTCGGGATCCTCCTCCTGATGGGTCTAGTCCACTGTAAAAGACTAGCCATCTCCGCAGCCCTGTGACCCTCCCTAACTACTCTCAGCCAATCCACCCTACTATCGTTGGTGGCCTGGTGACTGACTATCGCAGTCGCGACCTCCACCTCGGCCTAAATGTCTGGAAGAACTCCAGTTCCTAGACTGGTGAGAAACTGGCGGAGCTGCTTCTTTATGAGGAGTCATAGATGAACCCCTGTCACTAGCTACTAGTGAAAAGATTTTACAGAAACGTTGAAGGTGTCCCAACTTGCTGCAAGATCGGAACTCCACCGGGTCTCTCTGGCACTGTGACCTCATATGCCCACTTCTCCCGCACTGGTAGCATACCACCTGGCTACCAGAAGATGCATCCCGCCTACTCGGATCTCCCCGTGTAGTCTCCCTACGATGATTTCAACTATCAGCTGGTGGAGAACTAACTCTGGATGTCGAGCCACCCTGGCTCACAACTCCGGATTTCCTTAGATTCTGCACTGTGATCAGTGTGTGGTTGACTTTGGAAGTGATGGAAGTCAACCTCAAGATATTCACCTGAGAGAAAATGTCATGTCTGAGGCCATCCTCTAACTTCCTTTCCAGAAATAACCCATCTCATCTCAGTAAGGGTTTGAAACTCTTAACCTCGATAAAACGGGAGGAATACTCCATAACAGAAAGATTACCCAACTAATGGCTCATAAACTTCCAGGCTCGGTTGGCCCTCAGGGTCTCCGGATAGAATTAGTCATAGAAGATGCGTTGTAACTCCTCCCAAGCCATAACCTGCTGATGACCCACCTGTGAGATCACATCCCACCATCTCATGGAGGAATCCTATTTCATATAGGTAGAAATATTGACTCTCCTCTCTAGAGGTGTCTCTAGATGCTCAAAGATTGTCATCATGGGTTTGAGCCATGACTCTGCAGCCTGAGGTCCTCCTTCCCCTGAGAAAGTGGGAGCATGCTGCTGCTGGAAAACCCACATCAAATAAGCCATCTACAGGGCAGGAAGCAGCACTCCCTAAAAGTTCTGCATCATCCTCAGAAATCCCTCCCTAAATTTTGCATCATCATCGGTAACAGGTTTAACCGCTGGTGCCAATTCTAGAAAAACTAGAGGATCTGTAGGTGGTCCCTGATCAGCCATGTCCAGTGTCTAATCACCATCTGGAAACTGGCAGACAACTGGAGGACGTCTCAGTGGCATGACTCTATAAGGTCCATCCCATACCTTAGATCAAGAATTAATAGGTACGAAACAAGAAATTGTAAGAACATAACAAGATAAAGAAACATTCAAGTTTACAAAACATGACTACACGGTGTGTACATTTCCTACATGATGTGTTCCCTGATGTCATTCACATGGGCGTGTACTCCTGCCTAAACTGGTCGTGTAACACCCTAGACACACATCCTGTTGTCTTAACACATGGCTTGTACTTGAATCCTCTTTCCTTGCCCGAGTTCTTTTACATGGCTAAGCAACACAGCTTTTCTTAGGCAAGACTACACGGCATGTAAAATTATTACATGGCGTGTACTAAACAAGATTCACCTGGCCCATGTTCTTAGTGACACAGCCTGACACACAGCTCACACTACACGGCGTGTTCCAGTCAGACACAGTGTGTATGAGAAAGGATAACACCATCCCATGTCGTTTGTGACACAGCCCGGTACCTGGGTAAACCTACACGGCATGTTCAAGTCAGACACAGTGTGTACAAGAAAGGGTGACACCAACCCGTGTTGTTCATGACACGGCCGGGTACCTGGGTCAGACAACATGGTGTACTTAGATGGCACATGGTGTGTATTAGACACAACTCGGCCAACCTGTGTTGTTAAGGACATGGGTGGGCATAGGGTCGACTTTTCACGGCATGTATGGATGATACACGGCGTGTTCACTCCAGACTTTCCCCATTCCATGTCTCTTCCCACACAGCCTATGACACGGTAAGAGACCACACTACATGTATATAAAGTACACGGCCTGTATTTAGCATTACACGGCGTGTATTCTGCATTTTTTTGGATAGTAAGCCTCAGAAAATACTCCAAAACCCAGATAACACTGAAACAAGTACAAAAGGTGCTAGTTTTCGATCCCTGAGGGTCCATAATCCCCGTAAATTAAAGTTTGTCATCTTATACACATTATAACATAGAAAACAAGGTAATGATCCACCAAAATCTGGTCCAAGAGGGCCCATAACACCTCAATAACCAAATTTTGGCATTCATTCAAGAAAATCTCTACGCAACAATACCCTATTAAACAAAAGGTATTTTTATCAAGGAAATTATCACAACAACATGCATATTTTAAACATCATCTATAAAAACAACATGCAATCACTAATGCATCGTAGATGGAATGTAAAAAATGCATGAAATTTGATTTATAGAACGTTTATATATGATGCATGAGATGGAATACCCTCATCTCATTGGGTTGCAACAGAAATAGACCCTCAATAACATCAACAATAATAGAAAAATCATGTGAATCACTCAAGGTGAAATCAGATCAACTGTAATAATTAAAAACCCAGAAAAATTGTAATTAAATGAGGTAGATTGGATTTTCCCTATACACGGGTTAGCTACTCCCAGTCAAAGCTTATTACCAAGTACCTATTCGGTCATATCCCTAGATAAGGCTACAAATAGTAAGTCTAGAGAAAAGAAACCCTCTGATACCACTTTTTAATGTCCCGGTTCTGGAAGCCACCCAAAGGTACCCCTTACCCGGTTGGTCACATGGCCTTAAGTGAATTTCCTCGAATGATAGAGGCTACCAACTAGCAGCAAGGGCCTTGGGTGTGATGGTGGGGAAATTATTCCCTCATTGGCAGAGTACATAGTAGAAGTAAACAACACACAATAGTGGAAGCAGTAAATATCCAACAATAGTAAACAACGGAAGACTGATAGAGAAACAACTAGGGAAAAATATATATAAATGATGCATGATACATATATGTCTAGGAAAGCATCCAAACAAGTCACAATGCTGAATATAGTACTAACCAAAAGTATAAAAGAAAAAAATATAATCAACTCCTAAGAATTGCAAGCCTCAGCTTGGTCTCATGCTCTCCAGCTCCAATGCAATCAAGTACATGAAGTCGAAGGGCTCTTGCCCTTGTCTATACCTATAGTAATATAATCTGTTTGGTCCCAAAAGCATGGCCCAAACAGGGTGTGAGAATAAATCGCAGTAGGCAACCACTCGAAGATCTGTGCCTAACAGTCAGTGAATATATGGCAGGTAAAAGTACAGAAATCAATACACATGGAAGCACTAAGCAGTAAAAATCCATAGTTTAAGCATTCAAAACACCACATTCCATGAAATGTCAAAATAGATAACACAATAGGAAACTCTCTGAAAAGTACCCATAGTCTATCCCCTCTAGTCCTACCTATCAAGAGAAAGTAACCCTTTGGGCAACACACACAGTCTCACCCCTCTGGTTCAGCTAAAGTGTAGACTCTTTGGGGAAGCACTCACTATCAATTCCCCCTTTTAGTCTCGTATCATACTAAAGGCACTCTAGGGAAGCACTCAATGTCAATTACCCCTATGGCCCGCATCGAGGAACTTGAGACACTCTAGGGAATAACTCATCGTCAATTCCCCAATTTGGTCTCACATCGTATAATTATAAAGACACTCAGGAGAAGCCCTCAATGTCACTTCTCCCTATAGTATATACACCAGGTTCTCACGGCCCAGTGTAATTCAAGCAAGAGTAGTAGTGCGTAACGGCCAAAGTAAAACTCAAGAACTACTTGGCTAGCAGTCAATAGCATAACAACATGTCATAACAAAAGTCACTCCATCCTATAATACTAGGCATGGGAAGGTAAACAGCAGCCTAATAGGAAACTAGCCCCAAATGTCAAAAAAAGGAAAAACATGCATGGGAAATACATCCAAAGCATAACAAAATACCCTACTCAGAAACAATAACCTCTACTTAGGCATACAAGAAAAGTAGACAAGCAATAGGGGCAAAACAGTAAACACACAATACCCCGTTCAAGGGTATTGGTGGAATTTGCATATAATACTAAAAAAATATCTACAGAAACATACAAACCACCTACCTCGGGGATAAGAGATCAATATACTTGAACCTAGAAGATTTAATCTCCTTATAAAGTCATAGATCTAAAAAAACACATAAAACGTTCAACCCACAATAACTTGGAAAAGAAGATGAATTGGAAAACGATGATCTAGAAGAAGAGAGATCTCACCAACTTGATTCCAACGCAATCGACGGAGTTCGATTCGGAGGACGGACAGAGGCTCAAAGGTTCGTCGAAGATCCGTGGTCGTGCGGGTTCTCTCGAATGAAGAAAGCCTAGAAGAAGATGGTCTTGTTTGTTAGACGCGACCCCAGTGCGTTTTATGAAAAAAAAAACAAAATACACGACATGTACTTCTAGAGTACACGGCGTGTACTCGCCTTTTCTATACTCCTCTTTAGGAGGATTCCACATCACCCCACATGACCGTGTGTGCTTCCATGACACGACCAGCACACGGCCTCCTATGGCAATGAAGTACATGGCGTGTACTTCAAAAATTTCGAGAATCTCCTCTTTTCTCAAAAACTCTATAAAAAAGAAAAACATACCTGAAAAGAATGTCCTGGTTCTAACATGCATCATCTTCAACGAAATCCGAGGTAGAGGGTTTATTTTATTAAAGTTGTCCTTGATGGATAAAAATTACTCCCTCTTGTTATTATGTTAACGCAGAGGGTGCGGGCCAAACGAATAAGGCCCGAACCCTCCACTGCTTCATTTCTTAATTTGTAATTTGTGGGAAAATTTTCAACTCGATGGGAAGTAGAAACCGGGAGGCACGCAGAGAGAGTGGCATCTCCGGAGGGCCTTAGGTATGTCTGGAAGGAAGGAAGGATTACCGGAGCTCACTCGGTGGCCCACAGAAGATCTGCTAGTGTGGCACCGGTGACCGGCGCAGGCTGTTGGTGCCTGCCGGCCGCAAAAGAGGGTGACACCGCGATAGATCTGAAGGGGCGGACATTAACCGGTTGGCCGAATTTGTGAGGTGGCGCATCGTCATGTGTCGCGGTAAAGGGGAACCGACATCTAAGCTGCGACAGGAGGGGTACCCGTTCCCTGTGTATCTCGCGGACCAAGTGGCGGTGAAAATTTGCACTGCTAATTGAATAGTTTAATTGCTCTTCTTAAGACGTTTGGGGAGCTGGTGGCCACCCGACTGGTGATCCATGCCAACACACTGGTCCACGTCGCTCAGTGGTTCAAGCCCATCCAGCGGGCCGAGCCCGCCACTGCCCAGCCCAGCTGGGCCTGCCTAGGCCAATTCGGGTCAGATCGGGTCAGACCCGGATCATTTCAGGTCGACCAGAATCAGGTTGGGTCAGGCCGGGCCAGGTCAGTCTGACCGGTTCTAACCGGAACCAGACCCATTTGGGCCCAGTTATGATTAGATGACTGTATCTTGCGAACTGGATGTTAGTTTGACAAACCATCTATGGCGATAGGATCCATGGAGCAAGATAATCATTTTGAGATACTTCATGAGGGTTTTGGAGAATGTTGGAGTACGACCGGGTTGTATCGACTCTAACTACAATCGGTCCATCGACTCTAAAGTGCCCATAACTTACAGTCTGGGAGTCCAGTTGACGCGCCGTCTATTGCGTTGGAACCCTTATGACATGACAGTTCATGAGGTAACTTATTTGTAGGAGTCCATTCTAGTTTAAATATGACTGATAGTTTGAGGATAAGTTTCTCCTAGAATAAAGCGTACTATGAGCAGGAATCCTGTGACTGGCTGAGACGTGAAGAATAAAGAGTGATTCTGTGTGAATCAGCACCGAACGATTCTGTGTGAATCAGCACCCAGTAATTCTGTGTGAATCAGCACCCGTTGATTTTGTGTGAGTCACCACACAATGATTCTGTTTGAATCTGTACCTTGCGATTTTTTGTGAATCAGCACCAAGTGATTCTTTGTGAATCAGAACCCAGCTATTTTGTGTGAATGAGCACCCAGTGATTCTGTGTGAATCCTCACCCAGTGATTCTGTGTGAATAAACACCTATCGATCCTATGTGGGTCTTGCAGGGGTTAGTACCTATCGATCATGTGTGGGTCAGTAGTAGTTCCTCTTGACAGAGTAAGATGATTTAGCCTTATGACTAATCATATGCACTATTGTACTTAAGTTATACATAGTTTTGAGCTGTGAACATTGCTTTGTGCTTTGTGATTGAGATCATGATTGTGTTATTCCTCTGTTTAATTCTGAGAGACCTTCAGGGGTCTTAGGGTCCCTACTAAGTATTTTTATACTCACCCCTACACGGGCTTCGCCCGTACCTTGTTGTGTCTTGTGCAGACGAGGGGCAGCCTTGACTAAGGCTCGGGGAGCTAGGACCTGATGGTGGACAGCGGTGATGGTTGACATGGAGAGATTTAGAGATGAGTTGTACCTACCCTTAAGGTAGTATCCTTGGTGTATGATCATAGGATTTTTTTTCTATTTTCATTTGTAGTTTTATATTTTCATTTGGGCTTGTATTCTGACCCCCATTACTTTCAGTACACACTTTTCCTACAACAGTTTTACTTCTTGGTTGCATATTTTTATGTTATTGTTTGTGTGTTTGTACAGGTTTAAAGGCAACACCTTATCATTTTAGGGATACAACATTCTAGGGATAGTCGCCAACCCCTGGCCTATGGAAGGTGGGATTGGGGTAGTCATGACACAGGCCCCGAGGGAGGGGTTGTGACATCTCATGTTTATGGAATATTGTATTCTTTGGGATCTCTACACTATATATATGTCATGATTCTACAGAATTTTTTGTATGAACTAGTTAGTAGCATACCAATTCCATATAGATTATTACCATAGGAGAGTGACTGTTACGTTTCCAAAGGGTTAAAATATGTTAACAATGGAGAATGGGATATCAAGGCGGGTCATACAGGGCCATTTCACCATCAAATAGGGTAGATTACCACTCAGTTTTCAAGTCTTTTTTCTAGATAATAGAGGTTTGAATCATGATGTATTTACACCTGTAGTGGACATGTTTTAGGATGTGTTTCCTAGATACTTATCAGGGACTCCACCTAAGAGGGATGTGGAATTTACTATTGAGATCATGTTAGGGGTGATCCAGTTACTATTCCACCATAAATAATGGAACCAATACATCTTAATGAGCTCAATAATAAACTAGAGGTGTTTTAGGATAATAGATTTATCTATCCAAGTATGGTTCCTTGGCGTTCTCTAGTCTTGTTTGCAATAAAGCCTAATAGGACTCTACACTTATGTTTTGATTTCCGGATGTTGAACCAGATGACAGTAAAGAACCAATATCTTATTCTACATATCACTAACTTATTTGACCAGTTCAGTGTATATTTTTTATTCTACAAGATCAAATTGAGTTTAGGGTATCATCAGTTTATATTTAGGCCTTATGATGTACCAGTGACTACTTTCATAAGTAGATATATCCTTTATAAGTTCCTCATGATGTTGTTTGGGCTAAAGAACACACTACAAGTGTTTATTCCACACACAAACCTTGGTTTTTCTTTTATTTTATCATGTTCTTGGCTTTGTATATTTTATATTAGGTTTTGGTTGTGTTCCCATTTTGAATTATTGGTTTTGTAAGTTCTAGTTGTGTTTTGGCCTGTTCACGGTTTCTGTACACAGTTTAAGGGTTAACCAAGTGGATGTATAAGAAAGACGGTATTTTTGGTTCATTTTATTCTTTCAAGTTTTGGGTTTCACAGTTTAGGGGAAATTATGTGAGGAATGGGATAAAGCATGCAGCCTGAGGGTAGGTGTCCATAGTCATGATTTACAGCTTTTCCACGGTTAGTTGAAACCATGCAGCTACCGTGTGAGGAATTTTTGAAATTTTGATGATGGTTTTTTTCATGGTTGGTACATGGTTTGGAAAACCATGATAGATAATCATGTGAGGTTCCCATATTCTTTATTATAGGACTCAAGGTTGGTGCACAACTTTTCAAATTGTGTGGTCTAACCGTGCGAGCAGCACAGAAATTTTAAAACATGAAATTCCAAGTTATTCTCTCTGATATGTTTACCCTATTTCAGGTTTATCCTCCCTTTATAAATACAGTCACACAACGTGGTTCCATAAGACCCTTCTCTCTTTCTCCCCATCCTCCATTGATGATTCTTGAATGTTCCTAGGTTATTTTTCTTGGGATTTTTGGTCATTTTCCTCCTCTCCTCTCTTTACCTTCTTGGTTCATTGGTTATTCTTTGATGGCATATCTCTTAGACGAACCCTAAGGGATGGGGTTGATGTATGGGATGTTTTTCTTGGATTTTAGGGTGTGTGGATTGTCTCTCAGGCTTGGTTCATCTTTCTTCCCATGTTTCATTGCACTTTCATATCACTGATGTAGGTGTTTCCATCCTTTTCCTTTCATGCACATTCTATTTGATGATTGATCTTTATTATTTTTATTTTAAATGTGTTTCAATTTCCTATGATATGTTACTGTAATTGTTTTGGTGTTTTCATGATGGTAAATTGGTTTTAAATGGTTTCCCAGTGGGTTCTTTAATTACTCATGTATTTGAATGTATCCAAGGTGCTTCATGAAATTTCAATTGATCATTTATAGTGAAATTTGGTTTTTTTGTTGTTTTTACCCTTTTTTATGTATTGGAATTGTGTATGGGTTGTGAGTTTAGTGTTGTATGTGGAAATTGGTGAATTTTATGGTGTGAAGTTTTTGTGTGGATTGTTTTATTTCATGGAAATTTAAATGGAGTCTTTTAAAAATGGTTCATGGATGTTATCTTGGCTTTTAATTAGTGTTCCATTGGATATGGAGACATCCATGTGTGCATGGGGTGCACACATGGATGCGCTTAAAAATGATAATGGTCTTGGATGAACATTCTTAACACAAAACCTTGATTTTTAAAATCTAGTATGTTTCCTTCAAAACCATAGTGTTTAATTAAATTTACTTGGGTTCCAAATAAATCAAATGTGGTTTTATTTTTGTGTTAATAATTATGTATTTTTTTTGGTGAATGGATCTAAATGGTGTTCTATGTGGATTTAAAAATGGGGTTTTAAATGTGATCCTTGAGCTTGGTCAGTTTAACACTTTGTGACGTCGACCATTTTCTAAAATGAGATAAATATTTTTTAGAATATTTATGCATGTCATGTGATTTTATCTTGGTTTTTGAAATGGTGTTGGAAATGGAAGTGGATTTGAAATATAAAAGGCTCAGTGGGCACTTTGTGTTGTTTTTGAGAAAAATTGGTTTTTTGGACAACACTCATGGGTTGATCCTCTTTCCTTGGTTATGTTGAATGGGATGGGAGGTCCTCATTATAGGATAATTCATGGTATTTTGGTCTAATGTAAATATATTGTTCCTTGGGATGGTTTGGGGTGATTCTTGTTTGTGTTATATATGTATATTTTGTTGATTACATGCTTTTATTTGATTTCCTAGTTGAAATTTCAAAAAAAATGGAATATTATTTGAAATATTTCATGAATTGGAAGCACGGTTAGAATTTTGTGATGTTCTGGAAAGTGGTTTTGATTAATGGTAAATTTTGATTTCCTTGTGTGGTCATGATTCTTGGCATGTGTATGAGAAAACAGTTATTTATGTGACATGAGAAATGGAATTTGATCACAAAGGGAATCCCAAGTATCTAGGTGGACAAACTAGAACTAGTATGATAATAGACTCAGTAGTGGAGAGGACCAAATTATTCTAGTAGGATTAATGATTACTATAACGTCCCAGCCTAGGTGACACACCCAATTTCCCCAAGATGGACCACCCCAATACCTCTTGCATGCCTCCCAAAATTCTAGAGGTTACCGACTAGTAATTGGGGTATGATATATCAATCATGGGGATACTATGCCATTATTTATTAGAGTAATACACAAGTAAAAATAATAATAAACAATAATTGAATTCCATATAAACATAAAAATACCAATATATCATGATAACCAGAATAGGGGATGTAATATCAAAACTAAGACAGAAAATATTCCATACCATGAACGTGTCATGCGTATAAAATGTAAACAAAAAATAAATACACTAACAACTCTACCATGCGGGACCCCAATCATGTCAAGTTCCCTCATTTATGCTACATCCAAAATCAGCCATCAGATGCATGGACTTTTCACTTATCTTGTTCTACATCCATGAAATCTATTCAGGTACTGATCAGGAATCCTGTGTAGGGTATGAGTTCAACATAGTAGGCCCTCACCAATGGTGTATAAACAAATATATAGTCAATAATAGTGTATATAGCTATATAAATAAATAAGTACAATGAATAAGTAAGTTTTTTTTCTTTTTATCAATTATTCTTTATTTAACAACATAAAATCTTGGGTTCCTGAAGAAACCCAAACCTCTATACCTACTTCATCCCATGGATGATTCTAAACCATTTCACATTATAAATTCATAATTCATTAAAAAAAAATTTATTATCCATTTCATTTCAATTTTTAATATGTCTAATTGTAATCATAGTCTAATTCCATCAATTTGGGTCTAGTCTATCATGCCTAGGATCCCATGGTATTGGAAGCATCGGACCATGTCCCATGCATATTTATCACAACGTCACATATACCACAATTCACATATGATAAAATTCGTAAAACATGTAAATTAGTCTAGTATGTGTAATGTGAACATGGGGCCTTAACCTCAATGATTTAATGTGAGTGAGACTAAACAAATCATAATTTCTTTCTAGGTAAAGGGGGGAAGCTCTCATAGTCTTTCCCCTAGAAAAAATCTAAGAGAACTCACATTCCCTTGGAAATCAAAATAGAATCTCTCATGGTATTCCTATCTAAAGTCTATCCTAGTCCTTTAAAAGTCAAAATGAAAGCTCTCACAGTCTTCCTTAGGTAATCACTCACTCACACCCTAGTTAACCAATGAGATACTCTATGAAAACATAATCAAACCCAATTGAAAAACCAAAATCCATTTCAAAAATCCTTCCATTATTTAATTTAACAATTAATTAATCGTACCCAACTCATTAATTATTTTCCAAAATTAATTAATCATGTTAACTTCTATTAATTAATTCTAAAATGAATTAATCAGCCAAATTCCATTAATTAACCCAATGATTAATTAAACACATCAATGCCTTTAATTAATTCCACAATTAATTAGTAAAATCTAATAATCCCAATATCACATAATTAATTAACAAATTAGAAATTATCAATTCAATAATAAACACTTTCATATATAATTCATCAATTAATTATCTCAATTCCATAGCTCAATTATTTAATCAAATCCCCAATTCATCAACTAATTAATTGAACACATTGATTAATTCAACTTAGGAATTAAAATTACAAATGAACCCTATAAATTCTACAATAACATACACTTAATTGATATCAATACTATGGGATTTAAATTATAGACCACCTTCCTTTATTTTTCGATGAACAATCACTTTATGGAAAAACCAAAAAATTAAAAAAAGTTATAATGTAGAATGACATCCAGATCTATAACCCAAATCAATATAAAATAAATTAAGAAATGTCAAATATATATCTAGATTTAAAATCTTATTTCTATAGATAGAAAACTATATCTATATCAAATCAAAATAGAGAATAACATCCCTTAAAGAAGTAGTGATAAATGAGAGATGAATGGGAATGTAACCAGGATGAGATCCTCTTAACTAGAGGGGTGCATATCTTTGATATGTGATTCAAATCACCAATAAAGGTGGGAAAATGGCCTTGGAATCCCTCCAAGAGGCTCTAGAATTTAGAGAAAAGATTATGGGTCAAGATGGGGCGTTTGATGGTATTAGAAAAGGGTTTGGTAAATATTTTAATAAATTTAAAGGGATTAAAATCCTATACACAAGGTTTTCTACACAGGGTGCATAGTTTTCCCTAACTACAAGCCTATTTTATAGGGGTGAATAGTTACTTATAATAGGGAAAATGGTTTTACAAACCATGTTCCAATAAAGCAATTCCACTTTGTATAGGGTTGCATAGTTATCTGGGATTGGGTAAATTTTTTCAGAAAACCATTTTCCAAACATTCACTTCCCTAGTTATTCAATTATTTTAAAGTTTTTACCCAATAAAACCCCATAGTAAAATAAAAATAATAATTTACTCAACACATGGTAAAAGAGTACCTATAAACAATCCTATGAAACCTCCAAGAATGGTAAAGTTCATATAATCTCCCAAGCTTATAACAGCTCATCCTCGAGCTACACACCCAATCCTCTTGAAGATTTTGAGTCAAAAAGATTTGGCCACTAGGTTAAAATATCTAGTTCTCTTTCCCATTTCCCCTCATAAACATGACAAATTTTTTATAGTAAAAAAAGTTTCGGCTTGGTCTTTCCTCACAACACTTTCTTATTGCGATCCAACACATGTATCATATTCTCCCAAAAGGACACATCTATCATAATCTAAACATAATCCACATCTATCACATGATAATTTTCAAGGTGATACCATCATATATGTGACACATGGAAAACATTTTAAAAATAAAAAGACCTCTACGTAATATCCAATTGGTACTCCACCATCCCAATTCTTTCCAAAACCAAAAACGTTCCAACAAACCTGGGAGCCAACGTTCTTTGTCTCCATATCCTATGGTGACCCAACCTAGGTGAAACTAAAAGGAATATATGATCACCCTATGTAAACTCTAGGGTTCATCATTGTCTGTCGTTGTAGGAATTCTATCTACTCTGATTCATATCCATACCTTTTTGAATCTACAAAACATATTACGACATCTCTTATAAGATACTCAGTCCCAACAATTATGACTCACCTACCTTCATCCATCATAGAGGTGATCTTTAGGGCCTAACATAAATATCCTCATATGGTTCTATCTATATTTTAGCCTGATAACTATTCTTAAAGTAATACTACACCAAAGCTAGTTGCTTATCACATGACCCGTCGAGGTATATGGCACACGCTCACTAAATATCTTCCATCACCTATATATTACACTCTGACTACTCATCTATCTATGGGTGGAAATTCATACTCAGTAGAACATGTGTACCCAACACCTTTTATAAACCAAAACATAAGAGTGATGTAAATCATGGATCAGATTTTGAAACTATAGTCCATGGCACCACGTGCAGACAGACTATCCCATGAACATGCATGTCTTTCAGCTGGTCCACTGAGAAGTCTCCCATATGGGAATGAAATGTGTTACCTTTGTTAGTCTATCCACAAAAATCCATATATTGTAACTCTTCCAAGGAATAATTAGGATACCCACCCCAAAATACATAGTCGCATCCACCCACATCCACTCTAGAATGGTAAATGGTTGTAGTAAACCTCTAGGTCATTAATGCTCGACCTTCATCTATTGATAGGTGTGGAATCATGCCATCAACCTTGTAATTTTCTTTTTCATGCCTAGCCACCAAAACTATTTTCATACTCCATGGTATATTTTGTTCACACCTGGATATAACTCTAACTATGAGGCATGAAATTCCTGTATTAACTCCTCTCGTATTCTCATAGGAACAAGAACTTGATTGTTGACTTAGGTGATCTTATACTAATCTATTCTTCAATCTAAGGTGACTCCCAACCACCAAGGATTCCCCTCAAATTCAAGAACTATAGATCCCCGTACTGCCTATCTATAATATGGTGCAGAGTCCACAAAAGCTGATACATGAGTCATCCTCTCTTGACACACCTGAACCACAACATGCATTTCAGATAGTAAAGTCATTATCATCCACTCAGCACTAGAATTCACAACTTTCTGAGTATGATTTTTCCTACTCAAAGTTCCATCCGCACTATTCCACTTCCTAGGTGTATATTCTTACTCGATATCAAATTTCTCCATATACTCAACCCATATCCACTATCATAGATTCATATCTCATAGTGAAAATATATACTTAAATCTCTTATTATTTGTACATATAGTAAACTTCTCACCTAAATGATAATAATTCCAACACTTCAAAGTGTAATCCACTACATCCAACTCAAGGTCATCCATAAGTTAATTTCATTCCATTGTAATCAACTTCAAAGACCCATATTATACAACTCAATCATATAAAATTAACATAACTCCAACTCTAATCTTAGAAGTGTTACAAAACATCATATACTCATCTCCTGGATCTGGTAGGATCAAGATTAGTTCTGATTTCATGCACTTATTCAGCTCATAGAAGTCATTCTCACAATTATCTAACAATTAAAACATTATACATTTTTTGGTCTATCCTATAAGTGATTTTTCCAATTGGTAAAAGTTATGGATGAACTTCCGGTAGTATCTATCTAATCCCAAAAATATGTTTATATCAAAAAATATTTTTGGACTACTCCTAAGACACATTTTCATGTACTTTATATGGGTCCATAGCCACACCCTTCTTCAATATGATGTGTCCCAATAAGTGTACTTGATCAATCAAAAACTGAAACATAGATAGTTTGGAATATCGTTGATGTTCTCTAAGTATACTCAGAACCAATTCAAGATGTTGGTTATGATATTCAAGAGCCTCTATGTGAACAATGATTTCATACACAAAAACTACTATAAAATGATCCAGGTACATATAGAAAATTATATTCATCATGTCCATAATCATTATTGGTGTGTTTGTCTACCCAAATGGCATTATGAAGAACTCATAAAGGTTGTAATTTATTTTTAATTTAGTCCTCAGTATGTCAGAATGATGAACTCTCAGCTGATGATACCTTAATATCAATTCAACCTTGTAAAAGACACAATATCCCCTTAACTAGTCAACGAGATCATCAATACACGGATGTCGATACCAATTCATCATAGTCATATAGTTCAAATTATATTAATCTACACACATGTGTAAAATTACATCATCCTTCTTAGAAACCAACATGGGTGAACCCCAAAATGGAATACTCAGATAGAATAATCCCTTATCCTCTAACTCATCCAGCTATATCTTGATCTCTTGATTCTCTATCAGTTCCATTCTATATGGTGGAATTGACACTGGATTAAACCCCAACATGAGCTCAATAGTCAATTCCACATATCTCATAGGTGTAAATCCTAAGAAGTATTTAGGAAACACATCCTAAAACCGATCCACTATGGGTGTAAATACATATTTATTTACACCTCCTTCATCCATAAAATGGCTTGAAACTTGGTATGTGAGCTCTGCCATTTTCTGAGTAATTGGGCCTACTCAACCTTTTTGGATATCCCTCTCGCCATGGTGAATTTATTTTTTACCCTAATGGTATGTGAAGTTCACTATACTCTGATAAAAATTAATGTGGGATAGGTATGTGACTATCTTTTCCATACCCATAATTAGGTTGAATCTTGACAAATCAAGAATATAGAGATCCCAGACGAAATAGTTCTCCCTGATCTCAAGAGAACACCCCTTTCACAAACATATGTCTCTAGATTATACTTCCAATGGTGTATCTGTCACCATAACCCCCTTACTAACTCCTCCACTAGGTTAAAACTGTTATCAAGTTTTGCAGATATAATTTAATGAGAGGAAAAAATATCAAATAAGCCACTGGATAATATAGAATATACAAGAATAGTACCTCTTTCTATTGATGGTCTATCCTATCTAGCCATAAGTGTAAGATGAATGACAAGTAACTATCATGCCCCTCTTCACTGTGATGCAGTCTGACTCCCTTGAGCTACACTACTCTGATAATATAGGTGCTCCTTCCTAGAAGCACTACATCCACTACCTCTACCACCATGATTAGTTGAACTCCATCTACCTGACTGATATGGTGAATAGGACCCCTTTCCCACACTCTAATTCTGTCTAGCTCCACCATCACTAACCATATTCCATGGGTTTTTATAGAAACTTTATAGATGTAACATATTTTCATAGCCTTAACACTCCACTGGTGGTCAGAAGAAATGATTTCATATGTGTCCTGACCTACCACACTACACTAAAACCAATTGGGTAAGGTCATATGTAACTGAAAATTCCCCTAGCTATTCATCTTACCACTATTCTAGGGGAAATTATCGTACCAGTGTTTCCTGATTTTATAATTCATACCTCTTGACTAGGAAGAAGAAACAATAAATTCGGCACCAAAATCCTTCTACTAGTGGAGCATCTCTATCCAGTTTCTCCCTCATGCCTGAGAATTTCTGGATAGAAGTTCTCCATAAACTTCTCCAAAATTTCCTTCCACTCCTTACTCTCCATCTTTCCATCCTGAGTGTGGACTTATCACAAATGATTCTCATGACCATGTAACATATATGTATCCAATTTGAACCTCTTTCTAGTAGGATTATCCAAGTGGTCATGTATAGTGTGTAAAGACTCAATCCAGAAATCATCTCCAACAGGCCCACTCTAGCCAGAAAAAGTCATAGGGTTCTACAACAGAAACTCCCTCATCAAGTCAAGAATTCCCTTCACTACCCACCTTGGGACTCTTTCCATGAATTTCATGAAGCAATAAAAGTTATCTTAGAGCTCCTCCCCTACTTCCTCAACTAGAACTATCAGTGCATCAAGTTCCACTGCTAGTGGAGAATCTCTATCCATATCCTCTCATCATCCTCTCAACAAGCATCATCATGTATGCACATCTCAAAAATTACAAACACGCATATGAGGAATCATGAAACAACTTTATCAAATTTAAATAAGATAAAAAAAATGAGTCACAATAAGCCTTTTCCCTAAACATTATCACGTGATCTAAACTAAAGTGTTATCACTCTCCATAACCATCTTACACCTATGTCCTAGTTAATAAGGGTAAACACATTCTATTTATTCACATTCAATTATAAACCCATTTATTCAAAAAATAATTGCATCATTTTACCACTTTTAATTTTATATTAAGCACAATTTCTAATTAAATTTCATAATAAAGTAAATACAATTCATGTTCAAGAACTTGACAAAAACAAGTTTTCTCGTGTGTTCCTAAAATGATGCATGTCACAATATTATACTGAGTTTCTATAATGATGCATTTAAACTCAACTCTAATGTCATACCATCCCATGAGTCAATTAAAAACAAAAATATCAACAATAAGTATCACATCACACAATAAGTGCATCACCCAAGGTGAAATAATATTCAATTGTAACAGAAAATAAAAATAACAACAATCCCACCATGGGTACTTGGGTTTTCCTCAATACTTGGGTTTTCAACTCCCATGAATGATATATTGTATAAGGCCTAACTCTACCAAACCTCCCTTCTAATATTCCATATTATTATACAAAAGAAAATAATGTAAAATTGGGCTCAGATACGACTTTGTAAAGTCTCAACCTGAGTGCCACACCCCGGTTCCCCGAGTTGGACTACCACATAACCTCATGTGTGCCTCCTCGTATGCCATAGGATACTGACTAGTAGTAACGGTTTGATATATCAATCATGGGGATACTATACTCTATTATATAATAGTAATAAACTATCATAAAATAATAAATAGTAACTAAATGACATAAAAACATAAAAATACCAATATCTCAGGATAACAAGAACATGGGATACAATATCTAAACTAATGAAAAATATATATTCCATGCTATATACATGTCATTTATCTAAAATACGAACCCAAAATAAATACATTGATAAATCCCAAATGTGGGTCCCAAATTGCATCTTCTTCTCTCCTCCATGCTCCATCCCAAATCAACCATCCAACACAGGGCCTTTTCCCATATCCTGTCCTACAACCATGAAATCCATTCAGGTACCAATCAGGAATCCTGAGTTGTGAGTGATTAAATTCATTAGGACATAACCAATTGTTTATAAAACAATATCCATTAAATAAATGTTTATGTTATTGAATAAATAAATAAGTACAATTCATAATGAAATAATTATCACATTATCAATTATTACATATTTAACCACACAAAATCCTGGGTTCCTAAGGATGGCCAAATATCAATACATTATTCAGCCCATCCCGAGGTATGAACCATTTGAAATTACCAATTCATAATTCATTAAAAAAATGGTATTTTATAATCCATTTCATTTGAATTTATATTATGTGTAATTGGAATCATAGTCTAATGCCAAAAATTTAGGTCTGGGTTGTCATGCCTATGATCTGATGGGATTTGGATGCAGCAGACCTTATCCCACAAATATTTATCACTAAATCACATATATCAAAATTAACATCTAATAAAAAGTATAAAATTTGTAAATCAGTCCATAATGAGTAATTTTCACATTGGGCCCTAACATCAAGTTTCTAATGTGAGTGATACTAAACAAAGTAGAATTGATTTCTAGACAAATAGGGAAGCTCTCGTGGTCTTTCCCCTTGAAAAACTCCAAGACCACTAATGGTCCATTAGAAATAAAAAATATAATATCTCATGAACTTCCTCTCTTAAGGCTATCATGGTCCTTTAGAAGCCAAAATGGATGTTCTCATAGTCTTCCTCGAGCAGTCCCTCACTCACACCCCGGTTAACCTATTTTATACTCTATGCCGACATAATCTCAAAAATTTTTATAAAAACAAAATTCATTTCAAAAATAATTAAACTAATTAATTAAAAAAAATTAATCATAACCATATTTTTAATTAATTTAAAAAATTAATTAATCATGTTAATTTCCATTAATTAATTCTAAAATTTATTTATCATCCCAATTCCATTAATTAAACCAATGATTAATTAAAAACATAAATCCCTTTAAATAATTTTACAATTAATTAGAACAATATAAAAAGACCAATATCCCATAATTCATTCACCAATTAATTATTATCAATTCAAAATCAATACTTTGACTATTAATTCATCAATTAATTATCTCAACTTCACAACCCAATTATTCAATCAAATACCCAATTCCTCGGTTAATTAATTGAACACATAAATTAATTAAATTTAAGAATTCCAATTTATAAATAAACCATAGTAATTATACAATCACATACACATAATTGATATCAAGACTTTTGGATTTTAATTATAAACCACCAACATTGATTCGTAGATGAACAATCACCCAACTGAAAACCCAAAAATTCAGCGGAGTAAATGTATTGAACAAGTTCTAGATCTATAAACTAAATTAATATAAAATAAATTAAGATATCTCAAATATATATCTATATATAAAATATTATATCTATATCTATAAAACTATATCAATATTTAATCAAAATATAGAACTACTTCCCTTAAAAAAGTGATAAGAATAGGAGACTAAGGGGAAAGTAATAGGGATTAGATCATCCTACAAGGAGGGGTTCTGATCTTCAATCCATGGTTCTAGTTTCCATGAACGGTGGAAGGAGGGACTTGTAATCCCTCCAAGAGGGTCTATAATTGAGATAAAATGATTGTTGTTTGAGCTGGAGAATTCATCGGTATTAGATGGGGATTTATGGTTTTTTATTAAATCTCAGGGGATTAAAATCCCATACACATGGTTTTCTGCTCAGGGGGAATGGTTTACCATATCTATGCACCATAACATTGCACTACTTTTATAGGGGTTCATGATAAATTTTATGAGGTTGCATGGTTTGACACATCATGCACCAACTATGAAATTCCCCTTTGTCTAGGGCTACACGGTTTGCTGGGCCAGGGTGCATGGTAAATGAAAAACCATGCGCCAACCTTGTAATGACCAATTTCTTTAATTTTTCTAAAAAAAAATTACCCAAACACATCCTAAAGTAAAACCCAAATGAAAAGTATTGAACACAAGGTAATATTGTGCATCTAAACAAGCCCAAGAAACCTCAATTAATGGTCAGGATTGTACAATTACAACACTAACTAAACATGTTATATGTTCGGAGACCACTAGACATTCGGATGGGATCCCCTCTAGATAATCATGAATTGGAACTATGATGGTTTTGGATTATGATATGGATACCATTAGACCATGGGATGGGATCCCTTCTAATGGATTGTGCATAGTAATGATTTTGGTATTTGAGTGGATGATTTCAATCATTGAGGTATGTGGTTTCTAGGGTCCCTCTAGTGCTAGATACCCATAGGTACATTCCATGGTTAACTCTTGTGACATGATTATTGTGTAATTTGGTTCTAACCACTATTATATGGTAGACCATGTGTAAATTTGGTTTCCAAAGTAATGTCTTTTTTATAAATGTTTTCATTAACTTTTTTTCTAAAAATGTGTTTCATTGAATATTTTTCTCATAGATTTTTGATAAATTCCCATGATTGACTACTAGTATGTCCTTTTTTATGATACATGTTGGATATTTTCCAGGTTTATTAATTATTGTTAGAGTTTTTTCCATTATTTTCACTATATACCATTTCAATTATCTGTATTGGTTTTTTTATTGGGTTTTTGTTATGAGTTGGAATGTTTGGGAATATGAAACCTTTTTATAAGGGAATTTTGTGTGTGTGTGTTGATTTAAAAAAAGAATTATTGGAAAATTGTGCTTTATTTATTAAAATTATTAAAATAAAATTCTCTAAAAGCATTTCAAAATAGTGTTTTTGGACTATTTCATGAAATGAAATGCATGGAATCTATCTTTGGTTATTGCCTACTAAGCTGTTTTAGGTCACACCCTACTTTTTCCACTCAGCGTTGGTAGACCTGAGATGTTTTTTAGGTGTAGGTCTCTAGTTCTAATGTGTTCTTTTGGATAAGATTAGAATTGTGGTTGGTCATGAGTAGGAGGTCATGTGGAGTTTGTGTCATCATTCTTTGGTTTTAGTTTTTCATCTAGTTTCTATTTTTTTCAATAATTGTTGTATCTTAATTGGTCAATTTATACATATATTGATATTTTTTTGGTTTGGTTCCATGATTATTGTTTATTTTGGTTATTTGATATTTTTTATCTTAGAAACATTGTTCTCAATGTGATTACTTTGATTCCCAACACTTGTTTCCAGCCTGTGGGGATCAGGAATGCCCTTTAGGCCTTGTTTGAGGCCAGTTTTGGTGTCAAGTTGAATTAAATACTAGTTTGTTTCTTGATAAACCGGTATAAGATCAGGCCCATTGTTATTTGGGGTTTTCAATAGTTGGATATTAAAATTTTTTGGACTCATAATCTTAGTATGGGAAGGAAAACATGAAACCTTTCTTGTTCTGGTCCTCGAGTTTCCAATGTTAGTCCAAGATTTGAGACTTTGTTTATATTTTGGTTTGTGTGGATAGGGAATGGAAATTAAGATGAGATGGTTTCATGTTGTGATATTATGTGGATTAGTGAACCATGTTGAGTCTATATACATGATATAAGGTCCTCCTTGTGATTTGTGCTTTCCTAGGGAATGTTTCCCTAATAATGAAATTAGGTAATTCACGGACGCTACTTTCTTATTTAGGATGCTTTGTAATGAGTTGTGTTTTTGATTGATTTTTGGTTGGAATGGGTTAATTTCAAAATGAATGGAAGGTTTTATTAGAAAAATGGATTTTAAAGTGTACAATGGTTTCTTTTTTTGGTTTTATTGAAATATGTATTTGTAATTTAAAACTGGACTTGAAATGTGTGTTTTGGTTTGTGAAAAGTGGATTTCAGTTCATGGATAGTGGACTTAGAAGGATGTGGTTCTGGAAATTATATTGAAATGGTTGTTTTTGAAACGGGGATATTTATTTTGTTTGTAGTTTTTTTATTATGAGACAGCTTTTTATTTTTGAGTTCTTTTGTTTAGAATTGATTAAATGTTGATTTCAGTATTTTTTTTGTCGTTCTATTTAGAAAATACCACCAATAATGGTTTCTAAGGTTTCTAGTGAGTTTTGTTCTGTTGTTGGCCAAGACGAAACTCTTAGTGGAGTGGTGGGATCATGTTCTTCTTGGTTTTTACCTATTTTACATGGTGATCAAGGTATATTAATGGATAAAAAATTGTTATAGGAAGTTTAATGTGTATTCAGGTCATTGGGAACTCCTGAAGATGTGATATTCCATGCTATTCTATGTTCTTTTGGGGGTACATATTTGGATCAGTGAGATGTGGTGTTTATTATGGTTCCCGATCTAGCAAGATGTGTGTTCCAGAGGAACCTGTTCCTATGAGTTATCTTTTTTATGTCCCAACTTCATAGTTATCATACCATTCACTTGTCTGCAATGTAGTCATTTTGGCCATTCAAATTCATCTTTTCATAATCCTCCGAAGGCATGTTGTCATTGTTTCTATTTGGGTCACCTGGAGAAGTTTTGTAAGAAGCGTTTCACGAGGAAAAAGTATTTATGGGAGGATATTAGATCTTGACTCTAGGTAAAGAGATTCTTCATGACATCATGACTCCAAACATAGGCCCTAGAGTGAATCTTTTCATGCAATCAAAAACCTATAGGGTGTGGGAAACCATGGAATTATTTTTTCTACAATGTTGTAATGGATATGGGTGAAATTTATATGTTGATGTTTTTATACTATTTTAATCTCATATTTTTTTCTAAATGTTTGATCGATTTGTTCTTTTATAATCCACATTTTTATGTTTATCTGAATATGAGTCCTTAAATTGGTCATCCCACTTTGGGTGTGCTTATCCCTTGTGTTGAGATTTTATTGTTTAGGTTAGGAGTTCCTAGTTCTAGTGGATAGTTTTTTTAATTAGGGATGAGATTTTTGGGTTTGTTCATGTTAGTATGTTTAATTTTGATCGTGTTAGTTGGGTACATGTGATTGGGATAAACCTCCTCCTTTCCTAAATTCTTCACATTGTGGGTTTCCTTAAAATTAGCCGTGTGTGACTTGTGAAATGAAATTTCACCCCATGTTTCATTGGTTTGTTTGACATGTTTTGGTTTTGGGATCATGTTTTTATTTTCTTTCGTCTATGTTAGATTGTGGGGGAAGAAAGTGTTTTTGGTTGGGAGAATTATCACCCAACAAACTTGGTTTTTTTTTATTTTAGCATTTTCCAAGATTTGGATCTTTTAGTTGAGGTTTGGGTTTAGTTCTCTATGTTAATTTTTTAATTTTAGAAGTTCCATGTGTGTTTTGTCTTGTGAAAGGTTTGTTTAAACAGTTAAACAGTTAGACGTGTGGCTTCTTAATGAAGTGGTTCTTTTAAGTTCACTTTTTTATTACACGGTTTAGGCTGTACAATTTAGGGAAACCATGTGAGGTCTGGAATAAACCCTGTCGCTTGAGGGTTGGTATCTTGGGGCATGATTCATGGGTTGCACAAAGTTATATGAAATCATGTAGAAACTGTGTTTTGGGTTTTTCAATTTGGATGTTGTACTTTTTCATGATTGGTGCATGATTTGGAAAACCATGCAGCAAAATCATGCCAGGTTCCCTTATTCTGCAGCAGAGGGCGCATGGTTAGTACAAAATTTTAAAAACTGTGCAACATAATAGTGCGACCTACCCAGAAATTTTAAAACATGAGATTCCATGTTTTCCTGCCTGATATTTTAACCCTGTTTTGGGTTTCTTATCCCTTTATCAACCTAGGTAAACTAGGGGGTTCCAGGAGACCCTCTTTTATTGCTCTCCTTCTTCAATTCAAGCTCTATAAAGGTTTCTGGGCGATTTTCCTTTGATATTTTGGTCATTTTCCAACTCTCATATATTTCCCTTCATGGTTCTTTGGTTTTTCATTGATGGGATATCTCTTATATGAATACTAAGGGTTAAGGTGGAAATTTTTTGGCTTTTTTTTCCATGGATGTTAGGATATAAATATTGTCTCTTAGGATTGGTTATTCCTTCTTATGATGTTTCGTTTCATTCACACATCGTTGAGGTAGGTGTTTCCATTGATTTACTTTCTGGAACACTCTATTTGATTCTTTATCATTCCTAATTAGATTTTAAATGTTTTACACTTACTTGTGATGTGTTATCATTAATTTTTTTTCGTGATGGTAAATTTTTTCAGAATGGTTTCCATAGGGTTTATTTAATTATTCCTATTTTTAAATGCACACAAGGTGTTTGAGAAAATGTAAATTTATCTATTAATGTGAAATTGGGTGCTTTACACAGTGTTTACCCTTGGTTATGTTTTTGTATTTTGGATGGGTTGTGAGTTGGGTGTTGTAGGTGGAAATTCATGACTTCTATGGTGTGATGATTATATGTGGATTTTTTGTATTTAGTGTAAAATTTAATGGTGTCTCATTAAAATTGTTCATGGTCATTCTCTTGGTTTCCAATGAGTGTTCCATTAGATGTGTAAACATCTGTGCGTGCAAAAGGTTTTCACATGGATGGGAGCACTGTAACACCCCAAGATTTTATGAGATATATTATTTTTAATTTCTTTGATGTCTTCTATTATACACTACACCAAGATTATCTTGTACTATACGCAACACCATATTAGCTTGCAGTATACGCAACACTCTTCTTGGCTCGTGTTATACAAAATTTCAAGTTCATTTTGTTGAAATTATTCTACACAACATTAAGTATAGATTTTGTTTAATGTATAAATAAAAAAAATTTGATAATGTTGTACGCAACACTAAACAGAGCTTTCACTAAACTTAGCCCTAACTTTGATTGCATTACACACAATCAAGACCTTCTTTGATAGCGTGTGTAGTACGAAATACCGAGTTTCACTAAATAAGATATTATTATAATATTAGTATGAACTGGCTGTTAAGAATAGTAATACACACTTTTTGAAATTTTATAAATTTTATCTTTCAAAATGGACTTCATTTTTGGATTCTGAATATCGAAATTATTCTAGGGTGAATTTTTGGTATTTTTCTAAAAACTTTCATTTTTTGATGAATAGTGAAAGCACTGGGTTACTATTTAAAAACCGACTTTTTATTTAAATAATTATTTATTTTATTTAAATTTATTTTAGGTAAAAATTGATACATAATACCTATATAAGTTCAATGTAATTCATTGGAGTCATTTTATAATAATTTTATATATATAAAAATTTTATTGAACATTTCACCGTCTTTTACCCACCTCCTATGAGAATTTGAAAATTTACATAAAACATAATTTTACCGCTTTTGTGAGTGGAATTTTGAAAATTAGAGAGACACGGTTAATATAAAATAGTAAAATGTGGTTCAATAAGATGAAAATAATTTTTGGTGAATAGTAACTTTTTACTTTTATTTACCACGGTTAAAAGTAAATAGGGTAGTTAAGGGTAAAAATGATATTATTATTACCCTAACACATGTATTAATTCTTTTGGATAAGTGTAATTCGACCAAAAACAAACTTAGGAATAAAATATTTCCCTTTAAGTGCACTTGGATTAGATTAGGACATTTATTATAATTTTATTTAAAAAAGAGTTAAAATGGTTAAAATCAAAGTTTAATAACTAAAACATTTTTAATATAGGGTTATACAAAAGATAAATTAGACTATAAATATTCATTAGAAATATAAAAATATTTACTACATAATGGTATATTATTTATAATTTTTAGACATTAAATAATTTAATTTATTTATGACACGATGATGGTGCAGTAATTATCTTATTAATGAAATATTAACATAATTGATGTTATAAATACCCAAATAAATGTAATTTGGGACTTTTTATGAATTCCACTAATTTTATAGGTTAATATGACCTGTTATTATTTACTTAATTAACTTTTTTAGAACTAATCATGATGTTATGATTTTCAAAAAAAAATCAATTTCCAAATAGTGTCAAAATTGACATAAAATAGTTTTTAAAACAAATATTATATTATTAATTTTTATTATATTCCTAAAAATCTAAGGTTCGGAAAAGATACTTATATCATGATATGTGTATCATTAATGGACCACTTGGGGGTATCTTGGATGTATATCGTAACTTTATTAACTATATAATATAAAAATACAAAGTCACGTGGTAAATGTCAATCTAATTAACTAAGATTTAAAACTATAAGATAATATTAATATAATGACCCAAACCTATCTAAAATATATTGGTTGAATTTATTTCGATCCATCCCAACCTTATCTTTGAAATAAATCAATTTGGAGCTATTAAAACCCGAATATGACTTTATTATAAAATAATATTTTAAGTTTTTCCAAAGGTGCCCCTCTCCTCCCTTATAAAAAGGGCACCCCTTCCATCTTCTCTTCGCACCCTTTTGAGCCTTAAATCTCGGTCAAACCATGACCATTTCTTTTATAAACCTCCTTAGAAACATTATTGAGGTTCTGGTCTTCTCAAAAGACCAACTCTACTTCGTTAAGAGGAAGCTTAAAGGAGGTGCGTCGAAGAAGAGGTGATCTCTTCTTCCGATTCTCTCAAGTTTCTTTCTTATTCTATTTCTTATTCTTTAGTTGTATCATTATAAAGTAATAACATAAGTATTACTTATATACTTATATGTTATTATAAATATTAATCAACCCTATTTCACCTTCTATCCATACTACGGAAAACAAAATCACCGCGTGTGCGTCCGTACGGAATACCTCTCCACGCCGTGGTGTAATCTGTTTTCGACCACCACCTTACTCGGATGGGTATAATGGTGTAAATAAATAACTATATATGATTATTTTAAAGTAATATTAATTCTGAAATATTACACATATGCTTCAATACAATTCCATGATCATGGGAATGATATCATCGCTCGTGCGTACGTACGGACTACCGTCTCCACGACACGATGAGATTCATTCTCCATGTTAACCATTCATGAGTGATTATAAAGTATATATAAATAATAATAATTAGATATATGACATAATAATGATACTGGACTTATGTATATATATATGTATGTCATCTACTTAATTCCATTCAATTCAATAAGGAAACGAAAACAGCGTTCATGCGTACGTACGACCTACCGTCTCCATGAACGGTGTATTTCATTACATTTATCGATCTATCATATATATATATATATGATGAATATATATTATATATAAATCATGTTTTACATTATTTAATTAATTAAATCAGTATATAATTAATAATATCAAGAACAAAAGGTCGAAACATGTACAATAAATGAAATGATTTTACCCAAATCGCTACTTTTACATAGAATTTACAAAAGAATAATAAATATAAAGTCATAAGTAAACTATATATGATATCATAAAAATGAATATGATTATGTAATAAGTCAAAGACATTATTTAAATCCTTATATAGGAGGTTCAGATACATATGAAGCATATCGGACATAAGGTAAGGGATAACTTTTCCAATCTCATTTTTATCCGAGATTGTTTATTCGTATATTTACTGGGGTTATATTTATCATCCATGTCCCTGTTTTATAAAAATGGATTCATGTATGATTAATGTCTTTTTTGCCCATTTTTTACTTTTACTACATGGTATGTAAGGAATCCTTCTTTTTTTACCATACGAGGTACTTTTTTACTTTTCTGGCAAAAGTACGAGAAGAATGTTTTTTTATAACTTATACGGCATGAATGGATTTTTACGATTTTATAACACTTTATTTTCATAAATCTTACTCTACAATATTTCATGACTATTTTCAACAAAATCCTTTTCTTTTAAAATTTCATGGCATTTTCTGAAAATAAAATGATTTTTAAGAAGAAAGGATGTTTTCCCTAAGAATTCATTTCAAGTGATTTATCAAAACCATTTTCCATCTAAGATGACATTATTTTCATATGTGTATGTTTCAAGTATAATGTCTCTCTGATTTACATGGTTTCACTTTTCTTATGATGATATGATATCCATTTTTTTATATGGATTATGTTATGATGGGATGATATTTATGAAACCCGTTTTATTCTTTGGCTTATGATGAATGATTTATGTTTATGTTGTGGCACACGTAAGAATGATTTCATTATGAGATGGGTGGGACCTATATCTCCCTCCAATGCATTGGGTAAAGATTTATATCTCATGAGATAGACATGGCTAGAACGGAAAGTTAATCTAGTTCAGTAATACGGGACTGGAACGAGGAGTGAACTCGATTCAGAAAGGGACTTTGTCCACTAAGATGGTCTTGGAAGTAATGCCTTGGCTACTATGGAAATCATAACATGTGCTTAATGGATGCCACAATTTCATGTTTTATTTCCATGGTATTTTATCATGATTGATATTACTTTATGATTTATTCCTTACATACTGCCAATATTTATTTCACAACTCAAGATTTTGATGTTTAAACATTATGTTCATGTTTTTAAGTTCAAATGTATATGGTCTGTTTTATTTTCTCCATGCTTACCCTTACTGAGCATTTGATCTCAACCTTTATATGTTTTCTTTTCCCCAGGATTTAAATAAAGTTTTTAGGTTAGAAAACAAAAGGGGAAGATCTTTATGGTAGATGTTGAAGATCTTTCACCACGATTAGAAGATTAAATTCCGAGTTTCCAAAGACACTAAACTATTACGGTCCTTTGGTGTCTGTTTTTGTTATGTATTAAGTATTCCGAAAAAAGTAATGTAATTTCCATGTACGTCAAGATTAGGGTCTCTATAGTTGGTATCAGAGGAAAGGTTTAGTTAACCTTTGGAAACTAGGATGTGAATACTTTAGTGAGATCCCTAGAGATATTTCTAAGGTATGTCTAGGGATGTCCCTATGGTTACGTATAAGTATTGGTTATAGTCCTAGAATTATGGTAACGATCTTAGAATTTAACCTAAGATGTTATATATTGAAGGTACTCCCCCTTGATTATGATTTTTTCCTCTCGCACTATTCTTTTTGGGTTTTCGAAAATGGCTGGACACAGGAAGATTCACGGTAATGGAGAATATGATGGACAATGGAATGATATTATTCATGATAAAGAAAATGAAATGGGATTTGGAATGCGAAACATTGTTATTATGCCTAATCAGCAATCTCATAATATGATCAATAATCTCAACTTTGGTAAGTTTCCTAACTCAGTTAATAAGAGAAAGAAGGAGTTTCATGATGATCATAGAGGAAATAAAGTTCAATTTTTCTCATGTGAATCATGGGGGAAGAGACATCAAGGAGAATGTTTCAAAGGAAATGGAAGATGCTTTGGGTGTGGAAAATAAGGACACAAAGCCAGTAATTGCAGAGGAAAAGGTTCTGTTAACACCATGGACAAGGATAATGGTATTGCTAAGACATCAATAATGGTTAAATGTTTTAAATGTGGAATGCATGGGCATTATGCAAACCAATTCCCTAAGGGAAAATCTCATGAAGAGAATCAGCATGGTTGTATGGGTAGTATTTATATTGATGATGATGATGAGACTACAAATGATATGTGAGATGAAAGAATTGTTAAAGATCGGTCAATGGTTTAGGAAGGTAGTGGAATGATTACATGTTTATCAAGAGTAATTTTGTATAATTAATCTCATGGTACTATGGAATAAAGAGACATCTAAGGATTGTTACACTATTGTTTTTCCTTATGTTTTTGAAATTATATGTTGAATGGTACCAGTAACCATGAAAGGTTATTCATATATTTTTGGAATGTAGATGATATGCGCATAATGAAAGGATAAAGAAAAAAATGAAATGATCTCATGACTGATATAAGAAAAAAGTTATATCATGGTTTGAGTACATAGAATATTTGTATTTTGGTATGTGGAAAGAGTTAACTTTTTACAGCATTCATGTTTTCACTAAGATTCAATGGGTATTCATTTTTCAAGATAATACAAGATTAAGGTATTCACATGTTTGGAATGCGATCAACAAGATATATCTTTTGATATATGAGGGATAAATTATGGTATTCATGTGCTTGTTATATGACCCTTTTTGTAATCATTCTCTTTATACTATGAGTTTGGAAAGAAGTATTTTGGATAAGCCTAAAGATTTGAATGGATTATATTGAACATAAATTGGTATTGTTTAAGGCTAATTTTTTTTGATATTATTGATAGAATGATATAATAGTGTAGTTTAAGAAAAGGGAAAACATGCAGAATGGGTGACAACCCGTTGCGTCGGACAAGGATATCGGAATCGAACCCACAAATGAAGTGTGACAGGCCTTTATCACCTACCACTGGCCTACAGGAAGTCCCTGGTTAGTAGAAACTAGTTTTATTAAGAAGGATTATAGATGAAGTATAAGTCCATTTTGGAACCATATCTGATTAATCTCACCATAGATGGACTTATGTATATAAATTTTTCTAACCCTATGTTTGAGATAGATGGAATGACCTATAATTCTATTGCATGATCTGCTAACACTTCGCGAAAGAAAAATTCAACTTCATTTCTTTAAGAGATGAAGTGGAAATTGTTAGAGGCACAAGAAACATTGAGATTGTACCAAAATCATGTAATAATTTCTTTTAATTCAAAAATTATTCAACTTTAGGGAAATAATCTTGAAAACCAAAAATGTTGTCCTAATGCTCTCATATCTAATGAATCAGATGGTACCTTAGATCATCACAAATTTTTGGCTTTGTGACTGTTCAGTTTTTCATTGCCCTGTTCTCTACCACTCTCCATCAGAACTTGATGGTTAGATTTCTCTTCCATATCCATATTTTCACCTATGATCTCCTATGTGGGAACCCAAGTGTTGAGTTACTTTGGGTATCCATTTTGTTTCTAACGTTCATTTTTTAAAAGTAAGTTTTAGTATTCCTTTTTACGATGTGGGTTTCTATGAAAGAAACTCTCAAGTAATAAACCATTTATAACCTTGATGAATTTTGAGGTAGAAATTCATTTTAAGGGGGGTAGAATGTAACACCCCAAGATTTTATGAGATATATTATTTTTAATTTCTTTTATGTCTTCTATTATACAATACACCAAGATTAGATTATACTATATGCAACACTGTATTATCTTGCAGTATACACAACACTATTATTGGCTCATGTTATACACAATTTCAAGTTCATTTTATGGAAATTATTCTACACAACATTAAGTATAGATTTTGTTTAATGTATAAATGAAAAAAGTTTTGATTATGTTATACGCAACACTAAACAGAGATTTCACTACACGCAGCCCTGACTTGGATTGCATTACATGAAATCAAGAGATTCTTCGATAGCATGTGTAGTACGCAATACCGAGTATCACTAAATGAGATATTATTATAATATTATTATGAACTAGCCGTTAAGAATAGTAATACCCACTTTTTGAAATTTTATAAATTTTATCTTTCAAAATGGAATTCATTTTTGGACTCGGAATATCGAAATTATCCTCGGGTGAATTTTTGGTATTTTTCTGAAAACTTTCAATTTTTGATGAATAATGAAAATGTTGGGTTACTATTTAAAACCCAACTTTTTATTTAAATAATTATTTATTTCATTTAAATTTATTTTAGGTCAAAATTGATACATAATACCTATATAAGTTCAATGTAATTCATTGGAGTTATTTTATAATAATTTTAGATATATAAAAATTTTATTGAATGTTTCACCGTTTTTTACCCACCTCCTAGGAGAATTTAAAATTTTACATAAAACATAATTTTACCACTTCTGTGAGTGGAATTTCTAAAATCCAAGAGAAACGGTTAATATCAAGGAGTAAAATGTGGTTCAATAAGATAAAAATAAGTTTTGGTGAATAGTAACTTTTTACTTTTATTTACCACGGCTAAAAGTAAATAGGATAATTAAGGGTAAAAATGATATTATTATTACCCTAACACATGTCATAATTATATTAGATAAGTGTAATTAGACCAAAAACAACCTTAGGAATAAAATATTTCCCTTTAGGTGCACTTGGATTAGATTAGGACATTTATTATTATTTTATTTAAAGAAGAGTTAAAATGGTTAAAATCAAAGTTTAATAACTAAAACATTTTTAATATAGGGTTATACAAAAGATAAATTCAACTATAAGTATTAATTATAAATATAAAAATATTTCCTACATAATGGTATTTTATTTATAAATTTTAGACATTAAATAATTTAATTTATTTATGACACAATGATGATGCAGTAATTATCTTATTAATGAAATATTAACATAATTGATGTTATAAATACCCAAATAAATGTAATTTGAGACTTTTTATGAATTCTACTAATTTTATAGGTTAATATGACATGTTAGTATTGATTTAATTAACTTTTGTCGAACTAATCATGCTGTTATGATTTTCAAAAAAATGATTTACCAAATAGTGTCAAAATTGACATAAAATAGTTTTCAAAACAAATATTATATTATTAATTGTTATTATATTCCTAAAAATATAAGGTTATGCCAAGATACTTATATAATGATATTTTTATCATTAATGGACCACTTGGGGGTCTCTTGGATGTATATGGTATGTTTATTAACTATATAATATAAAAATACAAAGTGACATGGTAAATGTCAATCTAATTAACTAAGAGTTAAAACTAAAAGATAAGGTTAATATAATGACCCAAACCGGTCTAAAATCTATTGGTTGGGATAATTTCGACCCTTCCCTACCTTATATTCTAAATAAATCAATTTGGAGCTATTAAAAACCTAATATGACTTTATTATAAAATAATATTTTATGTTTTTCCAAAGGTGCCCCTCTCCTCCCTTATAAAAAGGGAACCCCTTCCCTCTTCTCTTCACACCCTTTTGAGCCTTGAAGCTCGGCCAAACCCGGACCATTTCTCTTCTCCACTTCCCTAGAAACATTTTTTAGGTTCTTGTCTTCTCAAAAGACCAACTCTACTTCCTTAAGAGGAATCTTAAAGGAGGTGCGTTGAAGAAGAGGTAATCTCTTCTTCCGATTCTCTCAAGTTTCTTTCTTCTTCTACTTCTTCTTATTTAGTTGTCTCATTATAAATTAATAACATAAGTATTACTTATATAATGATATTTTATTATAAATATTAAACAACCCTATTTCACTTTCTATCCATCCTACGGAAAACAAAATCGTCGTGCGTGCGCACGTACGGAATACCGTCTCCACGCCGTGGTGTAATATGTTTTCGACCACCACCTTACTTGGATGGGTATAATGGTGTAAATAAATAACTATATATGATTATTTTAAAGTGATATTGATTCTGAAATATTATACATACGCTTCAATACAATTCCACGATCATGGGAATGATATAATCGCTCGTGCATACGTACGGACTACCGTCTCCACGACGCGATGAGATTCATTCTCCATGTTAACCATTCATGAATTATTATAAAGTATATATAATGAATAATAATGAGATATATGAAATAATAATGATACTATATTTATGTATATATATATATATGTATGTCATCTACTTAATTCCATTTAATTCAATAAGGAAACGAAAACACCGTTCATGCGTACGTACGGTCTACCATCTCCATGAATAGTGTATTTCATTCCATTTATCGATTTATCATATATATATGTATATTATGAATATATATTATATATAAATCATTTTTTACATTCTTTAATTAATTAAATCAGGATATAAGTAATAATATCAAGAACAACAAGTCGAAACACGTACAATAAATGAAACAATTTTACCCAAATTGCTGCTTTTACATCGAATTTACAAAAGAATGATTAATATAAAGTCATAATTAAACTAAATATGATATCGTGACAATTAATATTATTATATAATAAGTCAATTACATTATTTAAATCATTATATAGGAGGTTTGGATACATACGAAGCATATTGAACATAAGGTAAGGGATAACTTTTCCAATCTCGTTTTTATCCGAGATTGTTTATACGTAAGTATTTACTACGGTTATATTTATCATCCATGTCCCTATTTTATAAAAATAGTTTCATGTATGATTAATTTCCTTTTTACCTATTTTTGACTTTTACTACATGGTATGTAAGGAATATTTCTTTTGTTTACCATACGAGGTACTTTTTTACTTTTCCGGCAAAAGTACGAGAAGAATTTTTTTTTTCTAACTTATATGGCATGAATGGATTTTTACAGTTTTATAACACCTTATTTTCATGAAGATTACTCTACAATATTTCATGAATATTTTCAAAAAAATATATTTTCTTTTAAAATTGTATGGAATTTTTTGAAAATAAAATGATTTTGAAGAAGAAATGATATATTTCCTAAGAATTCATTTCAAGTGTTTTATCAAAACCATTTTCCATCTAAGATGACATTATTTTCATCTGTGTATGTTTCAAGTATAATGTCTCTATGATTTAAATGTTTTCACTTTTCTTATGATGAAATTATATCCATTTGTTTAATATGGATTATGTTATGATGGGATGATGTTTATGAAACCCATTTTATTCTTTGGGTTAGGATGAAAGATTTATGTTTATGTTGTGACACACGTAAGAATGATTTCATTATGAGATGGGTGGGACCTATATCTCTTTCCAATGCATTGGGTAAATATTTATATCTCATGATATAGACATGGATGGAATGACAAGGTAATTTGGTTCAGTAATACATGACTCGAACGAGGTGTGAACTCGATTCAGAAAGGGACTTTGTCCACTAAGATGGTCTTGGCAGTAATGCCTTGGCTACTATGTAAATCATAACATGTTCTTAATGGATGCCACAATTTCATGTTTTATTTCCATGCTATTTTATCATGATTTATGTTCTTTTATGATCTATTCCTTACATACTACCAAGATTTATTTCACAACTCAATATTTTGATGATTAAACATTATGTTCATGTTTTTAAGTTTAAATGTATATGGTTTGTTTTATTTTCGCCATGATTACCCTTAATGAGCATTTGAGATCACCCTTTATATGTTTTATTTTCCCCAGTATTTAAAGAAAGGTTTTAGGTAAGAAAATAAAAGGGGAAGATCTTTATGGGAGATTTTGAAGATCTTTCACCATGATTAGAAGATTAAATTCTGAGTTTCCAAAGACATTAAACTATTATGGTCCTTTGGTGTCTGTTTTTGTTATGTATTAAGTATTCCAAAAAAAGTAATGTAATGTCCATGTACATCAAGCTTCGGGTCTCTACAAGAACAATTAATAATGGTTTTGGATAAACATTCTTGACATAAAACATGTATTTTTAAACTCTTGTTTGTTTGTTTCAAAACATTGGTGTTTTATTAAATATAACAGGGTTTAAAATGAATTAAATGAGTTTTTAATGTTGTGTTCATAATTATGGACCACTTTTTTAGTGAATGGTTCAAAATTGTGTTCTATAAATATTTAAAAGGGGGTTTTTAAATGAGATCCATGAGCTTGTAATGTTTTTCACTTGGAGAAGTGGAACATTTTCTAAAATGAGATAATGTCTATTTGGAATCATTATGTATATTTTGTGATTTTATCTCAATTTTTGAAATGGTGTTGGAAAGAGAAGTGGATTAGAAATGAGAAAGGATAGGTGGGTTTCTCTTGTTCTTTTGAGAAAAAATTGATTTCATTGGAAAACACTCCTTGTATGATCCTCTTTCCTTGGTTATGTTGAATGTGATGGGTGGTCCTTGGTGTGGAATCCTTCATGATATTTTGGTTTAAAGGTAAGATATTGTTCCTTGGTTTGGTTTAGGGTTATGGTAGTGTCTGATACCTTTATGTTTGATATATGTATATGTGGTTTATTACTCTCTTTTATATGATTCCCTAGTTGGTATCTCAAAAAAAATTAAAATACATTGGAAGAATTTGTAATGTGGAAGCCCGATTGGAATTTTATAATGTTTGGGGAAGTCTTTTTATTTTATTTTAAATGGTGATTTCCTTGTTTGTTCTTGATTCTTGGAATTTTTATGTGTAAGTATTGATTTATATGACATGAGAAATAGAATTTTCACACAAAGGGAATATCGGGTATTAATGTGGGTGAACTATAATTAATATGTCGTTTGACTCGTCCATAGCGAGGCCCATATTATTATAACAGGATTAAAGATTAAAACACTAACTAAACATGTGATAATATCAGATAAAACAAGACCTTGGGAAAGGATTCCCACTAGTGGCTCATGAATAGGAACACTATTTGTTTTGGCTTATGATATAGAGACCACTAGACCTTCGGATGGGATTCCCTCTAATGGATATTTCATGGAAATGCTATTGGTATTTTATTGGAGATTTTTTATCAATGAGGTATGAGTTTTCTAGGGTCCCTACCCATCGGGACTTATTTTAGTCCTCTCTTATGACATGATACTTTTTTGATGTGGTTTTAACCATCAGTATATGGTGGACCTCATGTACATTTTGTTTTCTAATTATGTAATTTTTGAGAAATTTTTTCCTTAAAAGTGTTTTCATGAAAATTTGTTTCTTTAAAGAGTTTTATTATAGATTTTTAGAAATTACTATTATTGACTACTGGTATTTCCTTTTGTTTCTACTACATGTTGGATATTATCCCTGTTCATTTTTCATTGCTAGGGTAGTTTCCATTATTTTCATCACAACCCATTTGAATTATATGAAGTGGTTTTGTAATAGGTTTTTGGTTATGAGATGGTACATTTTAGAATGTGAAACCATTTTATAAAGGAAATTCATGTGTCTGTTGATTTAAAAAGTGAATTCTTTGGAAACAATTCTTGGTTTATTAAAATGGATGAAAGTCAATTTTCTAAATGTGTTTTAAACAAGTGTTTGTGAACTGTTTTGGGAGAGGAAATGCCTGGAAACTCTCTTTAATGATTTTCTATTAAGATATTTAGGCTCACACCCTACTTCCTCTAGTCAGAATCGGTAGGCCTGAGTAGTTTTGAAGGTGTAACTTTTTGGTACTGGTGTGTGATTTTGGAGTAGGTTAGTCTTGCGGTTGGTGGTGACCCGAAGGACACTATGTGTTCGTGTCAGTGTGGTTTGATTTTAATTTTGAATCTAGTTATTGTTTTTCTCTATTGTTTTTGTATTTGAATTGGTTGGTATATATATATATATATATTGATATTCAGTTGATTTGGTTTCATGCTTCTTGTTTATTTTGGTTATTTGATCCTGGTTTATTTGGAAAAAAATAGTACCCTATTTGATTAATTTGATGACCTGCACTTGTTACCAGCCCAGGGTGATCGGGAACTCCCTTCGGTACTTGTATCTAGCTAGGTTGGGTGTTTAGTAGGATGGAATCTTGGTCAGGTTTAGGAAATTTTATGGCATTGATGAAAACAATCTTCCACTTGTATCCATATCAGTTTTTGGTAGTATTCATGGGTTACATCTTGGTGTACACTAAGAAACAAGACTATCATGCCCAACATCTTGAAATCATCTTGAGTACATTGACAGAGAATCAGTTATATTCCCTGAAATCTATGTGTTAGTTTTGGATTGATTAGGTACACTTCTTGAGGCACATCATCTCATAGGAATGTGTGTCAGTAGACCCCGAGAAGGTCCAGGATACTGATTCATGGGAGCCACTAAGAATGTGTTCTATATCCATATATTTATAGTATTATAAGGATACTATATGTGGTTCATATATGAATTTTTCTTTTTGGAAGAAAAACATTCATGCTTGACCAAAAAGGGAGTAAATTTTGAATGGTTGGAGGAATGTGAAAATTAATTCTTGGGGTTGAAGAAGCACCTGGCATCAACATCAATCTTGATCTTACATGAGCTAGGTGAGAAGTACACATTTTTTTTTGATTATTCTATGATTGGTCTTTGAGCAGTGTTGATGTAGGGAGATCAAGTTGTGGAATATTGGTTTCAGCAGTTGAGGCCATATGAATGAAATTACACTATACATGAACTTGAGGTGGCTACAGTGGTTTATGCTTTGATGTGTTGGAAAAATTATCTATTGAGTGAGAAGTTTACTATCTATACTGATCAGAAGAGCTTAAAATATATCTTCACCTAAAAATATTTCAATCTATGGTAGTATAGGTGGGTTGATTAAGTTATGTCATCTAATTTTGAGCTAGCTTATACACCTGGGAAAAGAAACAATGTTTCTGACACTTTATTTAGGAAAACAAGAGCCCAAGCTATTCATGAGTGTAAATCTGAGTGGAAGATAATGACATTACTGGATGAGATGTACGTTGTGGTTTAGGAGAGTCAAGAACCGATAACCCTTTTATCAGTTTTTATAGAGTTTACACTTTTGATATGGATCAAATATAGACAATATAAGGATCTGGAGTGATTTTCCTTGAGGGAAATCCTTTATAGGGGGGACACCTTCAAACTGGATGAAAGATGAGGATAAAATCTTCAATGTTTAGAATTGGTTTTTTGTACCAACAAGCATGCAGGAGGAGCATATTCTTGAATTTCATGCCTCAATTTGGTAGGTGAATCTAATTGTGAAAAATATGTATTGTGACCTTTATTGACAGTTTTGGTGATTTTTCATGAAAAAGAAGATAGCAGGGACCATGAAACGATGCTACAGCTGACAACAGGTGAAGGCCAAGCATCCCAAACATGGTTGTTTTCTACACCCATTTCCCATTATGGAATGGAATTTGGAATATGTGACCATGGATTTTTTTGTGGGTCTCCCAAGGAATCATCAAAACAATGATTCTATTTGGGTTATTATAGACCATTTTACAAAGGTATCACATTTCTTATCAATACAATAGACTTTCTTAGTTGATCAGTTTGGAGATTAATATTTTTGAGGAGAGAGTATCTCTACATCAAGTATCATTTCAGATCATGATTCTCACTTTACTTTGTAATTCTATCAGGTCATACAAAAGGAACTTGGAACAAAGGTTTTTTTGAGTATGTCTTACCATCCACATATATATGGTAATTCAGAGAATACTATACAGGTGCTTGAGGATATGATTCAGGTGTCTTCCCTAGACTTCAATGGGTCTTGGGAGAAGCACCTAGATTTGGTGATGTTTTTCTATAACATCATTTATCAAGAATATATATAGATGAAACTATATGAGGCACTTTATAGTAGACCATGTGTATCACCTCTATGTTGGATGGCGAAAGGTGGGTCAGATTTGTTGAGATCGAGTATCATGTAAGGGACATTGAAGCAGGTTCAATTTATTCAGATGAGTGTGGATATGACCCAGAGTAGATATATGTCAGATAGATGTCAATGAACCCTATAGTTTTAAGATGGTGATCGTGTATTCCTTCATTTGATGCCTAGTTTGGTTTATTTAAGGATACATAGATAGGGCAAGTTGGAACCCACATTTGATGGACCGTTGAGGTTGTGGATAGAATCCGGAAGGTGGGATATTAATTGGATCTACTATAGGGGTACAATGGTATGCATGATGTTTTTCATGTGTCCCAACATTGATGGCATCACCCCGACCATTTTCATGTGATTGATGTGGGTGATGTTAAACTTGACATAGATGTGTCCTCTGAGGAGAATATGATATGTGTTTCGGATCACTGTGAGAACGTGTTTTAGGAAAAGACTGTGATGATAGTTCATGTTTTATGGAAACATGGATGTGTGCAGGAGGAAACATGGGAGATATAGGAGGATATGCGGGCTTAGTGGCCCAATGTCATGACCCATCCCTCGGGCCTGTTCCGTGACTACCCCATTCCCACCTTCCATAGGCCAGGGGTTGGAGACTAGCACGGGAAAGGCATATCCCAAAAAGGGAAGGCATTGCCTTTAAACCTGTACACCCACAAACTTGGTACACGATAAAGAAAACTACAAAGTAGAACTGGTGATAGTAAAAGTGTGAACTGGTAGTAAAATGGGCTAGTATACAAACCCAACTGAAAAGAATGTATAATAAAAAGGTAAAATGTGCTCTGTAGGTCATCCACCAAGGATCCTACCTGAAGGGTAGGTGCAACTCGTCGTTTGTCATCATCGTCGCTCCCTACATCTATCAATCACCTCTGAACGCCTTCTAGCCCTAGCTCCACAAGTCTTAGGAATGTTGTCCATCATCTTCAAAAGATACAACAAGGTGTGGGAAAATCCCATGCAGGGGTGAGTATAACAATACCCAGTAGGGACCCCGAGCCCCCCGAATGTATCTCATAATTCTAGACTAAAAAACCTCAAATAATGATCTCATTCACAGAGCAAAAATTAAAAGACATCTCACACTAGGTATACAACTTAGAGTGAAGTAATAAAGATGATCATTTTTGAGATAGATCGTTTTATTCTATGGAGTGGTTCTGCTATTAATCCACAAAGGGTCGTTGTACTGCCGATCCACAAAGGGTCTCTCCACTGCCGATCCCCAGAGGGTCACTCTACTGTCGATCCATAGAGGGTCGTACTACTGCCAATCCACAAAGGGACACTATCATGATGATCCATGAAGGGTCACTTTTATGCCGATCCACAAAGGGTCTCTTTTATGCTAATCCATGAAGGGTCGCTTTTATGATGATCCATGAAGGGTTTCCTACATGTCAATCCACAAAGGGTCACTTATATACCGATCCATGGAGGGTCTCTCTTCACTTGATAGCCAGCCACAGGATTCCCACACTTGGTGCACATGAGCTCTAGAGATTCTTCTTCTCATAACATCGGTCATATATCAACCACCACAATGTCCCATGTACAAGTAACCTAAAGGACCGTCTTGTCGAAAGGGTTCCAACATAATAGATGGTGCGTTAATTGGACACCCGGTCTGTAAGTTATAAGCAAAACGATAAATAGGGCACCGTTGGATTTGAGTCCAATCCATCCTGGCTATACCCCAACTTCTTCCAAAACCCAAGGGACATATCTCAAAAGGACTTACTCGTCATAAGGTTCCCCCTGCCACTGAAGGCGCATTAATCAGACGCCTTGTTTGTGAGATACGTCCAATTTAGCGAAACGAGACCGGTCGGGGCTGGCTCTGGTAGGGGTTTGGCCCAGCTAACCTGTTGGGCCCAATGGTCTGGCCTAGATAGTGGGTCTAAGCCGGTTGGCAGACCCATCCCAACAGGTGGGTCTGGCCCAGCTCGCAGGTCTGGCCTGGCCGGTGGGTCCAGCCCGCCTGGAAAACTCGTCCCACGCAGATGTGAGCTGGTTGCTGGATGCACTGACCAGACACGGTGCATTCGGTTTGGCCAGCTGGTGGCGCCAGTAGGGGGCTATCCCCCCTTTTGAAATGGTTGGCTGGAGACAGCCATTGGTCCAGCTGAGCGGGTTTCTCTTCTCCCCGTGCGGCATGTCATCATCGCACCATTCCACCGTCGCGGCCCAGCTGGCCACAGCTCCAACTACCACAGTGCATATGGGAACCGCTCCTCTATAGGGCCGGATTGGCCGGCCACCACCGCCATTTTCTGGCACCTCCATGTCGGTGGTGATGCACTGGCAGTTTCTTCTACGGGCCACCGTTGATACTCTGGTGGTCTTTTTTCTTTCTCATCTTCACCTATGGGCCTCCCAGGTCACTCCCTTTAATATGAGGCTCTTAAACTTTTCTTTCCACCTCACTACCCAGTCGCGTACAAAGAACGCACATAAACCAAGAATAGTGGGGAGGTCCAGGCCTTGTTCAGATCAGCCCACACCCTCTGCATTATTGTTCTGACATGTGGTGATAACAATTATCAATTAGAAAGAACAATTCTCCTAACTAATACCCCACAACAACCACTCGAAAGAACAAACGAGACGTGAAACAACTTGTTAGTTAGTTGGTCCACGTTCTTTGTATTTTCCAAGAACGAAATGAGAGGAAACATTAAACATGTAAAACCCCTAACTGGATTCGTTATAATCTGTTGTGAACAAATGAATGATTCAGCATTCGAAGTGATTTGTCATTGTTTGTTGATCCCTGGATTGATTCCCCCAACGGTCATCATCCGTCCACTGGTCTTAGTTGGAGAGGAAGCTTATCGGCATTTCGTCATAGGTTCCTCCTGTGGGTTCCCAATTCTCATTTCAAATGTTTGATTAACTAAAAGAAATTGCACCACGTTGCACTCAATAATATGGTTTATTAATGAACCACAACTAATGAACCTTTAATACACAAACATTTTGGATACACATACCAAGGGACATTTCATTAAATGTCCCTTATTTAATGTCTGTTGTTATAGTGTGGTGCCACCATCTTCCTCTCCATGGTGGATGAAAAATAATAAAATAACTTATAGTTATTTTGTTTGAAATCCCAAATATTAACTTTTTTTTCCAACCCTTACCGGCTGAAGTTAAGCTTCGCCTAAGCGAATCCTGGTGCTGTGAATTCAATGGTTCCCTCATATTTTTAATCTGATCACCGTTTCAAAAGATATAAATCTCTACTCTCACATTTACGGAATGTACCTTAAAAAAAGTTCAAAATTCCGTTTCGGGCTCTCTAGGCCTCGGAATCATGTGACGTCAATTTTCATAGTATTTAAATAATTCCATATAATTAAGAAAAATTATACGTAATTTTTAGTTCTTTACATTCTCCCCACATTAGGTCTTTACATCCCTGAAAGCCATAACAAAAACTGAGGAAAAAATGGTGGTACTGAGCACAAATATGAGCCTCCTTCTCCCATGTGCTCTCCTGGAGGTTCCTGTGCTGCCACCAAACTCACACCAGAGGAATCGACCACCAACATAGGACCCTCTATTATCAATCCTCTATCTCTACCAAGAACTCCACGAACATCTCCCCATCTTCAATGTCCAACTCGCTCCGGTCGATGATGTGTGATGGATCAGGCACATATCTCCACAGTTGTGACACATGGAAAACATTATGCACCCGGTGTAACTGTGGGGGAAGATCTGGGCGGTGCGCCACCTTGCCAACTCTGTTGAGAATCTGGAAAGGACTGATGAACCTTAGAGATAGCTTGTCGCCCGGACCAAATCTCCACAATAATCATTGAGGTGAGACCCGTAATAAGATATGGTCTCCCTCCTCAAACTCCAAGGGACTCTATCTCCTATTGGCATAATAATTCTTCCTCCTCTCTGCAGTCTTCATCTATTCCTAGATAATATTCACCTTATCAGTGGTAGCCTATAAAAACTCTATACCATAAGATATTACTCCCCTAGGTCTATCCAGTATAGGGGTGATATACATGGTCACCCGTACAAGGCCTCAAATGGTGCCACGTCGATGGTGGAGTGATAACTGTTGTTGTATGAGAACTCCACCAGTGGCAGGTGGTCCTCCCAACTGTGGAAAAAATCAAGGACTCAAGCATGAATCATATCCTCATGTGTTTGTATGGTATGCTCTATTTGACCATCTTTCTGGGGATGAAAGGTGGTGCTCAAGTGTATCTAATTCTCGAACGCCTCATGTAATCTCTTCCATAACTGGGATATAAAATGAGTGTCACAATCTGAAATGATTGTCGATGGTATCCCATGAATCCATACTATCTTCATGAATGTAGAGGCATCCCAATCCCTCTACTGATCCCTAATCTTGGATTGGTAGAAAATGGGCCAACATGGTGAGTCGGTCAAAGATCTACTAAATAGAGGTGTGGCCCTTAAACGTATGTGTTCCCATCACGAAGTAAATTGAGATTCCATCACACTTCCACTCTGATACCTCAAGTGGCCGAGTCAAGCCTACTGGAACCTGATGCTCGACCTTCACTTGATGAAAAGTGAGGAATCATGAAACGAACTCTTCCACTGCTTTCTTCATCCCTAGACACTAGTACTGACGTCAAAGGTCCTGTACATCTTTGCCACTTTAGGATGTACCACCAAAGGGGATGTATAGAAATCCCTCAAAACCTCCTCCTGAAATGTCACCGGTACTATGAAGCATCCTATAAAAAGAAAGAAGTGTTCTCCACCTATCGAAAATCCATCTGGAGCATATCCTGCGGATATCTGATCTTGTTGGGCCTCGCATTCAACATATCCATGATGTTCCTCCCAAACTCGATGAAAGAGTGGGGGAGTTACAGTCATAAACTAGAGGTATGCTTCTCTATCCCTATCCAAGAAGGATATATGCAATTTCGATAGCTGCTATGTCACCTCACTCAGCAGATGTAAACCCGACCTCTTGTTGAGTGCATCTACTACTACGTTTCCCTTCCTAAGAGTATAGACTATATCAAAATTTTAATCCTAGAGGAACTCCAAACATCTTTGTTGTCTCAGGTTTAGGTCCTTCTGTGAGAAGATATACCTGAGAATCTTGTGATCTGAGTAGATAGTAAACTGTTCACCCATCAAGTAGTGTCGCCATATCTTCAATGCAGAGACCACTTTTGCTAACTCCAAGTGTTTCCTCAGTTTTCATGAGCCATAGGTGATCACTTCTCACTCCGGCATCTGGAAACGTCCTAGTCTTGTCCCTGATGCATCGTAGTAGACTACATACACAATTCCCTCTTCTGGTAGCCTCAATATGGGGGCACTCGTCAATATCCACCTCAGCTCCTAGAAACTCTATCGGCACCTCTCTATCCATACAAATGGATGTCCCTTATTGTTAAAATATGACAAGGGTACTACTACTCTGGAAAAGTTAGGTACAAATCCCCAGTAGTACCCAGCCAACCCCAGGAAACTCCACACATTGGTCACACTCCTTGGAGGATCCTAAGCAAGAACTGCCTCTATATTTTCCGGATCCACTACAACTCTAGCCTATGAGATAACGTGCCCCATAAAGTGAACCTATGATATCCAAAAATGGAAATTCAAGAGCTTACCATAAATCTAGTGCTCTCAGAGTGTATCCAGTACTATTCATAGATGCGTGGCATGCTCCTCCTCTGACACTGAGTACACCAAGATGTCGTCAATGAAGACCACCACGAAGTGATTGTGGTAAGGCTGGAAGATCTTGTTCATGAATCCCATGAACATTGCTATGGAAATTTTCAAGCCTAAAGTCATCACCAAGAACTCATAATGACCATACCGACATCCGAAGGTTGTCTTCAGTATATCCTCTTCCCACACCCAAAGATGATGATAGCCTGATCTATGGTCTATCTTCAAAAATCACCATGCTCCCTTCAACTGGTCGAAGAAATCATAAATCCTCATCAGAGGATACCCATTCTTCCCGGTCACCAGATTTAGGCACTAATATTCCATGAAAATCCTCAGACTCCCATCTTTCTTCTTGGTGAACAAAATCGGGGCTACCCATGGAGAGACACTGGGACTTACAAACCCCTTTCTCTGCAAGTCCTTCAATCGTACCCTTAACTCACGAAGCTCCACGAGATCCATCCAATATACTGGTGTAAATATCACTGTCATCACAGGGTACAGGTCAATGTAGAAGTCTACCTATGTGCAAGGAGGTATTCTTCAAACATTCTCAGGAAAGACATTTGTATACTGGTCCACCACAATAGGATAGCTCGGGCTCCTCTCATCCACCACACTGAGGGTGAGGATACCCAACTGATGAGTTATTGGATTCACCCTCATCCAAGAAAGTCCATCCAATGCTGTAGTGTTTCCCTTATCACCAATGAAAGAAAAATCTATTCCCATCCTTGCGGACACACAACACATTGCACCTAAAATAGTCAATCTGAGCATGGATGGTGGATAACCAGTCCACACCCAAGATGACATCGTAAGGCCTCAACACTTCCACTTGGAGATCCCATCCAAAGATCTCTCTTCCTAGAGTAATCTCACACTATCGGCATCAATGTGTAATTTTTGAATCCTCTCTCGTATGAGTCTCTCATCATAATGATTGAGCCAATGGTTCCTCTAGAATCTATGAGATCTGAACGTGAGTTGTGGCAATAAAAGAGTGACTAAAACTTGTGTCTATAAGAACTAAATCTAGGGTGGAGTAGACATATATCATTCCTTGAATGGTCTCTGGAGCACCGTGGTCATAGGTCTCTGCCGCCTGAAGCTGAGCTTGCCCCTGTCCCCCTGCTCCCAAAGGTCGGGGTGGACCACTTGGGGGTGGTGGTGATAGTAACTCAAACCATCTCCCACTACCTACTGCATGACCTGCTCCTGTACCACATTTTTTTCCCTTAAGAACTCCTTAATCTAACCTCTACCTATACCTTGGAGGTCTTTAGACCGTCTGCTGGTCATCAGTATGGTGGGTCGGGCAATCATGAGGCATGTGACCCTGCCCACTGCATGAGTAGCACAGTCTTCTCCTCTGTTGACCTCCTCTGCCCTACGAGTCCCACACCTCTGAACCTTTACCTTGGGGTCATCCTTCGGAAGGTCTGGACCACTTGGACCTCTACGTCATCTACCTACTGCCTACTGCAGATGACATGGTTGTGTGTTGTCTGGTGGTGTCTCTCATCGTCGATGTCTGCTCAGCTAGGAATCTCTCCACCAATAGTGCTCTCTCTAGCACTCCATCCTGCGTCGAGATGTTGAGAAATATCATTGATGTTCTGATCTTTTGTCGGAGTCCTTTCTCAAAGGTTAGAGCCCTTAATAAAGGGTCTGGTACCATGTTGGTGGAGTAGTAAGAGAGGTCAGTGAATATCACTGAGTACTGGGCCACTATCTGGCTCCCCTACTGTTAGTACAATATCTCTTGAATATGCATAGAGAATAGAGTCATTAGTACAAACTATGTTCTGAAGAGTCTCTCAAATTACAACCAGGAAAGATTCATCTCCTCATGAGTCTAGAACATTGGGCTCCACCATCTCCCTGCTATTCCCTGAAAGAGACTAGAATCTAGGATCACCATATGGTCTGATGGTGTCTCAACCAAGCGGAAAACTCATGCCACAACCTCCATCGAATCCTCAGGTGCCTTCGGATCTATCTTTCCTTGAAACCTTGTAGGCCTCTATCTCTAGAACTCATACAATATGCTTAGTTAGTGTGCACGGTCTGTTGGTGGGGATGGGGGCAACTGCTTCCCTACTGGTGGTGGTACTTCTGGTACACCACCCAAAGGTTATATCATTGTAAGAGGGACCAACACCAATGCCTCATCGATCGGTGGGACTTCATCTTGATCTCTCACTAAAATCCTAGATGGATGTCTATGTGATGACATCCTGTAAAGAAATATATGCACCACAGTCAATAAGTTATACCTGGTGAGTTAAATCAAAAAATATCATAAGAAAAATAGTTTCAAAATACATTCAAACAGTGTTTTTGTGTATCAAGTTTGAAATCAAAACTTATGGTCCTGGTGTACGGATAGGTCGGCCACCACACCAGTATTGGACTCCCCAAATTTTAATCTGAACTCAAGACACTTAAACACTATTGCTCCATTGGAAACACAGACTCTTAGTTCTTCTTGTAGAACCGACCACCTCGGATACCACATTGTCATGACCCATCCCCCAGAACCCATGCCTTGACTACCCCAAGCCCACCTTCTATAGGATAGGGGTTGGCAACAAGCACCAGAAAGGCATATCCCAAAAAGGAAAGGCATTACCTTTAAACCTGTACACCCACAAACTACATACATGATAAAGAAAACCCCAAAGTAGAAATGATGATAGAAAAAGTGAGAACTGGAAGTAAAATGGGCTAGTATTTAAAGCCAACTGAAAATAAAGTACATAAAAAAGGGGGGAAAGTGATCTAGAGGTTATCCACCAAGGATCCTACCTAAAGGGTAGGTACAGCTTGTCGTCTGTCATCACTGCCACTCCCCAAGTCTATCAATCAACTATAAACACCATTTAGCCCTATCTCCCCATGTCTAATTCAAGATATCTGTTGTCTCCACAAGATATAACAAGGTTCAAGAAATGTACATTCATGGGTGAGTATAACAATACCTAGTAGAGACCCCAAGACCCCCGAAGGTCTTTCAGAATTTCACATGAAAAAACCACAAAGCATGATCTCAATCACAAAGCGTAAAGTAAAAGATAGCCCACACCATGTATACAACTTAGAGAAATGGAATAAATATGATTAGTCTTGATCTAGATCATTTTATTCCATTAAGTGGTTCTATTTCTGATCCAAAAAGGGTTGTTTTACTGATGATCCACAAAGGGTCACTCTACTACCGATCCATAGAGGGTCTCTCTACTGCCGATCCACAGAGGGTCACACTGTTTCTGATCCACGAAGGGTCGCTCTCTGCTAATCCACAAAGAGACTCTTTTATTCTGATCGACAGAGGTCGCCTTTATGTCGATCCAAAAGGGTCACTTTTCTTCAGATCTATGAAGTTTCCATTTCATGTCGATCCACAAAGGTTCGCAGCTATACCGATCCACCGAGGGTCTCTCTTCACTTGACAGCCAGCCACATGATTCTTGCACTTTGTGTGATTGAGTTCCAGAGATTCTGATCCTCATAAAATCAGTTATATCACAACCACCACTATGTACTATGAAGATGTAAACCAAATTACCATTTTGTTTTAAGGGTTCAAACGCAACAGACGACGCGTCAATTGGACACACGGTCTGTATGTTATAAGAAAGACGGTAAATTGTAACACCCCGGCCCCAGAATCCCAAAGACAGTGCATTATTTTAATACATTGGCATGATTACAATTAATAAAATCCCAAAGGACCTCGTATTTTAGTATTTTTGGAAAACTAGATACATATATATGTTCAACATTACAACTTGAAGGAAAAAAAATAACATAAAAGTTTTATTGATAACATTCACAACTCTATGCTTATCCCTACAGGTCATTCATAATAAACATCTTCATGTCCTAAGAAAATGAAACACAAGAAAGGGGTCAAATCAAATTCTTAGTAAGGGTTAGCAATATAGTGGTGATATCATAACATAAACATTAGGCATGTTGAATAACTAAGATCATATGCCTTTAACAAAAACTTGAACATATTATGGTAGGAATAAGTGCTAAATAAATAATTCCATAATCATGGGTATTATACTAGTTTAATAACCACATGGACCATCAATACAATTTTCATAATGGGGGAATTCATAATGAGGGACATCATAACCATACCGTCAAGGCCTCATTCCAAGACCATAAATAATCATTTTGTCACGGCCTTATGCCAAGAGCATATTTTGTCTCATGAGACCTACCAATTCACTAAGGGGCTATAGTGGGACCCACCTGACACTTACTGTGTCAAATTCATTTCTCAAATGAATGAGTATAAACATAAACAACATATAAATTCATATTGAAACTAACATATGAAATTTAAATATCTTTCCCCGGACATTAAGCATAAACACTAACCATTCAAAGTAAATTGTTGAATGGTATTAAGATAACACATCCATATTCAAACTGATCATAAAGAATTCAATAAAACATGGCGTATGATATCATTAAAGATAAACCAAAATCAATTACAAGATTCAACCAAGGATGTTGACATAGAAATATATATTTTTAAATGTGACCATTGACAAATTTTTGAGGAAAAATCCTTAAACATTCCAAAGTGTCCCATACCACCTTAAAAAATTCAAATAATATTCCATTAGAATATCATGAGAATAAGGATAATCTTGATAATATATACCCATGGGCAGTAAATACACCACAAGCATTGAATAAGTGCTGAACAAGGCATATACTTCATAAAAGATAATGTGAGATGTGAAAATCCATTTTTCTTTTGAAAGAAGTGTTCTTTTTGAAAATCATTTATATTTTACATGATGTCATATTTTAAACATTTACGCCCAATAAAATAAAATTAAGGTCCTTGAAATTATATTTGAGTCTTAAATAAATTCTTGTTGAGGTGAAATCGTAAAAAAAGAGTTTTTAATGAATCTTTTGAAATAAAACATTTTAGTACAGTTTAAGAAACATATTAAAGGATTTTAAAGTGAAAAGGTATGTTTTATTTCATAAAACCATAAATGAACCAAAATATATTTTTTAAATAAAAATTTTCGATTTTAGAAAGATAAATATGGATTAAAATATTTTATATATTGAACTTCAAAACAGGTAAGAATCAGAGAATTTCCTTGAATCGAGCCTGTATTTCGGGAAGAATTTTTGAAAGATCCTTTTAAAACATATAAATCGGCATAAATGAAAGTTGGATTATGGTTGGTACACATATATAGAACATTAAGACATAATTTATGAGATTTAAATATTAATAAACTAGAATATCAATGAGGTGAGTAGAGAATAAGAGTAACCTGAATGAAAATAGAGGTTCGGGTAGAAAATACTTAAAACTTTGTAATAAATTGAGTCGTATGACCCAAAATTAATAATCATCAATGATAAATTTATTATCATGAAAATAAATATATTCATGATATGAAACATCAATAGGAAGTATACATACACCATATACAAGTAGTAGTAGTGAATACAGAATATCTCACAAAAATGGGAGTGAGATGAAGAATCCCCTTTCCTTAAGCCTGAATGTGTTCTTCACTTGAACTTAAGGTCCAAGAATATGAAATTAGACTTATTAATAACATAATTAATAACCTTTTTGGAATTTATTTAGTTTATTATAATTATATTAAGTTAATTATGACTTTATTGATAAGTTATAAGATTGAATTCCGTCATTTCAGAATGTTTGTCTCCTTTGTTTTCATGATCGGTATATTTGTATATGAGTATGGATGTTCATGTGGAATGGATTTAAATATCCAGAATTGAAATTAAATAATATTTATGAACATAAATAATTTTTAATGGTCATTTATATCATTTGGTTTCATATATTTAGGATGGATCATTAGGTAAAAAATTAATGACATTCACTTAGATTATTTTTGTGGTACTTTCATTATTAAGAACTAGTTTGGTCATATGATTTAATAATATGTATGTATATTGTTTCATGAATATTAAATAGGTTTTAATACATATATTATAGTCTTCTTAAACCATAAAAATTGTTTCATGACCATTAATGATGGATAAATGGAAGAACAAAACTTCATCGTCCGTGAAGGTTGTAAATTGGAACCAAACGGACGATAATTTTGTTTATATAATAAAAGAGAGAGTGAGAATATTGAAGATTGTTATTACATTAACATGATATAATTCCAGTATATAGATTATAATTGAGTTATTAAGGTCATTTGGAAATAGGCGGTGAGGTGAAGATAACATTAGAAAGGAACTTGAAATGAAAATTAAAGAAATAAAATGTGAATTTACCTCTTGAATCCACCTCCTTGAGAATCTCTTAAATGGAAGGGATTTTGATATTTTGGAAATAATAAGAGATTATTATAAGTGGGGAGTGACTAGGTAAGAGTATTTTGGAAGAAAATTTTGGATATTCAAGGCTTAGAGGATTGAAGAGAAGAGGGAGTGATGGGGGGTTTTATTGTGGAGGAGAGGAGTGGATTTTAAATATTTTATTCATTATTTTATTAATTCCCTCAAGACAACCAATAGTGTTGTTTCATGTGACCCCTAATAGTAATAAGTGCATTTTAATTCTAACCAAGTGGCCTTACATCACTCATGATGTCATAAATAGTGCATTTAACTGATAATTTGTATGTACGGTATTTTACCGTATTTCACTATTCATCAAAAATTCAGAAGTTTCAGAAAAATCCCAAAAGTCCAACCTAAAAATTTCTCAATGTGTATAATTCAAAAATGAAGTCCATTTTTTGAAAATAATTTTCTAAATAATTTTAATTTATTTTAAATATGGTCATAATTTATTCCAAAAAAACAACTTTAAAAATATAACTCATTTTATAACACTTTGAGATATTAATCGAGGTCCCATAAAATTATCTTATAACCACATGAAAATAATTTAATAATTTATGATTACATTTTATGAAAATAAATTTCCATTTTAAATTATTAAATTAATAATAAAATTTTTATTAAAATATTTATGACATACAAAAATAATTATACTTATACTATGATCATTTTTTTACTTTTAAGATGTTTAAATTGTATTTATACATTCATGGGTGAAGTTTCTATTTTTTAGTCGATTTAATATTCATTACTATTCATAAAGGTATGTTACTATTCATAAGGGTATGTTACTATTCACCAAAAATTAAACTTTTCTTATCACACTCTAAATATCATACTGAACGCTACTATGTATATCAGTTTTTCGAAATTCATATCACAGAGGTGGAAAAAATATGTTTTCTTGGCTATGTTATAACAATGTGGTGTTTTGTAGAGACTCAGTGTTTCATGCATTCTATGTTAAATCTATTTGTATATTCTTGGGATGTTACATTATCCCCTCCTTACAAAAATTATGTCCTCGAAATTTGAAATTGAACTTCAAAAGTGAATGGTTGATACTTGAAAATTTCTTTATAGGAAACCCACCTCAATAACTTTGTTAAAATATCCTATTAATAAGAGGAATGGGAAATAGATCATTTACTACAAAACACTTAATTCTAATTGGAAACCATGGTCATGGAATAATAATGAAACCATCATGTAGTGGCATTAAACTCTAAAACCCATAAAATGATCAACTTAAACCATTTCATAAATGGTTAAAAAATAAAAAATATAATGATTCAAAACATTATAATGAAGGTCTCTAAATTTCCATGATGAACTTATTATTAACCCTTAATCAACAAGAAGCATCTCTAAAATTCACATTCCAAACATTTGAATTACATCTTCATGTTTCCTCTTGAAATATGGTAATAACTTGAATTACTATAAAAACCATATTGGAAACATGAATTCTTCCATATTCTTTAATTAAGATACATGTTATTGGATATATTCCATAAATCCAAAAGCGTTGTGAACTCCATCGATGATAGCATAGAACACTTCTCAACAAGTCAATAATCAGTTCTGAGGTAGTCTGTACTTATCTGAATCAATAATTTCTTCATCATTATATCAACATCATATATATATATTAAGGGTTGTCTTTCCTTCAATCATGATTTTTTCTAAAAATTTTATCTTTTTAATGAATCACTTTTCCTCTGTACCATTCATTATACGACCTCAAATCCTTAATGAAATAGTACTGCAGTACAATCCCTATATATCCCAAAATTCTTACAACCAGTACATTACTGAACAAATACTCAAATGGAATGATTATTGGTTAGGTATTTTAATCATTCTACTTCATATGTGGTATCATCATTCCTTGATCATTATCCAAAATCGTCATTTGGGGTATATTTCTTTGACACTTGGGACATTGGATTTCATAGTGTCTCATCTCCTTGAAGTTGAAGCATCGAATATAGGAAAATTCTTTCCTTGACATTCAATTATGAGAATGGTGGAATTTTTCTCCACACTTAAAGAAAACTCCTATTCCCTTCAAGCATTTACCATGGTGATTATTTCCACAGTTATCACATGTGGGAAAATAAAATTTTCCCTTCTTCCCTTTATCCATGTTCTTCCTTACCACCCTATTCTTCTTTTTCTTCCCATAAAATCTATTAAACTCAGAGAAGTATTTAAATACCTTGTCAACAAATGATATTATTTCTTCATATGATGAGGATACTTGAGATACAAACATCCTTTTAAATGATATCTTAAGACCATTATAGATATGATTTTTCTTACTCTTCACATCACATGAAATGGTGAAGTTCTCAGTACTTATTATATGCACAATTTCTAATCAACTCCATATTATATATTATCTCATTAAATTATGAACTCTCTATATATCTAAACATAGTATAACACATAACATAAATTTATGAATCATAAATTCTAGAACCATATACTTTGGTTAATTTGGGGGCATAAATCCTTTATAATTGTTTTTAGTAAGCTTATGAATTTACCAAAGCATACCCCCCAGGAGTGTCGAACCAAGATTGCATCAAGGCCTGGTGTCGTATACTAGTTCCTATTTGATTCTAGATTAAAGCGGTGTTTTGGGGTTTTATCCCTAGATACTTTTGTGCTAGATACACCTCTACTTGTTCGTATCAAGATAGGGATGTATTTTCTTGATAAACCACATAATATATTCCTTAAAAAAATTCTAGGATATCATTTTATTCTTATCCCCAAAGTCTATCTTAGGGTTTTGTTCACTAATCTACTTTTTCTAAATCTAGTTTCGAAGTTTTCTAATAAAAATATATTAATACCAATTATAATGCCCCGACCCGAGAATCCCAAAGACGGTGCATTATTTTAATACATTGGAATGATTACAAGTAATAAAATCCCAAAGGACCGATTAGTTTAGCAGTTTTGGAAAACCAGATACATACATATGTTCAACATTTCAACTTTAATAAAAAAACAACATAAAAGTTTTATTGAGAACATTCCCAAATCTATGTTTATCCATGCAGGTCATTCATAATAAAGTTATTCATGTCCTGAGAAAATAAAACATAAGAAAGGGGTGAGCTCAAATGCTCAGTAAGGGTAAGAAATACAGTGTAATATATCATAACATAAACATTAGGCATGTTGAATAACTAAAAACATATGACTTTAACAAAAACCTGACCACATTATGGTAGGAATAAGAGATGAATAAATAATGTCATAATCTTGGGTATTCTACTAGTCGAATTAAAACATGAACCGTCAATACTAATTTTATAAGGAGAGAATTAATAATTCTGAACATCATAACCATACTTTCAAGGCCTCGTTCCAAGACTATAAATAATCATTTTTCAAGGCCTTGTGCCAAGACCATATTTTGTCCCCTGTGACCTACCGATGCCCTGAGGGGATATAGAGGGCCCCACCCGACACATACTATGTCCAATGAATTTCTCATATAAATGGGGATAAACATAAACAATATATACATTCATATTGAAACTACCATATGAAATGTAAATACATTTCCCCAAACATTAAGCATAAACACTAACCATTCGGAGTAAATTGGTGAATGGTATTAAGATAACACATCCACAGTCAAAATAATCATAAACCATTAAATAAAACATGGTGTATGATATCATAGGAGATAAATATAAATCAAGTAAAAGGTTCAAACAAGGATGTTGACATAGAAAAATATATATTTAAATGAGACCATTGACAAATTTGTGAGGAAATTATCGTTAAACATTCTGAAGTGTCACATACCACCCGGAAGCATTCAAATCATCTTCCATTAGAATATCGTGAGAATAAGAAGAATCTTGATATGATATACCCATGTATAGTACATACACTACAATAATAGAATACGTGGTGAACAAGGCATATACTTCATAAAAGATAATTTGATATGAGAAAAATACTTTTTATTTTTGAAAGAAGCGATCTTTGGGAAAATCATTTGTATTTCACATGAAGTCAGATTGTAAAAATTTATACCCAAGAAAATAAAAGGTAAGGTCATTGAAATTATATTTTAGTCTTAAATAAATTCTTATTTAGGTGAAATAGTAAAAAAAGAGTTTTTATGGAAACTTTATAAATAATACATTTTAGTGCGGTTTAAGAAAAATATTAAAGGATTTTAAAGCGCAAAGGTGTGTTTGCTTTCATAAAACCAGAAATGAACCAAAATATATTTTTTCAAATAAAAATTTGTGATTTTAGAGAGATAAATATTGGTTAAAACATATTATAGAGTGAACTTCAAAATAGGTAAGAATCTGATAATTTCCTTGAATCGAGCTTGTATTTTGGGAAGAATTTTTGAAAGATCCTTTTAAAACATATAGCTATCCATAAATGAATGTAGTATTTTGGTTGGTACACATATAAAAAACATTAAAAATGAATTTATGAGTATTATATAAGACTAAATAAAAATATTATTGAGGTGAGTATGGAATTAGAGCAACCCGAATGAAAATGGATGTTCAGGTAGAAAATAATTAAAATTTGTAATCAATTGAGTCGTATTCCCCAAAATTAATAATCATCAATGAAACATTTATTATCACGAAAATAAATAGATTCATGATGTGAAACATCAATATGAATTATACATACACAATACACAAGTAGTAGTAGTGAATACGGAATATCTCGCAAAAATGGGAGTGAGAAGAAGAAACCCCTTACATTAAGTCTGAATGTGTTCCACTCTTGAACTGAAGGTCTTGGAATATGAAATTAGACTTATTAATAACTTAATTAAGAACCTATTATACATGTATTTATTTTGTAATAATTTTATTAAGTTCATTATGTACAAATTGAAAAGTTATAATATTGAATTTCGTCGTTCCAGAGTGTTCGTTTCCAAGGTTTTCATAATCGGTATATTTGTATATGAGTATGGATGTTCTTTTAGAATGGATGTAAATCTCCAGAATTTAAATTAAATAATATTTATGAACATACAGAAGTGTTAATGGTAATTTATATCCCTTTTTTCATGGAATGAGGATGAATCATTAGGTGAACTATTAATGACATTTACTTAGATTATTTTAGCGGTATTTTGATTATTAGGAACTAGTTTGGTCATATGATTTAATATTATTGTGTATACTAGTTCCTGAATATAAAAAAGATTTAAATACATATATTATAGTTTGGTTCAACCCCAAATATGGTTTCTTGAAAAGTAACGATGTAGAAATTGAAGAATGAAACTTCTTCATCCATGAAGGTTGTAAATTGGAACCTCAGGGATGATAATTTCATTTATAAAATAAAAGAGAGAGTAAGAATATTGAAGTTGGTTATTCCATTCACATGATATAATTACATTATATAGATGTAATGGAGTTATCATGGTCATTTGGAAAGAGGGGGTGAGGAGAAGATAACAATATAAAGGAACTTGAAATGAAAATGAAAGAAATAAAATGTGAATTTACCTCTTGAATCCACATCCTTAAGAATCTCTTAAAGGGAAATGGTTTTTTATATTTTGTAAAGACCAAGTTATTCATGGAATTTGGTAGTGGATAAGGAAGGGTATTTTGGTAGAACATTGAGAAGCTTCAAGGCTTAGAGGAGTGAAGAGAAGAGGGAGTGATGGGGGGGTTTATAGTGGAGGAGAGGAGTGAATTTTGAATATTTTATTCATTATTTTATTAATTCCCTCAAGACAACCAATAGTGTTGTTTCATGTGACCCATAATAGTAATAATTGCATGTGAGTTCAAACCAAGTGGCCTTACATCACTCATGATTTCATAAATAGAGTACTTAACTGATAATTTTTAAATACGGTATTTTACCTTATTTCTCTATTCATCAAAAATTCAGGAATTTTAGAAAAATCCCAAAAAGTTCACCGTAACCATTTCTTGACAATTAGAATTTAAAAATGAACTCCTTTTTTCAAAAATAATTTTTTAAATATTTTTAATTTAATTTTTAAATAAAATCATAATTTATTTCAAAAAACACAACTTTATAATTATAACTCATTTTATAACACATTGAAAAATTATTCAAGGTCCCATAAAATTATCTTATAACCATAAGACAATAAATTAAAATTTTAATATTACATTTTATGAAAATAAACTTCCATTTTAAATTATTAAATTAATCATAATTTTTTTTTAAATATTAATGACATACAACAATACTAATACTTATACTATGATCATTTTTTCACTTTTAAGATGTCTAAATTGTAGTTATACATTCATGGGTGAAGTTTCTATTTTTTGGTTGATTTACTATTCATTACTATTCATTAGTATTCATAAGGGTATGTTACTATTCATAAGGGTATGTTACTATTCACCAAAAATTCATTTTGTCTTATCAGACTCTAAATATCGTACTGAACGCAGCCGTGTATGTCAGTTTTTCGAAATTCAAATCACAGAGGTGAAAAAATTATATTTACTTGGCAAGGATATAAAAAAGTGGTGTTTTTTAGTGACTTAGTGTTTCATGCATTCTGTATTAAATCTATTTGTCAATTCTTGGGACGAAACGTAAATAGACCCCGGTTGGATTCGAGTATGATCCATCCTGGACATACACTAACATCTACCAAGACCCATGTGAAGTATCTTGAAAGGACCTCCCCATCACAAGGGTCCTCACGCCGATGTCGGTGTGTCAATCGGACGTCTGGTTTGTGAGATACGCCTAATTTAGCGAAACAAGATCGGTCGGGTCTGAGTCCGATAGGGGTCCGGCCTAGCCGGACCGTTTGGCCCGCGTTTCCGGCCCACCCAGTGGGTCTGGCTTGGTGGGAGGGTCCATTCCGGTTGGTGGACCCGGCCCGGCTAGCGGGTCCAGCCCGGCTCGCGGGTTCAGCCCAGCTGGCGATTCCGGTGCGGATGCGGGCTGGTTGCTGGATGCACCGACCGGACACGGTGGATCCAGTTCGGCCAACTAGCGATGCCACCCATTCTTCCAAAATGGAAGGATGGAACCGGCCGTTGGTCCATCAGAGTGGCCCGAGCAGGCCGATCCTCTCCCCGCACGGCTCATCGGCGCCGCACCATTCCATCATCGCGGCCCCTACGGGCGTCACTCCTCCACCCGGCCCACTCGGCTGGCCGTTGATACTATCATGCCAGCGGTTTCTTCCACAAGCCAGCAGAGATTCTCTGGTGGTCTTTTTCTATCCTGTTTATGCCTACAGACCTTCCAGGTCGCTGCCTTCATGGCGAGGCTCTTAAATTCGTCTTTTCGCCTCACTTTGCAGTCGCGCACAAAGAATGCACATAAACCAAGAACTGCGGGGAGGTCAGGGGCTTTTTTGGATTGGCCCACACCCTCTGTGCTAGTGTTCTAACATGGGATGATAACAATAATCAATTAGAAATAACAATTCCCCAAATTAAGACCCCGAAACAACCACCAGCATGAACAAATGAGACGCAGATCAACCCGTTAGTCAGTTGGTCCACATTTGTTGTATTTTCCAAGAACGAAATGAGGGGAAACATTAATCATGTAAACCCCCTACTTGGATTCGGTGGAATCCATTGCGGGTGAAGGAAGGAGTCTGCGTTCAAAGTCATTCATCGTTGTTCATCAATCCCTAGATTGATTCCCCCAACAGTCGTCTTTCATCCACCGTTCTTCGTTGGAGAGGAAGGTCATCGACGTTTCGTCAGAGGTTCCTCTCGTGGGTTCCCAATTCCCATGCCAATGGTTTGATTAAATAAAAGAAACCACACCACATTGTGCTCATTAATATTGTTTATTAATGAAATTCAATTAATGAACATTTAATCCACAAACATTGCAGTTACACATCCCAAGGGATGTGTTATTAAATGTATCTTATTTAATGTCTATCGTTACACTGCGGTCCCGCCACCCGTCGCTCCATGGTGGGAGAAAAAGAATAATATAACCTATAGTTATTTTATTATTATTTTTCCGAAATTCCAAAAATTAACTTTTTCATCCAACCCCCATCGGTCAGAGTTAAGCTCCACCTAAGTGAATATTGGTGCTACGAATTCAATGGTGCCCTCTGATTTTCAATCCGAGCACCGGTTCAAAAGATATAAATCTATACTCTCACATTTACCAAATGTATCATAAAAAAAGTTCCAAATTCAATTTCAGGCTCTCCAGGCCTCGGAATCACATGTCTTCAATTTTCACAGTCTCGAAAAAATTCCATATAATAAAAAATATTATAGGGAATTTCTGGGTCTTTACACCAAATCTTTTTGTTTGAAAATATTATAGAAGTTTGGGAGTATAGATCAAGGATGATTTGTTATAAGATTAGTATATTGTAAGATCATAACCTTTAATAGAGATTTCTTGGTCTCATTTACAGGTACTCTTTTCATAGTTTTCAGTACATTTATTGGGTTGTATCTTTGGGGAATTTGAGTGAAAATTGAGAAAAATTGAAAGGATGTTGGGATGTAGATGATTGGATGACGGTTTGCCAAAACATTGTGCCATGTCCTAGAAAACCATACAACCACATACATAGGGGATTGCATAGAATGAACATGGTTTATCAAATCATGTACCCTCTTAGGAGTAACTATGCACCCTAGAAGAGGTACACAGTTTCGAAAACCACACGACCCTGCCCAGGAAATAGTGTGTAGGTTTTTATTTAACTTGAAAATTTGTTTTAAAAATTATCAAACCCCCCATATTAACCCCTAATATGCCCTAGATCGACCCTAACATATTCATCTCAATTTTGGAGGCTTTTAGATGGATTCTGATGTCCCCATACCTCTGTTCTTGGTGATTTGAAGTCTAGTTGTCTGATCTTCACCTCTTCGAGTATGTGTTTTATTCCTAATTGGTTTCCCATTATCTCCCTTTCTTCTCCCATAATTTGAAGGGATGTTATTTTCTGTTTTTGTTGTATATAGATATAGTTTGGTTGGATTTCAATCTAGTCTTGTAGGATATAGATCTAAATTTTTGGTATCATGATTTTTTGATCATGGATTTAGTTTTTTGATCTAGCATTATTCATTATTTCTCCGCACAAGTTGGGGATATATGTTGGTGAGCGTTCATCAAAGTTCTTGAGGTAGGTGGTCTAAATTACAATCATATTGTCTTGATTTAATAATTTTTATGTAACTGTTATAATTTCAATTGAAATGATTGGATAATTTCATTGATAATTTAATTGTATTGTTTTAATTTCCATGTGTTAACAATTTAGGTAAATTGGGAAATTGAATGGTGGAATTAATTAATTAAATTTTGAATTAATTAATGGGATATTTGGATAATGGAATTATTAAATAGGATTAATTAATTTTTGAATTAATTAATGGGATTTTTGTGATTATTAAATTGTTTAATTGAGTTAATTTTTTTGAATTAATTAAGAGATTTTTGTGATTATTAAAATGATTAAATGTGATTGATTAATTATTGAGTGAAGTAATAAGATTAATGTGATTAATTACTTGTTGAGTTAATTAATGGAATTGTGATGATTAATTAATTGTTGAATTAATTAATGGGATTAATGTAATTAATTAATTATTGAATTAATTAATGCAATTGAGGTGATTAATTAATTGTTGAATTAATTAATAGATTGATGCAGAAATGAAATTGTTAAATTAGAATAATTAATTGGTGAATTAATTAATGAATTGTTGTGTTGCATGTGATATTATCATACATGTGTCATGTAATGTTAGAATATATATGATATACATGTGTGGTACATAGTCAGGTGCATCAAAGTCCTATAGTGATGAATTGATTGATAATGTGTTTGGGACATGGTAAGTAGAATCAAAATCCCATAGTGATGAATTTATTGATAAACATGTGGGGGGAATGGTTTGCTGCATCAAAAGACCATAGTGAAAAACGAGATGTGGGTTAGGGAATGGGGCTCCAAATACCCATTGGGTGTTAGAAACGACATTATACACCCATGAGTTGGCATTGGACTATGGTTCGAATTTTCCATGATATGAAATGAGATAATGAATGATAATAATGGAATTATGATATACGATATTTCTTGGGCATGGTTCAGACTTCGACACAAGATGAGTCATGTATTGAGAGTTTGAGTGTCCTTGGGAACCTGAGAGTTTTGTGGTTATATAAAGTGAAATTCAATAAATGTAAATTGTCTACTTTTTTCTTGTACTTTATACTTTATACAACTGCGTACACTATCATTTACTGGATATTATTTTAGACGCTATTGGTGGTGACCTACTGAGTTGTGCTCACATCCTACATGAGCTTCCTCATCGATATCCAAATAGATTTCATGTTTATGGGACATGATATGGGAAGGAGCCCTATGTTAGATTCTTGATACGGGATGGAGACTGGATTAGGGAACCACACATGATACTGGATCCACTTGTGAGATTTCAGCATCTTTATTTATTTTGGGTTTTTCATATTGACTCTTGATATGTACTTGGCATGGAATATCTACTGTTTAGTTTTGAATATTTTACTTCATGTTTTGGTCATTATGTGATACTGGTATTATTCTGGTTTTGATTATTATGATTTGGTTATTTAGTTATTATTTATTTATTCCCACAGTGATATTACTCTGATAAAGAGGGTATAGTCTCCCCATTATCCATATTAGATCATCGTGGAAAGTTGGTGACCTTTGGTGTATAGAGAGGCAAGATAGGGGTTGCATGACTGACCGGATCAAGGCACCGATGTGTGGAACCCTATTTGGGACATTACAGGATCACTCGCATCCATCAAAAAATGACATGCCCAACATGCGTAGTGTCTAGACCCACCCCAAACCACCTACCCATGTCCAAAATTGGAATACCAAGGGTCTCCTTCTCATTCCATTATTAGTTCATGGACACGAAATCCCACTACATGAAAGCCCCTCCCCCCACGGGCTCACTCACATCCATTGAAAATTGGTGTGCCCTCCCACAAGCTCGCTCACATCCATCTAATATTAGCATGCCTGGAAAGGTAGTTAAACTCGCGATCGGACTCGTAGGATCATATGAGTTTACCATTTGGCACTTCCCCACCGATTCAGCTCGTTGCTGGAATCGGTTTTCTGTACAATCGGTCTACAAAAGTGTAAACTCGAAGCATACTCGTTGACTCAGGAAAACTCGTCGCATCAAACGAGTGAATTTTTTATTTTATTTTTGAATAAAAAATAAAAAAAGGTGTATTTAACGCAACAGCGCGTCGTGCATCGCATGCCTGCCTAGGGTTTTAGGTTTGGATTTCTTCCCCTCCATCTACCCTCTTTCACACTCATTTATTTCTACTGCTCTGTTTCTTCTGTAGCCTTGTGCGACACAAATCAACCGCATCACTGCTCAAAGACTCGTGTATATCTCTCTCGACCTCGCATCTCATAGAGGAGTGAGCAGTGGCCCTCAACCTTACATCAGACAGGGGAGGCGGGGCATGTGATTGAGGTTTTTATTTATTCCTTATAATTATAATTCAATTCCTTATGTAATCCATTTTGTTTTATGAATATCCTAGAAGCACACACCTGAAATAGTCATTTGGAATTTCACCCTAAAGGATCTCACATGGTGTTTTCCCTCCTAACTAAGAGGATTATGTGTGATTTATTAGGTGTGTAGCTATTAGAAATTAGAATGCAATCTCCCTTGAAATAGTTAGGATTATGAGCATGGATTTTAAGTATTTACCCAGTTTAAAACAAATTGAATTTAAAATATGGTACATATAGTATATTGGTAAGTAAAAGGTTGAGATTGAAGAATACTTCACTGATTCAGTCAACTATTTTGGTGGTAGAATCAATAATTTTATTAGGAATATGATGAGAAAGATTTTACATTTATTAAAGAAGCGGTAAATGTGGTGACGTGTGATTGTAATCCCTCCTTTCAAGAATTCGTTCATTTTTTATGTAAGTTCTCCATTGCAATATCTTAATGATTATTTGGGGTGTCCTAAATTTATTTATTGGTGCTTAATTTTTTTATTTACTAATAATTATTTTAATATGAATAGTAGGTCTATGCCTAAACTAATGTGAATTGTTGGCCTACATTCCGATTTAAATTTTTTGATTTTAATTTTTATTGGAGTGATGTTAATTGGTGATCTCATGTGTATTGCTGTAATTTTTTTTGGATTGTTTCCTTTTATGATTCATTGAATATTAATTTTGGTTTAGGATAATTTCTTCCTCATCTGTCCAAAAAAAAATTATTTTCAAAAATAGCAGTGGAAATAGGTCTGATTCTGCTTGGAAATTTGGTTTTGATGTTGAGAAAAATGGGGAAAAGGTGAAGTGCAAGTTCTGTGAAAAAATGTTTTCAGGAGGGATTAATCGTTTGAAACACCATTTGGATCCAACTAATAAAAATGTAGCACCATGAAGAAGTGTGTCAGATGAAGCGAAACAGGAATGTTCAACTATGCTTCTTATAAATATTGGTTTTAGTAATAAAAAAAGAAAATATCTTCATGATATTGGGGATGAAATGAATTATTATTGTCCGAGGAATGATGACACAACGATCGACATGTTTCTGAAATAATCTAGTGAGACTCAGTCTTCATTTAATTATGCACAACCTTCTCTAAATCAGTTTTTGAAAAAGGAGTTGTTTGAGGAAACAAATGCCTATATAGCTCGGTTTTTTTACACAAGTGTTATACCTTTTAATTGTGCTAGAAATTCAGATTTTGTGAAGATGTGTGAAATGATTTCAAGGTGTGGAAATGGATATAAACCTCCATCGTATCATGATATAAGAGAGAAGCATTTGAAGAATGAATTTTCTTACACACAAGAGATACTCGAGGAGTATAGGAAACAATGGAAAGAAACTGGTTGTTCTAATATGTCTAATGGATGGACAGATAAGAAGTGATAATCAATCTGTAATTTTTTGGTAAATAGCTCGAAAGGGTGTGCATTTCTTAAATCAATTGATACATCTGATATATCAAAAACTTCTGATAAAATCTTTCAAATGTTAGATGAGATTGTTGATTTTGTTGGAGAAGAAAATGTTGTTCAAGTACTTAGTGATAATGCTTCAAACTATAAAGCTGTGGGAGAGATGCTGATGTTAAAAAGAAAGAACTTGTATTGGACTCCTTGTGCTGCTCATTGTATTGATTTGATGTTATAGGATTTGGAGAAAAAATTATATGTTCATAAGGTGACCGTTTCTAGGGGAAAAAAGGTCACAACATATATCTATTTGAGGACTATTCTCATTCCTTTGCTACATGAATTCACAAAAGGGGGAGATTTGATTAGACCGGGTATCACTCGGTTTGATACATCATACTTGACCTTGGGATGCCTTAGTGATAATTAGGTTGCTCTGATGAATATGTTTACATCATAAAAATGGTGGTGTAGTAGGTTTGCAAAAGAGAAAGATGGAAATAAAGTGAATTAACCGTGTTAGATACTTTCTTTTGGCATGATGTCATGACTTGTTTAAGGGATACATTCCCACTCATTAAAGTACTTTTTCTTGTGGATTCTGATGAGAAACCATCCATGGGATTCCTTTATGAGGATATGGACTGAGAAAAGGACGAAATTAAGGATAATCTCAGTAATACTAAGAAAAGGTACATCATTTAAAGAGTTGTTTTTTAATTACTATTATGTGGTTTTCAGTGAATAGCAATCTTTTGTTATCATTTAATATGCAGTTATCTACCTATTTGGGAAATAATTGATGAGAGGTGGGATGGTCAACTCAATTGACCATTGTATTGTGTTGCCTATTATTTAAATCCTCAATTGCACTATAGTTCTAACTTCAGGGCTGGTGCAGTGGCCAAAATTGGCTTATATGATTGCTTGAATAGATTGGTGTCCACCTAGGAGGAGGGAGACCAAATAGATTTGCAGCTAGACCACTTCAAAAATGTGAGAGGATTGCTGGGTATGGATTTTACAAAAAGGATGAGGGATAAAAAGATGCCAGTTGATTGGTGGGATTCATATTGGGATGAAGTTCCTGAGTTGAAAAGATTTTTTATCCGTGTTTTGAGTTTGACTGATAGTTCTTATGGATGTGAGCGTAATTGGAGTGCATTTGAGATGGTAAATTGAGAATGATAATAAATCTACTTACATTAATATTTTGAGTTAATGCATTTAACATATTTTTCTCTTGTATTTTCAGATTCATACAAAGAGGAGAAACCGCTTGCACCAAAATAAGATGAATGATTTGGTGTTCGTTATGTTCAATTTAAAATTGAACGAGCGAAGGACCATAAGAAAAAAAAATTAATTATCCTTCTATTGTTGATGATATTTCCTCCGATGAAGAATGGATAACTGAAGTAGATGATTGTGAACTTTTAGAAAATGATGAGGAAAATGTTGCATTTGATGATTCTAATCCCAATTTAGATGACATGGAAATTCATGATGATATTGGAAATGATAGTGAGAAATATGGTGATGAGGATGTTGCTCAAAATATTCAAGATGGTCGTGGTTTTAGTGAGGATGAAAATGATGAGGATGAGGATGACGATCTTCTTGGTGGTGGAAGAATAAAATCTATTCAAGATTTTTATTGACTTGTTTGCTTAATTCTCTAATATCTCAGCTTTTTGGTTTTGAACTTTGTTTCTAAGGACTCTTTAAGAAATACTCTTTCTTTTAACTATTATATTTTTCGGGGTTGTACTGGCAAAATTAAATGAAGTCTGGAATAGTGGTTAGGCTTGTGCTTTAGAATGTCTCCTTCTCTAGACCTGTATACTTCATGCATTCATGGAAATACTATTCTGTTATTTCTTTTTGTTTCAATGATGAATGCTCTTTTAAGGACCAGTTGAGGCATATTCAATGGGGGGGTTTGGGGCTGGAAGAGGCAAATATTGCTTCATGCCCAGGTTGGTTGTTTCACAGAAGTCTATAATCCTCCTAGTTTGATCAAGGAAGTAGCTGAGCATGTCATCTTTTGTCGGGGGGTGGCGCTGTTGAGGATAGGAATGCCACCAGGTAGAATAATACTTCATCATCTGGGGTCACTACTCATTTTCTGTTATTCCAACTGATACCAAGGAGATACATTCCACAGACCCTGAGCTTTAAGTTTCATCTCGGAAGCATGGACTTGATCGAGGAACTCCATGTATGGTACATCTGAAATCTCGAGCATGGATGGATGGTAATTCAATGAATACAACAATCTCTTGATAATATGCATTGGTAATCGAAGTACATATTAATCAAGGAATGATTTTTCAGGTTCGTGGATAGTTATGAACCTTGTTTATGGAATCCTTGCCTTCCAAATTGAAATATTTAACCACTTTCAGGATGCAGCGTGGGACCATGGGAAAGAATGTACCGCTCTTGTTTATCTTGACAAATACTTTATTATAGTCAAATGAACTCTGTGAAGATAGTGATATGATGAGGTGCTCTTGATCCTTGCAAAATACAAGGAAGTCTAGGTAGGACGCTCTAATCCATTTCACCTGCCATTGATCATGTTTATGTTTTTCATTAAAATCATTGGAAATAAGAACTTTGTTTCTATCTGCATTAGGTAGATGAGTTGCTGGAAAAAGGGGTAGAAGTAGCTATTTATAGTGGGCAGGTCAGTGTCTATACATGCAGTTTGGGTGCTCAAAGGAGTCATTTTTTCCTGTATTCTCTTTAAATGATGCAAGTAGGTTGATGTCATTTGTTCTCCTCCAGCAAAACCAGCCACAAACCAAGCCTAAACTTAGTTGGCACAGCACCAAACCCCAACCTTCCAGTCTGCATCCAACCGAGAAGACAACGAGAAATAAACCGACGACAACACCACCTGCAGAAGACAAGCCAGCAGCATTTCCCAACCAGACCACCACAGCCCATCTGAACCATAACCACAACACCCCAACACCAAGAACACTGCACAAGAGAGGACCCCAACACACTACCACAACTGGCCAGCACCTAGAACCTTACCTGGACAGAAACCACACCGGGACTAGAAGCCTTAACAGAAGCACCTCCATGCACTAAGCAGCAGATCGCTACCCCACCAATCCCCACTCCACCAGACATAGGCCCCCATACAATCCACCATCCAATGCACCCAAAAGAACACAAGAAGCATCCAGCACAAGCAAAGGAAAACAAGCTGACACCCAACAGTAACCCCTCACACATTAAAGAACTTGGAATATTCCATCTTCGGACCATCTCAAGATTGACCTTGTTATTATGCAATTTCTTACAAGAGGCAAGTCTTGACTGTAATTTTTTCTGTTTGTTTCCTAACATTATTAATGAAAAATTGGAGATGCATGAGGACCAATTGTTATCTTATTTAATTTCAATAAATTATTTTGATGTGGTTGGATCTAGTTTGTTTACTACAAATTTGGTCGATAACCAAGGTAGTTAAAATCGCGAGCCAACTCGTACAATCGTACGAGTTTACGGATTCAATCATCCCTTCCGTTTCAACTCGCTTGTGGATTCGATTTTGGGCAAAATCGTCTGCAACAATGTAAACTCGGGATAAACTCGTTGATGCGCGCAGAATCATCGCATCCAACGAGTGAACCAACAGTTGTATTTCAAATCTAAAATTCTGGGATGATTGAAGCCAACATGACGCACGGCGTGCCTCGCTGCCTATGGTTTCAATTTTTCATTTCTTCCCCTCTCCGTTGTGCTTGCCTCGCACCCACCTCTGGTTTTCCCCTCTGCTCCTCCGACGACACCTCACATGGTACAAACCAATCACAACCGAACCTACAACATCTTGCTCGAGCTCAAATCTGCTTCTCATGCTTTCGCCTGTGCTTCGCCTGCTTCGCCAACGGTACTTCACCTATGCTTCGCCTGCTTCGTCGGATCGTCGTTGCTTCGCCAATTCGTCGCTGCTTCACTACTCCTTCACCTCAAGGTGAGTTTTGGTTGAATTCTTAATTCTTTATTTCTCTGTCCGGATTATTTAATGTGATATGCTCTATGAGTTTATCAAATGTGATCTGCTATGCTGTATGAATTTTATTTGCTGTATGAGTTTTTTTTAATTTTCTGGAAGTCTCAATTTTTTATCTGCTGTATGATTTTTATACTCTGTATTTTTATTTGTTGTATGAATTTTTTATTTGGTGATGATGGTTTTAATTTGAATTGTTGGTGTGAGCTATGTGAATTGTTGGTCTGAACCATTTGAATTTTTTGATTTTATTTGTTATTAGCGTGATGTGAATGAGAGTTTTCCGATGGTGGTGCTTGATCCGGTTGAAGTAGATACTTACGTGTCTACGAGTCGAGTCTATGAGTCGAGTTTACTGACCTCGAACGAGTCTGAGTGGACTCTCGAGTTTGACTACCTTGATACATGGCACACCCAGTGTCCACACCTCCTCCAAACCACAAGCCCACATCCAATATTGGCATGCCTACAAGTGCTTGCCCATGCCGATATTGGAACATCGACATGAAATCCCTCTACATGAATGACCTCATGCAAGATCAGTCGCATGCATCCAATACTGGCATGCTCGGCACGCCCAGGCCCCGGACCTACTCCAAATCGCCTAGCGACGTCCAATATTTGCACACTCAAGGTTGCCTACCCAGGCCAATATGGGCCTAGTGAACATGAAATCTCATTACATTAAATCCCTCCGGCAGGCTCGCTAACACCACCAATATTGGCCTACCCGGCATGCCCAGGGTATGGGCCTAGTTGACATAAAATCTCATTACATGAAATCCCTCCTCACAGGATCGCTCGCATTCATCTAATATTTACCTGCCCGGCACGCCCAGGGTCCAGACCTACTCTAATCCGCCTACCCACGTCCAATATTGGCGTGTTGGGCACGCCTAAGGTCCGGACCTACTCAAACCGCATGCACGCCTAAGGTCCTGACCTGCTCTAAACCGCCTGCGCATGCCCAATATTGGCGTGCCTGACACGTCGAGTGTCCAAATCTGCTCCAAACCTCCTAGCCACATCTGCCCGGGATCGTCAAGGCCCAGTCACTGTCAGCCTTCTCGCATATTCCATGGCTTGTCGGCGCTGCCATAGAGGTTGTTTCCCTCCCATGACGTGATGTTTTGTCCAGCCTTTTGCTCAAGTTCACCTGCCTGCGCGTTCGCCATGTCTAGCATGCGCCGCCTACCGAGGCTATTGCCCCTCCTGATGTTAGTCCACACTCGAGTGGCGGAAGAAAACCGGGGTCGAGATTTGATCTCCAGACCGCCCGGCGGTTCTGCTGTCCAAAACCAGTCTACAGATAAATTTCAACGATAATTTTATAAATATGCTTACAAATAAATTTCTAAAATAATTATATAAATATATTTATAAATACATATTTTCAATTCTTTATCTATTTTTTAAAATTATATAAATATATATTTATAATTATATATATATATATATCTTTATAAATATATACATTTATTTATTAATTTCAAATTTTTATTTGTATTAATTATATTATTAAAAAATAATATTCTTAGTTATATAATTAATTATATTAATTATTAATTATATTAATCATAATTTTTATTATATTATTATATTTTAAATATATAACAAAGTTTTATTTACAATTACTATCACATGATTATTAATCTGGTCGGGTTTGGATAATATTTTCCAAATTACATATTTATAAATAATAGAAATATTTAATATTTAATAATTACGAATATATATTTATAAATAAATACTTACAACTATATAAATATAAATATATTTATATTTATATAATTATTAAAAGATTTAAATAAATAAATATAAATAATATTTATAAATAAATAATATATATATAATTATATTTAATCGATTTTAATTAATTATTTATAAATATAATTAGACATAAATTTATAATTATAATTATAAATAAATATATTTATGTAATAATAAACATATTTATATAAGTATATATATGTGTGTGTGTGTGTGTCTATAAGAGGCGACAACTGAAGATGGGATTGTATGGGTTCGAGAACTTCTTTATATACAACCATGGTGATTATGGTTGTTTAAAACGATGAATTCGATCTCGGATGCGTACTTTGATCAAACATGGGTTTTTGATGGTTTTTCAATGAAAGTGGATGCCAGATCTAGCTTGTGAAATGGGCAGTTTTTATCATCAGATGTAGATTGGGGTCTGAAGAGGGTTAACCGTGATTATCCCACCTCAAAGCCTATGTATTTGGGGAGTCTTGATGACCCGAAGTACAATAACACATCATGGGTAAGGATTGTTTCAACTGATATGTTTTTCCTTAGTCCTCAAATTGATTAATCCATTGCGCATAATCGGATCTTGAGGAACAATTCCATTTCTTTTTTGGAATAAAATCCAATGATTTTTTATGATCAGATTAAGGCATGTTGCCATTCAATTATTGCGTGGCTTACCCCGCAAACGAGGAGAAACTCCTACAAGCTTGACGGTCTATGGAAACATGTAGGGACCACTCCCAATTTGGGAGTGATATCTGTGATTGTGTGATCCTAAGTGATTATCCGGAGAGAAGGGAATAGAGAAGCGACAGTGTTTCTCCCGTGGACGTAGGCTTCAAAGCCGAACCACATAAATCTTTTGTGTTGCTCTATTTTCTCCTGTTTTTTGTGTGTTTGAGGTACCACGCACCTCCGCTGCGCCCCAACAAGTGGTATCAGAGGCGAGTCAGAGCGACCGAAGGTGAGACGGCGAGGCGACGACAAATTTTCCGGTGGCCGGAAAAATGAAAGTGGTTGGAAAAATTTTCCGAGGCCAGATCTGTGAATAGGATGGCGAGACGATTCCAACGACACAAGTGGCGATGAAAACGACACTAGTGCAGAAAACGTTTTTTACGTCACCATTTTTTACGTCGGTTATATAAAACCGACGTCAAAATATGTAAAACGAGGTTTTTTACGTCGGTTATTTCTTAACCGACGTAAAAACCTGTGTTCGGTACACATTTAACGTCGGTTATTTTGATAACCGACGTTATTAATCACGCAGCTTCGTTTTTTACGTCGGTTATTTTTATAACCGACGTACAAAACGCGGTTTTCGAAGGCCCTTTGACGTCGGTTATTGAATAACCGACGTAACAAACGCGGTTTTTGAAGGCTTTTTTACGTCGGTTATGAAATAACCGACGTAACAAAAGAATCCGCAGATGTTTTTGACGTCGGTTATGGAATAACCGACGTAAAAAAACGCGGATTTTGAGCCCTTTATAACGTCGGTTATTTTATAACCGACGTCAAAAATGAATCGGAGGAAGGTTTTTACATCGGTTATTGAAATAACCGACGTTATAAATGTTTTTAAAACAATTATCACGTCGGTTATTGAATAACCGACGTGATAACTCATTTAAAAATTTACCCAGACCCGTGGATTGTCATTCGCGAGTTTACCTTCGACAGTTGCGACTCGTCTCTCTCGCGCGTAAACCCGAATCGGCTCGTCCATTTCGTTGGTTTAGATTCGTTTTGCGATCATCGTTTCTCATATTTAATCTCCTCGGATCAATCATCTAAACTCGCAGCACTCAGGTAATCCTCCCACTCGTTCGTTTTTTTTTGCGGATAGTAAATATATATGTGTTGTGATTTTTTTGTTGAAACTAGCTAAGATTCTTCGATTGCGAACCCTTTTAACTCGTTTTGGCACCATAATCTTATTTATCATCCCTAGATCTATTTGTTCGACTTGCAATATTGAGTAATTTTATGATTTCACTAATTTTTCATCGTTTTCTATAAATCCCCGAGAGGGTTGGGGCGTGTCCATTTGGATGGGTTGCCCTTTTACAGTTGTTACTACTTTATTCACACACAACCATGGCATAGGTGCATGGATTTGGGGTCGGGGGGTGTCCAGGGGGGTTTACAAGGGGGTGGGTGGGTGTGGGGGGCTGTCCAAGGGTGTGGGTGGGTGTTGGGGGATGTCCAGGGGGGTGTCCAAGGGGGTAGGGGGTGGGGGGTGGTGTTTAGGAGGGGTGGGGGGGCTGTCCAGAGGGTTGGGGGGTGTCCAGGGGGGTGTCCAAGCAGGTCGGAGGTGGGGGGTTGTGTCCAGGAGGGGTGGGGGTGCTTTCTAGAGGGGTCGGGGGCTGTCCAGAGGGGTCGGGGGGTGTCCAGGGTGGTGTCCAAGGGGATGGGTGGGTGTGGGGGGCTGTCCAAGGGGGGTGGCGGCCTGTCCAGAGGGGTCGGTGGGGTGTCCAGGGGGGTGTCCAAGGGGGTGGATGGGTGTGGGGGGCTGTCCAAGTGGGTGGCGGCCTCTCCAGAGGGTAGTTGGGGTTGTCCGGGTGGGTGGGGGGGCTGTCCAGAGGGTTGGGGGATGTCCAGGGGGGGTGTCCAAGGGGGTAGGGGGTGGGGGGTGGTGTCCAGGAGGGACGGGGGGCTGTCCAGAGGGGTCGGGGGTGTCCAGGGGGGTTTACAAGGGGGTGGGTGGGTGTGGGGGGCTGTCCAAGGGTGTGGGTGGGTGTTGGGGGGTGTCCAGGGGGGTGTCCAAGGGGGTGGATGGGTGTGGGGGGTGTCCAGGGGGCTGTCCAAGTGGGTGGCGGCCTCTCCAGAGGGTAGTTGGGGTTGTCCGGGTGGGTGGGGGGGCTGTCCAGAGGGTTGGGGGATGTCCAGGGGGGTGTCCAAGGGGGTAGGGGGTGGGGGGTGGTGTCCAGGAGGGACAGGGGGCTGTCCAGAGGGGTCGGGGGTGTCCAGGGGGGTTTACAAGGGGGTGGGTGGGTGTGGGGGGCTGTCCAAGGGTGTGGGTGGGTGTTGGGGGGTGTCCAGGGGGTGTCCAAGGGGGTGGATGGGTGTGGGGGGCTGTCCAAGTGGGTGGCGGCCTCTCCAGAGGGTAGTTGGGGTTGTCCGGGTGGGTGGGGGGGCTGTCCAGAGGGTTGGGGGATGTCCAGGGGGGTGTCCAAGGGGGTAGGGGGTGGGGGGTGGTGTCCAGGAGGGACATGGGGCTGTCCAGAGGGGTCGGGGGTGTCCAGGGGGGTTTACAAGGGGGTGGGTGGGTGTGGGGGGGCTGTCCAAGGGTGTGGGTGGGTGTTGGGGGGTGTCCAGGGGGGTGTCCAAGGGGGTAAAGGGTGGGTGGTGGTGTTTAGGAGGGGTGGGGGGGCTGTCCAGAGGGTTGGGGGGGGTGTCCAGGGGGGTGTCCAAGCAGGTCGGGGGTGGGGGGTTGTGTCCAGGAGGGGTGGGGGTGCTTTCTAGAGGGGTCGGGGGCTGTCCAGAGGGGTCGGGGGGTGTCCAGGGTGGTGTCCAAGGGGATGGGTGGGTGTGGGGGGCTGTCCAAGGGGGTGGCGGCCTGTCCAGAGGGGTCGGTGGGGGTGTCCAGGGGGGTGTCCAAGGGGGTGGATGGGTGTGGGGGGCTGTCCAGGTGGGTGGCGGCCTCTCCAGAGGGTATTTGGGGTTGTCCGGGTGGGTGGGGGGGCTGTCCAGAGGGTTGGGGGATGTCCAGGGGGGTGTCCAAGGGGGTAGGGGGTGGGGGGTGGTGTCCAGGAGGGTCGGGGGGTGTCCAAGGGGGTGTCCAAGGGGGTAGGGGGTGGGGGTGGTGTTTAGGAGGGGTGGGGGGGCTGTCCAGAGGGTTGGGGGGTGTCTAGGGGGGTGTCCAAGCAGGTCGGGGGTTGTGTCCAGGAGGGGTGGGGGTGCTTTCTAGAGGGGTCAGGGGCTGTCCAGAGGGGTCGGGGGGTGTCCAGGGTGGTGTCCAAGGGGATGGGTGGGTGTGGGGGGCTGTCCAAGGGGGTGGCGGCCTGTCCAGAGGGGTCGGTGGGGTGTCCAGGGGGGTGTCCAAGGGGGTGGATGGGTGTGGGGGGCTGTCCAGGTGGGTGGCGGCCTCTCCAGAGGGTATTTGGGGTTGTCCGGGTGGGTGGGGGGGCTGTCCAGAGGGTTGGGGGATGTCCAGGGGGGTGTCCAAGGGGGTAGGGGGTGGGGGGTGGTGTCCAGGAGGGTCGGGGGGTGTCCAGGGGGGTGTCCAAGGGGGTAGGGGTGGGGGTGGTGTTTAGGAGGGGTGGGGGGGCTGTCCAGAGGGTTGGGGGGTGTCCAGGGGGGTGTCCAAGCAGGTTGGGGGTGGGGGTTGTGTCCAGGAGGGGTGGGGGTGCTTTCTAAAGGGGTCGGGGGCTGTCCAGAGGGGTCGGGGGGTGTCCAGGGTGGTGTCCAAGGGGATGGGTGGGTGTGGGGGGCTGTCCAAGGGGGTGGCGGCCTGTCCAGAGGGGTCGGTGGGGTGTCCAGGGGGGTGTCCAAGGGGGTGGATGGGTGTGGGGGGCTGTCCAGGTGGGTGGCGGCCTCTCCAGAGGGTATTTGGGGTTGTCCGGGTGGGTGGGGGGGCTGTCCAGAGGGTTGGGGGATGTCCAGGGGGGTGTCCAAGGGGGTAGGGGGTGGGGGGTGGTGTCCAGGAGGGTCGGGGGGTGTCCAGGGGGGTGTCCAAGGGGGTAGGGGGTGGGGGTGGTGTTTAGGAGGGGTGGGGGGGCTGTCCAGAGGGTTGGGGGGTGTCCAGGGGGGTGTCCAAGCAGGTCGGGGGTGGGGGGTTGTGTCCAGGAGGGGTGGGGGGCTGTCCAGAGGGGTCGGGGGGTGTCCAGGGGGGTTTACACATCGATTTGTTTTATATTTCAAAATTGTTATATTCAAATTATGATTTTTTTCATATAAACATATATTTGTCTTATCTAAAAAATATATATATTTTTGCTATTTGTTATAGGTAATAATGAGTCGAAGTTGGATTACGGCACATCGAATGAGCAATGAGTATGAGGAAGGTGTTGATGCCTTTTTGGAATTTTCTAAACGAAATGTTCCAAGTAGTGACATTTTTTTCTGTCCATGCCTGAAATGTCTGAATATGAAGAAGTTGAAAAGTAGAGAGATAAAAGATCATCTGATTTGTCATGGTTTCAATCCGAGTTACAACCCTTGGATTTGGCATGGCGAAACTGGACAGAATATCACTGATGATAATGAATCGCAAGATGGTAACTCCGATGGAATTGAAGAAATGATTCACGATATTGTAGAAGAACAAATTGAGATAGAACCGAGAGTTGCACGTCTATATGGTGATGCCGAAAAACCATTATATCCTGGTTGTACAGATTTTACGGTTTTGTCGGCGGTGTTAAGATTGATTAACCTGAAGGCGAAACATGGATGGAGTGACAGAAGTTTTACAGAGCTGCTACAATTGATGAAAGACATTCTTCCAAAAGATAACGATCTTCCAGATTCACATTATAAGGCCAAAAAAATATTATGCCCGATGGGATTGGGATACAGGAAAATACATGCCTGTCCTAATGACTGCATTATATATAGGAAGGAATATGAATTTCTGAAAGAGTGTCCTAAATGTGGGACATCACGGTATAAGGTGAAAGAAAAATCACAAGCTGATGTAGAGATTACAAAGCTCCCTTCAAAGGTATTTTGGTATCTTTCTATAATTCCTCGTTTCAAACGTTTATTTGCTAATTCACATGATGCAAAAAGGTTAAGATGGCATGCTGATGAGCGGGTATGTGATGGAAAAATACGTCATCCAGCTGATTGTCCACAATGGAAGAAAATTGATGCCCAGTACCCTACATTTGGAAATGAAATTAGAAATCTGAGACTAGGCTTGTGCACAGATGGAATGAATCCATACCGAACCCTCAGTAGCACACATAGTTCATGGCCTGTTTTATTGGTAATTTACAACCTCTCTCCTGAAGTTTGTATGAAGCGCAAATATGTCATGTTGAGTATCATGATCTCTGGTCCAAAGCAACCCGGCAATGATATTGATGTATACTTGTCACCGCTGATTGATGATTTGAAACTGTTATGGGCTGATGGTATTAGGGTGTATGATTCTTATAAAATGGAATATTTTCAACTGCATGCAGTGCTTCTATTCACTATAAATGACTTCCCAGCATATGGAAATTTGTCTGGATACAGTGTTAAAGGGCATAAAGCATGTCCAATTTGCGAACAACAGACGTCATATTGTCAATTGCATCATGGGAGGAAAACAGTGTACATGGGTCATCGAAAGTTTTTGCCTATGGATCACCCTTATAGAAGACTAAAAAAGGCATTCAATGGCTCACAAGAATTTGATACTGCTCCTCAACCTTTATCCCCAGAATTGTATTTTGAGAGGGTGAAAAACCTTGATGTGACATTGGGAAAGACACAGAAATCTGGTAATGATAGACATATTTGGAAGAAAAGGTCAATATTTTTTGAGCTACCATATTGGAGGTATCATGAAGTCAAACATAATATTGATGTCATGCACGTGGAGAAGAATATCTGTGATTCTTTGATCGGAACATTGCTAGATATTAAAGGAAAGACAAAAGATGGGTTGAATGCAAGGTTAGACCTACTGTCAATGGGAATACGTTTGGAGTTAGCTCCCACTCCTAAAGGAAGACGAACATTTCTTCCCCCGGCTTGTCATACATTATCGAAGAGGGAGAAAAGTAGCTTCTGTCAGTGTCTTCATGATATCAAAGTGCCTCAAGGTTATTCTTCAAATGTAAAAAATTTTGTCTCACTGAAAGACTTGAAGTTGATAGGTATGAAATCACATGATTGTCATGTCATGATGCAACAAATTCTACCAGTTGCACTGCGTGGAATATTGCCCATCCGTGTCAGAAAGACTATAATGAGGTTGTGTTATTTTTTCAATTCAATTTGCAACAAGGCGATTGATGTGAATGCTTTGAACATTTTGGAAAAGGATGCAATTTTTATACTTTGTCATTTGGAAATGTATTTTCCTCCAACTTTTTTTGATATGATGGTGCATTTACTGATTCATCTGGTTCGAGAAATAAGGCTTTGTGGACCTGTATATCTTCGTTGGATGTATCCTTTTGAAAGGTATATGAAAATATTAAAGGGATATGTTAAAAATACATATCGACCTGAAGCCTCCATTATTGAAAAGTATATTTCTGAGGAGGTAGCAGAGTTTTGTACGAGCTACTTGGCTACGGCGCAACACATAGGTTTGCCTCCATCTCGCCATGAACGGGTTAATAATGAGGGAAAGGGGATTCGTGGCTTGAAAGTCAAATCACTGTCAGCTGAACATATGAAGAAGTTAGAATCATACATCTTGAATAACATAGCTGATGTTCAACCGTATATCACATTGCATATTAATGAGTTGAAACAATGTCATCCAAAGAAGAAAGAAATGTGGATTTTGAATGAGCACAACAAAACTTTTTTTCCATGGTTTAAAAAGACCTTGCTTGGTAGATCAGATGTATCAGAGACATTAAAATGGATAGTGGGTGGTCCATCTTTAAATGTGATAACATGGTCCGCTTATGACATTAATGGCTATACATTTCATACGAAAGCTCAGGACAACAGAAGTGCAGTTCAGAATAGTGGTGTAATGGTGTTTGCAGAAGCAATGCATTTTTCGAGTGCTAAGGACAGAAACCCAATTTTGGCATCAAGTGCATATTATGGAGTGATTGAAGACATATGGGAGGCTGATTACTTTAAAATTAAAGTTCCCGTTTTTAACTGTAAATGGTTTATCGGTAACAACAGTGTCAGACACGATGAATTTGGAATGACACTTGTTAATCTGAATAGATTGGAAGACACAACTGATTCTTTTATAATGGCAACACATGCCAAACAAATTTTCTATGTAGTAGATCAATCAGATATGCAGTGGGCTGTTGTTTTACAAGGGAAAAACCAATATGTTGGTGAGGATGAATTTGATGAAGATGCTGATTTATGTGAGATCCCTACTTCCATGGAAAGATTAACAGAACATAATGATGAGTATGTTGAAGACATGGTTTGTGCCATAAGGAACGATCACGGCGAAGGAATTTGGGAAAACAATCCAACTGTACATTCCTAAAATTACAGGTAACACAAGTTTATTTCTTGTTTACATTTAGTTTTTTCATATAATGTTAGATACTGTAGATTTTTTACTTATTAAAATATGTATCAAACCAAAACGATAAAACAATAAAAACCGTAAAGAGGAGAAGTCCTGGGCGCACCGGCTGGCCGGTGGTGGATCACCGGTTGGCCGGGGGTCCAGAACAAAGCTGTCTGGTCCACCGGCCGGCCGGTGCTGAGCCAGCGGCCGGCCGGTGGTCCAGACAGCTTTCCTCTGTCTGAACCACCGGCCGGCCGCTGGCTCACCACCGGCCGGCCGGTGGACCAGACAGAGCCTTCCTCTCTGTCTGGATCACCAGCGGCCGGCCGGTGTTGAGCCAGCGGCCGGCCGGTGGTTCAGACAGAGAGGAAGGCTCTCTGTCTGGTCCACCGGCCGGCCGCTGGATCACCACCGGCCGCCCGGTGGACCAGACAGAGAGCCTTCCTCTCTGTCTGGATCACCAGCGGCCGGCCGGTGAGGAGCCAGCGGCCGGCCGGTGGTTGAGACAGAGATGAAGGCTCTCTGTCTGGTCCACCGGCCGGCCGGTGGTGAGCCAGCGGCCGGCCGGTGGCATCAGTGAGTCCACTTTTCAGCTTTCTTGGGCCAACTCCTTGGCAACCTTTTGCCTGTGTTTACCATGTTTATCATTGTTTAACATGCTTACCATATTACCAATGTTTACTATTATGTAATTTAGTACACTTTTCTATTTGTGAACTAATGTTTGTTTTTTTTGATTTGAAGGAAAATGACAGATCAATCAGTTGATCAGCCACATGATTCTGGAGATGAGCATATTGGTCATACATCTGGGGAGGAACATTCACATGCTCCTATTACGAAAAAGAGTTCAAAGGTTGGTAAGCGTGGGTGCACACGTTTACCAAAATTATCACTTGCCCGTACGAAGGAGGAGAGGATAGTCGTGGAGTTTGATGATGATGATCTTCCTAGAGGTCCAAATGCTAAAGATTTTAAGGGTTTTGTTGCAACTCAGGCTAAGAGCAAAGTAAGCATTCTCTATGATGATTGGAGAAGTGTGGATAAGGCGATAATTTCTCAGCTGTGGGAGACCATTTTGGTAAGATCTTTTGCTATTGTTTGACTGTTCTTTAAATGTTTCTAGTATATATAATATTTTTAACCTCTTTTTTATCAGATGACATTTGATATTCCTGACACTGGAGGAGTCAGGAAGAAATGTTTATCGTTGGCTGCTAGGAGATGGAGGGATTTCAAATCAACCCTCTCATCTGATTTCATTTATGGTCATAGGAGTCGTGAGAATCCATGTCGTATATATCCTTTTATAGATGAAGACACATGGAGAGAATTTTTTGAAAGTAGAAGAAAAGATTCATTTTTGGTAAGGGCAATGTAAACTTTTATAAGCTTTCTTATATAAATGATCTTATTATTGTTTTGTTAATGATTACTTATTCTTAATTTACAGCAAACAAGGAAAGCTCATCAAGAGATCCAATCTAAAAATGTATACCCTCATAGTTTATCTCGGGGAGGGTATGCATTATTGGAAGAACAAATGATGGCAGAAAAATTTCAACAACTAAGAGCTGAGTCTTCAAGCTCTGGAGAGGTGGCCCCTCCATCCCCTCCATCTAGACATGAGAAATGGAAAAGAGCTCGGAAGGGCAAAAAAGGACAATATCTTTCGGAAGAATCGAGACTCGTAGTTGAGAGGATTGTAAGATATCTATTTTATTTATTTAAGTTTACTATTTTCGTCATATATTTCCAATCATTATAGAAATGTTCAATTAATTATTACAGGACTCTCTTGAGGAGCAGAGTTCACAGGGGACATTTACACCATCTGGGAGGGAAGATATTTTATCTGTGGCATTGGGAAAGCCCGAACATCCTGGCCGTGTAAGAGGATATCCGGCAGGTGTATCGGTAAGAAAAGTGTTGCCACGTTCCTCAACTTCTAACGTTGAGGGAGTTTATAAAAAAAATAGAATCCTTGGAGGCTGAAGTCCATAATATTAATGCGACAATGGAGGACAAGATTAGAGCATCGGTTCAGTTAATGTTTGCAGACTTGCAAAGACAATTTCAGGGTGCAGCTCCCACTCCACCTCTCCCAGTAGCTCCCACTCCCCCACCTCAGCCTGCGGACCCCATTTTTGATCCTCCTCCTCCGCCGCAGCTACCTACTTATTGTGAGTTGTATGTTGATGATACTCAACATCATATAGTTGCATATGGGATGGTATATTGTATAGGAGATACAGTTCATCATCAACAGTTAGAGGTAGAGAATCAGAGGGTCACTGTACAGGATATTATAGATAGATCAGCTCGGATACCATTACCTACAGATGAGGTGACGACAGTTGGACATAGTATCGGCCATTTTTTACTTTGGCCATCCAGACTTCTTCGACTCATTACCATAGAGGTATGGATGTTATATCTTTTATTTTATATTTTTATTAATGTTTTATCATTTGAAAACTAATATATTTTTCAATTTATTTTTACAGGAATACTTCAAAGGTAAAGAAATACTGTATAGAAAACAACAAAGACAGATAGCTATGACATCAGATGCAGATACTAGCAGTCTTGACAAATTGTCAAGATATTCAAATTTGTTGGCGGATCATTATGACTTTACAATGGAAGCTCATGTCTGTGGACGTGAACTATGTGTGGGGATTATGAAAACTGATATCATGGAGTTTGTCACTGGAGATAAGTTGGGCATCAACGTGGTGCAAATTTTTATCATGTAAGTCTTAACACCTTTTCCTTGCGTTATATTTATTAAAAATTTATACTTATGTATGCTTTGTATTAGGTATATGTATAAAATTTGTGAGAGGAATGAGCTGACAGATGTATATGGATTCGTGGACCCACAATTGATTTCCCCTGAAGCATGTGCATTGGATGAGGAACAAAGAATGCTTTATATTGCTGATAGATTTGAAAAGAATGTAATCACACAGTGTTGGATGATGCCTTTTTGTGAGAGGTATGAAACACATCCCTCTCAAAGAGTTAATTATCTTTTAACATAAAAAACCACTAACGTTAAATTTCCTTTTCTTAAATTTCCTTTTCTCAGGGATCATTGGATGTTAGGGGTTTTTTGCCCTAGGGAGAAAACACTTTATTGGATATGCTCTCTCCATGATGATGTGCGAGAAAGTTTTAAGAATATATTGGAAACGTAAGTTTCAATTTCACAATAGTTTTATATATTATAATGAATTTTAAATTTACCCCATTCGTATTATTTTCTAACAGGGCATGGGTCCACTTTCGAAAAAGCGCAAAGAAAAGGAATTACAAGATCAAATATGTACATGCGAAGGTAAATATCCATTTATAATTTGTACATTTTGATTTATTACATAAAAATAATATATTGAATTTACACTCATTCATACAGAAATGTCATGAGCAACAAGGCATCATCGAATGCGGATATTACATGTTAAGATTTATGTATGAAATAATAACAACTGGGACAGTTCTGAGTTTTGACCTGGTAAGATTTCCTCTTTCTCATAATATTTCAATTTGATTTATTCATTATACACATTGACTACTATCCTTTTCCTTTGTAGCTTTTTGATGACCCTCAACCCTTTACTGCTGAAGATATCAAACACTTACAAGTGGAGTGGTCAAATTATTTTACAGGTTTGATTGACTTTCAGTTGTTTGTAATGTAAAATGTAATTTTGAATATTTTCAATGTAATTGTGTATTTCGTAGTCGTTTAGGTTGGATTTAGTTTTTTTTGAAGTTGACAGTGTAAGTTTTGAATGTTATATAAGTGAATGTTTAATTTTTCTCTACTTCTTGTTTTGGTCTACTGTTGATGGTTTTTCTGGTCTGGATTTTGGTATGGGGGGAGAGGTTCCAAGGGGGTGGGTGGGTGTTTGGGGGGTGTCCAAGGGATATGGGAGGGGTGTCCAAGGTGTGTTTGGGGCTGTCCTAGGGGTCGGGGGGGGGGGGGTGTAAATGAGGGTGGGGGGGTGTCCAAGGGGTGGGGGGGGGGTGTCCAAGGGATATGGGAGGGGTGTCCAAGGTGTGTTTGGGGCTGTCCAAGGAGTCGGTTGGGTGTAAATGAGGGTGGGGGGGGGGGGGGGGGGGCTGTCCAAGGGGTGGGGGGGGGTGTCCAAGTGGTGGGGGGGTGTCCAAGGGATATAGGAGGGGTGTCCAAGGGGTGTTTGGGGCTGTCCAAGGGGATGGGGGGGTTTCCAAGGGGTAGGGGGGGTTTCCAAGGGATCGGGGGGGGTGTCCAGGGGGTGGGGGGCTGTCCAAGGGGTGGGGGGGTGTCCAAGGGGTGGGGGGGTGTCCAAGGGATATGGGAGGGGTGTCCAAGGGGTGTTTGGGGCTGTCCTAGTGTTCGGGGGGTGTAAATGAGGGTGGGGGGGCTGTCGAAGGGGTGGGGGGGTGTCCAATGGGTGGGGGGGTGTCCAAGGTGTCGGGGAGTTCTGTCCAAGGGGCCGGTTGGGTGTAAATGAGGGGGGGGGTGTCCAATGGGTGTTTGCGGCTGTACTAGGGGTCGTGGGGGTGTAAATGAGGGTGGGGGGGCTGTCCAAGGGGTGGGGGGGTGTCCAAGGGTTGTGGTGGGGCTCCAATGTGGTGGGGGAGGGCTGGCCAGGTTGTTAGGTGGGTATAGATGAGGGTGGGGTTCAGTTGGGGCTTGGGGGAGGGCTGGCATAGTTATTTTTGTTTGGTTTCTGGTTGCTTTTTGGTGAGAGCAGTGCAATTATTTAAAAAAAAATAATTCCTTTCACGTCGGTTATTTTATAACCGACGTGGTAAATAAATCGGGAGGGGTTTATCACGTCGGGTTTTTCTAAAACCGACGTGATAAACCGTTCCCGGGGATTTTATCACGTCGGTTCTTAATATAACCGACGTGCTAAAAGGCCTGGGAATCGATTTACCACGTCGGTTATTGGATAACCGACGTGCTAAAACGTTTCCCAGGCCTTTTTAGCACGTCGGTTTCCTAAATAACCGACGTTATAAAAGGCCAGGGGAAGGGTTTATCACGTCGGTTATGACATAACCGACGTGATAAACGATATCCCAGGCGTTTTATCACGTCGGTTTAGGGAATAACCGACGTGATAAAGCCCCACGCGCATATTTATCACATCGGTTATTATATGAACCGACGTGATAACCACCGTGATGTTAGGGATATTACGTCGGTTTTAAATAACCGACGTAAAAAACGTTATTTATAACGTCGTCCGTATTAACGTCGCCTAAAAACCGACGTAAATAATAAAAAATAACCGACGTAAAAAACATTTTCTGCACTAGTGCGAAGTTGAAACGATCCTGGTAGGCTCGGTCAATGTTTGGTCAAACTCGCGGGTGAACAGTACCCCCATACCGGAGAAGAAGACACTGTTCACACCGCCGGCAGCAATTCCGGCGAGATTCCGTCAAGAACTCCGGCGTGCCACGTCAGCGCCAGGTCAGCGCCATGTCAGCGGGTGATCTGAACCATTGAACGTGTTTTGACCGAATCTCGGTCAATTGGTGTCCGATTTCAACGATCCAGGAGTCGATTCCAACTATATCGACCATTCCGGACGCATCCGTGTGGATAGTTTTTCAAAATTCTCACTTCATCAGGTGGTGACTAAGAGGTGTGACATCGACGGTGGTGATCGCGTTTTGCGATATCGACGATGGCCTGTGGCGGAGCACTACCAAGATTGGATATCGAGAAGTTCAATGGTCGAAACAATTTTGGCTTGTAGCGGAGCACGATGAAAGATCTTTTGGTGCAGCAGGGCATGATCAGACAGTTGATCGGAGAAAAGCCCGAGACAACTAGTGCTGATGATTGGGAAGAGCTCGAGATGCGGGTCGTCAGCACAATTTGACTATGTCTGGCGAATGAGGTAAAGTACTTGGTGTTGGATGAGACATCACCGAAGGAGATCTAGAAGAAGTTGGAGCAGCGATATATGACGAAGTCTCTCACCAAAAAATTATTTCTAAAGAAGAAACTGTACCAGTTACGGATGGAAGAGGGAACGAATTTGTTGGATCACACCAACGAATTCAACAAAATCCTGAAACAGTTATTGGGGATCGGTGTGAAGGTTGGAGAGGAAGACAAAGCACTTTTGCTTTTGTCATCACTACCAAGCTCATTTGATGAGCTTGTGACTGCATTGCTCGTGGGGAAGGAGACATTGAAGCTGAATGATGTGATGACGTCGCTTCAAGATTCAGAGGCATTGTGAAGATCTGTGATGCATTTAGGCGAGCAAATCATGGCGATGCGTGATGATCATCATGGGAGGAGCCGACATCGGAAGTCTGGAGGTAAATAATGGCGGCCAAAATTCCGGGGGTGTGATCCGAGTGAAATCACGTGTTTCTGGTGCGAGAAAAAGGGTCACTATAAAAGTGATTGTGGAGAGTGCAAACAATACGTTGCTGGGAAGAAGAAAGTTGAAGAGAAGTATGTGAACATCACAAGTTTATCAACAGATGATGAAATCCGCGTGACAATGGGAAGCTCATACTCATATGGGAGAGTTGAACGGGGAGAAGTGCAGTGTCAATACTGCAAAAGATTCGGGCACATGAAGCAGGAATGTCGTTTTCTGAGAAGGAAGAAAGAGCGGGCTCAAGATCCAAAGGAAGACGGATGGGTTATGGATTCGGGGAGCTAAACACACATATGTAAGACAAGAGGTACATTTGATATTTTTCAGCAGATGCAGGACTCAGTGAGACTTGGTGATGGGTCAACATGCGAGATTCGAGGAGTCGGGACGGGGAAATTGAAGACACCCGAAGGAGGAATTCAAAAATTGGTTGACATGAAATTCGTTCTGAGGATGAGGCGGAACTTGATATCATTAAGTAGGATTGATGCAAAAGGGTTCAAGATTTCCATAGCAGGTGGAGTGTTGGAAGTCTCACGTGGGGATGCAACAATGTTTACTGGGAAGGAGTCTCAAGGGTTGTATCATTTGATGGAGACTAAAGTCAGCCCGAGATTGATTAAAGATGGTGAAAGTGCCACATCATCTGGTGTAAAGAAGCGTGTTCGATTTGATGATGATGTTTTTGACACCTGTAAGGAGACTGCAGGTCAAGCTTTTACCCCAAATTGGTCATGAGGGGGAGATTTGTGGGGACCACTCTTAATTTGGGAGTGATTGGTGGACTTTCTTTTTTGCCCGGCAGCTGGGTTTCTCCTTTGTCAGCAAGGAGTAGGAGCAGCCATGTTGGACAATAGCCAGCAGTATGGAGGAAGTCTTCGGCGGTAGATGAACTACCCACCAAACTGAAGAAACATGGGTTTTGGTTCCTCTATAAAAATGGATCAAATCCCGTGCTTTAAGAAATATGTTGCTCCATTTTTCCCTGTTTTTTGTGTATTTGAGGTACCACGCACCTCCGCTGCACCCCAACAAAACAGATGGTGTAGGTTTGGTGCTTTAAAGAATGGAACATTGTGTTGATTGGTATATGGTATTTTCATATTACTTTAAATTTACAAGAACTAAAATTAAAAGCACGGAGCTACGGTTTCATTAATCTCAAGCTAGGGGTTCTCTGATTCCTGGGTTGGTACAACCAGTTTGAAAGTTTTTTGGGAAAAAAAATTCATCGCAGGATCATGGATTCAGAATAAAGGGTTGAATTGGTTTATTATCCCCCAAGAATTTTCTGGGAAGTCACCTTGTCTATAGGTACTCTGAATAAATTTGAAAAGGATACCGAGATGGCCATGTATGGGCATTATGAAAAAATCATTGTTGAGTTTGATCTTTGTTCTACGCTTTTCGAACCGTGTATTTGTTTTTTTGGTGATTTTAAATTTGATCTTGCAATTGAGTACACACATGTGTCTGAGTTCAGTTTCAATTGCTTAGGCTTTGGGAGAAAACTAACTTAGAGGTTTGAGATACACTAATTGCAAAAATATAGGCATCGAGTTGAAAAATACAATTTTAAATTACCCATTGTTGATGGAATTAAGTCTTCAGTTTACATGCATTCTGTGCCCGTAGGGAAGGATGGTATAGGGAGGATTACAATTAGAGAAGACCAGGCTAGTGAGATTTTTTCTGCTCCTATGCCAACCAGGAAGGGTATCCTACTGGGTACCAAGCTCTATCAGTTCGTGAGTGGAAGTGGGAAGCCTTTAACTAGGACTAATTCAGTTTCTCATGATTTTCCAAATGCCGTTTCCTTTCCTTCCATGGTTGTTGGAACCAAATCAACAACCAGTCATGATTAAAACATGTTTTCATGTAGTTCAAATGTTATCTCCTATAACATTGGCCTTGGTAATTGTTTTGATGAATAATTCATCGATATGAATGAACATATGATGATAGTTGGGGGGTTGATGCTATTTCCTTATGCAGTCACAATGGTCCAAGGAGAGGCCTCTCTATCAAAATTGGGTGACATTGATGAACTCCTAGAAAATTAGGACCTTGACAATGATTTTGAAGGTTACTCCACTACCTTAATGCAGAAGAATTTTATTTCGAATGGTAAAATGTCTATTCGTACACTAAATCTATAAGGAGATCCTCCTTGAATATAAATGTGTATTTTTAGTATGAAATACAAACTCACATGTGGAAGAAGATAGGAAAATCACTAGAGGTGATCAAATGAACAAACATTGCAATTGAAACAAACTGGATATTATCGCTTCCACTTAGAATGATAATACAACACACACACCTCAACCTATTTATAGGGATACAAGAACACACACAAAAATGAGGAAAAATAGAGAGAAAAATGTCTACATATTTGGTGTATTAGGTTCCACCCAAGCATCTGAAGCCAAACATGTCAAGAAGATCATCTATCCTCCATATAAGTACAAGATTGTCGGTGCCATCAAGAGAAAAATAGGTTTATTCTTCTAATATCCCAACTTAAACTTGTTTTTCTCTGGACTTAGAAATTTGCATCATATTTCTTCACATATATAAGTGGTTGATCAATGATTTCAAAAAAATATTATTTTTTCTTGTATCCTTTGGTGTCTTAGAGATTTTTTCATCTATCATTTTCCTCTATATATCAGCAGATTTAACTTCCTCATAATTCATAAAGAAACAACACATATTTACATGCTCCTCTATTGGATCAATTCTCTCATATATATCTACATGGATTCAAATGTTTTGGGGAAATATATGAGAAATTTATCATTTAATTTCTTCAAATGTAAGAGTATGTGGGGATGACATATTTGGTTATTCAATTCCCTATTCCTATATTGGTACTTCTTCCAAAATTTCTTTATCTTCTAGTGTATGTTTCACCTCTCTAGAATCACAATGTTGATTCAATTTCCTTGTATCCTTTTCATCAAATGTAACATATCTACTGTAAATAATCTTATGGGTGATCAGATTATACAAGAGACATCCCATTTCTCTATCCCTATATCCCATAAGGTTATACTTCACTCTATTTTCCTTGAGACTTTTTCATTTGGACTTTGGCATCTGGACATCGACAATTGAACCAAAAACTATAAGATAGATCACACTTGTCTTGTGAGTACTCCATGATTCAAGTTGGGTCATTGCGTCAAGATTTCTAGTTGGGAATCAAATGAGTAGATACACTGCACACAAAGCCGCTTCATCACAAAACTTCATGAGAAATCCTTCATCTTTCAACATAGTTTTTTCTATGTTGAGAATGGTGTGATTTTTCATTTTGGATACCCCATAGATTTGAGGTGCGCAAGATGGTGTCAGTTTGTGCTAAGTTACGTGTTTCTTGAGGTTGGATTTTAAAAATACCATAGGTGTAACTCCCACCTTGACCAGATCACATTTTTTTATGCGATGATTGATTTGATTTTCCACCAGTGCCTAGAATTTATTGAATATATTAAACAATTCCAACTTCATCTAGTGAAAATATATCAATGTTTTTCTATTATAATAATCAATAAATTTCATAAAATAACTCATTTTTCATTTGATTTTTGATTAAATGGTCCGTACACATCGTTGTAGACAAACTTCTGTGGTGCAACAACTTTATAGTTGGCCTTTATTGCAATTTTTTTATATATTTTTTTCTAGAACAAAAAATTTACATATTTGATTTGGATGCATAATGATAGGAAGTCCGTTACCCATCTTATTTATTCCTAATAATCATAAACATTCAAAGTTTAAATAATCAAATATTATATTCCATAGTTTTTATTTATCAACATGTACCCTTTTTAAACATTGTGGTATGTTGGGTTTAATCATAAGTGGAAACATGTGGTTCTTCTCCATTGGTACTAGTGACCAGACTTGTTTTTTATTGAAAATCACCATTTTTTTTGGATTATGTGAAATCCTTTCTCCATAAATTTATAAAGACTCAAGAAGTTGTTCTTTATGTTGCGTACATAGTATATATCAAATATTAAAGCTTTATTTACATATTTTTTATTGACCAAAATATATCATATTACTTGGAAAAATATTATTGGGAGATTTCCCAATGAAATCTACCCTTGAACCATCTCATCTTGGTTTGTAAATAAGTTCTTATGATCTGTCAAGTGGTTGCTAGCTATAGAGTCAAGATACCAAATACCTCGATTTTTTATTATTATTTGTTTCATCAACACATGAAACTAACCAAAAATATATCTTACTTAGATGATGTGTGTCTCCTCAATGTTGTTCTCTTTATGTTTCATACTCCAACTTTCATTTCTATAATGTACATATATTTAAAAATTATAGAAATGAACATTTCTTTTGTCTGGTTGGTTATTTTTGAATCCTCCCCTTATTCCAATTCCTCATTCTTGTGGAGTATGTTTTTGGTATCCATGATCTACTTGATTAAGAATTATTCCACTACACCTTCCACTTAATGGATTAGTTTTTTCTCTATATAATCTCATTCCATGAACACTTTGAAATCCATCCTTCTTCTTTTTCAGAGTTATTGAGATGCAACTTTCATTGAAGGACATGATCCACTCCATTGGTTTCACTTTGACAATTCACCTTAATTTCACGGGCTTGTGGAGGCCCCATGGGTTATTAGATATATATCACATATAGGTCATTATTTTCTTATAGGGAAATGACTATGTGATCAAACTTTGGATCTATGAATTGAAAATTTTCTCACATACCAGCATGTTGGAAATATTTTATCCATTTATTTACAATTGGTCCTCCACAACAATTGGATGAGTATGATACCCAAAAATGTTTTTAGAAGATTTCATATGAAGGGATTGAAACTGACCTTGTACTGATTGAAGTTGTATCTGCTTTACTTTATGGGAACATTTTAATGATTTGAAAAGATTATCCATGATCTTATTTAATGATTTTGATGAATCTATCATCTTGGACATGGCTTCATCAAGGCCTTGATAGATGATGGATTTTTCCTTTTAGTCTCACTTTTTTATCACCCAAAGAGTTACCTTTTGAACATCCAAAAGCTCAGCCTCTATTGCTTTAAATTATGGCTTAGTGCAACTATCTTCCACAATGTCCATGAAATCTTGGGTTACATGGAGTTCTCAAATTTGGATCCACCATTTGTCATAGTTGTCCTTTATTAGGTTTTGGATTAATGTTTGTGCATTCTTATTTTCTATAGATATTCGAAAAATTATTTGTACCAAAAATGAAAAATGAAATTATCATAAATTTCATACTCCTACTTTTTTTATGTATAGATGTCTAATTTTTTTCAAGTAAATGATTTGATATTTTTTTTGTTGTAATATAAGGAAAGAGAGGAAACATGGGAATAGATGAAAATGAGGTGGATTTTTTGATGCACCATGAATAAGAAAGACATAGTGATGTGAGGAGAAAAATGAAAAGAGGTGTGGAATTTTTTATTTTTAAATAGTGAAATGTTGAAGAAAATGTGAGGAGGGAAGAAAAAAAATGAAAATAATAATAGCGGATGGAAAAATATTGTGTGGGTTATGAAAAAGACAATGAAAGTTTTCCAAATATAAATTTCCTTTTGAAAAATGGTGGGAAAAAATTGGGGAGACTAATAAATGAGGATAACAAGGAGGAACCACAACTATTCATTATCATTTTCCTTCTGAATTTACAGTTTTTTGGTTGTAAATATCATTGATATCTCTTGGAATAGCTCACCTTCAAATGATTTGGCACCACTGAAGGTGTATTTTTCTATGACAAATACAAATACACATGTTGAAGAAGATAATAAAATCACTGGAGGTGACCACATAAACAAAAATTGCAACAAAACCAAATTTCATATTATTATGTCAACTTAGAATAAAAATCGAACACATACACCATACCATATTTATAGTTATACAAGCACATATTAAAGAAAATTCAGAGAAATAGAGTGTAATAGAAATATAGAAATTTGGTGTTGTAGGTGAAACCCAAGGATTCATATCCAAACAAGTCAAGTAGACCATCAAGCCTCCCTAGTAGCAGTTGAAGGTTGGCGCCATCTAGATAAAAACATGTATATTCTTCCAAAAACATGATCAATGTGGTGACATGTGCTACGAATTTAAGACAATCATTGGATGCGAATTAGGTTGAAGTACCAGTTGAGGATACTAGGCATGTGGGTTTGATTTAATTCCAGAACAACATGAAAATGATGTAAATGTTACTAAAGTTGGTGTTTTGAAGCATGAGAGTGATCCATTTTTGGATTAAATCACAACATATTCTATGGAGATGGAGGGTGCCAAGGTAGTGGATTGGATGCATACTTGTAATGATAGTCATATCTGTGTTACATGGGATTCTTTTTTAGAGAGAGTATACAGGTTGTAGAGGTTTGTAGCTATGGAAGGACCAACATTACTCCACCCAAATTATTTACGATGATGGAGTCCATTAAAAAAATGAACTTTGATTTTCTTTATAGATAGAGTCATGAGAGGAAAGGTAAAAGATTGATTAAATATGATCTTAATGCATCTACCTCTTATTTGTTGAATGTAAATGATTCTAAAGATGTTCTTCACGTGAATACTCCCATTTGAGGGCATTACTCACTTGGAAATACTTTCCCTCAAGGAATGCATGGAGATAGGCATCCTCATAATGAGGAAATCCTTAAAGGAGGATCAAGAAATCTATGATTTGATATCAAAAAATGATTTCAATAGAGGTCGAAACATTGAACCTCATTATGAGGATGAAGAGTTGATGGGAATGGATGATCAAGATAGAACTCAGACAACTTGTATAAAGTGAAAGAGAGGCAGACACCTGAGAGGTTGGGTGGGCTTAGGAGGAAGGTGCGACCAACATAATAGAAGGTGATTGTTATATGAACTTTTTTATTTGGTGGAATTTGTGCCTACTTTTTGACTTGCGCCCCGATTATATATATATATAAATAAATAAATATATAAATAAATAAATAAATAAATAAATATATATATATATATATATATATATTTAAAAATATTATCTAAACACGGTCAGATTAATAATCATGTAATAATTGTAAATGCAATTTTGTTTTATAATTAGTAATTAATAATTTACTTAATATAACTAATATTTAATAATAAATTAATTGAATTCAATTTTTTAAAATAAATAATTAAATGTATATAATTGTACATAAATATAAATGTATATAATTATATATATATATAATTATACATATATTTAAATAAATGTAAATATTTATTTATAAATATAAATATAATTATAAATATATAATTATAATTAATATTATAAATAAATACATTTTTCAATATTTTTATAAATATATGGATATAATTATAAATATATGGATATAATTAAAAATATATTTATATAAGTATATATACCTAGTTATATAAATACATAAATAAATATAAATATATATTTATTAATATATAAATATATATTTATTAGTATATAAATAAATAAATAAATATATATATATATAATTATAAATATTTATTAATTTATAAATATATATAATCATGAATATATAATTATAAATATAATAAATATATTTATTATTTAAAAATATAGATTATAATTTTTAAATTATTTAAATAAATAATTTTTTATCTATAATTATGTAAATTTTATGTAAAATAATAATATTTATTTACTTATAATTATATATATATCAAAATTAATTATAATTTTAAAAAAATGGGATGGGGGTGAGCGCCAATATGCACTTCGCCCCCATACCACCTAGCCATCAATTGGATCTGGGTATGCCAGTAACTAAAAAACCTACTCCAATTTATTTAAATTAAAAAAACCATTGTGGAATATTTTCCCATGTCCATTCCATAACTAGTGCATTAGGGCAGTCCTCGGCCGTTGGCGGCTCCCCCATCGACTCAGTGCCATCTTTCTTTATGCAAAGCCATGGAGAAAATGAGGGTGACCTAAATATGATTACCATGTGTGTGTTTTTGTGTAATACAGGGAAACAAACATGCACTAACTATTGTCGGTGCATTCATAGTTGGTGCACATGACGATTGGCATGGCTAAAGAGGACACAATGATTCTTGTCCTGCGTCTGCTCGAGTTTGGAATTTTTAGAGAGGGGTCACAGAAGATCTTGGGGGGTGGGGTTATTATATGTGTTTTCTATAAAATATTTAATAAAATAATGATTGGTTAAAAATATTTTTTAAATTAATATACAAAGGAAGCATCAACCTTGCTGCCTTTGAGTTATAGTTTAAATGTGGAAAGGATGATGTAGACATTGCAGAAATTAAAAAAAAACAATAATTTTTTTTAAAATTTATATGTTTGTATATTTAATTTATACATTGTTTTTTTCTTTAGATACACACACACATATATAATTTGTTAATAATACCATTATTTTTAGTAATTAAACTTTTTATATTGATAATATAATTAATTTTTTTAAAAATATATATTTTTCATTAATATAATAGTTATCTTAATAATTATATTATTTACATCATTATTAAAATTTATTAATTTAATTTTTTGTAAATATTTAATGTAATAATTAATATATATTAATAATATAAATATTAACATTTAATTTTAATAACATCTTTAATAATATTTCATAGTAATGTAATTAATAAAATTATACTTAATAATAATCATGACCATTAATAATTGAAAGTAAAAATGTTATGTTGTTAGGTAAATAATTTTTGACATGTAAATTATATTTTTTATTTATATTTATGAATTTTTTTCATTTTCAAATATGTTGCATATTTTGAGTTATTTTTTCAAATTTCATTTAGATTTTATTTAAACATTATAATTTATATGATTTTAAATTCATCTGAATGAAACATAATAATGTTTCAAGTAAGTGACTTTGAAAGTCTAAAATTAATATAGTAGAAATATAATCTTAATTAAATTTAACATATTTACTGAAAAAACATAATGGAAAATAAAATTTATTTCATAATTTTTGTACTGAAAAGTAATTTTAGTGACATGATATATTTTAGTTTGAAAATATTTCAATTTTTTTATAATTTATTTGACATTCATTTTATTTCAATTTTTTTATATTCAGTCTATGTTATAAATTTCATTTAGATTGTAGTTATACTATTATTTTTTGCATATGTTTTTTAATGTGTAAATATTATGTTTTTAATCAATAATGTTAGTGTCGTGTAAATTAATTTCAGTTGAATATATTGATGATCTTCTTGTTATTTTCAACAAATTTTTAGATGTTTTGGGTAAGTTTTTAGTTTTAATTAGAATTTATTTTATATTTTATATTTTATATGTTTTTAATGTTACCTACTTTAAATTAAATAAGATTTCCTATGTCTCCTGTAGTCAACTTTGAAAGCTTGTAAAATTGAAACTATAAGTATCTTATAAATGAAAATTAAAACACTTGAAAAACATTTTAAAAATGGATGGTAGTAAAATTATTTTCATCAATTTAATAGAAAGAAAATAGTATAGATGAAATAATACATTTTAGATTTAATTCTTTAAGTCAACATAAATCATGTAAATGAATGAGTATAGTCACTGTTTATGATGAGGTCCCATCCCAAAATATTGTGTTTGAATGGGATTCCCATATTGATATCACTGATCTTTGTATAAGGGTGGAGTATGTTGAGTTGCATAGGGAACTTCCTTGGGTGCTAAAACCTCAAATTTTGGAGGCTTTGGTTATGAATCACAAGGATGAGGTGTCAGCTGGAGGTAGTCATGTGGACCTGATTCTTCTCCCACTGCTTAAGTAGAAGGACCTACCATCATCACCTTGGGGAACAATAAAACCTATACAGTCTTAGACACAAAAGGTGGAGGCATGGGAAATGACCCCTGATATAAGATTAAATCAGTTGTACATGGAGAAGACTGTGGATATCCTGAGAATACAAATAGATCCCGTGCCTCATGATGTGCATCCTGAATCAGTTGTGGCTAGACTTCTAGAGGGGAAACCTTTGTCTATGGAACATGTGAGGCCTCACGTGAAACATGGTGCGATCTACGTCGTCACCATTGTGGATCCACAACATCAAAAAATGTTGGAGGAGGTTTGTGAGCATGAACCTTCACTCCATGAGCAGGAATGTCACCTCTATAGGGTATAAGATCAAATATATTGTGGTTTAGAACATGATATGAGGGCATTATCCCCTGCACTATAGCATTCTACACAACCTAGAAAAAAGCCACCTCCTCTGGAACATACATATGAATAATGTGATATAGCCTATTATTCTCTAACGAGATTTAAAAAAATTAAATAAAAGAAAAAAATTAAGAATTTTTTAACTTACAAGATCTTGAAGTCCTCATCCATGTGGAGTAAGATATAGTATAGAATTTATTCTATACCATGATTCATACTTGAGATGATCTTCTAGAGGGAATCCCTTTGTACACATACCCTTGATCTTGTCAAACCAGGTGTGAAGAAAGTCCCATTGACATGCACCAATTCTCAATCGAGTCTTGATTAGTGTGATGTTTTTGGAGTCGTTACCCATAGGTACATCTGTGCTAGAGGCACAACTACATGTAGTTTCTAGAAAGGGATTTCATTTATTAGATGACCACCTAATAATTATTTGACCAAAATTTTTGAACATTTAATTATATCATAAAATATGATCCATTTGTTTTGAAGTAAAAAATTTAATCTTCCTAAAGGTATATTCAGTTGTTTATAAAGAGAATGTGAATCATCTAAAACATATACATCCTGAGTATCAATCCAGCTGTGCAACATGTTATGAATCATCTATATCATGGGAGTAACAAATTAGGTGTGAAGTTAAACCTCATTGTTATGTATATTTCCAACTTTTATCCTATGATAATTCTCTGTTAATATTGAGTTAATAACTATATAATCATTATTTAATAATATGTTAATAAACAGTTAATCATTACTAAGAAAGTATTTAATAATTTTTTAATTATTAGTTCCTAATTGGTTAGTTTAAAGTCAATTAATAGTTAATCATTATGTAATTATTTTTTAATAATTACATTCTAATTAATTATTGCTACGTTATTCATAACTTAATCATTACATAATTATTCTTTAATCTATGATTAATAATTAGTTAATAATTATTTAATTATTCATTAATCTTTCTTTAATAATTAGTTAATCATTATATAATCATTACTTAATCATTCATTATGAATTAGTTAATCCAAATTTATCTACAACATAATCATCATTCAATAATCATTCTTCATTCCTTAAATAATAGCTATTAAGTATGTAATTTTATGATAATTATCAATTAATTATTGTGTAATTCATATTTAAGTTGTTTAATTATACTTAATTAACAATTATTCGTTAGTTAATTATTGGTTAATAATTAGTTCATCACTATTTAATCCCATGTTAATAATTCCTTAGAATTTAATTAATCATTCTTTAATCACTTGTTATTCATTATTTTACCATTAATTAATCATTTAGAAATGCTTAGTTAATAACTATATAATCATTAGTTAAGAATTTTTTAATCATAAAATAATTATTCCTTAATCATTGATTAATCACTTATTAATAATTAATTAATCAATAAATAAAAATTATTTACATTATAGTTTTTTATTCATTAATTAAAAGTTAATAATTAATTAATTATTATTTAATAATTTTTTAATCATTAGCTAATATTTTTTATTCATTAGTTAATAATTATCTAATAATTAGTTAAACATTAGTTAATTGTAAATTAATTATGCCTTAATCATTAATTTATCACTTGTTTATCAATACTTAATTAATAGATAATATGTTTTTAATTTATAGTTAATTTTTAGTTAATTAATAGCTGATTATTAAATAATTATTAGTTAATCATTAGTTAATCATTTTTATTCATTAGTTATTTATTATAAAATCATTGTTTTTGAATTAGTTAATGCTATATTCATTATACCTCAATCACTCATTAATAACTTACTAGTAATTACTTAATTAATAAATATTAAGTAGTTACATTATAGTTAATTAGTTAATTTATAGTTGATTATTTATTAATTTCTAGTTAATCATTCTTTAATCATTTGTTAATCATTTGTTATTCACTAGTCATTTATTAGTAAATCATTAGTTAATCCTAAATTAATTATTCCTTCATAATTCATTAATCACACAGTAATCATTACATAATTAATTGTTATGTACTTTGTAGTTTTTTATTTTTTAATTACATTTCATTATTAGTTAATTATTAGTTAATAATTATTTAACCATTAATTAATCATTTATTGATATTAAGTTAGTTCTAAGTTAATCCTAGGTTATTCAGTATCTAATTAGTCTTTAATCCTATATTACTCAATTGTTAATCAATATATAATCATTAATTTAGAATTAGTTAATTATTAGTTATTTAATAGTTAATTATTAGTAAAAAATTATTTCACTAATATTTATTAATCATCTAGTTATTATTAATTCATCATTATGTCACTAATATTTATAAACTAATAGTTATACTATATAATAATCATATTATAATAAAAAATCCATTATTAAGACAAATTGTAATTTTTTGTCTCTAAATGAAAAATAAATAATAATATTTTATTTACTAATATTAACTATTATTTCTAAACTATATCTAACTGAATAGAAAACTAAGTAAAAAACATATTTAAAACTAACTAAGAATGAAAAAATTAAATAAATAAATGAAATTAAAATAAATAAGAAAAAATACCTGTAAATAAAGCTTTTCAATATTTGGTGATCATTTTAGGCCAACAAAATCACTTTGGGTGAAAGTGGAAACATTGGGAAAAGTGGAGAGAGAGAGTGAGTGGAATTAGAGAGAAGGGGTGAAATGATTGGGGAGAAGGGTGAGGTGTGGGTTCCTTTTTGTGGGCATTTCTGGAAAAGGCTTCATCACTGATGCCTCCTCTTCAATGCCATAGATTTGGGTCAACGAACAACAAAGGCAACATCGACATAGCCACCTTCCAAAATAATCAATGGGAAGCTTCAATGATGCAACCTTTTGGCATTAGTTTTTTAAAAAAAATTAACCTAGTATTATTTTATAGATTATTTATTAAGAAAACATATAAAAACCATCACTTGGATGTGGTGCTTGGTAGACCCCAAATGGATTGGGGCCTATAGAAAAGGATAGGCACACGCCCACATGTATTTTTTTCTCATTCTCAATGTATTTATTTTCACAATATTTTATAGAAGTATTTAACTTAATTATTTATTATTTTTCAAAGTATAGAGTTTTGGTTATTTAAAAAATGGTATGGAGTTCGTACTTCCCATTTCACAGAGAAGCATGAACAGGGTCCACACTTCCCTTTCGGACCCCAAAGAAGTGTGAACCCCCTTTACGTGTCCTTCAAAATTTTATCAACGGAGGTGTGAATGGGGGTCATGTGTCATGTCCCATAAAAAATGTAAATTGAGGTACCTAACCCCTCCATTTGTAATAGCTCTTCTCTATATTTTTCTCTGTAACCCTACTTGATTTATTTCCCAAAGATATATTTATGGATTTTAAGGCGGTAAAATTTCTATTTAAAAATTTTAATTGATTAATTGTTTTTATTAATTTTGTTTTTATGATTTATTTATTTAATATGTACTGATTTAAGGATGTATGGATGTATATATGTATAAATGTATAAGTTTTTTTTCATTTTATTTGAAACAGATCGACCCCAGTAGCCCAAAGTTGATGATTATTTTATTACATTGGCATAAGATACAAGGAATCACATCCTGAAGGACTAAATAGTTTAGTATTATTTATAAAATAGATACATAAATGAAATTAAATTTAAATTTCAAACATCAAATAAAAAAATATTTTCTTTGAGAAAACCATTTTCCCTTTAGCATAACCATGCATAATAGTCTCAAAACACTTCCTTGTATCCTAGACAAAAATAAAACAAAACAATGTGGGTGAGATTAAATGAATATTAAGGTTAAGTGTACGACGTAAGCTATAAATAAATAATTAATAAACAACATGTTATGGTAAATAAATAAAAATATGGCATTTAATCAATTACATGAGAATAATATGGTAGGAATAAATTATGATTAAATAATTTCATATAAATTAACACATGAGAATCAAATATAACCACAAATATTCTACTGATCAAATAATGAAGTGGAATATCAATAACCAATATCATAATGATTGAATGAATAATGACTGATGTTTGAAAAATCAAGATCAATCCTCAAGATAGTTAATATCATGATCTATAAACAAGAGTGTTACTGTCAAGATCTATCCTTAATATAGTTTAAATCTGTGGGTCAAAACCCATCTAACTTGGACAACTAGTTTGTCTCATGAGACCTTTCAATGCATCAATGGGATATATCTGGCCCCTCTCATCACAGATTATGTATAATTCATTCCTAATATGAATGGGGTGAAACATAATAAATGTATACATTTTTATTGAAACTATCATATGAAATATTAATAATTCCCCCAATCGATTAACATAATCATAAACCGTTTAGAGTAATATATTGAATGGTATAAAAATAGTATATCCTCAGTCAAACTGATCATAAAACATTCAATTAAATATTTTTAATGGTATCATAAGAGATAAAAATAAATGAATCATAGGACTCAAAAAAGGATGTTGATATATATGAAAATACTTTATTAAGATCATAGAAATATTTTTTTGGAAAATATGTATTTTTCGATTTGAAATCGCTTATTCCAAAAAAGACGTACAATTATAAATGGAAACCCTTTATTTGAAAGGAACCTTGTAAAAATTTAATGGAATATTCAAAAAATTTTGGAATCATAATTTAGATAAAATAATAACATGTCTTATAAGTAATAAAAATACTCTTTCCCTATTTTTTTCTTTTGAAAAGTCACCAAGCACCACATTTTGAAAATGAGCAAAGATTACATTCAAACCAATTTGTAAAAGGTAAAACAAAGGTAAAAATGGATTTAAATATTTGTAGGATATTTCTTATTTTTTTAAATATTCTTATAGAACATGGACATGGAAGATAAGTGTTCCTTAATGGAGACATCAACATAAATATTACTAAATAATAATGTTATTTTGAAATAAACTCTTACCACTTTGTAATCAGTCGAATCATATGCCCCATGAAAAAATAAAATTTTAAAAAACATTTAATATCACGAGAATAAGTATATTATAGAAATAACATGTCAATGTGACTTTATATACAATACATAAAATATTATAGGGGCATAACATCTAAATATACGTCAACGAAAGAAAATTGAGATGAAGTCTAATAAGAAGATTTAATCATTGAAGAGATATTTAATTAAATGAATAGAATATGTGTATCAAATATAAATCTATATAAAAAATGTGTAAATAAAAAATAATATAACCAAAATTAATTTCACACATAATCTTAGCATGACATAATCAATGGATTAGAGGTTTATCCCAATGAATGAAAATCAAGTTAAGAAATACCTCACATAAGGTTTAAATCCATTCAAACATGAAAAAAACATATATAATGGTTTTTAAAATTTTATTAATTTATTAGAGAAACATATTTATATTTATAAAATCCTATTCTATCATTTTTTAACACCTTACCACCTAGTTATTAGTGATATTTCATTATTTTCACTACTTCGGGTATTAATTGCCTTGTTTTCTCATGCCTATTTTATTTTGAATGTGCTAATTATATTACATAGATTATTGATATATCATATAAAGAATTATATTAATGTTATAAATATCATATATAATCATTTAATACATTTTTAAACTAATCTAGAATGATGAACAAAGAAAATTAATCGCATCACTTCATATAGATGATAAGCCGTACATAAGCACGAGCGATGATAACATCTTTAAATAGTTGAAGGGTAAGGAGGTGGATGATATAATAATTTTCAATAATAACAATCATTTAATAATTATCATATGTATCCATTATTTCAATCATTATTACTATCCATGTAAAGTGGTGATGTAAAACGAATTACACCATTACTTGGAGACGGTAAGCCATACGTACACATAAACGATGTTTTTAGTTTTCATTGTATGGAGAAGATATGGAAAAAGGTTGTACCATATACATAATAACATAAAATTACATTTATTATAATATATTTTTTACTTTAAAATTGGAATAACACATTAATAGGAAGTATAGGAGGAAATAAAATTGAAACACTTAGTAAAGATTATTACATTATCTTAAAGTATCGTCATTTGGACCTCATCATAGGGACACTAGACATTGTCTTTTTGGAAGTCTAGAACCTACATAAAATTTTTAATGATGTTAGTAAGATAAATGGGTATGGTTTTTTCAATATAGATTGTTTATATAAGTGAGTAGGGAATGAGGGTATTTATACTTGAGGTGGGGTGGTTTTAAGTGATTAAATAATGATTATTTTGTATTTAAAACTAACCAATTTTGGGTGGAATTAATAAAAATGAATATGGTTGATAATTAGTGTTTTAATTAATGGTTAGGTTTGTTAAACACATAAACTAACCATTTAATGATGTTGTTTTTTTGGTATTCTAAGCTTTTACCTTTTAATATCAACTCGCTACATTATTTTACATATACTACGATAAGTATTTTTTTTACTGTAGTAAATTTTTATATAAAAAAAATGAAAAATTATGTATTAAATAATTTCAAAATACTATTTCAAAATATAGAAGTCATTTTTAAAAATTCAAAAAACAAAATTTTTATAATTAAATTTAAAATTAAACCAGAAGAATGCAACGGAAAAAATATTTACAAAAAATGGGTCTTTGAGCTAAAAAATGTACTTATAACAAAATAAGGTACATAAATTGTTTAAATGTAAATAATTAGATTTCATATAAGTAAAAATAACTTTAGTTAATTTTAAATATATTTCAAATCATAACAATACGTTTTAATATAATATCAAATGAGTGTTATAAAAAGTAGTATTTTTTTACTATTAAGTAAAAAATTATTTTTTTAGAAAATTCTAAACAAATTCACCCTAACATAATTTTGACATGGATTATCCAAATATTAATTTTTTTTCAATTAAATTTCCTAAAACTTCATTAAATCAATTATAATATACACTCATAAAATGAAATAAAACCCATTTTTTGAAGATAACATATTTTATATGAATAAAATATCTTTACTAAAAACTATGTACTTATCAAAAATTCATTAATTAATGAATTAATAATGAGTTGAACAATTATATATTTCATGATTTTGTAAATAATATTAATTCCTACAATTTTAATGTCTAGTATTTAATGATCGCATAATAATATTTTATTTTTCATTTAAGTTAGGTGTTGTGTGAAATATAAGCTATTGAAGACATTAAATTTACTTTAAAAAGGGACATACTGTAAAATCTTGGGGTGTTACATTCTCCCCTCCTTCAATAATATTTTTCCTAATAATTTAAAATTTCTCTTTGAAAATAAATTATCGATAGTTTAATATTACTTTGTGGGAAACCCACATCATAAAAAGTACTTATAAACCATTCTATTAAAAGTGGGAAAGGAAAATGTGAAGGTCGCCACAATACTAGGTTTAAGAATAATAGATCGACATTAGGATGTGAAAACATAGACATTTTAGATAAATATAACTATCAATTTATGATGGAGAGTGATAGATAATAATTTCATTAGGATTTTTATTATTAGTAAACCATAAATATGTGATGGGGTAAATGGTCACTGATTCTTTGGTAAGAAATGTAAACAAAAAATGTTTTATTCCACAATCCTTTTCCCATAGTTAAGGTATTTTTTTACTATATAGATAAATAACTTTAGAAAATAAACACACTTGGTTTTATTCCATTTCATAATTATAATATCAACCTTTTCTTGTGCTTAAATATATTCCCAGTTCATCTCTTATTACAGATAAGAGATATTAAAGATGATTTTTTATAACACTACTGGAAATTTAGGCTATAGCCACGGTTTGAAACTATGGCTATAAGCCTGAAAACTGTGGCTATATGTTATAGCCACATTTCAATGGACTGTGGATGGTATTGGCATGGATATAGGGCAGGACTTATAACCATGGTTTCAAACCGTGGCTAAAGGCCTATAGCCACAGTTCAAACCGTGGCTAAAAGGAAATAGCCACGGTTCAAACCCATGGATAAAGGGATATAATCACAGTTTTAAACCGTAGAAGAACAATAATTCATACAGGTACTATTTCCATGGTTCAAAACTATGGCTATATGGTTTTAGCCACGGTTTAAAACCATGTCTATAGACCTACAACTGTGGTTTGAAACTGTGGTTGTAGGCCTTTCCATTTCATAAACCCCTCCCCCATAACCCCCCTTGAACACCCCCTGCAGCCCCATGCCCCCTAGATATCCCCCCTACACCCCCTTGAATGTCCCCCTTGCACCCCCATGCCCCCTAGATAGCCCCCTTGCACCCCCTGGACAACCCCCTTTCACCCCCACTGGACCCCCATGCCCCCCTTGGATAGCCCCCTTACACCCCCTTGCACCCCCTTGAACACCCCTACACCCCATGCCCCCCTGGACAACCCCCTTGTAACCCCACTGGTCCACCATGCCCCCTAGACAGACCCCTTGCACCCCCTTGACAGCCCCCTTTCACCCCCACTAGACATCCCCCTTGCACCCCCACTGGACCCCATGCCCCCTGGACATCCCCTTGCATCACCATGCTCCCCTAGACAACCCCCTTACACCCCCAATCGACCCCCATGCCCCCTACACCCCCATGGATAGCTCCCCTTCACCCCATGCCTCCCCTAAATATCCCACTTGCACCCCCACTAGACACCCCTCCCCCTAGACACCCCCCTGGACACCCCCTCCCTCCCCCTAGACACCCCCTGGACAAGCAGACCGCCCTGCATCCCCCATGTGCATCAAAGTTTTTTGAAAATATAGAAATAGATGGCTTGGTCGATGTAGCGGGGGGATTTCTCTAGACTGTTCAACAACTATTTATGGATTGGGTGTGGAAAACTACCCAGTTACCCATCTCTTTTGGGCTGGGAAAGGAGCGGTTGAATTGGTATTGGACAACCAAGGGGTGTATTGAAGAGTCTCTGCAAAGGGACAGAGAACTAAGAGCAGTCCTTGCTGTGGAACAGAACTCAACAGAATCCTAGGGTATTTCCAAAGGGCTAGATAATGGTTTCACTCATACACATGTTCTTATCATGTATGATAACATTAGTGTCATTAGTGTATATCTAAGAATTTGACACATCACTCACAGATGGACATTGATGTAAGACATCATTCCCCCCATGTAGACCCCTCCCCCTGCACCCCCCTTGGACACCCCATGGACAACCCTTGGACACCCCTTCTAGACACCCAACCTGCACCCTCTCCCCTGCCCTACAGACCCCCCTACTCCCTCCCTTTCAGCCCCCCTACTGAACACCCCCCTTTCACCGCATCTGCACACTCCCCACTGCCCTGCAGACCCCCATCCACCCCCACTAGTATCCCCCCTTCCAGCCCCCCCCCCCTCTTGGACACCCCCTTGCACCGCACCTGCACCCTCCCCCTGACTTGCAGACCCCCCTGCACCCCCACCTAGACACCCCCTTGCACCAAAACTACACCCTCCCCCTTTCCCTACAGACCCCCCAAGACACCCTCCTAGAAACCCCACATGAACCCTCCCCATGCCCTGCAGACCCCCCTGCACCCTCCCACACCACCCCTGCCAGCCCCCCCTCCTGGACACCCCCTTGCACCACACCTACACCCTCCCCACTACCCTTCATACTACCTGCACCCCCACCAGTATCCCCCCTGCCAGGTCCCCCCCTTCTAGACACCCCCTTTCACCACACCTGCACCCTCCCCCGACCTCGCAGACCCCCCTACACCCCCACCTGGTCACCCCCCTTTCACTGCACCTCCACCCTTCCCCTGCCCTGCAGCCTCCGGACAACCCTCTTAGAGACCCCACTTGCACCCTCCCCCCTCCTGGACACCCCCCATCTTGGAAAAACCCTCCTAACACCCCACCTACACCCTCCCCCACCAGTATCCCCCTACCAGATAATTGTTTTCCATCCTCCTCATTCAAGTAAGGATCTTTCTTAGCTTCTATGGTCATATATTCATTGGTGTTGCACCATGAATTAAAGTAATAAAATGATCTCTAACTCATGTGGTAACTCTCTTGGTTCGTAATCTATGTAATGAAGTTCAAAAATAAAGCATTCCATTTTCTACTGGTTTTATTCCCAAGGATGGTTTATCTTGGTAACAAAACATTTTTAATTAGTTTTCAAAAACCAAAACTCTAAAAGAAGAATCCATGGGAATAATGTTTGTTTTAGTTCCAATGGTATTCATATCTTCTTTTCTCCCCAAGTAATATCCCCACTAAGCCATCCCACATGATCTCCATTGATTTATGTTTCTAATTTTTGAAAAATATAAACAAAATTATTTACCAATTCATTCAGAGAATCAAATATGTTCCACCTGTGTCAAACACATGATCCTTAGTCATGAAAAACATTTGTCATAGTCACCTAAACACGCTTACAAACCCCTAAGAGTACTGCTAAATCCCGTCTCCCAACCCAATTCTGAACTGCTTGGTTGGCCTGTAAACTACAATAGAAACCATGGAAAGTTTTTTAGAAATAAATTTGTCACTTGATTTACGATCTAAATGAACCACCATCGAAATATATAACACATTCCCTGAGAATTTCATAGAATCAACACCTGATTCCCACATACTCCTGAATTCTAAAGCTTCTCTGGACTCTACTATTTCATCATAGATAAGAGATATTGAAATAGCATAAAAGGGTAAATATGATATTATGTGTTGTGTCTCAGAAGAAGAAAAGGATTAACCCATATCTATACTAAATAAACTTGAATGCTACATGGAATTAATTTTAATAATAAGAAGAAATTTGTAATATTATATAGGTTCAATGTGGAGGTGTCCAAGAAAAGCGTGGTATGCATTCTTGTGAGATAAATTTAGTATCTATAAGTTTAATGTATGGTTGATACACATAACTAAAGTTTATGTAAGTAAAGGTTAATGGAACTAAAGCTTGAGTGTGACTATCTTAGAGTTATGTAAGAATGGAAAATTTCATTCCTTATTCACTACACCATGAAGGAGAGATCTTTTCAGAATAACGTGGAATTAATTGAGCTCATATAATATATTCTCATAATAGGTTATATCATCATAGAAGAAGATCACTTGAGAAAAATGTGGCACTAATTGAGCTCATATAATATATTCTCACCCTGCACCCCCTCCCCTGCACACCCCTACCCTCTTCCCCAGAACCAGCCGCCCCTCTTGGACACCCCCTCCCCCCTGCAACCCCCCTGCACACCCACTGCAACCCCCTACCCCTATACCCTGCACACCCCTTCTTGGACTTGACACCCTCTCCTACACACCCCCTCCTACACACCCCCTCCCCTGCACACCCCCTTCCCTCTTCCCCAGAACCAACCCCTGCCCCCTGCACCCCCTGCCTCCTGCTCACTGCACACCCCTTCCTGGAATGCACAACCCCCTACCCTCTTCCCTAGAACCAGCCCCCTTGCTCCTGCAACCCCCTGCCTCCTACACTCCCCCACCGTCCTAGAACAAACCCCCTCTATGAACAACTTCTGCTACTGATCTCATATATCTAGCCCATATTCCCAGTTCTCCACCTTGAAATTACAATGATTCCACAACACCTGAACAAGAGGCATTGTCTTCCCTCATAGCACCTTCATACTCTAATCCATGAAATAAACTAGACATTACTCAAATGACATGTCCACCTTCAACTCACTATCATCATTTTCAACCACATATGGATGATCTAAATCAAACTTCAAGAGCTATGATACTTGAAATACAATTTTCTTCACCTAATGTTTTAGAGGAGGTAACCTCTAAGGCATGATTATGATCTTATCCACAATATTGAATAGACAAAAAAATCAGGGCACACAATTCCCATGTTTTCTAATGTGCCTTTTTCCTAAACAAGTTGATAACTATTAGAATACCCAATCACCCATGGCGATCTCTAGAGGTCTTTGCCATCATAGAACCTACAAGAGTTTCCTTCCTTGAGTGGTAACCAACCACATATGGATCATATGAACCCTAGACAGCCCACCCCAGACTACCCCCCACCGGACGGCCCCCCACCCCTACCCAGCTATACTTAATCACCAAATTCTTCCATAATAGCTGCACCTTATAGCAGTATTCACATCCTCTTACTACAAGCAAAAAAACCCCACATTCCAAATAAAACTAAACTCAAACATAATACAATATATATCTTAAGAATTAAAACTATCTTTAATATAATCAATATAAAATTTCAATATCAACATCATTATAATAAAAAGAACTATTTGTTAAAATTAAATGTATAAACCAAGAATAAAATTTAAATCTAAAATGAACCTCAATATCTACATCACCAGAACCATCATGACCATCATCATCTCCTATAGAAACACCAACATCATTATCACCTCCTCTCAGACCACCACCACCACCACCACCATCACGATCATTGATATATTCATTGGTTTATGCACCTAAATCAGTGGAAATAGAAAATAATACTGATAAAAATAATGCACACAAATGGGAACACATTTCATTAATGAAAACACTCAATGTTTTTATGACGATTCATATAATATCATTATGTTACCAATAAAATACTCTGATAAACCTAATGCATACAAATGAGAACACATTTAATTAATGAAAACATTGAAATATTATGGTGTATGATGATTCATGAACATAAAATTGAAGAGAAATAAGAAGGATGTTTAGAAAGTGTAATAGACCCATCTAAAATAAGATCATGACCACCCATAGATATGCTGAAATTCTCTATGTGAATATCCTTAACAGTCGGCCCAGATGAAAACAACTTCATTTGAAAAAAAAATTAACTACTATTCAATAGTTACAATTGAATTTTCAGTTTGAAATAACAAAATCAAAACAAAATATATGTTTTTTAGATCAACTAAACAAACTGCAATAGAACACATGTTCTGTTATCTATAAATAAGAACTTAATTAATTTAAAAATACGTAACATTACAAATATTGATAAAAAATACATTGATATTATCAATAGAGAAGACAAAAAAATATAAATCATGCTTTATTATAATTTTGTTAACTTCAACAATCAAAACTCACACCTAATCAAAATAAAACTAACAATGTGTGGATAAATAGAGAAGACACCTTAACGGTGAAACAATCCCTGACACGAGCCTCTCTACACCTCTAGGATTTGTTGGAACCCATATCTACTCAATGCTCGTGAATTTGTGGATATTGTCAATATAGATTCCAAAATATATTTAATTTACAATCTCTAATGATATATTAAAAAAATATTATAATTCAGATATTCAATCCTTGATGGAAGACAATAAAGAAATATAGTTTCATAAATGTAATCTATAGTTGTGAGAATTAATATTGCGGTGGTGTTTAAATTTTTGGTAATATTCTATGGGTGTTTCAAAAAAATATGAGTTTAAAGATCTACAGATGAAATAAGGTTCATCTACTGTAAAAGAGAATTCATCAAAATGAAAAACAAGTAAAAGAAAGAAGATAAAACATAGATGGATTTACCATTTGAAGAATGAAAAGTGTTGAGGAAACACCTATCAAAATTCCAAACAGAACCCATGTAGAAGTTGTGACCATCTCTTTTGTTTTTCTACAGATTGAAACCCAAAACAAAGAAAACATTAAAACATCTAAATATGGTTTTTTTGTTATAATTGCAAACCCCGAAAGGAAGGAGTTTTTCTTAAGAATCTTCCATCCAAGTAATCGTTTCATGTTTCCACAGGATACCGTCAAACAGTTATATTGCGAATCCCTCATCTAAGGAATCTGTTCATGAATAGTAAGGAAGCAGAAAGAGAGATTCCTAAAGATAGAGCATTAAGGAATTAGAGAATTAATGAATCAGAGAAAGGAAAACCGCAAACTAAAAATAACATATGAATAGTCTAAATCAGTCAGTCAATTCCCGATATTCATATAACTTTAAGATCACATACCAATCAATTCATGAGGAAATTTATCCTTACTGAGCTCCAAATAATCCCAAAGGCCAACTTGGCCACTCTTTTTCTTCAGCTCATTCTTTTATGAGAACTTCTCTATATTAGCATCTTGGTCATCTGAAGAGTCAAGTAGATTGGCATATTGAAGAGAACATTTTTCATAAAAGAAAACTTGAAATAATACATATATATTTCACTATCAATACACCATAAAAAAACATAAAGGAAGGGATAACTGTAGACCTTCTTCTCAAAGGATATCATTTCAATCTTGGAGCATACCTGCATACATTGAATTTCCAAAAAAACAACTACCAAGGAGATCCCATGAATAAGTATCCTGTAATTGAAACTGTGAATGAGTGAAACAATTATGTATGAAATCCTTTTAAGCAAGTTGAAATATTAAAAAACTTCTATATATTCAATATTTAAACATGTATGTATAAGAAATCTGTAAATAATTTCAATTAATATCCAAATGGAAAAAATAAATGAATTGTATGTTTTAGTATAGAAAAAATGGAAATGAGCACAAAAAATGCATATTTTTCAATTATAATATTTGAATAAAAATAAAAGTCCAATAAAAAGTACAATTTTATACCTGAGTGGATAATTATTTAACATACCCAATGTCAGTGAGTATACTATGCATGTAATCGAATACATTTATAAAAAAACAATGAAAACTATAGGAAACCAAAATGATTGAAACTGCTAAAAAATGTGTACTGAATCAAATTAGTTCACCATACCTAAAATGGAGAACCCATTGATGCGGTAGATGAAATATATATCAACCACGAAAGAAATTTTAGATGAAGAAATATTGACCAAGAAAATTAAGTACAAATAGTAATTGGTGAATCAAAACAGAAGATATATTGTATTGATGTTTGAAAATCTATATATATCTAGAAAAACTAAATCTTGGAGAGAAATGAATTTTTTTCTAGAAACTTATGAGAACCCACCAGTTGTGAAGCATTATATTGTATTATAGCCTACAAAATTAGTATGAACATTGTAAAATGTGAATCTATAGAGCAGATAAAAATGATACCGAGATTCTATACATGGGAAAATAACATATGCATGATTCATCATGAGATGGATGAATATACACTTAGGGAACATTTCTACCCTCTCTTCTACTTCTAATAAGCAACATTAATAAATATTAATGAAGAATGTAGTGGGTTTCAGTGATGGTGAATGGAAACATGAAGCAAGTACAGGGCGTGCTTCACCGAGGTAGATCTCATTGGAGATAGATAATACCGGGAACCCCTAGAGAAGTGGAGGGTAACCAGGTGATGGAGGGAGATATTGACTGGGGTAGGTTGGAACCCTAGCTTGACAGGAGGTGATAATCGAGTGGGAGGAGAAAATGAGGGAGATCGATACTTGGCATTGATGTGAACAAATTCTGGAGCCAGAAAAGGAAGGCTACATCATATTCAATGGAGGGAATTAGGTTGGATTGATGCGAAGGATGGTATCAGAGTACGATAGCGGAAATAGTGCGCGGGAATACGAGGAGTGGATGAGAACTGGGATTAGGAGGAAGATGACGACTGGGGTTTGTGGGGACCTTAGGTCAATAGGAGAAAAAGTGTGAGCATGGGGAGAAACCAAGGGAAACCATGTGCGGAAGAGGGAGTGAGGAAAAAGAAACGGTATGACGCGAAGGAAGAAAATTAACCGTAGGTCGATAAAAGATGAATCCCGAGATGGAAGAGAATCCGAGGTAAACTGCGTGCTGAAGAGGGAGGGAGGGAGAAGAAGTTATTAACATGAAGAAGGCATATGGAAGTCAGGCAGAGAAGAAACATGGGTTTCTGAATGTTGGATAGGTGGAATGGAGAGGAACCTAGGATTAGTATAGTTAGTAGATACCATGTCTCCACCATGTTTTATTTCAATACAATTTATGAAAGTAGTAAATTGAACATGTTGAAGAAACTCTATTCACTCTGACATGTTTAGAGGTTTAGTTTCATAATTATGAAATTACTTATTTTTTATAGAAAAAAATTTATTATTCTTGATAACTAGAGGTAAAGAGGAATATGTAACATTTAAAAGTTTCTTAGTGGGAAGAATATCATTGGGCCCATCTCATCACATAGTAACTTCAATGATAGTAACTTCATTATCATTGTTGAGAATTTTTAATCTAATAATGATGAACCCACAAAGAATAATAAATGGTAAAATATTCATTTTTATCACTATAAGATAGATCCATAAATTCTATGAGATCACCTTTATCTTAGGGATGATTCGAGAACATCTATATTTTTAAATATAGCACCAAATTCTGATCATGATACATCTTGGTCAAGTTTTATCATACCTGAATCCAAGAAATATTATAATAGTATTAAAATATAATCTATAAGAAACACTATTGTGGGAATATTTATGCAGGGAATCAACCATGATAAATAATAATAATGCTAGTAAACATATACTATATCAATTGGTATGTTTTTTTGGGTAAAGATATAAAAATATAAGAAAGAATAAGATCACATGAAATCTTGGTTAAATATGAGAATGTGGAAGTTTAATGTCATTGCACCACATTCTATGAGGGAATAGTGAAAATGTAATGATTTCATCAAGGATAACATTAATAAATAAGAAATGATTATAGTATCTAGCATAATGAGAAAAAGAAAATAATGTTTCCATGTGCCACAATATTTCTAACACTTCAATAGATAAATAAATCTTGGAAACATCACATTCTCATGTGCCATAATAAATCTTGGTGAAATCTGACACAAAATATACCCTAAAAAAACTAAATATTAAAAGATATAAATAAAAAAGAATAATGGAGGTAGAAGGGGAATATTTACCTCTATCAATTTAAAGTAGATGAACCCCATAAGGCATTTTTAGAGGTGGAATCCAGAATAACTATTTTGTTATCCTTAAAAAATTACACCCATCCCTACTAGGTAACCAATGCACCTCCACTGTGTACCTGATGGGCCTTATAAAAGGTTCAATACATTTTCTAGCCCACCGAGTACCTAGTACCCCTCCATCAGGTACCTTATAAAGGCTTTAGATTTTTACAAACCCATTAAGAGGCATCTAGTGCATCCCAATTAAATACCCAATTACTACTGTAGTTTTTTGCAGTTAACCACCACCCTAAGATTTGGCAACCAACCCTCTAAATAACCATTAGCCTCAAATGAAAACACATCCCAGAGATGCATGAACTCTTGAAATTTCAATTCATATCCCAATTCTCTAAAATCTACCTGCTTAAGGAAAACAAATTAAAATTTCCTCTAAAATTACTGACCCTCTAATTGTATGGGTCATTAAAAACTCCAAACCATAAGAATTACAATCCTTGAGAAGCATCCGGTATGATCCCTTGATTCCTAATTTAACCATAAAAATTTTATGCCATCACTTTTTCTTGATTCCAATTGTCCATAACTCCACCATGAAGATTACCAATCTAGACTAATTTGTTCTTCACTAAAAACCACTTGTCCCTCACTCCACGCATATCAATTATAATTAGAATAATGTATCTAATTCAAAAATCTTTTTATCATACTCAAACATGTGAAACTATTCCAGTTTACTTCTACACACTGATAACAAAAGAATGAACACATATTTTTTCATAACAAGGAGAAGGATCACTTAGAGGGGGTTGTCCACATTAGAGGCATGTCAGAGGAAGTGAGGAGGCCACCTAGGAGCAGTGTTAGTGGAGGAGGTGAGGTGTCCTGTGTTCTGTGGAAGTGGCTTGCGGTGGGGTTTCCTTGTTCGGTGTTAGTGAGGGGCACCGTCGAGAGGGGTACCATCAGTGGAGGAGGATCAGGGATAGGAGAGGTCACGATGGGTTGGAGAAGGAGGGTCGCATGTAGAGGGTATTAGGGAGGATGATGCCACTGTGAGAAACATCAAGGGTTCAGAGGGTCGTGAGGGAAACCGTCGGTGGAGGAGGATCGGGGAAAGGAGAGGTCGTGATGGGTCGGGGAAGGAGTCTTGCGTGTAGTGAGAGACATCTAGGGTTTAGAGGGTCATCGCTGTGAGAGATAGGGTTCGGAGGGTCACGATCGCGGGATGACGGAGGAGGAGCACGACATGATTTTAAAAAAAAACGATTAGGGGAGAATGGAGGAGGATTCCGATGGGATTTGAAAAAAAAGACAGCGCAAATTTTTAGCCATGACAGTATATACTAAATCGTGGCTATAAATAAGTTATATCCATGGATCTATAAAACCGTGGATATAGATTCGTGGCTATAGCTTAAATTTCTAGTAGTGTAACTGAAGAACTTTTAATGAAAACAATATACATAAGTCATTCTTTCGGCCTCTAAATATTTATTAAAACCACAATGGTTAGGAAATATTATCTAAAAAACAAACCATAATACCCAATGTTCAACTTAATCTATTTTATAAGTATTTAAACTAAAGATTCATCCAAAAATACATTTATCCAAATTAAATGTCCAAATGTTTAGATGGAAGGATGCTCAATTTACAAAACCAAATTAACATTACATATGAAATATATGAATAAATTGATCACTTTTTCACCATAATTAAACATGAATGTTCCAAAAAAAATCTCTAATAGTCAAAAATGTAAAATATAATATTATCGAATGTATTTCATAAATCTGAAAAATGCATTAAAACCATCATAAATTAATTTTTCATAAAATCACTTACCATTTTCATGGTCACCAATAAAATCACAGAAAAATATTTCTATCATTATTATCTCAACATCTGACACATATTTAGGGTTACATTCCTAAAATAAAATGTCTCCCCAAAGATCAAATTTACACAAAATCGCTTCTCCTAGTTACCAGTATTATTCATCAGATTCTTTCAAATCCTTAAAGAAAAAGAACTACATTACAATCCTTAAATGTATCATGATTCTTATAAATGAAATATCATTGATAAAATAATTTTAAAACATAATTCTGGAATACAAAAACTCAAATACATTTGTCATTCTAGTTTGGTAGTATCAACAGTGTATGCTTGACCATGATCCCTTAGATTATTCTATGGTTTATTCCCTTGATGTCTGGGACATTTATTTTCATAGTTCCCCAAATCCCTACAATTGAAACACTAAATAGTAGTGTTTTATTTTTTCCCTTTTCATTATTTATCATGGAATCCCTTATCAATACACATACAAAAAACTCCCAATCCCTTCATGAATTTAAGAGGATGGTTTATTCCACATTTATCAAATGTGGGAAAATCCTTCTTTCCCTTCTACATATTATCCACTTTTTTCTTCACCACCCTCTTCTTCTCTTGTTTTACTTTAGAACCATAAAACATATATAATTATTTCTATGCATTGATTAATCAAGATACTAATATTCATATGAATTTAATTATTGGGAGAATAATTCCCTTCAAAGGATTGGCTAAATTCCTTCAAATAAATGGCCAATCTTACTCTTTGTAATACATATGTAGTCCACAAAAAGCATGAATAACCTTATAAAGTTATCTCCAGACATAGAAATAGTTTATTATTAATTTCTTCATAGGAACAATAATTGTGTCCATATATCCTCTTATTGTCCTTGAGGAAAATATATTTCCGTGAAATGTTCCTTAAAATCCTTTCGTTCCATGATTTCTATTTTTTCTGCATGCTTAGTGTTTTGAATCAATGACCACCATTGACCTGCATCTGATGAGAGATGATAAAATTATTTTACTACCTTATCTATTTTATTACATTCCAAATAAATAAATATATTCTATATAGAACTAATCCATTGCTCAGTTTCAAATAGATTTGTAGTCCCATTGAATTATGGAGGCTTCTGACACATAAATGTTTTTAATATTATTACATCACATAGTGGATTAGAAGTGTTCCCCATACAGGAAAGGTTATTTCTCATAACATGATTCATCTATCCCAATATTGTTATAATTTTTTCCGCTCCATCTGTAACTCTAGCTCAATCCCCAACTCCATCTCAAACTTCATTATACTTTTTAAGAGTGCAATCTCTACATGCATTGATACATCTTTCCTTTAACTAGTCACTATTTCTATAAAATGTCCTACACTATATTATATCATAACATTATGAAATATAATTTACCATCTCAATTCAAGTGAAACAATTAACATAAATTAAAAATATTTGAATAACTAATCTATAAATTGTAATTTTGGTTTATTTGGGTATATTTCTTATTTCCATCATAGGATTTCATTTTCTAATAATTTTTTTCCTAAACCCAGATCCCAAGGTTTTTACTAAAATTACTCTGATACCAACTGTAAAAACCCAAATCTAGTATCCAAGAGATAGAGGTTACTTTATTACATTGTCATAACATATAAGAAATTATATCCTAAAGGACCAAATTGTTTAGTAGTCTTGGTAAACTAGATACATAATTAAAATTAAAATTACATTGAAAACATAAAATAAACAAATTATTTTAATTTAGAACTCCATTATAACAATTATAATTACCCTCCATAATAATCAAAAAAACACATCCCCATATACAGGGGAAAAAAAGAATGGCTGAGCTCAAATACTCAGTAAGGGTAAGTATACAACAAAACCTATGAATAAATAAGTCATAAATAAGATGTAAAGGTAAATAAATAAACCACATTCCATTTAATCAATAACTCTAGAATAATATGGAAAGGATAAATTATTATCATATTATTCCATATAAATAATCAAATGAGAATGAAACTAAACTATGCATACTATACTAATAAAATAATCACATGAAATATAAATAACTTATATCATAATTATAGAATTATTAATGAGGGATGTTTTAACATTAAAGATCAATCTTCAAGAAATTTAGTGTTAATATTGATTCTCAATATTGTTATAGTCATGATCTATCCCCAGGATAGTTTGAATCTGTGGTTAGAAACACTTCTAATTTGGCCAACTGATTTGTCTAAAAAAGACCCATCAATGCATCAAGGGACTATAGTGGGGTCCTCCCATCACATACTAACTCCAATTAATTACTCATATGAATTAAATGAAATGTAACCAATATATATATTTATATTTAAACTAGTATACAAAATATTAATAATTTTCCCAATCAATAAACATAATCATAAACCATTCAGAGTAATATAGAGAATGGTATAAATATAATACATCCCTTGTCAATATGACCACAAAACATTCAATAAAATATATTAAATGGTATCATAATAGGTCAACCTTAATAAATCATAGGATTCAATAAATTATGTTGATAGAGATGAAAATATAATAATAATATCACTAAAAAATTCATGGGGATTTTTTTGCACATTGAAATATGTTATTCTTAAATATATATAAAATTTTAAAACAAATCATTTTCGTCGAAAAGAAATTGTTTAAATTATAATGGAAAATTTAAAACATTAAGGCATTATGATAGATGGAAAATATGTTCATGCAGTATAAGTTAAAACAAATTCCTTCTGTATTTTATCAGAAAAATCACAATAAACCTCATTTAAAAAATGATAAAAATATTACATTCAAACATTTTTTTCCAAAGTAAAGAATGGGTAAACATGGTTTTCAATATTCAAAGGATAATTGTGAAAAAATTAAGAAAAAATTAATAGAGACAATGGAACTTAAATAGAAATATTCCTCAATGGAAACTTAAATATAAACTATCCTGAATAATTATGATATTGTGAAATAATCCCTTAACACTTTGAAATCAGTAAAATAGTATGCCCTATGAAAGAATAAAATTTTAAAAAATATTAAATGAAATGAGAAAAAATAAATTCATGATATAACATGTAAAAGTGGTTTTTTATACACCTCATAAATGATTATAGGTGTATAATATCAAAATATGACTTAACGTAAGAAAATATAGACAAAGTCACATACAAAGATCAAATCATTGAGGAGATAATAAATCCAAAAAACCAAATATGTATATCAACTATAAATCTTCATTAAAAAATGGAAATAAAATATTATATAGTTGAAAGACAATTCACACATAATCTTAGCATGATATAATCAACGAAGTAGTAGTTTAACACAATGAATGGAAATTTAGTTAAGAAATACCTTACATCAGGTTCAATATCCTTTATACATGTTCAAACCTAATATATAATGGTTTTAAACAAGTTACTAATTTATAAAATAACCTTATTTATATTTATTATATGTTATATGATTCTATTATAACATATAATCACCCGTTCATTAGTAATATTTAATTATTTTCACAGTGTTGGGTGTTAATTAGTGTGTTTTCTCATGGTTGTTATGTCATGAAGTCTCAGTTATCTTACACATGATAAAGATCCATAATTTAAAGAATTATATTAATATTATAAATACCACATTTAACCATGAAATAATTTTTTTATAAACATTACTGAATGTTGAACATAGAAAATTACTCGCATCGCTTCGCGGTGATGGTTAGTCGTACATATAAAGAAGCAATGATATCATTTTTAAATGGTAGAAATAGAAATTAATTGTATTGTTTATTAATTTTAAATAATAAATTTCATGTCATATTTATCAAATATATCCATTATTTCCATCATTATAACCATCCAAGTAAAGAGGGGATGAAAAACAAATTACACCACTATGTGGAGACGGTAAGCTGTATGTATGCATGATCGATGTTTATGATTTTCATAGGATAAATAAAATATGATAAATGATTTTATAATTAACATAATATAATAACATTAAATTTATGATACAATATTTATTACTTTTTAATTAGTAAAATATATAATGAGGGAGTATAGGAAGAAATAAAATTGGAAGAGTTAGTAAGGATGGTTACCATCTCTTGAAGAATCCACCTTTGGTTATCCACTTAGGGACAATAGAACTGGACTATTTGGAATAACAGGTCCTCCATAACATATTTAAATGATATTTTAAAGATAAATTTTCATGGTTTGGTTGCGTAATATTTTGTGGATAAGTGAGGAGGGATGAGGTATATTTTTACTTGACAACGGGTGGTTATATGTGATTAATTAATGATTATTTTGTATTTAATGCTAACCAAATTTGGATAGAACTAATTCCAATGAATTATGTTAATAATTAGTGTTTCAAGTACTGGATTGGATCTTGAAACACATCAAAAACCCATTTTATTGTGTGGTTCTTAGTTATTTTAATCTCTTACCTTTTAATTTAACCTCCTACATTATTTTACATATGCTACGGTAAATCTTTTTTTACCATGGTATCTTATTTATAAATAAAAATGAAAAATGAAATTATTACCTAATTCTTAAATCTTGATTCCAAATATTTAGTCTATTTCTAAAAATTCAAAACATGTAATTTGAAGAATTAAATTTAAAATTAAACTGAAAAATAGAACAAAAAATAGTTTTTTTGAAAAAATGTGTCTTTAAGCCAAAAAGTATACTTATACCAAAATAAGGAATAAAAATTGTTAAATGTAATAAATTATATTATATATAACTAAAAGCTTAATATATTACTTTGAAATAAATTACTTATCACAAAATACTTTTTTATTACAAAGAAAATTAAAGTTTTATAAAATCAGTATTTTTCACTATTTAGAGAAAAATTAATTAATTTTTTTATAAAATTCAATAAAATTAATCCAAAGATAATTTTAACATTATGAATAAAAAAATGGAATTCATTTTTTTAATTAAATTCTCTATAACTTCAAGAAATTAATTATAATATTCACTCCTTAAAATTAAGAAAAAACATTTTTGAAGAAAACATATTTTTGAAGAGAAAATAACTATACTAAAAATTATATTCTTTTCAAAAAATCATTAATTTATACATTAAAAATTATGTAATAAATTTTATATTTTATAATGTGGTTTGTAACATCCCATAACATACACTCTCAGATCCTGTACTGAAATCTAAAACTTCACATTTCTAGCCATAATGCCGATAAGTGTGACCGATTTTTTACATGAAAACCATTCAACATCAAAAGGAAAACAAAAACTTACATACTTGAGGAGTTTTTAGGTTTATATTTTTAGAGAATAAAGAAAAAATGTTACATAAAAAAATCATATCAACTTGAACTCATAAGTCATCAAATGATCATTTATCCCATTTAACCAATCTTTCCTTATTTCATAATAGGTCATCAACATAATACATGTGAAATAATCTATAGAGATAAATAATTAAACATAATTCTTTAAAACCTTTTGAAAATGAAACATTATAAAATGAGATTAGATACTCAATAACGGTAATCATAATCACTAACAATAAAATTTCATCAATGAGCATAAAATTATACAAGGGTTCTGAGGAAATAATCAAAGTGCATGAGCACAACAAAAAGGAAATAATACCCATCAAAACATAGAACATAAAATATAAATACATGGAAATGGAAAGAGTCATCATAATAAATAATTAAAAGTGATGCAATATCAATATTGATGGTTAGAAACATTATAAACCCTTATGAGGAAAGGATAAAACATTTTGGTATTTTGGAACATCATTTAATTGAACCCTTATAGAACCATTATAAATAGAATATTCAATAGGTCCAACTTCCATCTCTAGAGTACCCAATGCGTTAGAGTGCTATCTTGGTGCACCTATTGTATACGCTATAATGGGCTAACCTAGTGCTATCTAGGTACACCAATCATTTATAAAATCAAAAAAATAAATACATAAAGAAATCATCGAAAATCATTGAAACCACCTTTATTCTTTTTATAACATGATTAACCCATGAAAAAGAAATAGGCTCCATAATAATCTCTTTGAAACATGAGTAACCCATATCAATATCTTTGAAGCATGATTGACCCATGTAAATGAAATGGGTTAAATTAAAATACATTTGAAACATGATCAAAACATCAAAACGAAATGGGTTAAATAACAATATCTTTGAGGCAGAATTAACCCGTGGAAAATAAATGTTTAAAATAAAAATCCATCTGAAGCCTGATTAACCCATGGAAAATAAATGAGTTAAAAAACAATATATTCGAAACATGATTAACCCATAGAAAAGAAATGGTACAAAAAAAAATCTACTTGAAATAAACATAGTCCATCCAAAGAATGAATGAGGACTGTGTGAATAAAAAATAACCCCAGTGGTGGAATAGTAAAAACGAGGGTTGTTGAATTTGATGAATGAAAATAACATTAAATTATTATTAAAAATTCTTGAAGAAAATAATATTTAAACCTTCCAAATCATCCCATACCACTTTGAAACATTTTAACCATTAACCCCATGAATTAAATAATAATGAAACATATATTATATTGAGAATAAGGAAATTCATGATACAACATGTCAAATAATAAGTATAGTCACCTTATAAAATAACATAAGTGTATAACATAACAAACATCACAAAGAAGGAAAATGGTGACAGAAATCGATTAATGATTTGGTAAATTTGAAAACATAAACCCCATGAAATAAGTATAATTAAATGAAACATTTGAAATATTATAATTTAACATAATTAATGATATAATATATCAAATTGGGCATTATATACATCACAAAAAAATAAATAATTGGTGATTATGATGTATTCATCATGAAAGTAAAAGCGAGGCATAAAACCATTACAACTGAGGAAAAATCTGAATTAGAAACCCAAATTTAATAAACCTAAAATGAAACATTTAAATACCCTAATGAAAAAAAATTCATGATATAATTCCTCAAAATTAAAATAGATACACCACACAAAATAAGTAAGTGTTGAATATAAAATTTATCTCACAGATTTAAAAAGTGAGATGAAAATCCATTACTAGTTGAGTAACATTTGAATCATGAGACCTATGAAGGAATAATATCAATTAAATTTTTCAATACTATGAAATAAATTAAATACTTTATATACTTCTCATATGATCAGTATATACACCATAAAAAAGAAACTAGGTTCAAAACAATACAATATGCCTCAATGAAATTAAATTGAGATGAAATCCCTTACATCGAGTTTGATTTATCATGCATTGTTTCTATATTATGGAAAAATAAAATTATGTTAATTATATTAATTATTCAAAAACATTTAAAATTTTATTATTACCTTTTTTCACTTATAAACAAGTTATATACAGTTACTTTATCAATAATGTTTAAGTTGGATGTTTTGACCATAATCGATTTGTGTGTCAAAATAAAACATTGGCAGGTGAACTATCGTCAAAGGAGAAATTATTAAAATATATCCAAAATAAAAATATTGACATAATTATCATATTTATACAAAAATTATAATTTTCAAACCATTCATGAATTATGTTTATGAAAAATGATCAAACGTTACAATCATGGCAATGGTAGGCCGTAAGTACGCATAAGTAACGTTCTCATTTTTCAATAATTGTTATAGAAAGATGGAAATTAACATTTATATTTATAGAATTACTATTATATCATAAATACCATTTTATTTAATCATATATACTTAAATATAAAATTCATTTTATGTAAAATGAATAACATCACATCAAGGAGGCGATAGTCCACACGTGCACGAACAACATTATCACTTTTTCAATGTAAGAAATGGTAAAAAAAAAATATTATATTTAAAGAAAGTTTATTATGTCATGTATATAATATATATGTAATTATGTCACATATTTTTAATTTTACCAAAACTTAATACAATCCATGTTGTTTGGGAATATATCACATCACTTTGAGGAGGTGGAGGTCCACACGCCCAAAAACGATGTTATCTTATTTACCCCAAATGGAACATAAAAAGGTATATTCTATATAAAATTTATTGAAGTATTATTAAAATATAAATATCATATATATAAAATAAAAATAGGATTTACTTCATAATTATCAACTATGAGAGGTGGTGAAGGAAAAATGAACGCCTTCATTTAAGAGGTGGTAGTTCTCCATACACAAATGGTATGTTTGTTACCCATTTTGTGAAAGTGTGTGTAGGTGCAGTTCCATAAATTAACATAATAAATTGTTAGTATATTTTAGATACTTATTTATTATATATTCATGGAATAATAATGAAGTCAGTGGTGGATAAACAAATAAAACATAAATACACATTGAATAATGTCACCACATTTTCTAGTACCTCCTATTGGTTTGCAAAAAATGGTTTCCTTGGTTGTATTTCAACCAAATGTGAAGATTCTAGGATTAGGGGAGGTATTTTGGGAGACTATTTGGGTAGAGTTTGGACAAGAAAAGTTGGATTAAGAGGTTTGAGGAATTTCAATAGTGCATTCCTTTTTATAATGGCGGGGGAGTGGCATTATTGTAAATACTAAAAGGAAATCACTATTGGGAGGTCTCCCTTACCTCGTGTGCTTCCATAATGGACAAGTAATTGAGTAAAGTAAAATTATGGTCAATAAAATTCTCCAACACACTAAAAGAATTTAATTTTTATAATTTTGTTCCTTAGTCTTAAAGTTTCCTTATATTTTTATTTTTGTTTTTTCATTTAGGTAACTAGTTTTAAAACCTATGTAATTTAACCATTAAGACTAATGTGATATTTATAAGAAAATATGTCATGAACTGCAAAACAACCCAGTTCAACCCTAAACTGGTCAACTGCTCTGATCTGTGTCATTGCCTGATGGGCGTTCCTGGTCCCCATGGGCTGGAAACTAGTGTCAGACATCAATCAAGTACAATAAGGGAATGATTTATCCCAATAAATAATATGAAAAAAATAGTGAAAAGAAACCAAATATCTAAATAAATAAATGGAACTAAACTGAAAATCATTTGTACATCAATATGAAAGTATAAAAAAATAGAAATATTACGCCAATCAAACCTGATGACCACACTATCTCCATGGGACCCCATGGGTAACTCCCCAACACAAAGATCAACTATCACTCAAGGCGAACGAAATCACGATGGAACCTGCACAAAGGAAAAAATGGAATGGAACTATAGGATTTAGCATTAAATCTCAGTAGGCTATCTCGATAAACTACTCCCAATGCACTTATTTTAAAATAATAGAAACATCAATTTCACGTTTTAACTATAATATATTAAAGTATGATTTTACACACAATTTACTTAAAAAAAGTATGACCCATTTCCCTTATTCATTTACAAAATTAAATTAATTCCATTAATGCAACATTGGTATTAGCAACGGGAAAGTGAAGTCCAAAATTTTCATATTTTACAAGGGGATAAAATAATTTTCTTTGAATTTTTTTTCATAAACCATATTAAAATAAACATATCACTTTCCAAGAAAAACATTACACAAGAAGGCACTATAGTAATCACAGAACAAGGGAAACTTAAAAAATCATGTAATTACTACATTCATCACTGCATACAATAAAGAACCAATAGACATAGGAGAACCTAGGAGATCAAGAATAAACCAAAAGATAATAATATAAGATACCCCATCCTCAGTAGCACTCCACACATGATGAAATCAAAATGCTCAATATGCTTAGCCATCCTAACTCAGAACAGGCTGATGGAAAATCCCATAGCAATAAACCTAAATATATCCACCTACTATGGGCCACTGGTTAGTACATAAACTACCAACGTAGAAATTATTCTTAGAATATTCTCTCAATATTCCATGTTCCAAAGTCTCATTTATATAATTGGGGTGATCCAACTGGTTCCAATTGAGAATCAAATCACACACACAAATATATAACAAATAATCATAACATGCATCACCCCGAGCCATTCCAATAATCGACTTAGATGCCTTAAAATAAATAGAACGCAAGGATTACATGTTAGGGATATCTAATAATGGGTCACGAAGATTCCATAGTGAGGAAATCCAACCAATTAAACATAACAAGGCATAAGAGTAATTCAACAACGTTTTTTCATAATAAAACATTTTCACCATTTTCACAACCTTCCAAATGGGCCTTTGATCTTTTCACGAAATCAATATATAGTAATACACTCTTTATAAAGGGGTGTAAACACACCATTTTTTACAACATTTTTTTTCATAATTTCCTTAAAATATTCATATTAAACATCAAATTCAAAAAAAAAAATTTTATAAAAAAACCAAACATGCCATTCATCAGAAACACATTCCAAGACAACCCATACTCATTTCATTGTAAAACCAAAACCAGTTTGAAAACCACATAAGGATCCCAAAAACACAATTTTCACACTTCTAATATACTTATAAATTCAAAAAAATTATTTTATATCACATTTAGAACATAAAATTCAAGTGGGAAATTAATTACACAATTGGGATGTACTATTTAACAAAAAATCTCTATTTAACACTCAAGAAGGTGTAAAACACAAATTTTCATGCCATAATTTTATTTCAATTTCTGAACCATGTTCTAGATACCATAAAACATTTTAAAAAGCTAACGAAACATTTTATCAAACACATGGGGTGCCCATATTTAACCAAACAACACTATTCATTAAGAAACAAGGCTAAAACTACCATTTTGAACCCCAAATAATTAGATCGATGGTTAGAAAACCACACTTAGAATATATATCACGTGAGAATAGAAATAAAAAGATGAAACTTAAATAAAAATGGAATGTTCATGGTGAAACCTACCTGATAACCATGGTGGAATGGAAACGCACACTCGAAACACCCGTTGAGGGTTCCAAAATGATAGATTTGCAAGGTATTACCCTAAAACACCAAAAAACCCATAAAAAATGGGAAAATAGTATAATAGTTCAAGAATGACTAGGAGGAAAAGGAAATCCTAAAAAAATAAAAGGATAAAGGAGAGGCAGGAAAAAGAGAAAATATTACCATGAAAAAAGTATCCCCTACTTGAAGATCTCTTCAATCTACACCAAAGAAGGATGAGGAATGGCTTGGGAGGAATGGGATAGGGATACCTTGGTTTGGAAAGACAAGGTGGGGTTTTTTGGGTAGATTTAGGTCTAAAAATCCAATGGGGTAAAAGGTGGAAATTTTAAAATTTTAATTATGGACAGGATCACATGGTTAGGCCGCACAGTTTATTAAACCATGTACTAAACTGTTCAAAATAAATAAGAGAGACCGAACGGTCACTCCTAAGAGACCCCACACCATTTCTACAACTATGTTGTAGGTTTTATACATACTTCTTGGTTACCTGGCTTTAGCCACACTGTTTATCAAACAGTGTGACGACCATATGGATGGCCTTTTTAGGCCAAACATCCATGTTTTCTCCAAAAACTCCCTAACAAAACCAAGGATAAAACATGAGGAAATTACTAGAAAAATAAAACACACCAAAAATCAACACCTATCACACCCGGAATCCATGAAAAATACTAGGATTCCCAAAAAACTAGAACATAAACCAAAAATTGAATAAGAAAGTGTGATAATTTTTCCCACTAGTAATGATTTTCATCCTTAGAAATCCATATCAAATTATATTTGGTTGATCAATTCCTATGAATTCCACATCTATACAATCCAAAATCTTGAACCATGAACATTTCACTCACCAAAAATAGAAGTTAATCCTCTAGACTTAAACCAAAAAACAACCCACAACTATATCCTAAGAATCAATGGAAGAATCAAGCCATTACATCCACAACAATTCCAAAAACCATATTGTTGGGCCTTCTCCCAAAGATTTCAACGATCAACCAAATTGAATAGAACTCACAAAGGCCATAAATTTCAAGGTATACTAGAACAGACTCCCCAGAACTAGAGAACAACTAACATATGAGAACATCTTAGGAGAAAACTCAACAAGACTCTTAGTGGGTCTCCCCACCATTATGAACTAGCTAATAGTGACCAAAAGTGAACTCAACATGAACAAAAAACCAAGCCTTTTCCACATAGGACAACCCAAAACTCCATTACAATGACCTATCATCCCAGGACAAGAGGAACACAATAATGAAATTGAATCTACCCACTCCTGAACAGAGGGGGTAAATCTAAGACAACAACCCCTTCATGAATAAAAAAACCCCACCAAAAGGGGAGGGGAGGGAAGGAACCCAATGATTGGACTGCTAAAACCACAACTAATTAAACACCCACCACTCTTCACCTATAGATGGATAAAAACCAAGACTGCATCTGATTCACATGGCCATTCCACACTCTAGCAGTTCCTTACTAGGCACCAACTTCACTCTAAGACCTATGGCTGGAACCGCAATGGATTAAGCATCTACTACCTCACATTTATGATCCTCTAATCCCCAACTAGAACATTCATCACCCAATCAAATAAAAAAGGAAATAATGGAATTTAGAAAATAAAATCCACACTTCCACGAAAAAATCGAGTCCATAAGGAGACTCAAAACATCCCTTACATTCAAAAAACCAGAACACCATTGGTATAACCACCATGATAAAATATCCCTTAAAATGGAAAAAATTTACAAAAAGAAACATTAAATGACTTTACAACAACACATCTCTTATTAGGATTTCCTCCACAACGCTTCCTACCAATTCCATGATAGAATTGCTGCATGTGACCCATGAATCCACAATCGTGGAAGGGATTAAGAGAATTCAAACATGATGGAATATTATGGCCTGTCTTGCCACATTGATGACACACAATGATCTCATTCCTAGAAGAGGGTGATGGAATATCTCGAGGCATTTTTATTCTACAACCCACTCCTCCAACTTTCAACTTATTTCTCATCTTATTATTAGAATCTTCCCCAATTCTCCAAGGGATATAAGGAGGGAGGTCTTCCTTGAGCACTCCCACCATCTCTACTTCAATATAAAAAGATCGCCTTAACACATCATCAAAAGGGGTTATATTGGACTCCGACACCTTTGGTTATATATCAGTATGAATTCCAACCTTAAAAAAACGATCCTTCATCGAATCATTTGCAGCATACCCTGAATCATAAGTGACTAGATCTACAAAGTGATGTAAATACTCCAATACTAATCTATAACCCTTCAGCAAACAAACTATCTCCATCCCATTTCTCACCCTTCCTTTATTAGATAAATATCGATGAACGAAAAATTCATTAAAAACTCCCAAGTAAGATATTTATGGGGTTTGTTCTGAGACACCGACTTCCACCACTTCCACAATGATCCTTTAATCATGAAAGTTTCAAAATTAACCTTAAAATACTTGGGAAAATTGATGATCCTAATGTTCCTTTAGATCTTTCACACACACTCCCTCGCCTCAAGAGGTTATTCTTGTCCATAAAAGAGAGGTAGATATAGTTTCTAAAAATGATGAAAAAAATCCTTAGTTTGAATTACTTGGGATCATGTTAATGGGGGAATCACCCATAGCCTCACTATGTTCTCCAATTGAAGCTACATCGGTAAAACCACTGGACAAGAAAAATCAAAGAACTAGATTAAGGACAACTCAATATAAAAAATCATTAATAACAACCATAAAAAAGGTGAAAATCATTGAATGTAGGTAAATAGTCCATTATAACATCCAAACAATCCTTTTTAAAACATATTGAATTGAAAACAAACTTGGTGGGTTGATCACTCACCATTAGTATTACTTATATTCTAAATCACATGCACGTTTTCATGCAACCCCAGGCACCCATTCACCATGCCATACTACGCATCCATTAACATTCCCATATACCACTAAACATTTAAGTACCCATAAGAACACTAAGGATAAAACAAAACGTCCACATTTTCCAAAACAAATCACCCATCCCATTTCAGAAATCATGCACCTCCCAAAGGATCACTAACCACTAAGTCAAAAATCATTTTCATATTCACATATAAAACCATCTCACCATACTTTAAAATGAACCCCATAGATTTCTATCAAAAATATCTTCCACCTTTACAAAAACATTTTCCAGCAAATCAAGAAACCACACTCCACCAAAAAACCATTTTATTTAAAAACCCACTTCTTTTTAATTTAAAATAGCTTCCCAAAATACAATAGCTTTAAATAAACCCCCATGTTTTGATTAGGAAAGACAAATATGTTTACCCATTTCAATTTCACCCCAATAGAGAATTTTTTAAAAACTCATTTTTCTAAATCCTTTCACAAAATTACTTTTGAAAATCATTTCTCCACTTTCCAAAATCCAACCAATTCCAATAAATCCCATTTTCATAATTCCAACACAGCTATTTTCAAAACAATTTTTAGAATTCAAGAATATTCAGGGAAACCCACAAGAGGGAACTAGTGTCAGTGCGTGACTTGACCATATGGTTGGCTGCCATATGAAAAACACACCACCAACATGGAGATCCTTATAAGACCATGTCCCCAGCTCCACATGGCATGCCAGTCCATTTGAGCTCATAAAGACCACTATCTAGACCTCTTTTTCCTATCCCAATCACCAAATAATCACAAATGACCAAAGAAACTAAAAAAATCGGACATCCCATGGAAACCTAAGGATCAGAATGACAACGAGTTCACACCGCTCTTCCCACACCTACCTCTCGGGTCATGAAAATCCTACTCTATCTACAAATACATTCCCAAGTAACAAAGGGAACTCTAAAAAAAGGGTATGCTAAGAGATAAACTAGACCTGATACCATTTTTCTTGATCCAAACTAGGTCAACCCTGAACTAGTCATTCAAACCGATCCTTAGCATGGACTAAAGGGCATTCCCGATCCCCATGCTTAGGAAACTGGTGTCAGGAATCGACAAAGTACAACAGGGAATGATTTCACCCAATAAATAATAAATAAAAAACATCAGAAAGTAACCAAACAACCTAGTAAATAAAATGAACTGCACTGAACATCATTTATACAAGAATCCAAAAGTACAATAAAAGAGAACACCTAGACCAACTGAACCTAATAGCCACACTATCTCCATGTAACCCTATAGGTAAATCTACAACATAAAGATCAACTATTTCTTAAGGTGAATGAACTAAATCTGGAACCTGCACAAGGGCTGAATACAGAAAAAATAGGCATTAGTATTAAAACTCAATGGGATAGCTAGATAACCTATTCCCAATGCATATCTATTAAAATAAAAGAAACCTCAATTTAAAGTTTGAACTATAATATATCAAAGTATTATTTTCTATAAATTTTACTTAGAAACAATGTATGAACCATTTCCCTTATTAAATTACAAAACCAAATTAATTCAACTAGTGCGACATTAGTATTTTCAAGGGTAAAGTGAAGTATATATTTTTCATATTGTACGAAGGGGATAAAACACTTTTCATTAAAAACAATTTCCATAAACCTTATTAAAATAAACACATAACATTCCAAGAAAAAAATTACACAAGAAGGCACTATAGTAATCACACAATAAGGGAAATGGAAATAATCATGTAAGTACTACATTAATCACTGCAAGAAACTAATATCCAATAGACATAAGAGAACCCATGAGATCAAGAATAACCCAAAAGATATAAATAGATGAGACCCCATCCCTAGTAGCATGCCAAACATGATCAAATCAAAACGATTAATATGCTCTGCCACCCGAACTCAGGTTAGGATGAGGGCATATACAATAGAAATAAACCCAAATATATCCAACTACTAGGGACCACGGATTAGTATGTCAACTACCAGTTCATCAATAATTCATATGAAATTATCTCAATATTTTAGGTTCCTATGTTTCATGTATATAATGGGGGTGAGCTAACCGATTCCAACTGAGCATCCAATCATAGATATATTTAATAAATAAACACAACATGCATCATTTTGACCCTTCCTAATAATTGACTCACATGCCATAGAATGAATAGAATGTAATGAGTCCATGCCGAGGACCTCCAATAATGGGTCATAATGATTACATAGTGAGGACATCCCACCCATTAAATATAACAAGGAATGAGAGTCATTCAATAGAGGTTGTCATAATAAAACATTTTCACAATCTTCCAAAGCTGCTAAATGGGCCTTTAAAATTTTCAAGAAATAAACATTTGTCAACATTGAACAATCCACTCTTTATAAATGGGTGTAAACACACCATTTGAAGCATCAAATAGTTTTCATAATTTCCTTAAAATATTCAGATTACACATCCAAGGAACACCCATTTTTTATAAAAATACCAAACAAGCCTTTCATCGGCCACACATTCCAAAACACCTTAGAAACCCATAGTCATTTCTTTGTAAAACTAAAACCAGATTGGAAAACATATAAGTAAGATAAAAGAATTGTTTTTTCATGATTCTAAAATATTTATAAATTCAAAAAAAATCATTTTATATCACATTTAGCACATAAAATCCTACCATCCAATTAATCACATAATAAACATGAACTATTTAATAAATTATTTCTATTTAACACTAAACAAGGTGTAAAATAAAAATTGGCATTCCATAATTTTATTTAAATTTCTTAACCATGTTCTAGATATCATAAAATATGTGAGAAAGCTAATGAATTTTTTTATCAAACTCTTGGGGTGCTCATTTTTAATAAAATAACACAATTTATCAAGATAAAAGGAAAAATCTACCATTTTTCACACAAAATAATTAAACCAATGGTTGAAAAACCACACATAGCATATATATCAGGTGAAAACAACAATAAAATGATGAAACATAAATTAAAAAGTTAAGTGAAAGGGGAAAACTACCTCAAAACCATGACAGAATGGAAACACACACCCTAAATTACTCGCCGAGGGTTCCAAAACCCTTGATTTATTAGGAACCACCCTACAAGACCAAAAAAACCCATAAAAAATCGGAAAATAGTACACTAGGTTGAGTATTACGAAGGGGAAAAAGGAAATCCATGAAATTTGAAAGAAGAATGGAGATGGAGGAGAAATGAGAAGAGATTACCTTGATGAAACTTTTCCCAACGAGAATGTCTCTTAGATCTACACCAAAGGAGGAGGAATGTCTTGGGAGGCAAGGGAAAGAGATTCCTAGGTCAGGATGAACACAGTGGGGGTTTTTTGGGTGGATTTAAATCCAAAAATCATGAGGGGGAAAAGTAGGAAATTTTATAATTTTAATCTTGGGAAGAATAACATAGTTAGACTTAATGGTTTATTAAACTATGTGACAAACTGTGTGGCAGACATAATAGCGACTGCACAATAACTCTTAAGTGATCACATGCCCATGATCTAACTATGTGGTTAGTTTTATACTTGTCTAAAATTTACATAGGTTCAGCCACTTGATTTATCAATCCATAAGCCAAACATACACAAGTCTTTTTAGGGAAAAAATTCAAGTATTCTAAAAAAATCTCAAACGAACCAAGGATCAACCATGAAGAAATGACTAGAAAAAGAAAACAAACAAAAACCCAACACCTATCACACTCAAAACCCAAGAAAATGACCATGATTCCCAATGAACTAGGATATAAACCGAAACCTGAAAAACCCAGTGTGACAAAATATTGGTCCACTAAATTATAAATAAGACATCTAATCTACAAAATAAAAATACCATGAATATTTGAAATTAATTTTAAAACAAGTGCATATAAAACATAGAAACACTATATTAACTCGGATCATCCCAACAATGTTTTTACTATTTATGGTTTAATATGTTAATTATAAAAACTCAATTAGTACATGAATGAACACTAGTATGTATTAGTTAACACTTAAAAATAACTTGGAAGAAGATATGTTTATAATTAATTTTAAATCATTTTAAAAACATCATTCATTTTAAAATAACATTATTTTTAAATTTGACATTATTTATATAATTTTAGTTTAAACATTTCAAAATATTTTTGGAATTCAAATAAATTATCTTAATATCTATGAAAAATGATATATTTGTCCAAAAAATAATGTAACATAATAATTCATTAAATTTACTATACTTTTAATGTTTTTAGAATAATTTATGTTACATAATTGATAATTAATTAATCCACGTTTTAGCGTTATTTATTCATTTAATGTAATTATATCATTTATTACTATTAATGTTAAATTACCAAGATGAAAAAAATTCACCTAACTTTCAAAATAACTTCTATAACCAAAACTATGTAGCTTCTTTCATACTCTAAATATTTATAAATATTAATATAAAGGAAGGTTCTTCTTTTTTATTTTTCCTTACATAACATATGATATGGGCCACATTCAGAAAAATATGTCCCAATTACTCATAAAAATCTAACTAATACGGGATATGGTAAAATTATTGAAATAAAATGGATTTTTGAAAAGTTTCTTGGTCATTTTGGCCATTAATTTCAAGGTTTAGTCCCTTGTTATGCTTAAATTTACCTTAATTATTATTAATTGATTTTAATTACATTAACTAATATTTTTAATCAAAATATAAATTGACCTTATTAGACTATAAATAATATACTAATTATAACTATGAATATCCTTTTTCCCAAATTTAATTCACATATGTGGAAAAATGAAATTTAAATCTAATCCTGAAGATGTGGCAAGAATGCCGAGTTTTTTAATGTAAAAACGTTCAAAAGTGCATTAATTATTTATATCCAAATTAAATATAAAATTATTATTCCAATTAACTAAAATGTATTAATAGATATATAATTTACTACTTTTTCCTTTTACATAAATTTAAAATATAATTTAACACTAATAATTATTTAAATGAAAAGGCTCTTTTTAACTAAAAAGTAGTGTTTTTCACTAATCATAAAATGGAAGTTCTCATAAAAATATCAAAACATCACCCGAAGTAAATTTTGATATTATTATTTCAATAATGAAGTTTATTTTATGATATAAATATTATAAAGGTGTTTAAATTTAGTTTTAAATAATGTCTTCCAATAAAAATCGGTAAAACATACATATTAAATAATAATATTAAAATAATTTTGTTATTCAGTATAACTCAGTCTTTCTTGTATCAAAAGATATGAAAGAAACTCAATGTTACATGAGACAAAATATAAAGGTTTTGTTTTGTATAATTCATGATAAATGGTGTATTACATGTAACATAATCATTCAATGAATTTAAATTAATTTGAAAGAATAGATTTATTAAATTATTAGGATGTTACATCCTAACCATTTAAAATGAATTTATCCATCAATATTTTTATTCGTTATAAAATTAATAACATTTCCAAAATTCAATTATTGAAATCCAAATCATAAAAATATTTAATAAAATCTCCTCTTAAAAAGGTAAAGTGGGAAGTATAAAGGTCACCAGAAGTTATGAAAAACTAGGATTCCACATTGCGGGAACATAGGTGGTAATGGAGGAAAAAATAAATAATTATAGTTATTGATTGATGTCATTGATCCCAAACCTGTGCATGATCAATGGAAAGTTAAGGTCCTAAAATATTAATTTTTTTTATGAACTAAAAGATCACCGGTTAATCAGAATTTAAGATAATAGGATAATGATTTTGTTTCAAGATTCTTTTCCTAGATTTATAGAATTATCTTATCATCTAGACCAAGAGATTAAAATGAAAAATATATAATTGATGAGTATAATTTCATCCTTTAGTAAATTTCCACCAAAATCTCATATTTTTCTCCGAATGATGAGTATTCAAGATGAAATTTTAATTTATAGAGCACTAAAATCAACTATTAAATACCACATATCCATAAAAGGGACAGTTAGGATACTCCACGTATCATTAAACATTATCCAAAACCAAAAGTTTTAGCACATTTTATAGTAATTTCTAAAATTATTAAACCTTCAAATAATACACTAACCATCAAAATTCAATAGTAATATCCAAAGTTGAATCTAAATTGTTCCTTAAATAACTATCCATAAAATCCTTCAAACATTGCCTGAATAAGTTAGAAAACCAAATATTAAATGGATTTTTTCATATATTCTTTGAATATAAATAAACCATTATTCTTGAAATAAAATACAACATGTATTCCAAAAAAAAAACATAATCATTACCAAGAAAAAAATGTCACACTAACTTGGACATCATGTTGGTCAGTGGTAGTGCACTAAACCCTTATCATCCTTCGATCACGGGTTCAAGCCAGACCACATTTCTAGATTAAATAGGGTTTCACCAAGCATATGGATTGTCCCCCTTTTTTCTATAAATATTAAAACTAATTCCTCTCTAAAAACTCTTCATGTAGATCCTAGGAGTTAAAAATACCAAATCCCAAAAAATACCAAAAAAACAATACTAAGATCCCATCACTTAAAAACTCAATGGGGAGTCTAATAATATGAACTTATGATCATTATTAGGATTATAGATAGATGAAAGTATCCCTAAATATTCAGATAAACTGACATGAAATAATCATAATCTCTAATTTTATCTAAAATGACACTTTTATACAAACTGTAATAGCCCTGAACCCACCCTCCTAGAACCTAGGCATAAATACTCAACCTTATATTTGTGGCTATGGTTCCAATTAGCGTGACCCAAATTTTTTCATCAAAACATTACAACATCATTTGGAAAACACTGATCAATTACATAATGGAGGACCTTTTTGTTTTATATTTTTAGAGAATTATGAAAAACTCTTACATAAAAAACTCATATCAACATGCACTCATAAGTTGTCAAATAAAAATTCTTCATATTTGACCCAACTATTATAATTTCATAATATATCATCAACATCATCCTTGTAAAATCCTGTATGGATATAAATCATTAAATATCATTATTTAAAACCTAAGTAAAAGGAAACCTAAGAAACCTGTGCTCAGATGCTCAGTAAAGGTAAACATAAGCATTACCAATTAAATTTCATCAACGATCATAAGAGTTCATAAAGGTATGATGACATAATAGAAGTGCATTTGTGAAACATAAAGCAACTCATAACATTCACAAGTTGGACCATGAAACATGTAAAAATAGAAAAATAAAGTGTCATCATAATCAATAATTAAAATCCAAGTGATATCAATATAAATCATTATAAACTCTCCAAACTCATAGAAATAAAGGATAAAACATTTTGATATCTTGGAACATCTACTCATTGAACCCTTATAGAACCCTTACATAAACCTTACATATTCAATAACCAATATGTCCAAATTCCATATTCAGGGCACCTAATGCCTTAAAGAAATATCTAGGCACAACCATCATATAATTTATAACAGGATCAGCTGGAACTATCTAAGAACACGCATCATATATAATTTCCAAGAACCGAATACATCGATAAAATATCCAAACTCAACGAAATGAATTTTATTCTTTTCAGAACATGATTAACCCCTAAAAAGGTAATGATTTCCACAAAAATATATTTGAAACATGATTAACCAATATCAATCTACTTGAAACATTATTAACCCATGTAAATGAAATTGGTTGAATAAAAATATATTTTAAATGTGATAAAACCACATAAAATAAATGGGTTAAATAGAAATATCATTGAACAATGATTAAACCATAGAAATGAAATGGGTTAAATAATAATCTATTTAAAACATGATTAAACCATTGAAAAGAAATGGGTTAAATAAAAATATCTTTAAACTTGATTAGTCCATATAAAATAAACGGGTTAAATAATAATATATTTGAAACAAAAATAATCCATCAAATTAATGAATTAGGATAGTTTCAATAAAACAAATTCCCAGTAGTGGATAGGTAACAATAAAGGTTATTGATGTTAATTAATGGAAATAACCTTAAATGAGCATTAAAACATTTTTTTTGTAAAATAATCCATAAATATTCCAAAGCATCCCATACCACTTTGAAACATTTGAACCATTAACCACATTAATGGAAAAATAATAATTAAGACTATAATATCCTTAGAATAAGGAGATTAATGATATAAAAAATAAATGTGGTAGTATATACACCTTATAAAAGAAGATATGAGTATAACATAGTAAACATCCTAAAGAAGGAAAATTGTGACAACAATCCATTACTAATTTGGTAAATTTAAAACCATAAACCCCATGGAAGAATAATAATTAAATTAAACATTTAAATAAAAAGAATATAAAATAATTCATTATATAATATATCAATATTTTTATTATATGCATCACAAAAAATAAATATGTAGGGATTATGATGTATTCCTCATGAAAGTGAAACCAAGAGAAGAATCCATTACAAGTCTGGTTCATCTGAAATAGAAACAAAAAATGTAATAATAATCAAATGAAACATTATAAGAACCTTAATATTAATGGATTAATTTTATAATACATAAAAATGATAGTATATACAACACAAAAAATATGTAAGTGGTGAACATGTCATTTATCTCACAAATGTAAGAAAGTGAGATGAAAATTCCTTACTCCTTGACTGACATTGGAATAATGAGATCCATGAAAGAATAACATAAATGGAAACATTTAATACCATAAATTAAATTAAATTAATGATATACATATCATAGGATAATTATATACTCCACATAAAAGAAACTAGGTGCATAATAATACAATATGCCTCTATGAAATGAAATTGAGACGAAATCCATTACCTCGAGTCCGATTTGTCATGCATGTTATATATCATCCAGAATATTAATTGAATGTTAATTATATACCTAATTAATAACATTTTAGAAATTTATTGTTAGTTTTATTTCACTTATAATAATGTTATATACAATTATTGAATCAATAATGTTTAATTTGGATGTTTTGACCATAATCGGTTTTTGTGTCTCATATGACTTTGGTAGTTCAACTATGGTAAAAGGGAATATTATTAGAACATATCCAGAATAATAATAATGAAATAATTATCATATATATATATATATATATAAATTCTAATTTTAAATCCATTAATTATTTATGGTTATGAAAAATGAACCTTATAATCATGGAGACGGTAGGCCGTACATATGCTTGAGTAACGTTCTCATTTTTCAATAATCATTATTGAAAGAAAAAAATAAAAATTTATATTTACATAATGATAATTATAACATAAATACAATATTATTTAATCATATATAATTATATATATATATATTTGTTTATGTAAAAGGAATTATATAGTGTCGAGGAGGCGGCAATCCACACATCCACGAATGATGTTATCAGTTTTTCATTGTGTGAAAGGGTAATAAAGAAAATGATATATTATATTTCCATAAATGAAATTATGTCATTAATATCATATATATTTTATTTATGTCACATATTTTGAATTAATCCCATTCTTAATACATTCCTTGTAATGTGTGAATGTATCACATTACTTTGAGAAGGCGGTAGTCCTCACGTCCACAAATGATGTTATTGTATTTACATCAAATGGAACTCATAATTTTTTGTGTTATATAATAACTAAATAAGTATTAAGAAAACACAAATTTCATAAATATCATATAAAAAGAGGGTTTCTATCAAAATTCCCAACCATGATAGTTGGTAAAGGAGAAAATGGAAAACTTCATTTTGTGAGGTAATAGTTCGCCGTACATGAACGATATGTTCTTTACCCATTTTATGTAAGTGTGTGTAGGTGTAAGAAAAAACATTAACATAAAAAGTTTTAATATATTTAGGATAATTATTTTTTAATATAATAATTCTATAATTATAAATCAAGGTGTATAGAAACAAATAAAATAAAAATGCACATTGAAGAATGCTACCTCTTTTTCGGGTAAATCCTTTTTGTTTTCACCGAAGGGATTTCATGGTTGTATTTCTTTAAAAATTAATCTTTTAAATTAAGGGGAGGGATTTTGGGATAATAATTAATTAGATTTTTGATGAGACAAAGTGTATTGAGATGTGTGAGGAAGGGAAATTGTGAATGCGTTTTTATAATGGAGGGGAGTGGAATTATTGTAAATAAAAAAGGTAATCACTATTGGGAGGTCTCAATTACCTCATGTGATTATAAAATTGAAAAAATATGGAGTAATGTGAATTTATGGTTTATATAAATATTCACCACAAAATAAAAATTGATGTTTTATAATTTCATTCCTTAGTATTTAGGTTTCTTATATTTTTCATTTTGGTTTTTCATTTAGGTAACTAGTATTCCATCATACATAATAAAACAATTAAGAAAAAATTAAAGTGATATTTATTTTAAATATTGTACCAATTAATTATAAATATTCTATATTATTTAAAAAATAAAAATACAATGTGTGTTGAAAATTAATTTTAAAACAAGTACATGTAACAGGCAAAAACACACCTTTAACCTGGACCACGTTAATAATATTTTTACTAGCTATGGGTCAATATATTAATTATAAAAAATAAATTGGTTCATGAGTGGAAAATATTTGGTATTTATTAACACTTAAAAATAAATTATCATAAAATATAAGTTTTATTAATTGTAAATAATTTAAAAATATCATTTATTTTAAAATAACATTAATGTCAAATTTAGAAGTAATTATTTAATTTTGATTTGAAAAATATAAAAAAATTATTTGAAATAAAATCCATTAAGTTAACATCTTTGTGAAATTATATATTCTTCTACCTAAATAATGTAACACAATAATTCATTAAATTTACTTTACTTTTAATGTTTTTATCATCATTTTTTATTAGATTAATAACTAAATAATTGTCGTGTTAGTGTTTGTTATATGTTTAATGTAATTATATTATGGCTAGAAATTATAGTTAAATTAACAAGATAAAAAAATAATTTCTTTTTGAAAATTATATTTGTAATCAAAACTATGTTTCTTCTTCCACACTCTAATGTTTTATAAATTTTAAAGGTGAGGAAGGATCTTTTTTTTGTTTTTTTCCTTAACTTATTATATGGGTCACTTTCAGAAACATGTGTCCCCTTAAATCAGAAAATTTTAAAAAATAGGATATATAGTTGAAATATTTTAAGATAATGGATTTTGACAAGTTTCTAGGTCATTTTGGCCCTTAAGTTTATGGTTTAGTCCCTTGTTATGATTAATTTTACTATAATTGCTGTGAATTAATTTTAATTAATTTCACTAATATATTTGTTCAAAAAGTAAGTTGACATTATTATAATATAAATATTATAATGATTACAACCATGTACTTTTTTCTAAATTCAATTCACATAAGTGGAAAATTTAAATTTAAAGCTAATCCCATAGATGTGGCAAGAAAGCGGGGTTTTTATTGTGAAAAAGTTCAAAAAGTCCATTAAATATCTATATCTAAATTATATATAAAATAATGATTCCCATAACCTAAATTGTATTAATACATATATAATTGATATATTGTGACTTTAGAACAAATTTAAAATATAATTTAACATTAATAATTATTTAAATGAAAATTCAATTTTGAACTAAAAAGTAGTGCTTTCACTATTCATCAAAAAATGAAACTTCTCTTAAAAATATCAAAAAATAATCCAAAGTAAATTGTGATATTCCTCTTTCAAAAAATGAATTTTATTTTTTCATATTAAAATTATATAATTTTAAAAATTGTGTTTTAAAGAAAGTCTCCCATTAAAAGGAAGAAAAACACCCATATTAAATAATAATATTAAATGTATATTTTTGTTTGGTATAACTCAGTCTTGCGTGAAACAAAAGTTATTGAAGAAACTAAATGTTATGTGAAAAAAATATACTTGATGTTTTGTATAATTCAAGATAAATAGTTCATTTCATGTGACACAAGATATCAATGAATTTAAATTAACTTGAAAGAAGTTATTTCTTAAAATATTGGGATGTTACATGGTTAAATCTAGTCATTCCTACCATTTTGATGACTAGGTTATAAAAATCACATAAAAATATTTCATTTATTATTTAATCTTGGATTTTTTTTGCAACATAAGATATTTAGGTGATTAAATTTATTTTAAAAAGAGACATACCATAAAATCATGGGGTGTGACATTAAGATTTAATTTATGAATGAGTGATTTTTTATAAGATTTAATTAAAATAGAATGATTTAGAAAAATTTAAATATGCTGATTATATAAACTACCACAAATGTGTCTTTTTCCAGTGCTACATTTTATTAGTGCTAAAATGGAACTAATAAAGGTCGTACTTTTATCAACATTAAAAAAGATGACAAAAGTACCCCTTTATAAGTGCTATTTTTAGCACTGACAAAAGTACCTCCTTTAACAGTGCTTTTTTAGCTATGGTAAAGTGTAATTTTAACAACACATTCTTTGAGTTGATAAATGGTATATTTAATAAAAAAATTATATATCATTAAAAATCAGATGTCAATATATAAATATATTTATATTATTATATATATAATATATTTTTAAAAATATGATTTATATATTACTAAATATGCAATCACACTTAATATGTAATATATTTAGTCAAAAAAGGTTTAGAAAATAATTAAAAAAATAATACTAATAATAAATTTAATAATTATTATTGTGTAATAGTCATTTAATAGAAATTTGAAGATAGAAAATAGACGATAAATTAATTAACGATATAAAATAAGTTGAAAACATGACTCAAACATCAAACAACCATAAATTGTTAGTTATTAATCCCTTTGAACTATACCACATATCAAATCAAATCACATATGTACACCGTAGTGACTAGGGAGAGCCCCGATCATTGATTTTGGGGTAAAAAAATCCCCAAAAGGCCTCCAAAATGATGTTTTTTTATCACGAGTACCCCCATTTTATAACATTTGATGGAATTTAATCCTCATTTAAGGGAGTCTTCATATAATTTTTGGTGGAGAATCAATTTATTATCTAGTATTACACTAATAAACATATGATGACGTTCAAATTTTATCATTTTTTATAATATGTTGTTATTTATAATGATATATATATATATATATATATTTGTATATCTTTACGCATAAAAATTTAATTTTTATAAATAAATATGTAAACATATTTACATATAAAATATCATTATAAATATATAAAATATATATAAATAAAATATAATATCCATTTTATTTAAATAAATATTTATGAATACTTATATACATAATATATATATGCTTTTATGTGTGTCTTTACTAACAAACTGATATAAATTATCTATATATTTTAATATATTAATATAAATATTAATATATAACATATGTAAATAAATATATATGTGTAAAAATATACGTATAGATACACAAATATAATATATATATATATACATGTATGTCTGTTGTATATATGTATGTATGTATATATTTATTTATAAAAACACACACACACACACAGAAAACATATTTTATAAATATATTTAAAAACAATCATATAAATAAAAATTAATATACAAATAAATATATGGATAGAAAATAAAACTATATATATATAATTTGATTTATCATAAAATAGAAAACAAAGCAACATAGAATAGTGGTAAAGGTGCAACTGTATGAGGGTAAGGTCTTTGGTTCGAATCCAAGGTATGAAACATAGGTATGAGAATGAGCGAGTAGTTCTCTAGCACTGATAAAGTAAAAAAAGATGGTTAGATGAGTGATGATAAGTGAAGGGGTGGGCATTGATTACTTTTTAAAATTAGGGGTGTCTTCCCAACTAAATATCTATTTAGAGGTAATTGTTTTTGATTTTTAACAGCATTGATAAAGGCCCCATTTTATTAGCACTACAAAATGAACAGATAAACGGGGACTTTTATCAATGATTTTTTAGTGCCGATAAAATAACCTCTTTAACAATTATTTTTTAGCAATGAAAAAGTGATCCATTATTAGTGATTTTTTGTACTGATAAAAATGAACCGCTTTTATTGGTACTTAGATCAACAATGAATTTTTATCACTAATAAAAGGGTTTTTATAGCTCTATTAAAAAAGTGTTTTCTAGTAGTGATACTTTAAATATTATGTATAAAATATAATTTATATTTAGGGAAATATTATTGTTTTAATATATATATATATATTAATTTAAATGGTGAGTAATTATATTTTAATATTTTAATATGTATGTAATATATATTATATTTAATGTAACATAAATCTATTATATATAATAAAGGTTGTGACCCTATTTCCACGTGTCATTACCACATTGATTTCCATAATGTGGCCTCCTAATTGTTGTTTTAACCTCTTCCTCCTAACTATTCCTATTCCTCATATCCTTACTAATATCAATTTTCCCCACTAATTCATCTTCCTCTATATCCATTGCGTTTATCTCATCTACCTTCATCTCCTCCTTCACCTCAGTCTCCACCTCTTCCTCCTCTAATGCCTCTATCTCTAACTCTACGTACACCTCTACCTCAGTCTACATCTCCAACTTCGACTCCACCATCGACTTCTCTTCTACCTCCAACATTGCCTCCATATCCTCCATCTCCGTCCCATCTACCTTCATCTCCACCTCCGCTACAGTTTCCAACTCTACCTCCTCCTCTGACATGGTATGACTCAGGATTTTTTTTAAATGCATTTAAAAAAAATATTTCTGGAAAATAGTTTAGGTTATTTTTTTAAAAAAATACCCTACAAATGTTGCATCCCCAATGCTGTCTTTCGGGTTTAGTGGAAAGGCGGCAACCCAGTTGCCGCCTTTCCACTAAAACCAACAAAAAACTATTTTTTTTGTTTAATTTTTTTTATTTTTATTTGTTTATATATATATATATATATATATATATAAAACAAAAAAAAACAAAAAAAATAAAATTTTTACCAGAATTTATCCGCTATTTAAAATCCAGCAGTACTGTCATTACAGCAGTCTGGATTATGACAGAAGCTCTCACTAAGGGCTCTCTTTTATAAGAGAGATTACTCTCGAAATCATTCTGCATTTCTGATGTGGGATTCTGGTTCTCCATTTCCTGCGCAGAACATTCTGCATTTCTGATGTGGGATTCCGTTTCAAGTACGTGACTTTGAAAGACTATAAAATATAAACTATATGACCAATATAAATGAAACTTAAAATATGGATTAAACATATAAAAAATAGTTGAAAACAAAAATAATTTCATATAAAATGATGATAAAAAATAATTTATAAGCTTTCAAAACCACACACTTGAAACTTAAAAAGTTTCAAGTACTTGACTTTAGAAGCCTATAAATATAAACCATAAGACCAATATAAATAAAACTTAATACATGGATTAAACATATAAAAAATTAATGAAAATAAAAATAATTTTGTATGAAATGTTGAAGGAAAATAATTTATAATTTTTCAAAGACACCTACATGAAACTTAAAAATGTTTCAAGCATGTGACTTTGAAAGCCTATAAAATATAAACTATAAGACTGATATAAATGAAACCTAAAACATGCATTAAACATACAAAAAATAGTTAAAAATAAAAATAATTTCATAAAAAATGTTCAAGAAAAATAATTTTTAAGATTTCGAAACCACCTACTTGAAACTTAAAAATGATTCAAGTATGTGGCGTTGAAATACTATAAAATATAAACTATAAGACCAATATAATTTAAAGTTAAAACATGAATTAAACATTTTAATAAATTAATAATTTATTAAATTAATATTATTAAAAATTAATTATATAATAATTAATTAATTAATTAGTAATTATTAATAATTAATTATATAATAATTAACCAATTAATTAGTAATATAATTATTCAGTATATAATATTTAATTAGTTAATTAGTAATATAATTATAAATTATATTTATTCATTATACTTAATAATTAGTAATTATTAAAAATTATTATATGATAATTAATTAGTTAATTGGTAATATAATTATTAATTATATAATAGTTACTTAGTTAATTAGTTATATAATTATAAATTATCATTATTCATTATAATTATTAATTATAATTATTAATTATTAATTATTAATTATTAATTATTAATTATTAATTAATAATATAATTATTAATTATATAACTATTATTTGTATAATAATTAGTTACTTAATTAGTAATTATTAATAATTATATATATAATAATTAATTAGTTAAATAGTAATATAATTAGTTAATTGGTAATATAATTATTAACTATTTTATAATTAATTAGTTACTTAGTAATATAATTATTAATTATATACTAATTAATTAGTTAATTAATAATAGAATTTTTAATTATATAATTTGTAATTAGGTAATAAGTAATTATTAATGTTTTATTATTATGTTCATATGGTTATATAAATATATATAAATAAAACTTAATGTTTCATCATAATTTATCATTTATTCAAGTACGTGACTTTGCTAACCTATATAATATAAACTATAAGACCGATATGAATGAAATTTTAAAAATTGCTTAAACATATAACTAGTAGTCCAAAATAAAAATAATTTCTTATAAAATCTTGGTGAAAAATTATTTATAACCTATCATATCCACCTACTTGAAACTTAAAAATGTTTCAAGTACGTGATTTTGCTGGACTATATAATATAAACTATAAGAACGATATGAATGAAATTTTAAAAATTTCTTAAACATATTACTAGTAGTCCAAAATATAAATAATTTATTAAAAACTCTTGGTGAAAAATTATTTATAACCTATCATATCCACCTACTTAAAACTAAAAAATGTTTCCAGTACGTGACTTTGATGGCCTATATAATATAACCTATAAGACTGATATGAATGAAATTTTAAACATTACTTAAACATATAAGTAGTAGTCCAAAATAAAAATAATTTCTTAAAAAATCTTGGTGACAAATTATTTATAACCAATCATATCCACCTATTTGAAACTTAAAAATGTTTCAAGTATGTAACTTTGCTGGCCAATATAATATAAACTATAAGAGTGATATGAATGAAAATTTAAACATTGCTAAAACATATAAATATTAGTCCACAATAAAAATAATTTCTTAAAAAATATTGGTGAATATTTATTTATAACTTATCATATCCACCTACTTGAAACTTAAAAATGTTTTAAGTACGTGACTTTGCTGACCTATATAATATAAACTATAAGTCCGATATGAATGAAATTTTAAACATTGATTAAATTGGAACTCAATTCACCCCCTCATGAAATTCCACTCCGACCAACAAGTAATAATAGTATTTTGATTTCAGTAGACATAAAACATGTAAACAATAATGTACAATCAATGCCTATGTTTGTAGAGAGAAGATTCTTTCTCACATGGTGGTCTACGAATAGGACGTCCACGTCGAGTGCGCAATGGAGTCTGATGACCTGGAGAAGGCTGATCCTCAGGCCCTAGAACATCGGCCATCGCATCCTCCATCTGTGTGTTAGTGGGAGGAGTTATCAACTGCATCTCGTACGACCATCCGTATCCTTCTCCCACAAGGGTGGTAGAAGGACCTTCCTCCATCGCAGTGGGGAATGAAGCTTGCGATGGATCTATACTTCAAGATGGCGATGGATCTAAAATCCAAAGCCATGAAGGATCTGGAACCAAAGATGGAGAGAACTGCGGATATCCTATTAGGAAAGACGGATCCCATTCCACTTGAGGCACATCCTGAATCAGTTGATCCGGGACTACTAGAGGGCCAAACTCTGCCTATGGAACAAGTGAGGCCTCACGTGCAACACGACGTTGTCTACGTCGTCATGGTCATGGATCCTCAGCACCAGTAGTAGCTGAAGGATGTGCCTCTGGGGAATGAACCTCCTCTCTCCAAGACCGATGCGTGAAGATACTCCTGGAAAGCGCATGAAAAGATGCCCTCGCCTCCAGTGCTGTAGCATGGACAACTGCCCAGCTAAAGACCCCCTCCTCCTCTTCATCACTCATGCTAACAAGATGCTCTGTGTGACTTCCCTATAAATAGATTCAAATGGAATTAGAAAATAATTCAATAAAAAAACCAATGGAAATTTATTGACTTACCATCCTCTGCATATCTATGCTGTATTGGGTAAGATACAATATAGACATAAATCTATACCAAAACGCATAATCAACCATCTCTGAAAGAGAGAATCGATTCGTAGGAACACCCTAAATACGTAACTCTGCACGTCTGTGCTAGCAGTCGATAAAACTGGCATGTACTTGAGACGTGTCATCATCCTGCTATAGGAGTTGGTGGCCTAGAACCAACTACTTTTAACTTTATTCATTAATAAAAGCCTTATCACATATTTATTGTTCTTCTGCATGACAATTCATGTGATAATGTAATAAGGACAACTGTTGTATTAAAGGGTCATAGCTGATCCCTTCTATGATGAGAACCTAGAAGTGCCATAACACTATTCTTGAATATATGTTCTATGGCCGGATGGTATTATTTGAGGGGCACAAATAATACAGGTCATTAGGGGTGAGGACTCATAAAACATTGAGGCACCTTCTCATGGTGTGAACCCTTGGTAATATATAGGAGGATATTATGAGAACCGAGTACCAACTAAGGTGGAAAATGGAATTCCCTCCATGATATGTAATGGAAAGAAACCCATTTTGTCGCATACACGTGTATGGGGATGCGAGGAATTTGTTAAGGCCTTCTCAGGCAACAAACTAGCACCCCGGGGCATGAAGTGTATCTTTATAGGATATCCTAAGGAAACGAAATGATATTACCTATATAACCCTCAAGACAAGAAAGTGACTGTCGCTAGACATGTCATATTTCTTGAGAGGGAGCACATCCTCAAAAAGGATAGTGGGAGCAAGATTGACTTCGACGAAGTTAATGCTCAAGATACACAAGAGCTGGTATAGGAAAAAGTTCCACAGGTCTATGTGGAAGAGGTTCCAAAAACACAAGTACTGCGTAGGAGCTCAAGAGAGGTAAGGGAACCAGAGAGATTTGGTTTTTCTAGTCACCAAGGATGGTGAATCATTATTGTTGGACAATGATTAACCTCTCTCCTACAAGGAAGCAGTAGAAAGCACAGAAGCTGCAAGATGGCTAGAAGCTATGAATTCTGAGATGGATTCCATGTATCAGAACTGAGTCTGGGTTCTAGTCAATGAGCCAGTTAATGTAAATCCAGTTGGATGCAAATGGGTATTCAAGAGAAAACTGGACATGGAAGATCATGTTTTCACCTATAAAGCAAGGCCAATGGTTAAATGATTCAGACAACGTCAAGGAATTGACTATGATGAAACCTTCTCACCAGTTTCCATGTTTAAATCCACAAGAATAATAATTTCCATTGCAGCTTACCATGACTATGAGATTTGGAAAATGGATGTCAAAACAACATTCCTTAACGGGAACCTCCTGGAAGATGTCTATATGACACAACCAGAAAGTTTTGTAAAACCAAGTGAATCCAAATGAGTTTTAAAGTTGCAGAAATCCATTTATAGATTGAATCAAGCATCCAGGTCTTGGAAAATTTGATTTGATGAAGCCATAATGTAATTGGGTTTCATTATAAACGAATGTGAGCCATGTGTTTATAAGCGGTTTAATGGGGATGCGATCGTTATCCTAGTAGTATATGTTGATGGCATATTACTTATTGGAAACGATGTACCAGTATTGTAGTTAGTTAAGGACTGGTTGAATATGTTTTTATCCATGAAGGACTTAGGAGAAGAAGCCTACATTCTAGGGATCAAGATCATTCGTGATAGATCCAAGAGGCTGCTTGGACTAAGTCAGGGTACATACATAGACTAGATACTAAAGAGATTTAGTATGGAATAACCCAAAATGGGATTAGTTCCAGTGTCACATGGCCTACATCATTCTAAGAAAATGTGTCCTCAGACACAACAAGAGAAAGATAGAATGTGTAAGATCTTATACGCTTCGCCTATAGGATCCATCATGTATGCCATGTTATATACCAGGCTTGATGTTGCCTATGCACTGAGCATGGTAGGAAAATATCAAGCAGATCTAGGAGAACAACATTAGACTGATTTTAAGACTAAAATTAAGTATCTGAGAAGAACTAGTGATATGTTCCTGGTGTATAGAGGAGACGAGGAGCTTGTCATCCAAGGGTATGCTGATGCTGGTTTTTAGACAGATCAAAACGATCTAAAGTCGCAATCTGTATATGTTTTCTATCTCAATGGAGGAGCTGTGAGCTGGAAGAGTTCAAAGAAACTAGTTGTCGCCAATTCTACAACGGAGTCCGAATATATAGCGGCTTCTGATGTAGCCAAAAAAGCCGTATGGATTCGGAACTTTTTCCAGGAGCTTGATGTGGTGCCCGGCAGTAAAGATCCCATTACATTGTATTGTGATAAAACTGCAGCAGTGGCTCTTGAAAAAGAACCAAGGTCACACCAACGGACAAAGCACATACTTCGGAAGTATCAACTCTTGAGAGATTTCTATCAAAGGGGTGAAGTTGTAGTGAGCAGAGTGTCCATGGAAGAGAATGTGGGAGACCCCATGATAAAAGGCCTATCTCAGCAGAAACATGAATATCATATAAGATCTAGAGGGTTAAAGGTTGTTAGCAGTTGGATCTAGTCCAAGTGGGAGGCTGTTGGAGTTGGTGACCTAGAACCAACTAATTTTTACTTTATTCATTAGTAAAATCCTTATCACATCTTGATTGTTCTTCTGCGTGACAATGCATGTGATAATGTCCTAAAGACAGCTGTTGTATTAAAGGGTCATAGCGGATCCCTGCTATGATGAGAACCCAGAAGTTCCATAAAACTATTCTTGAATATATGATCTATGGCCGAATGATATTATTTTAGGGGCACAAATAATATAGGTCATTAGGGGTTAGGACTCATAAAACTTTGAGGCACCTTCTCATGGTGTGCACCCTTGGTAATATCCAGGAGGATATTATGAGAACGAGACCCGCCAGTAGGAAATCCACATTTCATAGTGTCATTGGATGTTCCTATCTATGGATGTGTTTATTGATCCTTAAACTTTAAGATTATTATTAATGGGTATTACATCTCGCGCACTTAGATGTATTGACGAAAACTATGACGACACACTGTTAGCAACGAGGTAGGATACATTGGGTGCGTCACAAGTAATACTGCATTAATGGATAATGCGAGAAAGTATTTGTCCCTTCTGTTCCATAGTGAAAGTAGATATCTCATGCCCTTTGATGGAATTGATAAAGCCTAAATAAATCCATGGCCATGGTAAGGTCTGGGTGAGTTCGATTATAGAAAGTCAAAGAAAGAATAATCGAGCACATGGGTTGATGGCACTAGCATGCAACCCGCTTGATTAGAGATATCGAGGAAAAGGGATTATATTACACAGTAAGCATTCATATGAGGTGACACATCATTGCGGTGTTAACTTATTTCTCTATGGGTGCCTTGGCGTGTTGCTAGACACTAACCTTGGAATTTAGGCAGGCTCTGCCTAATGCCACTGAGAAAGGTGCCTAGAGGGTCACACACTAAGTGTGTACATGTATCTCAGTTAAATATTAATTTAACAAGTTAAATAAATATTATTCCTGATTATGGTTTAATAATTATTTAAGGATGCCTGATTTCATTTATTTCGACACTAGTTATTTGCAAGAATATATTGTGGGCGAAATAATACATTTATTAGCGAGTAATGCAGTTACATTTAATTAAGAAATAAATAGCCATTACTCAAGGACTAATAAATGTGGTGAAGGAAATAAAGGAAATTGGAAAATAAAAGTACACACCATGTATATTAAATATACACGTCGTACAATTTTATGGAAAATGAGTACATGCCATGTATTAATGATTACACGCCGTGTAGTTTTTCCAGTCGGGATTTAGAGTATATAATATTGTTTTATTAAATGATATTTATTATAATCAGTGTGGGCGCATGTCAAGGAATTAATAATTCGACATGGGGGTTTTCAATAAGAGTTAATGAAATAAATAAAACGCGTAATGTGTTTATTTAAAGTCATAACTCTATAACCTCAAACCCGATTATAAATATCCTCACAACCCCAACACTTTTACACAAGAGAATCGTTGTGCACACAATTTTTGAATAATTCTTTCAAGCCCGAAAGAACTCCTTCCTCCAAGAATGCTCTCAAGACCAAGATATCATGGCAATCGAAGGAGGACATCGCAAGTGAAGTTTCTTCCACGCTAGCACCCGAAGATCCCTTAGGCGGCGTCCAAAGATACGTGGCACACATGTGGATCACCACTAGAGGAATCCTACAATTGGATTCTACGACGAACCGACGGATCATCGAATTGTGACCAAACACATCAACAAATAAATAATTCCACCAAGGAAATTCTTGTGAATTAATTAAATTAATTATAACCAACATATGATGATACTATCAATATGGTTTCGGGATTCCCTCTTTTGTTTTTTGTTCTTTGTTATATTCCGAAGATCCGGAATTTTATATCGTGACAGATCTCGGTTTGAATGTTGTTTAACGCTAAAATTAAAGTTGGGAAAACCCACCAACGTGCTTCCGCTGTGCCCAGAACCTAAAAGTGGTATTAGATGGGTCATATCGTTGATTATGATTATTTAGTTTTTTATTGATGTTTTATGCATTTAATAATTTAGTTGTTTCAATTCATGTTTAATCGTTCTAGAAATATGAATCATGAGATCTGTTCCTCCTCCATAGTTTCTCGTTCACCTCATAGAAACAAATTTTTCTTTTAATGTTGATTAAAATAAAATAGAGGAACTAATCCGGAGGAGCCAAACATTTCTGTCCATACAACCCCAAAATACACGGCGTGTATTCGGAAGTAAACACCATGTAGTCTAGATTCATGCATTAGACTGATCCGCCAAATCAGGTTGTGTATTGGATCCTATGAAATTCATTAATGACACTGTGTGTTGACCAGGAACAGGTGGCACATAGTTTCCAGAGTACACGTTGTGTGGTCTAATGAACACGGCGTGTAGTCCCTTCGGGTTAGGGTTGGACAGTGTACCCCGTACATAGCTTTCCCTGCTGGAAACCGTGTAACGCGAAACTACATGGTGTGTGTCCCACTGAACATGCCGTGTACTCCAAAAATTTCCGAAGTACATTAACACGCCCTGTCCCCGGGTGTGTACTTCAGATGGACGGTGAAGAAAAGTACACGCCGTGTAGTCGGAACTACATGCCGTGTACTCACCCAAATTACGCAGATTTATTAAAATTTATTATTATATTATACAAACCCTTGAGATGTGTACCATGGTGAAGGCGTAAAGATGAGGCACAACACGCGATAGGTGTTATATATATATGTGTTTAATTTAACATCTGTGTAATGAACGGGAATTCACCGGGTTGACTCCAAAGTACAATTTACAGAGAAGGATAATTTTAAATGAATTTATTTGTTTAAAATTATGATGGATGAGAATCTCAAGGAAGTTCAGAAAAGGGTTTAAGATAAAAAGGATTGATTAATTAAATACAATTAATTGATTCGAGCATGATTTATCTTAAAAAAGAACGATTAAAGAATTGAATGCTAGTTTTATTTATGCGTAAATATCGTTGCATGTATGGATGATCATGAGCTAGAACAAGACCTTTGTATGTGAATGGTTTCTTTTAATTAATTTAGTTAAATTTGTTGGCCTGCGAGCCTTATCCTCATTAATTTGTAGGGCCTGTGCACCCAAGGATTCTTTTATGTAAAAACCCCTTTTTCCCCCTCACCTGCATGTGATATAAATTCATATGTAATGTATGGAGCTCCCAAGCTAGTGGAGGCAGCTCAAGATAGGAGAAAAGGTGAAACCAATCCATGGAGATACAAAGGTGGATAGGTGGAAAGCTATAAACACAAACCCGAAAGGTTCAAGGTGTTTCTCCCCTTGGTCTTGGGTTAGTTTATCAACCGCTAGATAAACTAACCAATAGAAAAGCTCATGATCATACCATTTATTTTATTTCTATCAGTTTCATGGTTTATTTATTATGGGTGTGTTGTCATGATCACACAATTAATGAATTAAACAAGCATGAAAGATGGAACTAAAATAAAAACCTGCTTATGAGTAAATATTATCTTAGACATGGTTAATCACTTAAGTATATCCCACTTAATATTAAAAGGAATGTAATCAATGATAATAAAATGGAAATTTACGTATAAGGATAAAATCCCTCAAAAGAAATATTAAGTCGGTATAGCCTTCCATAATCTTGGTTAGAATCGAACCATAGTTCAAAGTGCTTGAACAACCCTAGTTGAGGTGCTTTCAATTATCGGGGAATTCTAATTCTAGGTTTTGGGTTGACTTGACTTGGTTCATATCAAGGGTTGACTACCACAGCAGGGCTTGGTGCGACCAAGAGGCAAAGGTTGAGGAAATCCAAAATAAAAGGATTTCAGGATTGGGGAGTCCACTCAGCGAATCAAGGAGCTGCGAGTTAAATGCAGTTGGAATTTGGAATGCCTACCTAAAAACCCTTCATGTTGCTTGACCAAACCTATTTGGGGTAATGCGAAGGGCAATATGGATTCTTGCCACTAGAATATTCAGGCAATAGAATATTCCGAAGTCAATGTTGAGGGATATTGGATTTTGAAAAAATATTGGGAGACTAATAAGTATTAATTTATTTATTTGTCTCAGTTTTGTAATAAATTACTAAACCTTTTCTCATATTAATTTGTAGAAATGACAAGAAAATGAATTCAAACATATCATTGCGAACCATACTCGAGAAGGAAAACCTTCTCACTGGCACAAATTTTCAAGAGTGGCATAGGTGTTTACGTGTCATTCTTCTCCATGAAAGGAAATTGTATGTGCTGGAAGAACCTATTCCAGTTGCGCCTGGGAAAGAGGCCAGTGATGAGGAATTATCTCTCTATATAAAGCACATGGATGATTCCACATATGTCCAGTGTTTCATGCTATCGGCCATGTCCAATGAGCTCTTGAAGCAACATGAAAACATGGACGCGTATACCATGATGTCTCAACTTAAGGATCTCTACCAAGAGAAGGTGAGACATGAGAGGTATGAGATCTCCAATGCTTTGTTTACAAATAATCTTGGAGAGTCTGTGCCAGCTGGGCCTCATGTAGTCATGATTATTGGCTACATTGAATGCCTGGACATCTTAGGGATTAAATTCCCAGATGAGTTGCGTACAGATCTCATCCTATCATCACTGCCCAAGACCTTCTCTAGCTTTATTGTCAACTACAACATGAGAAACAATGAGAAGAGTCTATCAGAACTTCTGACCTTGATTCTCTAGGTAGATAAGGACATGGGGTGTGACAAACCTTCAATTCTTATAGTGAATAGGAAAAGGAAGGACAAGGCAATGGGGCCAAAGACTTATAAACGGTCTGAAGCCCCTGAGCACTGTCCCTCCAAGAAGGGGAAGATCCAGAGGCAGGGTAAGGAATGGGAGGCGGTGTGTTTTGCATGTGGAAAGCAAGGACACTGGAAGAGAAACTGCACCTAGAAGAGTGGGGACGCTAAAGGTGTGTTCATTATCGAGTGTAATCTTTCTATTTCTACATATTGGGTATTAGATACAGCTTGTGGGGCTCACATCTGTATTCAAATGCAGGAACCAAGTAAATTTAGAAAGATTTATAGAGGAGAGGTGGATCTTCAAGCTGCCAATGGCGCAAGGCTAGCTGTGTTGGCTATTGGTGATTACCACCTCTCACTGCCGACTAGGATGATCTTGGTTTTACATAACTATTATTATGTGCCTAGTGTTACCAAGAAAATAATTTCTGTATCTTGTTTGGATATGGATGGATTTGTTTTCAAATTTGGAAATAAGGGCTGTCTCTTTTATAAGAACAATGTAATTTATGGTATGGCACATTTAAATAATGGTTTGTATGTATTAAATTATGAAAACCAAGTGTTGGAAATCGATAACGAAACAAAATCACATGACTCATACATAACCCAGTTGAGGCATCACATTATCGGTCATGTGAATGAGAAGCGCTTGACAAAGCTCTACCAAGATGGCTATTTAGACTCTACTGAGCTAAAACCACTTGATAGATGTCATGCTTGTTTACAAGGAAAAATGACCAAGACGCATTTTTGTGGACAGGGTGAAAGGGCCACGGAGCTTCTAGGATTGGTAAACACGGATGTGTGTGGACCATTTCCAGTAGAAGCTAGAGGTGGATATTCTTACTTCATTACTTTTACTGATGATTTGAGTAGATATGGCTATCTCTACTTAATGAGGTATAAGTTAGAGGCCTTAAATAAATTTAATGAATTCAAGAATGAAGTAGAGAATCAGCTTGGTAAGAAGATAAAGAAACTTTGATCAGATCGAGGTGGAGAATATCTGAACCAAGATTTCATCGATCTTCTACGGGAGTCTGGGATTCTATCTCAGCTAACTCCTCCTTATACACCACAGTGGAATGGTGTTATTGAAAGGAGGAACCATACCTTGTTGGACATGGTGAGGTCGATGATGAGTCTTGTGGATCTTCCGTTATCCTTTTGGGGATATTCATTACAAACTATAGCATACACATTAAACCGAGTACCAAATAAGGAGGAAAATGGAATTACCTCCGATTTATGGAATGAAAAGAAACCCATTTTGTCACATACACGTGTATGGGGATGCAAGGTGTTGGTTAAGGCCTTCTCAGGCAACAAACTAACACCCCAGGGCATGAAGTGTATCTTTATAGGATATCCTAAGCAAACAAAAGGATATTACCTATATAACCCTCAAGACAAGAAAGTGACTGTCGCTAGGCAAGCCGTATTTCTTGAGAGGGAGCACATCCTCAAAAAGGATAATGGGAGAAAGATTGACTTTGACGAAGTTAATGATCAAGATACACAAGAGTTGGTACAGGAACAAGTTCCAAGGTTCCCCATGGAAGAGGTTCTAGAAACACAAGTGCTACATAGGAGATCAAGAGAGGTAAGGGAAGCAGAGAGATTTGGTTTCCTAGTCACTAAGGACGGTGAATCATTATTGTTGGACAATGATAAACCTCTCACCTATAAAGAAGCAATAGAAATCTCAGAAGCTGTAAGATGGATAGAAACTATGAATTCTGAGATGGATTCCATGTATCAAAACCAAGTCTGGGTTCTTGTCGATGAGCCAGTTAATGTAAAGCCTGTTGGATGCAAATGGGTATTCAAGAGAAAACTAGAAATGGAAGGTCAAGTTAGAACCTATAAAGCAAGGCTAGTGGCTAAATGATTCAGACAGTTTCAAGGAATTAACTATGATGAAACCTTCTCGCCAGTTGCCATGTTTAAATATATAAGAATCATACTTGCCATAGTAGCTTACCATGTCTACGAGATTTGGAAAATGGATGTCAAAACAACATTCCTTAGCGGGAACCTCTAGGAAGATGACTATATGACACAACCAGAATGGTTTGTGATACCAGGTGAAGGCAAACGGGTTTTCAAGTTGCAGAAATCCATTTATGGATTGAAGCAAGCATCCAGGTCATGGAAAATTCGATTTGATTAATCCATAACAGAATTTGGTTTCATTAAGATCGAATGTGAGCCATGTGTTTATAATCGGTTTACTGGGGATGTGATCGTTATCCTAGTAGTATATGTTGATGACATATTAATTATTGGAAATGATGTACTAGTCTTATAGTCAGTTAAGGACTAGTTGAACAAGTGTTTCTCCATGAAGGACTTAGAAGAAGAAGCCTACATTCTAGGGGTCAAGATCATTCGTGATAGATCCAAGAGCCTGCTTGGACTAAGTCAGGGTACATACATTGAACAGATACTAAAGAGATTTAGTATGGAAAAATCCAAGAGGGGATTAGTTCCAGTGTCACATGGCCTACATCTTTCTAAGAAAATGTGTCCTCAGACACAACAAGAGAATGATAGAATGAGTAATATCCCATACGCTTCGGCTATAGGATCTATCATGTATGCCATGTTATGTATGAGGCTTGATGTTGCCTATGCACTGAGCATGGTATGAAGATATCAAGAAGATCCAGGAGAACAACATTGGGCTGTTGTTAAGACTATCCTTAAGTATCTGAGAAGAACTAAGGATATGTTCCTGGTGTATGGAGGAGATGAGGAGCTTGTCATCAGAGGGTATGCTGATGCTGGTTTTTAGACAGATCAGAACTATCTAAAGTTGTAATCTGCATATGTTTTCTGTCTCAATGGAGGAGCTATGAGCGGGAAGAGTTCAAAGTAGCCAATTATTTCCAATTCTACAACAGATTCTGAATAAATAGCGGCTTATGATGTAGCCAAGGAATCCGTCTATATTCAGAAATTTTTCCAAGAGCTTGATGTGGTGCCTAGCAGTAAAGGTCCCATTACATTGTATTGTGATAATACTGCAGCAGTGGCTCTTGCAAAAGAACCAAGGTCACACCAACAGAAAAAGTACATAATCTAGAAGTATCACCTCTTGAGGGATTTCTATCAAAGGGGTGAAGTTGTAGTGAGCAGAGTGTCTATGGAAGTGAATGTGGAAGACCCCATGACTAAAAGCCTATCTCAGTAGGAACATGAATATCATGTAAGAGCTAGTGGGTTAAAGGTTGTTAGTAGTTGGCTCTAGTCCAAGTGGGAGTCTGTTGGATTTTGTGGCCTAGAACCAACTAATTTGTACTTTATTCATTAATAAAAGCCTTATCACATCTTGATTGTTCTTCTGCGTGACAATGCATGTGATAATTTCCTAAGGACAACTGTTGTATTAAAGGGTCATAGCGGATCCCTGCTATGATGAGAACCCAAAAGTGCCATAACACTATTCTTGAATATATGTTCTATGGCAAGATGATATTATTTTAGGGGCACAAATAATACAGGTCATTAGGGGTGAGGACTCATAAAATTTTGAGGCACCTTCTCATGGTGTTCTCCCTTGGTAATATCCAGGAGGATATTATTAGAACGAGGCTCGCCGGTAGAAAATCCACATTTCATAGTGTCATTGGATGTTCCTATCTGTAGACTTGTGTATTGATCCTTAGACTTTAAGATTATTATTAATGGGTATTACAACTCGCGCACTTAGATGTATTGACGAAAACTGTGACGACACACTGTTCGTAGCGAGGTAGGATACATTGGGTGTGTCACGAGTAATACTGCATTAATAGATAATGCGAGAAAGGATTTGTCCCTTCTATTCCATAATGGAAGTAGATATCTTAGGCCCTTTGATGGAATTGATATAGCCTAAATAAATCCATGCCCATGGTATGGTATGGGTGAGTTCGATTCCAGAAATTCAAAGAAAGAATAATCGAGCACATGGGTTGATGGAATTAGAATGCAATCCGCTAGATTAGAGATATCGAGGCAAAGGTATTATATTACACGGTAAGTGTTCGTATGAGGTGACACATCATTGTGACGTTAACTTCTTTCTCTATGGGTGACTTGGCGTTTTGTTAGACGCTAACCTTGGACTTTAGGTGGGCGCCGCCTAATCCCACTGAGAAAGGAGCCTAGAGGGTCACACACTAAGTGTGTCCATGTATCTCAGTTAAATATTAATTTAACAGGTTGCATAAATATTATTCCTGACTGTGGTTTAATAATTATTTAAGGATGACTGATTGCATTTATTTTGAAACTAGTTATTCGAGAGAATATATTGTGGGCGAAATAATACATTTATTAGCGAGTAATGTAGTTACATTTATTGAAGAAATAAATATCCATTACTCAAGGAGTAATAAATGTGGTGGAGGAAATAAAGGAAAGTGGAAAATAAAAGTACACGTCTTGTATATTAAATATACACACTATCTAGTTTTATAGAAAACGAGTACACACCATGTATTAATGATTACACGCCGTGTAGTTTTTCCAGTCGGGATTTTGAGGATATAATATAATTTTATTAAATGATATTTATTATAATTAGCATGGGTTCTTGTCAAGGAATTAATAATTCGACATGGGGGTTTTCAATAAGAGTTAATGAAATAAATAAAATGCGTAACGTGTTTATTTAATGTCATAACTCTATAACCTCAAACCCAATTATAAATATCCTCACAACCCCAACACTTTTACACAAGAGAATCGTTGTGCACAACAATTCTGAAAAATTCTTTCAAGCCCGAAAGAAATCCTTCCTCAAAGAACGCTCTCAAGACTGAGAGATCAAGGAAATCGAAGGCGGACATCGCAAGCGAAGGTTCTTCTGTGCTAGCACCCAGAGATCCCTTCGGCGATGTCCTAAGATACATGGCACATGTGTGGATCACCGCTAGATGAATCCTACACTTGGATTCTACGATGCAACGACGGATCATAGAATCGTGACTGGACACATCAACAATGAATGACTTCCACCAAGGTAATTCTTGTGAATTAACTAAATTAATTATAACCAACATATGATGATATTATCTCTATGGTTCTGAGATTCCCTCTTTTGTTTTTCGTTCTTCGTTCTATTCCGAAGATCCAACATTTTATATCATGACAGATCTTAGTTTGAACGTTGTTTAACGCTAAAATTAAAGTTGGGGAAACCCACCAATGCGCTTCCGCTGCGCCTGGAACCTACACCTGCTTCCCTGTCAGCTTCATCCCATGAAGCCGGTCTATTTATCTCGATGGTAATGGAATCAACTGAGTATGGAAAAACTAGTGCATGACCCTGTTAGGATGATGCCACTCAATAATATAGAAGTGAATGAGGGGTACTATAGCCATAGAATCCTGAATCTTAATAGTGTAGTATGCTAGCAACTAGTCCATAATACTTTAGTATGGAAGCCATGAAATTCTGAAATTAAAAGTGATTTTGTCAAAAAAACACCTAACTAAAAACCAAAATTGATGTTATTATTAAATTTGTTAGACAGTGATAGATTGTATATACATACCTGATCATGTAAGAGAGAGTCCAACTGTAGCTGATATATGCCCAAATGCTGTCTCGAAACCACGTCAAAATTGTGTCGCTGACACCACCTGTAAAATACATCAACGATAGTGAAAAATAATGGGAAATTATAGTAAAAAACTCATAGTAGAATCAGAAACCAATAGAAATGAATTTTCATACCAGTGTCCACGCAAAGCGTCATGCATCACCTCCATCTCGACCGGCAGACCAGCAAGGTTAGGGCAGAATGTTGGGTTGTGCTCCCATGACCACATCTGAATAATAATGACGCATCCTCCGAGACCTGTACGGTCCCTATGGGATAGCCTTCATAATGATCTGTACGTGTATGCCATGTAGGCTGATCCCCAGATATACGTCCCATCATGATCAAAGTCCTCTAATAGGGGTAGATACATCAGACGCACGTGCATCCCTGGGTGATCAGTACACACGGTCCCACCAATGAGCCGTAAGATATATGCACGGGCGTAATGCATGACAGTCTGCTCATCATCATCATCCTATAAATGTGAAATCTACAAATCCATCCATGTCATAGATATGGGCGATCCATCTGTAGCCCTACGGTCGAACAAAATATCAATGCCTAACAAGTGCTGAGCAAGGTCTGGCCAAGCTGCACGAGTGAGTCCAATAACGGGTCTCCCCTAGATAGGAAGGCCGAGAAGCACTGCGACATCCTCGAGGGTGATGGTCATATCTCCCTCAGGCAGGTGGAATGTGTGTGTCTCTAGTCTCCATCTCTCAACGAGGGCAGCAAGTAGGTAATGATCTAAAAATGTGAAATTTGGTACGGCAAGGCCATATAAGCCAGAATGGCGCAAGTATGGTCTAATGGCATGTGGAGGCTCCATGTGATGAAAATGGTGCGCTCGACGCACCTTCACCAATCGATCTGAACGACCTTCTAACACGGATTGCGAAGTATGGGTAGGCTGCTGAGTGAGTAGTATGGTATCATCCATTTGCATATAAATAAATGAAATGAGTCATAAGTGTAAAATGTAAATATAACATTATGTATTGGATTAAGATAAACCATGTCAATTAATAATGATGTTTTTGGAATTTATCTAATTGTATGTATTCAATAACCTATTCTAATCATTATTATACTATAATTTCATTATAGAATAGTTTACTAAAATATCCTACATGTTTAGGTTGGGGTTTAGGTTTGAGGGTTTATGGTTAAAAATTTTAATATTAACGTTCAGGAAACATGTTTATGGGTTAATAACATTTACTTTACAATATGGGTTAACTGTTCTGATTTCAGATTTATGAAATAACTTCTTTTATCTCAGTTTTAATCTTATTTCATGAAATAAAGAATATTAATATGAAATAAGTTCTATTATCTAAAATATTGAGTCTTGAATTTGGTTACACAAAATTTGGGGGAGCTTTATAATTAACTACTTATGGATTGGATTAAGATAAACCATGTCAATTAGTAATGATGTTTTTGGAATTTATCTAATTGTATGTATTAAATAACTTATGCTAATCATTATGATACTATAATTTTGTTATAGAATAGTTTACTAAAATATCCTACATGTTTAGGTTGGGGTTTAGGTTTGAGGGTTTAGGGTTAAATTTTTTAATATTAATGTTCACGAAACATGTTTTTGGGTTAATAACATTTACCTTACAATATGGGTTAACTGTTCCACTTTCGGATTTATGAAATAAATTCTTTTCTCTCAGTTTTAATCTTATTTCATGAAAGAAAGAATCATAATATTAAATAAGTTCTATTATCTAAAATATTGAGTCTTGAATTTGGTTACACATATTTTGGGGGAGCTTTATGATTAACTACTTATGGATTGAATTAAGATAAATCATGTCAATTAGTAATGATGTTTTTGGAATTTATCCAATTGTATGTATTCAATAACTTATGCTAATCATTATGATACTATAATTTCGTTATAGAATAGTTTACTAAAATATCCTACATGTTTAGGTTGGGGTTTAGGTTTGAGAGTTTAGGGTTAAATTTTTTAATATTAACATTCAGGAAACATGTTTATGGGTTAATAACATTTACTTTACAATATGGGTTAACTGTTCCGCTTTTGAATTTATGAAATAAATTCTTTTATCTCAGTTTTAATCATATTTCATTAAAGAAAGAATATTAATATGAAATAAGTTCTATTATCTAAAATATTGAGTCTTGAATTTGGTTACACATATTTTGGGGGAGCTTTATGATTAACTACTTATGGATTGGATTAAGATAAACCATGTCAATTAGTAATGATGTTTTTGGAATTTATCTAATTGTTTGTATTCAATAACTTATGCTAATCATTATGATACTATAATTTTGTTATAGAATAGTTTACTAAAACATCCTACATGTTTAGGTTGGGGTTTAGGTTTGAGGGTTTAGGGTTAAAAGTTTTAATATTAACATTCATGAAACATGTTTATGGGTTAATAACATTTACTTTACCATATGGGATAACTATTCCGATTTTGGATTTATGAAATAAATTCTATTATCTCAGTATTAAACTTATTTCTTGAAAGAAAGAATATTAATATGACAAGTTATCTCGGATGTTTGGGGTTTAGAAAACCTAGGAATAAAGAAGATATAACAACATTTAGTTTACAATATGGGAATGTCACAATTAAGACAATACATCATTAGGGATGAGACTGTGAACTCGACCCAACAACGTTAGGGCATCGTTTCTAGTTATGACCTTATTTATGACATATCATGAATCACAAACTCTTTCCTTATTCTTGAGGCCAGTCCATCTCATTACGCATCCTACTCGCCTTCGGTCTCCCATGAGGACGTAACCAATTCATGTCAGGTATCACTATCAGCTGTCCTTCATGCATTGGGAAATAACGATACACCCCAATAGGTGTCCATGGTGTAGCATAATAGTTAGAAATGGTATCCATCCGGTACACTGGACCAACATATGCTTCCCATGAGATGTTCATAGAGGCACATACTGTGATGGCGTGTGTACATGGAAACCATAAGGCCTGAAATTTTCCACATGGACATTGCCTTGTTTCCAGTAATACCACCTTTTTTTCACCGATGTGATTTTTGATGGGGTCTGAACACTCTTTCACTTCAAATCGGGAGTCTTCTCTTTGAAAGAGACAGACGTGATAACCATAAACTTCTTCAATATTCTTTTCAATCTCTCATTGAAAGTGTCTTCCGTATCTTTTCCCCCATTGTATTCCGTCTAATGCTAGTTTTTGTCTATCCAAAATGTACTTCATGCATCGATATAATGTCTCTTGAACTAAGTAGGTTATAGGTATCTTGCGAATCCCTTTGAAGATACCATTTATGCACTCCACAATGTTTGTCATCATGTGTCTGTACCTCTTCCCCCCATCATATGCCAATGTCCATTTCTCTTTTGGAATCCACATCATATAATCATAAACTTCTTGATTAGCTTCACAAATTTATTTAAAACATTATTCAAACCCCCATTGGTTTGACTCATATGATACAAAGCATAGATGATATTTCACATAAATTGATTTTATCTTTATATTCAAATAGTAAAACAGAATGAATAAAATGCGTACCAATCCTCATGATTGCCTTCATCATCGGTTCATTGTGTAATTTTTTATGCACATTGCTAGAAATGTGTCTAATGCAGAACCAATGATGTGCATTTGGGTATCTACATGTATCAAGATCTGCATTGATTGCCTCATTAATTGCTCGATGGAGATCAGATATCAAACATACACCCTGAATGTTGGTGAAATGGTTGTTGATACATGCTAGAAACCAACTCCATAATTCATAGTTTTCTTTCTCTACAACGGAAAAGGAAAGAGGAAGAGGTGAATGGTTTCCATCTTGGGTTGACGCAATCAACAATACACCCTTGTATCTTCCATACAAAAATGTTCCATCAATCTGAATAAACTATTTGCAGAAATGAAATGCGGAGATACATGGAATGAATGCCCAGAACAACCGATGAAATTGAACACGAGATGGATCAAGTTAGTTATTGTGAGACACATGTTAATTTGTATCTATATGAATGAAAACTTGGTTATGATGCCTCAGTATGGCTAGAAATTGTGGCAACACCCGATATGAGTCATCCCAATCACCACATACCATCACAATTTCCTTCAGTTTCTCCATCCATGACTTATTATAGGAAATATTATAACTGAATGTCTGTTGAATACTTTCTTGCACAAGGGCTATTAGACCGTCTTGACATGTCCTAATCATCTCAACAACAATAGATGATACAAATTCTGCTTCCAATGAGGTATGATGTTGTGTGAGGTTTGGCTGAATGCAAGTATGAGCAGCCTCAATCCTCTAGATTCTCCAACATCCAAATGTAATTTCTGGGATCTCCCTTAAGTGAAATCTATAATCATACCCATACTTCTCACACCATATAACATATTTACTATGGAATGATTCATGAACTACACAGTTGAAGTGTCTCTCAATATGAAATATCTTTAACGTGATTTTTAAGGCATCTTTACTAGGAAAATTCCATCCAATATATAAGGTTTTGTCTACCTCACAAAACCTATCTGGTACAACTCCAGGGAACTCAGTTGTCGGTGTGAGAACAGTATTGTCAAATTCAGGCATGCGTGTCATTGCTTCTGACCAAGATGAAAAGAGTGGTGGATGATTTATTGTAGGTTGAGGTTGATGTACAACTAATGCATTTCTCAAAACCTCCTCTCTATCTTCTGTTGGTCCCTCCTCATCAGCACTGTTGTCACCATCTGATCCATCATTACGAAACTCCTCATCAGAATTCGAATTGATATGTATATCCGGGAGATCATTTAGGTTGTCCTCTTCTGCTCCATCATTAGGAATAGACTCAGTTTCATGGGGTGGACTGTCTTCAACCACTCTTGTAATTCTATGTCTTCGTACAAGTGGATGTTGTTGTTGTACAGTAGCAACATAAATGTATAACTCCATCATTGTACCATCTGAATGTTGAGAAAATAAATTAATTGCTTGGACCCACTGCGCATCAGCAACCAATAGACAACCTAGATTCCACAGGGTTGTCGGAAATTGCAAATGTCTATAGCTCATAGACATGATCTCTTGATCGGTTCCCAGATTTAAGAAAACACAAATTTTCTCTTGAAGGTTACTTTTGGTTACACAATCAGCTGTACTAACCACCGTAATTGGTTGTGTACTGTAGGAAGATCCTTGCTCAGTTTGAATAATCTCTCCATAGCAGTATATACATGCAAACATGACTCTCTATGTCAAAAATGTTTCTTTCATCAAAATTATGATAGTGTAACAAATATTAACAATTATGTTTGACCATATGATGTCTATTAGAATGTAATTTTAGGGCTCATATCTATACCCTAAACTAAGCTACTGATGTTTGACCATATGATATTTATTATAATTTAATTTTAGGGTGCCTTTTTATTTAATGTGTTTGTTCTTCTTCATTTCACTTTATATCTTCATCAATATCGTTAGCTAATAATTATATGTATCCAACTTTTAATCCTATGTTATTTATTAGTTATTCTATTATTAATTATTTCTAATAGTAACCATTATTTCTAAATGATAAAATATTTATATTTTAAAACATTTTCTTCTCCAATTCATTTTAAATAATTATAATTGTCATTTTAAACTGATTTTCTTAATACAGTTTTTAACTAATCAATTATTCTTTAATCACTATTTTATCATTATTAAGATATTATTTAATTATTTATTATTTAATTGTTAATAATATTATATTAATTATTTAATTATAATTAACTAATAATAAATTTAATTCATTAATGCTTATGTCCTAATTTGATTCTATAACATTATATTTATCATTTTATCATTGATAAATATACTGATTTGATTTTTCATCTCTTAGATATTTTAGTAGTTTATAAAGAAAATATGAATAATCTTAAGAATATTTCTTAGGAGTGTAAAACCAGGATGCAACAAGGCCCGTTATCATGCACTAGTTCCTATTTGAGTCTAGCTCAAAGCAGTGTTTTCAGGTTTTACCCCTATGTACATCTGTGCCAGAGCCACATCCACTTGTTTTTACCCAGAAAGGAATTTAATTACTTAGATAACCACATAATCTTTAAGCTACCAAAATTTCAAAATACTTAATCCTAAGTTAATCTATACATAATATATACTACCTAAAAATAATTATTTCAAACTATATATAACTAATTACAGAAACTAAATAACCAAATATTAAGAACTACCTAAACTATTTAAAAAATAAAATATTTAAAACTAAAAAAAATTAAATTAATTAAATAAAAACATTAAATAAAATAAAGAAACATACCTCTAAATGGAGCTTTGTAAAAATCCGCACAACAAATGATTTTTTTATAGAGAGATAGAATTTAGGAGAGATGAAGGCAAGGATCAAGTGAGGAGAGGGTGGGGGGGGGGGGGCGCCCTTTTATAGGGAGTTCAGGCCAAGGCGGCATCGCAGAGGCCTCCCCCTGGCCCCCTTCGCCATGTCATCGATCCGGGCCAAAGGCGGCACGGGGGAGAAAATTCGGCATCGCCGATGCCACCTTTGCACACTAATACAAAGGCGGCATCTGCGATGCCGCCTTTGTACCGTGTTTTTAATTTTTTTTACCTAAGCGGTTTTTCAATTTTTTTAAAAAAAATTTTTAAAAAAAATCTATGATTCATCCTACCCATTCACACATTTTCCTCTACCAATTCCCATGCGTATCAGCCTCTACATCCACATAAAATCTCTTTCTTGGCCTCTCATATCAATTGAAGTCCCTAATCAATTTTCTTATCACATTGAGAAAAATTTGTAATTCATTATGAACCCAATTCTTATCTAATAATTATTCTAGGTATATCGAAGTATCATTATCTCCATATTCAATATCTTATATCTATGTGTGATTAATATTCACTCTAAATCTCTTAGAGATTCACTAGACTATCCATTTAAATTTTTTCCCTATTCAAGACCATCTGTTTATTACCAGTTGAATGCCTATGGTAAATTTTCACCAAATTATTATATTTTCCCAATGATTCTTTATAATTTATTTGTTTATTCTACATTTTATTTAACTTCAAATTTTATTAAAAGATCATACACCTATATCTATCCAAGGAATTGATTAAGTGGTTCTCATATTGGAAGCCATGTATTAGGTAATCATTGCATCAATGTTTTAGATACTAATTCTATTTTATCTTCCATATTAATAAATGATGTTGGGTTGGATATAATAATTTATCACCACATATAGATCTTCATGTGCTTTATATTTTCAGGTTATCTTATTAGGATTCATACCATTATTTGGGTTTTAGCATTATTTATTTATTAGTGTTTGATTTTTTTATATATTTTTGGGTATTTGATTATAATGCATGGCCTATGTTGAGTTGAAATTCATAATAGGATAACTTTTACTTTGAGATTATTAATTTAATTTTGTAATCATAAATTAGTTAAATGATTTTTTCTCCTTCATGTTTTGATACATCTATATCCTTGTGTTCTCTATAGGTGGTACCGTGTGCTTCCAAGTGTGAATATGAGAAATCCATTTCTCAAAGAGACCAGGAAAAATATAAATGAGTTTTCGCTACCAATGATCTAATATAATAAAGGTATTTTTCAAAGGTTCTTTGAGTCAGTGGAAGGAGGAGGTATGAATCTTCATACATTTCATCAAACTACAGTAAAAATTTTTAATTTCATAAAAATACATAAACTTTCATTTTATATTCTTACATTTTGAATAATTAATAAATTTTCTACATTTTTTTGTATGAAATTATTTCTTAACTTTATATGACATTAAAATTCTTTAATTTATTCAAATATTTAATATTTAACTATGGAATTTTTTTTTATCTCACTTCTAAAGTTTTTATTTTATAAAAATGAATTAATTTCCTAACTTATCCTACTTTTCATATGCATGGGATACTAGTTTTACTTATGTTGTATACGTAATCAAAATTTCATTTCATTTTTTTCCTTTGTAATGATTTTATTCTATTAAAAAATAATGTATACTATTTTTCAAATTTTCTCACATATATATGTCCATCCTTAGCATGGTGTAATCATAAAAGTCTCTCATGGATGTTGCTAAAATTCATAGCCAAGTTGTGATTGGAATGGATTCGTGTCCTACTTTTTATGATTTGAAATGATCTAAATCTAAGAATCATGAATCATTTTCCTAACCACAATTAGATATTTGTCCATTGAATGAGGATAATCAATCCCAACTGTGGCCCACATCTCTCTCACATGGTCTCATAAAATTTTCCCAATTCATTTAGTTTGGTTATAAATTCCAATATATTTTATGATTAACACATAAATGTTTTTGTGTGTGTTGGTGTTTCTTTCTAGAGCCATAACATATAATATATTTTGGAATATGAAAATGATATAATTTATTTTTGAGGTTAGTTTTCCTATTTTTTCTCATGTTATATTATTGGATTTAAATTTCATAAATATAGATGATATGTATGTTATATTTACATAGACACATATAGAACATAAAAAAACATATCTATGTTCTATATACAAATAGAATATATATATATATTTAATATTTGTATGTTTTAAATATGCATTTTTTATGTTCTATATATTCCATACATACATACATACATACATACATACATACATACATACATACATACATACATACATACATACATACATACATAAAATCTTCAATTTTTTTTTTAAATTATAATTTTACCATTTTTTTATTCTAAGAAACAAATAAATGAGTGGTTTTCTTTTATATGATCCTAAAATTGTTTTCCCTAAATATTTTTTCTTTTATGTGATGATGTATCCTCTTATTATCGTCACTCTATTGATCAGTGTATAATATATTTAATGATTCTTTGGGATTGGTGTATTTGTTATTTACATTCTTATCTCAGATTATATAATATTTTTCCCCATTTGTAAAATTTTATGATCTGCATGATTTGATTTATAAATTTATTTAGATATACATGAGGCCTATCGAGAATTTATATACCTCACATTCAATTCATTTTTCGTGACACTAATGGTGACTAATTTTTGGTGTTGATGGGGAATATATAACATCCTAATCATATAAGGATGATGAGAAGAATGATTAGGTAGAGCATTCTATGGATAGTGGAATACAAATTCGATTCTTACTATATAGTATTAGAGTTCATATATGTTGGTTCCTCTGATAAAGATTCTTTATTTTCAGGAATCCACTTCCCTTTATTACATTTTGACTCTATAAAAAAAGTAATTCTTTCCATTCAATTCAAAATTCTAACTTATGTTTAATAATATTCATATGTATTATTATTTATTCTAGACTTAAATTCTTCCATGATATTCTTTCCCAAAAACTTTTGATTTCTCTCATTGATGAGTATATCCTACTTATTTCTATAGAATTATGCCTATCTAATTTGTTTAAAATGAATGGTATTAAGGGAGGGTTTTTATTTTCTATCTTGCTGGATGAATTAATTCCATTCATCTAATTAGTTTGGATTTCAACACATTTATTATATTTATATTTTACATGAATATTTAGTGTATCCATTTTTTAAAATTGATAACTATATGTTTTAGATTATGTATTGACTCTCTAAGTGTTCATTTTATATAATTTCTCATTCTAAAAGAATCACTATATATTGTAATACAAAATCTATAAATATTTCATTCTATGTTTTTTTACATATTTACAATTTATTTTTTCAATGTATATATTATTTTCATACTATTTTTAAATATCAAAATCATTAATAGTTCCTTTAAAAAAAATATAAACTACATTCTATAAATTTAAATATATTATTTCATTCTAAATTTTCTATTTAATATTTCTAGTATCCCTGTTCAGATTAAAATTCAATATACACTATTTATATATATAACTTTAGTAACAAATAATTCAAATATATTTACTTCCTCAATTATTTTTTAGGTTATAAAACCCTGGTAATCATTATCATTTGTGTTAAATTTCTTGTTAATAATGTAATATACAATTTTGAAATAATAATAATGATCATGTTTATTGATAAATTTCATAAGATTCATCTTTTATGGGGGAATCACTTTCACAAGCACATGATACGTCCTGTCATTTTTTACCTTATATATGGGTGACATTTCCTAATTCAAGTGATAAAAACAACATCCTCTTTTCTCCATGAAACCTTTTTCATGAAATAGTAGTGACACCACCTCTCTTATAAGAAATAGATAAGTGAGAACTTCTTTATAGAGAAGTGATGACATTACCTCATTCAACCATAGCCAATGAGAACAGCACTTCCATGAACTGGAATCCCATCAAGCTCACCTTGATGATGAATTAACTCATTCAAGTTTGTGCGATAAATAATGGTTCTTGACAAAGAATAATAAAAACATATATAAAATTTTAAATAAAAATTTAGCATGCATTTTTAATGATATATATTCTTGAATTATTGAATTAATAAATCTATAAATGAATCACTAATGTGACATGATCTTTTTTCTATTTTATGACTTAAATATTTTGAATACTTTTTTCATACATGAATTCCAAAATATGAGATTAAAGACAACATTTAAAATACCAAATTCTCGATCTCAATGGATTGGATAGTGTATTTACTCATAGTAACGGATTTGGAAGGAAAAAAATTTCAGGTACAATGATCCACGTAAAATTTAAGGATTATGGGATCTTCCATCACTTAAAATTCATAAAGAACTAAATTTCATTAAAAAAATACATACCCCTTTTTCAAGTATGAAGAGGCAACATGAAATCTTAAGAGTGTTATTTATAGGTTTTGAATTTTTCACTTCTATATTTTCTCCCCTATAATACATGTTTTTTCTACTATACAACGATATAGATCATGTTTTCTACCTATCCCCATTAATATTGAGTTTAGTCAATGTATTTATTTATATATTCCAGAAGAAGTATCTAAATTTCAAACTAATCATGTTGAAAATGTTAGATCCATTAGAAAACTATTTTAAATATTTTATATTTATATTTTTATGAATTTTTTAGTTACAAAATACTGAAATTTGAAAATTCTCTGCATGATTAGTGAATATTAAATAATTTAAGGTTATTTTTTAATATATGTGTTTTTTTATATTTTTTGGGTTACATTTTTTTAGTGGAACCATAACATTCCATATTTCCAAAAGTAATTGACTATGGAATGGCATAATTTTATCTATTTTAATTTGTTTGAATTTATTGTTATCCATTTCTCTAATCATTTGCAAGGATTCAATTGTATATAGTAGGATTCATGAAGTGTCCCCAAGTATATTGGGGATTCATTTAGAAGTTCCACATAATTATATTTCTTTGTCATTTCCATTCACTCTATTTATGAATTGATTATTGATTCTGGGGAGGATTGGTTACCTTGAACCTAAACCAATTTATATGTTTTATCACATGTAAGGTTATTAAAAAATTTTCTACATAAAATATAATATTATGTTCTATAAATCAGTGTCTAGTTAAATACAGTTTATTACACTAGTGAATAGTAGTATGTGGTTAGCTTTTATTATTTTGATTTGCATCTTTTTATCTCTCTCTATCATATTTTATTCTATAGATGTAGTTCATTTCTTCCCCCATTTCAATCCTTGTTTTCATTTTTTCCACCTCAACATTATGATTCATTAAAATCATATTACTTTTTATCTTTTTTTATTTATTTTCATTTTTCTTCTATATTTGTGTTCATTTAATGTTTTTCCTATTCTATAATTCCAAGATACAATGCATGAAACAGTTTCCATTTAAAAATCTACACACACATGCACTAATCCCATCATACAAAATATATATTTCTTTATTTTATTATGTGTACTCTTATCTTGGTCATTTTCAATGTTTCATATTTCTTATATTATTTCTAATTAAAATTTGTAACCTTTTTATTTTCTCACTTTCAGGAAATCCATTATCTATACTATAGAACATGCCTTCAAGGAAACATGTCTCCATCTCATATATTTTCTTCTTACACGTATGATTCCCAGAATTTATCAATTATCACTTACTATAACATTTCTTTCTCTTAGTATGTTTCATTTTCTAAAATTTTTAGTAACTCCAAATTATAGGCTTGTGTATTTGAATTTGTAATTAAAATGATTTTCTATTTAAATGCATAGGTTGGGTACTAATTTAAATTATAATATTCCATACAAAGAGGTAAATTAAGTGAATCTTGGTAAATATTTAATAAAAATTATACTATGAAAAAATTATTCTTATAATCAATATCATATTTAAATTTATTTAAAATTATACATAATATTATTTTATTTAACAACATAAATAAGGTGTATATTTAGATAATAATTTCAAATTATAATAAGCATTAATAATTATTATTCCAAGTAACAATGTATATGAAAAAATTACATAATTTTTAGAATGTATAAATGGTATAGAAATTTTATATATTCATGTGTAATTTTATAAAATTATAAATAACACACTTTTGAAACATTTTAATGGTTTTTATGTAAGTGTAAATTAAACTAGTTTTAATAAATAAATTTTTAAAAATTCATTATTACTAATATTTTTTGTATTTATTTTTTATTTAATAATACTTATTTTTAGAAAAATATAGTTTTTCATTTCTAGGTTCAATCAGAAAAAATACTCTAATAGTTCAACTATTAAAAAATTAAACACAAAACAGAAATGAATAAAAAGAGATTTAACCTCAAAATGAATTGTCTTAAAATTTATCCTTCAAATAACATTGTTGATTGAATATATCATCTTGCCACATGTTCTATGTGGTATTTTTATCATAGACGATATACACAGGAAAATTTTGAAATAAAATAAACATGATTGGAGATCATTAAAACAATAAATATATAGACTTATCCAACAAAAAACATTCAAATATATTTGTATACCTCATTTTTCATCATAATTCATAATTATGAATGAAATTTGTTTTACCCCATTTTGATTCTTGTATCTTTTTAACAAATATTTTATAAATTATATTGAATCAACATTAAAAAATAATCATTATATCAAATGTAGAGATAGAGGGTCCTCAATTTCTCACATTCTAAGATATGCCTATTTCATGAATATTCATTGAGGGATATCTAGTTCCTACTTTTTGTGTATGGAGATCTCATCCATTCCATCATGTTACACCACCTCCTTCAATTATCCCTCATCTTCTTCATGCTAGGTTATATAGCATAGCGATGTACAACATCACATTTGTTGATCATATTATCACTGCTATTCCCATAGATAGGTGGAGGCAAGAGGCATATAAATTCAATATTCTAGAGGGAGATATGATTATTACACTCAAAGATGTGTCCATTATGTTGGGCCTCCCCATCAACAGTGTGACTGTGACAGGTTGAGTGGGTGCAGATTGGTTTGATCTAGTTAATAGAATACAGTGCATTAATGTCCATGATGATTGAAGGTCCATTGTTGGAAGTTGATTATGAATTCCATGGATAGAGAAACACTTCAATAATCTAGATGATGATTCCAATGAGTTCACTATGACACACATTCCTTTTTATACATTTTGAGACTTATCAGTGACACGATCTATATTGATCATTCAACTACATTTATACATTTGATATAATTACCATTATTGGAGTCCTTAATCCTGAAATATTGATATACATTGGGGTATTCATGTCATGTATATACATATAAGGTTCTATACAGTGCATGTATCATCAATAAGATAGATATCATGAGATGAGTTATTTTGATACAGATGTGGATATGTGAGTTCATCCCTTTCTTTTCTCCACACGCACAAGTGCTACTACCTACCAATATTTTAGGAGAGTGTCAACAAGAATGATGGTATTTTTTTTCCTTCCTTATAATTTCAAAATAAAATTTATAACCTTCAATTATTAAATATAATTATAAATTTTTTATCTATAGGTGGATTCAATAACATTAATATTCAGATACATCGAGACATGGTGTCCATTTTTACAAACATAATCAAGATTGTTTTCACCCAGAGGACATATGTAGTTATTAATTGTATAGTTAAATTTTTATTTTTTACAATTCATGACCTCATTTATTAGCTAATTACTAATTGTTTTTGATTTTTAATATTTCATGGGTTCCATATAGTTAGGCCTTCATCCATAGTCTCCCACCATACTGTATAATGATGATTGCTACTAGCTCATGCATCATTCCTAGGATTCAATTTTATATTATTTAGTGGAATCAAAGTTTTTGATTTATGAGGCTGTTTGTCTTCTATAATCCCATTACCTTACCACCCTTTTAGTTACCTTCACTTCATTCCCAAAAGATGTATGGGAAAGAAGACTTTGATTGAAGGGTATATCATGAAGGATTTATTAATATGTGGGATAGACAACATAAGTTATGATTATGAGGGGTCAAAATAGTACATATGCATTTATCAGATTAGCTGAATTATGGGCCTTGGTACCACATGTCCCTAGTGAGATGTCATACATGACATAGACATGGCTATTATGACTTTATAATAAGTTTTCCTTCCACTATTAATTTTTTTGTTAAAATTATTGAACTACATGATTTTTTTCGAAGGATGATTGTATCATCCAAATACACCACATATATAGTCCTATAGAGGGAGGCCTCTTTGAAAATAATTATTTTCAAAGTGCATTGAAAAAGAGACTTCCTCTGATGGGGGAGATTTATCATGGGATTTTTTTGATGTTCTAGGCGATGATGAGGGTGAAGAGCCTGTCATTGATTTTATCTAGGGTGATGAACCTATTATAGATGCTAATGTTGAATAGGAGGAGAGTTTTCATCATGATCATCCAGATGATCCTCTAGTTACTATTTCATATGACCCACAACCATAGTTTGAGTCACATTCACATACAAGGTCATTTATCATGTTTGATTTTGTTGTAGAGATAGATGTTGATTGGTTTATGTTTCATTATTTATTATCATAAAATCTATAGATATTCACTACACAATAACCATATTATTTACATATCTAATAGAGTTATTGAAGGTTCTGGGTGCAGCAGAAGCGTGGTTGGGAAGAGACCTAATTAAATTTTTACCATGATCAATGATTATTCCAGGATCAATACGATGATGAACGCCAGTCTCCATGGAATATAATCAAAGATTTAGATAAATTAGAAAGAGGCTCGAAACCTTTAGATATGATCTTTTACATCATGTTTATAATTAATTTAATTAATTTCATAAAGAAAAATAATACCTGGATATTTGGTATTTTTCTTCATTGATGATGTTGATCATCCAGAATGACCCTTCCAAATTATCTTGTTGTGATAGTAAGGATCCAAACTAGAATCCCTCTAGCTGTGATCCACACGTGCTCCAATGGCCTCCGATCGACATCACTCATTCTCAAGGTGCTAGTGCGATGAATCGAGTGTCTTGTGTTGGTCATTCTTGATCGCCTGTTCTTCAGTCTTGAAGAACGTCTCTTGTTCTAGAAAGGGGAGAGAAGAGTATTCGAGAGAGAAATTTTTTGACTCAACAATTCTCAATTCACTAGGTGTGTGGTGTGGTGTATGGAATAATAGGCGTACATACCAATTTATATACATATAATTTTAGTTACAATATTTAATTGCACAGAAAAAATTAAATATATTCTTGAACATAGAAAAAACCCATGAATTTAATAATAATACTGCGTCATTATTTATGGTGTGCCAACTTGCGCAAAACGGAATTATAAATAAAATTTTGCGTCAAGAAATTAAAAAAACATTATTTTAATTTGTGCCAACTAGTTAAATAATTATTTACCATCTTGAAAATAATTATTTTACTACCGGACTGACCTTGGTCTGTTTGAACTCCTCATCCATTTATTGAACACCAGAATAAATAAATAAATAATTTTTTTCTCTTAAATAAATATTTTATTTAAAAACTAGTAAATACATATTTATTAAATGTTCAATAAAATAAATAAATATATTTTATTTAATTTATGCGATCATTTTAACTTGAATAAAATTTTTCCATGGTCTTGAGAAAAATATTTATTTCAATAATCAAATTCAAATAAAATTTAACCGGGACCACCAAAAACACTTAGTGTGTGACCCTCTAGGATTCTTTCTCATTATCATTAGGTGGGATTGCCTAAAGTCTAAGAGTACTATCTAGAAACAGGTCAAGGAACCAAAGAGAAATATCGTAAAGTCACAAAAATGACATCTACATACGAAAGCTCATTGTGTAATATAATCCCTTTGTCACAATATCTCATCAAGCTGGTTTCATGACAGTGTCATCAACTTTTATGCTTGATACATCATTATTTGACTACCTGAAATAAACTCATCGTTACACCATGGACAAAGAATTTCATGTGACGATTATATTTCAATCAGAGGGTTGAGATATCAACTTCCATTAAGAGAAGGGAGAAATCCTTCCTCGACTTATCCATTAATAACATACCACTCGTGACAGACCCAACGTACCCTACTTCCCACCAACTGTCTTAATGGCGGTTTTCTTCAGTAAATCAAAGTGTGTAAATTGTGACACGTATTAATGATAATCTTAAAGTCTAAGGATCATTACACATGCTCATAGATAGAAATATCCGATGACACCAAAACATGCGGAATTCCTACTAGCGGGTCTATTCTCATAATCTACTATCTTAGAGATTACCAAGTGAGATCTTCATGAGAGGAAGTCTCATCTGCTTACAAGTACTCGTACATGATGATTTTCATGCTATGTGTCCCATCATAGTATGTAATCTAACTGCAGAACTATATTTAAAAATATTATTACAACATTTCAAGGTTCTCATCATAGCGGGGAACTACCATGATCTTATCAATGTAACAAATAATCTAGGACATTATTACCTCATAATCATGTAGAAAAATGAAAAATATTTAATAATACATTAAATATCCATGTAATAAATGTAAAACTAGTTGGTTCTAGGACACCAAATAAAAAAAAATCCCACTTGGACTAGAGCCAACTGCCTATGACTTTCAGTCCGCTAGACCTCACATGATGATCAAGTTTCTACTGAGTCAAGGCTTTAGTCAAGGGGTCTGCCACATTGTCTTCCCTGGAAATACTTCTCACTGCAACTTCACCTCTCTGAGAAAAATCCCTCAAGATATGATACTTACGAAGTATGTGCTTTGTCTGCTGATGTGACCTTGGCTCTTTTGTGAGAGCCACCACTGCAGTATTATCATAGTAAAATGTGATGTGATCTTTACTAATAGGTATCACATCATTCTCCTAGTTGATTCTTCACATCCAAATTGATTATTTAGATACCTCAGAAGCAATGATATACTCAGAATCTACTGTAGAATCTGCAACCACACTCTGCTTTGAGCTCTTCTATCTCACCGCACCTCCATTCAAAGTGAATATGTATCCCGTTTGTGACCACATGTCTACTTGATTAGTGAGGAAACTAGCATCTGCATATCCTATGATGACTAGTTCCTCATATCCTCCATAAACCAGAAACATATCCTTAGTATGCCTCAAATACTTTAGGATAGTCTTGACTGCCATCCTATGGCAGTGTCCTAGGTCATCTTGATATCTTCCTACCACACTCAATGCGTAAGCGACATCTAGCCTAGTACATAGCATGGAATACATGACTGACCCAATCATTGATGTGTATAGAGTACTTTCCATTATATTTCTGTCCTCATGGGTCTAAGGACACATTTTCTTGGAAATATGAATGCCATGTGACGCTGGAAATAATCCCATCTTGGATTGTTCCATACTGAATCTCTTCAGTATCTTATCAATGTATGTACTTAGACATAGGCCCGAAAATCTCTTGGATCTATCATGATGTATCTTGATCCCAAGAATATATGCTGCCTCACCCAAGTACTTCATAGAGAAGAATTTATTCCACGATGCCTTAACAGACTGTAAGGCTAGTATCTATTTTCCAATAAGTAATATTTCATCAACATATACCATTAGGAAAATGATTGCACTCCCACTAAACCGTTAGTAGACACAAGGATCACATTCATTATTGATAAAACCAAATTATTTTATGGCTTCATCAAAATGAATGTTCCTTGACCTGGATGTTTGCTTTAATCCATAAATGGATTTCTGCAACTTGAATACCTTACTGGAATCCTTTGGAGTCAAAATCCCTTTAGGTTGTGTCATGTAGAAACCTTAATGAAGGTTCACATTAAGGAATGCTATTTTGACATCCATTTTACAAATCTCATAGTCATGGTGAGCCTTAATGGAAAGTAGTATTCTGATGGATTTCAGCATTGCAACTAGTGAAAAGGTTTTATCGTAGATAGTTCCTTGATGCTATTTAAAATATTTTGCAACCAGTCGTGCCTTATAGGTACTGACTTGTCCTTCCATGTACAGTTTCTTCTTGAATACCCATTTGTAACCAACTATATTTACATCAAATGGAGGATCTACCAAAATATAGAGTTGGTTTTGTACATGGAATCCATTTTAGAATTCATGGCTTCTTGCCAATTGGAAACATCTGTGCCACTTAATTATTCCTTGTATGTTAGATGATCATTATTATCAACTAATAAAGAGTCACCATCCTCATTAACTAGAAAACCATATCGTTCTAGTTCTCTAACCTTTCTTGTACTCTTATGCAGTACTTGTGTCTCTAGAATAGATTTTTCTTCCATAGGGCTTTGTGAAATTTGTTCCTGTACCAACTCTTGTGTACCTTGAGCCTCGAATTCATTGAAGTCTATCTCCCTCCCACTATCTCTTTTGGAGATGTTCTTCCTCACACGGAATAAGGCATGTCCTTCCGCTATAAAATTTTTGTCCAAGGGGTTGTATAGGTAATATCTCCTTGTTTCCTTGGAGTATCCTATAAAGGTACACTTTGTGCCTTGGAGTGCGAGTTTGTTACTGAAAGAGGCCTTAACAAAGGCTTTGCTACCCCACCCATGTAAATTTAATAACATAGAATTTCTTCCACTCCAAAACTCGTATGGAATAGCATTTATCGATTTAGTTGGTACTTGGTTTCGTATGTGTGCTCCTGTTTATAACGCATATCCCCAAAAGGATAATAGAAGACTCACATGACTCATCATTGATCTCACCTTGTCTAACAGGGTGTGGTTCCTCCTTTTTCTCACACCATTCCACTAGGGTGTGTTTGGAGGAGTGAGTTGGGATAGGATCCCAAACTCCCATAAGTAATAAATGAAGTCTTGATTAAGATATTCTCCACCTCGGTCTTAGCGGAGTTTCTTAATCATTTACCAAGATGGTTCTAAACTTCATTCTTGTGTTCTTTGAACTTATCAAAATAGTCTAAATTATACCTCATTAAGTAGATATATCCATATCTACAAAATCATCAGTAAAAGTTATGAAGTATGAGTACCCTCCCTTTGTTTCAACTAGAAATGGTTCACAAACATCGGTATGAACCAATTAAAGAAGTTCTTTACCCCTTCTACCTTTCCCACTAAATGGGGTTTTGGTCATTTTTCCTTGTAAACATGCATGAAATACATCAAGTGGTTTTAGTTGAAAAGAATCTAAATATCCATATTGATGTAACTTTGTCAAGGGTTTGTCGTTTACATGACCAAGCTGGTGATGCTAAAGTTGGGTGTGGTATGATTCATGTGAAGTATCTTTTTTATCGATTTCCATTACTTGGTTTTTTGTAATCCAACACATAATATCCATTGTATAAATGTTCCTTACCATAACAAATGCTATCTTTGTAAAAGAAGAAATATTCATTTCCAAACTTGAAAATAAATCCATCTGTATCTAATCTAGATATAGAAATAATGTTTTTAGTAACAAAAGTCACATAATAACAACCTTTTAATACCATGATCATCCCAATTGGTAAAGTGAGGTGGTAGTCCCAGATATCTACAACAGCAAGTATGGCTCCATTGGCTGCTCATAGATCTACCTCCCCTCGATCAATCATCCTGAATCTACTTGGTTCCTATAATTGGATACATATTTGAGAACCACAAGCTATATATAATACCCAATTTTTAGAAACAGATAGATTGAATTTGATAACAAACGCAGCTAAAGCATCCCCTTGCTTCTTAGGTTGGGTGCAGTTTTTCTTCCAGTGGACCTTCTTGCCACATGTGAAACAAACAGCCTCCTGTTCCCTTTCCCCCCTTTGATCTTCCTTTTCTTGGAAGGCCGTGAAGAATCTTTGGGCTTAAAGATCTTCGCCTTCCCTTTCCTCTTATTCACCATAAGGACATAAGGCTTTTCACGCTTCATATCTTTTTCCACTTGGATAATGAGGATAAATAGATTATATAGAGACTTCTCAATGTTTTTCATAATGAAATTTACAACAAAGTTAGAGAATCTATAAGGGAGTGATGCGATAATGAGATCAATGCCTAGTTCTTCAAAGAGTTTAAACCCTAGAACATCCAGGCACTCAATGTAGCCAATGAGCTTGACTATATGAGACCCAAATAGGGAGCCTTCTACAAGCTTAATTTGAAATAGTGCCTTCGATATCTCAAACCCTTTTTGTCTTGATATCTCATGGTAAAGTCCATAGAGGTGCTCGAGCATGCTATAAGCATCCATGTTTTCATGAGACTTCATGAGCTCACTAGAAATTGATGATATCATCAAACATTGAACTTTGACCGTATAGTTCATATGTTTCTCATAGATAAGGAAATATTCTTCACTCACCTCTTTAGTAGGAGGATCAGGTGATGCTGACTCTAGTATGTAATACACCCGTTCATGGCGTAGGATAACCCGAAGGCATCTAAATCATTCCTAGAAGTAACTGCCGGTGAGGATGTGGTCTTTATCCAAAATTGATCGTAGGGATAGTGTGGTTGATGAGTTTGTAATTTTTATTCTACAATTAAAATAGAAGATCATTAGTAATTTCTTGATTACATTTTATATGAAATAATAAATTTTATTTAGTCTCCCACTATTTTATCAAGTCCCAATATCCATCACCATTGAACTCGGAATGTCCTGTTTCCATGATATTCTAGTGGAAAGGATCCATATTCCCCTTAGAATAACCCCAACAAGGGTTCATCAAGATATTATAAGGCATTTAGGTTGGAAGGTCTTTTCAAACTATAGGCTTGCCGCTCCTTGATATGTTGAGTGGACTCCCCAATCCTAAAATCATGACTTTGGATTTCCAAAACTCTTGCCTACAATATTACACCAATTCTAGCAAGGACTACTCCTATTGATGTTATATGGTTAAGTCAACCTGAAACCTTTAATAAGGGATTCCTGTATGAAAGTAAGTGTCCCAACAAGGGTTAGTCAAACACATAGTTTTATTGAGTTTTTCCCTTAATCAAGTAACATAAGGCTTCTTCTGACTTAATATTTTATTTGAGGGATTTTTTATCTCTTATGAGTGAATTGCTTATTATCATTATCACATGCTTGTTAATATTAAGTGGAACTTACTTAAGTGATTAAACATGTCTTGATAATTTTTACGCATAAGTATAGTTTATTTTAGTTCCATCTTGCATGCCTGTTTAATTCATCAATTATGTTATCATGGAAACACATCCATAATGATAAACCATGAAACTGACAGATATAAAATAAATTAAGAGGCATGATCATGATATTTTCTAATGGTTAGTTTATATAGTTGTTGATAATCTAACCCTGACCTAGTGGAGATACACCTTGAACCTTTTGGGTTCGTGTTTACAACTTCCACCTGTCCATCTCTATATCTCATGAGATTGGTTTTGTCTCGGCTCTAGCTTGAATAACCTCCACTATCTTGGGATTTCTATCCATTACATATGCCTTTTTTTAACTCACATGTAGGTGAGGGGTAAAAAGGGGTTTCACATAAATGAAACCTTGGGAACACAGACCCTGCATATTAATGAGGAGAAGGATCGTAGGCCAAAAAATTTCATTCAAATAAATAAATTAAAAGAAACCATCCACATACAAAGGTCTTAGTCTAGCTCATGATCATCCATACATGCAATGATATTTACGCATAAATAAAACGAGTAATCAATTCTTTTATCATTATTGTTTAAGATAAATCATGCTCAAATCAATTAATTATCATATTTAATTAATCAATCCTTTTATCTTAAACCACTTTCTGAATTTACTTAAGATTATCATCTATCATAATTTTAAACAAATAAATTCATTTAAAATATCTTTGTACGTAACTTGTATCTTAGAGGCTACCCAGTGAATTCCTATTTATAACTTCCCAATGAGTAGAAATGAACATTATGCAGATGTTGAATTAAACACACACATATATAAAACCCCTATCACGTATTGTGCCTCATTTTTATTCCCACACGATGGTACACGTATCATGTGTTTGTATAATATAACAATAAATTTTAATAAATTTGCGTAATTTGGATGAGTACACGACGTGTAGTTCCAACTACACGACATGTATTATTTTTTTACCATCTATCCAAAGTACATGCCCAAGGAAACGACGTGTGATTATACTTCAGAAATATTTGGAGTACACGACATGTCCAGTGGGAAACATGCTGTGTTGTTTCTCATCACATGGTCTCCAGCTGGGCAAGCCGTGTATGGGGTACACGGTCCAACCCTAACCCTAAGGGACTACATACCATGTCCACTGGGACACATTGCATGTAATCTAGAAATAATATTCCACCTATTCCTGGTCAACACACGGAGTCATTTAAGAATTATAAAGACTCCAACACACATCTTGGTTTGGAGGACCGATCCGATGCATTGAATCTTCACTACATGGCGTATACTGCTGAATACATGCCCTGTGTTCTAGTGTTGTACAGGCATGGAGCTTTGGCACCTCTATATGAGATCCTCTATATTATTTTAATCAAGCTTAAAAGAAAAGATTGTTTCTGTAAGGTGAACGAGAAACGAAAAGGAAGAATAAATCTCAAGATTAAGATTTGCAAAACAATTAACTTTAATTGAAACAAATAAATTATTAAATGCATAATTCATCAACAAAATATTTAAATAATTATAAACTATAATGTAACCCCTATGATACCACTTGAAGGTTCTAGGCATAGTGGAAGCGTGGTTGGGATGGGACCCAATTTTATTTTGACCATGATCAATGATTATTTCGGGATCAATACAATGATGAATGCTAGTCTCTATGGAATATATTCAAAGATTTAGATAAAGAAGAAAGAGGCCCAAAACATTTAGAGAGGATCTTGCACATCATGATTATAATTAATTTAATTAATTTCATAAAGAAAAATAATACCTGGATCTTTGGTATTTTTCTTTTTTGGTGATGTCGATCATCCAGAATGACCCTTTTGGATTATCTCATTGCGCTTGTAAGTATCCAAACTAGAATCCCTCTAGCGGTGATCCACACGTGCTCCAATGAAATCCAATCAACACCACTCGTTCTCTAGGTGATACTGCATTGAATAGAGTGTCTTGTGTCGATCATTCTTAATAGCTTGTTCTTCGGCCTTGAAGAATTTCTCTTGTTCTTGAGAGGGGAGAGAAGAGGATTCGAGAGAGAAATTGTTTGGCTCAACAATTCTCAATTCACCTGGCATGTGGTGTGGTTTATGGCACAATAGGCATACTTTCCTATTAATATTCATGGAATTTCAGTTACAATATTTAATTGCATAAAAAAATTAAATGCATTCATGAACTTAAAGAAAACCCATTCATTTAACAATAATACTGAGTCATTATTTATGGTGCGCTAACTTGCGCAAAACGGAATTATAAAGAAAATTTCGCGTCACAAAATAATAGTAGCATTATTTTAATTTGTGCCAAGTAGTTAAATAATTATTTACCATCTTACAAATAATTATTTTACTACCAGACTGACCTTGGTCCGCTCAAACTCCACTTCCATTTATTGAGCACCCAAATAAATAAATAAATAATTTATTCTCTTAATTAAATATTTTATTTACAAACTAGTAAATAAATATTTATTAACTATTCAATAAAAATAAATAAATATATTTTATTTAATATAAGCGATAATTTTAACTTGAATAAAAATTTTCCACGGTCTTGAGAATAATATTTATGTTATTAATTAAATTTAAATAGAATTTAACCTAGACCACATAAAACACATAGAGTGTGATCATCTAGGATTATTTATCATTAGAATTAGGAGGGCTTGCCTAAAGTCCAAGAGTACTGTCTAGAAACACGTCAAGGAACCCTAGAGAAAGAATGTAAAGATGCAACAATGACATCCACATACGAACACTCACTATGTAATATAATTCATTTGTCGCAATATCTCATCAAGCAAGATTCATGACTGTTTCATCAACTTTTATGATTGATATTTTGTTCTTTGACTACCTGAAATAAACTCATCATTACACTATGGCCATTGAATTTCGTGTGACGGTTCTATTTCAATCAAATGGTCGAGATATCAACTTCTGTAAATGGAAGGGACAAGTCCTTCCTCGACTTATCCATTAATAACATGCCACTTGTGATGCACCCAACGTACCCTACTTCCCACCAACTGTCTGCGTGACAAATTTCTTCAGTAAATCAATGTGCGTAAGTTGTAACACGTATTAATTATAATCTTAAAGTATAATGATCATTACACATGCTTGTAGATAGAAATATCTGATGAAACCAAAACATGAAGAATTCATACTAGCAGGTCTATTCTCATAATCTATTATCTTAGAGATTACCATGTGCGAACTTCATGAGATGAAGTCTCATCTGCTTACGAGTACTCACACCTGACGGTCTGCATGCTATGTGTCCCATCAAAGCATGTCATCCAACTGCAGAACTATATTTAAGAATATTGTTATAGCATTTCAAGGTTCTCATCATAGCGGGGAACGACCATGACCTTATCAATGCAAAAAATACTCTAGGACATTATTACATCATAATAATGTCGGACAATGAAAAATATATAATAATACATTAAATATCCATGTAATCAAAGTAAAACCAGTTGGTTCTAGGACACCAACTCTTACAGTTATAGCCTACAACCACTATCCCTATAGGTTTTAAAGGTTAAAAGTGACCAGGCTATATATCCACTGCCCATCACATATGACAATGTGGATATAGTTCCATGGATGATACACAAGATCTTTGTACGCCAGAGCATAGTCATAGATAGAATTGGCATGGAGGAATTATAAATGTACACATTGCTATGACATAGAGAAGAATCTAGGACACTGACATAGAATAGATATTTACATATTATAGGTTCTTTACATAATTACATATACATTTTTTAAAAACATTATAATATTTTTTTTCCGAAATTAATAAATTGATGTAATTGAAAATTCATGAAAATATTTTTGAATGATTATGAAAAATCAATATTAATAACTACATTGGTAATAAAAATAATTACAATTTTTTATTTATATTTATATTCATTAGTATTATTATCCATATTATGTATAATAAATAATCATCTTAAATTTATTATTAAATATTAATATTATTTTTATTATGACTGAAACCTAATTTCTTTATTATCAATTGTTTTTTGAGGAAATAGTTAGAAACCCAATGTTCCACACAATGCATCCAAATAAAATAATAAAATAAGTTAATCTAGATTAATACTACAAGAACTACCCCTCCCCATGTACTACATTGTGATGTCATGCCTATAACTTTTCATGTTCGCTTAGCAAGATGGCTTGTGAAGCATTTCATGGGTCTGGTACCGATAGCAGAGCCAAACACTTCTGAACATCCAAATATGAATGACAATGCTATGGTGAATGTTTCCTGCTCTGATCCTCATCTAGAGATGATTCTTTTAGTTTGATGGTTGATTTCAAAAAGAAAATTCAAAATAAAACCAATTTACAAAATGCTTCCTCATATCTCACCCCAAATAGATTCCAAAAACTGCCTCCAAATTTTTTCAAACTTCAAATACAATAAAGTCATCAAAATGAATCGGTCCACAATTCACTGCTACCATCTTATCTCCAACCAAACATCGAAACCATCTTCACGTCAACATAGAAAATCCATCCCCAAGTCACTGTCAGTCCATGCCAAACCAACCCATCGATGTATTCCATCACCGACTCCATTTTTTCTAGAACATCAACTCACCATTGAACTAACACACCATCAAACCATCAATTTGTAGAGATGAAACACCATATATGTAGAAAACCAAGGTGAGATAAACATAAGAAATAACTGAAAAAATAGCAAAAATACCCAAAATGAAACCATTGAAGGAAATTGATTGCATCAAAGAAGAAAACAAAAGTCATCTTCTCATTGTTATCACCATGAAAAATAACTGGGAACTTGAACCATCTGATGGGGAAATAAAACATGGTATTGTTGTACCTACCATGTCTAGGTACTATGATCCATGTTTATGTTTCTATGCAAAATAGAGAAGTCTGAATGAGGTTCAAGCCTCCAAGGATCCATTTTTTAGAAATAGTGATAAAATAATATATTTTTTGAATTTTAGAAAATTTAAAATCCGTTAAAAAATCACCTTTATCGTGGTCTAAATTTTTGTGTGATATAGATTCAATTCATCACTTAATTTAGGGGTTCACTTAATAATTCTCCCTAATTTTTTTAAAAGGTTAATGAAATTTTAATGATATATGTATCTCCTTAGGCATTAATATTCGTTAATGTAAAAATGGGTTTCTTCACACTTTTTTGGCATGAAATTGTATGAAACCAATTTAATCATACATTTACATTTGATGATATATCATAAAACGAAATAACTACTTATTTTATTAACACATGCGATGAATTAAGGCTTTGGAAACATTTATTGGTTGTATTTGTGTGGTCATGACCAACAAGGTCATAATAAAGAATTTTCCATCACCACAAACATTCATAACCTTTCTTGATATCTACAAGCAGATGTCAAAACTATTATCAATTTGAAAATAATAATTTTCATTGGTAACTATTATAGGTAGGTGTTAACACATACCTATGTTTTTAAAAAAAATAGTATATATTTTGTTAAATATAGAATTGGGATGATCCTCTGGATGAATTGTATCCAAAGATACCATTTTCTGTGTACAATTCACCATCCATTAATTGTTAATAAAATAAAAAATGTTAATAGACATTTGTGTGTGTTCATGTGTAGTTTTGGGATACTAATTGAGGGAACACTACTTACATTTTCTATTTTTAGTGATTTAACATTTAGTGAACTTGAAAAATAAAATTTTTGGGAAGGATTGGCATGGAGAGGGGGATGAGATGAATTGGTATATATTATGTTTTATGTTTTAAAATTTTCAATTTTTAAATCCCATAAAAAATCCCTTTGAGATTCGAAATCTCTCACTTTTTAAATGATATATGAATTATCTCATTAACTTTTTATCTAACATCACATGTGTATATAGTAGATACATTAAAAAATAAAACTCCTTTTAACATAGAAAACCTAAAACATTAGTGATTATGAAATTAATGTGAATGGTTTCATCAAATTTTAAAAAATTCAATATTACACTCAAATATATTAGAATCAAGGTATTCTTCATCATAAATTATAGGAAATTTTTATTTTAAGGTGAATTTTAACAATCAATTTTTTAAATTGTAGAAATTTTTTTCTATTCAATGATAATATAATTTTTGAGGTGTGTTTTCATGATAGTTCTCATATTACGTAACTAAATAATTTATCTAGTTGTGATTTCAACTAAAACTATTACTAAATGTCCCTAACTTTTGGAAAAGAACAGAAAGCCCCTCAAGTAGAGAAACCAGTGGGCTTGTGGAAACTGAGTGCCTCTCTTTGCATCCTACATGTGTTTATGCCTCTCTATCATGCCTCATCACACTGTGCCTCCATGCCACCCCATTACATCACTGCCCAAATCCAATCCTTCCTCCATCTCCATGTTTTCCTTCTCCATCACTACTACCCTAATATAATAATTCTACCCCGCTTCTTATACCACATGATTCATTGCCTCCCTATCGCACCACACCCCATAAATACAAGAGGGGGAGTTAGAGTTTGTTTATTAGTTGCTATTCTAGAAACCTACGGTAAACAAAATGGGTCGATTATTATTTAAAAGATTATTTCCGGTTTACTATAATTCCGTGAACTTTATCCAGACCTGGATTTTATCCATGATAAACATAAAAATCTGATAAAAGGGTAACCATTACAAGTTCTACATAAATGTTATTATAAATGTATATTTTATCAGCATGATAGAATGCACTGATAAAATCATACCATTTTAAGGCATTTTTTTTGCACTGATAAGAAATTTTATAAAAAAATACTCTAAATATTTATAAAATTATCATATTTATGTTAATAATATTTTTTATTTATATAAATTAATTAAAAAATAGATTAATATAATTAATATAAATTTGATATATATATATATATATTAACATTAAATAATAAATAAATATAAATGATGTATTGTTAATGTGTGATATTTGAATTTTTATATTTATATGAATATATATGTGAATATATGTGTATGAACTATGTTGTGTGTGTATGTGTATATATAGATGTTATACATGTATAAATGTATGTTTTTATGTGTATAGAACATGTGTACAGGTGTACGTATGTTGTGTACTTATTTCACAATTGATGTATTTTTCTCATTTTTTAGAATATATTTTTAGAATTTATTAATTTTATTCAATTTTAGATTTTACTAAGTAATATTATTAATATTATCTTCTCTTTAGGAGTTTATTTCAAGGGTTTATCATTTATTTTTCAAATTGGTGCCTTAGTTCACTGGTTTGTTTTATTTGTTAGAATTTTTTTCTCCTATCTCGGTTTCCTTGGTTTTTTGGTTCTCACCATACCTTCTAACATTCACGAATTATTCTATTCCCATTGGTTCCTGCATGATATTATTCATTATTTTTGGTTATTTCTTGGAGATCATAGATTTTCATTTTGTCAGTGTGTGATTCTAGATTATAAATTTATCTATTTTCTGGATCACCAGACCAACAGATCACTAACTTTTGGATTAGTGGATTTTCAGTCCAACAGTTGTTTTGGATCTATAGATAACTAGTTTATATTGATCAGTGGATCCATGGATCATTGGAAATGTTTCTATCATAGTTTCATTATATTGTTGGGGTTCCTCACAACTGTGTGTTTTCTAAGTTTTATATATTCTTGTCATATTCTAATGGATTGTATGTTATAGTTTGTAGGGATTACCTTAGGGATGCATGACCCTATATCACAATATTGTATGATTTGGTTCAATACCTTAGGGGTTTGTTTTTCCATAGGGATCAATAACCACTAGGGTGTATCATTGCCAAACCTCTTCTAAAAATTCCTTTTGATGGGAGGGTGATGTAAAGGTACAATATATGATGCCGAGTTCCCTCTAGTCTCCGATGCGAGACAAGGTCCCTACACCCTGCATCCTTAACCCGTAGGGCTACACTACATTCACATGATATTCTAAAAATATATCCCATAGTGCTTTCCGTACAATCAGAGGATTTCCTACCTAGATCTTATACCAATTTTAGGGATTTCATTGGGTCTGCAGGACCCTACATCACCATATTTTATGCTTTGGTTCACTACCTCATGGGTTTTTTCTTCAATAGGGCTCACATCCCACCAGGGTGGCACACTTCCATCCCACTTCTGAAAATGCCTTAGGATGGGAGGGGGATGTATCAAGATTATATATGAGGCTAAGAACCATCCAATCTTTGATGTGGGACAGAGTCCCTATACCCAGCATCCTTAACTCGTAGGGCTACACTGTGTTCAATTGAGATTACAAAAATATCTCCCACAATGATTTCATTTTGACTAGAGCCTTACCTACTCAACCCTAATACCAATTGTAGTGGGGATTACATTAGGGATTCCAGACCCTACATAATAATACCGTCAACTTTGGTTCACTACCTTAGTGATTTTTTCTTTAGTAGGGATCACTGCCCACCAGGATCGCTCTCTGAAAAACCCTCTTCTGAAAAGGAATTGTGATGGGTGGGGGATGATTGAGGATTATATATGATGCTCAGTTCCCTCCAGTCTCTGATGTGGGATAGGGTCCCTACACCCAACAACCTTGACCTCACAGGGCTTCACTACGTTCATTTGGGATTACAAAAACCCCTCCTCCAGTGATTTCTCTACGATATGAGGCTTGCCTACCCGGATATGATACCAATTGTAGAGATTACATTAGGACTACAGGACCCTACATCATAATATTGTCCACATTAGTTCACTACCTCATGGGTTTTTTCTTCATTAGGGATCACTGACCACTAGGGTGGATTACTACTATCCCCATTCTAAAAAGGCCTTGTGATGGGAGGGGGATGAATGAGGCTTATATATGATTCCTAGTACCCACCAGTATTTGATGTGGGATGGGGTCCCCACACCTATCAACCTTGAACCATATGGAAATCACTCAGGGTGTTATTATTGGAATCTTAAATGAACATAGTGCAGCACTATGGGTCATGTTTGTTGGGTGAAGGGACTATAGGTCACTTTAGATTCTGGAGGGTGTTGGGAATCATTTATTATCTCTATCCACCCCCATAATAAGGGATTTTTATAAGGGGGATGGTTGTGAGCCACTCTAGTGGGCAGTGATCCCTACTAGAGAACAAATATGTGAGGTAGTGATCCAAAGTGGACAATATTATGATTTAGGGTCCCACAACCATGATGTAAGACTTATATTTGGTATTACAGCTTGGAAGTTAATCCTTTGATCATAGGTCAACCAATAGGGGAGAGATTTTAAGAATCTCAAATGAACACAGTGAAGCCCTATGGGTCAAGGTTGGTGGGTGGAGGGACCCTATCCCATATTAGTGACTAAAGGGAACTGAGAATAATATATAGGCCCTATTCACCCCTTACAAAAATGCCTTGTGATGGGAGGGGGGGGGGTGTTTGAGGCTTATTATGATGTCCAACACCCTCCAGTCTCCGCTTTGGTTCACTATTTAACTGATTTTTTCTTTAAAAGGGATCACTTCCCTATAGGGTGGTTCACTGCCAACCGTCGTCTAAGAATTCCATCTGATCAGAGGGGGTATGACTGAGGTATTATATATGATTCTAACTCCCACCAGTCTCCAATGTGGGATAGGGTCCTTGAACCTAGAAACCGTGACCCATAGGGCTACAATGTATTCATTTGGGTTTCCAACAATTTATCCCCCTGTACTTTCCCTATGACTAGAGGCTTGCCTACCCGACTATGATACAAATATTTGTAGGTCTTACATGAATGTTTTAGGAACCTACATCACAATATTGTCCTCTTTGGTTCACTACCTCAATGATTTGTTCTTAATCAGGGTGCGCTTCCCACCAAGGTGCCTATAACACCCCGAGATTTTATGAAAAATATTCTTTTTAATTTCATTGATGTCTTGTGTTGTACACTATACCAAAAATAGCTTGCACTACATGCATCCCTGACTTGGCTTGCATTACACGCAATCGCGACCTTCCACGATAGCGTGTGTTGTACGCAATACCAAGTTTCACTAAACAACGATATATTATATAAACTAGCCGTTATGAATAGTAATAACCACTTTTTGAGATTTTATAAATTTTATCTTTCAAAATGGACTTCATTTTTGGATTCTTAATATCGAAATTATCCTATGGTGAATTTTTGGTATTTTTCTGAAAGCTTAAATTTTTTGATGAATAGTGAAAACACCGGGTTACTATTTAAAAACTGACTTTTTATTTAAATAAATATTTATTTTATTTAAATTTATTTTAGGTCAAAATTGATACATAATACCTATACAAGTTCAATATAATTCATTTCAGTCATTTTATAATAATTTTCGATATATAAAAGTTTTATTGAACTTTTCACCGTCTTTTACCTACCTCCTATGAGCTTTTTGCAAACTTACATAAAACTTAATTTTACTGCTTCTGTCAGTGGAATTTAGAAAATCTAAGAGACACGGTTAATATCAAGTATTAAAATGTGGTTCAATAAGATAAAAATAATTTTTGTGAATAGTAACTTTTTACTTTTATTTACCACGGTTAAAAGTAAATAGGGTAATTAAGGGTAAAAACGATGATATTATTACACTAAAACATGTCATAATTCTATTGTATAAGTGTAATTCGCCCAAAAAAACCTTAGGAATAAAATATTTTCCTTTAGGTGCACTTGGATTAGATTAGGACATTTATTATTATTTTATTTAAAGAAGAGTTAAAGTGGTTAAAATCAAAGTTTAATAACTAAAGCATTTTTAATATAGGGTTATTCATAAGATAAATTCGACTATAAATATTCATTAGAAAGATAAAAATATTTCCTACATAATGTTATTTTATTTATAATTTTTAGATAGTAGATAATATAATTTATTAATGCCATAATGATGATGCAGTAATTATCTTATTAATGAAATATTAATATAATTGATGTTATAAATACCCAAATAAATTTAATTTGAGACTTTTTATGAATTAAAATAATTTTATAGTTTAATATGACATGTTAGTATTGATTTAATTAACTTTATTCAAACTAATAATGCTGTTATGATTTTCACATAAATCAATTACCAAATAGTGTCAAAATTGACATAAAATAGTTTTTAAAACAAATATTATATTATTAATTGTTATTATATTTTTAAAAATATAAGGTTCATCCAAGATACTTATATCATGATAGGTTTATCATTAATGGACCACTTCGGGGTCTCTTGGATGTATATGGTAAGTTTATTAACTATATAATATAAAAATACAAAGTGACATGGTAAATGTCAATCTAATTAACTAAGAGTTAAAACCCAAAGATAAGGTTAATATAATGACTCAAACCTATCTAAAATCTATTGGTTGAGAGTATTTCGACCCATCCCCAATTTATCTTCTAAATAAATACATTTGGAGCTATTATAAACCGAATATGACTTCATTATAAAATAATATTTTAAGTTTTTCCTAAAGTGCCCCTCTCCTCCATATAAAAAGGGAACCCCTTCCCTCTTCTCTTCACACCATTTTGAGCCTTGAATCTCGCCCAAACCCTACCAATTTCTCTTCTCCACTTACCTAGAAACATTCTGGAGGTTTTGGTCTTATCAAAAGACCAACTCTACTTCCTTAAGCAGAATCTTAAAAGAGGTGCGTCGAAGAAGAGGTAATCTCTTCTACCGATTCTTTCAAGTTTTATTTCTTCTTCTACTTCTTCTACTTTAGTTGTATCATTATAAAGTAATAACATCAGTATTAATTATATAATTATATGTTATTATAAATATGAAACAACCCTATTTAACCTTCTATCCATCCTATGAAAAACGAAATCACCACGCGTCCGTACGTACGGAATACCGTCTCCACGCCGTGGTGTAATCTGTTTTCGACCACCACCTTACTTAGATGGGTTTAATGGTGTAAATAAAGAACTATAAATGATTATTTTAAAGTAATATTAATTCTTAAATATTATAAATATGCTTCAATACAATTCCACAATCATGGGAATGATATCATCGCTCGTGCGTACGTACGGACTACCGTCTCCACGACGCGATGAGATTCATTCTCCATGTTAACCATTCATAAAGTATATATAATGAATAATAATGAAATATATGACATAACAATGATATTGGATTTATGTATATATATATGTATGTCATCTACTTAATTCCATTCAATTAAATAAGGAAACAAAAACAACGTTCATGCGTATGTACGACCTACCGTCTCCATGAACGGTGTATTTCATTCCATTTATCGATCTATCATATATATATATATATGTATATGCTGAATATATATTATATTTAAATCATGTTTTACATTCTAGAATTAAGTAAATCATGATATAAGTAATAATATCAAGAACAACAAGTCGAAACACGTACAATAAATGAAACGATTTTACCCAAATCGCTACTTTTACATCGAATTTACAAAAGAACGGGTAATATAAAGTCATAAGTAAACCATATATGATATCATAACAATGAATATGATTCTGTAATAATTCAATGAAATTATTTAAATCGTTATACAGGAGGTTTGTATACATACGAAGCATATCAGACATAAGGTAAGGGATAACTATTCCAATCTCGCTCTTATCTGAGATTGTTTATTCGTAAGTATTTACTGGGGTTTTTGTTATCATCCATGTACCTATTTTCTAAAAATGTTTTCATGTATGTTTAATGGCCTTTTTACCCATTTTTTAATTTTACCACATGTTATGAAAATAATCTTACCTCTTTTTACCACACGAGGAACTTTTGACTTTTCCGAAAAAAGTACCAGGAGAATGTTATTTTTAACTTATATGGCGTGAACAGATTTTTACAGTTTCATAATTCCTCATTTTCGTGAAGTTTCCTCAACAATATTGCATGTTTATTTTCAAAAAAACTCTTTTCTTTTAAAATTTCATGGCATTTTGTGAGAAGAAAATGATTTTGAAGAAGAAAGGATATTTTCTTGAAGATTTCATTTCAAGTGTTTTATCAAAAATATTTTCCATATAAAATGAAATTATTTAATATGTTTATGTTTCAAGTATAATTTCTCCATTATTTACATGGTTTGATTCTTCTTATGATGAAATGATATCCTTTTTTTATATGGATTATGTTATGTTGGCATGATGTTTAATAATCCCATTCTATTACATGGGTTATGCTATGATGTATGATTTATGATTTTGTGGCACACGAAAGAATAATTTAATTATGAGATGGGTGGGACCAATATCTCCCTCCAATTCATTGGGTAAAGATTTATATCTCATGAGATAGACATGGCTGGAACGGTAAGTTAATCCAGTTCAGTGATACAGGAATGGAATGAGGAGTGAACTCGATTCAGAAAGGGACTTTGTCCACTAAGATGGTCTTGGTAGTAATGCCTTGGATACTATAGAAATCATATAATATGCTTAATGGTTTTTCACAATTACATGTTTTATTCCCATGCTATTTTATCATGATTTATGTTTCTTTATGATATATGCCTTACGTACTTCCAAGATTTATGTGTTTGCTCAAGATTTTGATGTTTAGATTTTATGTTCAAGTTTTTTCATTCAAATGTTTATGGATTGTTTTATGTTTTCTATGATTTACCTTACTGTGCATTTGATCTCACCTTTTTTATGTTTTCTTTTCCCCAGGATTTAAAGAAAGGTTTTAGGTTATAAAAAAAAAGGGGAAGATCTTTATGGGATATGTTGAAGATCTTTCACCACGATTAGAAGATTATGTTCCAAGTTTCCAAAGACACTAAACTAATAAGGTCCTTGTGTGTTGGTTCTTGTTATGTATTAAGTATTCCGCAAAAGTAATGTAATGTCCATGTACGTCAAGCTTTGGGTCTCTACAGTTGGTATCAGGGGAAATGTTTAGTTAACCTTTGTAAACTTGGATGCGAAAACTTTAGTGATATCCCTAGATATATTTCTAAGGTATATCTAGATATGTCCCTAAGGTTAAGTATAAGTATAAGTTATAGTCCTAGAATTATGGTAGCAATATTAGAATTAACCCTAAGATGTTATATATTGAAGGTAATCCCCCTTTATTATGTTGTTTTCCCTAGCATGATTTTTGCCTCTCACACTATTATTTTTGGGTTTTAGATGATGGATGGAACCCGTAGGAACCGTGTTGATCAATGTAATGGACAATGAAATGATTGTCCTCTTGAACAACCAAATGTGAGGGAAGATGGAGTGAAAAATCTTATTGTTATACTTACACAAGCTATGAATCATTCTGAATTTCCAAATGACCAGAGAAGGGAACAATATTCTATTGAGTCCTTCATGAGGCAACGCCTACCTTCTTTCTATGGGTCTTCTGATCTACTTGTTGCTGAAAAATGGATCAGTACCATTGAAAAGATATTTTCCATAATTCGCTGTACGGAACATGATAAAGTCATTCTAGTTGTTTACTGTTTAGAAGGTGAAGCAGACCAATGGTGGACTCTAATTAAGAATACAAGGCCCCAAGATGAAATTGAATCCATGGAATGGGACGAGTTAAAGAACTTGTTTTTCAGTAAGTACTTCCCTCATATTCTTCGAACAAAGATGTAAAATGAGTTCCTTGAGCTTAACTAGAAGGATGATGAATCTGTTGGTATATATGAAGCGAATTTTATAAGACTTGCAAGGTATGAATCTGGTTTTATCCTCCAACCTGAAAGTAAAGTTGATCGATTTTTCAGTGGATTAAAACAAAGTATTAGAAGGGCATTAGTTATAAGAGACTTCAGTAGCTATGAAGAAATTGTGCATTGTGCTATCAAGGTAGAACTGGAAGTTGGTTTGACATATCCATCTCATGGTTTTGACAAGAAACGAAAGATGGAGTTCAAGGAGAAATCTCAGAATAATGGTGAAAATAAGATGAATGTTTCTTTATGCTCAAAGTGTGGAAAGAAGCATGGTGGAGATTGTCTTAAAGGGGCTAGAAAATGTTTTAAGTGTGGAAAATAAGGTCATCGAGCAGCTGAGTGTCGAAGTAATAGAAAAAGCGTTGCTAATGATGTGAATAAAGAAAAGACAGCAGAGAACGTACCCCCAACACTTAAATGCTTCAAGTGCAATGAAATGGGGCATTATGCTAACCAATTCCCTAATCCAAGGGTTAATGATGATCAGCATGATCAAACTCTTAAGGAAAAGGACAAAGGGAAGTCACATGTGATCACTATTGCCGATGTTGAATATGACAACAATGTAGTGGAATGATTATGTATTTATGTAATGGGATTCCAAAATAATGTTGTGGAATCTAATTTATAGTACTGTGGAATATTGGAATATCTATGTATTGGTTTATTATGGTTTTCAATAATTATATGGTACTGGTAACCATGAAGAGTAACTCAAATATTTTGGAAATTAGATTATATGATATGGAGAAAGTGAAATGTTTAATAGTATTCATGAGCTCATGACTGATATAAGGACTAAGTGATATTATGGTTTGAGTATATAGAATTTTTGGGATTTTGGTATGTGGAAAGAGTTAACTTTTGACGACATTCATGTTTTCACTAAGGTTCAATGGGTATTCATTTTTCAAGAGAATACATGATTAAATAATTCACATGTTTGGAATGTGACCAATAAGATATACATATCTTATGATATACAAGTGATAAATGATTGTATTTAATGATTGGAAGATGACCTTTCTAGTAATCATTTTATTTGTACTATGAGATTGGATAGAAGTATTTTGGATAAACCTAAAGATTTTAATAGATTAAGTTAGACATCAGATAGTATTTTTTAAGGTTAGAACTTTTGGTTATGTTATAATAGTATAGTTTTAGAAAAAGTTCAACCCGTAGGATGGGCGACAACCCGTCGCGTCGGACAAGGATGCGGGAATCGAACCCACAACCTAAGTGCGGCAGGCATTTATCGCCTACCACTGGCCTACAAGAAGTCCCTAGTTAATAGAAACTATTTTTATTTTATTAAGTGCTATGATAGATGATGTATAAGTCAATTTTAGAAACCATATATGATTAATCTCAGCATAGATGGACTTATGTATATTTAATGAATTGTGCTATACTTTTTGCGATAGAAACAGATGGAATGACCTTTCATTCTATCGCATGACCTGCTAACACTTAACGAATGAAAAATTCAACTTCATTTCTTTATGAGATGAAGTGGAAATTGTTCAAGGCACGAACAACGGTGAGATTGTACCAAAATCAAGTACGTGTTTTTTTTAATTCAAAAATTCTTCAACATTAGGGAAATGATCATGAGAACTAAAAATGTTATCCTAGTACCCTCATACCCGATGAATTAGATGGTACCTTAAATCATCACAAATTTATGGCTTTGTGATTGTTGGATTTTTCATAGCCAGGTTCTCTACCACTCTCTATCAGAACATGATGGTTATATTTCTCTTCCATATCCATATTTTCACCTATGTTCTCATATGTGGAAACCCAGTGATTAGTTAATTTGGGTAACCATTACATTTCATACTTTAGTTTTTAAAGATAAGTTTCGGTATTCCTTTTTATGATGTGGGTTTCTATTAAAGAAACATTTGAGTAGTAAACCATTTATAACCCCGATGAATTTCGAGGGAGAAATCCATTTTAAGGGGGGTAGAATGTAACTCCCCGAGATTTTATGAAAAATATTTTTTTAATTTCATTGATGTCTTGTGCTGTAAGCTACACCAAAAGGTTCTTGAACTACACATATCCTTGACTTGGCTTGCTTTATATGCAATCGCGACCTTCCACGATAGCGTGTGTTGTACGCAATACCGAGTTTCACTAAACAACGATATGTTATATAAACTAGCTGTTATGAATAGTAATACCCACTTTTTGAGATTTTATAAATTTTATCTTTCAAAATGGACTTCATTTTTGTATTCGGAATATCGAAATTAGCTTAGGGTGAATTTTTGGTATTTTTTTGAAAACTTTCAATTTTTGATGAATACTGAAAACACTAGGTTGCTATTTAAAAACCGAATTTTTATTTAAATAATTATTTATTTTAATTAAATTTATTTTAGGTAAAAATTGATACATAATACCTATATAAGTTCAATATAACTCATTTGAGTCATTTTATAATAATTTTTGATATATAAAAATTTTATTGAACTTTTCACCGTCTTTTGCCTACCTCCTAGGAGCTTTTTGCAAACTTACATAAAACTTAATTTTACCGCTTCTCTGAGTAGAATTTCGAAAATCTAAGAGATATGGTTAATATAAATGAGTAATATGTGGTTCAATAAGATAAAAATAACTTTTTGTGAATAGTAACTTTTTACTTTTATTTACCACGGTTAAAAGTAAATAGGGTAATTAAGGGTAAAAATGATATTATTATTACCCTAAAACATGTCCTAATTCTATTGGATAAGTGTAATTCGACCAAAAAAAACCCTTAGGAATAAAATATTTCCCTTTAGGTGCACTTGGATTAGATTAGTACATTTATTATTATTTTATTTAAAGAAGAGTTAAAATGGTTAAAATCAAAGTTTAATAACTAAAACATTTTTAATATAGGGTTATACATAATATAAATTACACTATATATATTCATTATAAAGCTAAACATATTTCCTAAATAATGGTTATTTATTTATAATTTTTAGACTTTAAATAATATAATTTATTTATGACACAATGATGATACATTAATTATCTTATTAATGAAATATTAACATAATTGATGTTATAAATACCCAAATAAATTTAATTTGAGACTTTATATGAATTACACTAATTTTATAGGTTAATATGATATGTTAGTATTTATTTAATTAACTTTTTTCGATCTAATCATGCTGTTTTAAATTTTAAAAAAATCAATTACCAAATAGTGTCAAAATTGACATAAAATAGTTTTTAAAACAAATATTATATTATTAATTGTTATTATATTCCTAAAAATATAAGGTTCAGCCAAGATACTTATATCATGATAGTTGTATCATTAATGGACCACTTGAGGGTCTCTTGGATGTATATGGTAGTTTTATTAACTATATAATATAAAAATACAAAGTGACATGTTAAATGTCAATCTAATTAACTAAGAGTTAAAACTAAAAGATAAGGTTAATATAATGACTAAAACCTGTATAAAATATATTGGTTGAAAGGATTTCAACCCATAACCAATTTATATTCTAAATAAGTCAATTTTTAGCTATTAGAAACCAAATATGACTTTATTATAAAATAATATTTTAAGTTTTTCTTAAAGTGCCCCTCTCCTCCCTTATAAAAACGGAACCCCTTCCCTCTTCTCTTCACACCATTTTGAGCCTTGAAGCTCGGAAAAACCCTGCCTATTTCTCTTCTACACTTACCTAGAAAAATTCTGGAGGTTTTTGTCTTCTCAAAATACCAACTCTACTTCCTTAAGCGGAAGCTTAAAATAGGTTCGTCGAAGAAGAGGTAATCTCTTCTGCCGATTCTTTCAAGTTTTGTTTCTTCTTATACTTCTTCTTCTTTAGTTGTCTCATTATAAAGTAATAAAATCAGTATTAATTATATACTTATATGTTATTATAAATATTAAAAAACCCTATTTCACCTTCTATCCATCCTACGGAAAACGAAATCACCACGCATGCGTACGTACAAAATACCGTCTCCTTGCCGTGGTGTAATATGTTTTCGACCACCAGCTTACTTGGATGGGTATAATGGTGTAAATAAATAACTATATATGATTATTGTAAAGTGACATTGATCCTTAAATATTATACATACAATTCAATACAACTCCACGATCATGGGAATGATATCATCGCTCATGCGTACGTACGGACTACCGTCTCCACGATGCGATGAGATTCATTCTCCATGTTGACCATTAATAAAGTATATATAATGAATAATAATGAAATATATGACATAATAATGATACATGAATTATGTATATATATATTTATGTCATATACTTAATTCCATTCAATTCAATAAGGAAACTAAAACATCGTTCATGTGTAAGTATGGCCTACCGTATCCATGAACGGTGTATTTCATTCCATTTATCGATCTATCATATATATATGTATATGCTGAATATATATTATATTTAAATAATTTTTTACATTATGGAATTAAGTAAATCAGTATATAAGTAATAATATCAAGAACAAAAAGTCGAAACACATACAATAAATGAAATGATTTTACCCAAATCGCTTCTTTTACATCAAATTTACAAAATAACGGGTAATATAAAGTCATAAGTAAACCATATATGATATCATAACAATGAATATGATTCTTTAATAATTAAATGACATTATTTAAATCATTATACAGGAGGTTTGGATACATATGAAGCATATCAGACATAAGGTAAGGGATAACTATTCCAATCTCGCTCTTATCCAAGATTGTTTATTCGTAAGTATTTACTAGGGTTTTTGTTATCATCCATGTCCTTATTTTCTAAAAATGTTTTTATGTATGTTTAATGGAATTTTTTCCCATTTTTTAATTTTACCACATGTTATGAAAAGAATCTTACTTTTGTTTACCACATGAGGAACTTTTGACTTTTCCGATAAAAGTACAAGGAGAATGTTATTTTTAACTTATACAGCGTGAAAGTATTTTTACAGTTTTATAACACCTAATTTTCATGAATCTTCCTCTAAAATATTTCATGATTATTTTCCACAAAACCCTTTTATTTTAAAATTGCATGGAATTTTGTGAAAAGAAAATGATTTTGAAGAATAAATGATATTTTCCTCAAGATTTCTTTTCAAGTGTTTTATCAAAAATATTTTCCATCTAAAATGAAATTATTTAATATGTTTATGTTTCAAGTATAATGTCTCCATTATTTAAATGGTTTGATTCTTATTATGATGAAATGATATCCATTTTTTTATGGATTATGTTATGATGGCATGATGTTTAAGAATCCCATTCTGTTACATGGGTTATGCTATGATGTATGATTTATGATTTTGTGGCACAAGAAAGAATGATTCCATTATGAGATGGGTGTGACCTATATCTCCCTCCAATGCATTGGGTAAAGATTTATATCTCATTATATACACATGGATGGAATGGTAAGTTAATCTGGTTCAGTGATAAAGGACTGGAATGAGGAGTGAACTCGATTCAGAAAGGGACTTTGTACACTAAGATGGTCTTGGTAGTAATTCCTTGGCTACGATGGAAATCATATAATATGCTTAATGGTTTTACACAATTACTTGTTTTATTCCCATGATATTTTATCATGATTGATGTTTCTTTATGATATGTGCCTTACTTACTTCCACGATTTTTGTCTTTGCTCAAGATTTTGATGTTTAGATTTTATGTTCAAGTTTTTGCATTCAAATGTTTATGGATTGTTTTATGTTCTCTATGATTTCCCTTACTGAGTATTTGAGCTCACCCTTTTTATGTTTTCTTTTCCCCAAGATTTAAAGAAAGGTTTTAGGTAAGAAAACAAAAAGGGGAAGATCTTTATGGGAGATGTTGAAGATCTTTCACCACGATTAGAAGATTATGTTCCGAGTTTCCAAAGACACTAAAATATTATGGTCCTTGAGTGTTGGTTCTTGTTATGTATTAATTATTACACAAAAGTAATGTAATGTCCATGTATGTAAAACTTTAGGTATTTACAGTGCCTCACTACAATCCTCTTATGAAAAGGCCTTGTGGTGGGATGGGGATGAATGAGGATTATATATAATGACCAACTCCCTCTAGATTTTGATGTGGGATATGGTACCTACACCCAATAACCTTAAACTATAGAGCTTCACTGCTTTAATTTGGGATTCCAACATTGATTTGTGATTTCGAATTAGATGTTTTTTCAGTTCATCAGTTAGTGCTTTCCCTTTTTATTAATGATTGGGTTGATAGGTAAAGTGGAACGATTTCAACCTAGTGAAATCAACTCCTTTCCAGGTGATTTTTTGGCCTTTGTGTGGCCTTCTCTCACGGACCATTTTCCCTTAAATATTCTCTGTGGAAATTGATGTGGTCTTAGAAATACATTCTCGATCTTTTTTTCTTTAGCGTTTAATTCACTAAAAAATCCCACAATATGGTTTTCCTATCATTAAGAAAATTTGAATTCAAGGATTTGGATGCTGTTGTGAGAAAATCCAATCTTCATGGTTGTTTCCCCATCTCCTCACAAGGACACTTGGGTAGAAGCTACTTTATCTAGGGGAGGAACTGGATATAAAGTTTAAATCCTTTTCTTCTAACCACATTGAACCCACTATTGATCAACCAAACACTATAGTTTGGGATTTCATTGTATTTTATGTATGTCCAACCCAATGGTATAAATGGAGGTCTTGAATGTTTCTCAAGATCCTTTGTGAATCTATGCAAGTATGCCTCCGATTAAAAAGGGATTTCAATAATTTTTTTTTGCAACATGATAAGAAATGTGGTTCTTAAAAATATTAGGTGTCTAAAAGATATTTCAACCAGAAAACATAGATTGAATAAATTATTGACAATGGATATTTAGGTTTCATGTAGTTTTGTGGGAAATATGAATATAATCACATCACATAACATTTTTATATATTCTTGGGATCGATTGAATGGGTTAACCGTTATAGTTTTTTCTAGGTTTCCCACTTTTATCATGTAACTTTTAACCACTTCCCAATCCTTATTAACATTTTCCAAGGGAAATAAATGCCAAGACATAGAACACCTTTCATATTTGAAAGATTATTGGAAAAGGAAAAGTAGTGTGAAGATGTGATACACTATTTTTGGAAGGCTGGGGATCCCTATATGGGAAGGAATATTCACCAAGTGGATAAAAATTTAAAATTAAAGAAAAAAGTCATGTTCTTCTAGCCAGATCATCATTATGATAACATTGAAAGGTACTTGATTGTATTATATTATCATATCTCATATGATAGTTTTATTTATATTATTATGAGCCTTAAAATGGGCATGGAAAAGGCAATTAAAATTAAGAGAATATTTTGGTCTCTACATTCTTGCAAAATCCATGTTAAGGAAGGTGACTACAATACCTCCCATTTCAACCATACTGCCTCAGTAATGTGGAAAATGAATACCATATCCTATATCATAAATTAAGAAGGGATGTTGGTTTCCAGTGAAAATAAAATCCATGATCTTGTCATGATCTTTTTTTTTCAGGATCTTTACACAATTGGGGAATCATTAATTTCTTATGATATTTCCTCTTTCATGGAATCAGTTGTTATGGACACAATGAACCAGTAGCTCATGAGTGAGTTTACTGATGGGGAAATTTTGTTTTCTCTTAAACAAATCCATCCTACCAAATCTCTAGGAAATGATGAGTTCTATGCCTTATTCTTTAAAAAATACTAGCACATTATTAGTATAGATAATGTGGGTTTCATGAGGGATCATTGGTCATGAAAGGCCAAATTTTGTGTGGAAAATGAAACCATTATTACCCACATTTCTGAGATCGAAAAGGCCTCCTTGTTCTAATATTTTAGACTTAACAGTTTATGCAATGTTATTAATAAAATTTTCTCTATGATTTTCACAACTCCATTGGATGCTTGGTTACAATCCACTATTTCTAAAAATCAATGTGCTTTCATCACCAAAAGAGTCATATATGATAATCCCATTGTTTCACATGAATTTTTTTCATCCATAAAAAATCAATCTGTTGCAAAAAGAGGTATCATGTCTTGGAAACATGATATGAAAAAGGCCTATGACAGAGTTCAATGGTATTTTTTTTTTAATAATATGGTATTATTAGTTAAATGCATTGATATCATCATGTTTTTTAATTCTTCTTTCTCATTCAAGATTAGAAATGCTATCATTTCACAGGGTTTTACCCCAACCAAGGATCTTCTCAAGGGGGATGATCTCTCCCGTTTAAATTTTATTTTGGTATACGATGGGTTCTCTAATCTATTTTTCACATCCAAAGATAACATTTTTTTGAAGGAAATGTTTTTCGATTAATTCAACTGATTTATCACCTCTTATTAATAAATGATAACATTATTTTATCAAGGAATACCCATTAATAATAAAACACTAATTGAAAACTGATTGAGTGGTATGAAAAAGAATCTTTCCAATCGATCAATCTTGCTAAATAAAAAATATCCTTCAGTGACGGTGTTACAAAAAGCAGAAAGGAGAAGCTCAACAGATCTTCATGTATTTAAGTGGTTGATAAATGTTATTAATATCAGTTACTCCCCATGATCTCTGGAATCTATAAAAGGGAGGTTTGATTAAGTATTTTGGATTGTCTTGGAAAAAAATAAACGTGTTGAAATTCAAGAGGGTCTCTAATGTTTGGAAGTAATCACTTATTAATGAATTGGAAAAGTTGATCTCAATATATGTTATGTTATTATTTAGACTACATAGATTCATAATGAACCAAATCTACTCCCATCTTTCCAATTTTTAGTGGGGTCTCAATTACAGGAGAAATAAAATTCATTGGTTGTCTTAGGATATAATTTTTATTCCTAAAGATAGTGGTGGAATGAGATTATGAGATATCAATCTTTTTAATGATTCAATTTTTATGAATAAAGGGTGGAAATTTTTTCACAATCATTAATACCTTTTTACATAGTTTATCAGAGCTAAATACTTTCCTCATAGAGACTTTTGTGGTGCAACAATTTGCCCCGACCCCATTTTTTATTGAAGCCTTTGTTTCTCATGTGATTTTATTTGTATTTGATTTTTTTAAAAAAATTGATTATGGTGTTCTAGTAAAAATTTAGAGATAACCCTAGATTTTTTATGGAAATGGGGTGAAGGCTTCCATCATGATGGTACCGGGTTGGGCAAATTCCATAATTTTCTCCCTCTTTAACGATGCTTCCAATGGATGGTTCACTAAAAAGATGAATGAATGATTCAATAAATTTTAAATAAATACCATTTTATAATACCATGTTTGATGGAAAAGGGTCCAGACAATCCATGGTGGAGAAAAGAGTGCTCCAGATACTACTTGGAAAAATTTGGATATAATATTCCACTTAGTTCAGGTGATCCAGAGGATGATGTTTTCTGGAATTTTTTTGTGGTGATTGGCTATCCCACAAAAGGTCCAGTTTTTCTTGTGGTAATACTATTCTATAATTCTACCTCTGAAAGTGTTTCTGAAATTCTATCATGCTACTAAATATCCTTTATGTTTCATATGCCTGGAAGCACCAAAAGCTTTTATGCACATTGTTTTCTATTTATAAGGATCTAGGGACATTGGCATGCAATGGATATGAATGCTGGCCACTATGTGGGCATGGCTTCTAGGTTTTCATCCTTTATATAATTTTTTTTATTACTGTCCTCAGATGGAAACTATGGATTATATTTTCACTGTATTTGGATCATCTGGGTTGGAAGAAATGGTTCTATTTTTAACCATATTTCGAGTCCAAATTCCTTATAGATTCAGGGGGATGCATCATGGATGGAAATTTGGAAGTGAAATGAGATCCAATTTAATTATCCTTTTTCATCCAATCTCACATTCATATGGTCTCCTCAAACAATTATGTTTTTAAGGTTAATTTGGATGCAACTATCTATGGGGAAGGGCTATTAGTATGGGTGTTATAGTACGTGACTTCCTTAGGCACATTTTGGTGGATTATCAAAAATCTATTAATTCTTTCTTGGATGCACCGCTGGTGGAAGAGAAATCCATTTACACTGGGGTGATGAAATATCTCAGGAGAGGATGGAAATATATATTTGGAATCATATTTCCTCATTATAATAAATTCTATCTTAACATAAGAGAGTGTAATTCATGCCTTTGGATCATTGGTTTGGAAGATTTTTTCTCATTCCCACCATTTCATAGCATGATCCCTTAATTCCATTAAAAGAGTTGGAAATAGGGAAACCCACTTGATTTCTTCCCATGGTCATTCAAGGGTGTCCCATGCTTTGTTAAAGGATTTTCCTCCTTGATTTAATTCTCTTGTACATCCAGACCACTGGTCAACTTATTAAAAGAGCTATTTTTAACAAGTATTATATTTAATATGTTTTAAATTTATATGATTAGTATTTATTAAATTTTATTTTTTAATTTGTAATATTTTTAAAATGTTTTAAATTTATATAGTTAGGTTAATTTAATTAAATTTTTAATAATTACTTCACTTTCGTACGCGTTTAAAATTCATATATTTCATCTTTTATGAATTCATTTTTCAAAATAGTCTTTTCTATGAAATTATATTTATTCATTTTTAATATTTATATCATATAATATTATTTATTCATCTTTAATATTTATATATTTATATATTTATTTGTATTTAATAATTTTTCTTTGTCTCTCGAGCTGATGGAACTCAGCCACATAAAAATATAATGAAGAATGCATCTTTTGGAATTCATTAAAGCCATCCATAAATTTTTCTAGGATCAGATTGAATATTGTATGCATTAAATCATTGTAAAGTTATCTCCATAGAGTTTTGTGTGGATTATGGAGGGTTTAAAGACTCAACTTCATGAAATTTGGGGAATTGACAATATCAATTATTAAACAGCCTCAATTGGAATGAGGTTAATTCAGATCACTTTACCCTATCAAGAACCAAAATTGAAGGATTATATTTCTTATTTATTTCTCTTACACTAAGGACCCTATGATTTCATGATTGAGTCCTTAGTTCGATCTGATAAGAGATTATATTTCAACTACTTAATTATGGACTCTTATTAGAGGTTTAAGTTTTTTATTTTGGAATCCTTAGATTCTCTGGGATTTTGTTTTAGTCTTCAGTACCCCTATAAATTTTGATAGGGATACTTAACATTGACGGTATGGTCACTAAGCCAAGATTCTTATATAAGTTGATCTATTCTATACTAATTGAAACAGTTTTTTCGGTGGCCAATGAATTCAATCTTGATCTTTCTTTTGAATAAGATCATGTTTTTGATTTCTTTCTTTAACTTATTCTCCATTGTGAATATAGGGAATGATGAATAATGGGTTTGAAATTCTCTAATTGAAAAAATAATGGTCATAATGTTTAGAATTTTAAATTTAAACTACCATTGGTGGATAAGGATTCTTCTATTTAGGGTAGTTTTATGGGATCCAAAGATTTTAGATCAATGTATAAGAGAGTTTCTTGTAATGATAATCCATTTTTAAGTCCTTGGATGGAAATAAGAATGGGGACAATGTAGATGGATATAGGGACAAACTACCCATCCAATTAATGCCACTTTTTCTGATGTAGTTGCTGGGTCTAAGAATGGTAATCCTTGTTAATATTGTATTGATACCCATTCTTTAGAAAATGTGTATGATGAAATATATGTGGTAAAAACTACTCCTGTTCTGGATTGGGATGATATATGGGAATACAAGGAACAAAATAAACTTGACACTAAAGCTCTAGGATATATTCATGGGATCATTGGTGATAGTTATTTGTCTGTGGTAAGGTGGATTCTTTTACATGATATCTTAAGAACATGAAGGGTAGAAATTCTCTGGACAAGGAGGTGGTAAACTAGAAAAATGATTCTTATTAGGCTCATAGGGTAAGGATAGGGATCCATTGGAATATGTTTCTCTTGATAAGAATGAACTAAAGGGGGGATTATAAGCCCCTTACAATATGAAGGTTTCTTTTAATTCTAAAAATGAGAAAAATAATCTCAAGATGATGGATTCTCTATAGGTTCTTGAGTTTAATAATGTAGATCTAGCTAAGCATGTGTCTCCTATTGAAAAGGCACTAGAGGGGGGGGGGGGGGTTAAGATGTACCTCCCAATCAGTCTTGATGCATCTTCTAATATTGATGGATATGATGAGGATACCAGGGAACCATGTCATTCTAATAAGGTAGCTAGTGTAGGCACTGATATGGGGAAGAGTCTTATGAAAGGTGGTCAGCAGGCTATCTAGAGTGCTCTAAATTTCTTCCCTATACATGACTCTATTATTTCCCATGATTTTGGTATTATCTATATGGAACGTCTCAATATGATTCAAGGAGTTTCTTTGTATTTATAGGTGGTTGAGGGTTCTAATACACTCTTTTATGAAGAGAAACCATATAAAAATGGCCCATCGTGTAGGATGAACCATCAGTTATAGAGTAGGATGAATATAATCATATTGTGTAACATGTAATGAAAGGTTCTCATCCATCAAATTTAGAACAATAGGAAGTACATATATCATGTACTTTAGGCAAGTCCATTAAAGCTAGAGAACTACCTTTTGACATAGATTGTGAAAATATGAATGAACCATAGGGATTTTTGATAAAAAGAAAACCACTAAGATCTTGGATAATTATGGTGTCCCATGGGCCACCCCAAATTGGAGGAGTGGATGTCATCCTCAAGGCCCTGGGAACACGCAGAATGTGGGAAATAAATTCTAAAGAGGACAACCTTTTCCATTATGTTTTCTCTTGCAGGAGTGGATTTTTTTTCATTTTCTATTTGTTTGGTGGAATGTGTGATTTTTACTTGTTATCACAACCCATGTTTCTTCTTTTTTTTTTCAATATATTTATTTAATAATTTTTTTGGGACATAGGTTTTTAAGACTGTGGTTTGCACCTTTTGAAAAAAACCCATTCCATTTTTTAATATTTTTGAAGTCTCTTTATTACTAATTATTCAATTTCACACACCATTAGCATAGATACATTTATTCTAATAGGGTTAGACTATGGATTTGGAAACCAAACTTATAGTCTAGAAAATTTATTATAATATCTACAAACAAAAAGGGAAGAAAAGTGGGATGATGTAAGGTAAAAATAACCAAAGAGATAATTTCCATTGAAACAAACGGGAAAAAAATTCATATACTAGAATGAGAGAGAACACCAACCTTGCCTCTTAGGTGAATACCCCTCTTCTTAGTTTTATGGTTTCTCCATGTATTTTCATCATCACCATGAGGATCATAGTTATCATCTAATGTGGTGGGATACTCAGAATCCTGAATGAGAGGACCAAAACCCTAGAAATGATCTACACTTGACTTGACGACCTTAGTGGGATAGACCTTTTCAACATTCATTTGGAAGGATACCCTTTTATTAAATATACTTATGTAATTTGGTAAAATAAAAATATTTTTTTCCTAGTACTCCATGGGCCAATAAAGAAACCAATGTACCGACTCTCTAAAGCTTCTTTAGGTATGGAATTCTTCTTTTCACTAGTGGTTAAAGACTTTTTCTGGGACAAAAATTCATAAACTATAAGATTATGTTCACATCAGCCCGATCAAATGAACTCTTATGTAATTGTGTTTTATTATAGAGAAATATCTCAATGCATATCTGTACGATGTCATGTGAAAAAACCTACTACTCATGAAGTGAATCATGCAGTTTCTATCCTCCAAATAGGATTATTTCCTCTGACTTTCCCAAAATTTGATATCCAACAAAAATATACATATAGGTAGTGCCACTCATAGTTGGATGAGAGCCCTTATTAAGTGCTCTAAAATTAGTTCCTTTTAAAGACACACCGATGACATCTGATGTATCTAAAATCAGAATAAGCCCCTTGAAAGTTGCATCCTTTACTACTAAATCAAAATGACCTTTCCCTTTCAGTGTTCCACTAGTAAAAGTGTTTCAAAATTATTCATAGATATATAACTTATCATCCTTGCCTTCCCCATGTCTTCATAGGAAATCATATCAAATACTTGTTGGAATATGCTTCATACCTAAGGTATGTTGATCATCAGAAATAGATACAATGACATTCTTTTTAGGCCAGTCACAAACAACTATAGCAGTAGATTCCACTATTTTTCTTGCATCATGGTCACATGCCACCCATTAGTTATGTGTAGCAGAACTTGTCTTATGGATTTGAACCTGAGGGGAAGAAGTAGAGGATGGATAGTAATTTATTCCTTGAGAAAAAAAAATATGAGCTCTATAATGGAGATCTGTTGATATTCTTATCCTGGAGGGTTGGTAAGATACTCCCCCCTTTCTTTTATCGAAACTCATAAAATAATCCTTAATCATATTATCTGAATCAATAAAATCCTTAATTTTAGAGGACACTTAATAACCCTTAAAAACATGTTTCATAACGAGGAAACCATTCAAGAAATCAAAATAATCAACAATCTACCAGATTATTACAACAACGGCATTTTGAGTGTTAATAGAAGTATCACAACCAAAAAAATCCAACCTGGAGAATTATTGTTAGAATGTTTTCCATGAATTTTTTTTGATATAGTGTAGGAAACCACATCAAAAAATGAATATCCATGAGTAACACCATAATTTGGATGATGTTCAGTGTTAGATGATACACTATGATACACATGCCAAAAAATTATTCCACCCATCATGTCCTCCTTGTTGGCTTTCATCTGGTCAACATTACAACTTCTAGATTTCCCCATTCTATCCTTCCCTCGATGAAACCAATTCTCAACCAATGGATCACACTAAATGTCCACTATAGATTTATTCTAATCAAATATGAGAAATTCAAATTTATAATTTTCAACTCAATGACCATATATCATGAAATTAGGGCACCTAAATCCCTGAAAAAAATTCAATATAACATTTCTAATTGAAAAATAGTTGAAGCAGAAGTAAGACATATATTCCTACTCAATTTTCAGTTAAAATCACAAGAAACCAATTAAATGTTTTCAACAAGCATTTAACTGGGATCAAATTCAAACAGAATTCTAGAATAATATTTATATCTTTCCATCATCATATCTTTATCAATCATAATTTTTTTCCCACAAAAACATAAATATCCCAATGGATATTCGATTACTAAAAAAACCAATTCAACCCTATAAATATGATCCAAGATTGAACCATAGATTTCTTCTATTGAGATGGATCATACTTGGGTTAAAAATCATGAAATCTCAGAACCCTTGGCCTGAGTTTCACAAAACTATAGATCTAGGACCTTAATTTCATATCATATGAAGGAAATTTGATATAAAAAACCACACCTATCAACATAATTTTCCAGCCATCAATGACCCAAATCTACAGCAACCACTTCCTTAAATATTCAAGCTTCAATGAGTTGTTCCACACAATAGGAGTAAGCCAAAAAGATAGTAGAATGTTTAATTTTCTTAACCCAGTCTTTAATGAAAATTGGGTTTTTCTCAATGAAGGCTAATGAGACATTATTTGAGGTACGATTGCACACCAGTAGTGAATCATCATGTGAACTGGGAAAAACTAATCAATCATAACCAACCATAATAGATGGACATTTTTTAGATTCACATCATTTTCTGAATCTATCGGCTTCATAGAGAGTGGAAGTGGATTTATCCTCTTTGAGTATTGGTCTATTTCAAAATACAGAAAATATGTATCTCCCCAGCTAGATCCAGCATCCTCTTTCTTGAAGGGGTTAATTAAAACTTTCACTAGATCGAAAAAATCATCAGATATTGAGGCCATCGCTGATATTATACCATAGCTGCCATGACAGTTGCAGAGAGTGTGTGTGTCTCAACTTCCCTCCTCACCCCGAATCATAATCTTCATGCATTTAAGCTTATATATTCATTAATAATGTAAAAAATATATTTCTAAAAGTATATTTGTACATATATATTTGTAAATAAATGATCATTAATAAATATATTTATATTTATATATAAATATAATTATAAATTCCTGTGTAATATATTTATCAAATTATATATTTATAATTATAAATAAATATAAAATACTTTTAGAAATTATTTATATAATTATTACTAAATAATTATAAATTTAAATAATTATAAAATTATAATAAAGATATTTCAAAAATAAATATATTTATTCTATTTATAATTATTTGTATTTATATATTAATAAGTTTATATATAAATAAATATATATATAAATATATAAATATATAAAGATATAAAGATATAAATATATAAATATATGAATATATAAATATATGAATATATAAATATATGAATATATAAATATATAAATATATAAATATATAAATATATAAATATATAAATATATAAATATATAAATATATAAATATATAAATATATAAATATATAAATATATAAATATATAAATATATAAATATATAAATATATAAATATATAAATATATAAATATATAAATATATAAATATATAAATATATAAATAAATAAATATAAATATATATATATAACTATATAAATATATATAAATGTATACATATATTTACAATTTAAATAAATATATAAATTTATTTACAATTTAAATAAATATATATATTTAAATAATTTTAAAATTTTAACAAATATATTTATATATTAAATATATTTATGATATTAATAATTATATATAATTATATATTAATATGTATATATATATATATATTAATATATATATATATAATCATATAAAAATATTTATAAAAATGTTTACTTATAATTTTAATTATAAATATATATATTTAATTACAATTATAAATACATTTTTACAATTCTTTTATTTTTTTAAATAAATAATTATATGTCTATAATTATATGTACTAAAATTTATTTATAATTAAATTTATACATAAATATTTTTAATTTAATAAATTCATAATATTATGTAAATATTTATATATAAATATATAAATTATTAATCATTTATTGTTATATAATTTTAAATTTTTTAATTATATTAAATAAATATTTAGAATGAATTATGTTGGTTTTTATCAATGCCTTCATAATATTGTTAAAGGATTATATTTATCAGCGCTAAATATAAAGCACTGATAAAACCACTCTTTATCAAATCATTTTTAAAATGGTTGATAAAACCCTTCCTGACCATTTAAATAGAACCATAATAGAGTTCTCCATCATTTCACCATACATGTTCTCACATAACTAACACTTTTCTCTCACCCTCCCTCAAGAAACTCTGATCATTCGACACTTTCAAAACCCAAGGTATGTGATATGTGATCCTTCTCCCCACCTCAAACATCATTGTATGTTTTTAATTTTCACAAATGGTTTCGATGGTGTACATGAGTGATCTTATTTTACCTGGATATACCTCACTGATTATCCACCCGATATCCCCTTCCCCGAGCCATTTTTGCTTCAACCTATCCATCACCCTCTCATTCAATTCACTCATTTATCATAATTTTTCACTCCGATTGCATGGATCCCCTATATGTGAACCAAAAAAACTCTTCCCACCAATTATGTAAGGGAGTGACTACAAATGATAAATAGGTAGAGTTTTTTGTCATTATCCAATGGTAATACACTCTAAGATAGACATATCCTCCTACACCCATAGATTAGAATCAAACAGTTCTACCCATTTCTTCAATTAATAGACTGAAGAATACCAATCAATTTAATATCTTAGGATTTGTTTATAGTTTTTAAAGGAAATAAGGAATGGTTTTAATTTAGTTTGTATGATTTATTCTTTTTTTTAAATTTATAGTGCTTGATAAAAAATTATTTCATGATACTTTTTAAACATTTATAAAAATACAAATATATAAACTTAGATACATGATTTCAAATCTTCACATAATTATGAATGAATATGTGCAATGAGATGAGTTGTATCTCTATTTATAAATTCACAAAAGAGTAAGGACAAAGGGTGGTTCAGGAACACAAATTATATATATTGAACTTGGTGTTTAAATGATGTTATTAACGATGGGATTCTCTAAATGATATTGATAAAAGTTGGTAGTCATTTCAAATTACAATGCCCTGATTTTATTGATTTACTTTCATGTCATGTTTTATAAAAGGTTTTTAAATTTTTTTAATTCTTATTATGATGAGAGTTATGGTATTTATTCCTCTATGGTTATTTAATTTTTTATTTCAAGTAGATTTAAAACTTATAATGTTTTAAAGTAGCATGTGGTCTTTAATTAATTAAATTTCATGGCATGGGTTGTTGAAAGATCCCATTGATAAAATGTGAACCATATGGAATAAGAATGTAACATTGGAAACCTTACCCAATAATTCAAGTCCATTTGATTTAAATTGAAGAGTATCTTCAAACATTGGGTTTCGAAGACCTTGTGATTGGTCCCTGTCAACATTTTCATCATCTGAAAAAAGATCAAAATCATCTGCTAAGCATCCAATCAACGAAACAATAACTATCCCCCCACATACCAATTGAATAAATGAATAAACATTTACTCCTCCATCTTATTTATTTCAATTTCTTGTTGATTTTTCTATATATTTTCTATATATTTAATTATATGAGATATCATTAAATTAATCGTACACAAAATATTGTTTCACAAATTTCTCATTTAGATAGCATGTTGATACTAACTGAATGAGAATGTGGATGAAAGAACCATCTATGCACTATAAAACCCCCGCCCACTTTTCATGTAAGGTGGTGATTTCAAATGATAAGTTGGTACAATTTTTATAGTTTATATATGGTAATCCACTCTATGTTCTTAGTATGATTCCAACTCTATTAGATTAAAATCAATCAATTCCACTTAGTTTATTCTATTAAAATGTATAAAAACCCCAATAATTTTTTAAATTTCCATTTCCATTCAAATATATGATAGGAATTTTTCAACACAATCCACTAAACTTATGATTTATTAAAAATTCCTTCTTGTTGGAATGGTACAAAAAGTGAGAGTACAAAATATAATGTTTTCAATGACTGTTATATAGATTAATTATCATTAATTATCATTCTTAGTTCCATATTTCTGAAAATTATTACTCTTAATAGTTTCTTCCCTAACATAATTTATTGATTATTCCTTCCACATTCATTTCATCCTTAGTTCCAAATAGTAAGTTGGTCTTTCTTTTTAGTGCAATCTTCCCTTTTACCCCATTTTCCACTATAAATTTTTTAGAGTTGAATATTTTTTTTATGATTCCACTGATGTTGAGTATTGTTCTCTGTTTCTTCCAGGTAACTGGTATTATACTCTAATAATTAGAGTGGGACGAGGCTTTATACCAATCCCACAGGGACACTTCTAAAACTTGTGTTGAAGTGGATTGTTCCATCCGACCCTAATAATAATTTTCATTTCCATTATTTGAGGTTTCATCCTAGCCATGAGAATTATTTAAATTTGAAGAATTCATGTAACCCCAATTATATTGTTCATCTATTTCACCAATATTCTGAGAACCCAATCTTGAGACATCTGGTTCAATTCAATTACATTCTTGAATTACATAAAATGTTGGGTTCTCAAGACCATGTGATTAGTACCAATCATCATTTTTATCATCTTATAAAAGATAAACATCATATCTTAATCATCCAATCATTAAAAACCCAAAAATTTCTCCACATAACAAGATAATAAATAAATAAACATCAAATCCTCCCTCATGTTATAATCCTTCAAAAAAAGTTTATAGAGACCATCCTTGATCTCTATGTTTTTCAGTATAGAAATATTTAATCATATTTTTTGTAAAATTATATATATCACACATTTATTTACTTTTTTATTTCCACCACTATAAATAAATCTCTATACACATCATTCACATATTATTATCAATGAAAATAGATTCGTGTAGCTTAAATGGTTATTTAATAATATCCTTTTATGGGTTCTAATACCATACTTTTTTTGTATTTATTTATTTTAATAAATATTATTATTAATAAATCAACCAAGATATATTTTAATAAAAAAAATGATGGATTCTAATCATATGAAATTTTTTTATGAGTATTAATTGAAATATTTCATACTATTTTCAAAAGATAATGCATATGACCCTTCTTAAATCCTTTGTCTATGTTTACGCTATTTTTATTTGAGTCTAATTTTTTCAGAGGAGTTAGAAGAACACCTGATCTCACAAATAATGGATTGAAGTCATAAATGTTAGACTAAATTAGGGGAGAATGTGAATGTATTTAGTGAATAGGATAAAACAACATTTTATAGATCATCTGATATGATTAGATGCATGAACAATGAAGAAGACTATATCAAGGATATGATTACAGATGTGAATGATAATGAAGATCATATTGAGGAAAGGACAATTATAGTTTAAGATGATCTTTTTTTGATTATCCAATTTTTTTTGAGAAGATAAAGAGTTATGAAAGGACTTCATTGTATGTTTTTTGTACTAAATATAAATAATTTTTAGAAATACTGAATAAATATAATTTCAAAGCATGAAATTGATGGAGTAATTATTTTTATATTGAATTAATTTCTCTCTTAAATGATATACTCCCATATGATAAAGAGCATCCTTCTAGAAATTATGATTCTAAATGAATGTTAAATTAAATGGGTATGATCTATGAAGGAATACATGCATGTACAAATTATTGTATACATTTTTGGAAGGACCAAAAATCACTTAAAAAATTGCCAATGTGTGGTGTGTCTTGATAGCTAAATATGAATCAGGTCATATGAATGTTTTATGGTACTTACCAATCAATCAATGGTTTAAGAACCTATATGAAAGTGAGGAGAATGTATGCCTATTTAAGTGGAATGAATATACCATAATTAAATATGGAAAACATATTCACTCAGAAGAATCTCTCTAGTGGAAGAAAATTGATCAAGAGAATCATAATTTTGGAAATAAGTTGATAAGCCTTAATCTTGTTCTATCTACATATGGAGTGAATCAATTCAGTTTTCAAAGAATCACTCATAGTACATGGATAGTAATATCAATAAATTATAACATTACATTGTGGTTATGATTGAAATGAAAATACATTATTTTATCTCATCTTATACCAATACTTAAAAAATCATTTAGTGATATTTATTTTTATTTAGATCCATAAATTAATGATTTTAAATTATTATGGGATTCATGTGTTATGTTTTATGATGCTTATAAAAATGATGACTTTATATGGGGAGATATTTTGAATGGGATATTAAATGAATTTTTAACTAATGAAAATTTGTTAGGATAAATCATTAAAGGAATACAAGGGTGTCCTATTTATAAAAAGGTACATAGTTAATTAGGTTGAAACCTTCATTAAAGATATTGTTTCTCAGATGGTACCTATTTCTACCCTAGGGACATAAACATAGATTTTAGATGACCTATTTTTATTGGAGTTTAGGATAAGGTAAAATAAAATATACACTAATAGGTGATCAACTATTTAAAAATGTAAATGAAATGGAAAAAACATCTAGTATATAATTTGTGAAAAACGAATACAAAAACAAGCTAGAAAAAGACATATGTTTTTTGGATTACCATACTGGAGTTGATTATATGTCCAGAATTTTATTTAGGATATAAATGTGGAAAAAATTCATGTTATAGTACCCCCAGTTTTTTCTATGTACCCCTTAATGATTTTCTTGGTTATAAAGTGTAAGGGTAACATATGGGAGAGTTGGCTGAATTAATTTTTTTGTGTCCAATTTAGGTGCACATAGTTTTTGAAAACCATGTGGATATCCTAGGAGAAACCATGTGCAATAGTAGTTTTGAGGCATTATCTTTGACACAGTTTGAGAAAAATTAGGGAGACCTTGCGAGGGTTTCTGTAATGTAGTAGCTAACGCAGGGTTAGCACACAGTTTGTCTAACCATGCAAGCTAACCATTCACAGGTTAAAACAAGATCCTAAAAAAGTGGATCTATGTCGGTCTTACCTTTAATGAAATCATTTTCCCCACACTAGATCTAACTCTATATTTTACTTCTCTTGAGGCCAGTGAAGGTTCTCCCATCGATATAGAGGAAATACAAAGGCTTACCTTGGTGATTCAAAGCTGTATTCTTAAGGTATGTGATCATTCTTCATCGATCTTGATCGGTTTCCTAGATATAGTTAGATCCAATTCTCATCTCTTCTTGGTTTCTTAGATATACACCCTTTATGGGTAATTAAAGATTTCAGATGCCAAATATGTTGGGATTTTGTCTTGATCATGTTAGGAGAATAGATCAAAGACGATTTTTTAGAGAATCAACCCGTTTTCTTGTGTGTTCTTCATACGCTATCAAGTTTCACAAAAAACCGTTGAGGTTGATGGCTTCTCTCTCAGACCCTCTTTCTATAATTGATTGGATTAGTTTCAAATTGATTAAATTTAATGTAATTTATTATGAAATATTAGATCAATTCATGGAATAAATCTTCTTTAGTGATGATTTATCTTTTTTTTGGAATTGGGTAATCTTGTTGAATTGTTGTAAAAATTGTTTTAGTTTCTTGAATTTCAAATGGTAATTTTAATTTATGGATTTTATGGAATTGTTAAATGGTTTTATGGAAAAGGTTTTTCATTATAAATGGTGTTTTATTGAAATGGGTTTCAATAAAAAGGTGTTTTTATTGAATGTTTTTTTGGAATTATTCTTGGGCATATTGGAGTGTGAGTTCATATCTCATTTAAGGGGATGGGTTGAAATATGAACTTGTGTTAAGTGCTAAATGTCAAATGGAACACAGGATATAATTACCTTGTGACTACTTGGTAGATTGACGTGAAACCACTCATGAGTATGGAACTATCATAGCGTAGCATTCATGGTTGGTTGTGTGAATGTGTGGAATGGATTTGGTATTCCAAAGGAATGCTGTGAAATGGTTTTAAAGCTTTGTTTAGTTATTTTTCTAGAAAATTAGTTTCTGGGAAAAATCGATTCAATTTCACTTGAATGATTGGTTATCAATGGTTCTGGAAACTTGTTTATATTTATTTATATAATATATTGAGAAAATATTTTATCTAAACTATTTTATATAATTATTGATAACTCTTCTATCTTAGTGGAACTAATAGGGAAGTCATTAGGGAAAACCAACTGAGTGTCATACTCACCCTTGATTTGGAACTATTGTGTTTTTCTAGATTCTATCTTCAGGGACATGGGAAAAGGTAAAGTATCACATGTTTTTAGAACCACTTCACGATACATGGTCTGTTTAGTGATTAGGGATCTTGGAGCTTATGGGGCATAAAGGCTTGTGGTATTTTTAGAGTCTATATTTGTTTACCCACTGTTATCATTGATACATGTCTGGTCTTCCACTATTTCACACTTTGTAGTGGATTTAATATAAATAAAGTTGTAATGTTGTATTTCATTTTTTTATGCATCCTATAGTGAGCTATTTGGTTAATGGTTTTATTCATAAATGGTAAATTACCCCCCACTTGTATTTGAAACCCTTCAACATTTATTTGCTGCCTTTGGTGTCTTGGGGATGTCTCTTAAGGTATATTAATGATTTTTTGTATTTCAAAGACAATGAGAATTAGTGGTCCAATATAAATGGTATCATTTTTTGAAACCCTTAAGTATTTATTTCTATCCTTTGGTGTCTTGGGGATATCGCTTAAGGCCTAGTAATTATTTTCTGTATTCTCCTGACAATGAGAATTAGATGGTCATTAAAATGTATCATCTTTTTTAGTCCCTGACTAATAAATAGTTTTCACTTTCATTGTCTTGGAGTTGATTCTTCCTTATATATTCCTTAGGTTGTGATCTTAGAAAGGATTAGGATTGTCAAGACTTGAAATGTATAGCATAAAAGGACATAGCTATGACATTTATGATGAACTTCAAGTTACCATGGTGTTGGGTACATAATGGTTTTGAAGACACTTATAAGATACTAGAATCTCATTTTCATGTGTTTAGCTAATGAGACGATTATGTCAAGCATTAATAGAATGAATTCCCACTAGGATTTCATATTTCATTTGGATTAATGATTTATGATATTGTGTAAAGGTTTAATATTTAGAAAAATGAATAATTTCTTTTCAAATGAATGATTTTGAAATGAGGATAATTAGTGTATTTTGAAATTGGTTTGATTTTCAAAAGAAAGAATATATTTTTTTTAAAAAGGTTGAACATAATTTTTTTTTGAAAAAAAGTGTTGAGATAGTTGATGTGATAGATTTTTAAATTTTAATACATAAGTTTCTAGAGGGTGAGACTTACCGATTTTCTCATTTTTATTTGTTAATGGCACCCAATAGGCATCATAGAAACCAACCAGAAGAAGAAGAAAAAAATGTGGTTTCACCTGAGCCATAGGTGAACCAAGAACTAGTTCAAATTATCATTAAATCATTTCAAGATATGGATATAGGAAACTGGAAGGATGATCCAAGGTACATGGATCCTTACAACTAGTTCATGAAGTAAAATCCACCCGTCTTCCGGGGTGATTTGTAACCTGGAAAGGCAGAGGTGTGGCTGAGTAGGATAAATCATATCTTCGAGGTCATCAACTCACTGAAATTGCTCAAGGTTGAGTAGGTGATGTATATTTTCTAGGATCTTGAATTCTAGTGGTGGGAACTTGTGCTGTATGCTAAAGTGGATCAAGGCCTTACTTGGGGAGGATTTTACGGAATTGTTTAATAAAAAATTCTATCCTCACACATTCAAGATCCAAAGGGTGACATACTTCTTTAGTCTAGAGAAGGAGAATATCTCTGTCACAGAATATGTGTCTAAATTCCTAAATTAGTACATTTTTACTAGATGTTGCGTTAAGTTCATCCCTGAAGGAATGCATCATCGAATCAGGGATAAGGAAGGAAACTTGATCGAAGATTGTGGTACACTGTATTAATGACTATATAGAGATAGTCAATACAATGGTGGTGGTTGAACAAGATATCTCAGGAGATATGGGAGGAGGAAGTATAATGATCCCTATTGGAAATGCTGGAAACTCTAATTCTGGGAGCAAGAGAAAGAGAGACACCTATTTTGAAGGTGGGAGTGGGAATCATAATCTGATAGCTGGATCAGTAAATCTTCCTCCATGACCAAAGATCCTAGAGGGATGCTACCAATTTTGGTCCTTTTACCACATAAAGTGGGAATATATAGTACCACCAAGATAATTCCATAACTACAAGATGATATGACAACTTAAGAGCTTTTTTCACATTGCACCAAGGCCAGGTACTCAAGACACATCTCAAGTGTCTTAAGAATCATATACTTAGATAGGGACATGACAAACAATTAAGTCTCATCAGTTGGGAATATTATCCATGGTGATCATAGGAACACCATGACTCCTCAGAAAGGGAAATCATAGTAGGGCAACAAGTAAAAGAGTGCAATAACAAAGAAATTGTATGGAGCTGAGAATATGATTATGGATGATCAGGCTAGAACATATATGGTGATAGGTATGATTATTTTGAATTATACCCTTAATAAAGTGTTGTTTGATACTGGTGAATCACTTTCCATCATTTCTTCTCATGCTACTAATTTTCAATGTTTAACACTGGAAAATATTCCTTCATTATTAAAACTGAAAACTCATCTTAGTGAAAGAGAATGTAGAGACTTAATGTGTAGATAATTTTCTATAATTATTGATGGAACTAAGATAAAATAGGATTTATTGGTCCTAGAAATGTATTTCTTTGATGTAATATTGGGTATGCATTGGTTGAAAATGTTCTAGGCTCGTATTGACTGTTATAGAAGAATAGTTAGTTTCATAACTGATGAAGGAATCGAACATCTATTTAGAGGATAATGGGTTGTGTAGGTAGGTGAAACATTCTTATTGGAACCAGTGGGGGGCAAAATCTCTTACCAATTAGTGGTGTTGACTTTGGCATCAATATAAGAGATTGAGGATACTAATAGCTTAAAGAATAGCATCAATGTGTCAATTATTGTAAGCTTAACAAAATTATGATAACAAATCGATATCCACTTCCATGCATTGATGATCTATTTGATAAATGTAAGGGAGCATAGTTGTTATATAAAATTGACTTACGATCAGGATAACATCAATTGTGAGTTAAAAAAGAAGATATTCCAAATACCACTTTTAGAAGCAAATATGGACACTACGAATACGTAGTCACACCATTTGGTCTTAAGAATTCACCAGAGGTCATTATGGAATAGATAAATTAGATATTTCAAAGATATCTAGATTCTTTTGTTGTCGTGTTTGTGGATGACATATTGTTGTATTCAAGGACAAGGGATGATAATGAGAAACACTTGGTGATAGTGTTGGGAATATTGAGATACCATCATTTTTATGCCGAATTGTCTATGTATGACTTTTGGATAAAAGAGGTATGCTTTCTCGGCCACGTAATTTCTGAAAAAGGTGTCTTAGTGGACCTAGAGAAGATATAAGCTATTATCTTGTGGAAATATCTGATGAATGTATTTGAGATATGAAGTTTTATTGGTTTAGATAGTTATTACCGACACTTTTTTTATGAATTATCATGTATAACCTCACTAATGAAATATTTTAAAAAGAAAAATGTTCCGTTCTAATAAAAAGAAGAATCCCAGAAGTCTTTCTAAGAGATGAAAGTTTGTATTTAATTGGAACCTATATTGATTTTTCTAGAATCAGGATGAGGATATATTGTGTACTGTGATGCTTCTGGATTGGAGTTGGTCTATGTTGTTATGCAAGGAGACCATGTTGTGTATTAGGGTTCAAGGAATTTGAGAGTGGATGAGAAGAATTACCTAACAAATGATTTGAAGTTAGCTGCCATCATCCATGCTTTGAAGACATGGCATCATTATCTCTTTGGTTATAAATTCACTATGTTCTTGGATCATAAAACCTTGAAACATATTTTCTCATAGTGGTATTTAAATCTGTGGCAAATGAGATAGATGTAGTATCTCCAGATGTTTGACTTTGACTTGATATATATATTAGGAAAAGGGAATTCAATGGAAGATGCATTGACCAGAAATTCATATGCTCTATTAGTGAAAGAAGATTTAGATGAATGTCAGTTGATGTCAGTCCTAGCCCTCATGCATATAAAATGTGAAGAGAAGAGTGATGTTGTAGGTTTTTTTAGCTATTATTTTTCTTGATTTTGTAAATATGATCAAAGAGGAACAAACATCTGATGTATAATATCAATTTAAGAGTTCAAAACTCAATGGTGGGAAGACCATTGAGGGATGGAAACTTAATGGAAGCTTATTTTTGTGTTTCAGAGATCATAGGGTTGTACCTATGTCTTGTCTGGAACAACTTATTAATTATTACCACCATTCAAGATAGGTTGTACATTCAGGTACACAAAATATTTACAAGGAATTAAAGTCACAGTTTTGGTGGAGTGGAATGAAAAAGAAGGTGTCTGAGTTTGTCTCGCAGTGCTTAACTTGTTAGTAGGTTAAAGAATATCATTAGTGTCTGATAGGTATGTCGCGATATTTACCTATCCTAGTGTGGAAATGGGAGCAGATAATGATGGATTTTTTTATAGGTCTCCCAAGAATGGTCCAGAAATATATTTCCATATGGGTGATAGTGGATCATCTTACCAAGTCATCCCATTTTATCTCAATTGGTGAAACTGATATAGGGAACGATCTGTCTAATATATATATCCAAGAAGTTTTAACGAATCATGGCTTAAAAGTGTCAATATTTTCAGATAGAGATCTAAGTTTTACATCACATTTATAGAAATCCTTATAGAAATCCCTTGGAATTGATATGATAATGAGTACAACATATCATCCTCAGATAGATGGGAAATCCAAAAGGAATATACATATATTGAAAGAAATGTCATAGGATTGTGTAGTGGATTCAGGTGGCTCATTGGAAGAGAACATACCATTACTAGAGTTCTTTTATAATAACAACAATCATGCCTCAATACATATGGTTCCATTTTAAGAATTATACGGGCTTCCTTTTCGTTATCCACTATGCTAGGTGGTAATATTTGAAACATCAATAGTTGGGCCAAGCCTTGTCCAAGAAACAATAGATAAGATTTATTTTATCAGAAAGGGGATGGAGATAGTTAAGAATTGTAAGAAATCTTATGCATCTCATCATCGACGAGTATTGTCATTTTTCGCGAGTGATCAAGTGTTCTTGAGGATCTCTCCAAGACTTGGACATCATAGTTTTAGGAAGAAGGGAAAGTTATATACTCAATAAATTAGGCCATTCAAGATACTGTAATGGGTTGGAGAGGGGGAATATCAGTGGGAATTACCAACACAGTTCAGTTTAGTGCATAATGTGTTCCATGTTTCTCAGTTGAAAAAGTATTATCTTTTTCACAACAATGTGATCATATGGGATCACATTGACCTAGAGCCGAATGCTTCATTGCTATATATTCTAGCGCTGATTGTGGATAGGTAAGAAAAAGTCTTGCATGAAAAAATAGTAGGTCTAGTGTTGGTTTTATGGAAACATGGTCAGATTTAGGAAGAGGCTTGGGAACGTGAGAAGAAATGAAAGTGAAATGGCCAGAACTCTTTCAGGGTAGTGATGGTTTTCTACTTTCTGAAGATGGAATGAAAAATGGTGGGTAGAATTTTGTACCCCCAGATTTTAGTATATAACCCTTGATTATTTTCATGGTTATAATGTATAAGGGTGAAGGATGGGATATTTTGGTAAACTACAAATAAGTTTTTTGGGGATAAAGTAGGTGTGTATAGGCTACACAAAGTTTGTGTAAATAATACAAATATCCTTGGAGAAACAGTGTGTAGTAGAATTATTTAGGTAGTAGCTTTGACACAATTTAAGAATAGTTAGGGATAATGGGCAAGGAGGCCATGATAGGGTTTCATTAATGATTTATGTAATGCACAGTTAGTGCACAGTTTGTGTAACCATGTGTGCTTACCGCGCGCAGGGTTAGAACAAGATCATAAAAAGTGGATCTGGGTACACCTTTCCTTTAATCCACTTTTATATGCCTCAAACGTGCTCTAACTAGTTATTTTACTTCTCCTATGTCTAGAGAAGGTTCTCCCATTGATCTGGAGGCAATCCTAAGGCTTCCCTTGGTGATTCGAAGCCTGATTCTGGATGTATGTGATCATTCTTCATCGTTCTTGATCTATTTTTCATATCTACATAGATATACTTCTCCCCTATTCTCAGTTTCATAGATCTACAACCTTTATGGGTATATCTAATATTTTGGATGAAATATATGGTGATATATGATCTTGATCATGTTAGGAGAAGTGATAAAAGATGTTTTTGTGGATAATCGACCTGTTTTATTTTGTGTTCTTTGTCTATTGTTGAGTTTCGTGAAAACCTTTACGGTAGGTGTCCTTTCTCACAATTCCCATTGATAGAATTGATTAGAATAGTTTTAATTTGATTAAATTGAAAGGAATTGATTGTGAAATATTTGTTCAATTCATTGGATAAATCATATTTAGTGATGATTTATCGTTTTTGTGCAATTGTATAATATCGGTGGATTCTAGTGAAATATATTTTAGTTTCATGAATTTTAAATGGTAATTTTAAATTATAGGGTTTATGAAATTGATAAAAGGGTTTTTTGGATCGATTCTTATGAATATTGGTGTATGATTTCATATTGAATTTCCAGGGTTTGGTTCAAATATGACCATGTGCTAGATGTCAAAGGTCAATTGGCACATGATATATAATTACCTTCTTATGAATTGGTAGATTGATGTGAAACTACTCATGAGTATGGAACTATTAGAGAATAGCATTCATGGTTGGTTTGGTGGATGTGTGGAATAGATTTGATATTCCAAAGGAATATTGTGAAATGATTTTAAATTTTTTAGTTATTTTTCAGTAAAAATAACTTACTAGAAAATTAGTTTCAATTTCACTTGTATGCTTGGTTATCAAGGGTTTTGGAAACATGTTTATATTTTGTTATAAAATATTTATAATTTTTTTATATAAAATATTTTATATAATTGTTTCTAACTCTTCTATCCTAGTGGCGCGAGTAGTGATGTCATTTGGAAAATCTTACCGAGTGTCATACTCACCCCTACTTTGGCACTTTGTCGCTTTTGTATATGCTATCTTATAGGACATGGGAAAAGGTAATATATTACCAATATTTAGTACCACCTCATGATACTTGGGATACTCAGTGATTATGGAGCTTGGATCTTGTGGAGCACGGAGTCCTGTGGTCTTTTGAGAGTCCTTAGTTGTTTATCCAATTTTAGATTTGGTACTTGTTTGGTCTTCCGCAGTTGCACACTTTGAAGTTAGTTTAATATAAATAAAGTAGATGCATTTTCTTTTATTTTTTCATGAATTATATAGTCATCTATTTGGTTAATGGTTTTATTATAAAAGGATAAATCGTCACCCACATGTATTTTAAACCCTTGGAAATTTTTTTCCAGCCATTGGCATATGAGGTATGTTGCTTAAGGCCTAGTATGGACTCCTTGTATTCTCAAACCAATGAGAACTATCAAGTTATTACACATGTGATAGTTTAATTTTAATGTTTCTAAATACACTTGAAAAAACAAATTATTGAATTAAAGCTATTTTGGACATGATTTTTATAGGGATACCTGAAGAGTTATAACTGTTGAAGAGTGAAAAATATACTTTTCTTCTTCAAGTTGTTTTCACTCTTTCCCAGAATTGAAGATATCATTTTTTCAACTTCTTGAATGATGAAAAGGTTCCAAAGGGAATTCATCAAATATCAAGAATATCATTCCAATGAGTGATTTAATGTTAAAGGGCTTTAAATCACAAGACTATCATGCTTTGATGCAATATCAAATTCATGTAGCATTAAGTTGCAGTTTTCCCAAGAATGGTCATCATACATTTACTATGATCTGTTTCTTTTTTAAATATATAGGTATTAAATTTACAAACATAGAGAAATTTACAACTTTGGGAAAGAAGATTACTTTCATATTATATGAACTGGAGACGTGTTTCCCGATATCATTATTTGATATGATTGTTCACTTCATGGTCCTCTTTTCAAGATATAATTGATGATGTGACCCTATACATTATACATGGATGTACCCTATTGAATGATATATGAAAATTTGAAAAGGGTATGTCAAAAATAAAAGTCAAATAAATGGTTGTGTTGTAGAGTGTTATGTTGCTGGGGAAGCTATGAGATTCTATACAGACTACCTATCCAATGTGAAAATCATTGGTATACCGAAATATCATCACACCACATGTCTTGTGGATGAAGGAATTTCTGGAATAGTTATTGTCACTATAACTATTATAGAGAGAGATAGGCGACTCACATTTATGTTTTTCATAAAATTTCTGATGATGCACCTTATATTGAAATAGAAAAAAATTATTCATGGGAATTTGAATCTATAATTGGTTGAAATATGGATATAAAATACACCTAATCAATAGTTTATATGATAGTTTTGAGACTATATTTTTATTGTTTCAACTAAAAATTTTGGATTAAATTTTAGAATAAATTTTATGTATATCTATTTGAAAAGTGTTCATGTTTTATATTATAATGGTTACATAATTAATAGTTATATTATCTATATAAATGATCATGATGAACACAGTACAATGAAAATTTTTTGAGTTACACATGTGGCTGAAGTGATGCACGTATCTACTACCAAGTATATAAATCCAATTTATGTGTAAGGATCCTAAATTATTAAACCTAAATTTTACATCTTGATATAAAAATATTTGTTTCAAAATATAACAATAAATACCAAAAATAATTTAGGTCTAGTGACTTTAGAAACATGAAAAAAAGAAAAAGTCCATAAGTTATCTACTTCATCACCCAATAAGTTCCTCATAACTAACACCCTTCTTAGAAATATCATACATAATATCATTCATCAGATGATGGGGAATGTAAAAATAAGAAATGGTGGGCTCATATTCTTAGTAAAGGCTATAAAAGGTAGATATGTAACGCCCCAGCCCCAGTTACCTAGAGTCGGTGCATTATTACGTAACATTGACATGATCACAAAAGATCAAGTCTTGAAAGACCGATTAGTTTAGTAGCCTTGAAAACACTACATACATTCATAAAACGTTACATTACATCATAAAGTGAAAAACTACAATAACATGGTCTCCATAGTCCACACTCATATCCCCTTCTGACTATCCCTGCAGGTCATTCATAAAATACTTATTCACATCCTGGAAAAATTAAAACATTGAAAGGGGTGAGATCAGATGCTTAGAAAGGATAACAATATAGCGGAAAATTTCATAAATAAACATAAACATTTAAGGAAATGTATAACTGAAACAAAAGCCTTTTAAACTTGAACTTCAGCATAATATGGAAAAATAAAATGAAATAATGCCATTTACTTATTCACATGGATATTCTTCTAGTTTAATAATCACATGCAATATCAATAAACACTTTCATAATGATGGAATGCATAATGCCAGACTATCATAACCACATAGTCAAGGCCTCGTGCGAAGAATACAAATAAGATTTTGTCAAGGCCTCATGCCAAGACACTAGTTTGTCCATGAGACCTACCGATGCATCGAGGAGCTATAGACGGCTCCACCCGTCACTTATTATGTCCAATGCATTCTTCATATGAACAGGTTTAAACATATAATAAACCATAACATAATCGTATCTCATAAAAAATGCATAAATGAAACATAACATTTCCACATTTCGATCACAAGATATCAATACAACATATTGATATAATAAAAACACTGTCAAAACCATTTTCAATACCAAAATAAAATAAAATTAAAACTTGGTATATATTTTTCATTTAAAAAAAGTTATGGATTGTAGAGGAAGTCGAAACTCAAATAATGGTCACGGCGGCGGAGAAGTCGTTGTCACCGCATATGTAAGACAAAAAATTCCTTTTATCGTTTAGTAAAAATGCTTCGTATAAAAATATTCCTTTTGAATAAAAGTAAAAGTCAAAGGGGTTTATACACCATATAAAAGAAAGTTGTGTATAAAACAAAATATTCCTCAATGAATGGAGATTGAGACGAAGTCCCTTACCTCATGTCCGACTTGAATAGATCGTTCTTTAACCTCCTGAATAATAAACTATAGTTAATTTCTATTTGCATAAGAACATTTTTAAAGTTCATTATTCCTTTTACATCACTTATTACCATGTTGTGAACATTATGTAATCATTTAATTTAATAACGGTCGTTTTGTCGATCCTTGGTACGTGAGTCAAAAATAAACTTCTTATAATTACAAGTCGTTTATGTGGTAGAATATCCATTATATCCAGAATTATATTCATGATGTAGATATAATATATATCATATATATCCAGTAGATATATTCATTTATAATATTACATAACATTTAGAGGTAAGAAATGAAATGCACCGTTCATGGAGATGGTAAGCCGTACGTACGCATGAACGCTACTTTCATTCTTATTTCGTATTTAATGGAATAAAATCATAATCATATGAAGGTATATTATAATTCCAGTATAATATCATATATAATATCATTAAATAAATCCTTTATACATCCCACATATGACATTAACGATTCAAATCACTTTCAGGGGGCGGTAGTCCGCACTTCCTAAAATGAAATTATCGCGTTTACCCATAATTGAAATCATAAAGGTATGCCATAAATGAAAAATACAGAATCATAAGGAAAACATAGATATAATATATATCATATATAAAAATAGTTTCATCATAATGGCCACCATGATAGGTGTTAAAAGAATATTGAACAATCATTATCTTGTGAGGCAGTAATTCACCACCCATAGAAACAGTATGTTCTTTAACCATTAGATGAAGGTGTGTGTAAGTGTAAATCAGATAATTATCATTAAAACATCCTAGTATATTTAATATACTTGTTTTGTTACAAAATAAAGTAATACAAGAGTTTAAGGGGTTTGAGAAGAAAAATAAAACAAAAGAACATAAGAGAAGACATTACCTTGAAATCGGCTAACTCTTTTTTGATTTGAGCCAAAGGCTTCCTTGGGAAGACTTATGCCCAAAGTGAGGCTTCTAGGAGTAATATAGGGAAGTTGAGATAGTATTTGGTCATAGGTTCGCTGAGCCAAATGGTTTTGATGGTGTGAATAAGGTGGTAGAGGTGGGGGCCTTTTATAAGAGAAGAAAGGGGGCACTCTTGGAAAGTCAGGAAATGTTACATTATTATATAATGAGTTTCGGATTTTAAAGGTCCCAAAATTATATATTTTTAGGATAAGGTGATAAGGGTTAGAAATATACTCATCCTATAGGTTTTTAACAAGTGTAATTATTATATTTTAAATTATCTTTTCATTTTATTTAAATCGTTAATTAATGAGGTAATCGCTGCATCATCATGGTGTCACAAAACAATTTAATTTATTTAATGTCTAAAAATTATAAAAAATATCATGATATAGGAAATATTTTTATATTTCCAATGAATATTTATAGTTGAAAATTTACCTTATAAAACCCCATGTAATAATTGTTTTATTAAAACAACACATGTTTGTGACAATTTTTTTTTTACTTTAAATAAAAAGTTATTAATGTCATTTTCTTACCCAAGTGGCTCCATGGGGTCCCCAAGTTGACACATGGATTGTCTTGGTCGGCCATGACTCATTCTATAAGGGTAGTATAAGTGTCAAGATATTTTCATATTTTTATAATATCATTTTTACCTTAAATTTCACTAATTACCTTTAATCGCGATTAATGAAACTTAAAAGTTACTATTCACCAAAAATTAGTGTCATGTCATTAAACCACATTTTGCTTCCTAATGAAAACCATGTATGTCGGATTTTTGAAATTCAATACATAGAATTGGTAATGTTTCATTTACACGAAAAATTAGTTTTTAAACTACCACTTAGTGGTTTCACTATTCATCAAAAATTGAAGTTTTTCAGAAAAATACCAAAAATTCACCCTAAGATATAGTTAATATTTTGAATTCAAAAATGATGTCTATTTTACAAAATAACAAACATATAATTTTCATTAATTAATTTTATAATTAATTCCCGTTATCAAAATAAATAGCGTGTTTTTAAGAAACAATATCAATCAAAAGATTGACAATTGTTTTTGTCCAATTTCAAAGTGAGATTAATTTTAATGACCACCGTTGGATAAAATAGTAAAATTATATTCTAATTATACTTTAAAATCACTCACTGGTATAATTTATCACTAATAATTACTTTTATTAAAAAATTTGTTTTTAATTAAAATTTAGTAATCTTCACTATTCATCAAAATATAAAAGTTATCCGAAAAGTTCCAAAATTTCACCCTAGGCTAAATTCGATATTCCAAATCCAAAAATGATGTCCATTTTGAAAGATAAGATTTATAAAATTTCAAAAATCAGGTATTATTATTCATAACATCTAGTTTGATTGGTTGTGTTGTGTTTTAGAACTCGAAGTTGCGTACAACACACGCTATTGTATTCTTCAAAGAGAAGCGTACCGTGGAAACTTGGGGGGTTACATTCTCCCCTCCTTCAAATAATTTCATCCTCTAAATTTATTATAATATCACTGTATAAAAAGACTCGGGTGATTCTTCATCATAAGTTCCTCGGGTTCCCACGTTTCCCCCTCCATCTTATGGTTTCTCCATATAACTTTTACCAGATGAGTCATCCGGTTTCTCAGCGCTTGTTCTCTTGTATCAAGAATCCTGACGGGCTCTTCGCAATAAGACAGATCGGGTTCCAATTCTAATTCCTCATAGGTGAGTACATGCGTTGGTTCAGGCATGTATTTTCTCAACAGTGATACGTGGAACACATCAGGATCTTTGGAGAGACTTGGAGGCATTTCCAAAAGGTAAGCTACAGCCCCAATTCATTCTATAATTTCGAAGGGTCTGATGTACCTGGGACTCAATTTAACCTTCTTATCGAAACATATAACTCCCTTCCATGGAGATAACTTCAAGAAAACATGGTCTCCTACCTGAAATTCCAAATCCTTCCTTCGGTTGTCAGCATAGCTCTTCTTCCTACATTGAGCTGCTTTGATGTGGTTTTGGATTACCTTCACCTTTTCCATTGTTTCCTCCACCAGTTCTGGGCCTACAAGTTTTCTTTCACCAACGTCATCCCAACAGGTTGGTGTGTGACATCTCTTTCCATATAACTCTTCATATGGTTCCATCCGAATACTTGAATGGAAGCTATTGTTATAGGAAAATTCTACCAGAGGTAAATATTGATCCCACATACCATGAAAGTCAAGTGAGCATGATCTCAACATGTCTTCTAAGGTTTGTATAGTTTGTTCTGATTGTCCATCTGTTTGAGGGTGGTAAGCAGTGCTCAAACAAAGTTCAGTATCCAAGGCCTTTTAAAGACTTTTCTAGAATCTTGAGGTAAAACAGGGATCACGATCCGAGACAATCGATAGGGGTACTCCATGAAGTCTCACAACTTCATTAATATATAGTCTTGCTAGACGTCCAAGTGGTAGATCTTCTCTTATAGCAAGAAAATGTGCTGACTTGGTAAGATGATCAACAATGACCCATATTGCGTCTTTCCTTCTAGGAGTCTTTGGTAGTCCCACGACAAAGTCCATTGTGATATTATCCCATTTACACTCAGGTATGGGAAGTGGTTGCAATACTCCTCTAGGCAGTTGCCTACCAGCTTTCACTTGTTGACAAACCATACATCTTGACACAAAATCGGCAGTCTCCCTCTTCATGTTGTCCCACCAAAAATGTTCCTTCAAATCTCTATACATTTTTGTGCTCATAGGGTGTATAGAGAAATTGGAACTATGAGCATCATCCAAAAATTATATTTTTAGATTAGGCATATCGGGAACACAAAGTCTCTTCCCAAAATTCAAAATTCCATCTTCATACAAAAAGTAACTCAATTTCCCATCATTCACAGCTTTAATCTTCCTTTGTAACTCTCCATCACCAGTCTGAGAACTCTGTATCCTTTCTAGTAAAGATGGTTTGGAAACCATTTGAAAAAACATTGATGTTTCACCTTCCATGGTGATTCCCATATCCATCTTTACTAGATCCATATATATAGGATCCTTTTCAACTCTCATCTTGTTCAAAACTCCATGATCCTTTCTACTCAAAGCGTCTGCCACCTTATTTTACTTCCCCGGGTGGTAGTGTATCGTGCAATCATAATCCTTGAGTAGTTCAAGCCATCTACTTTGCCTCATATTGAGTTCTATTTGTGAGAAAATATACTTCAAACTCTTGTGATCAGTATAAATCTCACATTTTTCACCATAGAGATAGTGTCTCCATATCTTCAAAGCAAAGATCAAAGCTACTAACCTAAGATCATGAGTAGGATAGTTCTGATCATGAATTTTTAGATGTTGTGATATATAGGCAATAACCCTATCATTCTTCATAATGACACAACCAAGTCCTTTCATTGATGCATCACTATAAATAATGAACCCATCATTCCCCGATGGTAGAGTCAATATAAGAGCATTGACTAATCTTCTCTTTAATTCTTCAAAACACTCTTCACACTCTTTTGTCCAGACAAATTTAACCCCTTTACATGTGAGCTTCGTTAATGGGTTATCCAATCAGGAAATTTTTTGGAAAAAACGTCGATAATAACCTGCCAAACCAATAAAACTGTGTACCTCAGTTATACTCATCGGTGCTGGCCATTCTTGGATTGCCTTGGTATTATAAGGATCAACAAAAATTCTATCCTTAGAGACAATATGGCCAGGAAAAGAAATCTCCTGAATCCAGAATTCACACTTGCTAAACTTCCCATATAATTCATGTCTTCTAAGAGTCTTCAGGATAATGCACAAGTGATTTTCATGATCTTTGTAGCTTTTGGAGTATACCTATATATCATCAACAAATACCACCACAAAATCATCAAGATATTCCTTGAAAACTCTATTCATTAGATCCATGAATACAAAGGGTGCATTAGTCAATCCAAAAGGCATTACTGTAAACTCGTAATGCTCGTACCTTGTTCAAAATGCTATATTTGTAATGTCTTCCTTCTTCACACATAACTTATGGTATCTAGATCGAAGGTCAATCTTTGAAAAGTATTGAGCTCCATGCATTTGGTCAAATAAATCATCAATGTGAGGTAGGGGATACTTGTTCTTTATTGTTATAGCATTGATCTCCCTGCAGTCAATGCACAACCTCATAGATCCATATTTCTTCTTAACCAAAAGGACAGGGGGTCCCCATGGAGAAACACTAGGGAGAATAAATCCCTTATTACTCAATTACTCTAGTTCTTTATTTAGTTCAACTAATTCCATAGTGGCTATTCAATAAGGCATCTTCGATATAGGCCTTGATCTAGTAATTAAATCAATCAAAAACTCAACTTCTTATTCTGGAGGATGCCCAGGTAAATCTACTCGAAACACATCTACATATTCTCTCACAATAGGTATATACTCTATTTGAACATTTATTTCCTCACCCACAGTTATTTCATTCTCTTTCTCTTCGATTATTGAATTTAGTAGAGTCACTGGGGGTGGATCTAGATAAGAATTAGGTGGTGACGATACTGATCTAAAGATAAGGTGTTCCATATCATCATCATCAAAAATTGTAACCCCCTTATTCTTACAATAAATATTCACATAATAGTTCGAAAGCCAATCTATACCGAGGATTATATCAAACTCAATCATAGGAATGACAATGAAATCAGCGGATAAAGAACATTTATGTGCTCTAATGGGAACTGATTCACAAAACATTGTTGCAATGATACTTCCATTAGGATTTTTGACTGACAATTCTCTCATTAAATCAAATTGGAAATATCTAATTTTCTTAGAAAACTGGGAAGATATGAAATAATGTGATGATCCAGAATCAAATAATTCATTTTCTAAACTTGAGGAAACCATTAAATTACCTGCCACCGCGTCTTTCGGAGCTTCAACCTCAGCAGTAGTGATAGCATAAGCTTTGCCTTGATCCCTTGGCCTCATCTAAGGTAAGTTCCCCTGACACTTAGGACATTCATTTGCATAATGTCCCATCTCTCTACAATTATAGAATTCCACATCGACAATAACTCTATTTCCCTTGTAATCATGACCTTGGTGGCCTTTTTCACCACACTTGTAACAGACTCCCATTCCCTTCAAGCAAGTACCGGAGTGTTTCTTCCCACATTTACTGCAGGACTGATATTGAACTTTTCCCTTCTTCCCCTTATTTACATTTCCGGATTGATCAGAAGATCTCTTCTTCTCTTTCTTTGCTTTAATGTCATAAGACTTAGAGAATTACTTTTCCATCTTGATAGCACACGAGACAATATCTTCGTACGATGAGAAGGTTTGTGTGACTAATACTTGATGAAGAAATTGTTTTAACCCATAAAAGAAATGGTCAATCTAACTTCTTGGGTTATGTATATAATCTGCATCATGCCTCACTAACCTTGTAAAGTTAGCATCATACTTTGCGACATTATCATCCTCCTTCTACCTCAGACTCAGAAATTTCCTTTCCATATCTACTTGATGGTCATGTGGAAAGTATTTTTCTAAGAAAATTTCCTTAAAAACCCTCCATTCTATACTTGATACTTCTTCATCTTAATTTGTGTTTTTAACCAGCGAACACCACTGATCGGGATCTCCATTGAGGTGGTAAAATGCCATGAAAACATTCTCCCTTTCGCTACTCCCCAAGGCGTGGAATATTTTCTATAAGGAGTTTATCCATTGCTCAGCTACCAATGGATTTTTACCCCCATTAAATGTTGGCGGGTTTTGCCTCATGAAATGATCTAACATTGATCCTCCACATTGCGGATCAGGGTGCTCCATACAAGTAAGGTTATTATTCATAACCTGAGTGAGTTGTCCCAGTATGGTGATAAGTTGATCAACACCAGTTGTATCACTAGCTCCATTATAATTATCTGGAGCAGGAGGGAAATCCCTACATGGAGTGCGTGCATTGATACGGTTTCCATTCCTTCCACAAGGCGCCATTTCTAAAAAATGGCATAAACTAGATTAGTTTATGAATTGAAATACATAATTCTATACTTTTAAAACACTTAACATAAATTAAACAGTTTATGGATATAATCCATAATCAAAAAAAAAATTTCTTTGAGGAAGTATATACTCATAAACCCTTCATAATGGTTTGTAAAGAAAATGAGAAATATCCTAAGCATATCCCCCGGGAGTGTCGTAACCAAGAGTACAACAAGGCTCGTTGTCATGCACCAGTTCCCGTTTGAGTCTAGATCAAAGAGATGATTTAGGGTTTTACCCCTAGGCACATATGTGCCAGATCCGCCTCTACCTTCTCATATCCAGATAGGGATGTATTTCTCGGAAAACTCACAAAATCCCTATAATACCAAAATTCTAGGAAGTTCTTCTATAATAATCCTCAAAGTCTATCTTAGGGCTATGTGCTCTAATCAGAGTTTATCTAAATCTAGCCTCCAAGGTTAGTACTAAACTACCTCTGATACCAACTGTAATTCCCCGAACCCAATTACCCAGAGTCGGTGCATTATTACATAACATTGGAATGATCACAAAAGATCAAGTCTCGAAAGACCGATTAGTTTAGTAGCCTTGGAAACACTAGATACATTCATAAGCATTACATTACATCATAAAGTGAAAAAATAAAATAACATGGTCTCCATAGTCCACACTCATATCCCCTTCCAACTATCCTTTCAGGTCATTCATAAAATACTTCTTCACATCCTGGAAAAATTAAAACATTGAAAGGGGTGAGCTCAGATGCTCAGTAAGGATAAAAATATAGCGGAAACTTTCATAAACAAACATTAACATTTAAGGCAATGTATAACTGAAAAAAAATCCTTTTAAAATTGAACTTCAGCATAATATGGAAAAATAAAATGAAATAATTCTATTTAATTATTCACATGGATATTCTACTAGTAGAATAATCACATGCAATATCAATAACAACTTTCATAATGATGGAATGCATAATGCCAGACTGTTATAACCACATAGTCAAGGCCTCATGCAAAGACTACAAATAATATTTTGTAAAGGCCTCATGCCAAGACAATAGTTTGTCTCATGAGACCTACCGATGCATCGAGGAGCTATAGCGGGCTCCACCTATCACTTATTAAGTCCAATGCATTCCTCATATGAACAGGTTTAAACATATCATAAACCATAACATAATCCTATCACATAAAACATGCATAAAGGAAACCTAAAATTTCCACATTTCAATCACAAGATATCAATAAAACATATTGATATAATAAAAACACTGTCAAAACCATTTTCAATACCAAAATAAAGTAAAATTTAAACTTGGTATTTATTTTTTATTTAAAAAAAGTTATGGCTTGTAGAGGAAGCCGAAACTCAAATAATGGTCACAACGGTGGAGAAGTCATTGTCGCCGCATATGTAAGACAAAACATTCCTTTTGCCGTTTAGTAAAAACGCTTTGTATAAAAATATTCATTTTTAATAAAATTAAAAGTCAAATGGGTTTATACATTGTATAAAATAAAGTTGTGTATAAAACAAAATATGCCTCAATGAAAGGAGATTGAGACGAAGTCCCTTACCTCGTGTCTGACTTGACTCGATTGTTCTTTAACCTCCTGAATAATAAAATATAATTAATTTTTATTTGTTTAAGAACATTTTTAGAGTTCATTATTTCTTTTACATCACTTATTACAATGTTGTGAACATTATTTAATCATTTAATTTAATAACGGTCGTTCTGTCGATCCTTGGTACGTGAGTCAAAAATAAACTTATTATAATTACAAGATGTTTATGTGGTAGAATATACATTATATCCAGAATTATATTCATTATGTAGATATCATATATATCATATATATGCAGTAGATATACGCATTTATAATATTACATAACATTTTGAGGTAAGAAATGAAATGCACCGTTCATGGAGACGGTAAGCCGTACGTATGCATGAACGCTACTTTCATTCCTATTTCATATTTAATGAAATAAAATCATAATGATATAAAGGTATATTATAATTCAGTATAATATAATATATAATATCATTAACTCCATCCTTTATACGTCCCACATATGTCATTAACGATTCAAATCACTTTGAACGGGCGGTAGTCCGCACTTCCTAAAATGCAATTATCGCGTTTACCCATAATTAAAATCATAAAGGTATGCCATAAATGAAAAATAAAGAATCATACGGAAAACATAGAAATAATATATATCATATATAAAAATAGCATCATCATAATGGCCACCATGAGAGGTTTTAAAAGAAGATTGAACAATCATCGTTTCGTGAGGCAGTAATTCGCCACCCACAGAAACGGTATGTTCTTTAACCATTAGACGTAGGTGTGTGTAAGTGTAAATCAGATCCTTCTCATAACAACATCCTAGTATATTGAAGACACTGGTGTTGTTACAAAATAAAGGAATAAAAGAGTTTAAGGGGTTGGAGAAGCAAAATAAAACAAAAGAAAATAAGAGAAGCCATTACCATAAAATTGGGCAACTCTTTTTGATTTGAGCCAAAGGCTTCCTTGGGAAGACTTCTACCCAATGTGAGGATTCTAGGAGTAATATAGGGAAGTTGAGAGAGTATTTGGGAATAGTTTTTCCGAGCCAAATGTCTTTTATGGTGTGAATAAGGTGGAAGAGGTGGGGGCCTTTTATAAGAGGGGAGGAGGGGTACTCTTGGAAAGTCATGAAAGGTTACATTATTATATAAAGAGTTTCAGGTTTTAAAGGTCCCAAAATTATATATTTCTAGGATAAGGTGATAAGGGTTCTAAATATACTCATCCAAAAGGTTTTTGACAAGTTTAAGTCTTATATTTTACATTATCTTTTCATTTTATTTAAATCGTTAATTAAGGAGGTAATCGCTGCATCATCATGGTGTCATAAAAAAATTTAATTTATTTAATGTCTAAAAATTATAAAAAAATATCATGATGTAGGAAATATTTTTATATTTCCAATGAATATTTATAGTATAAAGGTTACCCTATATATCCCCATGTAATAATTTTTTTAGTAAAACAACACATGTTTGGGACAAATTTATTTTTACTTTAAATAAAAAGTTATTAATGTCGTTTTCTTACCCAAGTGGCTCCATGGGGTCCCCAAGTTGACCAATTGATTGTCTTGGTCGGCCATGACTCATCCAATAAGTGTAAGACAAGTGTAAAGATATTTTCATATTTTTATAATATCATATTTACCTTAAATTTCACTAATTACATTTAATCGCGATTAATAAAACTTAAAAGTTACTATTCACCAAAAATTATTTTCATCTCATTGAACCAAATTTTGCTTCCTAATGAAAACCAGGTATGTCGGATTTTTTAAATTCAATACACAGAAGTGGTAATGTTTCATTTACATGTAAATTTAGTTTTTAAACTACCACTTAGTGGTTCACTATTCATCAAAAATTGAAGTTTTTTCAGAAAAATAAAAAAAATTCACCCGAAGATATAATTGATATTCTGAATTCAAAAATGATGTCTATTTTACAAAATTACAAACATATAAGTTTCTTTAATTAGTTTTATAATTAATTTTTGTTGTCAAAATAAATAGCGTGTTTTTAAGAAACAATATCAATCAAAAGATTGACAATTGTTTATGTCCAATTTCAAAGTGAAATTAATTCTAATGACCACTGTTGGATAAAATGGTAAAATTATATTCTAATTATAATTTAAAACCACTCAATGGTATAATTTATCACTATTAATTATTTTGAATAAATTTTTTTTTAAATAAAATTTAGTAATTTTCACTATTCATCAAAATATAAAAGTTATCTGAAAAGTTCCAAAATTTCACCCTAGGCTAAATTCAATATTCTAAATCCAAAAATGAAGTCCATTTTGAAATATAAAATTTATAAAATTTCAAAAAGTAGGTATTACTATTCATAACGGCATGTTTTATTAGTTGTGGTGTGTGTTAGAACTTGAAGTTGCGTACAACACACGCTACTGTATTGTTCAAAGGGAAGCGTACCGTGGAAACTTGGGGTGTTAGAAGATATAAATTTATCATGGGAATATGTGTACAAGAACATTATAATTACATTTGAAAATCATACCCTTTATATCATAGAACATAAACCCGAGTCATGGAATAATTTTTAGTAGTTCACAAGACATTGTTCATAATGTCATCAAAGAAAAGGATAAATGAGAACATAACATTGGAATAATATATAGATTTGAGGAATACACATAAGAATAAAAAATATTTTCATTAATTAGTTCAAGGATTATTTCCAAAACTATTATAGTGGAATGGGTTCAATCCAAAAAAAATATTATTAGTAAAGGTTATCTCTAAAGACTATCATAGTGGGAAGAGTCCCTAAATGAACTAGGTTCACTCCACATTACAATTATATTTGACTCATGAGATATCAATCTCTATGAAATGCATTGGAAGGAGATATAGGTCTCATCTATATCATAATGAAAATCATACATATGTGTTCCAAAGGAGCATAAAAATTTAATCATATCAAAACCAATGAAACTAAATGGGTTTTATAAAAAATTCATCATAACAAAACATGTGGAAAAGAAACAGGTTTCATAATCATCTCATCATTTCATAAAAACATTACCCATGAAAAAATAAACATATTTCATAATAATTATTTCATAAAAAAAATAAACCATTAAAATAAATAATAATAATGGTATCTTTGGATCATATCCCCAATAAATCATAAGTAACATCAAAGGATGTCATCTTAGATGGAAACTTATTTTGAACGAAAAATCATATGGAATGATTCTTGAGGAAAATATCATTTCATTGAAAATGAACTTTTTAAATTAAAAAATTCATAAAATATTGGGTAAATAGATTTATTTGAAAATAACATTGAAATAATAAAAATTAATCTTCAAATAATATAGTGGTTATGATATCAATAAATTCCGTTCATTCCTTATACATTAAAATATTGAATCATTTCATATTTTCAGTTAAATACAAATGGGCATTGTTTGGGAAAAAATTAATGATTCCTTTTAAAACACTTTTTAAAAATACTAACACGGTTAAAAATTTATTTTAATAAATACTTTGAAAAATTTCCAAAAACATTCAAATACATTTTAAGAAAAGACCAATATGGAATAAAATAATATTTTGAATGAGGAGAGAAATGACCAAGATTATTTCTGAAAAAAATTATTTTAAACTATTGGGTAATGAAAGAGAATAAAATGAAGGAAAAAATGAATTATTTATAACTAACCATAGGATAATAAATTTAATTATTTTCTTGAGATATAGATCATATGATTTTATTATTGGAATCATAATCATGAAAAATCCCGATAAACAAGAAATTGTATCATAAAACCCTTTCCACATTGGTAAATCTGAATCATAATCCACATGAAGGAATTGAATTACATGAAATAAATAATATAATTTGATGAAATAAATTAATGATATTTCATTTCAAATGGGGTTTATATACACCTCATAAAAGAATATAGGTGTGTAACATAACATACGTCTGAAAGAAAGAAAATTGAGACAAAAATCCATGACCTATAGTCTTTAATTTCTTAATACATGTTCAAACCAACATTATAATCGATATAATTTTATTATAAATCTATTTCAGAACCATATTTATATATATTATACCATATATAATTTACTTATTATATTTTTTACCCATTTAATAACAATTCCATTTTAAAGACACATTTTAGGCAATAACATCTTTATTTTTGTGTGTATGTTCAAATTTGCAATTTTTTGTTCCTCTTAGTTTTATAATTTTCCCATAATGTAAATAATTATAAAATTTATATAAATATAATATATTTTATGTATATATGTATTTAGATTAATACATAAAATTTATAGATTGAAAATACAATTCACTATTCGTAGAGATGGTAGGCTATACATACAAATCAACAATGTATGCATTTTTTCAATAGATTGACAGAAATAAATATAAATAATATATTAAAATTAAATAATAATTTATATTTCATAGGTATCAAATATTTTAATTAAACATATTCTTTTTTACCTGAATTGTAAATCATGAACTAATCACATCACTTCACAAGGTGGTAGTCCACCGTTCACACGAGAGACATTATCATATTCCCAAAGAATGGAAATTAAGGAGTTATATGTGATATAATAATTAAATAAGTATAATAATATAATATATTAACATTTAATCAATCATTTTATCAATATTTTAGAGGTGGTAATGGAAAAATAATAACATCGGTTCACGAGGCGGTTGTCCACCGTACACACGAATGATGATTTCACATCCCATTTAATTGAATTGGAGATGGATAAGGGTCATTAGATTAACATAATAACATATAATAATATTTTATAATCTAGTTTTATTATATAATCATAACAAAATAAGATTTTATTGAGTTATAAGAAGATGTAAAACAAAAACACATAGTAAAAAACATTACCTCTTCTTTAGACAACCTCTTTAGGTTTAACCTAAAGCCTTCATAGATTGGATTTTCATCCTAAAAAGTAATCTAGGACATGGTAAGGTATGTAAGAAGTATTTTGGGGTAGGTATTTATTTATCCAAATTATTTTTTAAGTGTGAAGCATAGAGTATAGGGGGTGACCTTTTATAAGTGAGGTGAGTGACACACTTATAATATTTTGTAATGAAAAGGTGTACCAACATTTGTTTATTTCAATAAGAAATAAAAATACACCATTAACGATCCTTATACATTATAAGGTCAATATATGTTAAGAAAATGGGCGTTGGACATTTTTTGTGGCATTTTTAACACATATGTTTTTACTTTAACCCATGGTAATCCCATTTTTACCATAAACGTGGTATATAAGTTTTACTATTTTAACTATTCATCGTGGTAAAAAATTACTTTTACCATATTAGATAAAATAAATTATTATGATTCAAAATGTTTAACCCATTTTTAGTAATTCCATTAACAGAAGTGGAAAATTTAAATTTAAAATTAAACCTATAGATGTGATGAGATTGTAGTTTTCCAACGAGAAAATGTTTAAGAGTTTAAAATGTTTTTATTTGAAAATTAAATATGAAAATGATTTAAAATAATTTAAGTAAATTACATTACATAAAATTTAAATAATTTTACTTTTAATCCAATTTTAAAATAAAATGGATCTTGATAAACTCTCTACATGAAATGGATGTTTACAATAAAAATTATTATTTTTCATCATTCATTGAAAAATTGAAATATTCCAATAAATACGAAAAACCACTATAAGATAATTTTTAAATGTAGAGTATAAAATTTCAGTTTATCTTTCGAATTAATATTCGAAAAATTTCAAAAACTAATTTTACTATTTTTTACAAAATAAATAAAAAATATTATTTCAGAAAATAGTGTATCGAAAGATATAAAAACATTACAAAAAATTAAGTACTTTTCTGTAAATATATTTTCCTTATATAAAACCATTGTACATAATTTTTCAAATTTAGTTATTCATATTCACACTCCATGTTTAATGTATGTGAAATAATATTCCTTTAGAAAAAAATAACATTAACAGTTTTCATGGTTTGTTAAAACTTAGTGTTTCATGTAACAGAAAATTTTAATGAAATTAAATTTATTAAAAACAAATATTCTCTAAAACTTATGGTGTAAAATTATACCACCATAAATTTAATTTATACCTTGAAATTAAGTTACTCAAATAAAAAAATGAGGATATATCTAACTCATCACTTACACATATTCCTACACAACATCCTCAAATTGGTTGTTTCCCAAAAAAATATGACAATGTGAGTGTTGTTATTTCACTAAACATTCTATATTATATCCAGAATCTCCACATGTTTTCCTCAAAATATGGTCATTCCACTATATTATGACCTATGAGTTCAACACATTTTAATTGTGAGGTATGTACTTTCTCAATAGAGATACATGGAACACACCCAAAATATAAGAGAGGTTCCCTGGAAGTACCATCCAATTTATCATCTTCTTGATATAAAAAATAATTTCAAAGTGAATGAAATAAATAGGGATTAATTTTAACTTATATAAAATATTAATTACATTATTCTATATATAAATCCATTGAAACAACTTGTAATTAATTTAAAACTTTAAATTACTCTAGAAATGTTCAACATAATTTTTTTCCAACTCTGAGATACATTCTTATGTTGTTGAATGGATATAACTATCTATGAAATTTATTATTATATCTTAAGTACCAATAGATTTACTTTCATAACAATTTACAGCATGGTTAATCTCTACATTTCATTCCAAATATTTCTTCATAAGGAGCAATATAAATAATCATGTGAAAGCTATTATTTTATGAAAAACCTACTAGAGGAAGGTTTTGATCTCAAACCCCTTTAAAATTAAAATAAAGGTATCTTGATATATCCTCTAGGTTTTGAATTGTTCTCATGGACTAAACTTCTATTAGAGGGTGTTACTCAGTTCCAAAACTCAACTCCATATCAAGATCTTGCTGAATACTTCTCCATAACATTGGGGTAATTCTTAGATACTGGCCAGACATAATATAATGCAACACTCTATGAAACCTCACAACTTACATAATCTATATCCATGTAAGTTAATCTAGAGAGAAGTATAATCTAATTGAGATAATGTATTATGACTTTATAATGTGATTAGATATGACCCATAGAGTATTATTTCCTTTATAAATTTTGGGGAGTCTAATGAAAAAATCCATGGTTATGTTTTCCCATTTCCATTTTCTATAGGTAATGGATGTTACATCTAATTAGAATTTTTTCTCACATTGTTAACTTGATGACAAAACAAGAATCGGAGATATAAACCCTGCGATATATCTCTTAATTCCATCCCTCTAGATATATACCTAAAAATATATATTAAGATTGTTATTTCTCAGATGAATATAGAATGTAGGATTATTATATTACTACAATAACTCCATCAAATATAGTATAGGTGAAAATAACATGGTTCCAAAACCTTATCATTCCATTATGATCAAGGTTAAACTAATAAAAAAATTTAACCTTCTTTTGTAGCTGAACATCTTCCTTCTATACATTTTAATCCCCACTTGGATAGATGGTTGAACCTTAAATTTAACAAGATTAGATTTATCACCTTCCTTTAGGTTTTTAAGATCCATCATCTGAATGTCCAGAAATTTTGGATCATTTATGATCATCATTAGGGATAATCTTGCATTAAAATTTCAACTCAAAGAATCTTCCACCTTTTCCACTTTCATGTGGAGATAATGTATTGAAAAATTATAATCTTTAACAAGCTCTAACAATATAATCTATCACATATTCAAATACTCATGTGTGAATATATACATTGGAAATTTGGGATCAGTATATATATAAAACTTTTCCCCACAAAGATAATGTCTTTATATATTTAATGTCAAAATTATGGAAACTAACTCTAAATCATGAGTTGAGTAATTTTTATCATGAACCATTAACTTTCAGGAATAATTAGCTATAAAAATTACATTATGAAAATGAACACATCCTAATACCTTTTTGGATAATCAGTATAGATTACTTACATTTATCCACTAAAGGGTAATATATGAATAGGTGTGCTAGATAATATTCTTATCAGTTCCTTTACATTTTTATTACATTAAAATATATAGAGGAACTATCCTCCTTTATTTGTAAACATGGTTAGTGGATTAGATAGTCATGAGAAATTGTCCTCAAGATATTGATAATATCTAGCTAAACCAAGAATATTACGGATCTCAGTCTCCATGGTTGGTATAGGGAAACACTCAATAGCCTCAATATTTGACGGATCTACTGATTTACCCTCTCTTGAAATTATATTACCAAAATATGAAACCTTTTATAGCTATAATTCAAATATAGATTTTTTTTTCATAATGTTTACCCTTATTTAGGGTATTTAGAACAACATTCAAGTAAACTTTGTGATATTCCTTTCTATTTAAATGGATAATAATATCATCTATAAAGGCTACCAAAAATTGAATAGGGTAATCTCTAAAAAAAATATTTACTAAATCCATGAAGATATAGGGGGGATTAGTATGACTTAATTACATCTCTAAATATTCATAGTTTCCATAACTTATATAGAATACTATCGTGGGGATATACTCTTTCTTAACCCTAAATAGTTTATATCCTGAACAATGGTCAATATTAGAAAATTATTGGGATCCACATAGTTGATAAAATTTGACATTTACATGGGGTATACGATACTTGTTATTGATCCTAATCTTGTTCATCTTTTGATAATAAATATAGAGTCACATCAATCCATCTTTTTTTAACAAAAAGCACATGTGCACCACAACGTGAAACACTTAGTCGAATGAATCCTTTTTCAATTACCTCTTAGAGTTTCTTCTTCAAATCCAAAAACTCAATAAGGTCAATTATATAGGGATCCTTTGAAATTAGTGTTACACCATATATGTGTTCTATTTAAAACTTAACTTCACTATTAAGTGGAAGACTAAGAATCTATTCTAAAAAGACATCAACAAATTCATTCACAATAGAAAAATAATTTCTATCGAGTTTCACACCAACCATTTGAGATTAAAACCCCTTATAAATGTGAATCAATACTCATACAATGGATGTGATATCTATCAGAACTTTGTAATTATCATCACATTGAAAGATGATCATAGTTTAGTTTGTAAAATAAAATGTGACTTCCCATCCTCAGAAATTAATGGGGAATTTTTATTGATAAATCCAATCCATGTGCAAGATACTATAAAATTCAACATGAGTAGGAATGAAAATATTTATAGGAAACAAATTCCCCCAAATTTCAATCATAGGAGAATAATATATTTGATATTAAATCATCATACCATTATAGTATTTCACTACTAATTCTAATCTAATAAACTGTGTGGAAACATGATACCCCTTGAGAATACATCAAATTTGAATGAATTGGTAGATCTAGAGTTGAATAATACATTATAGTTCTAGAGTGGATGGTAAGTTTACCTTTCACATTATCATTATCGCACCCCTCACTAGAAATAGTGACAATATGAGATTTACCCTTGTACATCATCTTAAGTGGTTTTTGACATTGATAATCAAATTAACCTTTAAATTTGGTAACTAGTTACTATTGTTCCCATACTCCTTGAATTTAAATCACAGGAGTGTGGTTGGTTCATTATGTAAAAAATTCTCTTAATTCACAATGTTTTATAACTTCTTTCCATTAATTTGGTAATCATTTTTCCAATGAAATTCCTTCCCACACATAAAAAATTTACTAGTCCCTTTAAGAAAATTAACTTTTTATAGTTTCTATTGAACTCCATTGTTATTTTCTTTTCATAACCATGAGAGAGATGGGTAACTCTGATCTCAACTTCCACGTTGAGATAATATTGAACAATTACTTTATAGATACTGAATTCCCATATGGATAATTCATTGTAGAGACTTGGTTTTAATGAACTAAAGAGTTTATCAACCTTACATTCATGTTGGATGATAATCCTAAAATATTACATCCCATGTCTTGTACAAGTTGCCTCATATGCACCAGAAGATTCATCATTCATTTTCTTTATCAAAAGGAATTCATACATCATTTTTGTATGAAGGATACGAGGGAAGTACTAATTTAAAAATAATCTCTTAAACTCATTCCACTACATGACATAAATTTCATCATGTTACCCTATATTATTGATGAGATTACACCATTTATACACTTCAATTTTATGATTATTGACAAAAAAATGACTTTTCATGTTCAGAACATTGGAGAATGGAAAATATATTCTAATGGTGTTGATTCATTACTCAGAAATTAATAGTTCAGCAGATCTACTGAAGTAATGTGGATTCTACTTTAGGTAGGATTCAATAGGACATTTTTACCTTTTTTTCATTTATAATTTCAACAAGATTATTAGGTTGATTTTTTATGTGATCATAGAGATAATAGTTTTTACTACATCTCATAGAATGTTTGGATGATTTGGAGGAAAATCATTTTGTTTTATATTGCACTCTATACTATCAATGTTCCATTTATTTCTATCCATTGACTAAAAATGGAAATCATAGTATAAGATAAAATAATCCTATTAGGGAATCAAATAATGTTGAAAAATTACATATATGATGTCAAAATAATGATAACTTATTTTTAATCCATGAAACCATAGGTTTGTCTTTTATTCATAGTCATTTTCTATTTTAATCGTTCATGATAGTCCATAAATATTTTTCAAATTTCTAAGGTATATCCCATAGGAGTGTCAAAACAGGTGTGTAGAAAGACCCATTTTTTTTCAAACTAGAGATGATAAAGTCTAGATGAATGCACCATTTTTAGAGTTATTACCACTAGGTAACTATATAAAATATCCCCATCCAAATTTAATATCTATAAAGAGATTTAATTTCATGGAAATCACACTCTATATCCTTTACAAAAAATCTATAAAATTTTATTATACATTGACTCATCCATATTCTTATCCTTCGAGATATTCTTTGGGATCCCAATCATGTTTTATTATTCTAGTTCGCAAAGGTTAACAACACCTTTCTATGAAAACAACTATAAAGTCCCGAACATCTCATATATAAATATTACAACTTATTATGTGAATACTCATTACACAACACAATGATCCACACTAGAATCATTTACCTCTAGTCCATTTGGAAACATGGAAACATAAACAACTTGTCCATAATTGAGCTACATAATCTCCCACAAAGTTCTTAATAAATATCACCATTATTATACATATAATACATAATATATTTCATCATAACCTTGTGAAAAAAATAAGAAATGATGAGATAAAATTCTCAGTAAGAGTAATCGAGAGAGATATAAATATATCACAAGCATAAGGTTATAAGAACAAGATAAAGAAATTTGAAAAAAATACCCTTCATATAATATATCATAAAACTGATCCATGGAATAAATACTATTAATTTATAGGATGTGAATCATAATTGAATTAATGAAAATTATCCATGAGAACATAACATTTTCATAAGACATAGATTTTTGTTATAAAAATAAGTATAGAAAATCTTTTCCTTAGTGGTTCAAGGATCATTTCCAAGACTATTAGATTGGAATGGGTTCACTCCCAAACTATCATAGTAGTAAAGGTTCACTTCAATAATATGAAACTGGGTAGAGTCCCTTATTGATCTGGGTTTACTCTCTATTCTAGTTTGTTTAATTTTATTATATATAAATATTTTCCTAATGCATTAGAGGGAGATATAGGCCGCACCCATCACATAATAAAAATCATAAATTTTTGCACCACAATATCATAAAAAATTCAACATATCAGAAACTATGAAAAGAAATGGGTTTTATAAACATTTCATCATAACAAAACATGTAGAAATGAAACATGCTTCATAATTATTTAATCATTTTATCATAACATAACTAATGGAAAAAACAGTCGGTTTCATAAAAATTATGTCATAATAGACCTAAAAATTCATAGAAATAATTATAATGGTATCCTTGGATCATATATTTAGTTAAGAATAAGTAAAATCATAGGAAGAATACATAGATGGAGAATGATGTTAAAAAAATCACATGTAGTTTTTCTTGAGAAAAATATAACCAATTTGAAAATCTCCTTTAAAAAAAATTAAAACTTCATAAAATATTACGGAATTAATTTTATTAAAAAATAATATTTAAAACCTATAAACGAATATGAAAAAAGGTACTGGTCATTATTTTGAGAAATTATGTTCATGATGTATATGTTAAAAAAAATATTCCTATCATATTTATGATAACATCCAAATTGTCATTGATTGGAAAATAGAATGAAGATTAATTATAAAATTTTTAGAAAAAATTTTAAAAATGTTTTTAAATTAATTTTAATAAATCCTTTTTGGAATTCCAAATCCCTTTTGAAGATATTTTCAAGAAACATGGATATGGAACAAAATAATTTTTTAACCGAAGTGAGAAATAAATAATTTTTTTTAAAACAGTCTTTTGAACTCATTAGTAAATAAAGAGATAAAAATGAAGGAAAACATTTATTATTAATAAATAACCATATTATAAAAATAAATATGTGTTTATTGGGTCATATATCATAATATATCATCATTGTAAGCACAATCTGTAGAAATCCTGATAAATGATGAAACTGTATCATAAGACCCTTACCACTTGGGTAACATTGATTTAGAATACCCAGGAATGAATATAGAAAAATTAAACATAGAAAATTATTAGAATAAATAAATTCATGATATTAAATCTCAAATGGTCTGTATATAATCTTCAAAAAATAATATTCATTCATAACAAAACATATGTCTCAAAGAAGGCAAATTGAGACCCAAACCCTTTACTATAGGTCTCGATTTCCGTATTAAGCATTAAAACATCATGTTTAATAAATATGAGTTTATTATAAATATATTTACTGAACATAAAACTATATATCATACTGTATACTATTTAATTATGACTTTTTATTATATGTTTATTTTTAATTCTTTGTTAATAAATGGTTTCAGGAAATAATTTCTCTGAATTTTTTTTATGTTTTGATTTTTTATATTTTTGGTCATATTAAATTGATCATGGACACATCATATCGATAATTTTAACCATGAATTAAATATAATATATATTCACTATATATGTGTTTATATTAATACATAAATGTTAGAGATAGAAAAGGAAATACACTATTCGTGGAGATGGTAGAACATACATATGGGTGAACATTGTTTCCATTTTCTCAATGGATTGAAAGAAATAAAGATAAATAATATATTAAAATTACATAATCATTTTAATGTCATATATATATGAAATTTTATTTAAAACAATCGTTTTTTACTCCAATGTAATGTGTAAATGAATCATATCACTTCACAAGACGGTAGACCTCCATACACATGAGAGACATTATCATATTACCAAAGAATGGAAAGTAAGGAGGTATATATGATATAATAATTAAAGAAGTATAATAATAACATATATATCATATATGAAGATTTAATCCATCATTACATCCATCCATGATAAGTGGTGACAAAAAACAAATTACATCATTTTGTGAGGTGGTAGTCTTCCATACACACAAATATTGATTTCGTATCCCATTTTATGGAAGTGGTGAAGGATATAGGTTATGAAATTAATATAATAACACCTCAGTTTAATGGATATATATATTTATAATATAATCATTATTTATGAATTATTTAAGTATTTATAATAATAATTTATACAAAAACACATAGTTAAAAATTTACTTATTCTTTAAAAAGCATTTTGAAGTTTAAAGTAATTATTTTATAGATTGGATATCCGATATAAAAAATGGCTCAATGTTGTGTGTGTGTGGGGTGGGGGAGGGATTTAATGAAGATATTTTTAGGTATTTTATAAAGTAGATGGTAATTTATGTGTGTAGAGAAGAGGAGTAGTGGTTGCCTTTTATATGTGAGGTGAGTAGGACACTTATAATTTTTTAAAAAGAAAGAAGTGTAACCATGTTTTTATTTGAGAAATGGGACAAAAATGGACAATTTTATAACTATATACATTATTATGTGGGTATATGTGTATGAAATGGGTGTTGTATATGTATTTGGTTATTTTTAACCCATATATTTTTTAGTTTAACCCCATGGTAAGTCCATTTTATCCTTTACTATAGTAAATAATTTTTACTACATTTAAAATCCATTATAGTTAAAAATTAATTAGAAAATAAAATAAAATATAAATTAATCCTATTAAAAATATGGATTCTATTATGAAAAAATCTATTTACATATATGGAAAATTTTAATTTAAAATTAAACCCATAGATGTGATGAGAAAGCAGTTTTCCGAAGAAAAAATGATCAAATGTTTAAATAGTATTTAGATCAAAATTTAATTTTAAAATTATTCCAATGAACTAAAATGGTTTAATTGACATATAATTTAAATAATTATACTTTTAAACCCATTTTAAAAAATTATCCTTATAAATTCATTAATTGAAAATTTATTATACAATAAAAACCATTATGTTTCACTACTCATAAAAAACAACATTTTCAGAAAAATAGAAAAACACCACCTTAAGATAATTTTGACATGATGATTTAAAATATGAAGTTTATTTTATCAAATTTATTTTCTATAAGATTTATTAATAAATTTTATTATAGTTCGCAAAATAAATATTTTTTATAGAAAATATTGTTTGGAAGACATATAGGCTTTATCAAACAAGATGTAATCTTTTAATTAAGTTTATGTTTATGTAAAAAAAATATACTTAATATTTAAAATTTTATTATTCCTATTTATTAAAAATTATTTAACACCTATTTAATAATGAAAATATATAAATAATAATACTAATTATTTGTCATAGTTTTTTGAAACTAGTTGTTTATTGTAAAACATGATATTAATGAAGTTAAATATATTAAAAAAATATATTTCATAAAATACCAGTGTGTTACATTATGTGAATATGTAATAATTTTTCAAGATGAAAAAAAATATGGGAGTTAGTTTATACAACATTCAAAGTGTCGATATTTCAATAAAAGTAGGTGATAAAAAGTGTGGAGTTAAAATAGATGAATTAATAATCATAAATGTGGGTTTCAATAAGGAAGGGTACAATGAAAAACCATTTATTATGTAATAAAAAGTAGTAAAATTATTTTAGGTTCTAGATCCTATTATCCAAAAGTTTACAGTTGTTCAATTATTTACCAAAACCACTGAAGGATCATATGTCAATTCAAACGTGGATGAATCTTTCATTAAGAAATTGCAATCATTTTTCAATGGGCCCAATGTAGATGGGAAATTTTATGTTAGAGGAGACAACAATAAGATAATTTTGGAAATCAATAGAGGTTTCAAATCCCATAAATCTTAAAAAAAGAGTTCAATAATCAAGTTATATTTTTTTTGAAATATACATTATGTTGCCTCACATTATTATCTATTTAATACTTTATTTATGTAATCAAAATTAACTATTTGAAAAAATCTCTATATAATGACATATGGACATGTCGATGCTCCCAATCTTGTGGAACAATAGTTTCCTCAACATGATGGTACTCCTAATATAGACGAACAAAAATACATTGAAAATAATGATGCTACCAATCATGATGAACTAAATATTAACAATGTTAGAGATGAAGAAATAGCAGACGGTAAAAAATCCATGTCACTAAAAAATATGAGTGTCATCGAATGATGATATTATAAAAAAATATTAAGCCATGAAACAATTTCATTAAATTAAAGGTTTGATGGAATGAACACAACCAGCCTTTTAACCCTGACATGACCATGTCCAGTACTAACATTGGCGTAACCACTTTAATTCCCATAAAAGTTTTTTTATATTCATGGAATAATGGTGTTCTTGTACTTAAGGCACTAATCTGAAATGATAATAGTGTAATGTTATGATATACTTTATTTATTTTACTAAAAAAATAATGAAATGTTGATTTATCTTTTATTATCCTATGAAGAGCATATTTATAATAGATGAATCCTAATTGAAATTTGTATTAATGATCACTATAAAAGATCATATAAGATTTTGGAATATTCTTATGAATTACCATATTAGATATAATGAAGGGAAAATAAAACCTCACCCACCATTGTTTATGTACACCTGATAATATTTACAATAAGGAATGAATTTAGTGGTCACTGTGTGAAGACATATTTTTAGGTACATTATGACTCATAATTCATTTCTTGACAATACATGTATTGGTCACATTGAATAAGATTGTTAATTTAGGAAACAAAAACTGAGTGTTGAAATGTACATCAAAACCAATGCACCCTTATAACATACCACCCCTCCTTATTAGCTTGAGAAGGTGGAAGTAAATAACTAGGCCTTAGGTGACATCCCTAAGATGAAAAAGGAACAAAATAAATTCTAAGGGATTAATTGACAATTGAGGGATAATTTTCTCTTTAAAAATAAAACAACCAAACCTAGAATATATATACTTAACTTCCACTATATGATTCATGGCTACAATGTAATACAACTCAATGTAATACCCTACTAAAAAAATCCAAAAACTAACTATAACCTTATCAGAGTACAAATAGGAAGACAAAACAAAAAATCTCAAAGACTCCAAAGACAAAAGTACATATCTCCAAAAATTCTCCATGCTCCAACACCACCATTCATTCACAAAGTATCAAAAATAACCACTAATAAAACAAGATACTTTTATTTGACCCATGTACCGATAAATGATATATATAAATGCACCAATGTTACCAATCATGGGCTGAGTAATGAAACTTAGTAGGTTTTCCACAAATTTTTTACCTACTCATACTACTAGTATAGAACATGTTAGTATTTATATATAAAAAAATTTAAAACATTTTATATGAGAATATAAAATAATTTCCATAACAAAATAGTTTTCCCAAACCAAAAAAAATTTCAAGGAAGAAAACCAAAAAAATCTTTAAACCATTCCATATTTCATTTTTCCATAACAAATTTCATTCCACATACACACACATGCATGTTTTGGGACAGTTCCATACTCATGAGTGGGGTCTTGTCAATCTATAAAGTCATCATAAGGTAACCATTTCTTAGGTTCCCCAAAGGAAAACATCCCTTATCTAGGGTTACATCATTGTACACAAATGGTATAGTCCCCTTAACCATGGTCATGCCAACAAAATGAACACCCACCAACTATATTCTAAATTCTATGTCAAAAAAACCATTTCAATAAATTTTAATAAAACATTACTTTTATTCAAAAATTTCTACCAAACCATTTCCACAATTAAAACCCACCATATTTTTAAATCAACATTTTAAAATCATGAAATGAAGAACTTTTCACCACAACAAATTTCGAAAACTCACAAACCACCACTAAAGAGGGTTTCTACCAAGATTTTCACATTGAATTATTAATAAATTTCAAGAAATTACAAAAAATATAAAATAAATATTTCATTTAATAATGAATGGAGTCAAGAATGAATGCACCTACCTTGAAAAATATAGATGAAATGATCAAAGGCACTTATTCTTCCTCAAAACCAGGTTGAATATCCAAAAAATCCACATGAGATCTCATTACATAGCATTAATCAACCAAATATCATCATTATTGTCCAAAAAAATCATAGATCTATCCATAATGGTTTAGATATATGAATCCAGTGGAGGGAAAAAGAGGAGATCTATCAAAAAAAAAATAAGACTGGAGAATTAAAATGAAATATAGGCATCAACTAAATATGAAACACCAACTGATTGCTTCTGGATCAAGGAGAAGGGTCTCTACAGCCGTTAAAAAGAGTTGAAAAAATGTTAGGGTCGGACAAAAATAAAATAGAGGGTTTAAGGATATAATTAAGATTTGATCTATAATTTGAGGGGAGAAACTTATATTTTGTATGGTTATCCCACCCAATATGGAAAACTTTTCACCAACCATTTTGGTGATAATGCCTTAATCCATCCCTCTCATCGTTAGTTTGAAAAGTTTGAAAAACCTTGAGCTGACCATGCTGAGGACCTTCGTTCAACAACAAACAATTTCACTTGGGTGGTTTCATGGTTTGGGTAAACAATTTGCCAACCGTGTGCCTACCCAGTGACTCATGTTCTCCCTTACATAGTTTCTTAGAGGTGTTTCATGGATTCACCTAACCGTGATCAAACTAGGAACTTCTAGAAAAGATCTAAATACAATAAAAAATCCTCCAAACCATCCCAGAAATAAAAAACACTTTACATATATAAAATTAATTAAGTAATAGTTACTTTATTGAAATCAGGGGTGTTACATTATACCAACCATTGGTCTTTCCATCCCCAGAATAATGAATATCACTATTACCCTGAAAAAGATCAGGTTATTTCATGACCATTTTATTCACCCATTCAATTTTTTTTATGAAATCCAACCATGATTCCATAAAACCTACACCAGACTGATTATTTTACCACATAAGATTTTTTCATTCCAATCTACAATTCATATGAGAATATGAACCAATAAAGAATATGGCTCTAGGTTAATGTGATCCCATTAAATAAAATGGTTAGGATTTGGATGATAATTTGTCAACTGGGATACATGAAACACATTATGTAGAAAATTGAACCTTAATGGAAAATCCCAAAGTTAATTTACCTCACCCAACCATTTAAGTATCTCTAAATGGCCTATGTATTAAGGAGATAACTTGTTCTACATCTCCAAATAGTGATGCCCAATACTTGAGGAGATTCTCAAGAACACATGATCACACAAATTGAATGACAACGATCATCAATGATGAACTAATATGATTTATGAGGACTTTATTCCATCTCCATCCTCTTCCTGGTCAACTAAATCTATTTTATTGTCTCTTGAACAAGGCTCTTCCCAACTAGTGAATCCTGAACTATTTCCAACCATCAAAGTGAAAAACAACAAGTTTGACCATAAAATGCATAAAAAAATCCATATTTATTGAGCCATAGTAACTTTTGTAATATTAGAACTGAACTAACATTATGTGATCTTACCATGAGACACCAAAATCCATTAAACAATCCTAAAGCCTATCTTTCAACATTGGTATCGTCATTTAAAATTTCCCTTAGATTTGAGGATGAAACGTTATACTTAGTGTAAACTAAGTCCACATGGCTTGCTATAAATATTTCTAGAGACGATACTTAAAGATTATATCTTAGTCAAATATTATCAAAACTAGTACTCCATGCCTCTCCAACATTTATTAGATAGATATTTTAGAAAATTCCCCCACAATATGAGATTCATGAATAGTGATGAAATGGGAATAATTTTCCAGCTGATCCACTATCACCCATATGGAATCATGTCTCTGAACAATCCTGGGTAAACGTAACACAAAATCCATGGCTCTCTACTCCTATTTCCAAACAAAAATAGGTACATACTACAACATACCTACTACTAACTGATGCTCTACCTTAACCTGTTGAAAGTTTAGGTACCTCATAATGTATTTATCCACATTTATTTTCATTAATACCCACCAAAATTTTTCTTTTAGTTACTTATACATCTTATACTACTCCAAGGGGCCTTGAAGCCTCTAGAATAGTATGGTTGTGTTATAGGTGTAGGTTTTAGGGTGTCACCCCAGTCATATTTTGAGAAATGAATTGAATAGGGGAATGAAGGTAAGAAAATGGAAGAGAAAAAGTGACAATTAACTACACTATAAGAAAAAAATAATTTGTATTCTAAGTTGTTTGAAAATGTTATGGGAAGAAGTTGATGAGAAGAAACAACACCACAAAAACCATTATGTGAATATCACCTCCAACCCACCCTCTTTGAAGTGACCCATTCCCCTTAATGGGATTTCTTGAAATAGGTAATCAATATTTTCATAATTGTGTCTATGAAATTAGGTATAAATAGATACCTTTTTTGTATTAATATTATATAGGGTGAAAATGATTGTGTTTTTTATATATAAAAACTCAACCATCACCATTTAGAGAGAGGTTATTTTTAAAATATCTAAAGAGATATTATAAACAACAAATAACTTCCAATAGGTCTAGTGGGAGTGAGGATTAACATATATCCTGATCCAAGATTCAAGATACTTATTCTAGTTGATGATACTTATATCCATATTTCTGAGTTTCCTAGAATAGTTTTCGTTGCATGGATCTTTGTTCTTGTAAAAATACATATTGTAAAGAAGCTATTCCTTTCCAATTAATTTTTTTGGGGAGAGATTAAAAAATTAAGGAAAAATTTATGAATCGATGAATGCTATTATAGATAAATAAATGGAAGTGGTGAAATGAAAGGTTGAATCAAAATGATTTAAATGATCAACCATGGAATCATTTGTTTTTCAAAAAGTACATTTACCCTTCCCATTAAACATCTGAAGTTATTAACACTAAAGGTTCATGGGGATGCAATGATAAAAAATGGTGGCATAACCTTAATTAATTTTTAAGAACTTATATATAGGGTTTCCATTATAGACAATCTTGGTCATGATAATGTAAATTAAACACTTAACAAAAAATGTCTTGGAGTCTCAGTTGTAAATTTATAAATGATGGGTGTTTTTATGATTTTCTGTTCAATAGCTTATGAATATGTTAATTATGACTAAATACTATTCAAATTTATTCAGGAAAATATTTCAAAACTAGTTGAAGGGAAAACCATATGAACCTAATTTTGGACATAATATACCTCACATCACTTATAGAAAATTATTATCATTGGAACCAAGGAAATAAAAAGTAATAGTGAAAAAATGAGAATAATGACTGAAAAAAGACATATATATGACATAATAGCCCTAATACCAATGATGAAGGGGGTCAATCTCTATAATTTAATCATATCAGATATATTTTTATTACTTCTATAACTTATTCTTTTTTGGAATCATTAGTTACTCATTGTAATATGTTTTGAAAACTCTAATGATTTATTTTCTTGATTCATTGTATGGAGACCCAAACAACTGACCAAAAATGATATTTTTTATCAATTTGAAATACACTACATGGAAAATTTTAAAGAAAAACATCAATTTATACACAATTTGTTATGTTTTGATGAAAATTATGCTATGATAGGTTGGTGTTTAATTATCATAAAAATAATGGCATGAGGACTATCTAAGAGAAAAAGATCCTATATACTTCTATAAATGGATATTTATTAGGGTATATATAAAAAAATTACACAATTAAAACATATATAAAAACTAATTACTTATTTCTATAATAGTTCCTATAGTGATCGAAAAAAACTGATAGAAAAGATAGTAGTTTTTATCTTTGTAAATGTTTTAAAGATATTGAATTCCATAAAAAAACAAGCATCCTTGAAGTGATATTTTTTATTATAATTATAATTTCATTTAAAAGAATTATTAATCCCATTTTAATTTATATTTTTCTAGTACTACAAAGTCTATTGATATTCCTCAGATTCACAAGAATAAAAAATTTCTTTAGAAATTAATGGGAATAACACATAGTGTCAGAATATATATAAACATCCTAAATAGGTGACTTCTTAAAACTTATTTAGATAATTTTATCATAAAATTTTACAAATTTTATTAGTTAATTTACTTAAAATTTTTAAATGATAATTATTTTGTTAATTTTCATAGAGTTCAGGAAGAAATTATTTAGTCTATAATTATGATTTACTCATGACGATGTACATTTATTTTTATTATGCAATTCATTCAAAATTTCAGGATATCAAAAATTAATATTATTAGATAACACTAAATGGTGAATATATTGGATAATAAAAATACATGGTGTGATGTGTAAAAATCAACCACACCTCAAACTAATACACAATATTCTAAGTATGACACAATGTTTATTTTTTTAGTATAAAATTTACATTTTAGTTTAAAACACATATTACATACTCAAAATTGACTAAAAACATTCATATTATTTTGATACTTTGGTAAAATTATTCATATGTAATTTTTGACATGTAGGAATATGTCACAACTCAATCCGGTACATAGTTTCCCCTATATGACAGATCTAGTGATATATTTCAAACTACTCATGCTCATGATATATTTAACATTGAGGTTATAAGTGATATAACAATGATAGAGAAATGGGTCAAGAATGCATACATACATCATGGATAACTGAATTCCTACTACATATTTAGTTAAATTTGTCATAATTTTCCCTAATATTTTTTAATTAATTTCCATTTCATTTTTTTATCTACCAATTTTTTTCTCATAGATCTTTTGGGAATTCATATTTTTCTTTCGATCATCTAGACTAATACAGAATGGAGAGGACATGTCCCTTTTAGAAGGAATAAAAAACTAAATGCTGCCTAAAATGAAAAGTGAATCCGAAGGATGAATCTACCAAGGGATTTTTGAAGTCAATGAATTAGAACATATAGCTTCTAAAAATATCTTTCATTAGAATTTTCATGAATGGTGTAGGAATAAATGACACCTCAATTAACGCCAACCAAATCTGATACATAGTGTTCTCAGTATAACTTGATGTTTTTTTTCGTATAAATTACACTTTATTAAATACTCATCACATACTAAATACCTTTAAATTACATTGAAGAAGTTTCTATTCATTAGGGAAATTATCCACAATTCATTTATGATGAGTAGGATTCAATCACACCTCAATCGGATACATGATGTGGCTGGTATGATTCAAAGAGTGATTTTTCAGTTTAAAATTGATATTTTAGATCAATACACATATAAAATACTAAAAACTAATAGAACATATTAAAATTACATTTATAATTTAGTAAAATGATCCATAAGACATTTTTGATGTGTATGATTCAGCCATAACTCAATATGATATATGGTGTTCTTAGTATGACATAATGTGAATGTTATCAGTTTAAAATTGACATTTTATTTCGAACATGTGTCACACCCTATAAACCAATAAAGTTTATTCATATTGTCTTGATAATTTCAAAAAAAGATTCAAATGTAATTTTTGACATGTATGAAATAGTTTCATGTAAAACTGACACATGATGTGACCAGTAATACTCAACGTTGATTTTTTATTTTAAATTTACAATTTAATAAAAATGGAATGCACTCAATACAAAAATAAAATTAAATTATTTTGATACCTTAGTAAAATTATCCTTAAATAATTTTAGACATGTAGGAATCAAATGAATGACAATTATATGCATGGTGTAACATGTATGACTCAATGTGAATTTCCATTTATTATTATCATTTTTGTTCAAAACATATGTCCATTACTGAAGACCAATAAAACACATTTGAATTATTTTTCTACATTAATAATGTGGTCCATAAATAATTTATGATGTGTATAAATCAACCACACCTTACTCCAAAACATAGTGTGCTAGGTATGACTAAAAGCCTATAATATCAGCTTAAAATTGAAATTTTAGTTCAAAAAGTGTGTGACACATTAAAAATTGGTAAAGCACACTCATATATTCATGATAATTTATTAAAAAAATTCATAATTTGTTTGTGACATATTGGAATCAGTCGCACATCAAACCAACATATGATGTGATCGATATGACTCAATGTGCATGTTTTTAACTTAAATTTAAATTTTAATAAAAAATTAACACACTCAAAACTAAAGAAAAACATTAATAGTTTTTTATAATTATTATAATGATCCTTAATTAATTTGTGATGTGTAAAAATCTACTGCATGTCAATCTGATGGAAGGTGTGACTAGTATAACTCAATGTGTGTTTTTTTAAATTTACATTTTCATTCAAAACAAAATTCACATACTCAAAACAAAACAAACACATTTTTTTTTTGATATTTTAGGAAAATTGTCCACAAATATTTTTTGAAATGTTTGAACAGGTCACACCTCAGTCCGATGCACAGTGTTCCTAATATCAATCAATGTTTCTATTATCATTTTAAAATTGAAATTTTAGTTTAAACTTTGTGTCACTCACTAAAAATAAAAAAACATGGTTTTATTATATTCATACATAGGGAAAATGATTCATAAGTCATTTATAACATGTAATAATTATTTATAAATCAAAAGGACACAAAATATGACTGTTATGACCCAAATTCATGTTTTCAGTTTAAATAGACATTTAAATTGATAATGAATGTGACATACTCAAGCATAATAAAATGCATTCTGAATGTTTTGATACTCAAGGAAAATTATCCTTTTGTAATTTTTGAGAAGTATGAATCAACCTATCATAAATTAGATATATAGTGTGACTAGTACGATTCGAAGAGTGTTTTTATTTTAAATTGACATTTTTGGTCAAAACATACATCACAGAATCAAAAATGAGAAAATGAATTAATATTATTTTGACACATTAGGAAAATGACCCTTAAATCATTTAAAATGCGTATAAATTATCCACACCGAAATCTGATACAAAATGTTTCCATTATGAATCAAAGTGTATGTTATTAATTTAAAATAAAATGTTTTGGTCGAATCATGTATCACTCACTTGAAAACAAGAAAACACGCCAGGATTATCTAGATACTTAAATGATTCATAAAGAATTTATGGCATGTAGAAATAAGTTACAATTGAAAACAACACACAATGTGACCAGTATGAATCAAAGAGCGTGTTTTCTGTTCAAATTCACATTTCAGTAAAAATGAAATTTGACATACTCAAAGATGAGAAAAACGATTTAATTGTTTTGATATTTTATGAAAATTATAATTTTTTCATTTCTGACTTGTATGAATCAACCACATTTCAATCAAACACATAGTATGATCAGTGTGGAACCATATGTTTCTTTTTATTTAAAATTTATATTTTATTTCAAAAAACACATCACATACTCAATACCCAGAAAACATAATATGATTGTTTTGGAACATTAATAAAATTATATGTATGTGATTTTTGATGTGTATGAATTAGATGCACCTCAATATGACTAAACTTTCTTGTTATTAGTTTAAAATAAACATTTTAGTTCTAGACATGTTTTACTCAATGGAAACTAAGAAAAAATGGTCATATTGTATTGATACTTTGGGATAATTACACATATGTAATTTTTGATTTAATGGAATTAGACTCACATAAAACCAACACACGATGTGACCGATATAACTAAAAGTGTGCGTTATTAGTTTAAAATGACAATATAGGGAAAAAGGCATATGAAATACTCAAAATCTAGAAAACACATTCATATTGTTTTTATACTTTAGAAAAATGATTCTTTAGTCATTTGGGACGTGTATGAGTCAACTACACATCAATCTGACACACCGTATGACAGTTATGTCTCCAAGTGTGTATTTTTAATTATAGTTTACATTTTAGTTCAAAACACATTTTACATAATAAAAACTAAGAAAATTTATTTATATTGTTTTAATACATTTATACAATGATGCATATATCATTTGTGACTTATATGAATCAGTGACACCTCAATTCGATACATGGTGTTCCCTATCTAAATAAATATATGTATTATTAGTTTAAAAATGAAATTTTAGTTTAAAACATACAAGACATAATCAAAAATGTGAAAACAAATTCATATTATTTGATAATTTATGAAAACAATCCATATGTCTCTTTTTCTATGTTGGAAATTTCCACACCACAATCTAATACATGTTTTAATTGGTATGACTAAAATAGTGTGGTTTTAGTATAAAAAAGAAATTTTATTAATGTATTTTTTAATATTTTATTTTATTTATTTATAGTATTTCTAACCTAATAATTGGTATCATTTATAAATGGATTTTTTTCTTGAGTTTTGGTTGTTTTTTCAGTGATTGATACCATGATCAATCTTTTTTGAGAGAGTGTTAGGTGCTAAAGACAATGAAACCATTTATGTTTTCGAATGTTTTTGATAAATTGTACTTGGTAAAATAATTTTACAAAAAAATATTTAAAATATATATTATATAGTTATTTTTATCGTATTTATGATCTAATTTTTATTTTAATTAAATTATATATTTTCCATATAACAATATTTGATGATTTAGAGTGTATTAATTTTAACAGCACACTAAAAAAATATGGCCTTTACTTTACTATTTATAGTTCTAATAAAATTACCATCTATCAATGATAGAAAAGTGCTTATAATGGAATCCCTCTATAATCACTAAAAATAGTACTGATAAAAGGGTCCATTTATCAGTGACAAAATAGTACTAATAAAGAAAGACCTTTATTATCACATTTTCTAGAAGTGAGAAAGGGCCCACCTTTTTAGCACTTTTCTAGCACTGATAAATGTGGCCCCCTTTAAATGATTCATAGGAATTGTTTTTATCATTGTTCATCAACTTATTAATAGTAGTGTATTGTATAACCACAACTATATTTTTTTATATTTTTCTATTTGGATGTGGTATTTTTGAAAAAACTGTTATGTATTATATAAAAAACTTATTAACCCCCACCCCTGACCTTCACTACCTCATCCCCCTTACTTCTATCGATGCTTAAAAAAGTAATCCCCTCCATCGATGATGATTCCTCACCTTGTGGTGAACCTTGATGATGGGTATTAGCCCCATTTCTTATAAAGTGAGACCTCCAAAGGAAGCACCAGCCCTAAGACCCTTCTCCACAAAACCCCATCCCCCTCATCCTTCATCCTTTCCCTGATTTTTCTTACCCATGCTCGTCCATGAGTCAAACATCCCCGATATCATCTCCCTAACCCCCACACTTTTCATTTCACTTTTTATAACCTCAGTGACCCTATTACATGACATTTGACCCTATTATTGTGAGTAGTAATATTTATTCATTTTTTTGTTTATTTTATTAATGTTTGATTGGATCATTTTTATATTTAATTTTTGTTATATTGATTTAATACTCTATACTAGTTAATGATGAATTTAGGTGATGCTAAAAATTGATTGTAATTGTTTTATAAAACATTTATATTTTTATATTTGAATATATAGGGAGAGAGTGGACATCCAAAAAAAAGAAAAAAAGATTAATAAATTTACCTCAAAACACACCTTATTATGCCAAATATTTAGATGAATTTTTGAATTGTAAAATTGTTAACTGATTAGTGGATAATAGAATGAAACATGTATATCATAATTAAAAATTCAAGCGATGCTTGAATAGAAAAAAAGTAAATTATCAATTTATGTTGATATAGTTTCTTTATCAATATTTTTTTTGATTTGGAATATTGAATTTAATGTTATGGAATGAAAAATAAATAAATATCCATTCAAAAAAATAAAAAGTATCCTATTAGAGAAGAATTCACTTTGAAAAATGAAAAATGATTCCTTTGGATTTGTAGGACACAATTTCCGTGATTTTAATAGATATATAAAACCATTAGTTTATTATGATTAGGTTAATCTTTCACAGAAATTTAAATTGGAAAATGAGACTTATGAAATAGTTGAAAACATAAAAAATAACTATTTGATGGGTGGGCTAAGTATTTGATGTTTCTATTTCTAATTAATTTCTAATAATATCAATTTTATTTGTGGAATTACTATATTGACCCTGACTCTAGTTTCTAGAAACTTGTAATTTATTTAATACGTTGACATAATATATAATCTCATCCTGAAGGTCTGAATAGTTTAGTATTCTTGGTAAACTAGTTACATACATGATTCCAATATTTTATTTCAATTCACAAATTAAAACATAATTTGTCTTTGATGAATATAATTATTCCCTCTATAATATTCTTACATATCTTTCATAATACACTTCATAGATTTCTAGGAATGGAAACAAAATATGGGTGATCAAAAATTCCCAGTAAGGGTTAAGTACAAAATAGGCTATCATGAATCCATGATTATAATCATTATGAAATGAAAAATAACTAAACACACATTAAATTTAAATAATTTGACTAGTATAATCAATATGGAAGGGTAAATAATAGAAAACACCTACTATTTATTCAACTGCATCACTATCATAATTGGGTAGATCATAATAAAAATGGTAATGAAAAAAATTGAAAACACATTCCATTTAATCAATAAGTTGAGAATGCAATTCATTCAGAGATAAGATCATAGTAAAAATCTCATAGATAACAAAAAATAAATTTAAAACAAGTAAAACATTAATTATTGGATTTACTATTTCCCAGGAACATGGTACCTCTATTGTTATGATATAACCTTAACAGAAATTGAAAATTATGGGTAGAAACCAATTTAAATGAGGTGAGAAAACTGATTTATCCCATGAGACTACTGATTCATCAAGAGACTACCTATAACTAGGACCCACCAGTGACATTCATTTCTAAATAATTATTCATATATCAAATAATATATCTTATACATAAACAATTTTCCTTATTATAAAATATCCATATTTAGTAAAGAATAAAAATTCATCAATATTTTCCCATATAAAAAATTAATTTCAATATAGAATTCCATATGAATAAACGATATAAAGTATAAACAATAAAAATTTTGATGATAAATAATATGGTTATTTTAGTGAAATTTAATGTTTAATGATCATTGGAATGTGATAATTTCAAGGGAATGTTATTGACTATAAAAATGAATAAAGGGAGAGAATGATAATATTATACTTAGTAAAAATAATCATACACCATTAGTGTGAGAGTTATTTTGGAATCAATACACCATATCCCTCATGTAGTATATGTAAAATGAAGGTTTTTATTCATTGATGAATAGATTTACCTAAAAAACACCTTTGAAAACATTCTTGAGTAAAATATCCTTTTGATTTTGAAAATCACTTTTGAATACCTAAATAATTTAGAAAATACTTTTCTTGTTATACAACTTTTAAAAACTAATACTTTCCAGAATATTAGTGAAAATATTATATTTATAAATTACATTTCAAACATTCAAAGATTCAATGAAATGGTAGTCATGTCAGTGGGTAATTATATACATGTCATACATGATAAAAATAACATTCCATTTTCATGGTAAAAAGTTTAGAAAAGTTTCTTGTTTGGAAAAAGACAAGAATATTCCATGGAACAAATGTTTTTAAAAGGAAAATGGGTAGAAATTACTTTAATAAATCATTTTTATACAGTTAAAAACATGTTTCAAAACATTTTTAGACAACAAGATTTTGAAATAAAATATATTTCTGACCGAAGAGAGAAATGAAGTTATATTTTATTAAAAATGTTTTATGAATAATTTTATGTAACAAAGAGTGGGAAATTTTTTTACTATTTCATGAAAATATCATAAGTAACCAAATTAAAATAAAATAAAATTATTTTATTATATAATGATATAATAATTTTCTTCAACTAAAATTCAAGAATAAACAATCTCAATTAAAATGATATTGTGAAATAAAACCTTACAATGATCATAACATTGAAGTGAGAATTAATCAAGGAATATATTATGTGTATAAACTATAAATCCACATAAAAAAGTTGAAATTAATCATAATATAGTCAAAATTAAACATACACATAATCATAGAATATCAATGAAAACGAAGAAGAAATATAACCCAATGAAATGAAAATGAGTTATAAAATTCCGCACCACTTCACAATTTTTAAGTAAAATCCACTTGGATGAAATTATTAAAATTGAATATTAAAATTTCATAAATTATTAATGAATCATGATATAATATTTCTAAGGCATTGTATATACACCATATAAAAGAAATTAGATGCATTACATTACAATATGCCTCACTGAAATTAAATTGAGATGAAATCCCAAAACTCATATTTACTATTAGTTGAAAGTGATTTAAAAACCCATAGAATGGATTCAAATAAGATATTAACTTTTAAAATAACCATAATAATTTCATATATGACCATTTAATACCATTTTATCACCATTTCAATAACAATATTTCATTATTTTCATTGTTTTGGTTGTTAATATCATATTTTTCTCAAACAAGATTCCTCACGAATGATCCGGTTAATTTGAATATTATATAGTTCTATCATATCCTAAAAATTATAATGAAATAATTATCATATTTTAATCATAAATTACACTTTTATGTCTAATCAAGAAATATGGTTTTTATAAATGACATACCTTACGATCATTGAAGATGGTAGGTCGTATGTATGCATCAGTAAAACATCCATTATTCAATGATCATCATGGAAAGGTGGTAAGTAATATTTTTTATTTTCATAATTAAAATAATATAATAAATAACATATTAATTATTTAATTATATATATATATATCATTTGTGTGGTGTGGTGATGAAAAGAAGGTCCTGTCACTTTATAAAGGTGGTCGTCCACATTTACACAAGTGTCACTGTCATATTTCAGTGTAATAGATAAAATGACATATTAACTTTCAAAAATAGTAAATATGTAATAAATATATAATTATTTCATTTATATCACATATATTAATTAACTTGATCCCTACCGGATTCCATGTAAAGTGTTCGTGAAAAAGGAATCACATAATTTCACGATACGGTAGTCCACTACACACATGAGTGACATTATCGTATACACTACAGAATGTAGAATAAAATGATATATATATATATATTATAATTACTATAGAAGAATAATAATTTTATAAATATCATATATATATTTTTCATCCATTATTATAACCAATTGTGATATGTGGTAATCGAAAAAAAAAACATTTGTTCGCAATGTGGTAGTCCTCCTACACATGAACAATGATTTTGTAACCCATTTGACAGAATTGGGGATGGTTTTAGATCATTATTTTATTATAACAACATATAAATATATGTTAGATACTAAGTATATAATATCAACTTGTTTTAATAAGAAATAAGTGAGTAGCAGGAATAAATAATATTAAAGTGCTCGTTGAATAATGTTACCTCTTCTTTTGGTACCTATATTTGGTCATCAACAAAGGCCTTTGAAGGTTGAATTTATAAATAAAATAATAATTCTGGGATGAGGTGGGGTATTTTTGGAATTTATTCTCTCATGTATCCACCTAAAAAAATTGTTTAATGGTAAGAGTAAGATAGAAGAGTGGGTGTCATTTTATAAGTGAGGTGAGTGACACACTTGTAAATTTTCGAAAATATTCATTCATACCCATGTTTTTATCATGAAAAATTCCTCCAAAATGAGAAATTCTCAAAAATAGAATGGATAAGGATTAAATTATACTTTAAATGGGTGTTTTAAAAGTTTTAGTGTCATTATTATCCCTTATCTTCTTTATTTTACCCTTGATAAATCAATTTTACCTTAACCACAATATTTAATATTTAATATTCTCATCATTCATTTTGGAAAACATTAAATTTAAATTATTATAAATTAAAATTTTTTCTAATTTAAAATATGGAATCCATTTTTACAATTTAAACTTACATAAGTGCATAAATTTTACACGAAATTAATATTGTAGATGTGATGAGAAAACAGGTTTTTGAAGGGAAATTGTTCAGAAGGCTTAAATGTTTATTTGAAAATACAATATAAAAGTCATTCCAAGGACCTAAATTGGATTAATTGATATATTATTGAACAAATTTTACTTAAAATCCAATTCATGAAATAATATATCATTTTAAATAATTTAAATGAAAAACTAGTTTTCAAATAAAATTCATTATTTTAAACTATTAACCAAAAATTAAATTTTTTAGAAAAATCAGAATAATTCACACCAATCTAATTTTTATATTATTATTTCAAAAATTAAGTTTAAATTTTCAAATAAAATTTGAAAAATTGGTAAAATTTAATTTCAAATTCTTTGTGCCAAGTAAATTTATACCGTCTTTTAGAAAAATATTATTTTTCAAAAAAAAAAGTTCCTTTTTATTTTTTATGACTAATATTTTGTTTACAATAAATATGTATCTTTAATTTTCACAATTTTTCTAGTAATATTTATACCCCCAAATTTAAATTATAGTTTATAATGGTATACTATATTACGGTTAATTAAAAATCGGTGTTGTGGTTTCCACAATTTATCTAAGAGACTACATTTTAAAAAATACATGTTGTGGGGTTTTAATATAATATTTTTATATCACATATGATATCAAATAAAATGTTGTTATTTTATAATTTATTTTTTTATATTCTTCTCAACATAAATAAATTAAATCCCCACAATTTGATGTTGATGTCGATTATCAAGGGTTTGATATTTGAGATGTATTTTTTTAAAAACCAACATTATTTAAAGAGTTAATAAAATATCCTCTTTATAAGAGATAAATATAAGTTAAAATTTACTAATGAAAAAAATAACTATGTTTCTATGTTGGATAAAATTGGTGTCTAGTGAAAATATGGACCTAGAAAAAAAACATAAATAATTATAAAGAGTAATTGAGATCATTGATCATAAGCAGGTGAATGATTAATGGAAAGTTAGGGGACTCAAAACCATAAATAAAATAGGTGTGAAAAAGTCATTGATATCATAAAAAATGATGGAAATAAGATAAGATTTTATTTCAAGACCCTTTTTTCTAATGTAGAGGAATTATTTTATTATCTAAGAATATAAGGAAATATACCTACATGAAACATTCATATTTCGTAATTTTTTTTCATGTTTTGGTAGTGATTCAATAAACTTCTATTTCATCGATTACTCCAAGAAATAAATATCCAAAAATTTAGTTTTTTTGTCTACAACACTAAGATTCAATTTTAATGGATCATACAATTAATAAAATAGATAAACACTTTATATCTAAATATACCTATTTTACAAAACCTATATGGTTAGAACATATTTTCCAGTATAATAAATTAATAAATAAACATTAATGGTAACACTACAGTTCTTAATTAATATTTACTCATAAAATCCTTTAATTAGATACAATGACATATTAACCAAGACATCATGTAGGCCAGTGGTATGTTTTAAACCCATATCATTCATTGGTAATGGGTTCAATCCCTAAGACCTTTCCAAATTCAATATTTTTTCACTCAACATGAATGTTTTATTTATTCTAAAACCATAATAATATAAATCCCATTACATACCTAAAAAATTTGATGAACATACTTGAAAAAAATTAATCATTAAATAACATTTTTATTATGGAATTTGATACAAGATATTTTTTTAAAAAAGTTTAATAATAATATTTTTTATTATTATTTAAATTTCATTAATGATCGTATTTACCCTAAAGGTTATCAATACATTAAAACATATTTCAATAAAATGTAAAGGAATTATTAATAAAAATTTTTTCACTATAACATTTGATTTCCATAATGTTCTCCCAAAATATCATTAACCTTGGTAGACTCTCGAACATAAAACCTAAAAATAGGTGTTTAACAATACGAAGTTATGATAAATCTTTAACTTATTATCCCATGATGGGATTAATATCTCTTATATCAATAAATACACAAATGAAACTGAAATTTAACACAATCCTTATATGGTTCATAATTCTTATAACAAAAATACCATTATAAAAATAATACAACAATTTAATTTTTGAATCCAAAAACATAAATTAACTATTTCATTTAAAAATGAATCCTTCCTTATCCTATGGTGTAATATTTAGAAGACAAAATTGAATCAGATTATTCTTAGGTTCCCCATATTTAAGAAAAAAAAAACTATAAAAGGATCTCTAGGATGAGATTTATTTATTCCATTGTACTCTCCATTTTTCCTTAATAATTTTTTCATTATGACATTCCTTTCCATACATAGATCATTTTACCATTTCATTGTGAAATATTCCCGGGTGTCTCCTTACATGTTTCCTACATTATGGAAATTAATCCTTGTTTCCAACATGGTCTCCATCACTCAACATCTTAGTGAACTCTATCATTCTCTTCTTTAGTTAGTTTAGAAGTTGTTAAGGGTATATTTTGTTAAGCATATTTTAGTAAATACAATTAGGAATGATCATTATATATTATATTTAGCAACTTAGGTTCATTAGTGTATGACTTTGGAATATTTAATGGAATATTTCTAAATATAGTTGATAATTCAGTGTAGGATTTTAGGGCACATAGATCCACAATGTGGTGATATTATAAATATTAAACTTATTTTATCAAAAACACATTTTTTATTTTAAAAGTAGTTTAAATATTGAGTGGGGTGTATCAGTTCAGAAATCTAAGGCCGATGTTGAGTTTAGAATGTGGTGTTTACTTTTAGAATGACATAATGTTTATTGGAATTAGGTTCTTGATTAGGAGTGATTTGGTGGGGCGTTAAATTGAGTTTACTGATTTAATAAAAATTAAAACAATAAAATCTCACCCTTGTGCGGTAGTTGAAAAAGGAGGAGAGGATACCCCTTCAATGATGAATGAACTAAGACCAAAAAATTGAGAGGAGGTTCCACTGATCCCTGTTTTTGAAGATGATCATCACTGTATCATGATGAAGTGGCTTCCGAGCATCATTTATAACCGAAAGCATCATCATTTTCCGTGAGATAGGATGATTTGTGTTTTATGTCCCAATCCCTTTTTAGGTATTTTTTTAAGGTTTTAGAGACCTTAGATGACTGATAAGAACCCTAGGTTGGTCAATCTGTTGGTTTTGGATGAAACTGTGGTATTTGGGGTGATATAAAGGGAATTATAATCCATAATTCCTAATCACATGACATGTAGTGTAGTTGAATAGACTTGGTTTTATTCTCATTTGGGGAATATCGTCTTTTGGGGACTACTAGCCATGTATAGGGGGTTTAATCCATGTAGTGAGCTAAGGATGTATTGCTAGGGGACATGGCCATGTGATATTACACATATAGAGTACATGGTAATGGGATGAGGACACATGAAATGGGATTTTTATCTTGAACACATCATGTACCAGGCGTACACACCGTGTTAAAGACATGGATACCTTAGCTATGTGGGTAAGAACACATCTAGGGGATTGACTACGGTGAGATACACCACATACACCATATACACAATGTTTAAGTTCACATGACCATCCAGTCCCTATGTAAGAGGACATGGCTAGGTATTCATGTGGGGTCACAAGCTGTTTGGACCCTAGTAAATGACGGGTACTATTCTTAGGGGAATCCATATAACATATCTACTTATTCAGTGATTCTATTTTTTCATGTGAGTAGCCTATCACGAGTAGTTTTTGACATAAAACATGATGTAATAATTTGTGGTGGTTTTTGAGATACAATTTCTATCACGAAGAAAATCAGGCTGCTATCTAACCCAGCACCAGACCCATCTCACAAAAGGCTTGAGAGGCATTCTCAATCCTCCTAGGCTGAAAACTAGTGTTGTGTATCAATGATATCATAGTGGGAATGATTTAGAACAACCTAAATAGAAACAAATAACCAAAATAATGTACAAAAAAAAACATATAACCAAATCCAAATACAACTATAAAAAACACTAACCAAAACCAAAACTGAAATAGAATTGAGACTGACACAACTTCAATGTGACCTCTTTGTCACCAACGCCCATTAGACCAGCACTCCCCATTGGATAACCTAATCCAATGTTGTACCTATAAAACAACTAGGTTATACTGACTTTCAGTAGAATATGCATGGTGCGAGCTCAAAACAGTTTACTTGGTAAGTTCCACAGAATCCATATAAGTCCTTTTCCAAAACATTCCATAAATGCTAGTTTGAAATACATTTAAAATATAGGTGTTTTTAACATTTCAAAAGAAAAACAAAACACTCAAAAAAACTATTTTAAAACCAAGAACCATTTTATCATTTAAAAAATATATCATCATTGAAAACACTAATTTGAAAACCATTATTCGAAATAAAATAACAACTAGGTATATCCAACAATTCTATAAATAAAAGGAAGTACTAAAAGAAGGAAAAAACTAGTCGGATGGATTACCAAAGTGATGTGAAATAAAATAGAACATATAGAAATATAATCATGGAAATTTATTAAAAATATATATAAGAAATTTATGGACATACATAGTTTAGATTCACCTACCAGTGTATGGTGTATCTTTATATTCAATAACCAACTAGCTTCTCTAAATTTTACTCACCTATGGAAAATACCCACTTACCTATCCCCATATCTAGGGGGTACTAATCCACCTAATCAAGAATAGTAAAAAACCATCAATCTAACCTCTAGATGAAAACTAATAATCCTAGGATAATGGTACAGAAGAGAATTGGAAGGTCATTAAACACCAGGGATAATCCAATAACCCACATATTTTACAATACATTCCTTGACCATTCCCCGACACCACTATTTGATGAATCTCCCATAAGAATCATGACGATGGGGTGCTCACCACACAAATAACAATTCAAAATGTCTCTACCATTCCTACACACCACATGAGTATCAAAACCAAGTTTCAAAACACTAAAAAGTAAAAACTAGACCATAAAATTTTCAAATACTAAATAATTTCCAACCCATTTCCAAAACAAAGATGAATGCTTAGGACAAGTTCAAATGGTGGAAAATGGGACATGTATTTGGAAAAATTATTTTGAAACCATATTTTAACCACTCATAGTCCAAAAATCCTTTTTTATAACATGTGTTATTTTTAGAAGATCCATTGAGAGTTGGAATGGAAGGGGTAAGGGTAAGAAGATTGAAAAAGGAAAAGTGTTTCAAAATTTAGGGTTTACGGCGGATATTTATAAAGAAATCCATTATAATTTCTGTGCCTATATATATGTGCAGCCCATGACAATATATATATGATCATATCCAGTGGAAAATATTGGGAAAACCATAGAAAAACACAGAGAGACCAATTTAATGAGTCACCACTAATCACAACAGCTCACATAAGAGAATTAAACCACAAGAGCCATATGAACCACACACAAAACCAAATTAATAAAGAAAACCAATTTACTAAATCCCATTCTAAACTAAACACTATCCAAAGCACCCAATTTCATTATAAAAACCAAATTATATTTCAAAAAACACATTACATGTATATATATAGGCATTTATATAGATGAACATCAAAAACCTATTTCCCCAAAATTGATTACATGAAGATATCAGAATTTAAAAAACAAACACATCATAAGAATGATACACACTTTTATAAATTTATTGAAAACAATAAGGCATCACATCTAATGTTATAGAGTTGAAATGTATGGATACACCTAGCTCAATAATGTGTGATTGAAATTAATCTCTTGAAGAAGAAAGAAAGGAGGTATATAGAGAAATCTAAACACCCTAACATCAAAGAAAACAATGCACATTAGCCAACCTTCACCCTAGGGTTTGGCCATGAGGGAAAGGACCTAAGAAAAATCATGATACAAAAAGGAGAAGGATATAGAATGAATTGAAAGACTAACTCAAGGAGGAATTCACCGAAATATTGAAGGAGGATCACCCTGGATCCAAGAAGGAGTAGATGATGAAGCCAACAAAGGCTCCCAAGGGGAAACATGAATGGGAGGGAGAAGAGATGATGGAATTTGTAGTTAAAACATAAGGAGTAAAAAAGGATTTTCATCTTTTTAAGCAACCTAGTAAACTTGAATAGTTTTACAAATTGTGCACTAATTGTGTAGACCCTAATAGAAGACAAGGGAACCCACATGGGTTGGATGAATTGTTTTAGAAACTATGCACCACCCATGCAACTAAACATTATTATAATGATAGATCTACCCTTCATTATTTCTCCACAGTTTCCTCTAATAATGAACAACCTTTGTGCCATGAATTAGACACACCCTGAAGCCTCATTATTTGTCATATTACCCGCATATTTTGGACCAAATCATGATTATACCATGAAAGTCAAACTATTATAGACCAAGATGAATAATAAACAACCTCAACTTTAACTAGCAACACATTTTACCCTCAAATCATGCACACAAACCATTTAAAGGGAAAAAAAGCACTAAAAACCTGAAAAAATCAAAAAAATTTATGAAAACCTGACTTGTACCTCAAACAAAAGTCTAATAACCAAGAAAATTAATAAATGAAATAAAACCTGTGGCCAGGGTGTAAACAATATCTCCACCACAAAAATATTATTCACCTAGAAATTTACCCCTCCAAACAACATGAAAGACTCAAGCCCAAAATTGAACAAATCCAAATGAAACAATGGAACTATGTGTTCCCTTTTAACTTCACAAGTAACACCTGAACAACACTAATGAGAACCATAGGGAGAACCATGGTGGGTATTCCCACTACACGAAAAAATATGCACCAATCAATATCAGGATCGGGAACTCCCCATATGAACCAAAACATAAACACAAGGGTGCCCCAATGTAAGAATCTCCTAACTAAAAAATGAGCCAATCCAAGATTCATCATTGAAATAAGACACTATAATCTCCAAAACAATCTCAACTCAAAACCAATACTGAACAATTAGAACAAACACCATATAAGATGATAACTATTTGAGGTTCTACATATACAAGAAAAATCTATCTGAACTACATGAAAATGATAATCCCACACTCTTATAAATAGAAGGAATATTTTAAAATAGAGAAACCAAAATAAAGAGAACCCAAACCATCTTTACCCTATACTAAGAGACAAAGACTGGGCCAATTTTCCCCACTACCATCAATTCCCGACAACATGAAGAGCTTCACTCTAGGGCCTATGGTTAGAGCCATCATTTCTTGAAGAATTTTCTTCCTAGTAGTCAAGTTATAATGAACTTCAAACAAGACTTCCCATTATTGAGATGCTTTTTAAAAAACTTCTCCAAGTGTCCCAAAAATCAACATAATTAGTAGGGAATTAAAGCAGTACAAAAATTTGAATTTGTATACCTGAACTGACAACACTAGAATCACAATAGAGAAAGGTCCGATGAATGAGAAGTTGAAACCAAAAAATAAGATATCTCAAGAATATGTTCCTATAGACTACACATCTCACAAGATAGGGAAACTTCATAAATTCAAATAGAAATTGGATTTCCAACTTATACATATTTTGTAATGGGAACCAACTAACCTAAAAATGTGTCATCCACAAGACTGCAGAACATAAATTACCTTGATGATAGAACTTAATCCATAATCTCTATATGAAAACCCTAGACCAATAGAGAATATTTCAGTCAATCCTTTAATTCATTTTAGGGATGAAAAGAAACAATGTATTTAAAATGATTAACGTAGGCTTTCACCATCTGTTTACTTTTCTAAATACTCAACATCTCTACCACTTTCCTCACCATCAACTCCTGAGGTATAAACCCTTAGAAGAAAGTGGTCTTAAACACTTCTCAAGTCATACCAACATGTAATTATGAAGATATGATCAACAACCACCAAACCATACATGGAACCTCAAATGAACTACTAACAGCTCACCCTATCACAGCTTTGGGAGTTTCAATCAATCGGAAGACATCTTTAACTTTATCATGACAATCCAAACCCTCTATAAAACATCTGTAACCATAAAATATAGGAAACATTTATGAAGAACATGACTCCACCACTCCACTCAAAGTCCGGGTAGGGAAAAAAACTGAAATAGACTCAGTGAAAAACTACATGATCATTCTGGGGGGCATACTATATACAACACAAAAATGAAAAACTGAATCATCATAAAAAACTCAATTAGAAGAACACTCCAAACTAAATAACCTTGCTAATAAACAAATCATCAAAAAAAAACAAAAAACCCCTTTCAAAAATCACCATATAAAATCTAATTTCAAAACCTCTTCCTTCCCAGGCCACTTTTGAAAATTCCAAACATACTCTCATATTTACATTTAAAAAACCCAAACCCACTTTTTCTAGAAAACCAATTCTAAAATAATTTTCCATAACCATTTTTCAATTAAAAAATCCACTCAAACTTGCTAAAACCAAAACAGAAAAAAACTCACACCAAAATCATAGGAAGGGAAACTAGTGATGGTGCACAATATGGCCACATAGTTTAAAATACCATGCTCCAAGCATGGACCATTCAAAAAGATCATCCTAAAACTTTCAATTCGGCATCATAAATATCACTAATATATTTAATCTCATAATGTAACTCTATCTTACCACCATTTTCTCCCCGAAACCAAAAAAACAAAAAAAGAATCAAATCCCAGACTACCCATGACAAGTAGAGAAAAAGAAAAAAGTTCATGAATCTCTTCCTGTACCTACCAATCACGTCCTGACATTCCTATATTTAGCATAAATTATTCCCTAAATAACAAATGGATGCTATGATAACAATTTTTTATGAAAACTTTTGGGCTTCCACTTATATTGGCTCCAAACCTGGCCCATGATAATCCTAGATAGGCATTCCAAATATTTCTGGGTTGGAAACTAGTGTTGGGCATTAAAGCTATCATAGTGAGAATGATTTAGATAGTAATAAACATATATAAATAACCATACAAGAGTACATAAAACAACCAAGAAAAACATATCTCCATCTCCAAATAAAACCTTAGTATAATGAAACAATAAACCAAACAAAACCAAAACTGAATCAGAACCAAGAATGACATGATCTCCATGTGACCTATTGGTCATCGCTGCCCATAAGACCAACCCTATCCATAAGAAAACCAAAGACAATGTAATAACTAAAAAATAATTCATACCTAATGATTATGAGTGGATTAATTTGGGTGTGGGTATAAAAAAATCTCAGTAAGTAAGTACCACATAATCCACAGAATCCCTTTTATGAAAATGTTGATAAATATTAGTTGGAAATATATTTAAAAACTAGAGTTTTTTAACATTTCAAAAGAAAAAAACTCAAGAAATCCATTTTAAAACTAATCAACACAATAAAGTTTAATATATACATCCAATATGAAAACCCCAAATTGAATAACAAAATCCAAAATAAAATAATATCATAGTATATCATATATTTAGGAAAGTTAAAGGAAACAATATAAGCTTGTAAAAACTAGAATAGAGGATAACCAGAGTGATACAAAATAAACCAAAATAGAAAAATTTATAATCATTGATATTCAATAGAAATATATAGAATAAATACAAGTACATAAAAAGTTTAGACTCACATACTAGGGTCTGGTGCATCTCTATAGTCAATAATCATCTAGTTTCTCTAAACTAGAACCACTAGTGGAAAAGCCCCACTAGTCTTTCCAATAATATATGAGGGTTACTAATTCATATAATAGAGATAGTAAGAAACCATAAATCAATACCTCTATATGAAACCCATAGATTCAATGATAATAATACAAAGAAGAAGGGATATTTCATCTCACACTTGGAATAAATTAACAACCCATAGATGCCACCGTGCATGCATTTCCCAATCCTCAACTCCATTATGCTACAACCCTCTCCTCTTAAGGATGCCATATGGGACCCAGAACACATATAACCATTAAAAATGTTCCAAATGGACCTAAAATCACCTAAGATTCAAAACCATGTTCCTAAAAATCACAAAGTACCAATCAGGCCATGCAATTTACAAATCCAAAATCATTTCCAAACCATTAAAAAATCAAGATGAACTCCTACAACATGATTGAAAGTTGAAAATGGTCCATTATTTTTGAAAGCTAATTTTTAAACAACATTTTAACTACTTGTAAATAAAGATACCCTTTTTATAACATGGTAGGTTTTTAGAATATCCATTGAGAGTTGGAGTGGAATGGGGAAGTGAAAGAAGAAGAGAAAATGAAAAGAGTTTCAAAATTTGGGGTTAAGGGAGGAAATTTTTATAGGAATCCATTATCATATGTGTTTCTATCCATATGTACACCACATGAAAATATAGATATTCCCACATAAAAGTTCAAATCCATGAAAAAACATAAAATAAACATCTAAAGACCAATTTAAAGAGTCACCACTAATCACAAAAACTCACATAAGAGCACTAAACCATTAGAGGCATCTGAGCCATACTAAAAACTCAATTTAAAATGAAACCCAATATAATGAACCCAATTATAAACTAATAAAAATCAAAAGAAACAAATATAATTTTAAAATACAATATAATAATTCATTAAAAACCACACATGCATATATATATATATATATATATATATATTGTAAAAGTTATAGAAATCATTGGGAAACCCATATCCACCAAATTGATAACATGAGACCACCAAAATTAAAAAAAAAATAAAAGACATGAGAAAAAAATTATGAAATTAATTGGAAACACTCAATAATCACATGGAATATTCTAGAAGGGAAATGGATAGAGACACCTAGTACAAAAACTTTCAATTTAAACTAATCTTTTTAGAGAAGAAAGAAGGATGTTCAATGAGAAATTCACACACCATAACATCTATGAAAACATATCACATTAGGAAAACCTCACCCTAGGGTTTGGACAAGGGGGAAACCACCCATGAAATACCAAGATACAAGAAGAAGAAAAAGGAAGAATAAGGGAGAATAAGACTTACCCAAGTTGAAATCCACCAAAATATTAATGGAGGAGGAACCTATATCCATGAATGAGGAGAGGAGGAAGTCATAAAATGATCTCAATGGATCATACAAATGTTTGTGGGGGGGGGGAGAGGATATGATTTGGGGTTGAAACATAAGTAGAGAAATATGTAATTTCATATTTTTAAAGTACCTATTAAAGTCACACAGATTGGCCACATGGTTTTCCAAATAGTGTTCCAATCGTACACACCCAAATAGGAGTGGAGGTCACCCGCATAGGCTAGCCACATGTTTTGAGACACCATGAAATGACCTTGTAACTCATATCTTTCAAACTGATAGTGCATCCCACATGCTTGTTGTATAGTTTTTTCTAACCATGTGCAAGTCACATGCCTTTGCATAGGCACACCCACAATAAACAAATATTCTATTATAGCTCACTTGATTTGGTACAAAAACATTACAATACCATGAAAGTCAAACTATAAAATATATAACTCAACTAATATCATGTGTTCCATTGATCAGTAGTATAGTTTACCCTCAAACCTTACACACAAATCATCCACAGGGTAAAAAACTACCCAAAACCTCCAAAACCCAAAAAATACTCACTATAAACTCAAACCAAACCTCTACCAAAAAATAAATCACCAAGAAAAGAATAAAAAAAGAAGAACCAAGGTTAGGTGAGTGATAGTGTGGCATGATTCTAGCATGATGTTGCATTAGCATTTCTTGTTTGTTAGGTAGTGACCAAGGTGGAAAACTAGAGAGATGTTGGGGTCGGTACCCTTCCAAAACATCTCAGGATGTGGGTCTTGTAGACTATTAGGGATCGTAGAGTAGTTTTCCCATAATATTAGGGTGTGAGACCTCTACCCGTTGAGTTTTTCTCACGAGGTTGGTACTCCCCAATTGGAATAAGATGCATGTTCCCCATATCATTCATGTAGTTAGAGGCGAAGCTACCTTATTACATCACACAATGGGCCTCCATTCTAGTTTTGAGAAAAGATTCATTACACCCCCAGTGTCCCTAGTTGTGAATTCTCTATACATGATGTTGGTACTCCCCTATCATACTAGGGTGTGGGTAATCCATACATGATGTTTAGGTTTATTCGATACCCCCTATTGTACTAGGGTGTGATTCCCCTATTCTAGGGTTGGTACTCCCTTGTCGTGTTAGGGTGTGGGTCCCCCATTGTAATCATATGGGTAGATATAGAACTCCCCTATACACATGGTTCATGTTATATATCTATATAGTGGTAATCCCCCCATCTCTGAGTAGCATCAGAGAGCTGTTCCGCCACAAGAGTTGGAACTCAGTCAGTTGTGGAGTGTATTTTTGAGGATCATGCCCCACCACTAGTTATAAGAAACTTTTGGTTTGGAGGTAGTGCTACCTCATAGTAGTGATGTGAAGGCAAATCTATATGGGTGCTATAGATGTTTCTCAGGATAGATAAAAGTTTTTAATCCTTCAGATTCAGGGAAGTGGTGAGGTGTGGTTTCATCATTTTATCTCCATTTAGGGAGGATGTACATGGTACATGGTTTGGAGAAGTTCTCCCTTAAATGTGCATATTTTCTAGGGGAGGGACTCTCCACTTAGCTACTTGTGTGATTATATGGGGTGGAAGACAATGGTTGTATGACCTTTGATTCTAGGCAGTAGAGTTAGAAATAGAGTGTTATTCCTGAAAGAGAGTTCCAATCAGATGAATCTCATCTAGGATGGAAGGTCACGTAGAGTTCATTCTTCTGGGCAAGCATTACTTTTGAGCCTCAAGTAGAATCATATTGCTGGTAATGAGATCAGGACCTCAAGAGACTTTAAGTCTATGATGACTATATATATGTGTTATTCTAGGATTCCTTGTGGTGTTTTCACCAATTTTGATTGACATACCATATGTATATGAGTTGACTTGTCATGTACATTCTAGTAGTGGTCAATATGAAAATTCTTTTCTCTAACTTCCCAAGCATGAGTTTAATGAACTATTTCAATTCAGTTTCCATCATTTATTTTGGTTTTCTGGGGGGTTCATAATGGGTATTGTTATAGTCACCCCTTCATAGGATTTTACTAAAAATTTCATGCATTTTTCAGATGATTGGACTTTGAATAGAGTCCCAAGAGGACCTTGAATAGGTGTAGATTAACAAGATAGAGAGGCCAAGGTGTTTACTGGCGCTTTAACAAGTTGTGTTCTGATGGTTTGATTTGACAGTATCCCCTCCTTCTAAGAAGGTTAGACTCTTTACAATTTTAGTGGGCTTCCATTTTTCCATTATTAAAAATTACATACAATAATTGTACTTTGACTATGAGTTATATGTATTCATTCATTTTTGGTTTCACTTATTATTATATCTACACTGTTTCATGGATATGTTTGGTGGTTCATGGGTATTATTACCATAGGATAAGGTCTCCCATGTATGTGATATGACTACTCAGCACTGTAAAACTACCCCTTTCCTATTGGAGGCCATCTTAGGGAGTTTCATCTTAGTCTTTTTAGGTAAGGTGTAGATATTGTGGTGTAAAAGTGGGATACAATTTATTACCATAGTGTATAGGTTGTCCATATGTGATCAGGGTATGGGATTTATGTTGACAATATTAATATGTCTCAAGTTAATATTTTGGTCTAGGGACTCCAGTATTGGTGTGTAGGTTGATATATCCATTCACTAAGACTCTGATAAACTATTTTTCAACTAAGAACATTGAGACATTGGTTCCATGGAAAATTTGGTACAATAATCATATAGGATTTTTTTTTGGTTCCATGTCTTTTTCGAGTCGGATCCCAATATACAATCTTAGACTATGGCATGTATTGTTTTTATTCCTGGACACCACCATAATGATATCTAGTTTGGGTTCCATAGTAGGATTGTGATTCTAATTTTCCAAGTGACGAGGATTCAGGGCAGGGCACTAGGCATGAGGCATTACCTCCGAGTGGTCTTTTAGTTGAGTAACAATCTTGTGAGAAACATGTTGTTCTAGAAGTTAAGACCAAGAATTCATGAAATTTGAGTGTGTTTTATGTGTTTTAGATGAAGATAACTCCTAGATATTAGGGTGAGATGGACCCCTAGGCAGCTGATGACAATCTTGAGTTTTTCACAAGTGCTTCCCCCTTAGAAAGACACATCTCGATTAGATAGTGGTCTTAGTAGCAAGCCTTATACTGGTCTCAACTAAGTGCTGGTGAATTATGGGGATACAGAACCATGATCAGATGATCCCACAGGGATAGACTTTGAATGACTCTTCTTGGAATATTTTTATCCAGACACACTATGACTAGTGCATATCCAGGAGATTCTACAGCTTCAGTATGATAGCATGTCCATGAAAGATTACTGGTAAAGGTTCATAGTACTATCATGGTACTCCTGTAATATGGATTGAGATCCTATTTTCTAAGAATGAACCATTTATCTGGGCCTTTGTAGAGACATACATGAAGTTGTGGTCTACTTGAGTGTTCCCTCATATGTGGGGGTACTGGAGAAATATTTGTTGATAGAGAAATTCTTGGTCGTGGATCTGGAGAATGGAGCCGGTAGTGGCGATCATGAGTCTATGATCTCTAATACAGATTGTTAACAGTATTAAACATGATCATAAAAAGGAGGCATACCCATGACCATATACAGACAAGTGAGTTTTCAATGTAGAATTTTTTTTGTGGATTTTTTTTCTGAAGGTGAGGCAATATTACACTTATGATGGATGGGTACCTCTCAGAATAGATTTTCAGACATTCCATTATTTTGAGTGGAATATAGTCAATGGACTTCCATGGAAAAGGAAGTGTTTAGTGTAGGGTGTTCTGTTTGATGGAGGATATGGAAGATGAGTAGGGAGAGTTGTAGAAGGTATTATATAGTTCAACATGTTGACACCACCACCCATAGGTGGTCCCCACCAGGCTCAGGGAGTTGGAGGATGGGGGTGATGATAGATGGAGGCCATAGATACCTATGACCCAGAGGATCCTAGGATGATTAGAGGTATGCTATGTTTCCTTTCTACCTTTTCAGTAGTATTGTTAAACACTATTGTATGATACTCAATTATTTCCACTTCATGCTTGAGGATTATCATGGGTGATGTGGGACATCAATATAACCCTATTATAGGGCTATTTTATGTTGCTTCAGACTCAAACTAAAGAGGGATGCTTCCCCCACCAAGTTGTATTCTTAAGATGTGATTAAAACTATGCAGGCGAGTCCATGTTTTCCAATGTATATAAGGTTATGGTTTGGTGGATATGATCCTTTGACTTGTGAATTCAGGGTGGGGTTACATATTGGACTATCAGAGTAGGACCAAGAATTACTAGTGAATAATTTATGTCTGAACTTTATGCTAGAAGATCTGATAGAGAGGATAAGTGACCGGACTCTTCTTTAGACATTTTGACCTATCTTTGGGAGGATAGTTACTAACCTAGAACCTTTATTTTTTAATAAAGTAAAGACCCATGGTGTTTATAACTATTGATTGGTTTTCTAACATCCATGTTCAGATGTGTTCTACCAGTAGGAATGGTGTTGTATAGTCTTGTGGTAGAATGTTTTGATCTTATGAGGAGAAAACCTAGGATAATCAAGACATGATAAGGCACGAGAAGATACAATTGACTTTTATCTAATAACTAGTATAAATCACATAGATTCCTGAGTTGTGGTACAACTGATGTTTTTTAGATAGAGGGGATGGTAATCCTAAGTGTGTACAATTGGCCAGCTAGGTGATTTTGTTTGGTACCATTGTGTACATAATGTCAAAGTTTTACATGATATGCTTGATGATGGAATGGTACAGGTCATTTAAAGGTATATTATTACTGACTGGTTACACCAACATTAGTGTTAGGTTATTGAGGTGGTGTATCTATAGACCCAATAACAATATATGAGACAACTATTTGGTGTTACTAGCTATGGTAGTAGAGAATAGATCTGTCACTTTAGTTCATGATTTCAACCTAGTTTGAGTTGGATGTTGAGTGTAGTTTATAATTTTTCGTCCCCTAGATTTAATTATTACTGGTATCATGGGGACCCTTTATTGATCTCACTAGCATGAGAGTCGCAGTAGAGAGATAATTTTTTCTCTTTATTCCAAGGATTGTACTTTTTGTTGGTGAAAAGCCTTAAGGTGGGGGGGGGACTGTAGTGACACGGGTTTCTCCGTGTAATAATTTGGAATATTTATTAGAATATTTTTGAATCCATGTACTAATTTAGTGTGGGATTATATTCCCGATAGATCATTAGTGTGGTGATATTAATTATATTAAATCTATTTTATAACATGCACATATTTTCCCTATAAACATTATTTAACTCCCATACAGAGTCTTAGATCAGAAATATGAGGTAGAGGTTGAGTTATGAATGTGGGGTTTACCCTAGGCATAACATAATTTTTTTCATCATCAGACACCTAGTCAGGTTTGAGTTGGAAGGGATTAAAATTGATTTTATTGATGTATTAATAATTAAATCAATAGAACCCCTTATGTGGTGCACATAATAAGAGGAGAGGATCAACCTTGCACAATGAATGTCCCGAGGACAAACTAAGGTGAGGAGGTGCACACTGATCACTATTTTTGAGATCCATCATCACATATAATTCTACAGTGACATTTAAGTATCATTTTTAAACAATATCTTTAGGGTTTCTTCATGAAGTAGAAATATTTGAGTTTTATGCCTAGACCCATTTTTGATATGTTGTTTAAAGGTTTTAGATCACATAGATAACTATTATAGACCCTATGGGGGTCGATCTATGGGTTTTGGTGAAAAAACAAGGTGTTTCAGCCAAATCATAGAGAATTCAGATTTAGAATTCTAGATTACATGATGTTTAGGGAGGAGAACACACCACATGTTCTTCTCATTTAGGGAAGTTAAAATTTTGGGGACTATTCAACATATGAAGGGCGTACACACTATATATTGAGAACATTATGTGTATCCAATGGACATGTCTATGGATTAAATGTTAATGTAAATAGTAATGTGATAGTATATGGCCATAGTACATGGGAATGGGATAAAGATGTGGGAAACATGCTGGTTATCCAAAGAACATCATGTATTGGTGTCACAAGACATGATGAATACACGCCTAGATGAGCCTTGTGAGGTAGAACATGGATAGGGGCCTAAGCAAGCCGAGACACACTATTCACACAATATACATGCCATGTTAGCTCACATAGCCAAAAATCCATATGATTGAGGACAAAACTAGGTGTTCAGGTGGGGTCACATGCTATTAGAACTAGAATGCACATCGTTTACCATTCCAGGTAATATCTTCCTAACGTATCTCCTTTCTTTGGGAACAAATTCAAGCATACGAGTAGCCTATACTAAAATGTTTTCTTCATTTAACATGATTATAACCATTTATTTGGATTCTCATATATGGTGTGACATTATTCTAGTAGGATATAGAATTAGCTAGGTTTCTGTATTAGGTAGTGATTAAGTGGAACCTTGAAGATATTTTGGGGTCGGTACCCTTCCATAACATCTCAGGGTGTGGATCCCCCAAGACTCTTATTATAAGGCCCCGGCCTCAAACCTTACTTAATCTTGAGTTATTACAAGATTACACATTGAGGATCTTTTCGGGTTTAGAGTTTTAGAGAATTAGATCATAAAACTTGCATTACATTCCACATATAAACAAAGTGGTTACATAAAGATAGTATTCCTCATTCCCATCAATGGAAACACATTTGAATTAAAACATGGATTCTTTTTGACACATCCTTGACCCTATCATCTTATCATGTACCTTTCCCTTGACCTGTGAAAAACATTTCAAAAACTTGGGATGAGCATAAAAACTCAGTATGGGTTATAGAAAACATGAAAAGGAAACATGAGTTCATATGTACATAAGAATGAAATCATACTTTACCCAAAAACATAGGCACTTTAACATGCCTCATAAATTCATGAATAAATCATAGAAACCATAAGACATAAAGGTAACTTGAGGCATTCATAACATTCTTACGTAGGGAGTAACCCTCTTGGTTACGTTTGGAATACCCATCACAGTATATTCCCTGAAAATCTCTTCGGAGAAACCTTAATGTTTCACTCCTTCGCGTTACCCAATGCATTGGAGAGCTATAACGGGCTCACCCGCCCTTAGTTTATCACGGAACCACCCGTTCTTCATAATAATGCCCAAGAACCTCAACATAATCGTATCACATAAAACATGCATAAAGGAAACATAAAATTTCCACCATTCAATCACAAGATATCAATACCACACATTGATATAAAAATATTATGAAAACCATTTTCAATACCAAAATAAAAGAAAAGTAAAACATGGTATTTATTTTTCTTTTAAAAAGAAGGAATGGCTTGTAGAAGAAGCCGAAACTCAAATAACGGTCACGACAGCGGAGAAGTCGTTGTCGCCGCATACGTACGACAAAAACATTCCCTTTTGTCGTTTAGTAAACGCTTCGTATAAAAAAGATTCCTTTTGAATAAACTTAAAAGTCAAAGGGGTTTATACACCGTATAAAAGAAAGTTGTGTATAAAATAAAATATGCCTCAACGAAAGGAGATTGAGACGAAGTCCCATACAAAGATAATTTTTAAAAATGAAATAGATATATTATGTGTATTCACTATAAGTACACATAAATAAAGTATAAATACAAGATACGACATAATAATATAATGACACAATTTGAAAGTAGGAGATTAACCCAAAGAATGGAAATTGGGTTAAGAAGTTCCCATACCTCGTATCTGACTTGACCCGACCGTTCTTTAAACTCCTGAATAATAAACTTGAATTAATCTCTACTTGCTTATGAATCTTTTTCAAGTTCATTATTCCTTTTAAACCATGTTATGAACATCATGTAATCATTTAAGTTAACAATGTTCATTTTGTCGGTATTTGGTTCTTAAGTCAAAAATAGACTTCTTACACTTACATGTTGTTAATTTGGTCAATGTTTCATTATATCCAGAATGGTATTCATGATGTAGATATCATATATTTCATATATATCCAGTACATACATGTATTTAAAATATTACATAATCATTTAGAGGTAAGAAATGAAATGCACCGTTCATGGAGACGGTAAGCCGTACGTACGCATGAACGCTACTTTCATTTCTTTGTCATATTAATGGAATTAAAACTAAATGAGACTTATGTATATTTTAATTCCAGAATTATATTCATCATTTAGATATATCATTAATTATATATATCCATTATATACATGTACTTTTAATAGTACATTACATTTGGGGATAAGAAATGAAATGCACCGTTCATGGAGACGGTAGTCCGTACGTACGCATGAACGCTACTTTCATTTCTATCTCATACTTTAATGGAAATAAATGATAATGATATATATAGGTATATTATAATTCCAGTATAACATCATATATAATAACTTTAAATCCATCCTTTACACGTCCCACATATGGCATTAACGAATCACATCACTTTGAGGGGGCGGTAGTCCGCACTTCCTTAAATGAAGATATCGCGTATACCCATAATGGAAGCCATAAAGGTAAGACACAAATGAAAAATACAGAAGCATAAGTAAAACATAAACATATTACATATCATATATAAAAATAGTGACATCATAATGGCCACCTTTGAAGGTGTTAAATGAGTATTGAACAATCATCGTTTCGGGAGGCAGAATTTCGCCATCCACAGAAACCGTATGTTCTTTAACCATTTGATGTAGTTGTGTGAAAGTGTAGATCAAATAAATCTTATAACAACATCCTAGTATATTGATGATACTGGTGTTGTTACAAAAGAAGTATATAAAAAGAGTTTAGGGGGTTGGAGAAGCAAAATAAAACAAATGAACATGAGAGAATGAATTACCTTAAAAAGTGTAACTCCTTTTGATTTGAGCCTAAAGGCTTCCTTTGAAAGGATTCTGCCCAAGGTGAATCCTCTAGGATGAGGAGAGGGATGTGGAGAGAGCAAATGGGCAGGGGTTGGCCGAGCCAAAGGCTTGAGAGGTGTGTGAAATGAGGTAGAGGTGGGGGCCTTTTATAAGGGGAGAGGAGGGGCACTTTTGGAAAGTAAAGAAACATTACATTATTTGAAAATGTGTTTCGGTTTTACAAGGTCCCACATTGATGGAATTCGTGGATAAGGTGATAAGGCATCGAAATCCATTCATCCAATTGGTTTTGGACATGTGTAGTTCATAGATTTTATTTTATCTTTCCATTTTATTTAAATCGTCAAATAATGATGTCATCGCTGCATCATTATTATGTCATAAATAATTTAATTTATTTAATGTCTAAAAATTATAAAACAAATACTATGATGTAGGAAATCTTTTTATCTTTCCATTGAATATTTATAATCAAAATTTGGACTTGTAAAACCCCACTTAAAAATTGTTTTCGCAAAACATATTATGTTTGTGTCATTTTCACTTTAACATTTAATAAAAAGTAATTTATGTTATTTCCCAACAAAAGTGGATACATGGGGTCCCCAAGTTAGGCCATGGCTTGTCTTGGTCGGCCATGACACAACCAATGAGGTTGGGACATGTGTCTAAGTCATTTTATATTATTAAAGCATTATTTATACATTAAACTACACTAATTACCACTAATTGCGATTAAAAACTTAATAAGTTACTATTCACCAAAAAATTATTATAATCTCATTGAACCACATTTTAATCCTTAATGACAACCATGTATGTCGGATTTTCAAAATTCAATACACATTAGTGGTAAACTTTCATTTAACTGGAAAATCAGTTTGCTTGATTACCACTTAGTGGTTTCACTATTCATCAAAAATTGAAGTTTTTCAGAAAATTACCAAAAATTCACCCTAAGCTATATTTGATATTACGAATTCAAAAATGAAGTCTATTTTACAAAATTCAAATCATATAAGTCACATTAATTAATTTAATAATTAATTCCCGCTGCCAGAGCAAATAGCGTGTTTTTACAAAACAATAAGTATCAAAAGATTGACACCAGTTTAAGTCTAATTTCAAATCGAAATTGATTCCAATGACCACCATTGGATAAAATGGTAAAAATATATTCTAATTTCACTTCAAAACCAATTCAAAACATAATCTAATCATATAAATAAATTAGATTAAAAAGTAGTTTTGATGTAAAATGCAGTATTTTTCACTATTCATTTAAAAATGAACATTGTCGGAAAATTACCAAAAATTCACACAAGGTAAATTTTGATGTCCCAATCATAAAGGATAATTTTATTTTGACAAACATAGTTTCTAAAATTGTCAAAATATAGATTCAAAAATGGTTTTCCATCAAAAGGCACTAAAACAATCCTTTAAGAATATTAGTGTATTCCATGCATAAGATTGTATTTATTTTCATTTTAAGCCTCTAAAACACTATCTTTATCATTAATAGACATAGATAAAAATATCTATTATTCATTACTTACTTGGGATGTTACATCCTTCCCCCCTTTAGAAAATTGCGTCCCCGCAATTTATTTACTTATCAAATAAATTGGGGTACTTATCCCTCATTGCTTTTTCGGATTCCCATGTTGCCTCTTCAATCATGTGGTTTTTCCACAAAACCTTTACCTGCTTAATCACCTTATTCCGTAACACCTGCTCCCTGTGGTCAAGAATCTGGACCGGTTGTTCCTCATAAGATAGGTTTTCTTCCAGCTGAACTACCTCTGGACTCAAAACATGAGATGGATCTGGCATATACTTTCTCAACATCAAAACGTGAAAAACATTGTGTACCTGAGATAAACTCGGAGGTAAAGCCACTCGGTATGCAACTGATCCAACTCTCTCTAGAACTTCGTATGGTCCAATGAACCTTGGACTCAACTTTCCTTTCTTACCAAATCTCATCACACTTTTCCAAGGAGAAACCTTGAGAAAAACATGATCACCTACCTCGAAAGATAGATCCTTCCTCCGGTTATCCGCATAACTCTTCTGCCTGCTCTGAGCTGTTCTCATGTGTTTCTGAATCAGCTGAACTTTTTCTGCCATCTCTTCTACCAATTCTGGTCCCATCAACTTTCTTTCACCCACTTCATCCCAGAAAGCTGGAGTTCGACACCGCTTCCCATATAATGCCTGAAATGGTGCCATCTGTATACTGGAATGAAAACTGTTATTATATGAAAACTCAACCAAAGAAAGATGCTGGTCCCAACTCCCCTGATAATCCATAGAACAAGCTCGTAGCATATCCTCCAATGTCTGAATTGTTCGTTCTGACTGCCCATCTGATTGAGGATGAAAAGCTGTACTAAAATTTAATTCAGTACCCAACGACTTCTGAAGGCCTTTCCAAAAGTTAGAGGTAAACCTGGGATCACGATCTGATACAATGGAGAGGGGAACTCCATGTAACCTGACTATCTCTTTAAGATACAAACGAGAAAGTTGATCAAGAGAGAAAGTATCTCGTATAGCAAGGAAATGAGCAGATTTGGTCAAGCGATCAACAATAACCCAGATTGCATTATTACCTCGAGATGTCTTCGGTAATCCAACAACAAAGTCCATGGATATATTCTCCCATTTCCACTCTGGCACTGGTAAAGGCTGAAGCATCCCTTTCGGTAACTGCCGCTCAGCTTTAACCTGCTGACAAGTCAAACACTTCACAGTAAAATCAGCAATATCTCTTTTCATTCCATCCCACCAGTAATACTCCCGCAGATCTCTATACATCTTAGTACTGCCCGGATGAACTGAAAACGGAGAACTATGAGCTTCACATAACAACTCTCTCTTCAACTGTGAATCAGAAGGCACACACAATCTCTTCCCAAATCTCAAAACGCAATCATTATCAATGTTGAATTCAGGCAACTTACCTTTCTGAACCAGCTCTACCCTTTTCTGCAACTCACTGTCTTGCTTCTGTGCTTGCTTGATTCTATCTGATAGAGAAGATCTCACTGATACCTGAAACAAAACAGAAGGACTTCCTACACCAACAACTTCTATGCCAAATTTCATCAAATCGTTAACCAAATGATCACGTTCCAAACGCAACATTGTTAATGAAGCATTACTTTTTCGACTCAAAGCATCAGCCACTTTATTTGCTTTTCCCGGATGGTAATGAATTGTACAATCATAATCCTTGATTAATTCCAGCCATCTCCTTTGTCTCATGTTTAACTCTTTCTGAGTGAATATATACTTTAAACTTTTGTGATCGGTATAAATTTCACACTTTACTCCATACAAATGATGCCTCCAAATTTTTAAAGCAAAAACAACAGCAGCTAATTCCAAATCATGTGTAGGGTAATTTACCTCATGAGTTTTCAACTGTCGTGAAGCATAAGCAATTACCTGATCATTCTGCATTAGGACGCAACCAAGTCCTTTCAATGAAGCATCGCTGTATATAACAAAGTCACCATTCCTGGAAGGTAGTGCCAAAACTGGAGCATTCACCAATCTTCTTTTCAATTCCTGAAAACAATCATCACATTCTTTTGTCCAGATAAACTTAACACCCTTCCGAGTTAGCTTAGTCATTGGACTAGATAACCGTGAAAAATTTCTAACAAACCTTCGGTAATAGCCCGCCAAACCAAGGAAGCTACGAATCTCGGTTACATTTGTGGGTCTTGGCCATTCTTCCACAACTTTTGTTTTTGCAGGATCAACAGTTATTCCATCTTTAGAAACAATGTGACCAAGGAAAGCAATTTGTTGCAACCAAAACTCACACTTGCTGAATTTCCCATACAATTTCTTTTCTTTTAAGGTTTGCAAGATAACCCTTAAATGTTTTTCATGCTCCTCTTTACTTTTAGAAAACACCAAAATATCATCAATGAAAACAACCACAAACTTATCCAAGAACTCATGGAAAATTCTATTCATTAAGTCCATGAATACAGCAGGTGCATTGGTTAGCCCAAAAGGCATTACTACAAATTCATAATGGCCATATCTCGTACGGAAAGCGGTCTTCGGAATATCTGCCTCCTTTACCTTCAGCTGATGGTACCCCGATCTCAAGTCAATCTTTGAAAAAAACTGAGCTCCCTGGAGCTGATCAAACAAATCATCGATATGAGGCAAAGGATATTTGTTCTTAACAGTGATATTATTCAAGGCTCTATAATCAATGCAAAGTCTCATAGAACCATCTTTCTTTTTAACAAATAAAACAGGAGCACCCCATGGTGATGTGCTAGGTCTAATGAAACCTTTCTCTAATAAATCTTGCAATTGCTCCTTCAACTCTAAAAGTTCAATTTGTGCCATTCGATAAGGGGGTTTTGAAATTGGCTTAGCATCAGGAACTAAGTCAACAGTAAACTCAACTTCCCGATCTGGTATTATTCCAGGCAACTCATCAGGAAAAACATCAGGATACTCATTTACCACTGGCACATCATTAATCTGAACAGTTCCTTTATTTTCAACGACGTGTGCAAGGTAACATTCATTTCCATCTTTTAAAAGTTTCTCGGCCTCTTCATATGTTATCAAAAGTAAGGGTTCATTCTTGTAAACAAACTGAAAGTCTTTCTGAAAAGAAACTTCTTTAGCTCTACAGTCAATCTTAGCATGGTAAATAGAGAGCCAATCCATACCCAGGATAACATCAAACTCTACTAGAGGTAGAACAATAAGGTTTGCAAGTAGGTTCTTTCCACAGATAAGGATAGGAAGATTCTTATAAATTCTTTTTGCCTCGACACTTCCCCCAGGTGTTTTTACCAAAAGTTCAGGAGTCATTTCTTGAGATGGTATTCCCATTTTACTAGAAAAGGTCTCAGAGATGAAAGAATGTGTAGACCCCGAATCAAACAACACACTGGCATAGTCTGAAAAAACAAACAAAGTACCTGGTACGACTTCATTTGATGGCCCGACATCCGCTGAAGTAGTTGCAAAGGATTTCACCACCCCTTTCTGCTTGTAGTCTAACTGCTTCCCATCACTCAAGCTCCTTGTCGGACACTCGTTTGCATAGTGACCCATCTCATTGCACTTAAAACATTTCACTAACTGTAAATCAAATTTGTTTTTACCTTCACCTTGATCCTTTTCAGTGCAATCACGAGCCTTATGTCCCATCTTACCACATCGGTAGCACTTCCCAGAATTCAGAAGACATTCCCCAGCATGCCTTTTGCCACATTTATCACAAACTGGAAACTTAGTTCTCTTACCATCAGACTTCTTTGAAGAATTCTTACCTTTCTCCTGCCACCTCGGTCTCTTCTTCTGCTGGTTGTTATAGAACACTTGGTCATCGGCAAACTCCATTTCCACCTTCTCAGCACATCGAACAAGCTTTTCATAACTTTTAAACTCTCGAGAAGCTAATGCCCTTCGATACTTTGGCTTTAATCCTGAGTAAAAACGATTGATTTTACTATCAAGGTCCCGGATAAAATTGGGAGCATACCTTGCCAATCGAGTGAACCTTTCTTCATAGGCAGCCACTGAGTCTTCCTCTTGCCTCAATTCCAAGAATTGCTTTTCCATCCTAAGTCGAACAGCCTTAGGAAAATACTTCTCAAGAAACATACCTTTGAAATCATCCCAGTCAAGAGCATCAATCTCATCGGCTTCCCTGATATTTTTAACCATAGACCACCACTGATCTGCTTCACCCTCCAAACGGTAAATAGCAAGACTAACCTTTTGATTGTCTGAACACCCCATGACATCAAAAATCTTCTCCAGTGCTTTAATCCACCCTTCAGCTTGCACAGGGTCAGATGATCCTCTGAATGATGGTGGATGTTGCCTCATGAAATGTTCCACCACTGACATGTTCCTCTGCGGCTGATCTGGCTGATCTCGTGCATGGATACCACCACCATTTATCGCCTGAGTCAACTGCGCCATTACTGCAACAAACTGTTCAGTTCCAATTCCGACCATTTCTGGATGCTGATTCGGAAGGTTATTTCCTTCTGTATGCCTTCCTAGCACTGCTTCCCTGTTTCCTCTGCGGAAAACCATTCTGAACAAACATGTCTTAGATGAAGCAACATGGTAATCTTTAAATGCTATATCATTTCGAAAAAGAAAAAAAAATATTTTTGGATAATCATTTAATAGAATTCTAACTCCTAAAGTTATCTAAACCGACCTTTGATACCAACTATAAGGCCCCGGCCTCAAACCTTACTTAATCTTGAGTTATTACAAGATTACACATTGAGGATCTTTTCGGGTTTAGAGTTTTAGAGAATTAGATCATAAAACTTGAATTACATTCCACATATAAACAAAGTGGTTACATAAAGATAGTATTCCTCATTCCCATCAATGGAAACACATTTGAATTAAAACATGGATTCTTTTTGACACATCCTTGACCCTATCATCTTATCATGTACCTTTCCCTTGACCTCTGAAAAACATTTCAAAAACTTGGGATGAGCATAAAAACTCAGTATGGGTTATAGAAAACATGAAAAGGAAACATGAGTTCATATGTACATAAGAATGAAATCATACTTTACCCAAAAACATAGGCACTTTAACATGCCTCATAAATTCATGAATAAATCATAGAAACCATAAGACATAAAGGTAACTTGAGGCATTCATAACATTCTTACGTAGGGAGTAACCCTCTTGGTTACGTTTGGAATACCCATCACAGTATATTCCCTGAAAATCTCTTCGGAGAAACCTTAATGTTTCACTCCTTCGCGTTACCCAATGCATTGGAGAGCTATAACGGGCTCACCCGCCCTTAGTTTATCACGGAACCACCCGTTCTTCATAATAATGCCCAAGAACCTCAACATAATCGTATCACATAAAACATGCATAAAGGAAACATAAAATTTCCACCATTCAATCACAAGATATCAATACCACACATTGATATAAAAATATTATGAAAACCATTTTCAATACCAAAATAAAAGAAAAGTAAAACATGGTATTTATTTTTCTTTTAAAAAGAAGGAATGGCTTGTAGAAGAAGCCGAAACTCAAATAACGGTCACGACAGCGGAGAAGTCGTTGTCGCCGCATACGTACGACAAAAACATTCCCTTTTGTCGTTTAGTAAACGCTTCGTATAAAAAAGATTCCTTTTGAATAAACTTAAAAGTCAAAGGGGTTTATACACCGTATAAAAGAAAGTTGTGTATAAAATAAAATATGCCTCAACGAAAGGAGATTGAGACGAAGTCCCATACAAAGATAATTTTTAAAAATGAAATAGATATATTATGTGTATTCACTATAAGTACACATAAATAAAGTATAAATACAAGATACGACATAATAATATAATGACACAATTTGAAAGTAGGAGATTAACCCAAAGAATGGAAATTGGGTTAAGAAGTTCCCATACCTCGTATCTGACTTGACCCGACCGTTCTTTAAACTCCTGAATAATAAACTTGAATTAATCTCTACTTGCTTATGAATCTTTTTCAAGTTCATTATTCCTTTTAAACCATGTTATGAACATCATGTAATCATTTAAGTTAACAATGTTCATTTTGTCGGTATTTGGTTCTTAAGTCAAAAATAGACTTCTTACACTTACATGTTGTTAATTTGGTCAATGTTTCATTATATCCAGAATGGTATTCATGATGTAGATATCATATATTTCATATATATCCAGTACATACATGTATTTAAAATATTACATAATCATTTAGAGGTAAGAAATGAAATGCACCGTTCATGGAGACGGTAAGCCGTACGTACGCATGAACGCTACTTTCATTTCTTTGTCATATTAATGGAATTAAAACTAAATGAGACTTATGTATATTTTAATTCCAGAATTATATTCATCATTTAGATATATCATTAATTATATATATCCATTATATACATGTACTTTTAATAGTACATTACATTTGGGGATAAGAAATGAAATGCACCGTTCATGGAGACGGTAGTCCGTACGTACGCATGAACGCTACTTTCATTTCTATCTCATACTTTAATGGAAATAAATGATAATGATATATATAGGTATATTATAATTCCAGTATAACATCATATATAATAACTTTAAATCCATCCTTTACACGTCCCACATATGGCATTAACGAATCACATCACTTTGAGGGGGCGGTAGTCCGCACTTCCTTAAATGAAGATATCGCGTATACCCATAATGGAAGCCATAAAGGTAAGACACAAATGAAAAATACAGAAGCATAAGTAAAACATAAACATATTACATATCATATATAAAAATAGTGACATCATAATGGCCACCTTTGAAGGTGTTAAATGAGTATTGAACAATCATCGTTTCGGGAGGCAGAATTTCGCCATCCACAGAAACCGTATGTTCTTTAACCATTTGATGTAGTTGTGTGAAAGTGTAGATCAAATAAATCTTATAACAACATCCTAGTATATTGATGATACTGGTGTTGTTACAAAAGAAGTATATAAAAAGAGTTTAGGGGGTTGGAGAAGCAAAATAAAACAAATGAACATGAGAGAATGAATTACCTTAAAAAGTGTAACTCCTTTTGATTTGAGCCTAAAGGCTTCCTTTGAAAGGATTCTGCCCAAGGGGAATCCTCTAGGATGAGGAGAGGGATGTGGAGAGAGCAAATGGGCAGGGGTTGGCCGAGCCAAAGGCTTGAGAGGTGTGTGAAATGAGGTAGAGGTGGGGGCCTTTTATAAGGGGAGAGGAGGGGCACTTTTGGAAAGTAAAGAAACATTACATTATTTGAAAATGTGTTTCGGTTTTACAAGGTCCCACATTGATGGAATTCGTGGATAAGGTGATAAGGCATCGAAATCCATTCATCCAATTGGTTTTGGACATGTGTAGTTCATAGATTTTATTTTATCTTTCCATTTTATTTAAATCGTCAAATAATGATGTCATCGCTGCATCATTATTATGTCATAAATAATTTAATTTATTTAATGTCTAAAAATTATAAAACAAATACTATGATGTAGGAAATCTTTTTATCTTTCCATTGAATATTTATAATCAAAATTTGGACTTGTAAAACCCCACTTAAAAATTGTTTTCGCAAAACATATTATGTTTGTGTCATTTTCACTTTAACATTTAATAAAAAGTAATTTATGTTATTTCCCAACAAAAGTGGATACATGGGGTCCCCAAGTTAGGCCATGGCTTGTCTTGGTCGGCCATGACACAACCAATGAGGTTGGGACATGTGTCTAAGTCATTTTATATTATTAAAGCATTATTTATACATTAAACTACACTAATTACCACTAATTGCGATTAAAAACTTAATAAGTTACTATTCACCAAAAAATTATTATAATCTCATTGAACCACATTTTAATCCTTAATGACAACCATGTATGTCGGATTTTCAAAATTCAATACACATTAGTGGTAAACTTTCATTTAACTGGAAAATCAGTTTGCTTGATTACCACTTAGTGGTTTCACTATTCATCAAAAATTGAAGTTTTTCAGAAAATTACCAAAAATTCACCCTAAGCTATATTTGATATTACGAATTCAAAAATGAAGTCTATTTTACAAAATTCAAATCATATAAGTCACATTAATTAATTTAATAATTAATTCCCGCTGCCAGAGCAAATAGCGTGTTTTTACAAAACAATAAGTATCAAAAGATTGACACCAGTTTAAGTCTAATTTCAAATCGAAATTGATTCCAATGACCACCATTGGATAAAATGGTAAAAATATATTCTAATTTCACTTCAAAACCAATTCAAAACATAATCTAATAATATAAATAAATTAGATTAAAAAGTAGTTTTGATGTAAAATGCAGTATTTTTCACTATTCATTTAAAAATGAACATTGTCGGAAAATTACCAAAAATTCACACAAGGTAAATTTTGATGTCCCAATCATAAAGGATAATTTTATTTTGACAAACATAGTTTCTAAAATTGTCAAAATATAGATTCAAAAATGGTTTTCCATCAAAAGGCACTAAAACAATCCTTTAAGAATATTAGTGTATTCCATGCATAAGATTGTATTTATTTTCATTTTAAGCCTCTAAAACACTATCTTTATCATTAATAGACATAGATAAAAATATCTATTATTCATTACTTACTTGGGATGTTACACTTATGGTCAATACTGTGGTGCTACCCTATATTTATGCTGTCGAACTTCCACCCATATAGTTGTTTTTCTTGGGGTTGGTACACCTCTGTGGGACCATGGTACAGGTTCCCCATATCGTTCGTATAGTTGGAGATGAAGCTTCCCTACTACATCAGTGTGAGGTACCTCCATACTAATTGTGTTGATAGAGTTGGTATTGACCCGTGGTGACATGTTGTGGATACTTTATCCATGGAGTTAGTATTCCACTATCATATGAGGGTGTAGGTCCTCCATACATAGTGTGTTTCTAGATTCGGTGCTCCCCTATCCTACTAAGGTGTGGGTCCTCTATTTCTGGGTTGGTTCTTGAAACCCACAGAACTTCATTAATTTCCTATAGGGATACAAAAAATTGATAATTTATAATACTCAGAAAAACTACTAAAAATATAGTATATGACAAGAATGAGTATTAAACTCACATGGACATTCCATATGCTCTAAATTAATTAAATAATTTGAAAATGAAATTGATTTATTTGTTTGAATAAATAAAAATATATTAGCAAACATTATGTTGAATATCAAGAGAGGAGCACAATAGGATCAACGATTTCATGTTAGTATGCTAGGGATTCATTTGATATGGTTTTATTTAGGTTTGGTGTTAGAATTTGGTCAGCAAGGATCCTTGTTCTGAGTATCCTAACCCAATCCAATGATTTCACCTTTAGAATGGTCATTTACTGGGTGAAAAGGAAAAATATGGTGACCAAAAACCAAATTTATACATAAATGAAAAAGATCGTATAATATTCATATGCAAACAAGGGTGATTCATTGAAAAAATAAGATGAAACTCCTCAATTCACAAGAAATGGTCATACAATTTCAAAATAATGTAATTTTGAATTGATAAAATGTGTTTAAGCACACTAAAATAAGATTAATGAAAAGAAATAATACCTAAAAAACACATCCTCCTATAATCACATCAACTGAAATAAATAAAACTAATCTCTCATTCTAGGCTTGAAAAGAATGAGAATCATAGATACCCAACTATGAAAGGAGAATGATAATGGCAGTGAAGTAGGGCTTTAGATCATAACCTCATGGGTGTGTATCACTAAAATAGCCATCTATTGTATCCCTCTAGTTCTGTATCATGAATATCGTCTACTATATGGCTGATGAATGTTTTTATAAGATTTTATTTCAAAACATCATCCTCCATCATCATTATTTCTCTATCTATCAAAACATATATCACATGTATAATTTTACACGATGTGTAATCCTTGTCAAAAATGTATTTTCATAGAAATCATAACCTGATCATTCAAAGCACATATTTGTGTTACATGATGTGTAACTTATTTTCACAACATGTAATACTCAAAGATTTCATCATGTTGTGGCATCATCATTTGAAAACTCACATTGTGTAATTGGATACACAAAGTGTAAATGGTGAGGTCTAATTTTTCGACTCTTCTTTGGCTTTAAAAATTCAATGTCATGCCAATTATCTTAGCTCGCAATGCGAAGTGTCTTTTAGCTAATTAATTATACACTTTTAACCCCTTTTTCAAAGATCCAATTCATCCTACCTTAAAAAACTAAAAAAGATAATTCATTCATAAATTGGAATGAGTAATCATTTAAATACTTAAATCAATAAAATATATCATCCTAAAATGTATGCATGAAAAACCAATATCAAATACCCTCACGTTGTGTAAGGCTTAGGGTCCCCCATTATGATCATAAAGGCTGAGATATAAATCCCTTATACATAGGGTGTAGGTCCTTTATCTATAGAGTGTTAATCCATTCTTTTCATGCAGCAATGGGGAGTAGGTCCTCCACAAGAGTTGGAAATCATTTTGCTATGATGTTTAGTTTAAAGGTTTGGACCATCCACATGTTACATGAAAAATGGTTAATAGGTATTGCTACCTCAATGCGGTTAAGTGTGGACCTCAACATATGGGAACTACATATGTTTCATAGGATTGTTAAGAGTTTTCATTCCCTCGGATGTAGGGTAGCGGTGAGGAATTGGTTCCTCCTTTTCTAGATCATTAGAGAAGATTCATGTGGTGCATTATTTAGAGAAATGGTACCTCAATAATTTGGAGTAGAGAGGGGAGTTCTTATCCATTTGGGTTCCTATGAGCTTGCACAGGGTGAGAGACAACAGTGATATGAACTATGGTGTTGGGAACTTGAGTTAGACATATAGAGTTGTTCCTAATGAAATATATATATTATATGAGTTCCATATAGGATTATACGACTTAGGTATTACATGCTCCATGATGAGGTTTTCCTTTGTGCCTCGAAAAATAATCCAATGTATGGCGAAAAGATTGGGACCTCATGAGACTTAGAGTCTGAGATGAGTAAATACGAGAGTTATTCAGGGTTTCCATAAGGAAATTTCATATAACATTATTGACCCATCATGGGGAGATGTGCAGACTAGTCATGTATAATTGAAGAGTGGTCGAGATGGAGTATCTTCTCTCTCTCTCTCTTTCTCTCTCTCCCTCTCATTATTTTATATTCCCTCTATATTGGGTTGAGAGGAATATTTCCTTTATGTTGATTTATTTTATTTTTAATTTTTTGTGTGCCTACTAGGTATTTTTATACTCACCCCTACATGGAATTTTCCTTCACAAATCATGTCTTGTTAAGATGATAATCTTTTTAATGGTGTCATAGGAGGACCTAGTGAAGGTGGATATTATAAAGATAGGCATACCATGGCGTTTTTTGGTGCTTGACTATAGTGAATTATAGGGGTTCAATTTGATAGTAGTCCCCTACTTTCAAGAAGGTTGGTCACTTTCTAGTTTTGGTGAGATTGTATTTTTCTCTTTTTATGATTTTAGTACTATCATTGTACTTTGAAAGTGGGATTTTTGTAGGCATGCATTCTTGGTTTCAATTATTATTAAATATTCAAAATTGAAAAAAGATTAATGTGGTGTGTATGTACATGTACCATAGCATATGTCCCCCCCATGTGTGTGATATACCTACTTGGCATTGGATGCCAGACCATGGCCTATTAGAGGTGGGTATGGGGAGTCGCAGATTAGGCCCCAATGGGTTGGGTTGTGAAATTTCACTCGAGTTATCATTAAATTTAGTTGCTCATAGTCACCACATTTTACTTCATAATCAATGATAACATTATTCCTTCATATTCAATATATTGACAAAAACTAAGTGGCATAGTGTGAGAAATAATAATAATAGTGGGAAAACTATATAATCACTTATAGGATTGTTAAATCAAGGAACTTATTTTTTTAATCTATGAAACCTTAGGATTAACTTAAGGAATTAATTGTCATCATATATTCAAATAATGTATAATTTTTTATAAATGAAATGATAATTATCCAAAGAAAATCCCTTTTTATTGTCAATCCCATCTCTCAATAAGGCCTATTTTCATGCACCATGTGATTATTTGGTGAAGCACAAGGAACCCTTTTCAAAGTTTTTACCCATATGAACCACAATTCTAGAACCATTTTAACCTATAATATAAAAAATAGATGTATTTCTTGGAAAATACTCATAATATATTCCTAATCAAAATATTAGGATGTTATTCTAAACTTATTTTCAAATATTATTGTAGGGTTATATTCCCTAATAAATGTTTCGTTAAATCTAGTTCCCATGGTTTCTAGTAATATTACTTTAATACAATCTGTAGTAAACCCTACCCCAGAATCTCAAAGATGGTTACTAATTTAATAAATTATAATAACATATAAGAAATCATATCATAAAGAACATAATAGTTTAGTTATATTGGTAAACTAGATAAATAAATGATTCCTATATTACATTTAAATCCAGAAATTACAATATAATTTTTTTAGAATATCATTATTCCATCTAGAAAATTCTTAAATATATTTTATTGTACTCATGATGGATTCCTATGAAAGGATAAAAATTAATAGTGGTCTCAAATTCCTTGTAATGGTTATGTAAAGTGGAAGATGTCATTAATCAGTAAGAATAATCCATATGGAATGATAAATCACTAAACACACTTGAAATTAAATAATTTGACTATAAAAATCAATAAATAAAGGTAAATAACTGAAAACACATGCAATTTAATCATTAATATGACAATCATAACAAGATATGGAATAATAAGTATGGAAATGTAAATAACATGAAACAAATTCCATTTAATCTATAAACTATGAATGAAATACCTCAAGAGATAATATCATTGGGGAACACCTTGGATAATAATAAATAAATTTTGAATGAATTAAATTCATAATTATGTGAAATCATGTTTCCCTAGAACATAATACCTCTACCATCAGGATCTTTCCTCAAGAAAGATTAAAACTAATGGGTAGAAACACATTTAACTAGGACTATCAAACTGATCCATCCCATGAGACAACCTATGCATCAATGGGATATCTATAAGAAGGCCCCACCCATGTAGTTCATGTATATAGAATTTATCATATATCAAATAATTGATTTAATTCATAAACAATTTTCCTTATCATAAAATATCCATATTGAGTAAAGAATACTGATTTATAAATATATTTCCCTTTATAAACAAAATTATTTTCAATATAGAACACCATATGTAGAAATTACTTTCTATTTAAAAATAAAAATACCCATGATAAATAATTTGGATATTTAGGGGAAAAACACTTTGAAATGATCATAGGAAAGTTAAAATTTCAAGGTAATGATTTTGAGTACAGAAATGAATCAAGGAAGTGAATTTTAATACTATCCTTGGTCAAAATAATCATAAAACATCTAGAGGGAGAATAAATATGGTATTAATAAAACATATACATAGTGTAGTATATTTAAAATGTAGGGTTTTAAATGTTGAAAACTATAAATCTCATAAATATATCTTTAAAACATTCCTGAGGAAAATATACCTTTCCTTTTGAAACTCAGTTATTTTATTTTTTTAAAGAACTTTTATTTTAAAATTATTTTTAACAAATAAATTATATATGTGGAAAAAAATTTCATAAAAAATATACTTGTAAAATTGAAAAATTATATTCAAATAAATGATGATCATGTCGATGGGTAATTTTGTACATATAGTATAAGATAAAAAGGAAATTACTTTTCACTGTAAAAATGATAAAAATGTTCTTTATTCAAAAAAGGAAAAGAATATTACATGGATCTTTTTTTCATAAGAAAAAATGTGTAAAAATGAATTTAATAAATCATTTTAATATGTTTAAAAAAAAATATGAAAAAATTTTTAGAAAACACAATTTTGGAAGACAATATATTTCCAAACAAAGAGAGGAATAAAGTTAGATTTTCATAAAATATTTTTTTTAATAATTTTATATAACAATGAGTGGGAAAATGACACTTTTACTTGAAAATATCATGAATAAAAAAAGGTGAAGAAAATGAAATCATTTTATTATATAATGATCAAATAACTTCCTTCAACTGAAATTAAAGAATAAATAATCTCGATTGTATTGAGATTTTTAGATAAACCCTTACACTGATCATAAGTTTGAAGTGAGAATTAACCAATGAATTGATTATTTTTTTCCATTATAAATATACATAAATAAATTTAAAATACAACATAATATAATAAAATTTCATAATACACATAATCTTATCATTTAAATGACAATAATGAATTAATATAACCCAATAAAATGAAATTGTGTTATGAAATTATATACTAGTTTTAAATTTTAATGTCAAATACCCTTTGATGAAATAATTTAAATTGAAACATAAAATAACTTTAATTGTTAATGAATAATGATATAACATTACAATTTGGTATTATATACACTGTATAAAAGAAAATCGATTCACAATAATACAATATGACTCAATGAAATAAAATTGAGATGAAATCCCTTAACTCACACATCCTTTTCATTGAACATGATTTAACCTCCAATATAGTGATTTTAAACATGTTATTAACATATATCATAACAATTATAACATCATATATGATATCTTTATATCATTTTATCACCCATCTATTAATAATCATTTTTTATTTTCATGGTGTTTGGTGTTAATTGCCTTGTTTTCTCATGCATGTTTCTTCATGAAGGATCCAGTTATTACACGTATTATATAGTTTAATAATATCCATAATAATAATCATTACATAATAATAATAATTTTATACATCAACTATAATTTTAATACCAATAATGAAATATGGTTCTGAGGAATGATGTATGTTACGATCATGGATATAACGACCCATAATTTACATACATTTTTAATACTTCAAAATTGAAGTACACTTATTACAACATATAACAAAACCATTAAAGGAACATATAGGTATAGTGTCATTAGAAACTGGGAAACATAAACAACTGGGTCATAAATCAACTACATTGTCTCCCTTTTATTTTATTATATCTAGAGTCCCTTTTGGAATATCTTACTTAATACCCTTCTTCATGACCTGGGGAAAAGAAAACATACAAAAGGGTGATCTAAAATGCTCAGTAAGGGTAAACAAAAGAAATATCAATCACATCATATTCATAATAACATAACATTTTAGAAATCTTAACCTGAAAAAAAGATCATAATTTCATAACATGAGATAAATCATAGTAGTGAAATGTAATCCCAATAATCATAACTTAAAACACGAAACTTTGTGGAATACACACATAATCATAGATAATCATTTATTAGTAGTCAATACTCATTTCCAAGGCCATCATAGCAGACAATGTCCATTTCTGAACTGAGTTCACTTCTCGTTTCAGTCCTGTATCACTGAACCAGATTAACCTGCCATTTTAGCCATGTCTATCTCATGAAATATAAATCTTTACCCAATGCATTGGAGGGAGATATAGGTCCCACCCATCTCATAATTATACCATTCTTATGGGTGCCATAAGATCATAAATCATACATCATAGCATAACCCATGTAATAAAAATGGGATTCTTAAACATCATTCCATAATCCGTATAAGATAAAAGTACATCAAAAAAATAATTCCATCATAACATAATAAAATCAATGTAAAAATAGTGATATAAACAGAACCCTATATTATCTTAGATGGAAAATAATTTTGATAAAACGTTTGAACTCCATTCTTGAGAAAAATATCCTTTCTACTTCAAAAACATATTTCCTTTCTTAAAATGTCATATAATTTTAAAATAAAAAAAGTTGATTAAAAATAAACTTGAAAAATTGTAAAGTAAGCTTCATGGAAATATTGTTCTAAAAGTACATTAAGGCCGTATAAGTTAAAAAAAACATTCTTCTCGTACTTTGGCCGGAAAAGTCGAAAAGGTACCTCATACTTAAAACGACAAAAGATTCCTTTCATATCTTTTACTAAAAACTCACCAATGGGTAAAATTGGATTTAAACAATTGTAGGTGGATGGAAATAATATTACATACTGAGGAAACATGGATGTGGATGATAAGCATGCCCCATTAAATACCGAAGTATAAACAATCTCGGATAAAAATTGAGATTGTGAGATTTTCCCTTACCTTATGTTCGATTTTCTTCGTACATGTCTGAAACTCCTGTATAATAATTTTAATAATGTTATTGACTTAATAAATAATCTTACTCATTGTTATGATATCATATATGGTCATATTCTTAGCTTCTCATTAGTAATATTTTATTGTTACTTGTTATTCGGGTGTTTATTGCTTTTTGTTCTTATGCGTTTTTTGTCGAATAAATTCTTATTCTTCTTTTTAGTTTATAGATACATCATTTCTAGAATGGTATTAGTGTAATATATATCATATTTATTCATTAAATTTATTTATCTAATCAATATGGAATGAAGATCATGTAGAATGAGTCACATCACATTGTGGAGATGGTAGGCCGTACGCATGCACGAGCGATGATATCGTTCCCATGATCGTGGAATTGTATTTAAGTGTATGTATACTATTTCATAATCAATATCACTTTAAAATAATCATATATAATTAATATTTACACCATTATATCCATCCTAGTAAGGTGGTGGTGGAAAACAGATTACACTATAGCGTGGATACGACATTCTGTACGTACGCACGCGCGGTGATTCCATTTTCCATAGGATGGATAGAAGATGAAATAGGGTTGTTTCATATTTATAATAACATATCGGTATATGAGTGATATTTATGTTATTACTTCATAATGAAACAACTAATGAAGAGGAAGTAGAAGAAGAAATAAATTTGAAAGAATCGGTAGCAGATATTACCTCTTCTTCGACACGCCTCTTTGAAACCTCCTCTTAGGGCACTAAAATTGGTCTTTGAAGAAGACCATGACCTTTATAATATTAATAGGGTAGTGGAGAAGAGAAATTTCAGGGTTTTTCTGAGCTTTATGTCTCAATGTGGTGTGAGGAGGAGAGGGATGGGGTGCCATTTTATAAGGGAGGAGAGGGGAAGCTTAGGAAAAACTTAATGTATTATTTTATTATAAAGTCATATTCGGTTTTTAATAGCTCCGATTTGATTTATATATAAGATAAGGTGGGTATGGGTAGAAATCCTTTCAACCAATAGATTTAAGACAAGTTTAGTTTACTATTTTAACCTTATCATTTAGATTTAACTCTAAGTTAAATAATTTAACTTTTACCGTCTCTTCTTGTTTTCTTACACTATATGGTTAATGAACATTATATAACAAGAGAAATGAACCCCAAGTGGTTCATTATTAATATATATAACCTTATCTAAGTAATTTGGCCAAACCTAAGATTTTTAGGAATAAAATAACAATTAATAATATAATATTTGTTTTAAAAACTGTTTTATGTCAATTTTGACACTATTTAGTAATTGATTTTTGTGAAAATCAAAATGGAATGATTAGTTCTAAAAAAGTTAATTAAATCAATACTAATATGTCATACTAATATATAAAATTAGTTTAATTCTTAAAAAGCCTCAAATTACATTTTTTTGGGTATTTATTATATCAATAATGTTAATATTTCCTTAATAAGGTAATTACTGCATCATCATTGTGTCACAAATAAATTAAATTATTTAAAGACTAAAAATTATAAATAAACTACATTTATGTAGGAAATATTTTTATATTTCTGATGAATATTTATAGTCAAATTTATCTTATGTGTAACCCTTTATTAAAAATGTTTTAGTTATTAAACTTTGTTTTTAACTATTTTAACTCTTCTTTAAATAAAATAATATTAAATGTCCTAATCTAATCCAAGTGGACCTAAATGGTAATAGTTTATTCCTAAGGTTTTTTTGGTCGAATTACACTTATCCAATAGAATTAGGACATGTGTTAGGGTAATAATAATATCATTTTACCCTTAATTACCCTATTTACTTTTAACCGTGGTAAAAAAGTAAAAAAGTTACTATTCACCAAAAATTATTTTATCTTATTGAACCACATTTTAATCCATAATATTAACAATTTCTCTAGGATTTTTCAAATTCCACTCACAGAAGTAGTAAAATTATGTTTTATGTAAATTTTTAAATTCTCCTAGGAGGTGGGTAAAAGACGGTGAAAAGTTCAATAAAATTTTTATAGATCTAAAATTATTATAAAATGACTCCAATGAATTATATAGAACTTATATAGGTATTATGTATAAATTTTTACCTAAAATAAATTTAAATAAAATAAAATATTATTTAAATAAAACGTCGGTTTTTAAATAGTAACCCAGTGTTTTCACTATTCATCAAAAATTGAATGTTTTAAGAAAAATACCAAAATTTCACCCTAGGCTAATTTCGATATTCCGGATCTAAAAATGAAGTCCATTTTGAAAGATAAAATTTATAAAATTTCAAAAAGTGGGTATTAATATTCATAACGGCTAGTTTATATAAAATTTTAATAGCATATCGTTGTTTAGTGAAACTCGGTATTGCGTACAACACACGCTATCGTGGAAGGACGCGATTGTGTGTAAAGAAAGCCAAGATAGTATTGTGTGTAATGAAATATTACTTTGATGTTGAGTATAACATAAGAAATAAAAATAAAAAATACTTCTCATAAAATATTAGGGTGTTACATTCTACCCCCCTTAAAATGAATTTCACAGTCGAAATTTGTCACTTTATAACAAACAGATGAGGATATTAGGGTGTTACATTCTACCCCCTTAAAATGAATTTCCCATGTAGCTTCTTCTAATTGGTGGTTCCTCCATAAAAATTTCACCAAATGAGTGGTCTTGTTCGGTAGGACATTTTCACTACGATCCAGAATCTCTATCTGTTGTTCTTCATAAGAAAGATCTTGCTCCAGTGGGACAACTTCTGAGATGAGTACATGTGAAGGATCGGGTATGTACTTTCTTAGGAGAGATACATGGAACACATCATGAACTGGAGAGAGATTCGGGGGAAGCGCCAATCGGTAAGCTATCTTCCCAACATGATCTAGTATTTCAAAAGGACCGATATACCTAGGGCTCAGCTTTCCCTTGTTTCTAAATCTCAATACTCTCTTCCAAGGAGATATTCGAAAGAACACTTTATCACCCACTTCAAACTCTACGTCTTTTCTTCGGTTATCAGCATAAATTTTTTTTTGACTCTAAGATTCTCTTATGTGTTGTTGAATAGATCGGACCTTTTCTTCCATCTCATCAACAAGATCAGGTCCTAATTGCTTTATTTCCCCAACTTCATCCCAACAAGTTGGATTTCGGAATTTCTTTTCATAGAGTGCTTCATAAGGATCCATCTGAATACTGGAGTGAAAGCTATTATTATAAGAAAATTCCACCAAATGTACGTGTTGATCCCAACCCCCTTTGAAATCTATAGAGCAAGATCTTAACATATCTTCTAGAGTTTGAATTGTTCTCTCAGACTGATCGTCTGTCTAAAGATGATAACCAGTGCTGAAACTCAACTCTGTATCCAGAGTATGCTGAAGATTTCGCCAAAACTTTGAGGTAAACCTCAGATCCCGATCAGATAAAATGGAAAGTGGTACTCCATGCAATCTTACCACTTCCTTTACATTTATCCTGGCAATATGATCAAGAGAGAAATCCTCTCTAATAGAAATGAAGTGTTCTGACTTTGCAAGATGATCATCTATGACCTAGATAGAATTATTTCCTTTGGATGTTTTAGGAAGTCTGGTGACAAAGTCCATAGTGATTTTTTCCCATTTCCATTTGGGTATGGGTAATGGTTGTAACATCCCCTTAGACTTCTGTCTCTCAGCTTTAACTTGCCGACAAACCAAGCATCGAGAGACATATTCAGCAACATCTCTTCTCATTCCATCCCACCAGATATACTCTTTCAGGTCTCTAAACATCTTCCTTCTATTAGGATGAATAGATAATGAAGAACTATGAGCCTCATCAAGAAGCTCCTTCTTTAATTCTAGGATGGGAGGAACACAAACCCGATTCCTGAACCTTATTATCCCATCACAATCAAGGTTGAATTCAGGAACATTTTCACCTTCTTTTGTAACTCTACATCTTCGTTATATGCCTCTTTAATCTTCACATGTATATATGGTTGAACATTCATTTGAGAAAGATAATATTTCTACCCTTCCATTATAATTCCAAGATCCATCCTTTGTAAATCCATAAATATTGGATCTTTTTTGATCCTCATCATGGATAAGCTAGCATGGTCTTGTCGACTTAATGTATCTGCCACCTCATTTTCTTTCCCAAGGTGATAATGAATTGAGCAGTCTTAATCCTTAATCAGCTCCAACCATCTTCTTTGGTGCATATTCAGCTCCTTTTGTGTGAAAATATACTTTAAAATTTTATGATCAGTATAAATATGACACCTTTCACCATAAATATAATGCCTCCAAATCTTTAATGCAAAGATTATCGCAGCTAACTCCAAATCATGAGTTGGATAATTTTGCTCATGAATTTTCAAATGTTATGAGGCATAAGATATCACCATATCATTTTGCATTAGAACACACCCCAATCCCTTCTTAGATGCATCACTATAGTTCACAAACCTTTCTCCACTATAAGGCAGTTTGAGCACAGTTACACTGGATAACCTTCTTTTTAACTCCTTGAAATTATCTTCACACTCCTCTCTCCAAATGAACTTATCTCTTTTTCAAGTCAACCTGGTGAGTGGATTAGATAATTGTGAAACATATTTCACAAAACGACGATAATATCCAGCCAAACCAATAAAACATCGGATCTCATTTACTGTTGCTGGTCTCGACCATCTTTTGATAACCTCTATTTTTGCTGGATCCACAGATATCCCCTCTTTTGAGACTATGTGACCCAAAAATGAAACTTTTTTAATCCAAAATTCACACTTGGTAAATTTGGCATAAAGCTTCTCCTTTCTCAGGGTCTTCAATATAATTCTCAAGTGATCTTCATGTTCTTCCTTGCTCTTTGAATAGACAAGAATATCGTCTATAAAGACTACCAAAAACTGATCAAGATAGTCTCTAAAGAATCTATTCATTATATCCATGAAGATAGAAGGGGCATTAGTAAGACCAAATGGAATCACTATAAATTTATAGTGTCCATACCTTGTACGGAAAGCCGTCTTTGGAATATCCTCCCTTTTTACCCTTAATTGATGATACCCTGAACGAAGATAAATCTTGGAAAAGAATTGAGCTCCTCGTAGTTGGTCAAATAAGTCATCAATGCACGGGAAATGATATTTTTTCTTGATCGTGATCCTGTTAAGTTCTCGATAATCAATGCAGAGTCTCATTGATCCATCCTTCTTCTTAAAAAACAGAACAGGTGCTTCCCAAGGTGACGCACAAGGGCGTATGAATCACTTATCAAGATTCTATTGGAGTTGCTTATTCAATTCCTACAACTCAATTGGGGCCATTCTATAAGGTGTCTTCGAAATGGACATAGCACCTGGTGTGAGTTCTATTGAAAACTCAACTTCACGATTTGGTGGAAGACCTGGAAATTCCTCTGGAAGGACATTATTAAAATCTCATACAATGGGTGTATTCTTAATCGTGAGTTTCTCTCCAACCATTTGAGATAAATAACCTTCATTTAGTGGAATCAAGACCCATAAGATGAAAGAAAATTCCACTGGAAGGTAATGTTCATCCTTACATTGATAGAAAATCATATATTGATCTGGAATCTGAAATGTGACTTCCCTTCTTTGGAAATTGATATGAGATCCATATAAAGAAAGACAATCCATGCCAAGAATCACATCAAATTCCACTATAGGAAGGATGACAAGATTTTCAGTAAGTACTTTCCCACAAACTTCAATCGGAGAAGAATTATAAACTTTTGATTCGACGTTTGTGCCATTAGAGGTTGTCACAGCTAACTCTACATCTAACTGCTGAGGTAATATGGCGATACCCTTAGAAAATTATTTAGAAATAAAAGAGTGGGTGGATCCAAAATCAAATAAAAAATTTTCTACTTTAGAGTGGATGGTAAGTGTACCTTTCTTCACTTCATTATCATACTCCATATTGCTGATAGAAATTTCTTGTGACTTTCCTTTGTCTTTGGCCATAAGAGTTTGTTGACATCGATCATCATAAAAAACCCTTGGATTAGGGCATTGATTAGCATAATGTCCCATTTCCTTGCACTTGTAACATTGAAGTGTAGGAGGTGCACTCTGTGTAGCTATTTCTTTGTTCGCATCACTAGACATCTTCTTCCCATCATTGCGGCATTAAAATGCCTGATGACCTTCCTTTCCACAGTTGAAACATTTACTTGTACCTTTAAGACAAATCCATCCATGTTTCTTTCCACACATTGAGCATAAGGGAAAACTCATCTTCTTTTCAGTGTGGTCTTTAGATTTCCCTTTGAATTCCATTTTCCTCTTCTTATCAAATGCATATGACTGATGGGTTACTCCAATCTCCATATCTACCTTGAGAGAACATTGAATGATTTCCTCGTAGATATTGAAGTCCCTTATGGATAACTCCCTTCGAAGACTTGGTTTTAAGCTGCCAAAGAATCGATCGATCTTACTCTCAGGTTGGATAATAATCCCAGAAGCGTACCTTTCAAGTCTTGTAAAATTTGCTTCGTAGGTACCAACAGATTCATCATCCTTTTGCTTCAGTTCATGAAAATCCTTCTCCATCTTTGTTCGAAGAATACAAGGGAAGTAATTATTGAAAAATAAGTTCTTGAACTCATCCCATTCCATGGACTCAATTTCATCTCTTGGCCTCGTATTCTTGATAAGATTCCACCATTGATCAGCTTCACCTCCCCAAACGATAAACTCCTAAGATGACTTTATCATGTTCAGAAAATTGAAGATATAAGGACCCAACCTTATAACATTACATAATCATGAATTAAATGAATAATTCACATAGTGGATCTTTTCAAGTTTAGAGTTTTAGAGAATTAGGACATAACTATTACATCTCAAAAGATTACAAAGTTGACACTTCTACTAAGTTTCCATAAAATAGAAACTCTTAAAAAGAAACATGTCTAGTTGCATGTTTTAGATATCATGTCTTTCCTTGAACCCATCCTTGACCCTATTCATCTTTAAGTTCTGTGGAAAACATTTCAAAAACATTGGATGATCATAAAAATCCCAGTAAAGGATACACAAAGAATGAAAACTATTAGTTTTTCAAAACATAATGTAAACCATGAATACTTTATCAAAGTAATAATTTTCACCCTTATGAAGTAGTAAATACTCTTCAATGAATAAAAGATCACTACTTAACCTTTGTAACAGAAAAATTACCATAAAACCCAAATAATGAACATATAACATATAAAGGTAACTTGGGACATAAACATACTTAAATAGAATAACCATACGGTTGACTTCCACACATATCACTACATGGAATATCCATACAGCTGACTTCCATACCCAATGCATTAGAGGTTATAACATAACCACCCGTCCTGGTATTCACGACACCACCCTTTATATGGTTTATCACATAACCACCCGTCAAATTTCCAAGTACCATTATAAAATCATAAGACATAAAACAAATATAATGGAAAGAAAACAATTCCACATTTTGATCACAATATATCATATAAAAATATTGAAATAATAGATCCATTATAAAAACCATTTTAAATTCCAAAATACATAAAAGAGTATATGTTATGTATTTTATTTTAAAAGCATTACGGCATATTGAGGAAGCCAAAGACCAAATAATACTCGCTGCGGTGGAAAAGGTCGTTGTCACAACGTATGTTAAAATAAACATTCCTTTTTGTCGTTTAGTAAAAAAATTCATAAAAAAAGATTCCCTTTGAATGAAATGAAAAGTCAAAGTTGTTTTATACAGCGTATAAAATAAAGTCTTGTATTAGAACAAAATATGCCTCAATCAAAGGATATTGAGACGAAGTCCCTTAGAAATTCGGTATCCTTAGATTAAGGATAAATCAATTACATAATTATGTGTGAAAAATATCAATACACCCAATATAAGAGGATATTAAAGGTAAAACAATCAGAGGTCATCCACACATATTCATAGTATGACATAATCAAGAAGTAGAGGTTTAACCCAAATAATTGAAATTGGGTTAAGAAATTCCCTTACATAAATTCGACAGCCTAACAGCGTCATTTTAAAATACATAAAATGATTCGATGAGAGATAAAAAGGGTATCTAATCACTTGGACATATCATTTATAGAAATAAGGTTATATAAGAACATATCCCAACATAAGAAGATGTAAATTAAAAGACCTAACAAAAATAAGTCTTTTAAAAAGATGAGGGTGAAAGGTCCCCTTACCGATTTGGGTAACTTTCGAAACGTACACCCCATGAAATGAGGGTCATAAAATGAAGTTGTAAATACCCATAAATGAAATTATATCACAAAAATAGTAGAATAATGGTCAGTACATAAACCACTCAAAGGTAATGGTGGCTAATGTTGCATAAATCTCACGAGAATAAAAGTGAGATGAAAAATCCCTTATGAAAACTCAGCAGCCTAACAGCGCCACTTAAAGCTTCCAAAAATGGATTTATGATATCAGATAGGGTCTCTCAGAATATGGAAATAAAAATTACAGAATGAGAAATATAAAAGAACATCCCCAAACATAAGAAAAATGATCTTAAAAGAAATGACATAAAAGAGAGTACTTAAAAAGAAAGAGAGAGGTAGGATCCCTTATCTCAAGTCCAAATTGTCTTGTTCATTTCTTTATATTCCTGAATAATAAACTTCGTTAAATTTATAATTTATTAAGGACCTCCTTTAAATATTATTATTCAGTTCATATCACATATTATAATGTTATAATAATTGGTTAGTAATGTGAGTTCATATCAGACGTTTTTGTCGATGTTTGGTACAAGAGTCAAAAATGAACTTGTTTGAAAATGATTGTCCATGTAGTTATAAGTAAATAATCTCCAGAATAGTATTATTGATTTAAATATCATATATATCTATTAAATAATCATTTTATACTATTACATAACATTTGTAGATAAAAATAAATGAAATGCACCGTTCATGGAGACGATATGCCGTACGAACGCATGAATGCTACTTTCATTTCTTTTTCATATTATTGGAATTAAAAATAAATGATATATATATATATATATTATAATTACAGTATAATATATATGTTATATAGGTCACATATGTTCATTTATCTCATTATTTATACATTCCATGTATTGCATGAATGAGTCACATTACTTGAGGGGGCGGTAGTCCACACTTCCTCGTATGAAATTATCGCATTTGCACAACATGAAAAGCATAAAGGTATATTTTAAATATAAAATACAGAAGAATATAGAAAACATAAATACCATATATATCATATACAAAATACAGTGACATCATAATGGCCACCATGAAAGGTGTTAAGAGAAGATTGAACAATCATTGATTCATGAGGCAGTAATTCTCCATCCACAGAATAATATGTTATTTAACCATTAGAAAAAGGTGTGTATAAGTGTTGCTCGAATATTTCTCATAAAATCATACTAGTATATTGAAGATACTGGTGTTGTTACAAAATAAAGTAATAAAAATAGTTTATGGGGTTGGATAAGCAAAATAAAACAAAAGAACATTAGGGAAGACTTTACATTTAAATCGGGTAACTCACCTTGGTTTGAACCAAAAGGGTTTCTTGAAGAGATTTCTGCCTAAGGGAAGTCTTATAGGATGAGGATAGGGATGTGGAGAGATAAAATGGGAAGATATTGGCTGATACAATGGCTTGAGAGGTGTGGGTAAGGTGGTATAGGTGGGGGCCTTTTATAAGAGAAGAGGAGAGGCACTCATGTAAAGTTATAATATATTACATTATTATAAAATGATTTCGGTTATTAAAGGTCCCAAAAGGATATATTTGGAGGAAAAGGTGATAAGTTTTATAAATCCACCCATCCAATAGGTTTGTTACAAGTGTAAGACTTAGATCTTACCCTATCTTCTCATTTTATTTAAATCGTTCATTTATGAGGTAATCACTACATCATCACTGTGTCATAAATAAATTAATTTCTTTTGTGTCTAAAAATTAAAAAAAATATCATGATGTAGAAAATATTTTTAGCTTTCTAATGAATATTTATAGTAAAAAATATGACTTGTATACCCCCATGTAAAAACTGTTTTAGTAAAACAATACATGTCTCAGACATTTTGATTTTAACTTTAAATAAAAAGTTATTAATGTTATTTTCCTAAAAAAGTGGCTCCATTGGGTCCCCAAGTTGACCCATGGATTTTCTGAGTCATCCAAAACTCATAAAATAAGGGTAGGACATTTTTCACGGCTATTTCATATTATTATAACATTATCTTTACCTTAAATTACACTAATTACTTTTAATCGCGATTAATAAAATTTAAAAGTTACTATTCACCAAAAAATTATTTTAATCCCATTGGACAACATTTTACATCCTAATGAAAAAATTTATGTAGGATTTTTGAACTTCAAATCACAGAAGTGGTGAAGTTTCATTTAAAAGAAAAATTAGTTTTTTAACTACCACTTAGTGGTTTCACTATTCATCAAAAATTGAAGTTTTTCAGAAAAATTCCAAAAATTCACCCTAAGATATACTTGATCTTCCAAATTAAAAAATGATATCTATTTTAAAAAATTCAAAAGATATAGGTTTCACTAATTAATTTAATAATTAATTCCCGTTGTCAGAACAAATAGCGTGTTTTTATGAAATAATATATATCAAAATATTGACACAAGTTTAAGTCCAATTTTAAAGTGAAATTAATTCCAATGACCACTATTGGATTAAATTGTAAAAATATATTATAATTGGACTTTAAAACCAATTAAAAAGATAATCTAACCATATATTTAAATTATATTAAAAAACGGTTTTGAATTAAAATACATCATTTTTTACTATTCATTAAAAAATGAACTTTATCGAAAAAATATCAAAAATTTACACAAAGTAAATTTTGATGTCCTGATTCTAAAGAAGAATTTTATTTGGTCTAATAGAATGTATAAGAGTGACCAAAACTATATTAAAGAGGGTTCACCATCAAAAGGTGATAAATCGACCTTTTAATGAATTTTAGAGTATTGAATTCTTTTCTTATTTTAAGCCTTTATCTTTTATTGGATAAATGTAAAAACATTTAACAAACATATAAAATTCTATTTTAGTTATTTATATTCATTCCCGCTAATAAAACGGCTAGGCGTTAACTACCATTTAAAATAATATTATTTTATTATTGGAGTGCAACGTAAGATTTCAAAGAAACTCATTGTTGCGTATTGGGTACGCCATCGAGCATAGCGTTCCCTTGAGAGTAATATTAATATTTTATTCAAAAATACTAATAAATATGAGAAAGTAATATTTTTTATTTACCTAGGATGTTACATCCTTCCCCCTTTTGGGAATTTCATCCTCGTAATTTTAAAATTGGGCTTGGAAGCTTCATTGAAAGCCCCACATCACAAAATGAGTAAATTAAACCGTCACTTTGAAAGAAAGAAAGGGAAGTAAAAAGGTCACATGATTTAACACAAACTAGGATTCCATGTATGAAAACATGGATATGGAAGAAAAAACAAAGGGTCATGTTCTGAGGGAGAGTGATAGAAAACATGTTAGGGGAAAGTTAACCACCAGAAAATCACAAACTGGTGATGGGTTAAACGGTATTTGATTCCCCATAGGAAAAGTTAATAGACAATTTTTTTTAATTTAATTTTAATTGTGGAAATTATTTATGAGATTAACTAAATCATAAGGAAACATACTTACTTGTCATGTAGACTCACATCTCCTACTAGATTTCTTACACAAACTCATATTTTCTCCAAAAGACGAGTATTTAGAATTTCTTGTTCACATTAGGAGAGATATAATCAACTTATAGAGAATCACCTAATCCACAAAAGGGAACTATATATTTCCCATGTCTTTAGATCTTAACCAAAACCAAAACCAAAAAGGTTAGTACCAGATCAGATAATCCCCAAAATGGATAATCCTTTATAAAAAGAAATACTACTTTTAATCTCCAAAATTTGTTAAACATTATCCAAAGTTCAACAAAGACCATTCAATAAAAAATTTGTCCATAAAATTATTCAAAGTAAACCAAACTATGATTGAAACCCAAATATTTGAAGGATTTAATCACATAGTCTTCCAAGGTACAAATTAACATTTATCTCCAAATAACATCAGTTGCTCTTAAAGTCGCATATTGAAAAGTAATTAACTTAATCACATATCCTTCATGATAGGTTAATAATTTCCATAGATAACCCAAAATAAACCCATTCTTCATTTATAAAATCATCTAACTAAAAATAATAAGTCATACTAACTAGGGAATTCACGTAGTCCAGTGGTAGGTGATAAATACCAGTTGCACTTTGGTTGTGGGTTCGATTCCCGCAGCTTCGTCCAACGCGACAGGTTGTCACACGGTCTACGTGTTGTCCTTTTTCCAAAACTACATAATTCTTATAAAATTCCCCCAAAAGCGATAAAATATTCAAAAATAACCATAACATAATTTAACCTCAAGTTTATCTCATGCCTTTCATACTCCATCATAACATATAGTAACCCATAATTACCTCAAAAGTAAGGATCATATAAACCCTAATGGTTACCATTATAATTCTTACCTAAACTTCCACATCGATTTTGTTCTCTCGTACATGATGCATCAGAGAACTCACCAAGGTTCAAGTGGTTAATCATGACTCCTTTATAGTTGGTTTAGAATAACCATGAGATTCCTCATTGAATCCCCCATTTCATCCAGTCTCTTAATCAGAGAACCACCACAGTTTCCTTCAAATCCATTGTCACTTTGGCGCCTGCTAGATCCATCCATTTACTAAAACCAAAAATGTCAGTGTGAGTATATCAAAAAAATTATCATGTACTAATGAGGAAGACAAACACTAAGATATAATTACTAATTCAATTTATCTAAAACTATGACTCTTTCTGAAATCTTAACCATTATGGTAATGTCACTTATTCTTAGAGAATAACCTAACCTCTAAAGTTATCTAAACCGACCTTTGATACCAACTATAAGGACCCGACCTTATAAAATTACATAATCATTAAATAAATGAATAATTCACATAGAGTATATTTTCAGGTTTAGAGTTTTAGAGAATTAGGAAATAACTATTACATCTCAAAAGATTACAAAGTTGACACTTCTACTAAGTTTCCATAAAATAAATACTCTTAAAAAGAAACATTTTTAGTTCCATGTTTTAGATAGCATGTCTTTCCTTGATCCCATCCTTGACCCTATTCCTCTTTATGTCCTATGGAAAACATTTCAAAAACTTGTGATGGGCATAAAAATCCCAGTAAAGGATACACAAAGAAGAAATACTGTTAGTTTATCAAAAAAAAAGTAAACCATGAATACTTTATCAAAGTAATAATTTTCACCCTTATGAAGTAGTAAATACTCTTCACTGAATAAAAGATCACTACTTACCCTTTGTAACAAAAAGATTACCATAAAACCCAAATAAAGAACACATAACATATAAAGGTAACTTGGGACATAAACATTCTTAAATGGAATAACCATACGGTCGACTTCCACACACATCACTACATGGAATATCCATACGGCCGATTTACATACCCAATGCATTGGAGGTTATAACGTAACCACCCGTCCTAGTATTCACGGTACCACCCGTCATATGTTTTATCACGTAACCACCTGTCAAATGTCCAAATACCATTATAAAATCACAAGACATAAAAAAAATATAATGGAAAGAAAAAATTTCCAAATTTCGATCACAATATATCACTTAAATATATTGACATAACAAATCCATTATAAAAACCATTTTAAATACCAAAATACATAAAAGAGTATATGGTATTTATTTCATTTTAAAAAAATTACGGCTTGTTGAGGAAGCCAAAGACCAAATAATACTCACGGTGGGGGAAAAGGTCGTTGTCACCGTGTACGTTAAAATAAACATTCCTTTTTGTCATTTAGTAAAACGATTCCTAGAAAAAGATTCCCTTTAAATGAAATGAAAATTCAATGGTGTTTTATACAGTGTATAAAAAAATTCTTGTATTAGAACAAAATATGCATCAATGAAAAGAGATTGAGACGAAGTCCCTTACAAAGTCGGTATCCTTAGATTAAGGATAAATCAATTACATAATTATGTGTGAAAAATATAAATACCCCCAATATAAGAGGATATTAAGTTTAAAACAATCATAGGTAATCCACACATATTCATAGTATGACATAATCAAGAAGTATATGTTTATCCCAAATAATTGAAATTGGGTTAAGAAGTTCCCTTACTGAAATTCAACATCCTGACGGCGTCATTTTAAAATTCATAAAATGAGTAGATGAGAGATAAAAATGGTATCTCATCACTTGGACATATCATTTATAGTTATAAAGATATATAAGAACATATCCCAACATAATAAGATGTAAATTAAAAGACCTAACAAAAATAAGTCTTTTAGAAAGAGGAGGGTGAAAGGTCCCCTTACCGATTTGGGTAACTTTCGAAACATACACCCCATGAAATAAGGGTCATAAAATGAAGTTATAAATACCCATAAATGAAATTATATCATAATAATAGTAGAATAATGGGCAGTACATAGACCAATGAAAGGAAATGTTGGCAAATTTAGCATAAATCTCACGGGAATAAAAGTGAGATTAAAAATCCATTACGAAAACTCGGCAGCCTAACGACGCCAGTTAAAGCTTCCAAAAATGGATTTATGAGATCAAATAGGGTCTCTCATAATATGGAAATAAAAATTATATAATGAGGAATATAAAATAACATCCCCAAACATAAGAAATATGAGCTTAAAAGAAATGACATAAAAGAGAGTACTTAAAAAGAAAGAGAGAGGTAGGATCCCTTACCTCAAGTCCGACTTGTCTTGTCTGTTTATTTATATTCTTGAATAATAAACTTTTGTCAATTTATAATTGTTTAAGAACCTCATTTAAATATTATTATTCAGTTTATATCACATATTATAATGTTATAATAATTGGTTAATAATGTGAGTTCATATCAGACGTTTTTGTCGATGTTTGGTACTTGAGTCAAAAATGAACTTGTTTGAAAATGATTTTCCATGTAGTTATAAGTAAATCATCTCCAGAATAGTATTAATGATTTAAATATCATATATATCCAGTACATATTCATTTTATACTATTCCATAACATTTTGAGATAAAAATAAATGGAATGCACCATTCATGGAGACGATAGGCCGTACATACACATGAACGCTACTTTCATTTCTTTGTCATATTAATGGAATTAAAAATAAATGAGATATATATATATATATTATAATTAAAGTATAATATATATGTTATATAGGTCAAATATGTTCATTAATGTCATTCTTTATACATTCCATCTATTTCATGAACGAGTCACATCACTTGAGGGGGCGGTAGTCCACACTTCCTCGTATGAAATTATCGCATTTGCACAACATGAAAAGCATAAAGGTATGTTTTAAATATAAAATACAGAAGAATATAGAAAAAATAAATACCATATATATCATATATAAAATACAGTGACATAATAATGGCCACCATGAAAGGTGTTAAGAGAATATTGAACAATCATCGTTTCGTGAGGCAGTAATTCTCCATCCACAGAAATAGTATGTTCTTTAACCATTAGACAGAGGTGTGTGTAAGTGTAGCTCGAATATTTCTCATAAAAAAATCATAGTATATTGAATATATGGGTTTTTTTACAAAAGAAAGGAATAAAAATAGTTTAGGGGGTTGGAGTAGCAAAATAAAACAAAAGAACATTAGGGAAGACTTTACCTTTAAATCCGGTAACTCCCCTTGGTTTGAACCAAAAGGGTTTCTTGAAGTGATTTCTGCCTAAGGGAAGGCTTCTAGGATGAGGATAGGGATTTGGAGAGATAAAATGGGCAGAGATTGGCCGAGCCAATGGCTTGAGAGGTGTGGGTAAGGTGGTAGAGGTGGCTGCCTTTTATAAGAGAAGATGAGGGGCACTATTGGAATGTTATAAAATATTACTTTACTATAAAATGATTTTCGAATTTTAAAGGTCCAAAAAGGATATATTTCGAAGATAAGGTGATAAGGTTTTGAAATCAACCCATCCAATAGGTTTGTGACAAGTTTACGACTTATATTTTACCCTATCTTCTTTTTTTATTTAAATTGTTCATTTATGAGGTAATCACTACATCATCATAGTGTCATAAATAAATTAATTTATTTAATGTCTAAAAACTATAAAAAAAATCATGATGTAGTAAATCTTTTTTTCTTTCTAATGAATATTTATAGTAAAAAATATGACTTGTATAACCCCATGTTAGAATTGTTTTAGTAAAACAATACATGTTTGTGACATTTTAATTTTAACATTAAATAAAAAGTTATTAATGTCATTTTCCTACCAAAGTGGCTCCATGGAGTCCCCAAGTTGACCCATGGATTGTCTTGGTCGGCCATGAACAATAAAATAAGGGTAGGACATGTGTCAAGGTCATTTCATATTATTATAACATTATTTTTACCTTAAATTACACTAATTACCTTTAATCGCGATAAATAAAACAGAAAAGTTACTATTCACCAAAAAATTATTTTAATCCCATTGAACCAAATTTTACATCCTAATGACAACCATGTATGTTGGATTTTTGAAATTCAAATCACAGAAGTGGTAAATTTTCATTTAAACGAAAAATCAGTTTTTTAACTACCACTTAGTGGTTTCACTATTCATCAAAAATTGAAGTTTTTTAGAAAAATACCAAAAATTCACCCTAAGCTATATTTGATATTCTGAATTCAAAAATGATGTCTATTTTACAAAATTAAAAATATATAAGTTGAATTAATTAATTTAATAATTAATTTCGTTGTCAGAACAAATAGTGTGTTTCTATGAAACAATATATATCAAAATATTGACACTAGTTTAAGTCCAATTTTAAAGTGAAATTAATTCCAATGACCAATATTGGATTAAATGGTGAAAATATATTATAATTGGACTTTAAAACCAATTCAAAAGATAATCTAATCATATAAATAAAATAGATTAAAAAGTGTTTTTGAATTAAAGTACAACATTTTTCACTATTCATTAAAAAAATGAACTTTATCGGAGAAATACAAAAAATTTAAACAAAGTAAATTTTGATGTCCCGATTCTAAAGAAGAATTTTATTTGGTCTAATACAATGTATAAGAGTGAGCAAAACTATATTAATGAGGGTTCACCCTCAAAAGGCGATAAATCGACCTTTTAGTGAATTATAGAGTATTGAATTCTTTTCTAATTTTATGCCTTTATCTTTTATTGGATAATTAAAAAAACATTTAACAAACATATAAAATCCTATATTAGTTATTTATATTCCTTCCCGCCAATACAACGGCTAGGCGTTAACTACCATTTAAAATAATTTTATTTTATTATTAGAGTGCAACATACGATTTCAAAGAAACTCATTGTTGCGTATTGGGTACTTCATCGAGCATAGCGTTCCCTTTAAAGTAATATTAATATTTTATTCACAAATATTAATAAATATGAAAAATTAATATTCTTTATTTACCTGGTATGTTACATAAGAACTACAAATATCTTTTCAGTGGTACTGATCCATTGTTCAGCCACTAATGGATCAGTAGACCCGCTGAATGAGGGTGGACGCTGCCTCATGAAGGATTCAATAGAATATTGCTCCTTCCTTTGCTTATTTGGAATTCCGGAATGATTCATAGCTTGAGAAAGCTGTGTGAGCATGGCTACAAGATTTTTCATTCCAGCTCCCATAACGTTTGGTTGCTCATGGGGACAATCATTGCATTTCCCGTAGCATTCAACATTAACACAGTTCCTTCGGGTTCTAGCCATTGACTAAACCCAATAAGAATGCTGTGAGAAACACTAATCATAATAGAAAAACCACATAATCAAGAATAAAATTTCACACTTAAGGTCTTATCATATGTTTCTCATGGACATTTCTAAAACACTAAGATTGTGTTCGATGCTTAGACTTATCCTTAGGGTTCTTACTAAGGTTTTCACATCCTAGTTTCCAAAGGTTGACTATACCTTTCCTCTGATACCAACTATAACGACCCATACTTTATATACATTGTTAATACTTCAAAATTGAAGTACACTTATTACAGCATGTAACAAAACCATGAAAGGACCGTATAGGTATAATGTCTTTAGAAAATGGGAAACATAAACAACTGGTTCATAAATCATCTACACTGTCTCACTTTTATTTTATCATATCTAGAGTCCATTTTGGAATATCTTACTTAATACCCTTCTTCCTGACCTGGGGAACAGAAAAAATAAAAACGGGTGAGCTCAAATGCTTAGTAAGGGTAAACAAAAGATTATCAATCCCATCATATTCATAATAACATAACATTTTGGAAATCATAACCTACAAAAGAGATCATAATTTCATAACATGGGATATATCATAGTAGAGAAATGTAATCCCAATAATCATAACTTAAAACATGAAACTTTGTGGCATACACACATAATCATAGAGAATAATTTCTTAGTAGTCAAGAATCATTGCCAAGACTATCCTAGCAAACAAAGTCCTTTTCTGAACCGAGTTCACGCCTCGATTCAGTCCTGTATCACTGAACTGTATTAACCTGCCCTTCTAGCCATGTCTATCTCATGAGATATAAATCTTTACCCAATGCATTGGAGGGATATATAGGTCCCACCCATCTCATAATGATACCATTCTTATGTGTTCCACAAGATCATAAATCATACATCATAGCATAACCCATGTAATAAAAATGGGATTCTTAAACATCATGCCATAATCCATATAAGATAAAAGGACATCATAAAAATAATTCCATCATAACATAATCAAATCAATGTAAAAATAGAGATATAAATAGAACCCTATATTATCTTAGATGGAAAATAATTTTGATAAAAATCTTGAACTCCATTCTTGAGGAAAATAACCTTTATACTTCAAATACATTTTTTCTTTCTTAAAATGTCATATAATTTTAAACTAAAAAAAATTTGATTAAAAATAAACTTGAAAACATGTAAAGTAATCTTCATGGAAATAATGTTCTAAATGTCCATTCAGGCCCTATAAGTTAAAAAAAAATTCTTCTCGTACTTTGGCCGGAAATGTCAAAAAAGTACCTCGTACTAAAAACGACAAAAGATTCCTTTCATATCTTTTACTAAAAACTCACCAATGGGTAAAATTGGATTTAAACAATTGTAGGTGGATGGAAATAATATTACACACTGAGTAAACATGGATGTGGATGATAAAAATGCCCCTAATTAATACCGAAGTATAAACAATCTTGGATAAAAATTGAGATTGCAAGATTTTCCATTACCTTTGGTCCGATTTGCTTCATATGTGTCTGAACCTCCTGTATAATTATTTAAATAATGTTATTGACTTATTATAGAATTTTACGCATTTTTATGATATCATATATGGTCATATTATTATCTTCTTATTAGTAATATTTTATTGTTACTTGTTATTCGGGTGTTTATTGCTTTTTATTGTTATGCGTGTTTTATCGAATAAATTATTATTATTTTTAGGTTATAGATAACTCATTTATAGAATGTTATTAGTGTAATATATATCATATTTATTCATTCAATTCATTTATATAATCATTATGTAATGAAGATCATGTAGAATGAGTCGCACCACATCGTGGAGACGGTAGGCCGTACGTACGAACGAGCGATGATATCATTCCCATGATCGTGGAATTGTATTGAAGTGTATGTATACTATTTCAGAATCAATATCACTTTACAATAATCATATATAGTTATTCTTTACACCATTATATCCATACAAAAAGGTGGTGGTGGAAAATAGATTACACCACGACGTGGAGACAGTATTCCATACGTACGGACACGCGGTGATTTCGTTATCCGTAGGATGGATAGAAGGTGAAATAGGGTTGTTTAATATTTATAATAACATATTAGTATATGAGTGATAATGATGTTATTACTTCATAATTAAAAAACTAAACAAGAGTAAGAAGAAGAGGAAATAGATTTGAAAGAATCGGTAACAGATATTGCCTCTTCTTCGACACACCTCTTTGAAACCTCCTCTTAGGGCACTAAAGTTGGTCTTTAAAGAAGACAAGGACCTCTAGAATATTACTAGGGAAGTGGAGAAGAGAAATTGGCAGGGGTTTTCCGAGCTTGAAGGCTCAAAGTGGTGTGAGGAGGAGAGGGAGGAGGTTTCCTTTTATAAGGGAGGAGAGGGGCACCTTAGGAAAAACATAATGTATTATTTTATTATAAAGTCATATTCGATTTTTAATAGCTCAAAATTAATTTATTTCAAAGATAAGGTGGGGATGGGTCGAAATCATTTCAACCAATAGATTTTAGATAAGTTTAGGTTATTATTTTAACCATATCATTTAAATTTAACTCAAAGTTAAATAATTTAACATTTACCATGTCTTCTTGTTTTCTTACACTATATGGTTAATAAACATACTATAACTAGACAAAAGAACCCCAAGTGGTTCATTATTAATATATATAACCTTATCTAAGTCATTTTTCCGAAACTAAGATTTTTAGGAATAAAATAACAATTAATAATATAATATTTGTTTTAAAAACTATTTTATGTCAATTTTGACACTATTTAGTAATTGATTTTTGTGAAAATCATAACTGCATGATTAGTTCAAAAAATTTAATTAAATAAATAATAATATGTCATATTAAGCTATAAAATTAGTTAAATTCTTAAAAAGTCTCAAATTACATTTATTTGGGTTTTTATAATATCAATTATGTTAATATTTCTTTAATTAGGTAATTACTGCATCATCATTGTGTGATAAATAAATTAAATTATTTAAAGTCTAAAAATTATAAATAAAATACCATTATGTAGGAAATATTTTTAGATTTCTAATTAATATTTATAGTCTAATTTATATTATCTATAACCCTATATTAATAATGTTTTAGTTGATTTTAACTATTTTAACTCTTCTTTAAATAAAATAATATTAAATGTCCTAATCTAATCCAAGTGGACCTAAAGGTCATATGTAATTTTTAAGGTTGTTTTTGGTCAAATTAAACTTATCCAATAGAATTAGGACATGTGTTAGGGTAATAATAATACCATTTTTACCCTTTATTACCCTATTTACTTTTAACCGTGGTAAAAAAAAGTAAAAAGTTACTATTCACCAAAAATTATTTTTATCTTATGGAACCACATTTTACTCCTTGATACTAACCATGTCTCTTTGATTTTAGAAATTCCACTCACAGAAGTGGTAAAATTATGTTTTATGTAAATTTTCAAATTCTCCTAGGAGGTGGGTAAAAGACGGTGAAAAGTTCAATAAAATTTTTATAGATCTAAAATTATTATAAAATGAGTCCAATGAATTATATAGAACATATTTAGGTATTATGTATCAATTTTGACCTAAAATAAATTTAAATAAAATAAATAATTATTTAAATAAAAAGTCGGTATTTAAGTAGTAACCCAGTGTTTTCATTATTCATCAAAAATTGAATGTTTTCAGAAAAATACCAAAATTTCACCCTAGGATAATTTCAATATTATGAATCCAAAAATGAAGTCCATTTTTAAACATAAAATTTATAAAATTTCAAAAAGTGGGTATTACTATTCATAACGGCTAGTTTATATAATATTTTAATAGCATATCGTTGTTTAGTGAGACTCGGTATTGCGTCAACACACGTTATCATGGAAGGTCGCGATTGCGTGTAAAGAAATCCAAGATAGTATTGTGTGTAATGAAATATTCCTTTGATGTTGCATATAACATAAGATATAAAAAAATATATATACTTCTCATAAAATATCAGGGTGTTAGAATGGAGACGGTATGCTGTACATACACATGTATAACATTTCAATTTTCAATGATTATTATGAAAAGATGATATTTAATATTTTTTATTTTTAGAATAATAATTATATAATAAATACTATATTTTTTCATTATATATATATATATCATCCATTTGGGGTGGTGATTAAAAGAGAGCCACATCACTCCGTGAAGGTGGTAGTCAACACATAAATGAGCGACATTATCTTATACACTATAAAATAGAAAATAAGAAGATATATATTTTATAATGACTAAATAGGTATAGTTATATTATAAATAAAAAATTTATAATTTATATACATCATAATACAAAACCATGAGAGGTGGTATTGGAAAAAAGGAATGACATTTGTTCGTGAGGCGGTAGTCCACCTTGCACATTTAGGATGATTTTGTAACCCTTTTGATGGTAGTGGTGATAGTTGAAGGTAATTACCTTATTAGAGAAACATATTAGTATATGGAAGATATTGTGGTTATTATATAATCATTATTCAAATAAAATAAAAGTATGTGGAGGAAGAAATTAAATAATAGTGCACATTGAAGAACATTACCTTTTCATCAGATATCTTCCTTAGGAATTCTCCAAAGGCATTCCATGGCTAGATTTCATCCAAAATTAAGGCTTGTATGTTCAGGAGGAGGAATTTTTAATGTTATTTAGTAAATTAATGGGAAATCATAATGGTTTGATGGTATGAATAAGAGAGGAGAGGGGTGACCTTTTATACGTGAGGTGAATGCCACACTTGTAATTTTTTGAAATGATTCCCTCATACACACATTTTTAACATTTTAAAAGATTAAAAAATAGGTCATTATATATTACAGAAGAGATAATATGGAAATATTTCTATAATGATGATTTTGGACATTTTAGAGGGTAATTTTAACCCTTATCTTTTTAGTTTAACCATCGGAGAGTCCATTTTTTCCTTAATAATGATAATTAATTTTTTTTACGGTTTTTACTATTCATTTAAGTAAAAAATTAAGTTTACATTATTTATAGTTATAAATTATTTTGATTCAACATATGAAATCCATTTCAGTATATTCAATTTATTCAAGTGAAAAAATATAATTTAAAATTAATCTCAGAGACGTAATGAGAAAGATGGGTTTTAAAAAGAAAATGTTCAAAAGATTATAATGATTTTATATCAACTTCAATATAAAACTAATTCATGTTACAAAAATTGGTTTAATATAAACATTATTTTACTAATTTTACTTAAAAAAATTAAAAATATGTTTTAGAATTTAAAATAATTCAAACAAAAGGGACGATTTCAATTAAAATTCAGTATTTTTCACTATTAATTAATGAAATGAAACTTTTCCAAAAAATAAAAAAAATTCACCGTAAGATAATGTTGATATGATGATTTCAAAAATTAGTATTTTTTTTATTTTTTTATAAAATTTGTAAAATTTAATTTCAAATTAAGTACACAATGAGGGACTAAACCCTCTTTTATAAAAATAATGTATTCAGAAAACTATTCCTTTTATTTTAGATGATTTTTATTTTCATTATAATCTATAAATATACATAATATTCATAATTTAATTATTAATAATAATAATAAAAAAATTTGTGTTTATATTATAATGGTATACTTTATAATTGTTCATTTAGACTTGGGGTTGTGTATTTCAGAAGCTATAAAAGAGCTTAAATTTAATGAAATACATTTCATTGGAGTTTAAGATAATTGTTTCAAATCTCAAACTCTATCAAATAAAATGTTATTATTTGAGAATTTTGGAGTGTTACAATTACTAAAAAATCAATTAACATTATTTTATATTTATCCATGATGCATTTAGTGAATCTATGATCTCTGCATCATCCTATGAGATGAAGAAAATCCGGAAAAATCATGGAATTTATTATATAATGATACCTACATATTATAATGATTTCATGATTTATTTTACTGTATATTCCGATAAAGTAGAATTTGTGAGATTTCATATAAGTAGATGGAATACAATGATCAATAATTATAGTAAAAATCAATGCAACACTAGGAAGAATAAGATGAAAAAATCTGAAATTTATTGGGTTACATTAATTTAAAATCGCACTTGAAAAGATTATTCATATCTTCTAAAATTGCATATGAAATGAAGTGACATGATCAAAATAGTAAAAAAGATGAGTTGATGACACGTCCAAAATATTGAACATCATTAATGGGGTTTGATTCATTATATATTCATTTTTATTCAGATAATAGAAATGTATGTTTCGAGTTGTCTTTGATGAATTTTACCCTTTTGGTATATTAAGTACTAATTGTAGTATATGGATAGATTATTTGATATGATAAAATATTCCTCTATGGTTGTGTATGAGGTATAGTCATTTAATTATTTAAATCATTATTCATAGAATTAAAATTTATTAATATTCAATTTATATATACATTTAACCTATAATCAAAGAATTATGAGAATTGTGGATGATGGAGTGGATTCATTGGATGTTTTAATGAGAAATTTATAAAAAATACATATTTCGTTAATATGGAAAATTAGGAACTATCCAAGACTAGGAAACTTATCTATTTGGAACACTCAAAATAGTTTTTCATATCCATGTTTTTTTAATTTTTAACCTCAATGATTACCTCATAGTAGAAAATGGTGTTTTATGTGTAATCATGGATTTATTGATGCTTCTCATAAATTAAAGTTTAATAAGAAATAATTCAATAGAGTTAGTTTATTGAGAAATTCATTTAAGGTATTATCTGGTTAATAAATCATGGGATAATTAATTAATGTCACTATAAAATTTAAAAAATGAAATTAGATTTAATTAGTTGGAGTAGCATATGAGGTACAATATCTGAAAGAATGAGAACACAATAGTGGATTAAAATGAAGAATTTTATTGAAATTATTTATTGGTAGTTTAATTCAATACATCATAATCTTGAAAATATGAATATTGGGAATAAATTCTATGAAAATGTATTATTTTCATTTCCAAATGAGTTGGGAAATTAAAATGATTTACTTAATTTATGAAATGTTTTATGATAAATGATTATAAAGTGATGTTGTTTGGAAAATGAGAATGGAATTAATCCTTTAGAAAATTTATATCGAAAAATCATGGGAAAGATATATTCATTTGAACTTTAATTAATGTAAATGTCTTAGATTGATATTCCAGTAACATTTCAAGGACTCTTGCTTAAAAATTCATATGTTACATGTATTGGAAATTAATGACTCACATATTCTTATGATGTATTTGTTGTAGTTATAATTCCATTATATGATACTAGAAAAAGTAACTTTAGTTCTTGTTAATTTATATACCTTCATCAGAGAGATTTTGGAAAACATTAGTAATTATTTTGAGCATTATAAACTTCATGAAATAATTTTATTGACACTTTTTCATTTTTATATGTAATTTTCCTCCCTTTATTTTTCACAGAGGTGATTCATTTTATTATTCATTTAGTTGATGAAACTAAACATGGTGGAATGGTAGAGTATCAATGGATTTATCCAATTGAGATGTAAATTTATATTATTTTTCATTTTCATTGATGAATTCAATTTTATTAATTGATTAGGTACTATTTTTTAATATGATCCTTATTTTTTTCATAAGGTACGGAGGTTATTTAGTATTCAATGTGAAGAAAAAAGATAAGCTAGAAAGCTTTATTGCTAAATGTTACATTGAAAAATAGTTAATGGCATTATGTTTTGGAAACTATATGTTATTTAGAGTATATTGAATTTTATTGGAGGATATGATGATATCTCCATGAATTCTCATTTTGAAAACTAGTCGTCTGTATTTATAACTATTTAACCACTAGTTGGAATGTTTTCACATTTCACACTGACTAAATTAGAGTTAATAAAGGTGTCTATATTTTGTCTGCACAATAGTTTTGTTGTAGATCTATTTATTAGAGAATTTATATTTTATAAAATATATGACTAAGGGGTCGAGCTTGAAATGTGAAATAATTTAAAAAAGTTGTTAATATTGTGATTTTAGAATGTTTTACACATTGTGTAAGTGAATAATCATATTAATATTATTTAATTGATGTTATTTTTTATATTCTTTAATTAAAAACACATACCTTAGTTTCTATATAATTAATGTTGATAATAATTCTTAAATATCAAATGATTTGTTGTTTTTGGCTTAATTTCCTCAAAGGTAGGATCAGAGATTCTATGCCTACAATATTCATAGCTTCAAGTTTTGTATAATTTATCAAGAATAAAGCCTGAAAACTCAAAATAGTGGTTTATTTACACTTTTAGAGGTGAGATACCATGAAAATATGATTGATTTAATATAAATAAACTATAATGTGAATTATTAGTTGTCTTATTCTGATTCAAAGGGGCCAACTTTGATAGGGGTATAATGAATGATTTGTTACATTTTACTTTTGTCAAATTCTCCTGCTTGACCCATACCTTTGAGAATGTAGAGCATCATACATTTATCTTGGTTTAAAAAGTGAATATGATTTATTATTTGGATGATAAAATAAGTGTTGGATATATTGTTCCTGAACATGTAAAATTTATAAACTTGTATGATATGGGAAATGAAGTCAATTGGTACTTTGTGGCAATGAACTTCATTGACCAAAAAACATTTATATGTTTTTCTGAGACTATATTGAAATAATAAACCTTGTGATATTGGTTATAAATGAATAACTCTCCATAATGTATTTTGATAACATTGATGAAAATGAATGCAAGGATAATTTAATTTTGAATTTTTTAATGAAAATATATTATAATTATTCATTTATAAGTTATTCTTACAAATATACAATTTCTATTTTCTTAATTTTTGTAAAAATATTTCTATTTATTTTATACAATGAATATATCATAATCTATTTTAAGTATAGGAATTTAGAGAGTACATTGTTTGAGAACCTACCCAATCAATTTCTTAGAGCACACCCCCATTACCATAAAATTATGTGGATTTGAGTTATTCAATAGTAGTAGATACTTTTAGTTAGCTAGTAGCTTCCCTATAAGATATTGGTATCCCACCATCCAGTGTACATTCAATGATGGAGGAGTTGTTCACCCCTCCATCTATGGGATATTTGTGAGTTTCCATTACTGGTATTTGTCTCATTGTACAATACACTATACATTTATTAATTAGTTAATAAATTTATCAAAAAAATAAAGATACCAATAGAATAAATACAAATATGAATGCAAATAATTCAAGAGACCAGAAAGAATTAAAAATTATTGTCTGATTTGATGAGTTTGGTATTCCTATCAATGATGCTTCTTGGAATTATGAAAATATTCTTCAGAAACTATTTCTTGAGACGTTGAGATTTCCCTTTAATTATTTATATTGGAGGCATATTCAAATAAAATTGTAATATGGGGTTGTTGATGTCCCTATAATGGTAATATTTGTTTAATATCCATCTATAACTAATTTAAAAGGAATAAGTAAATTATTAAATTAATTATAAAATGTTATGTTTTTTTTCATTTTTTCCAATTCTCTAATGCATGAATCCATTTCATGTCTCATGGGCCTAGAAAAAATTATTTAATAAATAGTGAGGCTTTTAATGGAGATTATGGAATGAGATCAATGACACATCTGTGAGCTCTCAAATATTGTATGAGATTGTATTTTAAGGTGAAAGTCATGGGAAGTGAAGAAAAGTCCTTCCTTATATCATTGAGAGGTAGAGTTTTTAAGTCAAAGAAAATACTTGGTTATATTTTATAAATTTTAATTTATATTATATTATTATAACTAATGATTTTTTCTAACTTGACTATATATATATATTATAAAGGATAAGGAATTAGGTCACCCAGTTGGTCATGTAGAGACATGTCTTAAATTTCATAGGATACCTGATAAAAATGTTATAAACAAACCTATAAGAGACGTTGGAGTATGTAATTTCTATTACAATTTAATATTATTTTATTAATATAAAAAAATAATATTGAAAAAAAATTAAAACAATAATAAATACGTAAACATAATTAAATGAGGTAAAATACATTGATCAAATGTTGTCAATTAGATCTCATAATTATGTTTGATCCATTTATCTAAACCAAATTAATTCGACTTAAAACTTATTTATTATTATAATATATTTTTTATTAACCATTTAAACTAATTAGAAAACATTAAATCAAAATTAAAAATTCATTAATTAAGTATTTTTTGGAATTTCATATAATTTTAAAAATAATTTCTATTATTGTTGTATTAATTGGTTAAAATTTATGAATCCATGGATGTAAACCCTTTACAATCATCATTTGTTTCAAAGAATGATGCGGTTGCAATTGTTTTAGGTAATGATCCTCCAAATAATACAAAGGGATGGGCTGTAGGCCTACTCCATCAGATGAATTTAATAGGGAATCATAATAATTTATTGCTATGCCTAGTTGAGATTTGATCAGTTCCATTGATCTGGGAGAATAGAGAGAAATTATAGGGTTGAAAGAAAAATTGATATAATGTCACTCTTATTGGAAAACATAGGACTAGTTTTGGCCATTAAAGAAAATTTACATAGGTTCTCTATTTTATAGGATGATAGGAATGACATCTGAGAAAGGTTATAATACTATTGCTCATCATGTTAAGGTAAATTCTAAACTCAATACATGACTCAATAAATAGTTTTAAAAGATATCCTTATTTTTAAAAACATGTTTTATGTGGTGAGAAACCAAAATAAACATCATATGGACACTAAATTAAATTAAAATGATTGTATTTTTCTGAAAATTAGGAATCAAAAACACGTCAATCTAAGTTATTGCTTTCCCAGGATGATCCTATATTGTTTTTAGTTTTATAAAACACAAAAAATTTATGTAATGGTCAGAATCATATAATATGACATCAAATTTATGTAGAATAACCATAAAAACAAAACTAAATTATTTTTAAATGTTTTAAGAAGACAACACTTTTATCGGATTTGTGGTGTGCACAAAATTAACCTATAATAAGTTTATAAAGATATCAATTTCTTTAAAAACATATGTTATGGCATCAAAATCAAGAAAATTATTCCACGTGGCTATGAAATCATAGTAAAATGAGAAAATATTTATTTTTGAAATTTATGAACTAACACCACATAAATCCAAGTTATGTTTTTCCTAGGAGACTTTTAAATGTGTTTTTAGTGATTTAAACACTAAAATGAACAAGAAATGGTGAAAAATATAGTAAATGACATCTTATTGCTATGAAATAATGAAATAATTACTATTTAATTATTTATTAATCTAATGACTAGAAAACAGATTCATCGGATGTGTTGTGTGTTAAAAATGAATCAACATGCAGTATTAAAATATATAAAAGTAATTAAAAACATATGTTAGGTATTGAAAACCAAGTAAAAGGTTTTAGATGGATGTTAAGTCATATAAAAATTATAGTGAATTTATTTTCTAAATTTAAGAGTTAATACCATGTCCATTTGAGTTACAATTTTCCAAGGATTCCTATAACCTAATTTTTAGTGTTTTAAAACATTGAAACATGCATGTCAAACTCAAAACCAATGGAGAATACCTTTAATTAATATTATATCATGTAAAATCTATCATTTATTTTTTTTGATTTGTACGATTAGTAATGAAATGTTTCATATATGCAGTGTGCATGGAGTAATTAATAAGATGTTTTAAGAAATATTATCATCTTTAAAATCATGTATCAGGGAGTCAAAGCCAAGAAAACCGAATTGGATGACTATGATATCATAAGGCAATTAATGTGAATTTATTTTTGAAATATGGGAATATATTTCACATCAATCTATGTTAATTATTTATCAATATTCCTATAAAGGTGTTTATAGTGTTTTAAAAAACAAAAATGCGCACGTAGCTATGAAAACCATAAGAAAAAAAGCATGTATTGATGTGAAATATTGGGAAAACCACTTTTCATTTATTTGGGTAATGTATGAGTAGACAACATGTCCATTTGATATGAAATGTTCTAGGAATGAATCAATAAATAATTTTTAAAGATGTTAATGTCTTTTAAAACATGAGTTTTTGGGTAAAACTAAGAAAATGATGTTGGATAAAATTGGAATCATAGTACAGTTATCATAGATTGATTTTTGAACTTCCATAACTAACTCCATATGAATCCAAGTTATAGTTTTGTAGTGATTCTCATAATTGTTTTAGTGTTTTAGAACACTAAAATAGATGTATAACGATAAAAACTATAGAAAATGACATCTTATTGACATGAAATCATGTGAAAAACAGTGTTGAATTGTAGTTGATTTGTATAAGTTGATAAAAAATTCTATTTTACATGTATCATTCTTATAATGATTTACTAAGAAGTTTTAAAAGATATCAAAATTTTAAAAACAAGTTTTAGGGGGTCAAAACCATGAAAATATAATCATATGGTCATGAAATCACAGGAAAATGACTGTATCTTTATTTGTGAAATGTATAAACTAACTATATTTCAATCCTCATTATATTTTTTCTACGATTCCCATGAGATATTTTCAAGTTTTTTAAAAGACTAAAACGTTACTTTAATGGTCAATACTATAGGGAAAACCTCAGGTTTACATGAATTCATGAGACAAACAATATAGAATTATTTGTGAAACAAAGGAAATGATTTCAAAGTAGTCCACATGATCTATATTTTTATGTTAAAATTCATTATGTTTGATAAAATAAATAGAAATTATTATGTGAACAATTAAGAATATATTCTCTGTCAATTATCATTCATATTTCATTTCCAAAATTTTATTGTTTTCATTATATGGGATAGATGACTTTACTATGTATGAGGTTGACCAATATGATTTTCAACATTCTCCAGAAGTCAGTAATTATGAATAATATTTTTTGTGGTATGGTAAAATATTATAAATGATTCCTCTACAATTATGATTTCTTATGTTCAATTATTATTTTTATATTCTTTTTATTTCAGTTGATGACATTATGTGGCCAACTTCACACATGATGACTATAGCTATGGAGGTAGTTGGATGCATCAATGGTCATTGGATGAATGTATTGTCCATGAGTTGAAACTAGTTATTAGATATATTTTACAAGTATATATTCATTACTGAGCATATGGATCGACTGGTGGTTGTATATATATGAATGTGGATATATTATTGAAAATATATGATGTGTTTATTATAAATTTATGTTTTGGTTAATGTATGACCTTTTTTTATAGAAATATAGTTTTTTATTACATATTTTCTCAAAAATAAAAATTTATTTAATCTCTTTAGTAGTTGTTATCAGAAACCAATGCTAGAAAATTTTTAGATTATATATTTATTAGTAGATCCTAACAACAACATGTAAACACTGTCACTAATAAATAATTTAATGGAAGTTATACTAATTTCTGTTATTTTATTTTCTATTGTTTTTATTAAAATATTCATCAAAAACTGAATAAAAAACCATTTCTAAGTACTGAAAAAATGACACATATAAAAACAACTAATAAATAGTAAAAACAACCTCTAAATGATTAAAAACCGTGAAATACATGGTGGTTTACTTAAATTCAAGTTAATAGTGTCATGATATTTTAATCTTTAAGAAGTTGTAAAAAATCACTGCTAAGACAAAAAAATTTATACTACATTTCACCTCCACACCTCTCATCCATCAATGTCTGCATAATGAATTCCATACTATAACTCCATGGTTTCCTTCTCCATCATGGACACACTAATCTACTCCTTCCGCCACCTCCATATTTTCATTCTCCATCAATAGATGCTACCTCCTCATGGTCACCACTAGTGAAATAATAAATCATCAATCTAGGATGAAGATAAAAATACACAGGCGGGAAGACACCAAGGATGAGGTTGAAACATCTTCATCTTTATACATTAACCCTTGTAATATTTTTTCTTGAATTGATCAACTTTTATAATGTTTCATTCTTATTATTAGGTAATTTTTTTTCGTTATTTCCTAATTTTATTTTTTTATGGATGGAATTGAATATAATTTTATTATTTGAACATTTTTTTATGTTATTTTCTTGTTTGGTGTGTTCTACGATTTAAAATTTAAATTTAAATTTCTGAAGCTTCTTATATTTTATGATTTTTTAATCAAATGGGGAAATTTTTTTTGTTTTGGCCTTGGTCAATCCTGTTTCCTAGGTTGGCCCTATTTCTAAACATATTAAAATAGGATAATGATTTTATTTGTCTCTCCTTATCATGCAACATTATCTTCAACTCTTGATATTCTATCTCCTTTAGGATTTATTCCTCTCTCAAAAATTAGGTGATATTAAATCATTTCCCACTCTCCTACTCTGTAAAGACTAACCAACCTCCAATCTCAAAATGTGTTCTTGAATCCTCATCATCTTTCCATGGATTATATATGTTACATCCAAATTTTTACGTTAATTTAAAATGATATTATTTCAATTTCATCGTACATTTTGTTCGATTTCTTTATGTACTATTTAATAGACCATTTTTGGGATTCATTATCATAATTTAACATTCCTTCCTCAAAATTAACACTTGAATACTATGAATCCAACTTCAATGCTTCACTAAAATTTCAATAGCACATTGAAGATATTTTTGAAACATGAAATTTAAGAATTTTATGATCATTCTAAAAAATTATACCATGTGAAAATAGAACACAATCATAGAATTTCACTATGGAATGAATTTTTTACCAACCCCAAAACTCCAAAAAAGGGTTCCCCCCATCATCACTGGGAATCTTAAACTTTTGTGATGACCACAAGCTACCTTTATAAATGGTTTTTATTTAAGATAAATATAATTTATGACCATCTAGAATAGTTAGGATTACCAGTTTTTTTAAATGATGTTCGAAAACACATTTATCAAATTATTAAGATCACACATAGGATAGATAACTCAATCTTTTAATGATTACACAAATCAATGAAATAAAAATGATAGTAGATGTCAGACTATAAGATTGGTGGAAAGGGAAAAAATAACACAAGGATATAATGTGGTTGTATACCACATTTTTTCCTACTACATGATAAGAACACCACCATATTATAGATTTGTTAGAATAACCAAACAAAACATTCAACCATTAGGAGGAAATAGAGATAATTCTTAGAAGAAAGAAGGACATATCAATTAAAAACAAAAATAACCGCAATAACTATAATGATCACACCCATGAAATGATTTAGAAATCGATCAGGGTATAAAGGATCTACCATATATCAAATCAAATCATGAAAATCTATCTTTGAAACTATAATCAGGGGAGCCCCAATTAGTGTTTTAATGGATAAAAGTCCCAAAAAACATCCAAAATTGATATTTTTTGGTGGTTCCCAATTTATTTGACATTCAATGAGATTTATATCTTGTTTATGGGGTTCTTCTTGTCTTTTTTGGAGGATAATAGATAAATTTATAAGGATTTCATTCTAGTGTATATTATGGTGTTCAAATTTCCTCATTTTTCATATTGTAGTGTAATTTGTAAGTTAATATATAATTATTTCATCTATTTACCCATAATAAAGCAATTTCACAGATAAATATTTAAAAATATTCACATAAAAATCCTTTTTAAAACTTATAATCTATACAAAAATAATTATTTATTATTATTTTTTTAATATTAAAAATTAACCATTTTATTTACCATATAAAAATTCATTTGTATATATATACCTTTACCAAGTAATTTGTAAATATAAATATGTCTATGTCAATAAAAATCATATACCTATTTTTATATTGTAATATATATAAATAAATACATATATATAAATATTTGTGTGTGTATGTGTGAAGTATAAGTGTGAATATGTGAGTTTTTTTGTGTAGGCTTACCTTAATACATTGAAAAGGAATCATATATAAATGAATTTTTATAAACATATCATTATCATTAAATATAGAATATAAACATATGTACAATATATATTTATAAATACATTACAATTTATTTCTATCTAAATATACAATTATATTTAAATATGTATAAATATATACTAAAATATAAGTATATATATATATGTATGTAAATATTTATAAAATTTATACTAAGATATACAATATATAAACATGTTTTGTAAATGTATTTAAATATAATTATATAAATGTATAATATTTTATGAATATCTATATACATAAAACTGAATTGCACATATATATAAATATATATATATATATATTATAAAATATTAAAAAAATCATGATGGTGAAGTGGTAATGGTTTTAGATGTGTAATGTAGAAATAATTTGTTTGAATCCCAGAACAAGAAAGACTAAAAAGGCTATAGAATGAGCTCTTAAAGTGAGAGGAAAACACTCATAAAGGGTGGTGGCATTGAGTAGTGGGTGCTAGGAGCACATACTACTGATAAAGGTGTGTGGGGGTGTGTGGGTGGGTTAGAGAAATGATAAATTGGGTGGGTTGAAAAAACAATTTCAAAATATTTTTTTTAATAAACAACACTTTTTTTATTACATGTAAAGGGATAATTTATCAGTGATTTTCTTTTAGAACTGATAAATTTTTCAATTATCAATTCTTTTGTTAGTGCTGATAATGTTTATGGGATTTTATGGGGGATTAACCAGTAAATGATTTTTTATTGATGGAAATGACTATTTTAACAATGATAAAAGTGACTTTTTTAGTAATGAGAATATGATCTAAAATACCCCTTAGTGGTCAAGATGGTTTCAACAAATCAACTAATTTTGAAAAAATGGATATACGAAAATAAAGAATCTCTAATAACTAAAAAACGAAAAATAAAATATTTTTTAATATTGTGTACATGTTCCACATATATGAAAAACACATAGCCATTATATTTAGAAATATCCTAGGCGAATTCCACATACTCAAATTGCATGTTCAAGACAAAATTACATTATAAAACTAGTACATACCAAAAAATGGTTATCTAACTAAATTATCCTATGTATAGAAAACATTACATTTGAAAAAACCACTAACTTCACATACCTGATTTCACTACTAAGAAAAAAAGAGAATAAAATGAAACGAAGGTATGAAGTTAAAATATAATTGAAACCAAATGCATTTTGAAATATAAACATCAAACTAATGAAAAGATCAGTTTCATTAGGATATTAATCTTTTTAAAATAAAAAAAATATAATTTTCATAGTAAACATAAATAAAATCAAAGGTTGTGTTGTTACACTTAAATTTTATTCAGTTGGATCCATGTTCAACAATTATAAATAGTGCTCAAACATGGATAAATCTACTACCTTAGTAAAAAGACTAACCTTATATTATCATCTATGTGTATCTTTGTGAAACAAATTGATTCACATTCAATAACCCCTATAATAAAATTCAACATAAAGCCAATTTGTTTAGTCCTAACATAATACAATAGGATTTTAGAGAGAAGTATGTCATATTGAGAGTCACAATGTATAATAATTACATAATTACTTAAATCGAGTTCATAAATAAGACCCATAAGCCACATGAATTATTTAACATACAATTTTAGTGCCATTTATGAAGATTCAATGGTTGACAAAGACAACACTAATTATATATTCAACTTCCAGAAAATAGGTCATCCATATGCTCTGGAAACGTAACTAGTTAGTGATTTATTTATATTCACATTTCCATCATAATTAGAATCCAAAAAAAGAGTCACCAAATATAAATATTTTACATTTATACCATAGAAAATTGATAGAGATGTACATCAATAGGCATATAATGTAATTCTAATGCATCTTACTAATACTTTATTTAAAACTTATCATGGTAAAAATTGATAAAGAAACATTCATATGGGTACAAATAATAATAGAAAAAATAATACCCACTAAATTAGCATATTGGGTTTTACTCATTTATTCAAAATTAGTAGTAGTAGAGGTGACTATGATAAATGAAATTTATTTTGTTAGAAAAAGTCATACTAAAAATTTTCAATGCATCAAACAAAAATCTATTAACCACTTCAATCATAGATGAATGTTGCGATATATAAAGAAAACCATTCTTTCTATCCTTAATAATTTCATTCCTAATATCTTCTTATAAAAAATACTTCAGTTAAAATGATGAATTAAACTACATTTTGATTGGAGTGATTAAGGAAATTTCACTAAACATTATAAACACATAAAATACATAATGAAAAAAATAAAGATGGATGTTTTTGACATATTTAAAATACACCAAAACATACAAATCCATCATTTTAAATTCATTTTTAACATGATGGAATAAAAAATATTTTACAATTTATTAAATTATACTTTTAATATATAAACTGTTTTATCATGAAAACAAACATGGTTAGGTTTAACATCATGTTAAAACGTACTTGGAGGATTAATGTATTAATTTTAATTTTAATAATACATAAAATTCATTTTAAAATAAAAATTTTTATATCTAAATCTTGATAAATTTATAAATAATGAAAAATTATTACCAAAAAATATTTTTCTGCAAGAAAAAATATTTCCTCATAATAAATTTCATCTCTTTGAAGGATGTCTTTTTCCACAACTCTAGCCATAAATTTGAATTTATTTTGTATAGAATTATATTTATTACTATTTTAAATAAAATCACCCCGGGTCACCTTGGTATTAGCTGTTTTATTGAATATATACTATGTAAAATTTCTTTAAGGGGCTATATCTCATCTTCTATTGTGGAAATCTAATAAATAGAGTTACTTTCATTGGAAACTTATTTTTAAGGTTGGAGATCCCCTCTATCAAGATCCTGTGAAACATGAACGGAGAAGGAAACCATATCATTATTGATATACGTAGAAGGAGTCTTAATCATTATCCTCTTTCTATTTATAGTGATATGATAACCTGTTCGGTCACTAGGAGTTCTAAGATCCAGAGCATCAATTCCATTATATCCTGAGTATGAAATAGGTTGGGGAACATGTTCAGAAGTCTTAACAGAAGAATCACTAACCCTGGGAAGAAAGACATCAGGATAAATTTTCTAATAAGGATCACTATATTCATCTATGGGAGGATGGAATCAAGGTTAAAAAGAACATTGAAATGTCATGAACCATTACAACTTGACCCCAAACTAGGTACTCGAGGAAACCCATTAAAAGGTATGAGAGATGTTCCTGATCCTCCCAGGCAAACAACTAGTGTCAAGCATCAGTAATACATAGGTGAGAATGATTTAGAACATGATAAATAAAAAATATATTTAAACAACATTAACAAAATAAAAACTAGTGGCAAAAAGAAATAAAACTTAACATACCTCCTTGTGACCTCATGGGTAACCACCAACCATGGTACTACGCTCAATCCAAGAGAAACCTAGAATAGTAATAAAATAGAACTGAAAAATGAAAATGAAAATATTAATGTGCATTAGAATTACCAGTACTTATTCCAAATAATAAACAATGACCTAAGACGAAACATTATAGGGAATCCCATTTCATAGTAGTTTGAAATACAAGAATAAAAATACGTTTTAATTTTCTTTTTAAAAAAGTAATAAGATAATATTAAAGAAAAAATTTCCCAATCATAATTTAAAAAAACATTCCATATTATGAATTAAATACCCAAAATCCATTTTAAGAAGAGACATACTATAAAAGCATATTTCATTGAATATAATATTGAATTATTCTACAAAACATAGGAAAATAAGACACATATTAATAGGTAATGATGAATGATCTTAATGTGAAAAATATAAAGATTAAAAATTATATAAAAAACATCGACAAACAAGATAATAAAAAATACATATAAAGTGGTTAATATGTGATATCCCTAGACACTATGTGAAGAGACCATATACGTACCTGATTCGGAACCCACTTTTGGCCTAAAAATGCAATCTATTTTCAATAACCAACACATTTTATCTCAATTATCACTAATAGTAGAACATACCACAAGCACTATCTATATAATGGGGGTCTAGTATATCAAATTATAATTTTATATAAATTGTCTCTTGACTCCCACTATGATACATAATATCCCATGATAGTTTCATAAAGGACAATCAAGGAGCCCATCACACATTTGGAACTAACACAGGTCTAAAATGAATGTATTTTACACTATCTAACACCATACCTATAGATACCCAACATTACTAGAGGAAAACTATTGGGTTTTACATCATACAAAAACTCAGGTCAAAGGTTCTGACGAAGCCTACACATCATGGGAGTAAATCTATTTTACAAGAAGTACTAAGTTACAATCAACCCATAAGGATTGAAAAAATATTAATAATTCTGAATCCCTTTCTATACATATATTTTAAAATTTAAAAAAATTTAAAAAATAAATAAAACATCTATTTTTATTGGAATTTAAACCAGTCCTGGAAGCATACTTATATAAAGGAAAACGTAGTACACAACATAGGAAAATTTCAAAAACATGAAAGAAACTCATTCCAATCACTAAAACCATTTCATATATTATATAGAATTCATAATATAATAAAATAATGTAATAAATAGCAAGTAGACATAGTTTCCAAATAAATTACCTTTCCATAGGGGTCTTACCTCTAATCATGTCACTTTTTAACAACAAAAACTCAAATCCATGTCACACATACATTTATATACACATTTACACACACACACACACAGATACAGACACAAACTCACACACACACACACACCCCTTGACCCAATGTATTTATTCCTCTCACAATGAAGTAATATGTATAAAGTGGGTACCTATATATATGTTCTTACTTGTGTATATGTGTATATACCACCTTTATGTATCCACAATTTCCCATCATTACCAGTGGAAGATTGAATCCACCTGAAGGATATCTAAGGATTAATGGAAAAAAACAACAAATAGAAAATTAAGAAAATTACTAATTAAGAATTATCTAAAGAATATGAATGGAATAAAACCTACCAAAAACTGATGGATAACCCATCACCTTCAATGGTCATTGAAAGAATTTTCCTTAATGGGATTTGGGAACCTTAGACATGGTAAATCAATAAAACGTAATACCCAAAAATTTGGTTAGGGTCTATCCATAGTGTGATTACTAAATGGGGGAGAAAGAAAATAAAATAAAGGAAGAAGAGGATAAAGTAGGATTTAAAATACTCATTGAAGATGATCACAACAATACATGACATGAAAATTAGACACCATGATGGATGCTATAAGGGGAGGTCATGCATGCTAAGGGGGAGAGAGGGTGGATGGGCATTGTTAAGCATAAAGAAGAGGGGGGTAACACTTAATGGTTTAAATTTATTATTATTATTATTTTATTTGATCCTATTTAATTTGAATATATTTATGTTTTAAATAAGATATGACACATGTTTTCATTCACAGAGTTTGTAAAACTGTGTGCCCACCACGTGACCTTTATTTGGCTCCAAGAGGAACTCACATAGGTTGGATCCATGTTTTTGAGAACAACATTCTAACAATGTAGTTATCTCTAAAAAAATTGTAGAAGTTGTATAATAGTTACTAAATGGGTTTTTAACCATTCACTATAACATTGTGACATTTTTTAAATTCAATAAAAATTATAGTTTTATAGGAAAAACTCTTGAAAGAGAATAGAAATAAAAAATATATCAAAATTAATTAAATTAATTGAATATTTTCAAGTTGGGGTGTGATAATTGTCATCACCAATGACACATTATTCCCCCATAAATCCAAAGTATTCTATTAATTGAGATTCCAAAGAAGGAAAAACACCACCGAAAATTAAACTTTGACCACTAGATAAATGAAGATGAAAGACATACATTCCACCCAGTAACTGAAAATTTGAAATATAAATAATCTAGTATGACCATCATCAAAGAACTAACTATATATCCAAAAAAATAATGATACCTTGATAGTGAATGTAATAATATAAGAATATAAATAGATGGAATCGTAACTCAAAACACACTATAAGAACATGGTACACCCTTACCCCTAGAATAGAATCATCAACGAAACCCATTCTGGTCCAATTGGGATCTCCTCATGCATCTACCACCTGAACCACTATCCAAGACAACCAAACTAATATAGTTAGGGAGAAGTGGTGAAGAATAAGATAATCACATATATATCTTGAACTCACAATTCTTGATATAATAACATGAATTATACATGATTGGATTCACCACTAGCTCCTTCTATGGTGTTCTCCCCACCATATTAGGATACTGATCATTTTTTGATAACCTAAACCAGAATAACACATGATTGTTAAATAATTACAAATCCATGAGATGAAAATAAAAATAATAACAATTCCACTATATAAAAATAATGATTCTGAATTTAACAAAAACATACTCTTACTAAAACTGAATTATTCCTAAAGGAATTAAAATCTTCAAAATTCATAATTATTCGGAGACACAAAAAAGAAAATAATGTTCCAAAGATAAAATACTTAGAACCAAACCATCTTCAATTCAATTTCCAAAGAGTCAATACCTATTATACATAGAACCACCCGAGAACCTTAAACACCTGGTAAAACAAATATCTCAAAGGACTACCACCTAGAAAGGAGACAACTAGGACCAACCAAATGTAAAAGGATGGTAAGATATGGCTAATAATTTCATGAAAAAAATTCCTCAACAAGATCCACATGGGATCTAGTTATAGGTTAAAAGGATAAAACTTAATACCAACACATCGAACATCGACCCTCGATGAACCTATCAAAACAATAACAAATTTTACCATTCCCTATCATCCCAAATACTTTCCCAAGAATTTCCTATTCAAGAAATTAAAACAAAAATGTGGCATGTAGCTCATAAAAATGACTATAAAAAATATATACTCCATAAGGATTTATCAAGGGAAATATCGAGAAGGATTCTTATTTATAATTTCATAAATGAATCTCAACACCTCAAAACTGTAAAGTTCAAACCTGTAAATGGTCATGAACTTGTTATCTAAAATTACAAGACTTTTAAAAAATAAAACCATAAAAAGATAAGACTCAAATATTTTCTATTTTGAAATTAAGAAATAATGTTTCTTAAATATCCCCCATACCCGACATCTCCTGTATTGCTTGAAATGAATCACACCTAGGCCTATGGATGGAGTCATAATGGCTTGGATCATCCATTGCCCAATATTTTTGGGTTTATCATCCTCAATCGAAACCTCCTATTTCTATAGGTCAACATACAGAACCTCTTAAAGTAATCTAAGCGTCTATATTGTTTGAAATTGAATGAAATACTAAAGACATACCACCCAATCATTACAGAGAGTTTTCTAGGGAATAATCTAAAATCAATAACTGTATAACCAAATCAATATGCATCAAAAATAAAAAACTGTACACCTATAACACAAATCAATAACTAAAACTCAAAACTCCACTTAAAAAACTATTATAGCATAACAAAAAAAGAAACCCAAAGAATGAAACATCAAAAAAATACTTTCATACCAACACATTGAAATTACATTTTTTAAATTTTTTCCAAAAAGTAAAACAATATTATTTTTTTGGGAACTTATCAGTGATATTTCATTATGTTTCACATATATGTTCCCTAATTTCAACTTATTAACCCAACTCACATGGTAGAATTTATATTATTACCATGGGTCTAGTTTAGAAAATATGATCACTTTCTAAAAAAGTATTAAAAAGTACTCCCAACTAATTTAAAACAACTACTCAACATTAAAAATTATCTTAAAATTCCAAATTCACTATTATAATAAAATTAAATAATTTTTTTCAAAATCCATAACAATTTCAATTTCATTTTAAAAACAACCCAATGATTCTTATTTGATAAATTCAATTATAATAATCCAAACATTATTTTTAAAAAATCATGTGGTATACATTAACTTATACCATGAGTAAACAAAATCATCTCAACACACAACAAGTAAAAATTACAGAAACATAGAAGAATACCTACTAAACAAGGCTTAGATACACATGTTTTTGTAGTTACTTAGGTTTTTCAGAAATAGATATTACATATTTTAAGATAAATATGCATTAAATTACAAAAAAAAGTTTCTGTAGGATCATAATGGTTTTCTGAATTTGGATACTAGGAACAAAATATTCTAATTTAGTGAAATATTTTTATTTTTTACCAAAAATATCTTCCCATTTAGTACTCTTCATATAAATTCACTAATTAAAACTTCTCTTCATAAACTTGGTAAAGGAATCATAAGAAAGGGTGAGCTCAGATGATAATTAAGGGTAAATAAGGTAAGATTTTAAAACATAAATTCAGTATATGGTAATAATAACTTGAGAATAACATATAAAAATTATACCTTGAATATCAGAGATCAAAATCTTGAGTCATGGAATAACTGTGGTAGTTAATAAGACTTGAATCATATGGAAATCAAAGAACATGAATCATGATAGCTTAAAACTGACATAATACATGGTAAGATGGCATTCACATAAGAATAAAAAGTCATTTCCATAGAATTATAAGATTACTACAAATGATATAATAGTGGAATGGGTTCACTCCCCAAACTATCATAGTAGTTAAGGTTTAATCTCAAGATCATTATATCATTAAAAGTCTCATACTAAACCATGTTTACTCCCCATTATAGTCATGTATATCTCATGAGATATAAATGTTTACCTAATTCATTGGAGGGGCATATTGTTCCCACACATCACATAATGAAAAGAATATATATGTGTGCTATAATATCATAAATACTTTATCATATCATAATCCATGAAATGAAATGGGTTTCTTAAACATTTCATCATATTAAAAACTATAGAAAAGGGACAAGTTTCACAATCATTTAATCATACCATAACCTATGTAATTAAGTGGTTTTTATAAGAATTTACTCATGGTATAACATGTGGAAGAGAAACTAGTTTCATTCACATCATGAGATCAAATAAAAAAAATTTAGAGAAAAAATAATAATGGTAGCTTTGGATTGTATCTCTAGAAGGCACAATTAATATAAATAGATGCCATATTAGTTGGAAAATTATTTCTAAAAGACACATAGACCATTTCACGTCAAAAATTAATTTTCTTTTAAAATAAAAAATTTGAAACCAAATATTCATAAAAAATTTTAGAAATCTTTTTATACCAAAATAATCTATTAAACTTATAATGGATGCTTTAAAATGATTCAAAAAATTTATTGAGGAAAATATACTTTAAAATTTGAACAAAATTTTTTAAAACATTAAATTTTTGGAAGATAATTTTTTTTGAAAATAACATTGTAAAATAATAAAGGAATTTTCAATGAAAATAATGGTAATGACAATAATAAATTATATTTATCATGTAACAATTACAAAATTGATTCAATTAAATTTGTTAATAAAATATAAAAGGAAATTATTTAGAAGTTGAAAAGGGAATTCTTTTAATAACATTTTTCTATAAATTCAAACATGGGTAAAAATATATTTATTAAATAATTTAAAGAATATTTGAAATGTTTTTGGAAATATTTTTAGGAAACATGGTTTTTATGAAAAAAGGGTTTTCGAGCAAACAATGAAATAAAGAAGATTTTTTATCAAAAGAACAATTTGAACTCATGAGTACCAAAAGAGAGGAAAATAAAGTTAAAACATGTAATCTCATGACAAAAACCACATGAGATGAAAATTAATGAGTTTCTTGATAGATGGATCATATGATTTTTATTAATAAATAATGAGAATGTAACATACAATATTTAATAATTTGGTAACTTTAATTGAAACCCCATTATTTAATAAAATTAATTGAAACATTAAATGTCATCATAATAAATTAATTCAGGATATTACCTGTCAAAGGTGTTGTATATAAACCTCATAAAATAATATAGCTGCATAAAATAACAAAAGTCTCATGAATGATAAATTGAGCCAATAATCCCTTCCCACTTTTCGAATATTTGAATCAAAAAAACCATGAACGAAAAGAAAATATTAAAATTGATATTTAAATCCTAATAGTATTTGGATTAGAAATCCTAAAATTAATTATTGGATTGCATATAAAACACATAAAAAAAATAAGTGGTGAATATTTTAGGTGACTCATAGATGTAAAAAGTTATATTCAAATACCTTACCTTAAGTCTCAAATTCCTTCATAATAGTTCAAAAATCCATTATAATAATAAATATAATTTTATTATAAATATATTATAAAACCATAATTATATACATCATTACATATAATATTTACTTATCGCCTTTTATTACATATGTATTAAAAATTCAATGTTAATGTCACGTTTAGGGAAATAAAAGCTTTTCATTTCACGTATGTATTTTTTTATTGGAGATATTACTTTGATAATGGTTATATTATATTATAAATTTTAACCATGATTCAAATATCATATATATTCAAGACATATTTATTTATTTTGATCCACCAAAGTATGAAACATAAAAATAAATACACCGATCAATGAGATGGTAGGTAATATGTGCACATGAACAATGTTTCCATCTTCGGGATGGATTGAAATAAATATAGGTAAATAATATATTAACACTATTGAATATTTTTTAATTTATATATATTATATAATTTCATTTAAATCATCATTAAAATCTTTTATATAATGAATGAATGAATCACATAGCTTCATGAGGCGGTTGTTCACCGAACACATGAACATTGTTATCATATTAAAATGAAATCGAAATTAAGAAGGTACATGTGATATAATAATTTTATAAGTTTAATAATATCATAAATATTATATAAAGAAAATAAATCCATTATTAAATCTTTCTGTGAGAGGAGGTGGTGGAAAATGAAAAACGTTAGTTAGCAATGCGGTAGTCCAATGTACACATTGTTTATTATTTTACAACCCATTTTATGAAAGAGGTGATTATTATAGGTCATGAAAGTCAAATGAAAATATATCAATGTAAGTAATATTCGAAGGTTTTTATATCAGATTGGGTTATTAAGAGTAAATAAAATAAAATTCTTGGTTATGGAGGTTTCTAATTCTTCAGAACACTTCTTTTGGTTTAAAAATATTCTTTCCTAGGTTGTCTTTCTAAACAAAATAAATATAATTGGATGAGGAGAGGTAGTTGAAAAAATAATTTTGTTAGAAATTGGCCTAAAAAATGTATTTGGATGTTTTAAGAGGATAAAAGAGGGGTTTCCTTTTATATGTGCGGTGATTGGTAAACTTGTAATTTCTAAAAATAAAAAGTTTTACTCGTTTTATATATTCTAAAAGGCTCCAAAATGTCCCATTATAGGTCCTAGAAGTAATAATTAGTAAATATTTCCATAAAATTGATTATGGATAATTTTTGGGTCATTTTAACCATTATATTTATATTTTAACATATAGGTAAACCTATTTTTACATTATCCTTGACAAATAATTTGAACTATTTTTTACTAATATTTATAGTTAAAAATTATTTTTAACTTAATAGATCATTTAAATTATTATAATTAAAAATATTAAATACCATTTTCAAAATTCCTTTCATATATTATACAATATTTAATTTAAAACTAATCTAGTATAGGCCATGAGAAAGCATGTCTACAAAAATAAAATGTTCCATGGTCTACAAAGATTTTATATCAAAAATAATTACAAAATTGACTAAAATAAAATAAATTTGAATAATAGATATATATTTTATCTAATTTTACATCTATAACAATTTGAACAAAATATATATATTTTAAAATGCTTTAATTTAAATGAAAATTCGTTATACTAAATAATAGTTTCACTATTCATTTAAAATTTTTTCTTTTCATAATATTCACAAAAATTTACTTCAAGATAATTTTGAAATGTAGATTTCTAAAATTACTTTAATTTTTTTTGTTTTAAATTTACTCAAATCGGTAAAAATATCATTTAATAGTTTTTCACAAAATATTTTTTTTTTAGAAAATAGTATTTCTGAATCAAATAAACACTTCTAATTTTTATCACTTTTTTAACAATAGGATTTACTTATATAAAGCAAACATTATTAATATTTTAAATTATTTACTACTATTCATATCTCTATTTTTAACAAATAGGTTATAATGGTTGCATGTAAATAATAATATTAACAATATATCCTGGTTTTTTAAAACTCAGTTTTACGTCTAACACAAGCTAGACTAAGTGTTTAATATAACACATTCAGTATTGGGTGTAACAAAAAATGTGTTAAATATTAAATTTATTTGAAAAAATATATATTTCTTAAAATGTAAGGATGTTACATTATACCCCCCTTAAAATGATTTTTTTTATAAAAAATTTTCACTTACCAACAAATGACGATATTTCTACCCCATTATATCCTAAGGTTCCCACATAGCTTTGTCAATGTAGATATTTTTTCACAGAAAAATGGCTAGTTTAATTTTTTCATAGAACATTCTTTGTACAATCTATAATATCCCTGGGTTGTTCATCATATGAAATATAATCCTTTAGTGGTACAACCATTGAGTTTAGTAAATGTGATGGACTAGGTATGTAAATCCTTATGAGAGTTATGTGGAACACATCTTGAACCTGGGAGAGGTTTGTGGAAGTGCTAAGAGATACGATACTATTTATATATGATCATGAATTTCACATGATCCAATATAACTAGATCATAGTTTTCTCTTATTTTTTCCATGAATAAATTCATAGAAACACCTTCTATAAAACATTAAATTCTAGAGAGAATCTATGATTATCATCCTAACCTTTATACCAACATTGTGCTACCCTTATGGGTTTATAAATGGATCTAACATTTTCATCCATTTAATTTGCTATCTCATGTCCAAATAAATTTCTTTTTAAAAAGTCATTCCAGTACATTGGAGTTATACACTTCAAACCATATAGTCCCTTATAAGAACAAATTTGAACGATCAAGTGAAATCTATTATTATAATGAAACTCAACTCGAGTAAGGTGTTTATCCCACCCACATATGAATTATATAGAAAATCATCTCAATATATCCTATAGGTTTGTATTTTTATTTCGGGATGACCATCTCTATGAGAATGACATGTACTGCTGAAGCTCAAATCTGAATTTAAATATTGGTAAGGACATCACTAAGACATTAATGCAAGCTTCAGATCAAGACCATATAAAATTGAATGTGGCACTATATTTAATTTGACCAATTCCTTTAATTTAAATTCTAGTAACATGATCCAAATATAAATCTTTTGTTTTAGAAATAATTTGAGTTGAATTAATATAGTGAATGATTATAACACATAATTACATCAACAAAAACTATATGGTAAAAATTTGTTATGAGTTTATTTAATCATACGCCCAAAAAGTGTAAAGGTATTCCTTCTCGTATAACTTTTTTACTAAAACATATAAAAAAGTATGTATTTCCATACATGCTTCATAAAATATCATCAATCTTTATAAACATCAATCACATAAAACCCAAAAGGGGTTTCAATGACATTGAACTTATTATTACCCTTAAAATCATAAATTAATAATGGTATCCATATATCATACCTAAATATTACATGGAGACATATACATATCCAATATTTAATTCACCATTTATTCCTTATATAATCTTTTATCTTATGAAAAAATTCTCCCTGGATGCTTGGCTACATACTTATACCAAGTAAATATCAAATGTGATTTTAATACTTTTAAATCCATGTCGGGGGAGACAATCAAGGCCCACAATAAAATAAAATTTCAATTAATGTGAAGAATTATATTTTTATAGGGATCATTCATACCATATAAAATATGAAATTACAAACTATGGAGGGGAGGATAATGATCTCTAATTAGCATGATTCACTTAGTCTATTATGATTGCATAATATTTCCTTATATCCATCATCTTCTAATTTTTTGGTTATCATCCACATTAGCCATTGGAATGAGTAACTGGTTAACATAAATCTCAAACTCAATGCACATAAAGCACTAGGGTATGGGTGGAATATTTTTTTAGCTAAATCTCATTTCACTTCACTGACAAGAGTCATCACACCACATATATATTCATGTTAATTATGAGTAGGATTTAAACACTTGTAATACCATCTTATTCTACTCAGTCACTCACCTGAGTTCTTCTTCCCACATTTCTTGAATGTTGGTGAATGATATTTCATTAAACCAAGTGTTTAATTCAAGTTCTCAGGACGCTCAATATTCTATTTCATATCTAGATAATAGAAATGGTTGAAATTTATAAGTTCCATTTCTACCTAAAATACACATATAATGACTTATAAATATATACTAAACTCTCTTATAGACAATTCCTTTCAAGTAATTTGTCTTAAGCCACTAAAGAATCAATCAAATTTTCATTCAGGAGTGATTATTAATCCAAAATCATACAACATTTGTCTTGAAAAATTATATTTTTAGGAACTAATAGATTTACCATACTTCTACTTGAGATTTAGAAATTCCTTATGCAACCATGTTCACACAATACAATGGAAGTACTTACTTACAAATATCCTCTTAAAATCTTCCCATTCCTTATATTCAATTACATATACAGGACACATATTCTAAATAATATTCCTCCATTGATCTTATTTTCCTCCAAATTATTGACATCCAAAACGCAATTTTAATTCTCATAACACTGGAGAATGAAAAATATATATTTAGTGGTATTGATCTAATTCTTAGAGATTAGTAGATCAATAGTCCCAATAGAGGAGGATGGGTGTTTTTTCTTGATAGACTCAATATTAGATTGTTCCCTCTTTCTCTTATTTTTATATTTAGCATGATCCATATCTTGAGAAATTTATGTGACTAGAGCAATGATGTTTTACATTCAAGATCCCACAAAATTTATTTTCTTAGGAGGACAATCACTATAGTTTACCATTGTATTAAACATTTAAACTATTACTTTTAGATCAAGACCTTGAAAAAAACTATAAATCACATCATGTGAAATATTAATCATTGTTGAAAACTAAGAATCATGAAAAAACATTTATAGGAGGACTAAATAATGATGCCAGGTTTTCAATATTTGACACATTAGGCATAAGATTATACATTCAATATAATTATTGAAATCCTTTATGAAGGTTCATAAAGAGTTTGTGAAATTGTAATGCATATCCCTTGGGAGTGTTAATAAAGGTGAATAAAAAGGAATGTAGTTTTACAAAAGGTTATGATTAAGTCCACCTCAATGATCCCTTCCGGTGTTATTAAACCTAGGTACCTCTATGCTAGATCTAAATCCAGTTTTATTATCTAGGTAGGTATGCAATTTTATATTAACTACTTTCTCTATCCTTTAAAAAAATTCTAGGAAATGGTCATATAAATTGACTAATCTTTATACTTATCCTCAGACATATCCTTTGAGTTCTCAATAATGTTTTCATATACTAGTTTCCAAAGGATTACTAATCCTTTCCTTCGATACCAACTATAGTGACCTAGTATTTTAAGATATAGATGTTACAGTTTTTTATATGAATATTAATTTCTTTAAAAACCACATGCATGGGGATCATAATGGTTTCATTCCTTTGGAGAGTAGGTATAAAATATTATTATTTAGTTAAATCACTTTACTGACTCCCACAAATATCTCCCTATTTAGTACTATTCATAGCAAAACCCAACTTAAAAATTTTCTGTATAAAATATGGAAAAGAAACATAAGAATACATGAGATCAAATTCTAGTTAAGGGTATGTAAGGGAAAGTACATAAAAATAATGTGATCATAAGGGAATGATAAATTAAGTTTAACATATGAAAACCATACCATACATATAAAAGTTAAACCTCTTTAGTCTTAGAAAAATTATTGGGAGATCATTAGACATGAATCATAAGGATATCAAAGAACATGATCCAGGAGAGCATAACATTGGAAGAATAAATGGAATTATACAAGAAACATAATCATATAAAATCATCTCCATAGTATTTAAGGATCACATCAAAATAAATAATAGTGGAATTTTTTCACTCTTGAAACCATTATAGTATTCAAGGTTCACTCCCAATTTCATCATAGTAGAAAAAGTACCTTATTAAACATGGTTTACTCCCCATTCTATTTCTATTTATCTCATTATATTTAAATCATCACCCAATAAATTTTGGGGAGATATAGGTCCCAAAATTCTCATAATGAAAATAATACATATTTTTTCCACAATATAATAAAACATTCATTGTATCACAACCCATGAAATGAAATGAGATTCATAAAAATTTCATCATATCATTACCTATGTAAAAGAGATAGGTTTTATAATCACTTTATAAATTCATCATAGCATAATGAGTGGATAGAAGTAGGTTTTATAAGAATTTATCTATGGTCTATCCAGTGGAAGATAAGTAGTTTTTATAAAAATATTGACAACATAAACATAAAAAATCAAGATAAAAAATAACAATTTTATCTTTAGATCATATCCCTAGTAAGTCACAAGAAACATCAACATATGTCATCTTAGATGGAATTGTGTTAGAATAAACTTGGTACATTTCTCAAGGAAAACAGTATTTATTTGAAAATAATTTTTAAAAAATAAAAATTCATAAATTTATTTAAAATATATTTCATTTAAAGTAAACAATCAAACATATAATAGAATCTTTAAAAATAATTTAAAACATATTTTGAGAAAAATTTCCTTTTCGATTTGAATAAAATTTGTAAAACATATTTTTTTGAAAATAACTACCTTTAAAAATAACCTTGAAAACATATAATTGAATATTAAAATAATTTTTTTTCATGATCGTAAGAAATTATGTTCATACAGTACACGTTAAAACAAATATTCCATTCACATTTTTCAAAAACAATCTGAAGGTGTTTTTTTGGAAATGACATGATTATTTAATTATTTTTTTATAAAAATTTGAAGAAGGTTAATTACATAGTTAATAAATCATTCTAAAACTATTGAAATCATTTTTAAAAACATTTTTAGGAATCCCAGTTTTGGTTAAAAAGTGGTTTTTTATTGAAGAGAGAAATAAGGAATATTCTTCTTAAAATAATTTTCTGAATTCTTGGGTAAATAATGAAATTAATATTAAAAGAAAAAAATTTATTCTCATGACATAAGCATTGGATAATAAATTTCATGAGTTTATTAATATATGGATCACAATATTTTATACTGATAAATGATGAGATTATAACATAAAATCTTTACCATATTGGTAACATTTAATTATAATCCCAACAAAAAAATAAAATAAAATAAAATTAAAAAAAAACATGATAAAAATAAATTCAACATCTAACAGGTCAAAGGGGTAATATATACACCTTATAAAATAACATAGGATCATATCACAACTTATGTCCTACATAATGAAAATTTAGACAAAAATCACATACCACTTTAGAAAAATTAAAATCTTAAACCACATGAATTGGAGATCATAAAATGGATAAGTAAATCACAATAATATTCAGATAACCATAAAAAAATACAGTCATTGGTACTATTTTCACAACATAAAATAAATAGTTGGTGAATATTTCATGTGTCTCACAGTAGTAAAAGGTGATATAAAAACCCCTTACCTTAATCCTCAACTTACATAGTACATGATAAAATATTCTTTATAATAAATATGTGTTTCTTATAAATCTTTTAAATAAAATTAATTATAAAAAATAATACCATAAATGATTTTTTATCATGTTTATAACCATTTTATTTACAATTCCATATTGAAGTCACATTTTAAAAAATAAATTCTTTTTATATATTGTATGTTTATATTTGTTATTTTTTACTCTTAATTTTACCATGGTTCTATTATAAATAAATTTTTATCCATGGTATAAATATAATATATATTCATTATATATGTATTTTTAGTGATCAATAAAAGTTAGAGATAGAAAATGAAATATAACATTCCATGTAATGGTAGGTTGTACGTATGGCTGAAGTTGATTCCATTTTATGAACGGATTTAAATAAATTATGGTAAATAATATATTAAAATTTTAGATTAATTTTTATTTCATAAATATAACATAATTTCACTAATAAAATTCTTATTACATTCAATGTAATGCATATATGACTCACATCTCTTCACAAGGTTGTAGTCTTCCATACAGACGGGCTAAAATATATTTCTCCTAAAAATTGGAAAGTAATAAGTTATATGTAATATAATAATTCAAGAATACTAATAATATAATAAATATTATATATAAAAATAAATCATTAATTTAATCTATCTATGAGAGGTGGCTATGGAAAATGAACAACGTCCATTCATGAGGTTGTAGTCCGTAGTACACATGAATGATGATTTCATAACCCATTTGATTAAAGATGATATGAATATAGGACATGAAATTAACATAAAAACTTATTAGTATATCATAAATACTTTGGTTATTATAGAATAATGTTTTAATAATAAATTAATTACTTGGTGGACAAAACAAAATAAAATGCTCTGTTAGGGACATTACCTATTCTTCAAACAACTTCATTTAGTTTTTACCAATTTCCTTCCAAGAAAATATTTCAAACCAATAAAAGTATTATAGGATGAGAGGAGGGAATTATGTAAGCGATTAAATTAGTTATTGTCTAAACAAATAGGTTTGGATGCATGAATAATAGAGGGTATGGGGTGGCCTTCTATATTTGAGGTGAGAAGCACACTAATAATTTTTGGAAAGAAAAAGGTGTACCCAATTTTTCCACATGATAAAATGATTTTAAATGTCCCATTATAGAACATAGATGATATAAGGTAAACATATTCCTGGAAAATTTGTTTTGGATAATATGTTTCATTATTTTTTACCCCTATCTTATTATTTTAACACACGATAAACCATTTTTTACCTTAACCGTGTTAATTTTTTTTTCTTTTACTATTAATTATGGTAAAAAACTATGTTGAACATATTTAATATTATAAATTATGATAATTTAAAATATGGAATACTTTTCTATAGATTTGATTCACACTTTTTTAAAAATAAAATTTAAAATTAATCCCCCAAACATGATGAGAATATGAGTTTTCAAAGGGAAAATGTTCAAAAGATCACAAAGTCATTGTATAAAAATTAAATATTAAATATATTAGAATGAATTATATTGGATTTATAGAAATATAATTAGAATTTATATATATAAAACAATAATGTTTTTTTAAGTTATTAAATGAAATGAATTTTTTTAATAAGAAGCAGTATTTTTAATATTCACTTTAAATTTTACTTTCTTATAAAATTTTCAAAAATCCACTTTAAGATAATTTTTACATGTAGATTTAAAAAATTAATTCATATACCTCATTTAAATTTTTATCCAATTCATTTAATTATTTATTCAAAAAAATGTAATGACAACATTTTTTTTGAGAAATCAGTATTTTTAAAACACATAAATTCATTTATAAAAATTAAGTACTTTTTTTATCAATTTTTTTCTTAATACAGAAAATACATAATTTTTTAAAATTATTTATTACTATTAAAATCTTTATATTTAAGGAATAGGTTATAATAGTCATGTTTAAATAAGAATATTTATAATAGATCACGGTATCTTAAAATTCAGTGTCAATTGTAACACAATACAATCTAAGTGTTACATGTAAGTCAAGATTAAAATAATGTTTTTTGTAACAATAAATATCAAAATGATTAAATTTTATTAATAAAATATTTCAAAAAATATCATGGTGTTACAGTTTGGTAGACCATGCACTAATCCTTTGAAAACATAGGAAGTCGACAGATGTAGCTTCAAGGTCTACGCAAGGTTTTCCGAATAATGAATAGTTACCATGAACCATCTATAACCCTCCATAGAATAAACTACAATCATTGGTTTTCCACAAAAAGTACACTAATTTTTAAATCCAATCATAAACTATCAAATAATGACTCAAGAGGCTAAAAAAATAAGAAACATATGATAAAATTCAATGAAAAAATATCTAAGAAAACCCTTGAAATTAAAGCACAATTTTGAATTTGTGGTGATAAAGAACCTAACAATGATTGAGCACTGGAATAATGAAAATTCTAACTCTGAAAAATTATACATCCGTAAATAACATTGGATATATATAATATTATTTTTTCATCAACAAACCTAGATTGACCACGTACTAGGCACCCAAGGCATTCCGTGATAGGGACTAAGAGGCATTCCCAATCCTCCTAGTCTAGAAACTCTAGTCAAGAATTGATAATACTAAATTGGGAATGATTTATCTAGTGAAATAAATAAATAAATTTAAATAGACTTAAAAATAAATAAATATATATAGTCTGAATAAAATAAATACTATCCCTAGAAAGAAATAAAACATAATGAGTCACTACAAACTACATGACTAAACTTTCACCAAGAGTGATCCCTAATTGGAAGAAACTTATTCTAAAAAATGATAATGAATATAGGATTGAGAATTAAAATGACTTATAGGGATTCAAAATGGGAAAAATACATATTCATAACCATTAAATGGAAAACCATTTTATTCTTTATTGAAATACAATAATAAAAATAGGTATCTATTTCTTTTTTATCAAATTATCATGATAATTTTTCCCAAATAAATTTATTTCTATCCTTAATTTTTTAAAAATTTATAAGAGTGAAATAATTTTAAAAAATCCAATTTTAGTAAGTCACATACATTGAATGATATATTTTAGTGAAAATAATATTACAAATTTATTTAAAACTGAGGAAATAAGTATACATATAAACATATAGTGATGAAATACTTTCCTATGATATAAAGAATGCTAAAATGATTTTAAATAAAACATAAAAAAACATAGAATGTAAAATATCAATAATGTGGTTAACAAGGGATATCCCTAGATTGAATGTGATGGGAACTCATGCACACTTGATTCAGAACCTTATGTCAGCATTTTGATGTCAGCCATAGTTAATAACAAACTATTATGCTCTTAACAAACTTCAACAGTGGAAGGACCCACATGCACCTTCCCTATAATGGTGATATAGTCAATATAATTAGGTTTAAATAACAACCGTCTATTGAATCCAACTATGATTCCTAGGGTCCTGTGAAATTAGCATAAAGGAGATGTAAGGAGTCTATCACATGATTGTCAATAACACAGGTGATAGTGCACATGAATTTCCCACTTGCAGAAACTAACCATGTGGACACCCACTCAAACTAGAGGAAAACCATTGGTGTTCTAATTATATCGATATCATTTTTAAGGTTCCAAATAGGTTGAAACATCATGAGAGTTAATTTATTATTTTTTATAATAAGTTCATAAAGATGGATAATCAGAATTTGGAAGCACAAATTATATATATCTTTCATATTTTAATAGCATTTATAAAATAAATCTAACATCCAAGATTCATGGGATTTTAAACAGGCAAGGAAACATGCTTCAATAAAGGAAAACCTTGTTGAAATGTTAAGAAAGTATAAAAAACATAGATAAAACTCATTCTACTAATATAAACCATTTACTATATTATATTTACTCTATAACATAATAAAAAATTGTTAATATACAAGAAACAAATCAATATTTTCCAATTAAAGTTGTGGACATAGGGAACCGACATCAAATCATGCCTGTTTTGATGATGAAAACTCAAATCCACTTCCTAATATTAGTCATATACACTTATATATATATACATATATATGAACCCCTTTACCAAATTTATATATTCCTCTCACCATGAGGGAATAATTAAAAGAAGTTTATATATATATATGTGCTCTTACCTATATATATGTGTAAATGTTACCTTTAATTAGCCATAAGTTGTCACCCTTACCAATAACAACTCAAATCTTCCTCAAAGAGGTACATGGTGCAATATAAAAATATAGTAAATCATGGAGGCAGAAAGTACACTATAAAAAATCTTCAAAATAATTAGAATGGAATAAAATATACTTAAAATTTATGGAGAACCCACTACGATCAACATCCATTGAAAACCCAGTTTTAACAGGACCCGAGAACTGTAGACATAAACAATAAAAAAGGAATTCCTATAAATTGGATTAGGGTTTGTTCATAGTGGCTGTAAAAAATGAGAGTTAACTAAAACCAAGTAAAAGGAAGAATATGATGATTGCGATATGGGAATACTCACCGAAGATAATTACATCAAGAAATGACGAGACAATTAGATAGTTAGGGGAGTGGATAGAGGGAGGACATGTGAGCTAAGTAGGAGAGGAGGTTGATAGGTAATATCAAGAATAAGGGGGAGGGGGAACCAACATTGGGGATAAATAATAATAATAATAATAATAACAGTGATATTATTATTTCATTATATTTCATGGGATTTATTTATAAATATTAAATGTTTTTTTGGGTGGGAAAATTTGGAAAACAATGCACTATCTGTATGCCCTTTATGGGGATCTTGGAGGACCTCCTACTATATGGACACATTGTTTTGTAAAACCATGCAATAATGATGCATTTGGCTATTTTAGAAATTGTAGAAGATGTCTCACTACTATGAGATGGTATGGAAAACTGTGTGCCTTAATAGTGGGACATGTATTTCATTCCAAAAAAATTATATTTTCAATGGTAAAACACAAGGAAGAGAAGGTAAATTAATAGGGGAAAAAAATCAAGTAAAATAATATAATTATGTTGGTTCAGGGTGTGACATGAAACACTACATCTAGTATAAGAATGCACATTTGAAAACCATGTTTATCTCCTAAGGGTTATACAGTTTCACCAACTCATGATACGTTATGAAAGTAAATCTACCAGCTCTTGGTTTGTGGTCTTTAGTTTTTTCATGAGGATAGGTATGTCACCAATACACATTAAGATGTCCATATGATGGGGGATAACTATTCCACGTCTCTTAATAAGTCTGATATTCATAGTCAGATGGTGGGAAACATAATTATCAAGTAAATTGAGTTAGTGATAGACACAACCAAAAAAGACTTGGATATTTCATAGCATGAAACAATTATATGAACCTTCTCAATAATGGTATGGTTCATGCATTAATCTATTCCATTTAAAAAAGGAGCACGTGTCACTATTTAATGTCTCTAAATAACCATATCCTTGATGAAATTGATAAACTTAATAGATAGTTATTCAATGCAATTACTAGTCCTAAATACCTTTAATTTCATCCTAGATTGATTTTCATTATGGTATTTCCATGTTTTAAACACCTCAAAGATATAATATATATTTAATAAAATATAAACCTAAACATTCCTTGAAAATTTATTAATAAAGTTGAAAAAATAAGAGTATCCACCATGGGAGATAGTCTAATCAAGTCTCCATAAATTAGAATCTATATACTTTGGTGGGTTATAAGAATAAAAGATGGATTGGAGAAAAATGAATCATAGATACTTTCATATGACATCGTCAAGACAAAAATGACATGTTACATGGTTTAAATTGGGTAGGGAACTCTTTATTACTAATTTCATAAAATCATTTCACACTCACATGCATGTATTCCATTTTTAAAAGCATGGTTCTATCCCTATTATTAGTATAGGTTCTCCCGTAATTCTTAGTGTAAGTATATGAGTTCAAAAAATATAACCCATTTACTAAAGAACCTTTAAGGAACATATGAGATCTTTGGATATTTTGAGGAAACCAGATTCAAATATGAGGGTTCAAATAATCTGATATAACACGCATAATTAAATGATATTCCTATGTAAATGTGGAACCCATCTTATATCTTGTAAGGTAATAAGATAAAGGTCTGATATATCCATCATAACAGATCCTCTAACCATGACACAACATGTATTTTTGTTTCCTAAAACAACATCTCCTTTAACTCCATTGGTAAAATTTCAAAGAAATTTTTATCGAGGAACATGTGGAAAGAAAAAACTGATCCTTAAACCCATTCAGACAATATGTTGTCCTTGAACACACATATCACATCATCACTATCATATAACAAGTCTATATTATAGATACTGTTCACCAATATCAACAAAACGTTTTACATATTTAAAGTCAGGGAATTTAGGCCAAAGATTCCCTAGTTTCCCACAAATATAACATTCAATATCTATCAAATTATATTTATATTGAGAATCCCTAAATTGATTATTTTAACTTGTATATTATTAATGAAAATATCAATATACAAAAATAAAATATAATATAAAATGTGCTTCATCATTCTCACGTTTTACAAAAATTGAAATTATTCATCGATAATAAAAAAAGTATTGTATAAATATACCTTTTATTTCAAGTTTCATTACATACCATGATCGAAAATATTTAATTCAGTGGGAAAAATATATATTTGATTAAAAAAATAAATAAAATAAGGCCCCCCCCAAATTCAACATTTCACTTTTCAAATCAATATCAATAATTGAATAATATTACTAATCTCTTCCTTCACTAACCTACTAGACCATTTTCTAACCAAAATAGAATGGAGGCACTCCCCATCCATAGATTTTATACCCATATAAAAGAATCAAACATACTAACTATAAAAGAAAAAATACAAACTAAATACTTCATTGAAGGGAAAACATCATAAGTCAACAAAATCCAAAATAAAATATAGAAATTCAATAGAGACTCCCCACAATAGAGGATTTACTAAACCGATATGTTAAAATAAAATAATATGATTTTTATTATGTAAATTATAAAAAAATATGAATTAGAGTTGATTTAGATATTTTATATTTTAAATGAATCAAATCAACCAGAAACCAAAAAAAGTGTAACCATAAAATGTATTAGTCTCATAAATATAATGAAAAAAATGATAAAATACTTTAATGAATAATAAAAAAACATAATTTTATTAGTAGTAACAACATAAAAATAGTTAGGTGTCAATATTAATAAAGATATTGAATCAATATTTATATGAACTGTTACAAAAATCAAACAATAGAAATTATTTGTAATAAGAAAAAATAAATTTCAAAAATATCAAAATAATTACTATAAACTCTTGTGATCATTTTATATCTAATAAAAAAACATTCATTTAATATATTATTAAAATACCCAACTCAATATAAAAACAATGAAAATAAAACCATATCCATTTAATCGGTATAATTAAATAGTGTGTCATTATAAAATATCATGAGTATTGTAAGGTAAAATAGTTAAATATAGATTATGGTAAATTCAAATTTAAACTAAATATTGATATTACTCCCAAATAGGTACATATTTCTCATGGGAACTACATGTATTCAGAGTGTAGTGTGAATTTTTTTACTATTTCTTTAAAAAACCATACAGTATATTTAGTAACATTTATATAAATTTAACTTATGACCAGCGTATGAGGGAACAAATATAATGCATATTATACTAAATTATATTATTCATTTGTCCATTTATTTAATTGAGAATCATATAAATTAAGTTATGCAATAATATCATACAACCAATTTATCTCTACCAATGTTTCCATTACCAGTTCACTGACCCACAATATTGTTTATTGATGCGGTCCTTATCATGTTTCCCCATCACACACAATATCTCCATTACAAATTCCAGTATCATATGTGAGTGCATATACATGACCATTTAGTCCAATAATGTGAGGAAATATCTCATTTTTATGGTTGAAACTTCTCACTCTTCCTCTAAAAGTCTCTCACAATCCTATCGAAATATTTTTTAATGTGAAAAATATTATAGGCCCAAAAATATATCAATAACAATGAAAATATACCTTTTAAATGTAAAAAAACACTTAAAATAGGATCCAAAACATAAAAATGATCCACTCAATAATTTGGGATGGAATCTAGCATTATCTTGTGCACAATTCACCCTTAGGTAACTATTATTAAAACATATGTAATTAATATAAAAGTTAGTTTGTGTGGGTTTATGTGTAGCTATGTGATGGGTTAAGGGAACAATTATATGTACCAACTCTAATAGGTGTAGTCACAATTTGTAAAAATGTCCAAAAGCATAGCCAATATTGATTTGGATATAGGGGAATGATGATGAGTCATTGAATCTCCAATGCTTTCGTAGAGTGAGAACTGAAAGAGAGGTGTTGTGTAATATGTTATTGTTGAGTTAATTACTGCTTTTATTCCTTTATTTTAAAATTCATAGTACACTTAATAAGATGTTTACATATCCTGATGAAGTTTTTAGCTATTTTTGTTATTAATAATGAATTAATAGTAAATTTATTTTGAAACCTTTAAGATGAATGTTGAAAATTTTGAGAATTGTGTTTTCATGTCAAACTAAAATAATCTGATTTTGAAGCATTGCAATGGTATAGATTAACATCACTAAATGATATAGAAATTTATCAGTCCACTGGAAGATTCAACTAAATCTTTTGATACCATTATAACTATTTTTAAAGAGTTTATAATTTGAACAATATAGTTTATTACAACTTCATATATAAATATGAACATAAATTAGTGGATTTAGAGTATAATAAAAAGTAAATATAAATCTTGAGAAATATGAAATCATGGTTTCCTTTATTTGTTTTGTAACAAAATATTACTGAGAGAATTTACAATCAGTTAAAGATTTTTATTTATGAGTTTTTATCTAGTAGCTACTATTTTTTCCGGTTTTTTAATATTGATATTTAGATGATTTTGATACTATTCATTTTATTCTAATCATTTTCAATCGATGTGTTATGGGGATTAGAAGTTATAGCTTGTTTATATTATCTTAATTGTGGGATTCTAGGTGTTTCGTACAAAATCAACTTCTGAATTTTTTATAGTAGATGGATTTCTACAATTAGAAAATAAATACACATTTTGATAAGTTTACAGTTGATGGAATCTAGATATTGGTAGATAAATACACCTTCTGACTAGTTTATAGTTGAGGTATCCTAGATATAGAGATACATGATACCTTATATTTAGTTTTTGACCCCCATACACTTTGGGTTTAAATTTTCATTTAGTAGTAATATAATTTTAGAAGTATAAGGATTATATTATTTCCTCAATACATTAATTTTAAATTTACAAAGTTTTTAATTTCCATTATTTTCTTATATTTCATGGATATTGTGATTTTTTACAAACATAATATTGGCCATGCACACTAATTTTTTTCATTTAGTGTTATGTTTCAACTATTTTAATTTTTTTTATATTTTCATTTTACTTTCCAAAATTTTTATTTGATTGAAAGATACAATTTCAGATAAAATTAAACCATGGGGTGGACTAAAATTTAACATTGAGTTTTTTTAATACAGTTCTCCCCTAGTTGTAGTTTTCATGCGTTATATTTCTATAACAATACTTTTTATTAGATATTTTCTATACATTTGAGATCAATACATGTCTTTGGAAAGAAATTTCATTAGATTGTTCAAAATATTACAATTTCTTTATATAAATCATGTGGTAGATAAAATATTTTTCCATTATGAGAGGGATAGTTGTGGGATTTATAGGTAATATAATTCAAAATATTCCTCTAATTTTTATGTAGATGATTATGAGTATTTTCATAATAAAATTATTACTAATGTTATAAATATTGGTGTGAAAATTTATTTGATAGTGATTGGGAATTATAATATTAAATAGATGGTGTTAATAAATTTTCTATAGATGAGATGCTTGAGTTTTAGGCTAATTGTAACATGTAAAATACATTGATATGTTTTATGATGAGAAAAATCACTACTAGAAAAAAATAGGAATGTGTGGGATGACGAAAAATATATGTTTACCCACCACAATGAGTGAATGTATTTTTTTACATATGAAGGGTTTTAAAAATATCTTATAGCCATGTTATAATATTATCATGGCGTAAGAACTTCACACAAGGGAACCAATAGCCACAGTCCAATATGAATTTGGATGTTGTACTCATATAGATATGGTTCTCTATGATTGTGTCTGTAGGCCTTGTGGGACCCTTTAGATCCCTGGAGTATTGTATTTTTATTTTACATTATATTTTATCTATATGTGGAATTTTTGATGTGTTAGGGGTCGAATGTCTGGATATTTTTTTGAGAAACAGAATGGTAAACAAGTTTAGTAATAAAATTGTGCATAACCACATGAGAGGGGTGTTTGGTGTGATTGAGTAGTTTTGTACTCTCTCAAAATTGGTATTCAATATGTGTAAACTCCAAAAAAAACAATTCACCATTCTTTTAGAAGGGCTGGTAACCTTTAGGGTTGCCGTATAGTTTTGTAAACAGTGTGGTTTTCATAGATTACATAAAAGTGTGAAATTAATAATTTTCCCTTGTCATTTGAAACACCTTTACCCTCTTTATCTCTATCTCATATGACCTAGGTCCTTCTTCTAGCCATGAATTCCCTACTACCTTGGTTTTATGGGGAATCTTATTTAGATTTGTTATATCCTCTAAGGTAAACTATTGTTTCCACTTGATTTCATACCTCTTTCACCCTCTAACTTAATGTTCATCACATTTTCCTCAATTACACTAACCATAATTTTCATGGTGGTTCCAACCTAGAGTTTATAATGGTATTTTGATTATATATTTGAATTTTTTAGTTGACTTTGATCACTCTCTTTCCCCGCTTCATATATTTTTCATAGAAGACATTATTATAATATTTTCATGGAATGCGTCTCTAAATATAGACAATTTTAATTTAATGTACCTTTATTCTTGATTTTTTTCTTGTGGTTTTAGAATTATTATATTATTGGGATTTTTTATATATGGCTTTTATAAATGTGTGTATCATAGTACTTTAGTTTTTGTTTAAAAAATAGTGACTTATGATGATTTAACATGGAAAATGTGATTTTTATTGTAATCATGGATTTTTTAAAATTGTTTCAAAGGGATTATAAAATATAAAGAGAGTTTTCGAAGAGGATTTGGAAAAAAGAATGTGGTTTTAAAGTGTATTATTTGTGGTAAGTTATTATTTTTTGTTTTAGGAATTTATTTGGTCTGAAAATTAATTATGTTGTCACATGGGTTAACCTGTGGAGGTGGGTGACTATACATTGATTTCTCAAGATTTAGTCATAGTGCTAGTTATGCCGGTCCCTAGTGTTGGATTGAGAGGCCTATGTCTTTTTAATTATTTATGATCATAGGTCAAACAATCATTCATAAGAGAGTCCTAATGTCCTTTAAAACCCATAGGTTTAGGCTTCCACTAGGTTTTATAGGTTTATCTTGATATTATTCTAAATAATTATCCCAACACTTGTGTTGATGTTGTGAATTGATTGATATAATGACCCAATATTTTATTATATATATATATATATATATTATTTTAAACAAAAATAGTGTTGATATATTATTCAACATGAAACAAAGATGTAATATAATTCAATACATATTATATGTGAAATTTACAATAATAATAATTCATGTGATAAATAAATACATTTTAATAAATTATAAATGAATTTAAAATTTATTATGAATAATGAATGATTTAAAAGATAATTTTTCCAACAAAAGTTGTTTTCCTTTATATATTATATTATCATTTAAATGTTAAATTATAATTTTTATAATTTTAATTTTAAAAATTAAATTTCATTGTTTAATTTAGCATGAAAAAATAGCCTATATTTGTTTTTTGATATTTTATTAAAATAATTGTCTTTTATGTTGATAGTCAAAACATCATTTTGATAAACATTTCCATTTTTATGACATTATATCAACATTAGAATTAATTAAATGTTATTTAAATATGTATAATATAATATATATATATTATATAAGAATATAATATAATAGATATATTTAATATAAGTATATAAATAATTTAAAAATTCAATGATATATTTAGAAAACCTATGTTTAATTTTTTTGAAACTAAAGCAATATTTGGCACTAAAAACTATTTTTGTGGAATTAAAATAATGATTTGATTTTATCACTTTTAGAAAAAAATATATAACAAATTGGATTTCATATTTTAGATCAAAATGTATATATATTTGGATAAATTTAATTTAATATTTTAGCATAAAAATAAATTACTAAGATTAAAGTTACCGACCATGATAATAGGGAATGAGTTATTTTCAATGAATTATTTTATTACTATTGTGTAATTTTTTATGTAGTAAATTAAATTGGTATACTTTTAATAAATACACTTATATGATGTTTAAAAACAAATATGATTATATTATCAATCATTTAATTGGTAATAAATTCTAAATAAGATAAAGAACACATAATGGTTAATATTTTTTTTAGCCAACGAGCATATACCCAATTAGTAATGGATTCTTATTAGCATCTAGAGGTCTTGGGATCAAGACCTTTTAGGCAAGGGTTCTATTACATAACTATTTTGGATATGATGTCGACTTGATGCATATATGATGATAAAGACATGACACTTCAATCAACTTTTGGGCCATGTAATGGGATTCTTGCCAATTGAGTTTATGTGCTATGTACTAAATAATTTAATGCTCGATGGGTGGGATATCCCATGGGGGTCTATATCCTACCTTTATAGCCTGTGTGTGGTGTGTTTGTTTGTGTTTGAATTTAATTGTACACCCAAGAACCTAATATGTATGTATATATATATATAATAAAAAATATTATCTATATATAAAATGTTTAAATATAAAATTTTATTTTTTATTCATTAAAATTTTAATTGTATTAAATATAAATTAAATTTTGGTTCAGAACACCAATATTTCGAAAGAGGCTATATTCTATATTTTAATTATAATATTATTTACTCAGGTAAAAACAATTTACACCGGTAAAAACAAAAAAATGGAAAAAGTAACAATACAAGGGTGAATGACTTCCAAAAAGATCAAAAGAAATGTTGAAATAATATTTTGAGTATTTAATGACAATATATGACCCTAGAAACAATTAATTCAGTCACTTGTACTCTTTTATCCTTGAATAGTATAATGATATCATTGAAAAGTAAAACATATTAACAAGGGTTCAATTTTCATCACTAGTAAATAGGGGCACTTCCACCCCTTCATTCCAAACCCATTCATTAAAATTTATTCATCAAACACTTCCATTTTCTCCCCTTGGTATTTATATTAGCTTCATTAACTTCATTTTACCATAACTTATCCTAATACCTGAATTTCCATTTACACTTTCAAGAGAATGTTTAGTGTACCAAACTAAGTATTACTTACCCCTTAGCTTTTCTTATTAATCTTTCTCTTAAAATACCACCATAAATTTATTAATATAATTACATTAAAATAATTATTATACTTATTTTTTATATATTTATGTTCCATCCATTAGTTATTCCTACCATCTAATTAAACAGAAAAAAATGTAAACTATCTGCAGTGTGGACTACCATCTCCACGATGTAATGTTTTTATATTTCACATCTTCAATTTCGTTATCTATCCAAAGAACACAAAATATAATTCAATTATATAAAAATATAAACAAAATAATTATTATTTACCTATAATTATATTTTATAATTCCTTAACCATACTACCCCATCGAGAAATAATGTGTTTATATTTGGGGATGGATTAACCACCTACATGAACAATGCTAGAAAACTCTATTAAGGATGACTATAGGAAATTAAATAATAATATTATACTAAGATAATTATTTTTTTCAGGGTTAGGGAATGAGTACAATGAGTATTTAATTTGTTATTAAAATATTATATATGATCTCTAAAATTATTGAAATAAGATGACAAGGATTAAATTATCACACAAACGTAAGAAAAAATTATAGTAAATATATAAACTATGAAAATAAATGGTCTATATTAAATGTAATATATATGAATAAGGTTCATATTATGATATATAATAAACATAATTGGATGTTTATAGAATTTTGGCTCATGTGCATAATGAATCTAAAATAAGGTCATGGTTTCTTGTCTTAATTTTTTTTTTCACAGGAGGCATATTTATTATTATAAATGATGTTTTATTTGGATTAGTGTGTCAACTTCACCATTAATATTCTTCTTCATGATTATAATAAATTTCATGATATTCATTGTGGCTTCTCTATTTCTATAATGTCTAACTTTTTAATTTTTTCTTTGATTTTGATCAGGTATTTAAATTTTTTGAGGTAGGATAGATGCATCTAGGGGTTAAAACTAGAAAAAGGCAGAGCAAAGGGTCATATTTTAGATTTATAATCCATAGTTGTCCCAAAATATCAATATTGGGAAGCCACTAGTTCAATGATGAGTCTCCTCTGTATATTTAATTATATCTAACATCCTACAATTATCCATTAGTGCTCCTTGATAAATGTAAATCTATCTAGAGGCCTCTAGGTTGATGATGGAGGCCATCAGCTATATAGTGGAGTTCGACATAACCCATTAGGGGCATTGTGTTTATAAGTATCTTTTTTAAACAAGATCGCTACTCAAATTTATTTATCCTCTTAGATCCCATTCACCATTAAACACCCTAGGGATCACCTATATAATTTTTTTGGTTCTCTCCATCACTTCCAATACCAATGTTTTTTGCCCAATTGATGAGATGATCCTAAATTCTTAATTCAATGAGTTATTCTTCATTCTATATTGATCTACCACTCGTCTCCTTGATCAAAAACTAATTAGATTCATGTCTTTTTAATTATACCTATTGTTTTTAATGTAATATAAAGAAGGGGTTTTTGATCATAGATATAATCAACACATATATTGAATGAATTACCATCTAAAAACTCTTAGGACCAAGATTATTGTCCATAATAGAACATATTGGGTATGTTTTAATTTTACCTACCTTTAGTGTTTGGTTTATTCTCATCTTTTATCCTAGGATTCTAAATCATGTTGATGTATGATTGTTTCTTGGATCCATTATAGATCTTGGACTTAGAAGGTGGATCTATCATCCAAATTGATGTTGAACTTGAGGTATGAATCCCTTGAATTTAGAGTTTGTCATAAAATAGTTCTTGGAATGTTTTTTAGGGTGCATGTATAGCCTAAGAAACCATTTTTGGATGCTGGATCATAGGTGGTGTGTGTTCATATCCCTATGAGGTCTATATATTGGCTTCTTATTTGTATATTGTTCTGGTCGTGATACTTATTTATTTTATGAGATATTGGCCTTTCATTTTCACCTTATATCATACTTTTTTGTTTTAAAATCTTGTAGTATAGTATATAGGTTGATCATTATTGAATATTCCCTTATAGGTCATGTGTTAGAGGACTAGTCAGTATTCTTTGGGATTTCCCTTATGGGGGATATGCCAATCATGTTTTTGGACTATCCCATCAAGGGGATGTGTTTTGTGGATAAATGTTGTTCCTTATATCATGGTGATGATGAAGTTTAATCTTGTCATTGAGGACCCAACATATGTTATTACTTGTGTGAGATATTATTTTTTTACATATATACAATGTATATCATCATGTCATGCACTAGAATGTCTTATGCTTTCTTGGTAAGGATCATTAGAGGTGTTATAGAAATAATTGTACTCTCGCCATACTCAATAATTTCTATGATATTATATATTTTTTGTTTAGGGATCTAGCGATGGTCAAGGGACCTGTGGTGGTTAATTGAGTTGGTTTGTAGAAGGATCTAGATAATGAAGGATAGATCTTAACCTGGATGTCATTATATTTTATTTATAGGTATAGTTATAATTAGGATCCATTATTTAGTTTTGGGTTATATATTTACATACCACATTTATAATGCATGATTTGGTATTTTTAGTGAATGTTATTTCTACAATGATGCTTATTTAGTTATTAATTATTTTTTGATTATTTTTTTCACTTCCTTTGTTATACTCTATTGTTAAATGGTATTGAGGGAATTGTCTCACCACATCATTCCATAGGTCCTCACTACTATTCATTAACCTCTTGTGTATGGGGAGTCATAGATGAGGTTATATTGTATACACAAACTAGAGTTGGTGGTTTGGGTAGGGGTGTTAGAAAATATTATAAAGGAAACTCTTTCGTTAACACATTTCTTATATTTTCCATGATCAAGGATAAAATAGACATGACATATGTTGGGTGGGAATGATACCTGAGAACTATATTTCAGTTTGGAAATCACTGCATAATGGACCTCTGAGTTACGATAAAGTAAGATATTACATTTTTCAGATATGGTTTTACCATTGATTAACTTCTACTTAGGTGATTAGCATGAGGATAATATGCTGATTTATGGGATTTAGTGTACATTAATACATTATATTAACCATGTATGTTGAAATTGGAAATATACTTGATTAATTATTTAGATAGATAAAAAATTATTAAATGCATGTTATACTTGTGATATGGTTTTTGGTGCGTTATTTTTTTCATTATTTTTTAGCATGTTGAATGTTTCAGGCATAGGAGAAGAACCTAGAGGGAGAACAATCTAACTGGGTTTGTTGAATTTTATGGATCATTCACATATTGTGAAAGATTTAAAACTCATCATCAACAAAAAATTTCCACTTAATTCTGTCATAGATAGCCTGAATCTTGGAGAAGAACTTTTTCCTGATAAAATTATAATTAATTTGTATTTGATCAAAATAAAGAATACATTGTCTAATGATATTTCTCTAATAAATATATTTAATGAATAATACCCTTTTCAGATTACCTTTTTGTGTTGGGGGATCCATGTATAGAATCCCTCTAGCAGTGACCCACATGTTCTTCTTTGACATACGATCAACACCGATTAACATCTCGGAGCTATTTCAATGGTCAGTCACCTTGTGATGTTCATATTCATCATTTCAAGATCCATTTTTTTCATGGGGTTCTTCATATTAATGAGAATATGAGGGAAAGAATAATTAAGTGAGAAGTCAGTTGAGCATAATGATTGTTAATTCTCAATTAATCAATTAACCCATCACAATAGACATGACCATCCATTTATAGAGTAATGAGTTCTGGTTAAATTATTATTTAATTTCATTACAACCCTTAAAAAATATAATGAACCATTCCAAACCAAAAGACATAATAATAGGAATAATATTTTTATTTAATGGTTAGTTTTATTTGGCACAACAACAAATATTATTTCACCTGCATATAAATTATTATTTATCTCCAATCACAGCCTTTTCTAGTTCGTCCTTTTCAACACTTATCCAATACCTGAATAAATATATTATTCATAAATATATTTATTTTATCCATAAATTAGTGAATAAATATTCAATAAATATCTGTGATTGATAGGACATGAATAAAATTATTCCCTGGTTTTAAAAATAATATTTTTTTCATTAGTTAAATTCAACTATAATTCCATTAATATCAATGGAAATACATAGTGTGTGTGCCTCTAAAATTATTTCTAAATGGAATTATGTATTATTTCCTAAATTATATTATTAATATCTATAAATGGGTCTTGTTAATCTAGATAAATAACCCAATTTCATAATGACAATGTCCACATACAAACACTTACTAGGAAATATAATCTCTTTTTCAAAAATATACCATCAAGGAGGTTGCAGATATGGTTCCTCAACTTCTATGCATGATAAATCATACATCGAACATATGAAATAATCACATCATTACGCCATAGAAATGGAATTTATGGAGTATGTTCTATTCCAATTAATGGGTCATGATATGAGCTTCCATAATGATGCATTATAAATATTCTTCCTCATATAATCCATTAATAATATCTTATTCATGACACACCAAACAAAACCTAAATCCCATGAACACATGGCATCACTATTTTGGTTAGAAATATCTATGATTGTGAGTAATGAAATGAATTAATTATCATCTTAATGTTTAAGTACCCTTACACAAACTCATATATAAAATACCCAATGACACAAAAGATGCATAATTTATCCATGCAGTTCTGTTTTCATAATCATCTATCTTGGCGATTAATATTTTTGGTCTTTATTAGGATAAATATCAACCACCTATGAGTAATATATCATTAAAATCAACATACTATTTCTCCCATCATAGAATTTTATCTAATAAGAAAATCTAGTTTTAAGAATAACATCATTTTAAGGTTTTCATGAGATTGGGGAACTAATATGACCTTATCTATATGATGAATACTCTAGGATATTACCACATAAATTTAATTATTAATAGTTTACAATATTTGAGAAGTTGTTTTAATAATTTTTGAAATATTCTAAAATATATGTAATAAAATTTCAAATATTTTGTTCTATAACACCAACTCTAACAAAAATCACCCTTAGAAAAGATAAAACTACAAATTAATTTTTGTTTTCATGAACTCAAATGATAATGATGTTTCATATATGTTAAGGATTAAGTAAATGGATACATCACATTTTCTATCATGTATATGATTCTCACATAAACTTTACATATTTGAGAAAAATCATTCAAGAGATGATACATCCAAAGTATGTGATATTTCTACCAATGTGGCCTTAGCCCATTTTCAAAAACCACCACAATAATATTATAAATATATAGTGTGATTGGATCTTTAATAATAGTTACCACATCAATCCCCTAGATGTAGTTTTATATCAAAGATATTTATTTTGATTCATTAGATGTTAAAATACAAATTTAATATTCTATAAAATAAGAAATGGAATCTTTCATTGAGATATTTCGATTCACAACACCACTATTAAATGTGAAGATTCATCCCTTTTTCAATTTCAGATTATCTTGATCTATTTGGAAACTATCATCTACATGTCCTATGAGGACTAGTTCCATATCTATTTTATAGTGTAGGAATAAATTAATAGTATACCTTATATACTTATGGATATTCATGAGTTTCATCCAATGGAAGTCACATAGGTCAGATTGATATCTACCCACCATAGATAAGGTGTTGCCAACATCTAGACTAGTACAAAATATACAATACATGATTGACCGAATCATGACACATATAGAATCTTTTCCATCCTTTTTATTTCCACATGTGTCTTAGGACACATTTTCATTAAAAGATGAATTATACATTACATTGGAAACAATACCCCCTTTGATTGTTCCACATTGACTATCTTTATTATATTGTCAAAATATATTCCTTAATATAGGATGATAAACCACTTAGATCTATCATGATGGATATTGATACCAAAAATATATGTTGCACCACTTATAATCATAGAGAAGCCTTTATTAAAATATAATGTAACAGAATGTAGGACTGGTACTTCATTTCCAATAAGTAATATATAATGGAAATATATCATTTAGAAAGGTACTGAACTTCCACTAAATCACATATTAAAACAAGTCTCACATTATTACTTTAGGAAACCAAATTACCTTATGGATTAATAAAATTTAATTTTCTAGGACCCAAGTGGTAGATTTAATCCATAAATTGGTCATTGTAATTTTAATTACATATTGGAATTATTTGGAGTCCTAAACCTCATAGCTTGTGTCATAAAGTCATATTTATAGTGGTTACCTTTAAAGAATTATTTTTTGAAATCCATGTTCCACATATCAATGTCATTGAAAGATTCAATGCGATGTAGAATTCTAATAGATTTCAATATTGAAACCAGTGAAAAGTATTCATCATACTCTATGACTTGATTCTATTTGTACCCTTTTTTAACAAGTCAAGCCTTATAAGTACTGACGCGTCCATCTATATCCAATTTTTTCTTGAATACTAATTTACATCCAATAGGATTTATATCCACTGGATGATCAACCAAAATCTATACTTATTTTTTGTATATATAATCTAATTATGAATTTGGAGGTTCTTTCCACGTGGAAACATCTATTAACGTTACTACATCCCTATAGGTTACAATATCATTATTATCAAATAATAATGAGTCACCATCCCTGATAAATATAAAAACATACCATTCTGGTTCTCAAACCTCTCTTGTTATCATACATAGATCTTATATCTCTGGAATATTTTATTCGATGGGGTTTTGTGGAATTTGTTTCCGTTCCAACATATTTATACCTTGGGAATTGAATTTATCAAGGGTTATCTTTTTCCCACTATCACTTTAATAGATTCCCTCCATCTAAGGTAATATTTAATGTCTTACAACAACAAAAATTTTGTCTAATGGATAATTCTGGTTATATTCACTTATTTCCTTAGGGTATCCTATAAAGGTACACTATGTGCCTTGGGGTGAAATTTTATTACATGAGAAGTACATAACATATTCTTTGAAACCCCACATATGTAAATTTGAAATCACTATTTTTCATCCATTCCAATTTTCATATGGAATAACATTATATTGTTTAATTGGAACATGGTTTAGTATATGTGTTGCTATCTGTAATGTGTATCCCTAAAAAGATAACAGAAGACTAGAATGACTCATCATTGATCACACCATGCATAACAAGGAATGTTTTTTCCATTTTCTTACACCACTACATTGAGGGGTATAAGGAGGGGTTAGTTGAGATAGAATCAAAAACTCATATAAAAAATAAATCATGTATTGATTAAGATATTCTCCACTATAGTCTAGGTAGAGACTCATAATCTTCTAAAAATTTTGGTTATCAAATTAATTCATATATTCATGGAATTATTCAATGGAATCTAACATACACTTCTAAAAAAATGTAAATTAGTGATGTTTACATTTTGAATTGGTGGCCTCTATAATAATGGCTAATTGATTTACTAACGTTTCTAAAAAACCTAGCTAAATGAGATGTCTCTATATTAGAATCATTTAAAAAACATTTCTAATTAGTGATGTTTTTAAATTTCATTAAGTAGTGATGTTTATAACCATCACCAAATTAGAAAAGTTTATGTCTAATAAGAAACACCTCATTTACTAATAAGTTTTATAAATTTGTATGGATGAAACATCATTTAACTATGTTTGAAAAAATAATTTGAAATTGTTTTGGAAATTCATAGTTTTTTTTGGTTTTTTACAGTTAAAAAAATGTAGGACCCAACCCCTCTCGTACACCACACCCTACACAGCGTAGGCTTCCCCACCACCTTACCCATCATACCCCCTCCAGTAAGTCCAAGCACTCAACCTAACCTTTAATACCTTCCCTAGCGTTACTACCCACAACCCTCCTATTGTTTTACCACACCCCATCCTCCAGTACCAGCCCACAACATTACTCCCCAACTTACTATTGTATGACCACAACCCCACATACCCCCACCCTCCCATCATAATCACCTACCCCACCCCTTTAGTACTGTACCATCCCATACTTCCATGACCCCGCTTCCAAAATTTCCAATAGTAGAAACAGTTACACCTTAATAGAAGTTTATGCCAAAACCTACAAATTTCCAACGAATAAGCAGACCAACTCAACTATTCTGATTATGAATATATAATTTCAATATTATTTATATATATAGATTTCTGTTTGTAAAAAGTTAATATATCACCTATATAAAAATTTATATATTAATATATACATATATTTTATATTTAATTTTTTTAATATATGTCTGTATATACTATATTATCTATATATATGTTTATATTATATATATATATATGATTATATATTATATTATATATATGTTTATATTTTTTGGTTAATTATCATTATATTATATATATAGGTTTATATTATATATATGTGTGTGTTTGTGTATATATATGTGTATGTATACATATATATAAATGTAATTATATATATATATATAATTATCCATGTTTTAAAATGCTGGTAAAAATGTCACTAAAATTGTAACATTTTCTTAAAAACATGACTAAATTTAAAATAATTAATTGTATATTGTTATATATATATATTTATATAAATTTTAGTATTTAAAAATTAATATTATATATATATATATAAATATTATTATACACATATATATATACATATATATTTATATTTTAAATTTTAAATTTTATGTTTATATATATATATGTGTTTATATTTTATACAAATGTCAATATTATATAATATATATATGTTCTTATTATATATATTTATGTTTATATATATATATATGTTTATATATATATGTTTATATATATATATATATATATGTTTTTGTTTTATATTATATATATCTTTGTTTATATTTTATGTTTACCAAACAGTGTGAATGCTAGAGGTGAGTCCATGATCCATAAAATTTTTATTAAAATAATGGGAAACATACAAGCACAAGAAGAGGTTCATGGTACAAGAGACAACAAAACAAAAACATAACCTAATAGTACTCAACCTCTATTCCTTCCACACCATCCTAGGTAAATGTTTATGATATATTATATATATGTATAAATAATATATATATATATATATTATATTTTTATATTAATATATATATTAATATATATATGTGTGTGTGTGTGTGAGAGAGAGTATAAATATACATGTGTATGTATACATGCACATATATATATAATTTAAATTATAAATTTACACACACACACACACATATATAATTAGTCATATTTTAAAACACAGGTAAAAATTTCAATAAAATTGACATGTTTTCTTAAAAATGTGAATAAATTTACAATATATGTGTTTTTATTTATAAATATATGTATATATTTATAAGTTTGTGTGTGTGTTTATATATTTTTTAAATATAAATATTTATATAAATATGAATATGTTTATATATATATATAAATATATATTTACATCAATTCTAGAAAAAGTGATACCAAAATATATATACATTTATCGGTGTTTTTGCAAAACATATCTAAATGAGGGACATTTTTTAGGAAACTTATCTAAACTATAAATGTTTTTAAAAAATCGTTGATAAAAAATCAATTCTAAATTAATATATTTTTTTAGTTTTATCTTTAATTAAGTAGATATATCTATATGTAATAAAATAATCATTTATATTTATTATAAAATCATTAATTTTTGGACCATTTGAAAATTTTAATAGTTTTTGAACTTTTCATTTGGTGGATGGGAAAAATATTAATTTGAGCATAAAAATCTAAAAACGAACATTGGAACACTTGGAAGAATTGTGTTTTAGGTTTTTTTAGTCTTTATTGGTTTTTTGATAGTTTTTATGAGTTTTTCAAGGGTTATGTTGATTTTTTTGTGAAACAGACACAAGCACATAGTTGGCACAGAGTTAGTACAAACAATGTGGTCTAAACTCTATATATTGCATGTTACTAGGGATCAGGCTATTGAGACCATATGTCCTATAGGGTAAACTGGATGAGGTCTCTATAGAAAACTACAGAGGGCAGGGAATGGGCTACATAGAGTTTGGAAAAACATGAACCTAGCCAATATTGTTTTTGTCACATAGGTAGTGAAATAATACGGTTAGTGCACAATTATCCAAACTGTGGGGGATAAAAATGAGGATCATCAAGGGGTAACATTATTATTTTTCCCTTTCACCTATAAGTTATTTTACACCATTTCCACCTTTTTATGTCTATGTGGCCTCCCACACACACACCTCTCATCCTCCTCTTTCCACAGTGGGTTCTCCCTCATTTGGGTTCAGAATCAGATATCGTTCATCAAATAGGTTATCCATTGGTATGTCTAATACTACACATACATCCTTTATTCATTTATCTAACCATATTAAACACTATTTCCATAAAATATAATTTTCTCTACTTTTATGTTATTTGATGATTCACTCAATTTTAATAATTATGGTTCCAATGAAAGATCAATAATGAAAGAGTGGACGATCCTATGAAGGAGGTAGTTAGCCTATTTATTTTCCTTGATGTTTATCATTTTTATATAATATTTTCATTATTTCTCATGCTTTAATTTCTTAATTATCCTCCTAAATTAATAAATCCCTTAAATTAATTTACCTTGAATGTGATAAGATAAGGTATGACACTATTATATGGTTGGTAGTAGATTACCTCAACCCGAGCCATCTCTTAAGGTGTGTCTAAATTATTGTAATATTTCGTTTCCCTATGACTGAACAATCCATTAGGTGTGTTCCTTAAATTCATTATGAGGTGGTATGTTATTTTACTCCAAAAAGAGATGATTAAATTGGATTGAATGAATTGGAGTGAAAATACATCCTTTCTCAAATAAAATTACATTTTAGGTGAGTTGTCAATGAATTAATAAAAATGAGATACTTTAAATGTGTTTGAATTATGTTATTCCACATATAAACTACATATTCTTCTTGTTTATAAATTAATGGAACTTTCCATGGAATTATTATATTACTTGTAATAGAATTTCCCTATTTTCTACATGACTTGTTTTATGACAAGATTTTGTACATGGTGTTTTTAAATAGTTATAAAAAAACATGAATTGAATGAAGTTATTGACTTATATTTTGGAAAGGATAAAATTATGGCCTACATTAAATCATAAATGTATTTTAATATTAAAGGTATATTGTGTCGTGACCGATACCAGGTTCCTCCTTACAGAACTCCTAGGTTGAGCAATCATTAGGAAAATGAGACTACCTAATACCATTTTTTGAAATATGGACCTCATTTTTTAATGGGAAGATGGAATATGAAACCCCATGGATTTAATATTTGGGACATGGAATTTCACATCACTTGGGTTATTGAACATGACATTCCTTGCCCCTTAATTATTGGGGATTTTTTACGACCCTTTAAATTATTATTGATGATTAATCAACAGGGAATTAAATATTACTTATGATACTTAGTATGGAGTCCTACATTATCCAAGATTCTTGAGCAGGTAATCCCCTATTATTATCTAAGACTATAACGATTATACATGGTTGCCTATGTTATTCCTTGGGTCTAGGATAATAATACATAAATATGTGGCAATATATGTTACTACATATATAGTGAATATTTATACATACATATATATATATATATATATATATTTTCATATGTATACATGGTGATACTTTATTAGAGTCATTCTAGGATATGAAGAAGAACATATAGTAATTTAGGTGTCCTTGAGGACACTCAACCCAACATAGTTACATTTATCATTTGCTACAATACCATACTTTTGATATACCTTCATAAAAAATTTATTTTATATTCATGAATTTGGTTATTATTCAGCCTCCATTTGTGGTGGCCTACTAAGTATATCACGATCCTTGTTTGGGACACCATTTGGTACCTAAAAAGATCATCCTTTTGTAGGTTCAGGGTCATGAATTGTTCTCTATTGTTGATATACTTATAGGAAATGATGTTTTAGGGTAGTAGAGGGCCATGATACTGCTCCTAATGCTTTTGGAGATAGCTATAGAGTATTTTATTAATTATTTACATGTCCTGTGTATGTATTCATATTGAAATAAAGACCCATATTATGGTCATATAATGTTTATTCATTGATGTTTATATGGATCCTATCTGATTTTTATTCATTTAATAGAGATTGGCAATTATTATTATTTTATATAACATTTTTATTTAAATTTATTCCAACGATGGTTGTCCTCTATATCATTATACTACTACAATTATGATGGTAAAATATCCCTACTGTACCTCATTTATAGCCTCTCTCTTAGTTAGAAACATCTAGCATATCAGGTGGCCCACATGAGCTATTATGACTGATCATATCGCTGAACTGTTTCAGTGGCTCTTATATTGGGACGTTACAATGTTGTATCAGAGTTTCTTTTCAAATTTTTATTAATATTTTGATATGGTAGATAATATAATTTTATGGATTGAGACATGGTTTACATCATGTGTCTAGGTCCATTCAACCCATGTATGAGGTAAATATCATGTTACCTAGTATGGGATGGTTCTTCACAATAATATGGCACTACAGTTGATTATTATTTCACCTTGGGTGATTGTTGTACTTTTTCTGGTTATTGATTTAGGGTTTATGGAATTTCCCCCTTTTCCTTTTATAGAAAGAATGTATGACTACATTCATTTTTTTAGGAGCATATAAATTCAAATACCATGCATATTATATGCCATGTAGATTTCATACCTTTATATAAAAATTCAGGATTGATGTTCCTTGCCTAATCATGCTAGTATGCTTTCTTATAAAATATGATTCCATGATTTGTCACTTAAATTCTCGTAGCTATCATTTTTATTCAATTACTTTTAATATTACATAAAAAAATTGGTTATTAAAGTTTCTACATCATCCTAATTGAGTATTTCCTTATATCATGATAGTTCCACCTTGATAAACCAATGGTGACTTCTTTGATCCAAGGACCATTTGTTACATGAGATGAAACACCAATGGTTGTAATAAAATTGAATACAATTGTTCATTTTATATAGTAAATGAATTTATATATTTGGTAATGGAGACCCATATAGTTGAACCAAAATATATGGACTAGTTCTGTTTCAAAAATGAAGTTAATGACCTCATTGTAGTTACAGGAATACCAATGATAACTTATGGAGTAATGTACCATTATAATTTGATAATGGATATCTAACTAACTAAACCATGATTCTTAAATATTTATATATATAAATATATATTCTAAATTGAAATTCTTTAATAAAATGGTTTCCTTTTTGTGGGTTAGTACCTTTACTAGTTAGGCATGTTGACCCATGTGATTAAATCCAGAAATGCCTTAATAGAACTAAGTAGGCCAATTGTTCCCTAATTTTTTCATACCTTACCATTAAGGGTGTTTCAAAAATATTGAAGGAAATAGGGGATCCCTCATATGTTGACTTATACATTTTTTATTCCTTGGTACTTATCCCCATTAGGGTATTTTTGTACTAATGGGATGGATACATAAAGTGTCCAAAACAACTTATACGGTGTTACATATAAATGTATGGTGGAATCATACTCGACAAGTCCCCTTAATTGTTAAATATCTCTGATATTATTTTGAGGTGTATTATTATCATGTGTCACTTAATTAAAATTTCAATTACAACTTAAAAATTGATTTCTTCAATAGCATAGAATTTAAATTTTTTTAATTGATCAAATTGTTAAAACATAAGGATGAAAATTGTTTAAAAATGAGATTATGAGATGGTTTACCTTATACTGTATAACATTATTAAAATAATTTCATAACCATTATTTTATTTTATAAAAAGTAATTGATATATGTTATCTATGAACATCCTTAAATGTTTATATAAATAGGATTAAGATAAATTCCCTATGTAAATCATTATATACGTTATTTGTTTGAGACCTCATGTATTGGTTAATTTTAAAAGTTTTCTTATAATGGGAATGTGGAGGTTACTCATATATTCTAGTTGAAATATTTCCTATTGTTGCTTGAACTTAAATGATAGTTACAGAGCATTGATCTTTTAAGCATGAACCTAGTTGTCGGTTTGAAACATTACGATTTAATGAGGGCTATACTGGTATAGATAGATCACTTTTGAGGAAACCTAGCATTGGTAAATCACATCTTTCAATTTTTAGGTGAGAGGTTTCATTCGAGTGATGATTTTCTTGAGTAGGAGTCATAGTAGGATAAAACAGAACCTCCAGTTTTGGTGGGTGGTTGTTTGGATTTTTGAACCTCATGTTTGTATTCTATTATGAAGATAACTAGTGTGTGATAACTCTTTATCTCTTAACATTAGTGTCATGACCCTTATTGGTTAAAAACCATTCTTCACGCATCAGTTTCTCCTCTTTACAAAGAGTTTATAGGCATGTTAGATACCATGTAACTAATTATCATAAATAGATGTGGTTATCTTGAAAGAGACCATAGGAATAGGGAGATAAAACTATATTCTCTCACATTGAGTTAGACCCTAGTAGGTCACTGGCATTGTTCTGTTAAGGGCAACCTGTAGAAGATGATGCTCCCAGACTGAATTTTCCTTTTTTTTATAATGAGCTTAATTTTATGCTCATTTCTAGACCAATTCATGGGAGGCTCTCATGTATTTCAAATGAACATGGTGATGCCTTTTCTTTTTTAAAATCAACCTAAGATCATGTCTATTGAAATGGACTCCATGTGTATGAATGTTTAGTTTCATGACCCGATTAACCAATAGTTTTGTAGTTGATGAATTGTTTTTATAAATGAAACTGGGTGGTTTCCAATAATTCAATAAATCATAGAAAAGTTAAGATACATAAATATGAATAGGAGTTCTAAGGGAACATCTGGCATATTAAAAAATGATGTGTTGTGTAGCATGGTCTACATTCCCTTTTAATGGAAGACTCATTGTAGCATGATTAGGGTCATGAATCTGGTGGTACGATATTTAAACCCATTGTGAATGACATGTTTAAATCACCAAGATTCTATATGGGAAGTGTTTATAATTCTATTTCAGTGAATGATTAGGGGTTATATGAAGAATGATAGTTTGAACTGATGTGATTGTAGGATTGGATACCGAGATCTTTTATTAATTATAAAGTAGTTCTTGTGGTGTGGGAAAAATTGGAAATAAATAGAATACCAAAATGAGTGTTGACCCATAGTTGGACCATTACTATCATTTTAGGGTTACATGGTGTCTAGTGTTGGTTATTCTATGTATGACTAGGTTGATGTGAGTGTGGATTGAAATATCCATACATTCATATTGATAAAATCATAGTTTACTCCTAGTCTATATGATATAATTCCCATTATCATGAAATAATCTTGAGTATGATGAGAGGGTGTTAACTATACATTGAGCTACCTTATCAAATAGATGTTATAGACTAATGGAAGAAATACTATGGATTTTCACTCAAAAAGTGGTTTAAAATAATACACGGGGAAAATAGTAAGGTAATGGACATTTCTAAGTGGTTCCCCTCATTGTAACGTGAAATAATGGAATATTATAGAAACTATTCTCAGGGAGTAAGAATGAGTGGAATTTATCATATATGGTATCACTTGGGATGAGAAGATTCTTAGCCATGTGAGTCATTATATATGGGAATTATTAGTGCTAATCTAGTAATATTTTTTTAGAGAGACATTAAGGATGATCCTAAGGGGTGTGGAACATTTGACACCAGTCATTGGTCGGTGACTCACAAGTTAGAAGAGTAATGAAACCTTAAAAATAGTTGTGTGAAAGTCACTTTCAGATTCATATACTATTATATGAAGGAAAAAATATATGGATGGAATCCCCATTAAAATATAGGTATGGTTTTGATTATGGATTTGGGTGAAATCTAGATGTGCGTGTTTATCCCGTAGTGACTGATGATGAATCTTGAATGATATATCAAGATAGAATAATTATTGATGCTATAACATGATGATGATTTTGGTCGAAAGATTATTTAGATATGAGAAATCACTATAAGTCAATTATATAATTTGGAAAGAATAAATGAAATGACCATAGTGGACAATAGAATAATTGATTAAGAATCATGTTTTTTCCACTTGTCAATATTTGAAGATGAGAATTTTTTAGAATTGTAATTAGGATGGAATTTTACGTGAGTTATCTCTATTAATTAGATGCTTTTGAGGATGAATCACATAAACCACACCATATGGATTAGATGGGTGAATCATATAGTGTTTATTGTGGATATTAAAATAAAATATTTCATAACCGTTCTATGTTAGGTGGACTAAAATTAAGAACTCCTTAAAGTAAAAAAAATGTGTGAGTAGTATAGCTAGGACAGTAACGGAATACTTAAATATGAAATTCCTATGGTTGTATCACCATGACATGGAATTGACCTTGAGAAATCTAGAACCTATAGTAGGGAATACTGCACACCTGATAAAAAATATATGACTACATGATCTTACATAGGATATATGTTCTCATGTAAGAACTGTCATGAGGATTCAGTTTTGAGTATTAGTGTTTTCTCATATTTTAGTATTTAAGTACCACATGTCTAAAGTGATTCATGGAGGTGTGATGAGAGTTTGGAAATGAAAAATTACCATTTGAATAAAACTTCATGACCCAAGTAAGTTAGGTGATGTTTTCATAGTACCTTAAGGATTTCAATTAATGATAGGATTTAAGGTGGGGATATTGTAACATCCCATATTTTTGGGCTAGTTTAAAATTCAAAGTGTTTTTTAACATTTCAGTTTCAGGTAGGGATGTATCAAAATTTGACAATTGGAAAAATTATAAGTATTTTTTTGGGCATGGTTTGTGGAATGAGATGTGTATCTGGAGTTTGAATGAGTTTCAGGTGTGTTGTGATTTGAAAACATAGTTTTGGATGAAACAAAAATGGAAACACAGTTGGCGAATGGTATGTTCTTATCATGTAGTCCAAACTATGAGGCATGTTTTGTATTTCGAACTATTTTTGGAAACCATGAAACCCCGAGGTGATATCTTGTGATGTGTCTATAGAAAACTATAAAGGTTATCATAAGGGATTGATGAGATTTATAAAACTATGCACCTAGCCCACATTATTAGAGAACTTAGGCAGTTTAACCACATGGATGGAACATGGTTAGCCAAACCGTGTGACCAAAATATGTGATTTATTAAAAGGTGTAATTTTATGAATTTTCCATGCTTTTTGTAGTGGGTTTCACACCCCTTTCTATCTTTATTATTCTATGAGGCCTTCAACATGAATAACTCTCTTCATCATCTTTTCGTGGACGATTCTCCCTCAATTGGGATCAAAATCCAATGATTTTACTCATGTTGGATAACCATAAGTATGTTTAAGACTCATCCTACATACATTATCCATTCATATCACCATCTTCAGTGCTATTTCTGAACGACCTCATTTTCCATGTTTTATTTAATTTGATTATTCACCCGATTTCTCTCAATACATATCATATCAATGTATGATAATGGATGGATGAACTATCCTAAGAAGAATATAAGTGGTCTATTAATTTTACTTTAGATTTAACTCAATTAAATATTATTTCCATTATGTCATACATTGGACTTCACGTGAATTTAACCTAAATAATCAAATTCTGCACATTAATTTACCTATTACTTTTTTAGATGTGGTATGATGGCCGTATGTGGTTAGTGGAGGATGACCTAAACTTGAACCACCTCTTAAGGTGAGACCAACTTCTTTCTGGTAAACTCCCCTTTCCCTGTGACTAAACCACCCATTGGGTGTGACCCTAAATACCCTTATGAGGTTTGATAAGACTTCAAACATGAAATAGATGATTAAATTTGATTTAATGAATTAGTATAACAACCAAACATTTATTTTCTAATAAAACAACCTTTGAGGTGCATTATTGAATAAATTAAAACAAATGATACACATTTAAATGTGTTTGGATTATATAATACCAAGGGTACTTTCCACGACCTTATTCATTATAAATGAATAAACCATTCCATAGCCATTTTATAATAATTTTAATGGAATGGTACTATTTTATACATGATTTGTGATATGGTATTATTATATACGTATACATTTTTACTAAAAATAGTTAAAAATGTATTTCATGATCTTGATGAGTTATATTATGGAATTAATGAACTCATTTCCCTTGTAAAATTTTAAATGGATTATAATAATAATGGTATGCAGTTCCATGAGCATTGTCAACTTCTTTTTATAGAACTCTTACTCTAAAGGATCATCAGGAAAGTGATACAACCTTTTATAATGTTTTTACAGTGGGAACTTGTTTAGGGTTGATGGAATATCATTTAAAACCCCCTTGGTTGAGGATATTGGACAAGATGTTTAACATCACTTGGGTTGCTGGACATGTCATTCCACACCCCTTCTTTTTAGAGACTGTATATGACCCTTATCATTATTGTTCATGATTATTCATCATGGAATCCTATATTGGTTATGATAGTCATCACAATATCCTAAATTATCAATGATACATTGGCATATCATCCCTTATTACTATATGAGACTCTAATGATTATACATGGATGCATGAGTTACACCTCATACCCAAGATAATTCTAAATTTATATATATGGATATATATGTTTTTATGTATAAAGTGTATAAATATACATATATATATACACAAATATATCTATATATGTATGCTTGTATACATGGTGACACTTCATTAGAGACATTATGACATAGGTTGAAGTAAGTATAATTGGTCCAATGTCCTTGAGGGACTAAATCACAAATTAGTTATATTTATCATTTATTGCATGACCATACTTTTGATATACCATCAAACCACTTTTTTTAATTCCATAACTGAATTATACATTAGATTTCATTGGTGGTGGAGTATTTAATATATGTCAAACCTAGTTTTCACCCCCTTTTGGTAGCTGAATAAACATCATCATATTTCAATTTTAGAATATTTCATTACTCTTCACTGTTGTTATTATTCAAGGATATAACAGAGTATGGGAGTTGATGTAACGACCCATCCCCCAGGGCCCATGTCGTGACTACCCCAATCCTACCTCCCATAGGCCAGGGGAGGTGAATAGCACAAAAAGGCATACCCAAAAAGGTAAGGCATCACCTTTAAATCTATAAACACACATATATGAAAAAACTACTTAAAAAACCTGCTAAGGGAAGGATAGTAAAACCATCACAACATAAAATTTTACACTAAAAGAAAAAGAGGCTAGAATACAAGCCCATCTGGAAAGAAAGTATAGTAAAGGAATTACATGCTCCGGAAGTCATCTTCCAAGGATTCTACCAGAAGGGTAGGTATAACTCATGGTTGGATGTCACTACAACACAACACGTCTGATGATCCACCTCCAACCACCATCTTGTCCTAGCTCTCCATATTCCCCGTCAATATTATCTGTCATCTTCATAAGAGACAACAGGAGCAGGTAAAGCCCGTGCTGGGGTGAGTATGACAATAATTAGAAGGGACCATGAGATCCCTGAAGGTCTCCTAGGAATCCTCAATGGAAAAATACCCCAATGTATAATACCACAAAGAAAGATCTCAAACACATAATATAAATTAAAGACTTAACCCATGACCAGTATAACTTAAAATACAAAGGTAAGAATGATTAGTCGTAAGGATAGATCATCTTAATCTTTGGAGAGATTTTTCTATAGGTCCATGAAGGGTCACTGTACTGCTAATCCACAAAGGTTTTCTATGATGTTGATCCACAAATGGTATCTCTACTACTAATCCACAAAGGGTTGCTTAGCTGCTCAATTACAGCAGGTCACTCTATGGCCGATCCATGTCGGTCCGTGCTACTTCTGATCCACAAAGGGTCTCCCTCATGCTATTCCACTAAGGGTATCATTTATGCAGATCCACAAAGTGTCTCTTTAATGCCAAACCATGAAGCGTCACTCTTTATTCTTCACGTCACAACCAACTAGTGGATTCCCGCACTTATCACACTTGATTTTTAGAGGATCCAATCCCCAAGATATCAGGAAAACTTCAACCTCCACGAAGTCCCACAAAGAGTCACCCAAAGGATGGTCCCATCGTAGGGGTCCCAACGCAACAAACGACACATCGATCAAACTCCTGGTCTGTTAGATATGATCATTTTTGTAAATAGAACCTAGTTGGATTCGAGTTTGATCCAAACCGGCTATAGGCCAATATTTGAAAAAACACAAATAGAGTATCTCTAAATGACCTCCTTGTTGCAAGGGTCATTGTTCCGCAGACGTTTCTTCAATCAAACGCCCACTCTGATAGCTATTTCCGTTTTTGTGGAAAATGGCAGTCGGGTCCAATCTGACATGGTCGGACCGTCCCGACCCGATCGGGTCTGAGGGTCCGCCGTGGGTCCAACATGGGTCTGGCCCAACTAGAACATTGGGCCCATAGTTGTTTCCTGATAAGACTAGTATGACACAATGGTAGGTCTGGCCCGATGGTGCAGGTTCAACCTGGTGGTGCAGGTCCGACCCATTGGACAGTAGGTCCAACCCATGTTTGGCCCGGCCCACCAGGTGGGGCACTGAACACCTACCAAAACCCATCACATAGAGCGGGTCAGTTCTCCTTCCTGGTGGCACCATCTGGGACTGCCTTTCATCCAGCGTGGCTGAGTGATTTCTCTGCACTCGGTCGACAGACCGCGTTCCTCTAGCACGTCTGAGCAACCAGACGTGGCCGATACTCCATGTAACGCCAATGGGCGTTACACCACTTCACTGTTGTGGCTGGCCAGCCTTGTCTCTCATCCAAGAAGGTGTACTAATGGGCATGCCGCCATCATCCACCCATGACCAGCGCTACAGGAAGCTACCAGTCGCCATCGTCGCCGGATAACCAGCAGGTTGATCGGCGGACCACCGGACACGCTCTGGTGGTCCATTCATCACGCCGTTGTGCCTATAGTCTTCAAGGATCACCTTCTTCACCGTAAAGGCCCCAAAAGTACCATAATTCCATTTCAAAAATAAGGTCACCAAGAACAAAAGAGCAGAGGTGCTCATGTCATTTTCGTATCAGCCCTATCCCTCTACATTAGAGGTTTAAATAGGCGGGGGGGGGGGGTCAGTTATTGAAGTAAAATCATGCTATCAAAAAAACCCCACAATACCCAAAGTGAAACACCCTCCCATAAGAACATCTAATCCGTGGATCAACCTGTTCAACAGTTGACCCACACTCATTATTTCAGAATCAAGTACTTGGAATTTAAACACAATGTAAATACCTACTTGGATACTTTGGATCCGTTGAGGGTGAAGGGATATTTACACATCTTCATCGATCTGCGATCGTTGGTGTTTGTCGCCACTCATTGATCTATGGATCCGATTTTCCAACATTCATCATCCCACGGTCTCGTTCTTCATTGGAGAAGAACTGTGCTGTTGATTCATCAGAGATCATCCATCGATTAATTTCCATTTACACACACATCAAAACAAATAAAAAGAATTAAGTGTACACACTATATCATTTATGAAACAACATCACTGTTTGGTTTCATTAATGAATCGTTGCTTTTTTGAGTCAACATTCCATTAATGAGTCTCATTAATCTGCCTCGTCATTACCTCGTTGCTGCACCATAGCGTCGCTGTCCACCCTTCATTGGTTGACAAAAGAAAATAAAATAACATTTATAATGTTATTTTATTTAGTTCTAAAATGTCTGAGTATAAACTTTTTCATTCAGACCGTGTTGTCTGAACTTAAAACCTTTCTAGGAGAATCCTGGCACTCTGAGTTCAACGGTGCCCTCCAATTTTTATTCTGAGCACTAGTTCAAAAGTATGAAAAGAACGCTCACATGTTTACTTAAGTGTATTGAAAATAGTTCAAAAACTCTATTCGGGAATCACTGGGCCTCAGAATCTCATGTCGTCAAAGCGCGTGGACTCATAATAATTCCATTAAGGGGTAAAAAGTTTACATGGAAAATTACAAGTCACTAAATTCACCCCCTTAGGGATTTAGTCCTAGAAATTGAAACAAGGGATAAAAAACTAATGGGGGTACTGCACATGAATTTGAGCCTCCCACTCCCCTATGCACTCCTGAAGATTTCTGTGCTACCACCGAACGTGCACTAGAGGAATCGACTTCCTGTAGAGGGTCCTCTCTTATCGATCCTCTATCTCTACCGGGTACTCTGTGAATGTCACCACATCGTCAATCTCCATCTCACCATGGTCGATGATGTGAGAAGGTTAATTCATGTATCTCCATAGCTGGGACACATGGAAGACATCGTGCACCTTCTACAACTATGGTGGTAGAGGTAAGCATTATGCCACCTCTCCCACAATCCATAGAATAATAAAAGGTCCAATGAACCTCGGTGATAACTTGACACCTCTGCCAAATATCCATAGTCCTTGTTGAGGGGAGACCTGTAGAAATACGTTCTCCCCTCTTGGAAATCCAAAGGTCTCTTCCGCCTATCTGTATAGGACTTCTGCCCACTCTATGCTGTCTTCATCTGCTCCTTGATGCCCTGCACCTTCTCAGTGGTATCCCATACTATCTCCGCACCCATGAGTGTTGACTCTTATGGGTTTTTCCATAACAAGAGTGATCTACATGTCCATCCATATAGTGATTCAAAAGGTGCCATACTGATGGAGGAGTTGTAGCTGTTGTTGTACACAAACTCCACCAATGGTAGGTGATCCTCCCAAATATGATGAAAATTCAGGACACAAGCCTGAAGCCTGTCCTTCAAAGTCAGAAGGTCTGCTCCATTTGACCATTAGTCTAAGGGTGAAGGCTATGATCAAGCGCATCTGATTCCCAAATGCCTCCTATAATCCCCTCAACAACCGAGATGTGAAGCGTGCATCACAATATGATACTATCTTCGAGGACACAAGGTGAAGTCTCATGATATCTTGAACATAGAGGCGTCCCAAGATCTCTACTGAACCCTTCTCTTGAATAGAGAGAAAGTGGGCTGACTTGGTAAGTCGATCAACAATCACAGAGATGGTATAATTTCTCCTAGAAGTACATGGTAAGCCTGTCACGAAGTCCATTGATATCCCATCTCACACCCATTAAGGTATCTCAATGGGATGGGTCAAACCCACTGGTACCTAATGCTCAGCCTTCACCTTATAGCAAGTGAGGCACCTCAAAACAATCTCTACCACTGCCCTCTTCATGCCTGGCCACCAGTACTGGGGTCAGGGGTGCTGTTACATCTTCAGTACTCATGGATGTACTTCCATTGGGGATGTATTAAACTCCCTTATTACTTCATCTCACAATGCCACTAGAATAATAGTGAACCCTCTGAAAAGGATGATGTGCTCCCCACCTCTAGAATATTCATCAGGTGCATGCCCCATGGATATCAGAGAATGTGTAGTCTCATTGCTGCTCTCTTCGAGCTACGCCTCTCTAACTCATAGTAAGAGTGGATTGGAAACAACCATAGATTGATAGAAAAATATCTCATATCTATCCACAAAAGATATCTAATGTGAGTCCAACTGCTCCGAGACCTCATTAATTAACTGGGAACTTGATCTCCAGCTGAGATAATCTACCACCACGTTCCCCTTCCAAGGAGTATAGACTATCTTGAAGTCATAGTCATAGAGGAATTCTATCCAACTTCGATGTCTCATGTTCAGATCCTTCTAGGAAAATATATACCTGAGGCTCTTATGGTCCGAGTAGATGATGAACCACTCTCCCATTAGGTAGTGGATCCACATCCTTAGTGCGAAGACCACTGCTGCTAACTTCAATTCATGAGTCACATAATTATACTCATGAGGTCTAAACTATCATGATTCATAATTAATCACTACATCGCCTTGCATCAGGACACATCCTAGACCAGTCTCTAATGTATCATAGTATACCATGTAGTCGGTTCCCTCCTCTACCAACATCAATATGAGAGTGATGGTCATGCTCTACCTTAGATGGTGGAAGCTATATTGGCATTTGATCATCCATAGAAAGGGTTTCCCTTCTTTGTCAAACCATTCATAGGTGTTGCTACTATGGAGAAGTCCGGTATGAATCTTCGATAATATCCTACTAATCCAAGGAAACTACATACCTTCGTAATAATCCCTGCCGGTTCCTAAGAATGTACAACCTCGATCTTCACTGGATCCACTGCATCCCCACCCTCTGAGATGACAGGTCCAAAGAAGTGGAATTTTTTTATCCAGAACTCACTTTGAGAGCTATCAGTAAAGCATGTGCTACCAGAGCATGTCCATAACTATTATCAGGTGTACAACATGCTCCTCCTCCAATGTTGAGTACACTAAGATATCATCGATGAAGAATACTAGAAACCGGTCCAAGTAATTATAGATGATTCGATTCATGAGTCCCATGAACATGATGGGGCGTTCATCATGACAAAAGGCATAACTAAGTACTTATAATGTCTGTTACGACATCAGAGGGATGTCTTTAGGATTTCCTCATCTCGTACACGATGTTGGTGATAGCCTGATCTGAGGTCTATCATTGAGAACCACTTTTATCCCTTCAGCTAATCAAAGAGCTAATATATCATTGGAAAGGGATATTTGTTCTTCACTATCACCTGGTTTAGGCACTGGAAGTCCACGTGTAGCCTCATGGTCTCATATGATTTCTTGGAAAACAACACCGGGGATGCCCCTAGAGAAAGAAAGGGCCTTACGAACCCCATCCTCTACAGGTCCTCCAATTGTACCCTAAACTCTTGGTGCTCCGTAGGAGGCATCTGATATGCTGGTGTAGATATTGGTTCCATCCCTGGGTTCATATCAATTTAGAAGTCTACCTCTCGAAGAGGAGGTAGTCATGGGACATATTATGGAAAGAAATCAACATACTCGTCAACTACAACAGGAAAATGTGGAATCACCCCATCCACCATATAGAAGTTCATGAAAGACAATTGATGAGTCATCGACCGCACCCTCTTATGTGTGAGTCCATATCATGCCGCTCTATCTTCCTTCTCACCCACAATGGAAAACTGGTCACCATCATCATGTGTACATCACATTGTTCTTATAAATAAGTCAATCTGAGTGTGAACTTTTGAGAGCCATTCTATGCCTAGTATGACATCATATGGCTTCAAATCTATTACTAGGATATCCCATATGAAACTCTCTCCTTTGAGATAAGGTCACACTATCGGCACCATCATGTGACCACTGAACCTCCTCTGGTGGAGGTATCTAATTGCAAGGATCGGGAAAAAGGCTTGGTCTAATTTTCAAAGTTCCACACAAGATCCACGACAAGGAAGGATTTATTGGAAACCATGTCAATAATAACTACAACCAAAGTTGATAAGACATAGATAATACCTCATATCATCATCATAATGTCTGGGTCATGGGCCCTTACTACCTAGAGCTGGGAATGTCCTCATACACATATTCCTAGCGCCCATGGTGGACTGCCTGGGGGTGGTGTTGGTAGTTCCTCATACCTGAATCCACCTCCTGCCACTCAAATTGCTCCACTTACATGATTTCCACCTTCTTGGTCATCCTGCTGCAGGCTCTGCCACTATCTTAGCGGTCCCTGGACGATCTGTCTATCATTCATGCGGGGAGTCGGATAGTCAGGAGCTATGTGCCCCTGTCCACCGTAAGAGTAACAAACTATGGACCTATGTTGACCTCCTATACATCGAGAGATCCGCACCTCCGACCATGCATCCTGGGGTGGTCCTCAGGAAGGGAGGGCCTGTTTGGGCCTATGAATCGTCTACCTACTGGCTTCTTCAGAAAACTATAACACCTATCGTTTGGTGGTGGCTCTCATCCACGGTGTCTTCTCAGCTAAGAAGCTCTCAACCAGTAGATATTGATCAATCACTCTAACCTGCATCAGAATGTTGGGAGAGATCATCGATGCCCTGATCTCCCATTGGAGCCCCTGCTCAAAGGTCCGAGCCTGGAATAAAGGGTCCCATACATTATCGGTGGAGTAGAATGTGAGGTCAGTAAATCATGATGAGTACTGGGCCACCGTTAGGCTTCCCTGCTGTATGTGCAGTTGCACCTGAATATGCATAGAGCGTAGTGTCACTGGTACAAACATTCCCCTGAAGAGGCTCTCGATGTCTAAACAAGATAGAGTCATCTCTTCATGCATCTAGAGTGTCAGGCTCCACTATTCCCCGATGTTCCTTGAAAAATACTAGCAGCTAAAATCACTATATGGTTCGTTAGTGCCTCAAACAAGAGTAAAATTCATGCTACAGCCTCTATCCAGTCCTCAACTGCTTGTGGATCTATATCACCTGGAAACCATTGAAGCCTCTGTCTCTAGAACCCCTGAAATGTGCTCACTCAGTGCGCACTATCTACTGAAGGGGATGGTGGCAACTATTTCCCTACTGGTGGTGGTGTGGCTGGTACACCACCCAATGGTGCCATCGCTTTAAGAGGGCCCTACACCGACGCCTCATCGCTTGGTGGGCCTTCCTCATGATCTCTGATTGGAATCTTGGATGGCTGTCTACATGAAGGAATCCTGAAAGAAATAGATGTGCTACAGAAAATAAGTTATACCTGGTGAGCTAACTCAAAAGAGATTTGGAGTAAAAATTTTTCATAACACATGAAACTAGTGATTTTCTGTACCTAGTCAGAAAAGAGAATTTTGGGTCTTGGTGTATGGATACGTTAGCTGCCACACCAACATTGGACTCCCTAGACTGTAATCCGAACTTGATACACTTAACACTATTGTGAAAGGAACAAACTCTTAGTACTTTTCTATAGAACTGACCCACCATTGATACCACTTTGCAACGAACCGTCCACCGAGGCTTTTTTCATGGCTACCCCTTGGCCGCCTCCCATTGGCCAGGGGAAAGTGACTAGCACCAGAAAGGATTACCCAAAAAAGGGAAGGCATTTCATTTAAACCTTCAAACACATAGATAGGGAAAAATTGCATAAAGCTGCCACTAATGAAAGGAATGTACAACCACAACTACGCAAAAGGGTACAATGAAAAAAAGGCTAGAATACAAGCCCAACAAGAAAGAAAGTACATTAAATGAAGTACAAGCTCCAGAAGTCATCCACTAAGGATCTTACCTGAAGGGTAGGTACAGATCAAGGTCGTATGTCACTATAGAACACCACGTCTGATGATCCACCTCTAAGCACCATCTGGTCCTAGCTCCCCATAGTCCCAGTCAAAGTTGTCTATATTCTCCACAAACTCAATAGGTGTGATAAAAGTGTCACGACTTGTCCCCTAGGGCCTGTTCCATGACTACCCCAAGCCCACCTTCTATAGGCCATGGGTTGACAACTAGTACCAGAAAGGCGTATCCCTAAAACTGGGAAGGCATTGATTTTTTGACCTGAAACTCACACAATCCAAGAACAGAGCAAGATACGAGAAAAAAGTAAACTATATAGTAAAAATAGTGAGTACAGTAAGTAAAATGGGCCGTAATACATTCCCAACTAGAAAGTACAAGTAAAACAAAAAAACATCTCCTGTGAACACCTACCAAGGATCCTACCTGAAGGGTAGGTACAACTCTCGAACTTTCTTTTGTGTTGTAAGTCTTGACTAATGGTCCACATCTGAGCAGCCTCCAGTCCTGGAACCCTCAGCCTTGATCAATTTTGTTCATCATCTGCACAAGACACAACATGGTGCGAGCATAGCCCATATAGTGTTGAGTATAACAATACTCAGTAGAGACCCCGTGATCCATGAAGGTCTCTCAGAATCCACAAAGGACAATCAACAGAGATAGACCACAATTATAAAGCACAAAGAAACAACCAACCTTACTTATGAAAATTCCATTACAAATACCTAAGTTATTAAGTAAACCCATCTCAATCATGAGGAAATAAAAGGCCCAAATCTGTATCCAAAAGCACAACTGTTCGATGAAGGAAAGAATACCATGAAGGTAAGTAACACAAAGGTTACACCACACAGAAGAATAACACAGAGGTATAAACACACAAAAGTGTACCAATAAGGTATGGACTCATCTCACACCTTGTATAACTTAAGTTCGAAAGAATATATGATTAACTATATTGCTAGATCAGTTTACTTCATCAAGAAGCTCTTTTGTTGACCCAAAAAGGATCAAAGATGACCCACATAGGATCCGAAGATGCTAACCCACACAGGATCCAAAGATGACCCACACAAGATCTGAAGATTACCCACATAGGATTAGAAGATGACCCACATAGGATCTCAAGATGACCTAGACATGATCAGTAGATGTTGACCCACATAGGATCTGAAGATTCTCCAAGTACAGCCAGCCACAGGGTTTCCGCACTAATCACGCTTGATTCTGGGAGGATCCACTCCTCAAGCCATCGATCGATACTTAAACTACCACGAAGTACCATGAGAAAGTATCACAAAGGCTTTTCATGTCATATGGGACCCAACGCGGCTAAGGTCATATCAATCAGATGCTCGGTCAGCAAGTTATTAGTGTTTCTGTTCTGAGGGCTCGGTTGGATTCGGGTTTGATCCAACGCGACCATACTCCAAATTTATTGGAAACTCAAGTGGACTATACCAAAAGGACCATATCAATCAAAGGATATTGTTACTGTAGATGGTTTGTCAAATGGAAGACCGATTCTAAAGATATGGAAGAAGTCATATTTGGGTCTAGATGGGCCCAGGTCCGGTCTGACCCGGTCAGACTGACCTGGCCCGGTTCGCATCGACCTGACCTTGTCTGGGTCTAGCCCAGCCCTCCATGGGGGTGGCCCGCCCCCCTGGGCACAACCCGCTCAATGCGGCCCGCAGCTGGGTGTGGTCCGCTGTGGCAGGGCCCATCCTAGATGTCACTCTAGAGAGGTTCCCCCCTTGGGATTTCCCGAATGGTCCAGTTAGACCGTTTGGCGTTTGCTAACCTGGAGGCACCACGTGGCGCCGCCTACCGGCATGCGGGTCTTGCTCGGCGTGACGCGGCTGACTGGGATTCCTACTGGCTCCTCTTTCTGTGGTACGACGACGACGCTCCTCCCACGGCCGGATGAGTGTCGTCCTCCCTTATGCACTGCCATGGCTCGATAGCTGAGGCCTCCTCCTCTACCGGAGGTGCAAACGTGTACCACCCTGCTTTCATGAGGCCGGCCAGCGTGTCAGCCGTCACTCTCTTCTTCCGTGGACAACGAGCTGCATCCTCCTTCAGCGGTGCGGATGTGACGCCACCACCATCATGGCTGACCAATGTTCTGGCTGCTACCTTGCACCCTGCCGGCTCCAGTCCCCGGCGCTAGTTGCCAGTGGGCTTCTGCAGGTCATCGGGTGAGCTCCGGTGGCCCGTTCTTCAATCCGATGAATCTATGTGTGTCCCAAGACATCGCATTTGCATCTATCCCAATGTGGTCAGTTTCGCTCAACCTGATGATCTTCCCATGAAGAACACATCAACCAATGAAGTAGTGCAGAGATCAGTTCGTGTCCATTTGGCCCGCACCCTCCGCATTAGATCGATAGTAGGCGGTTCATAGATTGAAGAGAATGATTTATCACGAAGAGTAATATGAACAATTTCCCAACCTCAATCATTTATTGGATATGGAATGAAGAATAGGATGAAGACATTGATGGAGACACCATGGTTTGTTGGTCCCATAACACACCTCTGATCCGAGCTCGAGCGTCAGTTCCTCGTTCTAGATCCAGAGGTTTTTTCTTCATTGGAGGATGTTCTTCCACAAAGAGTTCTCCACCAAACTAGTTTTCCAACAATTTCCCCAACCATGAGAGGTGAGGATCCTCTCTCATTTAAGTTATTCTAATGGTTAACTCATCATTAATGAAATTTCATAAAATGGTTGGTTTCATGGTTACACACTTTGTGTAACCAGAAATTTAATGCCCAGTATTAAATGCCCGACCACCTAAATATGGTCCCCACCTCTAATGAATTTAAAAAGGATAAAATGAGTTTAATAAAAATAATTTTTTTTAATCTTCCATGAAAACTCGTAAAGCTAGACCTTCCCATTAGCCTAATGTGGTTGAATTAAAAGTCTCCTTAAGCGAATATCAGCACTACGAGTTCAACGATGTCCTCATATTTCTATTCAGAGCACCGGTTCAAAAGTTACAATTTCCCACTTACATGTTAACTAAAGGTACCTTAAAGAATGTTTGGAAATTTATTTCTAGAACTCCAGGCCTTGAAATCATGTGCCGTCAATTTTCACAGTCTTGTAATATTTCCATATAATTAGAAAAATTACATTGATAATTCTGGGCCTTTACATTGTCCCCACCTTAGGGATTTGAGCCCCCGAAAGCCAAAATACACATGAGGGAAACAAGTGCATGGTACTGAACATGAATCTAATCCTCCTGCTTCATGTGCTCTCCTGGAGGTTCACGTGCTGCCAAAGAACACATACCAGAGGTAGAAACCGCCCACGAAGGACTCACTACTATCGATCCTCAATCTCTATTGGAGACTCCAAAAATGTCGTCCTATTCGTGATTTCCAGCACACCCCAATCAATGATGTGTGAAGGATCATACATGTCCCTCTTTAGCTGGGATATATTGAAAAGTTCATGCACTCAGTGAAATTGAGAAGGAAGGGCTAAGTGGTACGCCACCGCGCCAACTCTGCTGAGGACTTGAAAAAGTCATATAAACCTTATAGATAACTTGCCGCCCTGGACAAATATCTGCAAACCTCATGGAGGTGAGACCCGTAGGAAGACATGGTCACCATCCTTGAAATTGAGAGGTCTCCTTATCATATTAGAATAAGACTTATTCCTACTCTGTGCAGTCTTTATCTATCCTGGATGATCTACCCCTTCCCCATGGTAGCCCGTACCGTCTTCGGTCCCACGAGTGCTGACTCCCCTGGGTCAGTCTAGCACATGGGTGATATGCAAGGTCGATCGTACGATGCTTCAAATGGTGCCATACAGATAGTTGAGTAATAAATATTATTGTATGAAAACTCCACCAAAGGCAAGTAATCCTCCCAGCTATAGCCGTAATCAAGGACACAATCACACAACATGTTCTCGAGAGTCTAAATGGTCTACTCTATCTGACCATCCATCTGAATATGGAAGTTGATGATCAATCGAAGATGTGTCCCAAAATACACCAAAAACCCCTTCCATAGACGAGAAGTAAAACATGCATCGTGATATGAGAAAATAGTTGATGGAACCCCATGAATCCACACAATATTTTGTACGTAGAGGCGTCTTAAGCCCTATACTGATCCCTTCTGTCTGATAGGTAGTAAGTGGACTGACATGGTGAGTTGGTCAACGATCACCGAAATGGAATCATGTCCCTTGGACATGCGTGGAAGTCCTGTTACAATGTCCATGGAAATTCTATGCCACCTCTACTTTGGCACCTCTAGTGGCTAGACTAAGCCTACTCGAACCTGATGCTAGGCTTCACTTGCTGACAAGTGAGGCACTGTGAAACAAACACTGCCACTTCTTTCTTAATTCCCGGACACCATAGCTAACGCCAGAGGTCCTGGTAAATGTTCTCAACTTCTGGATGTACCGATAGAGGGGATGTATGGAACTCATTCAACACTTCCTCCTGTAGCGCCACCAGTACCATAGTATGCCCTCTGTAGAGGATGACATGCTCCCCACCTCCAAAAAATACATCAAGTGCCTATCCTATAGATATTTGATTACGTCATTCCTCGCGGTCAGTGTCCCCAAGCTACGCCTCCCTGACTCACTGAAGAAGTGGGAGTGTGACTGTCAGAGACTGAAGATATGTTGCTCCATCTCAATCCACGTTGGATATCTACAAAGTGGCCAGCTGGTCTATCACCTCACTCAGCAACTATATACCATATTTCCTACTGAGTGAATTTTCTACAATGTTCCCCTTACAAGGATTATATACTATCTTGAAGACATAGTCCAAGAGGAATTCAAGAAAACACCATTGTCTCAGGTTCATGTCCTTCTAAGAGAAGATATACCTGAGACTATTGTGATCAGAGTAGACTGTAAAATGTTCACCCATAATGTAATGTTGCCACATCATCCGGGCGAAGACCACTACTAAAAATTACCAGTTATGGGGAGTGTAGTTTTTCTCACGTTGTCTCTGCTATTGAGAACCATTAGCGATCACTGCTCGATCCTGTATCAGGACACATCCAAGCCCATTTCCTGATGCGTCGTAGTAGACTACATACCCAACACCCTCCTCTGGTAGCCTCAAGATGGGGGCACTTGTTAGTCTCTGCCTCAGCTCCTGGAAACTCTGCTGGAATCTCTCTAACCACACGAAGGGCTTCCCCTTCTTCATCAACACTGATAAGGGTTCACAAATCTAGAAAATTCAGTCACAAACCTCCGATAGTAACTGGCCAGACCCAGGAAACTCCGCACCTCCGTCACACTCCTGGGTGGCTACAAAGAAAGCACAACCTCAATCTTTTCTGGATCCACCGAAATTCTAGCCTCCGAGATGACGTTTTCCAAGAAGTGAACCTCTCGAATCTAGATCTGGCACTTCGAGAGCTTTCCATAAAGATTGTGCTCTCGGAGTGTGTCTAGAACTAACTTTAGATGATAGGCATTCTCATCTTCTATATATGAGTATACCAGTATTTCGTTGATGAAAACTACCACAAAATGATTGAGGTATGGATGGTAGATTCTGGTCATGAGTCCCATGTACACTGATGGGGTGTAAGTTATGACAAATGGTATAACTAAGAACCAATAATGGCCATACTGACATTTGAAGGTCATATTTTTCACATCCTCATCCCGTACCCTGAGCTGGTGATAGCATGATCTGAGGTCTATCTTTGAAAACCACAATGCTCTTTTCAAAAAATCATAGAGATCATCTGTCCTCGAGAGTGAGTAATTATTCTTCACGGTTACCTAGTTTAGGCAACGATATTCCACACAGAGTCTTAGACTCCAATACACCTTATTTGTGAAAAAAATTGGGGCTTCCCAAGGAGAAACACTTGGCCTAATGAACCCCTTGCTCTATAAGTCCTCTAACTGTACTCACAGCTCTTGAAGCTCTGCGGGACCCATCTGATTAGCTGATGTAGATATCGGAGCCATCCTAGGGTACAAGTCTATATAAATGTCCACCTCCCTATGAAGAGGTTGACCCGGAACATCATCAGGGAAAACATCAGCATACTGGTCCACCACTACAGGATAACTCAGACTCTCAACATCAACTGCTCTAAGGGTAAGGTTGGCCAACTGATGAGTGATCGGCTGCACCCTTCTCTGGGTATGTCCATCCTGTTCTACAAAGGTTCCCTTCTATCTAGTTAAGGAAAAACTTGTCCCATCCTCATGGACACACCAAACCTTGAACCAAATATAGTCAATCTGAGCATGAACTATGGATAACAAGTCCATACCCAAGAGGACGTCATAAGGCCTCGACAACGCAACTAGGAGATCCCAGCCGAAGCTCTCACCTCCTAGAGTAAGCTCACACTGCTAGCTATAGTGTGTAATCGTCGAATCCTTTCCCCTAGGAGTATCTAGCCGTAAGGATCGATCCAACGACTCCACCAGAATCTCCGAGCTCCGAAAAAGGGTTGTGGAAATAAAAGAGTGACTTTCACCTATGTTTAAAAGTACTATAACTAAGTTAGAGTAGACACTGATCATACCTCTAATCATCTCTAGAGTGCCGTGGTCATTGGCTTTAGTTTCTTGGAGCTGAGATCATCCCTCTCTAGCTGCTCTTTATTGTCGGGGTGGACCACTTAGAGGTGGCAGCGGTTGAACCTCGAATCGTCACCCACCACCTGCACACGACCAACTCCTCTACCACATATTCCTGCTACCTACAGACCTCCTTGATCAAATCTTTGCCTATGCCCATGAGGTCCATAGACCTTCTTTTGGTCATCTGTATGGAGGTTCGGGCAGTCGCGAGCCATGTGACCCTACCCGCCACCCAAGAAACAGAGCCTGCTCCTCGCCTGTCCTACTGTATCTTGAGAGCCCCGCACAACAGACCCTGTATCCTATGGTCATCCACCTGTAGTTCTATTCCTCTTGGACCTATGCATCGTTTGTATACTTCTAGCTACATATGACTCTGCTAAGTGTCATCCGGTGGTGGGTCTCACTGCCAATGGATTCTCAGCATGGAAGCTCTTCACTAAGAGTGCTCGCTCTAACAGCCCCATTTGCATCAAGATGCTAAGAGAAATCATCGTAGCACTAATATACCATCTGAGCCCCTTCCCTAGGGTCTAAGACCTGAAGAAAGGGTCCTAGACCATGTAAGTGGTGTATCACTAGAGGTTAGTGAACCTTGATGAAAACTAAACCACAATCATGCTGCCCTGCTGCAAGTAGAGAAGCCCCTGTATACGCACCGACCGTAAGGTGGAAGGGATGAAATCTCCCTTAAAAGACTATCTAAGTCCTCCCAGATGAGAGTCACCTCGTCGTGATCCTGTAGAATCAAGCTCCACCATCTTCCCACTGCTTCCTGAAGAAGACTGGCCGTAAGGATGTCCATAAGATCAGCTGGTGTCCCAACCAGTCATAAAACTCTAACCACAGCCTCCATCCAGTCCTCAGCCAGATGTGGATCCATCTCTCCCTGTAAACTCAGTGGCCTCTGGCTCTAGAACAAGTGAAACATTCTCAACCGGTGTGTACCTTATACTACTAGGGCTGGTGGCATCGGTATCCCAATGGGTAGTGGTGCTGCTGGTACACCACCTGATGGTACAACCACTAAAATGGGGCCCTACACCAAAGCCTCGTCGCTCGGTGGGCTTCTATCACATACTCTACCTAGAATCCTGATTGGCTTTCTACGTGGAGGCATCCTGAAAATAAATAGGTGTGCGATGCCCAATAAGTTACACCTGGTGAGATGACTTAATGAGACTGTAAGGAAAACTTTTCCGAAAACACACACACAATCAGTGTTTTCATGCCCTGAGTCTAAAATCGAAAGTCAGGGTCCTGGTGTATGGATACGCCTGCCACCGCACCAACACTGGATTCTAAAAACTGATAACAACACTCATAACACTTAACACTATTGTATATTAAAAGATCAGAATCCAAGTTATTCAGTAGAACCATATCCTTTGATACCAATTTGTCACGACCTATCCCCCGAGCCCCGTGCCATGACTACCCTAAGCCCACCTTCCATTGGTCAGTGGCTGTCAACTAACACTAGAAAGGTATATCCCTAAAACCAATAAGGCATTTATTTTTTAACCTGCAACTCACACAATCCTAGAACACAACAAGATATGAGACCAAAGTAAACTATATAGAAAAAAGAGTGAGTAATGTTAGTAAAAGGGGCCAGAATACAAGCCCAATAAGAAAGTACAAGTAAAACTGAAAACAGACTCTGTGAACGTCTGATAAGGATCCTACCTAAACGGTAGGTACAGCTCTCAAACTATCTTCTTTGCGGTACGTATCGACTAATGGTCCACCTCCGAGAAGCCTCCAGTACTGGCACCCTCATCCATGATCAATGCTTTCCGTCATCTGCACAAGACACAGAAAGGTGTGGGCGTAGCCCGTTCATGGGGGAGTATAACAACACTTAGTGGGGACTCCGAGACCCCAGAAGGTCTCTCAGAATCCACAGAGGATAATCCACAAAGCAATACCACAATTATAAAGCATGAAAAAAAAACCAAAACTACTTAGGTATATTCCCATACATATACTTAAGTTATCAAGTAAAGCCATCTCGTTCATGAGGAAACACAAGACCCAAATATTTATCCAAAATCACAACTGTTCCACGAAGGAAAGAATACTATTAAGGTAACACCATGAAGGTAATTAATAAAAAAGGTAAAACACACAGAAGAATACCATGGAGGTATCACCACATAGAAGTGTACCACCAAGGTAAGGAATCAACTCACACCTGGTATAAATTAAGTATGAAAGTATAAATGATTAGCTATATTTCTATATCATCTTACACTGTCGAGAAGCTCTGTTGTTGACCCACAAAGGATCAAAGATAACCCACACATGATCCGAAGATGCTAAACCACACAGAATCTGATGATGACCTCAATACGATCTGAAGATGATCCCCACAGGATTGGAAGATGACCCACACAAGATCGGAAGATGACCCACACAGGATCGGTAGATGCTGACCCACACAGGATCTGACGATTCTCCAAGAACAACCATCCATAGGGTTCTCACACTAAGCAAGCTTGATTCTAGGAGGATCCACTCCTAAACCCATCAATCGATACTTCAACTACCATGAAGTAATAGGAAGTAGTATCACGAAGGTCCGTCATGTCATATGAGAGCCAACACAGCAGACAACATGTCAACCAGATGCCCGATCATCACATTATTAGTGTTTTTGTTCCGAGGGCCCGGTTGAATTCGGGTTCGATCCAACCCGACCGTACTACAACTTTATACAAAACCTATGTTGAGTATACCAAAAGTACTTCCCGATCCAAGTATTTTGGAACCATATTAAGTTCGTCAAATGAATGCCTGGTTCTCAAGATATGGCTAAATAGACGTATATAGGTCCAGATGGGCCAGGGTCCAGTCCGAATCAGCCCGGGCAGACCCGACCCAGTTCGCGTCGACCCGACCTAGTCTGGGTCTGACCTAGATTGGCCGGAAGGTGGTGGGCCTAGCCCACTAGGCTGCAGTCTGACCCTGTATATAAAGGGGGTGGCCTGGCCCACGCTGGGTGCGGTCGGCGGCTGGGTGTGGTCCGTCGTGGCTGGGCCCGCCCGAGCCACCACCAGTGGGAGGCCCCCCCTGGGATTTCCTGAATGGTTCGTTTGGACAGTTCAACATTGTCCAACCAGGAATCGCCATGTGGTGGTGCATGCTAGCATGCTGGACACACCAGAGTGGGTCTTGCACGATGTGACGTGGCAGGCCGAGAACTCAAATGGATCCTTTTCCAGCAGCATGACGGCGATGCTCCTCCCATGGCTGGCTTGGTGATGGATGCTCTAGAGCACCACTACTGCTCGACAGACGTAGCCTCCTCCTCAACTAGTGGCCCGGACGCATGCTGTCCTGCATCCATGTGGTCGCCAGCCGTGCCGACCGCCACCCTCTTCCACCACAGCCTCCTTAGGTGGCACGAATGCTCCGTTTCCACTATCGTGGCCGGTCGGTGTGCCAGCCGCTGCCTTGCACCCTTCTGGCGCTGGTCGCCAGTGCTGTCGCACCAGCGAGCTTCAACGGGTCACCGGGTGAGCTCTGGTGGCCTTTTCTTCAATCCGATGAATTGTTGTGTGTATCGGGGCGTCACCTTTGCATCTATCCCAACGAGGTAGATTATACTCTACCTGATGATCCACCCAGGATGAACACATTAAACAATGAAGTAGCGGAGGGATCAGGCCGTGTTTGTTGGCCCACACCCTCCGTGTTAGATCGATAATAGGAGGTTCATAGATTGAAGGCAACAATTTATCATGAAAAATGATATAAACAATTTCCCTACCTCGATCCTTCATTGGAGATAGTGTGAGGAAGGGGATGAAGACATTTTAGGAGATTCCAGCATTCATCACTCCCGTAACACGCTTTCGACCTGTGCTAGAGCGTTGGTTCATCATTCTTGATCTAGAGATCCGTTATTCATTAGAGGATGTTCTTCCACCAGGAGTTCTCCACCAAACCGGTTTGCCAATAATTTCCCCAACCACAAGAGGTGAGGAGCCCCTCTCATTTAAGTAATGTTAATGGTTAACTCGACATTAATGAGATTTCATTAAATAGTGGGTTTCATGGTTACACACATTGTGTAACCATAAATTTAATACCTAGTATTAAATTCCAGACCACCCTCATGTGGTCCTCACATCCAAAGAATATAAAAAAGGATGGAAGGAGTTTAATAAAAATAAAACAGTTGTTTTATTTTAATCCAACACGAAATCTTGTAAAACCAGACCATCCCCTCGTACTACTACGGTTGAATTGAAGGTCTCTTTAATTGAATATCGGCGATGCGAGTTCAACGGTGTCCTCATATTTTAATTCCGAGCACTGGTTCAAAAGTTACAAATTTCTGCTCGTATGTTAACAGAATGTACCGTAAATAATGTTCATAAATTCATTCCTGGCACTCCGGGCCCTGAAATCACATTCCGTCAATTTTCACAGTCTTTTAATATTTCCATATAATTAAAAAGATATTTACATGTAAAATTATGGGTCTTTACACGATTTCCATGCAAGGTTTAGTATAAAAATACTCATTAGGGACCCTGATACCCTTGAAGGTCACTAAGGAATAGTCAAAGGAAAAAATACCACAAAAGAGAATACCACATAGCAAGATATCATACCCATTGCACAAAGTAAAGGCTCATCTCACACCAGGTATAACATAATGTATAGAGGTAAGGATTATTAATTTTTAAGCTAGATCATCTTTTTCTATTAAGAGGTTCTACTGAAAATTCACAAAGGGTCACTGTACTACTGATACACAAAGGGTCGCTCTGATGTTGATCCATTATGGGTTACTCTACTGCTTATCCACAATGGGTCACTCAGTTAATGATCCTCAGAGGGTCGTTCTATGGATGATCCAAATTGGGACATACTAATGCTGATCCATGAAGGGCCTCTCTCATGCTGATCCAAATGGTCTCTTTTATGCTGATCCATGAAGGGTCTCTTTTATGCTGATTGACTAAGGGTTGCTTATCATTCTTCATGCCACAACCAACCACTGGATTCCTGCACTTAGCATGCTTGATTCATAGTGAATCCACTCTATAAGGTATCATTCAAACTTAATCACCATGAAGTACCACAAAGAGTAATCCAAAGGACCATCTCATCGTAGGGGTCCTAATGCAATAGACAACATGTTGATTAGATTCCTAGTCTGTTAGATATGAGCATTTTTGTAGAAAGAAACCAAATGGATTTGAGTCCAATCCAACACGACCATACAACAATCTCTGTAAAAAAAAAACTCATATAGAGTATCTACAAAGAAACACCTTGTCTTAAGGGTCCTTTTTCCATAGAAGGTGCGTCAATCAGATGCCCGGTCTGATAGTTATTGGCGTTTTAGTGAAAAGGGGCCCGACGGGTCTAGGGCTGGTCCAACCTAGTCGGACCCACCCGACCCGACTTGGTTCGTGGGAGAGGTGTGGGTCTAGTATGGATCTGGCTTGTTGGGCCCACAGGTGAGGCTTGGTAAGATAGGTCCGACGTGGTGGTGGAACCGGCCTAGTGGGGCGGGTCCGACTCAGTGGTGTAGGTCCATCCCATTGGACCGATGGTCTAACAGGCATTTGGCCTGGCCCACCAAGTGAGGCATGACCCACCTACAGAAACACTACCAACAAAGTGGGCCATTTCTGTAGCTCGGACGTGACTCAATTATGTCTAGTTCTCAAACCCAGTGGTGACATCAAGGGTTGCCCTTCGCCCAACGTGGCTGGCCAAGCAGCCGACCAATTTCTAATCATGTGGTTGATGGACTTCATGCCTCTAGCACATTCGAGTGGCTGGATTTGACCACTCATCCATGCGTTACCGATAGGTGATGCACTGCCTCAACATCGCGACCAGCCGATCGCGGATCTTCGTAGCTATGCCAACAAGCGCGTCGATGTCCTCCGCCCACGACCGCCGCTGTAGGCCACTACCGGTCTCCATCAGCACTGCTGCCTCTACTAGTGCACCGACTGGTTTCCCAATGGACCACCAGATGTGCTCCGATGGTCCGTTCGTCACGCAACCTGCACCTATGGTGCTCTGGGATCACCCCTTCACCACAATGGCCTCAAAACAGCAACACCACCATTCCAAGAAAACGGTCACCAAGAACACAAGAGTAGAGGTGCTCGAGCTTTTTTCTTATCGAACCAATCCCTCCATGTTAGAGGTTTAGAAAAGGGAGAGGTTTAGGGATTGATGTAAAATAATTCTATCAACAAAAATCGCACAAAACCCCAAGTGAACCACCCTCCCCTAAGAACATCTGATACATGGATCGACCCATTCATCAGTTGATCCGCGATCATTTTTTTAGAATGAAGAACTGAAAATTTAAACACAAATTAATACCCTACATTGATACATTGGATCTATTGAGTGTGAAAGAATATTTCAACATCATTATCGATCCACAATCATTGGCATTCGTCACTACTCGTCGATCTCTGAATGTAATTTTCCAATGTTCATTGTACCATGGAATTGTTCTTCATTGGAGAAGAAAATTTTTGGAAATTCATCTGGGATCATCTATTGATTAATTTTCCTTTCCCCAATCATCAGCACATATAAAAACAATTATTCCGCCACACTGTTTCATTTATGATATAACATCACAGTTACTCATCATTAACACATTGTTACTTTGTGATTTAATTGTCCATTAAGGATTCTCATTAATATTCCTCATCTTTCAGAAAGTACCATGTTTTTGAAATGGGTTAAATTACATAGGTTTTCTATTTTTTTCTTCTGTTTTATCGATTGCTCAGTTTTTTTAAATCGGGATCCATAATTTTATTCCAAGAGTTTGAACAAATAAAGGTGTAATTTTTAGACTTGCGTAATTACCAGATAATTTGTTTTGTGTCCCCACGAGTCTTAGGAGAACCAAATTCGAAAAAGTCTACTTGAATGGATCATCATGGGTAGCGCACGGTTGTGGTCCACCCCGTGCATCTTTCTCAGTTTAATATTTTACTTTCATTAATCAAATAATATTAAATGGGAGTTTTGTGTTTAAATAGAATAATGTGTTCATAATAATAATTTTTTTTATTATTATTGTAAAGACCCGAAGCCTGACTTACATGGACATTACATTACTTTTGCGGAATACTTAGTACATAACAAAAACACACACACAAGGACCGTAATAGTTTAGTGTCTTTGGAAACTCAGAATATAATCTTCTAATCGTGGTGAAAGATCTTCAACATCTCCCATAATGATCTTCTTTTTTTATACCTAAAACCTTTCTTTATATCCTGGGGAAAAGAAAACATAAAAGGGTGAGCTCAAATGCTCAGTAAGGGTAAACAAAAGAAATATCAATCACATCATATACATAAGAACATAGCTTTCGGAAATCTTAACCTGCAAAAGAGAGAGCTCATAATATCATAAAATGGGATAAATCATAGAAGTGAAATGTAATCCCCATAATCATAACATAAAACATGAAACTTTGTGGCATACACACATAATCATAGAGAATCATTTCTTGTTAGTCAAGACTCATTGCCAAGACTATCTTAGTGGACAAAGTCCCTTTCTGAATCGAGTCACCCTCGTTTCAGTCCTGTTTCACTGAACCGGTATAACCTACCATTCCAGCCATGTCTATCTCATGAGATATAAAATCTTTACCCAATGCATTGGATGGAGATATAGGTCCCACCCATCTCACAATGATACCATTCTTATGTGTGCCACAAAATAATAAATCATACATCATTGCATAACCCATGTAATAAAAATGGGAATCTTAAACAACATGACATCATAAAACAATTCATATAAGATAAATGAATTAATAAAAATATTTCCATCACAACATAATCAAATCCATGTAATAATAGGGATAAAAACAGAACCCTTTTATTATCTTAGATGGAAAATAATTTGGATAAAATACTTGAACTCCATTCTTGAGGAAAATATCCTTCCTACTTCAAAAACATTTTTCCTTTCATAACATGTCATAAGACTTTAAAATAAAAGAATATGATTAAAAATAAACTTGAAAACTTGTAAAGGAAGCTTCTTGGAAATAATGTTTTAAAAATCCATTCATGCGGTATAAGTTAAAAAAAACATTCTTCGTACTTTTGTCGAAAAAGTCAAAAAAGTACCTCGTACAAAAAAACGACAAAAGATTCCTTTCATATCTTTTACCAAAAACTCACCAAAGGGTAAAATAGGATTTAAACAATTATAGGTGAATGGAAATAATATTACATATTGAGGAAGCATGGATGTGGCTGATAAAATACACCCCAGTAAATACTAAAGTATAAACAATCTCGGATAAAAATGAGATTGTGATATCTCCCTTACCTTAGGTCCGATTTGCTTCGTAAGTGTCCGAACCTCATGTATAATGATTTAAATAATTTTATTGACTTATTACAGAATCATATTCATTGTTATTATATCATATATGGTTCGAGTATGACTTTATATTACCCGTTCTTTTGTAAATTCATGTTAAAGTAGCGTTTTGGGTAAAATCGTCTCATTTGTCGTTCGTGTTTTTAACTTGTAATTATTAATATGATTACTTGGATCATGATTACTTATATCCAGAATGTAAAACATGATTTATATATAATATATATTCAGAATATACATATATATAATATATTGATAAATGGAAAGAAATACACCATTCATGGAGACGGTAGTCCGTACGTACGCATGAACGCTGTTTTCGTTTCCTTATTGAATTGAATGGAATTAAGTAGATGACATACATATAAATATAAATAAATCCAGTATCATTATTATGTCATATATTTCATTAGTACTTATTATATATACTTTATAATCATTCATGAATGGTTAATCATTGAGAATGAATCTCATCGCGACGTGGAGACGGTAGTCCGTACGTACGCACGAGCGATGATATCATTCCCATGGTCGTGGAATTATGTTGAAGTGTTTGTATACTATTTAAGTATCAATATCACTTTATAATAATCATATATAGTTACTCATTACACCATTATACCCATCCAATTAAGGTGGTGGCGGAAAATAGATTACACCACGGCGTGGAGACGGTATTCCGTACGTACGCACGCGCGGTGATTTCCTTTTTCCATAGGATGGATAGGAGGTTAATTAGAGTTATTTGATATTTATAATGACATATAATTATATAAGAAATACTGATGTTATTACTTTATCATGAAACAACTAAAGAAGAAGAAGTTGAAGAAGAAAGAAGTTGAAAAGATCGGTAATGGATATTACCTCTTCTTTGGAACGCCTCTTTGAATCCCCCACTTAGGAAACTAAGATTGGTCTTTGAAGAAGACCAGGACCTATAGGATTATTCTAGGGAAGTGGAGAAGGGATTTTGGTAGGGGTTGTACGAGCTTGAGTGCTCAAATCGGTGTGAGGAGGAGGGGAAGGAGGTGCCCTTTTATAAGGGAGGAGAGGGGCACCTTAGGAATATCTCAAAATATTATTTTATATTAAAGTCAAAATCGGTTTATAATGGTTCCAAAGGGTCTTATTTCGAAGCTAAAGTGGGGATTGGTCGAAATACTCTCATCCAATAGGATTTATACAAGTTTAGTTTATTATTTTAACCTTATCAATTAGATTTAACTCTAAGTTAAATAATTTAACTTTTACCGTGTCTTTTTGTTTTCTTACACTATATGGTTAATAAACTTACCATAACAATCCAAACGAACCCCAAGTTGTTTATTATTAATATATATATCCTTATCTAAGTCATTTGTCCGAACCTTATATTTTTAGGAATTAAATAACAATTGATAATATAATATTTGTTTTAAAAACTAATTTATGTCAATTTTGACACTATTTGGTACATGATTTTTATGAAATTTATAACAAAATGATAAGTTCGAACCAAGTTACTTATATCAACAATAACATGTCATATTAACCTAGAAAATTATTTTAAGTCATAAAAAGTCTCAAATTACATTTATTTGGGCATTTATAACATCAATTATGTTAATTTCTCTTAAAAAGGTAATTACTGTATCATTGTTTTGTCATAAATAAATTAAACTATTTAAAGTATAAAAATTACAAATAAAATACCATTATGTAGGAAATCTTTTTAGCTTTCTAATTAATATTTATAGTCGAATTTATCTTATGTATAACCCCATATTAAAAATGTTTTAGTAAATAAAATTTGATTTTAACTCTTTTAACTCTTCTTTGAATTAAATAATAATAAATGTCCTAATCTAATCCAAGTGGGCCTAAATGATAATATTTTACACTTAAGGTTGTTTTTGGTCTATATACACTTGTCCAATAGAATTAGGACATGTGTTAGGGTAATATTAATATCATTTTTACCCTTAATTACCCTATTTACTTTTAACCGTGGTAAATAAAAGTAAAAAGTTACTATTCACCAAAAATTATTTTCATCTCATTGAACCACATTTTACTTACTGACATCAACCGTGTCTCTCGGATTTTTGAAATTCCATTCACAGAAGCGGTAAAATTTAGATTTATGAAAAAAATTAATTTTTTTAACTACCACTTAGTAGTTTCACTATTCATCAAAAATTGATGTTTTTTAGAAAAATGCCAAAATTTCATCCTAAGCTATAATTGATATTCCGAATTCAAAAATGATTTCTATTTTACAAAATTCCCAAAATATAAGTTGCATTAATTAATTTTATAATTAATTTCCGCTGTCACAACAAATAGCGTGTTTTTAAGAGATAATAACTATCAAAAGATTTACACTTGTTTATGTCTGGTGTAAATGTGGAATTACATTAAATGAACAACATTGTATTAAATTGTAAAAATATATTCTAAATATACTTTAAAACCACTCAAATTAACAATTTATCACTATTAATTATTTCGATTAAAAAAGTTGTTTTTAATTAAAATTTAGTCATTTTCACTATTCATCAGAATATGAAAGTTATCCGAAAAGTACCAAAATTTCACCTTAGGCTAAATTAGATACTCCGAATCCAAAAATGAAGTCCATTTTGAGAGATAAAATTTCTAAAATTTTAAAATGTGGTTATTACTATTCATAACGGCTAGTTTTAATAATATTTTAATAATATATTGTTGTTTAGTGAATCTCGTTATTGCGTACTACACACGCTATCGAGGAAGGTCGCGATTGCGTGTAATGCAAGGAAATTCAAGGATGCGTGTTGTGCAAGCTCCTTTTGGTGTAGCGTACAACACAAGACATTAATGAAATTAAAAAGAATATTTTTCATAAAATCTCAGGGTGTTACATTCTACCCCCCTTAAAATGAATTTCGCCCTCAAAATTCGTCGGGGTTATAAATGGTTTACTATTTAGAAGTTTCTTTGATAGAAACCCACATCGTAAAAAAGAATACCAAAACTTATCTTTAAAAACTAAAGTATAAAATGTAATGGTTACCCAAGTTAAATAATCACTAGGTATCCACATAGGAGAACATAGGTGAAAATATGGACATGGAAGAGAAATCTAACCGTCATGTTCTGATGGAGAGTGGTAGAGGACATGGCTATGAAAAAGCCAAAAATCACAAAGCCATAAATTTGTGATGATCTAGGGTACCATCTGATTCATCTGATATAAGATCACTAGGACAACATTTTTGGTATTCAATATCATTTCCCTAAAGTTGAAAATTTTGAATTAGAAGAAATACTTACTTGATTTTGGTACAATCTCACTGTTGTTCCTGCTTTGAACAGTTTCCACTTCATCTCTTAAAGAAATGAAGTGTTAAAAGATCATGTGATAGAATGATGGGCCATTCCATCTGTTTCAAACAAAAGGTTAGCAATAGTTATCAAATATTCATAAGTCCATATTTTGTGAGGTTGAACTTATACTTCATATATCATACCTCTTAATAAAATAAAACAAGTTTCTACTAACCAGGGACTTCCTGTAGGCCAGTGGTAGGCGATAAATGCCAGTCGCACTTCGGTTGTGGGTTCAATTCCCACAACCTTGTCCGACACGATGGGCTGTCTCCCATCCTGCAGGTTGTCCTTTTTCTAAAACTACATTACTATAACATCCCATCAATAATATCGAAAAACGTTTTATCCTAACTTATGTCCAACATAATCCATTCTAATCTTTAGGCTTATCCATAATACTGCAGTCCAATCTCATAATATAGTGAAAACGATTACCAGAGATTTAATACTGTCATTGATCCCCATATATCATAAGATATGTCTTGTTGGTCACATTCCAAACATTCAAAGGCCTTAATCATGTATTCTCTTGAAGAATGAATACCCATTGAACCTTAGTGAAAACATGAATGCAGTTAAAAGTTAACACCTTCCACATAACAAAATCCTCAAAATTCTATATACTCAAACCATGATATCACTTAGTCCTTACTTCAATCATGAGCTCATGAATACTGTCAAACATTTCATTTTCTCCTTATCCCTTCATTATGCGCATATCATCTGCTTTCCAAAATATTTGAATCACTTTTCATGGTTACCGGTACCTTAAAATTATTGAAAACCACAATAATACAAAATATTCTAATGAACAATAAAAGTACCTCAACAACATTATTCTTGAATACCAATACATAAACACTTCAATCCATCCTCTTCAATTATTGTCCTGGAATAATTCCTTCCATGATTTAGAAGTAACTTTTTAGGTCAGGGCATTGAGTTGGGTAATGCCCATGTTATCCACAAATAATACATTGAACTCCATAACAGTCTGTCACTCTATGACCCTTTTCTCCACACAAATAACATCGGTCCCTCCATTTTAGGCATTCTTCAAGGTTCTTCTTCCCTTCTTTAGAAATCTCAATATTCCTTTCTTTATGCTGCTCAACATGCGAACATGCATAATAGTCTATCTTCCTCTTCTTTGATGAATTAGGTATACCACTAAATTTCACCTTGTTAATCATATATCGCGATGACTGATTCGGCATAATCACAATATCTTTCTCTCTAGGCATTACATAATTTTGTTGCTTATAGTCACCAATTTGCCCATTGGATTCGATGTTAACCGAATTCCGTCTGGTTCCCTCCATTAACTAAAACACAAAAAGAATTCGTTGAGAGGCAAAAATCATGCTAGAGAAAACAACATAGTAAAGGGGGAGTACCCTCAATATCTAACATCTTAGGTTAAATTCTAAGATCGTTACCGTAGTTCTAGGACTATATCCTATACGTATACTTATCCTTAAGGACATCCCTAGACATACTTTAGAAATATCTCTAGGGATCTCACTAACGTTTTCGCATCCTAGTTCCCAATGGTTGACTAAACCTTTCCTCTGATACCAACTGTAAAGACCCGAAGCCTGACTTACATGGACATTACATTACTTTTGCGGAATACTTAGTACATAACAAAAACACACACACAAGGACCGTAATAGTTTAGTGTCTTTGGAAACTCGGAATATAATCTTCTAATCGTGGTGAAATATCTTCAACATCTCCCATAAAGATCTTATTTTTTTTATACCTAAAACCTTTCTTTATATCCTGGGGAAAAGAAAACATAAAAGGGTGAGCTCAAATGCTCAGTAAGGGTAAACAAAATAAATATCAATCACATCATATACATAAGAACATAGCTTTTGGAAATCATAACCTGCCAAAAAGAGAGCTCATAATATCATAACATGGGATAAATAATAGAAGTGAAATGTAATCCCCATAATCATAACATAAAACATGAAACTTTGTGTCATACACACATAATCACAGAGAATCATTTCTTGTTAGTCAAGACTCATTTCCAAGACTATCTTAGTGGACAACGTCCCTTTCTGAATCGAGTCACCCTCGTTTCAGTCCTATTTCACTGAACCGGTATAACCTACCATTCCAGCCATGTCTATCTCATGAGATATAAAATCTTTGACCAATGCATTGGAGGGAGATATAGGTCCCACCCATCTCATAATGATACCATTCTTATGTGTGCCACAAAATCATAAATCATACATCATTGCATAACCCATGTAATAAAAATGGGAATCTTAAACAACATGACATCATAAAAAAATTCATATAAGATAAAGGAATTCATAAAAATATTTCCATCACAACATAATCAAATCCATGTAATAATAGGGATAAAAACAGAACCCTTTTATTATCTTAGATGGAAAATAATTTGGATAAAATACTTGAACTCCATTCTTGAGGAAAATATCCTTTCTACTTCAAAAACATTTTTCCTTTCATAACATGTCATACGACTTTAAAATAAAAGAAGATTATTAAAAATAAACTTGAAAACTTGTAAAGGAAGTTTCTTGGAAATAATGTTTTAAAAATCCATTCATGCCGTATAAGTTAAAAAAAACATTCTTCATACTTTTGTCGAAAAAGTCAAAAAAGTCCCTCGTACAAAAAAAAACGACAAAAGATTCCTTTCATATCTTTTACCAAAAACTCACCGAAGGGTAAAATAGGATTTAAAAAATTGTAGGTGAATGGAAATAATATTACATATTGAGGAAGCATGGATGTGGATGATAAAATACACCCCAGTAAATACTAAAGTATAAACAATCTCGGATAAAAATGAGATTGTGATATCTCCCTTACCTTAGGTCTGATTTGCTTCGTAAGTGTCCGAACCTCCTGTATAATGATTTAAATAATGTTATTGACTTATTACAGAATCATATTCATTGTTATTATATCATATATGGTTCTCTTATGACTTTATATTACCCGTTCTTTTGTAAATAATGTTAAAGTAGCGTTTTGGGTAAAATCGTCTCATTTGTCGTTCGTGTTTTTAACTTGTAATTATTAATATGATTACTTGGATATTGATTAATTATATCCAGAATGTAAAACAGGATTTATATATAATATATATTCAGAATATACATATATATAATATATTGATAAATGGAAAGAAATACACCATTCATGGAGACGGTAGTCCGTACGTACGCATGAACGCTGTTTTCGTTTCCTTATTGAATTGAATGGAATTAAGTAGATGACATACATATAAATATACATAAATCTAGTATCATTATTATGTCATATATTTCATTAGTACTTATTATATATACTTTATAATCATTCATGAATGGTTAATCATTGAGAATGAATCTCATCGCGTCGTGGAGACGGTAGTCCGTACCTACGCACGAGCGATGATATCATTCCCATGGTCGTGGAATTGTGTTGAAGTGTTTGTATACTATTTAAGTATCAATATCAATTTATAATAGTCATATATAGTTACTCATTACACCATTATACCCATCCAATTAAGGTGGTGGCGGAAAATAGATTACACCACGGCGTGGAGACGGTATTCCGTACGTACGCACGCGCGGTGATTTCCTTTTTCCGTAGGATGGATAGAAGGTTAATTAGAGTTGTTTCATATTTATAATAACATATCAGTATATAATAAATACTGATGTTATTACTTTATCATGAAACAACTAAAGAAGAAGAAGTTGAAGAAGAAAGAAGTTGAAAAGATCGGTAATGGATATTACCTCTTCTTTGGAACGCCTCTTTGAATCCTCCACTTAGGAAACTAAGATTGGTCTTTGAAGAAGACCAGGACCTCTAGGATTATTCTAGGGAAGTGGATAAGGGATTTTGGCAGGGTTTGGCCGAGATTGAGTGCTCAAATTGGTGTGAGGAGGAGGGGAAGGAGGGTCCCTTTTATAAGGGAGGAGAGGGACACCTTAGGAATATCTCAAAATATTATTTTATATTAAAGTGAAAATCGGTTTATAATGGTTCCAAACGGTCTTATTTCGAAGCTAAAGTGGGGATTGGTCGAAATACACTCATCCAATAGGATTTAGACAAGTTTAGGTTATTATTTTACCCTTATCAATTAGATTTAACTCTAAGTTAAATAATTTAACTTTTACCGTGTCTTTTTGTTTTCTTACACTATATGGTTAATAAACTTACCATAACAAGCCAAACGTACCCCAAGTTGTTTATTATTAATATATATATCCTTATATAACTCATTTGGCCGAACCTTAGATTTTTAGGAATTAAATAACAATTGATAATATAATATTTGTTTTAAAAACTAATTTATGTCAATTTTGACACTATTTGGTACATGATTTTTATGAAATTCATAACAGAATGATAAGTTCAAACCAAGTTACTTATATCACCAATAACATGTCATATTAACCTATAAAATTAGTTTAAGTCATAAAAAGTCTCAAATTACATTTATTTGGGCATTTATAACATCAATTATGTTAATTTTTCTTAAAAAGGTAATTACTGTATCATTGTTGTGTCATAAATAAATTGAATTATTTAAAGTCTAAAAATTACAAATAAAATAACATTATGTAGGAAATCTTTTTATCTTTCTAATGAATATTTATAGTCGAATTTATCTTATTTATAACCCCATATTAAAAATGTTTTATTAAATAAACTTTGATTTTAACTCTTTTAACTCTTCTTTGAATTAAATAATAATAAATGTCCTAATCTAATCCAAGTGGGCCTAAATGATAATATTTTACACTTAAGGTTGTTTTTGGTCGAGATACACTTGTCCAATAGGATTAGGACATGTGTTAGGGTAATATTAATATCATTTGTACCCTTAATTACCCTATTTACTTTTAACCGTGGTAAATAAAAGTAAAAAGTTACTATTCACCAAAAATTATTTTCATCTCATTGAACCACATTTTACTTACTGACATCAACCGTGTCTCTCGGATTTTTGAAATTCCATTCACAGAAGCCGTAAAATTTAGATTTATGAAAAAAATTAATTTTTTTAACTACCACTTAGTAGTTTCACTATTCATAAAAATTGAAGTTTTTCAGAAAAATGCCAAAATTTCATCCTAAGCTATAATTGATATTCCGAATTCAAAAATGATTTCTATTTTACAAAATTCACAACATATAAGTTGAATTAATTAATTTTATAATTAATTTCCGCTGTCACAACAAATAGCGTGTTTTTCAGAGATAATAACTATCAAAAGATTAACACTTGTTTATGTCTGATGTAAATGTGGAATTACATTAAATGACCAATATTGTATTAAATTGTAAAAATATATTCTAAATATACTTTAAAACCACTCAAATTAACAATTTATCACTATTAATTATTTCGATTAAAAAAGTTTTTTTTAATTAATGTTTAGTCATTTTCACTATTCATCAGAATATGAAAGTTATCCGAAAAGTACCAAAATTTCACCTTAGGCTAAATTCGATACTCCGAATCCAAAAATGATGTCCATTTTGAGAGATAAAATTTCTAAAATTTTAAAATGTGGTTATTACTATTCATAATGGCTAGTTTTAATAATATTTTAATAACATATTGTTGTTTAGTGAATCTCGTTATTGCGTACTACACACGCTATCGAGGAAGGTCGCGATTGCGTGTAATGAAAGGCAATTCAAGGATGCGTGTTGTGAATGCTACTTTTGGTGTAGCGTAAAACACAAGACATTAATGAAATTAAAAAGAATATTTTTCATAAAATCTCGGGGTGTTACAATTATTGTGTCATAATTTATTTGTATGTTAAAAGATTTTAATTTCATTTTTAATGGGGTGTAACACTTAGGTAAATTTAATGAGGCTATTGGGTATCTCAAAGAAATGCTTAATTAAATAAGGAGTTTCAGATTTAATAAAGGAGTGTTGTTATTAAATTGAGTTGTTGGGTTATATCATAAGTTTGAGTAAAATAATTATTATTATTATTGACTTATGAGGGTTATAATTATTTATAATTATGGTTGTTATTATTATTATAAATATTAATTTTAATGAATTAGTGAGTTTTGGTTGGAATCGAAAAAATTAAAGTTTTAATAATAATAACAAGTATGTAATTATTATTATTATTATGTTAATTAATTAAATTCAAGGAAAATGAATTTAATTAATTGTGGGAAAAGAATTGTTTTTATTACATTGAAGTCCTAGAGATTTTAATTTAATTATGGGTTAAAGGGGAGTATGAATTTCTCAAAGAAATGATTCCTTTTATGAAGGATTAATTGGAGGGTTGGGATTTAATCAAAGAAATATTTTTTTATCTTGAAAGGGGAAGTTTGTTTTAAAGAGAAGGTTATAATAATAATAATAATTGATATACTACTATTATTATATTTATTATTATAACTATTGATTTTTTTTATTAATCTTTTATGGGTAGTATTAGTGTAAGAGATGAAGGGAGGGGCGTGACCTTCTTCATCTTCCAAGAGGTGCAACCCCCACCAGGATATTCTTCTCCAAGAAGGACGAAGCATCGGCTTCTCCATCCTCCTCATCCATGCAGACCTCCTCTTACAGACCTTCAGCAGTGCGGAACCCCCTAGACGACCCCCTGTAGTAGCACGACAACCCCCGTGCATCCTCCCCTATAGGGCGCAATGCCCCCTTTCCCGGGTCCTTCATCAGCGAACTTTTTAATTGAATTATTTCATGGTTTTAGTTCAAACATTCAAGGTATGGTCTTCTATTATATTCCCCATAATCTATTTTGAGGTTGGATACTGTTTTGGTACCTATTTAGGTTTTTCTGAATTTAGGGTTTTTGTTGTAACCCGAACATTTGGTGTTTTCAGTCCAAGGGTTGTGCAAGGAGGTTCTCGATATTCCTTGGTCTGCATTCTAGAAACTGTAGTGATGGCGTGGTGGTTCGGGCCAATTTGGTTCATTGACATTTTTTGGAGGTACATAATTATACAAATTTTTGGTTTTCACCACCTAAATAAGAGTCTAATATTTTATCTAAGTCTTGGTATCTAGAGGCAGGTGCTTAGACCTTGCTGCATTGGTTTTGTCTTCTGAAGGTGTTTTGGTGATTTGTTGATTTTTCTAAGAGGGCATGTGTGCATGAAAATATATATTTAGATATATATATATATATATGTAGATATATCTGTAGATATATATACATATATGTTGTAACACCCCGAGATTTTATGAAAAATATTCTTTTTTAATTTCACTAATGTCTTGTGTTGTACGCTACACCAAAATGAGCTTGCACAACACGCATCCTTGATTTGCCTTGCATTACACGAAATTGTGACCTTCCTCGATAGCTTGCGTCGTACGGAATACCGAGTTTCACTAAATAACGATATGCTATTAAAACATTATTAAAACTACCCGTTATGAATAGTAATAACCACTTTTTGAAATTTTGAAAATTTTATTTTTCAAAATGGACTTCATTTTTGGATTCGGAATATCGAAATTAGCCAACAGTGAAATTTTGGTATTTTTCTGAAAACTTTCAATTTTTGATGAATAGTGAAACCACTAAGTGGTAGGTTAAAAACTGAATTTTGCATAAAACTTAATTTTACCGCTTCTGTGAATGGAATTTCGAAAATTAGAGAGACACGGTTAATATCAAGGACTAAAATGTGGTTCAATGAGATGAAAATAATTTTTGGTGAATAGTAACTTTTTACTTTTTTTTACCACGGTTAAAAGTAAATAGGGTAATTAAGGGTAAAGATGATATTATTATTACCCTAACACATGTCCTAATTCTATTGGATAAGTGAAATTCGACCAAAAACAAACTTAGGAATAAAATATGACCATTTAGGCCCACTTGGACTAGATTAGGACATTTATTATTAATTTATTTAAAGAAGGGTTAAAATAGTTAAAATCAAAGTTTAATAAGTAAATAATTTTTAATATGGGGTTATACATAAGATAAATTCGACTATAAATATTAATTAGAAATATAAAAATATTTCCTACATAATGGTATTTTATTTGAAATTTTTAGACATTAAATAATTTAATTTATTTATGACACAATGATGATGCAGTAATTATCTTATTAATGAAATATTGATGTAATTGATGTTATAAACACCAAAATAAATGTAATTTGAGAATTTTTATGAATTCAACTAATTTTCTAGTTTACTATGATATATTAGTGTTGATTTAATCAACTTTGTTCGAACATATAATTCTTTTATGACTTTCACAAAAATCATATATCAAATAGTGTCAAAATTGACACAAAATAGTTTTAAAATCAAATATTATATTATTAATTGTTATTTTATTCCTAAAAATCTAAGGTTCGGCCAAATGACTTAGATAAAGATATATATATTAATAATAAACAACTTGGGGTTCGTTTGGCATGTTATAGTAAGTGTATTAACCATATAGTGTAAGAAAACAAAAAGTCGCGGTAAAAGTTAAATTATTTAACTTAGAGTTAAATCTAATTGATAAGGTTAACATAATAACCTAAACTTGTATAAATCCTATTGGTTGATAGGATTTCGACCCATCCCCACTTTACCTTCGAAATAAGACCCTTTGGAACCATTATAAACCGATTTTGACTATAATATAAAATAATATTTTGAGATATTCCTAAGGTGCCCCTATCCTCCCTTATAAAAGGGCACCTCCTCCCTCTCTTCCTCACACAACTTTGAGCCTTCAAGATCGGCCAAACCCTGCCAAAATCCCTTCTCCACTTCCCGAGAATAATCCTAGAGGTCCTGGTCTTCTTCAAAGACCAATCTTAGTTCCCTAAGTGGAGGATTCAAAGAGGCGTTTCAAAGAAGAGGTAATATCCATTACCGATCTTTTCAATTTATTTCTTCTTCAACTTCTTCTTCTTTAGTTGTTTCATGATAAAGTAATAACATCAGTATTCATTACATACTGATATGTTATTATAAATATGAAACAACCCTAATTCACCTTCTATCTGTCCTACGGAAAAATGAAATCACCGCGCGTGCGTACGTACGGAATACCGTCTCCACGCCGTGGTGTAATCTATTTTCCACCACCACCTTACATGGATGGGTATAATGGTGTAAAGAATAACTATACATAGTTATTATAACATCATATTGATTCTGATATATTGTATCATCCACTCCAATTCAATTCAATAATTATAGAAATGGTATCATCGCTCGTGCGTACGTACGGACTACCGTCTCCTCGACGCGATGAGATTCATTCTCCATGTTAACCATTTAAGAATGATTATAAAGTATATATAAGCAATAATAATGAAATATATGAAATTAGAAAGCTACTGGATTTATGTGTATATATATGTATGTCATCTACTTACTTCCACTCAATTCAATGATGAAAGGAAAACAGCGTTCATGCGTACGTACGGCCTACCGTCTCCATGAACGGTGTATTTCTTTCCATTTATCGATCCATTATATATATGTATATTCTGAATATATATTATATATAAATCATGTTTTATATTCTATAATTAAGTAATAATGATCTATGTAATCATATAAATAATTACAAGTTAAAACACGAATGACAAATGAGATGATTTTACCCAAAACGCTACTTTAACATGAACTTACAAAAGAACGGGTAATATAAAGTCATAATTGAACCATGTATAATATAATAACAATGAATATGATTCTTTAATAAGTCAATGACATTATTTAAATAATTATACAGGAGGTTCGGACACTTACGAAGAAAATCGGACCTAAGGTAAGGGAAATATCACAATCTCATTTTTATCCGAGATTGTTTATACATTAGCATTTACTGGGGTGAATTTTATCATCCACATTCATGTTTCCTTGATATGACATATTATTTACATCCACCTACAATTGTTTAAATCCAATTTTACCCTTCGGTGTGTTTTTAGTAAAAGATATGAAAGGAATCTTTTGTCCTTTTTCGTACGAGGTACTTTTTTGACTTTTCCGACAAAAGTTCGAGAAGAATGTTTTTTTAACTTATACGGCATGAATGGATTTTTAAAACATTATTTCCAAGAAGCTTCCTTTACAAGTTTTCAAGTTTATTTTTAATCAACTTCTTCTAGTTTAAAGTTGTATGACATGTTAAGAAAGGAAAAATGTTTTTGAAGTAGAAAGGATATTTTCCTCAAGAATGGAGTTCGAGTGTTTTATCAAAATTATTTTCCATCTAAGATAATAAAGGGTTATATTTCTATCCCTATTATTACATGGATTTGATTATGTTGTGATGGAAATATTTTTATGAATTCCTTTATGAATTGTTTTATGATGTCACGATGTTTAAGATTCCCATTTTTTATTACATGGGTTATGTAATGACGTATGATTTATGATTTTTTGGCACACATAAGAATGGTATCATTATGAGATGGGTGGGACCTATATCTCCCTCCAATGCATTGGGTAAAGATTTTATATCTCATGAGATAGACATGGCTGGAATGGTAGGTTATACCGGTTCTGTGAAACAGGACTGAAACGAGGGTGACTCGGTACAGAAAGGGACTTTGTCCACTAAGATGGTCTTGGCAATGAGTCTTGACTAACAAGAAATGATTCTCTATGATTATGTGTGAATACCACAAAGCTTCATGTTTTAAGTTATGATTATTGTGATTACATTTCACTGCCACGATTTATCCCATGTTATGAAATTATGATCTCTTTTGCAGGATAAGATTTCCAAAAGTTATGTGCTTGTGTATACGATGTGATTGATATTTATTTTTTTTACCCTTACTGAGCATTTGAGCTCACCCTTTTATGTTTTATTTTCCCCAGGATATGAAGAAAGGTTTTAGGTATAAAAAAAAGGACTATCTTTATGGGAGATGTTGAAGATCATTCACCAGGATTAGAAGATTATATTCTGAGTTTCCAAAGACACTAAACTATTACGATCCTTGTGTGTGTGTTTTTGTTATGTACTATGTATTCCGCAAATGTAATGTAATTTTAATGTACGTCAAGATATGGGTCTCTACAGTTGGTATCAGAGGAAAGGTTTAGTCATCCTTTGGAACCTAGGATGTGAGAACGTTATTGAGATACCTAGAGATATTTCTAAGGTATGTCTAGGGATGTACCTAAGGATTAGTATACGTATAGGATATAGTCCTAGAACTACAGTAACGATCTTAGAATTTAACCTAAGATGTTAGATATTGAGGGTACTCCCCCTTTACTATGTTTTTTTCTCTAGCATGAGTTTTTCCTCTCAGAAGATTCTTTTTGTGTTTTAGTTAATGGAGGGAACCAGAAGGAATTCAGTTAACATTGAATCCAATGGACAAATTGGTGACTATGAGCAACAAAATTGTGTAATTCCTAGAGAGAAAGATATTGTGATTATGCCGAATCAGTCATCGCGATATATGATTAACAAGGTGAAATTTAGTGGTATACCTAATTCATCAAAGAATAGGAAGATAAACTATTATTCATGTTCGCATGTTGAGGAGCATAAAGAAAGGAAGATTGAGATTTCTAAAGAAGGGAAGAAGAACCTTGAGGAATACCTCAAATGGAGGGACCGATGTTATCTGTGTGGAGAAAAGGGTCATAGAGTGACAGACTGTTATGGAGTTCAATGTCTTATTTGCGGAGAACATGGGAATTACCCAACTCAATGCCCTGACCTAAAAAGTTACTTCTAAATCAAGGAAGGACTTATTCCAGTACAATCATTGAAGTGGATGGACTGAAGTGTTTATGTATTGGTATTCAAGAATAATGTTGTGAGGTACTTTTATGGTGTATTAAAATATTTTTGTATTGGTCTATTGTGGTTTTCAATAATTTTAAGGTACCGGTAACCATGATAAGTGATTCAAATATTTTGGAAAGTAGATGATATGCGCATAATGAAGGGATAAGGAGAAAATGAAATATTTGACAGTATTCATGAGCTCATGATTGATATAAGGACTAAGTGATATCATGGTTTGAGTATATAGAATTTTGAGGATTTTGGTATGTGGAATGCGTTATCTTTTAACAGCATTCATGTTTTTACTAAGATTCAATGGGTATTAATTTTTCAAGAGATTACATGATTATGGTATTCACATGACTGGAATGTGACGAACAAGATATATGAGGGATAAATGATGGCATTCATGTGATCATTTTCTTTATACTATGAGCTTAGATCGAAGTATTTTAGATAAGCCTAAATATTGGAATGGATTATGTTGGACATATGCTAAGTATAGAACTTTTTTCGATATTACTGATGGGATTTAATAGTAATGTAGTTTTAGAAAAAGGACAACCTGCAGGACGGGCGACAACCCATCGCGTCGGACAAGGCTGTGGGAATCGAACCCACAACCGAAGTGCGACTGGCCTTTATCGCCTACCACTGGCCTACAGGAAGTCCCTGTTTAGTAGAAACTAGTTTTATTATATTAAGCAGAATGATATATGAAGTATAAGTCCATTTTAGGTACCATATATGATTAATCTCACTATAGAATGACTTATGTATATTTAATAACTTTTTCTAACCTTTTGATGGAATGACCCGTCATTCTATCACATGATCTGCTAACACTTCACGAATAACAAATTCAACTTCATTTATTTAAGAGATGAAGTGGAAATTGTTCAAGGCACGAACAACAGTGAGATTATACCAAAATAAAGTAAGTATTTATTCTAATTCAAATTCTTCAACTTTAGGGAAATGATATTGAAAAACAAAAATGTTGTCCTAGTGCTCTTATATCTGATTAATCAGATGGTACCTTAGATCGTCACAAATTTATGGATTTGTGATTGTTGGATTTTCCATAGCCATGTTCTCTAACACTCTCTATCAGAACATGATGGTTAGATTTTTCTTCCATATCCATATTTTCACCTATGTGGAAACCCAGTGATTAGTTTATTTGGGTAACCGTTACGTTTCATAATTTCATTTTTATAGATTGGTTTTGGTATTCCTTTTTATGATGTGGTTTTCTATTAAATAAACTTTCGAATAGTAAACCATTTATAACCCCAATGAATTTTGAGGGTGAAATTCATTTTAAGGGGGGTAGAATGTAACACCCCGAGATTTTATGAAAAATATTCTCTTTTAATTTCACTAATGTCTTGTGTTGTACGCTACACCAAAAGGAGCTTGCACAACACGCATCCTCGATTTTCCTTGCATTACACGAAATCGTGACCTTCCTCGATAGCTTGCGTCGTACGCAATACCGAGTTTCACTAAACAACGATATGCTATTAAAATATTATTAAAACTAGCCGTTATGAATAGTAATAACCACTTTTTGAAATTTTATAAATTTTATTTTTCAAAATGGACTTCATTTTTGGATTCAGAATATCGAAATTAGCCTACGGTGAAATTTTGGTATTTTTCTGAAAACTTTCAATTTTTGATGAATAGTGAAACCACTAAGTGGTAGGTTAAAAACTGAATTTTGCATAAAACTTAATTTTACCGCTTCTGTGAATAGATTTTCGAAAATCCGAGGGATACGGTTAATATCAAGGACTAAAATGTGGTTCAATGAGATGAAAATAATTTTTGGTGAATAGTAACTTTTTACTTTTTTTTACCACGGTTAAAAGTAAATAGGGTAATTAAGGGTAAAGATGATATTATTATTACCCAAAAACATGTCCTAATTCTATTGGATAAGTGAAATTCGACCAAAAACAAACTTAGGAATAAAATATGACCATTTATGCCCACTTAGATTAGATTAGGACATTTATTATTAATTTATTTAAAGAAGGGTTAAAATAGTTAAAATCAAAGTTTAATAAGTAAATAATTTTTAATATGGGGTTATACATAAGATAAATTCGACTATAAATATTCATTAGAAAGATAAAAAGATTTCCTACATAATGGTATTTTATTTGTAATTTTTAGACATTAAATAATTTAATTTATTTATGACACAATGATGATGCAGTAATTATCTTATTAATGAAATATTGACGTAATTGATTTTATAAACACCAAAATAAATGTAATTTGAGACTTTTTATAAATTCCACTAATTTTTTATGTTACTATGATATATTAGTGTTTATTTAATCAACTTTTTTCGAACATATAATTCTGTTATGACTTTCACAAAAATCATATATCAAATAGTGTCAAAATTGACACAAAATAGTTTTTAAATCAAATATTATATTATTAATTGTTATTTTATTCCAAAAAATCTAAGGTTCGGCCAAATGACTTAGATAAGGATATATATATTAATAATAAACAACTTTGGGTTCGTTTGGCATGTTATAGTAAGTGTATTAACCATATAGTGTAAGAAAACAAAAAGTCACGGTAAAAGTTAAATTATTTAACTTAGAGTTAAATCTAATTGATAAGGGTAAAATAATAACCTAAAATTGTCTAAATCCTATTGGTTGATAGGTTTCGACCCATCCCCACTTTACCTTCTAAATAAGACCCTTTGGAACCATTATAAACCGATTTTGACTTTAATATAAAATAATATTTTGAGATATTCCTAAGGTGCCCCTATCCTCCCTTATAAAAGGGCACCTCCTCCCTCTCTTCCTCACACAACATTGAGCCTTCAAGCTCGGCCAACCCCTGACAAAATCCCTTTTCCACTTCCCTAGAATAATCCTAGATGTCCTGGTCTTCTTCAAAGAACAATATTAGTTCCCTAAGTGGAGGATTCAAAGAGGCGTTTCAAAGAAGAGGTAATATCCATTACCGATCTTTTCAATTTATTTCTTCTTCAAATTCTTCTTCTTTAGTTGTTTCATGATAAAGTAATAACATAAGTATTACTTACATACTGATATGTTATTATAAATATGAAACAACCCTAATTCACCTTCTATCCCTCCTACGGAAAAATGAAATCACCGCGCGTGCGTACGTACGGAATACCGTCTCCACGCCGTGGTGTAATCTATTTTCCATCACCACCTTACATGGATGGGTATAATGGTGTAAAGAATAACTATACATAGTTATTAGAACATCATATTGATTCTGATATATTGTATCATCCACTCCAATTCAATTCAATAATTATGGAAATGGTATCATCACTCGTGCGTACGTACGGACTACCGTCTCCAAGACGCGATGAGATTCATTCTCCATGTTAACCATTTAAGAATGATTATAAAGTATATATAAGAAATAATAATGAAATATATGACATTATAAAGCTACTGTATTTATGTGTATATATATGTATGTCATCTACTTACTTCCACTCAATTCAATGACGAAAACAAAACAACGTTCATGCATACGTACAGCCTACCGTCTCCATTAACGGTGTATTTCTTTCCATTTATTGATCCATTATATATATGTATATGCTGAATATATGTTATATATAAATCAGGTTTTATATTATATAATTTATTAATAATGATCTATGTAATCATATGAATAATTACAAGTTAAAACACGAACGACAAATGAGACGATTTTACCCAAAACGCTACTTTAACATGAACTTACAAAAGAACGGGTAATATAAAGTAATAAGTGAACCATATATAATATAATAACAATTAATATGATTCTTTAATAAGTCAATGACATTATTTGAATCATTATACAAGAGGTTCGGACACATACGAAGAAAATCGGACCTAAGGTAAGGGAAATATCACAATCTCATTTTTATCCAAGATTGTTTATACATTAGCATTTACTGGGGTGCATTTTATCATCCACATTCATGTTTCCTAGATATGACATATTATTTACATCCACCTACAATGGTTTAAATCCAATTTTACCCTTCGGTGTGTTTTTAGTAAAAGATATGAAAGGAATCTTTTGTCGTTTTTCGTATGAGGTACTTTTTTGACTTTTCCGACAAAAGTACGAGAAGAATGTTTTTTAACTTATACAGCATGAATGGATTTTTAAAACATTATTTCCAAGAAGCTTCATTTACAAGTTTTCAAGTTTATTTTTAATCAACTTCTTCTAGTTTAATGTTGAATGACATGTTAAGAAAGGAAAAATGTTTTTGAAGTAGAAAGGATATTTTCCTCAAGAATGGAGTTCAAGTGTTTTATCAAAATTATTTTCCATCTAAGATAATAAAGGGTTCTATTTCTATCCCTATTATTACATGGATTTGATTATGTTATGATGGAAATATTTTTATGAATTCCTTTATGAATCGTTTTATGATGTCACGATGTTTAAGAATCCCATTTTTTATTACATGGGTTATGTAATGATGTAGGATTTATGATTTTGTGGCACACGTAAGAATGGTATCATTATGAGATGGGTGGGACCTATATCTCCCTCTAATGAATTGGGTAAAGATTTTATATCTCATGAGATAGACATGGATGGAATGGTAGGTTATACCAGTTCAGTGAAACAGGACTGAAACGAGGGTGACTTGGTTCAGAAAGGGACTTTTTCCACTAAGATGGTCTTGGCAATGAGTATTGACTAACAAGAAATGATTCTCTATGATTATGTGTGAATGCCACAAAGTTTCATGTTTTAAGTTATGATTATTGTGATTACATTTCACTGCCATGATTTATCCCATGTTATGAAATTATGATCTCTTTTGCAGGATAAGATTTCCAAAAGTTATGTGCTTGTGTATACGATGTGATTGATATTTATTTTGTTTACCCTTACTGAGTATTTGAGCTCACCCTTTTATGTTTTCTTTTCCCCAGGATATAAAGAAAGGTTTTAGGTATAAAAAAAGGAAGATCTTTGTGGGAGATGTTGACGATCTTTCACCAGTATTAGAAGATTATATTCTGAGTTTCCAAAGACACTAAACTATTACGAACCTTGTGTGTGTGTTTTTGTTATGTACTAAGTATTCCGAAAATGTAATGTAATGTCAATGTACGTCAAGATACAGGTCTCTACATATATAAAGGTGGTGCGCGTGGGAATGTGTTCCATTAGAAACTAATTGCTGCCAAGTACATTAATGTGTTGCGTAATTAATATTAAATCACCCTATGGTAGGGTCCCAAATCCCTATCACTTTATTTAAGAATTATAACTACTTTAAAAAAATTGAGAATGTGAGTTTCCTTGATTAGGAACTGTTAAGTGTTTTTGAAATTCTGATTAAAGCAAAAATGCGGGTTAGTAGTAATGTCATATCATACTTGCTATGGTTTGGATTTTCATATGTATTCTTATTAGAGTTGATATATGATATAACGATTCATGACAGTTTTGTTGTTATTAAATGATGCCACCCATGTGAGATAAATGAGGACTTGAACATGGGTTGACTTTAAGCTTGTTTTTTTAATTTGGTTAAAGTGATATGATTAAAAAGTTAAATAATTTGAATGTGACAGAATGATTAATAGTGTAAATAATTTTAGAATTAATAATCATGTCATGAGATGGAATAAAAGGGTGAATTTTAATATTTATTTAGAATATTAAATATTTGAAATATTCGTAAAATAAATTGGAAAGTGGAAATAATTAATGGAAGGATTAATTATTACATGTAAAATTGTTAATTAATTGATGACTGGTAAAAGAGATATGATTTAATTAATTAATTGTTGAATTAATTAATTTTCATTCATTAAATTAATATTATGAAATGTTTTTTTGTTACGACTTTTGGAAAAAGAAACCTTTTGATGCATGTTTGTTTTCCATGCCTTATGTTTTCATGGATGGAGTTGTTTAAAAATATGATATGTTGTGTCAGATGGTTACTAAATATCTGAGCCTTGTAAAGCATGTTTTGAGATGATTATGAAGTGCATGTAAATTGTCAAAGTCTTAGATGAATCACTGTTTGAGTGGAAGGGTTCATATTTGTTAAAGAATTTGGATAATTAAATGTTGAGTTAATTATTTTTGATTGCTTTCTAAGAATAATTAATTTTTTATTAATTATTAAATATCGAGATGTTGAATGGTTAATTAATTGTGGACTTATTTGATGAGCAATTTATGTTGTTATTTAGTTGTTGAATTAATTAACAGATTGTATTAATTAATTTATGAATTAATTAATGGATGGTTTTTGTGTGTTCGATATGGAGTTCTACACCAATGGTAAAAATATATGTATTATTGATAAACAGGTTGTGAGATAGGGACTGATTCTCCAAATACTCACTTGGTGCTACACATGGCATTCTACACCTAGATTTCATATAAACAATCTTTTATTGGACAGGGACTAATGCTCCACATACCCATGGGTTGTGAGACAATGACTAATGATCCAAATACTCATGATGGTGCAAGACATAATGTTCAACTCTTATTAATTGACATTGGACTTTAGGTCCTATTGGTCATACATGAAATGAATTAACCCGTTATTGAAAACTACTGTGACAAAAATGATTTGTGAATTGGATTTGAGAAAGGGTTCCGACATATCGATGAATTGGGTGAATCATTATTAGTTAGTGGACCCTGGAGCGAATCACTATTTTTAGTAGATGGTCTCAGACATAGTATATAAAAGATTAAAATTAAATATCTTATGAAGCGTTATCCAAGATAGAGAACAAGATTGAATTTAGTCTTTAATTTATTTACTTATTTGGTCTTTAGAGACATTTGTGGTGAGTGACTTATACGGGGGATGTTGGGCTTAGGTAAAATCTATATTCTTTCATAATTTAATGAGGTTTGAATAATTAATAAATAAATATTATTGTGTAATAATTTTTGAGTATGCATGAAAAATGTATAATGTTGGTTCTAACACCATCTGTGGGCTGAAGTAGATACTTGGTTATATAGTTACTTTGTACTGCTTAATTTATGTATGCATGCATTTACATGGTTTAAAATTTTTATTAAATGTATGTATTTGGGGTAGACTCCAGTTGTCCCCACCTACTGATATTTATATATGACACCCTACTCAAGCCTCTGATTAGCCCGTAAAAGAGGCTAATATTCATTGTTTATAATATAATATTCATGTGCTTTATTAATCATAGACACCATTATTAGTGAATTTTACAATTTGAAAATTATTTCACATTATGATTGTAATTCCTTCTTAAAATTCACTATTACATGGTACATTATTGAACATCACATAAAACAAAAAAGAATCCTAATTTTATTTTCGTATTTTAATTTATGTTCACCCATGATATAAAAAACAATTCATTCTTTTGGAGCATTTAGATATTCAAATTGGAAGACCACTAAAGCGGGCCTTGAACCAACAAGGTTCTGTGCGAAGTGAACTCGACAACAACTCAATAAAAGTACTATAGAGGATAGGATTCAAGCCCAATGATTTTTTAAATTTAAATGAAGGTATAAAATATTATGGGAAACATTTTATTAAACAGTTTCCCAAGATAATTTGGATGTTTTTACAGTGTTCCAGGCAGCCCAAGTTGATGATGAAATTCTGGGATAGATTCTGAGGCCCAGACAAACATCCCACCATTTAAATAATATATTGAGAACCACATATTATTTTGGGCAGAACATTTACAGGATATTAGTAGGCATCCGGGATACATGTTATCCTTCTACAGACCACTCTAATTCGTCCATCTAGAAGGTCCTTTTGACTCGTCTTTTCAATAGATGCTGGCTGGCCGCCACTTCAGGGGAAGAGTGGAAAAGTCTCATCTACATTAATGTCCACCCACCTAAGCCCACCAAAATTAATTAACAACACCTAGGAAGATGGGGGATTGGACAAAGGCTTTTTAAATACGTATTTATGGCATTAGTGGTAGAGTATTTGGGGATCTTGGTGCTTTTTTATTCATTGCAATGTTATTATACCAATTGGTCTTTGTAACGATCTTCCTTCTCATGTAAGTTGTTCTAATCACCATAGTTTTCAATAAAAGTTCTTCTTCTTATCTTATTATGTTATTATTCATATCACCTTTATACCATTTCCTGAAGGTGTGAACTTTTTCACACTAAACCTTGTGATTTTGTTCAAATAACGATGGAGTGATCATTATTTTGTTGTTTTTTCTTCTTCAGTTCCACCCTCGCAAGTCTACTTCTCGCTTCCATTGAAAAAATGTCATCAATGGAGGGATAAATCTTTTTTGGGGTGATCCAAGGGATTATCAGGGTTCTATATTGGATGTTATTTATCACTCTCTAAATGTTATTAATTTCTTTTATTTGATTTTCTTTCATTCAATGCTTTTCTCTCTTCCTCTTCCTTATTTATTTTATTCACTGCACTTTTAGGTGATAATTATATCCTTTACCTTGGAGTAATCTTGAAAATGATCCTACAAGTGTATAGGTGATTATCATGTGTTTGTGAATGTTTTTAATCAGTATGTGATGAGGTTAGTTAGAATTTATTGCACGAATCCTTCTCATGTTAATGAAACTGAAATTGTAAAAAAAATAATTCATCCAATCCACACCGAGCAATAACCTAGGATCAACTCATTTTATCATAATTAGTATTCACATAGATCTATTGGTGATCTTTTAAAACCATATAAAATCAACCCATGTTGGCCACTTTATAACCAAAAATCCATCTCTTTATACTGTGTGTCTGAGGATCTTCTTAGGTCTCCGAGTATTGGACAACCCAAGCTACACTATAAGCGACCGCTTTACCCTTAAAAGTTTGGTAAATTTGGGCGACACCAAATTTTGGTACTGTTGCTGGGGACCATGTAAGTTCCTTAGACCAGAACCTTATTTTATCACCCCCATTCTTCTATTCTCACCCAACTTCTCTTATCTTTTCCCTTTATCACTTTTTTTCTTTTGGCGCATTTCCTCATACACCCACAATAACTCAAACATATTAGTTAGGGTGGTAACTCCTAGGATAGGGAGTGAAGTTCATCTAAGGTATTGTTTAAATTTGATCCAAATATTCTTGAAACTTGAAATTCACCAATTAAAAAATTTCAATGGAGGGTCTTCATGAAAATCAAATGGTAAACCCTATGGGGGTTCAAATGGGACACCCAAACCAAGAAGCTCTAAACATAGGGAATTTTGTTGATCAAACCATGAATGAATTCCTCACCCTAGCTTGGACCAATGACCCCTCATGAATTAGACACAATTCCCTAGGATATGATAACTATATATTTAAACCCCATGTCTTAAACCACCTTCCAACATTCCATGGAATGGAGTTTGAGATGCATTAACTTCACGTTAAGGATTTCAATGACATTGTAGAAACCATGTGTCCCCCACATCAACTAGAATCAGTTAATATGAGGCCTTTTCATTTTTTCTTTAAATGATAGAGCTAAAAATTTTCTAAATAATTTGATACCATCATTCATCAACTCTTGGGTCCAATTAAAAAGAGAATTCTACAAAAAATAATTTCCCCACCACAAAAATATAACAATTAAAAATAGCATCCAAAAGTTTTTTGAAAAAGAGGGGGATCCATTCTATGAAACATGGGAGAGGTTTAAAGACACAATAAACATGGTTCCACACCATGGTTTTTCTATTCCTAAACAAGTGAGAATTTTCTATGAAGGATTGGGCCTAGGGAAAAACAATTCATTGACATGATGTGTAATGGGACATTTTAGAACAAATACCCAAATGATGCATACGAGTATTTAGAAATCCTTCCTCAACAATACCAAATATGGGGAACATCACCTTATTTAGAATAGACATAAAGAACTACTGAAATGCATACAATTAGAGAAGAGGAAATCCTTAGGGATAAACTCTCAGAACTCACTAGGAAGGCTAAAGAGATAGACCTTAGAAAAATCCAAGAAATCCAAACTGTAGACCCTGTTTGCACAATTTGTGACAAACATGACAATAAAACAGACAACTGACCAACCATTCCATCCATCAAGTATGTTCTTCTAGAAGGACCACCTTCTGAAGTCAATGCCCTAAAATTTCAAAATCCCTAATACCAAAACACATTCATCCCAAGGTATAATGATAACCTAGGATTCCACTATAGAGATAACCAACAACCTAGCCAACCACAAGGACCAAACCCCTTCCCTACAAAACATTTTCAAAACCACAACCAATTCCAACTAAAAACAGTCCAATACCAACATTCTCATGTACAATAAGAACAACCCATAAAACAACCAAAGTATCCTCCTGGGATAAACCAACCAACACCAGGCCCACCCAATCAATCCCTCTTCCAATCCTTGAACAGTTGTGTAATAAATGGTGAAAATGAACTCCGAATTCTCTTCCCTTAAACAAGAACTTAAAACCATCAAAACTAGGAAATCAACTATTCATACACAGGCCATTCCACAACAAACATCAAGGGGAGAGTCAATTTTCACTCAAACAACACATGAACAACTAAATGATGTGATAATTTTAAGAAGTGGGAAATAAATTGGGAAATCTGAAAAACTAATTCATAAACCATCTGAAGCTTCAAACATTAATGAAAATTCAAGTGAACCACATTATAAAATTGAGAAAACAGATAACAATGTTAAAGAAACAACTCTTCAACAAATAATCCCAAACCTACACTATTTCCACAATGCATGATGGGGAAAACCAAGCATGAATTGAGTGAAACATTGAGGGAAATATTCTCACAAGTCATGTTGAACATTCCACTCCTCAATGATTTTCAAACCATTCCATCATACTCAAAATACCTAACGAACTTTTTCACATTTAAAAATAAACTCTCACATAAGAACCAATTCCTTCTGGTAGCAAATGTTAGTACAATAATCTAAGGAACCCTTCCCCAAAATATGAAAGACCCATGATGCCCTTACATCAATGTTGAACTAGAAGAGAACAAAGTTGTCAAAGCCTTGTGTGACCTAGGAGATAGTGTTAATCTCATTCGCAATGTTGTGTACTACCAGTTAATCCCTGATGAGATCCAACCAACATCTTTCACACTTCAACTTGCTGATCGTAGAATTAGGGTTCCAAAGGGGATTTTAAAGGATGTTCGGGTAAAATTAGAAAACATCAGTTACCATTCTGACTTCATTGTCCTTTACTGCAATCCAAACTTAGGCAATAAGGAACAAACCCCAATCACCCTTGGTCATCCCTTTTTTTAAACAATCAACTCTATTACCTGCATCCGAAATAGGAACATGACCATTAAGTTTGGAAACATGAGTCTAGACTTGAACATATATAATGCAATCATAGAAATATCGGATGATGAAGATATTCATGAATTAAACATGATAGGATGCATTGATAATGAATCTATATAACCTCAAATAATAATTGAGTAATGTTTAAGTCAGGATGAGATTAATTTCCATTGTTCACATGATGGATGTTTATCCCCTTGGCTAGAATCACTTTCAGATTGCTCCTATGATGAAATCTCAAGACCAACAATTAGTGAAATATTTCAGGAAACCACATCCATTGAGACCACTCCAAATCCCTTCCATGAAAGTAATCAAATAAATCTAGTAGCTAAAACTTCTACACCTAGGGAATCAATACTACCCGAAACTCTAAAAAAAGAAATTGATCTTGAGACAATGTCTTAAGTTTCTACTGAAACTTTGAACCCAAATAATCTTGAATTGAAAGAACGTATTACTGCAAATATGTATGAATTCTTAGGAGAAACTGGGATACACCCTATTGTAATTTCTTATTATATTCAATATGATCATGAGAGGATGCTTCTAGATGTCCTTAGGAGACACAAAATAGCCATTGGATGGTCCCTATCAGATATTCCTGAGATTGTTCCACTTATCAGGACTGATAGGATTGTTCTAGAATAGTATTCAAATACACGTCATGAACCTCAGTGGCGACTCAATCCTAATCTCATGAAAGTAGTGAGAAATGAACTTATGAAATTGTTAAAACCTGTTATGATATATCCCATAGCTGAGAGTGAGTGGGTCATCACAATCCATGTCGTTTAAAAGAAGGTCGGAATCACAATGATAACCAATAAGTATGGAGAGATTATCCCAACAAGGGTGAGTAGTGGCTGGAGAATCTACATCGAATATAGGAAGCTCAACTCATTTACCCTAAAGGACCATTTCCTCTTACCATTCATTGACCATGTTCTTAAGAGAGTAGAAGGTCATTGCTTCTACTATTTCTTAGATGGGTACTCGGGGCACAATAAAATTGAGTTATCCCTATAGGATCAAGGGAAGACTACATTTACCTATCCATTCAGCACCTTTTCCTTCAAATGCATATCTTTTGGGTTGTGCAATGCCCCTAAAACCTTCCAGCGGTGCATGATGGGAATCTTCTCCGATGTGGTTGGGGATTTTCTTGGAGGTCCTCTTGGATGACTTATCTGTGCTTGGGGATAAATTTGAGGGATGTCTGAGGAATGTGGAGAGAGATTTTTCAAGATGTGAAGAAAAGAATTTGGCCCTAAACTGGAAACAATTTCATTTCATGGTTTAAGAGGGACTAGTCCTTGGACATCTTGTCTCAGGTAGGTGAATTGAAGTTGATTAAGCCATGGTTGACATCATTCATCACCTTCTATCACCCAAAACATTCAATTAATTGAGTTATTTCATAAGAAATTCTGGTTTTTATAGAAGATTCATTAAGAACTTTAGTTCAATCGCCCATCCCCTTTATATTCATTTAGTAAAGGATGCTCTATTTGTTTGGATACAAAGCTCCGAGGATTGATTCTCAACCCTCAAATCATCTCTAACCTCTCCTCTGATCATGAAATCCCAAAATTGGAACCTTCTATTTGAACTATTGTGTGATGCCAGTGACTTTTATTTAGGATCTTTGTTAAGACAACATTGTAATAAAACTCTTTATGTAATTGCTTATGGAAGAAATAATTCAAAAATAAACTATATGACCACTGAAAAGGAGTTACTTGTTGTTATTTTTTCTTTAGAAAATTTTAACTCCAACCCCTTAGGATCCCCCATCACTGTGTTCACTGACCATTCTACTCTAAAATACCTTTTCCAGAAACAAGATGCTATGTCTAGACTGATTAGGTGGGTCCTTCTCTTACAAGAAGTTGACCTCACAATAAATAAATAAATGGGTGTCGAAAATGATGTAGATGATCATATTTATAGGAAATAATTTTATGACAAATTATATACCCTTTATGCGTCTTATTAATTCTCAAATGAACACCTATACTCTGTGAGTGACTTCCCTTTTATGCCGATATAGACAACTTCTTAGTTACATTAGTCATTCCAAAATTCTTAGGGACTCAAGATAGAAGGAAATTCCTTTTTGATGTTAGGAACTATGTGTTTGATGATCCATTCCTCTATAAGTTCTTCCCTGACCTAGTCATTAAGAGGTGTGTCCCAGAATCTGAACAAGATTCCATCCTTAAATTCTGTCATAGTGAGGCATGTGGAGGTCACTTTTCCTCTATAAAAACTTCTTCTAAGGTTCTTCAGAGTGGTCTCTTATGGACCACCCTCTCAAGGGACTCCTACACATTTTTCCAAAGTTGTCCTAGGTGTCAAATTATAGGGTCCATCACAAAAAGGAATCAAATTCCAACCACTCCCATCTTAGTGACTGAAATATTTGACTACTAAGGAATCGATTTCATGGGTCCCTTCCCAAACTATAGGGGATATTTGTACATTATTTTAACTATCGATTATGTCTCAAAATGGGTTGTGGAAATTTCTACAAAATATAATGATCATCAAAATATGATTAGATTTTTCATGGAAAACATCCTCTCTAGATTTGGAATTCTTAGGGCTATCATTATTCATCATGTAACTCATTTTTCTAATTGTCCATTCCCAGAAGTCATAGACAAGTATAGAATTTATCACAAAATGTCAACTACTTACCACCTGCAAACCAATGGTCAAGCTAAGTTATCCAATCGAGAAATCAAACAAATTCTTGAGAAAAATGTTAATCCATCTAGAAGAGATTGTAGAACAAGATCTTATATGATCTTTGGGCCTATCTAAATGCATTTAAAACCATTTTAGGAATGTACCCATATAGGTTAGTTTATGGTAAATCATCCCATTTTCTAGTGGAGATTTAAAACACGGACTTTTGAGAAATTAAGAAAATAAATTATGACCTCTCAATGGCCGAAACAAAAATAAAAATAGATATCAATGAACTTGAGGAATGATGTATGGAGGCTTATGAGAATTCAAGGATCAATAAAGCTAAACTACAAGCCTACCAATCTCGAAATCTTAAAGCTAAACACGTTGTACTGGGTAAACCTATTCATTGGTATAGTTCTAACCTTCATTTACACCCAAGAAAGTTGAGGTCTAGATGGTCAGGCTCATACATAGTGCATAAGGTGTACCCCCAGGGGGATGTAGAAATTCAAGATCCCACCAATGGTCAAACCTTTAAAGTTAATGGACCTAGAGTCAAACTATTCATTTAACCATTTCAAAAATAAGAAGGTATTGAAGACTTGTGTGGACCAACCTTATATGAAGAAAATAATAAAACAATTAGGGGTTTAAGTCGAGCTAGAGACATTAAATTAAAGTGTTTCATGGGATGCAACCCGTGGTTTTCATGTTTCCATTCATATAATTAGTACCTCAGACTGTTGACCCGTTCTTATTTTATGAGTAAGGATGGGTATGAAAGGGGAACACCATCTTCATCTGTGTCAGGTGGGGTGATCCATGAGTAATACCTTACCTAGAAATTTAATAGAAGACAATGTATCATCAGTTTGTTTTATTTCTATGTGTTTGTATGTTAAAAAATCACAGAAAAAAAATTCCCTAGACTGTTGACCCATTCTTCTTTTATGAGTAAGGATTGGTATGAATGGGGAGATCCATATTCACCCGTGTCATGTAGGATGATCCTTGAGTAATACCATACCCTGAAATTTAAGAGAAGATAATGTATCATTAGTTTATTTTATTTTTATTCTTTTTTAGGTTAAAATAAAAACAATAAGATAAGAATAATTTAGATCGTTGACCTGTTCTTCTTTTCAAAGTAAGAATGGATATGAAATGAGAGAACTATATTCATCCATGTCACATGGTGTGACCCCTAAGTAATACTTTACCTAGAAATTTAAGAGAAGACAATGTATCATCAATTTATTTTATTTTATTGTTATGTTTTTTATGTTAAAAAAATACAAAAAAATATATAATAAAAAAATTAAAAGTCATGTCATAGGTCATGGGGAAAATCCTGTCACAACCATACAAGATGTTGGGACTCAAACTAGAACTGAAGGGAGACTTGGTAATTCATTTTCAACATCAACCACCAGGTTAATTCATTCCATAATTTTAATTTTCAATGCCTTCATTGAAATTTTATCCTACCCTTCTATGTTTTCATTTCCTTAAACACTAGGGACAATGTTATTCTATACTGGGGGGATGAAATTAAAGAATTAATTTTGTTTTCATCATAAAATGCGTGGAAGGTAAATTTTTATTAACCTTGGACATGATAACACACATTGAAAACTCTGAAATTGGATATCAAATAATTTTTCATGCCTTGATTCTGATTTTAATGCAAGTTTAAGTTCACGTGCATAGATACTGGAAAGTGTGGTTGTCTGATATGATATTTCACTGTTTATATATTCATCCATTTATTTAAAAAAACACATTGCACGTCCTATAGATTTTGGGGTATTAGTTTGAGTTCATGGGGTCCATAATAAATTGCATTAGTTTGGTGATCATTTTAATTTGAACATGAGTATTAAAAAAAATCAATTGTGCATAGAGCGATGGATTGACCTAATGTGTGGATTTCGGGACTTGGGGATCGTGAATCCATAGTTTTCTAGCCCAGAGTTGGGAATTTTATCTCTATTTGTGGTAATTCAATTTTTTTTTGATTGAGATAACATGAGATGATGCCTGAGTAAGTGAGCTTCACTTGGTGCCCTAAGGTCTTTGAGCCTGGGGTTCATCAGAAATTTCTTGCTACATGGGTTGAATCGATTGAGTTCAATTTAATTTACTATGGAAAAATTGAAAAAAATGAAAAAAATGAATACTCATCTTAATATTTAATTTTCATTCCTCCTAGCACTTCCATATTTTCCACCTCAAATGAAAATGAACCCCCATGTTTATTGGGACACACAACACTTCATCGTGCTTAATTGAAATTGGATGATATATAGAACTGAATTAGAACAAAGGAATGGGATTGTTATTGGGATATGCCTATCGAATTAGATTGTTTTAAATTATTTTTATGGGCTTAATAATTGTTTGGTATGAGATCTTTGGGTGAGAAATGTGTATTAAAATGTTTTTGGACAAGGGAATTCAAATTTCATATTTTTGAGATATATTTTGCTCGGGACTAGAAAAAATCATGTTGGGGGGGTGTGGTTAGCCCCTAAAATAGGGTAATATTCATTTTTTATAATATTATATTCATGTGATCAATTAATCATAGACACCATTATTGGTGCATTTTTCATTTTGAACATTATTTCACATTATGATTGTAATTCTTTCTTAAAATTCACTATTAAATGGTACATTCTGGATCATCTCATAAAACAAAAAATGTTCTTAATTTTATTTTCATGTCTCCCATTATATAAGGAAAAATTTAATATTTTGTATCACTTAAAGATTGAAATTGGAAGACCACTAAAGTGGGCCTTGAACCTACAAGGTTCTGGGCGAAGTGAACTAGACAGCATCCCAATAAAGGTACTGTATAGGACATGATTCAATTCCAATGATTCTGAAAATTTATATGAAGATAGAGAATATTATTGGGAACATTTCATTGATCAGTGTACCAACAAAATTCGGATGTTTTAATGGTGCTACATGCGGCCCAAGTTGATGATGAAATTATGGGCCTGATTCAGTGGTTCAGAAAAACAGTCCACAATTTAAATCATATCTCACAAACCTAAAATTATTTTGGGATGAAATTTTATAGGATATTTGGAGAAATCCTGGGATACATGTTATAATTCTATATACCACTCTAATTCTTCCATCTAGATGGTCCTTTCGGCGTGTCTTTTCGGTGGATGCAAGTTGGATGCCACTTCGGGGGAAGAGTGGAAAAGTCTCATCTACATTAATTGTCCACCCACATAGGCCCACCAAAATTAATTAAAGACACATTGGAATATGGGTGATCAGAAAAAGGCTTCCTAAATTCCTATTTAAGGAATTATTGGTGAAGGATTTGGGGATCTTGGTGCTTTGTTTTCATTGTAATGTTATTATGCCAATTTTTCTTTGTAACATTCTTCCTTATCATGTAAGTTGTTTGAATCTCCTTAGTTTTCAATAAACGTTCTTCTTATTATCTTATTCTATTCTTCTTCATATCACGTTGATACCTTTTCCTCAAGGTGTGAACTTTTTCACACCAAACCATGTGATTTTGTTCACACAATGATGGAGTGATCGTTATTTTGTTGTTTTTACTTCTTCAATTCCACCCTCGTAAGTCTACTTCTCGCTTCCATTGACAAAATGACATAAATGGTGGGATAAATATTTTATGGGTTGATCCAAGGGAGTATCAATGACTTGATTGGATGTTATTTATCACTCTCTAAATGTTATTAATTTATTTTATTTGAGTTTCTTTCATTCAATGATTGTCTCTGTTCCTCTTCCTTATTGATTTTATTTACCCCACTTTTATGTTCTAATTAGATCCTTTACCTTGGAGTGATAATGAAAACGATCCTACATGTGTATATGTGATTATCATGTGTTTGTGAAGGTGTTTAATCAGTAAGTGATTTGGTTATTTTGAATTCTTTGCATGAGTCCTTCTCAAGTAAATTAAATTGAAATTGCAAAAAAAAATCATCTAATCTACCCCAAGCAATAACCTAGGATCAACTCATTTTTTCATAATTTGAAGTCACATAGATATCTTAGTGATATTTTAAAACCATATAAAATCAACCCAACTTGGCTACATCATAGAGAAAAATCCATTTCTTTATATTCTGTGTCTATGGATCTTTTTAGGTCTCTAAGGATTTGACAACCATAGCTACACTGCAAGAGACTTCGTAACCCATAGAACATGGGTAAATTTGGGTGACACCGGCCTCCATTTCACTGGGGTACCCTAGTAGATTTTATTTCGTTGTAGGATTGTGCTGTTTGTATTTTCTTAGGAGTTAGTAGCAGAGGACTGAGCAGAAGCTCATGATGCTCGAGGAGACCGCCTCGGGGCATTGAGTCAATGTTTATTTATTTCTGTATTGGAATGTAAAGCATGATTTATTGTTCAATACATTCCATTTTTTTTTATCATTTTTTGTCATGAATGCATCTTTTGTATAAATGTTATTGGCCAATATTATAAAATGAGTACTATTTGTCTTCCGTTGTTTTGTTAATTATTTATTACTGCTTCTGCTATTGATTGTTATTTATTTTGATGTACCACTGTGCAACTATAATAAGAGGGTATAGTCTCCCCACTAACTATCCATAGACCCTCACTTCTGGTCAGTATCCTCTGGCATATGGGGAGACGCACTTGAGGCCATGTGGAAACTGGTCCAGCAACTGGTTCAGGGGTGAGCCAGGTCGGGACGTTACAATATGGTATCAGAGAGAGGTTGTGTATTTTTCCTTCTTATTACTATTTTGGGGTTGGTTGAAAAGATACTAGGAAAGTATTTTTGCTTTAGTGAATAGACATTATTGGGATAGATCACCCCATGTATGGGAAATGACAAAGTGTTCAGGGATTGGAATTGATGTTTTTACTATTAGAGGCTACAGTTGATGTGATTTCACCTTGAGTGACTGGTGTATTTTCTGATACATACTGATTTTGATAATACTGAAAAAATAATTTTCTTGGACAGATGTGGAAAGGATGTTTCATACATGCATCATCTTAGGAACTGAGAGATTCACATGTCATGCAAATAACATGCCATGTAGTTGCATTAATAGGATGCATGCTATTTTGGATAGTGTTCCATGGGTTTAATACAATGTTTTGATCTAATTTAGCATGCATCAAAAGATAGCATGTTTCAGTGATAGATTTAACATGCTTGAGTTATTATATAACATTATATCTCATTTATTAGCATTTTTTGTTGTTATGACATGCTTTTGTGTTATATAATTCTATTTTTTACTGCTTATGATAACATGCTTGAGATGTTTTGATATATGAAAGGGATACTAATGATAAAATTTTAAATGAATATTGATTGTGATTAAAGGGACCCAAATTCTAGTGATAAGGTGTATGGGTTCCTTATCGATTGGTTGATGGCCACCCATGTGTTTGAACCTTATATAACCATAGTATGTTTGAAAATGGTTATAAATGTAAAACTATTGGGCTATGATTGAAATGAACTATTGTTGTGTTGATTTTTTAAGAACCCGAATTTAATAAATTGGACACTTGGAGGTCTCCTTCTTGATAAAAAGAATTTAGATGATAATTTTCCTACTTAAATTTGAATAATACTTAATGTTAAATGATTAAAGAATATTTTGGTCATAACATGCCTATTTTTTCTGTAGGGTGTTGTTTTGAAAACCAAGTGACTTTTTATGAAAAAATTACTTGTGTTCTTGTCGAAATTCATTCAAATTTTAAAAGGTTCAAAAGAATTAAATAAATGGATAAAATAAAGAAGGGGCTTAAGAATATTATAATTTTAGTTTTGTGTGACCAGGAGAGAGGGTTGATGTTTATGTTTCATAAGGGGATAACCCATGGTAGGTAGAACCCTTAGAATGTTCTAGGACATTAAAGTAATTTTTTCCCACTACTCAGGAGGACTTCTTGGGACTCAGCTGTTATAGCACACCGATAGGTTTATGTTACAGATTTTTTGATCAATATTTGACATTGTGATAGTGGTTCTAAGAACATCACCTATATCAGTTAATGTGTTCTAAAATAGTGTGCTGGTGAGTGGGTGATATTTTCTTAAGACGTCATGGAAAATATTAAGGTGGGTATTGTCACATGGTTTTCTGTAAACATGTCGGCAGGTGACATCAAGCTTTTTGAACAGAGTTATCCGATAGTAGTTTGACTGATCTTCTTAATGTACTTGGTTTTTTCTTAGTGTGATCTTATAAATACAACAAGAATTTCCCCTATACTGACAGCATCATGGAGACACTAATATATTTTTGGTCTTACACCACTCTACAGTTTAAATGTTGATAGGCTTGATGAGTAGTTTTAATCTGGTTAGTATGCAGGATGTGTTGTTTCTTTGGGAAACTCCTTTATTTGTGCAGGGCACATTTGTTTTTTTAAATTATCCTTGCGATGGATTGACTTGGAAATTTCATCAGAGGAGAGGAAAGGACTTTATTTTACATGCGGATGGTTTTGGAATAGTTTTAAAGGCATGTCATCAGATAAGGGTGAATGTGGGTTTTGGGTCCGCAACATCTTTTGACGGAAGCATGCACAACCTATTCTGTTGGTTGATTGAGATTCAACCATTTTCGTAGATGAGGTCCCTGTAATAGACTCATATATAAGCTTCATTTCAATGTTTAAGCTATAAAGTGAATATTGGCTCTGGTTTTAAAGGATTAGCCATTAGTCTTGAGAAGTGTAAAAGGTGCAATTGGTGTTGGAAATGCAACATGATTGTTCTAATGAAATTTAATGACATCGGTAGTTCAGCTATTTAGTAGAGGTTCCCAATGGCTTCTCAAGGATGAGAAGTTTTAAGGTGGATAAATTGTAAAGTCTCGTGTTTTTGAACTGGGTTAAATTATGAAGGTTTTCAATTTTTTTTGGTTTATCGATGGGTCATTTTTTTTAAACCTAGCTCTAGAATTTTATTCTGAATGTTGGAACACCTAATGGTGTCATTTTTGGACTTGTGTAATTACCTGAAAATTTTCACGGTGTCCCGATGAGTCTAAAGATCACCTAATTCAGAAAAGTTTAGTTGAATGGATCATTACATGCTACACACAGTTGTAGTCCGACCCATCAGCTTACCCAATTTAATATTTTATTTACTTTAATTAAATAATACAAAATGGGAGTTTGTTTTTAAATAGAATAATGTTTTAATAATAATAATGTTATTATTATTATTATGGTGTCATAAATTATTTAGATGTTAAAATATTTAAATTGCATTGTTAGTGGGGTGTAATACTTAAGTGAATTTAATGAGGCTGTTGGGTATCTCAAAGAAATTCTTAATTAAATAAAGAGTTTCAGATTTACTAAATGATCATTGTTATTAAATAGAGGTGTGGGGTTATATTAAAAGTTTGAGTAATGGTAATGATATTTTTATTATTAAGGTTTTAGGTGTGTTATATTTATTGATAATTATGGTTGTTATTATTTTTATAAATAATAATAGTAATTAATTGGGGAGTTTTTGTTAGAATTGAAGAAAATGAATGTTTTAACAATTATAAAAACGAGGATGTAATTATTATTATTATTATGTTAATTAATTTAATTCAAGGAAATAAATATAATTAATTATGTGATAATAATTATGTTTATTACATTGAAGTCAAAGAGATTTTAATTTAATTTTGTAGTAATGGGGGGTTTGAATTTCTAAAAGAAACATTTACTTTTAAGAAAGATTAATTGGGGGTTTTGGATTTAATCAAAGAAAATATTTTTTATCTTTAGAGAGAAAGTTTTTTTAAAGAAAGGGTTTTAAATATAAAAATATTAAGGAAACTATTATTATTAGGTTTATTATTATAAATTTTAATGTAAATTTACTAATCATTTATGGGTAGTATTAGTGTTAGAAAATAAGGGAGGGGCATGAACTTCTTCTTCCAAGAGGCACGAACCCACCAGGTTCTTCTCCTCTATAAGGCATGATCCAGAGGCTTGTACGAACTCCTCGTCCATATGGCCCACCTCTTCCGTATCTACAACAACATGAAACCCCCATACGACCCCCTGAAGCAGCACAACACCGCCCATGAAGCCTCCCCTGCAGTACGCAACGCCCCCTTTCACGGGTCCTTTGTTTGCAAGCTTTTTCATTGAATTATTTCTTGGATTTAGTATGAATATTCAATATAGGATCACCTATGATGTTCTCTATCATCACTTTTGTGGTTTGATGCTATTTCGGTACCCATTTTGGTTTGGCCTTATTTAGGGATTTTGTTATAACCCAATTTTTTTTGGGTTCTTTAGTTCTTGGGTTGTGAAACAAAGTTCTCGGGATTCCTTGGTCCGCATTATGGAAACTGCCACTGATGGTGAGGATTTTTGGGTTGATTCAGTTCATCGACACTGTTCGGAGTTAAATAATTATACACTTGTTTGGTATTGCACCACCTAAATAGGAGACTATTATTTAATCTGAGTCCTTAGTATCTAGCGGTTGGTGCGTAGACCTTGCTACATTGGTTTTGGACTTCCGAAGTTGTTTTGGTGATTTTTTGATTTTTTTTGCCGGGGCGAGCATGTGATAATATATATTTAGATATATATGTGGGAATATATATATGTGGTGCATGTGTGACTCTATTCCATTTGAAACTAATTTCCGCCAAGTACATTAATGTGATGGTCACACAGAGGTAGGGTCACAAATCCCTATCACTTTATTTATGAATTATAAATTCTTTAATTAAATTGAGAATGTGAGTTTCATTGATTATGATACTACTATGCTTTTGTTAAATTCTGAATTAAGAGAAAATTATGGTTTGTGGTAATGTCATATCTTTCTTGCTTTGGATTGGATTTTCTTAGGTATTCTTGAAGGATCTGATATATCATATGTCGATGCATGACACTTTTGATGTAATTAAATGATGCAGCCCACGTAAGATAAATGAAGACTTGAACATGTGTTGATTTTAAGTATGTTTTTCTAATTTTTTTAAAGTGATATGATTAAATAGTTAGATCATTTTAATGGGAAACAATGGGTATTTGTGTAATTAATTGTATAAATAATTATCAAGTCATGAGTTGGAATTAAATTGTGGCTTTTACTCTTTACTGAGAATATTGAATATCTGACATGTTTAGAAAATAAATTAGAAACTAGAAATAATTAAAGGATGGATTAATTATTACTTGTTAAATGGTAATTGGTTAATTAATTGATGACTAGTTAAAGAGAAGTGATTTAATTAATTAAATTTTGAATTAATTAATTTTCATGCATTAAATTATGATTGTGAAATGATTGTTTATTATGACTCTTGGCCTAAGGTACCTTTTGATGTGTGTTATTTTAATACCTTAAGTTGTCTAGGATGGATTTGTTTAAAAATATGATATGTTGTGTGACATGGTTTCCAAATATCTGGGTCTTTTACAGTATGTTTTTAGATGATTATGGTGTGAATTCAAATTGTTAAAGTCCTAGACGAATCACTGTTTGAGTGGACGAGTTCAGAATTGTTAAAGAATTTGGATAATAAAATATTAAGTTAATTATTTAGTTGGATTGTTAAGAATAATTAATTTTTAATTAATTATTAAAAATTGAGATATTAAATGGTTAATTAATTGCTGACTTATTTGAAAGGCGATATATGTTGTTAATTATTTGTTGAATTACTTAAAGGGTTGGATTAAATAATTAATTTATTAATTAATGGATGGTATTGGGGGTTTAGACATGATGTTCTACACCAATGAGAAATATAAATGTATGATTGATAAATGGTTCGTGAGATAGGGACTGATGCTCCAAATAATCACGGGGTTCTAGACATGGCGTTCTACACCCAGCTTGCAAGCAAACATTATTTAATGGGATATGGACAGATGCTCCAAATACCCATGGGTTATAAGACAAGGATTGATGCTCCAAATACTCATGAGGGTTCTAGACATGACATTATACTCCCATTAATTAAAATTGTATTGTGGGTCTAATTGGTCATACATGTAATGAATTAATTGGTTAATGAAAACTGTTGTGGAATAATGATTTGTGAATTGTACATGAGAAAGGGTTCAGACTTATCAAAGAATTTGGTGAATCACTATTAGTGGACCGACCCAGGAGAAATTCACTATTTTTTGTGGACGGGCTCAGACATGGTATATAAATGATTAAAGTTGAATATCTTATGACGCGTTATCCAAGCTAAATCCGAAGCATGGAGTCAGTCGTTACTTAGTTTACATAGATGGTCTTTAGAGACATCTGTAGTGAGTTACTTATACAGGGGATGTCAGGATTAGGTTAAATCTAGAGACATTCACAATACAATGAGTATTGAATAACTGATAAATGAAAATGATTGTGTAATGATTGTTGAGTATGCATAAAAAATGTATAATGTTGGTTCAGACACCATCTAAGGGCTGAATAAAGTACTTGGGTATATAGTTACATTGTACCTCTTACTTTATTTATGCATGCTTTAACATGGTTTAAATTATTTATTAAATGTTTGGATTTGGGTTAGACGTCGGTGGTTACTACCTACAGAGATTTATATATCTCACCCTACTCGGGCCACCATTTCACTGGGGTACCTGAGTATATTCTATTTGGGTGCAGGATTGTGGTGTTTTCATTTTCTTGGGAGTTAGGAGTAGAGGACTAAGTAGAAGCTCGAGATTCTTGTGGAGAACAGCTTAGGGATTCGAGTCATTTTTTATTTATTTCTATATTGGAATTCAAATCATGCTATATTGTTCAATTCTTTACATTTTTTTATAATTAGCATGTCATGAATGCATCTGCTATATAATTTCCATTGGACACTTTTATAAAATGAGTACTATTTGTCTTTCACTATTTTTTAAATTATGTATTACTACTTATACTATTGATTGTTATTCAATATGATGTACTTATGCACAACTCTAATAAGAGGGTATAGTCTCCCTACTGGCTCTCCGTAGACTCTTACTGCTAGTAAGCAGCCTCTGGCGTACGGAGAGGCGAGTTTAAGGTCATGTGGCGACCGGTCTAGATACCGATTCAGGGGTTAGCTGGGTTGGAACTTTGCATCGCTGCACCACAGTGGCGCCCTCCACCCCTCATCGGTTTACAAAAGAAAATAAAATAACTATTTAAAGTTATTTTATTTATTTATGAAAAGTTTGAAAATAAACTTCTCTGTTCACCCTTTACTGGACAAACTTAAGTCTTTTCTAGGCGAATCTCAATGCTCTGAGTTCAATGCTACCCTCATATTTTTAATCTGAGAACCTATTAAAATGGTAGAAAAACACCCTCATACGTTTACTTAAGTGTACTGGAAAGAGTTCAAAAATTTTATTCTGGGCTCACTGGGCATCGGAATCCCGTGTCGTCGAAGAGTGTGGAATCAGAATAATTCCATTAAGTATTTAAATATTTAAATGGAAAAATTTGGGTCACTATAATATAGGATATAGATAGTTCTCATGATTCTTTTAGGGATATACATAGTTTCTTTTATTTACAATTTAATTATCACATGTATGTATTCTTGTTTCATTTATTTCATGTGTTATAGTAATGACATGTTCATTCAAAATTTTCTCATTTGGATTTTAACTATATCTTTTTCATATTTTTTCAGTTATTATAATTTTCCATATATTTTTTATTTATATTACATCTACTATTGATTATCTTTTATGATACTATACTACATTGATCATGAAGGTATAGTCTCTACACTATTACACCATTAGACACTCACTTCTAACTAGTAGCCTCCGACATACATGGAGGCAGGCATGAGGTCATGTGACTGACCCACATGGGGAACCAGTTTAGTGGATCTCGAGTTAGTATGTTACGTTTATTATTTATGATTTCCCACCAATTTCCTCTAATGGAAATGGTCCACACACATTGGTATGAACTAATTTAAGATGATCCTTAATCCTTTTACCACTTTATATAAATTGGGACTTGGCCATTTTTTCATGTAAACACATGTTACATACACTAATTGGTTTTAGTTAAAAGGTATCTAAATATCCATCATAGCGAAATTTTATTAACTTTTATTCATTTATATAACCTAGCTGGTCATTCTGTAGTTGGGTGTGGTTGAGTTGTGTGATGTAGTTTTGTTTTCAAATTCAATTATATGGTTTATTTAATTTAACACGCAATACCTTTATTTAAATATTAATTGCCTTAACAAATGATATTTTTATAAAATATCAAAAAATTATTTCTCAATTTAATAATAAATACATCAGTGTGATTTCTATATATAGAAATATTTTTTTGTAGTTATTGTTATATAATTAAAATATTTCAAAACTAAGAACAATCTCATCATCAACATGAGTTCGTAGACCCCAATAGCTATATTTGCATGTTTATCTATTTGGTCTGCTCATAGTTCTACCCCCCATTATTCAACATTTTTGAATATATTTACTTCCTATATTAATATATATATATATATATATATATATTGCTAGATCACTCTCTTTAAGAATAATCTGAAAGCGGGCCATGGAAATATCAAATTGTTCATATCTTGATCATTCTTGATATAAGCCCTAAAGATGTTGGAGTATAATATAATAATATATGTATTCCTGATATATGTTTTTTAAACTAGACATGGGAAATAGAATTAAATAATTAATACCAAACATGTCACTTAAGTATTTATCATATTCATAGAACACATAATCACTCACCTCATTTGATATTGGATTGGATAATGACGAATCTAGTATATAACATTTCCACTCATTGTACAACACAACCCATTGGATTCTGAACCATTACTAAAATTTTCATCCTATAGAGAGATGGTCTATCTACAAGATTGATCATTGGGACAATGTGGATGATGAACATTCTATTTTCATAAAAATATAAAATATAATTTTATTATAACATTAATTTATAAAAATTTAATGAGATATAATGAAAATAATTTTGTTAAGTCTCGCACTATTTTATAAAGTCTTAATAAACATAACCATTTGAATCCGAATGTGTAGTATTTAGGATATTCTAGTAATGAGTATCCATATTACCATTTTCATAACCAAATCAAGAGTTGGTCAATCTACTCAACGGTCTTTAGGTAGGTATGTCATCAATAATTAAAGGCTTACAAATCCATGATCGATTGAGTGGACTTCACAATACTGAAATATTAAAATGGATTTCCTCAAAACGTTTCTCTATGTTATACAATGTCTTGAAATAGAAGATAATTTTGATTTGAAATTTTTATGTCATCCAAAAACATTCATGAGATGTTTTTTTATAGATGTATGTTTCCCAATAAGGCTTGTCCAAACACTTAGTTATATTATATTCATTCCAAAATCATCTATCATGAAAAACAGTCTGAATTAATAATAGATTGAGGGACTAAATATTATTATGAATAAAATTATCTTCTTTTATATTTTACATATATTGTTAATTTTAATTGGATTTTACATATGCGAGTAACCATGTTTTGATATAACATGCATGCATAATCCATTTATTTAAAATACCTTTTTACATATTAATCCATTTATTCATGTGATCATGGTTTTGATTCCATAAGATAACTAATTATTAGGAATGAAATAAATAAATATTTAAATGACATTATCATGAGCTTATATGTCATTTTTATTGAGTCGATAATAAATTAATCTAAAACCAAGGGAAAAAATCATTGTGTTGGTATTGGTATGAGTTGCAGTATTCCACTAATCAACTTATATGTCACCCAAGTTCGCATCATCTAAGTTCTATCTTGAAGTACCTCCATGCATCAGGGGATACTCATTTTATTAGATGTATTTATAACTCACACACGTATGAGTGGAACCAATGGTTTTTTAAGAATAATTACATATATAACCATGTATATTCTAGTCTAATGTAATAATGAGGGAGGGATAATTCATATTCAATACTAATTTAGAATTAAATAATCAAAAAACCTTGAAAAAAAATAAATTAAATTAAAAAAAGAAACACATAGGTATGATCAACGCTTATGAATTGTCATACTAATGTAACCAATTCACAAAATTAAATTTGTTTATCATTAATTTCAATTATAATGCAATCATATTTTTAAAATTGGAACATCACATTTAATTGATTATATGACATGAGAAAATATTATTATAATAGAATGTAACATTATAAAACTTTAAGAAATATATATTTTTTAATTAATTTAAAACTTTGATATCCTGTGTGACATGCAACACCAAGATTAAATGAATCATGATACTTGATTAAATTATTATTATTTAGATGTGTCTACTATAAACTAGCCATTATATTTTCGATTGTGAATTGGAATAAATAAAAATAAAAATTATATTTTTTATTTATTTATTAAATAAATTCAATGGTTATCTATTTATTATAAATAAATTAACAATCATTTTAATGAAAATGTAATTTTATCTGAAAAAATCTATGTTTCTAAAAGGTGGTTTAGTCATACTTTGCACACATATTTTCCAAATTAATTGTTACATATTTTATAAAATTTATTGGAAAAATAAAAATAATTTCTGAAAATAACATTTCATAATTATCATTGGGTTAATATTTAATTATTTTGTGAAAGGATTAGTTTTTTGATGAACAACAAGAAATACTGATTTTTATCAAAAACTAGATTCCCAATAAAAATAGCTACAATGATAAAATATATTCTAAATTTTTTTAATGTTATTTTAGTTTAATTATATTTCAAATTTTTAAATTTTGTTCACTGAAATCAATTTCATATAAAAAATATGATATATTTTTCTATTCATTTGATGGTTTTTCTTTAGAAAGAAAAGTATTTCTATGCGTTTATTTGGAATAATTTTATATTGAATTCTGACAATTCCTGGAAAGGAATTTGGAAAATGGTTTAAATATTTGAAATAATCATGATTTATATTATCAAATAAGATAGTCTAATTTTTTTCCATACTGAATAGTAAACAGTTAAAAATTAATTACTATAGTTAAGTTAAAAATTAGTTTACCATGGTGGTTAAACTACAACAATTTTTTTTAAAAATGATGTAAAATTTTTCCGAAACCAATTTTATTTTCATAGTTATACCTTATATCCTATAAGGATTCATAATTACCTAATTGGAGGCTTTACTCCTATAGAAATTATGTGTATCACTTTATCTTTTTAAAAATTCCATGTGTGTCCTCACCCGTACTTATAAAAGTCCAACACAATCTTTATCTCTTCACAAAAAAAAGTCATTTGGTTTTGGGAAGAACTACCAAAATATATTCCTCAATTCAGTCAACACTTACTAAAGGCCAAATTTTTATTATTAATTATATGTAAGAAGGGTTTAGTTGTATACTTAAATAGACTCTCCAAAGATAAGGTAAAATAATTAAACATGGATATTTGTTTGATTCCATCGTATTTCTTCTTACTATAATATTAAACTGTTAATGTATAATAAAAAGTAACCCCATATATATAAAATGTTATTATGTTAATGGAGAAACCTATATCCATCTCTATTTCAATCAAATGGGAAAATAAACTAACAATCATGTGTACAACAGACTACAGCCTCATGAACAAATGTAATTCGTTTTTCATAACCACCATTAATGGATGGATATAATGATTAATTTAACTTATTTATTTAATATTTATAAAAAATTATATTTCAATAATTATAATTTCATATATATATATTCTTTATTTCCATTCCATGGGTGATATGATAACCCCGCTTATGTGTATGGTGGACTTCAGCCACATGAAGCAATGTGATTTGTTTTTCACATATTAATTACATGGAAGGTAGTAAGGATAAAATTAATGAAAATATGTTATGTTTATGACATAAAAATACATATAGAAAGATATTATCACATATAACTACTTACCTTACAATCTGCTGGGGAAAAATAACTTCGCTCATGCGGACTTGTGGACTACTGCCTCTACATTGTGATGTGAAATGTTTTCATTTTGTTATTACATGGATGTTAACAATTATTAATTTTATTAATATTAATGAGATATATAAAATAATAATGATTTTTTAATAGTTTAATGAATAATTATTTTCATTTCATTCCATTTTTCAAGAAAAATGGAAATAATTGTTATACATAGGTATGACTTACCATCTCCATGAGTGGTGTAATATATTTTCTGTATATTAATTTTATAAATTAATTTAATTAAATATATAATGAATATATATTATATTTAGATCATTTTTTACAATATTGATATAATTTTACCATGATCAATGTAAAAATACTAAAATTACAGAACCTAAACATATAAGAAAAATGAAAAAATTATGACTCAAAATAGGGATTTTAGAAAAGAAATGTTAATTAATTGGTGATAAAGACTATAATGAAATAATATAGGGAATAAAATATATGTTAATGGCTGTATTATATATTTAAAATAATAATATTTTTATTATACATGAGTTTCAAACATGTAAAAATTAAATTAGACCATATGTAATGGTTTCTCGTATCACCTTTACTTATGTGAGACATATTCCATAGTGAAAACTTATAACTTTGTGTGTTTTATACTATACCCATTTTTATATGTAATATATAGAATTTATTGCGCATAATTGTATTAAATTTTTTTGTTATTTCATTCATGGGGATTATGATTCAAATGTTACCATAGTGATATGGTTGTATTTAACAATCTCAAAATTATTCATGATTGTTTATGTTTAAGTATCACTTAGGAGATGTATATGATATTTCATAAACTAAATAAATTTTATTCTCCTATTTTTATTAATAATTTTATCATATAATAGTACTATATTTCCCTCTTAATTACAAAGAACCATTGAGAAAATATTTTTAATAAAATCCAACTTCATTTATATCATTGTTTGAAAGTCCTTTTTTTCCTAAACCGTGTTTTTAAAAAATGTTTTAAAAAATGTTTCTAAAAATATCCAATTGTATTATTAAATACATTCTTACCCATTTTTAAATATTTAATATTTTGTTTTAATTAAATCGTAATTCCTTTCTATAAATAAGGCCTATTTGAATTCTACAAAAAATAAGAAATAAATCTTTATTCTAACGTGTTTGACTTTAAAATAATTTCCCGTTGTCATGAACAATAATTTTTTTAAAACATATGATATAATTCTAAAATGTTAATTTGAAATGATTTTTTTTAAAAAGTTTTTTTGCAATTTAATTTTTAAAAGGAAAATTTAAATGTGCAATATTTATTTTCCAAAAGATTGTTTTAAATGAAATTTTCACGGGATTTCTATTCGCGAATGAATAAAATAATTATTGTGCATATACCTTAATTGGGATATATTGTAATGAAAAATTCTATATTATTTATTTGGATGGTTTATGATCAGTTTGATTGGGGATGTACTATTTCATTAAAATTCAAAAAATTACTCTAAAAGGTTTATGGTAATGTTTATCCATATGGATAAGTACTGAAATTATGTTTGGTAGTTTTAAGATACTAAAATTTATATTGATTATGTTTCACAAATTTCATTTGGGGAATGCATTTGACTTAATATGTTATGGGTGGGGCTGAATATATACCCTCAATGCATCAGTAGGTGTCAGGAGAAAATCTTGTATATGATTTTTGCTGAGGAATTACCCATTTATATAAGATGTCTTGGATTAAGGCCTTGGAGTTATGGTTAGGATGTTTTACATTATGTATTCCCTCATAATTAGATTGGTAACTAACTTCCATGTTATTATTTGATTCATTATAATATACTTGAAAAAGATTGATGCTAATGTGATTACATAAATTTCACTATTTGATTATTATTTATTATTATCATATTAGTCTCTAAATAATTATTAATTGGATTGTATTTTAATAATTTACCATACTATGTTGATTCTAATTTATTTATTCATATCCTCAATTTTTCTCATACTCTTACTAAGAATTTGAGCTAAAATGATTCTTATTTTCATTCCCCATTATTCTCAGACATGTATTATGATAGATATGGTTGGTTATTCAAGAGAAATTAACGATTAAATAAAATAAAATACATTTTTCATGAATTTTTTTCAATTGTAATATGATATTCATGTATGTATCTATTTTACCAAGACTTATAAAATCTATGGTAATTCTTGTTGTGATAACCTATATCTTATGCCATTGTAATACTATAAACACTATCTAACAGTTACTATGGTTGGTTTCATTCTTGTAGGTATCTGAGGAAGTTTAGTAGAAACCATCAGAACTAGATTTTGAAAAGAAGATTAAGTAATGAAACTCTATGATAGAAAATGAAGATATGTATAGAAGAACATCCTAATGTTTCATAAAGGTAAATATTTTTTGTATTTTTCTATATATAGATCTTTTTATAGATACTATAAAAGGATGTGGTTATATAAAATATATACTAAGGGGTAATAATTACAAAAAAGGAACACCGAGATTGTCCCAAGCGTTACATAAATCAAGAAAATCTGACTTACTATGTTCTTGGTTTGACACACCCATGGGATAAGCGTACAATAATTAAAATTTCCTTTACAAAACATTACGAGTGATTTGAAATTTTTAATAATTGGAAATATTTCCCAAAGTAACCATGTTTATGATTATGAGATTAGAAATGCATAAATTTATCAATTTATGTTAAGTGTTTCCCTAGTTTTTAGATTATATGTCATGTTTCACAATGTTATTATTTAATATAGTGTATTTAATTGTTTAAAAATGGTTCAAGATGATGGAATGGAAACTATATAAACTCACATACCTAATATAAGGATTTCTCTCCTGGGAAAGATAATAAAGTTGGAGTTGGACTTATAGTTGGAACTGATCAAATTATAATCACATTAGAGAGAATGACTCGGTTTTTGAGAAATATCAATTCCCATATGGAGTAGCATACTAATTCACCAAACAATTTATTTCTATTGGAATTATTTATTTGTTAGTAACCTACATCATTTAATGGGACAAAAAATCTATTTGTATCTGATAAATGAATAAGTTCTTTATAGAATATATTTATTTTTATGGGAAACAACGAATGAGAGAAAGATTTCATGGTATATTATCATATCTTACGACTTTTAGATTAGTGCTGGCCAATGATTAATTATAATAAGGATGAATAAGAAATAAAAATCATGGAATGAATGGATTTTATGACAGTCTTCATGGAAAAATATTTTTCTCATGAGAAACGAGCAGATACATATGAAAAATTACCGACTCTAAGGAAAATGTAACATGAAAGAGTTTTTATTTATGAATCCAAATGTAAAGGGTTATACAAGAATGATTGAAACTATATATATAATCAAAATAAAAATATATACCATTTATTTTATGGGATTAGGTAAATTATTTGAGGGGAACTAGTCTCAAAAACATTCTAATCATATAACGACATATTATAATTTGTCAAAAAGATAGATAAAGAATTCCAAAAATAATATTTACTTGAAGAGAAACAAGATAATAATAATATAGAAGAGAAAAATATGAATAATGGGATGAAGGTAAAAAATGATTTTCCACCATGAGATAATTGGGGAATGAAACACTATATTACTTGTTTGAAGGGAATTATAGTTTAATACAATAGTGGAGATAAATAAAACTATGATATTGATTGAAAGGGAAGGAAATAATATACCAAAGTAACATGTGTTAGGTAAATATATTGGCCACTAAAAAAATGAATTCCCAATTAATCAATGGTATAAACCATTAAAAAAGTGATGGGATCAACGAAACTCTTACACATTTACTATAGACAATGTGAAATAATTAATATGATTATTCATGGATTGAAGAAATATTTTATAGGAGTATTTTATCAATGGTATTTTGGTTATAAGAATTATGAAACTTTTAAGGATTGTACCATAGTTCATTTTCATTATGGATGTCAGAGTATACGTTGAATGGTTCCGATGACTAGAAAATGTGATTCAGTGACATGTTTAACTACTTGGAAAACACCTGATTGAGGAAAGATAAACCATAAGACGTGATTGATATTGATATAATAATGATAAAAATATGTTTATTCAATATTATTGGTGACCTTGAAGTTGGTGGCTGATTTAATGGTTCAGGTTATTTTTCTAGAGTTAATTACATTTTTTTAATTACAAAATAAATTAAATAATTTGAGATTTTATTTATGGAATAATGTGAAATATATTATCCAAAATCCTATAGGTTTTCATTAAGGTTTTATGGTGATCATGGAATTCATATAATGGGAATGTGACATTAGGAACCACCTTAAATTGTATAGGGAATATAATGTTGATTTGGTGAAATTCTTTCTAAATTATTGGATATTGAATTTGATTAGACATGTATTGGATGATTATTAATGTAAGCTATTTTTTAAGTGGATTAATTCAAATTTTTGAGATATCATTGATGTATTATTGAATAATGTATTATATTAGATATCTTATTGAAACCATTTTTTATAGAAAAAAATAATATATAGGCAGAATGACATATCAATCATTTATTCATATTATGATCCGTCAAAAGTAAATTTTTGTGATTTAGGAAAAAAAATTATTTTTTGATATTCATTTCCTAGACTGTTAGTTGAAGTGAATATTTATCAAAAAACAACCCAATGATGAAATTTTTCTTCTGAAATAGAATAACATATTGTATGTATATTGCATTATAATCTATATAGTAAAATAATTCCTTAAATTTAAGTAAAGGACAATTGAAAAAAATATCCATATTAACAACATATCTAATTAATGAAGTGTATTTTTTTAGAAATAATAGATTTATGATATTGTGGTCTTTAAATTTATATTGATCATTTAATTTATTTTGATGAACGATTTTTATCACTCTCGTCAATAATTATTAACACTTTTCCCTTTGATTTTCAATTTTTCACTTCCCAATATTGTTCGTCTAGTTGGAAACATACTTATTTATTAGTCTATATGACTTTTTTTCTTCCAATTATCTATATAATATATTATTTTTTTATAACCCTATTTATTATGGGGATTTTCAACAATGGTATTTATAAATGTCAAAACCATAATTTTTGAGATAAAGATTAAATTTTGATTACCAAATTTACTTAAGGAGGGTAGAATGGAACTCCCTAATATTTTTAATATACAAAAATAATCTTCAATATCATATTTGACATGAAAAAAATATTAGATGAGAATTTAAAAACATAATTCATTATGATATATTTTTAATTAATTCAATTTCATCGACAGCTTATGTAACACACGACACTGGGTTTAAACAATAAACTATACTCTATTAATTTTTTTTTTCGTTAAACATAAAAAATAAAACATAAAAGTTGACTTTTAAAGTGTTAATAGGAATAAATAAATTATGAAAATTATATATATTAAATATGTATAAAATAAATTCAATGGTCATATATTTATTAGAAATAAAATAATAGTAATTGGAATGAAAATGAATTGTTTTCTGAATAACTATATTTTTCTAAAAGGTGGTTTTTTGGCACTATGTAACATTTCTCAAAATTAATTTTTACCACTTTTAGAAAATATATTTGATAAAAAAATAATTTTATAAATCTAAATTTTAAAATTATCCTTGGGTGATTTTTTTGAGAATTTCCAGAGTAGATTATTTTTTTGATGAATAGTGAAAATCATATTTTTTATTGAAAACCGACTTTTCATTTAAATTAATTAGAATGATAATTATATTTAAAATTATGTTTAATGTAAAATTATTTAAATAATATTAAAATTTTACTAATTTTTTACATTTTAATTATTTTTTTCATTTAATTATTATATGAAAACATTTTTTCAATTGAATGTTTTCTTTCGAAAATCTAGTATTTCAACATGTATCTATGTTTAATTTTAAATTTATTTCTTCCACATATTTTATATTAATTTGAAATAATATATTATATATTTTTAATTAGAATAATTTAAGTTATATAATAATTTCAACAAAGTTTTTGACCATATTAATAGTAAATAGAGTAAAAATTTATTACCATGGTTATGGTAAAAATAAAATTACTGTGGAGGTAAACTAGTAATATAATGATTAAAATGAACTAAAACATGTCCAAAACCCATTATATGAAATTATTAAGACATTACACAATCTAATTGTTGATAATGAACCATTTTGGAGGATTACAACTTTTTAAAAACATTGTATCATATTAATTTTTTAAATATTCCATGTGTTTCCTCTCCCCCATTTATAAATGGCCGCCCATCTCCACCCCTATTCACATGTCCCATGAAGTTTAGACAGGAAAATAACTTCCCAAATATATTACTTAATTCCTTACACACATATTATAGTTTTTAGTTTTATTAGTATTCCCTACTAAGAAGGATTTTGGTTGAAATCAAAATAGGCTATCAAAAGAAGAGGAAAATTTCATAAATGTGTGTATTTATTTTATTTCATATTAAACCACATTAGTAAAATTTGAAAATATTATAATATAATAACACTAATATATAATATATTATTATATGTTATTACATTAATAAAATAAATTAGATAAATCTCTACTTCCATCAAATGGGAAACAAAACTGTCGATGGTGTGTAAGATGAACAACCACCTCGAGAACTGATATAATTTGTTTTACATAACACCTAAATGTAGTGATATAAAAATAGAATAAATATATTTAAATAGTATTCAAGAAAAAATATACTTTTTGATATATAATATCATATAAATCTTTTTAATTTCCATTCAATGTGGGATACAATAATATCACTCGTGTGTAAGGTAGACTACCACCTCACAAAATGATGTGGTTCGTATTTCGATTATGATTTATATGTAATTTATTAATGCTAATATTAATGAAAATTAGTGTTATTTATGAAATAAAAATAATATTTTTTAAATATAAAATATCATATACCTTTTTACCTTATAATCTTATAGAAATGAATATTATCGCTCCTACGAACGTGTGGAAGACAGTCTCCACATAGCTATGTGGAATGTTTATCATTTTATTTCAACATAGATGGTAGTAAAGATATATTTTATTAATATAAATCATAGATCTAACGTAATAATTATTCTGGAAATGGTCAATTAACATTAAATTTCAACTCATTCTTTCTGTTGAGAAAAATAAAAACAACGTTCAAACGTACGTACGACACACCATCTTTATAAATAGTGTAATCCATTTTCTATCACTTACATTTATATATTTATACATTTAAATATATATTATATATATATGAGATTTAAAACATGTTTAAAATTCCATAGAATATAAAACTATGATCAAATTAAAAGGAATGAAATTATCAAACCAAAATAAACATGAAAAAGAAATTATAACCCGTAATAGTGATTTTATGAAAAAAATGTTAATAAATAAGTGATAAAAGAGTATATGTAAATCATATATGGTATGAAATATTCAATTTTTTTAATAGATATATAATAACCCTATATTTATTATATAATAGGTTCAAACATGTATGAAATAAATCACACCTAATGTAAGGGTCTCTAGTCCCACTTTTAATTCCATGATACATATGACATATTCTACACTTATTCCTATTATGGTTTATATAAAACCCATTTTGATATGTTATATCATGAAATTATTCCTCTTAATTCCATTTAATATTTCATTTCATAGTATTTTCTCAATGGGGGGTTGTGAATCAAATGTTACCGAAGTGGAAAGGTTGTATATCATAATATCAACATTATTAGACATTGTTTATGTTTAAGTATCACTTTGGGGAATTAGTTTAAATGTATTAATATAATTATACTTTCATCTCCTAGGGTTATTCATTAATTTTCTTGTAATATTACCTTATTCCTCTCTATTTAAATTAAAAATATGTGGAGACTATTTTTAATAAAATATTACTTCATTTATCTTTTCGGTGACAAATACATTTGATTCCAAAACCCATGTTATATAATATTGTTTTAAAAAATGTTCTAAACATTATAAAAATTACTTTTAAAATAAATTATTACCTAGTTTTTATTTTTTATAAAATTTTTATAATAAAGTATTCATGTCATTTTCCAAACAAAACCCTTTTAGATTTTACATAAAATGTAGATGGAATCTATGGTTTAACATGTACAACATGTACATATTTTCAAAACATCATTAACACTAAATGTTTTAAATTTCTTTTATATGTTACACAAGTTTTTTTCAAATAACTTTTCCATAGAAGTTTTAGTGAAATTTTATTTTTAAAATTTTAATTTCAATGTTTAATGGTTCTATTCCCCAAGAAGGTTTTCATGGATATATACCTGTAATTTATATTTATAAATGAGATAAAAATTTATTATAATTATACTCCACCAGGGATATATTGTAATAGAACCATAATAATTATTTTTATGGATAGTTTATGATCAATTTTATTGGGGATGCACTATTTTATTACCATTCACCGTATTACTATGGATGGTTTATGATTATGTTAATTGATGGAACAAGTATCAAAATTTCATATGATTATTTTTTAATAAGAATTTTTATATTTATTTTATTCACCCCTCCCCTATGAGGAATGAATTTGAATTTATAGGTTATGGTTAGGGCCAATTATATACCCTCGATGCATTGATAGGTCTCATTGGGAAATGGAGCTCAGGTTTTGGGCCGATGCCTTACCCATTTATGTAAGATGTATTGTAATGAGTGTTGAGTCAATACAGTTTTCTTTACGACTTTTCCACTCCTTCATATATGGGGGAGATTGATAAGTCATCAAGGATTCTTTATGATTTGATCATTCCTCTTGTTTTAAAAATCACAAACACCTTCTCTTAAGGGAAATTTTATTTTACGCCTATTTTACTTCTATAAGGAAAATTTCCTTCCTCAATGAAATTTACCCTTGCCTAGATTTCATCATTCATATCATAAATTCTTCTAAGTATAAAACTCAGATTGAAACCAAAATCGTGGAATCATATAATACTTAGATATGAGGTATTCTATTTAAGACTCCAAATTCTGGATACAAACTCTCATAAATTTCTACTCCGAATTCTGGATATGAACTCTCATAAAGTCCCACTCCAAATTCTGGATACAAACTCTCATAATGTTCTACTCTGAATTCTGGATACGAACTCTCATAAAGTTCCACTTAGAATTCTGGATACAAACTCTTATAAAGTTCCACTCCGAATTCTGATTAAAAACTTCTCTAAGTTCTGACTCTGAGTTCTCTAAATTCAGACACCGAAATCTGATGAGGTCTGACTCCGAATTCTCAGGAACTTAGACTCTGAACTTTGTATGGTCTGGATCTGAATTATAGTGAAATAACACTCCAAATTTTCTTGAAATTCAGACTCTGGATTTCTACTGAATTCAGGTTCAGAATTCCAACAAAATATAATCCAAATATTCTTAAGTCTATAGACTCCGAATTTATTTTTACTTTCATTCCGAACTTTAACCTCTTCATTTCCAAACATTAACTTTTTCCATTCCGAACTTTCATTTTCTACTCCATTCTAAATATCAATTTAGTTATGATTACACTTGTTCTATTACAAAATGATGTCATGCTTTCAGTTATTAACTAACCACTGTTTGAGTGACACGTGTACAGGTCCCTCCGAAATTCAAGGAAGAATCCGACCGTTGAAGGAGGGAGTCGACCGTTGGAGCTTCACCTATAAATATGATCTCATTTGAAAGTCGACAAAAACTTTGACGACTGTGCTTACATGTTGTTGAAGTAATTTCTAGAGAGAGAGAGGCTCTTATCAACTCTCATGCTTCGTGCAGAAAGTTTGAACAACTTGTTCAAACATTTCCTTGTGCATATTTTCTTCGTGTGACTCCAATTGTTGCTGTGTACAATCGAGGGCTTCCAGGGATAGGACGACAGAGGTTCCAACACCTTGAAGTTAAGGGCTTCCTTGCTGAGGAAGACATAGGTGACGACTACAGGATTTTTAATTCAAAATAAATATGTTAAGGGAAATGAAAATCCAATTCTTTTCATAAATAAAGATAAGAAAAATGTTTTTATTGTTCGAATTTATGTTAATGACATTATATTTGTCTAAACTCAGCAATCTTTAACTGATTCCATTGCGGATCTAATGAAATCTGAGATTGAAATGAGTATGATGGGTGAGTTAACATTTTTCCTTGGTTTTCAAATTTCTCAAAAACCAGAAGGAATCTATATATTCCAACATAAGTATATTAAAGATCTTCTTAAAAAGTATGGATATGAGAATACTGAGAGTATAAGTACTCCTACTATTACTTCAAACACACTTGATCTTGATGAAGCTGGGAAACCAGTAGAACAAACGTCTTTTAGATGTATGATAGGAAGTCTACTCTACTTGATAGATAGTCGACCAGACTTGATGTTTTCAATATGCTTATGTGCAAGATATCAATCCAATCTTAAGGAATCTCATTTAAAGGAAGTGAAAATTTTTTTTCACGACTTAAAGGGAACCATGGATTTAAGACTCTTTTATACTTCTGGGAATGATTTGGTTTTAAAAAGATTTTTAGATCCTGACTTTGGTGGATGTAGAATGGATAGAAAGAGTACATCCAGAACTTTTCATTTCTTTGGAGATTCATTAGTCTCTTGGTCTTTCAAGAAGAAACACTCAATAGCACTATCCACTGCTAAAGCTAAATATGTAGAAGTTGGAAGTTGTTGTGCTCAAGTGTTGTGGATGCAACACACACTCACAGACTATGGCTTGAGTTTTACTGAGACTCAAATTTTGTGTGATAACACAAGTGCCATTTCCCTTATTAAAAACCTTGCACATATCTCTCGTGAAAAACACATAGTTATTAAGAATCACTTTCTTAGGGATTACACACAAAAAAGAGATATCATTCTACAATTTATCGGAATATAAGATCAACTTGCTGATATTTTCACAAAATCTTAACCCTCCAATAGATTTGAATACATCAAACAAAAGTTAGGAATGATAACCGTGAGGTAATCTTCCTTCATTAAATTCTTGTTGAAACATTCTTCTAACAGTAATAAATTCATTTTTATAGGGGGATTACATCTCCTTATAATGTTTTGATATTTTTCGTAATGATATTTTCATATTTTTCAAAATAAAGCTTTTCAAATTTTTCATAATAATGTTTTTATAGTTTTTTTTTAAATTTTCGTAATGAACATTTTCGGAACTGAAAATTTTCGTAATGAGATGTTCGGAACTGAAGCTTTTGTAATGGAATTCTTAATATCTTAAATTTTCGTAACAGAATTTTCGTAAGGGAAATTTTTGGAACTGAAAATTTTCATAATTAAAAGTTTGGAAGTAAAGTTTTCGTAATGGAATTCTTCAGACCTTAAATTTTTGAAATGTAAATTTTTTGAACTGGAACTTTTGTAATGAGAATTTTCCGCACTCGGAATTTTCATAATGAAAAATTTTCATAATTAAAATTTTCGTAGTTTTTTTTTCATAGTGAATTTTTTTTCATAGTCAAATTTTCTTCATGAAAAATATCACCTATTACGAATAAACTTCCTAACCAATCCGAAAGGTATGACTTTCTTACCTAAGTTTTCGTAGTCATTTTTACTTGCTAGTATTTTCTTCTGAATTTTAAATTTTTTGGATTTGTTTTTCCTTTCATCCGAATGTTTTTCTTAAAACCTTTAAAGATCGGAATCTAGATTTCTTTATGGGAATTTTTTCAACCGTTAGATAAGATCAGAGAGTTTTTCAACCGTTCGATAGGTTTTGGAAGCTGAAAGGTCACCACCATTGCCTATATAAAGGGGATCCCTAATGCTGTACAACATCGACTTCCAAGATCTCACGTCTCGAAGCTATGCCTCAGTTTTTAAAGCCAATTCTGAATCTCTCATAGTTCCTCGAATCCGAATGTCTGTAGAAACTACTTCTCAAGAAATTTCTACCACGAATCCAATCTCAAAATGGCATGTATACCGGGAAAGATTATTCTATATGAATTTTTTCAAGTATGGTTCTATCATTTCTAATAATATCAAGTTAAATAGTTGGGAATATGTATGCATATCTAAGACATGTGTTCAAGATATGGTGTATCTGGAATTACTTATAGAGTTCTATGAATCAGTTTTCTTCTTTAAGGAAGAGAGAAGAGAAAAATTCTCCTTTAATAGTTATGGGAAGACCTACAAACATTCTTATACCAAGGTAGCCAACTTGGTGTGATTATCATAGGAATGGGAGGCATAATTTTTCTCTCACAAACTCCCAGATGTTATAGGTAGTTTTGTTAAGGTAAAGGCCATACAATGTCTTGGAATTGATGATGTCAACACTACAAAAATTGCTCACCTATCTTCTAAAAACCAGATTCTTCAGTTATGGGTACATGGTTTTTTAGTACCAAGAAAAGGTGACAAAGATACCCTCAAGAAATGTGATATATATTTCTTTGAATTCCTGGTTAATCTAATGAAAATAAATTTGATGAGGCATGTTCTTGTTACAATCCAGAACATCAAGAATGGAAATATAAGAGCCCAAATTATCATGTTTCATACCTTAATTTCAAAAATGAATGTTCGGTGTCTTCAATCATTCAAGATTGCATGAAAATCCAAATCTTGGAATTTCAAAGTTATGCTTGTTAGTGATGCCACTTTGAAAAGAATTAATATGGCCTATTCTAAGGAGACAAAAGAGTTTTCTGATCTACTAGTGGAAGAGGCAGAAGTCAATCTGGAAAATGTGGAAAAGGATGAACCATCTAAGAGGGCCAGGTAGAAGAGAAAGCTGAAGGAAGTGGAGGAGATAGATAAAACCCCTAAAGCTAAGAAATACCAATCCGAACCTCCCAAACTGATGAAACAAAAAGCATATCCGGATGAGGTGGTTGCAAAGTAGAGGGAAGATAAGGAATATAGGAAAGAAGGGGAACCTCAGTTCTTCCCAGACCCTGCTGAAGCTATGTCTTTAAGGGAGAAGACTACTGAATACCTTGAGAAGATAGAAAAAGAGAAGAAGATGAAGAAGAAATTTTCTGTGGCTAAAGTTGTACAATCTCTTTATAAAGCCACATAAGTAGCATCCAAGAATATTCTAGTACTAAAAACTTTCCTAGTCGAGTCTTTACCTGAAACTCCGGGGAAGAATTTCTTCACTTTGGAAAAATCTAAAGAGAAAGAAGTTGTTGCAAGAGTAGAAGAAGAAGAGGAAGTAGAATAATAAGAGGTAGTATAAGAAGATAGTGGTGATTTAGATGATCTGATTAAACAAGTCGAAGATTATCAAGAAAAGAAAAATACATCAGAAACATTACCACTCCGAATATCTGAGGTCGAGTCCTCAAAGCTTGTCACTCTGGGAAACGAAGAAGATAAAGATGGTAAGAAAGATGATGACAAGGAAGAAGAGAAAGTTAATGAATTATCTGAGAAGGAAATCTATGAAAAGAACTTTGTTGAGGAAGGATAAGAGAAGGAAAAACCTGATGAAGACAAAATTGTTCAACTATATTAAAGTGAGGAAGAATCCCCTGATGATGAAGCAATTCTGAAAGTTGATAAAGGTAAGCAAGTGCTTATGGACACCCCAACAAAAGTTATCATAAGAATGAAGGATGTTGGTGTCTCTTCAAAAAGAAATCTTTTAGAATTTGAAGGAGAACAATCGCTGAGAAAGATATATGATTCGGAGTCATCTGCATTGGGACAGGATTTTGTTGTTGAGTCTTGGAAGAAATTAGTGGATACAATTTCGATCTTCCCTACAATAGACTCTAGATGCCAGATGCTTCAGCACCACTTAAATTACAAGTTAGAATCCGTAACCATGGTGATGGATAAATGTGTTAATATTGAGGCTGAACATAAAAATTTTCTTATCAATTATGAGGTCCACAGAAAATCATGCATCAAAATGACTCTATGGTCCAAGAAAATCGATGAAGGTTTTGTAGAGTTTGATCAAATTCAAAATGATGTAAAATAACCTTTTGATACCGAGGATTCCAAGATTAACAATCTTCAGGAAAAGATGACCCTTGAGAAAAATACATGGAATCAACAAGTAAAGGATCTAAATGGGAAGCTTATCTCTGTTGCTCAAAGCTTGAAAAGGGAAATAGATCTCTGGATTGAGATCGAAGAGAAGCTTGTAATGAAGAATGAATTTTTTAAGGCTCAGTCTGAGGATCTGAAGGCTCAATATGATAAGATAAATCCTTAGAAAATCAAGTTGAGGAGGACCACAAAGACTTAAAGAAGATGAAAACCCTTCTGAAGAAGTTAATCCCCAAGGAAATAGAAGACAAATAGACCAATACGATTTTTTTTTGTAATGTCTTTCCTTGTAAAAATCCTTTCAATATTAATAAAAACTTTGGTTTCTTGTGTTGTTTGTATGAATTTAATGATTTTTTAGGTAATTTATTGTTTTTTCCTTTCCGTCAAATTCTTTTTGAAAATCACAAATGGGGAGAAGGAAAAAGAACTCAAAAGGGAGAAGGAAAAATCTAAAATGGAGAAGAAAAATTTCTAAGTTAAGAAGAACTATCATTAAGTAAGGGGGAGCTCTCATTACCAATTCTTCATTCAAATGAAATACCTCATTCCGGAAATCTAGAATAAGATCCTTAGAGATTCAAATCCTAAGGGGGAGTTAGTCGTATTCACCATTGATCATAAACAAAGGGAAATAAGATTTAATTTCAATGTTTAGAATTTTTTTTCTAAGTCATTACATTCTTTTTCGTAAGGATGTCTGTGCTTTCCAAAAAGGGTGATATTGTTGATTCAATAAGGTTTTCCTTATGAATTTTCCATTCCTTCATATATGGGGTAGATTTTAAGTCATCCAGGATTCTTTATGACTTGATCATTCCTCTTCTTTTGAAAATCACAAACACATTCTCTTAAGGAAAATTTTATTTACCCCTGTTTTACTTCTATAAGGAAAATTTCCTTCCTCAAGGAAATTTACTCTTGCCTAGATTTCATCATTCATATCATAAATTTTTATAAATATGAAACTCAAATTGAAACAAAAAACTCAGAATCATATAGTACTTAGATATGAGGTATTCTATTTAAGACTCTGAATTCTCAATAAGAACTCTCATAATGTTCTACTCCGAATTCTATATATGAACTCTCATGAAGTTCCACTTTGAAATCCGGATACGAAATCTCATAAAGTTCTACTTTGAATTCTGGATACGAACTCTCATGAAGTTCCACTCAGAATTATGGATACGAACTCTCATAAAGTTCCACTCAAAATTCTAATTACGAACTTCTCTATGTTCTGAATCCGAGATCTCTAAATTCAGACTCTGAACTCTGAAGAGGATTGACTCTGAATTATCATGAACATAGACTCCGAGAATTGTAAGTTTTGGATCTGAATTCTCGTGAAATTAGAATCCGAATTTCCTTGAAATTCAGACTCCAGATTTCTACAGAATTCAGGTTCCAAATTCCTACAAAACAGAATCCAAATATTAATAAATATATAGACTCCGAATTTATTTTTACTTCCATTAGGAACATTAACCTCTTCAGTTCCGAACTTTAGACTTTTCCATTCTGAACATTCATTTTCTACTCCATTATGAATATCAGTTTAGTTATGCTTATACTTGTTCTATTTCAAAACGATGTCGTTATTTTAGTTATCAACTAACCGTTGTTTGAGTGACACTTGTATAGGTCCATCTAAAATTCGTGGAAGAATCCGACCGTTAGAGGAGGGAGCCGACCATTAGAGCTTCACATATGAATAGAAGCTCATTTGAAAGTCGAAAACAACTTTAACAACTGCGCTTACATGCTGTTGAAGTGATTTCTAGAGAGAGAGACTTTTAGAAACTCTCATGCTTTGTGCAGACATTTTGAACAACTTGTTCAAACTTTTCCTTGTTCAGATTTTCTTCGTGAGACTCTGATTATTGCTATGTACAATCGAGGGCTTTTGGGGATAGGAAGAAAGAGGTTCCAACACCTTGAAGTTGAGGGCTTCCTTGTAGATGAAGATAGAGGTTCCGACTACCTGATATTTGAGGGCTTGCGGGGATAGCAAGACAGACTCCTATCTACGTATCGAGGGCTTAACCTGGTCTAGGTAAGACAAAATTTCATTAAAGTATAAATCAAGGGACCTTTATCCAAGGTTGTTGGATACCCTTCTCTATGGGTTAAAAGACTTATTACTTGTTACTTGTTTTTGTTACACATTTTTCTGCTATATTTTGTATTGTTGAGGAAAGTATACTTTATTATACTTACTCATCTTTGTAATCTAATATAGTTAGATTCTATACTCTTTAAGGAAGAATCTTAATCATTGTAACTTTTTTTAAGTTTAATTTTCGAAATTACTTTTCCGAAATCTTGCAAGTCTTTATAACTTATAGAGGTCTTGTGAATTATCTTGTTTAACTTTTTCAAACATAACCATCATCCAAATTTCCTAAGGGAATTTTTAAAAGGTATAATTCACCCCACCTCTTGTATCTGAGAATCTCATTCTTATTTTCATCCTACATTTGGTATTATAGAGTATATCATACTCAGTCACATACAATCATCACAATTGGTATCAGAGGGTTTGGTTCAATCTGAATTAATCTCACGATTAGATTTAGAATTAATTCATGGAATTAAATTTTCCGGATTCGTATTTTTCAGAATCAATTTTTCAGACTCATAGTTTAGATTCACTTTTTTATAGAGATACTTTTGATCTATATTTTCTTGCTTAGAATATTTTCCTTGTTTACACAAATTATCTACTAAAAAGTTTTTGTGGAAAGACTTTTATTAAAGATGGTAGGAATCAATGTTGGTTCCATAGATAATCTTAATCCAACCAGACCACCAATATTTGATGGTAATGATTACGAATATTGGAGAGATCGCATGAAGACTTTCATTATCAACACTAGGGTTGAAAATTTTTTTATTCTTACCTGTGGATACAAGATTCCTGATAAAGAAGTAAGCACCTTTACAAATCAAGAAAAGCATGATTACCAACTGAACTATAAGGTACGCAATACTTTACTTTGTTCAATGACTAGAAATATATATAGCCAAATTTCATCTTATGAAGCAGTAAATTCTATATGGAAGAAACTAAAAGTTACTCACTGTAGAACTTCCAATGTAATTGAGACAAGAAGAGCCATGATTAGATCCGAATATCATGGTTTTAATTTTCCTTATGGTGAACCCATATGCAAAGTGCAACAATGATTCATGACTATAGTGAATAGTTTAAAATAAATGGGTGAAAAAGGTTTAGATGATGAAGCCATTATTGAAAATATCATCAACATCATGCCAAATGAGTCAGAATCTAAAAATACTGTAATTGATGAGAATAGAAAGGTCACTTAGATTACCCTTGATGAGCTATTTGGCACACTTCTTCAGCATGAGACTAGAATGAAGAGAGATGTTGATATTTTGAAGAAGAAGAATGGAAATGGCAGTGTACCTTTTAGTACTACTTCCAATCATATTAAATCCAAGACTCCTGAGAGAGTTACTAGATCCATATCTAAGAAAGTTGTTATCCATTCCGAATCTAGTGGAATTGAGTCTGGAGAAAATGAAATAGAAAATCTTGCTCGAAGGATGAACAAGATAGCTGGACAGAGGAACATTCAATCCAAATACAAGAAGAAGGAAATGAAAGATAAGAAAGATTCTAAAGTTACATGCTATGAATGCAAGAGAGATAGACACATAAGACCTGATTGACCTATGCTCAAAATAAAATAAAGAAGGGAAATGAATTATGAGAAAAATAGAAAGATGTATTACAAGTCCAAAGCTAAGAAAGTGTTGAAAGCTAATGACACATGGAGAGATAGTGGTGGAGACTCCTCAGATGAATCTTCGGATTATGAATCATCTGGACAAAAAATACCTTGGTCTTATATCTAGGATACCTATTGAAAATCATTGCTTGATGGATAAGGTACACAATGCTGAATCAATGACCAATGTTTATTTAAATGCTAATGATAGTAAATAATATAATTCTTCGGATGAATAATCCTCTTCCGATGAAGATAATACTTTACCTACCTATGAATAAGTTCCTAGGTTTTCCAATCTTCTTGAAAATGAGAATTCAAAGCTCATGAAAAAACATGATAAGGAAAATTCTAGGAATATTATTCTTACTAAGGAAATATCAGATATCTCTAAAGACCCTGATAAAAAATGCTGATTTTGAAAGTATTTCAAAAAATCTTGAGGAAGTAAGTTCTAAAAAGAATAAACTTTCTAAAGATCTAGAAAACAGAATTTATAAGAAAAATGTTTTTGAGCCTAGTTCTAGTTCAAAATAATATGTTTTGAAGACAAGAATCTTGTTATAAAACTCAAATCTAAAATATTTTCTTTGAGGATGTGTTTGTAAAAATTTACCATAGGTAAGGAAAATTTTGATAAAATTTATTCACAAATTCGACCTTGAAGGAATAATTCTGGTTTTGGTTATACATGTTCTAAACTGATTTTTAGTAACAACTACTTAGTTCCTCAAAGTGCCCCATTTTTTCACAAAGTGTAAATGTGGTGGTCACTGGGCAAAGAAATGTTCCTTAAACAAAACCCAATCTTTAGGATTTTATAAAGGTCATTTTTCTATGAAGATGTGGGTACCCAATATTTTACTTTCTGAGATTTCTGGATCCAAGAATGTCTGGATTCCAAAAACCTAAATTTTTCTTATTTTCAAGAAAATAGGGAAAGTACCAACAGAAATACATGGTACATGGATTGTGGATGTTCCCAGCATATGACTGGTAACAAAGACTATTTTGAAAATATTATCAAAACGAAAGGAGGAAAAGTAACTTTCGGAGATAATGCTCTGGGAGAAATTATTGGTATAGGTAACATCATTATTCTTGAAAAAACATTAATTTCAAATGTTTTATTTGTTAAGGGTCTTAAGCACAACCTCGTCAATATAAGTCAACTATCTGATGAAGGCTAACTTGTGAATTTTAGGAATGATAAGTTCTTAGTACCCAATTCCAAGGAAAATTTTATTCTTTCTGGCCATAGGCATAAGAATGTTTACACACATAACTTAGAAGACCTTAGAAGCCAAGACATACCTTGACTTAGTGCAATGAAAGATCATTCTTGGTTATGGCATAGAAGGCTATGACACTGTAACCTTAGAAACTAATGAAAACTTTCTTAGAAGATATTAGTTAAGGATATACCAGAGCTTATATTTGAATCTTCAAAAGTCTGTGAACCTCGTCAATATGGTAGGCAACACAAATCATGTTTTAAATCCATTGGTGAAGTCTCAACCACTGATGCATTACAACTCGTGCATATAGATCTTTTTTGTCTTATACAAACTAGAAGCATTGGAATCAAATATTATGTATTTGTTTTGGTTGATGACTACACTAGATTTACATTGGTCTATTTTCTAGAAAAAAAGTCTGATGCTTTTTCTTATTTCAAAAATTTTAGAGCCCAAGTTAAAAATGAGAAAAATATTACATTTATAACTATTCATAATGATTATCAAGGAGAATTTCAAAATTCTTATTTTGAAACTTTTTGTAGTAGAAAAGGCATTACTCACAACTTCTCAGCACCCAGAAAACCTCAACAGAATGGTGTTGTTAAAAGAAGAAATAGAATTCTTTAAGTGATAACAAGAACCATGTTGAGTGAGTATTCTGTTACCAAACATTTTTGGGCTGAAATTGTAAGTACCGCTTGTTATACTATAAATCGAGTTTTTATTAGACCTTTTCTTGATAAAACTCATTATGAGTTATGGAATGGTAGAAAGCCTAGACTTTTCTAATTTAAGGTTTTTGGTTGTAAGGTATTCATTCTGAATACTAAAGATAACTTACACAAATTCACACCAAAATATGATGAAGTAATTTTATTAGGCTACTCCACAACTTCTAAGGCTTATAGAGTCTTTAACAATAACAGTTGTACTGTTTAAGAGACAGTACATGTTAAATTTGATGAAACTGATCCTTTTGTTTTTAAACAACCTCAACCTCCATCCTCAGATGTATTTTCTAAAACTAATTATCAACCTATGATAGAAGATCCTTCTAATAAGGAAAATGTACAAGAAGATACTTATGAAGCATTTACCTTAGAAGTCTTTCTACCCTATGTTGATGAGCAGTTTATTCAAAACCCAAATCTGTTGTTTCTTAAGAATTATCCAAGTGATAGTATCATTGGTGATGTGAATAACCCTGTAAGGACTAGAAAATCCTTAATAAATGAAATATAACATCTAGAATTCCTTTCCCAATTGGAACCAAAAAGCACTAATGACGCTTTAGGAGATGATGATCAGATAAAATCCATGCAAGATGAACTAAATGAATTCAAAAGGAATAATGTCTGGACCTTGGTTGAAAGACCGAAGGAAACTTCTGTAATTGGAGTAAAATGGGTCTTCAGAAATAAGTGTGATGAAAATGGAATCATTGTAAGAAATAAAGCTAGATTAGTTTCTAAAGGCTATAATAAACAAGAATGAGTAGACTATAAAGAAACCTGTGCTCCAGTAGCTAGACTTGAATCTATTCGTATTTTACTTATCATTGCAGCATTATTTAATTTTAAACTTTTTCAAATGGATGTGAAATGTACTTTCCTTAACGGTTCTGTTCAAGAGGAAGTTTTTGTTGAGCAACCTTCTGGCTTTGAAGATACAAAACATCCTAATCATGTTTTTAGACTTACCAAAGCTTTTTATGGCCTTAAACAAGCCCCTTGAGCTTGGTATCATAGACTTACAGAATATTTGCTTCAAAATAACTATGTTAAGGGAAATTCATATCCAACTCTTTTCATAAAGAAAGATAAGAAATTTTTTTGATTGTTCAAATTTATGTTGATGACATTATATTTGGTTCAACTCAACAATCTTCAAGATATTCCTTTGTAGATATAATGAAATTTGAGTTTGAAATGAGTATGACGGTTGAGTTAACATTTTTCCTTGGTTTTCAAATTTCTCAAAAACTAAATGGAATATATATATCCCAACATAATTATATTAAAGATCTTCTTAAAAATTATGGATATGAAAATACTAAGAGTATAAGTTCTCCTATTGGTACCTCAATCACACTTGATCTTGATTAAGCTGGGAAACCAGTAGATCAAACATCTTTTAGAGGTATGATAGGAAGTCTACATTACATGACAGCTAGTCGACCAGGCTTGATGTTTTCATTATTCTTATGTGCAAGATATCAATCCAATCATAAGGAATATCATTTAAAGGAAGTGAAAAGAATTTTTCGCTACTTAAAGGGAAACATGGATTTAGGACTCTTTTATACTTCTGGAAATGATTTTATTTTAAAAAGATTTTCAGATGCTGACTTTGGTGGATGTATAATGGATAAAAGTGTACATCTGGATCTTTTCATTTATTAGGAGATTCATTAGTCTCTTGGTCTTGCAAGAAGCGACAGTTATTAGCACTCTCCACTACTAAAGCTGAATATGTAGCAGCTGGATGTTGCTGTGCTCAAGTGTTGTGAATGAAACACACACTCACATACTATGGCTTGAGATTTAATAAGACTCAAATTTTGTGTGATAACACAAGTGCCATTTCCCTTATTAAAAACCCTAAACATCACTCCCTTTCAAAATACATAGATATTAGGCATCACTTTCATAGGAATCACACACAAAAAGGAGATATCATTCTAAAATTTATCGGAATGCAAGATCAAATTGCTAATATTTTCACAAAATCTTTACCCTCCAATAGATTTTAATACATCAAAAAGAAGTTAGGAATGATAACGGTGAGGTAATCTTCCTTCATTAACTTCTTATTGAACCATTCTCCTTACAGTAATAAATTCCTTTTCAAAGGGGGAGTACATCTCCTTATAAATGTTTCAATATTTTTCATAATGATGTTTTCATATTTTTCAAGATAATGCTTTTCAAATTTTTCGTAATAAATTTTTTTAGTTTTTTTTTGAAATTTTCTCAATCAACATTTTCGGAACTGAAATTTTTTTGTAATGAGATGTTCAGAACTGAAGCTTTTATAATGGAATTCTTTAGATCTTATATTATCTTAATAGAATTTTCATAATGGAAATTTATGGAACTTAAAATTTTAGTAATGAAATGATCGGAACTGAAGTTTTAGTAATGGAATTCACCAGACCTTAAATTTTCGAAATCGAAATTTTTAGAACTAGAACTTTCGTAATGAGAATTTTCCGTACTCAGAATTTTTGTAATGAAAATTTTTCGTACTCAAAATTTTCGTAGTTTTTTTGTAGTGATTTTTTTGTAGTAAAATTTTATTTAAGATGAATATCACCTATTACGGATAAGATTCCTAAACAATCCAAAAGGTATCACTACCTTACTTAAGTTCTCATAGTCATTTTTACTTGTTGGTATTTTGTTTTGAATTTTAAATTTTTTGGATTCATTTTTCCATTAATCCGAATTTTTTTTAAAAACTCCATAGATCAGATTCACGATTTCCTTGTGGGAATGTTTTCAACCATCAAATCAGATCAGAGAGTTTTTCAACCGTTAGATTGGTTTTGGAAGTTGAAAGGTCACCACCATCGCTTATATAAAGGGGAACCCTAACACTGTCCCACATCGATTTCCAAGCTCTCGCGTCTCGAAGATCTGCCTCAGTTCTAAAATCCCGTTCCGAATCTCTCAGAGTTCCTCAAATCTGAATGTCTGTAGAAGCCAATTCTCAAGAAATGTCTTCCATGAAGCCAATATCAAAATGGAATGTATACAGAGAAAGATTGGTCCATATGAACTTTTTCAATAATGATTCTATCATTTCTAAGAATATCACGTTAAATAGTTGGGAATATGTATGAATATCTAAGACAGGTGTTCAAGATATGGTGTATCTAGAATTACTTATAGAGTTATATGAATCAATTTTCTTCTTTGAGGGAGAGGGAAGAGAAAAATTCTCCTTTAAGAGTTATGTGAAGACCTGAAATCTTTCTTATACCAAAGAAGCCAGCTTGGTGGGATTATCATATGAAGGGGAGGCAGAATTTTTCTCTCACAAACTACAGAATGTTCTAGGTAGTTTTGTTAAGGTAAAGGCCTTACAATGTCCTGGAATTGATGATGTCAGGATAGGGAAAATTTCTCACCTATCTTCTAACAACTGGATTCATCAGTTATGGGTGCAAGGTTTTTTAGTACTGAGAAAAGGTGAAAAAGATACCCTCAAGAAAAGTGATATATATTTCTTAGACTTCCTAGTTAATCTAAGGAAAATCAATTTGATGAGGCATGTTCTTGTTACAATCTAGAACATCAAGAATGGAAATATAAGAGCCCAAATTATCATGTTTACTGCCTTAATTTCAAAACTGATTGTTCGGTGTTTGGAATCATTCAATATTTCATGCAAATCCAAGTCTCAGAATTGCAAAGTTATGCTTGATAGTGATGAAACTATAAAAAGAAATAATATTTCCTATTATAAGGTGATAGAAGAGTTTTATGATCTTCTAGTAAAAGAGGTATAAGTCAATCCTGAAAATGTGGAAAAGGCTGAACCATCTAAGAAGGCCGGGAAGAAGAGAAAGATGAAGGAAGTGGAGGAGATAGATAAAACCCCTATAGCTAAGGAAGCCCAATCTGCACCTCCCAAACCAAAGAAACAAAAAGCATATCTGGATGAGGTGGTTGCAATGTGGAGGGAAGATAAGGAATAGTGGAAAGAAGGGGAACCTCAGTTCGAGCTGAACCCTGCTGAAGCTAAGTCTTTAAGGGATAAGACTGCTGAATACCTTGAGAAGATAGAAAAAGAGAAGAAGATGAAGAAGAAATTGTCTGAGGCTGATATTGTACAATCTCTTTTGAAAGCCACAGAAGTAGCTTCCGAGAATATTCTAGTATCGGAAACATTCCTAGTCGAGTCTTTAACTGAAACTCCGGGGAAGAATTTCTTCACTCTGGAAAAATCTAAATAGAAAGAAGTTGTTGAAGGAGTTAAAGAAGAAGAAGAAGTAGAAGAAGAAGAAGAAGTAGAAGAAGATAGTGGTTATTTAGATGATCTGATTAAACAAGTTAAAGATTATCACGAAAAGGTAAATCCATTAGAAAAATTTCCACTCCAAACATCTGAAGCCGATTCCTCAAAGCTTTTTACTCCGGGAAAGGAAGAAGAGAAATATGGTATGAAAGATGAAGACAAGGAAGAAGAGAAAGTGAATGAATTATCTGAGGAAAAAATCTATGAAAATCACTTTTTTGAGAAAGGAGTAGAGAAGGAAAAACCTGATGAAGACGAAATTATTCAACTATCTGAAAGTGAGGAAGAATCCCCTTATGATGAAGCAATTCCGAAAGATGATAAAGGTAAGAAAGTGATTATGGACACCCCAACGAAAGATATCATAAGCAATATAGATGTTGGTGGCCCTTCAAAAATAAATCTTGTTGAATTTGAAGAAGAACAATCTCCAAGAAAGATGTTTGATTTGGAGTCATCTGCAGTGGGACAAGATTTTGTTGTTGAGTCTCTGAAGAAATTGGTGGATACAATTCCGATCTTTCCTACAATAAACTCCAGATTCCAGATGCTTCAACACAGCTTAAATCAAGAATTCAGAATCTGTATCCATGGGGATGGATAAATGTGTCAAGATTGAGGGAGAACCTAAAAATTTTCTTATCAATTATGAGGTCCACACAAAATAATTCATCAAAATGACTCTATGGTCAAATAAAATTGATAAATATTTGGAAGAGCTTGATCACTTTCAGAATGATGTAAAATAATCTTCTGATACTGAGGATTCGAAGATGAAGAATCTTCCAGAAAAGCTGACCCTTGACCAAAATACTCGGAATCAAAAAGTGAAGGATCTGAATGGGAAGCTTAACAGTATTTCTCAAAGCAGGAAAAGGGATAGAGATCTCCGGATTGAGATCGTAGAGAAGCTTGTAAAGAAGGATGAAGTTCTTAAGGCTCAGACTGAGGTGCCGAAGGCTCAAGATGATGTGATTAAGGGATTAGAAAATCAAGATGAGGAGGACCAAAAATACTTAAAGAAGCTGAAAACCCTTCTGAAGAAGCTAACCCCCAATGAAAAAGAAGACAAATTGACCGATCTGATTTTTTGTCGTAATGTCTTTCCTTGTAAAAATTCTTTCAATCTTAATAAAAAATTTGGTTGCTTGTGTTGTTTGTATGAATTTACTAATGTTTTAGGTACATTATTTTTTTCCATTCCCTCAAATTCTTTTTGAAAATCACAAAGGGGAGAAGGAAAAAGAAGTCAAAAGGGAGAAGGAAAAATCTAAAATGGAGAAGAAAATTTTATAAGTTAAGAAGAACTATCCTTAAGTAAGGGGTGTCTCTCATTACGAATTCTTCATTCAAATGAAATCCCTCATTCCAGAAATCTAGAATACGATCCTTATAGTTTCAATGGCTCAGGGGGAGTTAGTCGTATTCACCATTGATCATAAACAAAGGGAGATAAGCTTTAATTTCAATGTCTAGAATTTTTTTTCTAAGTCATTACATTCTTTTTCGAAAGGATGTTTGTCGTTTCAAAAAAGGGTGAGATTTTTAAGTCAATAAGGTTTTCCTTATGACTTTTCCATTCCTTCATATATGGGGGAGATCTATAAGTCATCAAGGTTTCCTTATGACTTGATCATTCCTCTTGTTTTGAAAATCGAAAACACCTTCTCTTAAGGAAAATTTCATTTTACCCATGTTTTACTTCTATAAGGAAAATTTCCTTTCTCAAGGAAATATACCCTTGCCTAGATTTCATCATTCATATCGTAAATTTTTCGAAGTATAAAACACGGATTGAAACCAAAAACTTGGAATCATATAATACTTAGATAATAGGTATTCTGTTTAAGACTCCGAATTCTGGATACGAACTCTCATAAAGTTCCACTCTGAATTCTGGATACGAACTCTCATGAAGTTCCACTCTGAATTCTAGATACGAACTCTCATAAAGTTCTACTTTGAATTATAGATACAAACTCTCATTAAGTTTTACTCAGAATTTTGAATGCGAACTCTCATAAAGATCCACTCCAAATTCTGATTACGAGCTTCTATATGTTCTGACTCCGAGTTCTATAAATTTAGACTCCGAACTATGATGAGGTCTGACTCTGAATTCTCATGAACTTAGACTCTGATCTTTGTAAGTTTTGGGTCTGAATTCTAGTGAAATCAGACTCCGAATTTCCTTGAAATTTAGACTCTGGATTTCTACAGAATTCAGGTTCTGAATTCTTATAAAACAGAATCCGAATATTCTTAAGTCTATAGACTCTGAATTTATTTTTACTTCCATTACAAACATTAACCTCTTCCATTCCGAAATTTATCCTTTTCCATTCCGAACATTCATTTTCTACTCCATTCTGAATATCAGTTTAGTTATGCTTACACTTGTTCTATTACAAAACGATGTCGTGCTTTCAGTTATTAACTAACCGTTGTTTGTGTGACATGTGTACATGTCCCTCCGAAATTCAAGGAAGAATCCAACCGTTGGAGGAGGGAGACAACCGTTGGAGATCCACCTATAAATATAAGCTCATTTGAAAGTCGATAACAACTTTGAAAACTATGCTTACATGCTGTTGAAGTGATTTCTAGAGAGAGATAGGCTCTTATCAACTCTCAAGCTTCGTGCATAATGTTCGAGCAATGTGTTAAAACTTTTCCTTGTGCAGATTTTCTTCGTGCGACTCCAATTTTTTGTGTGTACAATAGAGGGCTTTTGGGGATAGGAAGACAAAGGTTCCAACAACTTGAAGTTGAGGGCTTCCATACTTAAGAAGACAGAGGTGCCGATACCTGATAGATGAGGGCTTGCGGGGATAGCAAGAAAGAATCCGATCTTCATATTGAGGGCTTACCCTGGTGTGGGTAAGAAAGAATTTCTTGAAAGTATAAATCAAGGGACCTTTATCCAAGGTTGTTGGATACCCTTCTCTTTGGGTTGAAATACTTATTACTTGTTACTTGTTTTTGTTACAAGTTTTTTAGCTGCATTTTTTATTGTTGAGGAAAGCATACTTTCTTATACTTACATATATTTGTACTCTGATATAGAGAGATTCTATACGCTTTAAGGTATAATCTTAATCTTTGTAACCTTTGTTAAGTTTCATTTTCAGAATTGCTTTTCTGAAATCTAGCAAGTCTATAGAACTTATAGAGGTCTTTTGAATTATCTTGTTTAACTTTGTTAAAAATAACCATCCTCAAAATTTTCTAAGGGAATTTTTAAAAGGTACAATTCACCCCCTCTTGTATTTGAGAATCTCATTCTTATTTTGGTCCTACGTTTGTTATTATAGAGTATATCATACTCAATCACATACCATCCTCACAATGATGAATTCACAGTATAGTTATGATATTTGATATTATGTATTCCCCCATTTTGAGATTATTCATTTTTATCCATTTTATTATTTGATTATTTAAAACATCTATTGACAATTTTCAAGAATAGGTGATTACATATATAGAATTATTTTATCATTATGTATTCCTTCCAGGTTATTCTCATGTGATTTATTAAATTTTATGTTCATTATTTATTTACCTTTATATATTAATTTTTATTTATTCATTAATATCATTTACTATACTAATAACCTAATTAAGAATTTGAGCTCATCGATTTGTTATGTTTTCTCACTATGATGTCAAGATGTGTATTATGACTTATATTCAGGGTTAGGATTGTGGAAATAATGATAAAGTCGAAGAAAATAATATGTTTTATTTTATTTTTTTCAATTTCAATTTGATATTCATGTATGTATCATATTTAAAAATATTACTAAACTAAATAGTCTTTCATGATGTGATTCCGTGCATCCTATTCCAATTGAATAATGTAACCATAGACTCTAGGATTCCAAGTTCGGTTTTTTTACATCTATTTATTTGTTATGATTATAATGAGTAAAAATACATGTATTAATTAATTAATTAATTCTTTTTTATCTTAATGAAAAACCAAAATCTCTTAATGATACCCAAGATTAATGAAATCATTGTAAATAAAGAACATATACAATAGTTACAAATAATTACAATAAATTAATTGAGCATTTTTATCAATGAAAATGTATATTATATTTAAAAATACATCTAGATCAAAGACATATAATTACATTTTAATGATTTAATTAATAATTTATGGTAATTTAATTCTATCCTTTATTGGGAGACTACATGACATGTACTTACAAGTTACATAATATGTTCCATGATTACTATGTATCCATGATAAATTAATCAGGCTTTGGTGTGTACCTTGTATGTACTAAAAGATGTGTACTAGATAGATACGTGTCATGTATCACAATTTCTATGTGTCCATGGAACCCATGGAAGAACTTGGTGTGTTCGTCAGTTGTGGGACCACATGATGTTCACCCTATATACCTGCTATGTGTTATGTTATCCACGTGTCAACATAACCTACCTAATTACATGGAATGTATTTTTGACAAGGGAATTAATGATTTTCACCACATTTGTATCAGCTAAATGCTATGTATTTCATTAGTTGAAAAGTTTATTTGTCTCATGTGATTTGAAATTGTTTATTTGACCACATAGTTACCCTGAATTTCAAATCCAACCCACATACACTACATGAAATGTGAACCAACTACACACCATGCACTCTGAAATTCCATGTTTCAGGTTACCATGGTCTACATGTGGTGTGAAATAAATGCACCTAATGCAGTTATTCTTTGTTTTTTCTTGTATCACAGTCCAATTTTTGGTGTAGTGGACTTGCATACATGATGTATAATATAGTTACATGTTGTGAAACCGTATATTAGTGGCCAGAATCCATGTAACATCCTATGGAAATCTGCATTCAATATTTATTTGTTATTAGGATATTATGAAGATGAATCCTTGAATGATAATAATATATAAGTTGAAATCATATTAATTAAAAATCAGATTAATGAGTGAATATTCTAGAAATAATTCATCGAACCATTATTGTTCATAATCAATCAAAAATAAAATAAATAATTATAAATTTTAATCATGAACCCTTTGAAACCCCTTAAATTCACTAGGAATTCTAAAATAACTAGGATGGTGAATAAACTTATTGGGTTTTTTCATAATTTATGGATCATTTAGAAATTGTGAAAGATGTAAATGTAATGAACAATGAAACCCCCTCCAATATTTACATATAGAAACCTAAATCCTTGGGAGCTTCTTTTGGAAATATAATTAAAAATTAATTTATAATATATCTAAAGAAATAATACTTGTTCTGGGGATATTTTCTTCATGAAGTGGTTGATCAACCAAATACTTTTTGTATTACATTCATTGTGTTTGGAGTATCCATGTACTGAATGTCTCTAACAGGGATCCACATATAATCCTTTGATATCTGAAAAAAATAATTAATGGATGAGTTCTAGCATGGTAGATGAATTTTCTAGTGTTTTTCATCACGATCTATTAAATATAATTTGTAATTAAAATATTTATTGTCATTGTTGAGAAGTGGATAGAAAGATGAATCATGTGAGAATTCTATTGAGCGAAATGATCATGAATTCTTAATTTATTGATCAATACAACACAATAGAGAACCCCATATATACAGAGCAATGGTTTAGTTTAAAATATTATTTAATTGAATACCTACACTTATATAATATAATAAACCCATAATATATGCATGATATAATAATATAAAAGATAATATTATTTTATATTTTTGAATATATGGTGTAACAATAAATATTATTTTTCTTGGTTATAAATTAATAATTATCAATGATCATATTATTAGTCCATTCATCCTTCTAAAAATTTATCAAATACATGAATACAAATTATATTCATAATTAAATATTTTATCCACAAAAAAGTGAATAAATATTCAACAAATATTTACATCGATAAAAAATGAATAAAATTATTCAGTGGTAATGATAATAATATTTATTTTATTAATTAAATTAAAAATGAATTTAATTTAAATAAATTGAAACACATAATATGTGACCCTCTAGGATTCATTATCATTTAAATTAGGAAGGCCTACCTACCATATAATACTACCTTCTAGCAGTTGTTAATGGAACATAAGAGAAAGAACTTAATGTCATAATGTCGACATCCACATACGAACACTCATTATGTAATACAATATTGTTGCCACAATATCTCATCCAGAAGGTTTTAGGTCTCTGTAATTGGCCTATATTTATGATATGTACGTCATTGACTATCTTAAATAAACATAAAATTACACCAATAAAATGGAATTTGTGGATATTATTACATTCCAGTCAAAGGAATGAAATATCAACTTCCCTAAAGAAGAAATAGAAAATTAATTCCTCAACTTATACACTAAAACAATTTCATTCATGATGCACCCAATGTACCCCACATACTATGAATATATTGATTCACTTTATTATTTGGTAAATTTATGTTCACATGTCATGAAATTCATTAATGATAATATCAAATTCTAATGACTATTGTACACACTTGTGGATAGAAATATCTACTATAAAAAATCATCTATAATTCATACTTCTTTGTATATTCTCATAATTTCCTAGCTTGGAGAGTAGAATTTATAAACATCATTATATGAATTAAAATACACTTTAGAGTACTAAAACCTTTCATTAAACATATTGTTTTCCCAATTATAGAATACTATATAACCATAAAACATGGTTTAACATAATCATTATGGAATTTAATGGTTATCATCAAATCAGAGAACTATTACACACTTCTTAACGTGATAGATATTGTAGGACATTATTATATCATAGTCATTAATATCAATGAAAAATATGTAACATTTGGTTTTTTTTTATTTTGAAATGTTTAATATATACGTAATCAAAGTAAAAAATAGTTAATTTTATAATTCCATCTCCAACACTTGTTTTATTAAATACATGGATTTATATATGTGGCTATATATAACGTGCATGTATTGGAGGATTACATTTTTCTGGTACTTATTAGTTGGTTAGTCCTTTTTTATTTTTATCTTCACAGGCTTATCATTATTATGAGCCCTTGTATATGCCTGTGAACTATTAATGATATTCTTGTTCTATTCCTTCTGTTTATGCTATGAGATTTCTCTAAAGTTTGTTTCAATATTTTAGGAAATATTGCATAGTATACATACATCACAACCCCTTAAAACACCATTCATGATGGTGGATGAAACATTTCATGATCCCTTAACTTCTATATTAGGTTATGAAATAGAACATGTCCAAACAATACTCCATTAGCTGGTACCTATTAAGGGAGGAGGTGCACATAGGGGAGGGCTGATGACGATCAAATTGGTCCAATTTTCATTTCTAATGCCCCCATAAATTCAATGAACAATAGGAACTCATCATTTAGATTAATAAATATGAATCATAGATAGGAATTTTGCCTTGGTAGAGAACCCATATGATTATATAGTAAAACATTTAACCGTTGTGATTCAAGGCACATCTGTATGATATTGGGATGTTGTGTCTTAGGATAGTTAATGTGATGGGTTGAAATAAGAAACCTTCACAAACCTCATATATTTGGAGTTCATCCTTGAGGCAATAAATTTGGGTCATGCTCAAGAGATATTGGATATTTATGAGAGGTCGAAAATAGTGGATACGTATTTATCTTTCATTACAAAGTTGTTCTGATTCGATTCACTTCTAGTAGGAAGGAGTTGTTAGCCCAAATCCATATTTTTGTATTTCAAATAGCCATTTTGAGGATAAATGGTAACTGGTACATTTCAAATAGCCATTTTAGTATTTCAAATAGCCATTTTTAGGATAAATGGTAACCGATACATTTAACATATTTTAAATGATATGTTAATATCTAAAAAGTTATGACCTATACTACAGTGCTTTATAAGTCATCTAAAATATAGAATGGCCTCGAGGAGGATAGGGATGCAGAACTTCTTCTTAATCTAATTGGACTGTCTAGTTACTTCTCTAGTGCAATCTCAGTTTCTCATTTATGGTGTAAGATGAAAACGTTAGAGGATGTATTCCATTATAGTGTTCAACCTTTAGATAAGAGATACGATTCTTTGACTCTTATTGGGAGAGACTCTTCTATTTGAAATATTTGTTTGATAAAGGAAAACAACCCAATGATTTTCATATTTCACTCAAGAATTTTCCATCATGTTGAAAGGATAGTTATCTGAATTGGTTCTATTTTACGAGTTTTTTGGTTTCAAATATCTATATTAGGCCATGGTGTAGCTATATGACATAAATATTTTGTTAAAACCCACCAATGGATAGAGATCTAGAGATCTCATGATCTTATGGGGTTCCATGGAGTTGTGGACTATGAAGAATATGCAGTTGATCAAATTTTAGATGACGGTGGAGATGGAGTTTCCATAATTTTTTTATGGACCAGCTCTATTCTAATCTATCTATTTCATTTCATGGAACCATAACATTCAATTCATTCATATTTTCTCATGTGGTTTTTGGGATATAATTAACTATAAAATAGTCATTTTAGTTACAATCTATCGATACACCCCTGTGAATAAAATTATATCATCTCTATATCTATCCATAATTTTAAATTGGGGGATCATTAATTTAGTAGTTTTGGTGGTTTTATAGTTATGGATATAATATATTTTGATTTAATATTAGACCTGGATTAGTTGGCCACCAGCCATTATCAATGGGATTTCTATTAGATATGTGTAACTATTTTATCATCCTCGCGGGAGAAATTAGTGATGACTAGTGAATGGGTCATTATGGTAGGAAGAGTTGGAATATACCATCATTATAGAGACTATTTTTCAATGAGGATGGTTGGATTGTTTTCTATGGGGTCGAGGAGTAATCTCATTCATCTTTTCCTCCAATGTAATATCTATACCAAGATTTCTTTCTCATGGGTTTATTGGGGTTTCCTCGGCATGGGCTTGTAAAATTTGGGATTGATCTAGCTCCTAGTGAATGATTGATATAAATTCCATTGTATTTCATAGAATTGATGAAGTTAAAAGAAATTAAGGCGTATCTAGATGATCTTATAATTGAAGGCTTCCACAAACCAATAACTACCACATGGGGTGATCTAGTGTTACTAACTAACAAGTAGAATGGTTTTATTTGGATGTGTTAAGACACACATATGTTGAATTAGATCATAGTGAAAAATAGATTTCACTTGCCAATAATTGATGTCATGTTTGATCAATTGAGGGTAAGATAATGGTTTTCAACGATGGATAAGAATTCTGGCTACCCAGAGATTAGAGATAAAGAGAAAGACATCATAAAAGCAGTGTTTAAGAAAAGGGATGGGTTTTATAAGTTTATATATATACCATCTAGACTAAAAAATTATCCAAAAGTGTTTGTAGAACTCATTAGCTATATCATTCACTCTTATATGGATTCCTTCATCACTGTGTCAATTTATATATCCTGATAAAAATGAATTCAAAGGAATCACATGATAGGTACCAGGATGCCATGTTGAGTATGCTCGAGGTACATCATCTTTATTTAAATTATGTAATGTGTCACATTTGGATATAAGAGGTGATATTTCTTGGGAACATAGTTTTATAAGGGGGATATCATTTTATCCAAAGAAAGTTGATGCAATCATGTATTGGGAATGACTGAGGAATGTGTTCAATAAATCGTGTTCTATCTGGATGGTTGGGTAATATATGAGATTCATTTAGAACTCTTATTGAATATTAATTATCATGACCATGAAATCTATTAAGAATATGAAGATGTAATGGAAATATCAAGGATGTGAATTAATTTTAAAGAGGAATAAGAGGTTGATACACACATTAATCTAGATTATTCTTTATCCTGGAGTTGGATATGTTCATTATTGTGGGGAAACTACTATTGGCATTGGGGGTTTTCTGATGTAGGGTGAAAATGTAGTCTCTTATGGGTTTTATCTCTTATAACCCCTGATAAGAACTTCCCCACTCATGAAATAGAGTTAGCGATTATGATATACATAACAAATGATAAGGGAAATATCTATTGTATTAGAAGATTTTCATTTATATTCCCCAAAAGAGTCTGAGGTATATCATCTCCAAATTTGAATTTAATCATAGTTAGATAATTTGGGTAGATTAATTCTAAAAATTCAACTTTGAGGAGAATTATACTCAATGTAAAGTCAAAGTAGTTGTAGCTACATTGTGTAGGAAGATACAAGTAGTGGAGAAAGGATGTTAGAAGTTGGATAGTGGATCATCGAAATTTTGGTAGACTGGAAGGTTAGTATAGTAGATAACTAATGGTAATGAGTTTCAAAACACTTAGTGATCACATAATCATTGGATGAGTGAGTGAAATCTTGTTATAAAAATTATCCATAGTGTGGGGTGAGGTGTGAGAATTTAATAACAAGTTATTATGTTTTAGGTTGGGATTTATACGGACATGGTGTGCTTCTGGTTCATTGATGTGTGATGGTTTTTTCTTCTTTGAGAATGAATTAGATGAGTTAGTATCATGATTCTTAGTGGGATGTGAACCTAGGGTCAATAAAAAAAGTAACTGGTTGTCAAGAGGTAGTTTTAGTGGTCCAATATGAAGAGATATATCGAAGGATTTTCCTCCCATTATCTAACCTTTTATAGAATAATGGTCTTTAAACAGACATCAAGAGGGTTACCCAAACCACTTCAATTTCTTATATAGATGTCGTAGGAGGTGACCGCTAACTTAATGATGGGATTTACCATGAGCATGAGTGGTCGAGACACTATTTTCGTGGTAGTGGATTAGTTGACTACAGTGAATCACTGAATACCAACTCTAGTGAATAATTTACTAAACAAGATTAGATATATCTTTATTATAGAGATCATATCAATACATGATATTCCTTTAGTCATTGTATTTGATAGAGATTCCTATATTGCCTCTTGGTTTTGGAATGATTTATAGAAGGTGATGGGTACACAATTGAGGATGAAAATAACCTTTCATACTAAGAAAAATGGGTGGTTATAGAGAATAATTTTGACATTATAAGGTGTTATTTATGAATCTATTCACGATTTATGAGTTTATTGTGAAAATCACTTTGATTTGGTATAATTTTCAAAAAATTAAATATTTTAGTCATTGATTCAAATGGATTTGTTTGAGGATATGTGTGGTTATCTTCATCGTTCACCTATATGCTGAAATATGGTAAGTGAATCTTCAGTGTTTGGTATAATATTGTAAAATGAGACCTCATTTTGGGTGTAGTCAATTTATAAATGGAGTTTTATGGACCATATTAGGTAGAAGTATTATGAGGACTAAAGGAGATGACACTAGGAGTTTATGGGGATGATAATATTTTCTTCCTGATTCCCCCTCAGTTATGGAATAAGTGTTTTAAGAGGTCATAAAAGTTTTAACAACGTCATACCAGCCTATTTGAAATCATTAAATACATTAAGAGAGTGGAATATCAGTTGGACCTCCCTCTAAAATTTCAATTTATTCCCAATGTATTCCATGTATCATAAATTCAAATGCATGAGAATAATCCTATGCATATTGTCAACTCTGAGAATGATGAGCTAATATTAGATATATATTTTTTTGAGTGACCTTTTTGGATAGTGTAATGAAGGGAGAAGATTCTGCATGGAATGATAGGTCATATTTTTAAGGGAAACACTAGTGTTCTTTAGAAGAAACATTTTATTAGGATAGATAAATTCTTATGTAGTGGAATGAATTTTTGGATAAATCAAATGGGAACACTTTTCAATGATGATAATTCATAACTGGGAGAGAATTATAACAATCTATTTTAGTATTTATATATTTTAAATTCCATACAAAGATTATGAGCATTATTTTAAATTTTTAGAGACATGTTAGACTTATTAGATGGGTTATAAATGTGATAATAAAAGTATTGGGGCCTTATTGTAGTTTTTATTCTATAAACATCCAACCATCATCCAATGTGATTCTTTTGTAGATGTAATTTCATCCAAAATCTATTGGACATCTGGTGGTCCTCCTTGGAGAAAGTAAATATACATAGTTTTCAGAGTGTAACATGTGGAATTCAAAATATATCCTCGAGGGGTGCCAAGTTTATGATTTTTTATTTAAAAAAATCTAACCCATTCCCACTTTTATTTATCCTATAAGGCCTCATTTGAATCCCAAAACCATAGGGATCATCTTCATTGATTTTTGTGAGGATTCCCCCACTTCCAACCCCTATGTTAGATTCCTAAATTATGAATAGATCCTATTTTCTTAATTCAGTGATTTCTTCTTTATTATAGAGTGATATCAATCCCTTATCCTTAAGTCAAACTAATTAAATACATGATGTAATAATTGGATCTAATGGTTTTCATGTAATATATAAATTTTATAATTGGTCATTGATATAATCAGCAGACATATTCAAGGAATTTTCATATGTGTAACCTATGGACTAAAATAATTGACCAAAGGGGATCATCATGGGTATATGTGACTTTAAAGAAACAACAGTGTGTGTTTTATTCTAATCTATGATAAAATGATTCTAAATCATGTTGATTCAATACAGTTTCTAGTATCTAGTATTTATTTTTTTTATCCGATGGCAACCCTTGCCTTAGAATATTTATTGTAGTTAAGGTTGGAATCCCTTAACATTAATACATATTTTATATGTGTTCATGGAATATTCATTAGAATTTCTATATATCCCAAGAAATCTATGTTCAATATTTGACCACATGTGGTTTGTGTGTGTTTATTCCCTTGTGAGCCCTATTATTTGGTTTATTGAATGTGAATTGTACTAATTATGATACTTGTTTTTTTGATGTAATGCTGATCAACAATTTATATACTGTACCATATTATGGTGTTCATATTACTTTCATATGATATTTTTGGTATAACCTCATTGACTATTCCCCTCAGGGGTATATAGAGGACACCTATTTAGTATACTTTTTACTGTCCCTTCATAGGGGATTTTCCATTTATGTTTTTGGATTATCCTTTCAATGGGGGTGTGTCAGGTGGTGGATATTTGTTCCTCCAAACAAGGTTTGGAATATATGTTTGGATGATATTTTAGGACCTTCCATATGTTATTAATTTTTTGATATATTATTGTTTATATTTATTCTTTCTTCACCTTAAAGCCATGAAAATGTATACCTTATGCACTTTTGTCAATAGATTTCATAGCTTTATTATATATTTATAAAATCACATTGCACCTAGGATTTTTTTGAACATTTTTATTTCATGATGAGTGATAAGGTTAAGGGAATTATCCTTATGGTGTATGGTTGTATAGGTTAGTATGATGATGCCGATGATGTTGAATGGAACTTAAACTACATGTCTGATGCATTTATTTACTTTCTTTCCCATTAATGGAACCTTCAATTAGTTTTAGGTCATGTATTGACATGCCATATTAATACTACATGGGTTATAATTATTTGATTATATTTTTAATACTCTAATGTTTATAGATTTATTATTTATTTATTTAATATTTTTGTCACATCCATTATTATAGTTGATTATTACCTAGTATACAACACATAGTCTCCCCAGGTCATTCAATAAGCCCTCACCGCTGGTAAGAAACCACTTGTATGGGTAGGCATGTATTAATTCCTATGGAACCCATGGATATATCTTTGGGGTTTAGTTTAGGGTTTTATATTCAGTATTACACTCTAATTTCCATCCATCATTAGGTTTTGAATAAAAAAATTACAAAGGCTAAAATGGTATATACTAACACATTTCTTCCCATTATGCTTCTAATATTCTTATTGAACTATATAATTATAAGTAGTATTTATTCCACCAAATTAAAAATTTATATCTCTTTTACTCCATATTTTCAAGGGTTCTAAGATTCTTCATTTTAACCTAAATATCAATTTTTATCCTCAAAGGTTATGTTAAAATCGTTTCTTGGTTACAATTCCTTTTTCTTAAGACATATTTTTTATATGTAAATATAATTTTTTATTGTTTATATGTATACCATTTTTTTGTGTTATATCCTGAGGAATATTTCATTCATGTTATATGAAACTCATTATAATTATTTTATTATTTAAAGAGTATTGAATTACACACAACGAAAGGTTTATATTCTGATCCACATTTTAAAATTAATATACATCAAATTTGATAAGTAATATTAGGAATTTGTATAGTCATTTATTCCAATATCAAAATAATTTTCCACCTATCTAGTTATCGTTATATATCTCTATTTCCAATTTTTCTTGTTTTAAATTATAAGCTCTCTAATATTTTTTTGTGATGTGGTTATCAAGAAATTAGATTAAAAAAAAGAAACAAATTTTCACTCATATTTTACCTATGATTACTTTTTTTGATAACACTATAACAATTTCAAAAAAGGAGAAGCTCATTTTCCTCTATCTATACATTCTTTGAAAACATGTTAAAATAAAATAATTTTAACTTTGTTCATATAGGTGGTTTTCAATAAAAGATGATATTTTAGAATATCTTTATGAACATATAATTCAACCACCTTATTCTTTTTATATAAAAAATTCACACTAAATTTATAAATTTTCAAAAGGAAATTATTTTTCTACTAATTTTATAAAATATTTATTTTAAAATAATTTCAAAAGATTAATAAAATTTTATATTTCAGAAGTGATTTTTTCTAGAAATAACAAAAAGTGTTGTTCATCTATTTCATTTTCCTTTTTCATTTAATATTTTTAATTGAGTTTATTATTCAAATGATTTCAAAAAGCTTATTTCTATGTATAGATAATGTAATATTACTTTATATCATTGATATTATTGTTCACTACCTTTTTCTTTCATAAGTATCCACTATAAGGAAGCATATAATTTTTTTTGATACCTTTCCTTTTTGAATACCCTATATCCATTTATATGATTATAGAGTGTTCACATAGATTACATATATGAATATATTAGAGAAATAACTTACTTATCCTTATTATCATTATATATATTTATTTTAAAAATAATATTTTTCGTTATATTTATTGAAGAGTATTTACCTAGAATGTTATTAAATATATTGGGATACAATTTTATATATTCTTGGTTAATTTTATTTATCGATTGAATTATTAATTTTCTCTTAATAATATTAAATTTAAAATTTAAATAAAACCCATTTATTTTCATGGGTTTTTATGATTTGATGATGAATGATTTTTATTGGAAATCATATGTATTGATGATGATGTGCCTGGTCCTATATCAACCTCCAATTCATTGGATGAAAGTCTAAATCTGTTGAGATATGCACATTCATGTACAATTTGTTTCTTGAAATTGTGTGTGTATGTACGTGAATCACAGAGGTGATTTATACATGGATCCTAAAATATTTTCACATAAGTATGAGTGATAGAGTGTGAATCATGAAGGATGTGTTTACCTATACATATAGTTGTGCTTCAAATCATTGTAAGATAGAGATAAAATTAAGAGGGGGTGATTATTTTTTTGAAGTGATGTTTTAGAAAAAAAAATTTATCAAGAAAAAATTAAATAAAAATAAAATAATCATTATAATGGGAGCATAATAAAAATAAGAACATTAAAATCCTAAAAAATAAATTTTTGAAATTAAAATGGCACACTTTTATAAAGGATTTAATTAATATTTTAAGAATGATCCCATGAATATTTTCCCCAAAAGAATTATTGAGAGATATATATTGACCAATACATTATATGGTATTGATGAAAAGAATGACACATTCACTTTAACAGAGGTGAAATAAAAAAAATCAAGACACTTAATCATTAACTGTGATGCAAGAAACAACGAATGAAGAGATAGAAAATAAGAGGATTTATTAGATGAAAAAAATTATAAAATTATATTATACTCCCTCTAAAACATCACTTCTAGAATTATAGATATTTTCAACAGGATCCAGTTGCAAATATTCTTTAGCAATGGGGACCCATCACAAATGGAAAGTTGCAGAAAACGGCGTCGCAAATACATTTTTTTTGCGATGGGCCCATCAAAAATATTATTTTTTGCGACCGAAAACTTTCCCGTCACAAATATGCAGCCGATTAAATACATTATATATCAATCATCCTTTTTCAATGGGCCCGTCACAAATACTGTTTGCGACAGAAAAGTTTCTCGTCCCAAATAAAAGTCCTATTATATAAATTATATATATATATACACATTTTCCATCGGGTCTGTGGAAAATAGTATTTATGATGGACATCCATCTCGTCACAAATACTAATAATAAAAAATTATATTTATATTATTTGTGATGGGATCCCATCACAAATACTAAACATAGAAATATATACCAGTTCTTTTATGGGATTAGGGAAATAATTTGAGGGGAACTTGTCTAAAAAACATTCTAATCATATAATGACATATTATAATTTGTGAAAAAGATAGATAAAGAATTCCAAAAATCATATTTATTTGAAGAGAAACAAGATAATAAAAATATGGAAGAGAAAAAGGTGAGTAATGGGATGAAGGTAAAAAATGATTTTCCACCATGAAATAATTGTGGAATGAAACACTATATTACTTGTTTGAAAGGAATTATAGTTTACTTCAATAGTAGAGATAAATACAACTATGATATTAATTGAAAGGGAATGAAATAATATACCAGTGTAACATGTGTTAACGGTAAAGATATTGGACACTAAAAAAATAAATTCCCAAAAAAATCAATGGTATAAACCCTTAAAGAAGTGATGGGATCAACGACACTCTTACACATTTACTATAGACAATGTGGAATGATTAATATGATTGTTCATGGAATCATGAAATTTTATATAGGAGTATTTTATCAATGTTATTTTGGTTATCAGAATCATGAAACTTGTAAGGATTGTACCATAGTTCGTTTTCATTATGGATGTCAGAGTATACGTTGAATGGTACCGATGACTAGAAAATGTGATTCAGTGGCATGTTTGACTTCTTCGAAAACATTTGATTGAGGGAAGATAAACCTTAATACGTGCTTGATATTGATATAAAAATGATAAAGATTTGTTTATTTAATAATATTGGTGACCTTGAAGTTGGTGAGTGATTTAATGGTTTATGTTATTTTTCTAGAGTTTATTACATTTTTTTAATTACAAAATCAATTAAATAATTGGAGATTTTATTTATGGAATAAAGTGAAATATATTATCTAACATCCTACAGGATTTCATTAAAGTTTTATGGTGATCATGTAATTCATATAATTGGAATGTGACATTAGGAACCACCTTAAATTATATAGGGAATATAATGTTGATTTGGTGAAATTCCTTCTAAATTTCTGGACATTCAATTTGATTAGACATGTATTGGATGATTATTAATGTTAGCTATTTTTTAAGTGGATTAATTCAAATTTTGGAGTTATAATTGATGTATTATTGATTAATTTATTATATTAGATAACTTGTTCCAACCAATTTTTATAGAAAATAATTATATATAGGTAGAAAGTCATACCAATCATTTATTCATATTATGATCTGTCAAAAGTAAATTTTTGTGATTTAGGGAAAAAAATTATTTTTGGATTTTCATTTACAAGACTATTAGTTGAAGTGCATATTTATCATAGAACAACACAATGATGAAATTTTTCTTTTGAAATAGAATAAAATATTGTATGTATATTTCATTATACTCATATATAGTAAAATAATTCCTTAAATTTAGGTAAAGGATAATGGAAAAAAATTATCATGTTAACAACATATCTAATTAATGAAAAGTATTTTTTAGTAATAATAGATTTATTATGTTGAGGTCATTAAATTTATATTTCTCATTTAATTTATTATTATGAACTATTTTTATCACTCTCGTCAATAATTATTTACACTTTTCTCTTTCATTTTCAAATTTTCACTTCCCAATATTGTTCGTCTAGTTGGAAACATACTTATTTATTATTCTATATGACTTTTGTTCTTCCAATTATCTATTTAATATTGTATTTTTTTAATAACCCTATTTATTATGGGGATTTTCAACAATGTTATTTTTTAATGTCAAAACCATAATTTCTGAGATAAAGATTAAATTTTGATGACCAAATTTTCTTAAGGATGGTAGAATGAAACTCCCTAATATTTTTAATATAGAAACATCATCTTTAATATCATATATAACATGAAAAAAAATATTAGATGAGAATTTACCAACTTAATTCATTATGGTATTTTTTTAATTAATTCAATTTCATCAGCAGCTTATGTAACACAAAACACTGGGTTTAAACAATAAAATACACTATTAATTTTTTTTTGTTAAACAAGAATATTATAATGTAACAGTTAAGTTTTAAAGTGTGAATATGAATAAATAAATTATGAAAATTATATAGATTAAATATGTATAAAATAAATTCAATGGTCATTTATTTATTAGAAAAAATAATAATAGTCATTTAAATGAAAATGAACTGTTTTCCGAATAACTATATTTTTCTAAAAAGTGGTTTTGTGGTACTATTTAACATATCTAAAAATTAAATTTTACCTCTTTTAGAAAAAATATTTGATAAAAAAATAATTTTATAAACCCAAATTTCAAAATTATTCTTGGGTGATTATTTGAGAATTTCCAGAGTAGATTATTTTTTGATGAATAGTGAAAATACTATTTTTTATTGAAAACTGCCTTTTCATTTAAATGAATTAGAATGATAATTATATTTAAAATTATGTTTAATGTAAAATTATTTCAATAATATTAAAATTTAACTATTTGTTTACATTTTAATTATTTTTTTCATTGAATTATTATATGAAAACATTTTTTCAATTGAATGTTTTTTCTTTTGAAAATACAGTATTTCAACGTGTATCTAGGTTTAATTTTAAATTTATTTCCTCCACATATTTTATATTAATTTGGAATAATATATTCCATATTTTTAATTAGAATAATTTATATTATATAATAATTTCAACATATTTTTTGACCATATTAATAGTAAATAGAGTAAAAATTTATTACCATAGTTATGGTAAAAATAAGATTACTGGGGAGGTAAACTAGTAATATAACGATTAAAATGAACTAAAACATGTCCAAAAACCATTATATGGAATTATTAAGACATTATATAATCTAATTGTGGATAATGAACCATTTTGGAGGATTACATCATTATAAAAACATGGCATCATGTTATTTTTTAAAATATTCCATGTGTGTCCTCTCCCACATTTATAAATGGCTTCCCATATCCACCCCTATTCACATGTCCCGGTAAGTTTAGATAAGATAATAATTTCACAAATATATTACTTAATTCCCTCCACACATATTATAGTTTTTAGTTTTATTAGTATTCCCTACTAAGAATGATTTTGGTAGAAATCTAAAGAGGCTATCTAAAGAAGAGGAAAATTTCTTAAAGGTGTGTATTTATTTTATTTCTTATTAAACCACATTAATAAAATTTTAAAATATTATAATATAATAACACTACCATATAATATATTATTATACTTTATTACGTTAGTAAAATAAATTAGATAAATCTCCACTTTCATCAAATGGGAAAAAAACTGTTGATGATGTGTAAGATGAACAACCACCTCAAGAACTGATATAATTAGTTTTAAATAACACCTTAAAATTAGTTAGATAATAATGGAATAAAAATATTTTAATATTATTAAGGAAAAAATTATACTTTTTGAGATATAATATCATATAATCCTTTTTAATTTCCATTCAATGTGGGATACAATAATATCACTCGTGTGTAAGGTGAACTACCACCTCACAAAATGACGTGGTTCGTATTTCGATTATGATTTATATGTAATTTATTAATGTTAATATTAATGAATATTAGTGATATTTATGAAATAAAAATAATTTTTTAAATATAAAATATCATATAACTTTTTACCTTATAATCCTTTAGAAATAAATATTGTTGCTCCTACGAACGCGTGGATGGAAGTCTCCACATAGCTTTGTGAACTGTTTATCATTTTATTTCAACATAGATAGTAGTAAAGATATATTTTATTAATATAAATTATAGATCTAACATAATAATTATTCTGGAAATGGTCAATTAACATTAAATTTCCACTCATTCTCTCTATTGAGAAAAATAAAAACAACATTCAAGTGGACGTACGACACACCATCTCTGTGAATAGTGTAATACATTCTTTATCAATTAAATTTATTGATTTATACATTTAAATATATATTTTATATAAATGAGATTTAAAACATGTTTAAAATTTCATATATTATAAAACTACTATAAAATTAGAAGGAATGAAATTATCAATCCAAAATAAACATGGAAAAAAGCAATTAAAATATGTAATAGTGATTTTATGAAGAAAATGTTAATAAACGAGTGATAAAAGAGTATAAGTAAATAATATATTGTATGAAATATTTTATGTTTTAATATATGTATAATAACACTATATTTATTATATAATAGGTTCAAATATGTTTGAAGGAAATCAGACCTAATACAAGGGTCTCTAATCACCCTTTTAATTCCATGATACATATTCCATATTCTACACTTATTCCTATTATGGATTATATAAAACCCATTTCGATATTTTATATCAAGAAATTATTCCACTTTATTCCATTTAATATTTCATTTCACAGTATTTTCTTAATGGGGGTTATGAATCAAATGTTACCAAAGTGGAAAGGCTATATATTACAATCTCAACATTATTAGACATTGTTTATGTTTAAGTATCCCTTTGTGGAATTAGTTTAAATGTATTAAAATAATTATACATTCATATCCTTGGGTTATTCATTAATTTTCAAGTAATATTACCTAATTTCTCTATATTATAATTAAAAATTAGAGGAAACATTTTTAAAAAAATATTAATTCATTTCTCTTTTTGGTGAAAAACTAATTTGATTCCAAAAACCATGTTATCTAATAATTTTTTAAAAAATATTCTAAACATTATAAAAATTTCTTTTAAAATAAATTATTACCCATTTTTTATTTTTAATAAATTTTTTATAATAATGTATTCATGTCATTTTCCAAAAAAAACCCTTTTAAATTTTATATAAAATGTAGATGGATTATATGGTTTAACATGTACAACATGTAAATATTTTAAAAAAATAATTAAGAATAAATGTTTTAAATTTACTTTATATGTTATAGAAGTTATTTTCAAATAAATTTTTCCATAGATGTTTTATTGAACTTTTATTTTTGAAATTTTAATTTCAATGTTTAATGGTTCTATTCCTCAAGAAGGTTGTCATGGATATTTACAAGTAATTTATATTCATAAATGGAAACAAAAATTATTATAATTATACTCCACTAGGGATATATTTTAATGGAACCATAAGAATTATTTTTATGGATAGGTTATGATCAATTTTATTGGGATGTACTATTCCATTACTATTCACCATATTACTACGGATGGTTTATGATTATGTTTACTAATTGAAACAAGTATCAAAATATTATATGATTATTTTTTAATATGAATGTTTATATTAATTTTTTTCACCCCTCTCCTGTGAGGAATGAATTAGAATTTATTGGTGATGGTTAGGGCCAATTATATCCCCTCTATGCATTGATAGGTCTCATTGGAAAAGGGAGCTCATGTTTTGGGCCGAGACCTTACCCATCTATGTAAGATGTATTGTAATGAGGAATTCACAGTGTAGTTATGATATTTGATATTATGTATTCCCCCATTTTGATATTATTCATTGTTATCCATTTTATTATTAGATTAGTTACAACATATATTGAAAATTTTCAAGAATATGTGACTATATATATAGAATTATTTTATCATTATGTATTCCTTCCAGGTTATTCTCATGTGATTTATTAAATTTTATGTTTTTTATTTATTTACCTCTCTATATTGATTATTATTTATTTATTTATATCATTTACTAAAATAATAACCTAATTAAGAATTTGAGCTCACCGATTTCTCATGTTTTTTCACAATGATGTCAAGTTGTGTACTATGGATGATATGGAGGGTTAGGCTTGTGGAAAAACTGATTTACTCGAAGAATAAAATATGTTTTATTTTATTTTTTTCAATTTCAATTTGAGATTAATGTATGTATCTTAATTAACAATACTACAAAACTAAAGAGTCTTTCAGGATGTTATTCCTAGCATCTTATTCTAATGGAATAATAAAACCATAGACTCGAGGATTCCAAGTTTAGTTTTTTATATCATTTCATTTGTTATCATTATAATGAGTAAAAATACATTAATTAATTAATTAATTATTTTTTTATCTTAATGAAAAACCAAAATCTCTTAATGATACCCAAGATTAATAAAATCATGGTAAATAATGAACAAATCCAAATGTTACAAATAATTACAATAAATTAATTGAGCATTTTTATCAATTAAAATGTATTCTAAATTTAAAAATACATCCAGATCATAGAAATATCATTACATTTTAATGATTGAATTAATTATTTATTGTAATTTAATTCTATCATCTATTGGGAGACTGCATGACAAGTACTTATAAGTTACACACTATGTTCCATGATTACTATGTACCCATGATAAATGACTCATTCTTTGGTGTGTACCATCGATGTACTAAAAGACATGTACTAGATAGATACATGTCATGTATCACAATTTCTATGTGTCCATGGAACCCAGGGAACAACTTGGTGTGTTCTTCGATTGTGGGACCACATGATGTTCACCCTATATATCTGCTATGTGTTATGTTAGCCATGTGTCAACATAACCTACCAAATGACATGGAATGTATTTTTGACATGAGAATTAATGATTTTCACCACATTTGTATGAGCTAAATGCTATGTATTTCATTAGTTGCAATGTTTATTTGTCTCATGTGCTTTGAAATTGTTTATTTGACCACATATTTACGATGAATTTCAAATACAACCCACATACACTACAAGAAATGTGCACCAGTTTGCACTTTGACATTCCATGTTTCAGGTTACCATGTTCTTCATGTGGTGTGAAATAAATGCACCTAATGTAGTTATTCATTGTTTTTTCTTGTATCATAGTCCAATTTTTGGTATAGTAGACTTGCGTACATGATGTATAATATAGTTGCATGTTGTGAAACTGTATCTTAGTGGCCATAATCCATGTAACTTCCTAAGGAAATCAACATTCAACATTTATTTGTTATTAGACTGTTAGGAAGATGAATCCTTGAATGATAATAATATATTAGTTAAAATCATATTAATTAAATATCAGATTAATGAGTGAATATTCTAGAAATAATTCAACGAACCATTATTGTTCATAATAAATCAGAAATATAATAGATAAATATAAATTTTAATCAGGAACCCTTTGAATCCACTTAAATTCACTAATAATTCTAAAAGAACTAGGATGGTGAATAACCATAATGATTTTTTTCATATTTGATGGATCATTTAGTAATTTTGAAAGATGTAAATGTAGTGAACAATGAAACCCCCTCCAATATTTACATATAGAAACCTAAATCCTTGGGAGCTCCTTTTAGAAATATAAATTAGAATTAATTTATAATATATCTAAATAAATAATACTTGTTCTAGGGATATTTCATTGATGAAGTGGTTGATCAACCAAAAACCTTTTTCTATTACGTTTATTGTGTTTGGAGTATCTATGTACATAATTCCTCTAACAGTGATCCACATATAATCCTTTGATATCTGAAAACACTAATTAATGGATGAGTTTTAGCATGGTAGATGAATTTTCTAGTGTTTTTTATCACGATCTATTAAATATAATTTGGAATTAAAATATTTATTGTCATTGTTGAGAAGAGGATAGAAAGTTAAATCACGTGAGAATTCTATTGAGTGAAATGATCATAAATTCTTAATTTATTGATCAATACAACACAATAGAGACATCCGAACAATGCCCCAAAGAATGAACCACCTCTAATACCACTTTGTCACAACCCGGCCCTATCGATCCTGAGCTGCAACTACCTCAAGCGCGCCTCTATAGGCTAGAGGATGTCGACTAGCGCCATAGGTGTAATAATATCGGGGAGGCCTTCACCTAAGTACCTATACACACACACACACACAACCCACCCAATGCAGAAGCACAGAGTAGAAAAAAGAAACCAAAAGACAAACAACTATACCCCAACCATAGTCATGAATCAACCACTAAATAGAGTAAGTAAAGTGCTGGAAGTACTAACAACTAAACTGAAAACTAATAGGGAAAAAACATGCGCCCAACCACAAAGGTTCCATAACCCGACAATAGGTAAACAAAATAAAACAATTGGATAGACTCCCACCGAAATACTCTAGCATGACCGCGGTACGCTGCTCCAACTGCTGTGACCTCTACAGTCCTCCGTAGTCACAATCGACCTGTTCGTTGTCTACATGGGCACACCAGGTGCGGGAAAAGCCCAACCAGGGGTGAGTATAAATGTACTAAGTAGGATGCCCCGAAAGCTCAAGGGAGCAACAAAGGTGGAACTAAAGAGGTGAGAAATAGACTAAAAAGGACAGTGGAAAAGTTTATTAAATAGAATGCATCTCAACCCAATAGAAAAAGTATGCATGGACCCCAATGAGTGGAAATGAATGTATAGTTCCATTATATATATATGTATATGCTCAAAAAGAAACCCAAACGAGTGTGTAATGGGATATCCATCTCCAACCTCCGCCCAGGATAAGTCTCCATCAATTCCAAGTAAAACCATCTACACAGACCAGCATCTCATCTCGCCCACCTAGGAACCCCAAGTCAAAGGGGATCAATCACCTCACTTAGACACTATCCGCTTTGGGCGGCACTGACTCGCCCGAATGGTTTTAGGTCACGTCTCAAGGATACATCTCAGTGGGGAAAGTTCCCCTCTTCCTTGTGGGTCCTTAGGTAACGTTAAAACTGTCACACCACTGATCCGTACAACCAGGGCCCCACTCCGGTAGTCATAGTGAAATGTCACTGACTAGCCTCGTAAGAAGGCCTGAGTCTGATATGCCAACGGGTGACCCACTGCCCAACCCTACAGGAGGGTAAATCATAATAAGATATCAGGTGACCCAATTACCAGCCCTGCTAGAGGGTAAACCCTAATACATCATCAAGCGACCCACTGCCCAGCCCTACTGGAGGGTAGACCCGGAATAGGTCAACAGGTGACCCACTGCGCAGCCCTGCTGGATGGTAGGCCTGGAATAAGTTGATAGGTGACCCACTGCCCAGCCCTGCTGGAGGGTAGATTTAGAAGACGTCGACAGGCGACCCACTGCCCAGCCCTGCTGGAGGGTAAACCTCGAACAGGATGACGGGTGACCCACTACCAAGCCCTGCTAGAGGGTAGACCCTTAAGAGTTGTCGGGTGACCCACTGCCCTGCCCTGCTGGAGGGTAGATCCTCAAGAGTCATCGGGTGACCCACTGCCCATCCTAACTTGAGGGTAGAACTGTAATCGGACCGATAGCTCTACCCCTCTACTGACATCACCAGGTGTCACTAACAACGCCACTGTGCGCTGGTTCGGAGTGTGTTAAGAAGGGATCTCTATCCAAAACGCTCCCATGAGACCACATTTAACATAATCGCAATGAATATCCTCATGCCCAAACGGATTACACAGTTTCAGTCCTCGTGAAAAAACACGCGAGATAGACTACTTAGTTGCCCAAAATGAAAAAACGGTGAATATGGTACTATTCACTATAGTCAGCCCATGTGGGGACCGCACCCCGACTCTGATACTCGTCAGGATAACTGCGCTATCACGATGCTATCAGAAAAACACGCAGAAACGACTACTCAAACGCCTCAAACGGATGTCTGGTGAAAAAGGCACAAAAACGCTGCATGAAGCTCAAAGAGGGCCCGTAGGACCCACGTATCAACTCCCACTTCAATGCCCGAATCCATATTGGAAAGCTCTGCCTTGACTCCAGGGTTGCAATGCCCTTGATGGAACTAAAATTAGACATTAGATGTGTTCACGCCAAACAAAACAAGAATCCTGACGTAGCACTTAACGAGCATGTCGCGCCACCGAGCTCCCATCCCAGGAATTAAAATCCCCAAAACCATATAAAAACCTTCATCTTGAGCCGAGGATTATACTACCATAGATGAAACACAAAAAGGACACCCATATCGAAAGTTACGGGTGTCCGATGCTGGAGGGGACGAAGCCCCTTGGGCTGGACCGGCATGGTTGGCCGGTCCACCTGGTCTGGGCTGGCCTGTGCCGGCAGACCTGGCTTGAAGCACCAACCCCCATCTTAGCCGCACGGGCCGATAGTGGATCCATGATCCACGCTCAGACTGGACAAGGCCGGTCTTCCCGCATGAAGACCCGTGTGATGCGGGTCTTTGTTCTCACGTGGGGTCCTGTGCCGCGACCCCTGTCCACCCCTCCACGCCGCGGGCTGTGCCCGCCGCCTACCACCTGAAGCCGGAGCCCGCCGCCTGCTGCCTGAAGCACGGACCACCATCACCTACCACCTGGAGCACAGACCGCCTGCGACCTGAAGTGTGGACCGCCGCCACCTGCCGCCTGGAGCGCAGACCGCCGCCACCTTCCTCCTGGAGCGCGGACCACCGTCGTCAGGCGCCTGTAGCCGGAGCACGGAAATTCTACCGGAAAAACACAAAAAACACATCAGACTTCGTCGGAAAGCTGCGATCACCACGGGACTTGGGATTTCTAATGGAAACATGCATTGGAAAGATTACAATGATACCTACTTGTAAATGGGATTCGCTCAACTATTGAACAAAAATTCGGCAAATGAAATTAAATTTAATGAAAAATCGTGAAACAAAATGATGAAGAAACCCTCCTACCTCATTGGGCGTAGCCTGAAGCTTCACCGATGGTCTGCCAGAGTTGCCACACCTCTCCGGAGTGGTAGAGGAGAGGGGAGGATCTCCTCCTTCATTGGGAGGACTTTCAGCAGGGAAGAACGAAAGAGGGGAAGCATTGGAGGTGGTTGTGTTTAAATAGAAAAAAATAATTATTTTTAATTAATTTTCAAAACATCCACCAGTAGGCCCATACCCAGACTCCCAACGGGGTCAAGGTTAAGCCTCCCCTAGGGTAAACGTCATTCACTTAGTGAATGGATATCTCAAAATCTGAATATGATCCCCCATTCTAATGTTATAAAATTTGATGCCCGAGACCGCTAAATTACAAAAATTCCCCTAGTGGCGTTTTTCACAGAAGGGCCACACCTGCGAAAGTTACACCCCTCCTAAGGTAAATGGCATGTTCCGGAGTCAAAAGTTCCCTATGTTTTCCCATATGAGTTACAATTTAGGAGTTATTATATTTATTTAGCGTGTCCAGTGTGAACGCACGCGAAATTTCATTCTGGCCACACCAGGGCTCAGAATCGCACGCTGTCTGAACTCCCTGCTCTGGAATAACATCAGGAAAGTTTCAAAGTCTTACAAGCTCAAAACCGGGGTTCTTACAGAGACTATATTTTTTGATCATGGTTGTTATCCCATAGAATAGATCATTTGCATAGACAATTTCTAACTTCTTCACAGTGATGAAAAAAAGTTGTATATGGTACTATATATTGAACTTTATTTACATCCATTATGTTATTCATCATTCCATTGAGATTGGACAATTTATGACCTATTTTTGTACAACTAAAACATCTCCCAATTCCTTTTTGGAATTTCCCTTCAGACCTCTTTCCTTGTGTAAAGGAAAATAAATTCTCGATTCATTCATTTTTACCATTATTAAATGAAATTAATTAAGATTTTATCACCATCCTCATTGAAATATTTGAGCAATCAAGTATGTGCAAGTTATTAATCGTGATTTTTAATTTCTAGGACGTCATAATTACAGGAATCCTGACAATAGCTCCCATCATTATAGGGAGCTCATTTGGGAATTCATAACATTTCCCATGAAATTGGTTGTAGGTATGGTTATTCCTGCTTACTAAAAATGACTAGAAAACTCTAAATTTAGGGATGATTACCTTTGAACTATGGAACAGATAAATGTGGAACCATTATCATTAATTTAATAACTCATTAATGACATATATTCTTCAACTTTTGAATTACAGGATTCAATATTAGTTATCCACGAACTGTTTTTCTAACATAGAATCATATGAGAATTTTAATTACCTAACAATGGTATGTCGTGGGATTGTATATTAACCAAATAATATCCTCATGTGTGTAAAACAAGGTGTGCATCATGGCTCATTTTTTACACCTATTTTCGTTAAATTATAGATCAATAATGTGTTTTGGGGTGGTTTCCAATAGGTGCATCTATTCTTGAGCCACATCAACGTTCCATATGTAAAAAGGTGTAATTTCTTTAAAACCAATAAATCTACAATTTATAAAAATTTGGGTATGCTTTCTTATTTTTAGTATTATCCCTAAGGTTTTTGCTAGATTATATAAATCTTAATCTTGAAATATCTATCCTTTCCATTGATTCCAACTATTATAACCATATTAATTATTACATATAAATCCATGATTTATTACATAAAATAACACTTAGTAAATCATAGATGATCAAGGGTCCTAATGTCTTTGGGATATTAGGTAAAACAATAACATCATAAAATGGGATACAATGACTTTACTTAAAAATTTTATAACATGCCCATAAATTTTCATAGTTATACTAAAACGACAAGGGTTAACCTATGGACATAATTAAGGAAGGGGTGAGATAAAAAAACAATTTAGGGAATAAAAATTTCATGGAATAAGGTAAATTAATGCATGAGATTAAAGAGGCATAAAAATTTATGTTAAGAGGTGTGATTCAAAATCATGAACAATGAATCATGGTATAACAATATAGTATAAAGGCAACATGGTAATGTGATAAAACATTAAACATGAAGTCATAAGAATAAATTAAAGTATACCACAAAGAAATTAAAACATAAATATTTATGGGTAACCTCCCGTAAACCATACATGGGATCTCATGATACTAAAATATTATCCAATTTGTTGGAGTAATATATGGGTGAACCAATTCAAAATCATATCATGTACATAGAATCTCATTGAATGATATATATATAGATTAATACACTTGAGTGGAAATGTGGGTTGACAATCGAAAAATAATCATTTTTCAGGAAAAATAACCTTGAAATATCAGCAGCATAATAACTATACATAAAGATTCATAAAATAGTTTTATTAGAGTGAAAGGGGAATCCCATAATTTTAACATCAAAAGTATAGTATTATGGATTTTGTAAAAAAATAACTTATAATTATGAAATTAAAATAAAAGGAAAAAAATAAATAATATGCTTAAATAAAGAGGAGAATGAGAGGATTCCATACCTTGAGAGGGTGTCACCAAAAGTCAGATATGGGCTTCATGAAATCTTGGGTGAACCTTTGGAGAACTCAGAGAGGTACAACTAGAGAAAGGATGTACTCTATGATTTTCAGGGAATTTAAATGGGATATTATGTGGGTTTATAGAGAAAATAAAGGAGAGTTCTTTATTATTTACCAAAAATAGGTTTTGGACTCTATAAAATAAATTAATCAAAACCAAAAACCTTCTCATGGGTTTTAAAAGTTTTGATTCCAAAGGGTAGTGGTTTTAATTATTTTATAAATCCAATAATCCGAATCATACCCATCATGATGTTGATGTGAGTCATGTTTATAAGGACCTGATTTTAAAATATTAAAATATTAAATAGTTTTTGAAGGATTCATAATGTTATTATCAAACTGAAAAAATAACCTCAAAAAAATTATTTTTTATCAAAGAAAATCATTTTTTCATTGATACATTATATTTTATATATAACATCAATTTTTGGTCATTATGTTAGCATAATACATATCATATATTTATACCATATTTAATTTTACCCAAAAATTTGACATTATCATAAAATTAAGGAATGTTAACCAATCAATAATTACCACATGTGGAATATTTTGTTTAATTTATCTGAATAAATCTAAAAATTTTAGAAATGAAACTTTTGAATCATAATAAATATTTATAGAAAAAATACTTTTTGATAATAACAGTTTTAGGACCTATATAAAAATATCATTTTCAATTCACAATATTATATGATATATTTGTTAATATATAATATTTAATAATAATATTAAATTAAAATATAAAATTTCTTAATTTTTTTATTTAATTAAAAATTCATTTACAAATTAAAATAATATAGTACATAAAATACAATTTTTTTGTTATCATATCAAAATAAAATTTTTATCAAATAGATTTCTTAATTATTTAAAATGTAAAAGAAATATGGGATAAATAAAATAACTATTTTATTGAAAGGAAGAAAATAAAAAATCACACTATTTAGGTTAATACATATTTACCTTTATTACACCAACACACAATCGAATAGTAAGGTGTGGGACAATGATTTTTTCTTTGGGTGGTTCGGTGAACATGGTCTGGTTTGTGATCTTGATGAGCATGAAATTCTCATCTAAATGATTTCTATAATTAATCAGATTTTGAATAATGGATGGTATTTGTCAATAGAATATCATATATATGATATCTCCCTTGAATGTTTTGAAAAATTGGATTTATAGATTGTGATCCATTTATTTGTAGAAATTACGTTGTTTTTGTTAATAGGAATTTATCAAAACTCATAATTTATACAAATAATTTGATCGTTTTTAAATGGATATATTATCAATGGTTGTAATTGTTATTATTATTTTAATCCAACATGATAGAACCAAATAGTATTAGGTGTTTTATATATCATTATTACATAACAATACATTTATTCAATAAAATATTAGATTTAATTTATAGATTTTTGGGTCATTACACTCCTTTGGTCTCAATTTATATCATCTTTAAAATATATAAATATTTTTTTGTATTAATTAAAGACTTTGGATACCTATTTAATGTGATTTTTACCATAAAGAATACATTTATTGACTTCATTATCTACTAATTTCTTGGTGTTAATAGACAATTCACGAGGTGAATGTCTTTATTCTAGAATCTCTAAAATCCTTATCAACTTATTCACAAAATGATAAATGATTCAAAAAATGTGAAAGTATTAAAATAAAAATTTAATATCATTTTATGATATTCATTATGTGAAAAAAAATTAAGAAATATGGTCATCATACTACACCATCTAAAATTCATTGACGACATGAACTGAAATTTCTAGTGAAACATCTTGATGAGAATAATGTGTCAATAAAAACATGAAATATTTTTCAAAAATTTATATTGAACATGAAAACTCATTTTTTCTCATCCATTTAGTTTAATTTCTTCCTATCACAATATATAAATATAATAACTGAAAGACACTCAAATAAATTTTATGAAATACCTTTAGTGATTGAGATTATAAAGGAATATTAAAATATAAATAATCTTTTCATTTTTAAAGATCACACTAACTCATTTATGAATAAAATAAAATAAGAATGGATAAGAAAGTGGTGAATGAGAAATAAGAAATAGGAATAGAAAATATATAATAAATATATTTATAAATACCCATTTCTACAAAGGCATAAGTATACCCTTTTAATACTTTAAACTTTCTCCAAAAAATTGAATCCTTTCTACTCCTAAATTACATTTTTATTTGCAAAAAACCCTGAAATATACTCCGAAAAACATTAAACAATTAAACCCTATTATTATTATATAAAATACATACAATGTAGATGTGTTAGATAAAATTAAATATAATCATGATGATAATAAGAAAAAATATTTTAAAAAATGGAAAATATGTTTTAAAAACAAGAATAAAAATCAAATTTTTAAAAAATACATATATATAAAAATAAATTATAATTACATGTTTTATGGGGATATAAACTAATTAAATATCTATGATATTGAATACAAACATGATATATCCTTTTGTGAAAATTGTCTCTAAAAAAGTGATGCTGAATATCAATGTTGTTAGTGTGTGCCTGATAAACATTATTACTAGAGATTTTTATGGAAATATAACAATAACATTTAATGAGAATATGAATAAAGGATATACAATAATCTAATAGAGTTTATTTCATTCATATAATCTGGTTTAAACAACTCTTTCCTACAATATAATTCACTTATGATAGAGAATGTGAAACTAATATTTTCATCATACTACTCCAAGATATAGAGGAATGTCCAACAAGTTAATAAGTCCTGATTGTAATTTTTCTATCTAGTTTTCATAAAAGAAAATAAGTATAAAAAAAGGAATGATTAATAGACATTTTTTAGGTTAAAATAATCCATGACAGTTACAAACCATAGATAAAGTAAAAATTCATTTTATGTGATTTAAAAGATGAATATTTTGGATTATATTGAATATGTTCTCAGAAAAAAATTGAATATAATTTTATGTAAGGTGGTCATAACATAAATTAAAACCCTAATAATACTTCAATAAAGTTCATTGTCCACTTGTGTACTATCTTCATTCGACTTTAATTTAAAAGACATAATAATATGTGTACAAATTTCCTTAATATGATCCTTGTAAAAATTATTTTTTAGTTTAATAGTGTTTTTACTTTGGATAAGAAAATTATTGTCCTCACCTTGAGAAAATTTAAAACCAGGAAATATTTTTATATCAATAATAAAAATCATTTAAAATTACATTCCCAAAATATTTGAAAAATATTTTCAAAGATATTTGTATGTTGGTGAGAAAATTACATCATAAAATTATATTTGAATGATTAAGATATCATTTTAACTTTATTAAAAATAATGTCAAATAAAATTTTCTTGTGGAAGTCATTTTCAAAATGAAAAAAACATAAGATTTCATTACATACCCAAGATTATTATTTTAAACTATATAAGGATTTGGTTATCATTAAAATGGATTTTTCGAATTTATGATTTTCAAAACTGGGTGGTTTTTCAATAAATTTGTTTCAAGAATAAATTCAATAAGGAATGAAATTTTAACAGCCATTTGTAAATGTTAAATTTATGATTTTAAGATAATTCCAACTACATTTTTATTGATAATATCCAAGAAATTGTGGTGATGGTTTCTATATAATCAATTAAATATTATTTATAATTTCTAATGGATATGATTGTAGATTATTATGTGTGATGTTACCTTTATCATATGGAATATTTCTAAATAATCATTTTATACCAATAATTTTATGATCATAAGTTCATTCAATAAGAGTCTATACACCATTCTATTGGAATATATTTAGCTCTTATTACCGAAAAAATCCAATTTTCTACCCAAATAGATTTATCAAGGTTTTTATGTTCTATAAATTAATGAATGGAATGATTCTCAACATCATTTAAGACATGTTTTTTAGTATGAGTTCCATGTTAAAAAAATGATAATATTTTCGAAAATATGGTCATTTTACTTTTTCAATGCCTTAGTTAACGGACTAGAAGGAGTTTCAATGATTACATAATTAAGGGAAGGTGGATTATTCAATGTAAATTGTTCATGGTTAATCAAATATTTTAATTTGTATGATGGTTTATATGTATTTTCAATGAATATGATATGAATGGATTCTTAAATGGATTTGGTCCTTTTATTAGTGACTCAGAAATATTTTCATGTGTTTTATTACAAATGAAATATTCCATCATCCAATATTCTGTGAATTTTTTATATGTTGTATTTAGCGTTAATAATAAAACAATGACAGTGAAATTCATTGAAAAATAAAATTTTGAAATTTATTTTACCAATGTTTATTAGGGTATTTTTGAGGATCTATCTTAAGAAAACCTGGTTTATTATATAATAAGATTTATTGACTACATCAACCAAAAATAAAAATGGGAGTTTGAATTCATTAAATAGGGATCTTGACATTTTCTCACAATTTCAATTTAATCTGTCAAATACTCCATTTCATTGAGATGGATTTATTGTGGGAAAAATAAGATTTTAATAGTCTGAAGAAAAATGTTAATAAAAATATTCATTTACAAAATCTCCCCCATGATCACATAGAGTTTAAATGATTTTTCCTTCTTCATTCTTGATCTTCTTGTTAATTCTTATGAAGAAATTACTATCATCATATTTATATTTTAGAATGAAATACTCACGAGAATCGGGAATAATCATTTACTATCAAAAAAGAGTTTTTTTCCTCATATATTTTTGACATGATTTTGTTAAAAATGATCCAAATGAATAATATCAAGGGATTTATTAGTAGAAACTCTTTGATTAGGTTTGAAAGATGATTTATGTTTATTACCATGTTGGAAATGTTCACAATAGATTTTATATTTGAAATGAAATTTTAGTAAAAATTATACTAGTTGAATTTGATTTAGCTTAATGTCTACATGTATTCTAAAATTACGAAGGCATCTATGCCAAATAAATTAGTCACTATCTTGAATTCCAAATAATATAAATTTTTTGAGAAGAAAGTGATTTTTAATTGGTAATATAAACATGTTGACATTAATATTTAAAAAAATTATTTATTTGTGATTAATTTTTTTTATAAAAATCATTTTCAAAATAGATATTAAAACCGTAGTCTAAAAATTTTCAAATTCCTACTAAATTTTGTTTTAAACCATTCTATTAAAAAACATTTTTATGATAATATACTTAATTAAGCAAATTAGACCTGTACATATGATTTGACATCTTGAATTATCACTAAATGTCATGTGTTCTCCACTGAGTTTATCACATTATTTTAATTTGGAGGTGTCACCACACATGTGTTGAGAGAATACACTTACCACATACCCCATTTCATATATGTTTACTCTTTAGACACTTTTCAAAAAAAAATTAATAAATTATTAGTTTTGATACCATGATTTTGGGTCTACGTATGTTTGCTAAAATAGATTTTGGTTGCAAAAATTTGTTTTAAATATATTTTATATGATATATTGGAGGAAAGACACATATTTTTTTGCCTACCATATCCTGTTTTTCTCATTACATTCATAAATTATATTCCATGTTTAACTACCATAATTTCAAAACATTTATTTTGAAATAAACATAAAAAAACTCATCTTTTTGGATGTACTAATACTATTTAAAAAAATAAATCCATAATTTTTATTTATTAAATTTACATTCATCATTTGTAATGACCTGAAATATAATAAATAAAATTTCCCTTGTATTTGAAATTAATTTCTTATTATGAACTATGCATATATAAAACACATTCACTTCTTTGATTTTATTATATCCTATCAGATTTAAAATACCATTAAGATTTATAAATATTGATTAAATAGTCATTGAACAATGATCAAATGATTAGAACAAATATAGAGATTTCAAAAATCCAATAGACTTAGAAGAAGGAAGTGATGTACTTATCTAGTAGGATCATACCTATGAAGACCATTTATCAAATATTTCATACAAGATAACATCACAGAGATTTTCTATTTCCCAATCCCATGTTGAGACCTAACAAATTATTAATGAGAGAAACCGTTTATGTGTGATGTTGAACCTCACTGTGATCATGATCCAAACCATGTTCGCTGAACCACCCCATGAAAATATCATTTCCACACACCATACTCTTATGTAGTATTTTGGTGTATTAAATGGATATCTATCAATATCTCATTAATATTATCATGTAAATTATTTTTTATGTAATAATTATCACATTTCCATTTCTATTATTTTTTCATTAAAAATTCTTATTGATACAATAAAACACAAACAATAGTATTGGTTAATATTCAAATTCAAGTAAGCAGTTTATTTTAATGAATTATGGAATATTTAAATAAATAAAATTTTAATAAAATATTATTAATAAATAATTTTGGTCAAATATATTAATCATATAATTTTTATGAAGTGAAATATAGTTTTTATAAGAATTCAAAAACACTTATTGTCAAAGAACCCAACATTTATTAATAAATGAAGACTCTATTTTAAAAGTGAAAATTCATATATTTGAAAAATTATTTTGATAAAATGGATATTATTTTTGGAATTAGATCATTGAAATTATCCAACGTAGAATTTTTCATAATTTTTAGAGCCATTAAAATTTTTAGGTAAAAAATAAATACCATATAAATATACTTTGTTTATTATTAAATAATAATATCAACCCAAAAGTGATGTAATAAATACTATAAATTGTATCCATGACAAAATAAATGTTTTCTCTTAAAAATATTGTTATTTTATGTTTATTTTATTAAATTTATAAAGCATTTATGAATCCTCTAAAACCATTAATCTATTTTTATGTTTTAAAATCATTTCTTTAAGAGTATGACTCACCTATAAAAAAGAAAAGAAATTATTTTATTAAATTATTCAATTGGCCTTATAAAATAATGATAACCACTCTCATTATTTAGATCCTTTCAGAAAAAACCATGGCATGGGTTGTGGTTTTGGTTATTTTTTTATGTAGATTCCAAACCATTATTAACAATTAAATCCACCTCATTTCTTATATGACCCCACCCAATCTCTCATTTATCTTCCCAAAAAATCCATATATTGTTTCCATAAACATTTATTTAAATATCTAGTGTCTTTTAATGATTCCCCAACCTCTCAAGAAGCTCTTCTAAAGATTTTGGTGTCACACGGTACTGTTTGGGATCCTCACATTCTCTTATTTATTCAAGTTTCTTTATTATTGTATTTCTTATATTTCAAATTACTAATGTTGAGATATTAAATACCAAGTCCCTATTACTTCCCATTTTATTTCCAACTTCTGATACGTCCCTTTTGGTCTCATTAACCCATTTTATTAATTTTTACGTGACACCGTTATACTGATAAACTCTCACCGATATTTTCTATGATAAAAAAATTCTATAGTGAACACCATACCCATTTACTATCAATTGTATTAACCTTAAAACAACATTAATTATTTTAATAGAGACATATATGTATTTATTCTAAACTCTATGATATTGGAATCAAATATGATGATTAATGAGACCATTTATTATGATCTATGTAGCACACATATGCCTTGGAATGACTGAAAGTGTTGGGTGCACCCAAAATTATATATAGCTCCAATGAATTGATTTATCATTAGTCTAATGATACATCAATTTGATACCAGGAGAGAACCCGATTCATTTATTTTAAATTTTCTCTTTTGAGTTCTTGGTATTTAGCGTTGAAGTATTTTTATGATGTAGTGTTTTAAGTTGTTTCCCCATTTCCCATGTAATAATTATCATTATATATCATGCTATATTATTAATATTCCGTTTATCCCCCATTGATATTACTATTTTATAACATGTATTCATTCTTCGTGTTATTTTATTTCTACTCCCTTACTGGTCTTTATAGCTAACCCCTTTCTTATATATGTCCCTAGGATATCCCATGCAGTTTTAAAATCCATGGAATTTTAGAAGCATGTTAAGGATGTTTTCAACAATGTTTTTGTATATAATGTTTGAGATATTATGATAGGAACCCAAATCCAAAATAAAAAAGACTTCTATAAAATTTATGTTGAATTAAATTTACATTCATCTAATAAATCATGTATTAATCTTTAACAAAGAGGATGGTTATTATAGTTTGTATCAAATAAAATGATTAGTTATTTTTGATAATTGGATTAGAAATCTCTTATGAATTCCTCATGGGTGGGGCTAAGAATATGAATACATCGCTAAATTTTTGTAATTATAGAGAAATTTTTTTATCCATAAAATAAATCCCTATCTAGATAATACAAGTTGATGTGGTTCAAGACTAGATATACATAGTAGTTATTAATATAATAAGGTGTGCCAGGCCTAACTCGGTTTAACATGGTATATGAAAACGGGCCTCATTACACACCTGGAATGATACTATTGGGGGATATACTTTGATATATTCATATTCTCATTATGAACTATTATAAAGGGAACCAAAACTCCCATAAGAGTATATGTTAGGAAATAAATCATGGATGACATTGATTGAAGCCGAAAAATTAATAAGTTCAGAAAATAAATTAAAGTTATATGTTATCACATTAATATAATTATATTCCCATTTATGTGTATAATATTTTAAAAATATTCGTCCTTATTTTTCCTTTTATTGTAGATAATGGATGAAAATAAGAGTAATAAGGTAAATAACCATTGTGAAGAGAAATTTGATCAATTTTTTAACTAGATGCCTAACCTAATTAAAGTGGGAATTGAAATATTTGTGACGATAATCTCTCAGTTGACTTCTATTTAGAATAGAAACCCAGATTATTAAGATAATTGAATACCCATATGAATGAATAAGAAGAAATTGTGTGCTTGATGCGATAGTTTACTTGACAATCAATGAATCATTTGATCAATTAATAACAGAATAATGGATCAACTCCATTGAGAAGATATTGTCCCCCCATCAATGGTCGAAACAAGATATGTTTCTAGTAGATATTTATCATATGGAGGGATAAACTAATTATTGATAGTCAATGAACAAGAATTAAAATCTAAAGGAAGATATCTAAGTGATGGGGGGATAGATTTCTATTAAATGTGTTTTGATAAGTATTTTCATCGAACTTCTGATATTAAAATGGAAAGGGATTTCCTTTTCCTCAAAAATAAAATAAAATGAATATATCATGGAGTATAATAAGAACATCATAGTACATGGATGATATGCCTATAGATTATTCATTACCATCGAATGAAAGCTTTAGCACTTGAATTTTGAGCTAAAAACTATTCTAAAAATCCCTATCAATCTGGGACTTTGATAGCTATGAGAAAATTGTTTGATGTGACCATAAAGTTGAAATAGAGATCATGAAATACAAAGGATATCACAAGGAATAGAAGAAGAATGGAGAGATTAATTATTTCCATCTGATGGAGAAATCTAATGGTGCTATAAAATTTCAACATCCCATTTGTCAATGGGGCGAAAAGAATAACCTGTAAATTTCTTAAGGGGAATGAGGAAATGATTTAGGTTTGAGATGGAAGGGAACTAAGAGAGCGATTGACGAATGAAGAAATCCAAAAATGATTTAGAATATTATAATCCTCTAGTAAACATAAATTCATTGTTCATTGATAAAAATGTAAGGAACTAGAGAACATAGAAAACCAAGGCCCAAAGAAAAGGGAATTCAGAGATAACCAACAACCCTCAAGGTGGAAAGGGAGAGATCTTCCCATCACAACAATAGAGGTGGATCCTGTCAATGAAGCATTTATATGTATTATAGTTATACATTCATGAATATTGAAAATACATTTTTATTCAAATTCTATACATTCCATTATATCACGAAATTTTAGTAGAACTATTCGAACAACACCACAAATCATGGAAGTAGAGTTGTTGATGAAAACTGAAAATCTGATATTATTCCATTCTAAGTATATAACTCCTCCACTATCCATGTTTTTTGGCTGAAATTCATAGAAAACCATTTCATATTCCCTTTTGTGAACTTTTATGAATTTTTTATAATGGATTGTCTTTCCCTATATATATCCAACATAAATTACCATGAGAAGGAAATAATTCTTTTTATTGTGAATCATCTTCCGATTCTGTACAATTAAAAGGAGGAGGATGCATCTTATTTAGCATAATCAACTCAAGAATGGATATTATTTATCTACGATAAACCTAATCTATCATAAATGATTGAGTCTAAGTAGTGAATCATCCTTGATTACAAGACCATTGTGAAGGAATATGATGATGTGTTTCTCGATGAGTTTTCTGCTTTTCCTTCTAGTTGAGAGGTTGAATTTTCAAATAATCTTATACCATAGGTGTTACCAATACCCAAGAATCCATATAGAATTGATATAGTATATCTTGAGGAGATGAAGAAACAAATATAGTAAAATCTGGATAAAGGTTTCATATGCCCAATTGCTTCACCATGGGAGTGAACCATTCCTATTAATCAAGATGAATAATGGGTCAATGAGACATTTCATTGAATATCATGAGAACAAAAATATAATGATAAAGAAAAATTATCTTGTACCTCAGATTGGTGAATTGTTCGATCAACTACATGGAGGACAATACTTCTCCACGGTGGACCCATTGTCTAGATATTACCCTATTTTTGTGAAAAGGAGGATATTTGAATACTGAAATTTGTATATGTTATTAGAAATTTGAGTTCATAGTAATTCCATTCAGACTCACTAATGATCCAGTGGTATTCAGGGACCTAATTAATAGAGTCTCTAGAGATTATCGTGATTGATTAATGGTATTCTTTATAGATGATATTAGAATATTCTTCAAAACCAATTGGGATCCTGAGGATCAAATGATATTTTTTTTCTATAAACCTTGTGAAAGGATAAGATTTATGAAAAGTACTTAAAATGTGATTCATGGGTGAAGGAAGTCACATTATTTTTTAATATCATCACATGAAATGGGATATCTATATACCCTTCAAATAAAGATCTAATTGATAGGTGTTTGAGGAAATGTTTTTGATATATATCCATAGATTAGAAGTGTATTTTCGTCGATTTGTGATGATTTTTTCACAATTTTAAAAACCTATAACCTTGAAAACATGGAATAGAGTATGTTTTCTTAGAATGATGAATGTGAATAGAAAATCATGGAGATAAAAAGGAATAAAATCAATTGTCTATTTTCTCACACTTTCCAAAAGTTGAGAACTATTCATGGGGTCTAGTGACGCTTCGATGAAGGGCCTTGGCTGTGTGTTAATGAAGAATGAAAAAGATATAGCCTCTAATTTAAGGAAGATTAATGTTGACAAATAGAACTACCCAACACATGATCTAGATGTGTTTATAGTGATATTCACTTTCATATTACGGAGACATTATCTGTTTGGTCAGAAGTGTGAAAAATATATTAATCACAAAATCCTCCAATATATAATCAAATAGAAAAACCAGAATATGTGCCAATGAATATGGTTAAATCTGATGAAGGACTATTATTACTTAATTCAAAACCATTCTAGGAATGAAAATAATATGGAATATTCCTTATATAGAAAGTACCCCACAATTCGAGCATTAATGATAATTGAGGGGGATCAAATATTCTTACATTTGAATAGGTTAGACATGAGACTCATAATTTAAGTAACAACATCAATAATTTCACAAATGATTTCTCAATAATCCCTTCTGGAGAGGTATAATGTTTCTCAAAGATATGATTGGGGAATTCAGAAGAATGTGGAAGCATTAAGGATGGTTAAATGCTCAGAGTAAAATGTTAACGAAGAAGGTGTTGTATGATTTGGGTAATGACTATGTATACCATTAAATACTCAGTTAAATATAGAGATATTTAATGATTCACATAGGTTAATCTTATCTATCCACCTTGAATGAAAACATATGTTTGGATATATATAAGAAAACTGATGGTGGGACAATATAAATAAAGATACCACATAATATAAATTAAGATGTCAGGTTTGTCAGAAAGTGAAGTTGGAAAGGAAAACATCTGAGAGGATGATCCACCTATTACCTGTTACCACATGGAAATGGGAAACCATAACCATGTAATTTTTCACAATACATATGAACACATGCATAGGAAAAAATGCAGTCTGGGTTGTGTTGGATTATCTTATAAAGACAATACACTTCATTGCGATTCAAGAGGATCTCTCACTGGATAAAATGTCTTAGATATTCATCATAGAAGTGGTGAGACTACATAGAGTGACACTATGGATTGTATATGATATAGATCAATGATTCACCTACATGATCTTGAAAAGTCTTCCACGTTCTCTAAACACTATGTTGTTCTTAATCATCCCTCATCACCCTCAATCTGATGTCCAATCTGAGCAGAAAATCCATAAACATGAGGAAATTTTCAGATAATTCTAAATTGTCATCAATAGAGGATAGGATCGATATCCTACTCTAGTCAAGTTCTAATACAATAATAGTTTCTAATCATGAATCCAAATGGGTCCTTATGAAGGCATTTATGGGAAGAGGTAAAGGACACAAGTTTTCTGGGAAGATGTTGGGGAACAACAACTACTAGGTCCAGAAATGGTTGAGGAAATGGTGAAAAATGTTAAGACCTTTAAAAAACACATCTAGAAAACTCAATATTAAAAAAAGAGCTATACTAATAATCATCGAGGATACCCATAGTTTCATGTTGGATAAATGGTTCTCCTCAAAATATCTCTAGGGAATAATGTAACGATATTTATGAAGAAGGTAAAGCTTCGTACAAGATACATCAACTCCTTGGAAATTCATGATCGCATTAGAATGGTGGTCTATCGACTAACACACCCAAATAACCTATCTAAAGTTCATGATGTATTTCTTGTATCTCTATTCATAATGTACATACCAAAACCCTCACATATACACAATCTAGAGGTTTTACCATTGGATAATGACCTCTCATATGAGGAGCAAAAATTGATGATCTTAGATCATAGAGAAAAATATATATGGAATAAGATAATGCATGAGGTCAGAGTGATATGGAATAACCACAATGTAGAAGTGATGTGGAAACCAAAGGAAGTAAAAAAAACAGAGTTTTCCTCATATGTTTTAGCATGGAAAAAGGAAATTTCTAGTGAAAAAATTATTATTGGGTTAATATTGTAACGACATGAACTATTATGAAGAAAATTTTCCATGTGTTTTAATTAAATTTTTTATTATGAAATATGAATATAGAAAAAATTGATTACATTGGTTTTGTTATATTAATTTATATCTAAAATACTGTTAAGAATCATACCTAATGATAATATAGTCGTTGAACAGTTTTCACATTATTCATTTAAATATTAGGATTTAACAATTCCAATTGACTCAGAAAAAGGAAGTGATGAACCCAATAAGTAGGATCATACACTATTAATCCCATTTATCGGATCATCCAATGTAGATTGAATCACTGGAATATTCCCTTTACCAACCCCAGGATGAGACCCAAAAAAAGTATTTGAGAAACCATTTATAGAAGATTTTCATGCTCATCGATCTCATGGACCAAACCAGGTTCTCTAAACAACCCCATAAAAATCTCACTATCAAACACAATACTCTTTTGGTGTTTTCTGATGTAAAAATGTGATATGTATCAAGACCCTAGAAATATGATTTTTAACATTATTTTAGATATACTAATTAATTTATTATCATGATATTATTATAACTTTATAAATGATTTTTGATACAGTAAAACCTAAATTGTATTTTTGGGAAATAATAAAAATCTATTATAGATTTTTTAATGAGTTAATGTAATTTTAAAATAAAAAATATTTTAATAAAATATTATTAATAAATAATTTTGATCAAATATAAATTATAGTATAATTTTTATAAAGTAAAATATAATTTTTATCAGGGTTCAGAAACTATAATTGTCAAGAAAAACCAACATTTCTCTATAAATATAGTTTTTAATTTAAAATAGAATATAAAACGTTTATAAAATTATATAGATAATATGGTTATTATTTTGGGAATTATAATGTGTATATTATCCAACAATTAATTTTAAATAAATTTCTGAGACATTCAAATTTTTAGGTAAAATTAAATACCATAAAAATATACTTTGTGTGTTTTGACGTCATAATAACCCAAAACTGATGTAATAAATATTATAAATGGTTCACATTACGAAATATATTTTTTACTTTTAAAATAATATGATTTTAATTTTATTTTATTCATTTTTTAAAGCCATTATGTATCCTCCATAACCATTGATATATTTTAAGGTTTTAAAATCATTTCTTTAAGAGCTTGGCAAACCTCCACATATGTAAGAACATTATTTTATTAAATTAATCCCTTGTAACTATAAATTAATTATAACCAATCCTATTTTTCAAAAAATATTTCCAAAAAATTGAGGGATGGTTTGTGGTTTTGGTTATTTAATTATTACAGTCCCAAACCAAAATAATAAAGAAATCCCCCACATTTCATATATAAACTCACCAAATATCCTATTACACTACACCAAAAATACCTCGAGAGCATCAATACTCTTCCATAAACTCTATTGAGTCCTCCCAAGGCTCCCCGAAGCTCTCAAGAAGCTCCTATAAAGATTTAGGTGTCACACACTCAAGTAAGGGATGCCCACCTTCTTTTCTTTATTCAGGTTTCATTTTTTTGTATGACTTATATTTATAATTAATAATGTTGGTATATGAATTACCATGTACCTATTATTTCCCATTTAATGAAAAAACTATTAGATACCCCTTTTTCTATCCTTAACCCATTTTATGAATTTTTTCGTGATGTTATATACTACAAAAATTTAACAGCAATTTTCCATAGAAAAAAATTGTATAGTGAATAACATAACCACTTCTTATCAAGTGTATTAACCATTATAAACATTTAAATAATTGATTTTGTACTTACATTTATTTGTTTTACACTCCTTTATCATGGGATAAAATATTATTATGAATGAAACCATGTTTTAGGATCTATGTGGCACACCTAAGCATAAAAATGAATGAAAGTGATGGGTACCCCCCAAATTATATATCACTCCAATGCGTTGGGTGTTGTCTAGTCTCATGTGATATCATGTTTGGAAAGGGAGTCAAATAGATTCATTTATGGGAAATTTTCCATTATTTTTTATTGGGATTTATCCTTGACCTATATTTAAGATGTAGTGTTTAAGTTATTTTCATATTTATCTTGTTATCATTGTCATGCTATACCATGCCTTATTATACATGTTCCTTTTATTTTCCATTGACATTCTGATTGTATAAAATGTGTTTATTCTACATTTTATTCCATTTTTACTCGCTTAATAGGCTTTATAGCTCAACTATTTCTTATGTATGTTCCCAGTTTATGCCATACAGTTTTAGAAGCCATGGAATTTTAGAAATATGTTAAGGATGTTTTCAGTAATGTCATGTATCCCATGATCAAAATGACATGATATGTATCTAATTCCAATTTACACTATATTTATTGATCATACAAATATTATCAAGTGTATCTTTGGATAATAAATAATGTATTAATGTGTGATAAAGTATAGGGTTGTTATAATATTTAATTTTGATGATAATTTATTAATTTCAATCATGAGATGATCATTTTAATTATATTCATTGTTTTGATTAATAATTTTTTTTATTTATGTTTGTTCACAAAAAAAGGATTCATGATGATTTTTTGATCATATTTTAGAAATTCATAGCTTATAGGATTATGATAAGAATAATTTTAGGAATAGGAAGAATAATTTGATGATGAATAAGAGGTTGGAATTAATTTATTACTAAGAAAAACTTGATCCATGACACTTGTAATCTTTTTTTAATTATTATGTAGTGGATATAAAATCGCCACATTAACTACATGTTGGTTCATTGATGTATTTCTTGGTTTTATTCTTATTCTACTAGTTATTATTTTTAATCAATGGGTATTCTGGCATAATATGTCCCTTTTTTCATTTAAAGAACCTAACATCTTTTTCAAATTGATCATCCTCCTTTTTTCCTCATACATAAAATTTATTTATATATTAGATTTTTTTACTTCATTTATATATGATCAATTATATCATTATTATAAAAATATTCATTATTTACATTGAATGAAATCGTATTTTTATCTTTGACATTGTTGGTTTCCTGGACATCTTGTTACTTTATTGTAATATAAAAGTACCTGAGTGATCCAATTATATTCTCAAATTGTATTTTTTTATGTACCTCATGTATTAAATTTTCAACTCATTAGGTTCCCAATTTCATTTTAAAACACAAAATATTTTCATGAACAATTTTTCTTTTAAAAAATCATCAATAAAAGATTCATTATATTTATATATTAGTAAAGCACATAAACATAATAGTAGTAGATTCATTTGCATGAAAATTAACAATTTAAAAATATTTTAAAAACTTATAAACCCTTTTATGTTTCAATTTATTTATTCTCTTATGATTTTCTTTTATAAATTTATAAATTTCATGATTTATTTTAATGTAATAAATGTAATTAAACATATTACAATGAAAACCCAAATATACAGTATTCATAACATTGTTTGGAAATTAAAAATTAGATACATCATTGAGAGTTTCCTTGTCTTCTAATTCATTAAAAGGTGTAAGTACATGCATAATGTTTTTTAAATAATATATCCTGGACTAAAAAAATATATTGACATGTGAGTTTTCAAATATATATATTTCAAAAAATTAAAGAAATTTAAAAACCATATAGTGTTATTTGGGATCCCTAAGTTGATCTAAAGAATATGCCTTTACAAAAATATCAAACATTGAAATTGAAAAGTAATTAATATAGTAAAACAAATTTTTGAAGACAATGTCATTTTTAGAGAATGAGAAATTTCACCTTTGATACTAAATATAGGTCATAGATAAAATGGAAAGAAGGTTTTTGACATTCCTATTTTAAAAAATTCAAAATGATTTTATATAATAAAAATATTTATTATTGTATAATTAAAATAATATATAAAATAAATAAATTAAGGTGATATTAGAAGAAATAAAAACATTTTTAATTGTAAAAAATAATTGGGAAAAAATTCCTTAGGTATATATAATGTGTTTTTTAGTTATTTGTGTTTGACGACAAAGTTTGTTGACAATGTTCCAACATGGTTTTTTCGAAGAATGTTATTTTGAAGATGGAGTGGTTTCGTTGTTTTTACTAAATATTTGGGCCAAAAAATAAATATATTAGTTTATAGAAAAGGAATTATTTGTTTAGAGAATAATTGGATAAAAAAAAATTGTATATGGAAATGTGAAGAAAAATCATCAAAGTAAATATTTCTCTATAGGATCTACTCTATGCAAAATTATTAGTATTTTTGTGAACTATAAAGGTGGTGTTTTGTTTCAAAATTAAGCTAAAATGAGGATAATAGAAAAGTATTTGTGCTATATTAACTGAAAAGGGAATATTGATGTTTGTGGAAGACAATGAATTAATTGGAACTACAAATGAATAACACACTATGTGAACAACAAAGCATTTTACTTGGTGATGGTAGTAACAGAAATGAGTTTATGGTAATTGTTATTTGAACGTTTTTATAGATTTATTTTCATATGTAAAGGGACCCTAATAACATATTTATAGATATTGAATTTTATTTGGGAATATTTTCACTAGAATAATTCGGCTAAGCCTGAAGGTGTGTTTTTAAAGAGTAATTACACAAATGAGGTTTTATAAAAAGTGGTGGTTCACAAATTAAAAATTATTTTGTGTAACTATAGTTCATAAAGGAGTGGTAACTAATGAATGATTTTTTACGGAGGAGAATGGTTTGGGAGGTGAAAAGGAAATGTGTCTCATGAGGCATCATCCATTCGTGATGGAAGGGAAATCCATGAAGCACTTATGCTACATGCTTCATGCAATTTGTAAGGTATTTTGGGAAGAACATAAAAGATCATAAACAGTTTTAAAAAAATACCCAAAAATCAGTCACCATGAGGTGAAATATTTTATTTATACATTGTTAAAACTAGAAATTTTGACACACTCATGTGTGAGAAAAATTGAGGTTCTTCAGAACAACACAATATTTCTCTGAAGAAGTAGTGCGCATGATTCATTGGAGATGGAAATGAGCTTTCAAATTGTGATTGGATATAAACAAGGAGGGATAATGAGTTCTCTTTGAACATTTTTATAGTAACGTGCTTTAGTGAATTGGGTAATGGGAAACATTTCCTTTGTATTCTCCTTAGATAAATCCCTGTGAGGGTGAACCAAGTAAAATTGTCATGTCATGTGCATATTTTTATTCTCATATTATTTTATGTTTATTGAATACATGGACAATAGTGTTTTATTTAACTATGAAACAAGATCCAAAGGGTTTGTTTCTTTTAATATTTCATACCCTAATTAAAAACCCCACTTAAAGTATTTAATGTAGTAGGGGTACTAATAATAAATTATCAATATTAAGAAGTCACAATTTGATAAAGGAGTTTGACCATAATTCAAGATTAAACCCCTACATATCATACCCTTAAGAGGGATTTAAAAGGTTATATTAAAAACTTGATTTTAACATGAATCAAGAAAGGAGTTACCAGTTCAATTTAAAATAGAATCATGAAATTATGAATGAATACACATTTTAATTATTGGATAAGCAATAAGACGAGAATGAAGACAAGAAAAAAGAGGAGGATTCTTTATTATGAAACTCAATACAATCAGGCAATAATCTATCTATAATATTAGAATATATAAAAATATTAAATAGAGAGAGACGATATAAGAGGATCTATGGGGTTACCAAAAAACTGTACATGATTATCTATAAAAAAGGAATCATAATTGAAAATCCTCTATTGATTTTGTTTTTCATTTTGATGGAAGAGAATGAAATTGTTTTTGAAAAATGATATTGGCGATTTATTCAGTGGAAAGATCAATTGTATATGTTCATGGATTTTGATTTTTATATCGATCCTGCCTAGGGTATCTATTTATAGTCTCCACAGTTTCTAATAGTCTTATATTTTCTATGGATTCACTAAAGCCATAGGAACCTGGTTTAGGAATATTTTAATAATAATGAATAGTTTTGTTAAATTTCAAGTCAATAGATTTCATGACATGAATATAAATTTAATGACAAGAATATTTTTATTCCAAAAAATATAAAATCATTTTCTATTTATACATGGACAAGTGTAATATATCTTATCTGAAAAAATATGCACAAAAATATTTCAAATCATGACAAGAGATTCACATCCTAAATAAATGATATGAAATAAAATCATCATCATTGCTCCCAATAAAATCTATTTGCGATGTGAACTAAAATTACTAATTAAAATTCATACCATGAATTTTTTTTAATGACATGAGAGAGATAATCATGATGTAAGAAAAAATTGATGCTTCTAGATTTAGATTTCAAACTCCTTTGTTATTTTCCATTTGGTTCAACATCTTCCATTCATGATATCTGAACACAATGACTATTTTAGTCTCAATTTTTTTTGAAAATACCTTATGTAATTTTGATCAAAGAAACAAATTTATAGGCTTAATATTCTCAATTATTTCTTGTTTCATTCGTATGTTGAATATCAGGACATTTTTTATGTTATCCCTTGCCCTCTACAATGATTTATGAACTATGAGATATTTTTTAGAACCATATAATGTATCCTGATTGGAACCATATAGTGAAATTATGATCACTTGTGATCTTTTATGGTTATAACATATATTTACACTTACTAATAATCTTATATCTCTTTTTTTCCCATTCCCTAGGTTATGAGAATGAGTATAACCTACGAGAAGTCTAGAAGGCGGTATACCATGGTATGATTATGGATAAATGATAAAAAGTTTTTCAATATAAATTTTTTATGTAACTGGTCTTCAAAGACAATAATATAAAAGGTTTTACAAGTTTAGTGCGCCTATTTTGAGATCCAATAAAAATTATAACATTAAAAATTCTTAGAGCAGATAATCTCACTTAGTGTCACGGTTAATTTGTATAATTATATTTTTTAGCGTTAGACCGGGGAGTGAGAGACTAGGGAACCATTGATTGTTTTAAAGAAGTGATTAGTAATTTTTCTGGATATATATAAATTTTTATTATTTATATAAGATAATATATCTTTATGAAAACCCTAGAGTTACATCCAATTTAAAATTATAAGGATATGAAAAAAATATTAAAATATTAGTGAAGTAGAGATTATTAGTTTTCCCTTGGAATGAAATCCTTCTATGTATACTATAAAAGGATGTTTTATCTGGAACCTATTTTCCAGGGGTAGTAACTAGGGGAATTTTCATGTGGGGTATTATCTCAATTTTGATATGATTCTCGAAAAAGTGTCGTAACTTCACACCAGGTTTGATACTCTTATGTGATATTACTTGGTTAATTCATTTTTTTTCAAAAAATATTATGAATTATTTTAATGTTTTTTTAGAAAACATAATAAGGAATTTATATGGACAACATAAATTTAAACATTGATATTCATGAGTTAAGATACAAATTAATTGATATTCTATTTTATGGATAAATGGTGTGTAATTCATCAAGAGTATATATTTCAATGATTTTCATGATTAGAATATTATAAAAATGATAATGATAATTTTTGGATAGATATTTTTGGATTAGGGTAAGAAGTAAAAGAGAACCTGATATAAGAATATTTGATTTAACAAAAAGTATCAAAGGATGAAATAAAGGTATAATTAATGAAGACATATTTGGATTTATTTTTATTAAATTACTATTTTTGATATTACCGTAAACATTTTGATTGCAGTTTTAGGTTAAAATATGATCATCAAAATGCATCTCAAAAATGAATATATCTAGAAAAAACAAAGGAGATAATGGAGAAATCCTAAATGGATGATAATTTTAGCTTGTTTCTCGTATAACATAAAATGTGGGTTTTCTGTTAATAGATAATGATGGGATTTTATATAATAATATAAATTATGTATTAATAATATTAGATATTCTCATTAATGGGTGATATTTATTGATAATATATAGGTATATTCTAAAAGTTATGTAGATTATATGAATCATTTTAGGATTTTTCTAAAATAGTTATTTTAATGTTTGGAAACACATATTAAATGGTATCAATAATATTTAAAAGCACTTTAGTAAAAAGGTTATATTATTTGGTATAACTGTTAGAAACACATTATTGAGGTATGGAAATCTATTAGGATTAATATATTCTTGATGATTAGGTAATAAAGGGTTGATAAATTTTGATAAATATGAGTTAAGTAGTACTAATAACCATTTAATTGATTATTGATTTAATGAAAAATTCATCAATTATATTATTATTTAATTTTATCTTAATTTAGGGATTATGATATATATTTATTAGATTGTGACTTTATGAACAAGTGGTTAATACTATTTGAGGGTTAGATATGTAGATAATTTTTTATGAATATATGACTTCACAACATTTTAATGCCTTGTTGATTAAAAAGGTTTTACAAAGGGTATATTTTGGAAAATATTTGATTTGGGTATATACATACTTTAGTATACGATTGTATGAATGTTTCATGTTTTTTATGAGAGATAAAGAACCTAATATAGGTAAAGATAGTAAGATAGATGTCATATTAAATTTTTTTATCCCAAATGATAAATATTTTATGGATAATGTAGAAATTTTTATTAGTGAATAAAAAATAATATTCTATTGATTTAATTCCTTTAATGTGGTAGAATATAGTGACACATGAATTTATTATACAGACACACCCAAACACAAACAGAAACACAAACACAAACAAATATATTCAATGAAATTAACAACGAGTTGATATATTGTTCCACATGAATCACCAAAAAAAGATAGTACAAAATAAATTATAAAAGATAACTATAAAAATAATAAAACCAATATTAGATAAAAATATTTTATCAAATTATAAATGCATATAGAATCTGATTAATAAAACACAATGTTTTAAAAGTTAATTTTCTAGGAAAATATTTTTTCTTTTATAGATTTATTCTCATTTAGAAGATGAATTTTTTAATTTTTCAATTTCAATTTTTTAAAATGAAAGTAATTTTTAAACTCAACATGTAATGTTTTCCATAGAGTTATTTTTTTAGATATAATGTTTTTAGGATAATTACGAAAATTATGATTTTGGTAAAATAATCGATTTTTAGACATTATGTTAACATAAGAATGTCTAAAAAGTTTATGAAACTTATTGATAAAATGTATATACAATTAATATGTAATATATTTTATTTAAGAAAACTATGTTGAATTTAGGAATCTTATGTTTAAAATTTATTAATCTAAAGTAATATTTCACACTAAAAAACTGTTTTTATGTGCTTACATAAAAAATTAGATTTTTTTCCAATTTTATAAATAAAATAAAAAAGGGATTTAATATTTGAGATAAAAATTTCTGTATTATTTGATAATTAGTTTTTTTCAAAAAAAAATATTACTATGAATAATGTTAATTACCATGATAATGGTGATATAGTTATGTTTAGTAAATTGTTTTGCTAAGGTTGTGAATTTTTTTTCAATTAAATTTAGTATATATTTATAAAATATGGAATATAACATTATATATAAACACATATATAACTATTTAAAGGAATTTTTAATTTGTTTTCAATGATAAATAATATTAATAACACATAATGGATAAAACATCAGTTGAAAAATTGTTTTTATATTTACAAAAGGTTTTAATTTAAAGTTAATTTTTCTATTATAATGAATTTTAATTATATTAAATTGAGCCTAAATTTATGATAAGAATAAATGATTTTTTTATGATTTTTTATTTTACATTTTTAATAAAACATATGTTACTTTTGTATAAACTAGTTCCCATGTTAAAAACAAGAAAATGTAAAATTAAAAACATAAATATAAATGAGTTCAAAAATAATTAAAAGATATGTGAAAATAATTTTTTTGAGGATTTATAGAAATAAAATCTCCCCAAAATATGTTACTTTATAAATTTAGATCTGTTAACCAAAGTATTTTGCAACAATATCATTGAAAAGTAATGGGCATTCATGAGAGTTCCATTTTCCTCGCTTATAAAAGGGGAAACTTCCACCCCTTCATTACACAAACATTACATTGAATTTATTTCTTAACCTATAAGAAGATTATCCTATGTGAAAGCTATCTAATGTTAATTATCATCAATTCACCATATGTCCGCCTAATCCCCTTATTTCAGAGGATTCTTTTAAGAGAATGTTCAAGGTTCCAATGTTATTGTTACATACTCCTTACATTTTCTTCATAATATTAATCATATTAAATTTACCTAACAATAGAAATATAATGACTTAGTTATAATTGTTATACTTAATTGACATTATATTATTAAATAAGTAATTTTTTTCCTTTCCATCTACTTAGAAAAACAAAATAATCTTAAATGTGTGTCATGTGTACCTTTTCCTCCATAAAGTTTCCTTTTTCATTTTCAGGTTTATTTTGAATCTTTTTCCAATCCACTTCAATTATGAATCTAATCATTATTAAAAAATATAAATTATATCATTATTAATCTATTATAGTGATATTATAAACACCCCAAATTACACACAACCATTATGATATTGATTGTTCATGTATGGGGTTGGTTTAAGAACCTTCTTGTAAAATGCTATATGAAAATATTATGGATGATGATTATATATAAATACTTATTTAATTATAATTTAAAAATAAAATAATTCAATTTTTATTTTTCTAGAATTATTATTTAATGTGTTTTATGTATTATAATTAAATATACTTTGATAACTAAAATTACCGAAATATGCCAATACTGATTTAATATTCACATAAACATATAAAACAAATATAATAAGTAAACAATTTATGATAATAAATGCTATAAATTAAATGAAATATAATTTTATAAGGTTATTAATAAATTTTTTAGTAAAATTAATTGTATTATTTAGGATTCTAGGTGTACGTGAATAATTAATAAAAAAACAAGGTAAGAATTTATTGCTCAAAATTTTCTCCCATTGAGACATATTTATTGCTATAAACCATTATTTACTTAGAGTAGTTTTTCTGAAGTCCCTTTAATATTATGCATCATGGTGCAATTATATTTCATGATATTCAATTTTCTATTTCATGTTTTTTATGTCATGGAGTTTTGACTGAAAAACTAACAACACTGTAAGGGTTTGTGCTAACTCAATTTCCTTCCATGGAGTTACAAATGTTTGTATGGTACTCTATTATTCCATGTATGATTTATTATACCTAAAGAATAATTTTTAATATATTTCCTCATTCCATTATACGGTTCCACAATACTTCCTTATAACCCCTTTATAAAATTATATTTACCTCAATGATTATGTAACTTGAAAGGGTTTATTAGTCTCAATTCCTATTTATTTTGACATATTTATTGTAATACCACTATTTATTTTTTTATGGTGTACATATTTTTTATTTTTATAGTTATATCATAAAATATATTTCATTAATGGTATTTTATTTTCATTTCCAAGATTCTATTCATTCAATGGTTATGATTTTCATGTTACTGAAGCGGTAAAGTTTAGGTTTCCATTCTCATTTTGAAATTGTGATGCATAAAATGTGATAAAGGATCACAAAAATTTATATTATATTTTTTTTCCAATATTAGAATAATTTTCATCCACAGTAGTGATTTTTAGTGAGATTTTTTCCTATATAGATTTTTAGAAAATTTTAAGTTCTATAATATTTTAAAGATATGTATTTTTTAACAATAATTATTTTATTTTAATAAAAATGACATTACATATAAATTATATTTTTTCATTGAATACACATTTGGGGGTTATTTATATATTTATTTGAAATATTGAAAAAGATAATTTTCAACTAGATTTTCTTTAGTCGCGAATTTTTAAGAATAAAATAATTTTGAAATTTATAATATTGGGTTTTCTTGACAAAACAATGTATTTTAGGATTTCATGTGTAAATATAATTTCAACACTATAATCATTTTTTAAACATTCTCACTTTGTTTTTAAGTATTCCAAAACAATTTATTCAACTTATTGAAAATATATTTTTTAAAATTATTTCTAATTATCATGTATTTTTAATATTACCAATGTATTTTTTCTAAAAATAATAAAAAGTGTTTTTAATCCATGTAATTTTACATTTACATATAATTTTATTAACCAAGGATATTTTTCAAATGATATGATCAACCATGTATCTCTTTTTGACTTATGTAATGTTATTTTATATCAATGATATGATCCATCACTACTTTGGTTTTAACTAACAATACACTGTGAATGGGAAGAACATTTCTTCAAATGTCATTCTTGGTGAATACCATGTTTTCCATTTCTTTGAGAAAAAAGGTGTTCACCTATATTCCTTACATCAATTGATTATGTAAATCATTAAAATATTCATATATTGGTTAATTAAATAATGTAAATACCATATGATTTAGTCTCTTCATTGATAGTTATTTACCGATAATTTTACTAAATATATTTTTTTACCCATTTATATTTCATGTGTTTGTCATGTTTATTAATGGAATTATGGATTTTTTACTTATATGATTCAATTTAAGGGAATTTAAAACCTATTTTAATTCCATGAGTTCATTATGATTTTATGATGATTATTTTTATGGCACTCATATGTTCGTATGATGACAGATGGGGTCCTGATCTCCCTCTATTTTATTATTTAATGGTTTAAATATCATAATATATTTATATGCGGGAAAAAATTAGTTGTTTACAAGAGTGGGTGATGAAATATATTTTATATTTTTATAAATGGATACAGGTAACCAATTATTAAGGGTTTCAATATAATATTTATGATATTTTGAACATTAATGCTATTTAATTTCACTATATTTGGATTTTTAATTATTAATTACTCAATTTTTTCTGAAGGAGTAGACATACAACATTCAAATGGGTTATTCCATATTTATCTATTGAACTCTATATTTTTATTATTCTAATTCAATGGTGAAATAATTATAACTTGGTCACTGGTGATGCATTGAAAATAGTTTCTAGTTTAAGGATATAGGGATGGCACCTTAGGCTATGTGATTGGATGGATCTGGTGATGGGTCAGGTAGACCAAGGATCATTTCATACAAAATGTTATCAGATACTATTAATATTTGGTAAGTAAAGGTAATATAGATATAGTACTATAATATCTCTAGATTTAGGTGTAGGGAAGTTCTTGATACACTATTCTTCTTATTGAACCATCAGCTACGATGAATGATGAGGTGTCTTTCCTTGGATTTGAACTCAATTTTGATATTTTTTGATGAGATTTGATGATTCTTATTAATGGTAATTAATTCTTGGGAAAAAATCATATGTTTTATAAGAAATTACATTTTATGGTGTGAAATGGGAATGTGAAGCAGATGCTCATGTCTTAGGAAAAAATTAGAAAAACATTGTGGTACAAAAATTAAACATTATGCAAATATTCAAGTTCCATTTTATATAACTATTGCATGGTTTTACAAATCATGAAACAAAACCATGTACTGTTTGAAAATTAGTAAATTTTCAATTCTTCATGATTTTTTTTATTTTAATTACTAATAATGTTTTTATTACTTGTTTAGGAGTAATTAAATATATTTTTTTAATAAAATAATGTTTTTATAGTTATTTTCGTTGAATTTTATTCCTAGTTGTTGGATGCTTTATTATTTTTGAAAAACAAATAGGGGATTGATTCTTCTAGTCGACTTATACTAATTTTTTATGACTAAGAGTTGTGAATGTTTTTTTAGATGAGATATTTAATGAAATGAAATAATTTGTAAACATTTATTTTATTAAGTGTATAAAATTTTAAAAACATGAAATTTTTTGATGAACTATTATCAAATTTTAGGCTAATATTTTTTTAATTCGGAGGGGTTATAAAATTATTTTTACATTTGAATTTAAAATTCAATAGATGATGTTTTTCAATAAATAAACTCTTCCAATTTTCGTAAAAAAATTATTTTTATTTTTTGGATCAATTTGAATCAAGGCTTAATTTATTAATTTCAATGAGTATTTTATTTATATAATGTTATATTATCATATAGAATTTTTTTTAAAAAATTTCCTTATTAATATTAATATAGAGAATTGAATTCCATGAAGTTATTTTAATACGAGATATTTTTCACTTCTATAATTGGGAAAAAATGGATTCAATATTAATTTTTTTTAGAATTTGGAAAATTTTAAAAAGTTATTTTTTATGAAAATAATCCTTCAAAATAATGTTTTACACTATGAAGTAATGATATTTTTGGATTCATGGAGTGTTTTAATTTAAATGGAATATTTCATCAAATATTTTATTTTTTTCATTTCTTTAAAGGAAATTTTTACAGATAGAAATTTTAAAATATGAATAGTTTATTATAGGGTAGTGAATTTTATAATAAAATTTGGATATAATTTTTACAAATAGAGTGTTTTTTTAAATTACAAGTAAGGTATGTGTGATGTTTTAAATTAATGAATAATTTTTAATGGTGTGATTTTTAAAAGGGTGATATTTTTTGAAAATTTGTGCTTTGTAAAGGAGTGAGTGGTCTCTTTTTTGGTTTTAAAAATGTGTTTTTATTAGGTTTACCTTGGTGATATATAATATCGAGTTCTTCATCAGTTTATGATGGTACTGCTTGATTTAGTTTTTGAGACTTAAAATGGATGAGTTTATGTTTAATTGTATTTGATGTATTCCACTAGGGAAGGACATAATTAAGAGTAAATAGTCTATTCTTAGCGGGGGAGCTTTGGGTATCTCGGCTCTTGGAGAAGGATTGGTCAATTTTTTCATCAAATCCACCTTAACTCCGTGTTGGGTGGTGGAGTCAATGTCCCCTTGATCTTAGACACCATCCAATTTTTTTTGAGTAACATTACTTTTTCAATAGTGATGGATATACTTAGAATTAGGCAGTATTGTGGTTAGAGGAGATGATGGAATTTTAAAATCTCTCAAAACACCAAAATCATTAAGGAAGAATTTTTTTAGGCATGTGAAATGATTTTTTCTGAGTTGGTGGATTTTTATTTACCAGGTACACCTACAAAATTACATGTATTATGAACCATTGAGGGAGGGTATAATAAATTTTGGAGATCTTGTTGGAGAATCAACTAACATTTTTACCCCTCTTTAATATGAGTACTCAGTGGAATAGTGTGTTGAGTAATTTTCGAGATTTGTTTTCATTATTCATCAATGAAAAGTTGGTCAGGTTGAGAGGGTTTTATTATTTATTGGAGAAATTAATGAAACCCAGTTTTTTTGGGTGTTGATCCTAATATATAAGATGGGAAGATACTTTAGGAAAAGCTATGCTATTTATCTATGATTATTTGAATGTTTATCTAAGTTGTAAATTTGGATGATGAGTTTGTTACACTAGGGAATAATATCTTATTGTAAGGATAACACCTCTTATTACTCTTTATTGGATCATTTTTCTGGGATTCATTAGTTATTCCAAGTGTTTTGTTGATTTTAGTCAATTATTATATATCCTTGTGTATTTTATGTATTCATGGAAGTATAGGTGTGAGATGGTTGTATTAGAATGGTTTGATTATGATGGGATGGAGATAAGATGTTTTGGATGTGTGATCTTGTTTTGTGAACCAATGATTGGGGAAATTGAAACTCTTACCGAATCATTAGCGAGTTTAAATTTACATCCCTTCTACAAGGAATATGATGATGAATCTCAAACATTAATCATAATTTTTTCTCTCAGGTTACACTTTCCTCTAAGGAATTTTGGAATTACATTTCTAATAAAATGTGGAGTCTGGTGGAGGATTTATATTTTTTCGTAATTGTGGTACATATGATATACTGAGTGAAACATTACATATATTTTTTATATTTTTATTTCACAATTGGTAATGAATTATAAATAAATGATAGACCTCAGTTAGCTCGTCTCAAAATCCAATTATTAGCCTCTCCCTAGGAAATTTGTTTTCCTTCCTTTTCCCTATAGATATGTGTTTTGGGTAGTCTATGCCTTTTCGAATGATCTTATTTTTACTCCTCCCATGGATTGTTTCTCTATATATGAAAACCATATTCATAAAAATATTTTTTATGAATTTATTATTAAACGTGGTGTATTAAGGGAAAATAATCCCATGTTTGGTCTGAATTCATTCATTCACAGTTTCTTAGCCTTGGTGCTAATGAATCCCTCAAAACCATTCAAGGTGACAATATTTATTTATATGTAGACTAAGTGAATTTTTTAATGTTTTCAATGGAACATAGTTTATTTAGGGAGAATTAGTAATGACCTAGTACCACTGAAGGGTTTTCATTGATTTTATATTTTCATTCATTAGATTTTTATTGATTATTTTAAACCCTTATTAAGTATTTTTCTCAATTGCGACCCCCACATTTCTTTGGCTAGGTTTGGATAAATCCTTATATTTTTTAATCTTCTTCTTGTGGTACACCATTGGAAGAATATTGGTTTTTATCTTATAAAAAATCATTGACCAGTTTATTTTTTTTGGATTTTCTAGTCAAATGATTTAGTATAATATTGTCCATAGTTTTTAATCTATAGAAATGGGTCCTATTTGTTCTTGTGCTTTGTGATACATTAGTCCCAAGGTGATAATAATGGTATTGATTCCTCTTAAAAAAATGAGATTTAAGTAAATTTTGTTTGCTAGAAAGTGGCATGTTTGTGTGAATTCTGACTCTCTATGGGCCTCATGTATGTTTTATGTTTTTTTATTTTTTTAAACCTAAAAATTTATAAGAGTCATGTGTCAAGAGAGTGTATTTTTTGGGAAACAACCCAATGTTCATGATTTCTGCATGATTACTACTAACAGTGCACCTAACCAAGCAAGAGGATATTTTGGGGATGATATAGTGTTTTTTATATTGTATCTAAATGGGCCTCTAAAACATTTTTATTCCCTAGGAAAACCGTGAATCTCTTTTTGAAAAGGGGATTTGACCCATATTGTTGGAACAATGTTTTTAAATAACATCAAAAAAACCACATGGTCTTCATAATATACATAAAAATGTGAAAGTATATTTCTTACATTTTTTATTTTTAATCATATTTCCCCTATTTCTCTCTGCCCTCCCAAGCCGTAGTTCCCTCTATTAGTCCTGGATTTCCTATACCCTTGGATTCTTTGTGAAACTACTTCAAATTTAGTGAATTCCAAAATTTATACTCATGTTTCCTCTATATTTCATTCACCTATCTCCCTCTAATATCATATTCTTCCCATTTAATTCAATTACTCCTACCCAAATGTACATATAGTGAAATAATATGGTTTATGATGGGGTTTTGTGATATTTTTGGGTTTTTATGTTTGTAGGGATCCATCCCATCTTGTACGCGAGAAATTTTGAAATGGATACAATATTCCACCACTTTTGAAGTATGTGTTTCTTTTGACTAAAAATTAAATTTTTATTTATCACTCACTTTTAAAGAAAAAGTGAGAAACCAATGCTTAACCACAAAAGTAGATAACATGATCGTTAAAGGAGAACAGAAGCCAACCAAAGATAAAATCCATAATTAATTTCCATGAGATATTTTTTACCAAGGTGTTCGACTCATTCATTATAAGATCATCAAATAGAAACATCAGCTTGTCCTAGGACTAGAGGTACTCCTCAAGTATGATCATCCCATTTTTGAATCCCCAACCAAAATATCATCCTTCTTGTAGATCCAGAAATATTTTTTCACATTGAGAGTCATTATTAATGATGTACCCACCATTTTATCAGCTTCTTTTTCAGTGGGATTGAGAGACAAAATCTTCCGTCCATCTTTGGAGTCCCTTTTGTCATAAAAGTCCTAAACTGTAAAAAAGATCAATTTATGGGAGTTGATATCTTGAATATATGAGGTGAGGTAACCCTCTTGTGGAGAATCTCCCAACCCTCTCTCCATTTTAGGGGCCTCATAATCAATATGTAAAACATGAATATTGTTCACCTCAACAAATTGGAGGCTAGAAAGGATATCAGCAGCAGTCTGTTTTAAGGCTAAACCAATTTAAGGAACCTCCCAAACAGCAGGAATACATTCTTCTAGTTCCTGACACGAGTCATCCTCCTCAAGACACTTGAATGGATTAAAAAATATAACAATTGGGATTATTCTTCAAAATCTCATCCCATTAGTAGCCTTCACCTAGCCCACACCATATTCATTGTGTGTAATTTCCCTTTCCTTGTCCTAGCTCATCCCATTATCCTCCACATCTATTACCACTCCCATTATAGACCCAATATGATCCTCTTCACTTGCACATCATGAGCTCATAGACTCAATAACATGACTCCATCTAGGAATGATTTAACAACCCAAGCTTAACGTACATGGAAATTACAATAATTCTTGTGGAAGATTTAATACAAGACACAAACGCATGACCAATGACCGTATTAGTTTAGTGTATTTGGAAACATATAACACATTCTTCTAGCTTGGTGAAAGATTATCAGCATCTCCCATAAATATCTTCCCCATTAGTTTCCCTACTTATAACTATTATTTAAATCATGGGGAAAAGAAAACACAAAAATGGTGAGCTCAAATAATTAGTAAGTGTAAACACTGAGAACATAAAACAAACCGTAAATATTAAAATGTAAAAAATATGAACATAATGTTTAAATAACAAAATATTGAGTCATGAAATAAATCAAAAAAGTTTGTGAGGAATAAATCATAAATGAACATGCATCATGATAACATATAATTGACATAAAACATGGAATTGTGGAAAACATATAAGCATATAATATTATATTCATAGTAGCCAAGGAGTTTCTGTCATGACCACAATAATGGACAAATTCCATTACTGAATCGGGATTACTTGTCGTTCCAACCATGTATTACTGAACTTGACTTACTTTCCATTCCAGTCATGTTTATATCATGAGATATAAAAATTTACCCAATTAATTTGAGCTAGATATAGGTCTAACCCATATAATAATGAAATTATTTTTACATGTTCCACAAAAACATAAATCATAAATCCTCGTATAACCCAATAAATAAAATGGTCTTCTTAATAATCATTCCATAATAACATAATCCATATAAAATATTATTCCTTAATAAATATAATCAAATTATAGTAATAATAGGGATAGAAAAATAACCCTATTTAAATAGTGTCATTATAGATGGAAAATAATTTAGATAAAACACTTGAACTCAATTAATGAGGAATATATCATTTATTCTTCAAAAATGTTTTATTTTCTCAAAATATAACACAGTTTTAAAAGAGAATAATTTAATTTAAAAACACAATAAATATTATAAAGTAAGATTCATGTAAATAAATCATTATAATACCATAAAAATACAAGCATACTGTATAAGATAAAAACATTCTTCTCGTAATTTTGTCAAAGAAGTTAAAAAGTAACTCTTATGGTAAATGAAAGAAGGATTCCATCCAAACCATATAGTAAATGTAAAAAATGGGTAAAAATGAATTTTAAAATACATATAATAATAATAATTTTTTTTAAACAATTTTAGAGGACATGTACTTGGATGATAAATACACCCCCAGTAACTACTTAAGTATAAACAATCTCAGATAAAAATAAAATTTCAAAATTATCCCTTACCAAGGTCTTCTTTCTTCTGTATGTGTTAAAAACTATTGTATAGTGGCTGTAAACATATTATTATCTTGTAAAATAACCATTTTAATATTTATGAAATCATATATGATTCACTTATATCTTTATATTACCTATTCATTTATAAATTCCATGTTAATTAAATGTTATGGGTAATAATCGTTTTATTTGTCATATATGTTTTGACTGGTTATTCCTCTAATGGCACAAAGGCCTTCAATTTTTTTTATTTTTGATAAACCACCTTTCAAGAGGTGAGGTGGAACCCTTACAAGGATTGTAGGCGTAAGCATTACATGGCTCGTACGCCTTAGAGGAATTCATTGCCCGCAGTCGTCAAACACTACATACAACCCAGACTAACTACTTGAAACTGCTCCTCCCTAGCATCTTCATCATGAAATCAGCTCTCCACCATCTTATGGATTTTTAATAGGATTTCTGATGCATGCACAGGCTTGTGCCGATGGCAGGTTCCATACCCTCTCATTCTTGCAGTCCATTTATCTTCTGCTATGGTGAACGCTATTTTCTCCTCCTCCTTCTGAAGCTTGTTCCTTGTAGGTTGTCTGGTTTGAATATGCACTTTAAGGTAGCCCGAATGCCTTGAGGTGGCCCGAAGGCCTTACTGACCCGAAGGCCTGGGTGGCCCAAAGATCTTAAAGGACTCGGGGACCAAATCGGTGGCCTGAAGGCCCAAATGGGGGCATATTCCCGGCTGCTATAGTGCCAAATAGTGCCTGCTACAGTTCTCGATACAGTACCTGCTACAGTTCTGCACAGTTCCTGCTATAGTAATACTACATTACTACTACAGTACTACTACAGTAACCAGGAAATTATCCCCCACCGGGATTTGATCCCGAGTCTCTTGGATGCACTTAAGGAGTCCTCACCAACTAGGCTGAGGCTCATGTGCGTTATGACTGGTTATTCAGTATCTTATTATGATTAACTTACTTCCAAAATGTAGAACATGATTTATATATAATATATATTCAGTATAAAAATATATATAATTGATAGATAAATGAAATGGAATACACCATTCAGGGAGATGTTAGGCTGTACGTACACATGAACATTTTTTCTATTTCTTTATTTGAATTAAATGGATAATAGTAAATGATATATGTATATATATATCCCATAGAATTATTATTTAAAAAATTTACGGATTATTTATTATATATACATTATAATCATTCATGAATAGTTAACGTGGGGAATGAATCTCATCACATTTTGGAGACAATATGTTGTACGTACGCACGAGCGATAATATCATTCATTTGATGGTTAAATATTATTGAGTAAGATAGTATATTAATTATATAGAATAATTTTCACATTATATTTATTATTTACATGCATTATACTCATCATTATATCCTTCCAAATTATGTATTGTTTAATAAAAAATTACACCATGACATGGAGATGGTAAGCCATATATACACGCACATGGTGATATTGTTATTCGTATGATAGATAAAAAGAGGTATAAGTTGTCAAATAATTTTAATAAAATATCATCATGTATTATATACTGTATTTATTACATTAGTATGAGAACACCATAATGAGAAGAAGTAGAAGATGAAACGAATTTTGAAAGAGGTGATAAAACAATTACCCCTTGTTCGAGTATCTCTTTTTGATTTTCACAAAACACCTACCTAGTATAGCATTCAATAAAAAGTGTGGCTTCTAGGAAGAATTGATGGATGTTTTGATCTTATTATGGTCGGGGATGGACTAGCCATAGGAATTTAAAGGTGTGAGTAAGTGAGTAGAGGTGGTGGCCTTTTATAAGAGGGAGGAGGGTCACTTTAGGAAAGTCTTGAAATATTATTTTATTAGAAATTTAATTTCAGTTTATATTGGTCCCAAACTCATTAATTTCTAAAATAATATGAGTATGGGTTGAAATCCTTCCAAACAATAAAATTTATACATGTTTTGATTTAATTTTAAACCATATAATTTTGATTTATTCTTATTTAATCTATTTAATATTATTTTTTGGAAATAATACTCTAAATATTAAATGGTTATAAATAAATACTTATGTGTTTCTTATTTTCCATAATTGAATTCCTTTTTAAATTTTTGACAATATAATTTTTAATTTTTAATTTCTAAATATTTTAGTGATTTTTAAATAATTAAATAATATTTTATTTTTGTAAAATATCAACGTCTTCAGTTTGACACTATTCATTTATTTGACTCTAAATAAAATCCAAAATGAAGGTAAATTCGATCCAAAATATTTAATACACTAGTTATATGTCATAGTCAACTAGAAAATTCGTGGAGCACATTAATTAGTTATAATAATATTTCTTTTAATATTTTCAATACCATTGATTTGATATTTTTATTAATAATTTTATTTCCACATCACTATTGTGTCATCATTAATGGAAATTATTTAATTTTTGAAAATATAAAATAAAATTACATGATATAGATAATTTCATCAAATTTCTGTAGAGTATTTATGTTCTAATTTTTATCAAGATTATCTCTATATTAAAATTATAATACTTATAATATATATGGAGTGAAAGGTTGTCACATTATTTGGTTTTAATTATAATTACATGACTTTCATTGTAAAAAGATTATTAAATGAATCACATCCGACCTTTAGGTGATATTGGCCATCTTTAATTCATCCAATAGGATTTTGGTAGGTGTTAGGGTAATTTTATTAATTTTATCATATTGTTTGTTACCCTAAATTACCAGATTTATCTTCCACCATGGTAAATAAAAATTACCATAGTTAATATTCATAATATCCAAAAAATAAATATAACCTATTAACATAATTAATACCCTCTAATTGAATATATGTAATTCATTTTTAAAAATTAAAAACATAGATGTTTCATTAATTAATTTTAAATTAATCCTCATTGTCAAAACCAGAAAGAAGTTTTTTAAGAAGTAAAAACTATCAAAATATGGACTTGCGTTTATGTCCAATTTATATGTGAAATTACATCAAATGACCAAAATTTGATTGAATGAAAAAAAATAATCCAATTAAAATTTGAAACCAATTAAAAATATAGTCTAACTATATATATATATATATATATTTGATGAAAAAGTAGTTTTGAATTAAAATGTAGTATTTTTCATTATTCATTAAATATGAATTATTAGAGAAAAAAATTCCAAAAATTCATCCAAAGTTAAAATTTATGCGCCTCTTCCAAATAAGATATTTATTTTGTCAAATAGAATATGTAAAAGTGTTAAAAACTAGATTTAAAATTGGTTCACCTTCAAAAGGTGGAAAACTTGTATTTTTTTGATAAAAAATTCTTTTATCCGAAAAATTTAATTTAATATTATATCATATACTAGAAAATTCATAAGACGAATGTAAATGTTATATAAAATAATAAATTATGTTAATAATGATCATATTGTTTTGTTTATGACACATTAAATAATAATATTTTAATAATATATCGTTGTTTTGTGAAACTTGGTATTGCGTAATACGCAAGCTATCGAGGAAGGTCACTGTTGCATGTAATGCTATCCAAGTCAGTGTTGCATTTAGATCAATACTCCTTTGGTGTTGCGTATAACATAATCCCCAAATATTTATTTTATACATTGAACAAAATCTATACTCAGTATTGTGTGAAATGAATTCTGTCAAAAGAATAGGAAATTGTGAGTAACATAAGAAAAGAATAGTGTTGTGTATACTGCAAGCTAATATAATGTTTTATATAGCGCAAGATAATCTTGGTGTAGATTACAACAGAAGACGTCCATGATTTTGAAAATAATATATCTCATAAATTTTTTGGCTGTTACAATCAAGCTTTAGAATCTAAAAAATTACAACAACTTTTGGTTTATGAGGTACTAACTCAGTCTCCAACTTGGAATGGTCATCCTTAAATGGATGGAAAACATCAGTTTTAATAGACAATATCAAGTCCACCAACCCCTACCTCCTATGAATCCAAATTTTTCATCTATGAATGACTAACACTTCTTAGGATAACACTTCCTCAATTCAGGTGTGCATCCAAACTAGGAGATTCTCAGAAAACATGGCACTTACCCTTGTTTCCAGAAGACACCTCCATCTTATGAGATGAACCAAACCCAGCCCATGGATCAATGTGATCAGTTCTGATATCAGAACCCACACCCTTCTACATAACCTGATTTCTAGACCCACACCAATAGATCTCAAATGAATGTCCCAACCGCTTGAAATCAGATAAAAAATCAACCCAATATTCAAACACCACATCCTTCTTACATCAAAATTCTTCTCCAACTATAATCCAAATACAATCAAAAGGATTATTTGACACATCTAATTAAACAGACACATCAGGGTTAACATGATAGCACACAAATGTGGTTTAGCTATCTGAGCACAAGAACCTACACACTATATTTTTGAGCATCCTAATAATGGATATATTTTTAAATCGAAGGGGAATATTAGGGAAACTCACACAAATCACTACTGAAGGTGTGTCTTTCTACATATGAAAATTGTAAGTCCAATGGTGAAGGTCGATGTGGGGCTCATTGTAGTTTCGAGGCATATGAGACTAGGCTTGTATTAGATATCCCTCAAATGTGAAGCGGATCATGAAATTCTTATTTTCTAGCAAGACAATGATATCCCTATCATGAAGATCCCAATCATAAAAAAAATCTATTAAAGGCATCCACTAAAGACATTCACTATGAAAATATAGAAATCAGGGTCCGATAAAGCATTTTTTATGTTCATTTAACATCAAAATCGATAAAGAGTGGTTAGGACAACCTTCATATAGCTCAAGAACCTTAGGGTATAAGGTGCAATGTGGGAATAATAAAATAAATATGGAATTAGAGAAGAGATAAAAGGGAAGTGCCACTCCCATGAAGGACGATGAAGGTCCCTCCCCTACTGGTGGGGGAGTAATTGGCAAGGATGTCACCACCATCATTAAGCAGGAGAAAGTGGGAAATTTTTTGTTTGTTTTTAAAAACATTAATTCCCCGCTATACATATCTACATATCTAGATATTAATTCAACATAAATCTATTCATAGATTTTTTTACTTTAGAATTATTATTATTATATGACTTCATTTATTTTTTTAGGGTCTTTATACATGTGATTATCGATGTACTTGGTTAGTGCAGCAGAAATTGTTTTTAATCAAGGATTTCTAATGAAAAGGGGATTTGATGTTTATAAGGTGATTCTATAAATAAGTCTAAGGTATTTCAACATTTTAATTTTGATTTTAAATAGGCTATTGATATTATAATGTTATTTAAAAGTGTATTATTAGTGGTGTGATATTATTGGTTTCTTTAGGAGTAATTTTTTTAATACTGATTATTTTGTTACATGTGTGACCTTCTATACGCAGGTGATCAAACATGAAATTCTCTAGATTTAGGTAAGTTTTTTTCTAGATACACATTCTAGTGTTTCCGAGAGAGTTACAAGTTTTAGTATATATTTTGGATCATATATTGACCAATTTTTTGTTAGATAATCAAATTTAAATAATGCTCCTACAGGGAAAAGCTTCCATCGTATTTCATAGGATATACTTAGGAAGTTTTCTTTTTTTATGACCATAATTTTACTGATAAGATGAATTTATATAAGTTGTTACCATAATTTATATTGGATATTTCCTTATTATTTCTTTCGGAGTGAGTTTATTTATTTATAAAAAATTTATTATTAATGTGTTTTCAAAATGATAATTGTTTTTAGTACTGTTTTCAAATTTGATGAAAATTTCTCCATTAAGAAAAGTTGAACATATATTCATGGTGGCTCAAAACTTGTATGATTCATCTAGAAAATGAATAGATAGTTTTTCATGATATGGGAAATAGAATGGGCTTTATGAAATTTGGTTTCACTTACCGTCTCATATATTCCTTCTTAGAGGTTGTAGTTTTCGTGACCGTGGGTCACAAATTGTTAAGATCAAATATAGAATCATGGGATCCTCAATGGTTTTCATTTATACTATATCTACCTATATTAACTATGAATATTTTATTATAATTAAAATTAGATGACGATAACTGTTTATTTATATTGGAAATGTGATATTTTTTATTATTTTTCACTATTGTGACTGAAGTTTATTTTTTGGACTGTTTTTTATTACATTCATCTATTTATTTTATATTATGGACGTCCAAATTATGAAAATTTCATAATATATTTTTTTGGTGGAAAACTATGTTTGTTAAATTTATAATTGAACGTGGAATTATTCCCACTTGGTCACCTATGATACAGTAGAACTAGTTTCCACTTTCCCATGTGACTTGTGAGGTCTGACCATTTCAGTTCATTATAGGCCTTCACACAAGACAACATATAACCACCATTCTCTATGAATGTGACTAATTTCATTCACATAATAAAACCTATAACCACATTCCTATATGAAAATTACTATAGGTCAATATACCTAGAACCTATATCTAGTAACATATATTCCCAAGGTTATAGGCCACCTCTATCCAGGGTCATATATATCCATGGTTATAGTCGATATCACATGACGTCTATAGTCATGGTCATACTTGTGGGTTTATATAGCCCCCTATAGCCACATTCATAAATAATTGTGGTTATAGGACACTTGTATCCGTAATCAAATGAGGACATGTCCATAGTCCACCTATACCCACAGTCATATATGATAGTGTATATTGGTTTGTGAATAAGAAATTGATTATAAATGATTTATTAATAATGATAAAATATATTACTAAATTCTTATTTATATATGTATATATAATTGTTTTTTTGTGTAATATGTTTCATAGAAAATTAGTAGAATATTTAATGATATATTCACAATATGTGGGTTCAAAAGATAGTTGAATTCTATTCTTGTTCTATACTTATAGCCATGAACAAGGTTCCCATGGATATTGAGTCCACAAGGACTTGGTTTGAGATTAGAACCACTATAGTTTGTCCAATAGTAGCCATGGGATTGATTCATGTGGCTATTGCTATTTTTTATAGTTTGTTATACATATGTATATATATATATATTCATATATCATCTTAAGATAAAAAATTGAAATTTGGATGATTTTGTAGATTACACACATCATAACATTCGATGTTATTGAATCCAGGAGAGATAAGATTTTTGTATATTATCATGATTTTGATTTTATAACTAGATAATATTCTTCTCAAATTCATTAGAGATTTTTTTATATAGTGAATACTTTACAATCCCTTGGTGAGAATGATTTGGTGAATGATTCGATAGTTAAAAAAATTTCCAATAAAATTTTATAGAATATGTATTCTTAACCTACTAGGATTGATGACAATTTTAATTTGAGTAATATGAGTCATGATTATTTAATTTAAACTCTTATAAAGTGTAAGAGTATATTAAAAGTATATACTAAGAATCTGATGGTAAATAATGGAGTACCTTTTCTATCTACATTCGATAATATTACAACTAGATCTTTTAATACTGGAGGTAACACTTAAAAGAATTATAATAATAAATATAAACATCATTAATATTATTATGATACTGATGATAGTGGGAATAAATTGTATCAACATTTAATGAGAATGAATAATGTAATATCCCGGTTCCGGGAGCTGGCCAGTGGTGCCACATACCCATTTAGTCACATGGCCTCAAGCGCATTTCCCTAATTAACAGAGGCTGCTGACTAACAGTGAGGTCATTGGGTGTGATAGTGTGGAAACTATGCCCTAATCGATAGATTAATACAACAGAACTAAACAAATAACAATAACAGAAACAGTGATAATACCATACAACAGTAAACAACGGAAGACTGAAGAAATAAACAACCTGTTCTCATATATATATGATGCCTGATACATATGTCTATGAAAGTGGCCAAAAAATTCACAATTATGGAATAAAATACTAAACCAAAGTACAAAAGAAAAACAAATAAACTCCAACCACATCGCAAGCCCAAGAATGGTCCCATGCTCTCCATATCCTGAGAAATCAAGTGTCTGAAGTAGAAGTGTGCTTCCCCTTATCTATACCTGCTGTAATATAATCTGTTTGGTCCCACAATAATGACCCAAATAGGGTGTAAGATTAATCCCAGTAGGAAACCACCCAAAGATCTGTTCCTAATAGTAAATGAATATATATGATAGGAAATAAGAAAAATGAAGCCGTAAAGAATGATGTACTCAAAAGTAAACAATCCTACAATTCCTATTGCATTCATTATCATATATCAAGTAATAATATAATAAAAATCATGTAACCCTCTAGGAAGTACTAATAGCCTAACCCCTATGGTTCAAAAAACAAACACAAGAAACCCTCTAAGAAGTAATCACAGTCTAAACCCTCTGGTTCAGCTTTTACAAAGACACTTTGAGGAAGCACTCACTGCCAATTCCCACTGAGGTCTCGTATCAGTAATTATATACACTCTGGGGAAGAACTCAACATCCAATTCCCACTATAGTTTCATAACAAGGAACAACAGACCCTCTGAGGGAGCACAAAGTCCACCCCCTATGGTATCACAACATAAATGTATATAGACACTCGGGAGAAGCCCCCAACATCCAATCTTCTAATGGTCTACTACACTAGGTTCCCATAGCCTTGTGAAAATTAATCATTCACAAAAAATATTTGGATGCCAAATTAAACCTCAATAACTACTTGGATAAACAGGTTACAACATCTCACATCATTTCAGATAAAATCATTCTATCATAATATTACTTGGCATGGTAAATGAAGAATCCTAATAGAAAAAGATAGAGAAAATGGTCAATATCTGGAAAACATGGGAAACACATCCAGAGAAATGTAAATAACCCTACTTAAAATCATAAATCATTTACTTAGACACAAATGGAATATCCAGCATTAATAGGGATAAAAACCATAAACACACAATACCTCGAAAAAGGGTATTGAAAACCTTTTCACATTCAAATAAACGAATAACTATGAAAAGGCACAAAAACCCTACCTCAGCATTGAACGATTGATATAGTTGATTCCTAGCCTTTGATTCGACCTAAAACGTCATAGATCTACAAAATCATCTAAAATGTTCAACTGAGGATATCTCCAGAAATAGGGGGGATCAGGAAGTGATGATCTAGAAGAAGGAAGAGCTTACCATGGTGATTCCAATGCAATCAACAATGGTCAATTCAATGAACAGATGGGGAGTTAGGGGCTTAGAGAAGAATCATCGGCTATAGATGTTCCTAGATGAGGCAAGAAGAGAAGAAGTGTGTTCTATTTGTTAGATGTGAACCCTATCTATTTAATGAAATAAAAAGAAAGTACACTATGTGTTCTTCAAGGGTACACATCATGTACTTTCTTTAACCAGCCTCGGATTTAGGCAGTCTCTAGGTCATCCCACATGGCCATGTACTCGGCCGTTACACGGTCAATACACAGTCACCCATGGAAACTGGGTACATGGTGTGTACTCTAAAGTACACGGTGTGTAATCTATATGTTTTCAGATTATCCTCTTTTCTACAATATCCCAAAAAAAATATTCATACCAGAGAAGAAGATCTAAGTTCTTAAAAACATTCCCTCTTAATGAAATTCGTCCCCGAATTTCCCTAGAAAGGTGGCATTGAAAAATAATCCTCGAAGAGCTCTGGCCACTGCGATCGTACATTGGACTCCCTCTCCCAAGTCTCATCCTATACTTGCATGTGCTGCCGTTGCAGTCATAATAGAAGAACAAACCGGCTATAGAAAACCTTCACACTACGATCAACAATCTGGATAGGATGCTCTTTTAAAGATTATTCCACCTCCACCTCAACCGCCTCATGTTAAAAGACATGATACGAGTCTGAGAAGTAACGTTGGGGCTAAGAAATGAGGAAGAGTTCAAGCAAATCCTAATACTTCTGAGGTAACTACAACTGATAAGCCACCGGCCAAAATCTCTCCAAAACCTCAAATGGTCCAACAAATCTTGGAGAATGCTTGATTTGTCTCCTAATCCCTCTGTGTCCCAACCACAGTGTGACACGTAGGAAAACATGATCTCCAACTTCAAACACCAGAGGTCATTGTCATTGGTCAGCATAAGAATTCTGTCATGACTATGTAGTAGCAATCCTATTCCGAATCAACACTCTCGGTTATGTGGTACCCTAGACAAGAAGAGGTCCCATCATAGATGCTTCTCCTACTTCGAACAAACATAGGGGTGATTGGTATGGCCTACTTTAATGCCTTATAAGGTTCCATCTGAATAGTTTCATGAAATATATTACTATAGGAAAACACCACAAGAGGAATGTGATTCACCCAAGAACATATAAAATATAGGATGCATGCCTGAAGCATGTCCTCCATCACTTGAATCATATGCTTGGACTGACCATCTCTATAGGGATCGTAATCTGTAATCAGAAGCAACTATGTACCGAAATCCCTCTATTGTCGCTGATAGACCCATGAAGTAAAGCCTGCATCTCTGTCTAAAACAATAGAGTTTGGAACCCCATGTATATGTACAATATCTCAAATATACAACCTTCCCAGCTCATTAACACTAAAGGTCTCCTTGATCGGCATGAAATGAGACACCTTCATGACCATGTCAATAATAACCCAAAATGCATCATTCCTTAAAGGATACCCTGGTAAACTTGTCACAAAGTCTATGGAGACATCATACCACTTACACTTGGGAATGGGTAACTGCTTTAAAATCCCTACTGGTCGCCGATGCTCTTCCTTCACCTGCTGACATGTGGGACACCTCATGACAAAACCAGCAACATCTCTCTTCGTACGTGGCCACCAATACTGACCATGTAGATCACGATACATCTTGGTGAAACCAGGATGAACTGCCCAAACTGAGGAAGGAATGTTCCACATCTGCTTCACAAAAATTTCTTCTAACACCCATACGTGCCCATGGAAACACAATATCTCATCCTCACCTACTATCTATCAAGGAATAAGGTCCTCTCCTGACAAACTCTCATGTAGGACTAAGACTTATGAATCTCATAGCTCCCTCATTCACACTCGATAAAGTAGAGTAGAGGTAACAACTATAGAAGAAATTAACATATGCCCCTATGTATCATGCACCACCAAATGCATATCAGAGAACATAGCCATAAGCTGCCACTCACTATTGGTATCTTGAACACACTGTATCTGATTCCTCATGCTAAATGCATGAGCCACTGCATTGTCTTTCCTAGGTGTGGAGGAAAGTTCAAAATAAAAGGACCGAAGGTACTCAACCCACCTTTACTCTCTCAAATTAAGATCAGGATGAGTGAAGATATAGTTGAGACTTTTGTGGTTAGTGAAATCCAAAAATTGCTCTCCCATCAGATAATGTCTCCAATAACATAAATCATGAACAACTGCAGCCAATTCGATATCGTTCATTGGTTAATTCCTCTCATGTGGCCTCAACTACTAAGACCCATGCGCAAAGACTCCTTCGCCCTACATAAACACTACTCCTAGCCTGATACCTGATGAATCAAAGTAAATAATTTAGCTTTTTCCCTACTCTAGAAATAAAAGTATCAGTACTGAAGTTAACCTTTCATTCATCTCCTTAATGGCTGAATCACAAGAATTATTCCATAGGTACTTCACACCCTTCTTAGTCAGTCCCGTTAGTGGCACTTCTAAGTGTGGGAAGTCCTGTATGAATCATTTGTATTAACCAGAAAACCCTAGAAAACCATGTACCACAAAGAAGTTCTTCAGCTTCTCCCAGGAAACTACTGATCTCACTTTCTTTTGGTCTATGGACACTTCTGTCTTAGAGATAACATTACCCAAGAAGTGAAATCAGTCCATCCAAAAGTGGCATTTTGAGAGCTTAGAATATAACTGATGCTCTCTCATTGTACTCAAAATGATATCAAGATGTTTTGTACGGTCGTTTTGAGTGTTAGAGTACACCAAGATATAATCCATGAAGAATACCATGAATGAACCCATGAATGGATGGAACACTCAGTTCACCAGTGCCATGAAAACTGCAGGTGTGTTCGTGAGACTGAATGGAAAAACCACATACTCTTATAGACCATACCTTCTCCGAAAGTCTATAAGATGTATATTAGATGGTTTAACATGAAAATGATGATAATAGTATCTCAAGTCAATCTTTGAGAACACTCGGGATCCTCGAGGTTGATCAAATATATCATCAATCCTCGGTAAGTGATATCAATTAATGACCGTTTACCATTTCAGCTTCTTAGATGGTTTAACATGAAAATGATGATAATAGTATCTCAAGTCAATCTTTGAGAACACTCAGGATCCTCTAGGTTGGTCAAAGAGATGAAAAATCCTCGGTAAGGGATATCAATTATTGAATGTCAACTGTTTCAGCTTCTGATAATCCACACAATGTCTAAGGGTATCGTCCGCCTTCTTTTCTAACTGGACAAGCGAACCCTAAGGAGAAGTACTAGGTTGGATAAAAAACTTTTCCAGTAACTCCTCCAATTAATTTTTGAGCTCCAGTAACTCTGGTGTAGGCATCCTATAAGGTGGAATGAACACCGGTGCTGCTCCTAGTGGGAGCTCAACAGAAACGTCTAACTCTAGCTATGAAGGCAAACATGGAAGGTACTCTGTAAATACATCCTTGAAACGATCGAACACTGGAGGAATATACAATTTTGATGTCCCCTGGTCATCCAAATATAGAATAACAATCTGGACTGTAATTCCTCCCAACCGATACGTCCTGATCTACTCTCCGGGACATGCCATTCACCCATGTATAAAAACAAAATGCCCTCTTGTGATGTGAAACTCACCCTATGGAAATAAAATTCAATAGCCGTCTGAAAGGGAACTAACTAGTCCATTATTAGAATGGAATCATAACATGTCATCTCTAGGATATAGAGGTCCCATAAGAATTGACACCCACCAACCTCCAGAGGGCACTCTTTTCACTGATGTACACTAGCAGTTCTAGTCCCCAAAAGAGTGTCTAGAATCAAGATATCAGTAGAAGAAAATATACGGAGGCCCTGACTCTCCACAAAAGGAAAAAATATAAAACTATGGGAAGACTCTATATCAGAGAGTGAAGAAGGTAGAACAAAGGCAACTAGAATCGTACCTCAATCTGTAGAGGGTCTAGGATCCTGTTCCTGATGGGTTTGCACCACTATATTAGACTAGCCTATACCATTTCCCTGTGACCCATCTTGACCAACTTGAGATGATCCACCCTATTTTTGTTGAATGACTGCGGACTGGTTACCATGGATGTGACCTCCACATCGACCTAAACAACCGAAAGAACTCCAGTTCCTAGACTGGTGAGAAACTGGTGGTGTTTCTCTTGTACATGGAATCATAGAGGAACTCCTATCACCAGAAATTGGTGAGAAGAACATACAGAATCACTGAAGATTCCTCATATGTCCACAAGATCGGCACTCCACAAGGTATCTCGGGAAATGTTGCCTTGAATGCCCAACCTTCACACACATGAAGCATAACACCAATATACCAAATGGTGTATATCCCCTACCCAGGCCATCATATGTAGACTCCATGTTTCACTTCCTACTCTCAGCTAGAGATGCACTAACTATGGATACTGATCCTCCCTGGCCCACCGCTCCAGAATCCCATAGGTTGGGCTCTGTGATCAGTGCTTGATTGACTATAGATGTGATGGAAGATAACCTGAAGATGATCACCTGAGATCAGATGTCGTAACTAATACCATACTCAAACTTCCTCACCAGGAATAACTCATCTCCACCTAGAATAGTTGTAAATCACTACAGCTCCATGAAGAGAGAAGAATACTCAATAAGTTAAAGAGTACCCTGCTACAGACACATGAACTCTCAAGCTCAGTCAGCCCTTAAAGTCTCTAGGTAATTGTAGTCCAATAAGGAATGATGGAACTCATACCAAGCCATATCCTAATGGTGTCTTGCCTGTGAGATCACATCCCACCATATCTTGGGGGAATCTAGAAGAATATAAGTAGATAGCTTCACCCTCCTCTTTATAGGCCTCTCTAGATTCTCGATGATTGATTGTATGGATTATAACCATGACTATGCAGCCTGAGGTCCTCCTTCCTCTAAGATGATGGGAGGATGCTGATGCTGCAAGACCCACGTCAACTCTTCCATAGATAGAGCCATATTGGGTACTCCCCTGAAGGTCTACATGAACCTTAAGAAGGCTTCTCGAAACTGTGGATCAGCACCTGCAACCTGAATAACTGCTGGTTCGAAGACTGACACTAGAAGAGGATCTACAGGTATTCCCTAATCAACCATGTCTGGTTTTTGATCACTTCCCTGTAACTGGTGTTCAATTAAAGGAAATCTTAGTGGCATGAATCTGTAAGGTCAAGCACAGATATAGTTCAAGACTACAATGGACTAAAACTGAAACATATAAGTGTAATAAGAGAAAAGGAGGAAGAAAATTTTCATGTTTTCCAAAAGGTGGATACACAATGTGTATAACTCCTACATGACATGTTCTTTTAATCCTTCACATGGGGGTGTACTCCTGAAAACCTTGATTGTGTAAAACCCCTAACACATGGCATGTTCTTCCTAGACACAACATGTACTAGAATCATGTTCACCAACCCGAGTTCTTCTACATGACTAACCCACATGGATCCCTTAGAACAAGACTACACTACATGTTTGTGATAGACATGACGTGTACTAGATGAAATTCACTGACCTGCATTGCTAGTCAAAAGACCGATTAAATGACTAACTATACACATGGTGTTTGTGACAGACACAGTGTGTACTAGCTACCCATTATCCACCCATGTCGTTGGTCACATGGTAGGAAACATGGTCTATACACATGGTGTGTACTTATGGTACATGACAAGCTCCACCAAGTTTTTCCCAACCCCATGTCTCTGCCCACACAACCATTCACACAGTTAAGGAATACACAGTGTGTACATACAATACAAAAAATGTACTTACGAAAAGTAGTTCTTTCTCGAATAGAAGGACACATGGAGGTAATTAATAATTACACGTTGTGTATTCTATGGTTTTCTAGACATTAAGCCCCGAAAACTACCCTAGAACCCATAAAAACACTGAAATGAACATTAAAGTGCCAAATATCGATCCATGAGGGCCCATACTCCCTGAGAATAAATTCTTGGCATCTTATTCATGTAATATACAAGTATAACAATGCAACGATCCACCAAATTTTTATTCATGAGGGCCCATAACCCCTCAAGAACCAATTTTTGGCTTTCATTCAAACAAAACCTTACACAATCCAAAACCCTATCAAATAGTAGGTATTCTATCAATGAATATATCACAACAACATGCATATATAGAATAAAATCTATCATAACAACATTAATTCAATAATGCACACTATATAGAATGGAATGAATGCCTGGAATGTGATCTCTAGAAAGTTCCTCTATGATGCATGAGATGGAATACCCTCATCTCATCAGGTTGCAAAAGAAATAGATCCTAAAAATTATCAATGATAACAACAAAAAACATTTGAATAACCCAACGGTTAAATCAAATCAACTATAAAAAGCGAAAAACTTGAAAAATTAAAATAATCAAGGAAAATTAGCTTTTTCCTGTACATGGGGTAGCTACTCTTAGGAACATCTTATTACCAACTACCTATTCCATCATATCCCTGACTATAGGCTTCTAAAAGTAAGTAAAGAAGAAAAGAATTTCCCTGAAACCACTTTGTAATGTCCTAGTTCTGAGAGCATCCCAGAGGTTCCCCGTACCCGGTTGGTCACATGGCCTAATGCGCATTTCCCCAAATTCGAGAGGCTACTGACTAGTAGTTAGGGAATTGGGTGTGATGGTGGGGAAACTATGCCCTCATTTACAGAGTAATGTTGGATAAATAATCATATAACAATAGCAAAAACAGTGATAATACCATATAGCAGTAAACATCATAGGACTAAAGAAATAAACAATTGGAGCACATATATATATGATGCATGATACATATGTCTATGAAAGTATCCAAACACATCATTATGATAAAATAAAGTACCAAACCAAAGTTCAATATAAATAGAAAAAACATCAATTGCATCACAAGTCTCAATTTGGTCTTATGCTCTTCAAATATTCATCCATCAAGTACCTGAAGTAGAAGGACACTTCCCTTATCTATACCTATAGAAATATAATCTGTTTTGGTGAAAAAGCATGTTCCCAATAGGCTGTGAGAAGAATCATAGAAGGGAACCACCCAAAGATCTATACCTAATTTTTAGTGAATATATATGGTAGGAAATAATAACAATGAATCATTAAACAGGGAAGTAATCAAAAGAAAACAATCCTATAGTTCCTATTGCATTAATTATCATATATCTAGTAAGAAGATAATCAAAAGAAATTAATAATCTAGGAAGTAATCACATCATAACCTATTTGATTCAACAAGAAAACACAAGAAACCCTCTGGGATGTTTTCACATTCTAACCCCTATGGTTCATCTTTAGCAAAGACAATATGAGAAGGAACTCACCATCTATTCTCCCTGTGGTCTCGTAATGGTAACAATAGACACTCTGGGGAAGTACACAATGTTCAATTCCCCCTGTGGTCTTGTAACGAGGAACTAAAGACACTCTGAGGCTGCAAAATGTCCATCCCCCTATGGACTTGCAACATTAAGGTAAATAGACACTCTGGAGAAGCCCTCAACGTCTATTCTCCCTATGGTCTACTACACCAGGTTCCCACAGCCTTGTGTAAATCAATTGTGCACAAGCGATATATGGAAGACAAAGTAAACTTCAATAACTACTTGGCTAAATAGTCTACAACATCTCATAGTATGCATAATAAAATCAATCCATCCTAAAACTACTAGGCATGTAAATAAAAGTAGCCTAACATAAAAATCTAGACCAGATAGTCCATATCAAGAAAACATGAGAAACACATCCCTTTCATGGTAAATAACCCTATTTAAAATCATAAATCACATAATCAGACACACAAGGCATAAAAATAATTTATTAGGCTAAAAACCAGAAACACAAAATACCCAAAACAAGGGTATTGGGAACTTTTTCACATATAACTCAAATACTAACTACAGAAAGGCACAAACCACCTATGCCGACATAGTATGATTTATATAGTTGAATCCCACAATTTTATTCGACCTATAATGATGTAGATCTATAAAAACGTCCAAAACGTTCAATCGATGATATCTCACAAAAGATGAGGGATTAGGAAGCGATACTCTAGAAGAAGGAAGAGATTACATTGTTGATTCGAATGCAATCGATGACGGTCGATTTAGAGAATAGATGGAGAGTCCTGGACTTAGAGAAGGATTTCCATCCATATATGTTCCATGATGAGACGAGTGGTGAAGAAGGGTGTTCTTTCGATTACATATGACCCCAACCTATTTAATGAAATAAAAAAAGTACATTGCATGTTATTTCTCTAACCATCCTCTGCATTAAGTGGTCTCCTGGTCACCCCACATGGCCATGCACTCAGCCTTTACATAGTTAGACCACGATCACTTGCAGAAACTGGGTACACGATGTGTACTCTAAAGTACACGGCATGTACTCCTTATGTTTCCATATTATCCTCTTTTCCTAAAAAAACACCAGAAACAAGACTCATACCTGAAAATAAGATCCAGGTTCTTAAAAATAAAATTATCAAATATAGTATCTTATGGTATGATCATCAATCAAATGACATGGAAGTACAAGATAAGAAAGTCTCTTCTGATGTTATATGTTATGTTGGTAAGGATGTTTTATCAATTAAGACCAGAAAATCCAAGAAATAATAGGAAGGAAGATTCAAATAGAAATTCAAAATGTAAATGGAAGGAAATGTTTAATGGAATTGCACACTTATAAAATGTGTAGAATACAAACTACTTTTGATAATTCATCAGAATATTGTGATTTGAGTTAGATAATTATGGGATTATAAAATAATATTACTAAGGAAGAAAAAATTATCATGGATAATGTTACTAAAAATATATGTAAAACACAACATTTAATTTTAATTTTTATTATACTTCAACTGATGATTATTAAACTATATCAGATGATGAAAATGTTGATTCATTGAATAAAGATGAATATTTTCTTAATACTGATGAAATAAAATTATTTTTTAATCTTATAGAAAATAAAAAAATAATGATGAAAAAGAAATATTATTGTTATAAATCTTACCCTGCTAATAAATATAGTATAATTTAAAAACCTACAATCAAGAATTATAAACATTCATAAGATTTATAGTCTAAATATTTTTCTTGACCATCTTCCTAGGATAAAAAATTAGTTGTTTAACTAATATATGAAGTTATTTATTTAAATAAGCTTTGGATAATTTTATTTCAACAAAATAATATTTTAGGTTTTTTGATAAAAATATGAAACCATCCAAAAAATTAAACTAAATAAGATATAATTTAGAAGATCTCATTTTCAATTGAATTATATTTATCCTAAAATTGAATCCATATTCACTAAATTTAAATGGTGAGTCAATTATAAAATCCATTGTTCTCCAAATTAAGCTTAGTCATTTATATTTCATTAATATGTTATTTATGAAGTGTTTTTTGTTATTCAACATATAATATTTTGATAAACAATTGTATTGAAAATTTTATTTTATATTGTTTTTTGACCCAATAATGTTTGGGTAAAAAGAACATAATTTACTTAATTTCATGATAAGAGTATCAGTATTTGTATTCAGAACATGTGGTACCAAGAAAATGGTAATTCAATATATATTATAAGAGAAAAATACAACACCCAAAAATATGACCACATGCTAAAGAGATATTGTTCATGAATTTTCCAGAATTGAAAATCAACTTCATGAGACATTCACTAAACCATAAAGTTATCATAGGTTTGAATGTGTTAAAAAAAGTTGAGAAAATTCTATTTAAAATTATAATCAATTCACTTATTTTTTAAAGCGACCCATAACGTTAAAAACCTACATAATAAGTAGGTGGAAATTTTCTTTAAAAATATTAATTAACCTTTTATGAGGTAATTTTCCAGTAGTTAAATAAAATGATGTTTTATTTCACTAGAATTATATTTAAAATAATAAAAATTAAGATTAATATAATGAGTGTTTTTATTAGTGGATATTTTCATTAGTTTTCAAACTGATTAAATCATTAATAATATCTGAGATAAATACTTATGATTTGAACATTTTCTAGAACTATCACCATACAAAAAAGCATCCACTGTAGTCTACAAAAGATAACATTCATATGGTTTGATTATATTTAACTTATAAATTTTACTTTTATTATTGGATTTTAAATTTATTATACATTTTAATATGATTAATATTCAAGGGGGGACATTGCTATTCAATGTATAGGGTGTTTAATTATTTAATGGCATTTATATTGACTACTACATTTGTTAAAAAATTTCATTTTCATTCTTCCTTTTTGTAAATCACATTGGGAGAGAAATTTTAGAAATTTTGTTAATAGGTCATTTTATGGTGGGTTTAAATGATATATATTTTTTATTACTTCCATAAAATAAGGTTAATTTGAATAATTAAATATTAAGGGTTATAAATTTGTGAATTTTAATAGTTATTTTTTAAGGGAGATTTATTCTACTTATCTTTTTTATAACTATTGAGTTAGTTTTGAATTTTTTGACTAATGGGGGAGAAATTTATTTCATCATAACTTTGAGAGTGTATTTCATAAAAATTAAGTCATACTTTCTATTTTATTATGTTTAAATTTCTTCTAATTTTTTTTAAATATTTTGGACTCAATGATCCCCTTTATTTTTTTAATTTTTTAATAATCACAATACACTTAATAAGAACATGAATTATATTGAAGCTATGATGTTTTCATTATTTAGTTTTAGAAAGCTATTTTTTGGAATATTTATTCATAGAAATTTATGTTTAAACATGAAAATATAGATAAATTATTTTCATGTTGATGTCCCATTGGATGAATTGTATTTTTCTCAACAAGGATGATTGTATTAATCAACATGTGTTGAGATACTGAGAATATATATTGATTGTTCTGTCATTATAAAAAAGAATAATTGAGGTAATATTTCATTATTGATAAGTTATCTATTAAAAAATGTAATGGATTATTTAATGATTCTTAGAGTGTGTTATGAACACGTCATCAATTTATATGTGTTGATCGTCGAACAGTTCTTACTGTCGAAGGAATTTTGTTATAGTATTTAATGACAAAACATTGTTTTAACCATGAATAATAAGAGGAGATAGATAATTTTATTATAACAAATTGTAATACCCTATAGATAAAATTATGTTGTGTTTCAATTGAGAATGAAGAGGTTTGAAAAAGGTATATTTCTCTCAATGATTTTTACAAATTATTTTCATCATATATCAACATCCCTTGATGAATTTTAAAAATTTTTGATGTTGATTTATTATGATACAAGTCTTCCATATTGCATTAAAGGTTTTGGGATATGTTTTACTGTGGATGTGTAATTTTTATACCATTCATGGTTTACGGATAAATTATTTACATTTAGTGTGCTAGTTTTAATATGCATGGTTATGTTAGGTTTAAACCTTTTCATATGAGGAATGAATTAGACTTAGTAAGTGATGGGTGGTGCCGACAATATGTCCTCGATGCATCAGTAGGTCTCTTGAGACAAACTAGGGTCATAACACAAGGACTTGAAAAAATCTGATTTGTAGTCTTGGCACAAGGCCATGACTATGTGGTTATTAAGTCTGGCATTATTCATTCTATCATTATGAAAGTGACTATTGATATTTCATGTTATTATTAGAATAGAAGAATATCCAAGTGAATAAGTAAATGGCATTATTTTATTGTATATTTTCTAAATTTTGACTTAATTATATGTTCAAAAAGCTTTTGTTTTAGTCTTATACATTACCATTAATGTTTATGCTTATTTATGAATGTTTCTGCTATATTGTTATCCTTACTGAGCATCTGAGATCACCCCTTTCTATGTTTTAATTTTCCCAAGATTCCAAGAAGTTTATTATGATTGATAATCAAGGCTATGCTAGGGGATTAAAGGAGTTCTCAAAGGATCATTAATGTTGTGCTTTATTTTCTGATGTCTAATTTAACATTCATGTATGTAATCTATTTTCCAAGACTGCTAAACTGATCGGTCTTTCGGGATTTGATACCTTATGATCATGCCAATGTTATGTAATAATGCACCGACTCTGGGTAATGGAGGTCAGGGCATTACATATATGCATCCTTATAATTAACATCACATTTTAGGAATAATGAGGTCACCCAATAGATATGAAAGGAAAATGTTCTCCCTTTTCATGTTTGTATCATATAGTTTAAAAAAATGAATGAATTCACAAAATATCTATAAAAAATAATAAGTATTAAATTAAAATGTTAAGGAAATAAAATTAATAATTTTAGATTGAATAGTGAAAAAAATTAACTAAGTAAGTAGTAAAAATTCACCTTTTAATCATGTATGTATACATTGATGACATATTTCCTTATCTCCTTTATCTCAATTGAAACCTTAAAGTCAAGTCTCTCATGAAAACCAGAATCTTCGAACACATTATTATAATTGTGATACCGGTCACACCAATTGTTGGAGTGAGGTGAGACTAATTCCTACATGTCAAAAATGACATATGAATTATTTTAAAAAGTTTCAAAAAATATAAATATTTTGGTATTATTTTAAGTATGTGAAATCTATTATGAAAATAATTTAAATTTTCAACGAATAATAAAAACATTAATTCATACTGAAAATCCCTTGTATCTGATTGAGGTGATGTTTATTCATACCCATAAAAAATGTATCTTTATTTTTTAATTCATTTGTCATTTCAATTTATCCGACAACATTGTAGTTTGATAATCCTAGAATATTTAATTCATTATTGAATGAAAATATATCCACATCATCATTAGTGAATCATCATTATTGAGTGAAATATCTCTTTGAAATCTATAAAAGTTATTTTTAGATAAAAATATGATGGAATTAAGTAAAAAATGTAGATAAAATGTAGATTAAATTCACTAAATAATTATTTTGAAGTATCCACTTCATTGTGCCTGTATATAATCAGACACCCTGATTTCTGACCATTTATTTATAAAAAAATCGATTTCACATTATGAATACGGGGACTATCGAGAGTCCTCATAGTACTAGAAAAATATAACTAAACAAATTACTAATAAATATTTTAAATAAAATTATAATTATCAATAAAAATTCCCCTTTAGGGATGCTAATATTTTGACGGAATACAATATCATTAACAAATTTTTAAACAAAATACTATAATACCTTCCATTTTTTGTTATGGGAACTTTAGAAACATTGATGAATATAGTAATTTTGTTCAATAGATTTTTTGATAGTGGAATGTTTTAATATACCCTAATAATTATCCATTTTAAAAATTTGATATAATTTTTGTGATTATAAAATGTCATCATTCCTAGATTATTATTATATATAAATTCCTCTCTATCATAATATAATTATCATTAAAACATAATATAACATGTATAACATGATTTTTATTCATAAAATTTTTCATCTAATGTATTAAAAATACATAAACGTCATCTGTGTGGTTGTTTTGTTGTGTATGCATGCATAGAATCTAGAAATTAATTCATTGTAGTTTAAAAATTTATTACAATGAATAATCAATGATACTTTAAAAAGGAGTATGTAATGAGCTGATTGAAAATATTTTGATATGATAAAATGGTTGTGTTTTATGCCTACATCATGGGTATTAAAGAATATTTTTACATTTATAGGTTTTCATTAAAAAATTGTGAGAATTTTGTTCACTTTTTTTTCATTATGTTTGGGTTTCAATGAGAATAATTGTATAGAAGTGATGTGAGTAATAATGAGTCCAAATTTCAATTCCCAAGATTTTACCTTCAATTAGTATTTATATATATTCCTAAAATTTTTTAATATAATTTATTCATAATTAAAATATAATATTATATAGTTGAAAAAAATAAGGGAAACACACCTCATGTAAAAATTTATAGCTGATACTCCTATATGGTCATGCTTAGTGATATCATTTACATTCTCAAGACCAATATTGGCAGAAATAACTTCTCTATACATATATTATTCATAATCAATCATGATTATTTCACTACTTTTTAATGTTGTATCTGGATAAACCTTTAATGTAAGTAAATGTGTAAGTTGAACGTGTTGGTTAAATGTAATTTGGGATGATATGTTTGATATATTGGTAGTTCTCTTAGATTGTTCTAATTTAAACATCAATTTAAGCCCTTCCCTTTGTATATTTTTAATATCCTTCGCCTATCTAGGAATTTATCTTTAATGTTTTTTCATTTTTCATAAAAATTAAATTTGGAAAGAATAAATCCTTTTTGACTTGTGTCTTTACTAGATCAAATGAACATGCTACAAAAGTTTCAATATCAATACCAATAGTATGAATATTCACATAATTAAGTGGAATAGGTAACATGGACTTTGTTCATGAGCTATGAGAATCCACACTCTCACATGACCTATTAGAATATGTATGTAATGTACAATATCTCTTTAAATACTGTAAATGGTACCCCTCTCACAAGGCGATGGGTGGGAATTGATAGATATAAGTAATAATCATTTTCATCTTGAAGAATATTATCTCTAAAAAGGTTTCACTATATTTATGGATCACATTTTGTAGAAATAATTATGAAAATGTTGATTGCATATTCTATATTATCCCTTTTACTACATGGCTCACATCAAATATTGTTGGGTGTGCGTCATCATATTGTTGTTGTTATTCTGTTGTTTCTTCTCTCTGATTTCCTCCCATAATATTTTATAACAACTCAAATGGCCAATTATGTTTTTCTTCTAGATTAGAAAATTGTGCATGCATCTCTTCGATTTTCTTATCTTTATCCATCTCTATAATTTTTTTTATAAACATATGTTCTAGATGGCACACCATAACACACACCTCTAACACAACATTAATATTCTTTCAACTTCATGGCTAGTAATAGTCTATATTCATTGTGTATAGGTGATGATGATTCTTTTGCCTTTTTTTCAGATAAAAAATAAAAATATAAATAATCTTTGTTATGTAATACTAATTTAAATAATAATTTTTTATGTCCTATTTAGACATGATTCCAACACTTTTTGTTTGTTTTCAACTGTTAATATCCCATATTTATTAACAAGTCTCTACTTCCATAGTACCTGACATTGGATACAAGTGGGTGTAAATTTCGATTCATCAACATACATAAAAAAATGGAATATTATTATATTTTTTCTGATGTAAGATAAAATATTTTTTTTTGTTTTAAAACACATAATATTTTTTTATGTAAATTATTTGGCATCCTTTCATTTAGATTATGATACATTTGTTATTTCTGCACATTGTTTATTTTCATAACTCAGTTGTTATTTTAAAAATTATAAATTCATAATCAATGTGATTAATACATATTTTGTCCTGAAATTTATTACAAGTTACAATGTATGTGAAATGATTTATCCTTACAATGACAAATAAATGCATCCCACACTTTTTGGTTTATCATGGGCACATACTAATGTGGTGTTTTAGGCATTATTTTCACTACATCATCATTGAGATGATACTATGAAATAATTTTTTAAAGTACTCTATGATCCTTTCCAATGATCATTAAAAATATTTCATTCTAGTTTCATCTACTGAAAATGTATAATTAAGGATAATGAAGTGTAAATCGATGTTTAATATTTTTTTATTAAAATAATGACATTATATATTATAATGATACCCTAATCAAATAAAATTTTAGTTCCTTGTTAACAGTCACAACAGTATTTCACAAATCTATATTGATCGATACATGCATCTGATTGGTGACACCAATATAACTATTGATCAATTCCTTGTAGGGTTTAACTTGTCGGCAGTGTACATTCCATCTAACTTTGAATTTTAGTCATTTGTTTCATTCCTTAATAAATTTTGTTAACACCATCACCCTATAGAACTCCTTTTTTTTCTAGGACATTGGCTATTCACTATCTACCGTTTCATCATCTTTAACATCTTAAATATGTTGATGTTCTAGAATCATAGCAATGAAATGTGTAAAAGGTTTTTTTCTTCTAAATTAGGAGGATCATCATTTTGAATAACATAGTATTATTTATGATTTGGAGTATCAAAATGTGATGAATTCATTTTATACATAAGTTTCTGAAAATATTATTTTCATTACATAAATACAATAGAGATCATATGATAATATGAGGTCACACAATGTATTTTACAAAAAATATTTAACCTATTTTTTGAATTCTTTTAAAAAAATTAATAGATTCAACCACTCTATCGTATTTCCAAATTCCCTCATTATGGTCTCCCCTAGAATTAAAGTTCACATCTACATTGGGAACACTATGAAATGATTTCAATGTACCAATTAAATGGGCATCCTCAATTTAATCGACATATCACCCTATGAGGGTTTTGTTTGATAATAATGAAGTTGAACAATTTATGTTTATAGGATCTGGACCATAAAATAATCATACAACATGTGATTCCCTTATAAATGGTTTTTATATGTAGCCTTAATTATATAAATATACTTTCATGAATCTCAATCCATCTATTTTAACTTCTCTTAATTTATCAACCCTATTGCATTGAAACTTAGGCACTTGAAGTGTTCTCTAATTGAACTTCATTTTTTTTGATTATTTGAAATGATTAAATATTTGTATAAGTTGTATTCTTATCTGTGTTAATATATACATTCATCACATCATTCAAAAGTTTAACTCTACTATTTTTTATGGAAATTCATTCATTATTTTCATTTTTATGGAACATATAACCATTAATTACAAAACCATTAATAGATAATACATGAACACATTGTCTATTGGGAATCCATCAATGTAATTCCTAAATTGAATCCAGATTTGTTATTGACAAATAAAAAATATAGTCTTAAAACCACCCTATAATCAATTTTGACAAGTTTTTGATATCCGAACTTTATACCTTGATGTATTGAAATTATTAAGTATTAATTTTTATGTTTCAACACATAGGGTGAGATTTTAAATGTTATAAAAAAAGAAATTTCGAACCTAATACCACATTGTAATAGTAACTATGAGGATTTCAATTTGAGGAATTACATTATTCTTAGGGCACCCAGTGTTAAGATATGTTGGGTGACAAATTTTTTCCACATTATACATGTAGTTGATATATAATTCAATGAATTCCAAGAGAATATATCTCTAAGAAATAAAGTCTTATGGAAGACTTCAATTATAGAATAAAAGATTTGAAATATTAATATACTGTTCAATGGTGTACATCAATCCATAATATACCGGACCATGTAGTCGAATCTCTCATACTAAGTAAACCATCAATTCAATGAATGTATACTGTAAAATATTTCCAAATCATATAATATAACAACAATTTCCTTTCTAGTAGATGAAAATTTCTCTAGGTCTATAACATTTCTACATATTACGTTGAAGAAGAAACATAACTTGGTTATTTTCTAATGGAAATTTTTGGGATAAACTCAATTTAATTCTACATGAATTAGATCTTGTATCAAAAAATAAATGTCATGTGATTTATGACCCTTTAGCATTAAAATAGTCAATAATATTTTATTCTTTATATTTAAAGAATACCCCTATGGAACCTATAAATAATTCAAGACGTTTCAAAACTGATATATCTATTGTATGTAATGAGTATAAGCACATAATATAAGAAAAGTATATTTTTCACTCTTTTCTGATGAAAAATCGTCACATATCCCCATGTCAATCTTGTAGTTCAAATCCTTAACACCATATTTCATTCATTATTTTCAATTATTAATGTACTAATGAAACTATAAATTACACTTTTTTGAAATTCATAACATCAAGATTATTCCTAATGTGCAACAAACATCAATATGATAATTAAACAGAAATTAGACTCTTTTTCCAACATGTTATTGTACAGTTTTTGAATAAAGGTTTACCAAATGGAGTGTCCATATCCTTAAATTTATAGAGCATTTGATCACTTATTAATAGATATTATTTTGTACATTATATTTAACTCCAATATAAGGATTCGACCCAACATTGATACTTATGTAATCAGGATATTAATTTTGATTTCCTAGAAATACAATCTTTAATGAATGTTTCAACCAAATTTATTTTGTACCTTGTTTTAAATGGTACATCCTTGAGTTCATTTAATACTATATCCTAACAAATTTCAATTAATAAAAAAATCATTTAACGTGCCATAAAAATGAATCTCATTTTGAAATCTTCATTTATATAGGAATCATTCCACATAATAAATAAACCCCATAACATTTTTAAATAATAGAACAATGGATCCAAATAAACATTAATACCATTACATAGTTATATTGGTGTTGATATAAGTAGATATACCATAATTTATTTTAATTACATGTATAAATATAGTGAAATTTTATAATTTACCAACATAAACAGCCATGTACTATGAGTGATACATTAAAAAAGGATTCACTCCATTTATAGATAGTTAATGATGAAGGCTTCTCGACATATTCCCAAATTCAGGGTATTCAAGATCAATTTTCATCCATTGAGGATTGTCTTCTTGGTGATGATGTTTCCCAATTTTATTTATTATATCTGTGTGTTAGGTAAATTTCAATGTGTTATCCTCACTTTAAAATAGGTGGGTAAACATTGGGATGATTGTAAATTACCATAATACTTTGGTAGGACCTGAATCAACATTATTTCATTGATAAGCACCACACTTTGGGAAACTTTTCTGTGATTTTTGGACCATGCGAAATAGTATAAAAGCATTTGAATGGGAATATATAATTTTAGAGATAATACCCATTGAACATATCATTTATTTAGAGATATATGATTGGTTTGTAATGTCATTATATTATTGGGAGAATATAATTAATGATATCATGTACTTTAGTAAAATTGGAATCATTTAATCAAATTAAAGATTTTAAATTTTAAATATTATATATAGGTTAAAATTTTGTATATTTATTATAACCAAAATAAAATGGTGTCTTTTAAAAACTCATTTACAGTTAAAACAATTTTGGGAAACCACAAATTTCATCATCAAATGTCATTATTATTTCCCCAAAAAAATCCCTATCATTATCGACACATGTAATCATATCCTCAATATGGGTTTCATTATTGTCCACACTTGTGATCATATCTAATGATCCATAAAATGTAGTGTTATTTTAGTCACTAGCTACATTAAACATTTACATAAATTTACTAACACATTTATAATTCGGATCAATTTCGTGGAAGATCATGTGTTCTTCCAACTCCTTTGGAACAATTAGTATTTAATAATAATATCATAAACATGGGAGTATATGCTTGATCTTTTACAAACACGATGTAATGTTTCACAAAATACGTGTACTTTTTTTCATATGATTTTAATCCATCAATTTTTTGATTCATATCCGTCCATTTTGATTTAGTAATACTAATATTTTACAAAAGTTATATAAATTCCTAGAATGTCAGATCTTCGAACCCATAAAAGGTCATTCTTAAATGTAATGGATTGAAATTTATAAAATTTAAGACTCAATTTATTTAATTTAATTCCATCATTAAAACATTTTAATGTTACCTAATAGAGTCATAAAGGTAATGAGGGTATTTGGGACTTGTTCAGAGTTCATATCCTTGGATTTGGGAGAAACAGTCTTTTCAGAACTATTAGTGGAAACCATGTCACCCCAACCACTTGGTTTCCCAAATCATGTAGGGGCTTTCATAGGGGAGTTGGGGGAAGACATGGTAGTCTAAAACCGTGTGAGATGTGGTGGAAATATGTTAAAAAATAATCAATAATTATTGAAAGTGGGATTTTCATAGATTTCTCACAGTTAAGAAAACCGTGCACCTAGCCTATGTAGGGTCCTTCCTTACACAGTTGTGTGGTGCACATTTAGTGTATAGCTTTTCCAATAATGATCCAGGAATATGATACCCTATCTTGATGGTTGAATTTACAATATGTCTTTTAATTATTTTAGTAACTCACCCCATTCCATTCCACTCTAATTTATAGTGGAGGGAACCTCCTTCTTCTCCCCTTAGTTTTCCCAAATCCTAACTAGGTATTGTGGATAACTATTTGCTGAGACTCTGATTTGAACTCTATTGATGAAATTAGATCGACATCGGTATGAAATCTTGGAATTTTTCTTCCCTTCAAGATTTTTAGTCCCTTATCTTGTAATATTGGGGTTCAACCTTATTTATTGTTTTTTCGTGGCATCAAACAATTTATTCAATTTATTACATTAATATTTAAATTTGTAGATAATATTGGATGAAGAGTAATCTATGACCCAAAGTTAGGAATTTATATTTATTTCTCATAAGTTTTAGTGTTTTCATAGATTTCATAGATGTACGGCGTGCCCGGATTTTTTTCATATAGCCTGAAAAAGTGTTCTTTATTTTTATATGATTATAACCTTGTTTTTATACTCTCATGGGGACATGGATTGTAGTTATAGGTTGTTTAACCATTAATCACCACCCCTTTCGGTCTGAAAATTTAATTTACCTATTTAATATAAATGATAATATATCAAAATAACATTTAACTATTCGACGTGGCTTGTAAATGTAATTCTATTCCATAATGAACTAGTTATGTAATCCACCACTTCCTATGTAGATTGAAATTCCATAATTGTGAATGTCCATGCCTTTTTTATAATTTGACATTACTTATAATTGAACAACATTTCTTCAAGATGTGTTTTCATACTTATAAGGATTAAATATCTTAAATATATTCATTGATATTTGGTGGAATGCCCACTCCATGTGATGCATGAATTTATTTATGTGTGGCTAATATGGATGGTGACACCCATGGTTGGGTTTTGGTTGATTGTTATAAAATCATTAGTACTGATCCCTCATGTAATTATTATTTTTATGAGTATGAAATTATTATTAGAGGTTGGAAGATTGATAAGGTATTTGTTAATCTTGATGTTTCATGCTCCATTACATTTGGTGTTGAGTATGAAATCACTCACTTTTATACTCATATTTGGAAAATGGGAATTAAATTCTAAATAACTCAGTATCGAGTGTCGGGAATGATGTCTCACCCCACCTATCTTGAATGATAGTAAATATATATCAAATTCATCAAGATATTCAATAATTAAACCCTACTCAGAGCCTATTGCTCATTAGACTAGTTGTAGATGCATTAGTTACTCTTTAGGTCCTAAAGACACCATGATTCCATGTATATTCCTACTTTTATGTACATTTACATAGTTCATATACAAGTGTACAACATATAACTATATATATAAGATGACTATAAATATGTTTATATATAAGACATATTCAAACCTATGTTGTAGTGGGTAGATCTAACCATGTGTCCTATGAGAACCTAAGCCAGTAGATATTTTTTATTTGGAATTGTTTATGATTCTATTATACTAGCACAATAATTATCTATATACATAGGTGGGATTATCTCTAGACACCATTGGTGGTGGACAACTGGGATTTTATCTCACCCCGTACTAAAGCCACCTTTGGTACCTGAGTAGACCTTATGTATGTAGGTATAGATAAGATAAATATTCATGTTTAAAATGATTGATTTGATTAATATTCAGAATATAGAATTGGATAATAAGACCGAGAATATTCTCATGATTCTAGTGGATCAGTTTTTGTTCCTTTTTTATTTTTTTCATATCAGGTTTTATATGCCAATCCCTTTTCCTTTATTTATCTATCTGCATTCCATGAAATCATCATGTATATAAATTAGCATATGTTCTTTTTATTATTTTATATATGTTTCATTATTTACACATCCATAGTTTCTTATATATTATTCATATTGAAATGTGTTGTTATTATATCATGATTTTTCTATTGTATTTATATTTTTTTATTTGTTGATTAACTTTGATATAAGGGTATAGTCTTCCGGCAATTCCACATTATACCATCAATAAAAATTGGATTCCTCTATAATATAGGGAGGTATTCTTGAATACGTGTGTCCCACTTGCTCGGGGCATCAGTTGAGTGGATCCCAAATCAGAATGTTACAAATTGGTATCAAAGAATTTAATTTATTTTTTCCTTTTTGTTTCAGTATTAGACAAAAGAATAGGACATATTGTAATTTGGAAGTGATCTTATGATTTGGAGTAGCTAACCCATGTGCAGTGGGAATCCAAATTACCTGGGATGGGTTATTTCTATCATAACTTCTTGCCTAATACAGTTGATATGATTTATTAATTGGGTAATGAACATGACTTTTGGAATAATTATTTCTAATTTCATTGATCTTGGAATATTTCTTGGGATTGTTACAGAAAAGCATTTTCATCTCATGTATTATTATAGGCACATTAGGACTAATATTACAGGCATTTTGACATCCCATTTTTACATTCTTCATTCATTTTATAGTTGTATATAATTGGTGGGTGATTATTATATATATACTTGTGTTTACATTTCTTACAAGAACAACATAGTGATTTTAGTTAAAGTTCATACATAAATCAAAAAGATTTTATAGCATATATTGGCGATGAAACCTTAATTAGCCAATTATAACTTATTGTGGGTTCACAACTTACTAGTTCTAGAATGAGGGATCTATTAATACTTATGAGGAATACTATGAATAAGAAAAAATTAAATATTTAAAATTGAAATGTTTACTACTACATGGAATGTCAATTGTAAATTAAAGGGTGTTATAATATATACCATGAGACTAAAACATCATATACCATAACACATACTGAGTTATTTGAGACCTAGACCTGAACTCAACCATTGTAGTTGGTAGTCTAGTTTCTATTTCATTCTTTCAGACTGTTATGTCCATTCCAACCACCTATAACTAGAATTTGGAACATGAATAATGGTATGATATTATTATAGGAGGGATATGCATCTCTACTGATTATCAATCAGTAATTATTTTAACTATTAAATTCCTTTACAATGTGTGTGTATCCTATTATAGAATCGTGACATCATAACAAATTTGAGTCTTCTGTCTGGAAGTTGGTGTCGACCTTACACCTAAAGTGGAGGCCACTGATCCTCTAGTGATCCCTCTCGTAGTGCCACTCATGGCACCATATTCTATTCCTGATATGGGAATCAACACCTTATTTTGGTAATATTTCATCCACAAGATGAAGAATATCCATGGTGTTACTTGACCTACCCTGACCATCGATGATGTTACTCAGGAGTTCCAACAGCATCATCCTCCCAAATTTTTGAGGGATGGTGGACCATTTACTATTAAGTCATGGCTCGAAGCTATGATCTCTATTTTAGAGAATTTGGAGACACCTCTAGAGTAGTGAGTCAATATAACAAATTATCTGATATATGGTACTAAAAAGTGATTGGGGGATGCCATTACCCATGCAAACTGACATCGTGATATGATCTAGATTTTTTTCAGGAAAAATTTATTTGAATATTTCATTCATAAAATGTTTAGAGATAATAAGAAAACTGAGTTTATGAACTCGCATTAGGGATCCATGTATTTCAATGATTGTCGTACTCATTTTAAACAGATGGATTACTTATCACTGACTCTATCTAGTGATGATGTGATGACCGTGACATGATTTGAGGATGGGATGCTATACAATATCTGATCACTGGTCATTGTGTTTATACTGATGAATATTTATTAGCTAGTCAATGAAGCCCTTATAAAAGAGATAAATTTCCGGAATCAATCAATCTAATAAATGGAAGTTCATCACCATGATAATTCAGTTCTGATACTAGCAAAAAAGAGACATTTCCACGTTCCTCTTGGACAAAGCAGCAGTGATTAGGCTTGAACTGATGACTTTATTGTCTCTCACAATTGTGGGAATATGATGCATATGAAACCTCTATGTATTCAATATCTAATGTATTTTCTAAGATGTGATGGTATGGGACATATCTAGCACTTATTTATGACTTTTTTTCACCAGTGCCTTGCGATAAGGGAGATTTTTCTATCATATTTTTGATATTGGGGCCAGTAGAATCCCACAAGGTAGGTAGCTAGAATACCACCTTCCACGTAGGCCAAGGTGGTGGTTGAGGTAAAGGTAATAAGAACTTTTACAATTTTAGGTTATATTCTAGTAGAATCTACATTAGTTTATATATTTTTTGACACTGGCATATCTTAGTCTTTTATTTATGAGGAAATCACCGAAATTCTAGGACATGATATTGAATTATTATAGGGAGTGATGTTTCTTGATACCATATTAAGAATCTGATCAAAGAATATTTGCAGAGGTAAAGATTATCCACTTGAGATATGTAGGTATATTTTAATATGGAATGATTTCATCCTGGGCATGACTGGGATTGATGTATTTATCGGAAATGACTAGTTAATTCACTATGAGGCCTATATTGACAACTATCATTGAAGGGTGATGTTTACATCGCTAGGGAAAGTTGTCATATACATAAGGGAGAATGGTATGTCAATGCATCACGATCATGGCCTAAGCAGTAGGGGCTGGGTTGAGTGCCAACCCAAGTTGGAATTCTTTTCATGGATGTTAGGGGTATCGACCCACTACTTACCCTCATCTGGTGGATCATATCATGAATGTCTTCCCTAAATAATTTTCAGGATTCATCTAGTGATAGATATATAATTCATCATTGAGATGTTTCCAAGGGAGGAACCCATGACTATTCCATCATATAGGATGCCACCTATGGAGGTTTTGGAGCTCAAGAAATAGTTGGAAGACCTGGAGGACAAGGGTTTTATATGCCCCAACACATCTACATGGGGTTAACTAGTCCTTTTTTCCATGAATATGAACATTACCCTCATCTATTTCATGGATTACTAATGGTTTAACCAGCTTAAGGATAAGAACCAATATCTACTACCTCAGATATAAGACCTATTTCATAATCTCTGAGGAGGAAGTGTATTTTCAATGATCGATTTGAGGTTGTGATATCATCAGGTACATGTTAGATATTCAGATATACCTTGTATATACTTCCTAATAGGTATTGTATTTATGAGAACATGGTAATGGGATTCTGTCTCCTGAACACCCCAACACCTTTTATGGATTTGATGAAGTGTGATTTTCACCCATATATAGATTCATACATGTTAGTATTTTTGGATGAAAACTTGGTGTATTCAAATTATCTACATGAAAATGTCAACCATCTTGTGATCTTGCTAAATAACTTGAGAGAGAATCATTATTATGTTAAGTTCAATAAATTCCTCTTTTGGATCGATCATCTCCACTTCCTGGGTCATATCATCTCAGATTAGAGTATTAGTAGAATGAGATAAGAAGAATGTTTTAGTTTATTGGGAGCATCCCAAGAACATATTTAATAAACATAGATTCTCAAGAATAGATGGGTGTTATAGATTCCTCATCTAGTATTTATCAAGCCTAGAATATCCCCATAATGAATTTATTAAGAAGGGTGTGAAATTTCTGTGGTGAGAGGATTTTGATGTAACCCTATAGAAGTTACAGAGATTACCAAATTAAATAGTGATCCTATGTATTGCAGATATATTAATGATTTATTCAATTTTATGTGGTGAATTAGGTATTAGTCTTTGAGCTATTTTGATACAGGTAGAGTGAGTTGTAGTGTATGGGTCTTGTCAGTTGAGTCCTCATAAGTAGAATTTCCCAAAGCATTACCTCAAGATGGCTTCTATTGTACAAGATGTATGCTATCATATTAATTACATACATGGTGACCATTTAATGGTGTAAAATGATCTCAAAATCCTCACATACATATTTACATTGTGTGATATGAATATCATGTAGTGAATATGGGTTGAGTACCTGAAATCCTTTGATATAAAGATTTCTTATATAGCTGGCAAATGTAATGTTATTGCCAATGCATTGAGCTGAGAGACTCGCACACATTCTAGTCATGAGTCCAACAGTGACTGGAATCTCATGGTGTTTTTTAGAGATACAAGTTGAGTTTTATGAAGATCATGGTAAGACTGTTCTATCCGCACTAGTAGTGACCTCTGTCCTTCTGAAATGGGTTAGAATGAGGAAACTCTATGATCCCAAGGGCTTAGTCCTTAGGGAGTGTATCTAAAATGAAGATTAATCTTCTGGTTGGACTTGAATGAGGATGATACTATATACTTTCTTGTGTGTATTTGGGTCCCAGCAGACATTAGAGAGGAGAAAATGTGGGAATTTCATACCTCAGTTTGGGTTGTAAGCCTCCGTTTCCCCATCATGTATCAGGACATGAATTTAATATATTGGTGGTATTATATGAAATGTGAGATATCAGGTGTTATCACTCAGTGTTACACGAGTCAGCTAGTGAAGGAAGAACATCAATGACCGGTATGACTTTTACAGTTGTTATCTATTCCTAAGATGAAGTGGGATGATATCTATCTAGACCTTCTGACTAGTTTACCTAGACCACATATTGGAAATAATATAGTCTGGGTTTTAGACCATTGGAAAATGGTGCCACACTTTTTACCAGTTCGAGAGACCTTCTCAATAGAAGAGCTTGTGAGGCTATATAACAGTACTGTTTTACATCTTTATAGAGCTCCAAAATCTATCATATCTAGAAGAGACACTAAATTTATGTCACAGTTCTGAAAGGAGTTGCAGATAGCCATGGGTAAACATGATATTTTGAGCATGACATATCACCCTAAGACATATAGATAGATAGATAACGTGATTCAAGTGTTAGAGGACATGTTCCATACATTTTTCTTGACTTTGGGGGCTATTAGGAGAAACACATACCCCTTGTGGAGTTTTCATATAATAATATTTTTTAGAGTACCATTCATAATGATCCATATGATACTTTACATGTAAGACCCTACCAATAACCTCTATGTCAGATAAAGGATGGGGAGGAAGATTTTCTTGGACCACATATTTTTTAAGAGACATTAGAGTTGGTCGAGTTGATCAGAAATCACATGTTCATATGTTCATCCAGATTGTTGTCTTATGGAAGTCGAAGTCAATGACCTCTCAAGTTTGAGGTCAAAGATCAATTTTTCTTGTTAGTTTCACCCATGTTGGGACATCAATGAATTCATATTTAGGGTAACCCTTCTCTTTGATTAATCAATACCTTTGGGACCTTGAAGTTAATCTAACTTGTGAATTACTAGATAGAACATCCTCATTGATAACAATCTATGAATGATGTATTTCATATATGTCAACATCACCTATACTATCTAGACCCATCACATGTTATTTTACCTGATGAGGTTGAGTTTTATATGGTTACAACTATTTAGGAGTACCTAATGTGTATATATTATATAACTATATAAATATAATTACTATACATGTGGTTATTGATCAGACATATTTTGGCCAATGTCGAAGAAGGTAATGCTATCAATGTGTCTTGTAAGAACCTGAGCTAGCTGGTTTTTTATTCGACATTGTTTTTTATTTGATTATACCTTCACACAATATAGCTATGTACACATATTAGATTACATTTATATGCCATTATTAGAGGCCTAGTGTGAATTAATATCACACCCTACATGGGTTTCCTTTGATACCCGCGTAGTATTTATGTCTAAAGGTATGGATAAGTGTAATAACATTACTATAAATCCATGATTTGTTTCTAATTTAGTATTTATACTAGGAGTATAATATTGGGTACATTCTCGTTATTCTAGTACACCAATCATTTGTGTTTTTTATAGAAAGTTGTATATGCCTATCCCCTAGCTGATATTTTTATTTCAAATGCAATAACAACATCATGTATATTAATTTTCCCATGGGTTTTTAATTAATGTCCAATTGGATTGTTATTTACACTTCCATAGTTTCTTATTTATTGTTTTTATTTCTATTGTTTTGTTATTATATCATGATCCTGCTTTATCTCAATTTAATATTATCTTCTAAGATACATTGATATGAGGGAATATCCTTCCTATTATACCATATTAGAACCTCACTATTAGTTAAAAGCCTCCAGAATATGAAGAGGTGCTCTTGAGGCCATCTGAACCACCACTTTCGGGCACCGGTTGAGTGGGCCCTAGGCTAGGTGGTAACATTAATGATTAATTTATGCTTCATGATGTTATTATTATAAGGTAATAGGAGATGACTGTTGTTAATTGATATTATTTAATAGTTGTGGAAATCATTAATGTAATGAAATGTGTGATATCTATGAAGGTAGAGATAATCAAATTATATTCTCATATATCAAAAAAAAAACAATTGATTAAGGACGATTGGTGTAAATTTTTTAGGTGGGAGTACAAAATGAGGGAAGATTTGATGTTTTTTCATTTTTTATCATGGTATATTGAGGTCCAAGTAGTGTTTCAAAGATATGGAAATTAGTTGTTGAATTTGATCTTTTTTTAGATGATGTCATAATTGATAGGGCCCAATCACAAGGTCTGGAGAACCTAATGTCTAAAAAACTATTGAATTCAAATATAATGAACCAAAATTCTCTATATGAGGCTCTAGATCTTTTGGGAATTATAAATAATTATCTAATTGGGGTTTCATGAATGATTCAAGTGTATACAATTCACATGGCTAGGATAACACCATAATGAATATAAATGAAAAAATTATAAATATATATATAATCTATCCTCATCTATTTGAAACATATTGTAAGGAGTGTTTGGAATGTAAATTTAAATTAGTAATATAATATTATATTTATGTTATTAAAATGTGGATATATTTTACATTTAACTACCAATTTCCAATTGGCAAAGAAAAATAAAAATAAAATAAATAAGATTTATCAATAAGTTCATATAAGAAGAAAAATGAAAGGTTTAGTAAACTAAATTTTCCCTTTTAGGGAGTGGATAAGAATTTCTGAAAACTCAATGGAATACTTTTATTATCTAAATTATATTATGAAGAATGTGGTGATTATAACATTGATATTGATATTACTAGTAAATTAGAGGTGGGGTTGTTGTTTTTAAAAGAGAATGATGATGTGTTCCATAGTGATAAAGATAATGGCGATGAAAATGATAAAAATATGAAATTATGAGCTCTTAGAGGTATCAGAAGACATTATTCACAATGATCTATTAAAAGTATTTGGGTTATTTTGTATTTTTATGGAATAAAATGGGTATAATTGTTTGATTTTAATCCATGAGGTCATGAAGGATAGCTAGAACATGGATTCTTCTCCATTTCATTTGAAGATAGATCCAAAAACTTGCTAATAAATTACCATAGGATGTTGGAGTTGTAATGTTCAGGTGATCGAAACTTCTTAGAAATGAAATGTAACTTATGAAATGTATTTATCACACGAACATTTGCACTCCATCAAAATTATAAGGTGAACAAGTTGTTATCCAAATAAAATGATATGGTTGTGTTGTATCAGATATGTGTGAGGGAGGTGATGTTCCAATCAAATCCATTTAGATAATTAAAATCACCAATATGAGATATAAAAATGCAAAAATCTTAAATAATAAATAAGAATTCACATACCGTGGGATTTGAAAGTTTTGATTCGTCCGAGGGAGAGTCAGTTTAGGTCTACAATAAAGAGGGAGAGCATATGAGAGGGAGAGAAGCGATGAGAGAGATAGAGCATGATGGTGAGGGAGATCGGTGATGAAGTTTCAATTTCGTTGGAACTTTCACAGTGTGAGATAATTAATTTGATTAGTGTTAAATTTATAAGAGAAAGAAGTGATTTTTTAATGCATCTAAGAAAGCATATGCAAAGTGTGGGTTTAGCAATTCTAAAATAATAAGTTATATAAAAAGGCCAATTTATCAGTGCTGGAAAAGAACATATAAATATTCCATAATATTATTAATAGAATGGAATATATATATAAAATTATAAATAAATTTAACAATATATAACTATAAATATATGAAATATATTTATTATAAATTTATAATTATTTAAATAAAATGAATATTTATTTATAATTATTGAAATATTATTGAAATATTTTTTATTTTTATATTTATATTAAAATATTTAATTTTATAAATATATTAAATAAATAAATAAATAAATATACATATATATAAATTCATACATATAAATATATTTATGTATATACAAATATTATTTTATAAATATATTTTCAAGAATATTAATGAATATATATTACTAAATTAATTAATAATAAAAGAAAAAAAATAAAATTAATAAAATTACATAAATATTTTAAAAAGTGAAATGGTAACATTTATGTGATTTATTGACACATAAATAATGAATAAAAATGAATAAATTGTTGAAATTAATTACATAAATAAAATGATTAGTAATAATAATTTATATTGACTGTAAAAATATTATTAATTAAATTAAATACAAAAATTACGTCATATTAAATTAAAAACAAAATCAAATATTCCGGATGAATAGATTAAAATAAATATTTTTTACAAATGAATAAATATTAAAAATCAATGAATAAATAAAATACAAAAAATGAAAAGATATTTAAAAGGAATAAATAATATTAAATTAGAAACACGCATATACATATGGAACACATACATATGTACACATACACATCTAGACACACATATAAACACATACACATATAGTTATATTAAAAATTATTTAATATTAGTATAAAAATAAATTTAAATAAATATATACATTTATATATTATATATTGATTTATAGACACTGAGCCTTCGATGCCATGTGAACATAGGTTGAGTTGAGTTCATAGAGGATGGTACACACCAATGATTTGGGTTACATCGAGGAGTGATTGATTCAAAAAAATGTCTTATTAGATAGAGAAGACATAAATTACTTTTCCATGTGGCACTGTGATAAGTGGTGAATTATGTAGGGACCACTGCAAAATTGGGGAGACTTTGTAGAACTATTCACCAATTTCTTATATTGGCATAGAATGTATTTATTTAGGAACAACATTATTGTTTTTATTCTTCCTTGGTTGGAAGCTGACACATAGGATGTTCAACAACTAGTGGTGGAAGAATTGAAGGGTTGGAGAACAAACCGTTGACATTTTTGAATTCCATTTTTTATAAAACATGACTATTTTAAATTTTTTTATATATTGGTATCTATGTTATTCTCAGATACTTAAACCTAAGAGAGAAATAATAGAACATAACCCTTATCCGTTGGACGTACTCAACTCTTTCTGAACCATACTAAATATTTTTGTTTATCCATTTATATTTTTTTTGTTCATTTTCATCACTAGGGAGTTCTGCTATCCCAATATATGGTGTTAGATCCACTGGGGTGGAAATGGAAATGGTGCAGAAGGGCTATCCGATGAACATAAAATGAATAGTGGTCGGAATTTTTTTGAGGCCATATTACTGAATATCCTCATAAATATGATTACACTGTTGAAGACGGTCTCAAAATGGAGTTCAAATGAAATTGGAATGGGAGATCAATGTTTTAGTCAACTTAGTAGTGCCAATTCACTACATTCTATAGAATACAGTTTTATCCACACCAATGGTGAAATTTTTTTAGATTTTCCAGAAACTATTCTGGTGAGGCACATCATTTCCATGTAAGTAGAAGATCTAGACTGCTAAAGATATTTTTTCTATATCTTGGCCAATCTGAGTATTTTTTCCATGAATGAGGAGACTTTTCTATCATTTTCAATCATTCTAAACACATATGTATTTTAATATTTTATAAATTATCAGTGTATTAATAAAGAAAGTATTTTTAATATTATAAACATCACCACTTCTTATTATTCGTTATAGAATCCCTAAATGAATAATCTTTTTTACATTAAATATTTCTGTTGAATCCAGTAGTTGATACAACTTAAATCATTGTAGAGAAAAAAGATGAATCATTAACAATCAGTTTATTTAGTGAGAAGATGTGAAGTAATACCCCACCAGTTTATGTGGAGTGGGTTGCACATAATATGAACTATTATTCCCAAATTAGATAGTGTATTTACAAGAAAAAACTATATAATTTTTCCAAAAAACATGATACTTTCATTCTATGGTCAAAATTGGAAAATATAAATGAAAGGAAAAAAAAGAAAAAAACCTCACTCTATAAAGTTTCATGTTTAAATATATGATGTGAACAATATATTAGAGAACATGAGTGTCTTCCAAGGTATTTTTTATTATTATTTTAATTACATGGAAATGATTATTGATGATGAGTTATAGGATTATTTTGATTTCATTATCTTTAACAAATATATGGGATACACTAGTAGTGTTAGTCAACAATTAAACTCTAGATAAAACTCTCACAATAGAAAAAGTGAAAGACATAACGTTGATCAAAGAATATAGATGGATGGATGATTAATTTACACCCGAGTCAGAGACTCATATCACTAAAATAAGTATTTGAACAAAATTCTGATTGAGATATGATGTGAAGTTCCACCACTATGAAAATCTCAAAAAATCCATTCAAGAGTATATAAGGATAATGGAAGAGAATAGAAAGTAGGTAGGTAAAAAATAAAAATAATTATTTTTCAATTTTCAATGTATAGTTCTTTATTTTTTAGGATAATAATCCAGTTAGTATGGCAAACCAAGACGCAAAACGGGTGATGGATTCTGGCATCTCTAATTATGTTACTACACGAATAGATTTGTTCTCACTATATAATTCAGGGAGTTCCAGACATGTGAATATGGGATATGATGGTAGATAATAATAATAGGTATTGTATATTTTTTTTCTAGAGACTAATATTGGTTTTATGTTATTGTTGATGGATTTGAGGCATGATCTTGATATTTTATTGAATCTAATTACCAACAGAATGCTTGACGATGATAGATGTGTTAGTTCCATTATTGATGGGAAATGGGATCATACTAAGTGTAACAAAGTATTAGATAAATTAAATAATGATACTCATCTGTATCTCATAAATTATAGAACATGTGGAGGAGAAATCATTGTAGCAAAAAAACAGGTTACTCCATAATTTTGGAACAGTTGGATTGGACCCATGTTTAAGAGAGGAAATAGATTACTTTTAGGACGGATCCATTTCTGTGACTAAAAGGTACATATTTTGATAACTATGTTGATAAAAACATGGGAAACCATCAAATAATATAACTTCATGGTTATTTTCCATCTAAAATAGATAATGATTTAGATTTGATTGAAACTGATTTATTCATAATGAACACTATGTTAGTGGGAGGTTAAAGTTATTTTCTTAACTTCATAAAAGTTGATTATAGAAAATTATTGTCTATTTCATTGGAAAATAAGACTACTATAAAGGGTTTCTATACCCACATCCTTATACCAACCATTTTCATAAATCACTGGTATGGACGATCCAATCCTAATGTATCCTCAAAACCATTGTAATACGAAATTAATTAGAAGAACATCCGAACGGTTTTAAAAAATTGTTGGGATAAATATATATATCTTAATGGGTTTTTAAAAGAATTCTATTAGAGGTCCCAAAAATACTAGTGTGGGAAAACACCTCATCATTTTCAAAATAGATCAACATTTTTTATTATGAGTGATTCCATCTTCTTCCCTTGGAATAGTGAACCACCCTCAGTTTCAAATTCCATTTGGTTTCTTAAACATTGAATTAGTGAGTACAAAATCGTTCATATATTATTCCAAGAATAATTTTACATTTCTATTTATGTATTAAATACTGACCTATGTAATTATTTTTTATTCCCAAACTGAAAAAAGCCTTCACCAATTAAGGTATTCATTTGATTCTTTGTGAATATAAAATTGTTTTGTTCTAAATACATCATATCTTTTGTACACTATCATTTTATTTTTATTTTTTAGGTCTGAAAGAATAACAAAGATATTTCTTATTAGATTTTAGATTCATTGAATGAAGGTTAGTTATCACAATAGATTTCTGGATGATAATTGTTTTTGTGGTAAAATCATTTCTTCTCATATATATTTTTATATGTGTAGTTTTTGTTATTTACATGATGTTATTATTATTTTTAAAATATAATCAAATAAGGAATATAATGAATCAGTGCGGTAAAATAAATATTTAATTTTTTTTCTTATTACAGGGATGTTTAATTAACATGATGGAAAGTTTTAAATGGGAAATTAAGTAGTGTTATGTTTTTTGTTAAATGAACATGTTATGACTTGTATATTAATAGGAATTTTGTTTCCCTAGTAGTAGATATTATTTTATTAAGGGAATTAAAATGTGTTTCATAGTGGGGAAATTTTTTATTACCATGAGTTTGAATGGTTATTTTTGTTAAGTGATTTGGATATTATCGATGTTATTTTAATATCACGTGATGGATTTGATTTATTGGATGTTTTTGTGATGTTGAAATTATATTATAGTTGTTAGGTGGTGACGAAATGTGATTAGAAATGATAAAATCATTAGACATGTCCAAAGAATTAAATGAATCATAGAAATTAAATGATATTTATAAAACGTGAAATAATTAAGTAATCACTATATTATATATTGGTGATGGATAAGAAGGTTTTTTTATTAATTTTTTTTATTTAATTGAATAAAAAATCTGATTTTGTGTGATTTGTATTTTTTAATTTAGTCAGTCTTTACTTCTATATAAATATATTAAGATGCTATTATTTTGGTGTGATATATATATGAGGTAACAATATAAATGATTATTTCAGTACATGTTTTGTTTTTTGAAAATATTAGATGGTTATGAAATTATTAATTTCAATGATTTATTTTAAAAATTGAAATTTTAACATCATGCCTCAAAAAATACCATACACCCAACATTATGTGTTAAATCCTAGATAACATGTATATGTTTCCTAATAGAAATTTTTTATCATAATGGATCAACTATTAAATATGAAAACAACCCCTTCTACACTATGAACTCAAATAATTATATCATTTTTATGCATCTTTGATGATATTCCCTTATAGTTGATTTTTCCTCACACTTCATTGTGTATTTTATAAGAATTAGAGAAATGAATCACTTATGAAATCCTCCCATGATTCCTTGATTAAAGGTTATTTAGAATCACTTTTATAAAAACCATGATCCTATATTAAGATAATTAAAAATAATTTAAAACTAAAATGTTAGAATCATATTATTTAATATAGTATATACATATTATCGAAAGAACCTAATTTAGAAAAGACTCAATTATCCTTTAATAAGAACTTATTTATTTTAAAAAAAATCATCCCACCGAGTTCAAATGAGGCCCCTTAGAATTATAATATTAATTTAAATCATGTATTTATTATATCATTAACTTGACCAAAAATTTATATCATATAATCACCATTCACAATTTCTCATTTCTTCTCAAAATTTACTTAAGAAATACATTGAATTTGGTTTTCCCTCTATTTTATACTTCTCACCTATTTTATCACTTCTATCACACATTTACTCAGTATTTTAGACACGTAAACAATGAATTGAATGGGAAAAAAAATTCAATTATAAACACAATTTTCTATTGTATAATGAATTTTTATTACTGATTGATGAATGGAATTAAATTTCATGGTTTTTGTGTTTATTGTATTTTTTCATTTATATTATGATTCTCATATAGACTACTCTATCAGTTATATATTCATATAATGTTAACAATTCATGTTTGCTTAAATATATTTTAGATTTAACTTTAATACTATTTCATATCAAATATGACATGACATATGTTTTTTATAGAATGGAAGGATGTTGGATGTATGAAACCGATCAACAATCAAGAGATTTTCAAAAAAGGATTATTATCTTTTATGATTTTTGATTTTACAATGCTTAAAATATTGGTCATGTACACTTCCCATTTTATAATTTTTTTGGAAGACCTTGGTTAAGTCATGAAGATTTTATCTTACATAGAAAAATATTTGGTTTTGAAACAAACTAATATGTGTGGTATCAGATTTAGGAGAAAATGAAATCTAAAAATGATTATAATATTATTGAGAGAACTAGATTAAAGAGTTTATTAGATAACAAGTTTGTATTTATTTTTTATCATGGGAAAGAAATTATTCTGAACTAAGAAGGCATTTATACAGGGACACATAATGCATGTAATGAAAATGGCAATGATAATATGTTAAATAAAATTGAATGATTCTTCCCTGAATCATTTATAATGGTAATGTGGTAAAATGATGAATCTTCATTTTTTAATATTTCTATTTCATGGGAAACCCATGTTTGAGAATTCTAATACATCCTTTGATTACATTATTGTTATTTTGAAGAAAATACATCTAGAGGATGTAGATATCCCCACACATCATTATATTCATGTATGTTAGTTGATGAAGTCAAATTTCCTAAAAGGGGAATTTCTAGTTTTTTGAAAGATTAAAAATTATTGTATGAGGAAACATCTAAATGAAATGATTTTATAAAATCTGAAACATCCTTATGAAATCCAAATGTAGATGTAACTCTATCCTATGGGACATAAAATGTAGTATGTCACATTCCATTGATTCATATACTCTAGAATCCTTTCATATCTGATGAAATAACAAAAAAATGTGAAAGTATGATATTGAGAGAAAGAAGGATAATTATGATTTCATTTATCCAGAAAATGGACTTCATGGTTGAAATTTTATACTCTAAATCCTGATTTTACAGCTAACATGAGTAAAGTGAGGTTAAGTAAATCTTGTGACAATTTTAATTTGTTTGTGCATTTTCTTATATCGGGGAAAAACTGACCGGTTTTCATACACATTTGTAACCATAATCCAGGGATGTGCATGATTATTTTAGACTTTCATGAGTATATTTATATATACACTATGAAACCCAAATATTTTACACAAATTCAATTCATTTGATAGTTTACATTGCCCACAACAACCAAAAGAAATGAAAAAACTTTAAATATTAACATTACCATTGAAATGGTATTGTGGTTGTTTGGAATAGTAATGTGACCATTTTGAATAGTAATGTGACTATTAGAATAAAAACTTAACCTATGAAATCATATAAAAAATTAGGTATCATATATGTGAAAATATTATATATATATATCATATAAATAGAAAATAAATGTTCTAAAAAATGGAAAATTATATGTTGGAAATTTTGTTAAATGTAAACATTTATTCATGTCATGACCCATCCTCAGGGCCTGTGCTGTGACTACCCCAAGACCACTTTCCCTAGGCCAAGGGCCAGCGACCAGCACAAAAGAAGAATCCTCGATAAATAGGGAAGGCGTTGCCCTTAAACCTGTAACACACATAGTCTTAACACAAGTAGTAGAAGCAACAAGTACTAATATAGAAAATAAAGGTGTGCCAAAAGTAAGTGGGCCAGTATACAAACCCAACTCATCAACAAGTACATGTACAAGTAAAAAGGGAAAATAGCTCCAAGATCATCCAGTTGAGAAACCTACCTGAAGGGTAGGTATAGATCATGAACAAATTTTCCCTGAGGTACGTCCCGTCTAGTCCTGCTCAGAGAAGCCTCCCATCCGTCACCCTCAGCCTCAATCACTGATGTCCGTCATATGCACAGAACAGAACAAGGTGCGGGTGAAGCCCGTGCAGGGGTGAGTATAACAATACTCAGTTGGGGACCTTGATACCCCCGAAGGTCTCCCAGAATCCACTAATGATAAACCACAGTAGTAAGATACAATCAAGAAGTATCAACCATATCTACATAGGTATATTCCCATACATATACCTAAATTACCAATCACAGTCCGGCTCCAACACTCGAGCCCCAGCACAACCCATTCCACAAAGAAAGTAAAGTCAATTATCTCAATGATAACAACTGAAAGACAAGACTCAGCTCAAACAAGTATACAACTCATGTAGAGGGGTAGAGATGATTAGATGTAGCCACTGAATCTTCTCCTATGTCGAACCCACATAGGACCTTGGAACTGTATCAGTGCTGTCGAACCCACGGAGTATCCTAATACAGAATTCATCACTCTCAATCCCATAGAGGATCCAGGAAGATTACCATCACTGTCAAATCCATAGAGGATCCCGGTATAGTATCGTCACTATCGAACACATGGAGGATCCTAGTACAGTAGTAGGTCCACATAGGATCTTATCATCTCAGTCACAGCAGGCCATAGGGTTCCCGCACACAGCATGCTCGATTCCGAGGGGGTCTGCTCCTTGAGCCAAGTGTCGATACATCAATTAAATTGAAGTCTCAATTTGATGTACCCCTTAGTTCCGTCTCGTCATAAGGAACCCAATTTGACAGACGACGTGTCAATTAGACGCCCGGTCTGTGAGTTATTGGCATTTCCGTTCCAGGGGCTCGGTAAGTTTATAGGTTCAAACCAACCCATCCATACCCCAACTACATTAATACATGAAGTGAGGTATGTCAAAAGATCCTTCTTGCTCTAATCCTTCCGATGATGCAGACGGTTCATCGATCGGACACCCGTAGCCCATGATATGTGCTGAAACATAAAATGGGTCAAACTGGGTCCGGGTCCCGTCCGGCCCAGCCGGACTGGCCTAACCCGAACTGGGTTGACTCGACTCGGTTAGGATCGATCCAACCCGAATCCGGATCCAGACCGGGGTTCGACCTAGCCCGCTAGAAACTGGCCTAGCCCGTGATGGGCGGTTCGACCCGCAGGTGGCACAGCTCGCGTGGCTAGGAGGCGGACCACCAGCCAAAGCCAACAGGGGCCCCGCCTCATAAGGATCACCCTGAAAAAGAGATGGAGGGGGGGTGGTCTGCCACACCCCCCCAATCTTCCTGTAACGGTCGGGACGTCGCGCCGACCCGGTGACCGCAGGACCCGAAGGGTCCCACCTATGGTGCGGTCTTCGTGGCCGTGGATTCTTCCTCCGGCACAACAATACGGCACTGTACCCCTCTGGCACTTCCGCGGCCCACCTGGCTGGGGCCCGATCCTCTACATGGCATGATGGAGCCGCACTCCTCCGGCAACCCGACGACCGTTGCCGCTGGTTCTTCTCATGGTCGGGCTATCGCCGGCCTCCGATGCTCCACCGCGGTCCTCCCTTCTTGTGGCATCATTCCGCCACCGCTGTTGTCAACAAATGAGAACAACAAAGAGGGAGGGTCGGGCCGTGTTCATGCGGTCCGATCCCTCCTCATTACGGTGATATAAACAGGTGAATCACATTCCAAAACGTGAATGATGAAAAACGAGTACAAAAACAATTCAAATCCCCCTACCTCACTTGAAGAAGATTGTTGATGAAGTTGGGGGAAGGAGACATCATTTTGACAATGTCGGAAGAGGAATAGTTCGGAGTAGACAAGTCGAAGATGACATCATCGACGTTCTTCGTGGGCGGCGGTGCTTCCACTTCTTGCCCCGATTGAAGAGGGGGAGATGTCCATCGTTCTTTGTTGGAAGGATGAAGTTCTCTAAGGGTTCTCCAAAGCTCCACCAAAACGAAATGTGCCAAAAAATATAATGGGTTAAGCTAACCCAATATTTAATTGTTGGCCAAAATAATTCAAAAGAATTAAAATGGGTTCTAATTAATTTATTGAAGGAGCTAAATTAATTAATAGAGGGGGGTTGGAACTTTAATGAAGGGGTTTCAAGATCCTTTCCCCACTTATGGGGAGTTCAAGGAGGTTTAAAGTATGCGGGGATCCCACATAAAAATATCCTCCAAAGGGAGGTTATGTGAGGGTGGGCCCCACCACCAAAACCCCTCATGGGAGGTTATGGTGTGGGGCTCCCCACCACTAACCTCCTCTTAGAGATTTAACCAACAAGAATAAAAATAAATCTAAAACTTTATTTTTATTCAATTTTTAATTAAAAACCCAAAAAATAACATCCATTCTTGTTAGAATGAAACTACGGTGAAGGTCTCACAAAACAATGATCGATGCTGCGAGTTCAATGGTGCTCTCATATTTCAACTTCGAGCAACGGTTCAAAAGTTATAAAATCCTGTTCGTACCTTTACTGAATGTACCCGAAATAAACTTCAAAAATTGATTTTGGGCACACCGGGGCCTCAGAATCTAGCGCAGTCTGAAACTGCGTACTCGTAAAATTACCATGTATTTAAAAAAAAAATTCCACGGAAATTCCAGGTCTTTACATTCTCCCCACATCATGGCTTTACATCCCTATAAGCTACAACCCGAACTAAGGGAACAAATGGGGGTACTGAGCATGCATCTGAGTCTCCCGCTCCCATGTGATCTCCTAGAGGTTCCCGTGCTACCAACGAATGCACACCAGAGGTATCAACCATCCACATTGGACACACTCCTATCGATACTCAATCTCCACTAGAACCTCCGTGAAAGTCACCCCGTCATCAATGTCTAGCTCCCCGTGGTCTATGATGTGAGAAAGGTCATGCGCGTATCTCCTCAGCTGAGATACATGGAAGACATAGTGCACCCGGTGCAACTGAGGTAGAAGAGATAAGTGGTAAGCCACCTTGTCTAATCTGCTGTGGACATGGAAAGTTCCGATGAATCACGGAGACAACTTGCCTCCTCAGCCAAATCTCCATAGACCTCGTCGATGTGAGACCTGTAGAAAGACGTAGTCACCATACTCGAACTCCAGTGGTCTCTGTCTTCTATCAGCATAGGACTTCTTCCTACTCTGTGCAGTCTTCATCTGCTCTAGGATGATCTGCACCTTCTCCGTCATAGGCTGCACTATATCTGGTCCCATAAGTGCTGACTTCCCTGGGTCACTCTAGCATAAAGGCGATCTACAAGGTCGGCCGTACAATGCCTCAAAAGGTGTCATCCCAATGGTAGAGTGGTAGCTGTTGTTATACTCAAACTCTACCAAGGGTAAGTGGTCCTCCTAGCTATGACCGATGTCAAGTTATCATTCACAGAGCATATCTTCGAGAGTCTAAATGGTCCTCTCAGTCTAACCATCCGTCTAAGGATGGAAGGCGGTTCTCAGGAGAAGCAGTGTCCCAAAAGCCTCTTACAACCCCTTCCATAGATGGGAAGTGAAATGAGCATCTCGATCAGAGACGATCGTCGATGAAACACCATGAAGTCATAAAATCTCTTGCACATAGAGGCGTCCCAAGCTCTCTACTGAACCCTGCTCTCTGATCAGTAGGAATTTGGCTGACTTGGTGATTCGGTCAAAAATCACCCAGATAGAGTCATGTCCTCTTGATGTATGTGGAAGTCCCATCACAAATTCCATGGATATCTCAACCCACTTCCACTCTGGGACCTCTAAGGGCTGAACCAAGCCTGCTTGTAGCTACTTCTCTACCTTCACTTGCTGAAAAGTAAGGCATCATGAGACAAACACTGCTACTGCCTTCTTCATACCTGGCCACCATTACTATCGTCTGAGGTCCTGATAAATCTTCACCACACCTGGATGTACCGTAAGAGGGGACGAGTGAAAATCCATCAACACTTCCTCCTAAAGTGCAACTGGTACTGTGGTATGCCCTTCGAAGAGGATGACGCGCTCCCCACCTACAGAAAATCCATCAGGTGCCTACCCTGTGGATATTTGTGCTCGTCGAGCCTCGCAGTCAACATCCCCACACTGCGCCTCCCTGACTCTCTGAAGAAATAGAGGTGTGACTATAAGAGACTACAGAAAGGATTCTCCATCCCGATCAAGAAAGGATTACTGCAACACGACTTGATTCTCCGTCACCTCTCCTAGCAGCTGAATTCTTGATCTCATATTGAGAGAATCTACTAAACGCTCCCCTTCCTCGGAGTATAGACTATCTCGAATTCATAGTCATTGTAGACTTTAAAATGCTCTCCCATCAGATAGTGCCGCCACATCTTCAAGGCGAAGACCACTGCTGCTAATTCCAGGTCATGGGTAGTGTAGATCTGTTTGAGTTGTCTCAATTTCTAAGAACCATAAGCGATCACTACTCTCTCATGAATCAGGGCACACCCATGTTCGATCCCTGATGCATCACAATAGATTATGTACTCGTCGCTCTCCTGCGGTAGACTCATGATTGGCGCACTAGTTAGCCTCTGCCTCACCTCCTGAAAAATCAGTTGGCATCTCTCTGACCACACAAGGGGTTTCTCCTTCTTCTTTAATGATGAAAGTGGTGCTGCAACTCTGGAGAAGTCTGACACAAATCTCCGATAGTATCCATCCATCCCCGAAAAACTTTGTACCTATGTCACACTCTTGGGTGGATCCTAAGTAAGTATTGCCTCAATCTTCATTGGATCCACTACAACTCCAGCCTCTGATATGACGTGTATTAATAAGTGAACCTCTCGAATCCAAAACTAGAACTTCGAGAGGTTATCATATAGATGGTGCTCTAGGAGTGTTTCCAGTACTGCTTGCAAATGGTAGGCATGTTCCTCCTCATTAGTCGAGTAAATCAGAATGTCTTCGATGAGGACTATGATAAAGTGATTGAGATATGGCTGGAAGATCCAGTTCATGAGACACATGAACACTGCTAGAGCATTGGTTACTCCGAAGGGCATAACCAAGAACTCATTGTGGCTGTACAGACACCTGAATGTCGTATTCTGCACATCATCGTCTCAAACTCTGAGCTTATGATCGCAGGATTTGAGGTCTATCTTCGAGAACCACCAATCTCCCTTTTTCCAATCAAGGAGGTTGTCAATCATCGGGAGTGGGCACATGTTCTTCACAATCACCTGGTTCAGGTGACGGTAGTTGACACAAAGCCTCAATCTCTCGTATGCCTTCTTGGAGAACAAAATTGGGGCTGCCCAGGGAGAAACACTGGGTCGGATAAATCCCTTCTCCTGCAAGTCCTCTAGCTGTACCCGCAGCTCACGAAGAATAGCGGGAGCCATCCGATATGATGGAGTAGATATCGGTGCCATCTTGGGGTACATGTCAATGTAGAAGTCCACCTCTCTATGAGGTGGTAGTCCAGGAACATCTTCAGGGAAAAGATCCGCATACTGGTCCACCACTACAGGATAAGTAGGACTCTCCACATGAACTTCTCTAAGGGTAAGGCAAGCCAACTGCTGAGTGATTGGATGCACCCTACTCCGAGTAAGTTTGTCCTATGATACAAAGGTTCTCTTTTTGTTGGTGAAGGTAAAACCGGTCCCATCCATGCAGACAGACCACAATTTTCACCTAATAATGTAAATCTAAGAATGGAATGTGGATAACCAGTCCATACCCAAGATGAAATCGTAAGGCCTAGACACCACTACAAGGAGATCCCAGCCGAAGCTCCCACATCCTAGAGTAATCTCACACTGCCGGTACCAGTGTGTAATTATCGAGTCTACTCCCGTAGGAGTCTCTAAACATAAGGATAGAGCCAACGGATCTGTCGGAATCTCCGAGCTCTGAATGAGGGAAGAGGCTATGAAAGAGTGATTGGCACCCATGTCTATAATATCGGAAGCTAAGGTGGAGTAGACATAGATCGTACCACAAATCATCTCTAGAGAACCATGGTCATATGCCTCACCTTCCTGAAGCTGAGCTCTCCCCTTTCCACCTGCTCCCTATGGTCGGGGTGGACCTCTTGGTGGTGGTGGAGGTAGTACCTTGTAACGTCATCCACCTCCAGCTGCTCGACCAGCTACTCTACCACGTCCGGCTATGCCAGGCGAACTACCTCGATCGAACCAACGCCTCTTCTTGGGTGGTCCCTCAACTGTCTGCTGATCGTTTGAATTGTGGCTCCGATAGTCACATGCCATGTGACCCTGCCTGCCGCACGCATTGGATTGTCTACTCCTTGAATGAATGTCTCGGTCTTGTGTACCCCGCACAACCGAACCTTTATCCTGAGGTTTCCCCCTGATGTCCTGGTCCGCATGGACCTCTATGACATCTTCCTACTTCTGGATGCAGAAGACTCTACTACGTGTCACCCTGTGCTCGGTCTCGCTGCTGGTGACTGCTCAGCAAGAAAACTCTGAACAAGAACGGCTCGCTCCAGCATCCCTGCCTACATCAGGATACTAAGGGAGATCATCGAAGACCTAATCTCATGCCTGAGTCCCTACTTGATAGTCCGGGACCTATAGAATGGGTCCCGTACCATATCCATGGTGTGGCGCAAGAGGTCGGTGAACCTCACTGAGTACTTTTCCTCCATCATGCTGCCCTGATGCAGATAAAGTATCTCCTGAATCCGCACTGCATGAAGGGTGGCTAGAACAAACTCTGACCAGAAGAGACTCTCGAAGTCTGCCCAGAGTAGTGATGCCATGTCATGCACCTGGAGCATCAAGCTCCACCATCTGCCTATTCCTGCATGCAGGAGACTCTCAGAAAGGATCACCATGAGGTCGTCTATTGTGCCTACCAATATAAAAACTCTCACAACAGCCTCCAGCAAATCCTGAGCTGCATGTTGGTCCATCTCTCCACTGAACCTGGGCGGCCTCTGGTGCTGGAACTCATGCAATGCACTCAGGCGGCATCCAGTCTCTGCTATTGGAGCTGGTGGTATCAGTGGCCCATCGGGTAGTGGTACCGCTGGTATGTTCCCTGTGATGGGGCCCTGCACCGAGGCCTTGTCGCTCCGTGGGCTACCATCTCGTACAAAACTCGGAACTCTGGCTGGCTGCCTACGTGGGGCCATCCTGAAATGAAACAGCTGGGCCATGGTCAAGAATATATAATTGGTGAGATAACACAAAGTAATCTCGAAGAAAACTTTTCAAAGGAAGCAACACATGCAATTAGTGTTTTCGTTCACTGAGTCGGAATTCAGAAGTCAGAGTCCTAGTGTATGGATACGTCGGCCGCCACACCAACACCGGTTTCCCTAAACTGATATCCACACCCAAAACACGTAACACTATTTCCATTAAAAGACTCAATGTCTAAGTTATACGGTAGAACCGACTCCTCTGATACCAATTTCTCACGACCTGTCCTCAGGTCCTGTGCCATGACTACCCCAAGCCCGCCTTCCATAGGCGAGGATTCGACGACTAGCACCAAAGGCAAATCCCCGATAAAAAGGGAAGGAATTGCCATAAAAACTATAACACACACAGTCAGAACACAATCGGTAGAAGAAAAAAGTACTAATATAGAAATGAAAGGTGTTCTAAATGTAAGTGGTCCAAAATACGAACCCAAATGAACAACAAGTACAAGTACAAGTAAAAAGGGAAAATATCTCCTGGATCATCCACCGGTGAAACCTACATGAATGGTAGGTATAGATCTCGAACAACTCGTTCCTGATGTACATCCCATCTAGTCCAGCTCTGAGCAGCCTCCCGCCCATCACCCTCAGCCTCAATCACTATTGTCCATCGTCTGCACAGAACACAACAATGTGCGAGCGAAGCCCGTGCAGGGGTGAGTATAACAATACTCAGTAGGGGACCCCAAGACCCCCGAAGGTCTCCCAGAATCCACTATGGATAAACCACAGTATTAAGATACAATCACGAAGTATCAACCATCCCTACATAAGTATATGCCCATACTTATACCTAAGTTAACAATCCCAGTCCGACTCCAACACTCGAGCCCAAGCATAACCCATTCCACAATGGAAGTAAAGTCAATCATCTCGATGATAACAACTAAAAGACAAGACTCAGCTCACACAGGTATAAAACTCATGTAGAGGGGTAGAGATGATTAGATTTATCCACTGAATCATCTCCTCTGTCGAACCCACGTAGGATCCTGGAACAGTATCAGCGCTGTCGAACCCACAGAGGATACCGATACAGAAGTCATCACTTTCGAACCCATGGAGGATCCCAGTCCATAACCATCACAATCGAATGCATGGATGATCCTGGTACAGTATCATCGCTATTGAACCCACAGAGGATCCTGGTATAGTAGTAGGTCCACGTAGGATCTTATCATCTTAGTTGTAGCCATCCATAGGGTTCCCACACACAACACGCTCAATTTAGGAAGGGTCTGATCCTCGAGCAAAGTGTTGATACATCAAATACCATGAAGTCTTAAGTTGATGTATACCGTAGTTCCATCTCATCATAAGGAACCAAACACAATAGACGACACGTCAATTAGATGCCAGGTCTGTGAGTTATTGGCATTTCCGTTCTAGGGGCCTGATTGGGTTTTAGGATTAACCCAACCATGCCATACCCAAACTACATCCAAACCTCAAGTGTGGTATGCCAAATGATCCGTCTTTCTCTACTCCATCTGTTGCCACAGACAGTTCATCGATCAGACACCTGTAGCCAATGATATGGGTGGAAAGGTGAAATAGGGAAAACTTGGTCCGCGTCTGGTCCGGCCCAGCCAAACTGACCCGACCCGAACTGGGGAGACCTAACCTAGTTTGGATCATCCCGACCCAGGTTTGGATCTAAACTGGGCTCCGACCCGGCCTGCCAGAAACTGGCCCGGCCCGTGACAAGAGGCCCATCTCGCGCGGCGGCCCGGCCCGTGACAGGCGGCCCGGCCCGTGTGGCGGTCCGACCCATGCGGTGGCCCGACCCACGACAGGTGACCCGACTCGCATGGTGGCCCGAACCGCATGGCAGCTCGACCCATGGGTGGTGCAGCCCACACAGCTAGGAGGCAGACCACCATCCGAAGACATCGGTGGCCGCGCCCCGTGGGGCCCACCCTGACCAAGCGAAGGGGCGCGTGGTCAGTTCCCTCTCATCTTCCTGTAATGGCTGGCACGTGGCACTGTCCAGGTGACCGCCAGACCCAAATTGTCCTGCTTCTGGTATGCCTTCCTGCTTCCGACTCAGCTGGCCAACCTCCTCCGTCCGCCGAGGCCTTTGGTCGTGGTTTCTCTCCGGGGCGGGGTGATAGCGCCACACCCATCCCATCCATCCACCGCGGCCTTCGTGGCCGTGACTTCTTCTTCTTCCGTGACTTCTTCTTCCGTCGTGATACGATGGCACATGGCCCCTTCGACACAACTGCGGCCTGATCCTCCGCCTGGCGCGATGACGTCGTTCTCCTCCAGTGACCCGGCAGCCCTTGCGCCGCCAATTCTTCTCACGGACGAGATGTCGCCGGCCACCAATTCTCCACTGTGGTCCTCCCTTTCGGTGGCGCTATTGTTCCAACTCCGTTGTCAACAAATGAGAACAAAAATGAGGGAGGTCCGGGTCGTGTTCATGCGGTCCGAGCCCTCCTCGTTACTGTGATATAAACCAGCGATTCACATTCCAAAATTTGAACGACGAAGAATGGGTACAAAAACAATTCAAATCCCCTACCTCGCTTGACGATAATCGTTGATGAAGTCGCAGGAAGGCAACGTCGTTTTGACAACGTCAGAAGGGGAGGATTTTGGAGTAGATGAGTCAAAGATGACGTCATCAGCGTTCTTTGTGTGCAGTGGTTCTTCCACTTCTTTCCCCGATTGAAGAGGGAGAGATGTCCTCCGTTTATCACTGGAATGATGAATTTCTCCAAGGGTTCTCCAAAGCTCCACCAAAAAGAAAGTTCCAACCAAAATAATGGGTTATGATAACCCATTATTTAAATGTTGGCCAAATGAATTCAAAAGAATTCAAATGGGTTCTAATTAATTAATTAAAGGAGTTATATTAATTAATAGTGGGTGGTTGACACATTAATGAAGGTAGTTCAAGAGAATTTCCCCACATATGGGGAGTTCATGTAAGTTTAAAGATTGTGGGGGTCCCACCTAAGAAATATCCTCCAAAGGGAGGTTATGTGCGAGTGGACCCCACCACCATAACTTCTGATTGGAGGTTATGGTGTGGTAGCTCCCACCACTAACCTCCTCTTGGAGCTCTAACCACCAAAAATAAAAATAAACCTAACACATTATTTTAATTCAATTTTTAATTAAAAACCCAAAAACTAACTTCCATTCTTGTTAGAACGCAACTGCGGTTAAGGTCTCACAAAACAATCACCGACGCTGCGAGTTGAACAGTGCCCTCCAATTTCAATTCCGAGCACCGGTTCAAAAGTTATAAAATCCCGCTCGTACGTTTACTGAATGAACCCAAACAAAACTTAAAAAATTGATTCTAGGCACACCAGTCCTTAGAATCAATAGCCATCAAGAAACTGCAGACTCGTAAAATTCCCATGTGTTTAAAAAAACAATTCCACGGAAATTCTTGGTCTTTACAATTCACAATTTTAAAAATAATATAATAATTTAAAAGAAATATTATTTTATTAAATAGATTCATAAATAGTAACTTTGGTGTCTAATTATTTTAGTACAATTTTACAAGACATTAATTACTTTTCCACTTTGTCATAAAATCTGTAAAAAATTTTAAAATTTGTATTTTTGACTAAATGATGATTTTTATTAACAATTAAATTTCTAATATATATAGAAATTTATTATAAAAAAATGGATTCCATTTTTTAAATATACAATTAAAAAAATGGTTTGGGTGATTTATGGGGGTTTTCTGAAATAGTTAAATTTCGGGTGAATAGTGAAATATTGTAATTTAATGTATTTAACATTTTAAGAAAAATTTACAAAATTTAGGAGTCATTTGTGACCTAAAAAATGATTGGTTAGAAATCATATAAACTATTTATGTATTTATTCATAAGAATAATCACTATTTATTATTTTGAACTAAAATAATAAACAAATGAAAATTGCAATAAAAACACCCTGCTCCTCTCCCTATAAATACAACCCCTCACCACCTCTTCTACTAACAAACTATATTACTTTAATAATGTATAATTTCTACCTAATTATAATCCCAATCCTCTTACAAATTTTCAAGGGATTTTTTTATAAGTTAAATACCAATCCAAAGTTTATTAATGAGGTTATCAAGGAGATGTTATACAAGAGGTAAACCCATGTTTCATTATCTTTTAATTTCTTTTTATTTAATTTATTGTTTTATCCTCACCATAACTCTTATATAAAAAAATTTATGAAAAAACCTGTATCTTATACATACTGTAATTTTATTATATAAATTTAATATCAATCATCAAACCACTTCTACTTTCACTTTTATTGAAAAAATTAAAACATTGTCCGTGGTGTGTTCATTTACCGCCATTTGGGATGATGCGTTTTTATTTTCCATTACAACTTTAAGTCCAGTAATAGAACCATTATTATGGTTGAATCATATTTTATGATATATATAATTTATTATATGATGTTCTGGAACCAATATATAAAAATGGTCTTAAATAAAATGATACACATTTGTGATCGTCGAAAAAACAGCCAAAAAAAATAAATCTTTTTCATTAATATTTTATCTAAGGAATCATTCTCTTACCATATAACCAAATGATATAAAATATCATTTATAAAATTTCATGTCCATTAAAAAATTATAATATCAATTTTTTGTAACTATTCCCATTTTGTTTACTTCTATACCAGTATATGAGGGAATCAATTATGAAAAAATATGAAAATAAACACTCTCATAATGACGAAATTTAATCTTATAACATGAAAAAATAAATAAATTAACATAATAAAATTTTAATAAAAAATATACATGTATAAGAATTTGTTAATTAATTAATATATTAATCTAATTTGATTATCTAGAACATTAAGTATATTTGCAGAATGCTTTTAAACATAAGGCAAGGGGTTTCTCATCTCAGATTTATTTCTGTTAGAGAAGCCTTATTGAAAAATTATTTCTTGAGTTTGTTTTATGTATAATTTCTTTTAATATATCGTATAAATATTGTATTTATATTCATGTAATTGAATATTTCAATTCATTATTAATAAATTTATGGTGTATACGATTCGATTGATTACAAGTGGTAAGGGGTTTCACGAATGCCTTTTATTTTTTTGGGATATGCTTTATTCACCAATTATTTCTTATGTTTAGTGTATGTATACTACCATTTTATATATTATATCAGGAAACTAATCGTATTTATGATATAAATTTTTCATATGATAATAAAAAATTTTATGGGGAATTTTATTCAACTTATTACAAGTGGTAAGGGTTTTTCATCTCACTTTAATTTCTTTGAGACGTGCCTTATTCAAAGCTTAATCCTTGTGTGGGGGGTATCTATACCACCCATTGATGTATCATATAATGAAGCTTTTTTTATACATATTGTTATCTATTTCATTTAATTATTAATAATTTTATGGGGGAATATGATTCAATTGATTACAAATTGGTATGTGGTTCTCTCTGAACCTCCACTTTTCCTTTGGGTTACACTTTATCTATTTTTACAAAAACGTAATTCATAATTATTAAAATTTAATCATAGAAAATTAATCTGTATGTACTAAAAATATTCACCTAAATGAATTACTCTTTCTTGGATGGGACATTATTGTTTTTATAAGGTTCAATTTTCAATTCCTCCCGATAAGAAAGCCTAATTAAAGGGAACATCCCAATTTATTAAGGCTATTAAAGTACACTCCAAAATGTATTTTATAAGAATATTTTTTTTCATAATCCTTATTTATCATGAGAAAATATATGTTTTTTTTGGAAAAAATTATTCATTTTTTCTCTTTAAAGACTCTTAAATATTTTCTGTTAAATCGCACTGAAGTGGCACATTTAAAAAGTTTCATAAACCCCATTTTTCATGTTTTTTACTTTATTCAAAGATCATTTATCATGATATATTCCTATTTTACCTTTTTAAACCATTATTTTATGGAAATTGTTATTTTCTAAAACAAATAACTTTTTTACAAATGATTTTTTCCTTGACTGTTATTTTATTAACCAGAGAAATATTGATAAATCTATATCTTTTATTTGTTACACATATTTAAAGATATGTCACATTATTTATTAATGTAGACAATTATTTTATAAATGAGGAATTATTTGTAATGGTATTTAATGGGCTGGGAGATGGTTAATATAATTCTTATAGGCTGTTAATTAGCGAATGTTATCCCCTAAATGCATCAGTTATCTCATGAGATGAAATCAATTTTGCAACAAACACTTATTGTTTTTTTCCAAGAGGAATCAGACCAGTTTCTATAGTCATACGTAAAACATATAGTGAAAGGTAATTATGGTATAATTTTTCATTTTCCAGATACATCATATCCAATAATTATGAATTTCCTTCATTCAATATTTAGTTATTCTTATACATGATATTTTCACAATGAAAATATCTAAGGATGCATTTAAATTATCATTTTATTGATCGGGGTGTGTTTTTTAGTTATTTACCTTACCATTGGTTGTACTTGTGGATTATTATTATCTTATATTGTACCTAAACCTTACTGAACATTTTATATCACCATTTAATTTGTTTTTCTTCCTCATGTTATGAATAAAAAATCATTAAATAAGTATGAAAGAATTTTTTTATTTTCCTTTGTTATTTTATATGTTTAATTACCAATGTAATATTGGATCCATGTATGAATATAGTTCTTTAGGACTACTAAATTTATTTATCCTTAGTGATTTGGTCTCTTGTATATATGAAATTATTAAAAAATAACCAATGAATACGAGCTACAAGGGTTAGGGTTGTCATAGTTATTATCTAGAAATTTTTTGCAGAAACCATGGAAATAAGATTTAATAAATCCTAGATTAGATAACACATCCCGAAGATTATATTTTATTATAACAATAGATGAAAATTTCAAAAAACCGTGTATATGAGATTAACAATGAATAAGTTTTACAATTTATTTTGATTATTTATCTTGATTTAAAAGTATACATTATATTTCATAAATATATGATTTAATATATTGTATGTCTTTATTTATAAATGGAAACTAATAGAAGGAATTTTTACCTCATCAATGAACATGATTATAAGAGTAATAAGGATGATATCATTCATCATTCTATGTAAATATTTCTCATCTAATTGTTCTCCCAAATATTCTCATCATATGGGTACATAATATCATGTGCAATAGAGAAAAATAAAGAATTCAATATGTATTATAGAATTAGAGGGAAGAACAAGAACAAGAGTATATCTTGGAAGAATTTTGACAAATGAATAATGATAAACAAGTACTTCTCTGCATGTGATAATTATCGAATGAATAATCCTAATATATAATAAAAAGGAATTGGAGTTTCTACAAGTGTGGATAGAATGACCACATTGATTTTGATTTTAAGGGTAAGAAATTTTTTTCATAAGTAGAATAATTCAACTGTAAGGAAATTAGAAACTATAAAAAGAAATGATTCAATCATAAATGAAATATACCCCAAAAAGTGTTAATTGATTATGGTCAAGCTTATGCTACTACTATAGATGAGAAGGAATGATTAATATTATTGTGTATATATTCAAGAGTCATGTTATTTGAGTATTTTATCATTAATTATATGGTTATAAGAATCATGATATATATTATGATTGTACTGTAGTAATTCTTCTCTATGGAATTGGATATTTGTAAAGAATATCATCAGTAATCTAGAGTATTGATTATGTTGTATGTTTATTTTCAAGAAAATATGTGACTTGGAAAAGATAACCCTAAATATGTTCTTGATGTTGAAATAAGAATAAATAGATGTTAATGTGATAATATTGGTTACCATGAAAGAGGATATTGATATGCTGGATAATATTATGATGGAAATATTAGATTTTTGGATTTAAGGAATATATTCAACAACATGAGATTTTATTCTTAGAGGATTTCATGGTTTAGAAGGGATTAAAACAGGTGAATGTATTCATATATTTGGTATGTGAAAATAATAGGTATATTATCATGGGAAATATTATACTAAGTTTAATTTGAAAATTTAGTGACCATCATTCTGAATGTTTTGCCTTTAAAATTGGATAGACATACTTTGGATGAACCTTAAGGTTAAAAAAATATAGAATTGATTAAGGATATTATAGATTAATATTAACGTATGATATATCATATTGGATAACCTATTTTAACTATTTTTTATCCAATTAACATTTAGAGAATAATAGAATTACATGTGGATTATATGATTCATAAAAGTGCATCCGACATTAAAACATGTCTTGAAAATCCATCTTCAAATTTCAGAAATGATGTGGAGATAAAAAAGAACAAAAAAGAATTATATTTTAATTGTGGCTTTGAATTAAATCATGTTTATTAATTTTCTAACATTCTTTTCCAGACCCTTAACTATAGTAATGTCAATTTAGATCAATAATATCATCCGTTTACTTTTATTTTTTAGAAATTAAGGATCTTTTAACAAAACATAGTTTTTTTGGTTTTGTGATGGGTAACATTCTTATAACTATATTCTCTATAACTCTACTTCAGAAAATGATAGTTTTATATCTCTTCCATGTTAATATTTTTATGAATTTCCTTATATTCTTAATTATAGTTTTGTGTTGATCTTCACATTTATTTTTTCCTCCGATTAAGAGGATGTTTAATTTACCAGATTTATGATGTGGGTTTCCTACAACCGAATTTAGAAGTATAATCCTCGTATTTTCATTATATAATTTCTAATATTTGAAAAAAAAATTATTTAATGAGGGATGAATATAAAACTGCATGATTTTACATAAAATCATTTCTCCTGATAGTTTATGTTGCACACAACACCTCTCATAAATAAAAAGAGATTAAATATTAACATGACCATTGAAATAGTAATTTGGCCCTTAAGAATATTAAAGAGACCATTAAAATAAAAACCAGACTAGTGAAATAATAACTGAAATTTTAGTATATCATAAATCATAATATGATATAGTTATATCATTGAATAAGTAAATAAATGTTTTAAAAAATGATAAAATAAGAGTTTGTATTTTTATAAAAGGTAAATGTTTATTGAAAATTTTGAAAATAATATAATAATTGAAAAAAAATTATTTTCATTTAATAGATTCATAAATTAATATATTTTGTCTCATTATTATCAGATAATTTTATGAGTCCCTAATTATTTAAAAAAAGTGTCAAAAAATCATTTATAATTTTAAATTCAATATTTTTTTTGAATAAATGATGATTTAAATTAAAAATTAAATTTCATATTTTCATAAAATTATTTTCAAATTTTTTTCTATTTTTAATTCCCGACGTCAAAAAATAGTTACGTTGAATTTTTGGGATTTTTCTGAAATAATAGAATTTATGGGGAAAAGGGAAACACAATAATATATGTTATTTGACATTTTTTGGAAAATACTTGAATTTTTGAGTCATGGATGATGTAATAAACCATTATCTAGAAGACACATGAAATATTGTTTGTATATAGTCATATGAATAAACACGATTTTAATTCTTGACCAAAATAATAGACAATTGAATAAAATCATATAAATACCCCTCTCTTCTCCCAATAAATATCACCCATCACCACCTCATCTAGTAACACCATATAAGACATTATTATTTACTAATTTCTACCCAATTATCATCCCACGACTATTCCCTAAGTATAAGAGCTTTTGGAATCTCTAAAATACCAAACCCAAGTTCCTTAAGGTGGTTCTCAATGAGACACTATACAAGAGGTAAACCCCTCTCTCGTTCACTTTTAATTTCATTTAAATTGTTATCTTCTCTAATATCCTCTTTACCTAAAATGTCCAAAAAGGAATGATAACCCCAGTATCTAATATATATTTTAGTTTTATTTTGTTAATGAAATATCCATTATCATACCTTTTGTCCTCTCCTTTTAATTCTAAAAATAAAAACATCATTTATGATGTGTTGATTTACAACCATTGGTGATGATGCATTTTAATTTTCCACTACCACTTTGAGGGATAGTCATAAAACCATTAATGTAGTCCAATAAGATTTTTTACCAATTATAATTTATATAATATTATTTAACCAATATATAACATGATATTATATAAAATGATATTTCTTTTTGATGGTCTTAAAACTCAACAAAAAAATCAAATAATTTTCATGAACATTTTATCTAGCGAATCATTCTCATAATATATATAAAAAATATTTACGAGATTTTGTAAACTTATTTATTTTAATTAATAACATATATTTACAAATCTTGTAAACTATTACCATTTTACATGAACATCAACACTTATATTGAAGAGAACTGATCATGGAAAAGCATGAAAACTAACGCTCTAAAATAATGAAATTGAATCTTATATATAAAAAAACTTCATACATGAAAATAATAAAATTATAATAAATAAAATAAACATATAAAAAATTCAGAATATAGTAAATAATTAATCTAATTTTATAATCTATGACATTAAATACAAATGTAGAATGCTTTAGGGCATAAGGTAAGGGGTTTCTAATCTCACATTTATTTCTACAAGAGAGGACTTATTCACCACTAATTTCTTGTGTTTGGTGCATGTATATTACTATTTAATATATCATATAGTTAATCTAATTATATTCATTGTATTAAATGTTTCATGAAATTAATATCAATTTTATTGGGTATATGATTTGATGGATTACATGTGGTAAGGGCTTTCTCGTTTAACTTTTATTTATATGAGATATACATAATTAACCACTTATTTCTTATGTGTGGCTAATATAAAATACCATTTTATATATAATATTATTAATCTTGTTATATTAAATGTATTAAATTTTTCATATCATTTTTATTAACTTTATGCATAATATGATTGGATTGATTACTTGTGGTAATAGTTTTCTAATCTCACATTTTTTTTCTCTAAGATATGCCTTATTAACCACTTATTCCATCTTCATGGTGTATGTAAACCAACCTTTAATATATAATATCATAAATATAATTATCATTATAGGGTTTCAATGGTTAAATTCATGATTATTAATTTCATGGGAAAATTATTTGATTGATTATAAAGTGGTATGTGATACTCTCTGAACGACCTCTTTTCCTTCGCGTTATGCTTTCACTATATTTACCCAAATGTAATTGTTAATTATTCATATTTAATTCTATAAAATACTTTGTTCATGTACCTAATTTATGTAAATAGTTCAATTGTTATTTCTATTATAGTAAATATATGTTTTATTCGGTTCCATTTTTCTATTCCTCTCTATATGGAATCCCGATTAAAGGGAACTTCCATATTTATTACCCATTTCAAGTAAACTCCAAAATCAGTTTTAAGCCTCCAATTATTCTTTTATAAAATATATATTTATAAAGAAAAATTATCTTATTTAATTTATGGTTTTATGAAAATATTTATTCATTTTTTCTCTTTAACAACTCTTTACTATTTTCCCTTAACCCGTACTAATGTATCTCATTGTAGAATGTTTTATAAACAGTTTATTTACATGTTTTAGCATCAGTTGAACTTCATTTATCCTGATATATTTCAATTTTCTATTTTTAATCCACTATAATATGGATATGATTATTTATAATTTTTATACCATTTTTTACTTATAGTTTTTAATTGGATAGTTATTTCATTAACTAGAGAAATATTAATAAATCTGTATCTTTTATTTAATATATATATTTAATGAAAAGTAAAATTATTTTTTAATTAAATTTATTATTTTATATATGAGGAATTATTTAGGCTGGTATGAAATGGTTTGGAGATTACTTAATAAAATCCTTATGGGTTGGGGACCGGTTAATATAAGTCCCTCGATGCATTTGTAATGTCATGAGTCAAAATCAGGTGGTGAAAAAAACAACATTTTTTTCAAGAAAAATCAGATTGGTATTCACACATAAATTTAAATAATCTTGTGAATGTTCTTAATCATATAGTGAAACATGTTAAAATTACATGAGTTCTAATAAATATCTAATTACGTTATTCAATATTCTATTATTTATATCCTTGATATTTTCACGATGAAAAAAATATATGGATAAATTTTCATTATAAATGTATTTATTTCCACATGTTTTTCATTTATTTCTCATTGAATTTTAATTATAATTATTGATTCAAGTTATCTTCTATGGTACCTTTCCCTTACTATGAATTTGATATGACCCATTAATTTTTTTCCTTCCCCATGTTATGAATATGATTTCTTTTAATAATTGTCAAGAATTAAATTTTTTTTCTTTTTTTATATTCTATGTTTAATAAAATATATAATAAAAGATAAATTTATATATATACTTCATCAAGACTATTAAACTAATCAATATTTGGTGATGTGATCTTTTATATCTATGTCATTGTAATAAAATAACCACCAAAATTGGGCTACTGGGGTCGGGGTTATTACATGGACTGTATGATCTTGAATGTGATATAAGTATATACATGGAAGTATTAATGAAAATGTTCAAGAATATTAGGAATGTTGGTGTCCAAACATATGATTCATGTTCAGAGAATATCTTTCAGATGCATATTTAACTTATGTGAAAGATAAATAAGTTTCCTTTTTACGCATTTTTGTCTTGATGGAGTACGATCTGAAAACTATCATGTCCTATTTTTATGAAGAATATAGGATCCATAAGACTTAAATATAACTATAGTTTCTGTTTTCTAGAACATTACAAATTATTTCCAATTTTTGATCCATAAAGGAATAAACATTGAAGGTTTTACACCACCAGAGGGACTGATAATCCACCTCAGGGTATGTTTGGAACTAATGTGATAAATGAATTAAATGTTCTTAGTTTTTCATTAAGGAAAGGCCAGAAGAAATATTGAAAAAATATGAATGTTTCCATTGAATATAATTCCATATGGAATAAAGAAAATTATCTTCTTTGAGTTTCCTTATTGGTTAATGCATTTTTTATTTAATTAATTGACAGAATTCACATTGAAGAAAATATATGTGAAATTTTTCATATAATTATTATAAATTTCAAGGGAAAGGAAGAAAAAGTTTTACAATCTTTTTTTGACATAGTATATTACGGTATCAGACCAAAATTTTATACTATGTGTCTATGTGAAAATAAATGGAGGGTTTTATGTGACAAAACTTGTAAAAAAAATAAATTTATGAATGTATATATACTATTAATGTTAATGATTTAAACTGAAGAAACATATTAAAACAGGTCAATAGAACAATGTTAAAGATGAAAAAATGAAGGCTCATTATTATCACTTCCTTCTACATGAGTTAATTCCAATATTAATCCATCATATATTTTATAATAATATAAGGTTTTTAGCCATTCTGTTGTTATATTTTTAAATACATATTTCTGATAAAAATATGACCATGTATTTGTTTAAAAACATATTTGATGAGGTACTATTATTTTTTTGTCAGATAGTGAAAATATTTCCTTCAACATTTTTCACATGTAGGATTCTCATAAATGTGAATCTTACAACCAAAATATTTTTTCGAGGACCTAATACATTTAGTTGGTTGTATACAACTAAAAGAAATAATTACACATTGATGTATTATTCATGTAATTGGAATCATCCCAAAGTTTCTATCATTAATAGCATGTCTTCTAGTGAATGTATGTATTTCTTATCAATGTATTTGAATGATGTGTGTCGAGAACCAAGCTTGATGTACATTAAAATTACAATAATTTTGTGGAATAATTAATACATAACAAAAACAGACACCCAAGGACTATAATATTATAGTGTCTTTGGTAAATTGGAACACAATCTTCTAATCATGGTGAAAGATCTTCAATATCTCCTATAAAGATATTTCCCTTTTGTTTTCTTACCTAAAACCATTATTTATATCCTGAAGAAAAGAAAACATAAAAATGGAAAGCTCAAATGCTCAGTAAGGGTAAATATGGAGAAAATAAAACAAACCATATACACTTGAACTTAAAAACATGAACATAATGTTTAAACCTCAAAATCTTGAGTGGTGAAATAAATCTTGGCATTACGTAAGGCGTAGATCATAATGGAAAATTAATTATGATAAAATATCATGCTAATAAAACATGTAATTGTGGAAAACCATTATATCACAAGATATGATTTCCATAGTAGCCAAGACAATGCTACCAAGACTATCATAGTGGACAAAGTCCCTTACTGAACCGAGTTTACTTGCTGTTGTAACCCTGTATTACTGAACCATATTTCTTTATCGTTCTAGACATGTCTATCTCATGAGATATAAATCATTACCCAATGCATTGGAGGGAGATATAGGTCCCACCCATCTCATATTGAAATCATTGTTATGTGTCCCATAACACAATCACAAATCATGCATCGTAACCCAAAAGTAAAATGGGTTTCATAAATATCATCACATCATAACATAATCCATATAAAACAAACGGATATCATTTCATCATAAGAAAAATCAAACCATGAAAATAATAGAGACATTAAATTTTAAACATAATCATACTAAATAATGTCATCTTTAATGGGAAATATTTTTTAACAAACACTTGAAATGAATTCTTGAGGAAAATATCCTTTCTTCTTCAAAATCATTTTCTTTCCTAAAAATGTTATGTGATTTTAAATGAAAAGGATTTTGTTGAAAATAATCATGAAATCGTGTAGAGGAAGCTTCATGGAAATAAAGCATTATGAAACCGTAATGATCCATTCATGCCGTATAAGTTAAAAAAATATTCTTCTCGTACTTTTGCTGAAAAAGTCAAAAGGTACCTTATATGGTAAACAAAGGATAGATTCCTTCAATACAATGTGGTAAAAGTCAAAAAAAGGTAAAAATGACTTTAAACATACATCGAATAATAGTAAACATTTTATGAAAACATTTTTAGAAAACATGGACATGGATGATAAACATAACCCTAGTAAATACTTATGAATAAACAATCTTGGATACGAACGAGATTGGAATAATTATCCATTACCTTATATCCAATTTCGTTTCAATGTTTCCAAGACTCCTTTATAGTGGGTTTAAACAAACTATTAACTTGTAACAAAACCATAATAATATTTATGATATCATATATGATTCACTTATGACTTTATATTACCTGTTCATTTGACAATTCCATGTTAAAGCAGTGGTTTGAGTAAAATCGTATTATTTATTGTATGTGTTTGGACTTGTTGTTCTTGATTTTATTATTAATTATATCATAATATAATTACTTATATAATGTAAAACATGATTTATATATGATATATATTTAGCATATATATGTATATAATAGATAGATAAAGGAAATGAAATACATCGTTCATGGAGACGATACACCGTACGTACGCATGAACGCTGTTTTTATTTCCTTTTTGAATTGAATGGAAGTAAGTATATGAACTATATATATATATATAAATAAATCCAGTTTCATTATTATGTCATAAATTTAATCATTATTTATTATATATATACTTTATAATCATTCTAGAATGGTTAAAATGGAGAATGAATCTCATCGCGACGTGGAGACGGTAATCCTTACGCAAGCACGAGCGATGATATTGTTCCCATAATTGTTGAATGGTATTGGGGTGGATTATATAATAGATAAGAATTAGTATAAGGTAATAATAATCATATATAGTAATTATTTCCACCATTATACCCATCCAAGTAAGGTGGTGGTGGAAAAATAGATTACACCACGATGTGGAGACGATATTCCGTGCGTACGCACGCGCGGTGATTTCATTTTCTGTAAACTAGATAGAAGGTGAAATAGGGTTGGTTCATATTTAGAATAATATATAAGGATATTATTGATACTGATTTTATTACTTTATTATGAAAAAAATAAGAGTTATTAGAATATAAAATGAATTTGAAAGAATCGGTAAAGGTTATTACCTCTTCTTCGACGCGCCTTATCTAAACCTCCTTTTAGGACACTAATGTTGGTATTTTTAGAAGACCAGTACCTCTAGTATGTTTATAGGGAAGTGGAGAAGATAAACTTTCATGGGTTGGCCGAGCTTGAAGGTTCAAATTGGTGTGAGGAGGAGAGGGAGGAGGTCCCCTTTTATAAGAGAAGAGTGGGACACTTTTGGAAACCTGTAAAATACTAATTTATAATAAACTCAATCCCCAAATAGAAACCTCCAAAAAATGACTCAAATTCTATTATTCGATGATAAAGGGTTGTAATATCATCAACCAATAAGATTTAGACATGTTGGTAATTTATTTTAAACCTTATCAACTTGATTTATCATTATTTAACCTATTTAATTTTATTTGTGGTAATAAAATTCTAAATTTTAAATTGTTAAAAATATATACTTAAATGTTGTAAAATTCCCATAAATGGTTAATTTATAACATTTTAGACCATACAATTTTAAATTTGGAATTTTTAAATATTTTATTGTTTTTTAAATAATTTAATAATATTTTATTTTAATAAAATATCAATAGTGTCAATTTTGACACTATTCATTATTTGAATTTAAATAAAAACCACAGAAAAGATATGTTCTAAAAATAATATTAAATATATTTATAACTTGTCACATTAATAAAAAAAATTCATTTATAACATTAATTTGTTCATATATTATTTATTTTAATATTTTTAAAACCATTTTTTTGGTATTTCTATTAATAAAATAATTACTACAATATTATTTATAATTATTTAATATAATTATTTATTGCATAAAAATTAAAAGTAAAATCCTATGATGCATATAAATTTAATACCTTTCATAATAATATTTTTACTCGAAATTATCATCTTAAAATCACAACATTTAAATTGTTATTTTTATTAAATTATGATGGTGACATCTTTGACATCATTTAAAATAAAATAATATAAATGTCATAATCGGTTTTATAAGGCTCAATATGGTCGAAAAATAGACCCTTTGATGATTAAGGTATATATATATACTCGACCAGTAAATTTTGGTCATTTTTATGGTCTTTTTGATAGGTATTATTATTTTAATAAAAACTATATTATTGATTTTTCACTAAATAAATAATATCTACATCGTTAATGTATAAACTATTAAGGTAATTAAATATTTATTAAAAATTACAAATAAATTTCCATGATAAATAAAAACATTTTATCTTTCTAATTAGTATTTATAACCTAATTTATATTCTCTATAACCTTATATTAAAAATAATCTAATTATTAATGTTTGAGTGAGACATATTTCACATTCCTTTAAATAAAATAAATAAAAGGTCTTTATCAAATACCAGTGGGTTCCATTAGATTCTATTTCGACCCAAGTATGATTTACGGAAAAATATAATCATTAAATTATATTAAGACAAGTTTTAGCGTAATTTTATAATATTATATTTACCATTAATTACCAGATTTACCTTTAACTATGGTAAATAAAATTTTCCGTAGTTACTATTCATAATTCCTAAAAATAAAAAGTATATTATTAACATAATTTGTACCTACAGATTCCAAATATGGAATCCATTTTTCCAAATTCAAAACATAGAAGTTTTAGTATTTAATTTAAAATTAACCCTGCTGTTGAGAAAACAGGTTTTAAAAGTTAAATCGTTGCAAAAGATTGAAATGTTTTTACTTATGAATTCAGTGTAAAATTAATGATAATGACTTAAATTATATTAAATTGTAGAAATATATTCTATTTATACTTTAAAACCATTCAATATTATAATTTAACGATATAAATTATCTCAATGAAAAAAGTTGTTTTAATTAAAATTTAGCGTATTTTTACTATTCATCGAAATAAAAAACTTGTCAGAAAAATATCAAAAATTTATCCAAAGTTAAATATTATATCCTGATTCAAAAGAAGAATTTTATATTTTCAAATTGAACTTATAAACATGTCAAAAACTAAATTTAATTTGGGTGAGCCATCAAAAGGTGGAAAACCTGCAATTTTTTAAAAACACTTATTTTACGTAAAAATTTTATTTTGTTCTCATACCATATACTATAAAATGTGTAAGATGAATTATAATGTCATAAAATTAAAAATGTATTTATTAAAATTTATAATGGAAAGTTCATAATAATATTATAACAATATATCGTTGTTTAGTAAAACTCAGTATTGCGTACAACACACGCTATGGAGGAGGTTACTCTAGTGTGCAACACAAGCCAAGAATAGTGTTTTCATATAATATAAGCTAATACGGTGTTTTATATAGCACAAGGTAATTTTGGTTTAGGGTAAAACACAAGACATCTATGAAATTGAAAGAATATTTTTCATAAAATCTGAGGGTGTCACATTCTATCCCACATAAAATGAATTTCCCACTTGAAATTTTTCTAGGTTATAAATGGATATCAACCTGAATGTTTCTTTAATAGAAACCCACATTGTAAAAATGAATACCAATACTTATGTTTAAAAAATAATGTATGAAATGTAACGGTTACCCAAATTAACTAATCACTATGTTTCCACATAGGAGAACATAGTTGAAAATATAGATATGGAAGATAAATATAACCATCATGTTTTGATGTAGAGTGGTAGAGAACATGGCATTGAAAAATCCAACAATAATAAATACATAAATTTGTGAAGATCTATGGTACAATCTAATTCATCAGATATGAGGGCAATATGACCTCATTTTTGGTTTTCAAGATCATTTCCCTAATGTTGAAGAATTTTGGAATTAAATTAAATACTTACTTGATTTTGGTACAATCTCACTATTGTTCGTGCCTTGAACAATTTCCACTTCATATCTTAAAGAAATTAAGTTGAATTTGTCTTCTGTAAAGTGTTAGCGGATCATGCGATAGAATGATAGGTCATTCCATCTGTCTTAAACATAAGGTTGGCAATAATTAAATACATAAGTCCATATATGGTGAGATTAATCGTATATGGTTCCAAAAATGGTCTTATACTTCATTTATCATACCACTTAATATAATAAAACTAATTTCTACAAACCAGAGACTTTTTTTAGGCCACTGGTAGGCGATAATGGTCTATCATACTTCGATTGTGGGTTTGATTCCTGCAACCTTGTCCGACGCGGCAGGTTGTTTCCCGTCCTACGGGTTGTCCATTTTCTAAAACTATACTATTATAAAATTCCAAAAATAATTACAAAAAAAGGTTTTATCCTTAAATAATATAATCTTATGTCCAACATAATCCATTTAAAATCCTTAGGCTTGCCCAAAATATTTCTATCCAATCTCGTAGTATAAAGAAAAATATTACTAGAAATGTCATCAACCAAGCAAGTGAATACCATCATTTATCCCCCATATATCATAAGATATATCTTGTTGGTGACTTTAAAAAAATGTAAATTCAGTAATCATGTATTCTCTTGAAACATGAATTACCATATAATCTTTGAGAAAACATGAATGCTTTCAGAAGTTAACTCTTTCCACATAAACAAATATCAAAATTTCTATATACTCATACCATGATATCAATTTTTCCCTTATATCAATCATCAGTTCATTAATACTATCAAAAATTCCATTATCTCCTTATCCCTTCATTATGCACATATTAGGGGCTTTCCAAAAATATCTGAATAAACATTCATGGTTACCAGTACCATTCAACATATACTTTAAAATACTTTAGGAAAAACAAAAGTGTAACAATACTTAGATGTTTCTTTATTTCATAGTACCATTATATTACCGAGAAAACATAACTCATGATAAACATACAATCATTCCACTACCTTCTTAATCCATTGACCGAGATTCATCATTTTATCTCACATATCATTTTTAGTCTCTTCATCATTATTAACGTAAATACTATTCATATGACCATGCTGATTTCAGAATTAGATTTTCCCTTAGGGTATTGGTTTTCATAATGCCCATATAATCCACATTTAAAACATTTAAACGTTATTGATGTCTTAGAAATACCCTTACCATTGTCCATGGTGTTAACTGGACCTTTTCCTTTGTAATTACTAGATTAGTGTCCTCCTTTTCCACACCAAAAATATCTTCCAGTTCCTTTGAAACATTCTCCTTGATTCCTCTTCCCACATGATTTACATGGGGGAAAATGAATTTTTTTTCCTCTATGATCATCTTGAAACTCTATCTTTCTCTTATTAGCTGAGTCAGGAATCTTACCAAAGTTGAGATTATTGATCATATTATGAGATTGCTGATTTGTCATAATAACGATGTTTTGAATTCCAAATCCCGTTTCATTTGGTTTCTCATGAATAATATCATTTCATTGCCCATCATATAATCCATTATCATGTATCTTCCTATTTCCATCCATTTTCTAAAACCCTAAAAGAATAGTGTGAGAGGAAAAAATCATGCTAGAAAAACAACATAATAAAGGGGGAGTACCTTCAATATCTATGATCTTCCATTTAATTATAAGACTATTTCCAAAATTCTAGGACTATAACCTATACTTATAGTTAACCTTAGGGACATCCTTAGACATACCTCATAAATATCTCTAGGGTTCCCACTAAAGTTTTTGCATCTTAGTTTCCATAGGATAACTAAACTTTTCCTCTAATACAAACTATCGAGAACCTAGCTTGATGTACATGGAAGTTACATTACTTTTATGGAATAATTAATACAAAACAAAAACAGACACCCAAGGACAGTAATAGTTTAGTGTCTTTAGAAACATGGAACACAATATTATAATCATTGTGAAAGATCTTCAACATCTCCCATAAACATCTTTCCCTTTTGTTTTCTGAACTAAAACCTTTCTTTATATCCTGGGGAAAATAAAATATAAAAAGGGTGAGCTCAAATTCTCAGTAAGGGTAATCATGGAGAAAATAAAACAAACCATATACACTTGAACTTAAAAACATGAACATAATGTTTAAACATCAAAATCTTGAGTGGTGAAATAAATCTTGGTAGTAGGTAAGGGATATATCATAAAGGAACATTAATTATGATAAAATATCATGGGAATAAAACATATAAATATGGAAAAGCGTTAATCACATGATATAATTTTCATAGTAGCCAAGGCATTGCTTCCAAGACCATCATAGTAGACAAAGTCCCTTACTGAACCGGGTTTACGTGCCGTTCCAGCCCTGTATTACTGAACATGATTTACTTTCTGTTCCATCCAGGTCCATATCATGAGATATAAATCATTAACCAATGAATTAGAAGAAGATATAGGTCCCACAAATCTCATATTGAAATCACTCTTACGTGTTCCACAACACAATCATAAATGATGCACCATAACCCAAAGAATAAAATGGGTTTCATAAACATCATCCCATCTTAACATAATCCATATAAAACAAATGGATATAATTTCATCATAAGAAAAATCAAACCATGAAAATAATAGAGACACTATACTTGAAACAAAATCATACTAAATAATGTCATCATAGATGGGAAATAGTTTTGAATAAACACTTGAAATGAATTCCTGAGGAAAATATATTTTCTTCTTCAAAATAAATTTCTATTCTCAAAATGTCGTGCTATTTTAAAAGAAAAGGATTTTGTTGAAAATAATCATGAAATCTTGTAGAGGAAGCTTCATGATAATAAGGCATTATGAATCTGTAAAAATCCATTCATTCCGTATAATTGAAAAAAACATTCTTCTCATACTTTTGTTGGAAAAGTCAAAAAGTACCTTATATGGTAAACAAAGGAAAGATTCTTTCAATAAAATGTGGTAAAAGTCAAAAAAGGGTAAAAATGACTTTAAAAATTAATGGAAGAATTGTAAAAATTTATGAAATCATTTTTAGAAAACATGAACATGGATGACAAACATAACCCCAGTTAATACTTACGAATAAACAATCTCGGATAAGAAAGAGATTGGAATAATTATCCCTTACCTTATGTCCAATTTCTTCCATATGTTTTCGAGACTCCTATATAGAGGGTTTAAACAAATTATTAACTCGTAATAGAAACACAATAATATTTATGATATCAAATATGATTCACTTACGACTTTATATTACATGTGCATTTGACAATTCCACGTTAAAGTAGTGGTTTGGGTAAAATCGAATCATTTATCGTATGTGTTTGGACTTGTTGTTCGTGATTTTCTTATTACTTATATCATGATATAATTACTTCCAGAATGTAAAACATGATTTATATATCATATATATTCAGGATATATATGTATATAATAGATAGATAAATGAAATGAAACACACCGTTCATGGAGACGGTAGACCGTACGTACGCATGAATGCTGTTATCATTTGCATATTGAATTGAATGGAAGTAAGGAGATGAAATATATATATATATATATATATATATATAAATTTACTAGCATTATTAGGTCATAAATTTCATCATTATCCATTATATATATACTTTATAATCATTCCTGAATGGTTAAAATAGAGAATGAATCTCATCGCGTCGTGGAGACAGTAATCCATACATACGCACGAGTGACAATATCATTACCATCATTATTGAATGGTATTAGATTGGATTATACAATATATCATAATTAGTATCATGTTATAATAATAATATATAGTTTTTATTTCCATCATTATACCCATCCATGAAAGGTAGTGGTGGAAAAACATATTACACCACGGCGTGGAGACGGTATTCTGTACGTACGCACACGTGGTGATTTCCTTTTCCGTAGGATGGATAGAAGGTGAAAAAGGGTTGGTTCATATTTATAATAACATATAAGTATATTAATGATACTTATGCTATTACTTTATTATGAAACTACAACATAATAGAAAGTAGATGACGTAATTAATTTGAAAGAATCGGTAAAGGATATTACCTCTTCTTTGACGCGCCTCTTTTAAACCTCCTCTTAGGACACTAAAGATGGTATTTGAAGTAGACCAGGTCCTCTAGTATGTTGCTAGGGAAGTGGAGAAGAGAACATGATAGGGTTTGGCTGATCATGAAGGCTAAAAGTGGTGTGAGGAGGAGATGGAGAAGGTGCCTATTTATAAGAGAAGAGAGGGACACTTATAGAAACCTCTAAAATATTAATTTATAATAAACTAAAACCCCAATTAAAAAACTCCAAAAAATGACTCAAATACAAATATTAGATGAGACAGGGTTGTAATACCATCAACCAATAAGATTTAGACATGTTGGTAATTTATTTAAACCTTATCAACTTGATTTATCATTTTTAATCAATTTAATTTTATTTGTGGTAATAAAATTCTAAATTTTAAATTGTTATAAATAAATTCTCAAATGTTGCCAATTTACCATAATTAGATTATTTTTAACCGTTTATACCATATAATTTTCAATTTGTTATTTTTAAATATTTTTTTTATTTTTAAATTATTTAATAATATGTTATTTTTATAAAATATCAATAGTGTCATTTTTTACACTATTTATTATTTGAACTTAAATAAAAACCACATAGAAGATATGTTTGAAAAATAATATTAAATAGATTTATAACATGTCATATTAGTCCAAAAAATTCGTGGATAACATTAATGTTTTCATATATTATTTATTTTAATATTTTTGAACAATTTTTTTGGCATTTCTCTTAATAAAATAATTACTTCAACATTTTTTGTACAATTAATTAATATACTTATTTGTGGCATAAATATTTAAAATAAAATCCTATGACGAATATAAATATAATACCTTTAATAATAATATTTTTACTCGAATTTATCAAATTAAAAACAAAACATTTAAAATGTTATATTTATTAAATTATGAAGGTGACATCTTTGATATCATTTAAAATAAAATAATATAAATGTCTTAATCGGTTTTTTAAGTCTTCAAATGGCCCAACAATAGATCCTTTGATGCTTAGGGTATAGATATACTCGACCAATAATGTTTGGTGAAGTTTTTGGTCCTTTTTATAGGTAATATTATTTTAATAAAAACTATATTATTGATTTTTCACTAATAAATAATTTCTACCTCATTAATGAATAAGCTGTTAAAATAATTAAATATTTCATAAAAATTACTAATAACTTACCATGATAAATAAAAACATGTTATATTTCTAATGAGTATTTATAATCTAATATATATTCTGTATAACCTTATATTAAAAATAATCTAATTATTAAAGTTTGAGCGAGATATATTTCACATTCCTTTAAATAAAATAAATAAAAGGTCTTAATCAAATACAAGTGGGTTCCGTTAGATTCCATTTCAACCCAAGTATGATTTAGTGAACAATATAATCATCCAATTATATTATGACAAGTGTTAGGGTAATTTTATAACATTATATTTACCCTTAATAACCCGATTTACCTTTAACTATGGTAAATAAAATTTACCGTAGTTACTATTCATAATGCCTAAAAATAAAAAGTAGCATATTCACATAATTTGGACCTACTGATTACAAATATGGAATCCATTTTTCCAAATTAGAAACACAGATTTTTCAGTATTTAATTTAAAATTAATCCAAATGTTGAGAAAATGAGTTTTAAAAGTTAAATCGTTGCAAAAGATTGAAATGTTTTTACTTATGAATTCCGTGTCAAATTAATTCTAATGACATAAATTATATTAAATTGAGGAAATATATTCTATTTATATTTTAAAACCATTAAATAATATAATATAACCATATAAATTATCTCGATGAAAAAAATTTTGTTTTTAATTAAATTTTAGCGTATATTTACTATTCATCAAAATAATAAACTTATCAAAAAAATATCAAAAATTTATCCAAAAAAAATTTTTATATCCTAATTCAAAAGAAGAATTTTATTTTGTCAAATTAAACTTATAAACATGTAAAAAACTAAATTCAAAGTGGGTGTTCCATCAAAAGGCTGCAAAACTGCAATTTTTTTTAAAATACTTATTTTACCCGAAAAATTTATTTTTTTCTCATACCATGTTCTATAAAATGCGTAAGATGAATTATAATATCATAAAATTCAAAATGTAGTTACTACTATTCATAACGGCTAGTTCATTATAATATTAGTACAATATATCATTGTTTAATGAAACTCAGTATTGCGTACAACACACGTTGTTGAGGAAGGTTGCTCTTGTGTGCAACACAAAGAAAAAATAGTGTTTGAATATAATATAATCTAATAAGGTGTTGCATATAGAACAAGATAATTTTGGTGTAGCGTACAACACAAGACACCAATGAAATTAAAATAATATTTTTCATAAAATATCGGGGTGTTACACTGTGACTATTCTATAGAACAAACAATTGATAAATTAAGATGAGTAGTATGATAAAATTTAACCCAGTATTCCATTAGTTCTAAAATAGTGAGAATTCTAGGATAATATTTCTTGACCACATTGAGTCTTGATCAGTGGGAGATGAAAAATTGTATAGTTATGTTTAACGTTGATTTATTTGATGATTATATCAAGTATGTAAATTGAACATGTATATCTCATATACTATCATATATTTGTACATTTTTGTTAAATTTTGTATATTTGTTTCAGTAGAGAAAATAATCAAATGAAATATAGAAACCATGATTCTTTATCTAAAATAATGAAAGATCCTTTCAATGAAAAATTATTTATTATTGGTTGAAATTTAATGTAGAGGTATTACTATAATAAATTTAGAAAATAAATTTTTTTAAAAATTATAGATATTTTTATTTTTGTTGTTGGTTTTCATGATGAAATTATTTCTGAGGAAATAAGAGCATTGTAGTTTGGTCCTGAATCTAATTAAATTGTGAAAAAATGGGTACTAATTTATTATCATTGAAAGAGAAATGAGAATGAATATAATAAATTATGGTGTTACGGTAACTTCAAAATTAGACTATTATGCCAGTGCATTGGATAATAATAAAAAATTTAAAATGTATCATATTATACCGTCGTTGTGAAAACCCTAATATTGGATTATTACAATCATGGTCTAGTCACTATGATGATATGAGAGTTTTTTTATTTTATGAAAATCAAAGGAACATTTATTGATTACTATATATTTGAAGATATCAACATGACTTTCAAACACTATACTGATGATCCATATATACATTGTCATCAATTAGAAACATGTTTTCTATATGAAAGATCATCAGTGGACTGAATTTGTTGTTATTAGTTATGGAATTCCAAGACATATATTTGATAATGGTGATAATGAAATCGAAACCGTCACTACTCCCATTGGCCCTGATCAACTAATTCCATATAATCGGTCCAATAGTTCAATTGTTAGAGTTGATTGTGAACCTAATGTTGTGGTGGGAAAAATTATGAATCTTCCACTTGTGTTCTGAGTTATTTTGTTTTAACTTCACTTGTGTTGTTAAGGTAAGTACAATTCTATTATCATTACAATTAATTACAAATATTTTGTATAATACATGAACTTATTGTGCATTTTCAATATATACGGGTGACATTTTTCGTTGATTTTCATTTTCAAATATTGAATTGAACTATATTAGATTCTAGGAATCCTAAAAACTGAAACAATTAAATTGGAACAAAAAACATGATGAATTTAATTGAAACATATTAATATACTTAAAATTGATATGAAAACAAATGAAAAAAATGACCCAACGGAAAAAAAATGAAAAAAGGACTTAACCCAAAATGCGGATTAAATGCCCTAACCCAAAAATATTTACCAATGACAAAATAATATGACCAAAATGATCCAAATGGTCAGACCAAAAATAAAATTGGATTTAATTGAATATAGTAAAAAAAATATCTTTCCCATTATTAACATAATAATATGAAATTATTGATTTTGCTCTGACATGTCACTAAAAATTTGATATTCTTCCCCCTCAATATAATTTTTTTATATCATTACAGATCCTTTATTTTGATTGAGAATTATGTATTCCATAATTAAGTAATTTACAATCATCAAATCTTATTTGGATTAGAAATCTATTTTTTATTTATAATAAATTCCACATATTTTTTGACAAGAAGGAAACAAAAAACATTGAATAGATTTGAAGGAAATGGATAACATACAATAATATATGAATGATAGGGATTGGTGTCCCTTATTTGGATCCTTTTATGAGTATGTTATTTCAAATATATATGTAAATAACATATAATATCATTTGAATAATTTTTTCTTGAAATTCTAATTAGGATCCACCACCTATGTGATAGATATTATACCATGATCCTAGTGGTACTAGTGCTTAGTTCGAGGATATGAGTGAGGGAGGCACTAGAGCTTCCACAACACTCATTGTACCCAATCACACACATTCCATTCCTGGGACATACTATCCAGAAAATGATATTATCCCATAATTTAATTAGAATAACCCAAGATATTTAGGCCACCTTTGTTTTCACCCCCATTTTCATGTGACCCTTATATTATTTATTTCCCTTATCTGATGGTGGATCATACATCCCATAAATATTTTATATTACCACACATACCTATGCCAACTTATTTTTTTTGTATTTCTTTCTCCCTCAGATTATATATTAATCATCCTTCATCTTTAATTCCAGAAAATTCTGAACATCTTGAGAAGACATTGGGTAAAACTCCTTGGGTAGAGGTTGGAATTTCTTTAGAGCCTCGGGATCTAGAGGCACCCACTAACCAGACTTCCATAGTAATTTTTATGAAAACCAATTATATTGTTTTTGAGAAAAATTTGCTTCCATTATAATATATACTTATATAATATTTGTTTTGTTCTTTCATAGATCGATGTTAAACATTACCTTATGGAGATAAATTCTTGTGTATGGTGTAGAACCACCACAGACAGATGGTAGTTGAGTAAAATGAGAAAAGTAAAATGATTAGAAATCGAGAGATAATGGAAGAGGGTTTTGGAGACTCATTCCAAATACTATGACATCCTTCCCACCATGCCAATATCCTATAGACACAATTCTAATGAATTAATGGAAAATTCTTGGACACAAATATTGGAATGAAAAATCATTAGAATTAATTTTATATTATTATTATATATATATGAATTGACATTTTGGTGTCAGATTTGTTATAAATTTTCAAATCATGTGGTTATGATGAAAATATGACTCATGGAATTATGTGAGTTATGGACATCATATAATAATGAGTTTCATTGTTGATATCCTACTAGAGTTGGTAGGGATTTAGAGGTCACACTAATAGTGATTGAGTGTGTAGTATTATATTTTTGGGAAATGGATTCTTATTGAAAGTGTACCAAGATCTATGTATAATTAATAGTTTCGAATGAAATTTACCATGATTTTAATTAATCCTTAGTTTTGTATTATTGAATGTCATTTTTAGGAAGATTAAGGAAGGGATGAAAAAATAAGGATGCTATAATGTACCACCATAGCTAGGAAAAACTACGATATCAGACCATGATAGGATGCATATTCAACCATTATTTTTAATTTTTGTATTTAAATAAATTATGGAAATAAAATTCTACAATTTGTAATTTATATGGATTCGTGTTTTTCTTCAAACAACTATATTGAATAATTAGATAGTTTTAGATATGATAATGACATATTTATTAAATGTAATTGTAAAATGGAGTTTATCCATGATTATTTTATTGTGTAATCATATATAACCTATTATTCATGTGTGAATTCTATATTTGTTAGTTTTAATACTATGGGAAAAGGGGGTTGGGTGCCTCTAATGTTTTCCATTGTCTCTATTAAGGACATACACATTCTTCTATTTCCTCTATATTTCATTCCATTATCAATTTTTATATATAAATTATCATGTATTCTATAGTTTTTTATTTCATAATTTTAGTGTGTACTAAAATTTGAAGATTAGTATTGTTATGTTTTTGAGCATTCCCTGAAATTTCTTATTTAGATTAATTTTTGATATTTTATGTGATTGATTTTATCAAAATTACATCCATCTAAATACCAATTAACCAACAATAAAATCTATAAATTTACATCTTCATATTTAAATGATTATGAATCTCTACACCAAAAAAATTAAAAATTAAAATCATATTTACGTTTTTCTTATAAAACAACTCTTTTGTTTATTTATCCCTTATATATAATACTTAAAAAACCAATATAACTTTTTCCTGAAATACATAGATTAAATATTTTAATATTAATCATATGTATTATAAAAAAAGTTTTATAATGTATTTTTCTAAACACTTCCATTTTTTTTAAAAATATGAAATTTCAATGGATTATTATGTACCAAAATAAACCATTAAGATAAAAATCAATACATCAATATACCCCCATCAAACATAACCAATTTAATTTTATGTATCAAATATTAATTATTATTTTAAATTAATATAATATGAATTATATCATTTCATGATTTTCAACAATCACTACATTTGAATCCATAATAAATATCTAGTAATATTATTCAATGAAATACACTATAAGATATATATTTTAGACGAATTGTTACCCTTTATATCTTTCATGTAAGTCAACCAAATTTTTTGTTCTCTCCAATTTTATATAATTAAAAAAATTCATTGACAATTCATCATAATATAAATTTATTTCAAATTCTAAAAAACATAACCATTCTCTAAAAAATAAAAAAGGATAAGAGTGGTGTCAAAAATACTAGACCAAATATCATGTAATGTCCCGGTTTCGGAATCCACCCAGAGGTGCCCCGTACCCGGATGGTCACATGGCCTCAAGCACATTTTCCCAAATGCCAGAGGCTTCCAACTTGTAGTGAAGGGATTGGGTGTGATAGTGGGGAAACTATGCCTTCATTTGAAGAGTACACAATGGAAGTAATCAACACATACACAGCGTAAGCAATAAATATCCAACAAATGTAAACAGCGAAAGACTGGAATACTAAACAACTAGACCACACACACATATATATGAAATGATGCATGATACATAAATCTTGGAAAGATGCCAAACAAGTCCCAATGCTGGAATACATATAGTACTAAACCAAAGTTCAAAATAAAAGAGAAAAAGATCCTCAGCATCGCAAGCATATGCTTTGTCCCATGCTCCCCAGCTCCACATCTATCATGTACCAGAAGTAGAAGGGTACTTTCCATTATCTATACCTGCAACAATATAATCTGTTTGGGTCCAAAATCATGACCCAAACATGGTGTTTGACTAAGTACTGATAGGAAATAACTCAAAGATATGTGCCTAACAGTTAGTGAATATATGGCAGGTAAAGGTAGAGAAAACGGTCAAAAAGAAATTACTAAGCAGCAAACAATCCATAGTTTCAAATCAACCAATAGTGGAAAAAAACTATACCTAAACAGTTAACCCTCTGGTAAGTACTCACATCCACCCCCTCTAGTCTTACATTAAAAGTCCAGGCAACACTCTGGGGAGTACACTCGGTCTAATCCCTCTGGTTCTACATATGAATATAATATGACACTCTAAGGAAGCACTCACAGTCTATCCCCTTATAGTCAAAGGTAAGGAAAGACTCTCTGAGGAAGCTCACACAGTCCATTACCTGTATAGTCTAGGGTATTCAAGGACACTCTAAGGAAGCTAACATGTCAATTCCCCTTTTATCCCCATGGTCTAGGACTCTCTGAGGATGATCACTTAGTCAATTACCCTTATAGCTCATGTCGTTCAATTCAAACAAAGACTCTATGAGGAAGCTCACGCTGTAAATCCACTTATAGTCTAAATAAATAAATAACTCTCTGAGGATGCTCGCTCGGTCAATTCCCCTTATAGCCTCATGTGTTTTTAGGATCTCTATGAATGCTCACTAGGTCATTCCCCCTTATAGCCTAAGTGCTCAAAGATTCTCTGCGGAAGCTCACCAGGTCAATTCCCTATTATTGTCTACTACACCAGGAAATCACAGCCCTATGTAGGTCAACGATCATAACAGTGTAATATAGACAAAATATACCTACATAGCTACTTGGCTAAACAATCTACAACATATCAAGCAAGTCAGAAAAAAACTCTCCATCCTACAATAATAGGCATGGAAAACAGGCAAGGCAGCTAAATGACCAATCAGTCATAACAGAACATGCAAGGGAAAAACATATAAAGCATAGAAATCAAACCAACTTATATCCGGACTACCTCTACACAAGTAAACAAGCATGGAAAGAAATCAATAGGGGTAAAAAGGTAAACACGCAATACCCCGTTCAAGGGTATTGGTGGAATTTGAACATAATACTCAAAGAAATCGAGTCGAAAGGCACAAACCAACTACCTCAGGGTTAAGAGATCAATATACATGAGCCTCAAAGCTTGAATCTCCTTAGAACGCTATAGATATATGAAAAAGTCTTAAATGTTCAACCCACAATAACATGGAAAAAAGAGAAATCATCAAACGAGGTTCCAGCAGAAGAGAGAACTCACTAATTCGATCCCAACGCAACTGATGGTGTTCAAATCAGAGGACAGACAGAGGCTCAGGGGTTTTTCAACGATCTGCTATCGTGCAGACTCCTTTAGATGAACGAGACCTAAACCAAGGTTGTTCTATCCATAAAACATGACCTTGGCGTGTTTAATTTAAAAAAACAAAATACACGGCTTGTACCTTTGGAGTACACAGCATGTACTCTCTGTTTCTATAACCTGCATTAGGTGGGCTCCATGTCACTCAAAAATGGCCATGTGTGTGGCTACTACATGGCTAGTACACGACCTATTGCGGTAAGGATGTACATGGCTTGTACTCATAAATTACATGACATGTACTTAGAAAATTTTCAAAAAATCATATTTTTCCCAAATTATAGGAAAAAGAAAAAACATAGCTGAAAATAAGGTCCGGGTTCATACCAACTTCCCCCCTTAAAGAAATTCATCCCCGAATTTCTCTAGAGTGGCATAGAATAAGAAACCCTGAACAGTTCCGGCCACTGTGCTCGTAAATCGGCCTCCCTCTCCCAAGTCTCGTCCTACACTCACCCGTGCTGCCATATCACTCGTACCAGAGGAATAGACCGGCCATGGAGAACCTTTGTAATACGATCTAAAATCCAGATAGGATGCTCTTCAAAAAACGCATCCACTTAGAGCTCAAACTCCTCTGTTTGAAAGACATGAGATGGGTCTTAAAAGTAACATTGAAGATGAGAAACATGGAAGAAGTCATGCATAGCTCAGTTCCTATGAGGTAACTACAACAGGTAGGCAACATGCCCAACTCTCTACAACACCTCAAACAGACCGTCATACCTCGGTGAAAGAATACCCTGTCGTTAAATCCTCCTGTGTCCCAAACTAGGAGTAACACATAGGAAAACTTGATCCCCATCCTCGAACTCTATAGGTTGTCTCTTCTGATCAGCATAAAACTTCAATCGAGACTGCACAGTAGCCATCCTCTTTTGAATCAACTCTATCTGCTCTGTGGTCTCCTAAACAAGATGAGGTCCTAGTAAAGCTGCCTCTCTTACTTCCAGCCAACATTAGGGTGATTGGCATAGCCTACCTTACAAATCCTCATAAGGTGAAATCTGAATAATTGCTTGAAAAATATTATTTTAGGGAATCTCCACAAGATGTATATGCTACTCCCAAGAACCTCCAAAATCTATAATGCATGCTCAGAGCATATCTTGAAGAACCTGAATCATATACTCGAACTGGCCACATGTCTTGGGGTGGGAAGTTGTACTCAAAAGTACCTGTGTACCCAAAGCCTTATGAAGCCTCTTCCAGACCCAAGAAGTAAAACATGCATACCAGTCTGAAATGATGGTGTGTGGAACTCCATGTAGATGTACAATCTCTCAGATGTACAACCATCCCTGATCATTACACTAAAGGTCTCCTTGATCAGAAAGAAGTGATAAAACTTCGTGAGTCTGTCAATGACAACCCAAACAACATCATTCCCCCGAGGCGACCTCTGCAAGATGGTCACAAAGTGCATCATGACTTCATTTCACTTCCACTCGGGAATGGGTAACTGCTGTAAAAGCCCTTATGGTCGCTGATGATCCGCCTTCACCTACTGACAAGTGGAACACATCATGACGACACCAGAAACATCACTCTTCATAATTGGCCACCAATAATGACGGTGTAGATCACAGTACATCTTTGTGACGCTAGGATGAACTTCCCAAATTGAGGAATGAAAATCACGCATCAGCTCCTCGCGTGTTTTTACTAGCACCCATACGCGCCCCTAAAAATGAAATCTCTCCTCCTTACCTATGATCCATCCATGAATAGGGTTTTTTTCCTGACACACTCTCCCATATGACTAGGCCTTCAGAATCTGATTGCTACCTCATTAGAACTCGATCTAGAAGATAGAGGTAATAACTACAGACGAAAGAAACATCTCCCCATGAATATCGTGCATCTCCAAATACATCTCAGAGAATATAGGCATAAGCTTCCAGTAACTGCTGGCCTCTTGAACTGCCTGTATTTGAGTCCTGCTGCTCAACGCATTAGCCACCATGTTTTTTTCCTAGCTGTATAGGCAAGCTCAATGTCGAATGACTGTAGGTACTCAACCCACCTGCGTTGTCTCAAATTCAGATCACATTAAGTGAAGATGTACTTGAGAATTTTGGGGTTGGTGAAAACCACAAAATGGTCTCCCAGAAGGTAATGTATCCTACAATGTTGGGCATGAACAATAACTTCCAAATCCAGATCGTGCGTCGGGTAATTCCTCTCATGCGTCCTCAACTACCAAGACTCGTATGTAATGACTCCATCTCCCTGCATAAGTACAGATCCTAGCCAGATACTTGATGACTCACAGTAGGAAGTATAACTCTTTCGTGGCTCTGGAAAGACTAGTATCAGGGCTGAAGTTAACTTCCCTTTCAACTTCCAGAAAGGTCACTCACAAAAATCTAACCATAAGAACTTCGCACCGTTTTTGGTCAAACCTATCAGCAGTGCTACTAAGTGTGAAAAGTCCTGTATAAAATTTCAATAGTATCCAGCCATCCCTAGAAAACTCCACACCTCAAAGATGTTATTCGGCTGCACCCAGGAAACTATAGCTCTCACTTTCATTGGGTATACTGATACTCCTTCCTCTGAGATAACATGACCTAGGAAGTGAATCTGATCCATCCAAAAGTGGAAGTTTGAGAGCTTAGAATATAAGTGATTCTCTGAAAGTGTAATCAAAACGATCTCAAGATGGGTTGCATGGTCATGTCGAGTGTGAGAGTACACCAAGATATTGTCCACGAAGACCACCACAAAGGAATCCATGTATGGATGGAACACTCGGTTCAACAGTGCCTTGAAAACTGCAGGCACGTTCGTGAGACCGAACAGCCTTACCAAATACTCGTATATACCATACCTACTATAGAAGCCTCTAAGTGGTATATCAGATGGTCTAATGCACAACTGATGATAATCGGATCTCATGTCAATCCTCGAGAACACCCGGGATCCTCTAAGCTAATCAAAAAGATCATCGAACCTCGACAAGGGATATCAGTTCTTAACCTTCAACTGGTTTAAATTCCGATAGTCCACACAAAGCCTGAGGGTACCGTCTTCTTTATTAGCCAATAGGACATGCAATCTCCAAGGAGAAGTGCTGGGTTGGATGAAACCCATTGCCTGCAAATCATCCAACTGCTTCTTGAGTTCCTGCAGCTCATGTGTAGCAATCCTATAAGGAGTAATGGACACTGGTGCCACTCCAGGCACATGCTCAATTAAGAATTCTACCTCACACTCTAGAGGCAACCCAAAAAAGATCTCTAGAAAGACATCTCTAAAATGGTCAACCACTGGAGGAAAGTATAATCGTGAAGTTACCCTCTCATCCAGATAAAGATTTGAAATATGGGCTGTAACTCCTCCCAAACCATGATGCTCTAGACCGACTCTGCTTTCTTGGACATCCCATTCACCCCTATGAAGAAATGATCCACCTTCTGGTGATATGAAACTCAACCTTTGGTGATAACAATCGACGAATTCCCGGAATGGAACTAACCAGTCCATCCAGAGAATGACATCATATCCTATCATCTCTAGGACATAGAGGACCCTTAGAAAGTGACATCCACCAACCTGTAGAGGGAACTCTCTACACTGACATACACTAACTGCTCTAGTCCCCAATGGAGTGTCTAGAATAAAGATATCAACAGAAGAAAAAATGTAGAGCCCAAAGATCTCAATGATAGCAACAGATATAAAGCTATGGGAAGCCCCTATATCAAAAATAGAATAAGATAAAACCGAGGAAACTAAGATCATACCTCGAACAGTAGAAGGTCCGAGATCCTGCTCTTGAAGGGGCTTCTCCACTACAAAGTTCTGGCCTATACCGCGGACCTGTGACCCTGCCTGACCACTCTAAGATGATCCACACTAATGTCATTTAAAACCAGGTGACTGGATACCATCTCCACAACCTCCACCTCAGCCTAAACGACAGGAAGGACTCTAGTTCTCAGACAGGTAAGAAATTGGTGCACTGATCCTAAACGATGAGTCATAGAAGAACCCCTGTCACCACTTGCTGGTAGGAAGAACTAACAAAATCGTAGTAGGTGACCCTTCTTACCACACGATCGGCACTCCAATGGTTCCCTCAAGCATTGTGGCCTCGTATGAACACTTCTCCCACATAGGTAGCTCACCACTTGGCTACTAGAAGATGCATCCCTCCTACTCTGATCTCCTCGTGAAGCCTCCTTGCGGCCCTTTTTGCTATCAGCTAGCGGAGCCCTAAGTCTAGATATCGAACCACCATGGCTCATTTCTCCAAAATCCCACAGATTTTGCTATGTGATCAGCGGCTGGTTGACGATAGAAGATATATAAGTTAACCTTAATATGTTCATCTACGACCAGATGTTATGCCACAGACCATCCTCAAACTTTCATGCAAGAAAAAACTCATCACCTCATGAAATTGGCATGCAACACTATAGCTCTATGAAGTGAGAGGAATACTCTATTACAGTAAGAGTACCCAGCTCCAGACTCATGAACTATTGAGCTTGATAGGACCTCAAGCTCTCCAGATTGATTTAATCAAATAAGATGTGCCAAAACTCATCCCAAGCCATATTCTGCTGGCGGCCCGCCTATGAGATCACATACCACCACCTATTGGAAGATTCTCGGAGCATATAGGTTGCAAGATTCACCCTCTTCTCTCGAGGTATCTCCAGATGCTCAAAAATTGTCATCATGGCCTTTAGCCATGACTCTGTAGACTAGGGTCCTCCACCCTAGAGAAAGTAGGATGATGCTTCTGTTGGACGACCTGTGTTAAATCAACCATAGACGGGGTAAAAGGAGGTGATCCCTGAAAGGTCTGCATCATCCAAAAAATCCCTCCCTGAACTGTGCATTATCACCTATGTCAGGTACAAGGGATGGTGCCAAGGATGGAACAACGGGAGGATCTGTAGGTAGTCCCTGATCGGCCATGTTCGGTGTCTGATCACCGTCTGGAAACTGGTGAACAACAAGGGGAAATCTCAGTGTCATGACTCTGCAAGGTTAAGCACACACCTTTGATCACGATTATAAAGTACTGAAAAAAAATAATGTAATAAGGTAACATGAGAATGAAAGCACTCATGTTTTACAAAACATGAGTACACGGTGTGTACATTTCCTACACTGCGTGTTCCCTGAAGTCATTTACATGGGCGTGTACTCCGGCTGAAACTAGTCATGTAAAACCCTAGACACACGACTTGTTGTCATAACACACAATGTGTAATTGAGTCCTCTTTCCCTGTCGGAGATCTTCTACACGGTTGAGCCAAATGGCTATCCTAAGGAAGGACTACACTGCATGTACAATCCATACATGACATGTACTAGACAAACTTCACCTTGCCCGTGTTGTTAGTGACACATCCTGATAAATGACTCACACTACACTGCATGTTCTAGATGGACACTGCATGTATGAGAAGGGATAACACCAGCCTATGTTGTTCGTGACACGGCCGGGTACCTGGGTTAGACTACACGACGTGTTCAAGGCAGACATGGCATGTACGTGAAAGGGTTACACCAACCCATGTTGTTTGTGACATGGCAGCGTACTTGGTCCAGACTACACGATGTGTTTAGATGGAACACATTGTGTATTAGACACAACATGGCCAGCCTATGTTGTTAGTGACACGATTAGGCATGAGGTCGACACGACACGGCATGTATAGATGATACATGACATGCTCACTCTATATTTTTCCAATCCCATGTCTCTTCCCACACAACCTATGACACAATGAGAGACTATACAACGTGTATATAAAGTACATGGTGTGTACATAAGAAAACAATTTCTTCTCTAACAGAAGAACACTCGGTGTGTAATTAACATTACACGACATGCATTATTGGTTTTTCTAGATAGTAAGCCTCAGAGACAACTCCGAAACCCAGAAAACACTGAAATGAGAACTGAAAGTTCCAAATTCCAATCTGTGAGGGCCCATACTCCCCACGAATAAATTTTTTTCATTTTATTCAAGTTATATCAAGAAAAAAAGCAATGATCCACCAAATTCCAGTCCATGAGGGCCCATAACACCTCAAGAACCAAATATTGGTGTTCATTCAAGTGAGTCTCTACACAAACAATACCCTATCAAACAACATGTTTTTCTATCAAGGAAACCATCACTACATCATGCATATTTTACACATCACCTATCAAAACAACATTAAATTACTAATGCATCCTATATGGAATTGAAAAAATGCATGAAAAGTGATTTCTATCTAGTGCCTATATGATTCATGAGATGGAATACCCTCATCTCATCGGGTTGAAATAGAAATAGAACCTCAATAACATCAATAGTAACTTCAGAAATCATGTGAATCTCCCGAGGTGAAATCAAATAAACTGTAATATTTGAAATACTATAAAAATTGAAATTTACGAGGTAGATTGGCTTTTCCTTGTACACGGGTTAAGTACTCCTGGGAACAACTTATTACCAAGAACCTATTCCATCCTATCACTGGATAAGGCTCCAAACAGTAAGTCAATAAAAAAGAAATCCTCTGATGCCACTTTGTAAAGTCCCGGCTATAGAATCCACCCAGAGGCGCCCCGTACTCGGTTCGTCACATGGCCTCAAGCGCATTTCCCCGAATGTTAGAGGCTGCCAACTAGAATCGAGGGCCTTGGTTGTGATATTTGGGAAACTATACCCTCACTGGCAGAGTACACAGTGGAAGTAAACAACACATACACAAAAGATGCAGTAAATATCCAACAACAGTAAACACCAGAAGACTAAAATACTATACAACTGGAGCAAAAATATTTGTATATATATATATATATATATATATATGAAATGATGCATGATACATATGTCTAGACATCATCCAAACAAGTCACAGTGCTGGAATAAAAATAGTACTAAACCAAATTATAAAATAAAAGATAATCAGATCCTCAACATCGTAAGCATATGCTTGGTCCCATGCTCCCCAACCCCCCAACAATCAAGTACCTGAAGTAGAAGGGTGCTTGCAATTATCTATACCTGCAACAATATAATCTGTTTGGGCCTAAAATCATGACCCAAATAGGGTGTGAGACTAAATCCTAGTAGGCAACCACCCAGAGATCTGTTCCTAATAGTCATTAAATATATGGCAGGTAAATGTATAGAAAAAAGTCAACACGAAAGTACTAAGCAGTAAACAATCCACAATTTCAAGTCAAGAAGCAGTGAAACAATCATCTAAACCTCAATAGGTAACACTCTGGGAAGAAGTCACGACCATCCCCTCTGGTCCTACATTAAAAGTGCAAGAAACCCTCTGGGAAGCACACTCGGTCTAACCCCTCTACTTCTGCATATGAATATAATAAGACTCTCTGAGGAAGTGCTAACAGTCAATCCCCTTATAGTCAAAGTTAAGTAAAGTCTCTCTAAGGAAGATCGCACAATCCATTCCCTGTATAGTCTAGGGTAGTCAAGGACTCTCTGAGGAAGCTCACACATAAATTCCTCTAATAGCCACATGTTCTAGGACTCACTAAGGAAGATCACTTGGTCAATTCCCCTTATAGACCAGGTCGTTCAATTCAAACAAAGAATCTATGAGGAACCTCACGCGATTAATCCCCTTACAGTCTAAAGCAATCAAGGACTCTCTAAGGAATCTTTCTTGGACAATTCCTCTTATATCACCAAGTGGTTCAAGTCTCTCTTAGGATTTTCACTAGGTCTATCCCCCTTATAGCCTAAGTGCTCAAAGACTCTCTGAGGAAGCTCACTCGGTCAATTCCCCTTATAGTCTACTACACCAGGTTCTCAGGGACCAGTGTAGGTCAACATGCATAGAAGAGTAATATGGACAATGTATACCTACAGAGCTACTTGGCTAAGCATTCTACAATATATCTATCGTGTCAGAAAACAACCTCTCCATCCTACAACAAAAAGCATTGAAAACAGGCAAGGCAACCAAAGGCTAATTAAGACCAATCGGTCATAATAGATATTTCAAGGGAAAAACATCCAAAGCATAACAATCAACCCTACTTATATCCAAACTACCTATACACAAGATTACAAGCATGGAAGGAAATAAATAGTGGTAAAATGGTAAACACGCAATACCCCGCTCAGGGGTATTGAAAAAATTTGCACATAATACTCAAAGACTTCGAACAGAAAGGAAAACCCCACCTACCTAAGGGTTAGAAGATCAATATACTTGAACCTAGAAGATTGAATATCCATAGAATTCCATAGATCTATGAAATATTCTAAAACCTTTAACCCACTATAACATGGAAAAGAACAGAAATCATGAAACGAGGTTCCAATAGAAGAGAGAACTCACCGATGTGATTCCAATGCAACTGACTATGTTTGAATCGGAGAACGGACGAACTATTTGGGGTTCGTTGAAGATCCACAGCCATACGGACTCCTTCAGACGAAGGAGACCAAAACAATGGTTGTTATATCCATTAGATGCGACCCTGATGCATTTAATGAAAAAAAAATACACGGCGTGTACTCTCTGTTTCCATACTCTACATTAGGTGGCCTCTTAGTCACTTCCACATGGACGTGTGTGTGGATACTACAAGACCAGCACACGAACTCTGTGGCAATGAAGTACACGGTGTGTACTTAGAAAATTTCCAGAAACTCTTCGTTTCTCAAAAACTATAGGAAAAAGAAAAAACATACGTGAAAAGAAGGTCCGGGTTCTTACATATCATACATATATATATAAAAAATTCTATCTAACAATCATTTTAGGGGGGTTATTTATTATGCTAATATTCTATATCATGGTAATAATTAAGACCTTTTAATGACTTTTTTTTCAAATAACTATAACATATATTACCTTTTATATATTTACCATATATTATGGAGTTTTTCTACTTCATTAGATTTTTTGAGAGTGATATTAAACTAGAATCTCAATAATTAAACAAATCTGAAATAAAATATACAAAATACAATATGATTTGAAAATATAAAAAAATGAACAAGAAATCGAATAAAACATAAACAATCATACTTGGATAAAACTAAATCAATAAATATTAAACTGAACCCTATAAAAACACAGTAAAAAATTCCCAAATTGATTTCAATTTAATGGATTCTTTTGAAATAAAATATTTTGAGACTAACCAAAAACCATCATACCAAACCAACCTATATTTTAGAAAAATTATATGAACCATGGTGAACCGAAGGAATCTAAACAAAACACAATCTACAAAAAATGAATCAAATAGATAATGTAATAAACTATGATTACAATGAAATATAAAAAAACCGAAAATAAAAAGAAAAAATGTACACTGAAATAAACATATAATGAACAATCCAATGTTAATAAAATACAAACCAACCAAGATAATCTAAGTTGAAAAATTTTGGACTGAAAGAAAGAAAAAAAATTATACTATAATAATTTTGAATTATATTGAATCAAACTAAATATGGCCATCAAACCGAACCCAAATTTTACCAATAAAATAGAATCCATCAATAATGAATTAATATTAATTAAATAGAACAAAAATTTCAAATTTATACAAAGAAAATAAAACATGACTATCATAATTTTTATCTAGAAACAATTAATGTAAATGAGTTAACTAGAGAAAAATAAATTACAATTGAATGAATATAAAAATAAAAAATTAAATAACTATGGAAAAAAACCAAATAAATGCATCATGAACCATGAAATACAAAACTTAACTAAATAAATAATGAAAAAAGATTTAATAATTCCAAACAACAATGAATAGACTCTGTTGAATTTGAACCAACCTAAATGGAAGAAAACAAGAAAGAAAAAGAAAAAACCTAAATGTAATAACATAATGTGATCCAACAAACTTAATAAAAAAATTCACAATGAAAAAAATAAAATTTAATTTAATTGATTTGAAATAAATAAAATTAAAGTTAACAAAACTAAATTATTATAATGTATCATTAAAAAACTAAATCATACGAGGGATGATAAAAATAAATAAAATTTAAATAAAAAGTTATAAAGAATATATGTGAATAAAAAAAAATCTGGGTAAGAATAAACCATGTAGAATTAAGTTGAACATAATAAAATGGTACGTCATTAATATAAATGGAATATAATTAAACCCAAATAAATTGTATTAATCCATACATAACAAAATTTATTGAAAAGACCTAATTAAATTTATATAATGTAAAACTGAATAGTTACAAAAAGGATCAAAACCAAGATGAAATTACAAAATCTAATGGTTACTACACATAAAAAATAATTTACCAAATAAATAATAAATCCAATTCTTTAATACATATTTTTATCAGAAAAACAAACATTAACAATGAAATTTCATCAATATCAATCAATGAATAATTGACATTGTTTTCCCAATTTTAACCCCTTTAAAAAAAATCATAGAAACACAGAAACCAACATAAAAACACATCTAGCATACATTTCACCATTCCATTCACCCAAATATGCATGTATTTAATCATGATTGGTTTTTATCAATAAAGGCATTCTAATTATAATATTTTAAAATGAAATTGATCTTATATTCATCGAAATATTATATACAAATAGAATCCATAAATTTCAATGTTAGTTAATTTTGAATATAATTATTTAATTATATTTGAAACTCTATGAATTTATTATATAAAATTTCTCTTTTAACCAAATCACACCACACTAGAACAATGTAACAGATAATTATAGAAAACCATATTGCAAGATTGAATATAAAATATGGATATTAATTTTGAAATTCATTATTAAAAACTTATTTTAAATGATGGTTTTCTACATTCAATGTAATTCAAGAGGGTGGTTTTGAATATTAAAGTAATTGTTCCTCGTGAGAAATTATTTTTTCTCAAGAAGATGGAAGAATGATCAAATCATGATTAGAAAACTAATAAACCAACAGATTGTAAGTTTTACATTATCAATTTCAAATATTAATATATATTTTTCAACTAAAAAGTCCATTTATATTTGAAATAATGTTTTATAGAGACCCTTGATAAGAATGAATCTGAGATCATTAGTATAAACTATCATTTACATTAGGTTTTGGGAGATGAGAACCATTAATGACTATGTTGTTGACCGTGGTAGAGTGTTGTTCTGACAAGATATTGGACCACTATATATAGAAGTCAAGGTAGAACTGAGTTGGAGAATGATAATGAATTGGAAGACCAGTCTTATGTTGAGGCTGAAAAGGCCAAATAAATGGTCATATAAGAGGGTGAATAGATTCAATGGGCCTCTAATGAATTTATGAACATTATGATAGACTTATGTACATTAATTATACCAGATACTTCTTCCACTTGTGAAGAATATATGTTGAAAATATGAAAATTATATAGTGCACCGGTTCGTAGTACACATGGTGGCTAGGATGATGATTTTCTTGGAGATTGTGAAGATGATGGTGAGGATGAAAAATAGGATTACTATGAAGATAATAAGGGGGATTATGGTATGGATGATGGTAAGGATGGAGGTTAAGATGGTGATGGTGATGGTGATGGTGATGGTGATGGTTATGGGGGAAAAATTTATCCTACAATTTTTTTTGCAAAAATTTATGAAATTTTATATTTTATGATTAGTTCCGAATGAATATATATGGTGTTTTGAATGTGTTTTATCACTAGTAGAATTCATTAATTAATTTAGTATGTCATCATAGTTTTTATAATGGGTTTTAATGTTTTGTTGATGGTAATTGACCATAATTTTGTGTTACTATGATTTATGATGGCTTCTAGTGGCTGTTAGGGTTGGGTGGGGTTCATACTGGTTTTGGAATTATGGGGGGGGGGGGGGGTCTATAAAAATCGTATCAAAACCAATGTTATAAACCGATACCAATGGTTTATTCAAATCTGTTGGTAAACAAAAATACATTTACCCTGCTACCAACGGTTCACTAAAAAATTGTTGGTATAAGCCTATACAAACAACCCATTATACAATAGTTTAGATAACCATTTGAATATTCTATACCAATGCTTCTCTATTCTATACCAATTTATTTGAACCATTAGTATTGAAAATATTTCCAAATTTCAAATGATCAAGTGCATGATTTTTTCATTATTTTTGTAAAGACCCGTATATTTCAAGGAATTTTTTTTCCCTTAATTTTCTTTGGAATTTTACAAGAGCGCAGTTTCTGACGGCACCTGATTCCGAGGCCCGGTGTGCCCGGAATCATTTTTCCGAAGTTTGGCTCGGGTACGTTCAGTGAACGGACGAGCGGATTTTTCTAACTTTTGAACCGGTGCCCGGAATTGAATTCTGAGGGCACCGATGAAATCGCAGCGCCGGTATTTGCTTAGAAACGCCTCTTCCAGAATTGCGTTTGCTCGGGTGTGGTTTTTAATTTTCGGGCTTAAAGTTAAGAAATAAAATAATTTTGCGACAACTTTATTTTATTTCACTTAAGCCACTTGGAAGCCACTTGAAGCCACTTAAAGGCGGCTTGAACTGAGTTGAACTGGATAGGATGCTATCCAGAAATATCCTACCCCCTTGGTAGGATATTTGTGAGGTGGGGCCCGCACGAGCCCCGCCGTTTCTTTCCGCTAAGAAACGCACCCGTGAAAACCCGTCTTAATGAAAGTCAACCGACGCGTTTTCTAAATTCTTAACAGACCATTTAATTGGGCTGTTTCTTTCGTGAATTAAATGGCCTGTTTCTTTAGTTGAATTAATTCATCGAATTAATTCAATCGTTTCTTAACCTGTTTCGTGTGTTGGCATATTAATAAAATAAGACCAACCCAAATCTTTGGAGAAGGTTTGAGAGGATTCTTGTTCTTCTTCTCCCTCGCGAAGAACACGAAGAACGCGAAGAACTCGAAGAACGCCGAACCCGGAAATCGACAACGCTTCCGTCCGTGACGTTCTTCCACGCTCCGATCTCCGATCACCGACCGTTTGAGGTGAGTGATTTCGGATTTCCTCTCAAAAGTTCTTTTCTTTTGGTTTTTAACGAAACACAGATTTAAATATTAATAATTTAAATCTGTTGTTCTTGGTTCGTTGAGCTCGCCGACTCAACGCCGGATTCCGCGACGACGCGACGCCTCCCCGCGACGACGCGACGATTCCTCTCTTCCGCGACGATCTTTCCGCGAAGAACAACCGCGCGCAACGATCGACGAGGTAGGGATTTTATATTATGAGAATTACCCTGTTTTAAATTATTCCCGTCAATGTTTCTTAAAGAAATTAAAGAACCGTTTTTTTGAACAATTTTTGATCTTATTAAAAAATTTTGTTTCCTGTGTGGAATAATTTTCTCCCGGTTGTTTATCTCTAACGCGGAGGGTACGGGCCAAACGAACACGGCCCGACGACCCTCTGTCGTTCTTCGTTTGTGCGGATTTGATGGGCGACGACGGAACATGCTGCAACGGGTGTTTGACGATCCCGCAGTAAAGAAAGGATCCCGGGAGGAGCAACGGCGCAGACGGGAAGGAAAACGGGCCACCGGAGCGACGCCAACGGCCCGCGGAAGTTGCCGGCGGCGGCCAACGGACCCGCGGCCGCGCGGGTTCGGTTCGTCCAGGCGGGACGCGGCTCAGCCGCGTCCGCAGTTCGCCAGTGCGGCCCACACGGGCCGCGACTTCCTCAGGCCGTGGGTCAACGCCCGCGGCGCTCGGCCGCTTGGCCGAGCCAGACCGGCCCTGGCCGGGCCGGGCCGGGCCCGTACCCCCCCTTCTTCGGACGTTTTCATTCAAACGCCCGTAACATGAGCTTCGTTCCTCCAAACGACCCGCCGTCAGCGGCAACACGATACTTGGATCGAGACGGTCGTTTCGGTATATCGCACTCAAGGTTTCAGAATACTTTGAGTTCGGCCGGGTTGGTTCGTACACGAGACCAACCGGGCCCTCGGAGCGGAAACGCTCATATCTTGAGCTACGGACGTCCGATTGACGTGCCGTCAGCTTTGTTGAATTCCTCTAAGTGAGACGGATCTTTTGGCATACTCTGCCCGAGGTTTGGACGCAGGTGGAGTGCGGTCGGGTTGGTTTTGCCTTAAAAACCAACCGGGCCCCTGGGACGAAAATGCCAATATCTCTCAGACCGGGCGTCCGATTGACGCGCCGTCTGCGACGTTGAGTTCCTGTTGACGATACAGAACTTTTGGATACATCAACTTCGGACTTTGTGTCAGTTGATTTATCAGCCTCTCGGCTCGTGGAGCGGACCCTCCTGAATGAGCTTGCTGTGTGCGGGAACCCTAGGCTGGCTGCGACTGCTACTTCGACAGCGACGACCGTGCATAGATCCTCCGTGGACTCCGACGACGACCGTGCAGAGATCCTTCGTGGACTACGGCGACGACCGTGCAGAGATCCTCCGTGGACTGCGGCGACGATTGTGCAGAGATCCTCAGCGGACTGCGAAGACTACTGCACTCAGCGATCCTTTGTGGATCAGTGCTACAGGTCCTGTGTGGGCCCGATCCTGTGTGGGTCCGATCCTGCGTGGGTCAGTGCTCAGCAGTTCTGTGTGAGCCAGCGCCTACAGGTCCTACGTGGGCCCGATCCTGTGTGGGTCCGATCCTGCGTGGGTCAGCGCTCAGCGGTTCTGTGTGAGCCAGCGCCTACAGGTCCTGCGTGGGCCCGATCCTGTGTGGGTCTGATCCTGCGTGGGTCAGCGCTCAGCGGTTCTGTGTGAGCCAGCGCCTACCGATCCTGTGTGGGTCCGATCCTGTGTGGGTCACTGCAAGGTTAGTACCTAACGATCCTTCGTGGGTCAGACGACTTAGATGGTTCAGTGATCATCTTTATCGTCATCCGAAGAAGTATACCTGTGTGAGCTGAATCTTGTGTTTCTCTCCTTTGTGGATTGTGTTGAGCTATCCTGTGTGGATTTACTGTTTACCCTCCTTTGTGGATTGTGTTGTTCTATCCAGCGTGGGTATGCGTTTCGCTTTCATGTGTGGTCTGGGTTGTGCTAGGGCTCGGACGTTGGAGCCGATCGGGGAATTGATGACTTAGGTATATGTATGGGCATATACCTAAGCCGTGTCAGATGTTACTTCGTGATTGTACCTCTTCTTCGTGATTTATCCTTTGTGGGTTTCGGGAGACCTTCGGGGGTCTCGGGGTCCCTACTGAGTAGCTTATACTCACCCCTGCACAGGCTATGCCCGCACTTCGTGGTGTTGGTTGCAGACGACGGACAGCGCTGATCGTGGAGGAGGCGTGCGGAGCAGGATAGTACCTGGAGGTGGACCACTGGGCGGGACGTACTCGGAGCGGTTAGGTGGACCCGAGGAGCAGTGGAGGCTATCTGTACCCACCCTTCAGGTGGGACTTCCAGAGGACGGCTCGACGCAGCAGTTTTTCCTTTCAGTTGATGTTTTTCCTTTCAGTTGTACTTTACAGTTGGGCTTGTATTTCCGGCCCCTTTTACTTTCAGCACAGCTTGTACAGTTTTTACTTGGTGTTTACTTTTCCGCTTGCTTACTCTGTGGTGCTTGTTTACTTTTCAAAGGCCATGCCTTCCCTTTTTGTTGGGATTTACGCCTTGGTGCTATTCGCCAGCCCCTAGCCTATGGAAGGCGGGCTTGGGGTAGTCACGGCACGGGCCCCGAGGATGGGTCGTGACAAATTGGTATCAGAGGTGGTCGGTTCTACCGCAGACTCTGATCTTTCTTCTATGTGAAGCAATAGTGTTTAGCATATTGAGTGTGGTTATCAGTCCAGGGAGTCCAGTGTTGGTGTGACGACCGACGTATCCATACACCAGGACCCTGACTTCTGATTCCCGACTTAATGCACGAAAACATTGATTGCATGTGTGTTTCAAGTTTTCTTTGTGATTACTTGTGTCAGCTCACCAGGTATACTGTTCTGAACATGGTGCACTTGCTTCCTTTTCAGGATGGCACGACGACAGCAGCCAGCTAGGTTTCCTAGAGTAGGGCGCGACGACAGCCCACCGAGCAAAGAGGCCTCGGTACAGGGCCCGTTGACAGCAGAGGCACCAGCGGTACCTTTACCCGCCGAGCCCCCGATGCTTCCAGCACTGGCAGCTGACGACGCACGATGCCTTGGAGCTCTGCACGAGTTCCAGCGCCAGCGACCACCCAGGTTCCGTGGGGAGTCGGACCCCCAGGAAGACGAGGACTGGCTGGAGGCGGTCGTCCGAGTTTTCAGGCTAGTGAGGACGCCAACAGATCTCATGGTGATCCTCGCGGCGAGCCTACTGCACGCAGTAGCCGGACGCTAGTGGAGCCTGATTCTCCAAGTACACGATGAGGCCACCCTCATCTGGACGGACTTCGAGAGCCTCTTCCGCTCAGAGTTCGTCCCGTCCACCCTCCGAGCGGTGCGCATCCAGGAGCTTCTTCAGCTGCGGCAGGGCAGCTTGACGGTCGCTCAGTACGCAGCGAGGTTCACCGACCTTTCTCGGTACTCGACAGACATGGTACGAGACCCCTTCTTCCAGTCCCGGACCTTCGATCAGGGATTGTGACACGAGATCAGGGCATCGCTGATCTCCCTCAGCATCTCGACTCAGGCAGGAGTACTGGAGCGAGCCCTCCTGATCGAGAGCTTCCTGGATGAGTCCATAGCGAGACCTGCCGCAGGGCGGCAGATAGCGGAGTTTTCGGCAGCTGGTAGCCGGCAGATGACTCAGGGTTCCAGGCGGACCAGACCTTCCGGCAGACGACCCCGGGACACTGGCTCAGCGGTGCGGGGCACACAACGCGGAGCCAGCCTTCCGAGAGGCAGACAGTGCTACGAGTGCGGTGGGCAGGGCCACATGGCTCGTGACTGCCCGACCCGTCGTACCGAGGGGCAGCAGACGGTGGAGGGACCACCCAGGCAGAGGCAGAGGGTCAACCGTGGCGGTCCGCAGGGAGGAGGCGGACGAGGCAGAGGAGCTGGCCGAGCAGCAGGTGGCGGGCGACGCTTTGAGGCTCTGCCACCACCACCACCAGGAGGCCCGCCCCGACCACAGGGAGCTGGCGGGCAGAGACAGGCTCAGCTCCAGGCAGCGGAGGCCTACGACCACGGTGTGCCAGAGATGATTCGAGATACGATCTGTGTCTATTCCACCCTTGCTGCAGTTCTGATAGACACAAGAGCGAGTCACTCTTTCATAGCCACTGCCCTTGTTCGGAGCTCGGAGATTCCGACAGAGCCGTTGGCTCGATCCTTACGGCTAGAGACTCCTACGGGAGCAGACTCGATGATTACGCACTGGTGCCGGCAGTGTGAGCTTACTCTAGGAGGCAAGAGCTTCGGCTGGGATCTTCTTGTAGTAGCGTCGAGGCCTTACGATGTCATCTTGGGCATGGATTGGTTATCTACAGTCCATGCTCCGATTGACTGCATTAGGCGCAAGGTGCGATGTGTGCGCACCGACGGGAGCAGGTTCACCTTCACCGGTGAGAAGGGAGCCTTAGCAGCACAGGATGGACTCACGCAGAGGAGAGGTCAGCCCATCACTCATCAGTTGGCTAGCCTCATCCTGGGAGCAGTTGACGTGCGGAGTCCCAGTTTTCCTGCAGTGGTGGATCAGTACGCGGACGTCTTTCCCGACGACGTTCCAGGACTACCTCCTCGCAGAGAGGTAGAATTTTATATTGACCTGTATCCCGGGACAGCCCCGATATCCACTCCAGCGTATCGGATGGCCCCCGCGGAGCTTCGAGAGCTGCGGGTACAGTTGGAGGACTTGCAGAGCAAGGGTTTCATCCGACCTAGTGTTTCGCCCTGGGCTTCCCCGATTTTGTTCGCCAAGAAGGCGGACGGGAGCTTGCGACTGTGTGTCGATTATCATCGCCTGAATCAGGTGACAGTGAGGAACAAGTATCCTCTACCCAGGATTGATGACCTCTTCGACCAGCTCAAGGGAGCACGGTGGTTCTCGAAGATAGACCTCAGGTCAGGCTATCATCAGCTCAGAGTTCGAGACGAGGATGTGCAGAAGACGGCCTTCAGGTGTCGGTATGGCCACTATGAGTTCTTGGTTATGCCTTTCGGCGTGACCAACGCTCCAGTAGTTTTCATGAGCCTCATGAACAGGATCTTCCAGCCATACCTCGATCGATTTTTCGTGGTCTTCATCGACGACATTTTGGTGTACTCGACGACGGAGGAGGAGCACGCCTACCACCTGCGTGTTGTACTAGACACACTCCGAGAGCACCAGATTTATGGAAATCTCTCGAAGTGTCAGTTCTGGATACGTGAGGTCCACTTCTTGGGGCACGTCATTTCTGAGGCGGGAGTTGCAGTGGATCCCACGAAGATCGCGGAAGTGCTAGCTTGGGAGCCACCCAAGAGCGTGACAGAGGTGCAGAGTTTCTTGGGCCTAGCCGGATACTATCGGAGATTTGTGCCGGACTTCTCCAGAGTTGCGGCCCCACTCTCAGCGTTGACGAAGAAGGGGAAACCCTTCGTGTGGTCAGACAGATTTCAGCAGAGCTTCCATGAGCTGAGGCAGAGGTTGACCAGCGCACATATCTTGAGGTTGCCTGAGGAGGGAGTTGGATACGTAGTCTACTGCGATGCATCAGGGACCGGACTCGGGTGTGTCCTGATGCAGGAGCGGGCCGTGATTTCCTACGGATCACGTCAGTTGAGGCCTCATGAGCAGAACTACGCTACCCATGACTTGGAGTTGGCAGCAGTGGTATTTGCCCTGAAGACATGGCGACACTATCTGATGGGCGAACGCTTCACAGTCTTTTCTGACCACCAGAGTCTCAGGTACATCTTCTCTCAGAAGGACCTGAACCTGAGACAACGGCGATGGCTCGAGTTCTTCCAGGACTATGACTTTGAGATAGTCTATACTCCTGGGAAGGGGAACGTGGTGGCTGATGCCCTCAGCAGGAGGACGGGAATCCAGCTACTTGAGGAGGCGACAGAGCAGCTAGCCGCTTTGAAGATATCCTTCGTAGATAGAGATGGAGCAGCCTTCCTTCAGTCTCTCATAGTCTCTCCTCCACTTCTTCAGCAGGCCAGAGAGGCACAGCGTGGGGACGTCGACTGTGAGACACGGCGTGCACAGATATCCTCGGGACAGGCACCTGATGGTTTCTCCCTTGGAGTAGAGCATGATGTCCTTTTCAGAGGACGTACCTTGGTACCAGTCGCCTTACGAGAGGAGGTGCAGAGAGAGTTTCACACTTCTCCTTTGGCGGTACATCCTGGAGTGGCGAAGATGTACCAGGATCTCAGACGACAGCACTGGTGGCCGGGCATGAAGAAGGCTGTGGCAGAGTTCGTTTCACGGTGCCTCACCTGCCAGCAGGTGAAGGCAGAGCATCAGGTACCAGCAGGTTTGGTACAGCCCTTGGAGGTCCCGGAGTGGAAGTGGGACGGGATATCTATGGACTTCGTGACTGGACTTCCACGCACTTCCAGAGGTCACGATTCCATTTGGGTGATTGTTGACCGACTCACCAAGTCGGCACACTTCTTGCCCATCCGAGAGCAGGGCTCAGTGGAGATCTTGGGGCGTCTCTACGTTCAGGAGATTGTACGACTTCACGGTGTGCCATCGACTATCGTCTCCGATCGGGACGCTCGTTTTACTTCCCGGCTTTGGAAGGGGTTGCAGGAGGCGTTCGGGACGCGACTACGTCTGAGCACCGCCATTCACCCTCAGACGGATGGTCAGACGGAGAGGACCATTCAGACTCTCGAGGACATGCTCCGCGCATGTGTCCTCGACTTTGGTCACAGTTGGGAGGACCACCTACCCTTGGTAGAGTTTGCGTACAACAACAGCTACCACTCCACCATCGGGATGGCACCCTACGAGGCGTTGTACGGCATGCCTTGCAGATCTCCTTTGTGCTGGACAGACCCTGGAGAGTCAGCACTTGTGGGACCAGAGATGGTTCGGGCCATGACAGAGAAGGTCCAGGTCATCCAGGAGCGGATGAGGACAGCACAGAGCCGGCAGAAGTCATATGCTGACAGAAGGCGGAGGCCACTATAGTTCGAGGATGGCGACCACGTCTTCTTGCGGGTCTCACCTTGACGTGGTTTGAGGAGATTTGGACGAGGCGGGAAGTTGTCTCCACGCTTCATCGGACCCTTCCAGGTCCTCAGCAGGGTTGGCGAGGTGGCTTATTGCCTGGCTCTGCCACCTCAGTTGCACCGGGTGCACGACGTCTTCCATGTATCCCAGCTGAGGAGATACATGCACGACCCGACGCACATCATTGACTATGGGGAGCTAGACATGGATGGTGGGGCGACTTTTACGGAGGTCCCAGTGGAGATAGAGGATCGACAGGAGAGGGTACTACGTGGGAGATCGATCCCTCTTGTGCGCATCAGATGGCAGCACGGGAACCTCCGGGAGAGCACTTGGGAGCGGGAGGCTCAGATGCGTGCTCAGTACCCACATTTGTTTCCCTAGTTTTTGATGTATCTTTACGGGGACGTAAAGTCCTGAGATGGGAGTAATGTAAAGACCCGTAAATTTCAAGGAATTTTTTTTTCTTAATTTTCTTTTGAATTTTACAAGAGCGCAGTTTCTGACGGCACCTGATTCCGAGGCCCGGTGTGCCCGGAATCATTTTTCCGAAGTTTGGCTCGGTTACGTTCAGTGAACGGACGAGCGGGTTTTTCTAACTTTTGAACCGGTGCCCGGAATCGAATTCTGAGGGCACCGATGAAATCGCAGCGCCGGTATTCGCTTAGAAACGCCTCTTCCGGAATTGCGTTTGCTCGGGTGTGGTTTTTAATTTTCGGGCTTAAAGTTAAGAAATAAAATAATTTTGCGACAACTTTATTTTATTTCACTTAGGCCACTTGGAAGCCACTGGAATCCACTTAAAGGCGGCTTGAACTGAGTTGAACTGGATAGGATGCTATCCAGAAATATCCTACCCCCTTGGTAGGATATTTGTGAGGTGGGGCCCGCACGAGCCCCGCCGTTTCTTTCCGCTAAGAAACGCACCCGTGAAAACCCGTCTTAATGAAAGTCAACCGACGCGTTTTCTAAATTCATAACAGACCATTTAATTGGGCTGTTTCTTTCGTGAATTAAATGGCCTGTTTCTTTCGTTGAATTAATTCAGAAAATTAATTCAATCGTTTCTTAACCTGTTTCGTGTGTTGGCATATTAATAAAATAAGACCAACCCAAATCTTTGGAGAAGGTTTGAGAGGATTCTTGTTCTTCTTCTCCCTCGCGAAGAACACGAAGAACGCGAAGAACGTGAAGAACGCAAAGAACGCCGAACCCGGAAATCGACGACGCTTCCGTCCGTGACGTTCTTCCACGCTCCGATCTCCGATCACCGACCGTTTGAGGTGAGTGATTTCGGATTTCCTCTCAAAAGTTCTTTTCTTTTGGTTTTTAACGAAACACAGATTTAAATATTAATAATTTAAATCTGTTGTTCTTGGTTCGTTGAGCTCGCCGACTCAACGCCGGATTCCGCGACGACGCGACGCCTCCCCGCGACGACGCGACGATTCCTCTCTTCCGCGACGATCTTTCCGCGAAGAACAACCGCGCGCAACGATCGACGAGGTAGGGATTTTATATTATGAGAATTACCCCTTTTTAAATTATTCCCGTCAATGTTTCTTAAAGAAATTAAAGAACCGTTTTTGTGAACAATTTTTGATCTTATTAAAAATTGTTGTTTCCCGTGTGGAATAATTTTCTCCCGGTTGTTTATCTCTAACGCGGAGGGTACGGGCCAAACGAACACAGCCCGACAACCCTCCGCCGTTCTTCGTTTGTGCGGATTTGACGGGCGACGACGGAACATGCTTGTAGACGCCGGAAAAGTCCGTTGTTCCCAAACGAAGCTCCGGATGCGGAAAGCGAGGTCATATTTGGAGTCGGAAGGATGTTTCGGAGGGCCCGGAGGCCTTGCGCGGAATTTCAGAGGCCCGCGCGCAAAGGTGATGTTCCGCGCGCAAACCCCCCGGGATGCGCGTAATGCGCCGGTCCGGCGCGCAATTTTGCGCGCCGCGGGTCCGCGCGACTCCCTTGCGCGCCGCGCCCGATTCCGCGCCCGCGGGGGGAATTTCGCGCTCGCACCCTGGATTCCGCGCCCGGGGTTGCCTATAAATACAAGGCGACCCCCAACGTTTCAAAGGTTGCTGGAAGTCGAAACGTCTCCCGTGCGCGCAATTCAACCCCTTCCGCGCGCAATGACGAACTTCAGGTAACCTCCTTTCTTTCGCGCAAGAAAGCCTCGGGGTCCGCCTTCGCGCGCAATCCCCGCTGGCTCCTTTCATTTGAATAAACACTCACCCTAAGGCCTTTGCGCGCAAAAGAACCCGCTTGCGCGCAATTGCCCCCGGGGTGCGCGCAATCCGGCCCGATTGCGCGCACCCCCCTTCTTTCAAGTGGCCATTCATTAGAGAATGAGCCGTTGCCCCCGCGCGCTATTCGAAGCCCGGTGTGAGCATTCTCAAGTATCCGCGCGCAAGGCACTGGCCCAATTGCGCGCCAGCCGCCCCGATTGCGCGCCGGCCCGCAGTATTGCGCGCAAAGCTTCCTTTTTGCGCGCAATCTGCCAGGGTCGTCCCCGTTGACCTTCTAAGGGTACCCGCCTGCGTGGCGCCCGATGATCCTCATCCTGGGTGCCCGCACCGTGCGTTGTCTTCCCGTGCGGCCCTCCAGGCTTGCGCGAAGTGACACGCACGTATGTCCAGCATGACGTTAAACTGCATATTCGTCCAGCATGACGTTAAACTGCATATACGTCCTGCACGACGTTAAACTGTACCTCGTCCGAGCTACAAGACGTTAAACTGTTCAGCATACGTCCAAGCTGTACGACGCTAAACTGCCTAGCCTCCATCGTCCGCGCTGCAAGACGTTAAACTGCCAAGTGCTTCGTCCTCAACACATGACGTTAAACTGTACTTCGTCCGGCAAGACGTTAAACCGTCCGCTTCGTCCTCAACACATGACGTTAAACTGTACTTCGTCCGGCAAGACGCTAAACCGTCCGCATCATTCGATCCCGTGCCTCGCACGCAGGGTCTCCCCCGGTTTGGATGTGGCCCCCACCCGCTCGTCTCTGCAGGGATGTCGGGATTGTCCCCCTTTTGGGACGATTTAATGGGAGTGGCTTTTCCCTACGGGGGCAGGGTATTACAAACCCCTAGTTCCTCGTGGGAGGCTGCACATGTGTATCTCCATTGCGCCTCCCCACGGCCGAAGCCAGTAGAGGGTATGACTGGGATCGAGGTGTCTTCTGCTTTTGGTCCGAGTCCCTTCCAACTGAGTTTTGCCGCAACCGGGCTGCCCCAAGTGCGTAAGTCCTGACAGAATGAACTACGTGGACTTTGATCCCTGTCTTCTATACAGGGTACGTAGGAAGCCTCCCCGAGGTTCAAGCCCACCACCTGGTCGTCCCGGTCGTATTTACGTCGGTTCGTCCATCAGTGGACCCCTCCAGGGTTCACGCTTGCGTCGATTCACCTATGAATCCGCCCCTGTGGGAGACTGCCCGTGTGTATCTCCGCGGTGCCTCCCCACAGCCCCCCTTTTCCATTTCCCCTTTTATCGTCCAGCATGACGTGAAACTGTGATCCACCCGGCCGTTCCATCCCCCTCTGTGCGAGGTGGTTCGGTTCAATCCTCCGCCCGGCGGCCTCGACCTCTTCGTGAGTCGGCTTGCCGACGTCCAGCATGACGTTAAACTGTATACCCGAACTACGTTGACTTTGATCCGTGTTAACGCGCGGTACGTAGGAAGCCCCTCTGGGGTCCAAGCTCTTTACTCCATCATCCATCCTGATCCTTACCCGGGCCGCCACATCCCGGTGGGGTCATGCCACTTCACTTCACTCCACGTTACTTGGGAAGCCGCCCATGTGCTGGCCCCAGCGTCGGAGGTTCCCCGCAAGGGGTTCTGTCATCTGATCCACTTTTCGTGTTGATCGGTCCGATGCCGTCCCCGCTGGACGTTAAACTCGCGGCATACCCCGTGTTAAACACGGGAAGCTGAGGAAAACCTCAGGTGACACAGTTCCCCGCACCTAGTACGGGATGCCTCAGGCCATCATGCCTTCGAGAAGCCCTATTAGGGACGGAAGACAGATGTGCAGAGCCGCAGTGTTACGACACGCCCCCAGCACCCAGAGCCACCCGGCCTTCTCACCGCAGGTTGCTGCCCCGCCCAGACTCCTTGGAACGTCCGGGCGGAAGCAGCGTAATTAACCGGTGTCCATGAAGATATGGTGCCGGGAACGAGATTCACGAACATTCTTAAGTCTATGAGGGAGACCCGGATTAGGCGACAAGTTCCGAGGAGACGTCCAAGGAAGGAGAAGCCGACATCCCATCATCCCGGTTTCGATCAAGGAGCAGACGCCCCTGAATAAGGGACGGATGCCGCCCGCCCTTGGAAAGCGGGACTGCGGGACCACAAGCCGCGCGCCCATCCCCTCGGGTTGACGGGTGCACGCGCGAACGCGTCCTGGCGGAACAGCGTAACCCGACGCACATCCGCACCGAAACAGAAAAATGGTGAACCCGACGTGAATCTCTTCTCCTCGATACGAAGACCGATGGCTTTTAGAGGTGTTGGAAGACCGGCGTGTTGCCCGGCCAAGCATTCAGTCTTACCCGCCAGGGGCTGGGGAAGGGACATCGGGCACTCCGTCTCGCAACGTCGAGGGCCTGGGTTCCCCCCACGGAAGGCGTCGTGGCGCTAATGGTTGGTTGTCGATTCCTTTTTCCTGTCAGTGTTAATGGGTCATTCTCCCTGCTTGCAGAAATCAGGTCGCCCGATCTAGTGCCCGATCGCCACCCGCCCACTGGCGCAGGGACAGGGGAAACACCGACGCGGCTACTCCGCGCGGTCCTGCCCGTTCCACAGTCGTCCCAGCAGCCGCAATTGCGGGACGACCACGCCCTCTCTCCCCCTCGGAGGTCATCCAGAGAAGGGTGATCAACACCCTGGTGCGGAGATACGAGGAAGAGGGAGTCATCCCCACTAGGGAAATGGCTCGCCTGGACCTTGAGGAGGCTGCGCCTCGCCACCACCGCCGCCCCCGAGGGCCGCGCAGGGAGGCACCGCTGCCTACCTCAACGTCCAATCGCTTCGGGAGTTTATCCCCGGAGCGCTCTGACAGTTCCCTTCCTTATGCGGATGAGGTGGGAGATGCCCAGGATCACCCTATCCGAGGTCCGCTCCAGGGATCCACGATAAGGGCTCCCGCCAGGCCACGGCGACATCGCCGCCAGGCCCCTCAAGTCGAGGAACAGGCTCTCCACCTGCCCGCGCCGCTCATCCCGGCTCGTCTGTCTCGACGCCAACGTCGGGCACGAGCGGAAGAGGATGCCCACCTTGGGGCTCTGGCAACAGCGGCCGCATTGGCCCAAGCCACTGCTGGCTCCAGTCGCCAGGCCTCTGCGCATCCTGAGCGGGGGAACTCCTATGCCCGACCTGGATCGAGGCCCCGACCGCCCCAAAGGCAGGTTGGGTTGACTCTCCCGGTTGCTGGCACTGGCAGTAGCCACCGCGGACCACCTCGCGGTAGCGCTATTCACCGGCAGGGTCTACTCTGCGTGGCCGATTCTGGAGGCATGGGTCATCCCACCTCCCAATCCCGGCCCGGAGGCCTGCCCGGAATCATCTCTCCCCGCGTCCCCTTTGATATCTGTCCCGGTGCCCCTCACACCTTGGTTCCCAGTCCTCTTGGCCCCAGCACCAGTGCGGCCGGAGGACGCCAGGACAGAGATCAGCCCTGCCCCGAAGAACCACCCAGGGGCAGGAAGGCAAGGCGTCGACGCTGAGGGAAGAATGTTACGGAATTCCGGACAGAGATCCGACCGGTTTGCTTCTCTGACTCAGAGGCGGAGTACGATTCGGCGACTGAGCCCTCTCCCCAATCCCGCCAGTCAAGGGCAGGGGTAGGAATGCGGCACGTCAGCCTCGTGCTCCCCGAGAGCGAGATCGATGTGATCCCCGCTTCTCTCCGAAGGTATATCCGGAGTAACGAGGGCCTGGTAGACCCCCAAGGATCAAACTTGCGGTTGGTACCGGCCCCTCCGGAAGTGCCTTCCGTCTCGATCAGAGAAACCGGAGACTTTTTCTGGGGACCGACGGTCGAACCACGATCTGGTGCGCCCTCGGCGAGCACCGATGCTACGGCAGGATATTCGCTCGCCGGCCCGTCCTATCGTGATGTGGTAGCCAGGCCACCGCCACCCTCAGGGGAAGGTCCGGGATATGGAGGCCAATCGGCCTGCTCGCCGTATTCACCGCCGGCCAGCCCGTCGGCCCGGCGGCCCGCCTCGGCACCACTACCAGTTCCCCGTCCGTTCCCAGCCATTGAAGAGGACCAAGGAGATATGGGTCCCGAGTTTGAGTCGTGGAGCTTCTGGACCGTCCTTGCAGAGGGCCACTTCCCTGAGAAGTTTTGGCCAGTCGCAGGACCGGGCTTTGATGCACCCGAATCGCTCACCCCGGATGAGTTCGAATGCTTCCGCCGAACTCTCCGGGAGACTCGCTCCTGTCTTCACCGCTTACAAATGCCATACCCCGGGAGTCAAGCGCACCTGGGGGATATTGGTGAGCAGTGCCGTCAAATTGACCTGGCCATGCTCCCCGCGGTTCGGCACCCCGGGTCATTTGGGCACCATGAGGCCCTCCAACAACGATGCGTTGAGTGTTTTCAAGTACTCCGCAAAGTTATCGAGGAAGCCACTCCCCACGTGTATATCCGTGGATGGGGGCAGTACGCTGCCCTACGCTTCAGTGTGATCCGCCGACAGCCCGATTCGCTGGGTGGCCCTGAGGGTATATCCCCAGGGACAGGAACGGTCAACATGGCTGACCTGTCGGGAGAGGGGAACGACTTGGAACTTCTCGACGGGGGCTTCCCCACCGAAGACAAGCCGTCGTCAGATCCATCAGTGAGAGTTACTCGTCATCAGAGGAACCTCCTGGGGCTCCCCGCGCCCACTGAAGCACTGACGTTAAGCCGAAACGTCAGCAAAGGAAAAGAGCACAGCGAGGCTATAAAGCCCGCCGACCCATCTGCCTCCATGCAGAGGGCAGAGGAGGATCCCGAGAAGGCTACGCTACGTCAGCAGCTCGCCGAACAGAAGAAGCTGGTTGACCAGCTCCTCGCCGAGCGCGCTGCAGAACGGCGGCCTGACTACGGTGATCCCAGGCCAGGACAGCAGGGACCGGAACAACCGCACCTCGACGAGACTCTCCCGGGCAACCGTGATCATGTCGTGTTCGCCGACAGGAGAGAGGCCATTGCCTATGGCAAGAGGGCGCGGTATGTTTCGCCACACCCTCCCGAGCGGCGGGACTACTTGAGGGACCCCGCTCGGATTCCTCCCGCTGCCCCAAGGGCCGCTCCGCCAGCCATCCCACGAGCTGCCGAGTTCGACGACCCGGTCGACGACCCGATTGAAGGGCCATGCAATGCGCTCGTGGTTAGAGATCCTCGCCAGGACTGGAACCCATGTCCGGACGATCCGATGGCGGCACTCATTGCCCGCTTGGAAGCCTTGGAGACTCGGCAGGTGGCGATCCCACCGGACGGCAAGCCATACCCAGCATGGGTGGATGACATGCCGGCGCCTCCGGGATTCGGGAATCCCACTTTCGCCCCCTTCAATGGGACTGGAGATCCGCCACAGCATTTGGCCCACTTCAACTCGAGGTGCGGGCCTATGTTGGGGACTCCGGCGCAGCAAGAGGCCGCTAAGCTTCGCTGCTTTGTTCAGACACTGGAAGGGCCAGCATTTGTCTGGTACAGCCAGCTTCCCGTCGGGTCGGTAACCAGCTGGGAGGACCTCCGTAGACAGTTCCTCTACCAGTTCAGTTCCACGACCCGGAAGACGAGTATCGCAGACCTCTTCAAGTGCAAGCAGAGGCCTGATGAGCGAGTCGCGGACTTCGTCGCCCGATGGAAGGGTCTCACGTATTCCCTTGACATGCCATTGACTCAGGAGCAGTTGCTGACAATGTGCGTCGGGAACGTCAAGACCGAGCTGGTCCCTTCCCTGATCACTCAAAATTACCCCGGAGGGTTCAGGGACTTCTCAGACAAAGCTCAACGTCTTGAGGAAGCCCTGCAACAGGCCAGCCAGGCACACCCGCTGCCTCCTATGATTCCTGCAAGGAGAGCCAGCAGGGCTGAGCCCGCTGCTGTGGCCCAGATAGAGGCTCCCAGGCCGTTGGAGCTGCTGCCGGTGAGGCCAGCTCCACAGCCTCACAGGAATCCACCTCCACGGGCTCAGTTCCCGGCCCAGCAACGGCAGCCTCAGAACCGGCCAGCCCCTCCGCGTAATGTACCGCCGCAACCCAGGCGAGATAATCAGGGTCCACCTCCTCGGCAGGCCCCTCCGGCCCCTCGTCAAGACCACGCTCCCAGGGGCCCGCGACACCTGACGTACTCATTCCATGAGGATCAGGTCCCCGGTTATTTCCGGAGCGCCCTGGAGCAGAGGATTGTGCGACTGCCTGAGTGTTGGAAGCCAGAGGAGGCACATCTCACGGATAACCCCCGCTACTGCCCCTACCATCGAGCCCTGGGGCACACCATCCAGCGGTGCTATGTGTTCAAGGACTGGCTCCAAGACCAGATTAACAACAATGTAATTAGGTTGGGCCCAGCTCCAGCACAAGTGGCGGGCGTGTTCGTGGGATCAGATGACGATAGTGGCAACGAGGACGAATGGCAGCTGGTCTCCGACCGCGGGTCCCAGAAGTACAATAACTGGATGGCCCGCAAGACGACCATTCGCGCCCATGGAATCATCCGTGCGCGCTTGAATCAGCCTGAGCCCCCAGAACCTGCGGGTGCTGCTTCGGCATCGTCGTCCCAGCCTGCCTCCTCCAAGAGGAGCAAACGGCGGCAGCGCAAGAAGGAAGAGCGCGCCCCGCCAGTTCCGCCACTGTCCCGTACTCTCGGCGATTTCATGCCCCCGGAGATGGGGGTCCCTCCTCGGATCCGCCCGGTGATGGATGATTCGTCCGATGACGGTATTGGGTACGCATCGGTTAACACCGTCGAGCTGGTAAATCCCTTTTCGGTTCCCGACGTTGAAGAACACCAGGTGGACCTCCCTAGTGTCCCCGGTCGTCGCCACCGTCGGAAGAACCGCAGCAGCAGGAGTCGCCGGGGCACAGCCGTTGGTACCTCCAGCCAGGCCGTGCACGCCACTGAGACTAGGCAGCAGGCTCAAGATCGAGCTCAACGTGCGCAGGCTCCCCATCCGGGGATGACGGATTCGCCTCCGCCACTGTTTGTGGTATGGGACCGGGCAGAACCGCCTCAGCCGCGTCACGACCAGCTCCGCCCTGCCACAAGTCCATCCCGGCCTCCTGACTCCAGTACGGTGACCATTTCCCGGACTGCGACCAGTGAACAGCGAGATGCGCCAAGTACCAGTCGGCCGCCGATCCAACCGGTAAGGCCCGTCATGCCACCAACCGCAGAGCAACCTCCTGCAACTAGGAGCTCGCGCTTGGCCAAAAAGTATGATGTCCTGAAGCACTTGGCCGACATCCCAGCAAGGCTCTCCATCCTTGAGGCTCTGCGCATGTCATCTGAGATGCGCGAGGCACTCGTTGAAGCCCTGAAAAGCCCCCTCCAGTTTGAGACAGAGGTTGCGGCTGCAGAGGCCTTTCACGCCGAAACGATCGAGGACGCCGAATGTCAGGCAGTTATCTCGTTCTCTGGTAAGGATGAAGACCCTCCTATACAGGGACACATTCGTCCGCTGTATGTCACTGGCCAGTTCAATGGCCTTGAAGTCCGGCGTTGTCTTGTCGACACGGGGTCCGGGATTAATCTGATTCCAACTCGGACGCTCCGGAGATTGGGGTTGTCTGAGGATGACTTGATTCCCTCCGACCTCAGGATCCAGGGGTACGACCGCACCGAGCAAACCCCGGTCGGCAAGATACGTTTGAAGACCCAGTTCGGTGACTTGGTTGCCAACACCGAATTCATGGTAGTCTCTCAGGACACTGCGTATAACGCATTGATGGGCAGGCCATGGCTTCACCTTCACGCGGCGGTTCCCTCGTCATACCACCAATGCCTCAAATACTCCCTTAATGGTCGAGTAGGCGTGCTTCAAGGAGATGCCTCTCCTTTTGCCTCATGTGAAGCCCGTTATCTGGACGCGGACTATTACAAGAGCAAGGATAAGCAGATCCTGGCAGGTGAGGTTGAGCCTGTCGCTGTTGCAAGAGATCCCTGGGCAAGTCTGGATGACGCTTACGTCCTCCCGATTCACCGGTTGGACGTCGCCATGGTCTTGACGGTCCGCGAGTCTCCTGATGAGACGGCCGCGACCGCCCGCGCCAGCACCAGTGGCCCAGCAGGATCTGGTAGCCCCAATGCAGTTTCCAACGCAGTCTCTCCCGTGGATGATCCCTCCCCGAGTGGAGAGGACGTGGAAGATGCACCCCCAGCCTTTGAGGAGGGCGTCCCCGCCACGGTCGATGAGTTAATACAGGTGAACCTTGGAACCGAGGCCGATCCAAGACCCACGTTGGTTAGTGCCGCCATGCCCTCTGAGGAGCGGCAGCAGTACGTGGACTTTCTCAGGCAGCACCGTGATATGTTCGCTTGGGGCTATGACGAGATGCCGGGGCTAGATCCTCAGGTAGCCGTCCACCGCCTTGGTCTCCCGGCGAACCATCGCGGGTTCAAGCAGCCTCCCAGGAAAATGCACCCATCCCATGGTGCCATGGTTGAGGCCGAAGTTGACAAGCTTATCAAAGCCAACTTCGTGAGGGAAGTTCAGTACCCCAAATGGCTGGCCAACGTTGTGCCGGTCAGGAAGAAGAACGGGCAGATTAGAGTCTGCATCGACTTCCGCGATCTCAACCGCCACTGTCCGAAGGATGATTTTCCCCTTCCAGTGACAGAGCTGTTGATTGATGCCACAGCAGGGTTCCAAGCCCTCTCCTTCATGGATGGATACTCCGGATACAACCAAATTCGGATGGCCCCTGAGGATGAGGAGTTCACTGCCTTCAGGGCCCCCCAAGGTACCTTTTGCTACCGGGTCATGCCCTTCGGCCTGAAGAATGCAGGTGCCACCTATCAACGGGCGATGCACCGCATATTCAAGCCAATCCTCGGCACACTGGTGGAATGCTACGTCGACGACTTGGTTGTCAAATCGCGCCAGCGTCAGGACCATCTCAAAGATCTTGAGAAAGTGTTCAGCTTCCTCCGGTCTCGCTGCCTGAAGATGAACCCGTTGAAGTGTGCCTTTGGGGTCACCTCCGGAAAGTTCCTTGGATTTGTGGTAAGATACCGGGGTATTGAGATCGACCCAGAGAAAATCAGGGCGATTAGCCAGATGCCTCCCCCGGGTACCGTCCGGGAACTGCAAGGGTTCCAAGGCCACTTAGCCTATATACGCCGATTCATCGCGAATCTGGCCGGCAAGTGTAAGCCCTTTTCTCGGCTTATGAAGAAGGGTGTCACCTATGTATGGGATAAAGAGTGTCAGACCGCTTTCGAGGAAATCAAGCAGTACCTGCTTCAACCTCCGGTCCTGATGCCGCCCGTATCCGGAAAGCCGCTGGTCCTTTATGTGACCGCCCTGGAACGGTCCCTGGGTGCCCTTCTCGCCCAGAAGAACAACGAGGGAACAGAGAATAGCCTCTATTACCTCAGTCGCATGCTCCTCGATGCGGAGGTTAGGTATTCCCCCATCGAGAAGAGCTGCCTGGCGCTCGTATTTGCCGTACAGAAATTACGGCACTACTTGCAGCACCATGAGGGACAGTTGGTTTCTCGGGTAGACCCGTTGAAATATATCCTGAGCCGACCTATGTTGACTGGCCGTCTAGCGCGGTGGGCTGTGATTCTCCAGCAGTTCGACATCAGGTATGTGTCTCAGAAGGCCATCAAAGGGCAAGCGTTGGCAGACTTTCTGGCCGCTCACCCGACCTCCGCGGATCAGCCGCTGGATCTAGGCTTTCCTGATGAGACCATTCTCTCGGTTGATCGAGCCGATCCATGCTGGCAGATGCACTTTGACAGTGCCTCCCGGAGCCCCACCGGTAGAAGACTCGATAATCCTAAGCTCAATAGAGTGGGCTTGGGCATCGTCTTCATTACCCCGGAGCGAGCCGTGCTGCCATACTCTTTCCTGTTGTCAGAGGGCTGTACCAACAATGAGGCGGAATACCATGCCCTCATCACCGGCCTCGAGTTAGCTCTCGAGATCGACGTGCCCCGTCTGTGCGTGAGAGGGGACTCCGAACTGGTCGTTAAGCAGATCAATGGCGACTATGTTGTCAGGAAGCCGGAACTTGTGCCATTGTTGGAGTGCACCCTCCTTCTGATGGCCCGGTTCCCTTCTCGGCCAGAAATTGTCCATATTCCCCGGTCGCAGAACGGTCGAGCAGATGCTTTGGCCAGCCTGGCTGCGTCGCTTGCGGAACCTGAACAGGACAACCTGATCGTCCGCGTGACGCGCCGCAGGCTCATCGCTCCCGTTATCCCGGAAGAAGATCGCGGCCCGTTGGTAAGTAATCTCACCACGGTTGCCCCTATGCCCGGAGCCCCGAGTACCCCAGATATAGCAGTCGGATCAGCCCCTGATTGGAGGACGCCTTTGGTTGAGTACCTCCAACATGGAATTCTTCCGTCAGATCGGGCCGAGCGCGAGCGAGTTCGACGCCGCGCATCGCAGTTCGTCCTCCAGAGCAGTCCCGGCCTGGAGCAGATCCTCTACAAACGCGGATTTGATGGTGTTCTCCTCCGTTGCCTTCAGGGAGTTGAGATCCCACGAGTCATGCAAGAGGTTCATGCTGGTTCATGCGGCGCCCACCAAACTGGGCCGAAGCTGTCCCACCATATTCGGAGGTTGGGATACTTCTGGCCCTCTATGATCCATGACTGCATCGAGTACGCCAGGAGGTGCCATGCGTGCCAGGTTCATGCGAACTTTGTGCATCGGCCGCCGGAGCCTCTCCATACCACAAGGTATTCCTGGCCCTTTGCAGTCTGGGGACTGGACGTCGTGGGACCTTACCCGCCGGCGACAGCTCGCCAGTGCCGGTTCATTCTGACCGCCACGGACTTCTTCTCCAAATGGGCAGAAGCGATTCCGCTCAGAGAGGTCAAATCCTGTTCGATCGCTGACTTCGTGACCTCCAACATCATCTATCGATTTGGAGTGCCTCACGCTATCCTCACGGATAACGGAACCAATTTCCGAGCAGCCGAGTTGAAGAAGTTGTACGCCAAGTATAACATCCGCTCGAACCATACATCTCGCTATCATGCGCAGGCGAATGGACAGATCGAGGCGTTTAACAAAACCCTCTCTAACATTCTGCAAAAGATGGTTGGTCAGAACAAGAAGAGTTGGCCGGACAAGCTCCCCAACGCCCTCTGGGCTTATCGGACGACGACTCGCAATTCCACCCAGATGACCCCTTATTCCCTGGTGTATGGAGCTGAGGCCGTCCTGCCCATCGAGATCCAGTTACCGTCCTTGCGCACTGCGGTCTACGACCAGCAAGCGCCGGACAGAGTTGCTGAAGCCCGTCTAGTCGAGTTGGAAGCACTGGATGAGAATAGACTTCGCGCTTTGCACAACTTGGAGAGGCATCAAAGCAGGATGGCTCGAGCTTTCAATAAGAAGGTTCGCCTCCGCTCCTTCCTGCAGGGTGATCTAGTGCTAGCCCTAAGAGCATCGATGATCCCCGGCAGGAAGCCGCCCAAGTTGGAGCCCAAGTGGGAGGGACCTTTTGTTGTCCACAAGGTCTATCCCAATGGCGCGTACTCCCTAGCAACTATGGATGGTGAGCGTGTCACTCCTCCCACCAACGCTAGGTTCCTCAAGCAATACTTTGCCTGAGTGTCACCACGTCCTGCACGACGTTAAACTGCATTCGTCCAGGCTACAAGACGTTAAACTGTTCAGCATTCGTCCGCGCTGCAAGACGTTAAACTGCCAAGTGCTTCGTCTTGCATGACGCTAAACTGCACTACGTCCGAGCTACAAGACGTTAAACTGTTCAGCATTCGTCCTGCATGACGTAAAACTGCCACTCGAGAACTACGTGCGGCTTGATTCCCATCCTTATGGGATACGTAGGACCGCCTGAACCCTCGTGTTTCAGGCCCAGCCCCATCCTTCGGGAATTTCCATCCCATCTCGGGCCCTTGGCCCAGTTGCCCCGGGGTGTGCGGCGTATGGTGTGAGTGCGGGGCTATGCCCTCATTCACGTCGGTTTGTTCGTCACGCTGTACGCCCCCCTCCACGTTTGGGGATGCCTTCTGCTCCCCCCTTCTTTTTTCCTCATCGTCCTGCATGACGTTAAACTGCACTTCAAGAACTACGTATGGCTTGATTCCCATCCTTGTGGGATACGTAGGACCGCCTGGACATTCATGTTTCAGGCCCAGCCCCATTTCCCGGGAATCTCTATCCCGCGTTGGGCCTCTGGCCCCAGTTCCCCTCCTTTTTGTGCGAGGCGTATCGCGTGAGCAGGGGATTATGTCCTCATTCACGTCGGTCTACTGGCCGCGCCGTACGCCTCCCCCGTGTGTGGGACTACCTCACACCCCTCATCGTCCTGCATGACGTTAAACTGCACTTCAAGAACTACGTATGGCTTGATTCCCATCCTTATGGGATACGTAGGACCGCCTGGACGCTTGTGTCTCAGGTCCAGCCCCGTCTCTTGGTTGATCACGGGGACCTGCCCCCCTTCGGTTGCTCTCAGGGTGAGTCCTCCGACCCTTTCCGGAGATCTGTTAACATGTTTTGGGTGCTTCGGTCTATGACTTGTAGTGTCAGATTCAATCCCGACAAGTCCTGTGTTGCTTGTCAGGCCTCGCGCTTCCTCTTGTTCGAGCCTTCACTCAAAGGGGCCCTCGTTAGCGGTTTGGGTACGATGCCTCAGTGCTCTCCCGCCGCTCCGGGTCGATTTACCGGTGGGTCTTGGGCCGCAAATCGATATGAATCCTGCGATTGAGCGGTTGATGCTCGTTTGCTTGCCCCGTCTTAGGCTGACGCGATCGGATGTTGTGTTGCGAATGCGTCAGCAACGTCCTTGATCGCCATGTCAGCTCTCTCGGGCTCTGAACATTGGTTGCGCAGTCCTCATCACACTCCGCCTTTGTGCGTTGTAGTGGGATCTTGACACTCTCTTCATACCGACCTCCGGTACGCCTCTACACGTTAGGCAGACCAACCAGGGTAATGATGTCGTTCGAGGCTCCCATGATCTGAGCACCAAGGATATATGCAGATATCCTCCCTAAGGGCCATGCGTAGCTGGACCCTCGTCCCCGTAAGGAGGAGGGAGTCGCCCGAACAATTGCGTTCTGGGCCCAGTATATCTGGAGGCTAGCATCTCTGCCCCTCGGGTGATGGACATACGCAGACCCCTATCCCAAGACTCTTTTCCTGGAATCGTGCGTGACCGCAGGGCTGGGTATGCTCCCACCTCCGCCGTGTCCGCCGTACCGCAATAAGCGGATTCCTCCATGGTCCGAGCTCTAAGACCTTAAACTAAGATCCCCCCTTTATGGTCCGAGCTCTAAGACCTTAAACTAAGATCTCTCCTTCTGGTCCGAGCTCTAAGACCTTAAACTAAGATCCCCCCTTATGGTCCGAGCTCTAAGACCTTAAACTAAGATCCCCCCTTATGGTCCGAGCTCTAAGACCTTAAACTAAGATCCCCCCTTATGGTCCGAGCTCTAAGACCTTAAACTAAGATCCCCCCTTTATGGTCCGAGCTCTAAGACCTTAAACTAAGATCTCTCCTTCTGGTCCGAGCTCTAAGACCTTAAACTAAGATCCCCCCTTATGGTCCGAGCTCTAAGACCTTAAACTAAGATCTCCCCTTCTGGTCCGAGCTCTAAGACCTTAAACTAAGATCTAGCCCTTATGGTCCGAGCTCTAAGACCTTAAACTAAGATCTAGCCCTTATGGTCCGAGCTCTAAGACCTTAAACTAAGATCCTCTAGCCCTATGGTCCGAGCTCTAAGACCTTAAACTAAGATCCTCCACCTTTATGGTCCGAGCTCTAAGACCTTAAACTAAGATCCAGCCCTTATGGTCCGAGCTCTAAGACCTTAAACTAAGATCTACCCCAAATGGGGTCCTACGTCCTGCATGACGTTAAACTGCACTCTCAGAACTACGTATGGCTTGATCTCCAGCCTGATGGAGTACGTAGGAACGCCCGGGCATTTCGACTCGGGTCCAGCCTCAGGGATCGTTAAGTCCCGCCCCTCCTCGCCGTCGGCCGTCTGGCCTGACATCGGGTAGAGTGGTGCAGTCGTAATATTCTCCCCGATTCAGCTCGGGATGCCCCATCGCAAGGATGGGAAGCGACGGTTTCCTCGTCAGAGAGGTGCTGTCTGAGAATTGAGGTGACTCACGGCCAGATTAGTGCATCCGCCTAGTACGTTTTCCCCACGGTGGCGCAATTTTGAGAGCGTTGGATTCTGCCCGAACAAATCGTCACTTCTCCCCACGCTTCGCATGCCCTGTTGATCTGGATTTTCCACCCTTGTGTCTGAAGGAACCCCAAAGCGGTATTCATGATGACATGTGGTCCGCCTCCTGCAATATGAATAATGGCCTTTTTCGGTCCGTCTATTGCAGTTGTTATGGTCGATCCACTGTCCGCCTACCGTCTTGGGCATTTCCTGGAAGGCCGATCGTTGTGGATGTCTGGATTCGGGACACGCGATTCACCTTTTCTCATTTCCCTATGTTCGGATAAAATCTCAACGCCCCTAGCGTTGTCCCGCTCGTGTGTTGGAACAAGTTGGGGGATGATACATTGGTTAGGTCTGAGGTCTCCTTTCCTAGGAATGACCTCCCTCTTTTCTCCAGAAACCCAGGCCCAATTATGGATGCCTGATGCTTGGTTAACACTCCCGCAAGACAACAATTTGTGGTTGAGCATGTTAAACCAAAAGACGCAGATAAATATGGCGATTCATACAAGTGGATCAAAATATTAAGTAGCGGAAGCAAATGTTCTGGGAATGGCAAAAAACAGCCCTTAGGGATTAGCGTGCTGAATGAGTCTTTCTAATGCCGCTACCCTTTGGCTGGCGGCCTCCAGGGCTGCTTCTCGTTCTCTGCGTGCCCTCTCCTCGTCGGCGGTCGCAGCACGCAGTTCGTCAATCCTGGCCTGTGCACGCTCCCGCTCGACTTGGAGTGTGACCATCTGTTGGCCCGCCTCCGTCAGCTGTACCTGAGCGTCGATCAGTTGCGCCGATAGTTGCTCCACAAGCTCGGTACATGCTGCGACGAAGGCCTCCTTCTCTGCCGCCTGCCCTTCGAGGCGCCGGACTTCCTGCTCTGCCGCGACGAGCGCCTGCGTGCTCTCCGACATGTCCCGACTTTGTGCGACGTCGGCACGCCGGCGGCTCTCGCGCATCTTCTCGGCCATGAAATCACGGACCGTCAGATGGAGGCATTGAGCATCAGCTCCCCCGGCACACAGGAAGCGCAGCCAGGTCTGAAGTGATCCCATGCGCCCCAGCCATTCCGATGGGTCTCGCTTGAGGAAGCGCTGGATGCACTTCCACCCCCTGCGTCGCGTTACCCGGCTATCCTCGACCGCCTCCGCGTCCGAGTCATCCATCTCCTCTGGGTCGGCAGGCCGGTAGGCAGGGAAGGCAGCCAGCAGGTCTGCTGCAGGGTCCGCCCCTGGGAGGTCCTCACGAGGGATAGGTTCCCCAACATCCGGGCAACCTTCTTCTCTCTCCCCAGCGGCGCTGACACCCTCGTCAGCCCCCAGCCTCTCTCCGGTGGCAGCACCGCCGACGTCCGCAGCCCCTTGATCAGCAGTTGGTGGGGCCGGCTCGGTTTGGGAAGCCTGTTCCGGAGCAGGCGGCATGTCCACCACTGGTCCACTCGTAGATGGCCCGGGTTCGGCAACCCGACGAGCCTCCGATGTTGAGATCACTGCGCAGGGCATGCCATGGTTAGTCACGGATCGTCAATGGCAAGCACCAGCAGTAAAGTAGGGAGACTTACGGGAGTTCGGAGCATCATCTTCCGCTACCCCGGTCGCCGCAGGAACAGTTGCAGCAGGGGACCCCTTAGCGCTTGTCAATTCGATAATGGGTGCCTGGCCCCCGCCTTGTCCTGCTGGCGCCTCTCCTACTCCTGTTGAGGACGCCTGACCGACGTCCGTGTGCTCCTGAGAAGGATGGAGAAACGGGTTAGAAGCTGCATAAGAGAATGGATGAAGCAAGTTGAGTAGGGATAGAAGCGGACCTCGAGGAGCTCAGTGACATCAACGTTGTCAGAGCCGGCCACCTCGCCGCTCTCCCGTGGGCTCCCCCGATGGGACCTTCCCTCGGAGCCTTCATCCTCCCCCGTCTCCTCCTCATCGGAGTCGTTACTGTCATCTTCTTCCGGCGGCATCTGTTCCGGAGCGGGCTCGAGACCGAGCATCACCTTCACCAGAAGGGATGGCTCCGCACGCTGACCACGTTGGCGCGCGTACTCGTCCATGGCCGTCAGATATGCATATTGCCGGTTGAAGTCCACCCTGTCGGTGATCTGGAGGCGCCCGACCTCTGGCAGATAGATTCCTTCTCTGAGTATCTTTCGCCAGATGACGTCGGTCCCCAGTGACTGCCGCAGGGTCATCCAGGCCGACCACAACGCCGGGAAGACTGCATCGTGGGAGGGTTCGAGCAGACGTCTCACCTGCTTCCCGGGCCGCTCCTCGACCGCCGCATGTGCCCCCTCTCTGGGCGCTGAGGTCGTAGCGGCAGCCTGCGATGCGCCCGCCGCCGAAGTCCCTGCTCGCGCCGGCCCCGCTGCTTGGCGCGCCTCCGTTCTCCCCCGTGTGGCGGCGCCTCGCCTCCTTCCTTGACGCCCGGTCTCCGCACGGGTAGCCTCGAGCCGCCGAACTAGCTTCCGCAAGAGCCCCTCAGGGTACGCGATGGCCCAGTGTTCGGCGTACTCGGTTGCCAAGCCTGCGTTAACTCCGGTAGGAGGGAGGGTGATGACGTCGCCAGAGCCGAAGGCGACGAACATCAGCCACATCTGGCGAAGGACGCCAGGGTTCGTCTCCTCCCGGACAGCAGTGAATACCCTCTTCGGCATCCGCTGAAGGCACCCGAACTGCCTGGAGAACCGGGTCGGCACGTAAGGCTCGCAGATCACCTTCCCGTCGATCCGAGTCACGAGCACCCCGCCCCGCATGTTCAGGAAGTATTCATGCTGCTCCAGCGGGCCCTGTCCGTTGTCGATCATCTGGCCGACGGGAGTGGGGAACGGGCTGAAGTTGAAATTGGCATGATTGCCAATCCGAACCCTCACGCCCTCCTCACTGAGGGTCATCGGAGCGACCCCCGCAATGTTCAGCAGGGAGGGTCGCAGGCCGTTGCCCGGAGGACTGATGGCATTTGGGAACGTATACCCACCGAGGTGAGCAGCCACCCATCCGTGGAAGAACTGAAAGGGCCCACAGATCCTTCGTGGCGACCCCCCTCGTGAGATGCGTCCCAGAATGGCATACAGCCTCGCCAGTACTGGGACCCCGAGGTTGTACCTCTTATTGGCAGCCATGGCGCCCGCCATCGCCAGCGTCGCCGGGCGGACGCCCATCCTCGCATCCCGCACTGGCAGGAGCCACCCGCTCAGAAAGGCGGCCAGGAACGCCGCGTACCGGACGTTCGGGTCCCGGGCCTCGATGACGCGGTACCCCCATGAGCGGTAATCGCCCGTCTCCAGGACCCGCCAGTACGACCCGTTCCGGCTCCTCTGAGCTGCGGTCGGGCACCGCTTCCCCCTGCCTGGCATCTTGACCGCCGGGTCATGCTCCAGGAACTGGCCGAACCAATCCTTGTAGGCTATGTCCTTCTGGAAGTCTTGGATCCCGAGCCGCTGCGTAGCCAGGTCAAGAAGATGCCAGGTCAGAATGGGAGTCCGTGACCTGTCCTCCCAGATGTTCTTCGGTGGCAGGAACTCATCGTACTGGTAGCCCTCCAGCGGGATACCTCCGATGCAGTGGATGTCCCAGAGACCGATGCCGACCTCCCCATGGTGAAGATGGAAGGTGTTGGTATCCGGGGACCAGCGAGTGAACAGCTCCGGCCCGAGCTCAGACTGCTGGTAGAAGTGGAACTGCGACGTCCACACCACCTCGAACAGGCCGATGTACCGCAGCTCCTCTGCGAAGTGATCGCAAGTGTGGCGTACCCAGAACGCCCAGGCCCATTCACTGGTAAAGTTGCCCCCGGATCGCAAGTCCCAGTCCTTCAGCCAGCCCTTGGTGTCGTCAGTGACACTCTGACGGTATGTGCTCGAGTAGAGGGCTGGAGAATTCTCCGCTGTAGGCTCACCCCCATCAATGGTTCGCGTCCTCGGGTTCAGGACGTAGACATCCAAGTGCCTGGTTTCCCTGGCAGGATGCCCATTGTTGGTGATGTTATAGCGGTGAAGCTCGTCCTCCCGAGTCACCCAGGTTCGCGGCGCATCAACCTCGAATCCTGGCACCGGAACCTCATCGAGGATGCCGAAGTTCCAGAGCGGCAGGTTGTCCGACAGTGGATATGTCTTCTGGGCCGGCGTTAGTAAGTCGAACAAGGATTGATTGTTGGAAACAATCTCCTTGGCTCCGTAAACCTCCTCGTTCGTCGCCATCTCAGCTCTGCGAGTGGCGGCATCCCCCTCATTTCCTCTGTGCGCGGCCATCTCAGAAGTTTCGGGAGTCGTGCGGGTTAAGGGATGAAGAGTGCGGGATCGGACGAGGCTGGTGGAAAAGTTTGAAGGTTGGCGCGCAATCCAAGTGGACGGCGCGCAATTGGGAAGACTGTCGCGCAAAGTTCCGGGTTTTCGCGCAAAAACAGGCGAAATCCGGACGGTTTTGCGCGCCGATCGGGCGAATTTCGCGACCGGAAGAGGCAATTTCGCGCACGAGAGCTTTGGAGCTTATCGCGCGGAAGGCCAGAGTACGGAACGCGGGACCCAGCGCCCCTATTTATAGGCGAGGCCGGGTCCGCGCTGCGCGGAAAGCGCTTTGCGCGACCGCAGCGGCGAATTTCGCGACTGGCGCCCCTTTTTGCGCGCCTAAGTCCCGCGCCGCCCAGGACTTCGGCATTCCGGCGTCTCCCTCGGAACCCGATCGTTGCGACCTCTCGCCGATCAGATTCCGAGGGGGGGGCTTTTGTAGACGCCGGAAAAGTCCGTTGTTCCCAAACGAAGCTCCGGATGCGGAAAGCGAGGTCATATTTGGAGTCGGAAGGATGTTTCGGAGGGCCCGGAGGCCTTACGCGGAATTTCAGAGGCCCGCGCGCAAAGGTGATGTTCCGCGCGCAAACCCCCCGGGATGCGCGCAATGCGCCGGTCCGGCGCGCAATTTTGCGCGCCGCGGGTCCGCGCGACTCCCTTGCGCGCCGCGCCCGATTCCGCGCCCGCGGGGGGAATTTCGCGCTCGCACCCTGGATTCCGCGCCCGGGGTTGCCTATAAATACAAGGCGACCCCCAACGTTTCAAAGGTTGCTGGAAGTCGAAACGTCTCCCGTGCGCGCAATTCAACCCCTTCCGCGCGCAATGACGAACTTCAGGTAACCTCCTTTCTTTCGCGCAAGAAAGCCTCGGGGTCCGCCTTCGCGCGCAATCCCCGCTGGCTCCTTTCATTTGAATAAACACTCACCCTAAGGCCTTTGCGCGCAAAAGAACCCGCTTGCGCGCAATTGCCCCCGGGGTGCGCGCAATCCGGCCCGATTGCGCGCACCCCCCTTCTTTCAAGTGGCCATTCATTAGAGAATGAGCCGTTGCCCCCGCGCGCTATTCGAAGCCCGGTGTGAGCATTCTCAAGTATCCGCGCGCAAGGCACTGGCCCAATTGCGCGCCAGCCGCCCCGATTGCGCGCCGGCCCGCAGTATTGCGCGCAAAGCTTCCTTTTTGCGCGCAATCTGCCAGGGTCGTCCCCGTTGACCTTCTAAGGGTACCCGCCTGCGTGGCGCCCGATGATCCTCATCCTGGGTGCCCGCACCGTGCGTTGTCTTCCCGTGCGGCCCTCCAGGCTTGCGCGAAGTGACACGCACGTATGTCCAGCATGACGTTAAACTGCATATTCGTCCAGCATGACGTTAAACTGCATATACGTCCTGCACGACGTTAAACCGTACCTCGTCCGAGCTACAAGACGTTAAACTGTTCAGCATACGTCCAAGCTGTACGACGCTAAACTGCCTAGCCTCCATCGTCCGCGCTGCAAGACGTTAAACTGCCAAGTGCTTCGTCCTCAACACATGACGTTAAACTGTACTTCGTCCGGCAAGACGTTAAACCGTCCGCTTCGTCCTCAACACATGACGTTAAACTGTACTTCGTCCGGCAAGACGCTAAACCGTCCGCATCATTCGATCCCGTGCCTCGCACGCAGGGTCTCCCCCGGTTTGGATGTGGCCCCCACCCGCTCGTCTCTGCAGGGATGTCGGGATTGTCCCCCTTTTGGGACGATTTAATGGGAGTGGCTTTTCCCTACGGGGGCAGGGTATTACAAACCCCTAGTTCCTCGTGGGAGGCTGCACATGTGTATCTCCATTGCGCCTCCCCACGGCCGAAGCCAGTAGAGGGTATGACTGGGATCGAGGTGTCTTCTGCTTTTGGTCCGAGTCCCTTCCAACTGAGTTTTGCCGCAACCGGGCTGCCCCAAGTGCGTAAGTCCTGACAGAATGAACTACGTGGACTTTGATCCCTGTCTTCTATACAGGGTACGTAGGAAGCCTCCCCGAGGTTCAAGCCCACCACCTGGTCGTCCCGGTCGTATTTACGTCGGTTCGTCCATCAGTGGACCCCTCCAGGGTTCACGCTTGCGTCGATTCACCTATGAATCCGCCCCTGTGGGAGACTGCCCGTGTGTATCTCCGCGGTGCCTCCCCACAGCCCCCCTTTTCCATTTCCCCTTTTATCGTCCAGCATGACGTGAAACTGTGATCCACCCGGCCGTTCCATCCCCCTCTGTGCGAGGTGGTTCGGTTCAATCCTCCGCCCGGCGGCCTCGACCTCTTCGTGAGTTGGCTTGCCGACGTCCAGCATGACGTTAAACTGTATACCCGAACTACGTTGACTTTGATCCGTGTTAACGCGCGGTACGTAGGAAGCCCCTCTGGGGTCCAAGCTCTTTACTCCATCATCCATCCTGATCCTTACCCGGGCCGCCACATCCCGGTGGGGTCATGCCACTTCACTTCACTCCACGTTACTTGGGAAGCCGCCCATGTGCTGGCCCCAGCGTCGGAGGTTCCCCGCAAGGGGTTCTGTCATCTGATCCACTTTTCGTGTTGATCGGTCCGATGCCGTCCCCGCTGGACGTTAAACTCGCGGCATACCCCGTGTTAAACACGGGAAGCTGAGGAAAACCTCAGGTGACACAGTTCCCCGCACCTAGTACGGGATGCCTCAGGCCATCATGCCTTCGAGAAGCCCTATTAGGGACGGAAGACAGATGTGCAGAGCCGCAGTGTTACGACACGCCCCCAGCACCCAGAGCCACACGGCCTTCTCACCGCAGGTTGCTGCCCCGCCCAGACTCCTTGGAACGTCCGGGCGGAAGCAGCGTAATTAACCGGTGTCCATGAAGATATGGCGCCGGGAACGAGATTCACGAACATTCTTAAGTCTATGAGGGAGACCCGGATTAGGCGACAAGTTCCGAGGAGACGTCCAAGGAAGGAGAAGCCGACATCCCATCATCCCGGTTTCGATCAAGGAGCAGACGCCCCTGAATAAGGGACGGATGCCGCCCGCCCTTGGAAAGCAGGACTGCGGGACCACAAGCCGCGCGCCCATCCCCTCGGGTTGACGGGTGCACGCGCGAACGCGTCCTGGCGGAACAGCGTAACCCGACGCACATCCGCACCGAAACAATGCTGAAACGGGTGTTTGACGATCCCGCAGTAAAGAACGGATCCCGGGAGGAGCAATGGCGCAGACGGGAAGGAAAACGGGCCACCGGAGCGACGTCGGCGGCCCGCAGAAGTTGCCGGCGGCGCCCCGGCGCGCTGCCGGACGAGGCCGCCGGGGCTGAAGCCGCTGCGGCGGCGACCAACGGACCCGCGGCCGCGCGGGTCCGGTTCGTCCAGGCGGGACGCGGCTCAGCCGCGTCCGCGGTTCGCCAGCGCGGCCCATGCGGGCCGCGACTTCCTCAGGCCGCGGGTCAACGCCCGCGGCGCTCGGCCGCGCGGCCGAGCCGAGCCGGCCGAGCCGGTTGATCCGGACCGGCCCTGGCCGGGCCAACCGGGTCGGACCCGGTTCGGTTCGACCCGGTTCGGGCCGACCCAGGGGGGGGGGGGGTCGGGCCGGGTCGGCCCGGGCCCGTACCCCCCCTTCTTCGGACGTTTTCATTCAAACGCCCGTAACTTGAGCTTCGTGCCTCCAAACGACCCGCCGTCAGCGGCAACACGATCCTTGGATCGAGACGGTCGTTTTGGTATATCGCACTCAAGGTTTCGGAATACTTTGAGTTCGGCCGGGTTGGTTCGTACACGAGACCAACCGGGCCCTCGGAGCGGAAATGCTCATATCTTGAGCTACGGATGTCCGATTGACGTGCCGGCAGCTTTGTTGAATTCCTCTAAGTGAGACGGATCTTTTGGCATACTCCGCCCGAGGTTTGGACGCAGGTGGAGTGCGGTCGGGTTGGTTTTTCCTTAAAAACCAACCGGGCCCCTGGGACAAAAATGCCAATATCTCTCAGACCGGGCGTCCGATTGACGCGCCGTCTGCGACGTTGAGTTCCTGTTGACGATACGGAACTTTTGGATACATCAACTTCGGACTTTGTGTCAGTTGATGTATCAGCCTCTCGGCTCGTGGAGCGGACCCTCCCGAACGAGCTTGCTGTGTGCGGGAACCCTAGGCTGGCTGCGACTGCTACTTCGACAGTGACGACCGTGCAGAGATCCTCCGTGGACTCCGACGACGACCGTGCAGAGATCCTTCGTGGACTACGGCGACGACCGTGCAGAGATCCTCCGTGGACTGCGGCGACGATTGTGCAGAGATCCTCAGCGGACTGCGACGACTACTGCACTCAGCGATCCTATGTGGATCAGTGCTACAGGTCCTGTGTGGGCCCGATCCTGTGTGGGTCCGATCCTGCGTGGGTCAGCGCTCAGCGGTTCTGTGTGAGCCAGTGCCTACAAGTCCTGCGTGGGCCCGATCCTGTGTGGGTCCGATCCTGCGTGGGTCAGCACTCAGTGGTTCTGTGTGAGCCAGCGCCTACAGGTCCTGCGTGGGCCCGATCTTGTGTGGGTCCGATCCTGCGTGGGTCAGCGCTCAGCGGTTCTGTGTGAGCCAGCGCCTACCGATCCTGTGTGGGTCCGATCCTGTGTGGGTCACTGCAAGGTTAGTACCTAACGATCCTTCGTGGGTCAGACGACTTAGATGGTTCAGTGATCATCTTTATCATCATCCGAAGAAGTATACCTGTGTGAGCTGAATCTTGAGTTTCTCTCCTTTGTGGATTGTGTTGAGCTATCCTGTGTGGATTTACTGTTTACTCTCCTTTGTGGATTGTGTTGTTCTATCCTGCATGGGTATGCGTTTCGCTTTCCTGTGTGGACTGGGTTGTGCTAGGGCTCGGACGTTGGAGCCGATCGGGGAATTGATGACTTAGGTATATGTATGGGCATATACCTAAGCCGTGTCAGATGTTACTTCGTGAGTGTACCTCTTCTTCGTGATTTATCCTTTGTGGGTTTCGGGAGACCTTCGGGGGTCTCGGGGTCCCTACTGAGTAGCTTATACTCACCCCTGCACGGGCTATGCCCGCACTTCGTGGTGTTGGTTGTAGACGACGGACAACGCTGATCGCGGAGGAGGCGTGCGGAGCAGGATAGTACCTGGAGGTGGACCACTGGGCGGGACGTACTCGGAGCGGTTAGGTGGACCCGAGGAGCAGTGGAGGCTATCTGTACCCACCCTTCAGGTGGGACTTCCAGAGGACGGCTCGACGCATCAGTTTTTCCTTTCAGTTGCTGTTTTTCCTTTCAGTTGTACTTTACAGTTGGGCTTGTATTTTCGGCCCCTCTTACTTTCAGCACAACTTGTACAGTTTTTACTTAGTGTTTACTTTTCCGCTTGCTTACTCTGTGGTGCTTGTTTACTTTTTAAAGGTCATGCCTTCCCTTTTTGTTGGGATTTACGCCTTGGTGCTAGTCACCAGCCCCTGGCCTATGGAAGGCGGGCTTGGGATAGTCACGGCACGGGCCCCGAGGACGGGTCGTGACAATTTTCATGTGAATGTTTACAGATAAACATGAAAACTTTTAACATTTGGGCAATAAGAGAATGGTGGATAATATCAGAGTCCATTTGAGGAGGACTTCATGTGTTTTGGAATCAGTTTAGATAAATCTCTACTAAAGAGATCTCCCCTTGATAATGTTGCATAGAGGATGAATAGAACATTTTGGGAGTGAATTAGGTGTATGTTGTCAAATGTGAAGCTTCAAACCCCCTTTTGTGAGAGGAAATGGGGACTATAGTTGATCTTATCAACCATTATCCATCAGTTACACTAAACTATGATGTTACCCAAATGGTGTATATAGTTAATAATGTTTCATAAAAAACATATAGTATTTTTTGGTAGGAAATTTTTTTACATCCTAATAGGTGAGTGGGAAACGATGGTTGAAAATTAATGAAATGTATCTCTTTGGGATACACACATGAGTTGTTTGGATACAAATTACGGGACAATATTAGTATGAATATCCTTATATGGATAGATGTGGTGTTTCTTTAGGATAATATGATTGATGATTTTTAGAACACAAATAACACAGAGAAGTTGTAGATTGTGGAAATTACCATCAATCGAGAACTAGTCACACTACCATCAGTTCCTACTAGCATGAGAGAGATACATGACTGTAATGAAACCTTAGTACCAAGTAGATTGTCTATATCTACTGATATTTTTAAACCATATGATAATACAAAAATCATTACCCTTGATGTGTATTTGATAAAATCCAGTAGATAATTAAAATAGATTCGTAGCTATGTGTCACATGAGTATGTGATTTTCAATAATATGGAAGATCCAAATAGTTATGATGATGCTATCAATATTCTGCAGAGTAAGGAATGAAAAGCATAAGTAAAATTGGATACATTATTTTGTCCCAATAACCTCTCATTTTTTTAAGTGGAGTTACCACTTAGAAATAAGGAAGTCAAGAACAAGTGGTTGTATAGAATCATAGTATAATATAGATGCTTAATGCCAAATTATAAATCCAGAATGTCTGCGATGGGTGTCAGACATAAGAATGGTATTTAAATTGATGAAATTGTCTCTCTTGTGGTTGAAAAGTTTTCAACCAGAGAAGTAATTGGATTGGAGGCAAGTCCAAACCAATATGTACTACAATATTAAGACAATGTTCTTTCATGGTGGTCATGATATGGATATTTATGCAGATCATCCAGATGAATTTTATGTGAATGGAAAAGAAAAAATGGTTTGAAAAATTAAGAAAAGATTATATGGTTTGAAAGAGGCACTGAGACAATGGTACGTGAAATTTAACTCAATAATTGAAAAAAATGTGTATCTGGGGATGACAGTTGATCACTACATTTTCATCAAGTGTTTTTATGGTGATTTTATTATATTGTTTTGTTATCTCGATGGAATGTGAATTTTTAGAAGTGATATCACCATGATTTTTATGTTGAAGAATTATTTGAAAAAGTCTTGAGATTAAGTACATGGGTGATACTACTCATTATCATGGCCTATTCACTACTCATGACAGGAGGCATCAAATGACTTGGCTATGTCAAGAGATGTAAATTGAGAATGTTTTTGAATAAATCTACATGATAAAGGAAAATCCTCTTATCAATCCAATTGAAATTTATTTTAGGATAAAAAACATCATTGTAAATATACTATAGATGAGATGGAAAAAATTGAAAAAGATTGTTTTCAGTCATCATTTTGTAGTATTATGTATTTCAAAGAGTACACTAGACTGGTAATTCCTAATAGTATTACAATTTTGAGTAGATTCTTTTCCTATTTTTGTAATGATAATTGGATAGAGGTCAAATGGTTAATGATTTGTCTCTAAGGTAACTTTAGTCCTTGTCTATGTTTTAGAAGAGATAAGCCTCTTTTATAATGATACACAACTGAAAATATGGATCGAGATGTAGACATGAGAAAATTTGTATCTGCGTACCTGATATTATTTTAAGGGGGTTAAATCTCATCGAAATCACTAATTTAGACATGTGTTTTCTTATCTACCATAGTTGTAGATTATATATCAGTCATTGATGGATGTATGGAGATCTTTTTAATAGAGAATATATTGTAGGATCTAGGATAGATAGAGGAGAATTATATGCACTATTATGATATTTAGAGGGCTATTCATCCCAGTAAGAACCCAAAATTTCATTCCATGTACACGAACATCATTATGTGATATCCCTAGATATAAAATGCGTTGGAAGAAATATTATTGAATGTTGAGAAAATTCACTCCAATGATAGCTCAATAGAAATGATGACAAAGGTTCTACCAAAAGTGATGTTGTATGCCTTATAGTGACCCTATTTAAATATACATGGATATTACATCAATTTAATGAATATTAATCACATTACAAAAATACATTCCGTGGGGTATTAATATTTTTTTTGGTAACACGAAACACATTTTTCATGTTTAGTGAATGATATTCGACATATCCTTTAATGATATCCCCCTTTAGTACTCCTACATAAAACCATTCATCATAACCCAAATAAAGGAAACATAAAAAATTGGTGAGCTTGAATAGTTTGAATGTGTAAATAAAATAAATACATAAGCATAACAAGAACATAATGGTATGAGAATAAGATATTAACATTTGAAATCATACCATGTATAAAACCATTAGAATCAAGAGAGCTAAAAAAAAGTTGGACAATTCATAACACATAAATCGTAAGATAATCCAAAACATGCATGAGGTGAGAAAATTTACACTTATGATATATATTTTTTAAAAGACACATAAAAATATAATATCATTCGATATAAGTCAACATTCATTTTAAAAAACATATCATCTATCATGACGGGGACTACACCAAATGGGTTTGACACATCACCCTCCCTAGTCACATTACTTTCCTTGTAAGTGATCGGGGATCCCAATCTTGACATGGTGGATTGGGTTTCCCCATCATACCATAGTGAACTATGTTTCCCTATATCCCAATAGTGTATCGAGTTTCCCATCCTTCTATAGTGGATCATGTTTCTATTTCTTCCATGGTGGATCAATCTCATCGACTTGGTTCCATTAAATATCACCAGAGATATAAATCATTACCCATTTTATTGGAGGGATATATAGATCCGAAACATCGCATAATAAAATTATACATACTGAGGAGACAAGATATTAAAACATGAAATATATCATGAACCATAAAAAGAGATGGATTTACTAAACATCATATCATTACCCATGATATGAAATGGGTATCACAAACGTTTCACCATATCATTACCGACGGAAAATAGATAGCTCTCATAATAATTTCATCAAAAAATATACCATTAAAAGTAACAGGTTTCAGAAGCATATAACTAGTGGAAAAGAAACAGTTGTCAAAAAAATCATTCAATAAATACATAAAATATTCATGAAATATATTAAATGAATTATTGGATAATACCTCAATAAAATCCTAAAATATAACAATGTATTTCATGTTTTTTGGAGAAGGACTTTTAAAGGTCATAAGAAACATTTCGTAAGGAAAATATTCTTTCTTCGAAAATCCGATTCAGAAAAAAATTACAGAAATCATTTACACATAATTAAGGCTTTAATATTTCATAAAAAACATTTCTTTAGAAAAATATCTTGTCAACTTTTAAATATGAATATTTTTACATAATTTTTCTAAAAAAATCATTTACAATTGCTTTTAAAACCTATAAAGGAATCCTGTAAGTATTTTTTAAAACATTTTTCATTTAAAATATCATGAGAACACATAAATAAATCACGAGAACATTTTTTAGATAAATACATAGATAACTCATAAGGGAATTAAGAATGAATTTTAAAAACATTTTTATTTGAAAATACATTGAATACTCATAAAGAAAGCTTGACTACATTTTAAGAACTATTTACTCTGAAATACATTGAAAACATAAATAGAAGGCATGAAATAATTTTGGAAACCCATTTCTATAAAAAGGATTTAAAAAATTATAAATAAATCTTAAAACCTTTGAAATTAATTTCGGTGAATGTGACCCTATGAAAACATACAATGGTTCCATTGAAAATCCATTAAAACACTTTTTTCAAAAAATAAAATTTTGGAAATTTTTTTGATTGAAAACCAATTTTAAAAAATTAATTTCCATAATATTTGTGTAATTTTTTCCCAAATAATAAAATTATAATATTTTAATTTATTATTCAAGGGACTGACGTTCCTGACGACATGTAAATATGTGCATGCCTAACATATATTTTGCATCATAAAATGTTTAGGAATGTACCTTGATCAGAAGAAAAGAGATTCCATTTAAAAAATCATCATAAAATATTAAAACTTGGGTAATAAATTACATTAAACATTATAGGGTAACATTAAAACATATTTGATGACATTTTTAGAAAACACAGTTTTGAAAGAACATATATTTTCGATCAAAAGGAGAAATCAAGAATGATTTTCATAATAAAACATGATTATTTATCCTAAGAAATAATGAGTAGAAAAATGGTACCATTAAATGAAAATATAACGAATAACCATAGGTGATAAAAATTCATAATATATTATGAGATATGGATCACATTTATTCATCAATGGAAGCAAAATCATAAATAATCCTGATAAAGATGAGGTTATAGCAATAAATTGTTACCAATTTTTTAACATTGAATCATAATATCAATGAAATAATGACACTACATGAAGTGTAAAATGTAATGAAAATAAGGATATTAATTATAAAACATTTCATGGGGACTTATATAGACCTCTTATAAAATTATCGGTACATAATATGTCTTGTATCTCAAATAATGAAAATTGAGACAAAATTAATTTTCCAATTTGGATAATTTTGAACCACAAATTCCATGGAATAATGTTAAAAAATTAGATATGTAAATAAAAATAAATTTATATATTAGTGTCATATAATAGATACATTTTCAGTATATACACCACACAGTATAAATGAGTGGTGAATAAGAATAAGTCTCACAAAAAGTAAACTTGAGATATGAAAACCATTACTACATGAGTAAATTTTGAATCATGCCCCCCATAAATTTTTTTCATTAATTGAATATTTTAATATAATAAAATGAAATAAATTAAGGATATAAATTTTTTAGGTTAGTATATACACCACAAAATAGAAGTGTGTGCTTAAAATGACCTATATGTCATGGAAGAAAGGGAGATGAAATTACCTTAGTTAAGTATTTACTTTCTTCATATATATTAAAACATCATTGAAAATTAATATAAGTATATTATAAATCTACCACAGAAAATTATTATTATTTAAAATACCATATATGATTTGGTTTTGACGTTATATTAAATATTTATTAACAACTTCTTGTTAATGTTATGTTTCGAGTAATATCTTCTTGTTTTTTCATATATGTTTAGGCTTGTTATTCTTGATCAACTTACATAGTTCATGATGTTCCTTTTTAAATAATTTTAAATCATGATATAAATATCATATATATAAAGTATATATGTATTTATAATAGTTTATAAAATAATGAATTATGAAATGGAATATACCATTCATGGAGATGGTGGGTTGTAGGAAAGAATTAACGTTATTTTAATATTTTACCATATTGAAAGAATGAATGTAAATTAAATATATGTCTGTGTGTCTGTATACATAATATATAATTCATGTAGAACTATTATGTCATATATATTATAAAATTTTATTAAACCCATTATTGAGACATTACATGTAGAGTGTGAATGAATACCCTCTCTTTGAGGGGGCGGTAGTCCACACGTCCACAAATAATGTTATCATATTTACAAAAAATGGTATGGTGAAGGAATGATTCTATAATAATTACATAATAATAAATAAGTAATATATATATCAACTAATAATAGAGTTTCCATCATAATTCCCAACTATGAGAGGTGGTAAAGGAAATATGATCAACATCATTTCATGGGAAGGTAGTTCACCATAGATAAGAATGGTATGTTTGTTACAAATTAAATGTAAGTGTGTATAAGTGTAGGTTTAAATATTAGAGTAAAATAATCTAGGTATATTGAGGATACATATGTTATTATATATTCACGTAATAATAATAATTGAGTATGTGGAAAATGAAATTAAGAAAACCGATCTTGAGGAAGGATGTTACATCTTCTTTGGGTAACACATTTTGGTTTTCATAAAAGATAATCCTTGGATGTATTTATGCACAAAAAATTGCTTCTAGGATGAAGGGAGATATGTTGGGAGATTATTTGTTACGAATTTTGTTGAAAAAAAGGGCTTGAGAGGTGTGAAAAATTTGGACGGGTGAGTGACTTTTTATAGAGGAGGAAGACTTTCATTGTAGTAAATTTTTGAAAAGGGGATTCCACTAATATTTTTTCCATGTCACGTCGATTCAATAATGTTTCAAATTAGAGAAAAAGGATAACAAGGTAAATGAATGCATAAAAAATAGAATTTTTATTAGATTTTAGGTCATTTTTGTTCTTATTCTTAATGTTTATTTTTTTTGTTATGAAATCTTTTCTCTTAATCCTTGTAATTAATTTTAATAACATTCATTAATAGTTTATGTTAAAAAAAGTTGTAATTTTTAGATATTATAAAATATTATGATTCCAAATATGGAATAATGTTTTCAAAAATTTCAAATATTTATGTTGTAACATCCTTGATCTGGGAGCCACTAAACTGGTTCCTTGATTTGATTTTCCACATGACTTCAAACACACCTTCCCATATGCCAAATGCTACCAGATAGCAGTTCGAGTATAAAGAGAAACATGGGGATACTATACACTCTTATTAGATTAATTCCACACCATATGTAACATCAATAGATTAAATAACCTACCAGATCAAAAAGTGGACAACATGCAACAAATCCTAATAATTGACCATGTACACAAGCTATGACAAAATCTCATGAATACAATACATGTCGGGAAGTCAAATAAATAATACAACACCAAAACTATAAAAACTCTCAGAACCCAAACCTATATCCAAATCCCAATTATGGTCTCCATGCTGTAACCCATTATCACACACATAATCAAACACCTTTTCCCTATCTTGAACATGTACAAGAAAACAAGTAGCATTTTCTTGGGTACCCAAGTGCAATGGTGGCCCGAGCAGGGTGTGAGTACAACTCAGTAGGGCACCAAAAATGGTGTCTTAAGAATTAGCTAGCATATAATTTTTCTTATTAATGTAGCATGTGAAATAAATACACGAATATAAAAGGAAGAAATTTTAGTGATTATATAATATTCATTTTTCTTATTACGTTTAATAGAGTCAACTAGTCATCAAGACTAAATTAGGTCACCTTTGGAGTCTTAGTAAAGGATTAAGATATTTTACACACATTTAACCACAAGTAGAAGTCACTAATCACAACTATCACATACCCATGGATTTTCATTATTCTATAGATACATTTTCATAAATTGTACCAGGGAGTAAAAAATTAAACTATTTATGAAATATATCATCATGTTAATAAGTAAGAACAAGGGAATAAGTAATGTTACATATCTCACCAGAGATTAACATTTAATTTATAACCAAAAAAAACTTACAGTGGGGCATCATTCTAGGTAGTCGATCACAATTACTGTGGAGCCTTAGTCTATGTAGCCTCATATAATGAATCTGTTAGTGGAATAGAGCTTCACTCCAACTCCATAACCAATGCATTATAGAAGTGGGGTTCATAGAATTATTCCAACCCAACCTGTGGGTATAGAACCTCAAGTCAATTCCCTATATAAAACCAAACTTTTTGCACCCGATTCTTTATCCATTTACCACATTAACATTCTCATGAACTATTCAAAGAAAGTATACATAACAATAAAACATCAAATGTCATTCATAATTTAAATCACACTCATGCATTAACACATTTATCATGTTTCCCATTTTCTATTGTGATGTTTATTTAACACATTTATCGATTTATAGCTTAAACCATTTTGCACTTTCCCATTTTCCTTTTCATATTTCATTTATCCCATTTATTTTTTATACCATAAACCATTTGGAATGATAAAAAAATCCCTTGAATTATCCAATTTAACATTTCTTTCATCAATTACCCTACATTAACCAATTCAACACATTTTTCAAATACATCTCACAACCAATTAACCCATTTTCATTAAACTAAAAATTTCATTATTCCATGTTTTAAATTAAACACATTAATATTTAATCTCATTTAAAAACCATTTAAAAATTACAAACAAAAAAAATATCCATTAATAACATATATCATAATGTCTAAAACCCCCTTATGTAATGTCATTAGCAATATAAATTCATCATTTTGTTCATATCAAACCATGTTAACATGCCAACATAATTTTCATGGTTCTTATCTCACTAGCCCATAAATAAATTAAATTATTATGGTCCCCACATGACCTTAATTCTACATCATGGTATAAAACAAAATTAAAAATACTTATTTGAAATCATCATGAATTCCCCTCATAAAATATGTGTATTTAACTTTGAAATATAAAATGTTCCCAATGGCTTCAATATCCATTTTTAATAAACCAAATTAACATTAAACCATTTTCATAAAATTAAAACCTTGTTCCAAATTCCCACACCTTTATAAATATGATAAAAAAGCATTTTTCGTGTCACCTTCAACTCAATACCTCCATTTAAAACATTTCTTACTTTTAAACATTATTTTCCATCAATAAAACTAATATCTGGTCAAGGCCACAAAAATACCCAAAACCATTTCAAAACCATTATAATCTGTTAAAAAAATCCAATTTAATTTTATAAACAACCCTTTAACCTTACCCACATATCAATTAAATTTTTACTCCACATTTTATTTCATAATACACCTATCTCTTGGTTTAATAATTTTATCTCCACTTTACAAGGGTTTGGTTCACCCTTTGGGTATCCTAGGTTTAGTGTCACATGATCAAAGAACCGAAAAAGGCCTTTTAAGGGTTTATCACCTCAATCTGAGTTCAACGCCCTTTCCATAATCAGGGATTATGAATGACCATATGTAAAAACATTTTCACAACAACATGAAAATATAAAAACATCAAGACTGTAAGAAAATGATTAAAGACAGACTACCTAATGACCATTGAAAAAAATAGGATTAGTCAACACTATTTATTAAAACTCAAACAGTTCTTAAATCCCTAACATAACATATATTAAAAAATTTATGTTTTTAGGGACTCAGAATAATAGGATAGATTCGACATTCCGTAATATGTAAAATAGACCAAAGAGGAGTGTTATACACACCCATATATTTTATTCACACCCAAAATTGATCCAAAAGAACATGAATTGAAGGATAACCATCCATGGAAGGATATGGGTCTTCTGGTTTGTTATATATGGTAGATGGGGTCAAATGGTGTGGAAAATCAGGGGAAACCAAATATGTTCTTATGGAAAAAATATAAACGTCGACTTTTATTTGAAAAATGGTTTGGCTGTACTATTTGAAAACTGTGCACTATCAATGTTGCTCCATTTGTAAAATACGAGACAATCCATATAGTTTTCAGGAGGAAACCACAATATTTGGAAAATAATTTGGTAACTCTGCACTAGCCTATACCTAAAGGGGTTCCCCAAGCTGCATGGTTTCCTGAGACAAGGGCATGGTTTGAAATAATTATGTGCCAACTATGTGGAATGTAATTTTTGGTATCTTTTCTCCTCTTATTGTTCCCTAAGAACACAAGACAGTCCCAAAAACTTTTCATGCTACCAAAAACCACCGCACTTACCAAAAAAGGTACGTTCAACCAAAATTTAAACAAGGACATACCTTCAATTTATATCAGGATCCTACAACCTCTTCACCTTATGAAGGCTCATCCTCAAGAGGTACTTCCATGAATATGTGAGTCATAAAGATAAAAAAGTTTAGAAATGGCCCACCAATTATTCTTTACATCTAGTGTTTCTTACTGAACTTGGCCATATTGCAACAACACTCAAACCAAGGAAATAGTCCTACCTAGGATGATTTTCCAACGTGGTCCACAAAAACCACTTAATATTCATCAAGGACTCATCCACTTATACCGATAATTATTAGTGGCATGCATAAGAGAAAGGTTCAGTTAACTCCATCACGACATCACATGAAATGATACTGACTAAGCACCACATTACCTTGTAAAGACCCACCAGAATACTCTTAGCCCCATTCCTCTCCACAATTCATGGCCCGAATCACCTGCCTCTATCCCACCTAGTATCCTTCAAAGCTCTAATGAATATCCAAGCTCGAAATCATAGGATAAAACATCCCAATTATAACCATGTCGTGTGACTTAAAAAAACCTATCAAAATCCAATCATATGCCCTCCACCAAGATGGATCCTACCGAAGTGAATCCAACTTGAACCACCGGTTAAATAATTAAGTTGTTATATCATCAAATTTTACAACATATTCATTTTTTCTGACTCACCATGCACAAAAATCCACAGAAACACAATCAAACTATTGTAACCATCCATACCATCGAGAAAAATAAGTTTAATTACACCTCAATCATCTCTATATCAACCAGGACAACATGGTTCTTCTTCAAACCCCATTCTCACACTGAAGCATAATTAACATCTCAACATTAACAGAATGTGTCATTAAGCCCACGACATCTATTCCTTTTTATTGATTGAGTTTGGCTATCCTTGTTTGAATCCTTCCATTGATGAAAAACTTTAAATATTGGTATGTCACAACATTTCTTAACCAGGACACCAACTTCACTAATATAATAAATCTATCATCCGCACACTACTACCAAAATGATTCCCAAGGTTGGGTAAAATGCCATCGTCAAAAATATTTCTACTCCTAAAATCATTGGAAAGCTCTATGACACCCCACAACACACCTCAAATGTTACCAATCCGATTACCCTTTAAACTAGTTTGATTCTAAAGCTATCTCTTGGCTCAATCGACCATGACATCCTAGGCCAATCTGGTTTTCCCCCCAGGAACCTAAACATACATCTCTTGGGGTTATCATTGGAATCTCAATTCCACTAGATCCACTTCATCACTTTCTCCCCACATAAATTAATTTACATAATGCTACCTACTTTAGCAGTATAATTATCACCACTTTCAATAAGTGATTTTGATATCCACATCTCACGATCAAACAAAAATGAACCCCAAATATTAGATGCAGCCATCCAGCTTCCACTTCAATACATGAAAACCATTACCCACTACTCATTCTAATCTTACAATAATGACACCCACTGTGTTTATTGACCTTCGGTCCATCCTGAGGACCTTTCCCCTAATTGGATTATAGTGCACTCCCCCACCATACGATTCTTCCACACATACCTATCCTCAAACGTATCCTCCAAGAGGCTCCAATCCCATTCAAAAAATAATTACATAGTAGGATATCAATCCAAGAGTCATACATCACCCAAGATATGAACAAAAATCTGCACACACAGTGGATCCAAAAAAACTATTCCTCTAGTTTCATCTTACATTAGGATTTCTAAAAATTTATCCCTTAAAAACAAAACACACATATAAACAACCTAATAGCGAGACCACCCTCACCTTGGGTGTCCTCCAGAAAAAAGTGTCCATCCATGCTTTGATCACCCTTTCCTTGACCACTCAAACCAATTTTTCTCTCTCATATAACTCTTTTATGACCACTTGGTTAGGTCCCTAAATGTTACTGACGTTCACAACCACCCATACGACCAATTTAAAAATCCATGTTCTCCCTAGTCATGTTTCTATGGTAGAAATATGCACTTTTACCAAATACTGATGACACCAACAATGAATCATTTTTTACCTCCAATGCAAAAATTTGTGCTTCATATTCCATGGAAACCTACATAATTGGGCCTAAATTCAATGAGGATACCCTCAATTTTCCTAACTTGTTAAGTCATAGCCAAAATGCAAGCCACATATCAAAAACCATTAACAATTACAATTTTCCCTCTAGGTTAATCCTTTATTGGAAAACACTCTACATGTGCCATTAACACGGTTAGAAATGTCAACCTATGCAACACACACCCGATATCATATACACCACTATCAACCACTCTCACAGGTCTTCCTCAAAATCGGATTGGTGTTGATGTCCCAATAGGTGAGAAACCCAGAAAAGATCACTAAAACTCTCTACCACATACACACCAAACCTCGGAAAATAGGATGCTCACGGCGACCGTCCTACCCCCATTAGATACAAAATATGTCTGACAAACCATACAACCATTTAATCTAGGTCGCAAAGCAAATATACTTTCAAATTTACATTAACACTATGAATCGAACAAATACTATAGGTTCCAAACACAATTCACAAGGTAGCAATCCACACGAGTCGCAACATGTACATTAACATATTCCCTTTCACAATCCCGAGGTAAAAACATAATCAATGACATAAAAACATTAATTTTTAAATGAAAAACCATACTCCATGAGAAGTCACATCCTATAAAACGAGGTGTCAAAACACAGAGACTGTCACTGCCAAAACCACCAATACACATGGTCAACAACCAACACAATGGATAAACACTACTTTTGTCTCTGAAATATCCATTATTATCCAATTTTCTCACTTAATTAACATTACCATATTATCAAACTAATTCACTTCTCAAAAAATATCATTTTCAAAACCTAAAAATATATGATTTAAAAATTCTTTTTTCCAACCCATCATTTCATATAATTAACCCAAGCTTTATTCAAAATATCATTTAAAAAATTTACATTTTTCCAAATATAAGGATTTATATTTCTGAACTCTTCTTTTATAACCCACATTTCAACAAAAAATGTTTCATTAAATTCCACTTTTTTTACCCATTTGGATTTTCATCATGTCATTTAAAAGTCAATCACATGAAGCATATGGATTTCTTATCTAGATTATGTGACTAACATGATGCGTGAAATCACACACCATATCTTACATCACATGTCCAAGAGATAAAACCTCATAAATCAGTAATATCACACGCATGTACACCCCAAGGTTGAAATGTCTACCATCTGTTTCAGAAAAAAACAATCTATCTTTTTCCAACACTAGAAACATGGGTTTTCCACCATACTTTGGGCCATGGTCATAGGGGAATGAGATCATTACTATGCCCTGAAAAGATTATAGAATCCTATCCACCATTATGAAATAGTAAGTTAAAATAATACTTTCTCTGATACCCCTTTGTAGTGTCCTCATCCCACAATACACTAAACCGATGGCCTGAGCCGAGTCACCATATGACCTCAATCACACCTCCTCATATGCAAGAGGATTCAAACTTGTAGTGCGAGTCTGAAGTGAAACATTGGGAGACTATACCAACTTATGAAAGAGAATACAAAAAAGATGTGACATCAATAGCTAAAATAATCAACAAGAATAAAAAATGGGAAACATGAAACCAAACCCAACAAATTACCACCTAAACATTCCATAAAAAAATCGTGTGAGTACAATACATTTCAGAAAATCATATAATATAATCCAAGGACAGAATTTGAAAAAGAATCTGAACCCAAACCAGAGTCATAACCCGGTCATAACCTCTATGATCCATCCTTTAATCCCACAAACAACCCAACACCAGGTCCATATCATGATCATGTACTAAAAAACATGTAGCATCTTCTCAGGTACCCAAGTTCCATGGTAGCATGAAAAGGGTGTGAGTACAGCTTAGTAGACCACTACCAACGATGTCTAATGAAATAACAATTCTATATAGATGTTTGTTAATGTTACATGTACTATAAGCAAACAAATAAATATAGAAGAAACTGAAGTGATTATCTAATATTCATTTCAATAATTAAGTTATCTATATTAAATCAGTCTGTAAGACCAACTCATTTCACACATAGAGTCTATGTCAAGGAACATGGGGTTTCTCACAAATTTTACGCCATAGTTTGTTCACAAATCAAACTATATCAATCCCATTATTTATAATTTTTCACTTGATTAATTTAGAACAATTGTTCCATGGGTTAGATACTTACACCATTTATGCAACAACAACTGACGGTCAATTAACATGAATAAGAGAATAAGTCACATTCACTAACTATATAGGGATAATGATTTCATTAAAAACAAAAACAATTACCTTTGAGAGACAGTCCATGTAGTCTATCAAAAAAACATTGGAGCCTTAGGGTTAGTAGTCTCATCTATTTAATTATTTAGAGGCATTGAGCCTTAGTATGAATCCCTAAATCATGAATTATAAGTGTTGGGTTTAGGGACTCAGTCTAACCATACCTGTGGGCATAAAACATCATGTCAGTACCCAACGTAACAAAAAACCATGAACACATGCTTATTTATCATTTACCACATATAAAACATCATAAAAAATTAATAAAAAGTACACATAACATTCAGATTTCATAATTCATTCAAAATTAAAATAATGATCATGGCTTGACCCATTTAGAATGATTCTTATTTTCCATTTCATAACTCATTTAAACTATTTCCCTTTCTACACCTTAATCCATTTATCATGTTTTCTATTATTCTTTTCGTATTTTATTTAACCCATATACATTTTAATTCCGTAAACCATTTATCATGATCAAAAAATACCTTACATTATCCCATTTATAATTCCATTCATCAATTCCCCTACATTAAATTCTTCAAAACTTTTACCAACTACATATCAAAACCCTTTAACACATTTTCATTACACCAGAAACTTCATTAAGACATGCTTTAAGTTAAGCACAATCCACATTGATCTCATTTACCATCAATTCCATAGTTAACAACCCAAACTATATCAATTCAACTAAAAAATTATTATGCCTAAGACAACCATATGTAATTTCATCAACTATGATCAATAATCATTTAATTCCTATCAAATAATGTTCACATGCCGACATAATTTTCATCCTTCCTATCTCACTAGCCAATAAATTAATTCAATGATTGTAGTCCTAATAGAACCTTATGTACATATCTTGGTATAAAACACAATTAAAAATAATCATTTGTAATCATCACAGTGACTCCTCCTAAAAAATAGGACTTACTATTTCAAAAACAATCCATGCCCATAGGTTTACATTTCTATTTCAACAATCCAAACAACAATTAAACCATTTTAAAAAAAGGGAACATTGTTCCCAATTCAAAAAAAAATTAAAATATCTTATAAAAAAACATTTTTTGAATCAGTTTTTTGTTAACACCTCTGTTGAATACATTTCCCAATTTCAATCATCATTTTCAATTAATATAACTAAAACCATGTCAAGGACCCAAATATACTTTCAAAACCATTTATAATCCACATTAATCGATTAAATAAAATAAAATTTACAATTGATTCAAACAAACCATTAAATTACACCATATAAATTACATTTTTTACATCCCTTCATTATCAAAATACTCATATCTCAAGGATTACAAATTCAATTACCCATTTACAATGGTTTGGTTTTCCCAGTGGGTAGCCCTTAGATCAGTGTCACATCTCCAAAAACCAAACATGGTCTATGAAGTGTTTCACACCTCAATCTATCTTCCAAAAGATGTTTCCTAATCATTGAATAAGAAATTACACAAGGAAACACATTATCACAACCACATACATATAAAAACAGTATGAATTTGGGAAAAAGATTAAAGATCACCTACCACATGACTGTTGATGAAAAATTTCTTAATCTCCACCTGTGATTCAAAATAGAAAACACGATAAATCCAAAACATAAAATATATAGGAAAAGTGAAGGTTTTATAGATTTAGAAGAAGTGGATATATCATTCAATCCAAAATCTATAAAATATTGAAAATATCAGTGTCACACTCAACCATATATTATATTCACATCCTAATGTGCTCCGAACACCAATTAATTTAAAGAGAACCATATGTGGAAGGATAGGGTCTAATATTTCATCATACAGGGAGAAGAGGTCAAATTGGGTTGAAAATAGGGGAAAGTAAATGGTTCATAAGGGGTAATGGTAATTTCTCTATTTTTAATGGCCTAGGGGTTTTTTGGGACCACATTTCTGTATGAGTTGATTTTGTTGTCAAATATTATCGAATTTTTACTATGATTATAAATAATAAGAAGTATCTCCAATGTTAATGGTGGTTGGTTGAAGTTATTATGCCTTGAGTGTTGTTAGGGATTCAAAACATTGTATTCCTCACTTAAGTAATTCTCTATATTGTCAAATAAAGTGAATTTGGAACAAGTTATATGTTCCACATACTTTTATCAAAGGTGATAAATTTTTTACAATAGTGAATATGGTTTGGAAAACCCTCTATTTTATAGGGAAAATATTATTTGGAAATTATATTCCAAAAATAATAATATATTTTCATAATGTGAAAAATATTATTGAACAATGGTTGAAGAGGTGATCAGCTAGTATTATATTTGATGATACATCATGCGAGGTCTAAGAGTTATAAAGTTCCCATTGATTTCATATTGTACATTTTTATGTGGTTTACAAAAAAAATTAGGCATCCCACAATGCTAACCATATAGTGACCCAAGATTTTTAAACATATCATTACTTGATTTTATGCATAATTAAACATCATATAATGGGTGAAGGATCATAAATTTAGTGTCATGGAAGAATAGGTAAATAATTTAAAACTAAAAAATAACATTTATTTAAGAAAAAAATTATGCTACTAATATCCATAGTTCCCAATCTCATACATTGGATCACCTGGAGAAAACCTGAACAAATGGATGAGCTAAAAACTTCTATATGGGAATAATCATGAGAATAAATCATGTCACATGGGTTGGAAGGCATAACATAATGACATAAAAAGGTATGAAAAATAATAAATAATAAAATATGAAACATGGGATATTATAATCATTGAATCATAGTAATTTAGTAGCACTATAAAACCTGACATTAGCAGGAGTCAAGACTCTTCTCACATAGAGGAGCACGACTCAAGGCTAACCACCAACACCATTGAACATGGAGCACGGGTCAAGGATAACCACTAAGATCATTGAACATAACATATCATGAGAGTAAACATTAACCAATTCATTGGATTGCTATATGGGTACACCTATCAAAACATGTTCATGAATATGTGTTCTATATAAATAATCATACGTAAAGGATCAATAATAAACATAATGTTTACCCATGGAAATAAGCAGGTATAATAATCATGTCATAACGAATACAAAAATGGAGTAATAGAAAATAGTCCAAGAAATAATGGAATTAAATCATAAATGGAAATTAATAAAGGATAATAAGAAATTATCATGAATGGTGATGTCAAGATGATGTGATAACTTGTAAAAGGAGTTTTTAAGAATCGTTAGAATTAAATCATTTTAGTACAGTTTACGGAAAATATCAAAGATAATTAAAATGGAAAAATGATAAATGTTTTATATAAAAACAAAATTTAACAAATTAGTATTTAATAATATAATGATTAGTCTTAAAAAAGTTATTGTATCTTTTCATAGGTTATGGAGTGCACTATAAAATGTGTAAGAATTTAGGAAGTTCCCTTAAAACGACTTGCTTGTCGAGATGTATCAAGAAGGGAACCACATAAAACATGTATATCATAGAATAATGACGATGAAAATATCATGATACATGAGTTTGTAACATGTAAATATTATCTAGAAGATTTTAAAAAAAGTAAAATAGAATTTCTTTTGGTTATAAATATTTGAAGAGAAACCTGAATGAATAATGGATGTTCAGATAGAATCCATTTCCTTAAGTCTGACAGTGTCCTTCACTTGATCTTAATTTCCAAGAAAAAGAAATTAGACTCATTAATTAATAATTATGGAACCTTATCTACATTAATTTTATTTTTTTTCATTTTATTATATTCTTTTATGCAATTTTTTATGAGTTATAGTGTTCAATTTCATCGTTCGTGAGTGCTCATTTTCAATGTTTCATGATCTATTCTGTTGAATCAGAGTATGGAAGTTGATGTAAAATTGTAAGGGTTTTATAGAAGTTTAATTATATTATATTAATGAAATTATAGAAGAATTTTTTTATACAATTCATTTTATTAATTGGTATGATGAAGAATCATTAGATAAAATTTTAATGATAAATACTTGGATTAATATTGCGGTTTTTCAATTCCAATGAACACATTTGGTTTTATAAATTAATATCAATCATAAAAAATTATTCCATAAAATTAAATAAATATATTATAAAATGTCTCTGTAATAAAAATGGATTAATGACTAGTCTAAAATACGGTAATAGAAATTTGAAACCCATCATCCTTTAATGTGATAAATTAACACATCTCAGACTATTTTTCCATTATTTGTATACAAGGATGGAAAAGAGAGATGATGATGAATTAATCCATTATAATAGAAAAATTATAATAAATGTGATGTAATGGACATATCATAAAGTTTTTATTAGGGGTGTTGAGGAGATGAAAAAATAAAAGAACTTAAAAATAAAATAAATGAATTGGAAAGAAGAATTTCTCTGTTGAATTTATCCACCTTTAGATCCTACTTAGGGAATAAATTTTGGTATTTTTATGAGTCCATGATATCCTGGTCATGAGGTTGGGATTGGGAAGATATTTTAGCATAATTTGATCAAGGTACAATGCTTGATAATTGTGAGGAGAAATGGGTGCGAGGAGTGGTATTTATAGTTGAGGGGAAGAGTCTTTTCTCAATATTTAATTCATTAGATTTTTTTTTCACAAGACCCAAAATAGTAATAATTCATGAGACTAAATACCAAAATTAGTTAATTTTAGTTCTAAACAATGGTTATTACATTATCCATGACTCAATGAATGGTTTATTTAATTTATAATGTATATATACTGTAAAGTATGGTATTTTACTATTAATAAAATTCAAGTATTTTAGAAAAAATTTCAAAAATTCATGATAACTATTTTAAATATTTAAAATTCAAACATGAAATCCATATTTCAGAAATAATTTTCTAATAATGAGAAATGTAATTTTTTATTAAAATCTTAATTTACTTTCAAAATAAAAAATTTCAAATTAAAAGTTCTTTTCTAACACTATGAAAAATTAATTAAGGCCTCATAAAAATATCTTATAATCTTAATAAATAATTATATTATTTTTTGAATAAATTTTTTGAAAATAAATTTTAGTAAAATTTATTAATGTAACAATAATATTGTAATTAAATATACATGAATTACAATAATACCAACCCTTAATTAATAATTTTTTAAATTTTTATTATCATAGGCTATTAAATAATTATATTATATACACACTTATGAGACATAAAAATTTATTTATACCAACATTAATGATGTTACTATTACATTGGTTGGTTTACTATTCCTAAGGGTCGCGTGACTATTCCAAAGGTCATGTTACTATTTCATCGGTATGTGTCCCTTAACTTCTATAGATTCCTTTTATTTCACTAATTAAGTAATTATAATGTTCTTATTATTAAACATATGTTAACTAATGTGATTATATAATAAGACATAATTATAAGAAGTAAATCCTTTGATAAAACCTTGAGTCGTTACATTCTTCCCCCCTTGTGAACTTTTTCTCTGGAAATTATTTTTTACATTCATGGCTGAAAATAGGTGTGGGTGCTTCTTCTTCATTAATCCCCCTAGTTCCCATTTTGACTCTTCGTACTTATGGTTCTACCATAGTACATTGACTAGGTGAGTGGTCTTGTTGGGTCGAACATTATCTCTACAATCCAATACCTTCCCTGGATACTACTTGTAAGAAATAATGTTCACCATTTGTTCCAACTCTGAAGATAGTACATGTGAATGATCTACTATGAACTTATTTAATATGGATACATGGTACATTAAACATAGTTAGTGGAAGTGATATTAGATATTCCATAACTACGATGCGATGAAGAATCTCGAAGGGGCCAATGCTCATGTGAATTTTCATTCCTTTAATCCCAAATCTCATGAACTTCTTCCATAGAGATATTTAGAGGATTAACATGTCGCTAACTTTGAACTCAAGAGCATGTTGACTATGGTCTAAGTAGCTATTTTGTTGACTTTTAGATACCTTGATTTGCTGTTGAATGGTTTCTACCTTCTCTACCATTTCATTGTCACTTTCGGGTCCTAGAAGCTTATGCTCACTGACTTCACCCTAGCATGCTAGTGTTCTACACTGATTCCAATAAATTTCATCATATGGAGACCTTTGGACGATGGATTGGAAGCCATTGTTATAAGATAATTTGACCAGTGTATGATATGTGTCCCATCCTCTTAATTACAGAGAAAATTACTTCAACATGTCTTATAGTTTCTAAATAGTTCACTAATATTATCCATCATTTTGAAAATTATAGGCTATACTGAATTTCATCTTAGTACTTAGATCATGTTGAGAACTTTTTTAGAACATCCATGTGAATCATGGATCTTGATTGGATAAAGTTGATAGTGGTAGTCAATGCATAATTACCACCACTTTTATATATATACGTGCAAGTTAATGTAATGAGATGTTCTCTCAAATTGTTATAGAGTGACCTATCTTTTTAATATGATACACAATGACCCATATAGCACTATATCCTCTATATTTCCTTGGATGTATAGGGAAAATGACTACGGTAATGTTCTCCCACTTCCATGATGGTATGGGTAGTAGTTTCATAATCCCTTTATGATTTTGTCTTTCTGCCTTCACTTGTTGTCATTCTAAAAACATTGATGTATATTTTTAAATCCCCTTTTTCATATTGTCCCATGAATTGTTATGTTGAAGAACTTGATACATCTTTGTTCTCCTTAGGTGAATAGATAAGGTTGAGCTATGTATGTAATTCTGAAGCTCCTTCATTATATCTGGATCAGATGGTGCACATAATCGTGAACCAAATATTATAACTCCTTCCACATAAATCTTGAACTCATATGATTTAACATTTCTAATTGTTTCCACCCCATTCATAAATTAGACATATTTTCATTGAGCCTCCATTAATTTCTATAAAAGGAATGGTTGGGAAATCATTTGAGAAAGGATTGATGATTTTCCACCCTTAATGATTTCTATGTCCATCCTCTGAAAATCTAAGAGGATTGGGTCCTTAAAAATTCTCATCATTGATAAATATCAATGATCCATTCCACTTAGAGCATATGATACCTTATTTTCATTATTGTGATGGTAGTTGATTGAGAAGTCATTATCCTTAATGACATCGAACCATCTTCACTGAAATATATTATTATTTTTCTAGGTGAATATATGTTTTACACTTTTTTGATCAGTATATATATCACACTTCTCTCCAAATAGATACAGACACAATATTTTCAATGAAAATATCATAGTTACCAACACCAGATCATGTGTGGGATAGTTTCTCTCAAGAATTATAAATCTGTTTGAGGTGTAGGATATCACATTATCATTTTTCATTAGTACACAACCAAATCCTAACTTTTAATCATTGTTATACACAAAAATGTGTTATCCACATATCGGTAGTGTATGTATTTGGGTCGTGACATGCCGCTTTTGAGCTCCATAAAACATTAATCACAATATTGAGATAAAAAAACACACATCCCTTCTGTGTCCTCTTGGTTAATGGGTTTTAAAATTGTGATAAGATCTTAAAAAGTTGTCGATAATACCCTGCTAGGCCATGGAATCTATGAATTTTTATTACAGACGTTGGCATGGGCCCCACTTCAATTTCCTTTGTCTTGGAAGGGTCCACCAATATTACATTGATAGTGATAACATGCCCCATGAATGATACTACCTGCATCCATAACTCACATTTACTATACTTTTCATAACATTTATTCATTTTAAAATACATTATCACTATATTCATATTCTCCTCATGTTCCTCTATGAACATTGAGTATATCAATATATCATTGATAAAGACTACCACATCTTTTTTGATGTAATCCTTAAAGACTCAATTCATTAAATCAATGAATATTATTGGAGCATTAGTGATTCCAAAGGGAATTAATATGAACTAGTAGTATCCATACCTCATTCTAAATGCAGTCTTGGGAATATTTTCCTTTCTCACCTTTAATTGGTGACATCCCAGGTGAAGCTCCAACTTAGAGAAAAAACTGGCCCCACATAAATTATTGAACAAGTCATCTATCAATGGTATGAAATACTTTATATTTATCCTGATTTTATTGGGATCATGATAATCAATGAAGAGGTGCATTGATCCATTCTTCTTCTTAATAAAGTGGATTGGTAGACCCCATGGTGGAGTAATCTGGTAAATAAAAACCTTCTCTAGATTCTATTTTAACTTCTTTTTCAACTCTTCCAGTTCTACTATGTCCATTATATAAGGTGTCATTGATATATGTAGAAATATATGAATAAAATAAATTGAGAATTCAACCTCTTGATCTAGAGGAATACCATGAAATTCTTCAGGGAACACATTAGTGTAATCCCTCATGATAGGCATGTCTTCAAGAATGACTCTATCCATTCCCTAAATGATTTGATCTAGATATAGTTTCTCATAAGGCATTCGTATCCCACTTGAGATACTGATTCTAAAACAGATTCATACTACTCCTTACACTTGTATATAATTGGGGGATTATTTGGGATGTGAAGAGTGTTATCCCTTTCTTGATAGTCGATCATGGAATTGTGTAGGGATATCCAATCCATGCTCAATGTGGCTTCCAACTACTCTTAATGGAGTATGAAAAGACATCATGGGAGGTAAATTCTAAAAACATTAACCGGGGAGGAGTTATGTACTTTGGATGAAAGAATTTCCCCATTTTATGTTCCCATAGATAACTCAACTTCTAGATTTTGAGGTGGTGATTGAATAGTTCTACAAATATTTCAAGATATAAATAAAAGTGTAGAACCTGAATCAATTAGCACATTCACTATTATTGAATGAATATCCAGCGTACCTATCACCACAGCATTGTCCGACTCCACATCAGTCATAGTGATAACATATTCCCTTCCTTGTTGCCTTTGAGGTTATTGTTGATATCTTATAAATTCAATTGGATTAGGGTATTGATTTGAAAAATTCACATGATCCTTGTAGTTGAAACACTACACTACAAGATGAGTGTTGATATAAACCTTCCTTTATTCCTCTAAATTATTATAATTGTTCATATCCATTCAGTATTTCATAGCCAGATGTCTCATTGTACCACATTAGAAGCTTCCCATGGTCCCATTAAATAGTTCGTAGGATGCTTCTTAGCATAATTTTTTCATGTGGGATGTTCAGTCTTATTTCCATCCTAGTATCTATTTTTTGGTCCACCCATTTTAGACACCATTTTCTTAATTTTTTCTTCAGGCCCAATACACCATTTAGAGTCTCTGATCTCCATTTCAACTTTAATGGCACACAAGACAACCTCCTCATAGCTATCAAAGTCTCGAATTTACAACTATTTTCATATTCATAAATTTAATCTTCCAAATAATATATCTAAATTGTGTTCGGTGTTCCTCAAAAAAGAAGAATCATACCATGCAAGCCCAGTAATTGTTTTTCATACTCCTCAAAAGACTCATCTTTTTTATGTCTATGTAATTCAGTTTCAATCATAAGGGAGCATGTTTAATGAAAATATTTATTCAAAAATATTTTCTTGAAATCATAAACTTCCATAGAATCAATTTCCTCATAGTAAGTTTTATTCTTGATTAGTGTCCACCAAATATTAGCATTCCATCAAAATGATAGACCACCAACATAAATTTCAATTCTTCTAAGAACTAGTGTCCAAAAATATATTTTCAATAGAGTTAATCGATTTTTACTCAAGGAGAGGATTATTGGATCCACAAATCATGAAAGTCCTTTTTCACATGAAGTATTAAATGGAAACATTCTCTTTCTTTGTCAAAGGAGGGAATTACACATGAGTCATGTTATTATTAATAACGTGTCCAGTTGACCAAGTACTTCCATATAGTTTTCAGAACCCATTCCGAGAATATTTAGAATATCATTAGGGCAATCATCACATTCCCATCACATTTATTGCGGGAAAAATTTTTTATATTTCCCTTCATTAACTATGAAAAATAAAGTGAAATTAGGGGGATTGAATATCATACCAAATTATCATAAAAGGAAACAAGGAACGTAAAAGGATTAAATTATAAAGGAAAATTATATCCTAACTTTTTTTAAATAGGTTTAAATAAAGGTTATCCATGATCTTTTTCATAAAATATCTTCTTTTGTGCTCTTTTTTTGTTCCATTAATGTTTTTTCGTAATGAGATTATGAATTTTCAAAAGAAAATCCCACATGATTATAAACATTGGTGTGTAGTAATGCCTGTTGTTGGGTACCAGATTACCTCCAGTGAGGCTCAAAACACCTTATTGGAGTTATTACACTGAGGTACACCTATACCAAAACCAAATAAACTGGTAGTATACAAAAAAGGATCTATTTTCATGATTAACAAATTAATATATATTTACCAAAAATTTTGGGATTTTTTCTTATAAATAGTCTTATCCTTAAGTTTCTTACTAGAGTTCATTATTCATAATCTCAAAAAATTACAAACCTCCCTATGATAACCTCTATAGAGACACATGCCTTTTATACATATTTTACATGATATTATTCATAATTAAACATCTTATTATAAGATAAGGATAATAAATTATATTATCTTTGAAGATTAGGTACATAATTAAACATCTAAAATACAACATTTATTTTATGTCCAAATTCAGCTCCTAACTTCCATTAGGCTCAAACATTTGTATATAATAACCTTGGGATAACATGAACAATGGGATGAGCTAAAAATCCCAGTATGCGAATAATCAAAATATTAAATCTTTTCACTTGGATTAGAAGGAATAAAAATTATATATAAAGTCATTTATCATAAAGAATATTAACATATAAAACATGGGATCTTATAATCATGGAATTTTAGTAATGAGGGAACACCATAAAACATTATTGTATCATCGGTCAAGGCTTGTCGAATATAGAGGATCAGGAGTCAAGGATCCTTTAAAATTGAGGAACAAAAGTCAAGTCTAACAACCAAGACAATTTCACATGAAGAATGAGTCGAGGATAACCCCCAAGACAGTTGATCACTACATCTCATTGGAATAAACATTACCATGGAATTTGAGTGCAATCATGGTTCACCCATCTTAACATGTTCTGGTATATTTGTGCCAGATAAATAATCATAAGTAAGGGATAAAACAAAAACATAATTTTTACCCATATAAAGAAGTGGATATCTTAATCATTTCATAATGCATAATAAATGGGATGTAACATAAAAGTTTCTATGAAATAAAGGAGTTAAATCATACATGTACATTTATACAGTATCATAGGAACATATCATGATAGGTGATTTAAAAAAAAGTTATAATGTAAGAACCCCGTTCATTCCTTAAGGTACAGATCATTCCATTTCAATTTTTACTTCATGAGATGGTGTAAAAAAAGCTTACACACTGTGTATTTTCAAGTACACGTCGTGTAAGGAGGGTTGCACACTATATGATCCAAGTACATGACCATGTAATGGTTTGGTCAAGAAATTTATAGACATAGTGTGTATTTTAATGTATTGAATATGTACATTTCTCAATTTTCATAAATCAGGTAGTGACCTCATATTTTGATTGATTTCTAGAGGGCTTTTCCTGTCCAACAAACAACCTCGCCTAGAGGTTGTTTGGCCTCCCGATTGTCCGTCCAAACTCCGTTTCAATCGGTGTCAAATGCTTTGGAACCCAATCAATAAGGTCTATATTTCAATTGAGCCATTATTAATGATTTTATCTCTCTATTTAGTTATCAAAGGTATATTTTTTTTATTATTTTGTAGATCTACTCTGCTCTAGATTGAATCAATTATCGATGCTGGATGAGGATTGTCGTACGTGTATGAAGTAAGTGGTGTTTTTCATTTACAGAATTTTCATGATGTTTATATATGCTGGAGGTTCATGCTCTCATTTTTGGGATGTCCATTGGTTTATGATTTACCCTTATTGTTTCTTATTGGTTTTTAGGTTATTCAATAAGTTTGTTAAAGTATGAAGTAGGTTGTTTACCCTATATAAGGGACACCCCATTGTTGAGTTTTCCTTGGAATGATTGTTTATGACTGTTTGGCCAAGGTTGACCATGAGGTGTTCCTTATTTCCCTTATTTCTTTGTAAAGTGTGAATTACAAATATAATAGAATATAAATTTTGATAAATTTTTGTTTAGTTGATTAAGGGTTAGGGATTTGTGATTTACCATTTTTCCCAAGTAACGTATATGCTTGTTTAAGCATGTTAGGAATGTCTTTCTCCAACTGTGAACTTGCCCACATGAGTTTGGTTATGCTATGTTCTGGTAGTGGTTTGGATTACGTAATAGTATTGTTATCTAAAATATTCACATGTGAGTGATTTATGATTATATCCAATGATAGTTTAATCCCAATGTGTTTCTTTCTATATGAATTATTCCCACGTGAGTTATTGATGTTAAACCATGTGGTAGTATAATTCACATGCGTTCATTGTTTTATATATTTTTCCCACTTTAGTTAAAATGTTAAATCATATTAATAGTTTAATTTACATGTTGTTGCTTGTATGCAATGATAATGAAGGGGTAATTAGCGATGGGGGAGCCATTGTCTCAGTTAAAAGACAAGGATAGGATCATATGTCTAATTTCACCGTATATACCTTGGGAGAACCACTTTCTTGGTTAAAAGATAATGGAATGGATCAAGAGGTTAATTATTTAATGGCTATGAGCGATCCACAGATAGGGTGGCCAGGCTCATGGAGGGTTAATTAAACTACCATGTGAACCTATGATCCATTGAGGGATACCTATATTGGGATCAATTAGAAGATTATTAAATTATTATTATGTCACGAGTGGATGATTACATTTATATGGGGGTTCTTCGGTCCTAGGATAGTCCTAATGACTTTTATATAATCCAATGGATCAGAATAAAGAAATGGAATGACTAATGATGTGTCTGCCAAGCCAAATCCTAATTTTGTATTTAGTCTCCCATTGTATTTGGATACTGTAATACCCCGAGATTTTATGAGATATATTATTTTTAATTTCTTCGATGTCTTCTATTATACACAACACCAAGATTATCTTATACTATACACAACACCGTATTAGCTTGCAGTATATGCAACACTATTCTTGGCTCGTGTTACACACAATTTCAAGTTCGTTTTGTGGAAATTATTCTACGCAACATTAAGTATAGATTTTGTTTAATGTATAAACAAAATAAGTTTTGATTATGTTATACGCAACACCAAACAGAGATTTCACTACACGCATCCCTGACTTGGATTTCATTACACGCAATCAAGACCTTCGTTGATAGCGTGCGTAGTACGCAATACCGAGTTTCACTAAATGAGATATTATTATAATATTATTATGAACTAGCCGTTAGGAATAGTAATACCCACCTTTTGAAATTTTATAAATTTTCTCAGTCAAAATGGACTTCATTTTTGGATTCGGAATATCGAAAATAGCCTAGGGTGAATTTTTGGTATTTTTCTAAAAACTTTCAATTTTTGATGAATAGTGAAAACACTGGGTTACTACTTAAAAATCGAATTTTTATTTAAATAATTAGTTATTTTATTTAAATTTATTTTAGGTCAAAATTGGTACATAATACCTATATAAGTTCAATTTAGTTCATTTTAGTCATTTTAAAATAATTATAGATATATAAAAATTTTATTGAACGTTTCACAGTCTTTTACCCACCTCCTAGGAGAATTTGAAAATTTATATAAAACATAATTTTACCGCTTCTGTGAGTGAAATTTTGAAAATACGAGAGACACGGTTAATATGAAGAGATAAAATGTGGTTCAATAAGATAAATATAATTTTTTGTGAATAATAACTTTTTACTTTTATTTACCACAGTTAAAAGTAAATAGGGTAATTAAGGGTAAAAATTATATTATTATTACCCTAACACATGTCCTAATTCTATTGGATATGTATAATTCGACCAAAAAAAACCTTAGGAATAAAATATTACCCTTTAGGTCCACTTGGAATAGATTAGTACATTTATTATTTATTTATTTAAAGAAGAGTTAAAATGGTTAAAATCAAAGTTTAATAACAAAAACATTTTTAATATAGGGTTATACATAAGATAAATTCGACTATAAATATTAATTATAAATATAAAAATATTTCCTACATAATGGTATCTTATTTATAAATTTTAGACATTAAATACTTTAATTTATTTATGACACAATGATGATGCAGTAATTATCTTATTAATGAAATACTAACATAAATGATGTTATAAGAACCCAAATAAATGTAATTTGAGAATTTTTATGAATTAAACTAATTTTTTAGGTTAATATGACATGTTATTATTGATTTAATTAACTTTTTTCGAACTAATCATGCTGTTATGATTTTCACAAAAATCAATTACCAAATAGTGTCAAAATTGACATAAAATAGTTTTTTTAAAATATAATATATTATTAATTGTTATTATATTCCTAAAAATCTATGGTTATGCCATGATACTTATATCATGATAGGTGTATCATTAATGGACCACTTGGGGGTCTTTTGGATATATATGGTAAGTTTATTAACTATATAATATAAAAATACAATGTGACTTGGTAAATGTCATTATAATTAACTAAGAGTTAAAACTAAAAGATAAGGTTAATATAATGACCCAAAACTGTCCAAAATCTATTGGTTGAGAGTATTTAGACCCATCCCCACTTTATCTTCGAAATAAATCAATTTGGAGCTATTATAAACCGAATATGACTTCATTATAAAATAATATTTTAAGTTTTTTCTAAAGTGCCCCTCTCCTCCCTTATAAAAAGGGCACCCCTTCGCTCTTCTCATCACACCCTTTTGAGACTTGAAGCTCGGACAACCCCTGCCAATTCATCTTCTAAACTTCACTAGTTATATCATAGAGGTTCTGGTATTCTCAAAAGACCAACTCTAGTGCCCTAAGAATAAGTTTAAAGGGGGTGCGTCGAGGAAGAGGTAATCTCTTCTACCGACTCATTCAAGTTTCATTCTTCTTCTACTTCCTATTATTTAGATGTTTCATTATAAAGTAATAACATAAGTTTTACTTATATACTTATATTTTATTATAAATTTGAAACAACCCTATTTCAACTTCTATCTATCCTATGGAAAATGAAATCACCGCGCGTGCGTACGTACGAAATACCGTCTCCCCACCATGGTGTAATCTGTTTTCGACCACCACCTTGCTTGGATGGGTATAATGATGTAAATAAATAACTATATATGATTATTTTAAAGTGATACTTATTCTGAAATATTATACAAACTCTTCAATACAATTCCACGATCATGAGAATGATATCATCACTCTTGCGTACGTACAGACTACCGTCTCCACGACGTGATGAGATTCATTCTCCATGTTAACCATTCATGAATGATTATAAAGTATATAAAATGAATAATAATGAGATATATGACATAATAATTATACTGTATTTATGTATATATATATATATATATGTATGTCATCTACTTAATTCCATTCAATTCAATAAGGAAACGAAAACAACGTTCATGCGTACGTACGGCCTACCGTCTCCATGAATGGTGTATTTCATTCCATTTATCTATCTTTCATATATATATGTATATTCTGAATATATATTATATATAAATCATGTTTTACATTTTTTAATTAAGTAAATCAGGATATAATTAATAATATCAAGAATAACAAGTCGAAACACGTACAATAAATGAAACGATATTACCCAAATCACTGCTTTTACATCAAATTTAAAAAAGAACGGGTAATATAAAGTTATATGTAAACTATATATGATATCATAACAATAAATATGATTCTATAATTATTCAATGACATTATTTAAATCATTATATAAGAGATTTGGATATATACGAAGCATATCAGACATAAGGTAAGGGATAACTATTCCAATCTCGTTCTTATCCGAGATTGTTTATTCATAAGTATTATAGGGGTTATTGTTATCATCCATGTCCATGTTTCCTAAAAATGTTTTCATGTATGTTTAAAGAACATTTTAGCCATTTTTTACTTTTACTACATGGTATGCAAGGAATATTTCATTTTTTTACCATACGAGGTACTCTTTGACTTTTCCGACAGAAGTACGAGGAGAATGTTATTTTTAACTTATACGGCGTGAACGGATTTTTACGGTTTCATAAATCCTCATTTTCATGAAGACCCCTCTACAATATTGCATGATTATATTCAACAAAACCATTTTCTTTTAAAATTTCATTGAATTTTGTGAACAGAAATTGATTTTAAAGAAGAAAGGATATTTTCCTCAAGAATTCATTTTAAGTGTTTTATCAAAACTATTTTCCATCTAAAATTACACTATTTAATATGTTTATGTTTCAAGTATAATTTATTCATTATTTACATTGTTTGATTCTTCTTATGATAAAATTATATTTATTTTTTTATGGATTATGTTATGATGGCATGATGTTTAAGAATCACATTCAATTACATGGGTTATGCTATGATGTATGATTCATGAGTTTGTGGAACACGAAAGAATGATTTCATTATGAGATGGGTGGGACCTATATCTCCCTCTTATTCATTGGGTAATGATTTATATATCATGATATAGACATGGATGGAACAGTAAGTTAATCCGGTTCACTAAAATAGGACTGGAACGAGAAGTGAAGTCGATTCAGAAAGGGTCTTTGTCCACAAAGATGGTCTTGGTAGCAATGCCTTGGCTACTATGGAAATCATATCATGTGCTTAATGGTTGCCACAATCAAATGGTTTTTTCCCATGCTATTTTATCATTATTGACGTTCCTTTATGATATATGACTTATATACTTCCAAGATTTATGTCTTTTCTCACGATTTTGATATTTAGATTTTATGTTCATGTTTTATCATGAAAATATTTATGGATTGTTTTATGTTCTCCATGTTTACCCATACTGAGCATTTTAGCTCACCCTTTTTATGTTTTCTTTTCCCCAGGATTTAAAGAAAAGATTTGGGTAAAAAAAAGAAGGGGAAGATCTTTATTGGAGATGTTGAAGATCTTTCACCATGATTAGAAGATTATGTTCCAAGTTTCCAAAGACACTAAACTATTACGGTCCTTTGGTGTCTGTTTTTGTTATGTATTAAATATTCCGCAAAAGTAATATAATGTCTATGTACATCAAGATGGGGTCTCTAAAGATGGAATTAGAGAAAAGGTGTAGTCAACTTTGGAGGCTAGGATGTGAAACATCTAAGTGAGATTCCTAGATATATTTCTAAGGTATGTATAGGGATGTCCCTAAGGTTAACTATACGTATAGGTTGGAGTCCTAGAATTATTTTGATGATCATGAATAACCTAGGGTGAACCTATGGTGTCATGGATTAAAGAATTTTTGATATGTTAGACATCCCATAAGTGAATTTTTATGATAATATGGTTCATCGTTTTTTTAAATGTTTCCTACACTATGGTTTCTTGTCTTAGTCAATGGAGGGAAGGCGAAGGTATTCAGTTAAGATTGATTCCAATGGACAAATTGGTGACTATGATCAATGAAATTATGTAACGCTTGGAGAGAAAGATATTGTGATTATTCTGAACCGGTCATCTCGATATATGATTAACAAGGTGAACATTAGTTGTATTCCTAAGTCATCAAATAAGAGGAAGATGGAATTTTATGCATGTTCCCATGGTGAGGAGCATAGAGAAAGGAAGATTGATATTTCTAAATAAGGGAAGAAGAGCCTTGAGGAATACCTCAAATGAAGGGGAAGATGTTATCTATGTGGAGAAAAGGGTCATAGAGTGACAGACTGTTATGGAGTCCAATGTCTTATCTCTAGAGAACATGGGCATTACCCAACTCAATGCCCTGACCTAAGAAGTTACTTCTTAATAAAGGAAGGACCTATTCGATGCCAATCATTGAAGAGGATGGATTTAAGGGATTATGTATTAGAATTCAATAATAATTTTGTTGAGGTACTTTTATAATATATTGAAATATATGTGTATTGGTCCATTGTGGTTTTCTATAAGAATATGGTACCGGTAACCATGAAAAGTGATTGAAATATTTTTGGAAAGCAGCTGAAATGTGCATAATGAAGGGATAAAGAGAAAATAATATGTATGATAGTATTAATGATCTCATGACTGATATAAGGAAAAAGTGATATCATTGTTTGAGTATATAGAAATTTTGGGATTTTTTATGTGGAAAGAGTTAACTTTTGATAACATTCATGTTTTCACTATGATTCTATGGGTATTAATTTTTCAGGAGAATACAAGATTAAGGTATTCACATGTTTGTAATGCGATCAACAAGATATATCTTTTGATATATGAGGGATAAATGATGGTATTCACATGCTTGTTATGTGACCTTTTTTGTAATCGTTCTCTTTATACTATGAGTTTGGAAAGAAGTATTATTGATAAGCCTAAATATTGGAATGGACTATGTTTAACATAAGTTAGTATTGTATAAGGATAATTTTTTATCGATATTATTGATAGAATGTTATAATAGTGTAGTTTAAGAAAAGGGACAACTTGTAGAATGGGAAAAAACCCACCGTGTCGGATGAGGATGTGGGAATAGAACCCACAACCGAAGTGCGACATGCCTTTATCACCTACCACTGGCCTACCTGAAGTCCCTAGTTAGTAGAAACTAGTTTTATTTTATTAAGCGGTATGATAGATGAAGTATAAGTCCATTTTTGGAATCATATACGATTAACCTCACCATAGATGGACTTATGTATATTTGATAACTTTTGATAAGCTTTTGTTTGAGACATATGGAATGACCTATCATTATATCAAATGATTTGTGAAAACTTCACAAAAGACAAATTCAACTGAATTTTTTTAGTGATGAAGTGGAAATTGTTCTAGGCACGAGCAACGTTAAATTAAGTAAGTATTTCTTGTAATTAAGAAATTCTTCAACATTTGGGAAATGATCTTGAAAACCAAAAATGTTGTTCTAGTGCTCTAATATCTAATGAATCAGTTGGTACCATAGATCATCAGAAATTTATGGCTTTGTTATTGTTGGATTTTTCATAGCTATGTTCTCTACCACTCTCCATCAGAACATGATGGTTAGATTTCTCTTCCATATCCATATTTTCACCTATGTTCTTATATGTGGAAACCCAATGATGAGTTAATTTGGGTAACCATTAAATTTCATACATTAGTTTTTAAAATGAAGTTTTAGTATTCCTTTTTATGATGTGGGTTTTTATGAAAGTGACTTTAAAGTAGTAAACCATTTATAACCCCAATGAATTTCGAGGGCAAAATTCATTTTAAGGGGGGTAGAATGTAACACCCAGAGAATTTATGTGATATATTATTTTTAATTTCTCTGATGTCTTCTATTATACACTACACCAAGATTATCTCGTACAATACGCAACACCGTATTAGCTTGCAGTATACGCAACACTATTCTTGGCTCGTGTTACACACAATTTCAAGTTCGTTTTTTGGAAATTATTCTACGCAACATTAAGTATAGATTTTGATTAATGTATAAAGGAAATAAGTTTTTATTATGTTATACGAAACAAAAAACGAAGATTTCACTACACGTATCCCTGACTTGTCTTCCATTACATGCAATCAAGACCTTCTTCGATATCCTGTGTAGTACGCAATACCGAGTTTCACTAAAAGAGATATTATTAAAATATTATTATGAACTAGCTGTTAGGAATAGTAATACCCACTTTTTGAAATTTTATAAATTTTATCTTTCAAAATGGACTTCATTTTGAGATTCGGAATATCGAAATTATCCTAGGGTTAATTTATGGTATTTTTCTGAAAACATTCAATTTTTTATGAATAGTGAACACACTAGGTTACTACTTAAAAACCGAATTTATTTAAATAATTATTTATTTTATTTAAATTAATTTTAGGTCAAAATTGATACATAATACCTACTTAAGTTCAATGTAGTTCATTTGAGTTATTTTATAATAATTTTAGATATATAAAAATTTTATTGAACTTTTCACCGTCTTTTACCCACCTCATAGGAGAATTTGAAAATTTACATAAAACATAATTTTACCGCTTTTGTGAGTGGAATTTCAAAAATCCGAGGGAAAAGGTTAATATCAAGAGGTACAATGTGGTTCAATAAGATAGAAATAATTTTTGGTGAATAGTAACTTTTTACTTTTATTTACCACAGTTAAAAGTAAATATGGCAATTAAGGGTAAAAATGATATTATTATTACCCTAACACATGTCCTAATTCTATTGGATAAGTGTAATTCGACCAAAAAACCTTAGGAATAAAATATTATCCTTTAGGTCCACTTGGATTAGATTAGGACATTTATTATTTATTTATTTAAAGAAGAGTTAAAATGGTTAAAACCAAAGTTGAATAACTAATACATTTTTAATATAAGGTTATACATAAGATAAATTCGACTATAAATATTAATTATAAAGATAAAACAATTTCCTAAATAATGGTATTTTATTTATAACATTTATATATTAAATAATTTAATTTATTTATGACACAATGATGATGCAATAATTATCTTATTAATGAAACATTAACATAATTGATGTTATAAATACCTAAATAAATGTAATTTGAGACTTTTTATGAATTAAACTAATTTTATAGGTTAATATAAAATGTTAGTATTAATTTAATTAACTTTGTTCGAACTAATCATGCTGTTATAATTTTCACAAAAATCAATTACCAAATAGTTTCAAAATTGACATAAAATAGTTTTTTTAAATGTTATATTATTAATTGTTATTATATTCCTAAAAATCTATGGTTCGGCCAAGAAACTAATATAATTATAGAAGTATCATTAATGGACCACTTTGGGGTCTTTTGGATGTATATGGTATGTTTATTAACTATATAATATAAAAATACAAAGTGACATGGTAAATGTCAATCTAATTAACTAATAGTTAAAACTAAAAGATAAGTTTAATATAATGACCCAAACCTGTCTAAAATATATTGGTTGAGATAATTTCGACCCATACCCACATTAACTTCGAATTAAATATATTTGGAGCTATTATAAACCAAATATGACTTTATTATAAAATAATATTTTAAGTTTTTCCTAAAGTGCCCATCTCCTCCCTTATAAAAAGGGAACCCCTTCCCTCTTCTCTTCACACCCTTTTGAGCTTCGAAGCTCAGACAAAAACTACCAATTCTAATTCTCAACCTCTATAGTTATATCATAGACTTTATGGTATTCTCAAAATACCAACTCTAGTTCCCTAAGAAGAATTTTAATGGAGGTGCGTCGAGGAAGAGGTAATCTCTTCTACCAACTCATTCAAGTTTCTTTCTTCTTCTACATCCTATTATTTAGATGTTTCATTATAAAGTAATAACATCAGTATTACTTATATACTTATATGTTATAATAAATATGAAACAACCCAATTTCACCTTCTATCCATCCTACGGAAAAGGATATCACCGCGCGTGCGTACATACGAAATACAGTCTCCACGCCGTGGTGTAATATGTTTTCAACCACCACCTTACTTGGATGGGTATAATGGTGTAAATAAATAACTATATATGATTATTTTAAAGTTATATTGATTCTGAAATATTATACATACACTTCAATACAATTCCTTGATCATGGGAATGATATCACCGCTCGTGCGTACATACGGACTACCGTCTCCACGACGCGGTGAGATTCATTCTCCATGTTAACCATTCATGAATGATTATAAAGTATATATAATGAATAATAATGAGATATATTACATAATAATGACACTGGATTTATGTATATATATATGTATATAATCTAATTAATTCCATTCAATTCAATAAGGAAACGAAAACAGCGTTCATGAGTACGTACGGCCTACTGTCTCCATGAACGGTGTATTTCATTCCATTTATCAATATATCATATATATATGTATATTCTGAATATATATTACATATAAATCATGTTTTAAATTTTGGAATTAAGTAAATCAGGATATAAGTAATAATATCAAGGAAAACAAGTCAAAACACATACAATAAATAAAACGATTTTAACCAAGTCGCTTCTTTTAAATCGAATTTAAAAAAGAACGGGTAATATAAAGTCATAAGTAAACTATATATGATATCATAACACTGAATATTATTCTGTAATAAGTCAAGGACATTATTTAAATCATTATAAAGGTTGTTCGGATACATATGAAGCATATCAGACATAAGGTAAGGGATAACTATGCTAATCTCGTTCTTATCTGAGATTGTTTATTCGTAAGTATTTACTAGGGTTATTTTTATCATCCATGTCCATGATTCCTAAAAATGGATTCATGTATTTTTAGAGTCCTTTTTAACCATTTTTGACTTTTTCTACATGGTATGTAAGGAATCTTTTTTTACCATATGTGGTACTTTATGACTTTTCTGTCAAAAGTACGAGGAAAATGTTATTTTTACTTATACAGATTGAACGGATTTTTACGGTTTCATAAAGACTCATTTTCATGAATCTTCTTCTACAAGATTGTATGATTATTTTAAAAAAAACCATTTTATTTTTAAATTTCATTGCATTTTGTGAAAAGAAAATGATTTTGAATAAGAAAGAATATTTTCCTCAAGAATTCATTTCAAGTGTTTTATCAAAACTATTTTCCATCTAAAATGACATTATTTAATATGTTTATGTTTCATGTATAATGTCTTCATTATTTACATGGTTTGATTCTTATTATGATAAAATAATATCCATTTTGTTATGGATTATGTTATAATGGAAAGATGTTTAAGAATCCCATTCTATTACATGGGTTATGATATGATGTAGATTCGTGATTTTGTGGCACACAAAATAATGATTTCATTATGAGATGGGTGGGACCTATATCTCTCTCCAATGTATTGGGTAATGATTTATATCTCATGAGATATACATGGCTGGAAAATTAAATCAATCCAGTTCAATAATACAGGACTAGAACGAGGGGTGAACTCGATTCAGAAAGGGACTTTGTCCACTAAGATGGTCTTGGCAGCAATGCCTTGGAAACTATGGAAATAATATCATATTCTTAATGGTTTCCATAATCACATGTTTTATTTTCATGCTTTTTTATCATGATTGATGTTCCTTTTATGATATATGCCTTACGTACTTCCATGATTTATGTCTTTTCACAAGATTTTGATGTTTAGATTTTATGTTCTAGTTTTTGCATTCAAATGTCTATGGATTGTTTTATGTTCTCCAAGTTTACCATTACTGAGCATTTGAGCTCACCCTTTTTATGTTTTCTTTTCCACAGGATTTAATGAAATATTTAGGTAAGAAAACAAAAGGAGAAGATTATTATGGGAGATGTTGAAGACCTTTCACCATGATTAGAAGATTATGTTCCTAGTTTCCAAAGGCACTAAACTATTACGGTCCTTTGGTGTCTGTTTTTGTTATGTATTAAATATTCCACAAAAGTAATGTATTGTCTATGTACGTCAAGATGGGTTCTCTGTAGTTGATATCAAAGCAAAGATTTAGTCAACCTTTAGAAGCTAGGATGAGAAAAATTTAAGTGAGATCCCTAGAGATATTTTTAATGAATGTCTAGGGATGAACCTAAGGTTAAGTATACATATAGGTTAGAGTCCTAGAATTATTTTTACGATCATGAATAACCTAGGGTGAACCTAAGGTGTCATGGATTAAAGAATATTTGACATGTTAGACATCCCATAAGTCACTTTTTATGATTATGTGTTTCCTTGTTATTTTTAATGTTTCTTACGGTATTGTTTCTAGTCTTAGTCAATGGAGGGACTGAGAAGGTATTTAGTTAAGATTGATTCCAATGGAAAAATTGGTGACTATGATCAATGAAATTCTGTAACTCCTGGAGAGAACGATATTGTGATTATGCCGAATCAGTCATCTCAATATATGATTAACAAGGTGAACTTTAGTTTTAATATTAAGTCATCAAATAAGAGGAAGATGAAATTTTATTCATGTTAGCATGGTGAGGAGCATATATAAAGGAAGATTGAGATTTATAAAGAAGGGAGGAAAAAACTTGAGGAATACCTCAAATGGTGGGGAAGATGTTATCTATGTGGAGAAATGGGTCATAGAGTGATAGACTGTTATGGAGTCCAATGACTTAGCTGTGGAGAACAAGGGCATTACCCAACTCAATGCCCTGACCTAAGAAGTTACTTCTAAACAAAGGACCTATTCGATACCAATCATTGAAGAGGATGGATTGAAGGGATTATGTATTTGAATTCAATAAAAATGCTGTTGAGGTACTTTTATAGTATGTTGAAATATATGTGTATTGGTCCATTATGGTTTTCTATAAGAATATGGTACCGGTAACCATGAAAAGTGATTGAAATATTTTTGGAATGCAGGTGAAATATGCATAATGAGGTGATAAGGAGAATATAATATGTATGATAGTATTCATGAGCTCATGACTGATATAAGGACAAAGTGATATCATGGTTTGAGTATATAGAAATTTTAGGATTTTGGTATGTGGAAAGAGTTAACTTTTGACAGCATTCATGTTTTCACTACGATTTTATGTGTATTAATTTTTCAAGAGAATAAAAGAATAAGGTATTCACATGTTTGGAATGCGATCAACAGGATATATCTTTTGATATATGAGGGATAAATGATGGTATTCATGTGCTTGTTATATGACCTTTTTTTGTAATCGTTCTCTTTATACTATGAGTTTGGAAAGAAGTATGTTGGATAAGCCTAAAGATTGGAATAGATTATGTTGAACATATGTTACTATTGTATAAGGCTAGTTATTTTTTTGATATTATTTATATAATGTTATAATAGTGTATTTTACGAAAAGGGACAACCTGCAGAACGGGCGAAAACCCATCGTGTCGGATGATGAAGTGGGAATAGAACCCACAACTGAAGTGCGACATGCCTTTATCACCTACCACTGGCCTACATGAAGTACCTATTTAGAAGAAAATAGTTTTATTTTATTAAGAAGTATGATAGATGAAGTATAACCCCATTTTTGGAATCATATACGATTAACCTCACTATAAATCGACTTATATATAATTGATAACTTTTTCTAACCTTTTTTTTGAGACAGATGGAATGAACTATCATTCTATCGAATGATCTATGAAAACTTCATGAAAGACAAATTCAACTTCATTTCTGTAAGACATGAAGTGGAAATTGTTTGAGGCATGAGAAATGTTAAATTTAGTAATTATTTATTCAATTTCAAAAATTCTTCAACAATTGGGAAATGATCTTGAAAACCAAAAATGTTGTCCTAGTGCTCTAATATCTAATGGATTAGCTGGTACCTTATATCAACACAAATTCATGGCTTTGTGTTGGATGGCTTTTTCATAGACATGTTCTCTACCACTCTCCATCATAACTTGATGGTAAGATTTCTCATCGATATCTATATTTTCACCTATGTTCTTCTATGTGGAAACCCAGTGATGAGTTACTTTGGGTAACAGTTACGTATCATACATTAGTTTTTAAAATGAAGTTTTAGTATTCCTTTTTACAATGTGGGTTTTTATGAAAGAAACTTTCAATTAGTAAACCATTTATAGTCCCAACAAATTTTGAGGGTGAAATTCATTTTAAGGGGGGTAGAACGTAACACCCTGAGATTTTATGAGATATATTATTTTTAATTTTTTTGATGTCTTCTATTATATACTACACCAAGATTATCTTGTACTATACGCAACACCGTATTATCTTTCAGTATATGCAACACTATTCTTGGCCCGTGTTACGCACAATTTCAAGTTCGTTTTGTGGAAATTATTCTATGAAAGATTATGTATAGATTTTGCTAAATGTATAAATGAAATAAGTTTTGATTATGTTATATGCAACACCAAACAGAGCTTTCACTACAAGCAGCCCTGACTTGGCTTTCATTACATGCAATCAAGACCTTCTTCGATAGTGTGTGTAGTACGCAATACCGAGTTTCACTTTATGAGATATTATTATAATATTATTATGAACTAGCCGTTAGGAGTAGTAATACCCACTTTTTGAAATTTTATAAATTTTATCTTTTAAAATGGACTTCATTTTTGGATTCGGAATATCGAAATTATCCTAGGGTGAATTTTTGGTATTTTTCTGAAAAAATTCAATTTTTGATGAATAGTGAAAACACTGGGTTACTACTTAAAAACCGACTTTTTATTTAAATAATTATTTATTTTCTTTAAATTTATTTTAGGTCAAAATTGATACATAATACATATATAAGTTAAATATAGTTCATTTGAGTCATTTTATAATAACTTTAGATATATAAAAATTCTATTGAACTTTTCACCTTCTTTTACCCACCTCGTATGAGAATTTGAAAATTTACATAAAACTTAATTTTACCACTTCTGTGAGTGGAATTTCAAAACTCCGAGAGACACGGTTAATCTCAATAGGTAAAATGTGGTTCAATAAGACAAAAATAATTTTTTATGAATAGTAACTTTTTACTTTTATTTACCACGGTTAAAAGTAAATAGGGTAATTAAGGGTAAAAATGATATTATTGTTACCCTAAAACATGTCCTAATTCTATTGGATAAGTGTAATTCGACCAAAAAAACCTTAGGAATAAACTATTACCCTTTAGGTCCACTTGGATTAGATTAGGACATTTATTATTTATTTATTTAAAGAAGAGTAAAAATGGTTAAAATCAAAGATTAATAACTAAAACATTTTTAATATAGGGTTATACATAAGATAAATTCGACTATAAATATTAATTAGAAAGATAAAAAGATTTCATACATAATGGTATTTTATTTATAATTTTACGACATTAAATAATTTAATTTATTTTTTACACAATGATGATGCAGTAATTATCTTATTAATGAAATATTAACATAATTGATGTTATAAATACCAAAATAAATGTAATTTGAGTATTTTTATGAATTCTACTAATTTTATAGGATAATATGACATGTTAGTATTTATTTAATTATCTTTTTTCGAACTAATAATGTTGTTATGAGTTTCAAAAAAATAAATTACCAAATAGTGTGAAAATTGACATAAAATAGTTTTTTTTGAAACAAAATTATATTATTAGATGTTATTATATTTCTAAAAATATATGGTTCGGCCTAGATACTTATATCACGATAGGTGTATCGTTAAAGGACCACTTGGGGGTCTCTTGGATGTATATGGTATGTTTATTAACTATATAATATAAAAATACAAAATGACATGGTAAATGTCAATCTAATTAAGTGAGAGTTAAAACTAAACGATAAGGTTAATATAATGACCCAAACCTGTCTAAATTATATTGGTTGAGAGGATTTAGACCCAAACAAACATTATCTTCTAAAGAAATAAATTTGGAGCTATTATAAACTGAATATGACTTTATTATAAAATAATATTTTTAGTTTTTCCAAAAGTGCCACTCTCCTCCCTTATAAAAGGGCACCGCTTCCCTCTTATCTTAACTCCCTTTTGAGCCTTGAAGCTCGGACATTCCCTAAAAATTACTCTTCTGAACCTCTATAGTTATATCATAGAGGTTCTAGTATTCTAAAAAGGCCAACTCTAGTGCCCTAAGATGATGTTTAAAGGAGGTGCGTCGAGGAAGATGTAATCTCTTCTACCGACTCATTCAAATTTATTTTTCTTATACTTATTATTATTTAGATTTTTCATTATAAAGTAATAACATAAGTATTAATTATATACTTATATGTTATTATAAATATGAAAGAACCCTATTTCACCTTCTATCCATCATATGGAAAAAGAAATCACCGTGCGTGCGTACGTACGGAATAACGTCCCCAAGCCGTTGTGTAATCTGTTTTCGACCACCACCTTACTTGGATGGGTATAATGGTGTAAATAAATAACTATATATGATTATTTTAAAGTGATATTGATTATTAAATAGTACTCTTCAATACAATTCCACAATCATGGGAATGATATCATCGCTCGTGCGTACGTACGGACTTCCGTCTCCACGACGCGATGAGATTCATTCTCCATGTTAACCATTCATGAATGATTATAAAGTATATATAATGAATAATAATGAGATATATGACATAATAATGATACTGGATTAATGTATATATATGTATGTCATCTACTTAATTCCATTGAATTGAATAAAGAAATGAAAACAACATTCATGCGTATGTACGGCCTACCGTCTCTATGAACAGTGTATTTCATTCTATTTTTCAATCTATCATATATATATGTATATGATGAATATATATTATATATAAATCATGTTTTACAATCTGTAATTAACTAAATCAGGATATAAGTAATAATATCAAGAACAACAAGTCGAAACACGTACAATAAATGTAACGATTTTACCCACATCTCTGCTTTTACATAGAATTTACAAAAGAATGGGTAATATAATGTCATAAGTAAAATATATATGATATCATAATAATGAATATCATTATGTAATAAGTCAATTACATTTTTTAAATCATTATAATGGATTTTCAGATACATACCAAGAATATCGGGCATATGGTAAAGGATAACTATTCCAAACTCGTTCTTATCCGAGATTGTTTATTTGTAAGTATTTACTCTGGTTATTGTTATCATCCATGTACATGTTTTATAAAAATGGTTTCTTTTATGTTTAAAGTCATTTTAACCATTTTGACTTTCACTACATGGTATGTATGGAATCTTTATTTTTTTACCATATGAGGTACTTTTTGACTTTTCGGACAAAAGTACGAGTAGAATGTTATTTTTAACTTATAGGGCATGAATGGATTTTTACGGCTTTATAATGCCTCATTTTAATGAATCTTACTCTACAATATTGCATGATTATTCTCAACAAAACCCTTTTATTTTAAAATTTCATGGAATTTTGTGAAAGGAAAATGATTTTGAATAAGAAAGGATATTTTCCTCAAGAATTCATTTCAAGTGTTTTATCAAAAATATTTTCCATCTAAAATGACGTTATTTAATATGTTTCTATTTCAAGTATAATGTCCTCATTATTTAAATAGCTTGATTCTTCTTATGATAAAATTATATCCAAGTTTTTATGGATTATGTTATGATGGCATGATGTTTAAGAATCCCATTCTATTACATGGGTTATGCTATGATGCATGATTCATGATTTTGTGGAACACAAAAGAATGATTTTATTAAGGGATGGGTGGGACCTATATCTCCCTCCAATGCATTGGGTAATGATTTATATCTCATGAGATAGACATGGCTGGAACAGTAAGTTAATCCGGTTCAGTAATGCAAGACTGGAACGAGGAGTGAACTCGATTCAGAAAGGGACTTTGTCCACTAAGATGGTCTTGGAAGCAATTCCATTGCTACTATTGAAATCATATCACGTACTTAGTGGTTGGCACAATCACATGTTTTATTCCCATTCTATTTTATCATGATTTATGTTCTTTTATGATGTATTCCTTACGTACTTCCATGATTTATTTCCTTGCCCAAAATTTTGATGTTTAGATTTTATGTTCAAGTTTTTGCATTCAAATGTTTATGGATTGATTTATGTTCTCTATGTTTACCCTTACTGAGCATTTGAGCTCACCCTTTTTATGTTTTATTTTCCCCAGGATTTAAATATAGGTTTTAGGTAAGAAAACAAAAGGGTACGATCTTTATGGGAGATTCTAAAGATCATTCACCATGATTAGAAGATTTTGTTCCAATTTTCCAAAGATACTAAACTATTACGGTCCTTTCATGTTTGTTTTTATTATGTATTAAATATTATGAAAAAGTAATGTAATGTCTATGTACGTCAAGCTTGGGCCTCTAAGGATACATTTCCTTCTAAGACATCTATTGTGCTTAATTTTGAGTACCTTCTAGTATGATATTTTCACTGTTGTACACTTCTAGATATATATATTCACTGAAAGACTGGCATTTATATTGGGTGGTTTCCTAATAGGATTTACTGTCACACCCTATATGGGTCATGATTTTGGAACTCAATAGATAATATGATTGAATTTGTAGGTGATGGAATGTACCACTCTACTGGTACTTGATTTTCTATTAGGGGAGGAGAGCATGTGACCATGCTGAGGCTTGAAATTATTTTGATTCTCTTTTGTTACCTTTTTAATATTTGTAATTATGTTTTTAATTAATGTAGTGTAACATGTTTTGGCTGTCTTCCTTGGACATGTAACATGAAACATCATATTTGTATTTTTTGACATCTTGTTATTTTTAATCTTAGAATTCCGCTATATAAATTTGTTGTATGGTATTACTTCTTCCCCTATTGAATTGTTATTATTTCTACTATGTTGCAGTCTTCAAATGAGGGAATAGTTTTCCCAATATCACAGATAGGACCTCACTTTTAGTAGAATTTGGGGAAATGCGCCTGCGGCCTTGTGGATAACCGGGTACAGAGAACCTTAATGTGGAATTCGAATTAGGGACACTACAACGTTGCATCAAAGAACATTTTTTTTCTGGTGTTCCATAATATTTTGAATCATTATACACATATATGATGGAAATAGAGTTTGGTAATAAACTGTGCTTAGGAGTAGCTACCCCATGTAAATGTAACATCCAAATTACATTGAATTGAAATTTACTTTTATGATTTTATGTAGTTATAGCTGATTCAATTTCACATTTGGGTGACACACTTATTTTGTGTAGTTATAATTCATATTATTGGGTTTTCATTTTGTTGGAACCATATGAGATGAGGGTATTCCATATCATGCATCATATAGTGACATGTTAAAAATCACATGCCACACATTCTTTCCATGCCATTTAAGGGCATTACTAATTGCATGATGTTGTGATAGATTTCATGCTACAGATGCATGTTGTTTTGATAGGTACCAAAATCGGTATACATACAGTTGTGATATGTGCAATGGTACATGTTAGGGTTGAATGGGATGGATGCCAAACTTTGGTCCCTGAGGAGTATGTGCTCTATTGGATTAGAATTTGGTGGATCATGTTTCGGCCATAGGATATAGATTGTGTTGTTATGTGCTATATGTTGATTTCATGATTTGATTATTGGGTCATATGGTCCCCCATAGCTCAGAATATGTCACACCATTATATTATTTTTTCAAAAATAGGGGTTCTGGGGGCGTTTGTAAGGCATAGTGTCTAGAAACCTTGACAACACTGCGTGTAATGCTACATACACACCCCAAGTATTCTTCTTTTCAGGAAGAGGGAACTTTTCTTAAGTACACATCATTTACTCAGAGTAGATGCCATATGGTAATTGATCATGTGTCTGGCTATGAGAGAGAGAGCATGAACTATTAGTTTTTGGTTAGTGCACATCATGTATAGTAGATACATGCCATGAAGTTTTATTTAAGAAGATCATGTGTTTCTCTGACCATGTTTAAGTACATTTCCAAGAGGGAGAACATGAGTACATGATATGAGTCAGGCTAACTTGCCGTGTACCAAGGATGTTTGCATGCTTAGGCTGGTAGGAGTACAAAACTATGTATGATCTTAAGGGAACACACATTGTGTAGTTTTTACACTTAGTGTACGCCTTTTATGATACCCTTTGAGGGTATTTTCATGTTTTATCCCCCTTTGACATTTTTGGACCTACGTGCAGTCCTTTATGAGTAGTTTTCCATCTAGATCATGTTGGTAAAACTTGTGGGTAATTTTGAGGCCTCTTAATGGGTAATTTTGGGATTTTTATTAAATACAATGGTTCTTACTCCAATTACCATTTTTAGTTGTCACTTAAGAGTGAACATGGCGCAAATGACTAGTTGGGTGTTCTGACCAACTTAGTTAAGACCTATGATCTGAGATAAGCTAAGATCTATCCCTAATGACCTATGATTTGATGATTTATCCATTTCCAAATTAGTCTTTCTAGCCAATGAAGTCATGATTTGTGTTGATATGGAGGATTCCATGTGGGAATCCTATGCTTATGTTTTGTCCTAGAGAACCCAATGTAGGATGAATCTGTCTACTATTTGGTTACCCAGGATCGCCTAAGGGATTAATTGCTTTCATGATATTCTAGGGATCCCCTTATAGGATTTTTCTTCTCTGTACCATTTTTGAGTATCCCTATTGCAAAATGCCTTTTTTTATAATCTTTCAAGGATCCCATGTGTAGTTCCTCCTTTTCCTTTTTAGGTAAGGATCCCATGTAGGATGACTTCACTTGTGTTACCTAGAGGATCCAAAGTCATATTCCACTCAGTGTTATAATTATTACTCTTTATTAGGTGATAGACTATGGTATAACTAGCCAATGTTGGTACCGCCTAGGTGCCATTAACCATAGTAGGACGTTTGAGTCTTTAAAGATGACATCCTTGTTCGGATTGGTGATCATTGTATTGTAAAACTTGATATGGGAATGAGAAATGGGGAATGCATGGTTCAGTAGGTTAGAAATGCCTCAGGCACAGTTATCGTCTTATGAGGTCATGTAAACCTCTCTTTCATTAAGTGATGAGAAACTTAATATGCCATCTTTCATGTAAATGGTTGTGTTGATGATATTATTTTGAGCCAGTTCATGTGTGGCCCATATAGTTTAAGGATGAATAGGGTGGAAATATAATAAGTACTACCCATAATGTGTTGTTTTCCCTTATAAAATCAATATAATATATGTTGACATACGCACTACCCGTCATGTGTTAAATGTAAAAAATGATCAGTCAAATTCGGTTAAATATTTGAGATTTGAGATACTATTTCTGTTCTCGATTATCTCTATAGTAGAGTGTTCTAAATATTTTGGAACCATTTTCATCCCACTGTTCGTGATTACTTACTACAAAACTAGTGTTTTGACAAACAGATTGGTTTAATTTCGGATTTTATGCCAAGTTATATGACGAAGTTGTCACGGTTCGTTGAATGACACTTGGGAATTTAAGTTAGTTCAAAAATAGAACATCTAAGAGAGGTTGTTCCCTCTACTCAATTTACAAGACACTTTTATGTAGGCAGTATCATGTACGTTTTTTTTTAAATTTGAAATTCAAGGTAGAAGCATCATAATAATTGACCATTCAGAAAGGGTCATTTCTAGTTGAATTCCTTTGAATATTGTGCGTCTTGATTCATGTGGATGCCTTCATGACCAAAAGATAGTTGTTGTGGTGGGCTGTGTTTGCAACCCTTATAAATAACATGTGATCATGGATGGACTTCAGTGGTTAAGTGTAATCTATCACAAAGATGCTTTAGGATAAAGGCATTGTTGTCATTTTAATGAAGATTCCTCGGGAAGAGAAGGCGAGTTTCATTCCGAATGTCTAACAATAGTGGTTCAACTACAATTTTTTTATAATCCTTTAAATCCTCATTGTGTTCTCTTCCATAAGATAAAATAATGTCACTTATCCTGACTTTGTCCTAGATGCACTAAAAAAGAGTCGGTTATGCATCGTTCTATAGTTGAAATCCATTGGACCAGTTCCTAATCTTCTTCCACATTGTGCATTGGATGTCTGGTTTTGGTGAGCCTTGTCTAATCTTGAGTGATACATTCTTTTATATTTAGGAACGTCTTGGATAGACTCTAGATGACTACTACTTTATTTGACATGGTCACTAGTTAGATGTCGCGCTGGATTCATTCCATGTTCTTATATGGATTTTTTCCCTATTACCAAAGCCTCACTTTTAATGGTGAGTATGGACCACCTTGGTGAGCTCCTCAGACTCAGAGTTGTTGAATATAAGGTTATCTCAGAATTATTGTCAAGATTAGATGTGATTATTCAAAAAGTGGTAATGGTTCTAGTCAGATGGATCTGGAATTATAATTTTATCCATGATATGGAATGAACTTTTAATTGATCAATGGATTGCTTAATAAAATATAATCACTGAGAGTAATGTATGAACTATGGTGAACAAGATCATTGTAGGACAAAGTTTACAATGGTGTAGAAGTTGTGTTTTGTTGCAATATATCAGCCTTCTATGATGGTCATTTCTGAGATAATACATCCAGTGATGGTTAAACTCGTTATCTTTCTTGTTATTCATGTTTAGTTTTAGGGGACCTGTTTAAACACTCCCCCTGTTTAAAGTGGGTGGGGTGTAAAATTCAATAATTACTTTTGAGGAAATATTGTGTGACCAATTTTGATAAGTTTGATCGGGGTTCGGTCATTATTTGATGTGTGACCGCTGTTATGACCCCTGTTATGTTCGAGTTTTCCTAGTTAAAGAAAAATCACACTGGTATCATCGCCATAACACTCAGGGGCATTCTTGTTGGTTTTTTCCCTGGTGGTGGTGTTATGGTAACAATGTCAATTGTGTTGTTCATAATAGACTCACAACGGTTACACTTCCATTCCAATAAAAGAAACCTTCATTATTGATGTGCTTTAATGTTTGTGAATCTGTGAGGCTGTGAAACTACATGGGGTCCAATAATCTACCATTTCAAATAGGGAAACCCAGTTTAATTCTCATTTCTAGCAAGGGATATAAAGGGATTTTGGTACACAGGTACTACAGAACACCATTTACCACTCCCAGTTAGATAGTTAGTCAGAGTGCACAATTCAGGTGTAGGAGGAAATTTTTTTGGAATGTATTTTGTATTCTGTTTGTTCTTAGGAGAGACACATACCCTTGGTTGAGTTATCCTATAAAAACAGATTTTATTATTCAATTTAGATGGTGCCTTTTGGGGATTTTTATAGTAGACCATTAATATAAACCACGTGTTGGCTGGAGGAAAGAGACGAAGCTATGATGAGACTTCATCTTGTCTAGGAGACCACTGATTGAGACCAGTTGATTCAGAAGTTAATGGATACTATGCAGTATCATTAGAAATATTTTTTTGATCACTGTCGAAAACAACTAGAGTTTGTGGTCGGGGATTTTGTTCTTCTACATTTTGCCTCATGGTTGGGACACAAGATGGTCAAGAGACTGGGTATGATTTTTATGAGATATATTGGGATGTTCATGATTATAAAGACATTCAGGCCAGATTCCTATTAGTTGTAGTTACCTCTAAGTTATGAGGATATGACTAATTTATTCTATGCTTCACAGTTGTGACATTACTTCTCAGACCCATCTCACATTTTTTTCCTGAGGAAGATGAGCTTCTAGATGATGTGTCCTTTTAAAATCATCCAATTCATAGTGTGGATCATATCCCGGAGGATCTTGATGGTGGATTTGTTCCTTTTGTATCGATGCTATAGTAGCATGACTGAGTTTTGGATGATACATGGGAGAGGGAGGATGATGTATGATCATAGTGGCCAGAGTTTTTCACAGATATTTTTATCAACACCCTTGGAAGAGAAATTCTAGGGAAAATTTCATTAATTGGGGATGTTTTAAAAAACATGGGTTTTTCCATGAGAAACAGTTCCTTACATTATAATTTGTACTTAATGATATGGGGGGAAAATAAACATACACTCCATATATTTTCATGTACATGATTTTTAAGGAGGTTTATATGCCGTATGTTCCAAGTACATGACCATGTTATGGTCTAGACAATACTTGTATTGAAATAGTATGTATTTTAATGTACATGAAAATTAATTTTGTATATTTTTTATATAGGGAAGTATCCTTGGGTTTTGTCAGATGGATTGAGGGATCATCCCGTTCGATGAACAACCACATTGAGAGGTTGTGTTGCCTCCCGATTTTCCATCCGAACTCCATTTTGATCGCTATCGGATATGTTTTAACCCAATCGATATGATCTCAAATCCACTTGAGAAATTATTCGTGATTTATTATATCAATTGAATTATCAATAATTAATAAATTTTCCTCATTTTATAGATATAATCCATTCTAGGACAAATCAAAGGCCGACACTGGATGAGGAGAGTCGTAAGAGTACGAGGATTGTGGTCTTGTGCCTTTCATGATTTTTCATGATGTTTATATATGCCAGAGTGCAACATGCCTATTTTTTGGGGTGTATCTTAGTTTTTGATTTACCCTTATTGTTTGCCATTCATGATTAATCACTTGGATAAGTGTTTTAATGTATGAATTAGGTTGTTTAACTTGATTTAGGGTCACCCCATGGGTGCGTTTCCCTTGGAATGGCCATTTATGGCCATTTGGCCGAGGTTTCCAATGATGCATTCCATGTTTCCCTTAGTGGGTTTTCATGTACAAATTACATTTATAATTGAATTTCAATTATGATAAATTGTGATTGAATTGATCAAGGGTTTGGGATTATTTATATCCACTTTTTTCCATGTTATTATTATCACTGATTAAGCATGTTTGCAATGTTTTCTCCAATTATGAACCTGCCCACTGGATTTAGGTTATACTAAGACCTTGTAATGGTTATATTACTTAATATATTTTTTTTATGAAAACTATTTCCATGTGATTTATTTATGATTAAATCCATGAGATAGATTAATTCCCTTTTGTGGATTTGTATATGAATTGTACCCATGTAAGTTATTAATGTTAAACCATGGGGTAGTTTAATTCAAATGTGTTTCTTGATATATAAATTTTCCCATGTTGTTTAAATGATAAATCCATTTAATTGTTTAATTTATGCGTGGATGCTTGAATGAAATGATTAATAAGGTGTAATTAGATATGGGAGATCCATAGTCTTATTTAAAAGACATGGTCAGGCTCAAGTGGCTAATTGAACCTTATATACCGTGGGTAAACCATTGTCTCAGTTAAAAGACAGTGGAGAGGCTCAAGAGGTTAATTATGAAAAGGCTACGAGCAAGCCATAGATAGGGTGGTCTGGCTCATTGAGGCTAAATTAAAATGTTGAACGATTCTTGGATCCATTGAGGGATTCCCATGTCGAGCTCTATTGGAGAATGATTAAATGATTATTATGTAATGAGTTTACAATTTCATTTATATGTGGGGTCATTAGGACTAGGCCATACCATGAGGCTTTTATAAAATACAATGTAATTAAATAATGAAATTTAATGACTAATGATGTGTCTGTGAAGCCAATTCACATGTTTGGATTTAGTATTCACTTATACATGGTTACATTATCCTCTGAGATATCTTATGTGAAAAATTTTGAGTACCTTCTGCTTTACTATTTTAACTCATGTACACTTCCTATTATATATATTCACTGAGAGACTAGGATTTATCATAGGGGGTTTCATAATGGGATTTAGTCTCACTCCCTATTTGGATAATTCTTTTTTACCAAACAGATTATATAATTTTAGATTTTGAAAAGTCAAACATCTCTTCTATTCATACTTTATTTTTTGTTAAGAGAGGAGAGCATGGGAACATTATAAGTCTTACAATGCTTTTGTGTATATTTAATAACTTTTCTACTTTTGGTATCAATGTTTTGTATTACTGTAGTGTAACTTGTTTTGGTTGTTTTTCTAAAACATGTAGTATGATGTATCATATTTGTATGCTATGACTTCTGGTTGTTTGTATTCTTATTCATTATTGTTTTCTTCTATTATATGGCATTACCACTTCTTCAATTTAATTGTTATTATTTTCACTATGTCACACTCTGCCAATGTGGGCATAGTTTCAACACCATCTCACATAGGCCCTCACTGCTAGTCAGAAGCTTCGGGAATTTGGGGAAATGTATTTGAGGCCATGTGGACAACCTGGTGAGAGGCACTTTAAATTGGCATCTAAATCCATGATGTTATAGATAACATGAAAAAATAGTATTTAAGAAATATTAGAATTAAAACATTTTATATCAGTCTGTAGAAAATATCAAATAACATTTATAACCGAGAAAAGAATAATCTTTTAAATAAAACCAGAATTTAATGAAGTAGGTTTTCATAAAAAAATGAGAAAAATAATATTATCTTAAAATAGTCTATGTATTTCACATGAAAATGCGTAATAATTCAAGATGTTCTAATAAAATGGCATCCATATTAGGAAGTATCGATATGGGAACCACATAAAACATGTATATCCCCGAAGAAGGTGGATAAAAATATCTAAATACTTGAGTGGGGAACATGTAAATATTATTTATAATATTTATATAAAAATAAAATATAAATTTATTTGGGTAAAAATGGAGGAAGAGAAACCCGAAGGAATAATGGTGGTTAGGGTTGAATCCCTTAACTTATGTCCAAAGGTGTCCTTCACATGAATTAATTTCCAAGATAAAAAGATTAGGTTCATTAATTAATAATTACATAGCATATTCTAAACAAATTTTAGTTATTATCATTTTTTATATTCATTATTTCCCTTTTTAATGAGTTATATTGTTCAATTTCATCATTCGTGAGTGATCATTTTCTTAGTTTTGATGATCAGTTTTCCTAAATAAGAGTATGTAAGCTGAAGTAAAATGTGAATGGTTTTATATATTTGTAATTATATTATTTTAATGAAATGTTAAAGGATACAAATTTTATATCATTCATTTGATTAAATGTAATTTGGATGAATCATTTGATAAAATTTTTATGATAAAGGCATAGATTAATTTGGCAGTTTTCTGATGACAACAAACTCAATTTTATTATAAATAAATATCACATAGATAGCCTTAAAGACGGTAATAAAAATTGAAAACCCATCATCTTTGAATGTGAAAAATTAACAAATCTCGAACAATGTATTCATATTTAGTATAAAAGGAGGGGAGATGATAAATGATGTGGAATTAATACGTTATCATAAAAACTATCCATTTTATGTTTGGTGACGGAGTTATCATAATATTTTGATTAGGGGAGTCTATGTGACAAAAAGAAAAGAAAGGAACTTTAAAACAAAATAAATAAATCAGAATGAGGAATTTACCTCTAGAAATTATCATCCATGAGAACCTCTATAAGGGAGAGGTTTTGGTATTTTGTTGTATCCAATAGCTACTAGGCATGGGGGAGGGTATTGGTAAAAGATTTGGGCAGAATTTAGAATAGGATAAAGGCTTGAGAGGAGTGAGGAGAAGAGGTGGTGAGGGTTGGTATTTATAATGGAGGAGAGGGGAGTTTTCTCAATATTTAATTTATTAGTTTATTATTCATTTGGAGTAAAATATATTTACTATTATGGATACTAATTATAGTAATTATATCATGTGATTTCGAAAAAATGGTGCTTCTATAATCCATGAATCAATGAATAGTGTATTTGATATAGAATGTATAAATACCGTAAATTACCAAATAATATTATTCCCAAAAAAATTAATGTATTTCAGAAAGAGTCCCAAATATTCTCCTTAACCATATTTAGATGTGTAGAATTAAATAATGAACTCCATTTTTGTAAAATATTTTAATAAATATGAGAACATTAATTTTTAATTAAAATCCTAATATTTTTTGAAAAATACCAATTTTAAAATTGAATCTTCCTTTTGAACACTTTAAAAAATTAATTATGGCCCAAAAATTTTCTTATAATTATAAGAAATTAAAATATTATCCTTTGAATACATTTTATGAAAATAAAATTTCTTTTAATTAAATAAATTAACCATAAAATTATAATTGAATATACATGACATAGAAAAATACAAACACTTAATTAATAATATTTTATATTATTTAATACATATAATATAATATTATTATATTATATTTACACTTGTAAGATGGAAAAAATTTATTTATACCTTCATTTGAAGGTTTTATTACATTAGTTGTTTTACTATTCTTAAGGGTCAAGTTACTATTCCAAATGTCAGGTTACTATTTCATCGGTATGTGTGCCTTAACTTACAGTGATAATTTTTATTTCAGACCTTCATCATTTATGATGTTTGTACTATGTTCTATATTTAATCATATGTGACTATACTAGAAGAAATAATTATGATAAGGGAAATAGATTGATAAATAATTATGTCATTACAAACCTATTAACCTCACCCATGGGTATATGTGGGTGTCTTGGTCGACTACACACAAGGGATGCTTGCTTGGCCAACCAGCCGTCCACAAGAGGGGCCACATGTATGCCCGTAGGATACACGAGGTGAGAACGAAAATATTTTTGGCCAAGGACCCATAGAGATATGGTCACATACTGTGCCCACAGAATAGGAATGGGGTGGTACTATGAAAGGGAATAGATAATTATGAGGCATTAGAGGAGTGATTTGATTAATATATAACACATTAGACGTGTTTCAATTTTTATATGGGACCAACAAACATAGGTAAAATTCATTTGAATATAAAAAATCATAACCAGAGCCGTATGATCAAAAAAATCACAACTATCCATCGTATCCTGCGTCCCTCCTATTTGAATTAGGGTCGTCCAGTCTCCGGTGACCCGAGCCTTCAATTTATGGCATGTTCTCATAATCCATTCCACCATCTTCCTCCCTCTACCACTCAATGTAATGACTAGTTCTCTATTGGAGGAAATACAATAAAAATTTTAAGAGGCCGTTTCATTTTAGGAATTTGTCATTATGAGTTTCATGTGATCCTTATCGTATGTACAAGATCCATTCACCCCAAAGAAGAAGGCCTCTCACAAAGGATACATGCCATGAATTGTGCCTTATAATATTGTCTACACTTGAAGATTTATATTACATTGATCTCAGTTATTCAAAGGAGTGATTTAAATTGATTAATCCTTCCAGGATTTGACTCTATGATTAAATGAATAAGATACAGTGATACTCATCAATAAAAGGAGAGGCACCGAGGCTGAGAAAACAAATTTTGTTCTCCCACCTAATATGTCTTGTGTCAAAATAAATTATTCCCCTATAATCCTCTTATGCTAATGAACAAAGGTACCATGAGTCTTAGAGGCCTTAGAAAGTAGGGTATTTCCTTGAAATATTCTAGTTTCTTGAAGAAGGGAGTCTAACATTCCTTCAATAAGTGAAAATCAAACTCAAACGAGCATTACAAAGAACCACATTCTTTGAAGAAAAGGGATAGTCCAAACATGTCTCTCAACCTATCATGATGATATGAGATATGAGAAAACATCTTGGTTCTCTATTGATCTTCAATCCAAAGAGATAGTACCTTATTTGAGTTCTCACAGCATTCTTTTCAAATATACACAAAGCTCCTAGCTTTCATTAACTTATTTTTATGCTTATAAGTTAAACTATTTTCCTGATTGTTTTTATGTGCATAAGAAGATTAAATTAGGGATGGGTTAGTTCATGTAATCATGATGAATAGGAACTGAAGTTCATGGTTTTAGATAACCGTGTGTGCATAGAGATTAGATAATAGGAAGATGTGTTTAAATGATACAGTGGATAGTGTATATTAAATATAGTGTGTGTGTGTGTGTGCACTTTTATAGAAGGAATGTGTGGAAGTAAATAAGAAATGCATTCTTGAATTAATATATAAAAAGGTGAACTATTTGAAATAATTTGAAAACTATTGACCATTGAACATAAAATATCAAACAAAAAATTGATGCATTTGATCTAATCAGGTTATAACTCAAGAACTGATTAATTTGTTAATGTGTGAGATCATTCTTGCACAACATTATATGAAAAGTGAAATTTAGTTGAAAAACAATCTTCTTCACTAAGAATAATTGAAGATAATTGATACTATATTCACTATTGATATTATCCATCAATGATGAAGAATTGATTTTGATGATTCCTATGTGAGCTGATCCTCATTGATTGAATAACCACATAGGTTCTTGTGATTATAGCCAACAAGGAAAATATATTATGGTTTTCCCCTAGTGAAAATACCTCTACCTCACTCTTTATTAATTTTTTTGACTTTTATTATTTGGATGGAGGGTTATAACTGACCAATTCAAGAGTGAATGAGTCAGGGTCATTCATTATGATTTCTACTATTGCTTTGAAGGGAGTATAAAACAGAAATATAAGAATCATTGCTTTATATTTATATTAAATAGTTACATTAATTTTGAAAAATGTGACATAACATTGACAAATTCATCTAAATGGGTGTTTTTTGATCCATTGTGTCTCATCTTCAAGGTGAATGTTTTGGGTTTTTTTATTCATTCAAAATAAGGAAGATATAATATATATTTGTTCGAGTTTAAGCCACATACCTCCTGAAATTTCTTCATAGTAAACCTAACTAATCACTCTATCTTCAAAATGAAGAAATAGATAACTATGACCTTTAATTAACACGTTTTGGGAACCATCTTGATATTTAGTAATGGTCTGTACAATTTATTTTATTTTTACAATGGATTTTACTAGCCCATATATGGAATCAATTATGTCATATTTAACAAACATTTCTCTCATATTAATTATTTTAAGATTAAAGTCATTATTACAGTTTTTTTTGATTTTTACCTTGTTTTTCACATTTTTACCCAAAGGGGGATTTCATGTTCTTTTAGGAAACCTTAAGAATATGCCCCTAACAACTAACCAATGTCAAGTGTAAAAAATGTTTATCCAACTTGATTCGTAATAATTACTCATTTTGGACTGGGATGTTGGTATAATTTAAAATAGATATTAATAAAGGTTATTTGAGTAGATATCAATGTGAGGAAATAAAATGTATATAAATACTATAACAAAAACTTGTTATATATATATAAGAGAACCAAAAATGATAGATACAAATTTGTGAGGGGTAAGATTACCCTAGGGAATAGAATACTCTAACTAAAAATGAAAAAATAAGGGATTTTAATTATATAGTCATATCAAATAGAAAATTAAAAAACAAAGTGTATGAAATAAAAAATTTTGTAAGGATCAAAGGATTTATGTGCTCGGATCACATTGGGAACAATGTGTATGATAATAAGGCCATACAATCTTGTAAATTTTATTCAAGATTACAGAATAGTAAAATTTATAGTGTACATGGAAATCAAATATAAATAATTATATGCTACTTTAACACATATATATTAGAATCAATAAAATATAATGTATAAGAACATTTAACACCATATGTAATGGTCCGACCATTCGGATCTATTCATGTTATCACTGAAAAGATGGATTAAATCTTACACCTCACCAAAGAGGAAATGTCACTCGAGGAAAATGTCAATTTCTCAAAGATTAAGAGCTATTCCAAAAATAATTTCCTATATCCTTTGAAGTAGAGTGACAAAAAAAACATGACAAAATTGGTTTACTATGGGGGATTAGAGACTCACATGTTTTATCACTAAAAAAGATAACCCCACTCAATGCTACGTTTTCCTCATAAGGGAGGGAGGAAAAAAAGTGAGGATAAAGAATTTATGTAAATGTACTAAAGGGATAGGGTGTAGGGGTGATAGATTCCACTGAAAACTCCTACACCTCGTTATAACACAACCAAGTAAAACTCACCACACACATGACACCAAACTGAAATGAAAGAACATCATCAAGTTGGAAAAATTTTCAATGATGATTATTAAATGTTAATAAGTGATCATTAATGTCCAAGGAAAGAACAGAGAGATAATCAATTTTAAAATAGAAGAAAAAATTATTCACGAGTCTAATACATCAAGTGAAAATCTAAAAGAACAAGTCCTCATTGGATGGAAATGGACCATTGGATATACCGGCGTCCCAAAAATATAATTTTATAAAAAAATATAAATCTTCATGATAAATGTCATTAAAATATAAAATGAAAATTAAAAATACGGAATTCATAATTTGAATGAAAATTGAATACAAAAATTTCAAAAAAATATCTAGGGAGAATAGTGTCTATCACAAAATATGGATTAAAGTTTTATTAGTCTATCTCAAAAGACAACACATTTTTCCATGGTTTTCTAAAATTTTTTTGATTATGTAATTGAATCTAGATCAGTGCATGGTAGAATAAAATTTTTATGTATTTATTGTAAATTTTATTTATGGTTGAATATAAATAAAGTATATAAGAAATTGGTGTTAAAAAGATTCCATCATGATATGACAGTTTGATTAAACATTGAAAATAATATATATTGTAATGTTAAAATAATAAATTTCCAATACACATTTCACACAATGAATTGATAGAGGAGAATCCAATTTATATCTTGATAAAATGAACATTTGGATTTCAAGATTCATTTCCCAATATTTAAATAGATTAAAAAAATGTTTTGTTGATCCTGAGAAGGTTAATTTTTCTCAAAACATCAATGAAAAAAGTGTTGACTTTAACGAATTAGTCAAGGATAAAAAATAAGAATTATATGATGGGTGTGCCATTTAATCAATGCTATATTTTTTACTTAATTTTTATCATATCATGTTCTTTAGTGGATTTAGTAACAATGAAATTCCAATGATTTTTTATTTTCTTCCCCATGAATTCAGTAGAGTTGAGATCATTTCATCATTCTATAAGATGAAGAAATCATCAAAGAATTTCTACGTGATTACATAAATATTCATGGTATATATAATAACATCATGATTTACTGGGTAGTTGAATCTAATAAAGAATAATTCATAATATTCCATACATGTAGATGGAATTCAATGAAGAGAAATGAATGTACAAATCAATGCAACACCTGGAAGAAGTAGAAGAAGAAAACTCGAACAAAGGTATGACAATACTTTCCTCTAAGAAAATTCCTGAAAAAATTATTTGTGTCATCCAAGACCGCATACATCATGTTGTTTCATTCTCAATATACTAACAATATTTTTTTGATGAGACCTCGAAACAATTCAAAATCACAGATGGTGTTTGATTCATTATATATTTTATTCTCAGATCCTAGATATTTACACTTTCTATTCTCTTCTATTTGTTTTAAAACATCTGGTATATTATGTATTAATTATATAATATGGAATTTTATTTTGATTCAATATAATATAAAACTTTTTACTATTTTAAAAAACATTCTTTCATTATTTCAATGATTATTCCTAGAATGAATAATACTGGAAAAAGAAATGATGTATACATCAAACGAATAATCTTGGAGCTATGAATTGTTGCGATGATGGTGTGGAAATAAGTGATGATTCAATGAGAACACTATTCGATGTATATACTTCGTTAATTTTGATAATTAGCGATTATACTGGAAAAGGAAACATATCCTATTGGAAGTATCATGCTCTTACCCTTTGCAAGTTTTTTGATTTTTCATTTTCTACCACAACAATAACCTCAATGTTGAAAATTGTGTTTTATGTGTCATCATTGATTTATTAATGCTTCATATAAATACAATTTTAACAAGATATAATTAAATTGATATATTAAATTGTGAAAGTCACAGATGGTTTTATATTTTGAAAACCCATCCTTTTACATATATTATTACATGATTTGATGAATAATTATCCATCAAATAAAAATCAAAGATCAAAATTTCTAGTTTATTTGGACGATTATGTACATAAGTAGAAATAAGAAACCAAAAAGTAATATCTTTTACATTCTAGGATCTTAACTTCATTTGAGCTCTTCCAACTACAAGGGATATCTTTTAGAATACATATACAAAAGGGATGATCTAAAGGTCGCAATAATGGAATAAACATGGGAATGTAGAATAACACATTAGTTTGAAGGAAAAATATGATAACATAAAATGATTTAAAAATGAATAATTGTAAGTAAGAATTGAACAATAAAATGGAATCATATGATCATCAAAACATAGGAATTTTCCAACAACATAAAACATGACATAAACATCAGTTAAGGCTATCATTCAGGGCTATATAACATGGTATACAAAGTCCCATAAAAGATTAGGTTTACTCATTGATCCCATACCGGATGTATCATTAGAATAAATTTTATAGAATGCATTAAAGTAATATTTAAGAACACACATTGTAGATTGTTCTTGAATATGTGAGCCACATGATGAATCTAAGATATGGAATAAACATAATAGTTACCCATGGAAAGAAATTGGTATTGTAATCAAGTTATAAGGCATAACAAAAGAGTGTAGCATAATTGTGTACAAGAACAAATTGATTTAAAGAATAAATGTAAATTTAAAAGGTAAAATAGTTATAAATCTGGATAAATTATGACTGACAAAAGAGAAAACATAACAAATGTTTATTTATGGAACATTATAAATGAGACACATTAGTGCGGTTTAAGGGAAAAGAGTAAAGTGTATCGAAAGAGGATGAAGGTTTAATTGGTTACATAAAACTATAAAATGAACTAACATGGGTTTTCATGATAATTTATTTTTATTTTAGCAAACTAATTTTTGTTTAGAGTATTCTTGTAGTGTACTTGAAAGAGTGTAAAAATAAAGAAGATTCATTTAACCAGTCTTGCATATCAGGTGGAATCAAGGATATTACCTTATAAAACATGTATTGAACGATCAATGAAGGAAGAAATTATCTGGATATACAATTTTGGAACACATAAAAGTAAATTATAATAATTATATAAGAATAATGCGTAAATAAATTTTTCTAACGATAGGAAAATCATAACCTGAAGGAAACAGTGGAGGTTGGGAGAGAAACCTGGCTTTATGTCCGAATGTGTTCTTTCCTTGAAACTGATGTCATTTATATTAAAATTAGATATATAAATGGATTAATTTAGAACTTATTAAACATTTATTTGATATTTTATTCTTTTATTATGTTTGTTAATTTTTATTTTTATGAGTTATAGTGTTTAATTTCATTGGATTTGGAGCATTAATTTCCAAATTTTAACATTAGTTCTGTTGAGCGAATTTTTCGAGTTCTTTTAAATTTGAAGAAAAATAGTATATGTGGAATGCAATGATATAAATTTAAATTCATATTTTTAAATTTCCCCATATATCATTTTTTCAATATATTATAATGAAACATTAAATAAAACATTAATAAAAATTGGTTAGTTTATTTTGATGATTTTTTGAACATCAAAAAATAGTTTTGTTTTATAATTTAATTTAATTTATTAATATTTTCTAAAAATGAAACTATTTGTAAAATAAATTTGGAAAAATTATTTCGACATTATATTTATTTTATTACCATCCTTAACAATGGTAATGGAATACAAAACTCATCATCCATGAAAGTGGTGAATCGACACCTCACAGGCGATGTTTTCATTTTTATATTAAATGATTAATAGAATATATTTTATGATGCATATTCCATTAACAAAATAAAATTATAATATATTTATGATAGTAGGGTTATCATGTAACTTTATATTTGATGGATACATGATTAGTTATAAGAATGAAAAAATTTAAAACTGACGGGGGAGGATTTGGCCTCTTGAATATCATCTCATTGGGAACCTCCTTAAAGAACTTGGGATTGGAATTTGGTTGATCCAATAAACTCCTAGACCTGGGGAAGAGTGTATTAAAGGTAATTGGTTAGAATTTATACAATAATCAAGGCTCAAAAGGGGAGAGGAGAAGATGTAGTGAGGGGTGGTATTTATAGGGGAGGAGAGGGCTGTTTATTATTACTTTAATCAATAATTTTTTAATTTGGATCAAGACTATCAATTGGGTTGATAACTATAATAAGAAACATTAAATAATTAATTATACTTTGGGATAATTATTCTTAAATTATCCATATATCATCCACGAATAAATAATTCGTGTATATTTAAAAACCGTAAATTAATCTATTTCACAATTCACAAACAATTCAAATATTTTTAAAAAATCCCAGAAATGATCCATATCCTTTTTTGACATGTAGATTTAAAAAAACACAAAATTTGGAATAAAATTTTCTTAATATAAGATATTTTTAAATTAAAATCACTATTTATTTGAAAAATACTGATTATAATATTATATCAAGATTTAAGACACTTTGAAAAATTAATTATTCTCTTACAAAAATAAATCATGATCATTATACAATAAAATAATAATATTTGAATCTATTTTAGGGAAAAAAAAATTTCATTAATGCCATTATATGAACAATAATATTATAAATAAACTTTTAGATTTCATAAAAATACTAACACATAATTTATCATTTCCACAACATTTATTTACTTATTCTAAGATATAAATATAAGATATTTTAATCTATAACGTTAAAAAAATTTATTTTCAAATTCATAGGAGATTTTATTATTATAATGGACTTATTATCATTCGTAATGGTTAGATTAATATTCCCATAGTTCGGTTACTATTTCAGTTGTGAAATTTCTAATGGTCCCAACAATTTACAGCATTCTTCAAATAACTCTTATTATATTCTTTGGTCAAATCTACTTTATCTCAATTTTATATATAATTTAATCTTTTAATTAGAATTATGTTTTATTTTTTCATCTTTTTTAATGATTGTTTTCAATCCATTGTATCATGAAGATCCAATTTTTCTTATTCTTATTTTCTAATTTTCTATTTACTAACCTGCTATAATATCAACCAATATTATTTGATTGTATTATGACTAATTTAAATTACATCATTTATGAGAAAAATGTTTTATTGGGAACTCAATGTGATGGAACTTATTTATACAACAAGACATAATTTGAAGAAGAGAAATTCCATTGATAAAATTCCCAATCATTACATTTGCCCCCTAATTAAATTTCTTCATTATTTTTTGGTTTTACATACTATGGTAAAAGTAGTTGTATGTTATTCGCCTTCATCACTTCATCTGGTTATATTATTTCTAATTCTCATTTATGGTTCATCGATAGTAATTTTATGAGGTCAGTTTTTTTTGTGGAATGTAATATCTTTAGTCTGAGATCTTCCCTGGTTTCTCCTAAAAATAGTGAACATTCTCTAGATACACAACCTATGAATTCATTTAATATGAGGGATCAAGTATATACATCCTCAATCGGGATACATGGAACACATCAAGTACTTGAGAAATGTTTGGTTTAATTTAAAGTCAATAGGCCACATATCCAACATGATCATGAATCTTGAAAGTGTAATTTACCTGATACATATCTTCAATTTCTTCCCAAATATCACAATCCACTTTCATGGAGATATGTGGATGAATATCCTCTCACTAACCAAGAAATCTATGCCTCATTGATTATTATCTTCTATATCATATTTTAACATTGGCATGCCATGATGTTCAACTAAGTGGTTTCAACCTTTTATACAATTTCATCAATAATTTCTAGTCCCAACACCTTACATTCACTAACGTCATCCCTTCATGATTGTCTTCTATATCTCTTCCCATAAAGTGCTTCATATAGATCCATTAGGATATATTATTGGAAACTATTATTAAAATAAAACTTGACCTGTTGCGTATTTTATTATCATCATCCTTTGATTTCAATAGATAATTCTCTCAACTTGTCATCAAAGGTCTGAATAGTTCTCTTAGATTGACCATCAATTTGATAATGAAAAGTTGTAAAAATAATCCACTCAGTATTTAGAGAATATTAGAGACATTTGTAGAAAATTTATGTAACTCATTGATTATAATAATATGTAATCAATAATGGTACTTCATGGGGAATTACCCCACCTTTGATATATATCTATGAAATTTATTCATGTGAGAAATGAGTGATCACACCTATGAATGATGAGGGGAACCATAAACACAATCTGAAACTCCAAATATCAATTCAGTCAGATTGGGGAACCCACCTAGGACTGTTGGGGTCACTTAAAACCATACCATGTCTCAAATACATGATACATAGATAGGGTATCATTACCAGGACTGCAGGGAGATACCGCAAACCCAAATATGGATCTAATCATATAGTAGAAGATCATACTATTTTTGATACATTAAACCCTACTAGAACCCACCCTAAAATTATGGGATCATATATCATAAGGTACCGCAAACACTACTATGATATCTTTATATATAAGGGATTTCCACACTATGTATTAAGCACAAAATGATTCCATGAAGCCCACATAGGGATGTTGTTCTGATAGGGGATCCCACCCAGGCCACCCGAAGGGATACATGAACTCTATCTGAAAACATCCAATCGAGGGGATAAAAAACATACACTATGAATGTAATGACACACCATACCCTCACATGGATTAGAAATGGTAAGCCACTACACTAATAATGATCTATACATTTCTATTAAGTCACCCACCAAACTCACCATGCTACACATCTATAATGGAAAAACCATGTCCACCATAGCGTACAATGTGGAAACTATGATAACCCTTCTTTTATTACAAACATAAAAAAGATTTATTACATAAAACTTCACTTGATACAACAATAATATTATGAGGTTTAGTGTCTATGGGGACTAGGATCATTACATAAAAACATAAAACATGAAATACAATATCTTTATTGAAAAATTCCTTTACATGACCACTACATTCCCTCATACTTAGCATTGCATGGGATAACATGAGGACATGCATAAGAAAAGGGTGAGATATAAAGCCCAGTAAGGGAGTACAAATGGAATACCATGAGGAGTAAAATACATTTTAGAAAATAGGCATATCAATAGAGAATAAGAGAAACATGAACATAAAGGCATGATAAATCATGATAATCATAACATGGAAATGTGGCAACAACACTTAACATTGAATTAGAATGAGCCAAGCCTCATTGCACATAGAGCATGAGAAAATCATCATTGAACATAACTCACGAGCAAACCCTTGTTTCACTTTAATTAGAATGAGTAAACACTCATTTCACATGAAGTATCATGACACTATACTTTACCCAAGGCATTAGAGCGCTATAAGGGCGCACCCTTCTTAAACCTTTCATTTCAGCCATAAGTGAGCCACATGGATCATAAAACATGGATTCATAAAACATAATAATTTATTCCACAATAAAGGAATGTGAAATTCATACATGAAACTTTATAATAAATAACTAAATGAGCATAATGGTGAACACCCTTGATGGAGAAATGGGCATGGTATTCACTACACAATGGCATTGGCTTAGAAAATCGTTGCAATTTTGGCAGCGTAACGGCGTGACATAAGAATTCATAAAAAATGGTCGATGAGAGATAAAGGGGTTCCTCATCATATTTACATGTAATGGACCATAAGGAGTTTATATAAATACATGTCCCAACAATTTTAATGGAATTTAGATTCATGATACAAAAGTATTTCTTGAATGTAAATGAGGAGAGAGAAGTTCCTTTTGGAATTTTGGCATAGTAATGGGTGTAAATTGGAGGAATTTAATGAGAGATAAAGGGGTATCCCATCACTAAAACATAAATAGGTCTGTATTAGGGAGGTTCAAAATCATACCAAAACATTAATAATTGAAACTAAAAGGGAAAAACAACTTAATGAAAATTGAGAAAAATGAGAAAGGAAGAAAAAACCCTTACTTGGAAGTGTCCTTCCAAAGGCTAGAGAGAGGCTTGTGAGAGGATTCTTGGGAGCTTTGGGAACCTTGGGAGGATTTTAGAGAGAGTAGGGCAGAGGTTTTACGAACTCCAAAGGCATTGAGTGAGGAGGAAGTGGGAGCTTGTGTTGGTTTATATAGGAAAGGTGAGGGAATTCATTATTATTTAGGTTTGGGACCCCTTATATTAAATTAATCCAAACCACAAACCATCCCATGGTTTTTGCCCATGGTTTTTTGAAAAGGGAAGAGGAAAAAAATATTTTATATGGCCAAAGTCCGAACTTCTTAAAATAATAGGTTTTCTTATGTGGAGGTGAGTCACACTCCCATAGAAAACAATTTAAAAAGACAAGCTGTTTAATAAGTCCCGAGGGGTCCATTAATACTTTATAAAAGTAATTAAAACAAAACAAAATCACATTATTTTAAAGGAAAAACATATATTGGCCAAAAATAATGATTATAGTATTTTATTACATCACTATTGGGTCATTATGATTTCATAAAACACATTATATATTTAAATGGTATTTAATTTTTACCCAAAAATATGACTGTCTTAGAAAATTATGAAAAATTCACCATTGGATAATTTTGACATCCGGATTCCGGAAATAATATTTATTTTATCTAAATAATTTTTTAAATATGATTATTTTCACTTTTAAAATAAAAACCGACATTTATCAAAAATTCACGGGTTTTGACAGAAATGGATTTCAAACCTTAATAAAAATTATAATTGCATTCATAAAATTATAATATCATTTATATTTAATACAAATTAATTTAATAATAATAATATTTTATTCAAATAATATTTAATTCAAAAATCCCTTAATTTAATAAAATATAATTCTTAATTAAATAATAACTAAAAACACTATTTGTACTTTAAAAACTATTTACAATGTATAAAAAATGAAAAGGAGGTATTTTCATTATTATATACAAAAATAATATACATGAACATAGTACCAGAGATTTTCTACATAACCCCTTAAAACAACCGCATAATACCTAAGGGTAAGGTGTGCGATGGTGACAGACTCTTGGGGTCACTCAAATAACATCGCTCGAGTGGTAATTTCTATCAACTTCCACATCTCCTGTAGACGGTCCTGTTCGAGCTTGACATGATGAAGCTCAACATGGGATTGGTCAAGAGCGAATCCCAAGGATGCTACCTCTTTTCTGAGCTCCGAAAAATGAGCTTTGTATGGGGAAATTCTACTGGATGAGGCCATCACTTCTTTTTTCTGAGTAAATTGGAATTGTTAAAGTCCTATATTTATACTAATCATGTGATCACTGTTCAACGACTATATTAGCAACTGTAAAAATTCTTAATATAAAACCAAAGAAGATGAAATTTTATATAAACGTAAAGAGACATTTAATTAGATCAAGAGGGATTTCCATTAATTAAACTTTGGGTCATTACAATATTCCCCCCTTAAGAAATTTCACCCTTGAAATTTTTCTTTTCCCACACTAAAACAGATGTGGGTAACTCAGCTTCATCGTTTCCTCTGATTCCCAAGTCACTTCTTCAAACTTGTGGTATCTCTAGAACACCTTGATGAGGGGAATTGTCTTATTTCATAGAATTTTTTCTCTACGATCTATGATCTTCACTGGTTTCTCCTCATAAGAAAGATCATCTTCCAACTGTACCACCTCAGAAGAGAGTACATGTGAAGGGTCCAGTATGTACTTCCTTAAGAGGGATACATGAAAGACATCATGTACTTTGGACAAGGTAGGTGGATGTGCTAGTCGATAGGCCACAACCCCATCACGATCAAGAATCTCGAAGGGTCCGATGTACCTTGGACTTAACATCCCTTTCTTTCCAAACCTCATGACCTTCTTCCATGGAGATATGAATAGAAACACCATGTCTCCAATATTAAACTCAAGGTCTTGTCGACAATTATCTGCATAACTCTTCAGTCGACTCTGGGCTTCCTTGATATGCAGCTAAATGGTTTTCACCTTCTCCCCCATTTCTTTGACCATTTCAGGTCCAAGCAGCTTACTTTCACTGACCTTATCCGAACATGCCAGTGTTCTTCACCTTTTCTCATACAGGGCTTCATATGGTGCCATTTGGATGCTTGAGTGGAAATTGTTATTATAAGAGAACTCAACCAGAGGAGTATGTTGATCCCATCTTCCTTTAAAGTCCATTGAGAATGCTCTTAACAATTACTTATGTGTTTGGATAGTCTACTCAGATTAGCCATCAGTTTGGGGATGATAGGTCATACTGAAGTTCAGTGTAGTATTCAGAGCATGTTGAAGACTCTTCCAAAACATAGAGGTGAATCTTGGATCATGGTCAGAAACAATATATAGTGGTACTCCATGAAACCTTAACACTTCCCAGATATATATCAGTGCCAGTTGATCCAAAGTGAAATCCTCGCGAATAGCAATGAAGTCTGTAGTCTTTGTAAGACGATCAACAACAAACCAGATTGCATTGTTGCCTATGGATGTACTTGGAAGTCCAGTGACAAAGTCCACGATTATGTTCTCCCATTTCCATTCTGGTATGGGAAATGGTTGCATCATCCCCTTAGAATTCTGCCTCTCTACCTTCACTTGCTGACACACCAGGCACTTTGATGTATATTCAGCGATCTCCTTCTTCATGTTATCCAACCAAATTAATTCTCGGATATCTTGATACATCTTTTTTCTCCCTGGCAGAATAGAGAAATTTGAACTATGTGCATCATCCAAAAGTTCCTTTTACAGCTCCAGAATTGATGGAACACATAGTCTCTTCCCAAACTGCACCATTCCTTATTCATTAACATTAAACTCCAAGGATATCCATTTTTTGATAGCTTCCACTTTTTCCTAAATTCCCAAATCATCCTTTTGAGAATCATTTAACCTTTCCAAAAGAGGCGGTTGAGCAATAATTTGTGAAATGATTTATGATGTTCCCTTCTTTATGATTCCCATGTCTATCTTCATCAAGTATAAGAAGATTGGATCCTTCTCAATTCTCATCATTGATAGAATCGCTGGGTCCTTTCTACTCAGGGAATCTTACACCTTGTTTGCATTCCCAGGGTGGTAATGTATTGAATATTCATAACCTTTGATGAGCTCTATCCATATTCTTTGACGCATATAAAGTTCTTTCTATGTGAATATATATTTAAGACTCTTGTTGTGAGTATATATCTCACATTTCTCCCCAAAGAGATAATGCCTCCAGATTTTCAAGGCAAAGATCTCCACCGCTAACTCGAAATCATGTGTTGGATAGTTTCGCTCATGAAATTTCAACTTCCTTGAGGCATAGGATATCACTTTATCATTCTGAATAAGCACCCAGCCTAAGACCTTCTTCTAAGCATCACGAAAAACCACAAAAGTTCCCCACTTGTGGGTTAAGTGAGAACATGTGCAGTGATAAGCCTCTTTTTCAACTCCTTGAAGATTTCTTCGCATTCATCACTCCAATCAAACTTTACTCCCTTAAAAGTTAGCTTGGTAAGAGGGTTGTACAATCGTGAGAAATTCCTCACAAATCGTCGATAATATCTAGCTAACCCCAAGAAGCTACGGATATCCGTTACCGATGTTAGCCTCGACCATCCCTCAATTTCATCTTTTTTGGAGGGTTCCACATATATCCCATTACTTGTGATGATATGGCCCACGAATGATACCTCCTTCAACCAAAACATACACTTTTTGTACTTTTCATAGAGCTTCCCCTTGCGCAAAGTCTCTAGTACAGTTCTTAAATGCCCTTCATGATCCTCTTTGGTTTTGGAGTATATTAGAATATTATCTATAAAGACTACCACAAATTTTTCTAGGTAATCTCTAAAGACTCAATTTATCAAGTCCATGAAGATTTCTGGAGCATTAGTGAGTCTGAAAGGCATTAATATGAATTCATAGTGCCTGTATCTTGTACAAAAATAAGTCTTGGGGAAATATTCCTTCTTCACCTTTACTTGATAATATCCCAACTGCAAATCTACCTTGGAGAAGTATTGGGCTCCACGCAGCTGATCGAACAAGTCATCGATCCATGGGAGAGAATACTTGTTCTTTATTGTTATTTTGTTGAGCTCACGATAATCGATGCAAAGGCGCATTGACCCATACTTCTTCTTGATGATGAGGACTGGTGCACCCCATGGTGAAGCACTTGGGTGTATAAACCCTTTATCCAGATTCACTTGTAGTTGTTTCTTCAGCTCTTCAAGCTCAACGACAGCCATTTTATATGGATTCTTGGATATGGGTAATTCCCCAGGTATAAGTTCAATTGAGAATTCAACATCTCTTCTAGGAGGAAGACCAGACAGTTCCTCAGGAAACACATCCGCAAATTCCGTCACAATAGACATTTCTTCAAGGATGGTTTCTTCCTTAGACTCAATCATCTGAGCTAGATACACGTGCTCATAGGGCAGTAATATCCATGCATGAGATGATGGAGCTAAATAAGATTCATCTTCGTCCTTAAACATATAATGAATTGGGGGCCGATTCTCCATATAGAGTGTGATTTCCCTCTCCCTACAATTTATGTTGGCTCTATATAAGGAAATACAATCCTTGCCATGAATTACATCAAATTCCACCACAAAGAGTATGACGAGGTTCTCAGGGAAATTCAATCCACAGATTATAACATGGGAGTACTTATATTAATGGGATGCAATGATTGCCCCATTTTCCGTACTCACCGACATCTTCACTTCCATGATTTGTGGTGGTGCTGGGATTGTTCTACTAAACTTTCAAGATATAAAAGAATGCGTAGAACTTGAATAAAAAGGTACGTTCACTATTATAGAATGACTAACTAGCATACCTGTCACCACTTCATTTTCGGGGTTCACTTCGGAAGAAGTGATGGCAAAAGATCTTCCTTGCTGCCATGGAGGTTGTTGGTTGTCTCCGAAAACCCTTGTATTAGGGAACTAATTTGTAAAATGACCCAGTTCTTTGTATTTGTAGCATTGAGCAACACATTGAGGTTCGAACAGAGCATTCCTCTCCCCTGTCGCAGCTGCGGGTCTTTCTTACTGACAGTTAATAGCTAGGTTCCTTCTCTTCCACACCTGAATCATTTCCTCGTCACATTAAGGCAATTTCCAGGGTGCTTCTTTCCACACTTTTGGCAGGTGAGGTGCTGGATATTCATAGCACTGTTGGATTTATCCATTGGACCACTAGCATTGAAGTCTACCTTACGCTTCTTATACCCATGATACCCCTGTGATTCCCCGATCTCCATTTAGACCTTGAGGGAACATCGGACAATTTCCTCATAGTTGTCGAAGTCACGGATCGCTAATGCTTTCCGTAGGCTAGGCTTCAGCCCACCAAATAAGCAGTCAACTTTTCATTTGGGGGTAACGACAAAGCCGGAAGAGTATCGTGCAAGCCTTGTGAAGTTTTCCTCATACGCTCTAAAAGATTCATCTTTTTTTTGATTGAAGGAATGAAAGTCCCTCTCCATCTTAAGCCAGAGGGTGCACGGAAAATATTTATCGAAAAACATATTTCGTAAATCCTTCCATTCCAACGCCACAATCCCCTCCTCGGGCTTCGTATTTTTGATCAACGTACACCATTGATTAGCTTCACCCTCCAAACGATAAGCCTCCAGGAGAACCTTCTGTTGTTCACAACATTGAAGGATGGAAAAGATCTTTTCAATGGAGTTGATCCATTGTTCATCGATCGTGGGATCAGATGATCCACTAAAAGTAGGAGGACATTGTCTCATGAAGCTCTTGATAGTAACTTGTTCCTTCTTAGGGGGGTTTGGAAGTTCATCTTGACCCGTGTTTCTTTTCAAATCTTGAGTTAGCTGAGAGAGAAGCGTGGCTAAGTTCACGATTCCCGCTCCCATTGGGTTGGGCATCTCATTAGTACAGTCATCACACTGATCTTCACAATGGTTGTTAGCCCGAGTCCTCCTATAACTGGCCATTGGATGGAATAAAAGGAAAGTTAGGGGTAACACATAAAGGGTAATCCGAAGACAAAAGTTGATGACTTATAAATAAAATTTTATTTCCTTAACTCATGAGTCTATAGGCTTCAATCTATACTTTTCATGATCTACATTCTAACATAAATTCTTAGGGGCATTTTTTTTAATTCCCTTAATAAGGGTTTATACTAAGCTTGTGAATTTATCATAACATATCCCTTGGGATTGTCGTAACCAAGAGTGCAGCAAGGCCCGTTTTCGTGCACTAGTTCCCGTTCGAGTCTTGCTCAAAGCAGTGTTTTCGGGTTTTACCCCTAGGATACATCTGTGCCAGAGCCGCCTCTACCTGCTCGTATCCATACAGGGATGTATTTTCTTGATAACCAACTTACTCAATACTCACCAAAACATAGGTACATCTTTATTTTACTTATTCTTGTATCTAAGGCTTTACTAGGGTTTTCTAATCCTAATCCCAAAAATAACTAAACATATCCTCCGGTACCAACTATGAAAACCCTGCTTTTATTACAAACATAAACATGATTTATTACATAAAAATTCACTTGATACAACAAGAATATCGAGAGGTTTAGTGTCTTTGGGTCTTAGGATAATTATATAAAAACTTAAAACATGAAATACAACATCTTTATTGAAAACTTCCTTTACATGACCACTACATTCCCTCGTACTTAGAATTGCATGGGATAAACTGAGGACATGCAGAAGAAAATGGTAAGCTATAAAGCTCAGTAAGGGAGTACACATGGAATTACATGACGAGTACAATACTTGTTAGAAAATAGGCATATCAACAGAGCATAAGAGAAACATGAACATAAAGGCATGATAAAGCATGATAATCATGAAATGGAAATGTGGAAACAACACTTAAAATGGAATTAGCATGAACCAAGGATCATTGCACATAGAGAATGAGTAAATCATCACTGCACATAAATCACAAGTAATCCCTCGTTGCACTTGAATTAGCAGGAGTCAACACTCATTGCACATGACGTATCATGATACTATACATTACCCAATGCGTTGGAGCTCTATAAGGCCGCACCCTTCATAAACATTTCATTTCATGCATAAGTGTGACAAATAGATCATGAAACATCAATAAGTAAATTTTCTTAAAGTTGATTACCCATGATGGAGAAATGGGCATGGTATTCACTACACAATGGCATTGGCTTAGAAAATCGGTGCGATTTCAGCAGCGTAACGTCGTGACATAAGAATTCATAAAAAATGGTTGATGAGAGATAAAGGGGATCCTAATAATATTTACATGTAATGGAAAGTAACGAGTTCTTATAGATACATGTCCCATCAATTGTAATTGAATTTAGATTTATGATTCAATAGTATTTCTTGAATGTAAATGAGGAGAGAGAAGTTCCTTTCGGAATTTCGGCATAGTAACAGGTGTACATGGGAGGAATTTAATGAGAGGGAATGGGGTCTCCCATCCTTAAAACATAAAAAGGGAAGTATTAGGGAGGTGGTAAACTATACCCTAACATTCATTATTGATATTAAAAGGGACAAACAACATAAATAAAATTGACAAAAATGAGAAAGGAAGAAAAAACCCTTAATTGGAAGTGTGCTTCCAAAGGCTAGAGAGAGGCTTCTTGGGAGCTTGGGGAACATTGGGAGGATTCTAGAGAGAGTAGGGAAGAAGATGGACGAACTCCAAAGGCTTTGAGTGAGGAGGAAGTGAGAGCTTGGGTGAGTTTATATAGGAAAGTTGAGGGAGTTCTTTATTATTTTGGTTTTGGACCCCTTATATTAAATTAATCCAAACCACAAACCATCCCATGGTTTTTGCCCATGGTTTTTGGAAAAGGGAAGAGGAAAGCAATATTTTATAATAAAAAAGTCTTGAATTATTAAAATAATAGGTTTGCTTATGTGGAGGTGAGTCACAGTCCCATGGAAAACAATTTAAAAAGACAAGGTGTTTAATAAGTCTTGAGGGGTCCATTAATGCTTTATAAAAGTAAGTCAAACAAACCCAAAATCACATTATTTTAAAAGTAAAACATATATTGGACTAAAAAAAAGATTATAGTATTTTATTACATCACTATTGGGTTATTATGATGTCATAAAACATATTATATATTTAAACGGTATTTAATTTTTTCCCAAAAATTTGTCTGTCTTAGAAAATTATGAAAAATTCACTGTTGGATAATTTCAACTTACTAATTCCAGAAATAACATTTATTTTATCTAAATAGTTTTATAAATATGTTAATTTTCACTTATAAATTAAAAACTGAAATTTATCGAAAATTCACGGGTTTTGACAGAAATGGCTTTCAAACCTTAATAAAAATTATCATTTCATTAATAAAATTATAAGATCATTTATATTTAAAAAAATTATTTTAATAATAATAATAATATTTTATTAAAATGTTATTTAATTCAAAAATCCCTTAATTTAATAAAATAAAAATCTTAATTAAATAAAAACTAAAAACACTATTTGTACTTTAAAAACTATTTACAATGTATCAAAAATGACAAGGAGGTATTTTCATTATTATATACAAAAATAATATACTTGGACATAGTACGAGCGATTTGTTACATAACCCCTTAAAACAGCCACATAAGACCTAAGGGTAAGGTGTGCGATGGTGACAGACTCTTGGGGTGGCTTGAATAACATCGATCGAGTGATAATTTCTATCAACTTCCACTTCTCCCGTAGATGGTCCCATTCGAGCTTGACATGATGAAGCTCACCTTGGGCTTCGTCAAGAACGAAGCCCAAGAACGCCACCTCTTTTCCGAGCTCTGATAAATGGGCTTTGTATGGAGCAATTCTACTGGATGAGTCCATCACTTCTTTTGTCTGAGTAAATTGGATTTGTTAATGTCCTATATTTATACTAATCATGTGATCACTATTCCACGGCTATATTAACAACGGTCAAAATTCTTCACATAAAACCAAAGAAGTTAACATTTTATATAAACGTAAAGAGACATTTAATTAGATCAAGAGGGATTTTCATTAATGAAACTTTGGTTCGTTACAGAAACATTATAAGGTAAGACAACTCAAGGTACTCCATACAAGTCATAAAAATTAATATTTTGGAGGTAGAATCCTCCATGACGTGTACATGACATATACCCAATATTCATGACATTTCACTCAAATCCAACCCTTTTCTGGGTCCCCTCTCATTAGTAGATGCCTATTTTGGTAGAAACACAATTTTTACCTCCTGCCACATGGAGTGAATCTCTGTAAGATTCTCTAATTGTTAATTCCCCCATACAAAACAATATTTCCATGTCTCCCAATAGGTAATTTAGTCTTAGTACATTGCATGTACTATTAACCCATCCACTTTTCCATGTCCACTTTTCATGCCTATTTCCAGCACCACATTCCCACATACCTGATCATGTTCATTCACACGACCATGTTCCTTAACATGGCATGTCTGGACATGTCCCTCAGACACATATCCTGGGATCACTAAATGATGTGTACCCATTATACAAAATTTTTGGACCCCAAAAATCATCTCCATAGAAACAGAATAACACATGACACATGCTCCATCACTACAAGTTTTGTGATTATAAAAGATGAACATAAAATCTGAACGATCCTCCCAAGATAATTTGGTTTCCTCCAAAACCCATGGAACTACCCCCAAGAGATCACTACATGTCATAATGGGGATTTAAAAAACCAAATAATGAAAGTAAATAGACGTGGGAATAGAGATTGTAAATCTTCCTACCTCATAGAAAAACACTAAATCATTATATCTAAAATTACTATCAGAATACACCATAGCTTGATGCATTGATGATTGTAATAAAAATGGGGATCAATGGAACCTTTACTCTTTATTTGTGTCTTGGGTAATCCATCACAAAAGTGGGAGAGACTTCCTGCCCTCAATGGTTCCCATTAACCAAATGGGGGAGGGGTTGTTTATTTAATTTAATTAAATTACTTACCCTCCATTTAATACACCACTAACTCATTCTCAAATGAGAAACCAACCCAAGAAAACCTTATATTGTCCCTTAGGTAAACACCACATTCTAGATTCAACCATAGTATTTGATTTTTGAATGTATACTCTTATTGAGAGTTATTCCAACAATACAGAAAAACATGATGTGTGTTACAACATATATATTTATATTTTTAATATCACTTCATTGAGGCTCTCAGATCCATGGAATCCCACAATTACCCGTCATCAGGCTTCAGATATATTCTTAGAAATATTCTAATGTCTTAAAAATAAATTTCAAAGTACCTAAATGTTCTATCATTAAAGCAAGTAATGTGCATTGAAATTGGATGTAATTATGGATAATAAAGTAGATAAATAATGTGATTAATGATTTGATGATTCTTTGTAGCATAGTTTTAAACACATTATCATTTAATATGTGGTGATTTTTAAACTTTTAAAAACTTCCATGACATGTTCCTATGATATTTGAAAGCAAGACACTATTTTCAAAAAGATAAATGTGTGGAGATAGAGAATCGTATTTTAATGATTCGAAATATAATTTGGATGATTTTATTCAAAGTATGATTTGATAAAAAAATGGTTTAGAATTTATATGATAAAATTTGATGAATTTAAAAATGGGTTGTTTTTATCGTGAATTGGTTGGTGAAATATCTGTTAGGAATTCCCATAATAGTGGTTACTTTTTGCTAAGTGTTTTAATGAAGATTATAGAACTTGTTTTTCTACCTCGTGAATCAAAATGGCGAGAACATGGAGTTTTTACTAAGTTTATGAGTTTACCCTAGATTATATAGAGTTATTTAGTGAACCTGAAAAACTACTTTGCAATACTAAATATATTTATTTTGAGTTCAGCAAAGAGTCTACATAGATTTCTACCAAATAAAAATATTAAAGTGAAGAGATTTACTACCTTTAATTTTATTTTTCCTATCTTTCAACCTTTTTTTACCTAACTATAACAACATAATCTTAATATTGATTACCATACATTAAAGGAAGTATTATTAAAAAATTGTCTCAATTAAGTATGAACTCGTCACTAAAGTGGGATAAGGATAAGAGCATGCATATATAATTGTGTGTTAGCGGTGCACACAAGATGGAGTTTACAGGAGTTGGGTGTATGGTTTTCCCTAAATATGACCTGAGATTCATAGTTTATTTACTGATATGATTGAGTTGGTGTGTGTTTCTAAATTTGATATAAGATTGTTTTTTAATTTAAGATATATTTTATCTTGTAACATAGATAATTCATTGTGTGTTCTTCATAGGGAGATAAATTTTTTCAATCAATTTAGATGATATATGTTATTGATTCTTAACAACTAACATACATGTTTAATTGTAAATTTAATATGTAATATTTTATATCATATATATTTTTCAAAATAGAAACTCTAATGGATTAAAATAAAGATGCATCATGTGGGGATAAATAAAGAGATAGTCTCTCAATATATAGTCTAGTCCGATCAAGGTAAAATGGGTCAACAAATTTATGATGTCATGTGTGGATCTTCTCTAATGACAAAGGGGAATTAAATATTTATATATGATGGGAAGGGATACACAAATTTTTTTATAATGTTAATCACATTGAAATTGATTGGGTGAAAAGTAGTAACAACGTGATCAATTTCCAGGGTTAAGTATCAAAAGTCTGCTAGATTGAATTGATCAAGCAGTGTATCCTGGATGATGATTGTTGGTTCCTCATGATAAGGACATCATGAGATAGAAAAATAATTTTGGTGTCCAAATATGGTTTAAGGATGATGAACATTTAAATTATGATCTTTGAGGTAGTGGCCATTCATTGACAGAAGGGTGGTATTTTGTTGAAGATTGATCTTTGAGGATTACATTTTGAACTAGATGGATTTTAGACAGAAGATTAAGGCATATTGGGGTGTTATTTTAAAAAATTATTTTTAATTATGTCATTATCATTCAAGTCTAGGGATCACATGAATTTTTCAATATCTTATTTATATGGGATACTTCATAATTTCCCTATGGGATTTAATTCACTCGTGTTGGATGGTTTTCCCACATTAAATTTCCTACATGCTAATTTATTTATTTTTTGATAATATGATTTAAAATCCATTGTTTTATGGGATTTTTCCCTAATCATTTCACAATTGATCTTCATCTTTGATCGGGAGTGCCCCAATTGTGATGCCTTCAAAAAAATTTATTATTATGTGGGGAAAGAATATAATTTATAATGATGTGGGAATGAGATAAGTAGTTCAATATTCATATTTTCATTACGTGGTAGTCTAGGATTTAATATATCCATGCACATGATAAATCTAAACCGTGTTTAGTGTCATCTTCTATATTTAGCTTCTAATGGTTCTGAATGTTGGGGTTTCATAGAACATCATCAATACCATACTGTATATATTTCTATGTTATAAAAATATATTTGATATTTAAAGAATTACCTTGAATGATCTCTCACCATAATGAGCTCAAAACTATTGGGTTACACCTTTAATACTACATGATCGATATGGTCTATATGAGAGTAATGGTTTGAAGCAATGAAAAAAAGCAATAGGTTTTCTTAATATGATGATATGTTCTAGATAATATTAGTATAAAGAATATGATTACACCAAGGATCATTTCAATGTTTTATAATATAAAAAATATATTTAATGAAACTAATGGTGGATATTATATCAACATGAATGGATGAACATACATATGGTGATTACTAGAGCAGATTATATGAACAAAAAATCAATGTAAATAAACTAATTTAATTTTAAAATTTTTATTATTTTACAAATCATAAAACACACCCACTTTATAGAGATATAATTAGACATAAATAAAAATAATAATATACAAAATAAAAATAATGTCACTAGATTGGTTATGGTGGGGGATGCCCAAGACTCCATTAAAAAAACCATCGTTCATCCATTATCAAAATTCATCAATGACTCCATCACTCCATTGAAAAAAATTATGGTAGGTAATTTACAAGGGAAAGATAAGTTTATTATTTTAACACCCTCCCCCTTAAACTTATTTTCCTACTAAAATATACATTTTTATCATCTTTCATTATATATATAGGTGGTTGATAATTATGTTTAAAGAATTCATCCTTTTTCATATAGCCTTTGGTGGAAATGACTATACAGATTCCTCTTTTATTCACTTTCCTTCATTTTTAATCATATTTAGATTCCTAGAAATATAATTGGATCAAAAAATTTAGTGTGACAAGGATAATTTTTATACTACATTAGTTGTTCTTCACTCTCATATATTTAAACAGGGATTAAAAACTTATTGTAATATATATGATAATGTTCTCATGTAGTTTATTCTGATGTAGTAATATGTGATGATGGTTTCATTGGAAATTAAACTACTCATTCCATCAATGGTACTTAGTAAATGGTTTTTTCATCTTATAGAGTGAGTTTCACCTCTCTAGAATCATAAAATTGATTCCATTCCAAGACTCATTTTTTTTCAAAGAAAAAATCTATGAAGAGTATAATCATCTTTGTTATGGAATTATACAAGTGATATCTCATTTCTCAATATCTATATTCCATAAAGACACACTTTATTCCATTTTTCATGAGTGTTGTTCATTTTCTATCCAGTATCCTGACATTGAAAATAGAACCAAAATCACTAAGATGACTTACAATTTGATTGAGAGTACTCCATGATTAATTCACTCTATTTTCTTAATGATTTTTTATTGCTAATCTACTATGTAGACACACCACACCCAAACATACATTTGGCCAGAAAGTCATGGGATCTATTTTTAAATTCAACATGCTTTTTCCATATAGAGAGTTGTTTAATTTTTCCTTATGACTACTCTATTGAGTTGAGGAGTGTATGTTAATGATAACTAGTTTTTAAATCCATTTTTTTGAGGTATAAATTAAAAAAATAGTGGTGTACTCGCCATATTTTCCAAATATAAAATTTTTATATGGTAGTTTCTTTGATTTCCCACCAATGCCTAGAATTCCTTGATGAGGTCAAACAAATTCAGCTTCACCTTGAAAAATCATATCAATGATTTCCTTCTATAATAGTCAATAAAATTTATAAAGTAACTCCTTGGTCCATTTTATTTTGGATTCAATGGTCCATTCATATCAGTATGAATTGGCTTGAGTGGAACAAACGCTTTCTAGTTGGAATTTTTGGCAACATTGTTTCTATGTTGATTTTTTGAAAACAAAGATTTAATATATTTGATGTGGATATCTAATTATAAGAATAAAATTCACTATATACTTTCTGAATAATAATTTTAAAACATTCAATGTTTAAATGGATGAACATGAGAATCCATATCAAATATTTATCATCAACTATTGTAATCAAATAGTGCGGTATGATAGGTTGGATTATAAGAAAAAAACATGAGTTTCGTTTTTTGTAATTCTTTTGGGACTATCCTTTATTTTTCATAAAAAATATGTATTAGTTTGTTTAATGGGATTATGTGAAAACCTTTATTTCAAAAAATACAAGATAATCATTATTTTAATCTTCATGATTGTTATATATTGGACATCAAAAATGAAAATATAATTTCCATTTTTTTTGCTATATCTAATTTTCTCTTCATTCATGGAAAAAATTATTAATAGATCACTAAATAATATCTCTCTTTAAGACATCTCATCTAGGTTGTTGAATAAGATCTTGTGACTTGTAATGTGTTTTCTTGATCAAGAGTCAGGATACCATGTCCCATGATTTTATGTCAATCTTTATGCCATCAACATATGATCATTTAAAAAATATCTATTTCTTTGATGACATTTTTCTCCTTGATGCAATTATCACTGGGATAATTTCCACAACATTCATTATTATAATGTCCATATTTGTGAAAATAATACCATTGAAATTTAACATTTTAAATAGGATCGTGATTGATTAATCCTCCCCTTCTTTATTGTCCTCATTATCATGTAGTATAATTTTTATATCCACAAACACATTGATTTAGACTTCTACAACCTCATCCACTACTTCATGGATTAGATTCATCTCCATATAATAATCAACATCATCTTCATTTAAATTTACAATTTTTTTTTTCATATTTAGGGGTTTGGAGATGAAAATTTTAATGAAAGACATGCTCTACTCCATTGGTACAACTTTAGTGGCTCGCCATTAGTTCTTGGGCTTATAGGGATCCCTTATGTTTATCGACAAAAATAATTTTGGGGTATTTAGTTTTTTTAGGGAAGAAACTATTTAATAAAATCTTTGATATATGTATCACAACAGTTTATCCCATACCCTCATATATAGGGATTTTAATATTTTTTTAGAGTTTGTTAACGACAACCATTACATGAGTATGATACTCGGTACTGGTTTTATACATATTAATAAATTGGGAATCAAACTCACATTAAAGTGATTGAAGATTTATAATTTTTAATAGAGGGTTAGAGGAAATATGTGGGGAGAAGAGAGTCGATGATTTTTTTTTGAAAAATGGAAAGACATGTGGATAAAAAATGACTTAATCAACATTTGATAAATGAAAATTGAAAATTTAAGGGAATTAAATTGATTGAAATCTCTTATGGATTTGGAATCATATTGACTATACATATTATAGATACTTTGTAGATTCCATTTATTAGAATTATATCCAACGGAAATCCCAAAAATGAAGAAGAATCACCTTAATAACACTGATTCCACGGAAGATGGATATTACAATGGAAAGGAAAAATTTGGATGTATTAGTAGTTCACTTGAGTTGATTGTAGGAATTAATATAACACTACAAACATATTATTTATTCAAATCAGATGACTTTGCAATGAATATAGCATACCCTATCTATAGGGAAACACACATGGATATAAAAATAATAAAATTCAAAATAAAAATAAATTAATTGAATGGTTTACATTAGGTCGAGGTCAAGTCTTCAGTTCAAAATATCTGGAACGATTTTCTTTATCCTGTAGGTTTCTAATAGAAGACACATTGGCTCTTCTAGGGTTCCATCCTAAAACCCTTGGGTGGCTAGAGGTATTCCCAATCCAATATATTAAGTTATCCACCATATTTGGTGTCATACAATTTAGAACATTGGTTTGTACCCAAAACTCTACCCCTAAAACCATGTTACACACATTTTTGTCACACATTCCATAATAATGCATCCGATCCAACCTTCTGGTACTGCAATTTTTTCATCACAGATACTTTCTACCTAACAACTACTATCAGTAATACTTTTAACACAAGGAATCATGAGTTCACATGCTTTAAATGAACAACCACCATTATTGTTAGACTGATTTGGGGAATACTCCACCAAGCATCACACATGGATGACACCGTGGATTTGATAACTATTTTCAAGATCAATTTCTCATATCTCATAGGTCTACTAGGATGGATACATAAGAAGTTTTGGGGTTAGATCGAAAATCCTATATATAATATGAGGAACTTACAATCCAAGATTATATGTGATCCACCAATTTTACTGGAATCCAATGTCAGAATTTGATTTATACTAAACACCAAACTCATCTTGAAACCAATATCGATGTATTCAATGACTCTGATACTCCAACCCATGTAAATGTTACTAATGAAAAACATAAATGTGGTGCGTTTTATAGATGAGTCTTTTTGAAAGATTATAAAAAAGAGGTTGTAATTTATTTTGAAAAACAACTGATGTTATATTTGAAACTATAATGAATTATGAATATTCTGGGGAACACAATGGAGATAAGTTGTGGAGATCCTGTATATATTCCACTATCCATCACATTTACTTACGATGAATCTGTAGGAAAAATATAGTGTATTTATATCGTGAGAGTGATCTCTATAGACATTGGTTCATCCAAGAGAACTTTTATAGTGAAATACCATCATCCATTTACATTTTATTCCACAAAGGAAGAAGAAACCTTGAATAAAACTTATGTAAGGAAGTGGGTAATTGATTATAATGGAGTGTTACTGGTTGATTGATTCCCAATTTTCACCAACAAATAGATGCTCCAAAAACATTCTCTATGAAAATGAAGCACATGCCTACTCAGTTACGAGAATCTAGAGAAAGTTTGTGTTACTCACATATGTTATAAAGAAACCTGAGATTCATTCACCACGTGAAGAGATTAAGAGAATACTGATCTTTCTCATACGTTAGACCTTATACATGTTTTGATTTTTTGAGATAGAAGTGTGAGTGTTTGTGAGAACGAGAAGCCTATTGTGAGGTGTAAGGTGCAATGGCACTATCGAACCATGAATTTTTTTTAATGAATTATAATTGATCCCAAAAATCCACTAAAGTGGTAATAATGAAATAAATAATTAAATAATGAATTTATTTTAATGATTTGGTTCCATTAGAATGATGAAAAACATACCACTCGACTCAAACATTTTATTAATTCTAAAAGGAGAAGATTACTATAAATTATAGATTTTCATTTTGTCTTTTCCTATTAAAATTTAACACATATTCTTTAATCAACAAATTTAAATTAAATTTTACATTATTATTTCTTGAAAAAGTGGCTCAATTATATTTTAAATACCTAATTTATATATATATATATTTATGTTGATGGTATTTCTTATAAGCACTTGGCCTTTATATTTATGCATTGTCATGTTCGTGTGGGCCTCTCCCTGTGGGAATTCACCATTAGTCTTCCTTGCTTCTTACACATCCTTGGACATTATAGGGATCCATTAAGCTTTGTTTTTCACCCATCGATTAGATGTTTCACCCTTTTCATCTAGACCATCCATTTGTATGCCTCCCTTTTCTAAACTACTATAATTCTATTTAGCATAACTTTATCTCATGATCTAGTTGTCCATTTTGATTGATTCATGTAGGCTGGTGTCACGAGGTTTCATTGCCCATGTTCACTGTTTATTTGGGAACATGGTCATTTTTATATCTTCTCCATGTTTGGATATCATTTTTTCCTTGGAGAACACCTATATTGCTATATTGTTAGTGTTCTGTCATAGCCTTTCTAAATATCCAACATCATCTCATTACCATTTTTATGGTGGAGACGACAACCTTTTTTGGTGGAAGAATTATGGTTCCTTCTCAATGATAGATCGACAAACACTAAAGGAATGAGGTGATACATTGGGTCAAGGTGTCATGCATGTACCTGTACATCCCATCAAAATATCAGGACCGCTTGAGTTTATTCAAAATATGGAGTTGTATGATTGGTGATTTAATTTTTATTAGTTTGAAACTATAAATATTTTATTCCCTTGTTTATGTTTTCTATTATTTTTAGTTTTCACCTAGTAGTTTTTCTGTTTTGATATTTAATAAAACATGTCTGTAATGGATGGTGTTTATGCCAAGCATGTAGGTCCCCATGTAATCGAAGAACAAAAATAACTATGTTCTTGTTATTTATTTTACTATATTGTATTCTGCATGATTCTTTCTATTATTTCGACTACTTTTTCCATTCCATTTATTTTCAGATTTTGATTTCTAGTTGTATTTAATTCAACCTTTCCCCTCATAATATGGTATCATAGGTTTCATGGTTATCATTTGCTAATTGATTTGATTTATGTTTCATATTTTGCTGTTCTACATTCTATTATGATTTTTTTACTATCCTCTCTTCATAAAATACCATTGGGTGATTTCCTATAACATTTATTTAAATCCATTTTCCTAACTCAGATTACTCTATATTTTATTTCTCTTCAGATAAACATCATTTACCCAAGATATTAGTCCTTTATTGTGGGAATATGATTATCATATTTTTATAAGAACTCAACATCTAATCTTTCTGTAGAAATATCAACAACGATATAAGAAATTAGAAAATTGGATATCGATAATGAATTTAACCTAATACGAATAATGATAAGATCCCATATGGTTCAGTAGGGCCTAATTGATTCCTTTTCTTATAATAAACAATTTATAACAAAAAATAAAGCAGGTTAAACTGCTATTAAATACATTGATGTTTCCCCCAATGTGTTGGTTTATGTACATGTCTCTTTACTTATTTCATTTTGTGATAAATTTTGAAGAGAAGTTGATGATGATTCTACTACTCTTTATATTTGTCTCAACATAGAGATGTTATAATTGAATACTTCAGTGGTTCATAGGATTTAAAAAAATCACATGTTTTCAATAAAAAATAATCTTGGTAGCTCTCTTAATTAAAAAATTGATGAATTTTTCAAGTTTTGGTTAGGATTATCCAACATGAGTGTTATTATTAATGATTAGGATTAATAAATGATCTTTTTGACTTTTTTAGATAATTAGTACAAAAAATGTGTTGATACTATGATGTATAGTTGGTACTCTTTAACCATTGGAGTGTTTTTTCTACTCATCTCTCTAAATAACATCACTCTTGAATTAATATCAATGTTGAGGAAGAGAGATTATCTATAGGAGTAGTCCACAATCCAAAAGAAATAGGAATCAATTCAATAAATATAAATTCAAGAACAATAACGAACCTAATCCAAGATCTATACCTTGGGAAACAAAAGTCACTTTCTTAAATTATGATAATCCTAGGTATATTAAGGCCAAATTTAGGAAACTCAAACATGAATAAGAATCCCAAAAAACTAGTGACTAGTACATTCATGTTAACTCAGTGTATAACAAATATTAATTATATAATGTTTCCATCCATTCACTGAATTACATGTTGGTTTTAGTACCATGATGTCCTATTCACATGTGTCCCTATATAGAATAATTAATAGAATTGGCTAAAATTTAAGTTGGAGATGTCCTCTTAGAAACTAATAAAAGGTGTAATAATTTTGGAAGAGGTTCTGTTTTGATAGAACCATATTATAATTCTCTCATCACATTACTTGATGTTAAGGGGGTTCCCGACCTTCAAAGAAACCTGGTTCCCATAGGAGTTCTGGATCATAAGGGGTTAACTTAATGATCTAATTTTTTTCTCTAAGAATTTATTAATTCTCTAGAAAAACAATTTAGGGGCCTCTAATAAAAGGAATGTATGTCTAGAATATAAATAAACATTAATGGTATTTGGCTAGTGTATATTCCATTAACACTGATAAAATAATGCAATTTAATATGATATTAGGCCACTTAAGCTCCATGGACCTCGAAGAAATAAAAAAGAAAGAGATATCGAGTAATATAACACAAATAAATCTTCAATTTTATGGATATTGTGTTATGGGAAAGGTGATGAGAGTTTCCTTTAATATGTAATATTTTAATGCTTCTTGTAACCAGTGATAAATTTATTCTAATCTATTGTGGGAAGCTAGAACTATCTCCAAGGTGGAGAAACTTTTGTTTTCACCTCTATATATTTATATTACACAAAATTCAGGATTTATACTCAGAAAAATTAATATTATGTATTCAAAACTTTTAAAATCTAAAATATTTTTGTTGAAAACCAATCTGGGATGATAATTTAAACAATGAGAACATATAATGGGTTGTAATTCCAATATACTAAATTCATTCAAAACTGGAAATATGGTGGTAAAAAAGGGCATATTCTGTTTAGGGAAACTCCCCAAAAAATTGGATTAGCAGAAAGAATGAATAGGACCATCGTTGGAATAGTTTGAATCCAGATTTCAGGCTCATTTCTCACCAAATACATTTCGAAAGAGGATATTTTAACTTATTTATACTTAATTAATAGGTCTCCCTATTCTGATAATCATTATAAAACACTTTAATATCCATGTAATTGAAATCCTCCCCCTAAAATTACTTAAGATCCTTTGGTTGTACAATAAATTCCCAATTTAATGCAGATAAAATGGAACCAATAGATATCAAGTGAATTATTAATGGGTATCATGATGGTTCTAAGGGGTATAAACTCATGGTAATTAAACTATGTTACCAAAAATTTATTGTCAGTAGCGATTTCGTGTTCCCTGAGTCATCTTCTCATAAAAAAATATCTTCCACATATAGTAGCCCTAAACGATCCTTAGAAAAAGCTCATGAAGATGAGTCATGGGATAATTTTTGTGTTGATGTCCAGCCGACTCCACATGTAACTCATTTCACTATTAGGGATGATTTTGATTCTATATTTGGTTTAGATTCTATACTAAGACATGATCACAATGATAGGGATTACCAATTATCCCGAGATTAAAAAATAAGAGTCCCCTAACCTCCTTTTAGGGTTTTCCAATGTTAAATGACACCTTATTCCATCCATTTTTTCTAGGATATTATCTATTATGATTCTCAAACATATTGGAATTCCACAAATTAAAATGAATTAAAATAGTGTGTATTTTCTAGGATTAAGAAATGAACTCTATAAAAAAGTATCATAGTTTTTGAATTGTTATGGAACCACCCAATGAAAAAGTTATGAGCTGTAAGGGGATTTATAAGAGGAAGGAAGATGAAACCAAGTTATATAAAATCAAATAAAAAGTAGGGTCAGTTGAAAAGGGATTTCATAAAATAAACAGTGTTCATTATTCTAAAATCATTCCCTGGTTTTTAATCATTTCTCTAGTTCGGTTTTTATTGAATATAATGAATATATGTATTTTCACATTGAAAAATTGGATGTTAAAACTATTTTTTCAAATTTTTTATTTAAATCAGAAGATCTATATTAAACCACATAATGTATATTCTAATTAATTTATACTGAATCATGTATGACCACTAAATAAATCATTGTATTCTCTGAAAGAGACATGCATATAGTTGTATATTGAATAATGTTAATTTATGATAGATAACTAATTTATCATAATCCAATATGATGCATGTGTCTATTTAATGTAAAATTAACATTTTATTCATCATTTGATTCTTTAGGTTGATCACATACTTATCATTATCCCAAAATTTAGTCTTATCATTGCAAAAAATCAGAATTGAAAGAAATTTTTGGTATGAAATACTTATGTGAAACGAAGCATATTTTATGTGTTGAAATCATTTAAGAAATAAATAATAAACTAGTTTATCTTTTTCAGTGTAATTATTTTTTAATGACCTTAATGATATATCTGTTGGAATCTCTCAAACCTGTTTTTATATCTCATATAATTAACTTCAAACTCTCATTAGAATAGGTACCCACAACTGATAAAGACATATAATTTATGTCCAAAATCATTATTGTAATATTTTTGGTATAATTTTGTACTATTTGGTTTTCACTATACCGTTTATTTCTTATAAAATCTACAATATTAGAAGATTTATGGCCAAACTCGAGATACCACATTGGCATGACCTTGTGAGGCTTTATAAATATCTCTCTTATAGCTCGAAATTTTCTATGTATTATGTTAAAGAAGTGGGTACTGGTAAAATTATTATTGGATATGTACATGATGAATATACAAGTAATATTGACAGCATAAAATCCTTGATTTTTTATGTGGCCTCCACTTATAGTGGAATTTTTTTTGGAAATGTAACATCCAGTATGCGGTATCTCTTTCAACCAAAGAATTTGAGTATATTTTGTTGTTGGTGAAGTGAATAAGCCTTATGGATAAAGATTATATCTAATGAACTAAACCTATATAATCATTCAATTAATATATATTTGTATAGGTAATCTACCCATCATTTTTCCTAATATTTAGTATTCAATAGGAAATCATAGCACATAAACATTTGAATACACTTTATTAGAGATTTTATAGAAACTATAAATATATGTGTGAAAAAGGAATAAACTGATGATATCCTAGCTGATATTTGATCAAAATATGTGGTATTTTCTTTATTCATGTTTTAGTTAGATAATTTTAATTTGGTTATGATTTTATAAACATAATTAAACAGCATAACAAATTTCAAATGAAAATGATGGAGATTTGTGAATAAGGGATTTCCATTTTTCAATTTCATGTTTAAATTTGCCTAATTTTTTAAAATCTAACAATTTATATTATAATTATTTTCATGAATGTATGTAAAATTAGTACATTTATATATTAGATAAAAAATTTGAATATACGTTCTATTGGGATCCTTTATGAGCATTGGGACTTTTTATTCGGGTCAATTTCATATTATGTTGCCAACACCCTATGGGACTTGGCCTTAAAATGGACTTTCTACCCACATTTCCTTAGACACTCCCGAGATCCGTGTAGCTTTTCTATAAACTGTCAATTATATGTTCCACCCTTTTCACCTGGACCATAAAACTATGCGCCTCACTTTTCTATATCACTGTTGTTCTGTTTCACATGGATTCATTGAAGGATATCATTGTCTATTCCATTCTATGTGGGAAGAATTATGTCATGGGTTTTCATTACCCATTCTTGGTGTCTCAAAGGTCACTCAATCATAAAGAATATCTACTCTTAATTTGGATCTAGGTTTTCCCTTGGTCAAATCCTAGCTCGCTGCATTATTGGAGGTATGATATAGCATGGTGATCTCCCTGAATTCTTCCCATTGCCATTTTCATGGTGGAGATGACTTCCTTCCTTGGTGGAATAAGTAAAACACATTATCAGTGAGAGTTCCACATGCATTAGGGGAAGGAGGTGAGTCTTCACGTCTAGAAGTCTTGGACACACTAGTACAAGCCTTCAACAGATCAAGATAACTGATGTTTATTAAAACATAAACCCTATAAGTGATGTTATTCTAATTTTTTAACTGTAAATATTTCATTCCCTTTTTTATATTTTTTATTCTTGTTGGTTTTTTCCATGTTGATTTTTTGTTTTGACCATTAATAAATCACATTCATACTAGGGGGAATTCATTCCATGCACGTAGGTCCCAATGGGACCAAATCATAAAACTAACTATGTAAATTCTCTTTCTTTTAATTTATTTTAAACTCTTTTTTTGTTCTTATTTTCTCTGATATCTACTTGAAATGGTCAAATTATTATTTTTTGGATTCCATGTAATTGTTTTATTCATTTTACCCTTTCCCCTCACACATATAACATATTAGAAAAAAATAAACATTAATGAAATATAACTACAAAACAAAGAGGCATGGAAAAAGTTGTTACAAAGTCAGAAACATGGGTAAAAAAGTTTTGTTCTCTTTAATCTATTCATTGGATTCCATTTCAAATCACGTGCTTTTAGTGGTAATCTTACTCACCATGATTGGATGTCGCTCAACCTTCCCATGGAAACTCATCCACATTTCTTATTGATTGAAGGAAGCAATCATTTGAGATCTACCGAAAGTGGTACACTATAAAAGTACCTAAGAGGTTTAAAAGTGTAGAGATTAAGCACTAAGGAAGGAAGAATTGATTAAAAAAGATTCCAGATCACAATGTGAGAGATAAAGAGAGAGTGGGGGGGGAGAGAAACTGAACAGAGTAAGAAACTAAATAAATTATGATCAGACATGGTGATGGGGATGATCAATTCCCATTGACACTATTTACTTCAAAAAAATCCATAAATAATCGGAGGCCCCCACATTCCCACACTGATACATAAACTAAGTTTCATACTCAAGGTCCCTCGACAGATGGATTGAACCAACCAAATAGGTATCCCTAGATAAAAACATCCAAGAATTAGGCCATCATTGATCGATGTTTCTCTAGCCATGGGAGATTAGACCAGGCTGAGATGGTAGCCTAATAAACCGGCCCATGTAGAAATGAATTGTATCAGAACAATGAAAATGATCCATCAATATAATAGAGTAAAATAAAATAAATTCCATAACTTTCAATGAACGATTTTTAAAAAATTAAAGGGAAGAATATAATTTATACATGTAATTTAAATTGGGATACCACAATTAAAAAATCTCCATCATTTTCAAATGAAATTTGAAATATAATTATACATGTGGTTATTTTGTAAAAAAAATTTAATTATATATATTCAATATTGTAATTTTATTAATATCAGGGATTTATCTAAACTTCCAGACATATTATCATTAATATTTATCTTTTTGACACAGACAGTTCTAGATTCTATAATATCTCTAATGAAATGTAATCTAGTTCTTTTTTATGTTTGGATTGATCATGGAATAATAAATTCATTTTTAAATTTAATGATAATTGGATATATAATTCACATTAATTGCATAATTATAATGATCGGGTTTAATAAAAAACCATTGATTGAGAAGGGCTATTTTACAACCTCTATTACAGATATATATATATATATATTCTAATGATATGGTTGAAATGGAAACCAAATATTGCATATTTCAATTATATGAAATAGGTCATCAACATACAGTGGGAACATAACCATCAATGAATTTCTAGTACCAATATTTATTGACTAGTCATCATTGATAGACAAGTCTTTCATGAATGATTTTGAGAATTTTTAAATGAATTTTTGGGATTTAATTATATAATCACAAAAAAAATAATGATTTATAAGTTTAGGGAAATTATGAACAAAATAATTAAAATAGATTAAAATAGTGGATTATAATGATTTTCCTTAATTAAGAACAAGTTGATATATTTATAATGTTATTAAATAATTAGAAATGAATTAATGTGTTTTGATGTGAAACAATATTAAGAGTTTTTCGATTTTTCATTTATTAAAAAAATATTATGGACAAGCATAGGAAAAAGTCAACAATGTAGGACCAAGTCTCATAGCAAGCCCTTAAAGGGCTATCTGTTCATGTACTAGAGGGATGGACAAAATCTACCAGAAAGATCAAAGGGGCATAAAGCTCATGCAATGGTAAATGAGGAGTCAAGATCAATGTGTGGATAATGTCAGGTGAAGATTTCATGGGTTGTGTGTGGTACAACCTACATGTTGTAATTTTACGTGGATTTAGTGATCCAATCACAATTGTGGGCTTCTACTGAGTAGCATCCATAGTTTGGTTTATAAGCACTCAAGTAGCCACTCAACACATTCAATACAAGAAAAAATTTTAGTGTTACTATTCATACTATAGGAAAACATACACCCTGCACTTAGACACTCATGCCCAACCATATCTACGTGACAGAGCCACCTACTGTTTCTTTGAACTCAGCGGTCTCCAATTATCTTCACTAGAAGAATCCATTTTTTCCAAACCATATCTCAGGATTGATCCCATACTCACCACAACCAACCAAGATCACCATGGAATCACCTCAAATGATTCTTCTAATCACCTTTACGATGATCTCGACTCATTTGGACACTATGAAGGCCTGATGATGTTTTAGGATGCACAATACACCACTAGAATACTCAAGAACTTCTTTCTCCACAACTTATCAACATAGATTTCTCAAATAATGTTAATGTGGATTATTTCAGGATCCTTATAGACACTATGATGGAAAAAGGGGATAAGGGATCACCTACTCCACTTCCTTGAAACTTCTCCACTACAGATGGTTCCGTTCAAAAATTTCTTTAGCCACTACCATGTACACACCACATGTATTCCAATAAAACAGGAAAAACTTATTTCCCCAATAAAACTTAGTCCATAATAAATAATTAAAAATATAATAAATCATTTGGGGTTTCCTTATATTTTACCCATGGTCTCACTATATTAATATTGAAGCAATAATTCCATTGATATGGTGAGATTTAAAGAAAATATATGGATCCAATCCTCTCTAATTATAAAAATAAGATAGGGAACACACTAGAATGGAGTTGTCACCTTGGGGAGGTGAAGCCACTGCTGAAGGAGGGATGCCCAAATTATTTATAATGTTTTCATTTTCATTTTTACTTTATTTTATTATTATTCATATTTTTCATTCCTCATGTAATTATTAAAATAGTTTCATATTTAACGATTCATTCATTTTAATTCATCTGTCCAGTTGTTCACTCCCCATTATCTCCATTATCTCTTCTTATTCTTCTTCCATTTTTTTCAATCTTCCAGTCATTTTATATTCTAATTTTTTTTATTATATTATTATTTGACTTTTTAAATTCATGAAATGAATCCAGTTCACATCACACATCCATTTATCATCAAGAATTCTTATACTATGAACTCTTATACACTTGGTATGAGTAACTGACTTGAGGAATATCGCGGTGGAGTAATCTGGTTCATGGACCAAAGACCATGTTTTTATTATAAATCGAGATACTATAAGGATGATTTACAATATGTTAAATCCTTATAGTTGTTATCTGAGGCTCATATTCTAATTCTTTAACCAATTATCTCACTGTTGAGGAGGTGGAAGTTGAATTGGATTAGCAGTTAATAAATTCATTTTGAATTCAAAATTGTATTTGATTAAGTTGTGAAAACATATGGTGGTGTTTGTTCACTAAGTAGATATTAAATGTGTCCCTGAAGGTGCTCCCTGTAAAAAAATATTATGATAACTTCCATTCTTTTATAATATCATTTTTTACATTCATAATAATTTATTATTTCATTTTAGTATATTTTTAACTTTTCATATTTCATGTCTTTTCGAATTATTAGAAGTTAATTAACAACCCAAATTCTAATATCATTACGTTGGTAAATAATTGAAAAAACAAATAAAAAATATATTTTGGTGAATTGGAATAATTTGGAGAACAATTACAATGCTCATCATTCGATATAACCCTTGTGAGCTACTATTTTTCACCTATACGACCAAAAAAAGTGAATTTTCCATGGCCTATATGCATTCAAAAAAACTATCACCATTTACAGGAAGCTAATAAGTAGATTAATGATATTTATCAAATATTAAATTATATAGATATTTAATTTTTTCTCTGCAAAAAAAGTATAAAAAACATTTTCCCTTGATGTATTAAAACATTCCATACATATATGAATGGAATAACAACTCTTCGGTGTATAAACTAGTGTCTCAAATGATGTAAAAGACCAATTACATAAAATTTTCATTGAAATAATCAATCTAACGAAAAATATAGTGAATTGGAAAGATATGGGTATCTCAATTTCAGAAATTGTGATCATGCTCAATTAAGTCAAGGATGATTTTCAATGATTTAATGAAATGATGGAATTTATAATAGAGTTTCCAAATTTTACTAAAAACATCAAAGAAGTTGACTCCCAACTCGAAGACCATCAACATCCAAACCATCTAAATGATAAAAATATATGAGTAAGATGAAAATCTAGATAGTGATGTTAAGGACTCAAATGATTATAGGAATATGTGAAAACATTTAGATTAGTTTTAGAGAAACTAGATACACCATAAAATTCAACGAGATCATCCCATCTTGGATTGATGAATTGGGCCCTGATTACATATTTCTAGCCATGAAAGATGTTTAAACCACCCTTATTGTGTAATTTTAAGAAATGATGGAAGAACATGATTACCTAGTTTCATCCGCTGATACTAACATTAAAGAGGTATCATACAATGAAAAAGTAGTTGAACCATACACAACTCAGAGAGATAGTCAAATTTTTAATTCCTTAATTTATAAATTTATTCAATATAATTTTAGTATCACTCTTTATTAATTTAATTTAAATATTGGTTTAATTATTTCCACTCCTTAGTTGATGTTGATGAAACAGAACATGAATCAATTAAGGAATACATGAAGCAACTAAATTATGATGAACATGAATTTGGGGAATCTCATGTGGATGTCCAAGTTATAGATCTGATGAAAATGAAGATAGTGGCTTTCCTTATTGAAAGGGATAAATTTAATATTAATAATTTAGATTTAAATTTTATTCAAATTAAAACACAAGCATACACTCCATTTGAATATTCAATTCCTGTAATTCATGTTGAAAAAAAATAATAAAGGAGGTGTCTATACAAGTAGGAATCAATAAGTAGGATGATCCACATATCATCCTACCCCCCTAAAATATATACTTAATTGGAAATGGGTGGATTTTGTGTACATTATCCATGGATCATTCCTCAACAATAAAGATAAAAAATAAGGAATAATCTATATGAGGTGGTTGAAATACAGAAAGATCCATCCACTATCAGACTTAGGATAATATCTGGTTCTTTTCTATATAGGTTGTAAAAATATAGGGCCCACATGATAATACCAAGTATTATCCATTTAATTTATATCTAGCATTTAAATATCATTCTATGTTTTGGTTCCCACAAGGAACCCCTCCCTATTCTCTTCTTTAAACGTAAATTATAATAAATTTCTACTTAATTAATAAAATTTCTTTGGTTGGGTCAAGATGGGAAAAGGAAGCCCGTAAATAGTTTAAAAATTTAACTAAATTATATAGTGATTTAAAAGATTAATTTACAATTATTAAACTCCCAAAATTTTTTATTAGACTTATTTTGATTAATAAATTGATAAATTATATGTCCATGTTTGGATTAATGTTTTATAGTTCTAACTAAGAGACATTTGTTTCATACTAATCCCATGATACCATGATTTATATCTTAATTTATGGTCATTGAGTAATTAAAATGGATAATTTAATTATCAAAGTGAAATAAACATATTAAAATGATGATTCATGATTTAATGGAATTAAATGATTCATGTAAATTAAATTTTCCAATCATTTTTTGGTATTTTAATTCCTAAAATTAAGATCAACTAATTTGTAATAATTTATAATTCCAATATTGAATGTTAAAAATCATATTTCCCATTCTTGATAGGATTTGTAGGCCAAGTGAATCCTATTTATTATTGATCATATTTTATAATTGGTCAAAAAACATACCAGCTTCTAGAAAATTCATTTAAACTATTCAATGATATGGATTCTAAAAAAATATCTAAAATTATTTTGGAATTATATTAAAATACCTTATCCTTAAAATAACACATTTACATCAATAATAATTTTTCCCATAGAGACCAATAATTTCTTTATTAGGGATGGTGCATTTTTTAATCCATTTTTATCCATCCCTACTATTCTCTTAATATTTTCAGGACATTTTAATGGTGAAGTGTGTAGGTAAAGGGATAGATAGTGTAAGGTATGAAATTCCTAATATGTAGAATTTATGGGGGGGGGGGGCTCTATTTTTAGGCATTGAGAAATGTTGTTAATTCATTCAATATAATTTATTTTTTCCCTATTGAAAAAAACTTAAAAAATAGTAATGGGTTGTGACTTGGTAGAATAGAAATTCACCCACACTAGAAAATTTATTTTTATGATATGTGGTTAGGTGGTGGTTGTGAGTTATTTTCTAATCATATCACTCAAAATAGAATAAAAAGAAACATGTACTTTTGAAAATACGTATAAAATATGTGAAAAAATCAAGATGGTGAACATAATTTATTAATAATTATTTATCACAACCATACACTAAGTATGGTGAATGTTGGGATTGTTATAATTTTAAAAGTGTAATGTCATTATGTTTTTATATTGGTTATTATGCATTGTACATTAAGAGATTATCCAACTATTTGAATATATTTTTTAAACAGAAATTCCTATAGACATTTATCCTGAGAGATATTTGAACCATAAAGTAATGTCCTTATGATTTAAGGTTACTATTTTCCTTACAAAGTATAGAAAATAGTTCTTTTAAAATTTTATGGACAAATATCATATTATAATGATATGATAACAACTATATAATAATTATATCACAAGTGATGATTGAAAATTCTCAAAGGTTATGTAGTTCATTATTTTGAATGTTTAAAAACATTGAACAAATGAACTAAAAGAATTAAATTATAAGATATATAATTTTAAAATGGGAAAATGAAAAATACATGAGAAAATTGTTTTTTTAAAATTGAGATATTAAATTGATATTTTATTAGGTATCTATTATATAATATTTTATATTGATATTTTTTTCAATTTATTTAATTTAAATTTGAAAAATAGTAACATTTATGCCCTCTGAATTCTAGGTTGTGATTTTTTTAGGAAAAGCACAGTTTGAGTGTGACGGTTTTATATAGATAGATATTAAATGCATAATTTTTATATTTTTTCAAGTGTTTTTATGGATTTATGTGAATAATATCATTGAAGATAATGTTCTATTAGAATATGGATGTTTGAATGAAATTATTAAAATCATTTAAAATAGGTGATTTTATTAGTTGGACGTAATGTTGAACATGTCAATTTTATTAGTGTTACTAAATGATTTTAAATGAATTATGGTGTTATGAATATAAATTTTATTTTCATTATCACAATTATATTAGGTGTTAACACAAATATATGGCGATGCATGGCCATACCCCAAAAATTTAGGACCATCTCTCATTGCTATCCCTTAAAGGGGCCGCCAAGCCTGGACAAGTGGGAATGAAAGAAACTAGCTATTGAGAAATTTAGTGCAATGATCTTATGGTGGACAATGGGGATTCAATCCCAATTGGAGCATAATGTGTGATGAAGCTTACACTGATAGTGTATGGTGTAACCAAATGTTTTGTGTGCATGTGGATTCTGAGAGCCCATCCCTATAGCTTGCTTCTACTAAAAAGTTATATCACATTGGATTATAAGAGCATGTGGAGGAAGTTTAATATTTTGATGTGGGATAATGAATAATGTGTTATTTTTCATCCCATTTAAAAACATGTTCCCAATTCTTGGACAGTTGAGACCCAACATCTCTAATAAATTCTGCTACACTTCACTAACTGAAGTTTTCTACTCTTCACAATATGATTCCATTGAAGCAACATCAAATATCATGATCAAGCCATAACTCACTTCCACTTACCTGGAACATTAGGGAATCAACTAATATGACTTTTCTAATCACGATGAAGGTGAGATTTCTCTTCCAACATCTATAAAGGCAACCTGGGGTTTGAGGAAGTATCATCCAACACTTCTTCCATCGAGTACCTCTATATCCACTACTGCCCTCCTACGGATCCGTATCCAACAACCATTAAGACTATATGATGATTTCTACGGACAATGTGAAGTCTTGGGCATTTGAGGGAGAACTAACCCCACTTCTATACATCTTCTCTTATGAATTCAGTAGCATGTTCTATTTCCATCAATACTACAATGTACACTCCCCATAAAGACATGAACAATATGAAAAAGGTGTTAAACGCATGAATCTTATACCATAATACATAATTTTAAAAAACCTAATATCATCATGTTTTTCTTTATCGTTCACCCTGGTTCTCAAAGCCTTGATTTTGAATGAACATTTCCATCGATATAGGGAGATTTGACGAAGGGTAAAAAATCCACACCTCAATAAATATGAATATTAGAGAGAACATCCTACTGAAGGGATGTCAAACCCTGTATAGGTGAAGCAACTACTAAAGGAGTGCTTCACAAATACATTATCCTATGTTGTTTTTCATTTTTATTTTATTTTCATATTATTAGGGTTTTGTTTCATTATTGATGATATTATTATTATAGTTTTAAATTTTACAATTCATTCATATTATTATTTCAATCAATTTTTTCACAACCCATCTTCATCATCATCTCCTCTACTTATTTTTCTATTTTTTTAATCCACCCATCATATAATGAGCATATCATCAACATACAATAGTAGGTAAATAATTTTATATTTATTAGATTAAAATAAACACAAACATCAAATGAGGTCCTAGTGGAATTATTATAAAAAATAAAAGAATAATATTATCAATACAATTAGGGTTTCAGTCAATATAAATATTTACATATGTGGAAAACTTGGATAAACATGAATTATTTGGAGTAACAGTCAAGAGGATTCATCCAATGTTTCTCTTTTAAATCCTGATGAATGGAAATTATATTAATATAAGGTTGTTCATCCTAATGGTAACCATTCAAAGAAAAATCTGGAATCCACATTATTTTAGAGTTATTAACAACTAGGGAAAAAAATTTATAGTAGTTTATTTATTCTTTTGGAATTAATTCATTAGTAACTAATCATTCATCGAATTTTATTTTATTTCCAACAGTATTATCATCCTTTATATTATAAATCCACTTACATCCAATTAATGTATCCTTAGGCGGCTTATCTACGATTGACCATGAGTGATTTCTTCTTACAAAATACATTTACTTATCTATGGAAATGATACAATATTTGGAATCTTTGATATTAAAAACATTCTTATATGATTGAGGATAATGATCAATAAGATCTTGTAAAACATAAAAGGATTAAGAATCAATATCATATTGACTAAAATGATTTCCTAAGACCCTCTTAATTCTAACTTGGTTTAACTAATATAATAAATTATCAATAGGAGGTTCATCTTGCGAATCTGAATCAGAATTATAGATATAAAAACTATAGGTAGTATGCTACAAATTAGGCTGGGGAGGATCAATGGTATCCTCAAAATAAGATGTAGTCTTGGTTTCTACAATATTGTCAATACTAAGATCACTACTATTAGATGTTACTAATTTTGTTTTAGGAGAACACGACTAATGAAAAAATATGTCTCTTCTAATGATTAATTTTTTTAACTATGTTTATAAACCAAATGTTGATAACCACTAAAAGTCCTAGGATATCCTAATGAAATAAATTTAAGGGCTTGAGGCTGTTGTTTTTCAGTTATTAAATGATTATAAGTTGTTCTATAGAAGACTCTTAAGTAAATATAAGATTGGGAGTTTCCATTATAATGCTCTTATAGTTTTTTAAAATGATTGTATGAGGAAGGAAAAAAATTAACGAGGAAAATTTCATTATTAGAAGCCACTTACTATAAGTATTTAAGAATACTCTATAATTGAAACATGATTTAGACTTTATATGTTATGGTTCTATTCAATCTTTCTAGAAGACCATTCTGTTGAGGGGTTTCCATTATAGTTTTATGTCTTTCCATGCCCTAAAAATCATAAAAAAACAATAGATTTTGTGGATAGGTATTCTAATCCATTATATATATATATATTTTGATATTTTTACTAACTTGATTATATACTAATATTTTCTATGTTTTGAAGGTCTAAAAAATATATTATTAATTTTTTAGTATTTAAATCCAACACTTTCCTGAAATTTCATATATAATGTTAAAAAATGAGGACCCTACCCAATTGGTTGATGTCCTAGATGGTCCCCATAGGAAAAAATATATGTATTCTAATGGGTACAAATATTTGATGTTAGACCCATTAATAGTTAATTTCTTAGCCGTACCCACACTAATATTTTCACCAAATGGAAGGTTTCTGGGTTTTATTTAATTCAGTATCCCTTATTTATTGAGTTCTTCTATACCATTTGAGCTTAAATTACCCAATATCCTATTATATAACAATGTATAGTCATTATTAATGGTATACACATTACTCAACAACATTAAATTTGTATTTCAATTAAAAACATTCAATCCATTGACAGGGTAACCATTTATGATAGTTGTATTATCTTTTAATACTTTTCGACACCCTGATTCAAACCAAAATGTGACCCCATTTTGAAATTGAATCACTATGGAAATCAGTTTTCATTGTAGTTTCGGAACCCACCTATCATCATGAAATGCAATGAAGGAGTGGTCATCTAATTCTATTAAATATGTTCTTATTCCGTCTACATTACACTGAGTATTATTTCTGAACAATACATAACCTTATAGTCCTTTTACAAATTATAAGAATTTGTCTCTAAAAGGGAATATGTGGAATACGAATCTAGAGCATAGGAACCATTAATTTTTGGGTGAATGTATTGACACAATAAACAAATTAGTTGTGTCAAAACTAGAGTCCACAAGAATGGACTGTCCAATGGGATCTTTGGTTTCAAGTTCATTATTCTTCCTCTTACACTAATGATGTGTGTTCATGAGCTTGCCAAAATGAAATCAAAATGATTATTCATTACATATTCTTGTGCATAGGATTGGGGTTCAAATTTTTCTTGAATTTATCCTGGATAAAGTCTTTCTTTTTATAGATAGATTATGATCATACTATGGTTAAAAATTTCTTTGCCTCCCCTTTGTTTAGAGGCCTAGTGTGTAGTTCATCAGGGAGAAAGGATGAGTTAACATCTTCTAGGGTTATAGAGTCATGACCATACATAATTTTTTCTACAAAATATCTACATTAATTATCCAAAGAAATTAAAAGGATTAATTTTTAATGTTCATTATCTATAGTTACATCTACGTGGTCTAGATCCAAACTCACCTGATTGAATTCATCTAGATGAGACTTAATTGAAATACCCTTTTTCTTCTAAAATGTAAATATTCTATGTTTCTTATAAATCATTACATCTAAATAATCATTTATATATAATTTACCATGAGTAATCTATATACCATCAGTAATAGATTCATAGGTTACTTCTTTTTGAAAATTATCACCTAAAGATAAAATGCATTGAATTACGTGCCTAAACTAAAAAATTACGGAATCATGTTTATATTTAGAAATTTTTTTTCAATTTAAAATCAAATTATAATAGGTTTCATAGTCCCATAGATATAATTAATTATTCCCAAATGAACTATCAAGGCTCTCATCTTAATTTATCGTAAATTAAAGTCTTCATCACGAATGAATTTATCAATTTTAAACATAGTTGTTTAAATATTATCCTATATTATTAGTTAAAAATATGTTACAAAACAAAATTAAACATATACCCCCATTTAATGTTCAATATAAAGGGGTTTATATGATTATACAACCAAATACATAATTTTAATAAATTATAGAGGATACACTAGAATTAATCAAAAATAGAAAGAAGGGATAAGTGAATCATGATCAGATAAAAACACATCAATTTAAACAGTATCAAAATAGAAATGAAGAAATATTTTCAATGAAAAAATATAGACAAGAAGGCTTGGATACCACATTGTGAGATATAAGGTGTATTCATAGTAGAGAAATTGCATTATCCCAATAATTCCAATGTTGAGATTTTGATTGAATAAGTAAAATTCAACAAAAACTATCCATTAATTAGAAAAGGGTGAAATAAATTAGTAAATAATATATAGATCTAGTTTATTATATCCTATTGGTAGAAATAAGAATTAAAATAATACCACACAACTCACATGTATTAATAATGATCAATGAATAAATTTCATCATTAAAAATAAAAAAACAAATAAAGTAAAACTAAAATTTAATAACTATAACAAAAAATAAAAAAATGTTGGATTAAAAGTATTAAAATACAAGCTGTGTGGGTTATGCAGTCCTATTCCCTTCAATCCATTCATTGAAAGCTATTTCTGATCTTGTATTTGTAGTGGAAATGGTACTCACCTGGATTATATGTCCATCTATCTTCACTCACTAAGTTGTCTACATGTATTCTTTGTCAAATGAATCCATCATAAAAAATCTACTAGAAAATAAACACGAGTTGTTTTTTTCCAAATGATGTAAGATGTGTAGATTCACCAAAAATGTTGGAAGAATTACCGATGAAAGGTTCTAGAGTTGAAATTGAGAGTGAGAGAAAAACTATGTAGGGTAAGAAACTAAATGAAAGATGATTGGATTAGGTTAAGGGAGTGATCAATTACACCTGATACCATCAGCATCTTCAAACTCTACATCCATTCATTTTCCACCATGAGTCCCATGAAAAAAAATGAAATGAAACACTTAGGAACCTGGGAATGATGGATTCTTGGATCAAACATGATTCCGAAGAGATCAATAGATATGAATTAATCTATGGTGGATTGATGAGTCACCAGTCAAGGGAGTGAGTAGACCAGGAAATTTTTTATCCCAATAAACATACCCATGTAGAAAAGAAAAATATCCTACCCCTTGAAATGATCCAGTAATAAAATTGAGTAGAATAAAACAAATTCAATAATTTTTACGCCTTAGTTTTTAAAATTTAGTTATCGTAATATAATTCAATCCTGTCATTTCAATTTGAATACAATAATTCAAAACTTTTAATAAAGATTTCATGAAATTTGAAGTGCATATTAATTTGGATTGTGGGAATTATTTTTCACATACACTAGTGTGAGTAAGAACTCATACATTAGCCGGTATGGAGCGGGGTGTCACGCGATACATCCAACACAATGTAGAATACATGTATGAAAATTTTCATGATGCAATAAATAGTGAATGAGTAAGAAGAATCCAGAATAATTGAATTGATGTACCCCAACTAGTTGAATGGGATGCAGGGTATTAATCAAGTGGATTTCTAGTGATGATTATCTTATTGTATTGAAGATTTACCAAGAAAAGGAAAAGTGAAACCAAGAAGAATAAGATATTAAAATAAAATAATAAAAGGAAAATTTATTTATATTATAGGATTTCAAAAATCACAAGAATAATTGTTCTAAATAAACATGAATAAATTACACATGATGTGATTGAATTCATATTTAAGTTGGTTCATGAATGTTTTCATTTTAATAAGATACTTCCTTAAGGATGTTCTTGAATCCTGGAATCTTTATAGAGAAAAGCGGAAAACATGTTTCCAAATTTCATTGATGATGGATTAATTTTTTTTCGGGATATGTAAAAAGGATGAGATAAAATAAAATGTTGATAAAAAAAAATTGAGGCTCTTGATAGAGTAACTACAGAAATATTCCCTCTAGTGGTACATAAAACATCATAAAAAGGGGTATTAATTTTTTATTTAAAAAAATGTGGCTGGTTTGTTTAACCAATACTATATGTTTTAAATATTATTTTCATTTCATAGTTTTTTATTTAAAATTATTCTAAATATTTTCAAAAAAACCCTAATAAACCCCCCGATCAGTTCATAACCATTTTCGAGACCCCTCTCTCTTATCAACACCTACCGTGATGACACCTACCCCACTCCCTCACATCAGTACTCCTACAAACATAAAATCTGTTTTCCCTCTATCACTCTATCAATGAAATTTATTCCCTAATGGTAAAACCTTGTCCCCTTTAGACCCTCCCTCAATGACACTTCCCCGATAAGAGATCCCTCTTCCCTTCTCCCCATTCACGTTGTCCCTTCTCCCCCCATCAGTGACCCCATGCAATAGACCCTATTCCTCTATTCCCAGTAAATATAACCCCCAATGGATGCACCAACCCCAACCCCCTTATCTCCATAGCCACATCCTCCAATCATCTCTTCCTATACCTAATTTACCCTACCTATATACTACCACTACAAGGAACCCTATTATGTTTTTAGGAAATATGTTTTAATTTATATTTTTTTATGTTTTTCAGGTTAGATTGAATATGTTTTATATTGAATTTATTTTCTATAAAATCAAGACGCTACCCAAGTCAGTGATCAAGTTGGGTGGTGTTAAAAATTAATTGTAACCATTTAATTAGTCATTTATATCATTATAGTTGAATATAATGGGAGAATAGTGGAAATAGAATACCAATGGATAAAAGATAGATTAATTTACCTCAAAATGATCCTCGATATTTTTGTGATTGTATTCAGATGGGTTTATACCATCTAGTACATGTTGTACTAATTATAGAAGATTTCCAGTTCTTTTAGACCCCTATAATATACCTCCATAGATGTATATGGAGAATACTTATTTAATTATTCCAATGATTATTCCTAGAAATAAAATTACTAGATATCAAATTACTATATACATTAAACCTATAATTAATGAATTTTTAGAATTATGGGATGTTGTTGTGGAAACATATGACTATTTTACAAGAGAACTATAGAATATTAATAACTATTTAATATGGATAATTATTGAATTTCCTAGACTAGTAAACTTATCAGGTTGGAAAACTCATACTTGTTTTCCCGGTCTAGTTTGTAATTTTGATTTTTAACTTCAATGAGATATTTATAGTACAAAATGGGGTTTGATGTGTCATTATATATATTTTTTGATGGTCCAAATAAATTTAGTTTTAACATAAAATAATTAAATAAATATATTGAATTGATAAAGTCAGTTAATGTGTAATAATGTTTAGAAATTTGGAGGACAATTAATGAATATCACAATAGAGTTTGGAAGATGCAACTAGTTTAAATAAAAGAGAAAAGGGAACAATGTACAATATCAGAAGAAGTTGGACTACAAAAGTTGAAGGAAATGAGTATATTTTTAAAAATTACTTGTTGGGAGTTTAATTTGATACATCATAATCATGACATGGTGCACATTGAGACAAAATTTTTGGATAATGTGATCGTTACACTGCTTAATTAGTAGGGTAAATAGAAAAGATACCCTTCATTCTCACTAGGATTTAGAATACATTATTATAAAGCATATTTTGTGGGAAAATGATAATGGAATGTATCATGCAGCTATTTTTAAAATGAAATTTCTTGAGAAATAAATATTCATTTGAACTATAACAAATGTAAATGTGTCATATGGATTTCAACTTACATTTCAAGGCATGTCGTCTTAAAACCAAAAATATTACATAGATTGTAAATTCATGACTCAAATATTCTGATTCGGAAATTGTTTCCTTTGGCATTGTCTATTACCTTAACCAAAAAAGTAAATGATGTTTGTATTTAGTTGTGTACCTTCATTAGAAATAATTTTGGATGATATCTAAAACAAACAGAGGTTTATAAACATCTATAATGAATTATTTTTAAACCTTTTCATTTCCAGTTATTACTTTTCACTTCATCATTCATAGTCAAGATTTATTTGAATATTAAACAAGTTGAAAGAGCTAAAAATGGTGGATAAATACCCTATCGATTGATTTATCCAATTGATAGGTATATTAATATTATTTATTCTTTCATCTATGAATTAAATTTAAACAAATCATTGTGTAATAGTATTAATTTTTTCCTATTTTTTATCTAGTGGAACATATATTATGTAAAATCATTTATGATGAATAATTCTCAACCATATGGCTCTATTACTGAAAGTTACGTAGACAAGGAGTTCATGACCATATGTTTTATGTTGTTTTATGGGATTGAGAGTTGATTCAATTGTGTTTGATAGTTTCAGGATATATCCAATAATTCTCATTATGCTAACCAATTATCCATGTTTTGAATTCTGAAATTATATGTTGGAAAGGGGTCAAATTTTACATTGAGTGAATTTGAGTTACTAAAAGATCATAGAATTTTTTTAATAAATAGTCTTATTTTAGATTCATTTACCAAAAAATTTATATCTCAAATGAAGATACCAATAAGGTGATGAGATAAAAATCAGATAGAATTAATAATGATTTTTAATGAGGACACTATCAAATGGTTCTTCCATCATTTAAATATATAAGCACATTTATATTATTGACATGTAATTATTTTTTCTATATTAAAAGTAATAAATTATATCATACTTTATAGATAATGAATGTCTAAAATTAATATTAAATATCAAGTGATTTGATTTTTTTTGGGATCAAGTTCATCTAATTCAGGCTATAATATTCGATACTTACAATATTCAGGGTTTAATGTTGCACATAATTTGTCATAATGAAGGTATTAAGACATGAAATTTTAGTGTATTCACAATTATATAGGTGGGATACTATTGATATATGATTTACATAACAAAATTAAATTTTTCTAAATTTTGTTAGTAATATTCTTCATATGAATGAGGGTCAACATTTATAGGGTATATTTAAAGATGTGTTACCCTTTACTTCTTTCAACTTCTCTCTCATGTTCCATACTAGTATGTTTGTATAAAATGATCCATTTTTTTGTTTCACAAGATAATATGGTTTAATATGTGGAAGATAAAATACATGATAGTTGGAGTGTTATTATACATATAATATAGATTGAATTGTATGATATGGTTGATGATATTGAATTGATACATTATGATTGAGAATATCAATAACAAATAACATTAAGTTATTTTTTCACGTAAATATTAAAAATAATAGAACATTCAATAGAGGATAAAAGTTAATTACTCATCACAATGGAGGTCAGTAATAATTATGAAAAAGGAATATGAAGACAATTGAATGAATAAATTAGTAATGGAACTATATTACAAGTTCTCATTATTATGATTTTCATACATATATACATTGTTCTATTTTTTCCATTATTATAAAAAACATTTACTTATAAATTTTCAAAACATTGAATATATTTTTATACCATTTTAATTATATGAATTTCAAGAATAAATTTTTTTAGTTCTATGATGATAAAAATATTAGTGAAACCCACCACTACCATCCACTTTTTAGGTAAGAGAGATTCCACTATATCAAATACTACTAGTGAACCATGCATTTTTCTTAATGGTGTTGTCATCCCATTATCTCATGAACATCCAATGATAGGGAAGTTTCTCACTTATCCATCAATGGGATATTGGGGAGTTACCACTACTAATATGTAATTTATTATACAAAACATACATATTTTAATTATTTATTGTGTATTTTTCTAAGAGTAGAATTTTAAAATAGAAGAGATGAAAATATTAACACAAAATATGTATGGGACCTGTAAAAATTCAAGATTATCGTTCAATTTGATGAGTTTAGTGTTCCTACTAGTGATGCTGGAAGAATTAATTGATATATTCTTGGGATTATTTTATGAGAAAAGGTGAGTGCTTCCATAAATTATAATGATTAGAGGTATATTCCCATTTCATGGTAAAATAAGGTGTTTGATAACCATGAAAGTATAATATTAATTTAATATTCAATGATAAATTATGTAAAAAGCATGAATAAATATTTTGACAAAAATTTTCAGTGTTATGATTTTTTTCTATATGTTTTTTCATTTTGATATCCTTGAATCCATTTCAAATGCATGAACTTTATAAAATTTGGGCATGAAAAGGATAACTCATAAATTTAGATTTATGCATGTGTTCAAGGAAACATCTCAATGCACTTAAAAAATGTATAAAAATGTTCCAGATGAAATTCCTTATGAAAAGTGGAAAAATGTTGTTAATATTAATAGATATATATCACATGAAGTTATCTCATATTTTATAGTATATTAATTACATAAAAAAATAAAATTATTATTTTTAATAATGTTACTATTTTTTAGTAATTATCTAGAATGTAAATTTAATTTTGATAAAAATGTCATTCCTCATATCACGTGGATATATATATTTTTCAATAAATATAAAAAACATGGTTGTATTTTATATATTCTTGTTTATATTAATTTATTATATTTTACAAAAATTACTTTTTTTTAATTTTTTAAGTAATGTAAAATGATTTAGGCCACTATTTTTAGAAGATTGATATGTGACATAATATTCATAGAAGACTTGATGGATGTTTGGTGAGTGAACATATTATAGACATTAGAGTAAGGACTTATCATTACTATTTAATGTTATAACATTAGTAAAAAACATAATATTGTATAATAAATTATAAAAATAAAAAAACCTTAAATAAAATTACATGGGATAAGATATATGGACAAAACGATGCATTATTTTCTATTTTCACAATTTCATTCATGTCACAAACCCCATTAAATATGTTTTACTGATAGATTGTTATTAAAATTTATTTTCATTATAATTTTTTTATAATAATGATAAAGAACTAAATGTTAGTGGAAAAATTTTGAATTAGAAAATATTTTTATTTTTAGATAATTTAATAAATCATTGTTAATATTTTATTCATTATATGTTAGAATGAATGAAGCATGGGATGATATTTCTTCATAATCTTCATCAGTTTCCTAGAATGAGGTTGTTGCAATCTTATATAGAAGGAGAATCTCATTATTGTATGATTGATTGGTTCATGGAAAACTCCATCACCTGTCTTTGTTTGGGCATTTAATTATTTTTTACATCACCCATTGGGGGTTAAAGTAGTGTCTTTGATCAATAAACACAAAGATAAATTTCATGGTTTAATGACAAAAGTGAAAGAAGATGATTCTTATAAGAACCAATAGAGTCAATTATAGTCATTAATAGAAAAATAATTTATTTATGATTTTTAGTGGATGATAGGGAAAATCACCAAAAAATTTATTAGTCTTATATATCATCACGTAATGTAAATTATAAACCCATATATCATTAACACATTTTTTAAGAATACATATAGTAGCCTGAATCCCTAATGTTGATTATTTATTTCATTTATCATTTCAATTATTGTCCCATGAATGTATTACTAGATACGTAATGTAATCTAGAATATTCAATAATATATGGAATTAATGATAAATATCAAAATATTTAGAAGCATATTGATTGATACCAAATTAAATTTAACTAAATTCTATGATTTATGGATATTTTTCTGTTTACAACATCTTAATATGATTAAGATATCATGTAACATAAAATGAAATTAATAGAAATATCAAACAAAAAATGTAAAATATAGAAAAGTTTGAGTAATAAAACTACATATTATTTCAACAAAATTCTACAAATAAAAAAGGAATTATTCACTATTATAAATTTTTTATAATAATGTATTTTATTTACATTAATTTGAATATGTTACATGGATTTAAAATTACAAAGATAATATTTTATTAAAATTATATCTTTGAGTCATTACACTGACTTCATGTGTTATACTGATGTGTAGTTAATTAATACATACAGAAAATGATTTTGAAATTATTTTCCTAAAGATTTAAAATAAAATGATCTCATTTTCTTATTTATTAAATGTGGAAAGAGTTTTAATCTAAAATGACACTTCTATATTAAAAACACATTGTTTTAGTCATACTTCCCACTTTTTGTTTCTTTTTTTTGTATGGTTAATTCCTATATAAAACAATTAAATATCATTATTATAATTTTTTTTTAAAAATTAATTTTTTCTCAGTTTTATCTTTGTGACAAGGATTTTAATGTAAAATTACCCATTCATTTTGAAAACACACACTTTGATTCATACCACACCCTTTTAGTGTCTCAATTATGTGTGGCCAATTTGTGCATGTGAAAATAAATTATGGATCTTTTTTCTAATGTTTGAAAAAATAAAATATCAATTTTTTACAATTATACAACCATTTTAAACTAAAAGGACACTTTTATATTCAAAACATGAACCTCCAGTTTTAATGAACACATTGTTTTTCTGACTAACAAGAATTCAATTACAACATGTAAAAAATGATTTATATATCATTTTCAAATGATTTAATACATTTTTGAGATTATTTTTATAATTCAATAAAAACAAGAATCCTATTTTCATAACCACAAAAAAATGCCATATGGCCGTGAAATCATAGAAAAATTACTGTAGATTATTTATTGATTTATAGAAATTGAAACCATGACAATTTTATTACAGATTTATTATGATTTCTATAGACATGTTTTTAGTTCTTTAAAACAGAAAATCAAGAATATAAGATCTGAAATATAAAAACATGTCCTCAAATGGATGTGGAATCATGGGATAACTATTTTTGAATTATTATTTACAATTATGAGTAGAAAACACATCTATATGACATGTGGTGTGCTCAGAATAATTCAATAATCATTTTTAAAATATAATAATGTCTTAAAAAATGTGAATCTAGGATTGAAAATCTAGAAAGTTATATCAAATGGTTGTGAAGACATTTGAAAATGACTGTTGATTGGTTTGTAAATTTTTTGAAATGATTCCACATAATTGAGAAATATATTTTTCCATAGATGTCCATAAATGCATTTTTAGTGTTATAAAACCATAAAACACGTGTGTAATTGTCAAAAAAATATATGATGACATCATATTAATGCGAAATCAAGGGAAAAATGGTTTAATTATTATTTATGTGTATGAGTAGATAAAATGTCAATTTTTTGTATCATGCACATAGGACTCCAAAAGTTGTTTAATGAGACACCAAACTATGCATTATGGGGTTATAACCCATAAAACCGTGTCATATGTCTATGAAATCATAAGAAGACACACATATATTTGTTTTTTAAATATAGGAATATATAGAAAATCAGTATGGTTTATGGTTTTCTAGATATGTCAATAAATATATTTTTAGGGTTTAAAAATAGTAACACATGTATGTAATTATCAAAACTATAGTAGACGACCTCATATTGATGTGAAATCATGTGAGAATGACTACTGGAAATTTTTTTATGTGTATGATAAGAAAAAAGTTCATCTCATAGGAAATTTTATAGAAATTTCTAAATAAGTCTTTGAAATGATATAAAAGTCTATAAAAATGTGCTTCATGTGGTAAAAATGAATAAAATTTCATCAAATGGTTGTGAAGTCATAAAAAAATGGAAATAAATTTATTGTTGAATTGTAGGGACTAATTACACATCTATACAGGTTACAATTTTCCTTGGATGCCTATCAACACATTTAAGGGTGTTAAAATAATTTAATGTGAATGTAAAGGTCAAAACAAAATGTGACCATATTTTATTCACATGAATTCATGGGAAAACTATGATTTAATTATTTTCTCATTGTATAAGAAGACAAAAGATCAATCCATCCTGCATTGTGCCTAGAATGACTCAATATTCAGTTTTATAAGATATCAATGTCATTGAAAACATGCATTAAGGGTCAAAAAAATGTTTTTTTGAATGGTCATGAAATCATAGAAAAGTGATCAATGAGTTATTTGTGAAATACAGAAATCGATGACAAGTAAATATGAGTAACTTTTTTTAAAGGTTACCGATAAAATTTTTTTTAGTTTTTTTCAACATTAATAAATGCGTAAAATAATCCCAAATAAAGAAGACAACATTTGATTGATGTAAAATCACAATAAAACTATGGTTTATTTATTACTAATAAATATGATTACATAAAATATCTATATAAGATGGTGTGTAATTAGAATGACTAATTAAGAAATCTGAAAAGATATCAATGTCATTGAAAAGGTAATTTAGTGGAACAAACCAATAAAATATAATTGATTATGTATGAAATCATAAGATAGTGACATTAGATGGGTTTATGAAATATAGGAATGAATTTCATATCAATCAGGTTTATGGTTTTCTTAGGATGCTCATAGATGTGATTTTAGTTTTTAAAACACTAAATCATGTGTGTAATGATTAAAACCATATTATATGACCAAATATTTACATAAAAACATGGGAAACCCATAGTTGAATTATTGTTGATGTGTATGAGCATACAACATATTATTCAGATGTGTGGTGCAATCAAAATCACTTGATAAGATGTTTTAATAGAAATAGTAACCTTTAGAAACATTCATTATGGGGTCAGAACGAGGATAAAAACATTAGATAGTTGTCAAATAATAGGAAATTGATTTTTATTGAATTTTTAAAATTTACTAATAGATTAAATGTCAATATCTGCTACTATTTTTTCATAAGCATGTAAATGAATTTTAGTGATTTTAAACACTAAATTTATTTCATAACAATGAAAAACATAAAAAATTATATCAGTTCATGAGAAAAACACCATTAAATTATCTTTGAAATATTTAAAATCTTTATACATAAATGTATTTTAAAAAATTTACTGATTAATTTCATGTACACCAGATATTATTTTAAAAATTTATTAGATTGTGACAAACATTACCATTTTGTATTCCATGGGTTGAATTATATCTTGAATAAGTATGTATATATTTCTAAAGAGTTCTTAAAGATATATTATTTTCATTATTTTAAAATTTCATTGGTTTGATTAGAAAATTGAAACTATTATGGGCAATATTACGAATATATTTTGGGCCTAATTTTTCAAATTTCTTTTTCAAATGATATTATTTTTATTTTATGTGATATATTATTATAATAGGTATGTGGTTGACCGTTACAATACATTACACTCTTTTTAAGTTAGTCATGATAGATCAATGTTTTTATTTTCTGTTCAAATCATAAAAATGATTCAAATTTAATTCTTAATTAATTTTTTTAGTTTAAATTTATGTATTTAATTGTTCTTGATGATGAAATGATGCGGTCAGTATCATATATCACTACTCTTTTTATGTAAGAATCTATATGTAGTGGAAGTTTAGGGAAGGATGTATTGGAAAAGGGTTGATGGTAGATGTTGGAGTTATTCTATTCATATAAATATAATTAATATATTTATTGTAAATCGATGATTCAATATGTATGGATGTCGATATAAGACTATGGATTTGGTTATATAACTATGGATTGGGATGTATTATGAGCTTAATTTTTATTTAAATTATATATTTTTGTATTGTATGAATATAATTTTTTATTGAATATATTCAAATAAAAAATATTTAGTTAATAAAATTTTTAGTTTTTTTGTATAACAACCTCTAAAAAAACCGCCTCTAACTATTTAAGAAATAGTTATCATGTTTTACATTATTTTTACGTCCATAAAAGGACAAAAATTCTATATATTTTAGTAGTGATTCTATGAAATTAGCCTGGATTTTTTTCATCTAAATATTCTTTCAAATTAAATATTAAACTATTTTGAAATACAATAAAAATGACACTTTTAATATTTGAAACTAAATTTTGTGACCTGTTGCAAAATGGATATCAACTATGAAATAGACTATAGTTAATTTAAGAAACACTAACAATTTAATGATAGTTTAAAATGATTCATGTTGAGAGAAAAACCAGCACTTAGACCTCTTTTTTTTAGTGAGTGTACAGTAGCAAACCAGTTGATCCAGTTTTATCATGAAGAAAAATCAATATTACTTTGTGAAGAATAAACAGAGAAAAATAAGGATATATTTATATAATTGGATCAACTTTTAAAGAAGTTCATTTTTTTGGGTTTGTAAATAATAACTATTAGGAACTCCTTTGGGACACCATAGTTGGAACACTATGTGATTTTGTGTAGGTATTGGTTGCACCAACAATAGTAATTATGATCAAGATTAATTGTAGAGAATATATAGAATTTTCACACAATCAATTACAAAAAGAAGTATGCTTTTACCTAAAATAGTTTAAATATTAATGTTATGTCATCTCTTTAATTATTTGGAAAACAATGTGAGGTATATATAATTAAATAAAATTTATCTAGGCTTTCACTAATTAAAGATGCTAAGTTAAGAAGTAGTAACTCATAAAAAGATTTAATGATAACATATTCACCCGTACATCTCTTAGTGATCCTACCAGATCATGGAAAATCACAAGTAAAATTTAATTCACTAGATATAGAAGTGTTTTAGTGGTGAATATTAATTTCATTAGATGATGAATAAATTTCATAGGCCATTGGCTGATGGATTTGTTGCTTTTGATACTATTACAATTGTTCTTGAAGAGTGAAGATTTCATCAATTGACATTCATTACAAATTTCCCTATAAATAATAACACGACTTCATGTATTATGAGTTTAATATGAATTATTGATGGGTCTTGATCATTTTGAAGTCCTATATCAAAATTGAATTATTGTTACACTTTATTACATAGATCACTTCTGACCAAGGTTACATTTTTATTTTAGGCTATTTTACAAAAAAGTTCTTTAATATGAAGGTTTTAATTGTAAACATGTTCATCATTTTATGATTTTATTCACTCATATCTTATTACTAAATTATTTAGGGATTAGAGTGATAATAATACAGAGAAAACGTCCAAAATGATTCCATTCAAGGGATATTATAGATGTAAAGACATATACACCTTCCAGTAGTTTTATATTCAAGAGATTCTAGGGATATGAAGATAAGTTAACACTAATTGTGTTTTTGATCCTCATTTCAACTTTGTCTAAAAGGGTTATTTGGTAAAAATATATTTTATAAGAGATTATTTATTTTAATCCATACTGAATGAATTTGTTTCCACTATGATGTATTTTCAATTTCTGTTATGTGATATATCTATAAGATATTGTAAATTTTTTTTGTTCAATATTATTTAGTTAGGTTGTTCTACCTTTTGACAATTTTAATTCCAATTGAATTAATATATATTATTTGATTAATTTAGACATTTTCAAAAGATGATAATTACATTCAACTTAATCCTTATGGTGGAATGAAATTGTTAGTCAAGTTTTTTTTACTACAATTCATCCCCTTGCATAATTATCTATCATTATATTTAATAAACAATAGTTTGCTGTGGTTTAGAGGTAAGGGTGGGTATATCCCGCAAGACATATTGGAGGAAAAAATGAAACATTCCGCTAACTAAGAACATCCACATTCATTCTTATCTCACATTGGGTATTTTTTGTTTATATTGTTGGGTGTCCATATTTTAGTGAGATAGAGGGTTCCCATAACTTTTTTGATATTATCCTATTACTTATATTTTAATATTATTTTGTGTATATGTATCCATCTAATAAAAACCTAGGACCATAAATTCTTGCATCCTTGGATGATGAGGTACATAAAATAGAAAAAATGGAATTAGAATAAAATAACATTCTACTAATAATCTATAACGAGAACCAAACATTCATTGAGCTAATACATCATTATAGGATAACCTTGGGAGTACTTGAACATTGTACTGAGCTAAAAAACCATGTAAGGGGATAAACATTGGAATAAAGTAAATAACAGGGTTTAAGAGGCATAACATGATGAAATAAATATGCAAATAACATTAATAAACATTTAGAAGCATAAAAGTTAGAACATGGGATCATGTAATCCCGGAAACATAGTAATGTTGTCGCAACACACAACATGAAAAAAAACATGATTCAAGTCAAACTACCAAGACTGTATGACATTGTAGTGAATGTACAATAATGGATTAGGTTTAATCTCTAATCCAAGACATGGAATCTCATGATACTAAACATTACACAATGAATTAGAAAATTATATGGGTACACATATATTAACACATCCTTTCATATTCATTACACATATATAATCAATACTAAGGAATACAAATAATGGTTTTAAATGGAATGAAATGGGTACCACAATACTACCTGAAGGCATAACTATAGTGTTTGTTATGAAGGTTTTGATGAAATATTTGATCTAAATAATACGTAGACCTTAAAATAGTAAAATAGTCATAGACTATGATAAATTATTTCCAATTGAAGTGAAAAAATGTAAAAATAGAGTTTAGTAAACTTTATAAATGAGCCACATTGGGGCGGTTTTAGGGGAAACATTAAAGATAATATAAAAAGGAAAAAGACAAAAAATATAGTATAAACCTAAAAATGAGCTAAAATAGATATTCATGACTAAAATTTGGTTTTAGAAAAATATTGGTGAATTAAAATATATTATAACCACACTTTAAAAGGGGTGATAAATTAAGAACTTCCCTTTAATCCGAGTTTCGTAAGAGGAAGAATTGAGAAAGGAACCTTTTAAAACATTAATTTCCCTATTAAAAAAGGTTTAATTGATTTAGATACATAATTTTTGAACATATAAACATAATATAGAATAACTAATTAATAATAATGAATAAATAAATTGGTTTAATGAAAGTGATAGTGTTACCCAAAGGTAATTTGGTTGTCCGGAGAGATCCATTACCCAATGTATGAAAGTGTTCTACACCTATACTTAATATCATGGATTAAAAAATTATATACATAAAAAATTTAATTCATTACCTCATACACATATATTTTATTTTTTAATGTTTTTTTAGGTTCTTTTGTGGCTATTTTGATGAGTTATAACATATTATTTCGTTGCTCTTAGAGTGTTAATTTCATGATTTTATGATTTTTAGCATGTGTTTAATTATGGGAGTTCATGTATGATGGAACAAAAACTCCATATGTAGAATTAGGTGGTATTAATATACTTCATAATTTTTTTTCTTATACCATATATCATTTATTATATGAAAATGAAAATGTTAATGAAAAATGATAAGTTTATTTTGGTGATATTTACAACCATTGGGAACTAGTATCATTTTATTTAATATTATGTTTACATATTGGTTAAAAACCATAAAATAATTAATAATACACTTATTATAATATTTTTAATCTATATTAATTGTATTCTGACCAGCATTGATGGCTCTAATGAAATCAAAACTCATCGTTCACAGAGGTGGTGAATTGAGACATCACGTACGATGGTGATATTTTCAGAATAAAATGAGAAGAGAATAGATTAGGAGATTAAAATTAAATTTTTCCAATAAAATAACAATATATATGTTACTTGAATTATAATTATATATTTTACAGGGTATGTGAGGGAAAGATAAGAAATGAAATTAAATTAAAATATAAAGAAGGAGGACTTTACATATTCAATATTGTCTCCTTGATGAACTTGTTAGTGAACATGGACTTTGTATTTTGGGGAGACTAAAAAGATAAATACATGTTCATAGGGCCGAGAGAATAATTGGGAAGAATTTGGATAAATATAAGTTATTTGGTGTTGTGAGGAGAAGTGGTGGTATTTGTAAGGTGATGAGAGGGGTGCTTTTGATTATTTAAATCATTTTATTATTATTTTTTATCATGACTATAAATAGTGTGCGTTATTATGACTAATTGTGGTAAATAGTTCAGGTTACTTCTAAATAATGGGTTCCAACATCATACACATCTCAAAAATTAATGTATTTATCTTAAAATAATAAATACCATAAATTACTGTAGTTCTCTATTCACAAAATTTTAAATATTTTATAAAAATACAAAAAAATAACCCAAACCACTTATCAAAAAATAGATTTAAAAAAAATAATTGATTTTATGAAAATAATTTTCCAAATAATAGGAGTATAATTTTTTTTATTAAAAACACCATTTATTAAAAAAATATAGATTTTAATATAATAAACGATTTCAAACAAACTAAAAAAATAACTATGGCCTCATACAATTAGAATAATTATAATAAAAAAATTAATTTATGAAAATATTTTATGAAAATAAATTTTCATTTAATGTAATATTTTAATTATAAAATTGTATATAATCATTTACATTTCACAAAAATATTTACAATTGATTTATCATTTTTAAACATTTATTTACTTATTACAAGGAATAAATATATCATATTATTACTTATAAGATATCTAAAATCTATTTATACTGTATAATTATAAATTAGTATTTTATTTTTAAAATATTTAATAATTTCTACACCTTTCTTTGTGAGTGTTGTCATTCTAGTGGACCGATCATATCCCAATATTCCAATTTGGATATCTTATATTATTATTATTATCCCACTATAATTATTTGAGAGTATTTATTAATAAATTATCATTCTGAATTTATGAGAATAATTCTATTGGCTTCTCTATGTTATATTTGTGACCACATAATTACAAGAAGGGAAATTCAATTGAAAAAATTATTGTTCTTTACATTCTGCCACCATTATTAAATTTCTCCCTCAAAATTTAATATTTCATACTAGGTTGAAAAAAATAGTGTACTTCTCCTTCAACGCTTCATCCAGTTCCCATGTTGCCTCTTCATATTTATGGTTCCTCTATAGTACCTTTACAAATTGAGTTTTCTTTTTGTGTAGAACATTATGTTTATAATCTAAGATCATCATCGGATGCTTCTCATAAGAGATATAATTCACTAGTTGTACCACCTCTAAATGTATTAAATGTGAGGGATTCTGTATATACATAATTGTTGGTGATACATGGAATACATCATGCACTTGATACATTATTTGTGGATGTTATAGTTGATTGGATACAACTCTGATAATATCAATAAACATTATCGGGATGATGTACCTCAGAAATTAATTTCCTATCTTCTTAAATCTCATGATTGTCTGCCACAAAGATATGAGGAGGAATACCATTTGACCATTATGAAACACTAGGTACCACAACAGTAAACTTCATAGGTCTTCTATTGTGTTTTTTCTTCCAGGATGAACAACTGAATTGTTTTAACCCTTTCTACCATTTATTCTATCATTTCTAGTCTCAAAATCATACAATCACTGACATCACCTCTATATGCTGTTGTTCTGCTTCATTTTCAACAATGGGATTCATATGGATCCATTTTGATTATTGATTAGAAACTATTGTTATAAAAGAACTTATCCAGAGGTAGATCATGGACCCATCATCCATTAATGACCATAAAACATGATCTCACCATGTCTTCTAGTGTTTGAATAGTCATGCCACTTGGTCCATTAGTTTGAAAACAGTATTCCATAGAAAATATCAACCCAGTATTTATCACTTGTTGGAGACTTTTCTATAACATTGAGGTAAATTTTGGATCACGATTAGATATCATTTATAATGGTACTCCCTCAAGACTCAGCACTTACCTTATGTATATCCTTGAATGTTGGTATAGTTATAAAAACTATAAAATTGCAATAAATTCAATTTTCATTGTAAGAAGATCAACAACAACAAATATATAATTATCTTATATACATTTCCTCATATGTCTGGTAAAGAAATCCATGGTTAGTTTTTTCCAATTCTATGTTGGTATGGGTAATGGTTTCATATCCACACTTAAACTTTTTTTCATTCAACCTTCACTAGAAAACATACCAGACACTTTGATGTATATTATGCACTCTCTTTCTCTAAATTATCACACTAATAGTGATCGTAGATATACCAACACATCATTGTGTTCCTGGGTTAATAGATAAGGTTAAGCTATAAATGTCATTCTTAAGATCTTTCTTTATATCTGGATTGGATTGTACACATAGTCCTGACCCAAATTTTATGACTCTAAACAAATAAAATTTGAAATATAAAGATTTGACTTTTTGTATAGTTTCAAATTTTTTCTAAATTATTACTTAATTTCTTTGAGAATAATTTATTTTATTCTTATGGTATTGTTAATAATACATTTGAGAAAGGATTTATAAAATTCCATCAATAAATATTCCAATGTCCAACCTTTTTGAATCTATGAATAATGGATCGTAATCAAATCTCATCATTGATAATGTTGAAGTACACTTTATTATTTGATTATCTGTCACTCCATTTTCATTACAAGGATGTAGATGATCGAGAAGTCATAATCCATAAAGAGCTATAACCATCCTTTCTGGTTAATATTAATATCCTTCTATGGGAATATATATTTGTTGATATTGTGATTAGTATATATCTTACACATATCCCAATAATGATAATTCCACCATATTTTCAATGAGAAGGTTAATACCACCAGATCCATACCCTGTGTGGGGTAGTTTTTCTCATGAAAATTCAACTTCCTAGGGGAACAAGATACCAAATTTATAAGTTTCATCAGAAAAAAGCCTAAACTGTTCAATGAATAATCACTAAATACCAAAAATAGTTCTCCAGTAGTTGTTAGTGTAAGTAATGTTTCCATGATAATCCTCTATTTTAACCCATTAAAGTAGTCTTTATATTCAACATCCTGGATAAACATTACACATTTTTATGTAATTATAGTTCGCGGTCTTGAAAATATCGAGAAGAACATAAAAATTCAGTTTTTATACCCATCTAGAATAAGAGAAATATGAATATACATTACATGTGATGTTATAGGTCACTCTTCATTTTCCATTATCTTAGAAGGGTCCATATATAATCCCTTTTCCATAATAACATTCCCAAAGTACTACACTTTATCTACACAGAACACACATTTACATTACTTTAAATATTTTTTATCACATCACTGAGTTTTTATAACATTATTCAAATGTTATTCATGTTCCTCCTTTCCCTCAGAGTATGTCATGTTATCATAGAAAAATACTATTGATAATTTGATGAGGTAATATCTAAATACTCTAGTCATTATGTCTATAAATATTGCTGGTGAATTAGTGATCATGAAAGGCATCACTATGAACTCATAGTGACCATTGTATATTCTAAAGGTAGTCTTTGGAATATATTTCTTCCTCACCATTAATTAGTGATATCACGACCGGAGGTCCACCATAGGGATGTTTCCTACATAGTTGACAAAGCAAGTTATATATCCATGGAAGGGGATACCTGTTCATTATCTTGATTCTGTTGAGATGATAATAATCAATATAGAGATGCAATGAATCATTTATATTCTTGATATAGTTAATTGGAACACCCCTTATGGAAGCAAGCGGGTGTACAAAAACCTTTTATAGATTCTCTTGTAAAACATATTCATTTAATCTTTCTCAATGTTTGATATTATATATGGTTTATTTGATATTTGATGAGATATATGAATATGTTTAATTTAGAAATCATTGTATCTTTCAAGAGCAAGACCACACAATTATTCAAGGAACACATTAGTGAAGTCCTTTTAAATGGGAATGTCTTCAAGAATTATCCAATCCATCATCTCAATCATTTGAGATAGATATTATTGATAATAATTTAATAATTTACATTGTTGAGATGACGATTCTAAATGTGATTTGTTATCCTACATTCAATTATGAAAATTTTTAGGGATGCCTCATGATGTAAATAGTGATATCCATTTTCTCACAGAAGATGTTGTATTTTTATAAAGATATCAAATGAGTTCCAAATATAGAATCAAAATGTACCAAAAGATGTAAGAAAATATTTACTAGGATTTCTAGTCCAAAAAAAATAACTTGGGATGAGTTAAATACTTTTAATGAAATATTTCACTATTTTATGTTATCATAGATTAATCAACCTTTATATTTTGAGGTGGAATTTTAATATTGCTACTAAAATTATATATATGAAATAATAAATAGAACAATAATTAGAAAGTATGTTCACTATTCTTGAATGAAAAACCAACATACCTTCCACCACATCATTTTAAAGATCTTCTTTATTAGTAGTGATACCATATTCAATTCTATTATTTCATGGAGGTTGTTGTTGTTTATTTCGTCCAACAACCCTTCGATTAGAGCATTGGATTTCATAATTCTCATGTTCCTTTTTGATGAAGAAGAACTCTAGAAGCTATGCGTTTATATGAAAGATACCTTATTATTGAACATTTTTGGATTCATTATATCTCTATGAAAATTATTATCCTGATTAACCTCTATTTCACATTTAAATAAAATCTTGGAAACTGTTATACTATTTTTGGGAAGCTTCTTCTAACACTTTTGACATTTAAGATGTTGAATTTTATTTCCATAATAGGATTAATCAGTTAATATTTATTCCCATATTAAACTCCATTTTCAATTATTTCATTGATCCCCTGACACCCCGGAAAGTTTCTAATCTCAATATCAAACATAAGGTCCCAATGAACTATCTACTCATAACATTGAATTTCTCGAATCACCAATTATTTTATTCAATTATCCATTAGTCTTCTAATGAAGCGATTTAACTTTGATTCAATTTTCTGTACAATGATAGAGGTGTATAGTTAATTTCTTTTACTGTTTACCTCATATGACCTGATAGAATTATCCCAATTATCTTCAGCCTAAGGAAATCCCTATCCATATTTTGAAAGAGTATATTGGGAAAATATTTGTTGAAAAATATATTCATGAATAATTACCAATCATTAAATTAAATTTACTCATTAGAAAATTTGTTTTATATCATTTTACACCACTGAACAAATTCTCTATCATAATAATAGACAAATAACACATCGTTCTCTTCTTAGGATAATTGAAAGAAAATACATGTCTTCTCAATGGAGTTAATCCATAGTTCTATGATGAGGGGATAAAAATATCCAATAAATATAGGAGTCCATTACTACCTAAATAATTATATGACAACATGTTTCTTCATAAGATAAGGATGTCATTCTACATGATTCATGTTATTATTCACAACTTCATTCAGTTTAGATAATACTATCATGATGTTTTTGAGATCCCATTCCCAACATATTTTTAATTTCATTATGGAAATCATCACATTTACTATGAAATTAATTTTTATCACCTATAATACAATGTATCATTGTTAAATAATAAAAATAAAATTCAATTAGGGGATCTTGAATACATAACATATATGAAGGAAAAATTATACATAAATGAATAAACTTGTAATTGAAATGTATATCGTAACTTTTTAATTCATAAGTTTCAAATTAGGTAATCTACGATGATAAAATTATCCCTAGTGTTCTTAATAATTATTTATATTCCTAATCCATAAGAATCAAAAGACCATTCCCTGATACCAACTATAGGGACACTGATTATTTAAACCTATTATAATATTCTTAAAACCATAATTATCCCAAACATACAAACCAAGGATGGTAATGTATACTATTTTTTAATGATTAGGTACATAAAAAATTAAAATATTGAACACGAATAATATATATATATATATATTAATAATTTATAATGAACTCCAAACATCCATTGATATCCTAGATATACATAGGATAACCTAGGGAATCCTAGAACAATGTGATGAGATAAAAAGCGTAGTATGTGAATCGAGATAGAAATAAAGAATTTTATATGTATTACAAGTGAAAAAAATGATGAAATAATAAGGAATGAAACAAGAATAAACATATGTAAGAGTAACATGTGGAACACTGAATCATATAATCATGGAATAATTTGAATATTGAAGCAATATAAATCCTGACATAAAAATGATTAAAGGATAACTACCACGAATATATCAATTGGTGGACAAAGTAACATAATTGATTATATTTACTCTGAAATACCGTATATGAAATATCATGAGACTAAACATTATAAAAAAATAAGTGATCGATATTAGTGATCACCCATCATTAAATGATCATTTATATGTGTACTAATTAAAGAATCGATAATTAAGTATAAACATAAGGGATAATAATGAAATGAAGTTGGTATCATAATTAGGATGTTAGGCATAAACATAGGGTTTATTATGATGGTTTCCCTAAAATAATGGATTTAAACCATATATGGAAATTCATATGTTAACATAGTCACAGATAATAATAAATTTTGTCCAGCTAAAGTAGAAACATGTAAAATTATTGTTTATGAACGTTTTGAAATGAGAAACTTTTGTGTTGTTTAAGGGAAGATATTAAAGAGATGTTAATGTTGAAAAAGCCATATTTTTATTTATAAAAATAGAAAAGAAATAATGAAATTTCTGTGATTAAAGTTTTTATTTTAGAAAACTCTTTGTGGATTTAAATAGATTACAGATTCTACAATAAAAGGGGTAAGAAATCGGGTAGTTCCCTTCAATTGGGGTTTCTTTTCAGGAAGAATTGAGATGAGAACCTTTTAAAACATACATTTACTCACAAAATAGGGATGTATTGATCCGGGTACATTGTTTTAGAACATAAATATAGAATATATATGAATTTTATGTGAACAATGAAGAAATACTTTAGTGTAAATAATGATAATGGGTAAACCAAAGGTAATTTGGATGTTCATAATGATCCCTAACCTCATGTCCAAAAGGGTTTATTACCATGCACTTAATATCATGGATAATAAGATTATATTCATTAATATAACACGCCAATATTTGACGGTATGTTTTCCTTTGAAAAATGCAGTAGTTTACGTTGTACGTGAGATGAAGTTTTAACAAACCACGACCAACGAAACAAGCCATTATGAACATTAATACACCATTTTTGAAATTTTATAAATTTAATTTTTAAAATTGACTTCAATTTTTGATTCGGAATATCAAAATTAACGTAGGGTGAATATTTTTCATTTTTCGAAAAACATTCAAATTTTGAAGAATAGTGAAAAACACTGCGTTATTGTTTAAAACTGATTTTTTTTAAATAATTCGTTATTTTATTTTAATTTATATTAGGAAAAAATAGATACATAATACCTATATATGTTCAATGTAATTTTTTGGAGTCATATTATAATAAATATAGATATATAAAATTGTATTGAACTTTTTACCGTCTTTTACCAACCATCTAGGAGCATTTACAAATTTGCATAAAAAATAATTTTACCGCTTCTGTGAGTTGAATTTATAAAATCTGAGAAATATGGTTGATATTAGTAAGTAAAATTTTGTTCAATAAGATAAAAATAATTTTTCATGAATAGTAACTTTTGACTTTTATTTACCACGGTTAAAAGTAAATTAGATAATTTAGGGTAAAAATGATATAATAATTACCCTAGCATATGTTCTAATTATTTTAGATAAGTGTAATTAGACCAAAATCATCCTTAGGAATAAAATATGATCCCCTTTGGTCCACTTGTATTAGACTAGGACATTTAATATTATTTTATTTAATGAAGTGTTAAAAAAGTTATATTCAATGTTTAATAACTAAACCATATTTAATATAGGGTTATACATAAGATAAATTTGACTACAAATATTCCTTAGAATTATAAGAATATTTCCCAAATAATTCTATTTTATTTAAAATTATTAGTCATAAAATAATTTAATTTATTTATGACATAATGATGATACAGTAACTATCGTATTAATGAAAGGTTAAAGTAATTGATATTATAAATATCCAAATAAATTTAATTTTAGACTTTTGATAAAATATAGTAATTATATAGGTTAACATGACATGTTATGGTTGATTAAATAATATTTTCTTCGAAGTAATCATGCTATTATGATTTTCAAAAAAACCAAATACTAAATAGTGTCAAAATTGAGATAATTGAGATTTTAAAATAAAGACTATATTATTAATGATATAATATTTCATAAAATAAAAGGATCAGAAAAAGGACAAAGATAATTTTATATATATTATCAATGAACCACATGGTGTTCACATGGCTTGTTATAGTATGTTTATTAACCATATAATATAAAAATACAATGAAACACGGTAAATGTCAAACTATTTAACTAAGAGTTAAACCTAAAAGATAAGTTTAATACATTGAACTAAACATATCTAAAACCTATTGGTTGGGAGGTTTTAGATCCATCCCCACCTTAGTCTCGAGAGAAATCATTTTAGAGCTATTATAAATTGAAAATTATTTTATTATAAAATAATATTTCATGCTTTTCCTAAAGTGACCCTCACCTCTCTTATAAATGGTTACTTCCCCTTCTCTTAATTTCACACCTTTGAATCCATTTGGCTCAGCCAAACCCTATCCAAATATCCTCCCAAAATTTTTCCATTCATCCTAGAGGCCTTCCTTTGGTCAGAAATCTAACCTAAGGATCCCTTTTGATCAAATCCAAAAGAAGAACCCGAAGAAGAGGTAAATATTTTATCACCTTTTTAATGTTATTTTATTCTTCCACTTCATCTTTCTTTGTTGTTTCCATTCTAAAATAATAGCTCCAGTATCTTATATATACTGTGATTTTATTATAAAAATTTTACAACAATATTCATTATTCTATCCATCGTAATAATGACAAAGTCACCATACATGCGTACGTACAAATTACTGTCTCTACGTCATGGTGTAGTTTGTTATTTAAACACATCATTATTTGGATGGGTATAAAAATGAGTATAACTAATCTAAATAATAAAAATAACATGTTAATGATTCGATATATATGATATAACTTCCAATTATATACGATTTCACCATCAATATAATGATAATATTGCTCGTGCATACGTATGGATTACCGTCTCCTTGAACGCGATGATATTCATTCCCCATCATAGTAATTCAATAATAATTATCATTTTATGATTAAAAATATTTTTTATGAACATAATATAATTCTTAATATGAACCAAATACATCCAATCCATAATAAACATGGCTTACATAACCAAGAATATATAGGAAAATGAATCAGTTAAAACCTGAAATGATGATACAACTGTAATATTAATAACAAAAAAAAATTAAAGGATCCTATATGATATCATATTTATGTATATAGTTCTTGGAATATTTAATAAAATTGTTTTAACTATTATAAAGGAGGTTAACATACCATCGATTAAGGATAAGTAAAGGTTAGGGTTAATTTCACAATCTCTTTATTATCTGAGGTTGTTTTTAAGTAAGTATCTACTGGACCTCTTTATCATCCACATCCATGTTTCATAAAAATGTATTACAAAACATTTTTACTATTTACTAGAATATGGGTTAAATTCATTTATACCCATGTTTGAATTTTGATAAATTGGTTTGAAAGGAATATTTCCATCATCTTTCCAACAAGGTACTTTATGACCTTTTCATCAAAATTAATGCAAGAATGTATTTTTTTAAATTATATGGTGGGTGTGGCTATTTTCTACCATTATATCAGCATTGAAGCTTCGCATACAAGCTTATAAGAATATTTTCAAAATAAATGTTTTCTTTTATAATTATGTGACTTTTAAATGATTTCAAAATCAAAAGAGGTATTTATTTCAAATAGTTTTCATTTCATCTATGCCAACATCCTTTGATAGATTTTAAACTTTTTTGAAGTTGATTTACTATGATACAAATATTCCATATTGTATTGAAGGTTTTGTGATATCTTTGACTGTGGATGTGTTATTTTTACACTATTCTGGGTTTATGGATAAAATATTAACATTTCGTATGCTAGTTTTAATATGAATGTTTAAGTTATATTTAATCCTTTTCATAAGAGTAATGCATAAGACTTACTAAGTGACATGCGTAGTATGCTATATCTCCTCGATTCATCGGTAGTTCAAATGAGAAAAACTAGTGTCTTGGAACAAGGCCTTGACAAAATCTTATTTGTAGTCTTGGAACAAGCCCTTGGAAATGTGGTTATGAAGTCTGGAATTATGCATTCCATCATTATGAAAGTGGCTATTGATATTTCATGTGATTATTCGAATAGTATAATATTCATGTGAATAAGTAAATGGAAATATTTTTTTGTATCTTTACCATAGAATTCTCATGTTTTTGTTTAAAATTATTTTGTTTTAGTCTTATACGTTGCCTTAAACGTTTATGCTTATTTTTGAAAGTTTCCGCTATATTGTTATCCTTACCATGCATCTAAGCTCACCCATTTCTATGTTTTATTTTTCCCAGGATGTGATGAAATATTTTATGGTTGACCTGCAGGGATGGGCTAAGGATATAATTGTGGTCAATGGGGAAAAATATTGTTGATGTTTTTATTTCATGATCTAATGTAATACATAGGATTGTATCTAGTACTTCAAAGCCTACTAAACTGATCGGTCTTTCTGGACCTGATTCCATGTATCATGACAATGTTATGTAATAATGCACCAACTCTGGGTAACTGGGGTCGGGGTGTTATAGTTGGTATCAAATAAAGCATAGTACAAACTATGGAAACTAGATTCATATACTCTTATTAGAGAACATTACCTAAGACAAACATTGATGATTATTATAGAAGTGCTTCCTAGAATTTTGGTAATGTAGATATTTTGTGTATTTTACAAGCAATACATCCTTGTTTGGATATGAGCAGGTAGAGGTTGCTCTATCATAGATGTACCTATGAGTAAAACCCAAAAACACAGATTTGAGCTAGACTCGAATGGTAACTAGTGCATGACTACTGGCCTTGCGTCACTCTTGGTTACGACACTCCCGGGGGATATGCTAAGGATAATTATAATTTTTTTTACAAACAATTATTAATGGTTTATGAGTATATACTTTCCTTGAGAAAACATATTTATGATTATGAATTATATCCATAAACTATTCAATTTATGTTTACTGTTTTACAAGTTTGGAATAATGTATTGTTGTTCCTACACTAATCTAGTGTATGCCATTATTTAGAAATGGAACCTAGTGGAAGGAATGTAAACCATATCAATGCATGTAATCCATATAGGGATTTCCCTCTTACTCATGATAATTATAGTGGATATGGTGAAGAAACTGGTGCTGATTAGTTTATCACCATACTAGGACATCTCTCTCCGTTTATGAATAATAATATTACTTGTATGGAGCACCCTAATCCGCTACGCAGAGGATCAATGATAGACATTTTCTTGACACAGAAACCACCAACATTAAATGGGAGTAAAAAACCATTTGTATTAGAGAAATGGATATATTTCTTAGAGAAAATATTTCATGATTTGGGGATTAGCGAAAAGGAAAAAGTGGACATGGCATTTTGTTGCCTCACAGGAGATGAACATCAATTGTGGTGATTAATACAAAACATAAAGGAAGATGAAGAAGTATAGAACATGGAATGGAGTTATTTTAAAAAGAATTTATAAAAAAATACTTTTCTGCTGACCATCGAGCGGATATGGAACGAGAATTTCTAAGTCTCAGGCAAAAGGAGGATGAGAATGTCACAAAGTATGAGGTTAACTTTACAAGGTTAGCAAGGCATACAACAGATTATAAATGTAACCCAAGGAGTAAGATTGATCGATTCCATGATGGGTTAAAACAATTTCTATGTCGAGCATTAGTCTCACAATCCTTCTAATCCTATGAAGATATAGTCTCATGTGCTATTAAGATAGAAAAGGAGTTCTCTTAGTCTTATGACTTTAAAGCAATACAAGTGAAAAAGTAATCTACTGAACACACTGGAAATAAAAAAATGGGAGGAATGGAAATGTTGAATATCCATCCTGTGGTAAATGTGTGAAGAAACACCCAGGTAATTTCCTGAAGGGAATGAGAGTCTGTTACATGTGTAGTGAAAAAGGCCTCCAAGATCGTGATTGAAAGAGGAAGAATGATGCAATCAATGTTGAATTCTACAAATTTTATAGAAAAAAGACATTATGAAAATTAATTTCCTAAGTGCCAAGAGAACATACATCAAAAAAGGCCAAGGGAGCAAGGCCAAGAATATGTGATCACTACTGCTAAGGTTGACGCTTTGAAATACATTGTGAATGGTTATTTAATGGTTTCCTCATTTTTCTGCAAAGTATTATTTGATCATGGATCATCACATTCTTTCATATCATCCCAGTTTATTAAGAAAGTTAGATATTCTCAATTTGAATTAACAGGGGAGCTGTCATTCAAAACACATAAGGGAAGTATCATTTAAAAAATTATGTGAATCGAATCCCATTAGGGAATATAAATGTTCTTTATCAGATGTTCTCATCGTCATTCCCATGATTGAATATGATATAATCCTCAGTATGGATTGTCCTTTAGACAATGAAGAAAATATTTATTGTGAGAAGAAGGAGGTTGAAATTTTCGATGATGATAAGAAGTACCTTATCATTAGAGAAGAAACATCACCGCCTGATTCTTATCTAGATCCACCCCTAGTAGCTCTACTAAATTCAATTATTAGGGAAGAATAGAATGAAATTACTATGGGTGAAGAAAAAAATGTTTTAATATAGGATGTACATATTGTACAAGAATATGTTGATGTGTTTCCGGAGGATTTACCCGAACATCCTCCAGAATGATAAATTGAGTTTTTCATTAATTTAATTCCTGGTTCAAGGCCCATATCAAAGACCCCTGATAGAATTGACACTGTGGAATTAGTATAACTAATGAAATAACTATAGGAATTGAGTAATAAGGGATTTATTCTCCCATGTTTTTCTCCATGGGGATCCCATGTTCTTTTTCATAAGAAAAAAGATAGATCTACGAGGTTGGTCATTGACTACAGAGAGATCAATGCTTGAACAATAAAGAACCAGTATCCCCTAACTCGCATTGATGATTTATTCGACCAATATCATGGAGCTCAATATTTTTCAATGATTGACCTATGATATGCATATCATCAGTTGTGTGTGAAGATGGAAGACATTCCAAAAACAGAATTTTGAAGCAGGTACGAGCATTACTAGTTCACAGCAATGCCTTTTGGATTGACTAATGCACCCTCTGTCTACATGGATCTAATGAATAGAGATTTCAAGGAGTATCTTGATGACTTTATACTGGTATTTATTGATGATATTTTCGTATAATAAAAACATATAAAGATCATGAAAATCAGTAGCGCATTATCCTAAGGAGTCTTAGAATAAATGAATTATATGGGAAATTAAGCAAGCGTGAATTCTTGCTTCAGGAGATATCATTTCTTGTCCATATTGTCTATAAGGATGTAATCTCTATTGATACTTCATAGATAAAGGAAATCAATGAATGGCCAAAACTGATGAGTATAATTAAGATACACAGTTTTATGGGTTTAGCAGGTTATTATCGGCATTTTGTCCAGAATTTTTCCGGATTGGCTAACCCATTAACCAAGATCACTCATAAAGGGGTTAAATTTTTTTGGAAAAAATAGCGTGAAGAATGTTTTGAAGAACTAATGAGAAGATTTTTTATTTCTCTTATATTGAAACTACCATTGGGGAATGATGGGTTTTTTATTTATAATGATTCTACAATGAAAGGACATGGTTGTGTCCTTATGCAGAATGATAGAGTTATTGCCTATACATCACAGAAGCTAAAAATTCATGAACAAAACTACCCCACTAATGATATTGAGTTAGAAGCTGTAATATTTTCTATGAAAATTTGGAGACACTTTCTATAAGATGAAAAATTTGAGATTTATAATGATCACAATAGTTTGGTTTATATTTTCTTACAAAATGAACTCAACATGAGGAAAAGGAGGTGGCTTTTACTACTCATGAATTATGATTTCACTATACACTACCACATGGGGAAGGAAAATAAGGTGACAGATGCTTTGAGATGATTGTATCATGGTGTTTTGAAGAAGATGAGAGTTGAAAAGGATCATATATACATTGATCTAGTAACGATGGATATGGGAATAACCATTGAAGGTGAAACATCAATTATATTTTAAATGGATTGAAAACTATCTTTAATTGAAAGGGTAAAATGTTCTATTACTAATGATGAGTAAATTCAAAAGAATATTAATGCAATGAATGATGCGAGATTGAGTGAATTTATATATGAACATGTAATTTTTAAATTTGGTAAGAGTCTTTGTGTTCCTAACATACCTATTTTAAAAATGGAATTGTTGGATGATGACCATAGATCCAATTTTACTATACACCCTTCGAGCACCATGATTTATAGAGTTTTGAAAGAAAATTTTGGTGGGACAACATGAAGAGGGAGAATGCAGATTTTGTGTTATGATGCATGGTTTGTCAGCAAGTGAATGCTGGAAGGCAATAACCTGGAGGAGTCATGAATCCTCTACCCATACCTGAGTGGAAATGGGATAATATTACGAGGGACTTTGTCATGGGGATACCTAAGACTCCTAGAGGTAATGCTGCAATATGAGTCATTGTTGATAACCTTACCAAGTCAGCGCATTTTATTTTTATATGAGACGATTTACTACATGAATGTCTGGAAAGACTATATATTAATGAAGTTCTAGGACTCCGTGATGTACCCCTATCAATCGTTTCTGATAGTGATCCCCATTTTAAATCAATATTCTGGAAAAGTCTTCCAAAGGCCTAGGATAATGAACTTTTTTTGAGTTGTACCTACCACCCTCAAACTGATGTACATTCAGAAAAGACCATTCAAACCTTAGAATACATGTTGAGATCAAGCTCACTTAACATTCAAGGTATTTGTGATCAATATTTACCACATGAATATTTTTCCTATAACAATAGCTTCCATTCAAGTATTCATATGGCACTATATGTTGCATTATACAGAAAGAGATGTCACTCACAAACTTTTTGTGATGATGTTGGTGAAAGAAAACTCGTAGGCCCATAACTTGTTTTGGAAATAATGGAAAAAGTGAAAATTATACAAACCCACATCAAATCAGCCTAATGTAGAAAAACCGGCTATGCCGATAACTGAAGGAAGGATTTGGAATTTCATGTAGGAGACCATGTTTTCTTGAAGACATATCCATGGAAGGGTGATATATGTTTCAATATGAAGGGTAAATCATGTCCAAGGTACATCAAACCTTTAGAAATTTTAGAACGAATTGGAGTTGTAGCTTATCGTATGGAAATGACTCCAAGTATCTATAAAGTTAATGATGTGTTCCACGTATCAAGGTTAAGGAAATACATGCCTGACCCAACACATGTACTCACCTATGACGAAATTTAGCTGGAACCTGATCTTTCTTATTGTGAAGATCCTGTCAAAATTTTTGATACCAGGGAACAAGTGGTGAGAAACTGGACGACTCTTCTGGTAAAAGTTCAATAGAGAAACCATAAGATGGAAGAGGCAAAATTGGAACCTGAGGAACATACGATGAAGAAAAACGCAAATATTTTTAGGCAATAATATCCTAGAAATTTCAAGGGAAAAATCATTTTAAGGAGAGAAGAATGTAACAACCCAAGCATCCACGATACATTTCCCTTTAAATAATTCATTAGTTTGCATTGTACAGAACATGGAGTTTTTACACACCACAACCAATGAAAATAGTCCTTATGAATATTAATACCAACTTCTTGAAATTTTATAAATTTTAATTTTCTAAATGGTCTTCAATTTTTGACTTGGAATATCAAAGTTATTTTAGGGTGAATTTATTGGTATTTTTCTGAGAACATTCAATTTTTGATGAATAGTGAAAAACACAACAATATTGTATAAAACCGAATTTTTATTTAAATAATTATTTATTTTATTTTTATTTATTTTTGGTCAAAATAGATAAATAATAATTATATATGTTCAATTTTATTAAATGGAGTAATTTTATAAAAAGTTTAGATACATAAAATTTTATTTAACGTTTTACCGTCTATTACCCACCTTTTATGAACATTTACCAATTTGAATAAAATAGAATTTTACTAATTTTGTGAGTTTTATTTCAAAATTTCAAGATACATGGTTGATATCAGTAAGAAAAATGTAGTTCAATAAGATGAAAATAACTTTTGGTGAATAGTAATTTTTTACTTTTATTTACCAAAGTTAAAAGTTAATATGGAAATTAAGGATAAAATGATATTTTAATTACCCTAACACATGTTCTAATTATATTTGATAATTGTAATTCGACCAAAACAACCTTATTAATAAAAAATTATCCCCTTTGGTCCACGTGGATTAGATTATGACATTTATAATTATTTTATTTAAAGAAGAGTTAAAAGAGTTAAATTGAATGTTTAATAACTAAACCATTTTAAATATAGGGTTATCCATAAGATAAACTAGACTATAAATATTCATTAGAAAATAAATTATTTACAACAAAATGGTATTTTATTTTTTATTTTTATACATTAAATAATTTAATTTATTTTTGACACAATGATGATGCAATAATTACATTATTAATGAAAGATAAAAATAATTTGTATTATAAATATCCAAATAAATATAATTTGAGACTTTTGATGAATTCAAATAATTTTCTAGGTTAATATGTCATGTTAGGGTTGATTAAATAATTTCTTTAATTAATCATGTTGTTATGATTTTCCCAAAAACAAAATACTAAATAGTGTCAGAATTGACATAATTGAGTTTTTAGCAAAAATACTATATTATAAATTGATATAATATTCATAAAAAGCTAAGGATCAGACAAAGGACTTATATAAGGTTATATATATTAATAATTAACCACTTCGGGTTCTCTTGGATTGTTATAGTATGTGTATTAACCATATAATATAAAAATACAAAGAGACATGGTAAATGTCAACCTATTTAACTAAGAGTTAAATATAAAAGATAAGGTTAATATGGTGACCTAAACTGGTATAAAATCTATTTTTGAGAGGTTTTCAACACATACCCACCTCATACAAGAATTTATTTTTTTCAGCCATTAGAAACCAAAAATGATTTTATTATAAAATTATATTTCAAGCTCATCCTAAAGTGGCCCTCACCTCTCTTATAATACAGTACTTCTCCTTATATTAATTTAACACCTCTAAAACCAATTTTATCAGCCAAACCATGCCCAAATATCTTCTCAAATTTACTAAATTCATCATAGAGGCCTTCCATTGGTCATAAATCCAACTTATGGAGGCCTTTTGATCAAATCAAAAGGAAGAACACAAAAAAGTGGTAAATATTTCATCACCTCTTTCATGTTTTTTTCTTCTTCCACTTCCTCATTCTTTGAGGTATCCATTATAAAATAATAACACCAACAACTTTTATATATTGTTATGTTATTATAAAAATGGTACAACCATATTCATTATTCTATCCATCATATGAATGAAAAAGTAACCATACGTGCGTACATATGGCTTACCATCTCCACATCGTGGCGTAGTTTGTTATTCAAACACTTCATGATTTGGATGTGTATAATAATGAGTATAACATATGTAAATAATAAATATAACATGTTAATGAATCTTTATATATGATATAACTTCCAATTACATATTATTTCACCATCAATATAATGATATAGTTGCTCAAGCATACGTACAGATTACTATCTCCATGAACGCGATGAGATTCATTCTCCATCGTAATCATTCAAGAATAATTTTCATTTTATGATTATAAATAATCTTTATAAACATAATATCATTATGTATATGAATCAAATACATTCTCTCCTTAAAAAAATTTCTTACATAAACAAGCATATAATGTAAAACGAATCAGTTAACAGTCAAAATGATGATATTACTGAAATATTATTTTCAAAGCAATATTAGAAGATCACATATGATATAATATTTATGTATATAGTTCTTTTATAATTTAATAAAAAAAAATTATCTATTATACCAGAGGTTAACATATCATCAACTAAGGAAAATTACAAGGTAAGGGTTAATTTCACAATCTCTTTATTATCCGAGGTTGTTTTTACGTAGGTATCTACTAGGACCTCTTTATTATCCACATTCACATTTATTAAAAATGTATTTCAAAACATTTTTACTATTTAATATACTAAGGGTTAATGTCCTTTATACCCTTGTTTGACTTTTTATAAAATGGTTTGAAAGGAATCTTTCTGTCATTTTCCAAACAATGTACTTTATGATTTTTTTCATCAAAATAAAGGTAAGAATGTCTTTTTTTTAACTAATACAGCGAGTGTGGCTATTTTCCACCATTATATCATCATCGAAGCATCCCATACAATCTTATAATAATTTTTTCAAAATAAATGTTTTCTTTTATAATTATTTTAATTTAAAATTATTTCAAAATAGATAGTGGTATTTATTTCAAATAGTTTTCATTTCATCTATGTCAACATCCTTTGATGGATTTTAAACTTGTTTGAAGATGATTTATTATGATACAATTCTTCCATATTGTATTGGAGGTTTTGTGATATGTTTGACAATGGATGTGTTATTTTTACACCATTCAGGGTTTATTGGTAATGTGTTGATATTTTTTATGTTTTTTCTAATATGAATGTTTATGTTATGTTTAAACCTTTTCATATGAGGAATGAATTAGACTTGGTAAGTGAGGGGTGGAGTCTTGTATTACTCCTTGATGCATCATTAGGTCTCATGAGATAAACTAGTGACTTGGAATAAGTCCTTGACAAAAAATTATTTGTATTCTTGGAACAAGGCCTTGGCTATGTGGTTATGAAGTCTGACATGATGCCTTCCATCCTTATGAAAGTGGTTATTGGTATTTCAGGGGACTATTTGACTAGTAGAATATCCATGTGAATATGTTAAGGAAATTATTTGATTTTATCTTTTCTATATTATTCTGATGTTTATTTTTAAAAGGATCTTGTTTTAGTCCTATACGTCGCTTTAGATGGTTATACTTATTTATGAATGTTTCTGTTATATTGTTATCTTTACTGGACATATGAGCTCACACCATTATATGTATTATTTCTCCCAGCATGTGAAGAAATATTTTATTATTGACGTGTAGGGATAGGCTAAGGATATAAGTGTGGTCAATGGGGAAAACATTTGATGTTTTTTCATGATGTAATGTAAGACTTATGAATATATCTAGTACTTCTAAGTCTACTAAACTAATTGGTCTTTCGAGACATGATTCCTTGTATCATGCCAATGTTATGTAATAATGTACCGACTCTTAGTAACTGGGGTTGGTGTGTTACAATTTACAATTTATCTCATAGAAAATTTAATATATTGTTTTGTTATTACATTATTATTAAGTTCACTTATGGTCATTTCAATGAGTAATAATGTTTATTTTCATTCTTTTAAGATCATTTGATACATGATTTTATGATGGGCCCCCTTGAGTTAAATTATGGGAGTTCTTTTAAAATGGGATAAAAACATAAAAATTGGAATCATAATGTATTAATATAATTATAAAATTTCAAATTGTCCCATATATTGTCCCCAATTTTAGATATTATATCTCTTTAATAATTTATTATTCTCCCAACACACATGTGAGATCAGCACACCTCACACTATACTCAACTATATCGGCTAAATAACCAGAAATCTCTTAATGTGTTCATATATATTCCTCACCTTCACGTGGATATATATGTTTCAATAATGATATAATAAAATTATTTCTAAATATATATATTTTAATTCTCACCACATTTTTATTATTTTACTCAAATGCAATTGAATAGATCATTTTAGGTTTAATATCATTATTTTACTAGAATTCCACATGTGTAACTCTAGAAAACTACAAGACCTATTGGAAAGAATCATTAAAGAATATAATTTTATATTGAAGAAATGTTATAAAAAAATTATAGATTCCATATAAACAGTCAATAAGTTTGACACATTAAAAAATGATGAAAAGAACATAGGTAATGTAGCGTTCACATATTCAATTTTTTTAATCATATCAATTCTAGTGAATATCATCAACATTTTTTAAGGTTTAGGAAATAAAAAGTCTTTTTTTTGTATAAAATACCAAAAAAGTAATAAGAGAGGGTAAATAACTAAAATAGTATTCTGATGATTCAAAAATTATTTATATTCTGATATGTATTTATGTGAAGATAATTTTTTTAAAAAAATTTATTTTCTACCTTTAATAAGTACTAACATAATGTATTATGTTCGATAAAAAGTATATCAATTATGATAAGAAAATGTCATGTGCAATTTTTTTATAAACAAGATATATTATAAAAGATCATGTTATGTTAGAGGGACAACACTATCTTTTGTATAGATATATCTAGTAATTTGTTTCAATAAAGAGGTTGTATGTTCGATTTTTTTAAAATTAGTTGTGATAATCAATGTTTTCATGTATGAAAAAATGAAGTCGTTATGTTAATGAGTATCAAAGTGGTTTGATTGTAATGACACAACCAATTTTTTTTATACACAAAGATCATGGGGAGCTAAGAATGTTTTAGCCTTGTCGATTTTATTTGTTGAATACACATAGAATCATGGGTGGAGATGTATATGGTTATCATAAATGGAATTATAATGTTAGGATGCTTGTGGTGATACTATGGTGTCCGAGAGATTATGGTGATGATTAATTGATAAATCTTGTTTTGATGGATATTTTAATGGGAAATATTGTTTATTCAAGTATATAAGATATTGATGGAAGTATGATTTTGATTCGAGAAGCCTATAGTAGGTTAGAAGTTGTTTGGTGAAAGAAAACATAACTATTTTTTATAGGGGGATTGACCATGTCTTAGGCTAGTGAAAAATGACGAGCCAATAAAGTTGGAAGATACAGTAGTTCTAGTAGTTTGACATTATTTTTACTGAAATTTTTATATGCTAATGGGATGAAAAAAATATCATAGTTTTGGTAAATGTCTATGAAAAAACGAGGAAGGGGATATGGTCGAGGAAGATTCTGGCCATAGTTTATTCAAGTTAGCTAAAATGTGATGTGCGAGTATATCCATACCATTTTAATGGTTGAAGTTATGAATGTTATTTAATGGAAAATAGTTATTTAAACAAGGATTGAGTTAAAATAGTGATCATATTCATTAATTTTTGATTTTGTAATAGGTAACTATGAGTCACTACATTATATAACATGTTTGTGATCGGTGATTTTATTTAATATCCTATATTCCATTGAGAACCCTAAAAAAACAATAGACATTTTTATATTCAAATAATATTGGTAAAAAGGGTATAAAGATGGATATACTATATTGAGTATTTAGTGTTGTATCATGATTAGTTAAAATGCAATGAATACCAATAAACTATTCCTGGTACCAATCATTGAGTAAGGGTTTTTGATGACCCCAGATTATTTTGAGGGATTGAACATATTGATATGAATAATTATATTGTGATATTAAATATGGAAGTAATAGAATGTATCAATATATAATGGTTTGAATGATTTTGTTCATGGAGCTGTGGAATTTACTTGACCATCACCTTTTTATAGGGGATGATGATTATGGATATGTTGATTGAGTTATTAAAACATGAATGAGTTGATTTTAATTAAAATATGGTATGTTATGTATTGAGTTATTAGAGGATAAATTAACAATTTATAATAATGTGATCACACATAAAAATTTGTGAAAATTTATATCATCCCAATGATTTTTGGGAATATTAATTATTCCAAAGCATTGATCAATGATATTATAACTTTTAAGAGATTAATAAATTTTTATTGGGATTATCGAGAAAAATCATAGATTCAATTATATATTTTGTTACGAGAAAATATATATCTCACTCAAAGGATTTAATGATACATTTGTTATATTTAAGGAATAATCATGATTCAAGGAGTTCTATTGATCATACTCGGTTACATGGTGAATACATTAAAGTTGAAAAAAGAAATTATAGTCAATAATTTTTCTAATGTGGTGGAGTTTTTCCTAGTATTTAATTATTCATGTGATGTGTATCAATTAAATTGAAACATCGGAAATTTTTTCATATATATAATTAAAGAAGCATGTAGAAGAAAATTATATCATCATCGCATTAAATCCACCAATAATGATATAAGGAGAATTGAGTTTTTATACAAATAATGGTCTGTCAATACTATTTTCAATATGAATAAAACTTCCATAAATAAGTTCATGAATGTTTCAGATTAGTGGGTAAATCTTGGTTAAATATTTTTTCTATAAATCTATTATTTGGGTAGTCCACCTTCAAATAGTTTGACCATTTACTATATCAAATTTCCACTAAAATAGTTAATTCATAATGGATTCATATACATTTAAACATCACAATGTGAATTATTATTTAACAAATCATAGTTCTTATTAACAAATTAAAACCATTATGTTATTTTATTTCAATATATTTGATCTATTTTCAGTGTGGGTGACATTTGGGATGTAAAAGATTGAATATTTTTCCTTTTAGTAGGTGAATACAATCTGATAATGGGTGAGAGTTAAAATTTTAACGATAAATAAGTTTGATGTCTTCATTACTATAATTCACCCCTATTTTTTTCTCTAGATCTCACATAAATTCATTACCCCCACCCTATAAATGTATCCCTCCTAGAGAAGAAATGGATAAAGAGAGATATTAATGTTCAAAATCGTCCAACAATAGGACACATGTTGATGACTATAATCTAGAGTAAATAATTACAATATTTGGAGAAATATTCTTTATAATGATTTGAGAAGTATGTGATAAATTGATAAGAACCACCAAATAACTTTTTATCATAATAAATAATGAATATATAAAAATATATGAAAAACTTAACTATATATAGCATAAAATATAATGATAAAGTGACATAACCTCAATAGAAACCATGAATCTCCAAGATCAACTGGACAAATCCTTAAAATACTAAAAACAAACTAAATATCTCTCTAGCTACAACTATCATGAAATTTATTATATATATATATTGGGTAAGAAAATTGTATAATCAGTATTATTCTAATAATAAAAATTTTTATATACATTTTGGATACATTAACTTAATTTTTAATTAATCTTTTTTTTGATAATAAGCTATTTTTTGGTCCATTTTTTCTAGATTATAGAATCTAAAACTCAATGGAGAAGTTTATAAAAATGAAAAAGTGGATTTAAATGTCGCGAAAGGTGTTCACAATGTCTGTTCCCCATTCCCAACATCCCTAAGGACCAAATGCCAACCTATGAATATTTACATTATGTGAATTTTGTACACAATGTGTAAATAAATTACACATCATCAGATATTTATTATATTAATAAAAATAAATTTTAATGATTTAAAGGTAATAAAATATGTGAATTAACTACACAATGAGAAAAATTTACATGGAATGAAATGTTTGAGATCACATCCCATCAAGGATACATGCTGTCGATTTTTCAAAGTACAAGATTCTAAGCGAAGATCATGATTATGAGGTATATACTGTGAAACAAACATACAATTTTTGTATGAATCATATAAGAAGAAACATAAATATAATACATGACATGAATACATTAAATGTCATGTAATTTTCAAGTATCTAAATACTTTATCTCCTTCACTGCATACATGAAGTTCCATAGAATCGATATTTATTTCACAATATTTATAGTTTCATCTTAGTTTATCTTCAAAAATAAATTATAATTCATTCATTTACCATTTTTATCAATTATGTTTCCTTTAAATTATATTACAAATTTAGGGATTTTTCAAGATCATTCCATTCTTGATTCAAGGTTCATTTGAAATACAAATCACTATTCATCATCAATGATTGTTTTTTATTCTTGTTCTTTAAATCCATGTTATTTTTTGATTGATTATCAATAAATTTAAGTTTTAGATTAATTAATTATAAATATATTTTTTAATAAGAAAATAATTGTTCCCAGTTTCCCACTTTTTTCCAACACCTTCATGAATAGATAATTCCCTTATGGTTCTTAATTGACAGTAAAGGTGGTTCTAAACAAAATTAATTAATAAATCACAATGTTGTAACCTTGTGAATAGTAATTTGGATGAACAATAATTGATTATCTCATTCATTTTTGTAGCCATAACCACGGGGGAGTATGAATATGACACTGATCTAATTAGAGTTGAAAAGGTTATAACCAATACCTTGTTACACTTTCATCCATAGATGTTTTGGGTACTGCCACATTGTTATTAGGTATATTTGGACCAACGAATTGTATAATACTAGTTAGATCCAATCTTGTTTAACCATAACCAATTAGTGACCATTGCAATGATTTGTAGGCTATGACACAGGTCTATACCATGTTTTATTTAGGATCATCCTTTTCTATAATCCCTACAATTTACCTTGATCTACATTCTATCTCTTGAACATAAATCCAAGCTACATAATCATGAAAAACAAAATATTATGAGATATTCTCAAGAAGAAAACTCTATGAATTTAATCTATAGGTTACCTACCCTCCAGTTGTCTTCATGGGTTCATCCTCAAACTTCAACATTAAAAAACCTTTTTATTCAAGATTGGTTTGGAAAACAAATTTCTAATTTGATCATGCTTGTGGGATTTAATGACATCTTTTAGATGAATTAATATTTGGCACCATTATGGAGGAATACCATATCCTAGAAATTGTAAATTTCATATCAAACTGTGGATTACCTCAACCTATTTCCCCACTTTTTTTATATATTCTTATCCTATAGATGAACCTACATCATCAAAATTTTATGTCTTGTTAATACGCCAGGGTTTCCGGATTCATTCTAGGATATATGAAGCGTTGTAACAACATCATATAGTTCCTAAGATCTATAGAACTATAACAGTAACAAGATGATATATAATGGATAAATTAAATGATTTGGAACTTCCACACTGCACAAACATCCAATATATCCCCCCTGAAGATCAGGGTGAGTGACCAGTGCAACCGGTGTGCACCATCATAGATTAAGACATTACTTCTATAAGTGGTGTTGTTCCCAACATTGTGAACGCCCTATTCCGGAACAATATTTTTAAATCAATCCTCCATTAAACCATATGATCCAAAATATATGGTAGACTAGTGGAATACAATGAGGAGATCCCCATGAGTATATTTCAAATTTTATAGAGGTCTTTTAGACCTTTCAGAATCTGGGTGTATTGTTAGATTACTTCAGAATCCATGTCTTCCCATTCTCCTTATGTGGAATAGCCAAGGATTGGTTTAAAAGTCCAGTGCCTTATTCTATAATGACTTGTGATTTTTTATCCGTGATGTTATGAGATAAAAACATCCCACTCGGTCAAACATGGAACACCAAAATGAGATCCAAATCATCTCCAATGTAAGAAGAGGATCACCTAGGGAGGCATAAGACCAATTAAAGTAACTGACTCGTAAATTCCCACATAACAAAGACAACATCCGGATTCATCCTTGAACATTATTTCATAGACACCATCCTACATCCCTAATTGTAGTGGATTCTAGTGTCGATTGTGGGCTCGTTGTCATGATGACCAAAGTCATCCAATCACTCGTGGATAAAATTTATCAGAATTATTGTCTATGAAAATGTGATATAGTACCACAACAGTATAGAATCCACCATGCGGATGAGGATAGATACGTTTAAACACAATTTTATTCAATCAAGAAGAAGGTATAGTCATTTCATTTACCTACTCCATCACCGACACTCCTTCCCCTGTGACAGGGATCTAATCATTTGAAATGTGTGGACACCCACAGCTATACCTGTATTATTGAAAATGGATAATATAACATAAAATAAAACTTTTTAATCATGTTAATTATAATAAAAAATAATCAGTAACAATATCACCTATAATATAATCAAAAGTTCTATCAGCAGAAACCATCTTATTACCCACATCAGAAAAACCAAGGTTATTATTAGTATAAGAGTGGTAAAGTGACAATTGGGAACTAGGGACCACCTAAGTACCCTTTTCAAGACCTAGATACTCTATAGTAGGAGGAATATCATGATGTGTTTTCCCTGAGAGACCAACAGTCTACACCTACTCAACAACATTAATTCGAGTACAATCTTTTAAGACCACCACAAAGATACTAAACTCTTAAATACAATAATTCTAACCTTATGACCCCCATTATAAAAAATACCATAATACTATGAACATGAAAATTGAAATTCAAAAAAAAGGTTGCTATTGAAAATATTGAGCACCACGTGGTACAAATATCAAAATCCATATCAGAACGATTATTAGGTATGTTACCTAGTAATACTGAGACTCACTGAAGATAATGGGTGAATGATTTGGTTATTAGATGTGGAAAATTGTTATACATTTATTACACTTTCATAGGTGAGGAGGGGAGGCTTGATGAAATTGAGAAACTTGAAACAATCATCAGTGGGTTTAACAATTAAATCACAAAGGATGCTAGCATAGAACAAGATCTATGTTGAAATCCAATTCAAAAATATTTGATAAAAAAGACTTTATAAAAATGAGATGTTTATTTATCCCCACATAAATATAATCCCCTTCTCCGGTACCAAGAAATCATGATGTTGGGTATGATCTAGGGGTAATATAAAAAATTTATAGAGATGTTTACGTAATTAATCATCAACATCCACTTTAATGAATTGATCTCTAAAATTAATTCCAATGAAATTTAGAAAAATAATTTATTCTAGTTAGAGGTAAATGGATGACCTAGGAATCACCTCCTCAAATAAAGAAGGATGTGCTATTGACCAGTGTAATCTTCCATGTAAGATGAGATAATCTAGACATTTATTTAATCCCTATAATATAATGCATTTAAACTTCAAATGATCCTTGAAAGATATAAGAATACATATTTGTATCATGTCGGTAGATATCACATGATATCCATGGCTTTATATATAGAATATAACCATAGTGGGACTAAACCTACCTAGACAATCAGTCTTGTATGCACGAGGACACCATTTGATGTATTATTAAAACAAGGAAAATTATTACTTCATTCATATTTCATCATCCTAGAAATGGAAGAGTAATAAAATATTCTAATTATATTGGAAAAAACATTTATTTATATACAGAATTAAATAATTGATGTTAATCAACATACACTAATATTCAATTTCTAGGATGAATAAGAAGTGGTTATCATAGAAAGGGATTCCAAGAAAATTGATAAATTACGTTATTTTTATCCATATTTTTTTTCTAATGAGAGAGATGATTTTATGAACATAGAAGATGATATAGATTGAATAATCCCCGATGAAGATGAACACAACGATAATGTGGGTGTAAATAACATTGAATCTATAACATCAGATAAAATCCCACTATTTGTAGCCTCGATCATCAAACTACCAAAAATGGAATTAAAACTTTTTTCAAGAACCATAAGGTGCATAATCACAGTGACAAAAACATCCCTACTAGTTATTATCAGCATATAAATAAGAGAAGTACAATAATAGATACTCATTGATGTCCATTAAAGAATTGAAATAAACTTATTTATGAGTGGATAACCATAAAGGTATCATCACCATGATAAGAAACATTATTATTTTATTATAGAAAGGGGATAATATCAAATATCTAACATAGAGATGAATTACCACACTATTGAAAAAAGAAGTCAAAAAATAAGTACATGTTCTTTTATATGTGGTAATTTCTTTTGAATATTAGACACTGAGTGGGAGAGCCTACTGAAAATTGTCCTAATTAATGGTGTAATAATATTTTTTAATAACAATGAAGAGTATTTAATCTCAACTTGAACCATTACTGCATTCTAGTTATTCATTAATTATTGATACCCCACCATGAAAACCCAAAATAATAATTTAACATTACAATTCATCGATCAAATGTTTGAGAGACTAGATAGAAAATATTTTTTCCATGATGTGTATGACAAGTACAATCCAATCATTGTCAAACACAAATATTAAAAATGCAACAACATTTATATTTTCTTTCAGAACGGCCAATAATATAATAATTTCTATTTGAATTTACAACACTTTAGTATAATTTCAAATATATATGAATCCTATATTTCATGATATAGTGGACAAATTATTAGAGATCAATATGTATTATTTCACATTTTATAAGAGATATATAAATGTCAATCTTAGTAATATGTTTTTGGTCTTATAATGCTATGAAAAATAGTTTCGACAATTAAATTAGGAAAAATTTCACTTTAGGGATCATGGAGGCCAAAACATCGGACCAAAATATCATAGCAAGGCATGGATGTTGATCTAGTGATAATTAAAATACTAATTATTTACCTAATCCCATAATATTAAAATGGATAAAGAGTTTTCCATGACATTCAAGCTTCTATATCAACTTTATATAAGATCTTTGTGAAAATAACCTACCCATTGACACTCATCTTCTATGAAAGTCTTATTAATGAAGTGTTTTGGAGGGAATTAAACAATTTAAATAACGATCTGGTGGCTAATGCTGTTTTCATTTAATAGAATTGGGACAAGAAATTCGATCTGATGTGAGACACAAACAATTTTATTATATGAAATATTCTAGAACATTAGGTCGAATGCATTTTTCATCCAATATTTATGTCATTCATATGATTAATTAAACTCATGTAAATTACATAACCACTAAAAATAAAATATTACATGTTTTCAATACATTAAGAAAAAATAAATCATACCTATTTTAAACCAAATTATGGGTTTTTTCTTATTAATTAGCACTAAATTACCTATTGATTTAAAATGATTCCAAACCATAGATGAAATGGTGTACCCTACTACAATATGAATTTAACTTAGTGATAAAGGATAATAGAAGAAATAATAACATCGCTTCAAATACCTTTTTGAAACTCTTGCTGCCCATCATTGAGGAAAATGACAATATAAAAAAATTAGGATGACTTACATAATAAAGATCTGATCCGATTATGTATGAAGGCATGACCATGCTTTTCTGATATCACATATTATCTTTCAATGATATCTCTCCACCCACATATATCCTATAAAAAATGATTATCTTTTTAGTCGTTAATTCACATTTCAAATGGTATGATCCCCCAATGAAGTTATATACTACTCATTAGTGATTACAGAATTCATTTTATCAACAATTTTATGAAATGATTTCTCAGAAAATATAGAAAGTTATATAATACTATAAATTCATTCCACTTAAAAAAAGATGTCTAGAAGGAATATCTAAGAGGAATATTATGATAATTATTGAAAAAATGGTGAATACATGTCGAATGTGATAGAGTGTTAAATTAGGTAACATTATTTGGGTGTATCACACAATATATAAAATTATATTAATACTAATCTATTACACCTTGTATACAGAAATCCATATCACCAAGTAGTGGAATTAGATCATCACTCTTAATAAGAAACTAAAAAAAATTATCATCACTGAAAAAAATATGAAGAAGTCAGAATGATCAAAATAGATGAAATAGATTAAATTAGAAAGGGTTCATGTGAGAATTATAGAATCTATAAAGAAAATACAATGAAAAGTAATGAATAAAAAGTTCATGTGTTGAATCTTCACTACATGACATAAAGTTATTCCATATAGTTCTAGGATGAAATTTTTCCCATGGAAGATGAAATCAAACTATTTGGGTCATTCAAAATTATTCAAGGGTTTCCCCTATTGGGTGATCAAAAGTTAAAATTACAAAGAACCACTCTTTAAAGTAAATGAAAAATGGTTACAAATTTATCAGAAGCCCTTCCATTTAGGGAAATTGTTATTTTAATATTCATCTTAATAAAAAAGAGATAAATAATAATTTTAAAAAACAATTTAATGGAAGAAACCCATGATAGATATGATGGATTATAGTTTAGTAATGTTTGGTATTGCTAGAAACATACGATAGACGTCCTATCACAAAGGAGGAACTACATACCATGTTCCCATTGTGTATTCTATACATAGCATGTAAATGTCTAGGAATTGAAAAATTTGAAATACTAAACATTTCACATTATGTGTAAATAAACAACATGAAAATTTGGGGACAATATTAATGTCATAAACCGTAGGATTATTTTCCAACCACCCTTCTTTCCACCTCTTGCACATGAATCACCCTCTCTGAAGAACCCTCCCTCGCCCACATTATTATCAATCCTACCCTCTAATACTCATCCCCTCATCATTGTAGAATTCCATACCCTACCATTCACATTATTTCTATATTCCATGGAATGAATAAAAACCACTCATTATATACCTTCCAAACACACACATAATCGTGATGATCTGCCTCCTCCAAAGTGTCATGTTCTACACCCAGCTTTATTGATTGTTGATCAGTAAAATTTAGTCTCTGATTATTAATCTTCCACTTTCTTATCCTATGTGGACTCAATAACCACATCTAGTGGATAATAGGGTGTTTCTTATTTCATGAACCAATACCCATGCCCGCTAGTCATAGAACCCAAAAATAAAGTTAGGCTATTATATCTATAGGACATGCCTATGTATACCAACAACACCTTAGACATGAACATCTTTTAAAATATGCAACTTAATAAGGATTTACAAGTCCTCATTAGCTGGATTCACTCTCCATAATAACCTAGGAGCACATAGAATCCTATAGAGAGATATTCATCGAGTTTATATCTACCATTTTACATTCCATTACCCACATAATCATGTTTCTTGGAGGAAAGACCATTTAGATCACCCTTAGTTAGTTTTACATTTTTATTGACATTTATTCTCCAAATTTATTTTACTTCCAAGTTTTCGAGACCATAAATATCAACCCAAAAAATGTGGATGCATCACAAAATTAGAGATTTTTTCCCAAGGATCCATTGTGTTTTCATAATGGACACATGATGATGAGAAACATACTGAGGGGTTATGACTTGTGGATCATGGATTGAGCTCTGGTAAATGCATGGATGAACAAAAAAGATACACATGTGAGCATTATTCAGATTAAGGACATTATCCTAGCCTCAAAAACCCGAGTCCATATTTCCATTATGGATATAAATTTATCAATATTTTACACAAGTCAGATAAGCTGATCTTTTGGATCTCTAATGGGACATAGTTTCATTTTAGATATCACATGACATATTGATTCCATTTATGTATCCAGGTCACTCCAATGTCATAGAAATATAGAGTGGATTGACCACCTTATACACCGAAAAATGGTTCTACTATTGAAGTAATAGACTATATAAATGTGGGTGTCAGCGTACATCAAGGATGATGTTGAGGTAACAACTCATCAAGGAGAAAAAATATCCCCAACCTCACCTAGAATTCTCATAGTTTGTTCTTTATTGGATGTATACCATATTAGTTGTCCTCACAATTTAATAGTATGATTATGTATGTTATCTTAGAATTTCTTTAACAGTTCATACATCAGTCAAACAAAACATCTTTGTAGTCAATTCCAACATCTAGGTGACCTATGTTTTCTTGATATTAACTATTTTCACATACCCATAATTCTGATTACATATAGTTTAACACCAACAATCTAGTGGTTTATTTATTGAATGATTTTTTTTCTAATTTTTTATATAGAAATATTGATTTTCCATTAACATACAACAATATTATCCCATGGAATTAATTTACATAGAGGTAGATATAGATATCATATTTTCTATTTGTAATTACAATTTCATTTCTATCTATGCTATAATTTCTATCTCTCATAAATAAATTTCTATAATACCATTGTCATTGTCTCATTTAATGTTTAGGAATCTTTCTAGACCATTATTATTGATACACATGGATTATTTACTTTTTCTTAATATTATTGGATACACTTTTAATTGAAATCATGCATTGTCATCTAATATCATTACACCTATATAAATAAAATAGAGTGATGGATTGCGACGATTGAATTCCAATTTTTATTCATGTTTTTTATCATGATTTTTGAGTTGAGTAATACAATTCTAAATATAGATTCAAGAAATTTATTTTTATTTACTTACTACCAAATACTATAGATTGACTGATTTCTTGTTATTTTATATTCTCATTCCTGTGTGGATTCAACAACTACATTTTCATATATTTTATGAACATATTTCTTAAGAGAAAATTGGGGCATGAAAACTAATCAGAACATGTATTGAAATATTATAGATGATTTTATTGGATTAATACACTATTAAAACTATTAAGGAATATTTTTTCATCTAGTTTTCTAGAGACGCAACTATATATATTTCCTTCTTTAGCCCATATTTTCCATGAAAAACATTGTTATGATGGAGACATTTCATGCCTATTATCCTATCATACCCTACACTATTTAATGTTCATGCTATTTTATACAAATGTTTATGATTTTTCATCTTCACCATATAGATGATGTTGATACATAGGAGACATAAACAAAATTTTCACAAGATTTATTTGATATGGTTTAAGATTATTTTTAGAATTTTTTATTCTTACCACATTCCTTTTAAAAAATTAATGATTGAAAAATATGGGTTGTGTATTAGTAAAGAAAAAAATTACCATTACCATAATGGTGAATAATATGATGGATCATTAGTTTTTAGGTGATGGGTGTGATATCTAGCCATAAAATCACATTGAAAAAAGAATTAAAATAAGAATGGAACTTGGAAAACGATTCATGAAATCTTGACATATTTATGGAACCACATTGAGTATTTTGGATCAAGGGAACATTTTTTCTAATAGGAGTTACATCAATCTTCTCTTCAATATTTTCAAGAATTATACAGTATGAGACTTCCCTCTTTTTTTATCTTGATTCTATCATTTTTCTTTTTCTCCTTATATTTAGAGACATTTAAACCATATTTTCTAGGAATTATGCCTAAATTTTTTATTCGCTCTTACTAAGTAGGGATGATAGAAAAAAATAACTTATTACAGATAGGAAAATGTATTCATGGTATCATTTTTACACCATTTTTATTTTACCTTGAGTTAAGACAAAAAATTCATTATGGGGAAAAATAAAAAATTTGTATATTTTTTAAGGGGAAGTTATGAAATTGAAATTAAAATAAAAATGGATCTGAATAATGAATATAATTTTGATGCAAGACTGATTTTCTCTATAATATTGATTCTAGAGGAAAATAATTTTCTTCCCACACTTAGTTTTATATTCCTAGTTTTAATACATGTATCATTTTAAAAAATTGAATCATTTGGAATCCCTTTGGAGATGATTTTTTCTTAAAGAATGTAATTATTTATGTTTTGGGGAATTTGATAAGACAAATTTGTATATAATTTCTATATACTTATATTTTTTTTAATCAAAACTTTTTAGATAATGCACATGGTTTAGTTTTTTTATAGAAATTGAGAATTCCATACTCAAAAAAATTGTTTCTAAAAATGGAAAAAATAAGATTTACCCACTATGAAAGGAGTTCGTGATGTGTATTACTCATTCACACCATCAATGAGGATAAAAATATTCCCTATGAATATTTTATATTATTTTAATTATTTAATATACATATAAATACATTAAACATACAAATATCTTCAAAATATTAATCCAATTGAATTTTCATGATGTGAATAAAATACATGATGTCAATCCCATACGTGGAATTTTGAATTTATATTAAGAGAAATTTTTGAGTTGTCATACCATCAAAGATACATCTCATGGATTCTTCAAGATACATGTTTATCATAGAATATTGTGGATATGAATTAAATGACATGAATTGAATTACACATAATGTAAAAATCTAGAAATATGCCACTAGAGTCCCATACATGATGTGAAGTCATTCCACATAGTGTAATTTTCAGGTTTATAAATTTCGGATTTCGTTCAACACGTAGTTGGAGTTACTGAGTGTCAATCATTCATTAATTTCATTTCCCATTTCATCAGAATTTTTATTCCAAAATCAATTTTAATTAATTTATCATTTTTATCAATTATGTTTTCATACATTCATATTCCATGTTGGTGGATTATTTGTGATAATTCTATCCATGTTTTAACATTCATTACTAGTATCGATCACCATTTATTGTCAATGAGTTTTTTTCACAATTTTGCATTAATTAAATTTGAGTTTTATAATTTATTTTCAATTATATTCAATTATGGATTTCATAATTATGATTTTTTACTATTATTTAAATCATGTTTATTTATTTACCACATATGTTTAACACTATTATGCATAGAATACCCTCTTCGGGTTATGGCTGAGAGTATGGGTATATGGACCCAGCCATAAACATTACAGAATCTTAAATTAAGTTAATAATTAACATTAAGGATCTTTTAAGGTTTAGAGTTTTAGAGAATTAGGCCATAATAATTACATTACACCTCAAAAATTACAAGGTATAAAATTATACTTAGTATCCATTTTTTATAAAATAGAAATTCTTAAGATAAAAAAATAATTCATTTCTGGAAATAAATCTTCGTGAGTTATTCCTTTCCCTTACACTACCTTATACCTTGTGAATTTTTTTTTCAAAAACATGGTATGAGCCTAAAAAGCTTATTAAGGGTAATAAAGTAATGGAAGAATCATTAGTTCATCAATTAAAACAAAACATAAGCTACATAACATACCACATTAAATCATAGGATTTATAAAGAACACAAAAAAACATAAATAAAAAAGGTAACATATGGAATCCATATCAAACATAAATTATAGCTTTCACAGCTACATACAGAGTTACACTTGGAATTCCCATAATATTATATTCCCTGAATCTCTTAGAAAAAACATTAACGTTTACCTCCATCACCTTATCCAATGGATTGGAGAGCTATCTTGAGCTCACCCGCCCTAGGTTTATCATAGAACTACCTATATATATAAACAATGAACAATAACCATAACATATTCATAACACATAAAACAAGAATAAAGGAATGATAATACTTTCACATTACAATCATAATATATCATTAAAAGATATTGACATAATCAATTCTTTATCAAACCATTATCAAAACCATTTAAAACATATAATTAGGATATTTTTGAATCAAAGTGTCCCATACCACTTTGGAACACTGAAATCAATTTTTATTTCAAATCATTCATTTACATTAAAATAAATATTTAAAACAATTTTTACAACATGGAAATTAATGAGAAATATTAAGAAGAATAAATCATTAAATCAATTAAAAAGATATTTTAGGTAAAGTGTTCAAAACCAATTGAGAGATTCTTTAAAACAAATAATTGAGGAATAAAATTAATCAAAACCTTATAATATCATTAATATTAAGTGATTCATGACCTAATATACCAACGTACATTATTAATACCATATAAATTTTAATTGGTGCATAACGACAATGAAGTCTCAATAAAATGTAAATTGGGATGAAATCCATTAAAAAATTGTATCCTTAGATTAATGATAAATCAATTATATAATAATTTGTGAAAAATATAAATAAACTAAATATTATTGGATATTCAGTGTTAATAAATCATCGTACATTCACACATGTTCTTTTTAACACAAAACCAATGACTTGGGTGTTTAACTCAATTAAGGGAAATTGAGTTTAGATTACCCTTATGACGTACATATCGATGAAATGAGAATTTATCAATAGAGTAATTATGTTTATCAAAAGTATATCAAAACAAAGGGGAGTTTAAATTACGAAATAAATAACTAAACATTGATTCAACACATAATAATAGAATGAAAAAAAATTAGGAATTAGAATATTAACCCATGGAATAGAAATTGGGTTAAAATGTTCCCTTACTGATTATGTAACATATGAAACATACCCCACATGATAGAACGATCATAAAATGAAGATTTAAATACCCAAAAATTAAATTATATTACACAATGAAAACATTCATAGGTAGTACATACACCACAGAAATATAAATAGTTGCAAATATAGCTTGAATGTATTAGGAATAAAAAGTTAGATGAAAACCCCTTACCACATTGTATTCAAACGAGTTGTAAGAAAAAAAGATAATAAACACCAAAATTATCACAAAATAAGATGAATATAAATATAATCATGATAATATATATCAAATGGAAGTACACAATACACTATATGCAATAAATAAGGGGTGAACAATGGAAATCTCATAGAAAGAAAAGTGTGATAAGAAACTCCTTACCACGTGCCTGACATGACTCGTATGTTCCATGTTCTTCTTGAATCATAAACATAAGTTAATTTATACTTCCCTAAGAACATTTTTCATATTTATTATTTATTTTATATCACCGATTAACTTTCTATAACAAATAGTTAATTATTTTTGTTATAATCGGGAATTTTGTTGATATTCATAACTTTAGTAAAAAATAAACTTGATTTAATCAAAAATTGCCCATGTGGTCAAAATTACTTTATCCCAAAAATGATATTGATGATTTATATATCTTATATATTATATATATATAGTGTATATGTATTTATAATATTCCATATCATTTGGAGTTATTAAATGAAATGCACCGTTCATTGAGAGGGTTAGTTGTACGTACACATGAACACTACATTCATTTATATTTTATATTTAAGGAAATGAAAACATTGTAATACATTCGAATATTATAATTCCAGTATAATAAAAATATTATTTAATTTAATTTAATCCCTATTTTATACTTTCTATGTATGGAATGCATGAGTCATATCACATTGAGGGGGCGGTTGCCCGCATTTCCTCAAATGAAATTATCATATTTACCGATTTGGGAAACCATAAAGGTATGATATAAATGAAAAAAATAAGTATAGAGACAATATAAATATAATATATATCACTGGTAAATATAGTTCCATCTTAATGGAAACCATAAGAGGTTGTAGGAGAAGATTGAACAATCATTGTTTCGTGATGCAGTAGTTCACCGTCTAGAGAAACAAAATGTTCTTTACCCATTAGACATAGGTGTGTGTAAGTGTATATCAAATAATTATCATATGAACAACCTAGTATATCAAGAATAATTTAATTTTTATAAAATAAAGGGAAAACAGTTTAGGGGGTTGGAGGATTAAAATAAATGAAAACAACTTAAGAGAAGAAGTTTCCTTTAAATCGGGTTGCTCCATTTGGTTTGAATCAAAATGATTTTTTGATGTTCATTCTTGCAAAGGTAAGGCTTCTAGGTTGAATATAGGGATTTTGAAATATTATTTGGGAAGAGTTTGGATAATCTAAGGGGCTTGAGAAGTGTGTGTAATGGGTTAGAGGTGAGATATTTTTAAAAGGGGGAGGGGGAACTTTAAGAAAGATTGAAAATATTATTTAATTATAGAACGATTATCGGTTTATAAAGGTCGAAAACATATTAATGTATAATATAAGATGACCATTGTTAGAAATAAAATAATCCAATAAAAATTGGAAAGGTTTTGAATATTTTTTTAATCTTTATAATCTTATATATTTAAATCAGACACTAATGAGGTAAACACTGCATCATTATTATGTCATAAATAATATTAATGTCTACATTTTTAAAAAAAAGTCATGATTTAGTAAGTATATTTATCATTATAATGAATTTATATAGATGAATAGATAACTTATATAATCTCATTTATGACCTGATTTACTAAAATATATATGTTTATTTCATTTTTTCATTACATTAAATTAATTAATATAAAGTGTCATTATCACACTTAAGTGGCTCCATGAGTTCCCAAAATCAACCTATGAAAGAAAATTGACATAAATGTATCAACCAATACATTTATTACACATTTTAGTGTAATTTAATATTTTTTATAATATTATTTTTACATTGAATTACCCTATTTGTCTTTAACCACATTAAATAAAAGTCATAAGTTACTATTCACCCAAAATTATTTTCATCTTATTGAACCCCATTTTACATGATAATAAAAACCATTTATGTCATATTTTTTAAATTAAATTCACATAAAAAGTAAAATATTATTTGAATGAAAATGTTTGATTTTAACTACAACATAATGTTTTCACTATTCCTCAAAAATTAATTTTTATCTAAAAACTACCAAAAATTCAGCCTAAGTTATAATTGAAATTATGAATTAAAAAATGAAGTCTATTTTACCAAATTCAAAAAAGATAAGTTGAATTAATTAATTTAAAATTATTTCCCGTTGTCAAAACAAAAAACATGCCTTTTAGAAAATAATAACTACCAAAAGATTGACACTTGTATATGTCCAATTTCAAATTGAAATTAGTTCCAATGACCATGTTAGCATTAAATAGTAAAAATATAATATAATTAGACTTCAAAACCAATTAAAAAGATAATATATCCATATAGTTAAATTACATTAAGAGGTAGTTTTGAATTAAAATCATTATTTTTCACTATTCATTAAAAATGAATTTTTTTAGAAAATACCAAAAAATTACCCAAAGTAAATTATTATCTCTCAATTATAAAGTAGAATTTTATTTTGTCAAATAGAACATATAAATATAGAAAAAAATGAATTTATAGTGGGGTCTCCATCAAAAGGTGGTAAATCGACCTTTTAATGAATATTAGATTATTTATTCTTAAAAATAGATTCACTTACATTGTGAGGATCTAATATTTATTAGATAAATGTAATAAAATTTTAGAAACATGTTTAATCATAATATGGTTAGTTCTGTTCATTCCTGCCAATACAACACCTAGAAATTAACTACAGTTTAAAATAATATAATATTATTTTTTTTGTATGACCCTTTGTTGTGTGCAATGTAATATTTTAACGAATCCTGTCATTGCATATCAGGAATGCCATCGAATATAGAATCCCGTTAAAAGTAAAATTAATGTTCAATCAAAATATATTAATAAATATGAAAATGTATTATTCTTTATTTACATGGGATGTTACATCCTTCCCCCCTTTTAGGAATTACGTCCTCACAATATTAAAATTGGGCTTTGAAACTTCATTAAAAGTCCAACATCAGAAAAAGTGTCAATAAAACTATCACATTACAAGAAATAATGATAAGTTCAAAGGTCACCCAACTTAAACCATACTAGGATCATGAATATATTGATATAGAGGAGAAAAAAAGTGTTAAGTTCAGATGGAGGGTGATAGAAAACATGATTAAAAGAAATTTAACTACCTAAAAATAAAAAACATGGTATAGGTAAAACGGTCAATCGTTTCCTAGTAGGAACTGTAAACAGACAATATTTTTTGTTTTAAAATTCTTTTCATAATGTTGGTGAATTTTTTATAACATTGACTAAGGGAATATGTAAATAAACATACTTTTCAAGTAGAGTTTCATCCATTAATAAGTTTCTACAAAAAAATCTTCTTTTCTCCAAATGATGAGTATTCAAGATGACTTGTTAACATCCTAAGTGATAGAATAAACCTCTTGAGAATCACATAATCCACAAAAGATGAACAATATATTTTCCATGTATTTAGACATTAACCAAAACCAAAATGGTTTGTACAAGATCAGATAATCCCAAATAAGGATAATCCTTTAAAAAAAGAAATATCATTCTTAATCTCCAAAATTCTACAAAAAATACCCAATTTTCAAGAAAGGATATTCAATAAACAACTATCCATAAAATTCATCAAAGTAATCCAAACTAATATTGAAGCCCAACACTCAGAAATATTTAATCACATAGTCTTCCATAGTAAATTGTAACATTTATATCCAAAAAACATCGACTACATTAAATGTCTTATATTGAATCATAATTAACATAATCACATATTCTCAATGATAGGTTAATAATTTCAATAAATAACCAAAATAGACATAAAACATAGATTATTCCAAAATAAAATTTCAACCATTATTCTAGAAATGAAATTCCATAGTATTATATTTTCCTTAGGCATATAGTGTTTCCTGAGAAGAGAGAACCTCATCCAATATATCCTTTATCACTTAATAACAAAATAATATTCCTATAATATTAATATCTATTTGATAAAACATAAGTTCCCAAAATAATAATAAAATCAGTTAACTAATGTAATAACTCCTACTAACCATGGAATTCACGGATGCCAGTGGTTGGTGATTTTCCTTTGTCGCCCTTTTGTTTTGGGTTTGATTCCCATGGCCTTACCAGACGAGATGTGTTGTCCCCATCTTATGGGTTGTACTTTTTAAAAAACTCAAAATAACCCTATCATTTTTTAACCTTAAAGGTTATCTTATAGCTATCATTTTCATCCCAACTCATTAAGACATCAATATATTAATAAATACTTATATATATTGTAATTTTTTTCACCTTCATATGAAAAAATAAAACTATTCCCAAAATAAAGAACAACATACCTTGATCATGGTGTCCACATGATTTCATTTCCATCTTGATTATGTAGGTAAAAGGTCCATGCATTTCCACAATGATTTAGATATCCTTCAAAATCATTTTCTTCTTTTATCCAAATACACCATTTACGAAATGTGTCATATGGGTATTCACAGAAAATTGGTTTCAAAAAACAATCATGTTTAATATTTAATTTCAAAATATCTGATAAAACATTATTTTTATAAAATAGTCGGGCTGCATTTGATTTGAAACGTTCAATCAACAGACATTTTTAAATACTATAATTACGCGCTGAAATAATATAATTTAAATGAAAATATAAATAGGCTAACCAAGGGTCTCATTCTTCAGCACGTTTTTCAAAATCATAATGAACATAAAAATATTGTGATAAGTTAAAATATTTAAAAATGCCTTGATAATATTTAAATTTATTGAAAATATGAGAATATTGTGAAAATAGGATTTTATTAAATACAACCCATGATCCACAATGTTAGCAAGGTATAGTGGAGGTGTTTTATACGTCAAACAACATCTTGCCAGTGATTTTTATGATAAAAAAAGTTTCAATATTATCTTAACATGACTTCACAATAATTTTTGCAAGAATGTCATCAGGAAGTGATATGAATGTTCTTTGAGATCCCCCTCCATGCCTTTATAAGTGAATTTATGTGATATAAAAATGTTATAAAACATGTATTTAACATAAATAGTAGAAATAGAGACTAACCATGTGTCAAATAAAAACTGTTAATCCCTAATGTTTTCTAAGATGACTATTGATGCCAAAAAATAAGGCCCCACCAATAAAAAAAATATAATATTGAATTATGTTAATAATTCACATCGAGGATCTTTTCTGGTTTAGAGTGTTAGATAATTAGGCCATAACTATTACATTACACCTAAAAAATTACAATGTATACAGTTCTACACAGTATCTATTTTATTCATAAAATAAATGTTTTTAAAAGAAAAAAAATAATTCTTTCCTAGATATGAATATTTTTGAGTTCTTCCTTTCTCTTACCCTACCTTATACCCTGTGAAAAAAAATTTCAAAAATAATGTATAAGGAAAAAAATCTCAGAAACGGTTATAAAATAAAGAACGAAAACATTAGTTCAGTAATACATACAAGACATAAGCTCTTTAACATACCTCATGTAATCATAATATTTATGAATAATTGATAGAAGTCATAAATCAATAATGTAACTTGTGGAATCCATATCAAACATACATTGCATCATTAATTTCTAAATAGGGTGTTACACTTCTAATACCCATCTTAATATATTCCCTAAATCTCTTAGGTATAATATTAATGTTTACCTTCATCAAGTTACCCATTTCATTGGATAGTTGTCTCAGGCACACCCGCCCTATGTTTATCATAGTACCACTTGTATACATAATCTTTTTCCAATAACCATTACATATTCATAACTCATAAAACCATAATAATAGAATAATATCATTTCCACATTACAATCACAATAAATCATTTCAATATATTGAAATAATCAATGATTTATCAAAGCATTTTCAAAACCATTTAAAACATTTAATTAAGAGATTTTCTAATAAATGTGTCCCATACCACATTGAAACATTGACTGAAATTTTAATTTCAAAACATTCATGTCCATATAAGAAAATAATTAAAATCATTTTTAAAACATGAACATTAATGGGAATGTTATAAAATAATGAATATTTAATACATTTAAAAAGATAATTTAGTTAAAGAGTACATAACCAAATGAGAGATGCTTGAATAAAAATAATTGAAGAATAAAATTAAACAAAACATTATAATATCAGGAAAATAAAGGTATTTATGATATAATATTCCAAAGGATAGTATTAACAGTATATAAAATGGAATTTTTGTGTAACAATAATGAAGTCTCAAAGGATTGTAATGTTTGACGAAATCCCATATAAAAACTGCATCCTAAGATTAAGGATAAATAAATTACATAATAATGTGTGAGATATATAAATACAATAAATATGATTGGATATTACATGTAAATCAATCAGAGTACATTCACACATGTTATTTTTAAAACAAAACCAACGACTTGGATGTTTAACTCAACGAATGGAAATTGAGTTGTGAATATCCTTATCAAGTTCATATCAATGACATGATAATTTATCAATGGAGTGATTATGTGTATGAAATGAATATCCCAAAATAGGGGAATGGAAATTACAAAATAAATAAATAAACAATGATTCCACGCATAATCATATCATTTCATAATTAAGAATTAGAAGATTAACCCAAGGAATGGAAATTGGGTTAAAAAGTTCCCTTACCGATTCGGTAACTTATGAAACATACACCACATGAAAGAAATAATATAAAATGAAGATGTAAATACCCATAAATTAATGTATATTACTCAAATATTACAATAATGGATATTATATACACTATAAAAATAAATAGTTGCAAATATAGCATGAATCTTACTGGAATAATAAGTGAGATTAAAACTCCTTGTCACGTAGAAATCAATCTTGTCGTAAGACAAAAAGTTAATAACCACCAAATTAATCATATAATAACATTAATATAAATTAAATCATGATAACATATATCATATTTAAGTACACAATACACAACATGAAATAAATAAATGGTGAACAATTGAAATCTCAAGGAATTAATAGTGAGATACAAATCCACATACCTCGTGTCCGACATGACTCGTATGTTCTGTGTTCTTCCTGAGTAATAATAATAAGTTAATTTATAATTCCTTAAGAACCTTTTTGAAGTTAATTATTTATTTTATATCACTTATTATATTTCTGAAACAATTATATTATTATTTGAGTTCGTATCAGACATTTTTTCAATGTTCAAAGCTTTAGTGAAAAAAGAACTTGTTATATTATAAAATTGTCCATGTTGTCAAAAGTAAATTATATACATTATTATATTAAATATTTTGATATCATATATATCATATATATCTAGTTTATATGTATTTATAATATTCCATATCATTTAGAGTTAAGAAATTAAATGCACATTTCATGGAGATGGTAAGCCGTATGTACGCATTAACGCTACTTTCAGTTTTATTTTATATTTAAAGGAATGAAAACATAATAATAAATAGCTATATAATAATTTAATTTTAATATATATGCTATGTAATTTAATTAACTCCTTATTTATATGTTCAATTTATGGAAAGAATGAGTTATATCACTTTGAGGGGGCGGTAGTCAGCACTTCCTCAAATGAAATTATCATATTTACCGATTATGGAAACCATAAGGGTATGATATAAATGAAAAATAAAGAAGTATAGATAAAATATAAATATAATATATATCACATGTAAATACAGTTCCATCTTAATGTCCACCGTAATAGGTGGTAGGAGAAGATTGAACAATCATCGTTTCACGAGCCAGTAGTTCACTGTTTACAGAAACAGTATGGTCCTTTCTCATTAGACAGAGGTCTGTGTAAGTGTAATTAGAATAATTATCATATAAAATACCAATTATATTGAGTAAAATGGTTTTTTCAAAAATTAAATGATTAATATTTGATTAGGGGGTTGGTGATGTAAAATAAATGAAAAGAACTTAAGAAAAGTCGATGCGTTTAAATCATGTAACTCCCTTTGGTTGGAACTAAAAAGATTTCTTGAAGTGCCTTATACCAAAGGTGAGGCTTCAAGGTTGAAGAATGGGATCTTGAGAGCTTATTTGGGATGTTTTTTGAAGAGACAAGTGTCTTGAGGGTTGTGTGTAATGGGTTAGAGTTAAGGGCACATTATAAGGGGGAAGATGGGATCTTTAAGAATGTTTGAAAATATTATTTTATTATATAATGATTTTCAGTTTCTAAAGCTCCAAAACATATTAATGAAGAAGATATAATGATTATTGTTCGAAATAAAATCATTTAATAATAATTGGATAGGTTTGGATATTGTTTTAATCTTTCTAATCTTATTTTTAAAAATCATTTATTAATGATTTAAACGCTGCATCATTATTGTGTCATAAATAATTTTATTAATTTGATGCCTAAAAATAATAAATAAAAGACAATGATGTTGGAAATTAATTTTAATTTTAAATTAATATTTATCATTGATGACACATCATATATTACCCCATGTAGGAATTGATTTACTGAATGATATATGTTTGGTTCATTTTTCCCATTACATTAAATTAATTACTATAAAGTGTCATTATCACTCTTAAGTGGCTCCATGGGGTTTCAAAATCATTAAAAGGATCTAAATGGTCGTAAATGTATCAAAAAAATAGGTTTATGATTCATGTTATGATAATTTAATATTATTATAATATTATTTTTAACTTAAATTACTCTATTTAACTTTAACCGCTGTAAATAAAAGTCAAAAGTTAATTTTCACCAAAAATTAATTTTATCTTATTGAACCAAAATTTACTTACTAATAACAACCATGTATGTCATATTTTTATAATTCAATTCACAGAAGAGATAAAATTTAATTTAAATGATACAGTCTATTTTTTACTTCTACTCAGTGTTTTCACTATTCATAAAAATTGATGTTTTGAAGAAAAAACAAACAATTCAGCCTAAGATATATTTTATATTATGAATTTAATAATAATGTATGTTTTATCAAATTAGAAACATAGAATTTTAATTAATTAATTTATTATTAATTCTCATTGTCAAAACAAAAAGCGTGTTTTTAAGAAATAATAAATATCAAAATATTGGCACTTGTTTATGTCAAATTTTAAAGTGAAATTATTTATAATGACCAAAATTGTATTAAATGGAAAAAATATAATGTAATTAAACTTTAAAAAAATTAAAAATATAATATAAACATATAAATAAAATCAATTAAAAGGAAATTTTGAATTAAAATACAATATTTTTCACTATTCATTATAAAATGAATTTAATAAGAACAATTTCAAAAATTTAAGCAAAGTAAATTTTTATGTCCTAATTCCTAAAAAGAATTTTATTTTTTCCAAGAGAATATATAATGGTGACCAAAACTATATTTAAGGAGGGTTCTCTATCAAAATATGGTAAATCAACCTTTAAAATAATAATATAATTTTTATGCTTAAATGTGGATTCATTTACATTTTATCCCTCTAACATTTATTGGATAAATGTAAAAAATTTAAGAAACATGTTTAATCATAATATAGTTAGTTCTGTACATTCCTGCCAATATAATGGATAGGCGTTAACTACCATTGAAAAATAATATTATATTATTTTTTTAGTATGATCAAACATTGTGTGTAGTGTAAGATTTCAGTGAAACCCATTTTTGCGTATCAGGTATTCCATTGAACATAGAATACCTTTAAAGTAAAATTAATATTTAGTTCACAAATATTAATAAATATGATAATGTATTTTTATTTATTTACTTCTGATGCTACAAAGTGTATTTATAAACATCATCAATGTAAAAATCAAACCCTTCTATCCTAGTGGCTCGTAATTAGATTAAAAACAATTGTTCATCTCATTCCATTACACAACCAAAACCATTGGGGAGTCATAGAAGGACCCTGGCCTAATTGGAGTTGAACAAGCTATGTCAATTACCCTATGAAATAGTATTCTATATAAGCTAAGTATACTACATCTAGGTTGTTATCAATATCTAGTTCAAGAAATATTTGCATCATAGGAAGATCCAATTGGTTTGACCATAACAAATTGGTGACCTTTGAACTGCTTCACAACCTTATCCATAGGACTATATGAAGTAATATTTAGGAATATCCTTTTCCCAAAACCATTAAATTGACCCAAAATTTAGATATTTATCCTAAAAATAAATCATTTTTATGTAATAAATCAAAATCCTAACCTAATGATAGATCGAGACGAATCATACCTAATGGCTTGGACTGATAGGGTTCAAGCCCACCAGTTTCCTATATGGGTTATTCCCCATGCTACCACATTACAACACATTTGTATCCATGTTTTTGGGGACATAAAATTTTAATCTAATAATTCCATGAGGATTTAATGGTACCATTTAGATTCATCAGATCCTTCTTGAAACCTCTCATTTAAAATGCTAATGGTGCATACTAAACCATTATGAAAATTTAAATGAAACTAAATCATCACATAAATGAGTACATTATTCCTTTAATATCCTCATGATGGATCACCCACCAAATAACACCAAGAATAATAACCACAATATTGATAACATGTGTATATATTTTTATATATAAATTTTTTACACAATAATCAATTCCCTAATTATTTTATTCTCTAGATCTAAAAATTTAATCTGTTGAGCCATCAACTCATATATAAAAAGTCATGTCTGAGAAAAAGGCAATATTAAAATTACATTCACCCCATGAAATACATCCATACATCCACATCATTTATAGAGTGAACAATTTTATTTTTATAATCCACCAAAACCATTGTATTATGTACTATAACGAAATCTTTCATAGCCTGTTCATAACACAAATATAATAGTCTTTTAGATACTATATATAAAATATAATCATGTTCAAAGACCACTGTTATAATAGACTGGGGAAAACATGTATGTTAAAACACCCCATTTCATACCCCCATATAATAATACAGATATAGGGAGAAAAGGGATAGTGGGTACTTAGCCATTCGTATCTTGACAAACTAGATATTGGAAAAAAGCACGTAGAACCTATAGTTTATAGTTTACTTCCTCAAATGGCTATGTTGTATTAGAAATTAAAAAACATATCTAATATGAATAACTCACAACCACACGAATGGATACAACATTTCCTTAGAATCAAATATTGTTATTGTCACTCGAGACAACATGCTGACACTATAAAGGACTAGATATCTAACAAGTACACTGTCAACAATTTCAATATTTATTATTAAATTTTCTAATATTAGACAAATATTCATCCATTTTTTGTAATATTTACAGCATAATATCTTTTAATAAAAAAATATGTTCACAGATATCATTAAATTCAAATAATGTCTATAAACCAACCCTCTTATTTCATTAAATTACTTATCATTTCATAAGTACTTGGTTAGTCTAGGACTAATTCCATAATACCCCTAAAAAGTTGCACCTGTAAGAAATAGAAACAAAGTACATCTTGTAGTTCGAAATTGATGACATAAATATCAATTTCCCATCATCCATAATGTATTCACAATTGTAGAGTTAATCACCAATGACCAATACCTTCTTAAAACTCATCCCAATAACCTTGATTTCCAAAACCATTTCACATATTAACCCATTTGGTATCTTGTTCCAATATTTTCACATATTACCCCTCATGTAATCATCTTAATTATAATGGGAACCCCATTCCATAACATTAATAAAAAACACCATATCCTCTGGAATGAAATTCCATTATATAGCACCACACCAATAATATTATTTTATCAATCATTCCCATCAAAGATCTATAGTTCATATTATAAGGCCCCAACCTTAAAAATTACATAATAATGGATTAAGTTAAAAAATCACATTGAAGATGTTTTTAGGTTTAGTGTTTTATCGAATTAGGCCATAACTATTACATTACATCTCAAAAAGTACAATATAGACACTCATACCCAGAATCTGTTTTTTTTTCTAAATATAAAAACCCTTAAATAAAACAATAGTTCTTTTCTTGGAATAAATTTTCTTTAATTCTTAATTTCATTTACCCTACCTTATACCCCATGAAAAAATTTCAAAAACATGGGATGATCATAAAAAGATCACTAAGGGTTATAAGATTAATAAAGAAAACATTGGACCATCAAAACATACAAAACATAAGCTATTTAACAAACCTCATGAAATCATATTATTAAAGAATAACACATAGAAATCACAAATCATAAAGGTAACATGTGACATCCAAATAAGAATTACATTTTATATTTCCCAGCTCTGTAGGGAGTTACATTTGGAATACCCATCACTGTATCTTCCTTAAATATCTTAGGAGAAACATTGATGTTTACCTCCGACATATTACCCAATGCATTGGAGAGCAATCTCGGGCTCACCCTCCCTTGGTTTATCACAGAACAACTCGTATATATAAATAATTCTCATGAACCATAACATATTCATAACACATTAAAGAATCAGAATGGAACGATTAAATTTCTGCATTCCAATAATAATATAACATTTCATGATACTAAAATTGTCAATCTGTTTACAAAACCATTTAAAAAAAATTTTAATAATGATATTTTTGAATCAAAGTGTCTCATACAACTTTGAAACCATTTAAATGAATTTACACTTTAAAAATATTTTGTCCATATGAATAAATATTTAAAATAATTTATAAAACTTGGACATCAAGAAGAATTATTTAGATGATTAATTCTTTAAAACATTTAAAACGATGTTTTAGTTAATGATCCCCTTACCACTTGAGAAACACTTGAATGAAAATAATTATTGAATAACATAAAAAACCTACAAATATCACAATAATATAGAAATTAAAGATATAAAATGTTAAAAGGGACATATTCAGACCTTATGGGATAAAAAAGGTGTACTATATCAAGATATACACAATTGAAAAGAGATTGAGGTGTAGTCCATTAAAAAACTCTATCATTATATTATGGATAAATCAATGACCTAAAAGAAAACATTAATTGCATGACCATTACGTTCCCTCATACATAGAATTTCATGGGATAACCTGAGGACATACATGTGAAATGAGTGAGATATAAAGCCCAGTAAGGGAGTAAAAAATTCATAACATAAAGAATTCAATAAATTTTAGTCAATAGGTATATCAATGGAACATAAAATAAACATGAACATTAAGGCATGATAGAGCATGATTATCAAAACATTGAAATGTGGAATCAACACTTAACAAGGTATTAGCATGAACCATGGTTCATTACCCCTATATCATGAGAAAAGAACATTTCACTTGATTTATTATCATTAAACCATCATTTCCAATGATGTATTATGATACTAATCTTTACCCAATGCATTGGAGTGGTAACAGGGAACACCCTTCTTAATCATTTCCTTTTATGTATAAGTGTGCCACCTGGATCATATAACATGGATTCATTAAACATTATCATTTATCCCATGATAATGGAATGTGGTATTATTACATTAAACTCCATTATCAATAATTAAATGTTCATAAAGGTGAATACTATTGACAGAGAAATGTGAAAGGTATGCACTACACAATGACATTGGCTTAGAAAAATTGAGGTGAAATTTCGGTAGCATAATTGCATGACATAAGAAGTAAAAATATAGGTTAATGATATAGAATGGGGTATATCATAATTTGTACATTAATGGGATAGTAAGGGGCCATACATATAAATTTACAGTCATATGTAATGGAATTTAGATTCATAATACAAAATAATTACATGAATGTAAATGAGGAGAGAGAGATTCCTTACTAAATTTCGTCATGTTACTGATGTAAAAAGAAGTTATAAATGAGAGATAAATGGGTCTACCATCATTATAGAATAAGGAAGTATGTTTTCTTGAGGTTCATAATCATATACCAATATTTTTAATTGAAAAAATTGGGTATAACAATATAACTACATTCAGTAAAAAATGGAAAAGGAAGAAATACCTTATGGAATTTCGGCTTGGTAACAGGTGTACATGAGAGACCTTAATGAGAGAAAAAAGGGCCTCTCATCACTAGAACAAATAGAGGGAAGTGTTTGGGTTGTTAGAAATCATTCCATGCCATTTATAATTTAAAATAAAATGACATTACAATATTAAGAAACTTGGATAAAATTAGAAATGAGGGAATCCATTACATGGATGTGTCTTACAAATGGTATGGGAGGAGCTTGAGAGAGGATTATTAAGATCTTGGGGCACCTTGGGAGCCTTTTAGATAGATGGAATTTCTGGATTTATTAACAAAAAATTCATTGAGTGAAGAAGAAGTGGGAGCATGGGTTGGTTTTTATAGGAAAAGAGAGGGAATTAATTCTTATTTAGGGTTGGGACAACACTAATCCAAACCAAAATCCAACAGTTGGATTATTCCCATGTTTTTTACCAAACGGGAGTGTAAAAAATTATTTTATAAGTCCAATGGCCAAAATTCGTAAAATAATACAGTTTCATATGTGCAGGTGAGTCACACTCTCAAGGAACTAAATTTAAAAAGAAAAAATGTTTTATAAGACTTGGAGGGTCCACTAAAGTTTTTTAATATAAATCAATCAAACAAAAAATCAAATTATTTTAATGGTGAAACATAGATTGCACAAACAAATTGTTTATAGTATTTTATTACATCACTGTTGGGACATTAGGATGTCATAAAACACATTTTATATTTACATGATATTTAATTTTTAACCAAAAATTTGACTATCACAGAAAATTAAGAAAAATTAAATGGTGGATAATTTCAATGTCTAGATTTTTAAAATAATATTCATTTTATAAAAATAATTATCAAAATATGTGAATTTTTACATATAAAATAAATACCATCATTTCTAAAAAATTCATGGGGTTTGACAAAAAAAGCTTTCAAAACTTTATATAAATCCCAATCATATTAATAATAATTATATAGTCATATATATTTTATTAAAATTAATTTAGTAATAATATTATATTAAAATATTATTTAATTAAAATATGAAATAATTCATCAAAATAGATTTATTAATAAACTAAAAATGTGATTTTTTCTTTAGAAACTATTTTCAAAGTAACAATAATAAAATGAATTTATATTTTCTATAAGAAAATAATGTGATTAATCATAATACGAGTGTCTTGATACATAACGTCTTATAACACATGGATAAGACCGAAGGGTATGATGTGCGATGGTGACAAACTCTTACGGTGGCTTAGATACCATCGCTTGGGAGGTAATCTCTATCATCTTCCACTTTTCTCATTGGTAGTTTTGTTCAAGTTTAATGTGTTGAAGTTCGGCATGGGCTTGGTCAAGAGAGAATCCCAATGATACCACCTCCTTTCTGAGCTCCAACAAATGGGCATCGTATGGAGAAATTATAATGTATGAGGCTATTTTTTTCTTTGTCTGAGTAAACTGGATTTGTTAAAGCCATATATTTATACAAATCATGTGATTATAGTTCGATGACTATTCTAAAAATGGTCCCAATTTGTAATGGTATTTTAAAATAATGACAAAATCCCTAAAACAAAAACATCATAACTCAAGTTTGGATCATCCAATTACAATGAACAATTGATGATGTTGTTAGTGATATCCGTGTACTCTATTGTGAGAGTGGTTTTAAAAGTGTGATCCATATTTTATCATCCTAGTACTCTCCTCTAATAAATCATCATTCTATCATAAGGGTTTTGCAGCTAACCACATTTATTTTTCATATGTGTTATCTTATTGAGGATATTATGTTTTTTCTTAATCAATATCATATACCAAAATTGGATAATATTATATATTATTAATACTCCCATGATATTACTCAATCCCAATATCCGACATGCACAATGATTTAATCACGTATAGGGTAAAACACATGATCCAAATTTAATACAGGTCATTGATTTCTGATCTGAGACACCATATAGGATTTATTCTATTTTTTACAAAAAACGAAGTATGCGTGGCATAATATATTTTATATTATAGTTACATCAATGTCAAGCCTCCTTGGGCCTCAAAATATTGTTTTAACTTAGTATCTAGCTCCAAAAATATACATTACATTTTTTTTAATTCGTAAAAGGAAAAAATAGTGTCACTAAATATCATTTAAATAGTTTTGTAATGTACATAATTAAATTATATGTTTCATTTTTATTTTTTTATTTTTATTCATTTATTTTTATTAAAATTTATTTTTTTCAATATTCATTCATCATTTATTATTCATTAAATTTAGAAATTATTGACAATAAATATATTTACAATTTTTGATTTTAATTATATATCTATTTAGGTGATTGATCATGTGATCTAAATGCTCTCAACAATATCGACATGGTCTTATGACCAAGGTGGATATCATTGCTATTTGGGTCTATCCCTTGCTCGGGGGACAGACTCCACACATCCTCTATATTTCCGCAGTGTTACTCCATTATTCCTTTCTATATCACCAATTACCTCCCACATTTCCGTGGAGTTATTCTCAATCCTAAATATTTATATTTGTTTAATTTTTTCCCCAATATTCCTTTAATGAACCCAGAGTTCACCAAATCCTCAACCCTCTTAAATCTATCATATTTGGCTCACATTGTCCAGTATAATCAATAATTAATTTTGTTCAACCAATTTGATTTTTGGATCATAGGTGTCATATGAATGGTCTACAATTGGCATTCTAGACAAACAATACAACATGATTCACATTTGATCAAATAATTATTTGATCTTTTCTTGGTTTAGAGCTCCCCAAATCTTCCACATATCATATTTCCACCATTACATACACTCTTTTGATTTTCATATGATACTTAATTCTATAAAAATGATATTATAGGAATGTATTCATATATAAACACTTCTTTTAAAAAACCCTTTGATCTTACCAATTTTAGGAATAATTGTTGGGTACTATTTATTTTAGGACATTAGAACAAGATCCCTAATTCAAAATATTCCCCAATGAATATGTGTTGAATAGACACATATATAAATCTAGTGGAATGTGTTTGGGTTATTATTGGGTAGGAGATTCATGTTATAAAAATGGTTTTTATAGAGACAAGGGTGTACTTATTATCTTATTGTATGTGTCTGGGCCACTCAATTTTAGTTTTTTTGGTATGGTCTTCAAAATCTGTATAGAGATTTTAATTCTATCATGTCATTCTAGTAGGTCAATCCTATTATCTTTGGTATAATTATTCAAGGGAACAAGGGTTTGGTTTTTTTGCTTCTAGTGAAATCTTAAAGGTATAGATATGAATAATAAATAATAGCTCACTTTCAATGTTAATTGTGGGGGATTTTGTAATATTTCCTTAAAACCAATGTATTGAAGACCCATTTCCTATATTTTATATAGAAGAAGCGAAAATTTTAAATGAATCTCTCCCTAAGGAGATGATGAAGGTGGAAATTTTGAAAGATTATTTTTCTACATTACCTATGAAATCTCAATGATGAGTATAACTAGATTAAGGAACAATGGATAGGTGAATTATATAATGAGGTCATGTCCCAAAACACTACATTGATTCTAAATTTGAGTAATCATTTTTATATTTTGGATGTATACTATTTGGATCACTATCATGGGGAAGGGAATATATTGACATCCATTAGAAATGGAAAGGCATTGAAAATGTTAAATTAAAAATCCCTACACCAAGGATAATAAAAATGAAACAAATTGCTCTACTAGGGTTGAGTCAGCTAAATAGATCTCCCTCCAATCTTTAATTGACTATGAAGACGTATCATAGGTTATGAGACTTTACAACCCACGAAGAATGAAGTGGATGAATTGATTTTTGGACTCAAGGAGAAGAATAGTTCATAAGGGGAACAAATATAATGATTATAAAAGATACACACACAAAAAACCCATAAGAACTAGGTCTTTCATTAAGTGTGGATCCAGAAAGGTATCAGAAAGAAAATCTATTGAATATGTCCATCAAAATAAGAAGGTTATTCCATCTACGTTTTAAATCATAATTTTTTAGTATGAACATTATAAGGAACATGGGAATGACGGTGAAAAGAAGGAAGCCCAAGACTAGCTTGCTAAAGATATCATATATTTGGAAGTGACTAACATCACTTCCTAAACCAAAACTACTCGATTTTAAATAGAGTCATGACTTAGTTTCTACAAAACCTAATATTACTAAAGCTCTGTAGAAGGAATTAGGATTGGAGGAATAAGATAAAGAAAATTTCTTGTAGTACATTCATTTAATTAATGAAGAGATATTGAAGGAGGTATTCTCTATCAGTGCATCAAAAGTGGATTCGAGTAGAATGTTTGAGAGTGTTCTTTGAGTTGATATTAACAAGGAGTATGATTTTTAGATCATGGAACACAAACTTATTTTGATACGAATTTTCAATGAAGGGTAGATTAATTTCCAAGAGTATATTCAAAATTGGGATAATATGGCCCACCACATCACAAAACATATCAAGGATGGCCCAAATATATAGGTATCACCAATTTTATGGAGCTTTTATAGGGTCAATAATGCCAATAATCATAAAATTTTCTAGAATGTTCTTGTGATTTCTTTTGAAGTTTGATTTTTGTTATCCATAATTACATGAGGGTTCCCATATTTCCCACAAAAGTTTTCTTTGAAATATGTTTTTTATTATCTTCCAACATTTGATCATTTAATAATTTTTTAATTTATTTTTCTAATATTTATTTATAAATTTTTATTTATTAGTATTTAATATTTTAAACTTGGTTCTTATATCCATAATTAATTTTTATTAATTTTTATTTTATTTTATATAATATTAATTAATATAATATATTTTTATAAGATAAAAATTAATTATAAATCCTTTTAATTTAAAAGATATTTTTTTTAATTTTTTTATTTTTGTAATATTTAGAATGTTTATAATTTATTCATTTGTAGTATTTTTTATAATTTAGATAATTAATATTAATTATTAATTTAGTATAATATTTAAACTTTTACAATAGTATAATAAATTTATCATAATATTATCAAATTTATTAGTAGTTTTAATATAAATAATATTATATAACTATTTTAATAATATTAATTTTTTTATTTTTTCATTTACATTTTATGTAATTTTAAATAACTTATTTTTATATTTTTTAATTCAATTCTATTTTTATTTTTAATATTCATTTTTACAATTAGTAATTTACTTTAATTTTTAAATATTAATTCAATTCATTATTTTCCCTGATTATTTATCATTATTATATTTTGTGCTATTAAAAGGTACATTTATATGAACATATCTATCAGTTAAAATAATAGAATGATTTATCAACACCTTTATATAATTGATAAATTCTTGGTTATATCAGTGCTATTAAAGGGAAGATAAATAATAATTTCATTAGAGTTTTTAGTTTTGAAGATAATTATCATTTCTTTTATCAATGGTTTGTATTACTGTGTATAGAACCACTTATCCTATTTTAAAAGTATAATAACTAAGATCACCAATATTAGTGATGTTTAATCTCTCATGAAACATATAACATGTGGTCACATACTTTGAATCTTTTAGCTGGATCAACATTTAAATCAAATATACGGTGTAAGTTATTCATTTTTAATACATCTTTTATCTTTTTCAAAGAAATTAATGATTTTTTCATTTCTTCTTCTTGTTTTCTTGATGTTTTTGTAATTTTTTTATTTTGTGTTCATATTTTTTTCTTTTTCTTTTAATCTATGTTTATCTCCTTGATGAGATGAATTTTGGTTAATATTCTTCAATTTTCCTAATGATATCTTAATGGATATGAAAAATATTTTTTTACCAATTCTTTTAGTTATGAAATCATAAAAAATATTCAATAAACTAATTTTAATGAATTATCCAATTTATTAAAATTGTTTCTATTATTAATAATTTTTTTTCATTATTACTTAAATTTGATCATTAAAAAAACAAAAAATATCCCAAAATTTTCTTTATCAATATCATAATTTTATTAAAAAAATAACGAAATTTTTTATTTTAATGAACATTCAATTTAAAATTTCAAAGTAGTGGACATAAATTTTTCCCCATTGTAATTAATTTTAATCACCCAATATTATTATGATTTATTATAAAATTTTATAGTATTAATAAATAATTGATGAATAAAAATAAGGAATCTACGATTTTTTTATGATTAATGATTTTCAAAATATTAATTTCTCAAATTCTAAAAATAAGATTGTAAATTCTATGAGAAACCAAAAACCGCACATCCGAAATTGGTGCTAAACATACATAATCTTTAATATATCTCATGAATTAATAAGGATATGAAGATTTAATTTTTTTGTCTTTGGGTACTAGGTACATTTACAACATAATACATGGTATACTACACAATTATTCTACAAATATTTTCACCAATTTAATTACACAATACAAACACCTTTCATTTCAATTCATTGGGAATTGGTGAAATATAAGAAAAGAATGATATATAAATTTTTTTATGGTATGAATAATGAAAAAAATTATAAGTAAACATCATGGGTAAAACATGAGGCATGATATGAGAACATGAACATAAATACATGAGTAAAAACATTATAATATGAATAGGAGACATAACATGTTCTTAGGTACTTTTTTTAAAACATTATCAAAATTAAAAGAGCCATAACATTATATCACAAAGAATATGATCATGGATAAACAAATTGATGCATAATATAATCATGGAATCGTAATATCATTGAATCATTTGGATGTGTAAAGAACATATAACATGACATAAACATAAGTCGAGGTTAAATTACCGGACAACATCACATGGTGGAATGAGTCCCATTATGGATTCTTTTCACTCTCTAATCCAATACATATCATGTCATTAGACCAAATAAACATACAATGATTTGAGAACAATTTTGTTGCACCCATCATAATGGTAACATGAATCTCTGTTCTAATAAAGGAATTAATCATAAATCAATCAATAAAAATAGCATGAAAACCCCATTGGAAATTAAATAAATATCTAATGAATTATTGTATCATTCTAGTTAAATAGAAATAATTCAACATTACATTTCATATTGTATTTACATGGTATGGATAAAGGGAATATAGTTTAGTCAATAGTTTTGTTAAAAATATATGGATGTGTATAAAGGTAAAAATCCTTGAATAAAATGAATAATAAAATGTTATCAATATGGGAAATAATTTGATCAAACATTATTCTTAGATGATTAGAAGGAAATATAAAGAAATATTGGGTCATTATCCATAGATATCATATTTATACAATACCACATTTACATAGGAAGATGGACATGTGAAAGACAAATAAAATCCTTGAGAGTGATGGAGGTTGATAGAGAAAATCAGTATTTTTACAAATTATGTAGGAAAAAGATACTTTCAATGTATTAATGTGGATTTCTTAGTGAATACCAAATAATCAGTTCTAGAAACTATGTGATGTTCACAATGAATAATGATTCATGGTTTCAATGTAGCTGAATACATGAATTTTCAGAGCTATGAGAACAATTGACAGATAAATAAATCCTCCAAAATGGTTTTTAAATATCATGCTGGACATCGAAACATGTCATCGATGAGTTTCAAACAAGGTGAATAGTATCGGCCCAATCACATAGTAAAAGGATAATAACCTGGATATAATGGACAACACATTCAACGGTCATACTCTTTTGCTACATCTGAGCCAAATCCATTTACACTTATAGTATCCATGAAAGGATATATTTTTATTGAGAACCACACACATGATACATCTCTAAAATTTTATAATTGTTTTTAGATATATAATTGTTTGTATATTATACTGACTTTGATAAAGTAATAATGAGATGGGGTTACTAATATATCATTTGAAATACTTCATATTTATGATCGTAACATTTAAAAAAATCATATTGTTTATTTTCAATGAAATGAAGTTCAAACATAATGAAATGAAATCATTAAAACATTAAAATAGGAAAACAAAAAAATAGGGAGGCCTAATATATTTAAGACCATGTGCATCTTCTTCAACTAGATTCACCCCCTTGACCATACGATAGCTCGTTATAGGAAAGAAATATTTCCTATCCTATTGTCCCACCATTGAAGAAAATAATTCCAATATTTGTTTCCTCCCTCTTGGTGTGAAGGACATTTATCTCATTGTTAGCAAGGCCCTCAGAACATATAATAATATATAAAATTGACTAAGGAATGGCACATGATCAATTAATGGTGTTGTATAAGGTAGTATAGGATGTTAATACCTATTATAAACTATATATTCCTATTTTGAAAAAAGGAGTCCTAGGAGAATGACTATTTACATCTTCTTTGATAGAGTCCCTGATACCCAAAATGACTATGAATGAATGTGACAACCCCTCATTGGTCAATAACTACACCTCTTCCCCTTATAACAACCATTAAAAATGGTTTTTATGTATTAAGATCATAACTCAAGAGAAGAGTATTCCAATGAGCACAAAATCACTGTTTAAAATTTAGAGAATGGTGAGTGGAGGTTCTACTAGAAAGGATCAGTCTACGTGTGATGGAATCATCCCATTTTTTGATGAGCTGAGTTATATCAACTAGATGCATTATGGTCCTAGTAGTAATGGAACTTCATGTTCATGAGGTTCCACCAACCCGAGCATTGTTTCATGGAATATATATTGTCTATAAACCTTCTAAGAGAACCAATGTTGTAGATTATAATCCCCCTCAATTTATGCTCCAATGAATTAGTATTCTCGAATGTTTGAACCCAGTGAATTCTATGAGGGGAAACACATGAAGCCTTCAACCACATTCAACACTATATTGGTCCAGTCCCAAATGAATAACAAATTCTTAGATCCCTCCTTCCATTGTTCAATATAACACAAGAACCAAGACATAATATAAATGATAGTAGATTTTTCATAATCATCAGTTGGCCTTGTCTGATTATAGATACACCATAAATGAAAATTATACTTCAATGGGATCTCCAAACACCAATACACCTCTACCCACATATCCTCGAGAACAAATTCCATAACATTTGTCCTTAAATCCTTCACTGATAATCATCCTAAAGTGGATATTGTAAAAACCCACATTAAAGGTTCATTATTTGCACCAATAAGGTCAAAAAGTCTCATTGAATCTTTTCCAATGTATTTTTGATGATGTTATGTTGAATGTAAGTGAATAAATATTTATGGTGTGGAACCATGAACCAGGGGAACATGTGTATGGATCTATCCAAGTTGTGATGCCAATAAGAAATATCCCCCTTACCATAATCCATCATGTATAGCTTTAGAGAGTTGTGAGATGATGGTGAACGTAAGACCATATAGAGTAGGGGCCACCAATATCCATGACCATGTCACCACTGCATATCCTTTCCTTAAACAAACAACATATTGTTGTTCCTCAAGGACCAACCATTCATGTTTCATACGTAATCAATGGATATTTTATTAGTGTATTTTCACATTTATGGCTCAATCGTTTATAGTACTATCCACATTATCCTATGAGTCCCAAGGATGATTAAATTTTTAATTATAATACCATTTGAACGACGCCAGAATATTGTCAATGGGGGAGATACATGCCAACATGACCATTGTAGTTGATATGGAATCGATTAGAATGGAGCAAAGAACACTATTCACCATAGTTTCCCTTTTACCGGATTAGATGTATCTACGTTTCAAATTTGAAATCCTCTATGTTATCTTATAAATAATTTTAGAAAATTGAATTATTCAAGGCATGCATGATGAAATGGATACTCCTAGGTAATTGATACAGAAAGGGTTTCCCCACCATTTCAAGATCATTAATAATTGAGTAATTCCTTCTATCTGAGCATCTCGGGGAGATAATGATTTTCCTTTTTGTTTGATAGATTATATATCCACTCCATTTTCAATATTCATTAATGAAATTGATAACTCCCCAGAGTAATATCTTTATTGACATATAAAAAATAAAGGTATCATCATAAAAAATGAGGAAGAAGATGGTACAAGATTTATACGCACAATGGTAAGGTGTAACCTCCCCACGTATGATATTCCTAATGATGACACATCTAAGGGAATATTATGTGACAATGAATAGTTAGGTCATATAGTTTTCCTATTATACCTCAAATATCATTTAAAAAACTATAGTTTACACTCCATTAAGAGGTTGAGAGCCAACAAGAGCTAAAACACATAATGATTTGATCATTGGATTTAGAGGAGAATCCCATTTTTTCGTTCACCCAGGTGAAAAGATTCCACTCATCTGGGTCATAATATTTTTCTATATCCAAATTTATTTTCATTTTTTGTGTCGAGGAATTTTTAGTTCATGTCACTAATCACTTCCTAAGCAATAGCGATCACTCCTTGAATAGTACCCCCTTTAACAAACCAACATTGTTCATCTGATACCCATCAAGGGGGATATATTGAGACTCTTCTGTTTATGACCCCTCCAAGATCATTGTATATAAAAGTGTACATTTTTTACCGGATGATATTGTTGGAGAGATGTGGTTCCTTGATCCTTGGAATCCGAACAAGTGTGGTATCAAATTGAACATGAGGGAGGGATCCCACCTTAAGGAAGCCATGAACTGCATCTACCACATCCCTTATGATAAACTCCCATTAGGAAATGATAAAATACCCTAGGAAACTAGCTATTCTCGGTGCACTCTCTATGGTGAGACCTCTCATTTCCTTATAATTTTTCTATTCATTAGGAGTGGTTTCAAAGAAAAACTAACAAATGTCAAAACTACTAGGGGAACCTCCTCAAGAAGATCATGAAACACTACTAAACATATTGTTATTTACGACAGATCATTTATGAAGGTCCCCTTAAAAATGACCCCTCGTAAAAAATCACGTCACAAATATTAGTTTTTATGATGTAATGTCACAAAAAACATAGTTTGCAATGGGAACCCTGCCCATCGCACATAGGTAACCCATGGTATTTTAAAAAAACAAATTTGTGACAGCCTGTCACAAATTCAATAAATAGAATAAGAAAATTAGTTTTAATAATTTTTAAAATTATAATATTACTAATAATAATATAATAATAAATAATAATTATACTTATAAGAAAAAAAATAATAACAACAAAATATTATTAATATAATAATAATAATAATAATAATATAACAATACTGTACATATTAATACTAATATTAATAAATCTAATTATATAAATAATAATAATGATAATAACAAAAATATTAATAAAATAATATTAACAATATTAATATTAATAATATTAATATCAATAAGTATAATGATAATTGTAAAATAATATAAAATTAAAAAATTATAAAAACCTAAATATTCACAAAAATATAAAAATAAATATCAATAAAAAAATAATAAGAATAGTAAAATATTATTTACTAGTATTTTAAAAATAATAATAATAAATGATAATCTATGTAAAATAATTAATGTAATTAAATAATAAATTAATATAATAAAAAAAAATTAATTCATAATAAAAAATAATATTTTCAATACATTAAATAAAATGACTATGTAGAAATATAGGTATATAATATTAAAAAATAGAACGGCATTCAAATGGTTTATTATAATATGTAAATATATCAATCGGGGTCTTCTAGAGGAGTTGACATCACTTGGGGTCTTCAGATGGAGCTAACATCAATGGGGGGTCTTCTAGATGAGATAGAGGAGTTGGCAGATATTGTGGAGGGAAATCCATCCTTAAAACATCGGTCAGATGACACATCTACTCCACTCTCTACTCATGATATTACTAATTCCATGGACACATCTCCTCCTCCTGCTACTGCTGTCGATTAAGCTCTTTATAGTCCCTATGAATTCTCTCTATAAGCTCACTCTGAGCCCATAGTTTCTCCTAATCATTTACAAAAGATGATGATGACTCTCCATGAGATGATCTCGAGGTGGATGTCGACATCCCAATAGTCCCAATAAAGCTCTCCGACATCAATGTAGAGACGATACCAACAACTCGGCCTTTCTGGAAGCCATACTAGGTCACCAGCGTCCATGTTGCCTCATGATATTGGTAGGCACTAGTCTGACCCTTGGTCTCAGCCAATCTCTCAGTTCTTTTTTGAGACAACACTACCTAATATAACTCCTTCAATTGCAATTTAAAATTAAAATAGTTTAAATATTATTTGTAGATAATTTTAAAACTAAAAAATTAATTACATAGACCATAATTTGAAACTTGCGATCACATCTAATCTCTCAAGAGACCTGACCCATGTACATCATCTTATCAACGTCGAACATCATAATACTAAGTTGTTCGACTAACTATTAGAATATAAAATAAATTTTTTACAATTAAATTCATAAAAATTATTTTTAAAGGTACATACCATATGTTATCAATGCCTACTGAATATAAGAATACCGAGTTGATGTGTCACCTCTTATCTTCTATAGTTTTATCAATCTACTGATGATCTCCTTTGAAAATGACCACCCATCAAGTAGGATAGAATTCATTCCAAACCAGAGATGAAAAGTAATTTGGTTTGTAAGTGCGAATAGACTCATCAAACTACATCACAACTACATTATTAATTGGGTTCCTTTTTAAATTGTGAAAAACTAAGGATGATGCTCATGCATAAGCCCCTCTCATAACTTCTAGATAGATCCACACATGATCTAATCAATGGGATACCATAATACCTGCAAATAAATAATAAAATATTTTTATTAAGTAAATAAAAATAAAAATAAAAATATTTTTCTATTTACATTCCATGGATCGAACATGCGTAGCTGAACATCAAAAGGAATCTGATCCCATGTGACCCATGCTCCAAAAAAATAATTGTGCTATATACCACTCTCCTTTTCAATAGCTATATGTGAAATGATGTGAAAAAAATTATCAATAATTAGTATGTAAATGAATTAATGAAAAATAATTATAATACAAAGGAAAACATACCTCTGCTTGGGTGGATCAAAGTGAAGACATGGACGTCACTCCAGGATAGTATTTGTACTCATAAATCAAGAAGGACCACACACCCTCTGAGTACTCCATATATCTCTAGCACTATGAGGGTAAGATGATGGAAAATCCTAAGTATTCAAAGGTAGATCGTCCTGCTAATGATGATGTAACAGATCCTCACCCATCTGAAATATGAAATGAATGTTGTTAGAAAATAGATAAAAAACTATTATATATAGATATATATTTTATATTATTATAACCCACATTAAACTATACAAATCGTCATCTGCATTCTCATCATTATATCTGACGATGTCAATTTCTTCATATTTCTACATAAAATCATCTATTTCTATATGAATTTCAATTTCCATATATCTTCCCATTTTAAATTTATTTATAATTCCATTAACATCATTGTCCCCATAGAATTATAGGTATGAGGGTTCATCATCAATATTCTTGTATCTTCTTGAAAATATGTATTTGGAGCAGTCTTAAAAACTTTTAATTCCTAGCACTTCAGTAGAACCATATTCATTTTGAGCGAAATAAATTTTTTGAGATTTCATTTTTATTATGCTCAACTAAACGCCCAACTCTCTTAATGTAGCACAATAATTTTAAAGATAAATTTGACATTCTTGATTAGCCTATAAAAAATTTCATTTATAGTAATAACACTTTTATATTAAATATCAATGATTCCATGTCTCAGATTAACATGAAATAATCTCTCAGAATCCAACTAATAACATATAAAATCATTTATGTAATTATTCTATAGATATCACAGTTCAATAATTTCTTCTAGCATTCCGTAAAAATCAACTTTCATTTCTCTAAGATGGGATCCTCTCAAGAAAACACCATTATTAATTGTTTTGTAATTCCCTACATGCATGTGTATGAAATCATAAAACATTAACAACAAATTCATTATTAGATTTAATCGTTTTGGGTGGTGGGTTACTCAATACACACAATATATTATCAATTTTATAACTATGTTGAGATAACTGAAAATTTATTAAACAATTCTCAATATAACAAGTAAAAAATGTTTTTTGTAATTTTAAGCATAATTAATCAATGTTCCTAGTTTTTGAATACATTATGAAAAACAATTTTCTATTGTTATATAGGAGAACTACTTAAATATGTGGATGTTGTTTCTTGATATGTTAATCATATTACCTACATATAAAATAAGATTAATTTACTATAAAAATTATGATAGAATAATTGATAGGACAACTAATAATAAAAATTGTGTCATTTCATCATAGTTGAGCAGAATATATGTATGAGATCTGTTCTATTCATAACCTGAAATCCATCATTCAAAAAATCCACAGAAGCCAAGTTCAGGATAATTAAAATTGATAATTGACTGGCTATTTTACTATCAGTTCTTTCCCTCATTATGACCCATGTAGTTGTGTATTTATGGATATTAAGATTAAAAATATTGAGAAAAGAATAAAATAAATTTCATCAAGCCTATAAGTTTCTACAATTGGTCCTTCAACTGATGCTTTATCATGTACTATTTCTTCTATTTTTTCATGCAACTCTCAAATGGGTACATCCATCAGAAATATATCATAACTATAAATTTGGATTCATGTGGAAAATGTAATGTCAAATAAACAATTGATTCAAAGAATGATGGTGGAAATATATTTTTACATTGCATATAATTAAAACTACATCTTCTTGTAGTCTTTTTATAGCAACATAGTCTATTTTCACCACACAAATGTACAAAAAAATGATATGTCAGTTATCTCATCTCGAATAATATAAATCAATAATCCTATCAATCAAATTGAAAAAATTCATTCCATTATAAAATAACAGTCGTGGCTTTTTAATCTGAATATATGAACCATTTCATCTAATCTTCCCAAATTGGATACAATATCTTAGGTCTTATGTGGATTATCTAAAAATGATTGAAATAAATTATAAAAATAGTTCTTCTCAGTATGCATGAAATTCAACATGTGATCGACCAACACAACTAACTAATATGCCATATCCAAAAAATTACCTATTTTATCCAATTGTGTTCTCTCTCAAAACCAACAGCATTATATTGTTTTATTGTTGGTAAAATTTTGATAGGAGGTAATCAATAGACAATTGATTATAACTCGTTACTAGAGATCATTGATGAATATACATCTCTTTCTATTGTAACATTTCTGAAATGATTATTTTACTCTAATAGGATGATCGGGTTGAAGGAATCAATGATGATAGTAAGAAAACATGTTTTTTACATTGATGAGAATAAATGCTTTTTTATCTTCTATACATTACCAACATTATTTTAGACAATGTGTACCCTATCTAAATAAAATGTCATATGTTGCTAAGTACCTAATTTTACACACCAATGCATCTTTTAGTTGGAAATTTTGTTTCACATCAACATCATATGTATTGAAACCATTACTCCACAATTAATTTAACTCATCAATTAATGGTTTCAAATAATCATCAATATTCTTTTTTGTATGTCATAGAAATAAAAACTTCAAAAATATATAGGAATCCATCTTTAATATCCACGAGTGTAAATTCTACAGAGTTATAATGAAATGCCAACATGAATAAAGACTATTGTAATAACCAGATCGCCAGAAACCATTAGTAGAAAAATAGAATCACATATTTCAGTCTTTTAAAGAAAATGACTGATGCAATTGTAAAATTTATTACATGAATTACCATCAGAGGGATAATCTATGATTTTAATGGTTAAATTATTTTTGTGTGCCATAACATCAATTACACTATGTACTGAGACATAAATTTTTTTTGTAAGTTGTGTGTAAGGAGGAAATATCTCAACTGTTTTATGAGAATAAATCTGGATGTCCGTTGTTGAGCCAGTTTATATCTCAATTTTTTGCATGTTGGACAACTAATCAAAATTCATTTTAACCCTAATATATAATGCAATCATTTGGACTTGCACAAATCCTTTAATAACCAAAACCCAGACTACGAACCAACCTCTTTCTCTCATAGAAATTTATAGACATCACATTTCATTCTTATAAAAATGTTTTAATCAAATAGAATATCTAATGAAAACATATATTTGACATTCCATTATCGGATTTATCAGCCATAAAATTTGAAACCACTTCAAAAAATTTTACCTAGTAACTATTATATAAGGCATCCAAAACAATCCTCAACGACTCATTAAATTGATATTGTTCTAACTCAACAGTAAAATCAATATAATCCTGTGTTTTAGCATTTGGAAATGTTAGACCTACCACATCATGTACTGAATTTTGAAACGGTGATATATCCATATCCAATTTATTAGTATGTTCTCTGGAAATGTGTTCACCATGTGGATACCAAAAAACATAATCTATATGGAATCCAAATGCAATAGATGACCCCTAATGATGTCAACTGTGACAAACGACCTTATATTATATTTTTTACAAGGACACATTATTGTCCCTTCTGAATCAAATTATGATATTGATGGTGAAAATGATAATAATTATTCAAAACCCTGAATATATACACGATTTCAACCAAAACGTTTTGGATTCATGTATTGATTTATAAAAAAATGACCATATAATAATGATTGTTGCTGATTTTTTTGTTCCATATTTCTTTAAAAAAATAAAAAATAATTAATTTTTTAACAATTTGATATAAGGAAAATACTATCTCAATAAGAGAATAAAATTAAATTCATTTTTCTAGTAATTTATAATAATTTCAAGAATTTAATTCTTACTTTGAGTAATTTTTGTGAATTTATTATAATATACATTGATTTATAATAATTTATAATAATTACCAAAAATTATTAGTAGTCACATATAATTAGAACTAATTATGGGAAGCCTAATTTCCATTAGATTGTTGGAAGCTATTTTCCCCAGCAGATCATCTCCTCACAACATTATATGATAGAAATCACAATGAAAAATCTACTCTAATATAAAAATATTCATTTTCATATGCAAGAGAATAGATAACAAGGAGGCCTCTCCACACTGCTCTCCATTTTTGTGCCTACAAAAAGGGATATCCGTACATTAGAGCAGATTTTTCATAGTGATTTTAGTGGAATAATGTTGCAAGGAGATGATTCATCACGAAAAAAGAACCTCTTTATCTCAATGGTTCATTACCTTGAAACATTCTGTGACAGAAATCAGTATGAAAAATATATTCTGATGTACACATACAGAAGTTTTTATTCATGATAATGGAGTTCATGGAGGCCTTGTCACACTTCCCTCTATTCTTATACATATGAAAATAGATATTCTTATATGGGAGCAGATTTTTCTTTGTGATTTCAAGGGGAGAATGTTTCACGGCGATTAGCCGTTGGGTAAATGATATGTCCCTAATCTGCTTGAAATTTTATCAATTTATTAATAATTATTACTACACTACATATTATGATGATTTATTTATAATTATTTCTATTCATTTCTAATTATTTCTAATTATTATTATTACTAATAATTATTTCTAAATATTTATAATTGTTGCTAATTATTGTTAATTATTTCTATATTACAATTTTATTACAATGTTTACTATTTATGATTATTTAATACTATTTATCACTAATTATCACTAATTATTACTATTTATTTCAAATTGATACTAATTATTACAAAATTATCATATTTATTATTAATTATTTCTAATTATTCATATTTAATTCCAATTATTCCATATTATTTTTATTCATTACTATTTGTTAATAATTATTCATATTTATTTCTATTTGTTAATAGTTATTACCAATTATTACTAATTCTTACTACGTATTACTAGTTATTACTAATTGTTCATATTTTTAGTAATTATTACTAAATATTAATTATTCAAATTTATTAATAATTATTACTAGATATACATATTTATTATTATTTATTACTAATTATTTCTATTTATTACTATTTATTACTAATTATTTTTAAATATTATTATTTATTAATAATTAATACTAATTATCGCTAATTTTTTCTAATTATTACTAATTATTAGTTATTATCACTAATTATTAATAGTTATCACTAATTATTTCTAGTTATTACTAATTGTAACTAATTTTAAATAATTATTACGAATTATAACTAATTATTACATATTTTTCCCATTTTAGTGCATTTATTACTAATTATTATTAACTATTAGTAAGTATTCATATTTATTACTAATTATTACTAATTATTCATATCTATTACTATTTATTACAAAATATTTATATTTATTAATAATTATTACATGTTATTACTAATTATTACTAATTATTACTTATTATTACACATAATTACCAATAATCATTAGTTTTAACAAATTATTAAAATTTATTACTAATCATTACTATTTATAACTAATTATTACTAATCATAAATAATTATTAAAAAAATTTACTAATTATTTCTAATTATAACTAATTATTTCAAATTATTCATATATTTTACTAATTATTACAAATTATTCTTATTTATTACTATTTATTAATAATATTCATATTTAGTACTAATTACTACTAATTATTAAATATTATAATTAATTATTGCTAATTTTTACTAATTTTTACTATTTATTTCAAATTTGTTCTAATTGTTACAAATTATTACTAATTATTACTAATTATTACTAATTACTACAAATGATATCTAATTATGACTAATTATTCATATTTATTGTTAAAAAAAACTAATTATTCATATTTTATGCAGTTCTTACTAGTTATTAATAATTATTACGAATTATTTCTAATTATTTCTAATTATTAGTAATTATGACTATTTATTACCAATTACTACTAATTATTACAAATTATTACTGATTATTACAAATTATGAAGAATAATTATTAATTATCACTAATTGTGACTAATTATTAATAATTATTACACATTATTACAATTTATTATTATTTATTATTATTTATTACTATTTATTTCTATTTAGAAAAAATTAATACTTGTATTACTATTTATTAAAAATTATTACTAAATATAAGTATTTATTAGTATTTATTATTAATTATTACTGATTATTACTATTTATTACTAATTATTTGTATTTATTAAAAATTATTAATAATTATTCATTTTCATTACTAATTATTACTAATTATTCATATTTATTATTAATTATTACTAATTATTACTAATTATTAAAAATTATTATAAATTATTACAATTTATCACAAATTATTAATAATTATTACTGAATATTAATAATTATTACTAGTTATAATTAATTATTACTAATTACTATTCATTACTATTTATAAGTAATTATTACAAAATATTACTCTTTATTACTACCAAAAAGGGTCGGGGCCGAGCCCCTAACTATTAAAATGATCAAAAAATAAAAAATACATGAAACAAAGGATGGGGTAAAAAAAAAATCCATATCCAAAGAGAAAAAATACCAACTCAAGCATCACCATAATCTTGATGAGATTTATTACCAGAATCATCAACATTCTCAACAGAATCCCACTCTGACTTTGAATTCCACTTAATATGTAGGAAAATATATTATTGCTTAACCTTCTCCATCTCTAGAGTTAACTAAGACAATCTATAAGACATGCCTCACCCACAAACTCAGCATGAATTATCTTGGCAACCCCATCGTCGACATTTTTGATGCATATCTCACCCCCATGTTTCTGATGGATCAATCCATCACGAACACTCGTTTCATCTTGCATGTTAAGAGAATCATGTTCCTCAAAACTGTTAACCTTGGTGACATTCTTTGAGTCATATGTCTGAGCTTTAGGTGACTTAGGATGGAAGTCAATTTTCCATAGAACCATTTTGGAGCCTTCACTATCCACAATCTGCTTTCCCGAGATCATTCCCATATGTATGTCATCTGTGGTGTGTACAGTAGCTTCCCTCTCGACAGACTCCAACAATTCTAATAAAGTAGTAGCATCTATAAATTCATTGTTCATACTAGTTGCGTCAACCACTTTTTCGTGAATATCATCAACCCCAGGTTGCACTCTGTTCACCATTTTCCCATTATTATGTTGACTTTCCTCAGCAATAATATTCATCCAGAGCCTTTTCTTACCAGAACCCTACACAGGAATATCAGCTGACTGTTTAGATCCTTTCACATCCACATTTCTAAAACCATTAGCTATTTTTCCTTCTTGATAAAAAATTTCCTTCATCTACATTAGAGAAAAAATCTAATTTCCCAATCTTTCGAGTATCAGAAACACATGATTGCATTCCCCTTTTGAAACAAGAATTCTTATCATGGCTGCAATTCTGATAAAACTCACAAACCACTGAACTCCTATAATTTTTTCAGATCATTCCCAATGATATTACATCCCATTTATTATTTAGGAATCCTCTAATAGAGAAATTTCAAATCAAAATTATCTTCATCAGTAGACAAAAACACGTGATCAACTAGAGTTTAACCCAAATATACCACAACAAAAAGTCGAAAAAATGACTAAACCATGCAATCTCAGTTTCCTTATCCATTTTAATGGGGAGTCCAATTGACATTATAATATCATAAATAATATCAGGATTCCAAAAGATTCAATAAAGACCATATACCTTTACCCATAGTTAAGGATAAGAGTTACCTATATCCAGTGGAATGTATTTTTTATCCCATTCTTTAAAATGTAGATGTCCATGAATAAGAGATATAAAACTAAACCCCCATTCCCACACCCTTATATCCTCATAAGGGAAGAGGATATGATAAAATATGCATCCTAACAGAACACATCTCTAATTACAGAATCCCTAAATAACTGATAACTGGTCAACCAAATAACTAATCTTTAATAGAACAGATCTTCTAGGATGAATAACCAGAGAAATTATATAATTTTTAACATTTTCAAGTCTCACAGACGCAACAACCTGATCATCCTTGACATGCACAATGCTTCTCTTATTATGTATGTAAAAGGAATCCGACCCTTTGTAGATGGATATGGACCCCTCATGACCATGGTACACCTTCAATCCATCGATAATCTGACCCATAGATTTCTTCTCGAGTGGATTTCACTGGTTTAAACCAGCACTAGTCTTACTCTCATCAACATTGAGGGGTTTCTTTCACTTTGACCATACACTGTAGGATCATAAGTCATCAAACCACCCTTTTGTAAAGACATCCACCCTCAAGGGAGAGAAACAACCTGTAAAAAAATTGATGTATTGTGGGTATGGATCATTCAATGTGGTCAAATAGCGATGGAGATAAATGGTTAGTAGATCTAGATCCCGTTCTCTATAGATGAATCACATTTCTATCACAGTGCAGCAGTGAGACAATGTTGCACAATGGCCACAAACATCCATAAGTAGATGAAGTGGAGAAGCAACGAGATGAGATCCAACTTCGATCCTCCAGGATACAATCACAATGTCTAGCGATGAGTCTCTTTATGCTATGATCATCAGCGGTGAGAAGAGCACATATAGGTGAGATGGGAGGAAAGTGATGGTTGTGCATAATGATTAGCTCCTCTATGTTGCAATGACGGTGAAACCCAAATCATTTTTAGGATCCAAATGCTCTCAATGACAAAAACATCCCCTTAATAATTATTAATATTAATTACTCTTCATCACTAATTATTACAAATTATTACAAATTATTACTAATTATTACTATTTAATTTGATTTATTAACATTTATTACTTTTTATTACTATTTATTACTATTTATTCGTAATTATTCTTAATTATTACCAATTGTTCTTAATTATTCTTTATTATTCCAAATTATTCTTAATTATTCATAATTATTCACAATTATTTCTAATTATTCCTTATTTTTCTTACTTATTTCTAATTATTCCTAACTACTCACAATTATTCCTAATCTTTTCTAATTAATCTTAATTATATCTAAATATTCCTAATTACCATAAATTTCAAGGAGTCTGGTAAACCTCCTACTATAATAATTTATTAAAAATGAAAACCCGTAGAAAGAGAGACGAAAGGGTTCAAACATAGGGAGATCCCTCATCCAAATGAGATATACTACAAATAATGATAAATTGGATCACCCATATATGTAAGATCTATATCATCAACTTATTATCATTATCAATGTGAATATTATAGTTGAAGTATATAGAAAAAATTTCCCTGAGTTTACATTATTCCAGAGTGTGCTATTTTAACAAAGACCCTATAAAATTTCCATACCCATCATCTCTTCCATAACCCCACATAGATTTTGGGTTGGTGAACCCTTTTCCAATTATACATTTCTTTCTAATCAGTTTCTAGTTCACCCCCTCCATACAACTCTTTCCAATGAGGGATAAGGATATATCTTCCATAAATTATTCTTCCACCCATTTTATCACAACTTGATAAATGGAAGATTAACCATGGTCAGGTAAAGGTTCTCTTAGCACCGCAGGTTCCGCATTACCAGAGCATCCAACCACAGTAGTCGATGACTTAGTAGAAGAGTCAGTACCCGTGGAATCCTTACTACTTTCATTAGTAGCATAAACACCTTCATGGGAGTTTCCATGATCCTCATTACAGACAGTAGTTTGCTCTTCAACTAGCGAGTTCCACTCCTTTCTCTCTATAGTGACGTCCCATATAAGGAGATATAGACGACTTTCCGATGTATCCCCCACCAAGGGAGTAGACACCTCCATTCCCACTATACCTTATTTCTTAGAAAAAAATTCAATTATTATATTTTTCATTGGTAAAATACCAGCTTCCTTCATCTGTGAATAAAAAACTTTATTAATTTGAATTATAAAAACATGTCTACAACCTGAAACATGGCTGACAACTACTTTTCAGAAATCACAAAAATAGAGAATAACTCTATATTCCAACTCAGCATCATTTTTTAATCCATCAACATATAAAGTAGAATTAATTGTTCTTCTATGTGGGAGATCAACATTAACTAAAACCCTCTCTTAATATCCTTATTTACCACTAACGGTATTATCAATAGGTTTCAAAGGCGACCCTATATAAGAAGCAACATCATTTAAGATCCTTGGATTCCAAAGAACACAATTGAGTACATTAATTAATACCCAAATCTATACATTATAATGTATTTTATTATAAGGAGTAAAATAAATCCCCCATGTCGAAGGATTAAAGGAACCTGGATTGATGATATAGAAACGAAATCTTTTAGCAACCTAATGATGAAAAAAATTATTAAAAAATAAATTAAAATATCCCTTTCTAATCAGAATAATGCTTCACTCACTGAAGCCCCATATTTGTCAAAGATCTTATTTTATGTCCTCAACATTAACTGGCTTTTCCCCTTTGGAGATGATCAACTAGAAAATTAGTGACTATTAACATTGTTACAGTCTTTACTGCAATGTTTCTCGATCAATAGAGAAAAGAAATCTACCATGATCATATCTGGAGATGTGCTTTTAATTCACAATCACATCAATTGAACCACTAGCCTTCTTGGATAATATCCCAAATAAGGAGACACTCTTATCTATAGGAATTTAGAAAATAGTAAGGGAACATGAAAAATTTGCAGTAGGAAACATCCGATCATCAAAACCAGAGGTCAAGTCAATCAAAGGGTTTAGTTCGTCACCAACATTTCGAACCCCAACACGATAAACTGAAGTATCCGTCGAATTAGTGGAGGAAATCATTCAAACAAAATGATGGGGAACTGGAATATCAACACATGAGATACTTGGATTTCCCCAAACCTCATAGTATATAGAAATCAACACCTGAGTTGCTATAGGTTGCAGATATTCTACCTCCTCACATGCACCATCAATATTCACATGATCCCATACCCAATCATCAATAAGAGACACACGAACGTCTTTAGGGTTATGAACAGTGACATCCATAGATTGGCTAAGTCGATTCCTAACCCTATCTACATCATCATAATCCATAATGATGATTAGATCCATCCAAGAAGAGAATGAATCCAGAATCTGCTACAAATTCCATTGAAACACGCGAAAGAAGCATCGTCACTCTTAGACCATAACTCAAATTCCATATTGAATTATTAACTTATTATTCTTATTTATTAAAACTTATTACCAACTATTACTATTTGTTACAAATTAATACTAATTAATCATTATTATTCTTTATTATTACTATTTATTACTAATTATTACAATTTATCACTAATTACCACTAATTATTACTAATTATTTATATTTATCAGCAATTATTACAAATTATGGAAAATTATTACTAACTATAACTAATTACTACTAACAATCACAAATTATTACTAATTAGGGAATTTTTTTCTAATAATTACTAATTATGACAAATTAGTAAGATTTATTATTAATTTATCTAAATAAATACTAATAACAACTAATTATTAATAATTAATATAATTACTATTAGTTTATACTAATTAATATTAATCACATTGAATTATCTATAACAATTGAAACCAAATATTAATATATTCTATATCTAATGTAATTTAATTAATGATTATTAATAATAATTGTAACAAATATAAAACAAAATGAATTAACTAGAAAATAAAATAAAATGATAAAAAACATTAAACTGAATCATTCATAGCATGTGAGAAAAGAATATTGATCCAATGTATAATGATAAACTTTGATATGTTTTCCGAGAGAAAATTTATATAGAGAGGGAGAGAGGGGTAGAGAATGTAGTTGAATGGGAAAAAATCAAATGAGGTTATATATATGTTAGTGTTTTTGTGAAGGGAGTATATGTGATGTATAATGTCACCAATACCAACTGTGATATTAATTATGGGCGGTGGTTAAAAATATTTTTTCAATGGCTCTCCTCCCAATTACCAACCTACTGATATAATTTTTGCAACGTGGGATAATCTCGGTCATAAATACAAAAAAAACACCGCCAGGTTTTTAAAATGGGTACAAACACTTGTTGCAAATACCCTTCCTGAGTTTTGGTGCACAAATCATGCTAAAACATTTCTAATGGTATCCAATTCCCATAAAAAATGCATTACATATTTGTGATGGGGATTTCATCTTTTAACAAATTTTCCATCCTAATGGACTATTTGTGATAGGACCAATACTTATCACAAATAAACCGTTGAAAATATGGATTTTCCTAGAGTGGATGATACTAGAGTATCAACCATGCACTCACGGGATGGGACATACAAGTAGTCCATATAGTCCATATCATATTATCATGGGTAATGTTTTTATGAAATTTATTAGTCATTATATGTGCTCAAAATAAAATAATAAATATAAAATTAGAGGTCAAATACAAATGAAATATAAAAAAATTTATGTTGGAAGATATTATTAATTCAATTAGTCAAGAATATTATTTTTTTGATCAAATCCATCCCCTTTGTTATTTTGAAATTATATTTTTTGGTATTTTGGATAAAGTATTTATTTTTCCTTTCTACCCATAATCATAATTATTTTCAATATATCATGGAATAATAAAATTATTATTTTGATTATTACCATTTAAAAAAAATATTATATGACCCTTTCTATGGGTGTCAATGATGTGGAAAATTAAATTAAATTTAATTTAATGTTTAAAAACTACAATTATAAAAAAAATTAATAAATTTAACAATTTTATTTTTTAATATCACACACTCCAATAGATTTATAGTTAAAACAATATTACATTTGGTTAAATTTTTTAGTTTTAGTGTGTCTTGTTTAAAAGTAGTTTGAATTAAAAAATTGATAAAAATGAATTTTTTTAAAAAAATAGGGTCGAAATTGATTTAAAGACAACTAATTTTCTCAAAAATTCAAAAATAAAGTTATAAAAATAAAAAAATGTATCAAAATTACTTGGAAGAAAGAAAAATTATTTTTGGAAACGATATTGGCAGTTATGTTGGCTCTTGTTTATTTAACAGATATGCTTCCCCAAAACTCACTTGTATAATACTTTATATCTAGGACCATTTTCCCAAATCACATTAGTATAAAATACAATATAGTATGATCCATCATGATGAGATTTATAGTCTCATCATCCATTCTTCATTAAAATATCATTTAATATAGAAATGTAAATTTAGATAAAGAGATATTTTACCAATAATCACTATCAAACATGGTGCTAAAAATTGTTTTATCGTTATGGAAAGTTCTTTTTTTTACCAAAAAGCAACACGAACCAATACATGAATCTAGTTTGGGGAGAATATTAATGTAAACATAAATAATCATGGTTAAAAAAAGCTTCAAATCACCAGGCATAAATCCTATGTTTTTTTTATAACATCAGTCTATCACCTAGGTTACCTTTGGTAACCAACGAATCAGCTGCCTAATTATCTTCATGCCAATTTTGTCTGACCTAAGTATTTTGATTGATGTAGCACTTGTATAATATAATGGTAAACACCAAACCACTTGGAGTATCACCTTCTGCAATAAAAAGTTTATCCATCATTGCAAAATCTGTTTTCACTTCCAAAACCTGGATGTCGTCTTATCTGAATAAGATGAGACCTATAGCTATGTCCATAGCCTCTTGCATGATTGATTTACCATCACCAATGTATGTTGCAAACCCCAATAGCATAGATACATGACTAACACAGACCAACACTCCCCCTTCATTTCCCCATTCCTGCCGGACCAATCCACATTCAGCATAAGGCCCACACAAGGGGGCTCCATCGATCCCATTAGCCTAACAACTCAATTCGAGAGTTAGAAGGCATATATATACTTGGTAAGAAGCATATTAATGTGAAGGAGTTAAAAGAATTTTCAACCAGCGACCCATACTCCATTGACAAAAACATCACCAGTACCTGTAGATGGGAGCTAAAGATCAAAGCATTGTACCTGGCTTTGTTCTGAGTATCCCAAAGAACACAACATGTGGAGGAAAAAACCATTCCCCGCCCCTTGAACTCAACCGTAAGATGAACAGACACCTGAAACCACTCTTAAATATTGTCCCATGTTAAAAATTTAGTGATGTAAATGACCATATCATTCCAAATAATGTTTTAGACCCTCTATTCCCATTCCCCTTGGAAGAAAATATGCTTGGTAGTCTCCTACTGAGGTGAATGAAAACACAAACATGTAGAAGCTAGTAAAATTCCTCTAATTTGAATATTATCATCCAAAGGAATAACATAATTTTTCATGTTCCAATCCTTGAAGGTTAACATCATAGGTATATCCTTGCACCAATGTTTGGAGGTCCACATATTGGTATTGCCATTAGAATGAATAATATCCCTGAAAGCCCAGCTCAAATGCCTCCCCGACGAGGAGCCAAGACAATTATACCTATTCATCCCATCTACTAGCATACTGCTTTCAGACACCACCCTCTGATCCCTGGATAAGATTTCCTCAAGGATGTCTGAATACTAGATGGCCTCTGAAAAAAGAATGGTTGGAGCTGGACAGCAAGAAATGTGATGAATATCACCTTAGCAGTTCTATGTCCATTTGTTGATGTCACCGCACCCCAATATCCATCAAACTACATTATCCATAAATTTTAAGAGACCGAAGAGTCAACGATCCAAGCCGAGTAACCTCCTGTGATTATGATCCAATCCCCTACAATCCTCCCTATACTTTTCCATAATAAATTTAGACCATAATGACTTTCCTTCACAGAAATTCCTTTCAATCGTACCTGTATGGCTTCCTCATCTTCGCACAGACCAATTACCCCTTCGACATCTAGTTGTTCCATATTTTTCCACAAGTCCCAGTGGTAGTGACCACCTTGGATGGAATATAATAAGAAGTTAATGAGAACATTCTCCAAATACCTAATGGTCCTCTTTAGTAGTATAAGAATGGAGTGAACATGCATCCGAAAGGAGGTAAGGACAAAATTATTTATATTTATCCTACTTCCGAATGAAATAAATTATTTTTCCTATAAAAAATGCACCCCATGATAAAGTTAAGGATATCAACAAACAATCCCTTAATAATTCTACAATTTTATATCAGGACACAATGATAAACCATAGGAATTTGTCACCGTTGAATTCCCAACATGGATTGGATGGAATTTTCACCTCTAACTGAGCACTTATAAAAAATTTAAACACTTCTCTTCTAGGAATTCATACCTTGACCACTCAATAGTCCATATACATTCATGAATTTGAAAAAACCAGATATGGATCTTTTCCTACCATTACTTAAGAGAAACATATCTCCAGAAAACATAATATGAGACCCCTAGAACTTTCCCAACCTATTGCGATAGGGGATGATCTTCCCATCCTCCAGAAATAAGTGGATGTAGCTTGTAAGGGCCACTTGATCCATGATGAACATGGATGGAGATATAGGGCCCTCTTTCTAACACCCCAAACCGATTTAATGAAGGGAAAAGTAATTTTCCATAAGAGTAAGTGTAATCGAAGGAGACACATAACATCTAAAGCACAAGTCACTAAACCAATTATGAAACCCAAACCTCCTCATAACCTGAACAATTAATTTCCACTCCATATTGTCATAGGCAATTTCCACATCAAACCTATTCATGATGTTAAACCACATCGATATTAGGTTTATATCACTAACCATTTCTTGATATAATCCAATCACCCACAGAATAGTTCTACCAACTAATGATTATAAAGAGAAATTATCCAAGGAAGAACACTTATAAGAATTCTCCCAAAGAGAGTTTCTAGAATCTTATAATAAAAATTTCACATGCATATTAGACATAACTGAATCAAGGCTGACAGTTCTTTCACATTTGGGATCAGGAACCTTTTGGAAGCACAAGCATCCCAGCTTAATGACCATCCCTTCAAAAAATCATGGACGACCTACATTATTTGGCCTTTCCCAATATCCAACACTTCCACATAAAAAACCCTAGAAAACCATCTAGTCTAGGAGAACAATCCCCATTCATAAAAAGCACCATGCATTTAATTTCTTTCTCCTCTGGAATGGCCATGAGTGATTCATTATCCCTATAGTCCACCAGGATTGGTATGGAAGTCATAAAATACTCTTAATCAAGCTGATCAATCAACCCCATTCATTTAAACCTTTCTCTACTGCTAATATCCCTTCAAAAAACTCCAAGCCCCTTCTCCACACCACATCCACATCAGAGTTGAAGGAACTATCTCCTAGTTTTAGTTTGATCCTACTGTTCACTATATTCCTTGTGCATTATAGATTTTTTGTTGAATGTTATTCATCAACATTATATGTTTTAATAATATGTTTATGTAATAACAATTTATATCAAATATGATGACTATATATGTCTATATATAAAGAAATTTCTTTTTGGATTATAAGATCATACCTTATGTGTGATTATTTTTGTTGTTAAATATGAATATTACTATATCATGTGGGATAAATATGTATAAAAATGGATGGATTAGAATTTTATAATAAAAGAGTTTGAGGGTTTTTTTAAATAGTTTATATGATTATAAAATATCAAGAATATTACACTTCCTAAATCCGTTTTCAATTTTTTCATTGTTTTCATTCAATAATATTTTTTCTTTAGCTGTTATAAGAATACATGATCTATCAGGGAATAGATCCAAGTAAAAAATATTTGAGTAAACATGGTGAATAATTTAATGTTTCTAGTGACTTGGATAAATATACGTTGTATAAAACATATGATATGATTAAAATATTGAATAATGATGAAGATCATATCGAGTAGATGATTAAAACTATAAATGATTATGGATATTATGTTGAGGAAATTAAAATTACCAATGACGATTCACTTTTTGACTGTCCGGATATGTTTCATATGTTATGGATATGTGTAAATTTGGTTTTTTATACTGGTTATACTAAATATACATCATTTTATTCCATACCAAGGTTATATAGTTTAAAATACAGAAATATATGAATTGAATGCTTCAATACTGAACAACTCACACTCTTTAATTATATTCCACTAGATGACAAGGTGTCTGCCTACTAAGCATCTGATTCTAAAAGAATTCAATGTTCAATGGGTCAGATCTTTACAAAAATACATGCCAATCCATGTAAATGTATCTTCATTCTTATAGATTATTAATCATTTAAAAATGTCTGATGTTTGGCATAACATTGGACATGATTGATGAATCGAGAATTTTAATAGTTATATAGTATATTCAAATCAGTCTAATGTTTTAATGCCTATTAAAAATTAAGGATGCAAGAAAAAAATTGATTTGGTACAGAGAGACAATAAATCAATAAGGGAATCCCTTTATCCTAGTAGACTCTCCGCAATGGAATAAAATTTACCTTGAGCATCCCAAATCTAGAAATGATTAGAGAAACTGTAGTCTTTCCTTACTTGCAGGTTGAGTGAATACATTTTTTGTTCAATGTTTCACTCATAGTAGATGAAATATTATCTTTTTAAATTGTAAATTTCTACCATTATTATGCATGAAGAGAAAATGCAATATTTTTCTCTTCTTATATTAAAACCAAAAATAAGGAAATTATATTCATGATTATTTGGATATATTGTTCAATGATATTAAATTAATGGGGTATTTATGTGTCACATTTTATAATACATATATAAGTGAAGATATTTCATTGCGATCCCTTTTTTATGAAATAATAAATAACATTCATTCATATGTATATTATTTAGGGTATAACATGAATGGAGTTGTAGGGTTTCCCAATTGTGAAATAGGTATACACTCATTTTGGTTGAAACATTTCGTGAATATTTTTTTCTAGGACATCTCTAAAAAATCACTGATAAAGGATTCCTTTTCCTATTATTTTTTTGGTGATGATGGGGAATTTTATCGAAACCATTTTTAACCCCTATAAAATATATTTTCTTTTAATAGAGCATATAACACCACAACATTTATAGAACTAACATTAAAATATTTACGTATTTATAAATATTGTATCTATAAAACTAGATATCATTTATCCATATTCCGGAAGGATTTAAGAGATTATCAAAATAGATTTTTTTTTAAATATTGGTCATCGGTGACCATCCAATGTGATTGAAAATATGTATATAATTTTTTAAAAATTATCATATATTTGGATTAATATCTTATTGTTCTCTTGTTAAGAATCACATATAAACGATTCATTGATTATCGAGTAATAATTAATTATTGTAAAATGATGTATTTAAATTTAATGAAAAGAAACATACCATGATATAGAGTATTTAATACCAATGATAAATAAAATATGAGATTAAAAAAATTACCTATAAAAGACATTTTGACATGAAAAAATCTGACATTTATCTTTTCCCATCAATCATCATAATTAAAAAATACCACTATTTTCATTGTTTACTATTCTACTAGAACCCATGCCAAACACCAATGTTTAGATCCATTCCCCTTCCATATGTTTCATTCCCCCATAAATATGTTAAATAATGTTACTATAATTGTGTAAAAGATAAACAATAAAAACTATTTTGAATTGAAAACATCATAAAAAATAAATATCTAATTAATTATGAAATTATTATATATACTTATTTAGATAGTGGATATACCCAACACTCATGATATAATAAAATGAATTAATTTTTATTACAACAATTAAAAAATTTGGATTTACAATTAAATATTATATTTTATAAAAACATTTATTCATATCAACCAGTTTACAAAACTAAAATTTTAATAATGAAATATACTAGTGGAAAAAGTATATGGAAAAAATTAATTAATATTATGTTGAAAAATTAAAAAATAGAATTTTGTTGAGGTAGAAGTAACATAAAAATATTATTTATCGATAATAACAATTAAATTGAAACAATTTTAATAGGAAATTAATACTAAAAGTAAACCACATAAAAAGTTAACAATAAAACACAAATAATTTCCAACATTAAAAACCCTAACTAGTTCTTCGGTGACCATATCATCTAAAACAACATACACATTTTTATCATATTTTAATAAATAGTGAAATTGAAAATTGAATAGTCCAATTGGATTGTGATGAAGATATGGAATGGTATCATTTGTAATTAATATATCAATGTGGATAAAAAAGTCAATATATTTAGAAAATGAGTGATCAAGATGTGAAATATTAAGACAGTGAATCAACTTATAATATTTATGGCAATAGAAAATTCAATTATTATAATTATAAAGTAATTGAAAATAAGGATGGAGATGAAAATCCTTCAGGTAATTCACATATAAATATATTAAATATAATTACATTGAAAAATGCTAATTATTTATATTGACTATAATGAATAGATGAAATCATTATTTTTTTGTAGTAGTATATATAATAGATTTATAAAGGTTGATTTATCTTGTTTTTTTTTAAAATATTTTAGAGATGTGATTGAGTTTTTGTTAAATAATTAAATGTTGGTGGTGTGGGTATCTATCCATAGATTATTGACTATGATCGGTATTATATTCATTAATAATATTATTTGATAATGGATAAATAATGATAAATTTTAATCTATGATTCCAATTATATTGTATAGTAGTTGATATAAGCTAATTTTATATTTATATGATTGTTGATATTGAAAATAATGCTGAATATTCAAGAGAAAATTATAACATTTTGTAATGTAATTAAATGTTTTTTGAGTAGATTTTTAGTGGATAAGAGAAGGCTTGATGATATTTTATGAAGTTATAATTTGGATTACAAGAAATATAGAATTATCAGTAGAACCACCAAAAATTTAAATTTAAATTGGATGCATATTCTTTTCCAAAAAGCATGAAATTGGTAAAGGATTGGAGTTCGCACTATAAATATGTTTTTGTATGAAAACGTACTAAAAATAATAATGGTATGATCAAACCAATAAACAAAAATATATTTAATACGCTATGTTAAATATTTCACTTCTGTAGAAGTGTGAATATTCAAAAAGAAAGGAATGTGAATGATTGCTTTGTATAGATAATATTTTATTATAATAAGACACATTAAATTATTAATATTATCTTACATAATACATAAGATATTTGAATACAGGTGTAATATAATACCAGAGTGAGTGGAAATCTAGAAAAGGAATAAACCACATTGAGGTGTATAATATATTCATTGGGTGATGATTTTGGAAATGAAATTGATATCAATGTGATTATAAACAATTTAATGTTGGATAATATGTTATTAAAAGTTCATTAGCAAATATAGTCATAGGAAAAACTATATGATAGTGCATATGATTTTGTTGAAGTATGCCTTAGATATTTTTATTAAGTATAAAATATGAAAATTACCATGGAAATGGGTTTATACATAAGTTTTTATAAATATTACATGTTACATATTTTTTAAATACGTATGATTTTATAAAGATGTTTAATATATCTTCCTTTTCATATGTATGTTATTAAAAAAATTAGTTTTCATTAAGGGTAGTTTTTAAAATATTAATATTCGCTTAAGAGAAGACATATTTGTAGTGATTGAGTAAAATTATAGAGAAAATAAATTTTATGATGTTGTGATTGCATTCAACATTCAAAAATAATTATTATAATGACGTTTTCCCACAATTTAATAAACTATTAATTTAGTAATAAGTAAAATTAAAATATTTAATTTTATTTTCATTTAGCCTGGGGAGATAATCCCTTCAAAGATTGTTTTTGAGTTTGATATGTGGTTATCTTGTGAAGGAGACTTACACCCCATGGTCTGTGTTGAATAAAAATTGTCTATAAGATTGATGTTGTAATACTATTCTGTTATGTATTGAAAATATGTTTTAATAAAATTAACATATATTTCATGACCACTATTAGAGATTCCATGCCATAAAAAATTATGTATATAAAAGTGAGATTAACATCATGTTGTGAAAAAATGATTTTGAAATGGACCAATGCATTCCACAATACGGATATTCACTAATTAGGGAATAATGAAACTCACAAATTTTTTTTGTTGGACATGGGGAAAATATTTTACATGAAAAGGCCTCATGATGCCTGAGATATCCATACTGCCATATAAATGGTGACATCATTCACCTCCAACAATGTTTTTTGGAAATTGCCTCACTAAGGGAGGTTCAACATCTTCCATGGGAACACATATTGATAACTAGCCCTAGTATAGTTTTTAATATCCTTGCATTATCTTCAATCCTAATATTGTATGTTCTGGGCCCATTAACCCTCTTAATATGCGTTTTCATAGAGATTAAGTTGCATCTTTCCCATATAAAAAGTCATGATCTCAACCCAAATAACAATAAATTAATTGGACATGTCCATTAAAGGACCATAGGCATGAATTCCCATATACTATATATTGTTTACTAGTAGAGATGGTTAAATGTTATACCGTGGGGGGGGGGACAATATGCTCATATAATAGTATGGAAAAATTGAAAATATCATCAATAGAGGATAACTGTAATCAATTGAATAAATAATATGATATGTAATGCCCTCAAATAAATAGAAAACCAAATTTTATAATTGTTCATCTATATAAAATTTCACAAAAAAAAACTCATAATAAAAATATTACTTATGGAAGGATAATATAAAACCCCAAGAAAAAGAAAAAAAAACTAAAACCCTAACCTAGTTCCGAGTCTCAAGCGAATTTCATTTCCCAGATCTTTTAAATATATTTAAATCAATCAATAAATACGGGTACCCTTCCCAATCATTATCAATTATCTTGACTTATTATTGGCTACATATGTTTCATGTCCTCCAGGGAATGGTTTGGGTTGAACTGCATAGGTCACCCCAATTGGTGCCCCAAATATAACTTGTTAATAAAATTTATGCATAATATGATATGATTAAAATTAATATGTAAATGGTGAAATAATATGAAAATAATCAATTTCAATCCTCATGGTATAATTTAATATCTGAGATTAACCACACTTGCTTTGGATAGTGGAAAATTTCTCTGAATGGGTCATAAAAACATTAAGGGAGATTAAACTGCCCCCATGAATCATGTCATCAAAAAACATTTGTGGGGAATTAAACCCAACCCCTATATCATCTAATCATAAAAATATTAATGGATGGTTGAATGAAACCCAACACTGCGCAAAATCAACATAATAATATTACGAAGGAACAAATCCCCACCTCACCTCGTCTTTTCAATATAATATTAGAAGGGAAATTGCTCCCCAAACTACCCCACCTCTCCATAAAAATATCATGGGGGAATGGAACCTCTCCTTAAACTCTTTCACCATAACAACATGATGGGAAATGGAACCCCACTTTTGTCTAGATCATCTACATAATAAAAAAGGGAGAAGGGAACCCCCATACTCTGGCTCACATAACTATATCAATAAAAATTATAAAATAACATGCTATCTAAAAATATTATCAAACATCAGGGTATATAATGTATCACAATTTAACACACATTATTTTTAGGATGCATATTCGATCCCTAAAATATATTTCTATAATTATAGTTTATTTAATAATTGTTCAAAAAAATTTATGTAAATTATAAAATATGATATACAAGATTGGAATAAAACTTACCACACTTTATACATTCATAGTAAAACATTATAATAGAAAACATTAATCTATGTATGAAACATTATGGAATATTAATAATTTTATATTATTAAATCTATTAAAAATTTATAAAATAAAATTGGATAAACCATAGAAAAGAATTTAATCTTCCGAATTAGGAGATCTCACGATTGATCTTAATAATAAAGAATCAACAATCGCTAAAAAATCTAGAATGAGGAAGATCATGAGGAAATGAGATAACATACTCAAAGATCTAAATATAACACAATGGGAATGATAAATGTGATTTATAGTGTGAATGAAATGACGGATTTTCATAAGGTGATATACATAAGAATGAAATCTGGCCATTAAAAGTATGGTGACTTGAGATATAGCTATTGAAAATATTGTAATTATAAATATGTTCATTAATATTCTTGTATAAAATATGTATAATTTTGTTTTTGTGTTTTTAGTACTAGATATATAATACACGAAGAATAAATAGTGAAATAAAATTATAATATTAGAATATTATAAAAAATTATAAATTTATGTGTAATGTTTTATTATAAGTGTTATTAATAAAAATAATATATAATTTGATAAATATATACAATTAAATGAATAATATTGATATTAATGGATATGTAAAATAATATCTTGAGAATATAAATAATTAACTGAAATGTTATTTGTTGAAGGTTATTTAACATTAAAGTAATCGTTTTCCAAGATTTGTTTTAAATGTGTTTTTAATTTTTAATTGCAATTTACGCAATAAGGAAATAAATTTAATTTATTTTTAAAATGTAAAAATAAATAAATAAACAATCATTCAGTTATTTTTTCTACGGCTGTAATAAATTTAAATTCATTTAATGGTTAAATTTTTTTTTAGAAACTAAATATATCAGAGATAAAATATAAAATTGACAGGACTAATATATTGAAACTAATTTAATTATTAATTTATAAAAATTAATAAGAAAAATAAATAAATTATTAATAAGTTATATTATAATGAAAATGATTTACATTATATTATTTTTTTATTTAAAAGATAAAATATTTAGTATTTTAATTTTAATTTAACCCATTTAAATTAATATGTGGAATAATTTTTATAATATTATATAATAATAATTTTTTCCCTTTTTTATATTTGTGTGAATAGTAAAATATATAGTTTTTAATAATACTGTAGCATTTATCCCTATATCATTCGATAAATTTCTCCAAAAAACAGTATAAAATTCTTTTTGACCAAAAAACAATTATGTAGTAAAACTGTTTATTTAAAAATAATTTCTTTGATGTATTGAACCCATGTTTGACATTTTGAATCATATGTTATCATTTATTATAATAATATTATTTTCTCATCATATTCATTAATTATTAATTTTATAAGGTAGAATTTAGTTTTGGATTAACATGGATGATATATAAATATTATTTTGTAAAAAATATTATAATTATTTTCATATGAATTATCAACCATTATTTATGAATCATTAACAATATTTTATCTTTAAAAATAAAATATGTAAAAAAATATTTTTACTAGTCATATGTTCTTGTATTAAAATTAATATTTATCACCATTTTAAATTTTATTTTATAAAATTTATTTAATAATTGGAATTTTTTGTTTCAAACTTTTTAATATGGACCCTTTTATTTTATGCCTAATAAATATGTTTCTTAGGAAAAAATAAAGATTTTTTAGTAAAATTAAAAATGTTAAGTGGTAATAATATAAGATTAAAGGACATTAAATTGTGTAAAAACATGTTTCAAATTTAAGGGTTGACGTTTTAGCTACGATACTCTTTCCCCTACTCCATTATTCTTTAATATAAATTCCACACGAACACTGAATAATGAGTTTAACATTTTATATTATGATAAAAGGAAACTCTAATAAAATATAAATATCATCATTCTCTACCCCATTTTTCACTCATTGTAATAAATCAAATAATCCAAAAAGATTCTCTAAACTCACATAAACTATATTCACATGTTTTAGAAGCCTTTTCCATTCACTAATACCGATCTATGAAGACAATAGTCGTTATATAAGATAGAACACCCAAAGAGAGTAGTAATATTCTCAATTGATCACTCTTACTTCATTTATTCTTTTACCCCCTCAAAAATATTTTATCTAGGAAAATATGATAAAATAAATTTTTTTGTTCGTTTGAAATTTAATTATTATAATGTATTATGCATTTTATACTATCACTCAGAACAATTTTAAAAATGAAGTCAGTGTCATATTTATGTGATGAATACTACCTCCATAAATCACGTGTTATTTTTTTCAATCACCACCGAATATGGATAAATTTACATATATTTTTATGTTATTAAAAAATATTTATTTCTCTAGAAATTTTCACTAAAGATAATATAGGATGATCAGTATGTAATATCAAGAATAATGTGTCATTGTAAATTTAACTACGTGCAACGAGAATATGAAGGTTCCTTTCACAATTCATGTCCATTTTTGAAATAGTTAGACTGCTAAAAATATTGTGATAATGGAAAAATATATGGAAATAGAATTAATTTTTTTTGGATATTATGATTCTATTTTTGAAACATATTGGACTATATTTAATATACTAAGGATGATAGAATTGAATTGCCAGAACATCCTCATGTAAATTCCGTAATTGAAAACTAGTTAATAAATGATTGAAAATGATAATATACATGCCATATAAAATGATGTATAGATGAAATATTTTCATAAAAATGTTTTAAATAATCAGAATTTCACTAATCAAGAACTTATTAACATGCATTGTGAGAATCATGACCTATGTTAAGGAATCTCTTGAACCATCCTCATTACATTAAAGTTACAAATTATTTTTATTCCCTTTCAATTAATATGAATAATTTGTAATTATTATAATATATATATATATATATTCCTCACTTATATTTATAATTTGGTGTCATTTTTATTAATGTCTTTTTATATTCTTTATGATCTCTTCCCAACTCTTTCTTTTTAATAAACAATGTTTAAGAAAACATCCTTATGTCTTATTTTATGTCATGTACCATGCCATATAATGATTTTATCCCTAAATATATTTTTAAATCCACCACTATTTTATAGAAATCATGTATGTTTCAATTGTAGTCATTGTGAAAATAATACACTCTTCCCATCATTAGATGAATATTTACTTATTTTATAAAGCTTCACTTAATAGATCATTTTTATTATAATTCATGTTAGAATTTTCATTTTCTATGTTGGAAATCAATATTAAAGAAATATTATTACATATTAAAATATTAAAATCTAGGATTATTTTACACTTTCATTAATTTATAATCATAATAATATAGCCTTCTTTTATGCCTCGAGAAAATATTATGATACCCACTTTTTTCAAATGGGTGTTATTATTGTTATTCTATATGTACTATTAATTGTCCTCATTTTTCATAGATATTGAATTAAATATTTTATATTATGGGTTGGTTAATTTATTTTAAACCATCCAAATCATTGAGTAATTTTTTCATCTCATGATATAGAATGTAAGAGGCATAGACTGTTAGGTAAGAACATAAGGTTTTGTTTTCATTGAAGTGAGTATAGAATTATACTTAAGGTATTCTCTTTAATATTGTTCCAAATATTTATGAATCCATAAAATTATGAATAAAAGTACCTTATATCATGTTTCCATAATTTTCTAACACACTAATACCATATTAAATGTTTTCTTATTTTAGATTACATGTACCAATATGTTGGCTTTTTGGAAGCACTGATTTTTCCTAGTGGTTTTTTTAAATATATTCATCTAATGCTCATAATTTATCATATTTTCATGATCTAACCCTAAGGAAATGTTGATAATGTTTTCCATACGATGTGTTTGAGATCATCTTATTCTTATGATTCAATTCCAAATTTCATGAAGGTGAGTATAACCTATGATTATTATATAACATGGTCACATGTTGTCATGTTAAGGAATTATTTTAAAATGTAATGTAAATTAACTTTCTCATGTTTCTAGTTATCAATGAAATAGAAACAACCTTTGTTTTTTATTGTGATATTATTATGAGATGTAATTTTTTTTGTTATGAATGTTTTGTGAAATATATGTATCATTATATTGGGCTATCTCATTTTGTTTTAGAGGTAGTACTTGATGAAAATTTTCTTAGAACCAAACAACAGAATGTTGGTCAAGATCTCATATGGTGGTGTTGAGGTAGGGTATAGGTATTTATGAGGATTAGTTTATATAATTTTAAGGGTAAATAAATATTTTTAGAACTGATTTAAGATGAAATTATAGAATACATTACATATCTTTCTACCTATAGAATAACATCCAAGGTTTGTTTTTAATGAATAGATAATTTTGTTATTAAAAAAATTCATCCAAACCTAGAAAATAACACATGTATATGGCTGTGACACATATCCGATCAGGGATAATCACCTTTAAAATCTTAATTTGAGTATCTACAAGATTTTCACTCGGTGCAAGATAAGTGGGAATATGAGTGAAAACCTGTGTTTCCACTCCCAAGTGATAATATTTGGTTTATTTTTATTCTATTAAAGAACCAATTTGAATGATTTATGCTAAATTTGAAGGATAAAATGTAATTATATATGTTCTAAAAATAAATTGGAATATGAGAATTGGAAATTGATGTTGAATTTAAAGAGTTTTATATCAGTTCATTTATATAATTTTTTAAAATATGGTACCATAATTTGAAATAATTCATCATTGGAGAAGACATCATAAAATTTATAGTTAATATTTATATGGTCATTTACTCTTATTTGTGTCGATAATATCAAAACCATTTTGGATATAATATTGGGTTTGGACCATTATCATGAAAATGATTTTACGAATGTTATACCCCAATAAATTATTAAGAATTATACATATATTAATATTTTTAGCAAATGGTTAGGATTAAAAATATATGTCTGTTATAAGGAAAATGATATCCTAGAAAGGATTCCGTTAAAAATTAAGGGTTTTATCCCCTTATAATCAATCCTATGAATCATGATTATCTTTTAGATACCCTTATATATTATTATTATCATGTGATAATAAAAAATACAAGAACATGATTAATTTATTTGGAATGGGGGAGAATAAATCTCTATGTTTTTAAGAAATCATTTTATTTTTAAAAACAATATGGGTATATGTTTGTAATTATATTATATTATATATATTTTAAATGGAATTAATAAAAATTAGGAAATAATGTATAAAAGATATTAAATAAACTAAACAAAAATTCATTAACATATATTTAAATGTTACAATAAATGAACATGAACTTAAGGGTGAAAAATAATTGATTGTTATTTAATAGGGTTTATTTAATCCGTTAAATGTGTCAAAAGCTAGCGAAAATAATTTGAAAATACTAAAATCCTCAACAATAAGAGATCTCCAAGATTATCACAACAGTTGAGGATCACCAACAACTAAAGAAAACCTATAATTTTGTATCAAATTAAGAAAGGATAAAGTTTATTTTTAGGGTTCTAATGATAACAATGGAAAGGAGAATTGTATATTAAAAACAGAGAATGGAAAGTGAGATTTTATTAAGTAATTTTATAAAAAGAAAATATGTACATTATAATAAAGGTTTTTTGAAATATGGTCATTGGAAATATTGTGATTTGAAATGTGTTCATTGGATACAAATGAATTTAATATTAATACCAATGTGTAGTATTATTTGTATTAAATTTAAAATTCATAAAGAATATATAATGAAATAAAAATGTAATATTAAAATATTATAAATACATAATAATATTTATGCATTACATGTTATTATAATTATTATTATTTTTCAAATATGATACTTCTTATTTATAAAATTAAATAAAATATATGAATATCAACGAATTACTAAAAACATTAAGAATATAATGAAAATAATTTAAACGGTATTAATTATTACTATTTATTATAAATGAAATACGAATTAATTTTTTAAAATACATGTTTCTTTTTCACTATTCTTGTCTCAATAATTATTTAAACATTTATTAAAAAATATCATTCATTCAACAGTTATTAAAGGAGAATAAGATAGTTATGTTCAATTTATTCTTTAAACAGTACTTTTGGAAAAAAATTCATATTATTTTATATTCTTTTTTATTTTTAAAAACCACATATATCATGGATATAATATATTTTATATATGAAAATTATAATAAAACTAATTTAATTAACAATTTATAATAAATAAAAATAACAATCAAAATTTTAAAAGGCTATTTTCCTACGGTTGTTTTTAATTATATTATTATGTTTATGAATTTTTGGTAAATCCTAAAATATTATAAATTTAATTTAACAAACATCCCTTAAATTTTTTATTTTTAAAAATACTACTATTTTTTATTTATTCTAATTTTCCCAAATAAATTATTTATAGTTTAATAATGGCAAACACAGTACTTACTAATATCGTAGATTTAAAGACTATATCTGGAGGTATGTATCAATTGAAAACATATAACACAACCCTTAAACCCAAGAAATAATAAAGGTGTAATATAATATATTAAAAATAATCTTTGTTGATTTTTTAACACCCATGTTTATCATTTTGAATCAATATTAATCAATTATTTTAACAAAAACTATAATATATATTTGTCTTTTAATTTTGTTTCTACAGAGTCAAAAATTATTTTATTATTTCCTCAAATACAATAGAAGTATTATTTTAATAATAATAAAATAAATAATGTCCCTAAAATCAATGAAACTAAAAACTTTTCCTCAAAAAACTTTTATGCTTATAATACACTTTTTATAAAAACAAGACTTTTATGCGTTATGTGTGATAATATTAACATTTATTTTTATCAATCAAAGAAATTTACATTAAAAATGGTTGTATTACTTTTAATCTTATGGTCTTAATTATTCAATAATGATAATTTTATTATAGGTAGAAAAAATTAATTATGTATATATAAATGATATTTCCATGGTATAAATAAAAGTTGTAAAAGCTAAAAATCAAAGAGTAAGAGACACAACAATAGAACTAAATAATTTATCAAAATGAAATTATTTTGGGATTATAAATTTTACACCTTTCCCACTACATTATTTTATATTTTTGGATCTTTTTCACCCTTGAATAATAACATGACCATTTATTTTATTACAAAAATGCCACTCCTCTATGTTATAAATAAAAAAATTCACAACCCCATTCCTTGAATCATTATAAAAAATTACTTATATCATAAATCGTCCCATGTATCTCCAAAACCCACTCTACATTTTCAATAATCATCAATCTTTCCAAAATACCAACCAAAGGAGACTTAATGTGATCCCTAGTGGAGAACACCCATTGTGAGGTGTAATGTTCTATACATAGCTCTGATAATTTTTTTCCATTCCTAAAGACTAAAATATATTCAATACATTAAATAATTTAAATATTAATATTATTATCGTTATTGAATATTATTATGTAAATTAAAAACCGATTCTCTACCTTAACATTCAAAAAATGAAGATGTCACAAGGTGTTTGTGTGGATTACTACCTCAATGATTGATTTGTCTTATTTTTTACTCTCTATCTAACATTGATAAAATTGAAAATATATTTAAGGTATAAAAATGATACTTTATACATTATTTATATTGTGTAAAAATAACATATAACTTTCTATATGTAATATTAATGACAAGAAATCCGAGTAAACTTGACCCCTAACATATACATATCAAGGTACCTTTCTTAATTTCACTTAACTTTTTAAAAATATATTGATCTATATAATGTTTTTTATAATGGAATAATAAATAAAATAACCCTTAAAATTATATTTATAATTATTATTTTCTAGAAATTATTTTACCACAGTTAGTATATCAATATTTTTTTGTTGAAATTGACCGAACCACCATAATAAATTGACAAAATCAAAAAATAATTGAAAATAAGTAAAAAATGATAAAATGTACACAATATAAATTAAATAGAAATGAATTTATTTTAAATAAATTATTAATAAATGAAATTTGATTTTTCTGGAAGTAAAGCATGCACACAAAAAGAATAATGAATGGAGGCATGGGATGTCCCACACCACACTTGTTACTTTTATGATACACATTCTATTTATATTTACTTTTTTTCATTAATAAATTTAAAATGAACACATTATATTTTTTATATATTTTCTTTATAAATATATACATTATTTTAATGCTTGCTTCTTTTCTAAGTTAGAACTGTTTTAAATTTCCTCTGAAATTCTATCTTTTATATAAAACCGATTGAAGGGAAATTACCATTGTTTTATTTTTTGCCTCGTACCCCCAACATAGAATGTTTTAATCCATTAATATTTAATTTTAAATCCATAATATTTTATAGATACCCTTATAGTTCAATCCTTTTATACATTAAATTAATAATCTTCTTGAATATTTAAAGCAATCTATATTTACTTCCCAATGCATAACATAATTGGATCATTTTGATTCTTAATTCTCTATCAATTTTCATAAATTTACTTATACCAGAAATAAATTTTCTCCAAAACTGATTCATTATTAAAATATGAATATTACATATCATTTTATTCTTTCATCTCTTATGAATCCCTATGATATAGAGTTGGTTATTCCTTGAGAGATGATTAAGAATCCCTCTTCCTTCCCATGAGTTTTATCATTCATATGAATTATGTATGGTTCTACATAATCAATTGGAATATAAATTAATGTTGATATTATATATATATTTGTGGTACTAGAATTATTAATTCCTCTAATTCATTGTGTGTTATTTTCATATTATGAGATACCATGTTTTTTCATCTACATTTTTCATAGCACCCTATTGTTTTGTCTTGGTATAGAGCCTTCACATGTTCTTAAAATATAATTTATAAACAGTTTCAACATATTTATGTCTCTATTAATTTTTTTTCATTAAGTTTTTACATTTTATCATGTGTATCTTGCAATCTTATGCTAGAGTTCATGTTTTTCTATTTGATATTACAGGTTTTAATAACAAGACATATATATAACCCATATTGTTCTATGTTATTTGTAATAAGATATTGCACACCTATTCATGTTTTCTCATATTAATATGATATACCCCTTGAGGTAATGATGATAATTTTTCCATTACAGATCATTTTACCATACCCCATTCTTATGATTCTATTCCTCAGGTCATGAAGATGATAATATAATTTGTGGAGTCTAGAAAGGGGTCCAGCATGGTATGGTTACATAAAAATGTACAAAAGTATGGTAAAATAACATACATATGTATATATACCTCAAATAAATTAAACATTATATTCCATTTAATTTTCAGCAATTATGAGGTGTAATGTTTATGTTAGGGAACTGATGTGAAATATATTATTTTTACCTTTGGTCATCACACATTGAATCAATGGAAATGGTTAAAGAATGTTTTTTAGAACTAGACTTAGTACATTGGACTTATCTCACATCACACCAATGCCTCATATTTTACATATCACAATTAATGAATAGAATAGGATACTCACCTAAACCACTCATGTATTCATTGGTTGACCTTTTTTGTAGACAATAATTTCTTTTTGTTGTATATATAATAGGTTACATGAGTGTTATATATCATTCACAACTATATTCTATATTCAATAATAGACTATAGATCCTATAATGGATCCCTACTACACATCAATTTTTGTAAACCCAACAAGGTTTTCTTTATCTAATTCCAATCTATAGATTTTATTCTTATCACTAAAGTGTATCAAATCTCTCATCATATCTACTCATGCATCACTTGTTAATTACTCCCACCAACATTTCTATATAAAAAATGTATAATAGAGTTCCATAACTCTTATGTCACCCACTATAGAATATTGGACAATTATATCACCAAATCTATACACAATTTTTTCTTATGTAATTCCCAATCATATATATATATACATACTAGTATAGGATTAACACTCACCCCAAAGACACATAATCAAGATGAGAGTCTCTATGATATCTCAAGAACTCACCAAGACTACACCTTAGAAAAATATTCCCATTACATTACCCTTCCCAACATAGAGGGATCTAAGGGAACCTGGCTTTTAGTGAAATATGCTTTATTTGATCCATATATATATATATATATATCTAGTACAACTTGATCATAAAAAATATTTTTATAGATTAATATTCATCCATTATTGAGTAAGGCATCAAACTAGTGTCGTGAATCTACCATAGGTAAAGTCACTTAAATTATAACCATAATAATTTAACTGAAAAAACTATTTTTTAATATAGGATCAATCACACATGTGTGAAAAGACCATATATCACAATTTATATAAGAAAAAATGAACACGACTTATGAAAATTTTTAGATATGAGTTACTTCATTTATAGTTATTTCATTTATAATGTTTCCTTGAACACCATCCTCAATTCTCGCTCTAGAATAAAATACTATTGAAAATTTATAGAAGGATATAAATACATAAATCCCTCCTCAAATTAATTATCATATAAAAATAAATAATTTTTTCATGTAACAAAATTAATTCCACAGTTAATATCTAGAGAATAATTAAGGAATCATTCATCATAAGAAGTCAAGTTGTTGGATCATCCAGAAATAGGGTGTAGAACACACATGGTATACAATTAGATTCATAGAATAAAAAATATAAAACAAATTTATTCAATATATCTTTTAATTTCACTAACATATATGAAACACTATATATAAATTATGTTTGTCACATACCAATGTCCTTGCAAGACCATGTGAAATAATATTCTTTGGATCCCCTCTAACTTAGATGAACCAGATATTCTTTATATTATGATAATTTTACTATACTCTTTTAGTATCATATCAAAAACCTTATCTTGATTTTCAATAAATCTAAAAAGAAGATTATTGGAATAAGTCAAGAAATTGTTGATACAAAGTGACATATTCCCTTTTTGTTGTCACCTAGATCCAAAAGTGATATAGTCTGAAAAAAATTTAGGGATATGTAACATTTTTTGGGGAAACGTGAAAATTATCATAAGAATGATATAAAACATTCTTTCGTAAAGTTGGAATGAACCAAATATATATTTTTTAAATCGAAAATACATGTATATTTTTATAAATTAATACATTCAATTTAAAATATTGATATATAAGTTTATTATAAAATCAACACAATGTTTTTAAATCAACAAAAATTCACCTCCTTACATAACTTATAAAAATTATATTATATAAAAATATATTTTATGTAATGATATTTACATAGCCAACATTCCCTAAATATCATTTTTCATCAATATATAAGGAGTTTCCTATATAAAAGCATATGTGTATCATTTTCCTCATACCTAATTTTTTTCAGTTAAGAATTATTTCAATCGCATTTTTTTTCAATACATATAGTTTTTAAATTTGGAAAAATTATATTTAATATATATTTCTCTCTATAAAATGAATATTACATATCTAAAATCTTCATATATAAAATATTATACTTTAACGAAATTTGGTGCATAAATTTTTATACGAATTTGTAAAAAATTTCTCCAAGAATATTGTTTCTTTATTTTCCCAAAATTTAATGTGTAATATTTCAATTTCGAGATAATATATTTTATGCATACATAAAATATAATTTTTAAACAAAATGTATTTATATACATAGATTATTTATTATCTCATTATGTATGGGTTTTCCATTTAGAGAAAACCTGTATGTAATATAAATCATCAAATAGGTAACATTATTGTTTCCTAAATTAATTTTTTCACAAACATAATTTATATTTACCTCCCACATAAGGTAGGAATGGTTTTTTAAATTAAAAATTTTAGGCATATGTTTGTATAAATAACATATATTCAAAAAGTAATCTAACTCGAAAAAATTCCCAAAATCACCCCAAAACACTTTTATTCAATTTCAAACCAACAAGTTCTTACCACACATACGATAAGGAAATAATAGTTGTTAAATAGCCTCTAACTTAAAACTATTCTTGATACTTTATTACCAACCAATTCTAACACACATGGAACCTTTGTTGGGCTAAAATGAACACATATAATTCAAAGCTCATCCCAACCCACAATTCAAGAATTCGTAGAAATATATTATAGAATAAATATTTGAAAATTAATATTGAAAGAAATAATTCCAAAATTAATGGTTTTATAATAAAAATTAAAATTATTAGTCACCTCACTGTGGTTTTGTGTGTTATTACCTCCGCACCAAATGCATACCATCCTTCTAAAGTCTCCCCATGACCCATTTATGAACTATAACAGTGGGTAAATCCCTATAAATGACCCCTATTTAATGTGTTAATAATTTTATATCCCTAAAAACACCTCACCCAAATGGGTTCGATTACTCAAAATCCCATTATCATGTACATTATGACACCATTGATTTCCAAAAATCCCATGACAATGACTTACCCCTAATGACATTCATGAATTCCATATTACCCTTCCATTTTAGTCATAACATATAGTATGAATCCTAAAACAATATTCATATCACAAGGATCTACCATATCTCATATATCGACAGACATACCATGAGAATCTCCATTTCCAAAGACCTGATCACTCCACTGGCTGGCTTCTTGAGTACACATCCTATAATACTACATACCAATCACCCACCCTCTTATAGTAGTTAGTTATTATCATAGAATCTCAAACCAATGCTCACTAAATGATACCCATATTTTGGAATTCTTTATATTCTACAAATAATCCAACCACTTGTATCTAATAACCATTATATATTTTCAATGATCTCCACATTTTGTCCACTAAATCCTCACAGTAAACAATTACATAGACCTATTCATAATATATTTAACAAATTCAGATCATCTATGACATAAAAGTCTCTATACGAGATTCTATATTACTATACAATGAGAGTAATCCTATAAAAAATGAACCAACATCCTAAAACTAATACTCAGGAGTCCCACTCATACATCTCTAATAGGACCGAATGTCCATCCCTTTTTAAGAGGCTAATTATACTACGGTTCATCGTGTGACTGCCTTCAAACTTGTGAAATTATTATTTTTCATACACCTGATCTTGGTGGAACAAATATAAGGTATCCCACTATTCTCATTACCATGTGATTGTTTCAATACATCCTTCTATGGGTCTTGAACCGATCATATTATAATCTCATAAACACATCAGTATCGAACCGACCAATGTAGTCAATAAAATGATTACATAAAAATCCAAAAAATTAGCAAAAAACGTCAATTATTTAGAAGTACTAATTTTTATAAAATCATATTTGATATTTCCCATAATAAAATCTTGAATCTTCTCCCATGTGATTTGTATCCCTCTAAAAATCCACAATCTCATGACCACCTGGTTGTTCTTCAATCGCACTAGTCACATTATGTTTCAATGATTCCCAATATTTAAGAACACCTATCTATAATTGATATTTTTCCTATCCCTATCCAAAACTAAAATAAAATTAGGTGTACGGGAACACCCATTAATCCCAAAATAATTAACGATATAACCATTAATTATTCCCCAATATTTTGTTTATTTTCTACCATATCAATCCACTCCTAATGGATAGTTCTAATTAATGGTTTTATATACAACATAAATTACATTTTCAAATCAAACATCATGCAGTCCCAACTATGGAACAGTAAAATATAATTTTATAATTAATCAAAATAATATGAAACTATCTAATATGCTGAAATTTCAGGTCTCTCTCAATACAACATTGACACGCCCATTGAATACACCACTTAACCACTGGTTTATTTCATCACAATTTTCAGAAAACCTATCCTAAATTCTATATAAATAAACCATTTACTTATAGAAATATCATCAAATTACTATTTATATGATATATTTTATCTGAAACCAATATTTAAAACCATTTATTAAATAACCAACTCAAACACACATCCATATAATCAATCCTAGTCTAGTCGTTCCATTTTGATAAGCTGACTATGTCTCAAATTCATGTTAGTGTATCAAAACACGAACACTACACATACATCAATATTCATGACATCTACGAAGTTCCCAATAAAATTTATCATAATCAATAGAAAGTCCCACACTTAAATATCAAATAACAATTAACTCACTCAGGTTTTCTACCTCTAATTTCATTTATATGTCTTGGATAACCTCTCTCACTAATTACCCAATTTCATTTTTATGTTAAATGTTTTATGGAGTGAAATTTGGGGTCATGGTCAACATGATTCCCAATTACTAATGTTACTGGACCCTTTGTAGTTAATGGAACTTTACCTCACATTATGTTTTGGGACACCCCATGATGTTTGAATATTTTTTCCCTTAAATAATCATTATATCATTTGACTAATTCACACAAAAAACTAAATAGAAATGAGAATGGATATATTACATAAATTGTAATAATAAAATTATATAATAATAAATATAATAGTATATAAAAATTTAAATCAATGAAAAATCCATTTAAAAGTAGATTAAGAATACTAACTTTAATAAATGGATTTTTTAAATAAAAGATTTTTTCATATTTTTATTTTAACATTAAAAATGAATTTGTCAATTTTATAATTTTAATTAGGAAAAAATATATTTTTAAAAGTATTAAATTTAACATTTACCTAAAATGAATTTTATTTATTTTTCTAAGATAATGTTTTTTCAAAAAATATTGAAAATTATATGTTTTAATAAAACCATAGCATTATTACTCTATATAGTAGTATGTAAAACCAAATAATTAACAAAATATTTTTAATGATAAATGATATATCTAAGGATTAATTATTTAAATTTTAAATTGAAATGATAAATTTAGAAAAAATATGTTTTACATTTTATAAACATGTTTAAAATACTCCACTTAGAGGAACTCTTTATAGTCTTTTAATTTAATTAAATTTCTTTTTTGTAAAATTACTTTTTTATTCATATTAAATCCAAATTAATTTTATTTTTTAGTACTGATCCAAATTATATCAAATACATTGATAATTTTTTCCAATTTATAAATATTAATCTGAATAATACACTTTTCCCAGAAATGGGGTTTTAGGAATTAGATACAGATTTAATAATGTTATTTTATCTTACAATTATAAATTTATTCAAAAAAAAATGTCTTAAAAATTTGGAATTATTTGGAAAAATTTATTTTATATGATTAATTTTAATTTTAGGTATAAAAATTAAATTACATAAGTAAAAACTAGTTTACATTGTGACAACTAAAATGATATATTGTGTTAACAGAAGGGGTTAAAGGACAAACATGTTTCAAATTGATTGTTTTAAGAATAGATCATAAATAAATTTTTTTCACACTATCATTATAATTTTTTGTTCTTGTTAACATGTGAGACATATTCTCTATTAATATTAATATTAAATAATTATATATAATCCATACCAACTACTTATTAAAGGGAATGTCTCCTCTCATTAATAACCTCACAACATTTTATGTTTTATTTTGAAAATATTACCCATATCCTTTCCTTAGATTCATCATTATGTTAATTATATTTTTGGATAAAATTGATTATTCTAATTAGTCCCTTGGTATATAATCCTCTAAAACATACCAATGTTATCAATGTAAGGACATACATTTTCCATACATTATTTCATTTCCCTGTCCTTTTAAAATTCATTTTCCCAATATTATATGTTGTATTTTGAATTTATTTTATAATAATATTTTTTGGGAGTAACTAATAAACACCTTATCCCTTTTCAATTAATTTAAAGGAAACCATAATTAATATATCTATGCAGACTACTACCTACACAATGTAATGTATCTAATTTTTTATCTATATTATTTATTATATATTTGAATCCCTAAAAATGTGTTTGGGAAATAATGAAATAAATATATAATATCATTATAATTATATGATGATTAAATTTTCCCAAAATAATCCACCATCATAAGAACACCCATCAAATAATTTTAGTGTTATCATGATTGGTCTAGACTGGCAACATACTTGAAAAATGCAATAAACTAATATCATGAGTTAATTTGGGAATTGAATTTCTAATAATATATGATATATATAAATAATTATTTTTTATTTATAAAAGGTAAAGATAATTCTAATATTTTTAATTAAAATACAAATGTTAATTCCTGAAAAATGAAAAAAAAAGATTCTCTTCATTGATTTAATTTTTATAGATCATAACCAAATATCCCATATAATAGAATTTTGTCTTTAATAAAATATATAGAGAATAAATTATAGTACCATTTAACATAGAGGAATTGTTACCATTGAAAGAAGAATAAAAAAAACACAACTATTATGAAACAACATCTAAACTATCATGATTCATCACACCTAATATTGAAATTAGGTATTAAATAACTGATATAAATTGAGAAAATTTTTATAAATGTTTTTAATAGAATATGATCTCTATGTTTTTTTTAAAGCGGTTATCAAGATATAATTTTCGTTATAAATGAGATTCATCGTCTTATGTGGATGTTAGGATTTAAATAAAGGGGTTCTATTTCCCAAATGTATTTTTATGAGACATATTACCTATATAGTATAAAATGAAATATTTTATATCGTTATTTTAATCCATTATTATTTCCTTTTACGATATTCATGTAATGAATTGGACTTACATGTTCCCTCAAAATTTCATTTCCTATTAACAGATATTTTACCAAAACTGTTTCATATAAGTTGAATTAGTCTCGCCTCTTCTTTTCAATTTGGAGCATTCCTATTTCTATATCCATAATAATATTATTATTTTGTGAATTTTTTTTATATATTTATCAGTACATAATTATGGAAAATTTCTTTTATATTTTATTTTAGAAAAAATTATTGAATTAATTATTTAGTATGGGTCATTTTCATCAAAGTGTGAAAAGAATATATTTTTATAAATATTCTCTCTGAACACATCAATCCTCATATTTTTAATTTTATACGAAACATATTATCTCTGTATTCATGTTTTATCAATGAAATTATTATTCTTTTATATTTATAATTTTTTTATAAATAAATTTAAATGATTAATGATATTTATTATTTTAGAAGAAATTTTCCTTATGCTCCAACAAAGAGTTATTCATCAATAACAAAAAAATTTATGTTTGATATAGGATGTTATATAAATGATAATATCCTAATTATTTATTTTGATATATTTAGAAATATTCTTCTCCATAATATAAATTTTCCACCAATTATGTCACCATGTCTAGTCATTAGATGATTGTAAACTGAATTCTTCATCCAGTGACATTCTTATGTGTGTACGCTATATCTCCATCATTTTATTGATGGTTTATTAACAAGATTTCATAATTTGATTGATTAAGTATGATAATGAATTACTTTTAATGGATGTAAGGGTGTATCTTGATAGCCCTCTATCTCATTGGAAACATCATTAATCTATTATGATGATATTTTTATGATAATTTGACTGTGTTTCATGGTATTGGTTTATAATACCTTTATTGAAAAACCATGGTAATATTATTTCACAACATCTTATTGATGAACTTTTGAAATAAGCTAATTATATCTTGTATTATGTAGTTGTTTCAATCTTTTGATTCCAATATATTATGATAAAAATGTCCTTATTCTAAAATATTCATTTAATGATTATTCATTAATTATCTACGTTTTATTAGGTATAATTTCTCTATTATTTAGAGATTTAACAATATTATATTGTCATAAAAACAATATTAATGTGTTATCACCTATTATTAATTATTATTATCACATATGATTACCCTTATTAAGTGCTTGAACTCTTTAAATTATTATGTTTCTATTGTCTCATCTTATTAGGGAAAATAATATGTTAGAAATGTCTAGAATATTATGCCATATATAAAAATTTTGGTAAATTTTGGTTAATTTTAATTGATTATGAATATTCTTATATAGTGGAAAAATTTCCCATTTGTTTTAAAGGAATATGTTATGATAGGTTTTTTTTCTCTTAATTATGAAAATAAAACCTAAAACTTATTCGGGATATATTGAAATTACATATTTTCTATAAATATTGTAATTATCATATGATATCATTCATGTGTTTCCATAGTTTTTATTAGAGTAGTGTTGAAATTACTATAGATATTAAGCTTTTAGTAGTTAAGGATGTAATAGTCATCATGGTTGGTAAGTTATGGTTGATCATAATATAAATGATATAAATAATAATTTTTGTTAGTTGATGTAATAATTAATATTGTCTAGATTATGATAAGAGAAAATTAGTTAAAACAGAAGTGATATGTTTAAGGGACGATTATAATTAGGGGATATCTTCTTAATGTTTTATTAATTTATATATTGTGTGGTTCTACTAGAAACATCACAACTAAATAAAACATGTATTTTGATGTGATCATTGAACAAACACACCCAATTTTAACCACCCTAATGTCTAGTTGAGTATCAAAATAATATTAAATACGGTTCATGATCACTGGCCTTAAGACTGAACACCTGGATTGATACTCTTTAGGAATGTGATTTAGTTAGTTAAATTATTTTTATGAGCCATTTTTTTGGATTTAAATAGAATTTTTAGGTGCAATATATACATCCTATGGATAGATATCCAAGGAGAAAATAAGACCATAGGAAACATATGTAAAATATAGAGAGTTAGAGGATGGAAGTTGTGTCACAAAGTTGAACTAATTTGGTTATATTTTTAAATAATTGATTTATAATATAAGAAATATTATGATAATTTATTCTATTTATATGATCAGTTTATATGACTTCATTAGATATTTTCCTATTCATCTGTATTTAATATTTAGTAGGTTACATGATTTGTAAAATTATTTTTCATATGAGTGATTATAAAAACCCTTAAGGCATTACTATATAGGCCTATTTGAAAAAAAAATGGTTTATTTTGTTAATATATTTCATTTATGAGTAAAAATATATGTTACCTATTTCTCCCTAAGATATAAATTTTTTTATGTCATTCAATTTTATATCATCATTCAATATTATCTTTCAAATACCCTTTGGAAGTATTCTTAGTTGGCTATAATTAGAATTTGGAGGATGAAATTTATTTTGAAGGGGGGGAGAATGTAACACCCTAATATTTTCAAATATATTTTCTTTCAAATGAAACTTATTTGAATAAATCTTGACCAATGAAACACTAAATAATAAAGAGCACTGAAATATTGTTTGAATATTATTAATAATATTTACGAATAATATAACCACAAGTAAATAAAAAACATTCCAACCAATTATTAATGCATTAAAAGAGAAATTTAAAACAAAATTATTTTTAATTAAAACCTTTTTTCAATTTAGAAACCAAATTTATGAAATTTTTTAATTCGGGTAAGGTAAAATAAATATATTTTTGAACTTATCGATTCAAAATTATCTTACTGATTTTTTTATTTTGTAGGAAATAATTTTTCTGTGAAAAGTGAAAAATATAGTTTTTAATAAAACCATAGTGTTCATGAATCTAGTGAAATGATGTTATAAGATAAAAACTAAAAAAAATTCACGATAACGGTTATATGTATATATTGAATATATAAATTTTTATATACCATTATGCATTCAAAAAATTATTTTATTAGAATTCAGTTATGTTTTAAATTAAATGGCACATAATATGTACATTTTATAATAATAAATTCTATATCAATTACCTTTATAAATTTACCTTAAATATAAATTTTATGATTGGAAATATACTTTTTCAAAAAACTCATATTTATGTGTTTCATGTGCTAATATTAAAAATAATTTTTTATACAGATAAAAATTTTATATGATAAAATGGGTTTTATATATTTAATCTATATGTATAAAAAAATTTATAAGGGTATTTTTCTTTTTATTCATAAAAAATATATTATGTTGGTAGATAATACCTTCAGAAATATATTCCTTAATCGTAATATGGGTTAACCAATGGGGTAAAAGTCATAAAAATTTTAAAACATGAATATATAACTTTTTTTGTTGTTTCGATAGTATATATATATATAATATAAATTATTATATATTATTGATATAGTTTACATTGAAAACATGTGATTTTTTATAATTTAGATGAACTAATTTCAAAATTCCATTCCCACTACTTATCAAAGGGGCATCTCACCACCCATTCAAGATGACTCCAAATTTCTTGTTGTATTTTGAATGTTTACGCAATTTTCATACCATAAAATAATATTTCTCTATATTATGATTCTAGACACAATAATGTTTCATACACTACCACTTTCCATGGATTCGTCCATGGGAATCTCAATGTTCTCAATGTATGAATGATATTTTCCTTAGAATTGTTTATTTACTGAATTTCAATTTTAAGCCTATTACCTCAAATATTATATGATGAATTATGTATTAATATGATAAATAATTATTTTATATTTTTTTAATAACTATTAGCCACCTTACCCCATTTTCATTAAGAAAAATGAAACCATTATTTATATCTTTCTATAGACATCAACCTCAACAGAGTAATATATCCAATTTTATAACTATTTTTTAATGAAATAACTAAAAAATTATTCAAAACCATAAAAATATAAAAAAAATATCATTATTATTATATAATAATAATAATATGTCTATTTAAAACACTTCCATAAACATATATACCCATTAATTATAGCATATTATTGTTTCGGACGGTATAAGACATTACATAGAAGATGATGTAATATAATTTCATGTATAACCACGAGACCTATATTAATTATAATATAGGATTTAATTAGTTAAATAATGATTTTATATTTTCATTGGTTCATAAAAAAATCAACCAAACATGATCATCATGAATTTGATCTGTAATAATCATAACCAAAACTCTTATATAATGAATTATATAATATAAATAATTATTCAACATCAATATAGTAACTTATACGTTCTGAAAATTATGAAACATATTAGGACAATGAGTAACAACATTGTTATAACATCACTATCTCCAAACGATTAAGAATACTCACTCTTAATATTGATGATATATAATAAATAACTAACAATCATAGAGAGAATAATTATAAATAATCTACATAAATGGTTATAAATTAGAATAATGTTTTAAAATAGGTTATATCAATTTTTAATTTTATAATTTAGTAGAATCAACATACTTAATGGAAATTTGAAACTAAGGTACGTCATTCTTTATCTCAAATTCAATTCATTGAGAGATATTTAATATTTTTCAACATTATATACTTGATATGTGTTTATTAGTACATAATAATTTAGTTATATAATATTCATGTACATCATGGGGTTGTTAATGTCACAAAAATATTTGATTTCACCAAGACTCATATTTTCTCCAATGTGTTTTTTTAAATGAAGCTAATGCCCCCTCTTATTTGGATAAAGGACATCCCTATTCCATGTCAGTATTTATTAGATGATTTTCAGAATTTATTTATTTATTTCTCCATAATTGATTAAGGTTATTTTTATTAATTATAATTTAGTTTAAAAATAAGGAAAATTCTTAACGTTTCATGTATATGTTATTTTCATCAATGTATAAAAGGAGCCTATTTTCATCATTTTTGGCATGAACATATATTTCTTCTGTCATTTTATTATTCAATGAATGATATTATTATTTTTTCATGGTTTCTAAAAGAATTATTTTTCTATTACATTAATAAAATATGTTTATAAATTTTTCCAAAAGGTCAATGATGTTTCATATTTTACATGAAATTTGCAAAATACATGTAAAAGAATTTTTTCATCACTGTAAAAATCATTTGAAATATTTCATTCTGGATATATGATATTAAAATTATATTATCTTACATATTCTTTTAGAAATATTATGACATACTATCATTTATCATAAAAATTCTATTTCACCACCCTTATCTTTCCATGTCATTAGATGTTTATTGAAAAAAAATTCTCCAATGTAATTCTTCATTGAGAAATCCCTATTTCCTTCAATTAATTTAACCATGATCAATAATTTGTGTTTTATTGATTGATTGAGAAAATTATTGACTTAATCATATACCATATATCTATATGGTTAAAATAAAAAATTATACTTTTATATTTACTTAATATATTTATAGACCCATTTATATACCATATTTTTATCACGATATGATTACTGTTGGAATCATTAAGGTATTATTTGTGTGAATTAAATAAAGAATAAAAATGTAATTTACTAAAGGGTGCACTATGATATCACTATAATGCCTTGGGTATAGTATTAATCACCATATATTTCATGTCTATTATACATTAGTAATATTCCTAGGAAATGTTTTATAATACCTTATTGAAAAACCCTTGTAATATTCTATTGTGACACCCTAGTTTTTAAATATTTTGATGTGATTATGGTTTCATGTATATTGTTATTCACAATATTTTCATCCCAAAATACAATGATAACTATTTCCTTTTGTAAATATAAATGTTTTATGATTCTCAAGATATGATCGATGTTTTATTAGGAATTGTTTCTTTACTATGTTTTATTATACCATTTGTTTAATATCGTACCCACATGATCTTCTTATTCTCACTTAGGATACTTGAATATTAATTTTTATGTTTACCCATACTATGTGATTATGCTCACCCTTATCATATGTATCAATTTTCCAATGTTATGATGAAAAACAACATGTATCAATTTTCAAGAATAGTATGTTGTGTTGTGTATTTTGGGAGAAAATGAAGACTCGGTATGAAATTTGAAATTTTATATTTAGTGAAACCAATTCCATTAGTAAAAAAATGCAAGATTATTGTTTGTTTTTTCATAATTCTATACAAATCTACACCCAAATTGTTTTTGGAATGTATTGCAAGGAATTATTTTTTCAATTCATGAAATTATAAAATTATCACATTTATGGGTTGTTAGAATTTTACCATTATGTTTCTAATGTGGAATGAGATCCTTCTTGTTTTGAGAAATTTCATACATACTTTACAAAATAGTGAGATATATGGTACATTTACATTGATTCCTTGGGATGAATATTGGCAGAGAGAATGGTATTTTGGGATCATATCGCCTTTTTGAGGGGAAATGTTTCCTACTACGGGACTCTGTAAAATATTTATAATGTTTTCTGAAATCATTCCTATTAATAATATCATTTACCATTAAAAATTTGGTTGATAAAAACATGAATTTAATATGGAACTACATGTATAAACCATACAATTGTGAATTTCATACTATTATCTGGTCACTATATATTTTATAAAAACAATTAATGATAATTAAGTGTTTTTAACCCTCTAGAAATTCATTGGGATCTTATAATATGAGTTAAAATGTGCTATGATGATATAAGTATACCCTTAGATAGAGAATCCTATAAATCCATATGATAAGAATTAAATCTGACATTACTTTCTATAATTTAATAAGAAAAATGATACCATTTAAGTTCAAATGGCATGTAACATTGTGGTTAATTTAAAGGACATTCATTTAAGAATTCATCCATGTAGCTTAAAATACTCTAAAGTGGACTACTAGGTGAACTATTTTTGACAATGGTTTGTTTGAAACTTATGAATGAGAATCTCTTTTTTGTTTTTCATTTTTATTGGAAAGTATCAATGGGATGGTATAATTTCTGATTAAATAATTTAGGAGGCGCATATAAGGTTGTAAACCCCCAGTATCTTGGTAACTATATAAGGAAGGAATACATGAAAGGTTGGACCATGCTATTAATTGTATTCCCAAGATACAATTTCATACCCTCCTATTGGTTGGGAACTTATTGTAAAGAAAATCTGGAATATTGGGTCTCACACATTATAAGAGTTCTATATGTAGTTTTTTACTCTCATATATATATATATATCTATAAGTATAATAAGAAGTAATTTCTATAAATTTGGTTCTAAAAACTAAGAGTAAATCAATTTATGGTAGTCTTTCCTCTTTTATATTGGTAAATAGATGAGAAAGTATGACTGTGAATGTTGGGGAATAACTGTTACAGGAGTCCTGCATATGGTTTAAAACCTTCATTATCTAGGTAAATATATGAGGTTGAAAGACTGGGATGGTTATGGATTACACATAGGAAGATGCTAAATATATGCTTATATACCCTTATATGTAATGGTTAAAAAATAATCAAGGAAGACATGGTAGGATGGCTATTACACCTAGCAGGAGGCCTATTTGAAATGGATCTCATGTAGTAGGCCGGGGGGGATGTGTTCACTCTGGCAGTGGGCATGGGAAAATTAAAACCCATGTAAGAGAGCTAGGTGAATTGGCTCCCTCATCATGGGACTAGTGTGTATTGAGAACTCCAACATGGATGACTAATAGAAGTGGCACCAAGGATAGTGACCTGGGTGTGGTTTGTGATTTAGAATTACACTAGGGAGAGGGGTGACCCAATTATATTTACTTAGGAGAGTTGGAATAGAAGCATAGTAACATGGGAGAGGGAATGATAAACCATTGGAGTAGGTAAAATTCTCTTCATAGTGTAGATTTAGGGAGAAATGTCACTATATTATAAAGTATACAGATAATAGTTTTACTAGTGAGATGCCTAGGATAAGGCTATACCTATATAATGGAAGGGGAATTGGTACATTAGCATAAGGGTGGGGTACCATTTCTTCCTAGTGTGATGGTCAGGAAATGTGAATCCCTAGTAGGGAACCATAATGACGTATTGGGAAGGTGGAGCCCTAATAATTAATCTTCGGGACTTATAGGGAACATAATAACCCAGTATAGTATCAATGGTTTGTTAGGGTGTATGGTAACCTAGTGTAGTTCATTTAGGATAACAATAACATGTGGCTCCCTGGTCATTATATTCTATTGGTTTAAACATAGGACTAACTTAAATAAGTAAAGGGTTTGAAATATAAACCATTAGACACTACATAATCATCCATATGTAACTAAAATGGTAAAATTTATGTATGCTTATAGTCAATGATAAAATAATATGCAATGATAATATGTAACACCTTCTCATGCCCTCACTGAGATTGGTGAATCACACAGACCGAGGACCTCGATGAGTATGTTATGCACCAATGTGGTCAGAATGAATGAGTGTTGATGTAATGTCCCAGACTTTTCCATGTATTATTTTAATATTATATGGAAATTTATTCAAGAACAGGCTCTGAGACGGCATGTAGTTCCGAGGCCCGGTAGGCCCAGAACAAATGTTTGAATTTAATTTAATAATTAAATAATGATCACGTGCAGTATTCCTGAAAAATTTGAATAACTCCCGAATGGGTTCTTAGATCAGAAATCTGAGGGCACCGTTGCGTTTAGAACAACGATTTTACCTTAGGCGAGGCCTAACATCGGTCGACGCGAGTCACTGGGGAAATATTGTTTTTGGACGTAACCGTAATAAAATATTTAATTAAAATATTTTATTAAATCCTTGTTGCAGTGAAATCTTTTTATTCTTTTAAATGGAGATTTCACATGGGGGGTTAGGGTTACTTTTCTCATAAAGATTAATCTCCCTGGAGAACTCTAGAGAAAACCTCCCAACGCGGTGAAGATGTTCTTGACGAGCTTCGCCAGCGACGATGACGCGATGACCGGATCTTCACCAGCAAATGCCGAAAATCTAGGAAGGATGTTTGTTTGATGATTTATTCACCGTTTTTGATTTCCTCGATGAACGCGGACAAATCCACGAATAGATTAGCCTGCGGATCGATCGTTCTTGCAGGATGGGATTTTGCGGGAATCATGGGGATTTGATTCTTGGAATTATTTTTCGGTTCATTCAACCTCCTAAAGGTGATGGACCATGGTCGACACGAATATTGATCGAGGTTTGACGCTCATGATTTATTGTGTTCTTCTTCCCCAAATTCTCGTGTTCTTCACTGCGTTCTATGCGTTCTTCGCGGGGATATGAACGATGGATCTTTGTGCACCCGTTGTGCGATGTAACGATCCCAAATTGAAGATATGGTGTCGTTACAACCCTACAAAGGGGTGGCTGCGGTGGCGACGGATGGATCGAAGCAGATTAGAAGATATTATTCTTTGAATGATTTCCACATGGGTGACCAGAATCGGATTTCAGAGCCGATCGAAGACCCAAAACCCACGGAATCGGCATCTCGATGATGAAGCAACCCATTATGATGAGTTTCATGGCAAACGAACTAGAGAAACGCGATCTGGAAGATCGGCCGAGGCGTGAGGAAAAAGACGATGCTTTTAGAAATTTCCCGACTACACGCCGTGTAGTATGGGCTACACGGCGTGTGTTCGTCGGTGGAGCACCTGGCGTGTAATCTAGGAGTACATGGACATGGGTTGGTTACATGGCCACGGACACACCATGTGTAACCCTCCCCGGCCAGACCCTACCAGATATATGGGATACCCCGTGTACTGGTACACGAGCAGACGACATAGACATGGATAGAGGCCATGTATGGGCACATGGCTAGAATACATGAAGCGAGCCCCAGTAGCTCGGACACGGTGTGTGTTTCTTCTACACGTTGTGTAATTACTTTCTATCTGACAAGCCGATGGACACAGGCAGTTTACATGGGCAGTACCTGGATTCAAGGAACACGGCATGTACATTTTCTACATGCAGTGTAGATTAGTTTTACACAGTTTGGACGAATGACACAGGCCATTTACACGGGCAGAACCTGGGGTCAAGGAACACTGCGTGTAACCATACTACATGCCATTTAACTATTTTCTTCATGGATTACACCACTTTTCTTCTGTGACTTGGACTAGTTTCCTTAGGGTTCGTGCACTTGGTCTTTTCCCTGATGGTTCTGGTATCATTTCCTTTATACAAGAGTATGATCCCTTCAGCAGGACTTCCTAAATAGAGTTGTTGGAATCCCCTCTATTAGACTTAGATCTAAATCCTTTATTCATTCCTGGAACCCTAGGTGGAGTTCTTTGTATCGACGTGACCAACTTTACCCAGGCGTCGATCCTCTGCTTAGCGAATTAGCTCAGACGGAGATGTCTGAATCACCCCATGACTTGGCTATGATCCTCATCTGAGCGTCATGTTTCTTAAAGTTCTTGTGGAGTGTGTTCTCCAGGAATGAGTACTTTGTATCTCTTTCCCTCGACCTAGGAGTTTTTTCTCCTTGTTATGTGTGTAGTAGAAATCTTCGACCTGGATTTTAGTGGTGGTTTCGCGGTAATCGATCGTGTATGAGTATATTTGAATATTCTTGTTATATGTTTGGTAGAAATATACTATGTAGAGCTGTCTATATCCTTCCTTGTGATATTTCCCCTGTTTTATTTTCTTTGTGGTTTCGTGGTGTCCTATTGGGTATTGTTTTACTCACCCCTGCACGGGCTTTGCACGCACGTGTCGTGTATGGTGGAGAAGAGCGACCCATCGACAGAATTCTTGGTGGACCAGGACCGGACGGTGCTCAGTGAGATCATGTGGGCCGAGTTGTGTTCCTATGGCTACAGATTGCAATCCCAGTACCTTTCCTTACAGGTCAGATTTTGTTACAGACTTTTTTTTGGTGGGCTTGTACTTTTGGCCCAAGGTTTTACCGTTGTTGTAATTTACTTACTATCGTACTCTGTTGGTTGAGATTTTTAGTATATGCATGAATTTCCATTTTTAGTAGTTTTTACTTTTCATCTTTTTGGGCTTGGAGATGTTTGTGCATGTGTAAAAGTTTATAGGAAATGACTCCCATGTTCGTATCAAGCCTACTAGGTGCTAGTCACCAGCCCCTGGCCTATTGGAGGTGGGATTGGGGAGTTGTGTCTCGGGCCCCACTTGGATGGGTCATGACATAGTGGTATCAGAGGTGGTCGGTTATACCCTAGGACCGATAGTCTGTGAGTTGGTTTGGGGCAGTAGTGTTAAGTGTTTCGAGTTCGGATTTCAGGCCAGGGACCCCAGTGTTGGTGTGGGCGGCCGACGTATCCATACACCGGGGCTCTGATAACTTGCTTTTCTACTCGGAACATGAGTACACTAGTTGCAAGGGAAAATAATGGAACATGAATCATATAGGAATTGGTTGTGGTTTCCATGTCCTTTGTGAGTCAGCTCTCCTGATATACTCACTGACTAAGATAAATCTTGTTGTTTTAACAGGATGCCTCCGCGACGCGCACCCACTAGGATCCAGAAGCTCGATCACGATGATGAACCCCTCAGTGACGAAGCCTCGATAAACGGACTGGATCCCCCAGTTTTACAACCAGGTGGTGTTCCAATTATCCCGCCACCTGTGGAGTTGTGTTTAGTGCCTGCTGTACCAGTGGAGGAGGAGCGCAGGCTGAGCGCACTCTACAAGATTCAGAGACAGAGACCCCTCCGGTTTCGAGGCGAGCCTGAACCTCAAGCAGCAGATGACTAGCTTGAGGTAGTGGCCAGAGTCTTCCGTTTGGTCAGGAAACCAACGTACCAGATGGTGATCCTGGCAGCGAGCCTTTTGTAGGGCTCGACAGGATGATGGTGGAGTATGGTTATCCAGACCCATGACATGGCGACACGTTCATGGTCAGAGTTTGAGCGTCTCTTCAGAGAGTAGTTTTCACTGGTTACCCTGAGAGCAGTACGCATACTAGAGCTTCTTCAGCACTACCAGAAAACCATGACGGTGGCTGACTATTCATCGAGGTTTACCAACCACTCACAGCACGTGATGGATATGGTCCGAGATCAGTACTTCAGAGCTCGGACAATCAAGTAGGGCTTGTGCAAATATTATCCTCTATCATTATCCCTATGAGAATTCCTACTTATGCGGGGGTGCTCGAGCGGGCTCTGGTGGTCGAGAGCTTCTTGGAAGAGCAGAGACAGCCGAAAGATGTCAGTTGTGTGTGAGCTGGAGCAGGGGCCTCGGCAGCAGGGATCCGACGTCAGGGACCCTGGCATGGGAGACATTTTCATAGGAGATCCCAGGACAGGGGATCTACCGTACATGGTTCACAGGGCACATCCCACCAGCCTCGAGAGAGGCGATGCTACTCATGTGATGGTAGGGGACATCTTGCTCGAGATCCCAGATCCGCGGGGCGACATACATGGTCGGGGAGCTGGGAGAGAAATTGGAGGTGGTCGACGTTTTGATCTTTTACCACCACTACCCCCAGGAGGTCCACCCCTGGCTCAGGGAGCTGGTGGACAGAGGTAGGGACAACTACAGGTGGAAGAGGATTATCACCCAGGTACTCCCAGAATGATTAGAGGTACTATCTGTGTCTTTTCAACATTTCCTGTCTTACTGATAGACATAGGTGCTGGTCATTCCTTTCTGTATTCTTATCTTGTTAGAGACCTTGAGATTCCAGTTCAGCCATTGAATCGAACCTTATGATTAGAAACACCAACTATAGAAGATTCAAAGATCACACACCTCTGTAGACAGTGTGACCTGACCCTTGGAGGTGAGAGTTTCGGTTGGAACCTCTAGGTTGTAGCATTGAGGCCTTGCGATGTCATTCTTGGTATGGATTGGCTATACATAGTTCATGCCCATATTGACTGTTTTAGCCGAAGGGTGCGGTTTTTCCATAGTGATGGAACGAGGTTCTCTTTTTTCGGTGAAAGAGAGACCCAGGAAGAGCAGGATGGACTCGTTCATAAGAGGGCACAACGAATTTTTACATTAGATGGCTAGCCTAGCCCTTGGTGCAGCAGATGTTATGAGTTTCCAGTTTCCAGTGGTGGTGGCTAAGTACGAGGACGTCTTTCCTGAGGACGTCATTGGGCTACCTCTCCGTCGGGAGATAGATTTCTGCATTGAGTTGCAACCTGGGACGACACCAAAATCAGCATCAGCATATTGGATGGCTCCTATAGAGCTTCATGAGCTAAGGGTGCAGCTAGATTTCTTGCAGAAGAAGGGTTTGGTGAGACCCAGCGTTTCACCCTGGGCGGCTCAGTGTTGTTTGTCAAAAGGCAGACGGGAGCTTGAGGCTATGTTTGGATTACAAGCACTTCAATCAGGTGACCGTGAAGAACCAGTATCAACTACCGAGGATCGATGACCTCTTAGACCAGTTGAGAGGGGAAAAATGGTTCTCAATGGTTGATATCTGATTAGGCTATCACCAGTTACGATTATGGGAGGAGAATATATTGAAGACGGCTTTTAGATGTCGCTACGGTCACTATGAGTACTTGGTGATGCCCTTCGGTGTGATGAATGCCCCGACGGTGTTCATGGGACTCATGAACTAGATCTTTCAGCCCTACCTAGACCGGTTTGTAGTGGTCTTCATCAACGATATCCTTGTATACTCCGTGTCCGAGGAGGAGCACGCGAGACAGCTAAGGATGGTTCTGGACACACTCCAAGATCACCAGTTGTATGGGAAACTCTCTAAGTGTTGGTACTACATAAAAGAGGTCCATTTTATGTGACACGTTATCTCAGCAGATGGTGTAGCAGTGGACCCAGCCAAGGTGGAGGCAGTGCTAAAATTGGAGGCACCCCAGAGCATGAAGGAGGTGCAGAGTTTCCTTAGGTTGGCAGGCTATAATCGGAGATTCATCCTTTATTTCTCCAGGATTGTAGCACCCATGACAGCTTCGTCTCGAAAGGGACAGCCTTTCATATGGACCGAGAGATGCCAGCAGGCTTTCTATCAGTGGAGGCAGAGTCTGACGAGTGCCCCGATCATGAGATTACTGGTGGAGGGTGTCGAGTATGTAGTGTTCTACGATGCATCAGGAACCAGGCTTGGTTGTGTCCTAATGTAGAGGCAAGCAGTGATTGCCTATGGCTCACGTCAGTTGAGGCCACACGAGAAGAACTACGCAACCCATGATCTTGAGTTGGCAGTGGTAGTCTTCGCGTTGAAGATTTGGAGCCACTACCTGATGGGTGAGAGGTTTACTGTCTACTCTAATCTCAAGAGTCTCAGATATATCTTTTCTCAGAAGGATCTAAATTTGAGATAGAGGCAATGGCTTGAGTTTCTCCAGGATTACAACATTGAGATCGTTTATACTCTTGGGAAGGGGAATGTGGTGGCAGATGCTCTCAGTAGGAAATCCAGTTCAGAGTTTCTAGATGAGGCGACGGGACAGTTGGCTTATTTACAGTAATCCTTCATGGATGGAGATGAGAAAGCTTTTGGGACTCAGTTAACCTTGAGCACAACGTTTCATCCTCAGACTAATGGTCAGACGGATTGGACCATCCAGGTTCTGGAGGATATGCTTCGAGCTTTCATACTTGACTTCGGTCATAGATAAGAGGATCACCTACCACTGGTGTAATTTTCTTATAACAACAGTAATCATTCCACTATTTTTATGGAACCATTCAAGGCTGTGTACGGGCTGCCTATCAGGTCACCACTTTGCTAGACTGACCTAGGAGAGTCAGCACTTATGGGCCCTGAGATGGTGAGAGCTACTACAGAGAAGGTGCAGGTCATCCAGGAGTGGTTAAAGACTAGACAGAGTCGGCAAAAGTCTTATGCCAATAAGAGGTGGAGGCCCTTGGAGTTCAAGGAAGGAGACCATGTGTTCCGTCTGGTCTCACCTCGACGGGGATTGTGGAGATTTGGCCGAGGCGGCAAGCTATCTCTGAGGTTCGTTGGCCCTTTTCAGATTTTGAGTAGATTTGGAGAGGTGACGTATCGCTTGGCCCTATCTCCTCTGATGGACCATGTACACAACATCATCCATGTGTCATAGCTACGTAGGTACGTGCACAATCCATCACACTTTATCGACTCGGGCGAGCTGGACATCGATGATGGGGTGACATTTGTAGAGTACCCAGCTGAGATCGAGGATCGGCAGGAGAATATCCTTCATGGACGAGCTATTCTCTTGGTGCGTGTCCGGTGGCAGCACGAGAATCATCAGGAGAGAACGTGGGAGCGGGAGGCTCAGATTCGCATGCAGTACCCACATCTTTTTGAGTAGCCCTTGTTTTGGCTTTTTGGGGACGTAATGTCCCTAAGGAGGGTGGGATGTAATGTCACAGATTTTTTCATGTATTATTTTAATATTATATGGGAATTTATTCAAGACCAGGCTCTGAGACGGCATGCAGTTCTGAGGCCCGGTAAGCCTGGAAGAAATGTTTGAATATTATTTAATAATTAAATAACACACGAGTGCAGTTTTCTTGAAAAAGTGGAATAACACCTGAAAAGGTGCTCGCATAAAAAATCTGAGGGCACAGATGCTTTCAGAACAATGATTTTAACTTAGGTGAGGCCTAATATCGGTCGGTGTGGGTCAATGGTGAAATATGTTTTTAGGACGTAACCGTAATAAAATATTTAATTAAAATATTCTATTAAATCCTTGTTGCAGCGAAATATTTTTATTCTTTTAAATATAGATTTCACAAGGGCGTCAGGGATACTTTTCTCAAAACCCTGAATCTCCCTGGAGAGCTCTGGAAAAATCCTCCCAATGCAACCACAGTGTTATTGACGAGCTTCACCAGCGACGACGACACGACAATAGGATCTTCGCCAGAAAATTCAGTGAATATAGGTAGGATGTTTGTTTGATGATTTATTCCCCATTTTTGATTTCCACGATGAATGCGAACTAATCCATGAACAGATTAGCCCATGGATCGATCGTTCTTGCGGGATGTGATTTTGTGGGAATCATGGGGATTTGATTCTTGGAATTATTTTTGGTTTCGTTCAACCTCCTAATGGTGATGGACCATGATCGACATGAACATCGATTGAAGATCATCCCTCTTGATTTGTTGTGTTATTCTTCCCCAAATTCTCGCGTTCTTCACTGCGTTCTATGCGTTCTTCACGGAGATATGAATGAAGGATCGTTTCACACCTGTAGTGTGATGCAACTGTCCCAAATTGAAGATGTGGTGTTAGTACAACCCTACGGAGGTGCGACAGCAGTGGCGACGGAAGAATCGAAGTGGATTGGAAGATATCGTTCTTTGAACAATTCCCGCATGGGTGACCGGAATCAGATTTTAGAGCCGATCAAAGACCAAAAACCCACGAATTTGGCATCATGACAACGAAGTGACCCAATATCTTGAGTTTTGTGGAAAAAATTCCAGAGAAACATGATCCATAAGATCGGCTGAAGCGCAAGGAAGAAGACAACACTTCTAGAAATTTCTTCACTACACACTGTGTAGTTTGGGCTACACGACGTGTGTTTGTTGGCGGACCACCTGGCCTGTTCTCCGAGAGTACACAAACACGGTTTGGGTACATTTCCAAGGACATGACGTGTATACCCCACCCCGGCCAGACCCGGCCAGATACACGAGATACACCGTGTACTGGTACACGAGCAAGTGACACAGACACAGACATAGGCCATGTACGGGCACATGTCCAGTGTACACGGAGCGAGCCCCAGGTGCTCAGACACGGCATGTGTTCCTTCTACACACCATGTAATTAAATTATATCCTATAAACCGAATGACATGGGACGTTTACACGGGAAGTACTTGGAGTCAAACAACAAGATGTGTACTCTTTGTACATGCCGTGTAGTTTAGTTTTACACAGCTTGGACGGATGACTCGGTCGGTTTACACGGGTAGTACCCAGGGTCAAGGAACACGGCGTGTAACCATAATACATGACGCGTAACCTTTTTCTTCATGTATTATTCCACTTCTCTTCTGTGGCTTGGACTAGTTTCCTTAGGGTTCGTGCCCTTGGTCTTTTCCCGGAAGGTTATGGTATCATTTCCTTTATATAAGAGTATGATCCCTTCAGCAGGAATTCCTGAATAGAGTTATTGGAATCCCCTCTGTGAGACTTAGAGCTGGATCCTCTATTCATTTATGGAACCCTAGGTGGTGTTCTTGGTATCTACATGACCAACATTACCCGGGCGCTGATCCTCTTCTTAAAAAATTAGCTCAGATTGAGTTGTCAGAATCACCCCATGACTTGGCTATGATCCTCATCTGAGCATCATGTTTATCAATGTTCTTGTGGAGTGTGTTCTCCCGGAATGAGTACTTAGTATCTCTCTCCCCCGAACTAAGATTTTGTACTCCTTGTTATGTGCTGAGTGGAAATCTTCGAGCTGGATCTTAGTGGTGGTTTCACGGTAGTTGATCGTGTATGAGTATATCTGGATGTTCTTGTTATATGTTCGATAGACATATACTGTGTAGAGCTGACTGTATATTTTCTTGTGATATTTCTCTTGTTGTATTTCCTTTGTGGTTTCGGGGTGTCCTACTGGGTATTGTTATACTCACCCATGCACGGGCTTTCCCCGTAGTGTCGTGTCTAGTGCAGACGAGCGAGCCTTCGACAAGATTCTAGGTAGACCAGGACCAGACGGTGCTCAGTGAGATCAGGCGGGCCGAGGTGTGTTCCTACGGCTAAATATTGTAGTCATAGTACCTTTCCTTATAGTTTGGACTTTGTTATAGAGTTTATTTTGGTGGGATTGTACTTTTGGCCCAGGGTTTTAGCCTTGCTGTACTTTACTTCCTCTCATATTCTGTTGGTTGATATTTTTAGTGTATGCATGCATTTCCATTTTTAGTAGTTTTTATTTTTCATCTTTTCGGGCTTGGATATGTGTGTGCATGTGTAAAGGTTTATAGGAAATGCCTCCCATGTTAGTAGCATTCCTATAGGGTGCTAGTCACCATCCCCTGGCCTATTTGAGGCGGGTTTGGGGAGTTGCAGCTCGGGCCCCACTGGGATTGGTCGTGATAGTTGATAACTCATGATGAGGCCAAGGTGGATAGATCTATTTGTATATAAGAGTCATGTTAAAGACTATGTTGTGTGTATGGTAGGTCATACAGATGATGTTCTCTATAACACAAGACTATATTTTGGGAAAAAATCATTGAACATTAAACAATAATTACTTTTGATCTTGGTGTCTATAAAATCATAATGATTAGAAAAATCAAATGTTCATAAATTTTATTACACCCCTAGACATTGATTTTTCTTATAATAGGTGTTTTCAAATGCTAAATATTTCACAGAAAGACATCCTTTTTTACGATTTTGGTACCCTTTTCCATGATATTGTAAGATATAAATTGAATACTCTCAGTGATTGGTTCCCACCACCACATCACTATAATTTTCACTGTTTTGGAGAAATACCAATCCCTTAATGAGTAAGAATTGATGACCTGTATGGTGATCCAATAAAAGTATTATTCTTTCATAATGATTCATTTGTAAGCACTTTACTTGTGTTGTCAAAATGTCGGTCGTACAATTCATTATTTAGAAAATTAAATGCAATAAATTTTTTAATGTTATGATTCACATATATCATATCCTAGATTAATAATTATAGGAACACAACATAATTTTTACTTGTAACACTCAACTCAAAAATGACTTGGGTTGTGTCTCAAATAATTAGGATTTCTCACCCAACCCATTGACCACATCCCACATAGTCCACAATTGACAAAGCATCATCTAGGATCTCATCTCACATATCATGTTGAAATTAATGTTATAATACACTAAATAAGTGGTATCATACAAATACACATCAAGAAACTCATACAAAATTTCAACAACCGAATTTATATTATTAATCCATGCCTGGAATCTATATTGCATATTTCAAACATGGGGATCAAGGATAAATATACTTACATATAATATAATTACCTTATAATAATACATAACAAGTATATAATAATAAATAGATGGTTATATGAATTAAATTTCATATGTTATAGAGTATAACACATTATATGTTTCTATTATAATCATATTTAATTAATATCATATAATAATAAAAACACCGAAGAACTGCTGACCAAAAAATTTATCGGTCCAATTAAGTAGAATACTAGGAGGAATCTAAATGTGAAAAAAAACATATAATTTTTTGTGAATCATTAAGTAACCAAAAATTATTTTATTATTTTTTTACTTTAACATGTGTCCAAATAAAACAAAATAAAAAAATTATAGGTGAATCTATGTTCTTGATCTGATGCATGGACACAATCTCTCTTTCTACACTGATGTAATAGAAAAACCATGAAATTTATAATTCAAAAATAACATTTTGAATATGATAGAACTAAACTATAAAAATGAAATAAAATAACATTAATTTTAACTCCTTTTATCTTTTAATTAATCTCATGACTGTTTTAGCATTAAAGAAAACCAATCAATCATCATTATTATTTCCAGTCTAATCTCTGGTCCACTGGATCCCAAATATTATTACAAATAAAATAATTTTCGGGTAAAAATTTTTAATATCTATAATCTGGTTCACAATACAATGATCAGATTAGGATGTGATGTGATATGAGGAATGCCTCACCATACTCTATATGATAATATTTAGTACTAATATTTTAGGATGATACTATGGGGAGACTATTCTTATATATAATATTAAGTAAATCAACAGAAATAACAGAGAATAATTCATCATGATAATCATTATAACATGGTATAACTAAAAAATGTCCCAGAAACATAAATATTTCATCACAAGATATAATAAATGAGTTATATAAAATGTTGCAAAATTCTTAAAGGAAACAATAATATTTACCATGGGTAGATCATATTCAATCAAATTCAAAATAAATTATTAAAAACTCAACCACGTATTGAGTTTCGACCATGTTTCATCTCTTAGATATCCCAATTGTTACAACCCTGACTCTAGATTCCTAGATCTAGAAAATTAAATTGTTTAATTAATAAAGATATAGGATTCGAATCCTAAAGTACCAACTGGTTCATAATATTTTTAAAACATGATTACAAATACAATACTGAAACAACATTAACAAATTAAATAAATGTATACAAAATTTAAAACCTTATAATCCTCGAAACTCATTCAAATAATTCATATCTATATCATAGGGAACCAGAAAAAGGGTGAGCTCAAATTCTAATTATGTGATACGTGAATTTGAATATATCATGAATCAATAATCATATGGAACATGGAATGGTCCATAATAGAACACACATGTCACATATCAATCTGGGTAAGTAATGGCCAATATTGAATGGAAAATAATTGAAAAAAATGACATATAATCAATAACTGAGAATGAAATGCACCCATTGATAGTTTCTTACTGAAAACATCATGGATTACAATAATAAATGAATTCTCAATGATTGAAATTCTTATTTTTTGGAAAACATGTTTCCTAGGTATATAAATCCATATTGCTAAGACCTTTTATAAGACAGTTTAAAAAAACATAGTAAAACCCATCCTAATATGGTAAACTAATTAATCTCATAAGATAAATAATTACTCGTGGGTCATAAATTAAGTAGTCACAACCCAATTCCATACTAGTACAAATCATTCCACATATATCAAATTACTGATTTAATTCATAAACAATGTTCCTTATCAAAAATATATATTGAGTAATGGATACTTATTTATCAATATTAACCTAATTAATTAATATATGTTAGTTTAAAAACCTTATAAAAAAATACTATTCAACATAGGAAGGAATCACAACCATTATGAAATAATATGGATATTTAAATGAAATGTAATTTTGAGTAAAAAATAATTATATTAATGTTATTGTTTTAATATATTGTTAACAATCTCAAACGAAAGTGAGATTGCATAATAACTTTTAGAACATTGTAATTTCTATGTCAAATACTGTTGGATGAAATAATTCCAATTAGAAATTAAAATAAAACTAATTTTGAATAATGATATTACATGTCAATTTGTATATATATAAACCCCAAAAATAGAATTGGTGGATAATAAAAAATATAACTCAATGGAATATAAATTGAGATGAAATATCTTACCTTATGATTCCATTTCGTTGAACACTATTTATCCTCATGTATAATAGTTTTCAGTAACTTATTAATAATCATCAGAAAATTAATTTTTATAATATCATATATGATTCGTTTATAACAACTTACCTCCTTTTTTATTAATCATTAATTATTTTAAATGTTTTGTGTGTTTGTTTCCTTATTTTTCCATTATATTTTGACTTGTTATTTTTTCATATTAAATAAATCATGATTTCAAAATATCCAGAATATAAGAAATGTTTTAAATATCATATACATTATTTATATATTTATTTAGATCATTCCATAAAATTTGGTAATTGGAAATGAAATACAACATTCAGGTAGACAGTGGTTCATACGTTTGTATAAACATTGTTTCCATTTTCCTTTTGTATTTAATGAATGTAAAGTAAATTTTATTTAAATTTTCATAATAGAATCAATAATTAATAATATATATCTTATATTTTCATTAATCTTATCCTTTCTACATATCATGAATTTCACGAATGAATTAGATCACTTCATGGGGAAGTACTCTACTGTAGACACGACTGTCATTTTCATGTTCCAAAAAATAAAAGAATGATGTTATGTGTGATATAATAGATTAATAAGCATAATAAAATCATAAATATTATATTTATAATATATAAACTATAAATTCATCATTATTATAATCCTAGAATTCTGGTAATGGAATAATGGTTGACACTTGTTAGTGAGGCAGTAGACCACCATACAAAAAAATGATGATTTTGCAATCCATTTGATGGAGGTATGCCATTTTTTGGTCATAAAATTAACATAAAAACAGATTTGTATGTATATGATATTGATGTTATTATGTATTCATGGTATTGTATAAATTTATGGTTGAGGGGATGGAATAAAATAAAAGCACTATTAAGCGAAAATTAATTAATCTTCAACTGCCCTACTTATGTTTTCACTAATGCCTTCCTATATTGGTTTTCACCCACAGATTAGGATTATAGGATAATGATATCGAAGTAGGGGGAGTGATTTGGGAAAGTAATAATAGAACCAAATTCATTGATATGTGGGAGGTACATGAGAGTAATTTTCCTTTTATAGTTGAGGTGGAGTGGCATTCTTATAAATACTCAAAATTATTCACTATTGGGTGGTCTCATATAGCTCTAACAGAACCGAAATTGAATAAAAATTTATGGGAGGGTTAATGTGGATGATTAAAACTCCTGAAAAAAATAAATATTTATCATTTTTAACCTTATTCATTAAGTTTACTTAGTTGTTCCCTTTTTTATCATGGTAACTAGTTTTATATCCTTTGTAATTTATCCTTTACGAATTAATTAATGTGAGAATTATTTGATAATGTAAACCCATGGTTTATAAATATGATATCAAATACATTGAATTAATAATCGCAAATGTATTAGAATTTAATTTTGACATAGGCACATATAATGAAAAAAATGTTATTTTACTCTAACTCTGCCAATAAAAATTCAACTATTTAGAGGTCATTATGTTAATCATAAATGATGAATTTTCCCATTAATGTGATTTGTTTGATAATAATAAAAATTTATAAATAACATGTAATATGATAGTATTTTTAGAAATTTTAAATCATTTAATAAAATATCATATTTTAAAATTAAAATCCCTGAGAATTTTGAAATTAATTATTAAATTTAAATAAAAAATATGATGATAATAATAAAATTAGAAAATATTAAGTATAAAACATTTTTAACATGATATATTTATCTAATAATTTAATGGAAGTCAATAATTCCATTACATTACATCATTTATTTTGAATTTTATGATCATATATTTTAGTCAACAATTAACTAAAAAATTATATAAGTGTTTCTTATGCATCTAATGTAACTAATTCATCTTTGAAAATTAATTATAAATTTACATGATTAAAAGTAAATTTTTCATCAAAATGATATATATAACCTAAAATATGTTTTTTTTTTCTATCCTAATGATTAATAATTTTTAAATTTATGAAAAGTATCATTTTGTCTTTGTATTTACATTAATTATTATACAAGTCACTACCATGGAAATGTGTCCCCAAACACATAAAAATAGGACCAAATTAATAAGGGTCTAAATATGTCAATAAAATCTATTATGGAAATGATTTTAGGTTATTTTTTACCTTATATACAATTTTAACCATTATGTAAATTAATTTTTACATTAATAATTATAATTAATTTAAAATTAAGTATTCATATATGTTGATACAATAGGTTAATGTGAAAATGTTTATAAGGTTATGATGTTTTTATATCCCAATAAAATATTTAAATTACTCTAATGACCTAAATGGGATTAATTAATATGAAATTTATTGAATATGACTTTAGAACTAGAATAAAGTATACTCTAACATTGAAAAATATTTATATAAAAAGGATGTGTTCAATTAAAATTATGTATTATTCCATATTAATCATAACATGAAACATATCATAAAAATACCATCAAGTTACACCTAGATAATTTAGATATTCCACTTTCAAAAATGATGTTTAGTTTTTCAAATCAAATTTATATAGTGGTAATGATTAATTACAAATTATATACACCAAGCACGATTAATCCATATTAGAAAAACTATTTTTCAAAAATATATATATTTTTAATTTAGAATATTTTTATTTTATTTATAATAAATAGTTAATTTATAAACATGTAAGAATAATATGTTTCTATAATATACATAATAATATTTATTCCCACTAGTCAAAGGGCTTGTCGATAACTATCTTAATAATATTATTAATATATTGTTGTTTGGTAAAATATGGCATTACATGTATTTAAAGAAAAACATTTTTTTCATTTATAATAAGATAAATACCATGTTTCTTGAATTTTAATATATTTTATATATTTACTTTATTTTAAATGTTCAATATATGATAATGTCTTAAAATATTATATCATGTTATACGCATGGTGTTTTATATTATACAAGCTATAGAATATAATATTCTTAATTTAGAATTTCAGGGTGTTATATTCCCCCCGAATTAATTAAATTGTGCCATAAAAATTTAATATAGATATTGGTAATGAAAGATTCAATATTTGGAAATTCCTTTATTACAAAACCCACAAAAAACAGTTGTTAAAATAACCTATCAATTATAGATAAGGGATGTACAAAATATAACTACAATGATTACATAACTAGGTTTCTAGATAAGAAAACATTGTTGGGAAATGAAAACATGGAAAATGAAGTGAGAAAATAATCCAATAGAAATAGTGTGTTATAGAGAGCATGTTCCAGAGTATGTTAATTACCAAATATCCATCAACTAGAGGTTTGAAAATGGTCACTCATAACATATAAAATTATGATAATAGGTAAATATTTTTGTTTTAGGAACCACTTCTAAGGGTTGATAAATTACTTCACTCCATATGAATATAAGTAAATATACTAACTTTTATTTTATAAGAACAATATTATAATAATTTTTTTCTACTATTTCCATATTATCTCTTAGGAATGACAACATCATACGGTGAAGTAATACATTAAACTCTAAATCCTCATTAAAATATAGACCTAAACCCAAAAAAATTCTAAAATATTATTATCTTACAATTTGGAAACAAGTTCACTAAGTTTCCAGAGCTTGCCTTCCATTAATCCCATAATTAATATGTGGTATCCCTTAATAATCAAAAACCAAGCATGTGTATACCTTCAAAATGAATTATCATGAATATGGTAACAACACGAATTACCATATATAATCTTGGAAGAAATACATGCTAAATTATTCATTAAATAAATAAAATATTATAGAAATATTCCTTAAATAAAAAAAATGTTTTAGACACCCTCAATGATAAAATAAAAAATAATTCAACAAAACATAAATAAATTTCTATGTAGTATGTACTAATGAATTTACATTATCTATATCAATCATCAATATATCTAAATATCATTATCTCCACTTTAAGAAAATATTGTTTATCCTCAATCTTGTGTTTTCCAAGAAGTTCAACATTCCATTAAATAATTTTTCTTAGTACCATTCAATTCATGTATTCGAATCCTTTAAAAAATAGTATTTAAATACAATACATACATATTTTATAGTCTTTATGACTAAAATATCACTAATAAAATACTTTTACAACATTTCCCAATGATCAATATACATAATCATATTAAGCATGATAATCCATCTGTATTAGTAGCATATGCTTAAAATTGATCTATTATCTTATTCTAATGTATATTCCCATAATTCGTTGTGTAGTAATTTGTGTATTATCCCATATCATTACACATAAAACACATGTTAACATTGTTTTATTTCGTCCCATTGCATTATTATTCATGGGGATCCTTTCATCTATAGATAAAATAAACTCCCAATCTCTTTAAGCATTTCCCATGGTTATTCTTTCCATTGTTTTTAGATATCGAAAAATAAATCAATCCCTTATTCCCTTCATCCTTATTTTATTCTAACGTTCTCATCTTCTCTTACAATAATTTTGAAACCATAAAAGAAAAATAATTTATTTTCTATCGTGATAGAACATAAAACAATTTAATTTTAGAAATAAAAACATTTTGATACCAGTTCCATTTTAATGTCTTTATTAATACCATATATAAAATAATTAATCTTGAACTCCATGTTGTGTATTTAATCCATAACATACCAAATGAACCTCATAAATCATAGCTTCATAATTTGATAAACATTTATCATCATGTTTTTTACACTATATAACTTTATCTTCATCTCTAATAATTTATCATGAGGTGAATATTTATCGAATATTATACCCTTCAAATGATTCAATTCCTTGTGTCCTATTTCCTCTCCCTACCTAGTATTTTGGATAAAATAAAACCATTTATGTGCATCACCATAGAGACCACACACTAGAAGTGTAACCTTTTATTTTTCACCATATCCCAGATAAAAAATATCTTCTCCATAGACATCATTCATTACTTGAATATAATTATATTAGTAGTCCCACAAAATGATTGTTGGTTATGTCACAAGTGGTGATATTACATTAGAAAATCTCATTATGCAACATGTTCTTCTATATGAGAATGGTTATTTCTCATTATCTGATTATAGTTCAATAATATATACAAAACATATATAGATGCAACAATAGTTATATCATCTTCTATTGTAGGAAAAACTCTATATTAGGAATTTGTATTGATACCCTTCTTCCAACCAGGTTCCATTTATAAATAATGAGATACAGTAGAATTGATCATAAAATTATGTAATATAATATTTAATCTTAAATCTAGTAAGATACTTATTATAAACTGGGAAATGTATCCATAAATAATCACCTAAAAAATTGGTTTCTTGGGGATATCCGTACTTTCAGAAAATTCTAAATGGTTTGTAACGAAATTGTGAATTATCTCAATAAAATCCCCCAAGAGTGTCAATCCAAGTGTGTGGTAAGAACCACTATCAAGTACCAAGTAACTCTCGAGTCAAGCTCGATGGGCCTTTTTAAGAGTTAGTACCTCTATCCCCCACTATCATAGAACTGCATTATCTTTTATTATTTGTATTGGGATATTATTCATGGAATGGCCATATAATCTCTAAAATAAAAAGACCATAGGATGATATTATATTGTTATCCAAAAATATTATATCAGGGTTATGATCCATATTCTACAATTTCCTAAACATCCTTCCCAATGTTTCAATAATAAGTTATACGATACCAACTATAACGACCCCTACTCTATTAGCTTAGAGCCAATGCATTACATTATAACATTTCCATAGTTACAATAATCAAATCCCAAAAAACTAGATAGTTAATAAAATTTAGAAAACTAGATTACATATATCATACATATATTACATTGGTAAATGAAAATATAGAATGTTAAATGTAAAATCTCATCATCCTTGAAACACATTCAATGGATTCATCTTCATATCCCAAGGAAATTGAAAAACTAAGGGTGAGATCAAATTCAACATAAGGGTTATCTAAAAAAGAATCTATCATGAATCAATAAAAATAATAAAAAAGGAATGATAGATTACTAAAAACACATTCCATAAAATTATCTAGATAAATCATAATCTATTTATAATGTTAAATAATAGACAACCCATTCCATTTAATCAATAACATAGAATGAAATAAACCCAAAGATAATTTTTCTAACGTCCTGATCTTGATGTACATGGACATTAAATTTATTCTGAAGAATAGTTTATACATTGAAAAAATCTATTCCCAATGACAATATTAGTATATTGTCTTTAGAAACATGAAATATAATTTTCTAACTTGGTGAAAGATATTCAACATCACCCATAAAGATCATCCCCGTTTTGTTTTAATACCTAAAACCTTTCTTTATATCATGAGGAAAAAAAACATAAAAAGGATGATCTCAAAAATTTTTTGAGGGTAATCATGGAGAACATAGAACAAAAACTAATCATAAGAATGTAAAAACATCAACATAATGCTAAATATCCAAATCTTGAGCCTTGAAATAAATCGTGGAAGTATGTATGGCATGAATCATAAAGGAACATTAACCATGATAAACATCATTGGAAAAAACATGGAATTGAAAAAAAAAATAAGAACATAATATGATTTTAATAGTATCCAAGACCATTAGAGTGGACAAATTCCACTACTAAACTGGGTTTACTTGTCGTTCCTGCCATGTATTACTGAAACATATTTACTTGCTGTAAGTGACCTGTATTACTTAACTAAATTTACTTGTCTTTATAATAATGTCTATATCATGATATATAAATCATTTTTCAATGAATTGGAGGGATATATTGGTCCCAATCATCTCTAAATTAAATCATTCTTACATGTTCCACAATAACATTAAGCATTATTTATAGCATAACAGAAGAAAAAAAATGTGTTTCTTATACATTATTATATAAAAATATTATCCATATAAAATATTTTTCCAATATTAACTCAATTAGATTATATTATTAATTGGGATAAAAACATAACCATATTTTAAGAGCATCATCTCAGATGGAAAATATATTTGATAACACACTAGAACTTAATTCTTGTGAGAAATATCCTTTCTTCTTCAAAAACATTTTCTTTTCAAAAACATTCATGAAAATTTTAAATTAATTAATTTAATTGAAAATATACATGATATATTTTAATTTAAGATTAATAGAATGAATTTTTTATGATTATTTAAAAATACGTTCATTCAGTATGAGTTAAAAAAATTCTTCTCATAGTCTTTCTGGAAATGTTAAAATGTGTAACGTATGGAAATCAAAATATTTATTCCTTCCATATTTTTTAATAAAAAATTCACCAATGGGTAAAATTGACATTAAAAAATAGAATAATAATATATATAATATTATATATTTTGGAAACATTGATGTGGATGACAAATATACCCCAGTAGATACTTATGTATAATCAATATTGGAAAACAATGAGGTAGAAAAATTATCATTTACCATAGGTCCTATAGGATTCATATGTATCCAAAACTCCTATATTGTCGGTATAAAAAAATTATTAACTTGAAATTGAACCATAATAATATTTATGATATCATATATGATTCACTTATAACATTTTATTACCCATTCATTTATCAATTCCATGTTAATGGAAAATTTTGGGTAATAATCGTTTTACTTATCATACGTGTTATAACTTATTACTCTTTATCATTTATGATTTAAATACATCTAGAATGTAAAATTTTATTTATATATCATATATATATTAATTATATAAATATATATAATTTATTGATGTGTGAAATTGAATATACTGTTCATGGAGATGGTAGGCCATATCTACGCATGAAGGCCGTTTCTGTTTCCTTATTGGATTGAATGGAAGCAAGAAAATGAAATATATTTATATATTTATAAATTTAGTAGAATAATTATTTCATATATTTCATGAATATTTATTATATATAATTTATAATTATTCTGGAATGGATAAATTGGAGAATTAATCTCAACACATCGTGCAGATAGTTTGTCGTACGCCCGCACGAGCGACGGTATCATTCACTTGATAGTAAAATTGTTAGTAATGGGATGGTATATTAATTATATAGAATAATTATTATATTATATTACTTATTTAAATACAATATTTTCAACATTATACACATCAATATTATGTATGGTTTAATATCAAATTACACCACAACGTGGAGACGGTATGTCGTACATACGCACACATGGTGATATTGTTATTAATTGAATGGATAAAATGAGGTATAAAGGTTTACCATAATTATAATAACATATCAAAAAGGGAAAAATACATTCTTTAATACTTCAGTATGAGGAAAAAATAATAAGAGGATGTACAAGAAGAAACTAATTTTGAAATGGGTGATAAAACTATTATCTTGTTTTTCGAGTATCACTATTAGATTTGCACAAAAGGTCTCAGTAGGATAGATTTATCCACAAATTTAGGACTTTATATAGAATTGGGGGATGCTATTATCTTATTTGAGAAGGGTTTATATGATCTAATATAATTTAATGGAGTGAGTCTGAGAGTAGAGGTGGTGAAATTTTATAAGAATGATTAGGGTCACATTAGGATAGTTTTAATATGTTATTCTATTATAAATTTATTTTCATTTTATAATAGTCCCAAAATCATATATTTTGAGGATACGATGAGTATGGTTCAACATAATCTAAACTAATAAAATTTATAAATGTTTTGATTTTATTTTTAACATTATAATTTTGATATATTCTTATTTATTCAATTAAATTTTATTTCTGGTAATAATATTCTAGATATTAAATGATTATAAATATTTACATATGTATTGTAAATTTCATATAATTAGATACTTTATGAAATTTTTTACAATATAATTTTCACTTTTTAATGGTTTAATATTTTTTTGATTTTTAAACCGTTTAATAATATTAGTTTTATAAAATATCAGCAGTTTCAATTTTAAAACTATTCATTAATTACCTTTAAAATAAAATAAAAAAATAATATAAATTCAAAAAAAATATTTAATACACTTCTGAAATGTCATAATCTCTTAAAAAATTAACAGTGTACATGATGTAGTTCATTTGATATTTATTTTAATAATTTTAATACAATTTTTTTAATATTTCTATCAATAAAATAATTTATACATCACAATTGTGTCATCATTAATGTTAATAATTTAATCTCTAAATATTCTAAATATATTCACATGATGAGGATAATTTAATTATATTTCAATATACTCTTTATGACCAATTTTTATAATGTTTATCACTATATTAGTATTATCATACCAATAAGAGATAAGATAGTGACATGTTGTCACTTTCTTTTGATTTAATTATGATTAAATTTCATTCATGTAAAAAAATCAATTAAATGAATAAATTCCAACACTTAGGTGATATTGGTCAGCATTAACTAATCCAATGTATTTTTATGAGCTTTTACGGTAATTTTATAATTTTTATCATATTTTTTGTTACACTAATTTACCTGATTTACATTGAACTTGGTGAATAAAAATTATCCTAGATAGTATTCATAATAACCCCAGAAAAATTATCCTTTTATCATATTTTGGACCCACCTATTTCAAATATGGAATCCATTTTTTCTATATTCAAAACTCGGATGTTTCACTAATTAATTTAATATTAATTCCTCTTGTCAAAACTAGAATGTGGGTTTTTAAGAAATAAAACTATCAACAGATTGACATGTGTTTATGGACAATTTAATTTTGAAATTACATCCAACGACTAAAATTAGATTAAATGATAAAAAAAACAAATTTAATTTTTAAAACTATTAAAATTGATCATCTAACTATATATATAAATTTGATTAAATGACATATTTGAATTAAAATGATGTTGTTTCACTCATGATTAATATAAGAATCTAATCAAAAAAATAAAAAAAATTCAAACGGAGTAAATTTTGATTTCACAATTACAAAGAGTAAATTTATTTTTAAAAATAAAATTTATAAAAGTGTTAGAAACTTGATTTTAAATTGAGGTACCATCCAAAGGTTTGAAAACTTCATATTTTAAAAATAATTCTTTTATACAAAAAATTGGATCTGTTCCTATATCATTTTCAATAACAGACATATCATTAGTTTTAATGTTTTAAAATATTCAAAATTTTGATAATACTATCAATAACATATATTTAATATACCATTAAATAATAATATTTTAATAATATATCGTCATTTAGTGATACTCGGTATTGCGTACAACACAAGCTGTCGAAGAATGATGTTTTTTCTTGTAATGCAATACAATTAATTGTTTCATTTTGTGAAGGATTCATTTGTTTTTTCATATAAAATAATATAAAGAGAGTTCTATTACACATTGAATGAAATCTAGTTTCATTGTTTAATGAAATAAAATCAATCTAAAGAACTGGAAATTGTATGTAACACAAGCCAAAAATAGTGATGTCCAATACGTTGATGCATGTAGCACAATCTAATGTTGGTGTAGAGTAAACCAAATGATATCAAGAAAATTAAAATTAACATATCTCATAATATCGTAGGGCGTTTCATTATACCATTGTTAAAATTAATTTCATGCTTGAAATTTATCTGGGTTTTAAAATATTTACTACATGAAAATTGCTTTAACAAAAACAAACATCATAAAAATGAATACTAAAAATTAATTTTAAAAATGAACGTTATAAACATAAAAGTTACCCAATGTAAATCATCATTGGGTTTACATAAATAAGAGCCTAGGTGGGAAGTGAAGACATAAATATGTAAGAAAAATATAACCATCATGTTCTAATGGATAGTGATAGTGAACACATTTTTGACAATCTTAAAAACTATTATGTCATAAATCTACATTGATTTTAGGAACCAACTGTTTCATTAGAAAAGAAGATACTAGGAAAATATTTTTGGTTTTGAAGACCCTTTCCATTATGTTGAAGAACATGAGGTGAAATACTTACCATATTTTAGTAAAATATAATCATTGGGCATGCCTTATAAAACATTCACGTCATCTCTTATTTAATGAAATTAAGTTTATTTTGTCACTCCTGAAGTGTTAGTGGATCTTAAGATCCATAAAAAATGATAGGACATTCCATGTGTTTAAAAATATAAGTTACCATTGGTTATCAAATATGAATAAGTCCATTTATAGTGAGATAAAGCAGTATTCCAAGTAATTCCATCTGATGTTTAACATAAAAAATCTATAAATATATAGTCATAGAATCCTTCTAAATAAAGATAATCCAGAACTCTAGATAAATTCTCACTTAATCATCTTAATCATTTCCCCCATATCGTATAATGTAGTTCTTGGTTTTCACAAAATAAACATGAGAATAACTTTATCACATATTCTCCTAAAACATGGTAATAACATAATGTACCACTAAACCGTAGTGAAAATAAGAATTCTCTTAGAATTAACTCTTTCCACACACCAACAATACCAATAAATATATATACACAAACCATGATATCACATTTGTTTCTATATAACTCATGTGGTCATTATTATTATCAAACATTACTTTATCTCATTATCATATTATTATGAACATATCACGTGCTTTACAAAAAATATTTCAATCAATTTTTATGGTTACTAGAACAATATTCTTATGGAAAACCACAATGGAACAATACATAGATATTTCAAAATTCCATAATACCATAAAATTACTTATATGGAATTATTGTTGATAATCTTAAATTAATTCCTCTATCTTTTTATGCTGTTTACCAAGATTCACCATTTCATTCCTCAACACTTCTTTCATCTCATATATCATTTCTAGTCACTTCATTATCCACAATATTAATACCCCTCATACAACCATGCTGATTTTTTTACTGAGATTTTTCCCTGGGTCATTGATGTGCAAAATTCCCATGCATTTAACATTAAAAATATTTAACTATAATTTATGCTATTGGAATACCAATATCCATTTCCATTATTTTAACATGACCTTTTTCCATTGTAATAAATTAATTTTTTTCCTTATTTTAAATATTCAAAGCATCATTAATTACATTTAAAACATTATCCTTTATACCCCTTCCTACATGATTTACATGAGGGAAATTGAACATTCTTTCCTATATGATCACACTAAAAATACAAATTTAAATTATTATTGGGATTGGAAACACACAAAAGTAGATTCCCAAGTTTAACGAATCCTTTACTCTGATACCATCTCTAACAACCCAAGCTTGACACACATGGAAATTAAATTTCTTTTGCGGAATACTTAACATATTACACAAATATACACCCAAAGACTGTATTAGATTACTGAATTTTGTAGCATGGAATATAATCTTCTAACATGGTGAAAATCATCAACATCTCTCGTAATGTTCTTCCACATTTTTTACCTAAAAAGTTTCGTTATATCCTTGGGAAAAGAGAACATAAATAGGGTGAGCTAAAATTCTGAGTATGGCTAATCATGGAGAAATTAAAATGAAACCATAATCAAAAGAATTTAAAAACATGTACATAATTTTTTAATATAAAAATTTTGTGTCATGATATAAATCATGGTAGTGTATATGGAATGGATAATAAAGGAACAATAAATGTGATAAAATAGCATTGAAAAAAAACATGGAATTATGGAAAAATAATATGCACATCATATAATTTTCATAGTATCTAAGGCATTGCTGCCAATACCATCATTGTGGACAAATACCATTACTGAACTGGGTTTACTTGTCATTCCAACCGTATATTACTGATGCAAATTTACTTTTATTTCTAGTTCTATATTACTAAATTAGATTTAATTTTCATTCAAATCATGTCGATCTAAAGAGATATATATCACTCCCCAATTCATTAGAAGAAGATATTGGTCCCACCCATCACATAATGAAATCGTTCTTACATGTTCCAGAAAAACATAATGCATCCATCATAGCATTACATAAGAAATAAAATGGGGATCCTAAACATTATTCAATCAAAAAATAATCCATTTAAAACATTATTCTATTATTATCACCATAATAACATACTAATAATAGGTATAAAAACATAACCCTATTTAAAGAGCATCTCACTATATGGAAAATAATTTTTATAAAACACTTGAGCTTAATTCTTGAGAATAATATCATTTCTTCTTCAAATTTTTTTCTTTTCTCTTAGTTGCATGTATTTAAAAAAAATTAATAGAAAATAAACTTAAAATATTGTAATGTGTGAGTCATGAATCTAAGGTGTTATGAATATTTAAAAATCCTTTCATGTCGTATTAGTTAAAAAACATTCTTTTTGTACTGTTTCCGGAAAAGTCGAAAAGTATATCACATGCAAAATTGAAGAAAGATTCCCACCATACCATTTAATAAAAATTCACCAATGGGTAAAAAATTCTTAAAAAAATATTATAAGTTTTGAAAAAACATTATATATTTATGAAACACAGACTGGATATTAAATATATTCCAGTAAATACTTATGTCTAACCACTCTTAGAAAACAAAGAGGTTACCAAATTATCATTTTCCTTAAGTATGGTATGCTTTGTATGTATCAGAAACTTGTATATAGTGAGTTTAAACCTATTATTAACTTGTAACATAACCATAATAATTTTTATGATATCATATATTACTAATATATGACTTTATATTACCCGTTTATTTATAAATTCCATGTTAATGAAATGTTTTGGGAAATAATTATTTTTTATAATGAATGTGTTTTGACAAGTTATTATTGACATTTTTATGATTTAATTGCATATATAGTGTTACAAATGATTTATATATCATATATATTCAGTATAGAAAAATATATATAATAGACATATAAAGGAAAAGGAATACACCATTCATGGAAATGGTAGGTCATACGTACGCATAAATGTTGGTTCCGTTTCCTTATTGAATTGAATGAAATCAAGATAATGTAATATATATATATATATATCCATTAAATCTATAGTGTCATATATTTCTTGATTATTTATTTTATATACATTATAATCATTCTTGAATGGTTAATATGGAGAATGAATCTATTGACGTATTGAAGACGGTATGTTGTACGTACGCATGAGCAACGATATCATTCACATGATGGTTAAATGGTATGGAATTGAATGATATAATAATTATACAGAATAATTACCATTTTATTTTCATTTTTTACATCCACTATACTCATCATTGTACCCATACAAATTAATTATTAATGAATAAGAAATTACACTGTGGCAGGGGGATGGTAAGCTAAATGTACGCATGCATGGTGATATTGTTATTCATATGATCATTAAAAAGATGAATAAGGTTGTCCCATAATTATAATAACATATAATCATTTATAAGATACTGAATTTACTACTTTTATGAGAAAAATAATAATTAGATGAAGTAGAATAATAAAATATTTTTGATATAGGTGATTAAAAATTTCCTCTTTTTCGATTATCCCTTTTTTGATTTGAACAAAAGGTCTTATTAGGCTGGATTTCATCCCAAATTGTGGACTCTAGGAGGAAGGGATACATGATTGGATCTTATTTGAGTATGTATTGGATGATCCAAATGTCTTTTAAGGTGTGAGTAAGTGAGTAGAGTTAGAGGCCTTTTATAAGAGGGTGGAGGGGCACATTAGGAAAGTACTCAAATATTATTTTACTTTAAATTTATTTTCTATTTATAATTATGCCAAACTAATTTATTTCGAATATATGATGAGTATGGATAAACATCTTCTCTTCCAATAAAATTTAGTCATTTTTTATTTTAAACCTTATCATTTTTATTCATTCATATTTAATCTATTGTATTTTGTTTTTGGTAATAATATTCTAAATATAAAACTGTTATAAATATTTAATTATGTGTTTTCAATTTCCTATAATTGGTAAATTTATGAAATTCTAGGAAATATATTTTCACTTTGTAATTTTTAATATTTTTTATCATTTTTTAAAATTTTAATAATATGTTATTTTTTAAAAATATCAATAGTTTTAATTATGATACTATTCATTTATTTGACATTAAATAAAATCCGAATAGAAGATAATTTCTAACCAAGATATTTAACACACTCCTAACATGTCATAGTCAACTGGAAAAATTCATGGATCACATTAATTAATTTATATGTAATTTGTCACACCCCGACCCATGTTACTCTTTTATTTTATTATTTTTTCTCATTAAACATTTTTTACTATGGTCCAAGATGAGTCCCAGGCGACATTTTTGAGGTTATATGAAATAATAAACTTTTTTAAGATGATGTCATAGGGTGCACGAGGGAAGCCCATTTTGGAAATCCCACACACCTTTGCTTTGGTAACCACGCATCTTGTCTGCCTTCAAAAAAGTAAAACGAGAAGGTCTTTAAAGCAATTTTGAAAATCATTGGTTGTTACAAATTTTAATATTTTTTTGTGTGACAAATATAATTTCTTTATTACTAATGATAATAATAATATTATTATTATTATTATTATTCATATTATTATTATTATTAGTACTTTTATGTGAATTATTTTTAATTATATATATTATTACTATTTGTATTATTATGATTATTTTGATTCTTTATATTTTTAATGGTATTTTTTTAAATTATAATAAAAGAAATAATACTTAAAACAAAACCCTAACCCATGTATTCTCTCTCCAATTAGCCTCCCTCTCCCCTTGTGTAATGTGTGACCCTTTTCACCTATCCAACTCCCTCCTATGTATCGACCATCCTAAGAACCCCTGACACATCCCTTTGATGTGTGCGAGTAGGCCATCAACCTTTCACCATAGACAGCACCTCCTCCACCTATATATCGCTGCTCTGGCCCTCGACTCCCTCTTATCGCAGCATTCCGACGTCGCGCCCCCTCCTCTTGTAACCGACACCCCATTTCCAAAAAAATTCTCCCTACTAGCGCGCCAAACACCAGCCGACCCAACTCTGACCTCCTTCTTAGGACCCATCCATCACTAACCCCCTATATGTGGTTATCAAACTGTTTTCCCTCTGCGTAGTGTGCTACTGAATGCCACCTCCTCCCCATGAAGTGACTCCAGAAAGCAGTGGCTCTCCCCTACTCTGGCCTCTCATCGCACCCACCCTCCATGCTCCAGCTGGGGTCAGCCCTCTAGCTCCCCTTTTCCTTAGATCTATCCTTATCTATAGTCAACCATTCTCCGCTTTCCCAACATCCGGTCAAGACCCCCCAAATCCCATGCTCTCAAGAAATTCCCCCTCTACCGACCCTCCTCCAGCAACCAACCCCCTTTGGCTAACAACGTTTGGTAGCTGCTGCCTCACCGACCAACTCGGAACCCCCCCCCCCCCACGCCCTCTCCTCCACCTCTCGTCTGGCTTCCAGTGTGACCCTTGTCCTAAATGGCACAACCCCTTCTAGTGCACACCCTTTGAGCGATGTTACGACATTTCCACACCCTGATGACATCATTCTAAATAGCACTCTTCTACCCTTCCAGTGCGACTCCCTTCTAGTGAGCTTCCTCTCGAAAGTTAGGTAGTCTTCAGTTATAGAGATTTAGATATTTGGGTCCGACCATGAGCCATTTTGATTGATATCATTGTTTTGGGGTTAATCTAGCTTATGTGGGATGCGTTTGAGGTGCAGATGGTTCTCACACCTTTTCCATGTTTCCATTGTCATTGCGGTTCGGTGTCGAGGAATGTTTCTCAATGCGCTTTCCATTATAATTTATGTTCATCAGAATCATGATATTTTTATCCTATAATTGTGCTAATAATTATTATGAAACTGTTTTCCAATATACATGGTATCTGTATTAATACTTCAGTTCTGGTTTTTTGAAAAATTTTGTCATTTTTTATGTTTGTGCACACTATTTGTTCGATTTAATATTTTATTAGTTTCGCATGTGATTTTTGGTTCCTAGATCCTACTTTATCAATTTAAATATTATCGTGGAATGTAATTTGTGTTTTTAACTAGTTGAGTCTTCATTATAAATTGTTTTAGTAAATTTTGCAAGTGTCGTTGATAAATTTCCCTGTTAGAACATATGGTTTATTTGCGATATAATATCTTTTTGTTTGGTTTTATAAAAATATTCACAGCATGAAAAAAATTATTTTGAGTATTCTTAAATGGTTTCAAAATACATTTGTTCATATAAGGAAATGGGTATATATAAATTGTAATGGAAGAGAAAGTTTTTGTTTTCCTTTATTTTTGGAAAATGAATTTCGTTCTTTTAAATGAGGAGGTTTTTGAAATGTGTTTACTGCTTGTTTGGAACCTTTTGGGAAATGAAGAAATTGTTTTGAAGCAATCCCTCATTGGATTACTCACTTTCATTGGTTGTGACTGATTGTTTGGGATTCCCATGGTTAGATGCCCCGAGTTTCATGAATGGTTTAATGGAAAGAGGATGTCCCATGGAGTGGCTCGAGGTGATTCTTGTTTCTATTAAATTATATATATATATATATTCATGATTGGATTATCAGTTGGAATTAGTTAGCTCACCCCTATTATATACATGAGACATAAAAACCTAGAATATTGAGAGAACATTCTAAGAATGATTTCCACACTAGTAGTGGATTGATTGACCAGTGTCCCATTGTAGGTGCATATATTTTGGGTTTATTACTATGGTATTGGTCACCATAGCCTTTCTGGAGTTAGGGAGGCCATGATAATGGGTGTTATGATATTCATCATGTGTACAATGTCAATGGGGATAATGTCTCATGTATTAGTATATTTCAGTTTGTTCTTGATCTCTTGAGTTCACTAATTTCTACACATTCATAGTGTTTCTAATGTGGAATGTGTTACTTGTATATATATTTCACCATTAATTTACTCTGTTGGGAAAATACTGTAGCACTTTCATGTGTATTGTTTTTAATGCAATGTGATTTGTTGTTTTAATGTGGCACATGAAAAATATTTTCAAAGAAATATGTTGTATTCTTTTATTGCATGTTGAAAATATAAACATCACATTCCCTTTTTAAAATGATATTGTCTTTTGAAAAGATGGATTTTTGTTTTTGAAAAATGAATGAGGGAAATGAATCGTATTTTGTTTTTTAGTAACATGTAGAAAACATTATTTTTATATATTTTTGTTTAAACTCTAAAATCAATGTTTCTTTTATTTTAGATGATGTGAATTTGGAATAGATTATAGGTCTATACTAATGTGTTTTAATACTCATGCCAATATGTATTTTCATTTTTTAGTCCTTGGGCAGGTTCCAGTTTGAGTGTCTTCGCTTAGGGCGATGTTTGACCATTGAGTCAGAGAATGACCCGCAAGGTCACAAGGAGTTAGTTTGGTCATCGAGTTTAGTTAGTCCTACTTTCTTCAGTTATTGTTTATTAATTTTGTTGGGATTATTTATTTTGAGAATCACATTATTATTTCCATTGTTATAATTTATTAATCATTGGAGAAATTTTTCCCATCATCTCTTTTTTGAGGCCTAGTTCTTGTCTCCAGCCCGAGTGGATCTGGAAAGCCTCTCGGGCCATTCCGCAGATCGACACAGGTGACCAGTTCAAAGTAGACCCGGGATGGTTCGATAAAAAATGGAATCAGAGGAGTTCAACTCTTAGTAGATCTCACTTTTAAAATTTCCCTATTTTATTTAGAAATTTCGTGGTTCAAGGGGTAGGTTTGTCGAGACTGAAGAGCGTAAAAAACGCTTACTCGTTATGATCCTCAAGTTTCCAGGGGAAGTACAATTTAATTATTTTATTTGGGTTTTTAGGGTATCTTTTGCAATTTGGATATGACATATGGTGTTGGACTAATAGTCCTCATGTGCCCACAAAATTTGTTAAGACATGTGGATCTTGGGGCATGGTCCTAAAACGATATCCATGTCAGTGATGTGTCTGCCATATGACCATAATCCATATGGTCAATTCACCCGCTGACACTAGTTCCCCTTCTAAGTTGGTTTGGGTATTCTCTAACATATGAATTTGTTTGAATTAGAAAAATTTGTTTTTTAAAAAAGGTTTTTTAAAATGAAATGTTTAATTTGGGGATTTTTTTTAAAAGAAATGGGTAGAATGAATTGTTTTTGGAAGATGATGTAGTTTTGTTTTAGAATTAGTGTTCCTATGTATGCTCACATGCATAGTGGTATTTCAGAATATGAATGGATATATGGTATGTGGGATGGATGTCCCAGGTGGCACAGAAACCGACATGTGAGTGAGACTCTAAATAATACCAATGGAGAGTGTTAAACCACCAAACTCATTTTAAATTAAGGATGTTTTCAAAGAGGAATGTTTTTTTGTTATGATTTCCTTTTTTTCTCATGTTTAGAGCATGTCATCTATGTTTTGTTTTATCATGAGGATTTAATTTATTGAGTTTCCTGTGATTTAGTTATTGACTTTCCATGTCTAGTTATTGTCCACATGAAACTTCTATGGGTGGTCATAGTGTGGTTGATCAAAATAATGATTTTTTGTTTGAGTTTCGAAATACAGATCCACCTCTCTATTATGGTCAAGAAGACCCTCCCATAAGAGAAGAGTGTATGAGAATGATATAAAGGAACATTAACTTCGTTGAGTTTACCGAGTCTATAAAGGGAACGTTTTCAACCTTCATGCTTGAAGGTTCACTGTGGATGTGGTAGAAATTAGTGTCTTAGAACAAGCCAAGTCAAGAGCTTACTTGTGAGTTTTTCAAGGATTTGTTCATTCAATAGTATTTCTCTAATAATGAATTGGTGAGAAATGGGATGAAGATGTTTTGTTTGTAGTAGGGTGATATATCAGTGATAGAGTATTTCCAGTGATTTGTGGACCATGTCCCTTGTGATTCAGGGTATGCTACATATGGATCCATGAAAGCTCGAGGTTTCGACGCGGTTCTCCACCCCGATATAGAGTTGAATGTGTCATAGTCCAATCTATCTTTATTTTCTGATGTAGTGAGTCAATATTTTCACATCAATGTCATGATATAGGGAGTGATTGAATTAGTCCTCCCTCCATCAATTCCTTAGAGTAGTGGGGAAGTTTCTGTTAAGGGGATGAGTAAGCGATCAAAGGTCTCTGGAGAAGGTTGTTGAATAAATAGGATTCAAGAACAGTCATCAACCTCTTATGTTTGAATGAACATCTTGTGTTATCAGTGTGGCATGTTGGATCACAAAATTCCATCATGTAAAAATACTCTGAAGCCCTTCTTGGCCTGTGGACTTTTGTGTATCATGCGAAGATTATGTCAGGGCATTGATAGAAAGAGTTGCGGAGGATGTTCTTAGAAGTAATGTTCTATATAGTTTTTTTATAATTTCTTATTTAGGATTCCTTAAAATGTAAAATATATCTTTTCATGGTAGTTGTACTGATGGTATTTTTGGTTTTGGAATGTATGAGGATGTCGTGGGTCTTTTATGAACTTTGGTTTTCAATGGCAGTGTGGTGTTCTTTTCAAAATTCATTCCCTTCTTCTACGAGATCAAAATATGTATTTTCATTATTGGGATTATCATAACCTGAATACGATGCACGAGACTCTTCATCCCTCAGACCTCCAATGAAAAGGCCTTGGAGTGAATCTGACTTTTAGTCTGGAACCCTAGTGGGATTTTAAGAAGTTTGGTTATGGTTGTGGCTTTATTTTTGCAGTGATATAGTTTAATAATTTTTTTTGTGTTTTCTGCATCGTTGTAAATTTTTTCGTGTCCCAAAGATCACGATGGACTTATCCCACCCGCAATTCCAGTAATGGTTACTTTTTTTAGGCGATTTACAGATCAGTGTCCCTACGTGGACCGCCCATTTGAATCAGGTAGCTCTTTTTCTAATTTTTCTTAGGTGAAAATGGATGTGGTAGTTTATGTTTTCATGCTTATTTAAATTTAGCATGGGATAGGCCCGATTTGGGTTCAACTTGGATATACATTTGGCTACATTTAGTTTGGTTCTCTATAGTGGGGAGACCCACCGTGAATCACATTGGGTTATCTCTTAAGATGTTATCAGATGCTAGTTGAATTCATATGGTGAGGATTCTATTCATACCTCCCCTCTACAAGAGATCTATTTTAGTCAAAGTGGTTTAGTCCCATTTATAGATGAAGTTATGTAATTGGATTAAGAGTTTGGATTGTGTTTATGTGGAATCCTTTGGCGTTTATTGATCGGTGGGATGGTGTTGTGGAATTTCAGGGGCAGAAAGCGTTATGGTGGGGAGAATTGACACACCCCGACCCATGAGTCTCTTTCATTTTATTATTATTCTATCTTTAAAGAATTTATCCTGGGGTCCAGGTTGAGTCTTGGATGAAATAGTTTAGGTTAGTAATAAAGTGAGCTTTTTGAGATGATGCCGTAGGGCGCATGAGTTGAGCACCATTTGGAAACCCCGCATATCTCCACTCGGGTAACCATGCATCCCATCCGTCTTCAAAAAAATAAAACAAGAATTTTTGTTTTAATGATATGTTGAATATCATTTGTTATTAAATAATTTACTATTTTCATTTGAGGTGGAAACTAAAATTGTTAATTTTATAACAATTAATAACAATAATAAAAATATTATTACTGTTATTATTATTATTATTATTATTATTGTTACTATTTTATTTTTATTATTCATATATTAGTACTATTTGTATTGTTATGATTATTATTATTATTCCTTATATTATTATTACTATTATTATATTATTATATTTAATTAAAAACTAATAATAACAAAACCCTAACCCACCAATTCCCTCTCTAATTAAAGCCCCTTACCCTTGTGTGCACCATAACTCTTTGCACCCAGTCTCTTCCAATATATGCATCGACGAACTTCAGGACCCCCGATGCTTCCATTTTCCTCGCGCAAGCAGGGCAGCAGCCCTGCTCCCCTGACACTGCCTCCTCTCCCTGTAGAACCACTCCTTACCTGCTCCCTGCACCGTCCGACCCACCTCGGCCATCCTACTTAGTGCCCACTGGTTTTCACCCCCTCTACATGGTCGCTACCCTATTCTACCACTACTCATTGTGCAACCGGACACCACTTCTTCCCCTTGTAGTGACTATGAGAAGCAACAACTCTCCCTGGCTCCGGCCTCGCTTCACACCCCCTCGGTGATCTCGCTAGTGTCCACCCTCTAGGTCCCCTCGCCCTCAACTTCAGCCATATCTCTAGAATCCCAGCCTCCTAGCCTCCTCCAGCCTGTCCTCTAATTGATTCCCCCTCCAATCCCCTACCCTCAAGCACCCCCACCCTCAGTTGGCCTTCCTCTGGCTGTCAACCCCCTTTGGCCTTCCTCATCCGATGGTCGCAACTTCTCTTACTGACCTGTACACCCATCAGTGCCCTCTCCTCCACCTCCAAGATGGAATCTGGCATGACCCTTCTCTTTGACAGCGCCTCCCCTAGGGGTACACACCCTACAAGCATTGTTACGACCTTCCCTCATCCTACCAACATCATTCTGACTAGCGCACCGCCACCATTCTTGTGCGAGTCCCCTACGGTGAGCTTCCTCTCGAAAGGTATGTGGTTTATAGAGATAAATATTTGGATTTTCGGTCTGACCAAGATCCATTTCATTTCATATCATTGTTTTGGGGTTAATATAGCTTTTGTGGGATGTGATTGAGGTGCGGATGGTTCTCCCACCAGTTCCAAGTTTGCGTTGTCGCTGCACATCAGTTTTAATGTAGGTTTGTCAATGTGATTTCCATTAAAATTTATGTTCATATATTTCCTTCTATTTTAATCCTATAACTATTCTAAATGTGGTTTTGCAACCTGTTGCTAATTTATTTGGTACATGAATAGATTGTTCAATTCTGGTATTGTTAAAAATGATGACGTTTTGTTATGTTTGTGAACGCCATCTGTTCGATTAAATGATTTTTTAGTTTCACACTAGATTTGTAGTGTCTAGAACCTAGGGTATCAATTTTTTATAAGTTCATAGCGTGAAATAATTGTTTGAACCTGGTCGAGTCTTAATTATAAAAAGTTTTAGTAAATGTTCCATGTGTCGCTGAGAAATTACCCGGTTTGATCTTATTTTTTATTTTGGAAATAAAAGGTTTTGGTTTGGTTTTATAAAAATATTTACTTCATCAGGAGTATATTTCTGAGACTCCTTAAATGGTTTCAAATTGGTTTAGGTCATATAAAGGAATGAGTTTTTATAAATGGTTACAGAATAGATAGTGCTAGTTTTTACCCCTTTTTGGAAAATGAATTTTGTTCTTTTAAAAGTGCCTGTTTACGAAATGTGTTTAGTGCCTATTTGGAACCTAGTGGAAAATGTAAATTTTTTTATGAAAACCCTACTTTGATACCTCTCTTTCCTTGGTTGTGACTTATTATTTGGGAAGCCCAATATAAGAGACCCCCTTAGTTCCCAAATGGTATAATGTCAAGAGGTGATCCCATGGTGTGACTCAGAGTTATGATTGATTCTATTTATTATATATATATATATATATATTTGATTAGATGATCTGATGTCATATATTGGCTCACCCCAGTTATATTCATTAGACATAAGAACCATACATATTGGGAGAATATTCCGAGAACAATTCCTACACTGGTTATGGATCGACTAACCTGTTTCCCATAATTGGTGGATATATTCTAGGTTTATTAATATGGGATTGGTCCCCACGTTCAATCCTGAGTTAGGATGGTTGGTAATTTTGGTGTTTTGATTTTCATTGTGTGTGGCTTGCCAATGGGGAATGAGTCTCCTAAATTAGTACATTCCGGATTGTTCTGGATGTCCTCAGTTCACCTATGATAACTCATTCTTAGATATTGTAGTGTTCAATGTGTTATTTGTATGTATATTTTTCAATTCATTTACCATGTTTTGAAATTAAAATATAACTTTCATGTGTAGTGTTTTTACTAGATATTGATGTATGGTTTTAATGTGGCTCATGAAAACTGTTTTCATAGATAAGTATTTAATCATTTTTGTGCAAGTTGAAAATGTAAAAATCACTTTCCCTTTTGAATATTTTAATGTCTCACTAAAAGAATTATTTGTGGGTTTTAGAAATGAATAAAGGAAATGAATCATACTTTGTTATCGAGTAACATTTAGAAAACCATACATTAATATAGTTTATGACAAACTTAAAAATAGTTGATTCTTTTATTTGAAAGGATGGGCACTGGTAATAGATTATCGAGCTAACCTACTAATTTTTAATACTATGGACTGTTGTTCTTCTCTATTGTCATTATTTATACAGGATCCAACTTGGTTGTGTTCACATTGGGAGACATTTGAATGTTTAGTTGGAGAGTGACCTCTTAGGTCAGAAAGAGTTAGTTCGGTCTTCAAGTTGGGTTAGTCTTATTTTCATCATTTCTTATTTAGTTATTTTGTTGGGAATAATTATTTCGTTCTTATCATTATTATCTCTATTATTATTATTTATTTATCTTGGGAAAAATTGTTCACATCATCCCTCTGTGGATGCCCAAGTGCTTTTCACTAGCCTCTGACAATTGATAACACCTCCCGTGCCTTGCCGCACATCAGCTCGGGTGACAGGTTTAGGGTTGACCCAGGTTGGTTTATGACATTTTTTTAAATATTTTTAAATCCATTTATTTAAAATTTAAATCAATAAAATAATTTCTACATCAATATCATGTCATCATTAATGATAATTATTTAATCTCTACAAAGTTTAAATAAATTTACATGTTTTATATAATTTCATTACCTTTCGGGAGAAAATTTATGTTTTAGGATTTATAATGTTTAGAACTATATTGATGTTATTAAACATATAATAAACAATAGAGTGACATGTTGTCCTTTTCTATTGATTTAATTATTATTACATCACATTCATATAAAAAAGTCTGTTAATGAATCAATTAATATCATTGGGTGATATTGGTAAACTTTAATTACACAATTTTATTTCAGTAGGTGATAAGGTAATTTTATTATCTTTACAATATTGTTTGTTACCCTAATTCACTAGATTTACATTTAATTGTTGTAAATAAAAATTACCATAGTTTCTATTCATAATATCAACAAAATTTAAAAGTAACCTATTAACATATTTTGTACCCATTTATTCCAAATATGGAATCTTTTTTTCAAAATTCCAAATACTGAAGTTGAATTAATTAATTTTAAATTAACTCTTATTCTCCATACTAGAAGGCTTTTTTTAAATAGTAGAAACTATCAAAATATTGATTAGTGTTTTTTTCCAATTTAAATGTGGTGTTCCATCCAGTGAACAACATTAGATTAAATGATAAAAACACTAACCAATTACACATTAAAACTAATTAGAAAGATAATCTATCCACACCAATAAATTATATTAAAAGTCATCTTTGATATATAATGCGGTATTTTTTGATATATATTAACATGTGAATTTAATAAGAAAAATACCAAAGATTTTACCAATGAAATTTTTATGTCCTACTTCTAAGGAATAAATTTATTTTGTCAAATAAAAAATATAAAACTGTTAAAAACTAAATTTAAAATTAGTATGCCATCAAAATGTGGAAAAACTGAATTTTATTGATATATACATCTTTTATCTAAAATGTTTATTTTGTTCTTATATAATGCTCTATAAAATACAAAAGTTGAATGTAAATGTTATATAAAATTTAAAAAGTGGATAATACTATTCATAAAAGGTAGTTCATATCTCAATAAATAATTATATTTAAAAATATATCATCGTTTAGGGAAACATGGTATTAAGTACAATTAAAGATGTCTCAGACATTCACTCTTGCATGTAATGCAAGCCATGTCAGTGTTGCATTTAGTGAATGCATCATTTGGTGTTGCGTAAAACAAAATCCAAACATAGTTCTTTTATACATTGAATAAAATCTATAATCAGTGTTCCGTGAATTGAATTATATCAAAAGAACATCAAATTGTGTGTAATGCAAACCAGGAATAGTGTTACATATACAATATTCAAATACCGTGTTCTGTATAGAACAATATAATCCTAGTTTATCTTACAACGCTTTACATAAATAAAATTTATAAGAATCAATCTCATAAAACCTTAGGGTGATACTATTTCTTAGAAAAAATATCATGGATAATAATAGTTACATAATTCTCAATGAATAAAATGATTAATTTTTGGACATTATGTTTCCCAGTTATTTAAATCATTTACCATCAATACCTTTTATAAGATGGTTTAAAACACACTATATAGAGATGTATCAAATTTGGCCAACTGATTTGTCTAGTTAGACTACCGATTCATTGAGGGGATTACCTTAAATGGTTTTCATCCCATTTCATACTACTCCAAAGAATTAATTATATATAAAATAATCAATCTAATTGATAAGTAATAATCCTTTTAAATTATATATAATGAGTAATGGATAATTATTTATCATATTTTCTCAATTATTTAATATCATTAAATGTGAAAACCATAAGTAAAAAAGGTATATGGTATTGGGAAAAATAATATCCATTAAAAAATAATTTTTATATTCATGATAAATTAAATTTCTAATGATAAATAATTACAATAATGTAATTATTGTTAGAGAAAGATAACAATCATAAGAAAGTGCAGTTGTAGAATTATTTTTACCACACGGTAATCTTCATGTCCAATCCCCCTGAAAGAAATAATTGAAATTTAAACCTAACATTCCATGTAGGGTGGTTCATGATTCTATAATTAAATGGGAATGTATAAACACCACCTAAATGTGAATTTGAACCTAATAATTAATAATTCTATATGGAATATAAATTTAGATGAAATCCTTTAACATAAACTTTTGTTTTTACTCATTATACTCATATAAAAGGGTTTCATGATGTTATTAACATAAGACATAACCATATTAGTTTTTTTAATATCATATATGATTCATTTATATCATTTTATCAAATTTTTGTCAATAAATTTCCATTTTTCATTATTTTTGTTATTAATTCACTTGTTTTACGAGTATGTTTTGACTTGTTATTCTTTAATACACTTATATAGATCATTATATATTCATATATATAGTGTTATAAATTATGTAAATAACATATATATTAAGTATATATGTATTTACAGTAATCCATAAAACAGACTGATAGGAAATGAAATACTCTGTTCTTGGAGATGGTATGTTGTACACACACATGAACGTTGTTTCCATTTTCATGTTGTATTCAATGAAATAAAATAAAATTATATATATATACTAAAATTACATAATATTTTTTATTTCATATATATCAGACATTATTATTAAATCTATACTTAATAAAATCGATGTAAATCATTAATGAATCACATCACATTTCAAGGTAGTGGTCTAACGTACAAACGAGTGGCATTACCATATTTCAAAAAAATCGAAAAGATGATGGTATGAGTGATATATGAGTTCAAAAATAAGAATAAAATTATTAATATAATATATAAAAAATATATATAATAAATCTATCATTACTCACAACCATCGAATGTGAAAAAATAAAAATGATCGACATCAGTTTGTGATGTGGTAGTTTGTTGTTCAAATGGACGATGACTTCATAAAACTTGTAATGAATGTGTGTGATTTTTTAGTTCTTATGATTAACATAAAATCATATCATTATATATAAAATATTAATCTTATTATATAATCATATATCATTATAAACTTATGTAAATGGATAAAGGAATAAAATAAAACCACTTTAATGAGAACATTACATCTTCTTGAGGTATCCTCCTTAGTATAATACTGATTAATTTCTATGATGATTTACATATTAATATTAGGCTTCTTAGATAAGGGTGTTGAAATTTGGGATTGATTTTGATAGGGCTTGACTGATCCAAATGTATTTATTATGGTTAAGCAGGGGGAGAGTGAGTTTTCTTTATATATATGGGGAGTGAAATTCTTATAAATACTCAAAAGTATTAACTATTGTGAGGTCTCCTTAACCACATGAAGATAAAAAGTTAATAAAAAAATAATGGAGGTCTTATAAGGTCTACACAAACAACATCTAAACTAAAAGGATATCATTGTTATAATAATCTTCCCTAGTCGTTATGATTATAAAATATTACCCTTTTTTGTTTTTACAAAGAAAACAAGTTTTATAAACAAGGTAATTTATCAATTTAAACTAAATTAAAGTGATAATAATTATTCAATTTATAGTTAATAATTATATATATGATATCCAGTTTTAAAAATAAAAGATATCATTTTTTGGAAAGTCATTTTGATTAAAGCAGATGTAATGCACAAAACATTAATTTAACTATAACCATGGTGACAACCTTTTTAGAATTTAAAGATAAATATGTTAATTTTAAAATATCAATTGTAAAATTAATGGAATATATTTGAAATTTTATAATATTTTATATTACTGGGAATATGTGATAAATTTGAGTAAATATAAATCAGTTTAAAAAATATAATTTATTATAAATTAAGAATAATGTCATTTATGAAATTATATATTTAATTTTAATTTAAAAATATAATTAAAATAATAGAACATTAATCTATTAAGTTAAATACAGTGTAACAAGATATATTAATGTAAATAATTAATATATTAAAATAATTAATTCAATTTACGTTTCTTTTACTATTTTATGTATTATTCAATTTAGTTTTAAATTAACTAAATAATTAATATGTTCGAATTTCTTAAGAATTTTATGTGACTTATTCATCTATTGAAATAAAAGTAAATTTTTAATGAGAAAAAATATTTGATCAATAATTAGAATTCATATAAAATAAAATATATTTTCTTCCCTATCCTAATGTATTATTGAAAATAAAAGCAAGACAATTATATTTTTTCCCTTTTACTTTACATGGCCTATTAAATCGGTCAATTTAATGGAAATAATTCCCCCAGATTCAAAAACATTTAACCAAACTTTATAAGGGTCTGAGTATTACTTTCCAATGTTTGTTGGATAAGTTGGTAGGTAATTTTTTACCTTATATTATATTGTTAAGCACTATGTATAATCGCTTTTACCAGAATCAGAGTAATAAATTTTAACTAATTTATATATTCATTGTGGTAAAAAATATGATATCCTTATTAGATAATATTAATAATTATCAATCCAAATATAGAATACATTTATCAAAATTTATCTCATATAAGTCTGAACGTTTAATTTAAACTTAATATCGTAGATAGCATGAGAAAACTAGATTTCAAAGTAAAAATATTCAAATATTTACAAATCATTTATATATAAATTCAAAATTAAAATGATTCGAATGAACTTTATTAGATTAATAGATAACAAAATATTCTAATTTTATTTTAAAAAATTAAAATATTAATTTTTGTTAAAATGTATTCGAATGTAATGTAATTTTTTATTTAAAATTCTATGATTTCAATATTAATAAATAATTGAACATCTCAATAAATAAAAAAATCATCCTAAAATAATATTGATATTCCAATTTAAAAAAAAATTGTATTTTTTCTAAAATATATTTTTTAAAATTTGTGTAATTTAAATTTAAATTATTTGTGAAAAGGAAGATTATACAACATTTTAGAAAATCTATTATTTTTAAAAAACATTTTTTTTATTTATTAATTATTATTATATTTATAATCAATATATTACTAATAAAAATGTGAAAACTATATATTTTACTAATTTTTTTAATTAATATTCCTTCTATACATTATAATGACTAGGTGATAAATATTATAATTATAATAATAAAACGATATTTTTCTTTAGTAAAAATCAACTTTTCATGTAACACCAGCTAATCATAGTACTGTTAGTAATGAATGAGAAAATCAATGTTTCTCATATTAAAATATATAAGATAGATTTAATTTATTATATATAGTAAATATATCATAATGTCATGGATATTATATTCCCTTTTATGCTTTTTATTTCATATAGAACACACTACTAAATACAATGTTTTTACTTTATAATTTTGTGGTGTTTCAATGATGATATCTAAATAAACCAATAAATAATGGGACCCTACCCAACACAAACCATTGATCTTGAGGTTTTTGGAGTAATAATATTTCATGTTAACCAATTAATGGTGTGATTGGAACATAGTAAGCCTCCACCAATGATGTATCTAGCTTAACCTGAAAATGCATTGTATGATTAATGTGATATTCTCTTTATAAAAAAAAAGTGAGAAAATTGAATAACAAATCATTATAGATTCTCAGGATCTAAGGAGACACTTAAGAACGACCATACATGCATCCTCCAATGTCAAAGATCTCTTAATTGGTTATATAATCATTCAGGGCAGTTAAACCTCATGTATTCATTTCATCCTAACAATGTGGGTGTGTGGAGAACAACACTTGAATCATCTCATAGTAACAATATCCTGGGGGACTATTTTCACCCTACATTATTTCATTTATGAAATATCAGGATAAAATATACCCCTCCATTCTCCAAACCACTATAACAACACCAAGGGGAAAAAATCCATCCCAAATCTAAGCCATTTTAAAAATAACATGGGGAATAACACCCACCCTACTCAAGATCACCATAATAATACAAAGGGAATGACAACCCATTTACACTATATCACCATAATAATATTATGATAGAATGGACCCTTAACCAGACTCATCTCGTCCATATAACACAATGGGAATGGAATTCTACTCCAACAATTCTCATCCTATCAATATTAGGGGGAATGTATTCTCACACTTTTCTTTCTCACTATAACAATTTAAAGGCGGAATGGTGTCCCTTCATACTCCAACTCATTTGTTTAATATAATGGGGAGTTAATACCATACTAAAATATTATAAAAAAACTATTATATAAATTAGATTCTCTTTATAAATGAATTCATATAGCATATATCTTAATTACGGAATTAGATACTCTCTGAAACCCCACATAAATTCCTTGTTCGGACTCCCGAGTGTACAACATATTTTCATAACAATATACAAACTATGATACATGTTTATTAACAATTATTCCCTAATCTTAAATTTTTCCCACAGAATATTAAGAAATCCACAATGGTCCCCAAGGTAACATCATGTTTTGGATAACCTATATGTGTTTTCATATGTCATAACCAACTCGATGGTCATATCCAATCAATAATGGGGATCACATCCCTGTATACTTACAAAGTCACATAATAGTAGAATTAGTTACACTATAGATACCATTTTATAAAAAATAAAATCTTAAAGTCGTATTTTCCATCTCACTGTCATGAAATTCTATGATTTTCCTCTAATTGAATTTGTCCACAATTCCTTCTAATAGTATTCACAGTTAAATATACACTAATATAAGTGGATGGAGAACACTCACCACCCCAACATCATCATCCTCAGAGAATTAAGGATATATCATTGTCTTAAATTCCCTACCCATAGGCCAACCATTCACAATCAATACCTCTTGCCGACCTATAGGTAACTAAGGGAACCTACCTGAAGAAAAAATATTTTTTATTTCTTTCATTTATCGATTTATATTGTACTTATATCTTATAACATATTTTTTTTATCAAAACCATAATCCATTGAAAACCAAATAATCCAAATACAATCTTTTGGACCACCAACGACCAAGATACATCAATTATGACAATAGGAATTTAAAAAAAATTAAATTTATGTTCACTCATGAAATATTTGAGATACAAAATATAACACACTACATAACAAAATTCATAAAATCATATAGATTCATAGGGACTACCTACCTCATTTAGAGTTATTCACATTATAGTCACTGTTAATCATCCATTATTTATGATATTCCAAGCCCAAACAACCATCCTATGTCATTAAAAAAGAATAAAAACCCATAACTAACATTAAAAATTAATTATAAATAAATTATAATTAACTTCGAATTTAACTAAAAAACAATTACATAACTGAAATATAAATAATTATCAATGAATAACTCATTGAGTGATCTCTTATTATTGAATCATCATAGAATGGGGTGTGAAACACCCCCAAAATCTAATCAGGACCTTACCATAGAAAATTACAAACCTGTTATTTCATTCAATATATTTAGTTAACCCAATTCAATGAAAATTACTAAATAAATCATTATAGGGACTTATTTATAGAAATCCTCACAAATCATATATTGTTGATCATCGTGGAAACCCATTAGCCAAGATAAAAAAATTCCACATCTTATTGGGTTGACTAGACCATCCTATGTTTGATTCATTTCCAAAACTCATTCTTGATTTAAAAAATATATTTAGTGAATAAAATGAGAGAAAACTAATATGTAATTTATATAGAGTCTTATATTTATAATTTCTCCCAATCATAACAAATAATTATTTAATATATGATATGTTTAGATAGATATTTATTAGGAAGGGATACTCTAATGGTGTGTGAGGAGAATGAATACAAACTATTTTACTATAGGATGGATCCATCTCAAGATTTTTTAATAAAAAAATTTACCTTCTCTTTTTATATATTATCATTAGCTCTATGAAAAGGTCAATAGAATTGTTTTTAAAATTCATATGTATGGTTTTTTCCTTGTCAAAAATTCTTTTACCATAAGAAAGATATATAAACCATACACATTATATATACTTCTCTGTAATTATTCCACATTATCCAAAATTCACTACATAAAATTTATATTCAGCAAAAATATTTCCTTTTCAAAAAACACATGTGTGAACTTTTCCTCTTCTATAAGGTTTCTCTTTTATAAAAAAGTAATATACATTATATTTTCACTCAATGTGCAAGGGTTTCCTATTTATAAGTATCCCTTGAGTAATATATTAATCTTTTCATAATATTTTTTACATATCTAAAATCCTCAAACATAATATAATTTCATTTGAAAAAAAATATGTGTGGAAATTTTGAATGATATGTATAAAATTTCTCAACCCAAAAGGGTTTTAAAATCTATAAACATGATGAATAATATTTCAAAGGCTAATTAATATATTTTATCAAATCATGATATATTATTTTCTTGTGTAATATATTTATTAACACATGTAATATATTATCTTGTTATGAATGCTTTACTTGTTGATAAAGATCTATACATAATATATTTTTTCCCATACATAATATTTTTCCTTCCCAATGGTATATTTTTAACATAAAAATAATATATAATTTTCTCCCAATTGAGTTATAGATGATTTTATACTTATAAAAATTTCATAATGTAATTTTTTATACTTAACCAATTTTCTCCAAAATCTACAAGAACTCAAAAATATGAAAAATCCCTCAAGTACTCCACTATTCAATTTCCACATCAATTTATACATCCCAATCAAACTGAATGTATAAAAATTTTAGAAAACCAACCTTATCCCATAATAATTCTTAAAATTTGATTCCCAATTTATTTTAACACTCTTGGAACTTATATTGGGGACCTATGTGCAAATTAGACCCAAAACACTAATTTAACATATATTCTTTAATTCCTAACAATATATAATTACAATGACATTTGAGTATTTATATTTTATGAAAACATGATACATAGCCATATTTTTAATAATTAAACAATCCCATTAATATATGAATAGTGTATATGGAGTTATAAGTTAAAAATATAAATCTATATGCATGTGAATATGATTTCTTCCATGTGTAAAAATATATTCATATCAAAAGAAATATACGTCATAGTATTTTATATCACATATAGAATGATGACTAATTCATCAAGAGAGTTAAATGATTGGGGAAGGTATGATAAAAAATTGATATTGAGTGAGTAAAATATATGAATATTATAGTGATATAGTATTGTATTTCAAATGTAGTTTGATAATTAACATGTATAAGGGATTAAAAGTGAAGAAGATATTTTTTAGAATATTGGAATATATAAAAATAAGTGGAATTATATGAAATATGTATGGATCCATCAATGATATCATCTTGGACAACATTTGACTCAAAAAATAATGTGAAAGATAAATTGATATTAAATTCTCAAGAAACATCTAGGGTATAAAATAGATAGAATGATGATATCGTGGAAGGAATGTATTTGGGAATCATTGAAGAATAATGAGAATAATAATTCTTTATGTTCTTACTTAAGAAATATCTATCTCATAGATGGCCATTTTGAAATAGAATAGTAGATTTGAGAGAGAGAGACACACACAAAGACACACTCATGTTATTGATCAAATATATAATGATTATCTAGAGTTTAATAAATAATATGACTAAACATCATAGTGATATAGAGTCAAAGTATATGTCTATAGTAATTTTGGTGCTTCCGAACATATTCTATTAGTCAAACACTTCTTCATTGAGGAAGGAGATACTTCCATTATGACATAGTGAATTCAAAATAAAATAGGAAGATGTCATTATTAAAAGATTTTGAGAGGATTTAATGAACTATAGTGATCCAAAATTATCATATCCATTCCATTTTAGAGACCGAAGAGTTATCAATAGATAGTTTCTTTCATTAAAATGACACAAGGTTGTACACCACCATTATTATATAATTTCCTTAAAAACATTATAGGTGTCAAAGATGAACATTTCCCAATTATTATTATATTAACATGTAAAATATATGGAATATATTTGTATCAAATATCTTCAATAACACCACATGGATTAATTAGAAATATTGGGACCAATCCATATAAAAACATTATGTGTGGCTATATATTATTTATTTTGAGTTTTTTATGTGATGGTTAGTATTGAGGGAAAATTAAAAGATCCAATAATAATTTAAAATATAGAGGTTCAAATATCGAGATGGGATAAATTAACAATAATGTGGAATTCAAAGAAGTTGATAATGATAGTTCACTGACTCTCTCTATAGGTTCCTACAATCTCTACTGGGAACACTAACTAACATTGTAGAAAATATAGGGTCCATATGATTTGATCTATTTGTACTTTATGATATTTTATATCAATCATACATGATGTTTATATTTGATAAAACTTAAAAATATTCTCTTATAGATAATTTAGTTTCTCAATGTATTGATAAAGACATGAATGTTTTTTCTAAAACCTAGATGAATAGTAAAAAAAGAACAAGCAGATAATCTATGAAATATTTAAAATAATAAATCTGACTTAACTATAAATAAATTTATTTAGAGTGGAAAATATTTTAGAAAATTATTATATAAATGATCCAATATTAAAAAATTATCATGTTATGAAGAGGTTGAGAAGAATGGAAATATAGTTTATTATCTCTACATTGAGATTATGAATCACTTGATGAAGGTTCATTTTGGGTTTTTTACTCATATATTTGTGTTTATCCATTATTTAATTTATAATAAATAAAAACTAGTAATATATCCAACATATATGAAAAATTAATATAGACATATTTTTCGAAAGTGAAACACTCACATAATATAAGTGAAATCCATTAAGAAATCCTTAATTATCTATATAAAAAATTATATATCGTTAATCATTAATTAAAATTTATCATTTTTTCAAGGATAATATTAAGAAAATATAAAATTACAAGATAAATGCTTTAAAAATTAGCCGGAATGATGATATTATTGTCAAGGATTGCAAATTTGAGATTAAATCCAAAATTAATAAGATCATGATAATTCTATTCAAGAAGATCTAAAAATTGGTTAAGATTATAATGACGAAGAAATAAATTTAAAATAGAATTAAAGTAGTGTAGTATGTGAATAATATTAGAAATATTATACTCCATGACATTGAATTCAAATTATAAAATTTATAAGTTTTTTAGTTTAATCGTTACAAATTGTTGAGTTAAAAAAGGTTCAATTTTATATTTTATGAGATACTTGTCACTAAAAAAGTAATAATTATAAAAAAAATAGATTAATATCATATAGTGGTATATGTAGTAAAATATTGTTAAAATTGGTAAGCAATAACCAAATAATTGAAATATAGAATCATTTTGTTTCATATGCAAAGATAATAATAAAATAAAAATCTGAAAAAATATGACAGAATAACAGTTCTAATAATTCCATCATTAATATAATATTGGATATAATCATGTAAAATCAAATAATCTCACCATTTTTTTATAAAAGGATGCTATTTATACCAACAAATAAAAAGACTAAAAATCATAATAGATTACTTCCAATAAGAAGATGATAAGACTGACATCCCTTTATTGGTGTTGTTGAAGGTTTGGAAGTAGGCCTATTTAATATTGGACTAATATTCCATCATATAAATCATATATAATTCATAATTATGGTGGAGAATACTTTAATTTAATAAGAATAGTTTTGTGAAGAATAAATGGCCATGAAATAGGGGAAATATTTTCAAATTTAATATATTTGAATGACCTTAGATGTTACTAGAAAATATAAATTCATGTAGAAAGTGTGATGATGATTTGAAGTAAAGTATAATAAATAAAATATATATATTACTGAGAAAATAGTATTATAATAAAAGAGTTATAAAAAAATCAAAATTGATGAATCAACCATCAGCTGTAAACAAGTGTTAAAATTGTTAAAATTTTTCCCAAAAACGAAACCTAAGATGGATTCCACACTAATAAATGTATTCTTATTATATAAATGAATTGTCTATTTTAGAGACCACTTTAAATTTGACATGAACATCAGGATTAAAATAATAAATATGAATTGTATGAAAGAATCATTTAATGATTGAAATGATCAAATTGGTTTGGTATAGAAAATTCAAGATAATGAGTATGAGATGTTTATTTAAAATTATGAAACAATATAATATATGAAACCCTGTGTAAAATTAAAGATGTATCTGCATGTGAAAATTTTTTGTTTTACTATTTGGAGAGCTCAATTAGAATTGGATAAATGGATTCATATAGAATAATAAATTTCAAGTGTTAAAGGAAAACATGGTTTTACAAATGAAGAATAAATCTAATATAATGAGAGGTTTCTATAATGTATAACAGATTTTTTCATGTATAATTTTTATGGGGTTCAAAAAAACTCATCATATTACAATTAATTGTAATCTTATCTTAATAGCTCAAAAAAGAAAATGAGGATAAATAATAAATAGAAGAAATGTTTTCATTATTATCTTTTGGGAAGAATAAATTTCTACACATAGATATTGTATAAAAAAGCAACAATTCAATTTCTCCCAATATGATCATTATTTATAACATCCAGGGTTATTGTTTAATGAGTTATCATAATATAGGATCTAAAATCAAAAGAGTTTCTGGGTTGGGTAAATACTTATCCATGTTTATCTCATTAAAATATAATGGGAGAGCTAACCTTATTCCAATATATATTATTTTAATTAATTTTATAGGGAATTAAATGTGATGAATAAAACCTATAAAATGGATTTTGTGGTAGAAATTAATCAAAATGAATAATCCACCATGTAGTGTTGTAACTACTACCTCCTTACAATGTTTCAAAGTGGAATATAAAAAAAGAATTTGTGTTATTTCTGATGTAGACCAACCATGATTAAGTGAAATATATTCAATCCCTTGTGAGGGATATGGAAACATGAGTACACAAAAAACTGTTATTTTTTCATTGGAATTTTGAAATATGGATTATTATTGAAAAAATTCAATTTTGATGTAAAAAATCGCTTTTCTTATCCTTGTTTCGGATAATTTAAAATATGAATCTTAAATGAGAGTGCATATTGAGATAACAAAGAGGACATATATTATTCCATGTGAATTATAGGAATATGTTTATAGAATATGATTGTAGGTGGTCATAGGTTAAACGTAACTTATATACCATAGAAAAATAAATTTGAAAATGGAATTATATATTTAACTGGTTAATGATAATCATTGTTTTGGAGTCAATCTCCATTCGTTTTCTATATAAGTTATTAAATTTATTTATTTTTATAGAGGTTAAAAGAAATGGAAACTATAAACTCTATCAAATTCATGCGCGGATATAGTAAACCCACATCGTTGTTTCAGAGTACCAAATGAAAATCCGATTACATTAATTTTCATGACGTTCTAGTGCCTTAAATATAATTAAATATGTCTGCACCCCTTCTAGCATCACACCAAGATTACTGGATTGTGTCAAAGATAATTTCAAAACCTTCCCATGTCATAACCTGTATTAAAACTTTTTTCATAAATGAGATGAGTATATCTCCCATTGACATAGATTTGGTAATGTTATAGATCATTATAATGTGAAATTTGACTCCATCCATCTCTCTTCTAAATCAATTTTTTTCTCCAAATCAGAACAATAATGTAGATAAGGGAAAAAAAATATAATATAATGAATGACTCAAGGAAATAATATAATATTACATTAGATCTACATATTTATATTTATAATTAATAAAATAAAAAAAATTAAATATAAATCTATTATGGTTTTTCATAAAAATTATAAACTGGGAGATTGAAGATACAACCACCAAATCCATAAACACCCAATATTAGATAATTTTTACGAATATTACAAACATATAAAAAATCAAGGATATATAGGTTAATTATCCTATGAAGATTAGAAACATAAATACATCATCCGTATCATAAAACATCATCCTTATTTAAAAATAAATATAGTGATCATAACTCCCATAGATATTCTAGAACTAAAGAGGATACCCTTGGGAAAATACATAAGGAATATTGTGAGATATAAATACTTGTAAGGGAATAAAAATAGAAATAAATATTTACATAGTCAAGAGGAATAACATGATACCATAATGATATTTAACATAAGCCTGAAAACATTGTATAGGTAAATGATATCATAATATTATGGAATCATGATATATGAGGAAACAACACAAGACATGATATAGTAAACATGATTAAAGTGTTACACTAATTAACATCATCATTCTATGTAAATGGTCCCATGGTGTATTAGGTTCAGTATTTCATCCTATACCTATCATCTCATGATATATAATGCTTCACCCAATGAATTATAGGGATACAAAATTACAATATCATCCATTATATTATTAATATCATATAGATATATTATTCATTAGGAAAAAACCTTACATAATTAATAACCACGATCAAACCCATGAGAAGGAACATGAATTTAAAATTATGATTCATGGTATAACTTTATAATAAATCAATGGTTTCCTGAATGTGGAATGAGTTAAATTGTATTGAATTTAATAATTTAAAATTATACAAATGTATTGAACATTTAGTGGTAATGTATAAAATTCATGAAAATTATATATAATAGGAATGAATAAAAACAATTCACTTGGGTAATGGTTTATGATATAAGTAAATGGTGGCTTTGAAGATGGAACGGAATTATTATTTTACTGAAAAAATTGATCATAGAGTGGTACCTATAATATATTGAGGGTTTTAGAGACAATTTAGGGTTTAAAACATTTTATGGGGTGATTCTTAAGATGATATAAAAAATAGAAAAGTTCCATAAATTTGGAATTCTTAAAAGTTATAATTTCAAATGTAACTGTAAACATATATAATCATTAGAGTGACATGGGTGTCAAGACAATAAATAGGAAGTTGTCTCTGTCAATAAAATCTCATCTCAATTTTCATATATAGTTTTCTAGTATAGAAACAACATACCCTTCACAGTCCATCATATATATCTCATCAAGGAGGCCACCACTAAGAAATGTGGTCTTTACGTCTATATGATCATGCTCCAAGTCCAAGCATGTCACCAATCTGAAAGTTTAGTTGTATGGAATCAATCTACAACACATGTGAAAAAATATCATCAAATTCAACTCTTTTATTCTGAGGTATTCCCTTAACTACTATCTGAAATTAGTGTTGAATCCCTCTTTTTAGAATCATATTTATTCACCATGAGCACCTATTTTTTGTTAAAATCCTTCTTAACTATTGGTAGTTTCACCAAATCATATGTCTGGTTCTTCATCAAAGAATCCATCTCATCTACCATTGCATGGAGCAACTTGTGTTTTTTGGATGATACACTACCTCTTAGTTTCCATATAGATCCCCCTAATCATTGAGAATCATTTAACGTCACTATGAATAATTTATTTACTTACTCATTCCTCACGATGATCTTCCATCCTATGAAATCTATGGTTTTGAAGGCCCACATAACCTAGATTATTTGATGGATAAATAACTTCTTATAGAGAGGACTGAGTCTCCCACTGCTCAATATTTTCCAATATTACCTCCTGGTACTCTATAGATGATCCATCATACACATAATCATCTTCATTGATTGGTGTTGTTTTTATAGGCATCAGATATTGATTTAATTATCAACAATAAACCTATGATATATTATAGGATTATAAAGGTCCTCAGTCTTCTGGTTATTGAGGAATATAATATTTCTTCTTCTGGTCACCTTCTTCTCCATCGAGTCCCAATGCTGGTATCTAAACTCCTCATCTCTATATTTGATGACGATGCATGGTGTATATCCATCATATTTCTTAATTTTAATCAACATGAGACCATGTTAATGTGAAAAACATTCAAATACTCTAAAATGATAGTATGATGGATGTTTACTAGACCATATATTCAATGGAATTTAAATATTCAGCAAGGCCGATGATGATATATTATTGTGATAGTAGTAAACCTGAACAGGTGCCCCCCCAAAAGGTGAAGTTATTTCAGCCAAAATCAACATGATAATGAAATTTTCCATGATAGTTATGTCCATCCTTTTAGAAACTCCATTGGGTTCTGGGTGAATGAGACTATCCTCTCTTATCAAATTCCCTAAATCAAGAAAATAGTGATTATATTACATCGATGTGTACTCTCATCTATTTTCAAATTTATATATATATTATTCCTCATATTTTCTTCCTCCATCATTGAATAAATCATCATGATGTAGTCTAGTACATTGTCCTCTATCAACAAGAATGACAAACACACCCTCCAAGATGAATAATAAAAAATGGATAGAAAATTTGTATTACTTCATAGTAAATCCACATACATGGGTTCACATATATCAGAGTGCACCAAATCATTCAACTTTGAAATCCTTGAAGAATTAGTTTTTCAATGAGACTCTACGATGCTTCCCATATAAGAATTATTTTCATGGATCATATTATGGATCCTTGTCATCACCGATGCTCTTATACATCTGCAGGGTGGATAACACCCTTTCACACATGTGGATGAGTTTCCTATGACACATATTAATTGAAGCCTATCCTTCCACAGTTTTTAGTATTTATCCAAATATATTTAACAACTTTTTTTATATCATAACACATATGTGTCCTTGGATGATTATAGTGGATCCTTTCATCATCTTTCCTAATCTATTGTCGATGTTGTTTTCTTTATCTTTTGGATGGGAAAATATTCATGATAACTAGTTGATAGAAAGGAATGGAACTTGTTTAACATACATTACAGTGATTGTGTGTCAAACTATAGAGACCCAAAGCTTGAAGTACATGGACATTACATTACTTTAGAGGAATACTTAATACATAACAAAAACAGACACACAAGGACCGTAATAGTTTAGTGTCTTTGGAAACTTGGAACGTAGACTTCTAATCGTGGTGAAAGATCTTCAACATCTCCCATAAAGATCTTCTCCTTTTTTTCTTACCTAAAACCTTTCTTTATATCCTGGGGAAAAGAAAACATAAAAAGGGTGAGCTCAAATGCTCAGTAAGGGTAAGCATGGATAAAATAAAACATACCATATACATTTGAACATAAAAACATGAACATAATGTTTAAACATCAAAATCTTGATAAATGACATAAAACATGGAAGTACGCAAGGAATAGATCATAAAGAAACATTAAAAATGATAAAATAGCATGATAATAAAACATGTAATTGTGGAATCCATTATGCACATGTAATGATTTCCATAGTATCCAAGGCATTTCTGCCAAGACCATCTTAGTGGAAAAAGTCCCTTTCTGAATCGAGTTCACTCCTCGTTCCAGTCCTGTATTACTGAACCGGTTTAACTTACTGTTCCAGCCATGTCTATCTCATGAGATATAAATCTTTATCCAATGCATTGGAGGGAGATATAGGTCCCACCCATCTCATAATGAAATCATTATTACTAATGCCACAAAATAAACATTCATCATTCATAATAACCCAATGAATAAAATGGGTTTCAAAAACATCATCCCATCATCACATAATCCATATAAAATAAATGGATATCATTTCATAATAAGAAAAGTAAAACCATGTAAATCATAAAGACATTATACTTGAAACATAAACATATGAAATAATTTCATCTTAGATTGTAAAATGGTTTTGATAAAACACTTGAAATGAATTCTTGAGAAAAATATCATTTCTTCTTCAAAATCAATTTCTTTTCACAAAACGTTATGAAATTTTAGAAGAAAGATATTTTGTTGAAAATAGTCATGAAATATTTTGAAGTAAGATTCATGAAAATAAGGATTTATAAAACCATTAAAATCATTTCATGTCGTATAAGTTAAAAAAACATTCTTCTCGTACTTTTGTTGGAATAGTCAAAAAGTACCTCGTACAAAAAACGACAAAAGATTCCTTTGATATCTTTTACTAAAAACTCACTGAAGGTTAAAATTGGATTTAAAAAATTGTAGAAGGATATAAATATTACATATTGAGGAAACATGCATGTGGATGATAAATATTCCCTAGTAAATTCTGAAGTATAAACAATCTCGGATAAAAATTGAGATTGCGAGATTGTCCCTTACCTTAGGTCTGATTTGCTTGGTAAGTGTCTGAACCTCCTGTATAATGATTTAAATAATGTCACTGACTTATTCCAGAATCATACTCATTGTTATGATATCATATATGGTTCACTTATGACTTTATATTACCCGTTCTTTTGTAAATTCCATGTTAAAGAGCATTTTGGGTAAAATCTATTCATTTGTCGTCCGTGTTTTGACTTGTAATTATTCATATGATTACTTAGATCATGATTACTTAATTCCATAATATAAAACATGATTTATATATAATATATATTCATAATATACATATATATAATAGATCTATAAATGGAATGAAATACACCGTTCATGGAGATAGTAGGTCGTATGTACGCATGAACGCTGTTTTCGTTTCCTTATTGAATTGAATGGAATTAAGTAGATGAAATAAATATATATATAAATAAATTCAGTAGCATTATTATGTCATATATTTTTTGATTACTTATTATATATACTTTATAATAATTCTTGAATGGTTATCATGGAGAGTGAATCTCATTGCGTCGTGGAGACGATATTCCATACGTACGCACGAGCGATGATAACGTTCCCATGATCGTTGAATTTTATTGGAGTGTATATATACTATTATAGAATCATTATAACTTTATAATAATTATCACTTTACAATAATCATTTATAGTTATTATTTACACCATTATACCCATCCAAGTAAGGTGGTGGTTGAAAATAGATTACACCACGACATGGAGACGGTATTCCGTACGTACGCACGTGCGGTGATTTCGTCTTCCGTAGGATGGATAGATGATGAAATAGGGTTGTTTCATACTTATATTAACATATCCGTATATGATTAATTGTTATGTTATTACTTCATAATGAAACAACCTTAGAAGAAGAAGTGGAAGAAGAAATAAATGTGAAAGAATCGGTAATGGAAATTACCTCTTCTTTCAAGCGCCTCTTTGAGACCTCCTCTTAGGGAACTAAAATTGGTTTTTGAAGAAGACCAGGACCTCTAGGATGTTTCTCGGGAAGTGGATAAGATAATTGGGCAGGGTTTGGCCGAGCTTGAAGGCTCAAAGTGGTGTGTGGAAGAGAGGGAGTAGGTGCCCTTTATAAGAGAGGAGAGGGGCACCTTTGGAATTCATAAAAATATTAATTTATAATAAATATAACCCCACTTAAAAACCTCCAAAAATGACTCATATTCGGATATTAGATGATATAGGGTTTTAATATCATCAACCAATTAAATTTAGACATGTTTGGCTCTAATTTTAAACCTTATCATTTTGATTTATCCTTATTTAATCTATTTAGGTTTATTTGTGTTAATAAAATTCTAAATTTTAAATTATAACAAATAATTACTTATTTGTTGTGAATTTTCCATAATTGTTTACTTTATAAAATTATAGACAATATGAAATTAAATTTATAATTTTTAAATATTTTTGTGATTTTTAAACAATTTTATAATATGTTATTTTTATAGAATAACAAGTGTCAATTTTGACACTATTAATTTATTTGAATTTAAATAAAATATATATAGAAGATATGTTCGAAACAAATGCTTTAATAGATTCATAAAATGTAATATGTATCTATAAAATTAGTGGATCACATTAAATAGTTCATATAATATTTATTTTATTATTTTTAAAACCATTTATTTGGTTTATCTCTTAATAAAATAATTACTACAACATTTTTGTATAATTATTTAATATACTGATTTGTTGCATAAAAATTAAAAATAAAATCCTATGATGAATAAATATCTATTAAATTTCACAATAATACTTTTACTAGAATTTATCATCTTAAAATAACAATAATTAAATTGTTATATTTATTAAATTAAGAAGGTGACAACTTTGGAATCATTTAAAATAAAATAATATAAATGTCATAATCACTTTTATAATGCTCTAAACGGTTATATATTAGGTCATTGGATGATTAAAATGTGTATATACACTACCAATATGTTTTGGTCAGGTTTTTGGGCCTTTTAATGGGTATTATTATTTCAATAAAAACTATATTACTTATTTCCCACTTAATAAATAATTTCTATATCATTAATGTATCACCATTAATGAAAATTATTTAATCCCTAAAATTTCAAAATAAATTATCATGATGTAGATAATTTTATTAGATTTCTGGATAATTTTCATGTTTGAAGTTTTAGATGTTTATCTCTAAGTTAAAATTATTATACTTATAAGATTTAAGAGAGTGACATGTTGTCACTTTCTGTGGTTTTAATAATAATTAAATTATTTTCATGGTCAAATGTTCATAAAATGAATCTAATCTGACCCTTAGGTTATATGGGTATACTTTTATCCATCCAATATAATTTTGGAATGTGTCAGGGTAATTTTATAATATTATATTTACCCTTAATTACCTGATTTACAATTAACTATGTTAAATAAAATTTACTGTAGTTACTATTCATAATTCCAAAAAATAAAAAGTAGCTTATTAACATAATTTGGACCCACTGATTCCAAATATGGAATCCATTTTTCCAAATTCAATACACAAAAGTTTCAGAAAATAAATCAAAAATAATCTCGTTGTCGAAAGAAGACGGGTTTTTCTTTAAAACATTGCAAAAGATTGAATTGATTTAACCTACGAATTTAATGTAAAATCAATGCTAATGAAATAAATTATATTAAATGTTAAAAATATATTCTATTTATACTTTAAAACAAATAAATATTATATTTTAACCATATAATTTATTGCGATGAAAAAAGTTGTTTTTAATTAAAATATAGTGTGTTCTTACTATTCATCAAAATATGAAAGTTACCATAATAATATGAAAAAATTATCCAAAGTAAATTTTTATTTCATGATTCCAAAGAAGAATTTTATTTTGTCAAATTGAACTTATAAACATGTCAAAAGCTAGATTTAAAGTGGGTGCGTCATCAAAAGGCTGCAAAATTGCATTTTTTTAAAAATACTTATTTTACCCGAATTTTTTTTTGTTCTTATACCATGTTCTAGAAAATGTGTAAGATGAATAATAATGTTATAAAATTAAAAATTTAGTTAGTACTATTCATAACGGCTAGTTCATAATAATATTATAATAATATATCGTTGTTTTGTAAACCCCGGTATTGCGTACAACACACGATATCGAGGAAGGTCGCGATTGCGTGTAATGCAAGCCAAGTCAGGGTTGCGTGTTGTGCAAGAATACTTCATTGTTTCATATAACAGAATCCAACCATATTTCATTTATAAATTGAATATATATATATATATACTCAATGTTGCATAGAATAACTATTATCAAAATTATGTGTAACACAATCCAAGAATAGTGTTGCGTATACTGCAAGCTAATATGGTGTTGCGTATAGCGTAAGGTAATCTTGGTGTAGCATACAACACAATACATTAATGAAATTAAAAGAATATTTTTCATAAAATCTCGGGGTGTTACATTCTACCCCCCTTAAAAGGAATTTCGCCCTCGAAATTCGTTGGGGTTATAAATGGTTTACTACTCAAAAGTTTGTTTAATAGAAACACACATCGTAAAAAGGAATAACAAAACATGGATTTAAAAACTAATGTATGAAATGTAACAGTTACCCAAATTAACTCATCACTGAGTTTCCATGTAGGAGAACATAGGTGAAAATATGGATATGGAAGAAAAATCTAACCATCAAGTTATGATGGAGAGTGGTAGAGAACATGGCTATGAAAAAGCCAACAATCACAAAGCTATTGATTTGTGATGATCTAAGGTACCATCTGATTCATCGGATATAAGGGAACTAGGACAACATTTTGGGTTTTCAAGATCATTTCCCTAAAGTTGATGAATTAAAAGAAATACATGCATGATTTTGGTACAATCTCACAGGTTTTTGTGAATTGAACAATTTCCACTTCATCCCTTGAAGAAATGAAGTTGAATTTGTTATTCGTGATGTGTTAGCAGATCATGTGATAGAATGATGGTTCATTCCATCTGTTTCAAAAAAAAGGTTAGAAAAAGTTATAAGTCCGTCTTATTGTTAGATTAATCGTATATGGTTCCAAAAATGAACTTATACATCATATATCATAACGCATAATAAAATAATACTAGTTTCTACTAAACAGGGACATCCTGTAGGCCAATGGTAGGAGATAAAGGCCAGTCACACTTCGGTTGTGGGTTCAATTCCCACACCCTTGTCCGATGCGATGGGCAGTCGCCAGTCCTGCAGGTTGTCCTTTTCTAAAACTACATTACTATAACATCCGATCAATAATATCGAAAAAAGTTCTATCCTTAAACAATACGAACTTATGTCCAACATAATCCATTCCAATCTTTAGGATTATCTAAAATACATCGATCCAATATCATAGTATAAAGAAAATGATTACATGAAATGTCACATAACAATCACGTGAATGCCATAATTTATCCCCCATATATCATAAGATATATCTTGTTGGTCAAATTACAAACATGTGAATACCTTAATCATGTATTCTCTTGAAGAATGAATATCCATTGAACCTTAGTGAAAATATGAATGTCGTTAAAAGTTAACACTTTCCACATACAAAAATCCTCAAAATTCTATATACTCAAACCATGATATAACTTAGTCCTTATATCAGTCATGATCTCATGAATAAAATCATTCATCTCATTATCTTTTTATCCCTTCATTATGCGCATATCATCTACTTTCCAAAAATACCTGAAGAACCTTCCATGGTTACCGGTACCATTCAACATATACTTTCATATACTTTAGGAAAAACAATAGTGTAACAATCCTTAGATGATTCTTTATTCCATAGTACCATACATTATTCTTTATAAACATACAATCATTCCACTAACTTCATAAACCACTAGCTGAGCTTCATCATTTATTTAATCTCATTTTTCATTTTTAGTCTCTTCATCATCATCCACATAAATACTACCCGTATGACCATGCTGATTCTCTTCATGAGATTTTCCCATAGGGCATTGGTTTGAATAATTCTCATACATTCCACATTTAAAACATCTAATCGTTGTTGATGTCGAAGCAATACCATTATCCTTGTCCATGGTGTTAACTGAACCTTTTCTTTTGCACTTACTGGCTTTGAGTCCTTCTTTTCCACACCCAAAGCATCTTCCAGTTCTTTTGAAATAATCTCCCTGATGCCTCTTCCCACATGATTTACATGAGGGAAATTAAACTTTCTTTCCTCTATGATCATCATGAAACTCCATCTTTCTCTTATTATCTGAGTCAGGAAACTTACCAAAGTTGAGATTATTTATCATATTATGAGATTTCTGATTAGGCATAATAATGATTTTTGGACTTCCAAATCCCGTTTCATTTTGTTTCTCATGAATAATATCTTTCCATTGTCCGTCATATCCTCCATTATCGTGAATCTTCTTGTTTCCAGCCATTTTCTAAAACCCAAAAAGAATAGTGTGAGTTGCTAAAATCATGCTAGGGAAAACAACATAGTAAAGGGGAAGTACCCTCAATATCTAACATCTTAGGTTAAATTCTATGATCGTTACCGTAGTTCTAGGACTCTATCCTATACGTATACTTATCCTTAGGGATATCCCTAGACATACCTTAGAAATATCTCTAGGGATCTCACTAACGTTTTCGCATCCTAGTTTCCAAAGGTTGACTAAACCTTTCCTCTTATAACAACTGTAGAGACCCAAAGCTTGATGTACATGGACATTAAATTACTTTAGCGGAATACTTAATACATAACAAAAACAGACACATAAGGACCGTAATAGTTTAGTGTCTTTGGAAACTTGAAACGTAGTCTTCTAATCGTGGTGAAAGATCTTCAACATCTCCCATAACGATATTCCCCCTTTTTTTCTTACATAGAAACTTTCTTTATATCCCGAGGAAAAGAAAACATAAAAAGGGTGATCTAAAATGCTCAGTAAGGGTAATCATGGATAAAATAAAACATACCATATACAGTTGAACTTAAAAACATGAACATAATGTTTAAACATCAAAAGCTTGAGAAATGACATAAAACATGGAAGTACGTAAGGAATAGATCATAAAGAAACATTAAGAATGATAAAATATCAAGGGAATAAAACATGTAATTGTGGAATCCATTAAGCACATGTAATTATTTCCATAGTAGCCAAGGCATTGCTGCCAAGACCATCTTAGTGGACAAAGTCCCTTTCTGAATTGAGTTCACTCCTCGTTCCAGTCCTGTATTACTAAACCGGTTTAACTTGCCATTCCAGCCATGTCTATCTCATGAGATATAAATCTTTATCCAATGCATTGGAGGGAGATATAGGTCCCACCCATCTCATAATGAAATCATTCTTACTTGTGCCACAAAATAAACATACATCATTCATAATAACACAATGAATAAAATGGGTTTCAAAAACATCATCCCATCATCACATAATCCATATAAAATAAATGGATATCAGTTAATAATAAGAAAAGTGAAACCATGTAATCATAGAGAAATTATACTTGAAACATACACATATGATATAATTTCATCTTAGATGGTAAAATGGTTTTGATAAAACACTTGAAATGAATTCTTGAGGAAAATATCATTTCTTCTTCAAAATCAATTTCTTTTCCCAAAAAGTTATAAAATTTTAAAAGAAAGAGATTTTGTTGAAAATAGTCATTAAATATTTTGGAGTAAGCTTCATGAAAATAAGTCTTTATAAAACCATAAAAATCCTTTCATTCCATACAAGTTAAAAAAACATTCTTCTCGTACTTTTATCAGAAAAGTCAAAAAGTACCTCGTACGAAAAACGACAAAAGATTCCTTTGATATCTTTTACTAAAAACTCACCGAAGGGTAAAATTGGATTTAAACAATTGTACAAGGATATAAATATTACATATTGCGGAAAAATTCATGTGGATGATAAATATTCCACAGTAAATTCTGAAGTATAAACAATCTCGGATAAAAATTTAGATTGCAAGATTGCCCCTTACCTTTGGCCCATTTGCTTCGTAAGTGTCTGAACCTCATGTATAGCGATTTAAATAATGTCATTGAATTATTCTAGAATCATTCTCATTGTAATGATATCATATATCGTTCACTTATGACTTTATATTACCCGTTCTTTTGTAAATTCCATGTTAAAGAGCGTTTTGGGTAAAATCTATTCATTTGTCGTCCATGTTTTGACTTGTAATTATTCATATGATTACATAGATCATGATTAATTAATTCCAGAATATAAAAAATGATTTATATATAATATATATTCATAATATACATATATATAACAGATCAATAAATGGAAAGAAATACACCGTTTATGGAGACGGTAGGTCGTACGTACGCATGAACGCTGTTTTCGTTTCCTTATTGAATTGAATGGAATTAAGTAGATGAAATAAATATATATATACATAAATACAGTAGAATTATTATGTAATATATTTTATGATTAATTATTATATATACTTTATAATCATTCTTGAATGGTTATCATGGAGAGTGAATCTCATCGCGTCGTGGAGACGGTATTCCGTACATACGCACGAGCGATGATATCAGTCCCATGATCGTGGAATTTTATTGGAGTGTATGTATACTATTATAGAATAATTATCAATTTATAATAATTATCACTTTAAAATAATCATATATAGTTTTTATTTACACCATTATACCCATCCAAGTATGGTGTTGGTGGAAAATAGATTACACCACGACGTGGAGACGGTATTCCGCACGTACGCACGCGCGGTGATTTCATTTTCCGTATGATGGATAGATGGTGAAATATGGTTGATTCATACTTATAATAACATATCATTATATGAGTGATACTTATGTTATTACTTCATAATGAAACAACCTAAGAATAAGAAGTGGAAGAAGAAATAAAGGTGAAAGAATCGGTAATGGAAATTACCTCTTCTTTGAAGCGCCTCTTTGAGACCTCCTCTTAGGGCACAAAAATTGGTCTTTGAAGAATACCAGGACCTCTAGGATGTTTGTAGAGAAGTGGATAAGATAATTGGGTAGGGGTTGTCCGAGCTTGAAGGCTCAAAGTGGTGTGTGGAAGAGAGAGAGGAGGTGGCCTTTTATAAGGGAGGAGAGGGGCACCTTTGGAATTTTAAAAAATATTAATTTATAATAAATCTAACCCCACTTAAAAACCTCCAAAAATGACTCATATTAGAATATTAGTTGAGATATGGTTCTAATCTCATCAACCAATCCAATTTAGACATGTTTGGATCTTATTTTAAACCTTATCATTTTTATTTATCCTTATTTAATCTATTCAGGTTTATTTGTGGTAATAAAATTCTATGTTTTAAATTATAACAAATAATAACTTATTTTCTTTGAATTTCCCATAATTGTTTACTTTATAACATTATAGACCATATAAATTTAAATTTATAATTTTTAAATACTTTTGTGATTTTTAAACAATTTTATAATATGTTATTTTTATAAAATAACAATAGTGTCAATTTTGACACTATTCATTTATTTGAATTTAAATAAAATATATACCAAAGATATGTTCGAAATAAAAGATTTAATAGATTCATAAAAGGTCATATGTATCTAAGAAATTATTTTATCACATTAAATAGTTCATATAATATTTATTTTATTATTTTTAAAACCATTTATTTGGTTTATCTCTTAATAAAATAATTACTACAACATTTATTTATAATTATTTAATATACTGATTTGTTGCATAAAAATTAAAAATAAAATCCTATGATGAATATATATCTATTAAATTTTACAATAATACTTTTACTCGAATTTATCATCTTAAAATCACAATATTTAAATTGTTATACTTATTAAATTATGAAGGTGACAACTTTGGCATCATTTAAAATAAAATAATATAAGTTTCATAATAACTTTTATAAGGATCCAATCGGTTATATATTAGGTAATTGGATGATTAAAATGTATAGATACACTACCAATATGTTTTCGTCAGGTTTGTGGGCCTTTTAATGGGTATTATTATTTCAATAAAAACAATATAACTTATTTCCCACTTAATAAGTAATATCTGTATCATTAATGTATCAAAATTAATGACAATTATTTAATCCCTAAAAATTCTAAATAAATTGTCAATATGTAGATAAATTTATTAGCTTTCTGGATACTATTCATGTTCGGTGTTTTTTGATGTTTATCACTAAATTAAAATTATTATACTTATAAGATTTAAGAGAGTGACATGTTGTCACTTTCTTTTGTTTTAATAATAATTAAATTATTTTCATGGTCAAAAGTTCATAAAATGAATCTACTCCGACCCTTAGGTTATATGGGTATACTTTTAGCCATTAAATAGAATTTTGTCATGTGTTAGGGTAATTTTATAATATTATATTTACCCTTAATTACCCAAATTACCTTTAACTATGGTAAATAAAATTTAACGTAGTTACTATTCATAATTCCCTAAAATAAAAAGTAGATTATTAAAATAATTTGGACCCACTGATTCTAAATATGGAATCCATTTTTCTAAATTCAATACACAAAAGTTGAAGAAATTAAATCAAAATTAATCCTGTTGTCGAAGGAAAACAGTTTTTTCTTTAAAACATTGCAAAAGATTGAATTGATTTAACCTACGAATTTAATGTAAAATTAATGATAATGAAATACATTATATTAAATGGTAAAAATATATTCTATTTATACTTTGAAACAAATCAATATTATAATTTATCCATATAAATTATTGCGATGAAAAAAATTGTTTTTAATTAAAATATAGCGTGTTTTTACTATTTATCAAAATATGAAAGTTACCAGAATAATATGAAAAATTTATCCAAAATAAATTTTTATTTCATTATTCCAAAGAATAATTTTATTTTGTCAAATTGAACTTATAAACATGTCAAAAACTAGATTTAAAGTGGATGCATCATCAAAAGGTGGCAAAACTGCATTTTTTGAAAAATACTTATTTTACCTGAAACATTTATTTTGTTCTTATACCATGTTCTAGAAAATGTGTAAGATGAATAATAATGTTATAAAATTCAAAATTTAGTTAATAATATTCATAATGGCTAGTTCATAATAATATTATAATAATATATCATTGTTTAGGAAAACCCGGTATTGCGTACAACACACGCTATTGAGGAAGGTCGTGATTCCGTGTAATGCAAGCCAAGTCAGGGTTGCATGTTGTGCAAGAATCCTTCATTGTGTCGTATAACATAATCCAACCATATTTCATTTATACATTGAATATATATATATACTCAATGTTTCATAGAATAACTATTATCAAATTTGTGTGTAACACGATCCAAGAATAGTGTTGCGTATACTGCAAGCTAATACGGTGTTGTGTATAGCGCAAGGTAATCTTGGTGTACCATAAAACACAATAAATTAATGAAATTAAAAGAATATTTTTCATAAAATCTCGAGGTGTTACATTCTACCCCCCTTAAAATGAATTTCGCCCTCGAAATTCATTGGGGTTATAAATGGTTTACTACTCAAAAGTTTGTTAATAGAAACCCACATCGTAAAAAGGAATACCAAAACATGGATTTAAATACTAAAGTATGAAATGTAACGGTTACCCAAATTAACTCATCACTGGGTTTCCACGTAGGAGAACATAGGTGAAAATATGGATATGGAAGAAAAATCTAACCATCATGTTCTGATGGAGAGTGGTAGAAAACATGGCTATGAAAAAGCCAACAATCACAAAGCTATTGATTTATGATGATATAAGGTACCATCTAATTCATCAGATATAAGGGAACTAGGACAACATTTTTGGTTTTCAAGATAATTTCCCTAAAGATGATGAATTAAAAAAAATACTTGCAGGATTTTGGTACAATCTCACTGTTGTTCGTGAATTGAACAATTTCCACTTCATCCCTTAAAGAAATGAAGTTGAATTTGTTATTCGTGATGTGTTAGCAGATCATGTGATAGAATGATGGTTCATTCCATCTGTTTCAGACAAAAGGTTAGCAAAAGTTATAAGTCCATCTTATGGTTAGATTAATTGTATATGGTTCCAAAAATGAACTTATACATCATATATCATACCGCCTAATAAAATAATACTAGTTTCTACTAACCTGGGACATCCTATAGGCCAATGGTAGGTGATAAAGGCCAGTCGCACTTCGGTTGTGGGTTTGATTCCCACAGCCTTGTCCGACGCGATGGGCTGTCGCCCGTCCTGCAGGTTGTCCTTTTCTAAAACTACATTACTATAACATCCAATCAATAATATCGAAAAAAGTTCTATCCTTAAACAATACTATCTTATGTAAAACATAATCCATTCCAATCTTTAGGCTTATCTAAAATACATCGATCCAAGCTCATAGTATAATGAAAATGATTACCTGAAATTTCACATAACAATCACGTGAATGCCATAATTTATCCCCCATATATCATAAGATATATTTTGTTGGTCAAATTACAAACATGTGAATACCTTAATCATGTATTCTCTTGAAGAATGAATACCCATTGAACATTAGTGAAAACATTAATGCAGTTAAAAGTTAACACTTTCCACATACCAAAATCCTCAAAATTCTATATACTCAAACCATGATATCACTTAGTCCTTATATCAGTCATGAGCTCATGAATTCAATCAAACATCTCATTATCTTCTTATCCCTTCATTATGCGCATATCATCTACTTTCCAAAAATACCTGAATAACCTTCCATGGTTACTGGTACCATTCAACATATACTTTCATATACTTTAGGAAAAACAATAGTGTAACAATCCTTAGATGATTCTTTATTCCATAGTACCATACATTATTCTTTATAAACATACAATCATTCCACTAACTTCTTAAACCACTAGCTGAGCTTCATCATTTATTTCATCTCATATTTCATTTGTATTCTCTTCATCATCATCCACATAAATACTACCCGTATGACCATGCTAATTCTCTTCATGAGATTTTCCCTTAGGGAATTGGTTTGCATAATGCCCATACATTCCACATTTAAAACATCTAATCATTTTTGATGTCGTAGCAATACCATTATCCTTGTCCATGGTGTTAACTGATCCTTTTCCTTTGCACTTACTGGCTTTGTGTCCTTATTTTCCACACCCAAAGCATCTTCCAGTTCCTTTGAAATAATCTCCCTAATGCATTTTCCCACACGATTTACATGAGGGAAATTGAACTTTCTTTTCTCTATGATCATCATGAAACTCCATCTTTCTCTTATTATCTGAGTCAGGAAACAAACCAAAGTTGAGATTATTGATCATATTATGAGATTTCTGATTAGGCATAATAGTGATGTTTGGACTTCCAAATCCCGTTTCATTTGGTTGCTCATGAAGAATATCTTTCCATTGTCCGTCATATCCTCCATTATCGTGAATCTTCCTGTTTCCATCCATTTTCTAAAACCCAAAAAGAATAGTGTGAGAGGAAAAAATCATTCTAGGGAAAACAACATAGTAAAGGGGAAGTACCCTCAATATCTAACATCTTAGGTTAAATTCTATGATTGTTACAGTAGTTCTAGGACTGTATCCTATACGTATACTTATCCTTAGGGACATCCCTAGACATACCTTAGAAATATCTCTAGGGATCTCACTAACGTTTTCATATCCTAGTTTCCAAAGGTTGAGTAATCCTTTCCTCTGATACCAATTGTAGAGACCCCAATTCTTAACGTACATGGAAATTACATTACTTTAGAGGAATACTTAATACATAACAAAAACAGACACACAAGGACCGTAATAGTTTAGTGTCTTTGGAAACTTGGAATGTAGTCTTCTAATCGTGGTGAAAGATCTTCAACATCTACCATAAAGATCTTCCCCTTTTTTTCTTACCTAAAAAATTTCTTTATATCCTGGGGAAAAGAAAACCTAAAAAGGGAGAGCTCAAATGCTCATTAAGGGTAAGAATGGGTAAAATAAAACATACCATATACATTTGAACTTAAAAACATGAACATAATGTTTAAAAATCAAAAGCTTGAAAAATGACATAAAACATGGAAGTATGTAAGGCATAGATCATAAATAAACATTAATAATGATAAAATAGCATGGGAATAAAACAGGTAATTGTGGAATCCATTAATCACATGTAATGATTTCCATAGTAGCCAAGGCATTGCTGCCAAGACCATCTTAGTGGACAATGTCCCTTTCTGAATCGAGTTCACTCCTCATTCCAGTCCTGTATTACTGAACCGGTTTAACTATCCATTCCATCCATTTCTATCTCATGAGATATAATTCTTTATCCAATGCATTGGAGGGAGATATAGTTCCCACCCATCTCATAATGAAATCATTCTTATTTGTGCCACAAAATAAACATACATCATTCATAATAAACCAATGAATAAAATGGGTTTCAAAAACATCATCCCATCATCACATAATCCTTATAAAATTATTGGATATAATTTCATAATAAGAAAATTGAAACCATGTAAATCATAGAGACATTATACTTGAAACATACACATATGAAATAATTTCATCTTAGATGGTAAAATGGTTTTGATAAAACACTTGAAATTAATTCTTGAGGAAAATATCATTTCTTCTTCAAAATCAATTTATTTTCACAAAACGTTATGAAATTTTAAAAGAAAGAAATTTTTTTGAACATAGTCATGAAATATTTTGGATTAAGCTTCATGAAAATAAGGCTTTATAATACCATAAAAATCCTTTCATGCCGTATAAGTTAAAAAAACATTTTTATCATACTTTTGTTGGAAAAGTCAAAAAGTACCTCGTACGAAAAATGACAAAAGATTCCTTTGATATATTTTACTAAAAACTCACCGAAGGGTAAAATTGGATTTAAACAATTTTATAAGGATAAAAATATTACCTATTGAGGAAAAATGCATGTGGATGATAAATATTCCCCAGTAAATTCCGAGGTATAACCAATCTCGGATAAAAATTAAGATTGCGAGATTGTCCCTTACCTTAGGTCTGATTTGCTTCGTAAGTGTCCGAACCTCCTGTATAATGATTTAAATAATGTTATTGACTTATTCCATAATCATAATAATTGTTATGATATCATATATGGTTCACTTATGACTTTATATTACCCGTTCTTTTGTAAATTTCATGTTAAAGATCGTTTTGGGTAAAATCTATTCATTTGTTGTCCGTGTTTTGACTTGTAATTATTCATATGATTACATAGATCATGATTACATAATTCCAGAATATAAAACATGATTTATATATAATATATATTCATAATATTCGTATATATAATAGATCGATAAATGGAATGAAATACACCGTTCATGGAGATGGTAGGCCGTACGTACGCATGAACGCTGTTTTCGTTTCCTTATTCAATTGAATGGAATTAAGTAGATGAAATAAATATATATATACATAAATCCAGTAAGAATTATTATGTCATATATTTTATTATTACTTATTATATATACTTTATAATCATTCTTGAATGGTTATCGTGGAGAGTGAATCTCGTCGCGTCGTGGAGACGATATTCCAAACGTACGCACGAGCGATGATATCGTTCCAATGATCGTGGAATTTTATTGGAGTGTATGTATGCTATCATAGAATCATTATAACTTTACAATAATTATATATAGTTATTATTTACACCATTTTACCCATCCAAGTAAGGTTTTGGTGGAAAATAGATTACACCACGGCGTGGAGACGATATTCCGTACGTGCGCACGCGCGGTGATTTCGTTTTCCGTAAGATAGATAGATGGTGAAATAGGGTTGTTTCATACTTATAATAACATATAAGTATATGAGTGATAATGATGTTATTACATCATAATTAAAACTCCTATGAAGAAGAAGTGGAAGAAGAAATAAAGGTGAATGAATCGGTAACGGAAATTACCTCTTCTTTGAAATGCCTCTTTGAGACCTCCTCTTAGGGCACTAAAATTGGTCTTTGAAGAAGCCCAGAACCTCCACGATGTTTCTTGGGGAGTGGAGAAGATAATTGGGCAGGGTTTGGCCGATCTTGAAGGCTCAATGTGGTGTTTGGAAGAGAGGGAGGAGGTTCCCTTTTATAAGGGAGGAGAGGGGCACCTTTGGAATTCTTAAAAATATTAATTTATAATAAATCTAACCCCACTTAAAAACCTCCAAAAAATGACTCATATTAAAATATTAGATGATATAGGGTTGTAATATCATCAAAAAATCAAATTTAGTCATTTTTGGATATTATATTAAACCTTATCATTTTGATTTATCTTTATTTAATCTATTTAGGTTTATTTGTGGTAATAAATTTCTAAATTTTAAATTATAACAAATAATTACTTATTTGTTGTGAATTTTACATAATTGTTTACTTTATAACATTATGGACCATATAAATTTAAATTTATAATTTTTAAATATTTTTGTTATTTTTAAACAATTTTATAATATGTTATTTTTATAAAATAACAATAGTGTCAATTTTGACACTATTCATTTATTTGAATATAAATAAAATATATCAAAAGATATGTTCGAAATAAAATCTTTAATATATTCATAAAAGGTCATATGTATCTATAAAATTAGTGGATCACATTAAATATTTCATATAATATTTATTTTCTTATTTTTAAAACCATTTATTTAGTTTATCTCTTAATAAAATAATTACTAAAACATTTTTGTATAATTATTTAATATATTTATTTGTTGCATAAAAAATAAAACTAAAATCCTATAATGAATATATATCTATTAACATTCACAATAATACTTTTACTCGAATTTATCATCTTAAAATCACAATATTTAAATTGTTTTACTTATTAAATTATGAAGGTGACAACTTTGGCATCATTTGAAATAAAATAATATAAGTGTCATAATCACTTGTATAAGGCTTAAAACGGTTATATATTAGGTCATTGGATGCTTAAAATGTATATATACACTACCAATATGTTTTTATCTGGTTTGTGGGCCTTTTAATTGGTATTAGTATTTCAATAAAAACTATATTACATATTTTCCACTTAATAAATAATTTCCGTATCATTAATGTATCACCATTAATGTCAATTATTTAATCCTCAAAAATTCTAAATAAATTATCATAATTTAGATAATTTTATTAGATTTCTGGATACTATTCATGTTTGATGTTTTATGATGTTTATCACTAAATTAAAATTATTATACTTATAATATTTAAGAGATTGACATGTTGTCACTTTCTTTGGTTTTAATAATAATTAAATTATTTTCATGGTCAAAAGTTCATAAAATGAATCTACTCCGACCCTTAGGTTATATAAGTATAATTTTATCCATCCAATAGAATTTTGGAATGTGTTAGGGTAATTTTATAATATTATATTTACCCTTAATTACCCGATTTACCTTTAATTATGGTTAATAAAATTTACCGTAGTTACTACTCATAATTCCAAAAAATAAAAAGTAGCTTATTAACATAATTTGGACCCACTGATTCCAAATATAGAATCTATTTTTTGAAATTCAATACACAAAAGTTTCAGAAATTAAAACAAAATTAATCCCGTTGTCGAAAGAAAACAGGGTTTTCTTTAAAACATTGCAAAATATTGAACTGATTTAACCTACGAATTTAATGTAAAATAAATGCTAATGAAATACATTATATTAAATGGTAAAAATTTATTCTATTTATACTTTAAAACCATTCAATAATATAATTTAACCATATAAAATATTTCTATGAAAAAAGTTGTTTTTAATTAAAATATAGCCTATTTTTACTATTCATCAAAATATGAAAGTTACCAGAATAATATGAAAAATTTATCCAATGTAATTAATTTTTATTTCTTGATTCCAAAGAAAAATTTTATTTTGTCCAATTGAACTTATAAACATGTCAAAAAATAGATTTAAAGTGGGTGTGCAATCAAATGGTGGCAAAACTGCATTTTTTGAAAAATACTTATTTTAACCGAAAAATTTATTTCGTTCTTATAACATGTTCTAGAAAATGTGTAAGATGAATAATAATGTTATAAAATTAAAAATTTAGTTAATACTATTCATAAATGCTAGTTCATAATAATATTATAATAATATATCATTGTTTATTAAAACCCGGTATTGCGTACAACACACGCTATCGAGGAAGGTCGTGATTGCGTGTAATGCAAGCCATGTCAGGGTTGCGTGTTGTGAAAGAATCCTTCTTTGTTTCGTATAACAGAATCCAACCATATTTCATTTATACATTGAATATATATATATATATACTCAATATTGCATAGAATAACTATTATCAAAATTGTGTGTAACACGATCCAAAAATAGTGTTGCATATACTGCAAGCTAATACGGTGTTGCGTATAGTGCAAGGTAATCTTGGTGTAGCATACAACACAATACATTAATGAAATTAAAAGAATATTTTTCATAAAATCTCAGGGTGTTACACAAACTGTCATCCTAACAGGGATATCTTCCATGATAACAATAATTACTGTATTATTATTCCTCTTTTTGACAACAGTAAAGTCACCATATTGACATGTCAACAAATACTCATGGGGTAGAGTAATGTGATATGATTCTACTGAATCAACCACCCATTCAATGTCTTAGCATGAGGAATGAAAACATAAAACCTTTTCATCTTTGGATTAAATAAAAACTTATCTGGTGACACTCACATGTGCATTTCCATTTTTTTCTACTTAGGACCATTTCATGTTGGAATGTTCAACTATTATTCTAGGTACGTCCCTCCAAACCACAATGGTATCATTTCTATGATGAAATTCTTACATATATTGAATTTCTTCTACTCTTGCGTCATCGTCTAATTCATTCCCCTCAACCTCCTCCTTGTTTTATCCCTCATTTCTCTTGGAATATATCTTGTTTCTAATTGTAACTCATATCCTTACTTCAGGTCACCTCGTTGAATAGTTTATTCTTAACCTTTTCTGTGGTGGGTTTTCCTCTGAGCACAAAACTATAATGTGTGACCATAAAAAAATACTAGCTATAGTAAAGTATTCATAGAAGTTTTACCACATAACAATCATCACTCAAAGTCCCACCTGCATCCTATAATTTATACACAAGGATTAGGTTTTTTATGGTGTTCTCAGCCATAGAAATTCCACTATGTAGTCAAATATTCTTCTAATACATAAATAATTGGATATTTATTTTGTGGTGATTGAGTGGTATATATTTTCCAACATAATCCAATGTTTTAACGTTCCATTTTTTTGTGAAGTAAGGTGGTAGATGTATTGGTTGATCCATTAACGAATTTAAATGATCATCTTGTTGTTTGGCTTCATCCACTCTACTACCTTGGTGGCATTAGGGTTTACTGCTTGGTTCATAATGAGTTCAAAATTATAATTAGTGTTAAAGATAAATTCTAATAAATAATTGAAATTATAGTAGATCAAAGTAGTCATGATGATTATACATCTCATTGATGGTTTATCAACTGAATTTAAATACTGTATTTTTAGTATATAATTTGAAATAATAGTGTATACTATTGAGTCTTGTATAGTTGATAATATATAGATAAACTCCCAGATTATTGAAATTATCCCCTCATTGATCATGATATGACCAAAATATTATCAAAATCTATGATCAACTGATAATGTGGTGATAACGTGGCACACCATAGTAGCTATCAGAATCTTTCTAGAAAAGTCACCATCATCAGAATAATACTGTCATATTCGAAAAGGGTAATGTTTATCTAATTAACATTGATCAAACATTGAAAATGCCTAGATAGATCATTTTAGCGCTTTTTTATTCATTATACAATATTGGAATCAGTTTGAAACAATATTTTATTATATTTTATTAGAACATGATTCAAGAAAACAAGATATTTTAGATCACTTAAAAATATACACTACTCAACAATGTTTTTATGAAAATTACTATAACAAAACATGGTGTGATTAAATGATCATAAAGTGATATTAAATAATGTAGAAACATCCATTATTTAAACTTGAAAATTGTTTTATAGGATACCCCTCCCACATCTTCCTTTATATCACACTTGGAGCTCTCAAAGGCTCTATCTTAGAAAAAAATGCTCTCTAGGCTTGCAAATGATGACTAATAGAAGATCCAATTACCATTTATAAATATTCATTGTGGGTGGTGTAATATTTATAACAACTCCCCCATCAAATACTACCAAAATCCAACTACCATAGTAGGTGATGTTGGTGCATCATCCACCTTTGAAAATGGTTGGGTGAAGTTGGAGATCTCCATCATATAAATTAGTCTTCATTAATTAGATCCCATCATGATTGAAAAAATATTCATCGATGAAATATCTCAACAAAATTTTATGATCTAAATCTGAAACATGCAGTTAAACCATGAGGGATGATAACAATACCCACAATCCTCCCCATAAACAAGAATAAGATGATAAAAATCCCCCAAAAAAATTCCTAATAATTCCTAAAATGTTTTTCAATTCATTAAATCACTAGCCTATAACATCATCAAACTTCATAGAAAACATAACACATATTTATTGAATAAAAAATAATTATTCTCTTAATGGATTTATGAATTCAATCCCAATTAGTCAAAATCAATTGGTACTCCATAATGAATTTGTGTATCTTCCAGCATCCACAATGGTCAATAATTCTTAGAAAAAAACACAAATAAAAAACAACATATCAAAACCAATAATCATAATTATTTGAAACAAAAATATAATATACTAAATAATATTTCAACTTCAAAACAATATTTACCAGGATCAGTCTAGTTTGGATGATTTAGAGGAACATCAATATTCATAACTAAAAATGTTTTCTAGTAAGACCAAATATCTCTCTAGTAAAACCATCATCCATGATTGAATCTTTATAAGGATCTTTAAATAATTCCAATGTTTTTGTTCTAACAATATGTTAAATAAATGTTGATTATAATTTCATTTAATTATTTGGGAAAACACCTCAATATTTCAGTCATCATAAATCCATCAATGTTTGATGAAACTCATTGAAGATAAAATGGACAGAGGTGAAGGGAACTTCAATGAAACTTCTTTCAGTTGGATGGTCCTGGACTATTATCCTAAAAATACTATTGTGAAGGAGGATTGACCATCTATCACCTTAGTTCATCAAACCCTCAATTTTTTTCTTCCATATATTCTTGAAAATCGTATAGATTCTCATTGTGAATCTATTAATGAAATTAGTTATTATGGATTAGTTCCACCATTAATTTCCATCCACCATATTATTTTCAATCAATTTATGACTCAACAAAGTTCAACCCCATTAATGATCCTATGTGGTTTTAATTAAATTTTAAATATTCATAGATATTGTGTTTGTATAAAAAGTAATCAAAAACATCCATAAAATCACACCACTTGGTGGTGCACTAAATATCTCTTGTGTTCGCGCATTTTGATTCCTCAATCTAAGACATTTTCTTTTGTTTCGTGGGCTATAATAGGTCATAAATTTTTCAACAACTGCTTTTATAGATATGTTTGGCATGGACAAAAATTCTATACTCATATCCCTCATCACCTCGACTCTTAAAGACATAATAACCATGTCCCAAATCCCCCTTTGATGTAAATATCATCCAACTAGTTGTAGATTGGGTGGTGATGGAGATTAGGGGATCAAAACGATATCTGATCCTCACAATGAAAATATACAATAACTTATCTATATTGAATACGTTAATTCTACAATAAAATTATGGAATACTTACTTTTATTACATAATATTTTCATTACATTGTACAAAAAATAGGATATTTTAGCAATTTAAAATATATTTTAAGTTTACATTCACTGAAATTTGGTAAATATTACATGAAAAAGTAAACATAATCTTCTATTCAACATGAACAGCTTTGTCATAAGTTCCACATATGTAAAATGAATGTATCTCCTAACCTAGGTACCGACCATATAAAAAATTGGTGAGTATAATGCCCATTAAGAGAGTAAGAAACACATTGAATGTGAGAAAAAGGCATATAAGTGTGAATGATCATATCAAAATGAGGAATACCATAAAATAAAAACCATTAACCATAACATATTATTGTGGATAGAAAATTTAAGTTGGACATTCATAAGAATATCTCCAAGGTCCATCCCCAGGGCATTATAAATCATATTTACCAAGGTTATTCCCTAAGGAATCATAAAAAATGTAATATTTTGATATTAAATTATTTACCTAATACATTAGAGAATAATTAGGGAACCCCATTCATATGATTTAATTAATATTATCCGTATATATAATAATAAAAAATTTCATAAATAACATGTGGAAAATATGTAAAATGTGTTTCTTTTCAAAATCATGACATTTTAAAGATGTTCTTAAAGACATGTTCATTATTCTTTTTAAAATCCCATGAAAAGGAAGGATGTTTTCGTGTAAATTAATCCAATAATGAAATAGATAATTTTGAAATCAATGTGAACAATCTAAGTGAAAAAATTGGATAGGGAGTTAATAAAATAATATAAAATAATGTCTTGATAAAATGAGATAAATATTTAAGATGAAAATGTGGAAGCATAATGGGTATAAAACATGGTTTTACAAAACATTAGAAAGAGAGGGGACATGGGTAACAAATTCATAAAATAATAATATTATATATTATTAATATAATATAATAGACAAAATAAAATAAGATGTAAATTTTAAATACAATCCACATAAAAGATAACTTGAATGGAAAAGAGAAGTTTTGTGATTTCCCATACCATGAAGAGTGACTCATAAAAACCAATGATCAGGAACATTGGGGCTTGAGGACACCTTGGAAGGACTCCATGGGTAGTAATAAAATAATATTTTTTTGTATAATGAATTGGGAATTAATGGAATATAAATAATCTCATTAAATTTATAGCCAAATTGGGAGAGATATTATTTATTTCCTTGGACACCTTAGAAGAGGTATATGCCAAACCATGGGAATGCCCATTTTAATTTCAATCAGTATTGGCCACATGGGAAACATATTACATTAAAATAATCCAAAATATTAGCATATAATTTAATATTACTCATTACATCATTATCAAATTGTTATGATGTCATTAAACATACATCAAACTCAAAACCATTTTTACTATTCACCGAAAATTCAACTATTTTTAAAAAACCAAAATTAACCCTAACAAGTTTTTAAAAACATAGAGTGGAAAAATTAATCCCACTTTATTAATATATTTTTGTAAATATGTGAAATTTAATTTTTACCTAAAATCATCCTTTAAATGAAAAAATCTAATTCTAAAATTAGAACAGATTTTGTAACACATTAAAATTTTATCAAGGACTCATTAAATTAACATATACCCATAAAAAACAGAAAAATTTATATATTATTCAATTTTAGGAAAATTAATTATATTTTAAACAATTATATTAATTATATACATATAAATAAAAATTTGAGGTTTATAAAAATAATAATTTTAAATAATAATTTTTAAAACATTTATTTATATATACTATGATATAATTATCTCACATTACCATTTATAAGATTCCTAAATTTTATTAATACTTTATAATGTGTGGTTACTATTCCATTGGTAATATTACAATTAATAAGGGTAACATTACTATTTCAAACGATCTTGTTACTATTATCAAAAAAATTATGCAAATAATATAAGACTCCAAATATCTTACTAGTCATGACCATGTTTGTTTATTTTTTGAAATTTAATTTATAGTAACATAAAAATTACATTTAATTCTAATCCCACAACTGTGGCAAGAAGGCAGGGTAAAAGAATATTAAAATATTCTATGAGTTTTTATTACTAATTCAAATATAAAAATGATTCCAATGATCAAAACTGGATTAAAATATATATAATTTATCTATAGTTACATTAAGAGTCAATCTAAAGTATAATAATTTCTTAAACAAAAAAACATTGTTTTTAACTACAACGTAGTATGTTTCACTACTTAAAAAAAAAATCTTCTTAGAAAAATACAAAAAAGTCCCCCAAAATTAATTTTGAAATTCGAAATTAAAAGTAGATGGTTATTTTACCATAATAATTATATATACATGAGTAAAATAACTTTTAACTATAAAAATACATAGTTATTAAAAATAAGGTATGATTGTAAATTCACAGTGAATTTGTATTGTGAAATTTATAACAATAAAAAAAATAAAACTATTTAATAATTTACATTTTTTTATTATACTATATCATTTAATTAATTTTTATTAATAATAAATTAATATATAATAATAATTACTTCATTTCATATGATTACAATTCAGGTCATAAAATTCAATTGATCTAAATAGTATAAGAAAAAAATATATTTAATTATGAAAAATTATTTTAAATATATATATACCATTGTTGTTCACATTTTTACTAATCTAAATTTATGAATAATGTATGATGTTCTCATGAAATTAAAATTCATTCTATGTGAAACTATTGTAAAATATAATAATATGTTATCATGTGGAATGAGAGCCATATATAAAAGAAGTAATTTTTTTTGAGTCATTATGTTATTCCACATTAAGGAAAATGAATCCAAGAAGTTTTATATTATTATAAAATTTTTATTATTTGAAATTAAATAATTATAAATTAATTTTATGTTAAAAAAATAATACATAAATAAATTTTAATCTTTATTAATAGTAAATTTTTCTATAAATCATTCATAATGGTTCGTAAAAATATTATGATAAACCAAATATATCACATGGGAGTGTTAAACTAGTACTGATAGAAGTCCCATTGTCATGTACCTAGTTACACAGAGTTATGTTTGATGCACCTTGTCAATGTTTTCACCCCTAGGTAAATTTTTTCCAGATCCATAACCACTTGTTCATATCTAGACATGGATTATTTTGTTTTGGAAACCACAGAATTAATATTTTACCTGAATACCCAGATGTTCTCCTATATTTATAATTATCTTTTGGTTTCATCCTAAAGGATTTAAATCATAATTTAAAAAAACAAATAAATTGTCTTCTGATATGAACTATGTAATCCATTATTTTATTACAAATATTATCATTACATTGTACAAACCAAGGGATTTTTAGCAATTTAGAATATGTTTTAGGAATCGTTTCTTCAAAATTTGTTAAATATTATGTGAAAACAAAAACAATTATTCATTTCCAGATTAAAGGCTTCATCATGGGTTCATCTTAATTGAAATTACTACATCTCATATCGATGGGAAATATATCAAAGGAAAGGGGTGAGAATAAATCCCCGTAGGGTAATAAGGAAAACATAGAATACGACCAAGAGGCGTTAAACCAGGAATAATAATATGATAATGAGGATTACCATAAACGAAATAACATTAATAATTACATTTAAATGTGTCTAAAAAATTTTATTTTTATATTTTTAATCATATAACCACTACCCTTTACCATGGTGTCATAAATAATCATTAATGGGGTTATTCACCAGGGCATTATAAAACATGTCATCTCTACTGTTTTAATTCTATAACAAATTTATTTAAGAGATATCAGGGAACACAATTAATATTTACAAATCACTATCTACAACATATATGATAATAAAAAAATTAATAAATAAACGATGGAAGGAAAAGGAATTGAGTTTTATATCAAAGACATTTCATTTAAAATAAGTTCTTAAAGACGTGTTCTTTATTTCTTTTCAAAACTCGTAAAAATGAAATGTGGGTTTCATATATGATAATACCTGAATGAAATAGATAATTTTTAAATATATGGGAGTACCCCAAGGTAAAAAATTGGTTCACATGTTCATAAAATAATATAAATATAATTTCTTGATAAAAAGAGAGAATTTTATATATAAAAATTCCTCAGCATAATGGGGATGAAATATGGTTTTAGAAAAAATTAAAATAATAGGGGAAATAAGTATACCATTAATAAAAGAATCATAATAATGTATAGGGATACAATAAAATGGAAATAAGAACATGATATGGTAATTTGGAAGAAATTCCAAAATATAGAACTTGAAAGGAAAATGGAAGTTTGTGATTACCCTTACCTTGATGATTGACTCCTAAAACACAATAACCCTGATTGTGGGACTTCAAGAAACATTTGGGGGACACATTGGTAGGTAAAACTATTAGTGATTCATGTATAATTAATTAATAATAAAACAAAAATAATAAATAGTGTGGTGTTTATGGAAAAATTGTGGGAGTTTTTTATTCACTACTTTAGACACATCAGTAGTGGTATTTTCCAATCCATTGGATTGACCTTGGTATTTTCCAATCGTATTGATGATTAAGACATATATTGAATGATTATACTCCAAAATAGTCTAATAGAATTTTATATTACTCATAACATTTTTACGAAATAGTTATGAAGTCACTAAACATACCAAAAAAACAAAAATGTATTTTTACGATTCAATGAAAATTCGACTATTTCAAAAAATCCAAAAAATTCACCCAAACCATATTTTCAATGTGTAGATTTCAAAAATGTAATCAATTTTATGAAATTAATTTTCCATATAGGTGAAATTTAATTTTTATGTAAAATAATTATTTAGTGGGAAAAATAATAATTCTAAAATTAAAACACAATTTATAAAACATTTTAAAAATAACTAATGTATCATAAAATTATATTACAATCATAATACAATAAAAAATTAGATTATGAATCTATTTTATGAAAAAGAATTATTATTAAAAAAAGTATATTAAATATGAATTTGTAAATAATAATTTATGGATTATTAAAATAAAAATACCTAACTAATAATTTCTAAAAATTTTGTTTACTTATACTATTATATAATTATATCACATTACCATTTATATGATACCAATTTTTTTTAATATTTTCATAGTTTATGTTTCTAATCTATTGGTCATATTAATATTCATAAGGGTTACATTACAATTTCAAAGGTTCATGTTTCTATTCATAAAAATTTATGCATATCCAATAATACTGAAAATATATTACATATCACACCAATTTTTTCCAATTTTTTGAAATTAAAATCACATAAGAGGAAAAATTACCATCAATGCTGATCTTGTAGGTCGGGTGAGAAGGCAGATAAAAGGAATGTTAAATTTTTTAATATTTTCTTGTATATAATTCAAAAAAATAAGATATTAGTTATCTACATTAGATTAAAATAAGTGTAAATTATCTTTTTAGACATTATGAATCAATTTAAATATCATAAATTTTTAAATTAAAAAACATATATTTTCTCTACAATGTAGTATCTCTCGCTATTCATCTAAAAAATGAAACTTATTTAAAAAATACTAAAAATTTTCCTGAAATTAATTAGGACATTCGAAATTAAAAAATGATAGTTATGTAACAATAATAAATATCTAAGTATGTGAATTCTAAATTTTAACTATAAAAATTTATTGTTTATAAAAATAATAGTATATAATATATGTATATTGAAATTACATTCTGAATTTTCAAACACATAATAAAATTATTTAATCATTTACATATTAAAAGGGGTGCATTAATCATACTATTTCATTATAATATTAATTATTCATAATAAAAAAAATTATTATAATAATTATATCATTTATAAAAAGTAAAATTTCGGTTTGAAATGCAATCTTATCAAATTTGTCACAATTAGACATATATTTTATTAAGAAAAACAATTTGAAAATGTGTACATAATAATTTTGTTCATAGTTGTACTAAAATAAATTTATGCATCATGTATGACATTCTGAAGAAATAAAATTTCTTCCTACATGCTTCTATTGTATAACATAATATAATGTGATTTGGAGGAAAGAGATCCAAAAATAAAAAATTATATTTTACAGACATTACATACATGGACTCTATAAAGTCATCAACATCAGTAATGTTGACCCCTAGGAAGATAATATGGTGCTAGAAGTCATCATATGTTCTATTACACTAGATATGATCTTCATACTCATCATCAGTTAATCTTATTAGGAAGAAAAAGATACAGTCAAGACCATACGCATCGATATTTATCTCAAACACAAGGCAAATACATTAAATCTACGCAAAGAGTACACATTAATTTCATTATGCAAAGGTGAATTAGTTGATGAATTTGTGAAGAAGATCTCTATAATTGCTAACCAACTCACAATCCTTGAAAATATAGAGCCTTAAAAAATATCATTGGGATGTACATGTGTGTCATCCCCTCCAAGTTCTCCAAAATCATTCTTTCAATTGAGACACATCATTCTATATTGATTCCCTCTATAGAAGAGATAAAATGGAGACTCAAATAATTGGAGGACCATTTTGAGTGGGCAACCACTATCAAAAATCAAGGGATTATACTACTCACCAAGGAGGAGTGGGATTCATGATTGATGGTTTGACATATTGGGGAGGGACCTTTCATTAACTCCAAGATCAGAAACCAGCACAACTGAAAACCATGAAGGGGTGATAGGGGACCCGACAGTCACATTGATGTCTCAGGAGACCATTTTCGTTATTGATGGAAAATTTTTCATTGAGCCAAATATTTCTTCTATAAGATTAATCATTATAAATTTATTCTATCCCAATAAGATGAAAATGAGGCCACACTATTTGTGGAAAGGTTGTGCACCGAACAACATGGTACCCAACCGCCATGTCCTACAACATCCAATTTTATTTCCTCCACAATGATTTCCTCTCCTCCTAGTTTAGGTGATGGTCTTCGCACAACTAGATTAGAAGAGGGCATGTAAAAAAACAAATATAGTACCTCAATAATGGTTCCAAATACCAAATTCCATGTTCTAATGCTGTGTTTTGTAATACTAGCTCTAGGATCAGCAACAAAATTAATTTTTTTGATTGATGTGTCATCAATATCATGGGGTCTGGAATAACCATGGTAACCTATGAGGTCGGTGATCAACACATGCTCACAGGGGTGTAACTCATCCTAATTTGGACAAACAACTTCTTCAACATTAGTTATCTAGATGAGAATTCTCGTCAGGTACAAATTGATTGAGGAAAATTGATTATTCCTGACCAACAGTTATTCCTACTTGCCAAGACACAACACAAACATGATCAACAATACAAGAGATGATTAAACATTTCACATCCAACATGGTGGTCTTCAGAGGTATCATAAGAGGAATAAAATAGGAACATGAGGTATCACCTCCTAACATTAAATTATCTATGGATGCTCACTCAATGTGATATGTTGCATGGTATTCTACCGACTAGTTAGGTTGATCAAGACTCTTATATATTCCATTCATGGATTTATTGGTGAGTGACATTCATTATGAATTTGAAGATTCATATGGACCATGTCTTGACCATTTATATTATGACCTATATGGGCCGATCACGATGATTTATCCATGTGGGAAGCACTATATTCTTCTACATGTCGATGACATGAGACACTATATGTGGATAAATTTACAGAAAATAAAGGACTAGGATTCATGGGAAATCAAACAGTTCCAGGCCATGGTGGGGGTAGGGACAATAAGCATGCTAAAGGACTTCCACAATGACTATGGTGGAAAGTTCACATCAGTGGAACATAGAAAATATGATTCTGAGTGCGGCATGGAATGACAGCTCGTTAATACCTATTCATCATATCAGATTGGGCATATTGAATCACACAAACAAGTTATGGTTTCTATGGATCGAAGCATGCGGTCGGAAAATACCCTCTTGGTATTTTCTGGGGTGACACTGTATCCACCACAATACACATCATTAACTATACACCAACACAAAACCTTAATTGGATGACATTGAATCTGGAATATCATAGTAAACAAATGGTGATGAACTTTCTTCAACCATTAGTTGTATCGTGAATTTCATGAAGGAGAATCCCCACCTAGAGAAGCAATATTACTAGAGTATGCTGATGAACTTCATTGGGTATGAGTTCAGATCCAATTCATACCGTGTGTACGATCCCATCATCATGTTTTTTCTTTTAACATGCAATGTTATCATGGATTTGGTGGAGTAGTGGGACTAAAGTGTTCGTGAAGAAAAAGGTATATTGAGTAGTGATTAAGCTTTCAACGTTGAGAAAACTAAGGTTTACTTATGATGGATGGAGGAGATTGAAAATAGTTTAGGAGACCATAGATCATCACCCACACCAACAAATATGCTTTCTACAAACAATGCAACAACAGACACTGTTAACATGATTCCCACACCATCTAACACATTGGAGTTCACTTATTCACCATTGAATGGGGTTGATGCACTGAAAATTGATCACAATGATTCCCCTCTTTGATTTCTCACACTACAAAATGTTATCAAACTGGAAACGCCACCTAGGATTTCACTACTTGATATCTTCCCCATTTAGTTACGAAGAACGAAAACCAAAAAAATATGTCCTTATTTTGAAATGTAAAAAAATATACTTTTACATAAGATAATTCTTGAGGAGAATATAATGAAATCATCACATAAGGAATCAAGGTAGAAGGATAGAATGATAGTGAGTTTAATTTTCAATAAATAAACCCCACTAATCTCTAGGAATGGGAGGAAAATTCATTTTTTAGAGGACCAATAGTATATTTCCTTCCACCATGGCCAAACCAAACATCTCTTTGGACACTGTGACTACCGAACAATATTCCACATTCATTGTCAATCTCTTGGTTCTTTTAATAAATATGTAATCAAGGGAGGAACAGTTCACAAACATTCTTATAAATTCCATTGAGTGTTCCATGTTTCTATAGATTTGAATAAAGTATAATGACATTGTGATATGGTGAACACATGAGAAATTAGGGGGTGATAGAAGAGTAATTTCAATAATGTGGATCAATTCCATAGTTATTTTTCCTCATTTAAGGATAAATTTTATTTAATAACAATGATGCTCAAGAATGGTTTTAATTATGTTGTGAATACACTTTGATTTTGTTTGTGTGTCTATAGAAATAAAAATATCTCCATTAAATTTTCTCACTTAGTTGTATAGAAAACATCACTTGTTTTTTTGTCATTTTACATCGTCCTTCCAATATCATTTTTTTTGGTTTAATTGGTTTTGATTGGGCATGCATTTCTATGAATCCCACTAGTGGTGATACACACATTCTCCATTGATCTCCAAGAAATTATAATCAATTATTTAGTGTGAGTGCATTGATTTTATTGTCATGAATTATTCAAGTTGATTTCTTATCCTTTTATCTTGAAGGGATATCTTTTGTGTTTCTCATTGTTTAGTTAAATATAGAAAAGAAGATCTAAGAAAGAATCATTGTGTTAAATTTGTTCCATCATGGATTGATGTTTTATTTTCTAAGTAGTCTTTGAAATAAAATTATAATTTGAAAATAGTTTATCTAGTTTTAATCTATAATGTAGGATTTTAATACTCCAATAAATGGATAAGTTGTCTAGGTAAGATTCAGTACCTAGGTGGCTATCAAGATATTTCTTCATGAGGTTCCCTTATATAAATTGGCTAGTAGGACCATTGAATTTTGTGACATAAAATACATTTGAAATTTAAGCTAAATCATTTCTTGGAACATTTAATCGCATAAAAATTTAGCTAAATCATAGCTTCTAAACATCTAAACTTTAAAAATATATCATAATTGTTCATCCTATTGATAAAAAATTTATAACATTAAATTTATATAAATAAAAAGAGAAAAATGAATAGTTATTTTATCTTTTAGATAAATATAAATAAATTAAATAAAAAAATTAAAGAACAAATAATAAAATCAAAATGAAAATGAATAAAAATTAGTGGAAATAAAGAAAAAAATGATTAAATTACAAATAACCAAGAATTAATTGATACACATAAAATTAACAAGATAAATGAAATTTAGAACAAAAAATAAAATTAATTCACAAAAGATAATTTTCACATATTAATAAAATATCTTAATATTATGTCCATTAAATTACTAATAGTCAATAAATTAAATTGAATACAATAATTTACCATCCATGATAATATGTTATCAATAGATATAATGTATAAACAATAAATAATTATGGAAAACCTAGGAAAAAATCTCCATAATAAATTTCCCCATGATTAGAATTTTTATTATCCTTAAGAAAAATTTTAATCAAATTAAATTGAATAAAATGAATATGAAAATCATAAAATTCCATTGCCAAATGTTTTAAAATTTATTTAAACTCCTGGATGCACTAGGATAGTAAAATATTAGTAATTTATCTAATTTAATTTATTTAGTGAAAATCGAATTATATATTACAAGCTTGTGAATGCACGAGAAAGCCTAGACGAACAACCATGCAAAGGTGGAGAGCTGATTTCACGATGAAGATGCTGGGAGGAGCTGTTCCAAGTAGTTAGTCTAGGTTGTATGTAATATTTGAATCCTACAAGAAATGAATTTATCTAAGGCCTATGAGACATATAATACTTATGCCTACGAGCCTTGTAAGAGATCCACCTCACCCTTTGAAAGGTGGATTATCAAAATCAATAAAAAATGAAGGCCTTAAAGCCATTGTAGGTGGAGATGAGTTATGAAACTTCAATTTTCATCAAAATAAAATTAAACACATATATTTATTTCTAGGATAAAATGAACACAAAATTTAAAGTTTCATAATAATTAGACACACTATAGAATGTGGTGGAGTGATAATTAATTGGTTGAATAAAAAACTAACCCAACTATAAATAAATAAATAATAAAAATAAGAAAGGAATCAAATTAACATAGTTTATATTTTCATTCCAATGCCCATATGGATGAATATATAATCACTCAAAATAAAATTACCAGTAAAAAATAAATATATATTATATGACATTATAAAAAAGATTAATCAAATTCTTTTTTAAAAGAGAATGAAAAAAGGATTTACTTAATTAGATCCATAATTTTTAAAAAAATATTACTCTCCCATAATTGGAAACACAACCATCATATTTGGGGAAAACCTAAAAAAATGATGATACATAATTGATTAATGAAAACTAACAATTTTTGAAAACAATTATGTTTTTTATGGGTTCTCACTAAATTATAAATTATTAAATGTTATACATCTCCGCTACCCTTAAAACTCAAGAATGTACTCATGATTTAATTTAATATTTGGAAGAAAGAATTTAAAAAGTGAAAATTATAAAATATTATGAAAACAATTATTTAAAATAATGTTTTAGGATTACACATTATCTCAAAAATTATTTTTCCACAAAAAAAAAATAAAGATTCAAAAAAAAGTTGGTTAAATATTTACAAATCAAGAAAACATGTAGATAATTTAATTGAAGATGAATTCATACAATTTTAATGTATAAAAGGTATTAATTCTAAAATTAAAATAGGAATTGATACAAAAATATTGGAAAAAAATCAGTAAAAAACGTAGAAACAACCATCAAGTGCAAAAATATGATTGAACACATATTTTTAATATAGAAATCAATTTTTCGAGATCTTTTTCTTCCAAAACATCTACATGGGTTTTTTGATATTATGAAACATAAAATTCTATGATTTTTATTTCAACTTCACTATAATATATACTAAACTATTTATTTTTATAACTAGACACCATCCACATTTTTAAATTGTCAAAGTCCATCCTGTAGCCGAATATTAAACTCATACAGAATTATAGTTTCAGAAAGGAAATTCCATAATATAAAATTAAATGTAAAGAAGAACAAGGGATAATTGATTATGTGGTATTAATTCATGATTCTCCATTATGAAAATTTTATTGTAAATTTAAATTATATTTATTTATAATGGTAGAATGGGTTTTATAATATACTCAGGTAAAACATAAAAAACATATATTAAATTTTACATGAATAAATTATTTTTAAATAGTGAAAAATATTTCCCCAAATATTCATTAAAGAATAATCATTGACATATAATTCGACAATATCTAACAACCAAAATATATAATGTATTACAACATTTAAATTAGAATGTTCCCCTCATCCAATAATTATTTACAACATGGAATCAGAATTTAAACTTTTTAAATGATTAAGTTGGAAGGAAGAACCAGGAAGATGGGTAGATAAAATGTAAGTTACACAGGATAGGGTGTCACATGGAGTAATTTACTAAATTCTTATTTTCATACAAATGAAAAAAACATATCTAAAGTGAAGATAATTGAAGAAAATATGAAAAAATATATTATTTGTTATACCCACCAATATGTGTTTTATTTTGATTGATCACAGCTTGAAAATACTTGATTCAACACAAATATGATTGTTTATATAGATTATTACTTATAAATGAACATATATTCTTCTTCTCACGATCAGGGCCCAAAAGATATAACTTCTTGAGTTCCCCATTCACATATTCTTTAATTCCCCCCAATGGCATTATAAATTCTGATGCTGAATAGAATGATGGACAAAAATTGGAGTACAAACTCTAATATTCAACAATTAGAGTGACCTGGATATATTATAGAAAGTATATACATATACCTTATTTGTATTATAATTCAATTTCCTCTTTAAATTTAATATTGAAAACCAAAAAAATTTCAATATCCACTTATTCAGTAGTATACAACACATAACCCCCCTCTTTCTCTTTGAAAACTCCCAAACGTTTATTTATAGTAAACATAGTGATCTTGAAATATTCATTTTCATGGTAAATATTATATTCCAATTTACTCTTCATGATATCATAGATATTATATATATAATTCTTATGTACATGCAGGGGAGCACAATACAAATCAGGCTCAAAATATTTTATATTAACAAAAAACCCATCTTCATCCAGAAAATTTTATACCTCATGACAGTGTGTAGCTTATTTGTCATTGTGATTAAAATGTTTTCATGCGAATATGTACATTGTACAAGTGTGGTAGTTAGAATATTATATCCTTTCATAAAAAAATCAACTATATTGTGGTGATTTCCAATGTAAGGGATACGATGTATTGTCTTTTTTTAAACTGTTTAAACACTGAATAATCATTAGACAAGTAAGTGTATTCAATATCAGTACAAATAATATTAAAATTAAATGTTTCTTTTAGGGTTTTTTTATCATTAGATTAATTATCGATTATCTCATTTCATCCTTTGAAAAAGTATTTAGTATTTGGATGTTGGTAATCTATTAGTGGCTCATTGTGTATTTTAGTCTCAAATAACTACATATCCTTCTTATTTTATCATTTTATTCCTCATTGTTAACTTATTTATAAATAAATAATATAATTTTATCATCTTAGTTCAATGGTTTTTCTTTACTCATCTTCTCTTCTTTATCTAAATTGGAATTTTCAAATATATTTTTTAACTTCTCAAATGATGGAATGTCTTATGTAAATGGTGTATTTATAAATATTTGATTTTTCTAGTTCCACAATCCTTCAAGAACGTTTGTAAGCTTATATACCTATGTTATTTCTATTAGTGAAAATGTTTCCCTAAAAATGTTGAATTTTATTTATTTACTATCATTTTAAAAATAAATAATACATTTATATTTCCCTTGATATAGAAATGTGCCTAACCAATGTGCCAACCTAAATGATGTAGTTAGTTTATCCAAGTGATATATCTAATATATTTATAAATATTTAATTATTTTGAAATCATTAAAATAAAATCTAAATAAAAAATAAATAATTAATGGATGAAAAAAATAAAAATATAAATGAAGATGAGAAAATAAAAAAAATAAAAAAATGTTATGAAAAAATAACACTTGTTCCCAAATTATCTACTCTATACAATATGTCACTGATCTATATTTTATACCTCTCTAATTAATCCTCACTGAGTGTGTTCCCTATGTATCTAAAAAACTACACTCTACTAAAATAGTGAACACTCATTCACTAAATGACTTCATGTACATGAATTCTATCCTAATTTTTGAAATAATAACTTGTTTAAATCACCTTCTTAGAGAATGTATTATAAGAAAATATTTATGATCCTAAGATTAAAAAATCACAAAACCTCTCTTTAGATTCCCAATTGATTCTCTCTATGATTAAGAGGAAGAAGATAAATAATGTAAGAATGTATCAAACTATTCTCGTGAGTGAGTGTGTGGTCACATCTACTCTATTCTAATTCACAATTTATGAAGAGTATAAATGATGTGGAAGTGGAATATAATATCCAATCATCTGAATGTGATGAAATTAACTTGATAGAGCTAGTTTCAGGCTATTGTAATACATTTATATATTTTATAGATAACCATGAAGAAAGAAAAAACAACAAAAAATATTATTATAAACAATATGAAGAAATAAAATGTAGAATGGTAGATGATTTAGAGGGAGTGGATGTGAATAATAGAATCAATTGTAGTCCTACTCCCAACACATCTCCACAACCAATTTAAAGAGTCGTAAAGAATAAAATATGAAATAATATGAAAACAGAAAAACAATTCTACATGGAACAAATCATTGAACAAAATTCTCCTTCATATTGGGTAAGAAGAATCTATTCTGAGAATTTTAGTTCAACAAAAACACTTGTATCTGGACTTAATTCTCAGCTCCATCTTTCTCTAAAGAGATTTCCCAATTTATTACATTGATTTTCTAAGATGATTTGTTTAATTCTTATCCAAAATAATTAATTTATGTTTCATTCTATCTTTAGTATCTCATAATTCCAAAAAATATAATTTGTTGCAATTAATGATCAGTATATATTAAAATTGACTAATTATTATTTTATTTTACAACTGTCACAAATTCCAATCATAATCTTGTTTTCATGGTTAGGAATCTCATTAGTCTCCCTTATGTATGATCATGTGACTCTTAAATGGAATTCCACATATTTTTTGTATTCATTATTTAGTAAATTCCATTAAGCATGATATTGAATTCATTAGAGTAATTTATCATTGAAATTGTGTTTATTAAATAATGTGCATCCATCCCAATGAGGGGGAATTACATAAATCCCAAAAATTATCCTCTAAAACCTACATTATAAAAAAAATCTACCACATACATTCCCAAAACCCCAGTTAATAATATTTGGTTTGTTAAAAGTCTAGTCTAGACTGTCATCATTGTTGTAAGAAAATCATCCTCATCATTAGGAACTCAGACACAATATTTAATAATGGTGTCCCTAAAATATGTCATAGTGAAGAGAACATGATTAATACTCCTTAAAGATTCACTAATTAATTAAGATATATCTTAGTTCAATATTTACCCAATAGTAAACACTATTAAAAAACACACTATCGAATCCCAAATCCAAATTCATCCAAACATAAATTTGAACACAAAATATATGTGCAAAAATTAAAACTCTCTTCTGCACCTTAAATTCAATTTAGATGGTTTAGAGGAATATAAAAATTCAAAATATAAAATATATTTAAATGGATACAATGATCTCACTTAGGCCTGCATCATGTGATCTTTGGTTCCCCTCAATATCCTTATATTATTCAAAGATCTGTATAATTATCAACTTCATGGTGTTTTGAGGATAATCCTCATCCACACATTTGAAAACCCTACATGAAAATGGACATTATCAATCATTAATGGTTCAATGAAGCACTGTTAAGATCCAAATTTTAGGAACAACTAAACCTTTAATGAAAGTCTTTTTTTAGAGGGTCCAAATCCAGATTCATCAAAACCCCATCATGAAGGGACATCATCCATCAGAAACTATGGTTCATCGAACCCCTGATTTTTTATTCATCCATGTGATCTAAAAAAACATAACAAGGCTTATGAAGAATATTTTCATTACCTATTGTTGATATTGTAATCAAATTTCATATTCATTAATGGATTTTAAATCAAATTATTCATCACAAATCAATTTCATGGGGATTTTCTATATTTATTTACCAAAATATTGGACACATGGTCTCAGTAAATTAAAATAATAGATTTGATCCTGATATTTATCTATTTTTTGGCCCATGGGAATAAATTTTCGATGTATTTCCATGGTATTTTTTTAGTGTAATCCATTAGAATTTTTGGATCCATAGATGTTGGGATCCATTAATTATGTAGTAATTTGATGATAGCATTGGTGATGTACTGTTGAATCATGAAAATTTATCTTAAGTGGTAATTGTGTACATAAATAATTATATTATTTAAATTGATATATATAAATAAATATAAAACAAGAAAAATTTAATATAATTAAACTCAATAAATTATAATTAATATATAATACACTAAAAAATATATAATTATTAATTATTTTAAAATAAAAAGAACTATAAAATGTAAACAATGACGAAAACAAAAAATTAAATTAAAAATTAACAAGAAGAAATTATAGAACATAAAATTTATAACAAAATAATATTTTGAAATAAAATTTTAATAGAATATACAAATGATAATATACACATAAAGGTAAATATAATTGGCATTGTATCCAATAAATTCCAAATTCTATATGAACAAACTTGAAAACCAAAAATTATAAATAAAATACATATTATAGATTTAAATCTAATGAACAAACATAAAATGTGATGTTGAATATCCTATCAAATAAAATCCACATCAAAAACCATGATACATAAAGTTGATGCTATAAATGTTTGTTTATTATGATTAAGGCCAAAATACCATCATTAGATTCTCATTCATCAAGTGTCTAAAATTATATTCCACCTTAATGAACCCAGTATAATTTCCTTTGATCCAAAAGAATCTCTTGGATAATTTAAATATAAAATAATGATCTCGAATCTTTATTTAGTACTTATTCTTTCGATTTCTTCTTAGATCTACTCATCCCATCTCTCTCATAGGAAAATTTAAATTTTAATTATATACATATATATAGATATGTGTTAGAATGTAAATATTGATGATATCTTATAGAATATATTGATTCGAAGGTGTCTTCATAATGTATTTAGAAGTTATTAGTGTTTTTCATCACTGTCATCATATGTTTAGAGGTATCTTACATCACCCACATATCCTATTATTCTAGAACATGAATGATTTGGTAAATTAAAAAGTTTTAATCCAATATTATGTGTTATTATTATTATGGTGTTGATCGAAATAAACCAATTTGGATTACATTTTGATGTTCTAAGAGAGTGGATATATTTTAAAAAACATTTTTTGTATAATTTTAAAATGTAGAAATTCAATTTGCAGAATGGTTTTGATGCAATAAACTAGTTTTTTGAATTTATTGAAAATAATATTTTTTTTGTAAAATTAATTGGCTTGGAATTTTGAAAAATTGGGTTGGATTGTGTTTAAGGAATAAAGATTATGGTAAGAAACACCATCTTCAATGTATGAAGGATTATGGTCACGTTGTACTATAGTAAATGGAATCAATAAGCTAAAAAGTATCGGTGTGTGTGTGTGTGAAAAGGAATTGACATTCCATGTATGATTAAATGGTGATAAAATTATCAATTTCTTTTCTCTCAATGATTTAACTTATGGTTTTATTGAAGTGGTATAACATCTTATCTTCTATTTTATTTGAGATGTGCTGAAATTTTATCATCCTAGTGGCACATGTAGGAATGTTTATGGGGGATTCCCAACTGATATTATACTCAAATCCTTCTTGTAATCAATTGTGTATGCTTAGATAATATAAACAAAGATAGAACGAATAGAAAGTTATATTATTTTTTGAGTCGTTCATATTAATAAGAAGGGAATTAAATTTGGTGTTGGAGATCATAGGTAGTTTGGGTGGTTCTTTTTTATGATTCCACATTCGTGTCATTCAGCCTTTTGGTCTTTTGGATGTTTATCTGATATTATTGGATTCATTCTTACACTCTTTAAACCATTTTTTTGGTTTTTTTGTTTTATTACATTTACTCATGCATAATATAAGATGATTTTAAGTTTATATTCTATATATTCCTGTTTTTTATCTCTATTAAAAGTTTACCCCATTTTTTTCTAATACCTTAAAATATTTTTCCATCCCTTGTTGTATTGGGGATTTTATGAATGTTTAGTTTCATTATTTCACATCTCAATCCTATGATCTAGGGTGGGATATTACAATTGGTTTTCGTATTGTATGGACTATCTATATATTGGTGTGGCATCATGTAGATATGAATATTATAACATTTAATGTATAACATAAAAAGGCCTACCTAAAAATTTTATGTTGATATATATGTTACCAAAAATGTGTACAAATATAATTATATGTGTGTTTTCAACTTATTATTCGGGTTTTAACTGATAGTGTTTTATAGAATTAAATGTCAAAAATACTTCTTATAGGGGATGAATTGTTAATTTGGTGTTTGAGAACTATAATAATGTTTAATAAGGATTAATTGTTGAAATTATAAGTATAATGCTTATTGATTATGGTTAATTAAAATTTTATAAGCCTTAAATATATATTAAGTTATGTGGAATTGCAGTTTTTTCTTGTATATAGAATTGAAATTTCTATATGTTTTTGGAATTAGTATGAATGTGATATAGAAAATATGGATTCACAAAATCCATAAGTGAATCAACAACATATCCGAAGAATCTTCTAGTTATTGCAAGCATTTAATAGAAGGAAAGTTTTTTGAATCACTCGAATGGGACAATATGCATATTCTCATAAGAAAAATCCTCCCTTATTTCTAGTGGAATCATAATATAAAAATATATAGATGTTACATAATATAATAAATTAAATTTTAAAATTTTTAAGTACACCAGCCTAGCTAAAAGTTCACTCAGAAAGATATATGATAGTGGATTATTCCTTGAAATTGTGGGATTTATCATTCCAAGCTAATTATTACAAAAAAATTGCATGGGAGGAATTTTAAAAATAATTGAATAATAATTATATCCTCACACATTCAAGAGAACAAGAAAAACTAAATTTTTTTATCTTAATGTTGGAGAATCAAGTCATGATAGATTATTATCCTGAAAATATAAACATAGTCTAATTTCCACAAAAAAATGGATGTTATTTAATCATTTAATGAACATATATTTGAGTTTGGAATATGAATAGTTATTCTCTCCTAAATAGATTTATTTTTATTATATTTTATAAAGAGATGGTAAATAGTGAAACACTGTATGCATGATATATTTTAGGAAATATGGCTGGATGGCCAATGATTATCACCACATGAACAAGTGCAGACTGAATCATTGAAAATAAGTGGAAAAGGGACACCTAATTACATTGTGGTGGATCATCTAAAAATAAGGCCATAATATCCGTTAATTTTCCTCCACAACTCAGTACAAGGTTAAGATTATTCCAATGTTTTCATAATTGTCATGGAAACTGAGATTGAATGACACCACCAAGAACATGAAAAAATATATAATCTAATGGAACATCACTAGTGTTACAATCATAATGTTATAATGTATGGTGATACAGATTCATCTCATTATTCTCAACCATTATATGATATAATAAGGATATCATTGTAGAATAACTCTAATTTTCTTACAAAGTGAAATGTGGTGATTCCCAAAACACAAAGGCTCCTCAAATAATCGAATCCAAGCAAGGATGTATAGATCAAAGTGGAGCTATTGAGGACGTTTATTATTTCTAGAAGATAATCATGGATGATCGATATAGTCTTTAAAGGGTGTGAGGTATGATTCTATTGAATTCCACTCTCTTCAAGACTTTTCTAAAAAGGGTGAATCCAAAAGTTTAATATTTTCTTATGTCTGGTATAAAAAGAGATTGTATATTGAAATTTTTCATGTTTTTGAAATATAAAAACCCACATGGAGAATTATAATCTCAAACATTAATGTGTACACCATTTTATAAAATTATCATTTGGGAAAAATTAGGTTGTGATAAATTTTTATTTTAATGGATTTTTATGAACATATTTTTCAAATGGATTAGTAAATAGTTCCCAATTACCCCTTCAACATTTATTTCCAATAGGTTAGTTTCAAATATCATGATGTTTTTAAGAAACACTTAAATGGATATTGGGACCTGAATGAAATAAGAAATTGACTATTTGTTCCGATGTTTGAGAACATCTATTTCTTGTTAGTAGCAATTACATTGTCATTTTTTATAAATTTTTTACATAGCGATTTTACAACCTTCATTGTATAATTTGAAAATGTACTTCCTGAAAATTTACCTAGGTTACCACCCAAAATAGATATATAATTTATTATTGATCTCCTCTAAGGGAGGGTCCCTTTTTAACATCTATTCAATATGATTGAAAAAACAAAACTGGGGGAATTGAAATTAAATATGGAAGATTTAGAAAAAAATGGAATCATTAAACCATTAACATCTCCATTGGTGGAATATATTAATTATGGAATAATGGAAGATAAAAATATTAAGATTTATGTCGATTATCATAATTTAAACCAGTTTATAGTAATGATTATTTATAATATTCCATGAATTTTTGATATTTTAGGATAATTCTGTGTGGAATAATTTCGTTTTAAAATGAATTATGATCAGGATATCATCAAATGAATGTCTGAAAGGAGGGTATTATAAAAATATCATCTAGGAATAATTATGGTGATGCTGAATAATTTGGTACATCCATTATCCTTATAAATTCATAATAATTATTTATGGAATTTATGAATCAAATCATTCATTGAATCTTGATTCCTTTGAAGTGGTGTTCATTGATTAAAATCAAGTGCATTATCAGACTAAATCCAATCATGAAAAACACTTACATATAGTATTGGGTATTATGTTGTAATCTCACCTTAATGGAAATATTTCATAGTACGATATCTTGATATAATATATAATCATTCTTTTTTATTCCATTTTCTGAAAGGTGAGTTAAAATAAATCCTAAAAAGGTAGAAGATGTTACCTCTTGGAATACACCAATAAAGATCGTTGAGATGCATTTTTTTAGTTGATTATGAAATTATTTTTCCATTGTTATTGATTTTTTTATAAAATGAATCACCTATAAAAATAATCAATTTCACATGTATGTCATAGTAAATTTCCTTGATCTGCCCATATGTCTGATTTTAAACTTATAAAAACACACATTAACCATTTTTGAAACCCTTTTATAAAATAATAAGAATATATTTTATTTAAAAAATTCATTTTTATTATTAATTAAACATAAAATAATTAAAAAATGATACTTTGTGATGAAATTATCTTTCAAATTTGAAAAAAATAATTAAATTGAATTTAAAATGGTTTTCTTGATTTGAGGACATCAAATACAAAAATAATAAATACTTTTCATGTAATCATGAATAAATCTTTACAAAAATCCAATAAAAATGACATGCTATAGATATACTAATTCTAATAAAACTAAATAATAAAATAATTAATGGGAAAAAATATTAATGAATAAAATATAATATAATTCTATGACACATTTCATTTTGATGAAACAAAGCGAACTATTAATTTTTCTTTTCTCTTTATAAATTGATGTGTTTCCCTTAACATCCACTCACATATCTCATTTTACTATTACATGGTATATCACTTATTATTTACCTCACATTGGATTCCAGTCACTCATTCCTTATGTTATAAATTGAAATGGTGTTGTGTTCATAACGCAAGTACTCGTTCCTTATAATAAACTCGAAGGTACATAAATCATTCTCACTATAAAGAAAAAACTCAAATAATAACATAGAAATAACATTATGGTTCTATTGACTATGAGGTTTATGGTATACAGGCATTAATATAAAAAAGTATATCACGCATCGAGTTCATGCTCTTATGTACTATTCAAGATGAAAAAATTTGCTTTCAATTAATTTACACCATCAAATTTGACATCACCTAACTTCAAAAAACATAATGAAAATATATTGAGGTAATTAAAATTATGAAATATTACCCCACTTATTTTCCCCATACTTATATTTTTAAAAAAAAATTAATGTGAGAAACATTAAACTACTCACCCAGCCTATTTTCTATCTCACCACAAAACTAATTTGAAAAGTTACAACTTGATAATATGTTGAGATAAGAGTGATGTAAGACTTACATAAGAAGAACTACTTTTTTTACAAAATGTTTAAAAAATAAACATATTTATTCTCAATGTTTCAAAGGTTAAAAATAAATCCCAATAAAATATAAATCCATTAAAATTACCCAAAATCCCAATAGAATAATACCTCTCATCCTTTCCACAACAAATTATATCTAGTTTCACTATATAAAATCCCTTCTCAACACTTTTTCGATTAAATATCATGGAATAAAATAAGAGTATGGGTAGAAGGATAAGATATGATTTTATTATGGATCATCCAAAATAATTTTATTCATCAATTTTTATGGATTGAATGAAAGATACAATGATAAAGGTGGGTGTCAAAAAATATCTGACTTAATCATATAAATACCAAGATCATTTTAAATTGGACATGGAATATTAATTATTTCGATAAGGATGAAATACAACTTCTAAATTTTGATATTCCCAGGTATATCTCATGATATTTTTGAGATGATATTAAAAAATATTTTTAGAATCCTCTAAGGAAATGGAAATATATGATTTAGAATAATCAATCATGAATTAAATACTGATGAAAAATAAATCTACTTGGATGTTAAAAATTCTATTTAAGGAGAGTTGAAGTTAAATTTCACTTATGTAAATTTTATAGCCTCTCAAAATCAGGATTAACAAAATCCATACGCCATTGATTTTCTCCAATCATTTAATAACTCAAGATACCCATTCACCATTAATAATAATGATATATTGAAATTGAATCTTTTTCTTTCTATGTATATTTTTTATCAATGATCAAGAATGTAAACAAAATATATGGCAGATGAAGAATTAACAAATGTGAATTTAAAAATTAAAAGTAAAATGTTGTTAATTAAACATATCAAATAACATTGAACACATATGATAAATTACACATGAATCTCACAATATTTCTCTTATCCATGTGCCATTTTCAACAAAAATCTACCTAAGAAAATATTAATGTTACTATACAAGGCCCATTCCATTAAATCACATAAAAGATAAAGGAATATAAAACTATATCATAATATATTTACAATATTATATTCCTAAAATAATTCATGAGTAAATAAAATAATTTCAGTAGAAATCAAATAACACTATCATGAATCTTCTTAAAAGGTTTTTAAATATGGTTATTGGTTCTACATTACCTCATCTTATCACATAATAAGAGTATCATATATTGTAACCTGATCTGTATTTATACATGAATTATTTTTTTCCACAACTAGGTCATTTCTTCTTCTACTCCTCTATGATAATAATTTCAAAAAATTAAGAGGATAATTCCATAAATATTAATCTTTAATAATTTGAAGGATAAGTTTGTGGGATTTCTATATTTGATTCCACTCATCATTTCTCTCCATTGGTGATTGCTATTCTTTAGATTATATACTGTAAATTCGAAATTTAGAGTCACATTCTAGTTCATCTTACTTTTTGTAACAACCTAATATTTATATAAAATAAAAATAAATTAATTTCACAATATAAATAATACATGACACAAAAAAACAGCCAAATAACATATTATTTTAGTGTATTTGGAAAGTCAAAACACATTCTTCTTGCTTGGTGAACGATCTTTAACAACCCCTCTAAATATCATCCTCAATAGTTTTCCTACCTAAATCATTTATTTATATCATGGGAAAACAAAACATAATAAGGGTGAGCTTAAATGATCAGTAATGGAAATCATTGATAACATAAAACTAACCATAAACATTAGCCTGTAATAACATGAAAATAATTTTTAAATATCAAAATCATTTGTCATGAAATAAATCAAGGCAGTTCAATGGTTATAAATCATAATAAAGCAAGAACCCTGACAACATAGCATTGTCATAAAACATAGAATTGTGTAAAAAAATTACCAAATAATATGATTTCTATATTTTCCAAGTAATTTATGATAATACCATCATAGTGTACAATGTCCATTACTGAACTGGTTTTACATGTTGTTCCAGCCATGTTTTACTGAAACAAATTTACTTTCCATTCCATCCACGTATTAATAAACCAGATTTAATTTATGTTCCATTCATGTCTATCTCGAGAGATATAAATCATTTCTCAATGAATTTGAGGGAGATATAGGACCCATAAATCTCATAATGAAATCATTCATACATGTGCGACGAAAATATAAATCATACATCATAGCATTAACCCAGAAATAAAATGAGTTTCATAAACATCATTCCATCATAACATAATCCATATAAAATATCATTCCATCATTAACACACTAAAATCACATTAATAATAGGGATAGAAACATAACACTATTTTAAGAGCATTATTTTTGAAGGAAAATAATTTTGATAAGACACGTGAACTCAATTTTTTGTGGAATGTATCATTTCTTCTTAAAAAATGTTTTTTTTTAATTTCACAAAAATTATATAATAAAAGAATATAATTTAAAATAATCATGAAATATTATTAGAGATTCTTTATTTAGATTAGGAGTTATGAAAGAGTAAAAATCTATTCATGACGTAAATGTTAATAAAACATTCTCGTTCTTTTTTCGGGGAAGTAAAAAAGTATCTCTTATGGTAAAATATATATTCCATCCAAACCATGTGCTAAAATTAATTTTTTTTTAAAAATGACTATAAATATACATATAAGAATAATAAAAATTTTATTAATACTTTTTTTTAAATGACATGAATGAAAAATATTCCCCCTGTAAATACTTATGTATAAAAAATCAATGATAATAAATAAATTGCAATATTATTCCTTAACGTTGGAATGATTACTTTTGTATGTATCTAAAACTCTTGTATAGTTTGTTTTAATATATTAATAAATTTTTATGAAACTTTAATAATATTTATGATATCATTTATGATTCACATATGACTTTATATTACATCTTCATTTATCAATCCCATGTTAAAGAAACATTTTCGGTAATAATCCTTTTATATATCGTATGTGTTTTCACTTGTTATTATTAGTCTTATTATGAATTACATAATTCCATGATATAAAAAATAATTTATATATCATACATATTCATTATATATATATATTAAATAGATATATAAGGGAAATAGAATACACCATTCATGGAGACGACGTGTCGTACGTACACATGATCATTGTTTCAATTTCCTTATTGAATTGAAAGGAAGAATGTAAATGATATATATATATATACATAAATCCAGTAGAATTATTATGAAATATATGTCATTATTAATTATTATATATTATTTATAATCATTTGATAATGGGTAACATGGAGAATAAATTTCATCGCATTGTGGAGATGTTAGGTCGTACGTAAGCACGAGTGACGTTATCCTTCATTTTATTGTCAAATATTATTTAATTTGATGGAATATTAATTTTATATAATAATTATCATGTTATATTCATTATTTAAATCCATTATATGAATTATTATACTCATACGTATTTATTATTGTCTAATAACAAATTACACCTTGGCGAAAAGATGGTAAGGCGTACATATGCACGCATGATGATATTGTTATTCGTAGGATGGATAAAAAGAGGTATAAGGTTTTACCATAAGTATAAAAACATCTTAAAATGTAAAATATAATTTATTTTCAAATTTATTAGCGAAAAACATATGAATATGAAATAGAATATTAATTTATTTGAAGATTTGATAAAACAATTACCTCTTCTTCAAGAAACTCCTTTCGAGTTGTACAAAATGTCTCACAGAATAGATTTATACCCAATGTATTGCCTTTTATAGGTAAAAATTGATTTTGGGATATTATTTGATTATATTATGGATGAGCCAATGGTATTTAATGGTATGAGTATGTGAGTAGAGTTGGTCTCCATTTATAAGAGGGATGATGGACACTTTAAGAAAGTATTGAAATATCATTTTATTATAAATTTATATTCTGTTTATAATAGTCTCTAACATATTTATTTAGAAGAAAATATGATTATAAGTCAGAATAATCTCATGAAATAAAGTTTAGAAATGCTTTAATTATATTTTAAACCTCATCCTTTTGATTTATTCTTATTTAAATTGTTGAATTTTATTTGTGGAAATAATTTTATAAATACTAAATTGTTTTAAATATTTAATTATTGTTATTAATTTTCCGTCAATGGGAAAATAATAAAATTATCAAAAATATAATTTTTACTTTGTAATTTATAAATGTTTTTGTGATTTTGAAATAATTTAATAATATGTTGTTTTGATAAAATAGCAGTAGTTTCAAGTTTGAGATTATTGATTAATTTGATTTTAAATAAAATCCACATAGAATACAATCTCGATAAAAATTAATAAAATCATAACATGTCATATCAACCATGAAAATTATTGGATCTGATTAATTAGGTCATAATATTTTTCATTTAATAACATTAAAACCATTTATTGGATATTTTAATTAATAATAAAACTAATACACCGCCATTGTTTCATAATTAATGGAATTTTTTGAATATCTAAAAATTCATAATAAATTCACATTATGTAGATAATTTCATTACCTTTTTGTAGAGTATTTATGTTTTATTTTTTATTAAGTTTATCTCTACATTAAATGTATTATACTTATAATACATATTATAGAGACATGTTGTCATATTATTTTATTAAATTAAAATTACCACACATTCATTGACAAAAGTGCCTTAAATGAATAAATTACAACCCATAGGTGATATTGGCCATATTTAATTCGTCCAATATGAATTTTTTAGGTTTTAGTGTAATTTTATTATATTTATCATATTTTTTGTTACCCTAATTTACACAATTTATCTTTAACTATGGCAAATAATAATTATCATTATTACTAATCATAATATCCAAAGATATAAAAGTAACATATTAACATAATTTTGACCCACTGATTCCAAATATGGAATCTATTTATAAAAATTAAAAACATAGAATTATATTTTAATAATTTAATATTAATTCCCATTGTCAAAACTAGGAATTGGTTTTCTAAGAAGTAAAAACTATCAAAATATTGATTAGTATTTATGTCCATTTAAACCATAAAATTTATTCAAATTACTAAAATTGGATTACATGATAAAAAAATAATCCAATTAATATTTTAAACCAATTAAAAATAAAATCTGTCTATATATATTAAATTAGATGAAATGGATGTTTTGAATTAAAAGGCCTTATTTTTTAGTATTCGTTAAAATATAAATTTTATCAAACAAGAATAAAAAAATTCGACCAAATTTATTTTTATTCCCCTATTCCAAATAATTCATTAATTTTTTTAAAAATATATAAAATTGATGAAAATAAGATTAAAAAATTTTGCTCTATCAAAAGGCAAAAAACATCATTCTGTTTTGAGAAATACTTATTTTATCCAAAAATTTAATTTCATCTAATATAATGTCCTAAAAAATACCTTAGAGGAATGTTAACATTAATAAAAATAAAAAATATGGCTAATACTATTCATAACTACTAGTATATATCGAATTAAATAATAATGTTTATATAATATATCCTAGTTTAGTGAAACTATGTAATGTGTACACCATAATATATCGAGGAAGGTGGCTCTAGTGTGTAATGAAATCTAATTACGTGTTGTATTTAGTGAAATATTCTTTTGGTGTTTCATATAACACAATCCAAACCTATTTTGTTTATAGATAATATCAATAGTCATTATTGTGTGCAATTAATTCTATAAAATTAATCTGGAACTTGGTGTAATAACATCAAAGAATAGTGATGTGTATACTACATGCTAATATGGTGTTGTGTATAATGAATGCTAATCATGGTCTAGTGTACAATAGAACACATAAAAAAAATTAAAAACAATATATGACATAAAATCTCAGGGGTGTTTCATTAAACCACATTAAAATGAATTTATCCCTCAAAACTTTTTGGGGTTATGAAAGGTTTACTATTTGAATGATTCTTTCCTAAAAACCCACACAGTAAAAATAAATATGAAACCTTTATTTTAAAAATGAATGTTAGAAACATTATAGAAACCTAAAGAAACTCATCACTGGTATTTCACATAGGGTAACATAGGCTGTTAGTAAAAACATGGATATTTATGGGAAAATATAACCATCAATTTATGATATATAGTGATAGAGAACAAGGTCAGAAGAATGTTAACAATAAGAAATCCGTAAATCTATGATGAATTAAGGGACTATCTAATTCATCGGGTAAGAAGGTACTACATTAACATTTTTGGTTTTGAATAACCTTTAAAAAAATTAAATGAACATGAGAAGAAATACATAATTAAATTCTGTATAATATAATGGCTGGTTGTGCATTGAACAATTTCCACATCATCTCTTATTCAAAGAAATAATGTTGAATTTTTTATTCTAGACGTGTTGGTGCACCATTCCATCCATAAATATAATGATTGGTCATTCCATATGTCTCATAAAAATAGATAACATGGGTTATAAAATATGCATAAGTCCATATATGGTGAGGTAAAACATTACCCTAACTAATGTCATCTGATTCATAACATAAAAATTTCATAAAATTTTAACCATAAAATCCACTTAATGTTTTAAAATCAAATAGAATAGAAAAAGGTTCACTTAATCATCTTATCATTTATCCACCATATCTCATAATTTATTTATTGGATGTCACATTTCAAACATGTGAATACCTTAATCATGTATTCTCTTGAAACATGGTAATAACATGAATTACCCAAAAACCATAGTGAGAACAAGCATTTTAGAGAAATCAAATCATTCCATACAAAAAAATACTGATAAATTATATACACTAAAACTATGATATCATTTATTCCTTATATCATCAATGAGGTTATTAATACTATCAAAAATCTCATTGTCTACTTATCCCATCATTATGCACATATCATGGTATTTCTAAAAATATTTCAATCACATTCTAGGTATTTTAGTACCATATAATTATGAAAACCCAAAATGGACCAATACATTCATATTTAAATATTCCATTATATGATAAAATTACTTAAATATCATTATTATTGATAAACTTACAATCATTCCACTATCTTCTTAAACTGTTCACCAAGCATCGACACCTTATTTCATCACTTATGTCATTCATAGTCTCTCCATCATCAAAAATATTAATACCACTCACACAACCATGATTATTCTCTTCATGATATTTTTACCCTAGCAAATCGATTTTCATAATGCCCATACATTCCACATTTAAAACATTTAACCATAATTGATGCCTTAGGAATACCATCTTCCTTTTGCTTTATTATAACTAATCCTTTACCTTTTCAATTAATTACTTTGTGTCCTTATTTTCCACCTTCAAAAAATCATCCAATTATCTTCAAACATTCTCCATAATATCTCATCCCACATGATTTACATGAGAAAAATTAAACATTTATTCCATTGGGGTAATCACGAAACTCCATCTTTATCTTATTAGGAGGGTCTAGAAACTCACCATAGTTGAGATTTCTTATCATATTATGAGATTTATGATTAGGTATAATAATTTTCTTTTCCTTCAACCTTCTATTTCATTTGTTGTCTCTTGAGGAATTACATTCCATTGTCCATCAAATTCATCATTAACCTGAATCAATTTGTTTCCAACCATTTTCTAAAACCCAAAAAGAATAGAGAAAGAGGAAAAAATCATACTAGGAAAAAACATAGTCAAAGGGATCAATTTATATTTATAACATATTTGGTTTAATTATTGGTAATTCATGATCGTTACCATAATTCAAAGACTGTAACCTATACATAGACATACATATAGGGACATTCGTAGACATACCGTTGCAGTATATCTAATGATATCACTAATGACTTTTCAATCTAGTTTCTAATTTTTTTCTAAACCTTCACTCCAATTCCAACTGTAACGACCCATGAATGATGTAATTGGACTTTAAATTATTTTTTTAAAATAAAAAATATAGGAGAAAATCAAAAAACCAATAATTTTATTAGTTTACTGTATTTGGAAACATGAAACACATTCTTCTAACACTGTAAAAGATCATAAACATCACCCATAATGAACTTCCCCATTAGTTTTCCAACCTAAAACAATTAATTTTATACTGGGTAAAATTTCACATTAAAAAAGGGAGATTAATTCTCAGTAAGGGTAATCATTGAGAACATAAAACAAACCATAAACATTATAATGTAAGAACATGAACATAATGTTTAAAAATCAAAATCTATGGTCACACAATTATTCCTGGAAGATCATAAGGCATAAATTATAAATGATAATAAACCATGAAAACATATAATTGATATAATTCATTGAATTTTGGGAAAAAAACGAAGCACATAGTATGATTTACATAGTATCCCAGGCATTGATTCCAATACCATCATTGGGGATCAGGTCCATTACTGAATCTGTTTTACTTACTATTACAACAATGATTTATTGTACCAAATTTACTAGCCATTACAATCATTTCTATATAATGAGATATAAATCACTACCAAATTCATTCTAGGGAGATATAGGTCCCACCTATCTCAAAATGAAATCATCCTGACATGTTCCACAAAAACAGAAATCATTAATCATAGCATAACCAAAAAATTGGTCTTCTTAAACATCATTATATCATAACATAATGTATATAACATTTTATTACATAATTAACGCAATACAATCATAGTAATAATAGGGGAAAAAATAACATTATTTAAAAAGTTACATCTTATATAGAAAATAATTTTGATAAAACACATGATGTTAATTTTTGAGGAAAATATCCATTCTTCTTGAATAAAATTTTCTTTTATCAAAATATCTCACAATATTAAAATAAATGAATTTAATTGAAAATATATATGAAATATAATAATGGAATATTTCTGGAAATAAGCTGTCATGAATGCATAAAAATTCATTCATTATGAATAAGTTTAAAAAACATTCTCCTTATAAATTTGTCGGAAAATTAAAAAGTATGTTATATGGTAAATGAAATAAATATTCCTAACCAATCATGTAGTAAAAAAGGGGGTAAAACTACATTAAACGTACCTAGAAGAATAATAAACATTTTTGGAATAAATTTTTAGAAAACGTGGTCATGGATGATAAATATAACCCCATTAAATACTTACATATAAACAATCTTAGATAAAAGTGAGATTTCCAAATTATCCCTAACCATAGGTCCAATTTCGTCCATATGTGAACAAAACTCCATTATAGTGGATTTAAAAAAATTATCAACTAATAATAGAACCATAATATCAATTTTGATATCATATATAATTCACCTATGACTATATAATATGTTTTCATTTATCACCTCCATGTTAATGAAACATTTTGGTTAATGAACATTTTATTTGCTATGCGTGTTTTGACTTTTTATTCATGATATTATTATGATTTAGTTAAATACATAATGTAAACCACGATTTATATATCATATATATTCAGTATGTAAATATATATAATAGATAGATGAATGAAATTTTAACTTATGTATGAACGTTGTTCTTCTTGATATATGTAAATGGTAGGCCATACGTACGAATGAACGCTACTTCTGATTCCTTGTTGAATTGAACGGAAGAATGAAAATGATATATATATATACACATAAATCCAATAGCAATATTATTTTATATATATCATTATTTTTTATTATATATACTTGAAAATCATTTTGGAATTTCTAATGTGGAGAATGAATCTCAAGGTGTTGTGGAGATAATAGTTTATAAGTACACACATGCAAAAATATTATTCACGTCATGATTAAATGGGATATAATTAGATGTTATATTAATTATAAATAATAATAATAATTTCATATTTATTATTTAAATCCATTATACTCTTTATTATATCCATACAAATTATTTATTGCTGAATTAAAAATTACACCACATCATGGAGACAGTTAGTCGTTTGAATGCACACATGGTGATATTATTGTTCGTAAGATGGATAAAAGGAGTTATAAGGCTATCCCATAATTATAATAACATCTTATAATGATTAATATATGATATTTATTATTTTATTATGTCAGAAATATATGAAGAGGAACTACAAGTAGAAAAGAATTTTGAAAAAGGTGATAAAACAATTACCTCTTTTTTGGGTATCTCGTTGATTTGCGCAAAAGGACTTCGTAGGATAGCTTTCTGCCCAAAGTGTGGCCTCTAGGAGGAAGGGATGGAAGTTGGGATATTATTTGATATGGGGTGGGATGATCCAATGGGATTGAATGATGTGAGTAAGTGAGTAGATGTGGGGGCCTATTATAAGTGGGAGGAGGGGCACTTTAAAAAATTACTAAAGTATTATTTTATTATAAATTAATTTTCAATTTATAATGGTCCCAACTAATTTATTTTGAAGATACATGAGTATTTTTAGAAATAAACTCATCCAATTATATTTATACTTGTTTTTATTTTATTTTTAACTTTATCATATTTATTTATTCTTATTTAATCTTTTTAATTATATTTGTGATAATATTATTTTAAATATTAAATAGTTCTAAGAATTTATGTATATGTTCTAAATTTCCCATAATTGGGTACATAATGTTATTTTAGAAAATATAATTTTCACTCTTTAATTATTAACTGTGTTTTTTTAAAATAATTTAATAATATGTTATTTTTATAAAATAACAATGGTGTCAATTTTGTCACTATTAATTTATTTGACTTTTAAAATAATCCACATATAAGATAAATTTGTTAAAAAATATTTAATACACTCCTAACATGTTATATTAACATATAAAATTCGTGGATATCTTTAATTAGTTCATAGGACACTTATTTTAATATCATTAAAACAATTTATTTGATATTCGTATTAATAAAATAATATCTACATCATAATTTTGTAGTCATTATTTGTAATTATATAATCGATAGAAATTATAAATAAACTCACATGATGTAGAAAATATCATTACCATTCTGTAGAGAATTTATCTTATAAGTTTTATCATGTTTATATCTACATTAAAATTCATATACTTAAAAGATATATGAAAGTGAAATGATGCCACTTTATTTTGTTTTAATTATAATTACATAACATTCAAAGATTAAAGTCAATTAAATGAATCAATTCTAAATCATATGTGATATTGGTAGAATTTAATTTATGCAGTAGGATTTTTATGGAATTAGGTTAATTTTATTATCTTTATCACATTGTTTGTTACCCAAATCTACCCGATTTACCATTAAAATGGAGAATACAAACTACCGTAATTACTATTCATAATATAAAATAAATAAATTAACCTATTAAAATAATTTTTATCCAATAATTCCAAATATATAATCCAATTTTAAAAATTTAAATCATTATAGTTTCATTAATTAATTGAAAATTAATTACCATTGTAAAATTAGAATGTGTGTTTTAAGAAGTATAAACTATCAAACTATTGTAATTTTTTAGGGCCAATTTAAATGTGGAATCAATACCAATGACCAAAATTTGATTTAATTATAATAAAATAATACAAATATACTTTATAACCAATTAAAAATATAATATTACTATGTTAATAAGTTATATGAAAATGTAGTTTTGAATTAAAATGGAGTATTTTTCACTATTAAGTAAAATATTAATATTTTTAGAAAAATATCTAAAATTCATCCAATGTAAAATTTATTGTCAATATTCTAAATAAGAATTTTTTTTTCAAATATAATACATAAAATTTTAAAAGCTAGATTTAAATTTTTTGCAACATCAAACGAAAAAAAACCCAATATTTTTTTTGAAATATATTTCATATATCTGAAAAATTGTATTTCTTCTAATATCATGTTATAGAAAATTTATACGATGAATGTTAAAGTTATATAAAATTTTAAATGTGGTTAATAATATTTATAAATACTAGTTTATACCCCTATTATATAATAAAATTTTAACAATATATGAATGTTTAGTGAAACTCTGTATTGGGTACAACACATACTATCGAGGAAGGTCTATCTTGCATTGTAATAAAATCCAAGTATGTATTTTATTTAGTGAAAGATTATTTTTTTTATATAAAATAATAAAAACATATTTATTTTATTCATAAATTCTATAAAATGTATTTCTGGAAATTAATTCTATCAAAAGAATCTGAAATTGTGTGTAATACAGGCCTTGAATAGTGTTGTGTATACTAAAAGATAATACGGTGTTGTGTATAGTGCAAGATACTCATTGTGTAGAATAAAACACATGACATCAATGAAATTAATAGGAATATATCTCATAAAATCTCAGCATGTTACATTATACCACCCATAAAATTAATTTCACCCTCGAAATTCATCAGTGGATAAAAGTTTTACTCCATGACTACTTCTTTCATCGAAGCCCCCATCGCAAAAATAAGTAATTAATCATAATTTTTAAAAAGGAATGTTAGAAACAAAAAATTTACTCAATGTAACTCTTCACTAGGTTTCCACATAAGATAACAAAAGAGTATACTCAAAACATAGTTGTTGAAGAAATAAATTTAACCATCTTGTTTTTATAGAGAGTGATAGAGAACAAAGTTATGAGAAAGAAAACAATTAGAAATCCATAAATCTGCAACAATTTAAAGGACCATATGATTTATTGGATACCAAGGTAATAGTATATCATTTTTGGTTTTCAATACCGTTTACTTAATGTTGAATAACATGCAAATAAATATATTCCTGATATTAGTACAATCTAATCACTGGTCGATCCTTGAACAATTACCACTTCATCTCTTATTCAACAGAATGATGTTGAATTTTTCATTCCAAAAGTGTTAGTAGATCATATGATCCAATAATAGATTTATATGTCATTCCATTTGTCTCAAAAAAAAAGTTATAACATGTTATCAAGTATGCATATGTCCATATATGGTGAGATAAAACATAATTTTAATTAATTTAATATTAATATTAACTAAAACATTCCATAAATTAATAACATTACAATCCTTCATAAAGATGAAATACAAAAAATATAGAAAAATGTTCGAATACATTGCTTAACATTTTACCACCATATCTCATAATTTAGTTATTGGTTGTCACATTCCAAACATGGGAATATCATTATCATGTATTCCCTTAAAAGATGGTAATAACATGAATTACAACAGAAACATAGTGAATAAAATAATTCTGTCAAAATTAACTCCTTCCACACACCTAAAATAAAAAAACATTCTATATACTCAAACCATGATATCACATTGTCCTTATATCTTCCATGGGGACATCAATACTATAAAATATCTCATTATCTCTGCATGCCTTCATTATGCGCAAATTATGTGCTTTCCAAAAATATTTTAATCAATTTTTAGGGTTTACAATACCATTATTCTTATAGAAAACCCGAAATGACAAATAAATAAATAATTCAATATTACATTATACTAGATAATTACTCATACAAAATTTTTAAAAATAAACTTTCATTCATTACACTATCTTCTTAAAACGTTTACCGAGCATCAAGACATAATCTTTTCTAATATATCATTTATAGTCCCTTTATCCTGAATAATATTAATACCACTCATACGACCATGTTGATTCTCTTCTCGAGATTCTCCCCTAGGGAATCAATTTTCTCAATAACCATAAAATCAACATTTAAAAAATTTAACCTTATTTGATTAATTATGATTACCATTGTCCTTTGTGGTCATCATGAAACCCCATCATTCTCTTATTAGGTGTGTCATGAAACTAAGAATTGTTAAGATTTTTTATCATATAATGAAATTTCTGATTAGATATAATAATTATTTTCACCTTCCAACTCCTATTTATTTATTTTTTTCTCTTGAGGAATATCATTCCACTGTAAAACATATTCATCATTAACCTAAATCCTCTTATTTCTAGTCATTTTATAAAACCCACAAATAATAGAGTAAGATGAAATGATAATACTAGGAAAACAACATAATCAAGTGTAAGTAATTTCAATCTCTAACATCTTAGGTGTAATCCTAGGTTATTAATGATCATTACCAAAATTATAATACTTTAACCTTTCTTTAGACTTAACCTAAGAAAAATTACTTGTCATTCCAAAGAAATATCATTAGGGATATCACTATAATTTGTGCTTCCTTTTTTGCAAAGGCTGACTAAACATTTGTTCTGATACCAAATGTAACATCCCAATCATGAAATACGAGGAAATTACATTACTTTTTTGAAATACATAATAATGGCACAAAGGGATTCCCAATGATCATATTATTTTAGAGTCATTGGAAATTAAGAATTCATTCTTTTATGTTGGTGAAAGATCTTCATAATCTCCAATAAAGATCTTCCCCACTATTTTCCCTACCCAACACCTGTCTTTTTATCACGAGGAAAAGAAAACATAAAAAGGGTGAGCTGAAATGATCTGTAAGGTTAAAAATTATAAACATAAACCCGACCATAATCATTAGAATGTATGAACATGAATATAATGTTTAAATTTAAAAAACGTGATTAATGATATAAATAATGGCAGTTCATAAGGAAAAAATGATAAAAGAAAATGAACCAAAATAACAAATCATTGAAATGAAACAAATAATTTTGGTAAAAAAATAAGAATATAATATGATCACCATAGTATCCAAGTCAATTCTTCCAAAAATATAATAGTAGTCAAATTCAATTACCGAAACAACTTTATTTTTCATTCCAGCCATGTTTTACTAAACTAGATTTACTTGTCAATAAAGTACAGTAATACTGAACCTTATTTAATTTCCAATCTTGTAATTACAATCTCATGAGATATAAATAATTTCCAAATGTATTATAGTGAGATATAGTTTCCACTCATCTCAACGTGAAATCATTCATCCATGTGCCACAAAACAAAAATTCATTCATCATAGCATAAATGCTGAAATTAAATGGGTTTCATAAACATAATTCCATCATAACATAATCAATATTAAATATTATTCCATCCTTAAGATACTAAAATCACAGAAATAATAGGGATAGAAACATAACCCTATTTAGATATCGTTATATTATATGGAAAATAATTTGGATATGACACTTGGAATCAATTCTTATAGAGAACATCCTTTCATCTTTAAAAAAATATTATTTTCTCAAAATTTCAAGAATTTTAAAAATAAAATAATTTAATTGAAAATAAACATAAAATATTATAAAGGTATCTTTATGAAAATAAGTCATTATGAATGCATTAAAATTCCTACATGTGGTATAAGTTAAAAAAACATCTTCCCCAAACTTTTTTCAGAGAAGTGCAAAAGTAATTCATATATTAAATGAAATATTGATTCCTTCCAAACCATGTATTAAAAAAAATGGTTAAAAATAAATAAAAACAGAAATAAAATAATATTAAACATTTTTTGATAAATATTTTAAGAAAAAATGAACATGGATGATAAATATACCTTTAGTAAATACTTTTGTATAAACAATCTTGGATAAAAATGAGATTTCAAAAATAATCAATTGCCTTAGGTCAAATTTCATCTCATATGTGTTAGAAACTTTTGTATAGTGGGTTTAAACAAATTATTAACTTGTAACAGAACCATAATTATATTTATTATATCATTTATGACTCACTTATGAAATTATATAACCTGTTAATTTATCAAGTTCATGTTAATGCTATGTTTTGGGTAATAACTGATTTATTGATCATACGTGTATTGATATATTATTCTTGATCCAATAATTATTTAATTACTTCCATCATGTAAATAATTATTTATATATCATATATATTCAATATATAATTATATGAAACGTTATACATTCTTTATATAGATGGTAGGTTCTGTGTAATCATAAACGTTGTTTCCATTCCATTATTGTATTCAATAGAATTAAGTAAATAGAATATATATATATACATAAATCTAGTAGAACTATTATTTAATTTATTTAAAGCTTATTTGTTATATATACATTATAATAATTCTCGAATTGTTAATGTGGAGAATTAATCTCATCGTGGCATTGAGATAGTAGGCCTTATGTACACACGAGCGATGATATCAATCACATGATGGTTAAATTGTATGGAATTGGATTTTATATTAATTAAAAATAATAATTATCATATTATATTAAACATTTAATTAATTTATACTCATCATTATACCCTTCCAAATAATGTATTTTTTAATAATAAATAACACCATGGCATATAGATAGTATGGCGTACGTTTGCAAGCATGATGATATTTTTATTCATAGGATGGCTAAAACAAGGTATAAGGTTTTTCCATTATTATAATAACATCAATAAATGTGGAAGATACTATACTTATTACATTATTATGAGAATAACACATGAGTTGAATGTAGAAGAAGAAAATAAGTTTGAAAGTGGTAAAAACTTAATTACCTCTTTTTCGAGTATCTCCTTTTAATTTGCACAAAAGGTCTCACTAGGATGTCATTAAGAAAAAAATTGTCCCATTTATTTGGAAGGGATGGATGTTAGGATCTTATATGAGAATGTTTTGGATAATCAAAATGCTTTAATTATGAGAGTTTTTGAGAAGAGGTGGTGTCCTTTTATATGTGGAAGGAGGGGCACTTTAGGAATATATTGAAATGTTATTTTATTTAAAATTAATTCTTAGTATAATAGTCCCAAACTCAATTATATCTAAGATAGGATGAGTATGGGTTGAAATCCTCTCAAAAAATAAAATTTAGACATGTTTTTATTTTATTTTAAACTATATAATTATATTTATTCTTATTTAATCTATTAAATTATATTTTTGTTAATATTATTATAAATATTTAATTGTTATAGTTATTTATTTAGGTATTGTAAATTTTTGATAATTTTATAATTTATGAAATTTTAGAAAATATAATTTTCTATAAAGATGAGTAAATTTCATGAAAAGTTTTTTCATAAATTCTTTGGGAATTTACGATTACGGAGTTTCTGACGGCTCCTGATTCTGAGGCCCGGTGTGCCTGGAATCATTTTCCAAAGTTTATCTCATGTACGTTCAGTGAACGGATGAGCGGGTTAATCTAACTTGTGAACCGGTGCTCGGAATCGAAATCGTATGGCACCGATGAAACCGCAGCGCCGGTAATTGCTTAAGAAAACCTTTTCTGGTGTTGCGTTTTCTCATGAATAGTTGTTAAAAATGTGGATTAAGTATAAAGATAAATAATATTTTGTTACAATTTAATTTCACTTTTAAGTGGTTAAACCCCTTGTGTGGGAGTTGAGGTGGGACCCACTAAAATCCTAACTCATCCTGATAGGATATTAGTGAGGTGGGGCCCACACGAGCCCCACCCCTTTAAATTCCCTAACACCTCTAACCCCCTACACATGAGTTATGTAACGCTTCCACATTAATGCATGCCAACTAAACACCTAATTAATTTTACAACACAGATTTAATTAAATAGGTGAATTCAACTTTTGAAATTTTAAAAATGTTTGCATGTGTAAATAAAATAAGGAAAATCTTTATTTTATTTTGGGTTGTTGTGTTTTGTGGAGAATTGAGAGAATGAGAGTTCTTTACTTTGCAGAACTTCATCTTCCTCGTTGAAGAACGTGAAGAACACCATCACACCTTTCCATCTTCCCTCCATGTCAATGAAAGGGAGAAGCCACTTCTTCTATGGATGTTACCGTCAACATATACGGAGACTCACCCCGGGACTCCATTTTCCGCGACGCTAGCTTTCACGAACTACTTAGAGGTAGGGGTTGTTTTTATGTTTGAGATTGTTTTGACATACTTCGTTAATTTCTTTTGGCCGCCTATTATCAATATAATGGGAGGAGGTCGGACCGCATGAACACGGCCGACCCTACTCCCCCTTTTATGTTGATCACCATCGTGGTTTGGAATAGAGGCGGCGTGGTGCATCAGCACCATGCGGGAATGAGGGAATCGTGGCTGGAGCGGGCCGCGGCCAAAGAGAACAGTGCTGTCGCACCGCGCCGTTGAAGCTGAAGTAAGCCACGACCAAGGTCAGGCCACGGTGGAGGGGCGCGATGCCGTCGCACCGCACAGGGCCGATAGGGGCCACGACCTTATGCCACGGCGGTTCAGACGAGGGTGGCCGGACTCAGCCGGCCGCCGGCTGATCAGAAGGAAGGACCCGTGGGGGTCCCGCGTCGGCACACCGGCCGACCATTATGGTCGGCCGTTTTTCGGAAGACCATGGGTCGTAACCCCCAGCAGGTGGCAAGGGAGGCCCCCCCAAGAGGGCCCGCCATTTCTCAATCAAGGGGGGCAGCACCCCCCCCCCCCCCCACATCCCTCTTGGCTGAAGGCCGAGCCACCTGCCAAGCGGGCCGGACCGCCCGCGCCGGGCCGGGCCGCCCGCGCTGGGCCCGACCCCCACACCGGGCCGGGCCGCGCTGGCTGGGCCGGGCCATGCCTTCCAGGTCGTGCCACGCCCACCTAGGCCGGACCCAGACCCAGGTCGGGTCAACCCGGTTCGGGCCGACCCAGGGGTATTGGGCAGGGTCGGACAGGGCCCGAACCCCCACATTTCCGGATAGATCCGTTCAAACACCCATAACATGGGCTATTTACCTCTGGTCAATGCACCATCATTTGTGTAGCTATCCTTGGATTGATACGGTCATTTCTATATATTACACTCCAGGTTTCAGAAAACATTGGGTGTAGCTGAGTTGGTTCGAACACGAAACCAACCGGGCCCTCGGAGCAGAAATGCTTATAACTTGAGATCTAGACGTCTGATTGATGTGTCGTCTACTTTTTTGGTTTCCTATAAGTGATACGGTCATTTTGGCTTACTCTGCTCGAGTTTTGGACATATATAGAGTATGGTCGGGTTGGTTTTAGCTTAAGAACCCATTGGGCCCCTAGGACGAATAAGCCAATATCTTTCAGACCGGGCGTCCGATTGACACGTCGTATATCACGTTGAGTTCCTTTCGACGAGGTGGAACATTGTGATACATCAACTCTGGACTTTGTGAAAGTTGATGTATCAACCCCTTGGCTCGTGGAGTGGACCATCCTGGAATCGAGCATGCGGTGTGCGGGAACCCTAGAGCTGGTTTCGACTGCGACGACGATGAAGATTATACTGGGATCCTCCATGGGTTTGGCAGTGATGACGACCGTACTGGAATCCTCCATGATTTCGATGGCGATGACTGTTATTCTTGTATCATATATGGGTCCGGATGTACCTAACTACTATTCTTGTATCCTATGTGGGTCCGGCAGTATTTGACTCTTTTCATGTATCCTATGTGGGTCCGGCAGAGTAGCTGGTCTTGTATCCTTTGTGGGTCCGACAGCTTAGCTGGTCTTGTATCTTATGTGGGTCCAACAGCTTAGATGAATCAGTGCCTATATCTGATCATCTCTATCGTCATACGAACTGTATACCTGTGTGAGCTGAGTCTTAACTTACAATCATTATCATCGATAAGATTGTTGTTCTTTCCTGTGTGGATTGGGTTGTGCTTTCTGTGTGGATTGCGTTCTGAATTCCTATGTGGAATGGGTTATGGTTTCATGTGTGGACTAGTTTGTATTTGGGTACGTGTGATGGAGCCGAGCTGGAATAGATAACTTAGGTATATTTTTGGGCATATACCCAAGTAGAGTTGGTTGTTACTTCGTAATTGTATCTATACTTTGTGGATTATCCTTTGTGGATTCTTGGAGACCTTCAGGGATCTCAGGGTCCCTACTGAGTAGCGTATACTCACCCCTACACGGGATATGCCCGCACTACGTTGTGTTGGATGCAGACGACGGACATCGCTGATTGAGGTGGGAGCTCGTGGAGTTGGATGGTACCTGGAGGTGGATCACTGGACGGGACGTACTCGAAGCGGACAACCGGAGCCAAGGAGAAAAGGAGACTATATGTACCCACACTTCAAGTGGGATTTCCATAGGATGACTCGGACTCGCTGTGTTACTTTTTAGTTACACTACATTCATTCCAATTGTACTTTACATTCAGTTGGGTTTGTATTATGGCACATTTACTTATCAGCACTTACTTTTGTTCATTGTTAACTTAGTGTTTACTCAGCTTGCATACTCTGTGGTGTTTTTTTACTTCATAAAGGTAATGCCTTCCCTTTTTATTGAGATTTTCACCTTTGGTGCTAGTCGCCAGCCCCTGGCAAATGGAAGGCGGGCTTGGGGTAGTCACGGCACGGGCCCCAAGGATAGGTTGTGACAAATTGGTATCATAGGAGTTTGGTTCTACCGCAGATCTCAGGACTCTGATATTTCTTCTATGTAAAGCTATAGTGTTAAGGTTATTGAGTGTGGTTATCAGTCTAGGGAGTCTAGTGTTGGTGCGGCGACCGACGTATCCATACACCAGGACCCTGACTTCTGATTTCTGACTCAATTCATGAAAACATTGATTGCATGTGTTTTTCAAAATTTTCATTGTAATTACTTTGTGTTCTCTCACCAGATATATTGTATTGATCGTCGCACACCTGTTTCTTTTTAGGATGGCCCCACGATGGCAGCCAGCTACGGTTCTGAGCTTTGTGCTAGACGGCAGCCCATCCAGTGACGAGGCCTTGGTGCAGGGCCCCATTACAGCGGAGTCATCGATGGTACATCTACCCTCTGAGCCACCGATGCCACCATCCCTAGTAGCTGAGAGCGCACGTCGCCTTAGTGCACTACATGAGTTTTGGTGTCAGAGACCGCCCAGGTTCCATAGGGAGACGGACTCTCAGGCAGCTGAGGATTGGCTAGAGGCTATTGTATGAGATTTCAGTTTAGTTGGGAACCAGCTGACCACTAGGCGATCCTTGCGGCGAGTCTCATGCACGCGGCAGCAGGTAGATGGTGGAGCCTGATGCTCCAGGTGAACGACGATGAATCTCTTATTTGGTCGGACTTCGAGAGCCTCTTCGGAACGGAGTTCATACCAGCTACCCTCTGTGTGGTGCGCATTCAAGAGCTACTATAGATGCGGAAGAGCAGCATGATAGTAGCCCAGTATTCTGAGAGATTTACCGATCTGTCACGCTACTCCACAGACATGGTACAAGACCTATTCTTCCATGCCCGGACCTTCGAGCAGGGACTGAGGCATGAGATCAGGGCATCGATGATCTCCCTCAGTATTCCGATCTTGGCAGGAGTACTGGAGCGAGCCCTTCTTGTAGAGAGCTTTCTTTCTAAGCCTACACCAGCAGCGAGACCTGCCGCAGGGCGACACGTAGAAGAGTCTTCTACAGCTGGCAGTTGACGGATGTCACAGGGGTACAAGCAGAGCAGACCATCAGGCGGACGACCTCAGGATACTGGCTCAGAGGTGCGGGTCACAGGGCGCAGAGCCAGCCTTCTGAGGAGAAGACAATTCTATGCAAGCGGCGGGCAGGGCCTCATGGCTCATGATTTCCTGACTTTCCTTGCAGAGGAGAAGCAGCCAGTTGAGGGACCACCCAGGAAGAGGATGAGGTTCGACCGTGGAGGTCCATAGGGAGAAGGAAGACGAGGTAGAGGAGCTGGCCGAGCGACAGGTGGGGGACGACGTTTTTATGCTCTACAACTCCCACCGCCAGGAGGTCCACCCCGACTACAGGGACCTGGCAGACAGAGACAGACCCAGCTCTAGGCAATGGAGGCCAACAACCACGACTTACCAGAGATGATTTGAGATACAATCTGTGTCTACTCTACCCTTTCTGCAGTTCTTATAGACGTAAGAGAAAGTCATTCTTTCATTGCAAATGCCCTTTTTCGGATCTCGGAGATTCCGACGGAGCAGTTGGATCGATTTTTATGGCTAGAGGCTCCTACGGGAGCAGACTTGACGATTACACACTGGTGCCGGTAGTGTGAGCTTACTCTAGGAGGCGAGAGCATTGGCTGGGATCTTATTGTAGAGGCGTTGATGCATTATGACATCATCTTGGGCATGGATTGGTTATCTATGGTCCATGATCAGATCAACTGTATTAGGCACAAGGTGTGGTGTGTCCGCACCGATGTGAGAAGGTTCACCTTCACAGGGGAGAAGGGAGCCTTTACAGCGCAGGATAGACTCGCGCAAAGGAGAGGACAACTGATCACTTATCAGTTAGTTAGCCTCATCCTAGGAGTAGTGGACGTGCAGATTCTAAGTTTTCCTATAGTGGTGGATCAGTATGTAGATGTCATTCCTGACTAAGTTCCAGGACTACTTCCCCGCAAAGAGGTAGACTTCTATATTGACTTGTACCCTAGGACAACCCCGATATTTACTCCACCATATCATATAGATCCTGCTGAGCTTCGAGAGCTACGAGTACAGTAGGAGGACTTGGAGGGAAAGGGATTCATTCGACCCAGTGTTTCACACTAGGCTACACTGATTTTGTTCACTAAGAAGGCGACCAAGAGCTTGTGACTATGTATCGATTACCGTCGCCTGAATCAGGTGACCGTGAAGAACAAGTATCTGCTTCTGAGGATTGATGACTTCTTAGATCAGCCCAAGGGATCATGGTGGTTCTCGAAGATAGACCTCAGGTCAGGATATCATCAGCTCAGAATTCGAGACGAGGATGTGCAGAAGATAGCTTTTAGGTGTCGGTATGGCCACTATGAGTTCTTGGTTATGACTTTCAGCGTAATCAATGCTCCAGCAGTGTTCATGAGTCTCATGAACATGATCTTCCAGCCTTTCCTCGATCGATTTTTCATAGTCTTCTTCAAAGACATTTTGATTTACTCGACCACAGAGGAGGATCACGCCTACCACTTGCGGGTTGTACTAGACACACTCTGAGAGCAGCAGCCTTATGGTAATCTCTCGAAGTGTCAGTTTTGGATACATGAGGTCCACTTCTTGGGGAACATCATCTCTGAGGCAGTAGTTGCGGTGGATCCTGCGAAGATCGAGGCAGTGCTAGTTTGGGAGCCACCCTGGAGCATGACAGAGGTGTGGAGTTTCTTGGGTCTGGCTGGGTACTATTAGAGATTTGTTACAGACTTCTCCAGAGTTGCGGCACCACATTCAGCTTTGAAAAAGAAGGGGAAACCCTTCGTGTGGTCAGATAGATGTTAGCAGAGCTTCCAAGAGATGAGACAGAGATTGACCTGTGCACCTATCTTGAGCCTTCCAGAAGAGAGAGTAGGGTACGTAGTCTACTGTGATGCATTAGGGACTGGACTCAGGTGTGTCCTGATACATGAACGGGCAATGATCGAATATGGATCACGATAGTTGAGGCAGCACGAATAGAACTATGCTACCCATGACCTGGAGTTAGCAGTAGTGGTCATAATTTTTAAGATGTGGTGGCACTATCTGATGGGTGAGAGCTTTACAGTCTACTCTGATCACCATAGTGTTAGGTACATCTTCTCGCAGAAGGACATGAACCTGAGACAGTGGTGATGGCTTGAGTTCCTCCAGGACTATGCCTTTGAGATATTCTATACTCCTGGGAAGGGGAACGTAGTAGCTGTTGCTCTTGGTAGGAGGACGGTCATTCAAATAATTGGAGAGTTGATAGAGGAGGTAGCCTCTTTGTAGATATCTTTCGTGGATAGAGATGGAGAATCCTTTCTTCAGTCACTCACATTCTCTCCTCCACTTCTTCAGTAGGTCAGAGAGGCACAACGTGGGGATGTTGACTATGAGACGCAGTGTGCACAGATTTCCTCAGGACAGGCACCTGATGGATTCTCTATAGGAGGAGAGCACAAATTTCTTTTCAGAGGACGTACCGTGCTACCAGCTTCTTTACAGGAGGACGTTCTAAGAGAGTTTCACACATCCCCATTAGTGGTATATCCAGGAGTAGCAATGATGTACCAGGATCACAGATGACACCACTGGTGGCCGAGTATGAAGAAGGTTGTGGCAGAGTTTGTTTCTCAATGCCTCACCTGCCAGCATTTGAAGGCGCAGCACCAGGTACCAGCAGGCTTGGTACAACACTTGGAGGTCCCAGAGTGGATGTGGGACAAGATATCTATGGATTTCTGGACTGAACATCCACGTACTTATAGAGGTCACAACTCCATTTGTGTGATTGTCGACTGACTCACCAAGTCAGCCCACTTCTTACCCATCAGAGAGTAGGGCTCAGTTGAGAGCATGGGATGCCTCTATATTCTCGAGATCGTATGGCTTCATGGTGTGCCATCATATATCATCTCCGATCGAGATGATCGCTTTACTTCCCGTCTTTGGAAGGGGTGGCAGGAGGCATTCGGGATGCAGCTACGCCTAAGCACCACCTTTCACACACAGATGGATGGTTAGACGGAGAGGACCATTCAGACTCTTGAAGACATGATCTGTGCATGTGTCCTTGACTTTGTTTTCAGTTGGAAGGATCACCTACTTTTGGTAGAGTTTGTGTACAAAAATAGCTGCCACTCCACCATCAGGATGGCACCATACGAGGCATTGTACGGACGACCTTGCAGATCACCTCTGTGCTGGACATACCCTGGGGAGTCAGCACTTGTGGGACCAGAGATGGTCCAGGCCATGACCGAGAAGGTTCAGGTCATCCAAGAGTGGATGTGGATAGCTCAGAGCAGACAGAAGACTTATGCTGACAAGAGGTGGAGACCACTAGAGTTCGAGGATAGTGACCACGTTTTCTTACAGGTCTCACCACGACGTGGATTACAGTGATTTGGATTAGGTGGCAAGTTATCTTCGTGCTTCATCTGACCATTCCAGGTTCTCTGTAGGATAGGCGAGGTAGCATATCGCCTGGCTCTTCCACCTCAGTTGCACTGGGTACATGACGTCTTCCACATATCTCAGCTGAGGAGATACGTGCCCGACCCGACACATATCATCGACTGTGGGGAGCTGGACATTGATGGCGGGGCGACTTTTGCAGAGGTCCTGATGGAGATCGAGGATCGACAAGAGCAGGTCCTACGTGGGCGGTCGATTCCTCTAGTACTCATCAGGTGGCAGCACGAGAACCTCCAGTAGAGCACTTGGGAGCAGGAGGCTCAAATGCGTGCACAATACCCTCATTTGTTTCTCTATTTTGTGATGTATCTTTACGGGAACGTAAAGCCCTGAGGTGGGAGTAATGAAAAGACCCATAAATTTCAAGGAATATTTTTTCTTAAATTCATTGGGAATTTACATGTACACAATTTCTGACGGCACTTGATTCTGAGACACGGTGTGCCCGAAATCATTTCTTGAAGTTTAGCTCGGGTACGTTTAGTGAATGGACGAGATGGTTATTCTAAATTATGAACCGGTGCTCGGAATCGAAATCCGAGGGCCCTGATGAAATCGCAGAACCAATAATTGCTTAGGAAGACCTTTTTTGGAGTTGTGTTTGCTCATGAAGAGTTGTTAAAAATGTGGATTAAGTATAACGAGAAATAAAATTGTGTTACAATTTTATTTCACTTTTAAGTGGTTAAACCCCATGTGTGGGAGTTGAGGTGGGACCCACTAAAATCCTAACTCCTCTTGATTGGATATTAGTGAGGTGGGTCCCACACAAGCCCCACCACTTCAAATATTCTAACACCTCTAACCCCCTTTACATGAGTTATGTAACTCTTCCACATTAATGTATTCCAACTAAACACCTAATTAATTTGACAACACTAGTTTAAATAATTAGGTGAATTCAACTTTTGAATTTTTAAAAATGTTGGCATGTGTAAATAAAATAAGGAAAAGCCTTATTTTATTTTGGGTTGTTGTGTTGTGTGGAGCATTGAGAGAAGGAGAGTTCTTTACTTTGAATAACTTCATCTTCCTCATTGATGAACAAGAAGAATGTCGTCACACCTTTCCATCTTCTCTCCACATCAAAGAAAGGGAGACGCCACTTCTTCCACCGAAGTTCCTGTCGACGTATACAGAGCCTCACCCCGTGACGCCATTTTCCACGATGCTAGCTTCCTCGAACTACATTGTGGTAGGGGTTGTTTTTACGTTCGATATTGTTTTGACATTCATCGTTAATTTCTTTTGGCCGCCTCATATCAATATAACGGGTGGAGGTCAGACTGCACACACACAGCTGACCCTCCTCACCCTTTGATGATGATCACTATCGTGGTTTGGAACAGAGGCGGTGCGGTGCATCGGCACTGTGCGGGATCGAAGGAACCGTGGCCGGAGTGGGCCGCAGTGAATGAGCACGGCACCGTCGGGCAGCGCCGGTGAAGCCGAAGAAAGCCGCGGCCAAGGGTGGGCCATGGTGGAGGGGCGCAGCGCCGCCGTGCCGCGTCAGTTGGATTGGGGCCACGGCCTTTGGCCACGGCGGTGCAAAGGAGGGTGGCCGGACTCAGCCGGCCGCCAGGGCATCGGAAGGCGGGACCTGCGAGGGTCCCACGGCGGCACACCGGACGACCATTATGGTTGGCCGTTTTCCGGAAGACCAGGGGTCATAACCCCTGATAGGTGGAAAGGGAAATCCCCCCCAAGAGGGGCCGAAGTTTCTCAATCAAGAGGGGCAGCCCCCCCCCCCCCCCCCACCGCATCCCGCTCGGCCAAAGGCCGAGCCGTCGGCCACGCGGGCTAGACTGCCCGCGCCGGGCCCGATCGCCCGTGCTGGGCCAGACCCATCCACCGAGCCGGGCCGGGCCGCACCCACCTAGGCCGGACCCAGACCTGGGTTAGTTCGACCTGGTTCAGGCCTCCCCAGGGGTGTCGGGCCGGGTCGGACCGGGCCCGAACCCCCTGATTTCCGGACAGATCCGTTCAAACCCACATAACATGGGCCTCGGACCTCCGATCAATGCACTGTCAGTTGCATAGAGATCCTTGGATCGAGATGATCATTTCAGTATTTTAATCTCATGGTTTCAGAGAAGTTTGTGTATGAATGGGTTGGTTCGAACATGAAACCAACCGGGCCATCAAGGCAGAAACGCTTATAACGTGAACTTCGGACGTCCGATTGACGTGCCGTCGATTTTGTTGGATTTCTCTTAGTGAGACAGTTCTTTTACCTCACTAAGATCGAGGTTTGGATGCAGATGGAGTACGGTTGGGTTTTTCGTAGCTTAAAAACCCACTGGGCCCCTGGGACGAATAAGCCAATAACTCTTAGACTGGGCGTCTGATTGATGCGCCATCTTTCACGTTGAGATCCTTTAGACAAGGCGGAACTTAGTGATACATCAAATCTGGACATCATGATAGTTGATGTATCGACCCCTTGGCTCATGGAGCGGACTCTCTTGGAATCGAGCGTACTGTGTGTAGGAACCGTAGAGCTGGCTGCGACTGCAACGAAGATGACGACCGTACTGGGATCCTCCGTGGGTTCGGCAGCGACGACGACCGTACTGGAATCCTCCGTGGGTTGGATGACGATGACTACTATTCTTTTATCCTATGTGGGTCTAGTAGTACTTGACTACTGTTATTGTATCATATGTGGGTCCGACAGTATTTGACTATGTACTTGTATCCTATGTGGGTCCTACAGAGTAGCTCGTCTTGTATCCTTTGTGGGTCCGACAGTTTAGTTGGTCATGTATCCTATGTGGGTTCAACAGCATAGATGAATCAGTGGCTACATCTGATCATCTCTATCGTCTTACGAAGTGTATACCTGTGTGAGCTAAGTCTTAACTTACAATCATTTTCATCGATATGGTTGTTGTGATTTCTTGTGTGGATTGGGTTATGCTTTCCCGTGTGGATTTGGTTGTGAATTCCTATGTGGAATGGGTTATGTTTTCCTCTGTGGACTGGGTTGTATTTGGGCTCATGTGATGGAGCCGAGCTAGAATAGATGACTTAGGTATATGTATGGGCATATACCTACGTAGATTTGGTTATTACTTCGTTATTGTATCTTTCCTTTGTGGATTTTCCTTTGTGGATTCTTGGAGACCTTCGGGGGTCTCGGGGTCCCTACTGAGTAGCGTATACTCACCCCTGCACGGGCTATGCCCGCACTACGTTGTGTTGGATACAGACGATGGACATCTCTGATCGAGGTGGGAGCTCATGGAGCTGGATGGTACCTGGAGGTGGATCACTAGATGGGACGTACTCGGAGTGGACAGCCGGAGTTGAGGAGCCGAGGAGACTTTCTGTACCCACCCTACAGGTGGGATTTCCAGAGGATGGCTCGGACTCGTTACTTTACTTTTCAGTTGCTATACTTTCATTTCAATTGTACTTTTATTTCAGTTGGGTTTGTATTCTGGCCCATTTACTTTTCAGCACTTACTTTTGTACTCAGTTTACATAGTGTTTACTTATCTTGGGTACTCTGTGGTGTTTGTTTACATTATAAAGGCAATGAATTACCTTTTTTTCTAGATTAACGCCTTTGGTTCTAGTCACCATCCCCTGGCCTATGGAAGGTGGGATTTGGGTAGTCATGGCACAGGCCTCGAGGATGGGTTGTGACATTTTTTCTTTGTAATTTTGAAATATTTTTGTGATTTTTAAATAATTTAACACTATGTTATTTTTAAAAAATATCAATAGTGTAAATGTTTACACTATCTATTTATTTGACGTTAAATAAAATCCCCAAATTGATAAATTTGAAACAAAAAATTTAATAAAATCATAGTATTTAAAAGTCACAATGAAAATTCATGGATCACATTAATTAGTAAATATTATATTTAATTTAATATATTTAGAACCATTTATTTTATATTTCTTTTAATAAAATATTTTCTACCTCACTGTTGTTTCATCATTAAAGGGAATTATTTAAAATCTAAAAATTCTAAATAAATGCACTTGATGAATTTAATTTTATTACCTTTCTAGAGACTATTAGTTTTTTATTTTTTATAATTTTTATATCTATATCAAAATTATTATACATCTAAGATATATGAGTGTGTTGTTTTTTCAATTTTTTTAATTATAATGAAATCACTTTCATAGACCAAAGTCCAATAAATTTTTCAATTTTGACCCTTAAGGGATTTTAGTAAACATTAATTCATCTAACAGAATTTTCCTAGTTTTATGGTAATTTTATTATCCGTATGACATTGTTTTCTATCCTAATTTTCTAGATTTACATTTTAAAGTGGTAAATAAAAATTATCATAGTTATTATTCATAATCTCAAAAAAATTAAAAATAACCTATTAAAATAACTAGTATTCATTGATTATAAATAAAGAATCCTTTTTATAAATTCAAAACACATTTGTTTAATTATTTAATTTAAAATTAATTCTAGTTGTCAAATCTAGAAACCGGGATTTTAAGATATAAAAAGAATAAAAAGATTGACATGTAGTTAAATCAAATTTTAATGTCAAATTACATACAATTATCAACATTGGATTAATTGATAAAATCATAATCCAAATAAACTTTAAAATAAATTAAAAATATAATCTGACTATATAAATAAATTTGATGAAAATGGTGTTTTGAATTAAAATTCAGTATTTTTCACTATTTATTAAAATTTTATTTTTATTAGAAAAACAAAAAAAAATCAAATAATGCAAATTTTGATGTCTCAATTACAAAAAATATAATTATTTTATAAAATATATATTTTAAAGTGTTAAAACTATATTTAAAATCATGCTCCATCAAAAGGCATGCAAATTTTATTTTTTAAAAAAACTTTTATCTGATAATTGATTTTTTTCATATATCTAGTTTATGAAAATACATAAAATGAATTATAATGTTAAATAAAATTCAAAATGGGGTTAATAAAATTCATCAGATCTAGAATATATCCTATTAATTAATAATATTTTAATAATATATCACTGTTTAGTGAAACATGGTATTTCATACAACGTAAGCTATTGAGAAAGGACGCTCTTATGTGTACTATAATCCAAGTCAGTGATTCATTTAGTTAAAACATCATTCGGTATTTTGTATAAAAAATCCTAACATACTTCATTTATACATAATATCTATACATAGTTTTATATGATATAAATTCTATCAAAAGAATTTAAATTATGTGTAACACAAATCAATAATATTGTTTTTTATACTGGAATCTAATATGACGTCGCATATAGAGCAAGCTAATAATTGTGTAGCATACAAAAAAATTCATTTAAAAAATTAAAAAGAATGTATCTCTTAAAATCTCAGTGTTTTATGTTATATCCTCCTTGATATTAAATTCTCCACTCAAATTCGTCAGGGTTATAAAAGGCTTACTACATGAAAGTTTCATTCATAGAAACCCACATCATAAAAATAAACATTAAAAAATAATTTTTAAAAATAAAGTTAGAATCAAATTGGTTTCTCAATGTAACTCATCCCTAGCTTTAGCCATAAGAGACCATATGTGGTTAGTTAAAACATGGATATAGAAAAAAATCTAACCATCATGTTCCGATAGAGAGTGATATAGAATAAGTTTAGTAGAACGTTAATAATGAAAAAGCCATAATATTGTAGTGATTGAAAGGACCATCAGATTAATCGAATAAGAAGGTATTAGGATAACATAGTTATTTTTGAAGACCATTTACATAATGATGAAAAACATATTAAGAAATACTTACCTGATTTCAGTATAATATCACCATTGATCATGACTTGAACAATTTCAACTTCATCTATTATTCAACCAAATGAAGGTGAATTATTCATTCCTGATGTTTTATCAAATCATGCAATCCATAAATAGAATGATAGGAAATTCCTTATTTCCCAATGAAAAGGTTAGAATATGTTATAAAATATACATAATCCTATCTATGCTGGGATAAAACATTATTATAACTAATTTCATATGTAGTTTAACTTAATGAATCCATAAATTTATAACCATACAATACTTCTAAAAGTTGAAAATACAAAACTATAGATAAATGTTCACATACACAACTTAAAATTTATTCCCCTTATCACATAATGTAGTTCATGATTTTCTCATTCCAAACATGTGATTACCATAATCATGTTTTAACTTGAAACATGGTAATATCTTGAATTACTAGAGAACCATAGTGAAAACATTCATTCTATAAAAATTAACACCTTCCACACACCAAAAATACCAAAAAATTATATATACTCAAACCATGAAACCACTTATTTCTTATATCAGTCATGATGATATTAATACTATCAAACACCTCATTATATCCTTATCCCTTAGTTATGCGCATATCATGTGCTTTCCACTAATATTGCAATCACTTTTCATGGTGACCAGAACCACATACTTATGGAAGACCAAAATGGTCCAATGCATTGATATAAAAATATGCCATAATAACATATAATTACTTATACCGCCATATTCCTGATAAACATGAAATTATTCAACTATCTTCTTAAACCATTGAAAATGATTCAATACCTTCTCTCATATAATATGTCATTTATTGTCTTTTCATAATAAAAAATATTAATACTACTCATACGACAATGATAATTCTCATCATGAGCTTTTACCCTAGGGAATCTATATGCATAATTCCCATACCTTAAACATTTAAAACATTTTACCACAATTATTTCCTTACTAATACCATTATCATTTTCCATCATTTTTAGTGAACCTTTTTGTTTGGAAATTAAATATAGTGTGAACTTATTTTTCATATTTAAAGAAACATCTAGTTCTTCTGAAACATTTTCCATGATGTCTCTTCCCAAATGATTTACATGAGAAAAATTGAACATCCATTCTTTTGTTATCATTTTGAAACTCTATATTTCTTTTATTAGGTGGGTTATGATACTCAACAAAGTTGAAGTTGTGCACAATATTATGAGATTTATGATAAGTAATAATAATTATGATTTTCCTTCGAAATCCCATTTCATTTGGTGTTTCATGAGAAATATAATTACATTGTCCATTATATTCTCAGTTAACATGAATCCCCTTTTTCCATCCATTTTCTAAAACCCCAAACGAATCGTGTATAAGGGAAACGTCATACTAGGAAAACAAAATAATCAAGGGGGAGTAATTTCAATATCTAATATCATATGTTTTATCCTAGGATATTCATGATTGTTACCATAATTCAAGGACAATAACCAATAGTTACACATACCCTTAAGGAAATTCATTTTCAAACAATAGAAATATCTCTAGGGTTCTCATTAATGTTTTCAATTTCTAGTTCCCCAATGATGACTAATTCTTTACTCTAATACCAACTATTACAAAAAAATCTTAACGTACATGGAAATTAAATTAATTTTTTAAAATAAATTACACATTAAAAAATATATTCCCAAGGGATACATTATTTTAGTTTCATTTGAATCTTAGATGATATTTTTCTATCTTGGTGAATGATCTTCCATAGCTCCCATAACGATCTTCCCAATTAGTTTTCCTACCTAAAAACAGTAATTATATCCTAGGGAAAAAACATTAAATTAGTGAGATAAAATTCTAAGTATGGGTAAAATTGAGAACATAAAATAAAACATAAAAATTAGAATGTAAAAACATGAACATAAAGTTTAAATAACAAAATCACGAGTCATGAAAAAAAAATTTGCATCTCGTATGGTATAAATCATAAGTGAAAATGAACCATGATAACATAGCAGTGACATAAAACATGGAATTAAAGAAAAAATATAAACACATAATTTTATTCCCATTATATCCAAGGCATTGCTTCCAAGACCATAATTATGGACAAAATCCACTACAGAACCTCATTTACGTTCTGTTCCAACCATTTATTACTGAACTGGATTTACTTGTTATTCCAGTCCTGTTATACTAAACCAGATTTACATTATGTACTAGTCATGTCTATATCATTATATATAAATCATTACCTAATTCATTAGTGGGAGATATAGTTCACACCCATCTCATATTGAAATCACTCTTACATGTGCCACAAGAACATAAATCATTCATCATATCATAACCCAAGAAATAAATTAGGTTTCTTAAAAATCCTTCCATTATGTCATAATACATATAAATTTTCATTCCATCATGAAAAAACTCAAATAATTGTAATAGTAGGGATATAAAATGAACCTATTTAAATATAATATTCTTACATGGGAAATTATTTTTATATAACACTTGAACTCAATTCTTGAAAAAAATATATATTCTTCTTCAATTTTTTTATTTTCTCAAAAGACAAAAAAAATTAAAAGAAAATAATTTAAATGAATATAAAATTTAAAATTTATAATGGAATATTCCTATATATAAGTAATTATGAAAGCATAAAAATCTATTCATGCCATTTCAATTTACAAAATATTCTTTTCATACTTTTTTCGGAGAAGTCAATGAGTAACTCATATGGTAAAAGAAAGAATGATTCCTTACAAACCAAGTTATAAATGTAAAAACTGGGTTAAAATGACTTTTAACATAAATATAATAATAGTAAACATTTTATCAAAAAAATTATAAATCCTAGACGAGAATGATCAATATAACCCAACTAAATAGGTATAGATATAAAATCTCTGATAAAAATGAGATTTCAAAATTATCCATTATAACAAGTTTAATTTATTCCCTATATGTCTAAAACTCTTGTATAGGGTGTTTACTAATATTATTAACTTTTAATAGGACCATAATTAAATTAATTATATCATATATGATTCATTGATGACTTTAAATTACCCGTTCATTTATCAATTTCATGTTAAATCAATTTTTTTAATAGTCATTTTATTTATCGTATGTGTTTTGTCTTGGTATTCTGGATCATATTATTATTTAATTACTTCAAAAATTTAAAACATGATTTATATATCTAATATATTAAATATATTAAGATATATAATAGATTGATAAATGAAATCTAATACATCATTCATGGAGATAGTAGGTCCTATGTATGCCTGAAAGATGTTTCTGTTTCTTTATTGAATTGAATGGAAGTTGGTAAATGATATATATATATATAGATAAATAGAGTATAATTATTAGGTAATATATTTCATACTCATTTATTATATATAATTGATAATCGTTATTTAATGGTTATCATGGAGAATTAATCTCATCGTGACGTGGAGACGATAGGTCGTACGTACGAATGAGTGACGATATAATTCACTTCATGGATCATCGGTATGGAATTGGATATTTTATTTTTTATAAAGAATATTTATCATTATATATTTATTATTTACATCCATTATACTCATAATTATACAAATTCAACATAACTGTTGTTGAATAACAAATTACACCATGACGTTGAGACGATAAGTCATATATACACGCACATTGTGATATTGTTATTAGTTGGATAGATAAAAGGATGTATACGGATTTATGATAATTATAGTAACATCTCATAATGTATAAGATATTAGATTTATTACTTTATTATGATAAAAATATAACAATAGGATGTAGAATAATATTTTTATATAAGTAGTGATAATACAATTACGTCTTTTTTGACAAATATACTTTTGATTTGCACAAAAGGTCTCCCTTGGATGTATTTCATCCCAATGTGTGGCCTCTAAGAGGAGGGTAGGAATGTTGGTATCTTCTTTGATCATGTTTTTGATGATCAAATGTTCTTTAATTGTGTGAGTAAGTGATTAGAGTGTTTGGCCTTTTATAATAGAGAGTATTGTCACATTAAGAATGTCTGGAAATATTATTTTATTATAAATTTATTTCCTATTTATAAGGTTCTCAAATGCAATTATTTCGAATATAAAAAACATATGGGTCGAAATACTATAAAAAATAAATTTTTAACAAGTTTTTATTTTGTTTTAATCCTTATCAATTTGATTTATTCATATATAATATATTTAATTTTTTTGTGGTAATAATATTATAAATATAAAATAGTAAAAGATATTTACTTGTGTGTTATAAATTTTCCATAATTTAATTCCATATTAAATTTTAGAAAATTAAATTTTCACTTTTCAATTTTTATATATTTCTGTGATTTTTTAATAATTTAATAATATGTTATTTTTATAAAATATCAGTAGTTTTAATTTTGACACGATCCATATATTTAATATTAAATAAAATTCACAAGGAAGATAAATTAAAACAAAAATTTTATATGAAATTATTACATGTAATAGTAACCTATAAAATTAGTGGATAACATTAATTATTTCATTCTATATATCATTTAATATAATTAAAATCATTTATTGGATATTTCTAGTAATGAAATAATTTCTACATCATTATTCTGTCATCATTAATGGTAATTATTTAATCTATAATAATTCTAAATAAATTTACATGATGTTGATAATTTTATTAACATTATTGAGAGTATTTATGTTTTAGGTTTTATCAATTTTATCTATAAATTAAATTTCATATACTTATATGATATATGAGAGTGACATGTCGTAACATTCTTTAATTTTAATTATAATTACATCACTTTCATAGGAAAAAGTCCATTAAATGAATCAATTCGAACCCTTAGTTTAAATTGGTCGTCTTTAAATCATCTATATGTATTTTCTTAGGTGTTAGGTAAATTTTATTATCTGTATCATATTTTTTGTTACCCTAATTTTCCAGATTTACCTTTAACGTTTGTAAATAAAAATTATCATAGTTACTATTATTAATAAGATATTAAAAGTAACCTATTAACAAAATTTGGACACACTGATTCTAAATATGGAATAAATTTTTCAATATTTAACACATTGAATTCGAATTAATTAATTTAAAATTACATCATAATGTCAAAATCATAAAGTCGGGTTTTAAGAAGTAAAAACTAATAAATGATTGACATGCATTTACGTCCAATTTAAATTTGAAATTTCTTCCATTGACTAAAATTGGATTAAATGATAAAAAATAATCCAATTACAAAATAAAACAAATTAAATAGATAATTTTTCTATATAAATAAATTATATGAAAAGAGTGTTTTTAATTAAAATGATGAATTTTTCACCATTCAATAAAATATGAATTTTATCAGAAAAATACCCAAAATCCAACCGAATTAAATTCAGATTTATTGTTTCCAATGAAGATGTTTATTTTGTCCAATAAAATATATAAAAGTGTCATAATCTAGATTTAATGATCGCTCCCCATCAAAAAGAGGCAAAACTACATTTTTTTTGAAAAATAAATATTTTATTCACAAAATTGGATTTCATCTTATATTATGTACTAGAAAATACAAAAGATGAATATTAATGTAATATAAAATTAAAAATTTCATTAATAATATTCATAAAGTCCGGTTTATATCACATTAAATAATAATATTTTAATAATATATCATTATTTATTGAAGCTCAGTATTGCATACAACGCAAGCTATCGAGGAAGGTCACTCTTGCATGTAATTAAATCCATGTCAGTATTGGGTTTAGTGTAATAATTCTTCTATTTTTCATTTATCATAAACCAAAAAAAATTATTTTATAAATAAAATTTGTACTCATTGTTGCGTGAAATAAATTATATAAAAACAATTTGAAAATTTGTTTAACAGAATCCAGGAATATTATTTGGTATACTGTAAGATAATAAAGTGTTGCATAGAGTGAAAGCTAATCTTGGTCTAGCATACCGAACAAGACACAAAAAATTTAAAAGAATCTATCTCATAAAATCTCTGACTATTACACTAATCCAATTCTTTATTCTTTATTTTATCCATGGAAAATATGTGTTCCTCTTATTTTACATTCGTCCATGATTCACATAGTGATATTGAAAAATACACATGATAAATACCACATATGCCCCCTACTCCTCATATTTTTCATTTCTATAAAAGGATTATTATCCTTGTTATTGAATATCTTTTTACTATGTAGGGGTGATGGAATATTCCCCACATATTTCCTAGTTAGTTTTTGCTCCAAAATTAGAATTAATGGTTTCCTTGGATTAATCTTTGGGATTGAAAGACCATTTGGATATTTCTTCAATTTATTCATCCTTATGAGCTTCCTGCTTTGTTTTATCCCACGATTCCTCTTAATATCTCTCCATTCACCCAAAAAATTTCATCTTATAATTGAATGTATCTTCTAAAACATTTAGGAATTTCCATCTAATTTTCTTGGTGTTATTAAAATCCTTGTTTGATGTTTTTTATTCTGTCCTATGTATAAATTTTTTTATCACATTAATTAGGTGTGATATGTATACATTTTGGATTTTCATTTGGAAATGTAGATTATTTTTTTACTTTAATAAAAAATTAAAAAATAAAAAGGATAGTAAAATAATAAAAGATAAACCAATTATAAAAAATAAAAATTGAAAATGAGGGATACAATATTGTGTCTTTACAGTTAAACTAATTTATTCTTCATAAATACCCCATAAAAATGTGGAAATCTTGTTCTGTATAACAGTGTCATTACATCTTATATCTGTGTACTATTTTATAATTTATAAACCCATGACAAAAAACCACTAAATCTACATATATGTTGTATATGATCGCATGTTTTGTGGTTGAACTCAAAGATACTAACAAGATATTAAGATAATTTAGTAATGAAGAACATTGAACTAAGAATGAAATGTAATGAATACTGAAAGAATATGTATTTTATAAGAGTGATAAGAAAGGGTAAAAAGGGCGTGTTGGGAAAATTAAAGGCTAGTATTACAAGTCAAAAATAATAAATGAAAAGTGAAAAGTCTTTAAAATGTCATAATTAATTTTTAGAGACTACCATAGTATAGGTAAACCCTCTTCAATCCCTAATCATTTATTTTATCATCATTAATATTTTCATATTTTCAAAATAATTGGTGAATGAAAACCTTATTTAAGAATAATAATAAATAAAGTCATTGTTCATTGTTATCACTATATTTTATTTATTAAATAAAATGCACTTGTTCAATCCACTGGTAATGTTCATGCATGATGAAGAAGTGGGAGATCAGTAAAATGAAAATAATTAAATAACCTGACATGAATTGAACAAAATATAAAAAAACATGAAATAAAAAATACCCTATATTTACATCTAATACATTATAAGAAATTAACACCTATAGATATCAATGAGAGTGTGAGAAAAAGAATAAAGTAAATACAATGTAGTATGTTGGCAGATTTTAAAAACTCATTCAAAATTCATTAAATAAGTTCCCAATTTGATTCACTTACTCGATCCATTCCCTTATAAGTCATCTTTAATCCAACTATTCAAAAGTAAAATAATATCTCTAAGTATGAAGATATCTTCTAAATACCTCATAATATATAGTAGTATAGAATCTGTTACTATATTAATTTATAAAAAATGTAATATACATGTGAATATTATTTAAACAGCCCATAAAATATATATTCTTAAGGATGTCTTAGGGATTAAATATTAAATTATTTATAAACTTTCAATTAACATGCCATTGGATTGGGTATTTCCACATAGCTATTATATCCATCAACATAAAACATCTCACTCTCCCCATTTCCCACAACACTAAAATGAGGTACACACTAAAAGAAAAGATATGGAATTTTGATTTCATAATTTCTTTATAAGGCATGCAATTTTCTCCATCAACCTAGATCTATGTGTTTTTTCCATCACCAAACATGTGTTTTAATCCACCAACAAGGAATAGGATCATATCATCATTCACTTTTCGAATAATTTTATATTAATCATCATTTAGAATCTATGAACAATGATGATAACTATTTCATATAAATTTATTTTTTTCTCCTGAACATTTATTTATGAGACATGGCTTCATCTCCATGGCATAAAACATATCCTTTATTTTTTCAACCTGGTATGCGGATTTCAGTTCACTATAGTTGAAATTGGTTTTGATGTTTAAAAAATTTTATATATTTTCCTTGAAAAATTTCATTGAATTATTGTTATAATGTAAATTCATGTTATATTATTACTATTTATTTTGTATTTCATTTGATGTTTTATATTTGTGGGATTTTAATTTTTTCTATAGTGTTGGATTGTGATGCTTTTGAGCCTTGGTGTGTATGGGTTTTCCTATATAATTATATTCTATTTCTACTAGGGATCTATTGTGTGGTCTTATTTCAGTGATGATTTTTGTTATTTCAGAGACATATATCTAGTTGATTTAACAGAAAAAATATTATGGGATTCATTTTTATGATTCATGGTTATCTATATTGCCTACGTCTCATCCTATTTTCACCAACCAAATTATTCTATATTCACTTGTTTCATTTCTATTTCCCAATATTCTTAATCAGTCAGTGAATCATTCATCATTATTCTTAATTTCTTGTCTCTCATGCATTTCATTTAAATAGCATCCCTTCCTTTTCAGTTTTTTATGCATCATCACTTATTTTTTTTCCAAAATGGTCTTCATTGCATTAGAGGGGGTGGTTCCTTTCACTTCGATATAAAAATAAGATAGTTCAAGATACATGTAGAATCATTTGTTATCTACCTCCACGCCTTTAAATCACTTATTTTCTCAATCATCTTTGATGTTGAGTTCATCCATAACATAATTTATCTGAACCACATCCTCTTTAAAATTATATAACCATGGAAGTGGTGTTGTTTATTTTTTTAAGAGATCTAGGATTTTTTCATAGTTTTGACCAATTGATCCTTTTTCTTTTAATATTTAGGTCAACTTTGTATTTTATATTACTCTTTATTTCCTTCATGTGCGGTTACCATGCTTGGATATTTTCAAACCAATTGTATAAATTACACTCCACCAACCAAGGTCTATAGTTACTTTATGGTGTAATAAGGCCCATGTTCTTGGATTTATTCCTTAGTTTTCTTGTATTAATCTCTCTTTACATATTATATATTGTATGCCTCATAATTTTTTGATAGAACAATAAACTGTTGTGTTGTTGTTCATTATAGAGGGTTGGACATAGCTATACTGTACCACACAAATCTACTAATTTATTTACTCGTCCATATTTACCTTATTAATTTTTTGTTATTTCTTCATCAATATTTTTTATATTGGTTTATTGAAGCTTATGAAATTAAATTTTAAATGTTTATTACATTTTTTCGCCAGTGAGAGTCAAAATCCCATCATCAAATCCACTCGAACCATCACAATTGGGTGTAGATACAATTATAACTTTTGGGATTCCGTTTACAAAGATTGAATTCAATAAGTTCGATGGTTATAATGTTATAATTATGTTGAGAGTAAATATGTTTGTGGCTAAAGTCCATAATGGACTAAAATACACTTTATAAGGTCCCAAATGACCTGTAGTTACCACATATATTGATTGTCAGTCTACAACAATGTATGTTGATATCGACTATAGTTTTTTATAATAGGATCATTTTAAATTTTTATTAACCTTATGAGCCAATGTAATTATGGATTTTCCCATAAAATAGATGATAAAGAAGTCTAGTTAATTTTAATATATCAATATATGTCTAAAAATATACATCATTTTCTTTAAATAAGAAAATGAGACTTTATACTTTTATAATGAATCCCAATACTTAAATTCATGTTATTGTTGATGAGTTTATTAGTGTTATCTAGAATGTAAATTATATAGATGTCAAACATTAGGATGAATATCAATATATTATCTTTATAACATCTCTTTAAAATTCATTTAGTTTATTAAATGACCCCTTGATGTGTGTAGGATTTCATAATCTTGACGAGGATACGTTTTTTGTTTTATAACACGATTTTCAAACAAATTAACCGGTGGGAGAGTGAAATATAGTAATAACCAAACCCTAGATGTTGAGTATTATGTTTCATAATAAAAACAATGGAAAAGAAAATAATTATAATATCAAATTCTTGAATGTTCAATGTTTTGAATTTTTTTACTATCCATACGACAGTATACTATCCCAATTAAAACATAAGGATAGTGTGGCCTAATAAATTATGGTGTTCCCAAGTTTCTATGATGTTGTAATTTTGTAGCTTAGTTTATCATCCCTTTAACAAATGATATGTATTGGTTCTATGTTTTCCCCTATATTTATGCTGAAGACTGGAACTACTATGTATAAAGGGTCCATTAGTGGGGGGGGTTATTGTGCTTATCTAGGCTATTCGAGCATGGGTGGATATATTTATCCTATCAGACTCATAATTTCATTGGATTTTGTGTTCTACTAATTGATTTTTTACTGACATTATTTCTAGAATTATTATATTTTCTATCACACTATATTTTACCCTATAAATGTTGGATTTTTTATAGCTATTCTTATTACTAAGTGTTTTATTTGATTTAGTGGAGACTCGTGTATTTGTGGTATGATCTATTGTTAAATTATTTTACAAGGTTTTAATTTCATTGAATTTTTTTAATAGTACAATTGTATTAGAATTATAGGTGCAATTAGTTGGTGTTCCCCTAAGGAACTCTCTACGAGTGTTTGTGTTGGGAGAATAATGTAGTATTAGGTTAATTTTATATTGATTAAATTTTTTTGAGACTACAAGAGGGATAAATTAGGCTTTATAAGAGCATAATATATTATTATATTATATTTAATTTGATAAGGTGGTGAATTTATGAATTTTTTTTCAAATTAAAATATTCATTTTTTTCAATGATAAATTATCTTGAAATATTATAATTATGAAAATGAATCATTTTTTTATTCATCATTTTTATTTAATTTTTTTATAATTTAGTCCATAATGTGGTCTTGTGGAACTATTGGGACTTATTATGCATTTTTTGGAATATTGGGTCTCTATTTTAGAAGGTAATCATGTTTGGAAAAATATTGGTTCTCTTTAGGTATTTCCTTATCATTGATCTTCTTGATTAAACTGCTCATTTATAGAAGGTTTCTGTTTTCTAAATCTTAGTGATCCACATCACCAGCCTATATCCTTGTTACCTCCAACCATGTGTTTCATGATTCACATGTATTGTTTCACCTATCTAATCTTTTAATGCCCTTGGTGTATCCTCAACAGTTGTGGTGGTCATTTATTTCTACTCAATGGAGTCTCACTCCAATTGCCTCTTATTTATTTATTTATCTATATTAGTCTTTATTCATATAGAGGGAGTGATTATAGATGATTCTTTTCAAATATAATATAGTCTGAGAGAGAGGATTAATCTTTGGTTCTCCTCTTCAATTCCTACACAACCCTTTTTCTATCCATGTACATCAGTGTAGACCTCGTCCCATTCAGGCTTTGTCTGCACAAAATCCTCTTCAAGAATTTACAATTATGGTAGTTATTATTATTCCATTCACCATATCCATTATTATTTCATTATTTTGACCTTGTGATATTGATAATTTTATTAATTCTATATCCATTGTATATTATTTTCTTCTTTATCATCTGTGTGAGGGGATTTCTTGGGTGACGCCATCTAGAACAAAGGATAGTGTTTTCACCATAATCCATATTTTCAGCTAGTTCCTAGGGAGGCACATATTCTCATATATATTTTATGATCCAAATTTATTTCTCTATGATAAATTATTCCTTCTATATGTATATCCATTTTTTAATACAATAATATAAACATTTTATTTGTTCTTAATATAGAGTAGGACCAAACTAGTATAACCCACAAAAATATTACATGTTATTTAACATTAAGCATTTTATTTACTGTTATTTTTTGGTGTTTCTCATCCATGCTTCTATTTCTTAGTGTCTTTAATGTTATTTCTTTCCTTCATCAATAAACTATGTGATGTTTAATGGTGATCCAAATGGTGGAATAATACCAAACAATAATATGACTGAACTATATTTTTACCGACACAAGTTGAAATCACAGAACAAATCGAAATCACAATACAAAAAAGTAACCATTACAATGAAAAATTATAAAGAACGCAATTGTTAAATGTCGGTTCATCTTGGGAGAGCTATGTGAACTAAAATAAAACCACCAACAATTCATGCATTTTATGAATGAAAAAAATAAAACTCTATCAATTGAATAGATTTAGTAACAACTATAGGATAAGGAATATAAAATAAGATATCAAAATTCAAAGGTTTTAGGTTAACACGAAACAAATAATACATTTTCATATTCTTTAATTTCTGGTTGTTCTGATATATTCGAGTTGTGTGTTTGATACGCAACACACTTGGGTCTCAGATATAATTCTTCTTTTCACACTTATGGAACCATCTCCATGAATTATTGTCTCACCTCTTCCTAAATAGGAAGTATGTCATATTCACCATAGTACAAACACCCAATTGTGTATTGGGAGTGTGACACACCTAAAAAGGATACAACAAGGAACAATGGTATCAATGAACAAGATCATCCCTTGAAGAACTGAGAGATGACCCCATAATAGTATCTGAATGAATCTCATGAATCGATTTTTTGTAGTGGGGTGATCAATTACACTTGAAAATAGTTTTATGATGAGGTAACATAGCCTACTTAAGAATTTCATAGAGAAATTTCCGAATGAGAAAAAAATATGAGAAAAAAAGTTGTAGGACAAGAGGATGGTGAAAATATAATGGGTGGAAAAACTAATCAAAAAAAGGAATAAAACCACTGAGTATATCTGTGTTGAAACGAAAAAAACATGATTCACATATCATATCATCAAAAAAGTACCAATAGAAAAAATATTGTGTCCCATAAATAATATGTCTGTTAGAAAAAAAATAAATCATTTAAATAAATCAATAAAATTTTCATGTGTGAATCTAATAACAATATAAATGTAATAATTTAAAACATTTCATTACAATATGAAATCCACAAAATGTGAATTATAATTAAAAAATATTATCCATTATCATTTGAAATTGGTGTTTTTCTTGCACGTATGGATGTAGAATTCGTACCAAATTCAATTCATATAAACAAAACATGAATTTAGACAAATCCACATTATTAAGAAAAACTATCAATCATGTGGATGTATGTGTGAATCTTCATGAAATAAATTGTTAATGATTCCAAAAAATATCTAGTAAAATGATTCCAAAAATCTATGTGTGTATATTTACAATTGAATAATAAATTTTGGGATATGTGAATGGAATATTGGCTATTAATATACACATTGATAGCATAATTAAAAATTCCATGTTCATAAGACACACATTTAATCCAAAATTGTTTTTTATTTACCTAGGTTAATTTTATATACTTGGATTATATGGTAGGAAGTGAAAACATTGTCTTCGTGTTGTGTTTCCAGGAAATAGGAACACCACAAGTACTAAAAACATAATTTGTTAAAGAATTACATGTCTCATTGTTTCCATCGTAGGCAACACCTAACAATTAATTTGTTCAGCAGTACCCATTTTTATACTATAAATTAATGATTTATTAAAGATTTAGTAATGGTACCTTCAAATCAACTTAAGGAATGCCAATGGGGATTCCCATGTGTGCCTATCTATCATCTTAATGTGAGGATTTCATAGGTAATATATGGGAGTAAGAAAATAATGGAATACATGAAACTACAACAATAATAGAATATAATATTTAGAACATAATGTGATCATCCTCAAAAACACTTTTTTCCATTTTTAATGATGATTTGAAATCATATCCATGATATATACATACTAGTTTGTGAGATTCATTAATTTATTTCATGAGTGTTTTTAAGAAAATTTATTTTGAGAGAAATAATGACCTTTTCTTGGAATATCCCAAGTTATCTAAATACCTATGATTCACTTAACTATTCCTAAGAATCTAGTTTCAAATTTTCATATTTATGGTTATTTAATAGTTTATATTAGATTCATATTTTTTTAAATGAAAATAATTTCATCAAAATATAGCAATAGATAAAGCATTAAAATTTTGGTTGATTTAAATTAAACACATTCATCATAATGACTCCAAATAAATAGTTTAGAAAACATGAACAAATAAAATTTCATGTACCACTATATAATATCTTCTTTCAAGACTTACAATGAATTGTTTAAAAGGCAAAAAACTATTTTATTAGTTCTCGTTAAGATAACTATTAGCTAATTTCTTATAAATTTTATCATTCCAATCAAAATGTAAAAATCAGTTTTAAGTTCAAATTGTTAAATATACAGATCTTTGTAGGTAGAAAAGGATAATAAGATACTAAAAGAACAATTATTAACAATAAGGGAAAATATCATAGCGTTATCAATTTCCTTTATTTGAAGAAAACCCTTAGGAAAAAACCATGATTTCTACACGTTTAGATTTCCCTATGTGTTATCTTCTTTTATTTTGAGGATCCACGTGGAACAATTTATATTATAATTAGTTGGTTTCTATAAATCAATCCATGTATGGTTCATTATTAGAGTGTGTATTTGATCATTCATAGTAGAGACATCATTATTTCAGTTCTTATCATTTATGGATTTACTATTGGTTTGAGGTTCACCATCAACAAAGGCAAGGGTTATATGAAACGTATAAGATGTCATATCATAATGACTAAACAAAGAAAAAGGTATTGGAACCCTCCATTCCCACTCCTAGGCTAGTTGGTACTCTCAATTAAGGGATAATGTTTTAGATTTAGAATCTGAAAGAATAATAGATGAATAACCATCCTCTATATGTAGTTGTTAATCATGTGTAGAGGTTGGACAAGAGCCCCAAACAAGGCTGGAAGCTCAGTTTTATTATCAAGTTCATGGGGTTGATCACTTATCTTGGATATTGATGTCTTGAATTTAGGTGTATAGGACTCATAAAATAAAATATATATACTTCTAATTAATTTTTGATATCCATATTTATCTACCAAATGTTTATACACATTAATACCCATAGGATTCCCAATAAACATGAATTTTGAGCTGTTTGATCGAACATATTATTCTTAATATTAGCATTAGTTGTATTACCATTGTGTGTCAAGTTTGTATATGAAGGTGTATTACTATAAAAAAATTTATCAGGTGATTTAACCTAATTAGAAGAACAGGTACACCTATTAATAAGGTATACAATAGTGCTACAATCTCTTCCTAAATGGATTTGGGGAGTCGTGAGCATGGAAGAATTCTCTAGACTCATTCTAGTAAAGTATTATTCATTATTTCTACAAATCCATTATTTTGGATTTTTCCAAATAATTCTAGGACATTTAGAACCTTTAGATTCACATAACTACATGAACATAGTGGAATAGTATTGAAGACAGTTTTCTATTCGTATTGTTTTATTATTATTCATAGATTTGTTTTCAACTAATGTTTTTAGCTTATTTAAATATACGGTAAACATCATATTTGATTTTATAAATGTAATTCCGCATGTTCTAAAAAAATTCTTCAAATAAATTAAAATTTTAGGAACCTCCACCATTGGAGTATGTAAAATATATACCTCATAGTTTATAGTGTATATATTATAATGGGCTAGGGGCTTTGTAACTAAACCTTCCAAAACTAACAATCATGTCCTTTCTCATAAATCATTCTTCTCAAAATGAAATATTTCTTGTGGTGATAACACTCAACAACAATTTCTTGTTGAGTTCTTCAAGGAATTTGCAACTAACATGCGCCAATATTCTATTCCAAATCATAATATTATCAGTATGTGTTAAATATATTTTACCCAATTTCCTTTAAAGGGTTTTTTCATTAATGAAATATATCCCATTGATTAATTATCCCAAAAGAATGGTTCTAGGGCATTTATATTTTTATAAAGAACCAGTTTCAGACATAATGGTAAATCCCTTATTGTTTGGACTACTAAGGATACTAGTTTCCTTAGACGTATGTGAACCCACCTGATATCAAGTAATTTAATAATTGTATAGATGAAAATTTATATCAACACATAACCACTAACAAAATTCTTACACATATTATTATAACCTATGATGACATGTACATCTACCCTCTCAACCAAATCTAGAAAATATTGTCTAAATGGAAGTAAATGAAAATGGAAATCTAATTAAGGACCTACTCTTTACTAAGTGTATGAGTGGACACATCAATGACCTTAGTAGCAAAATAACTAGTGTCTAAAAATATGTTTTTTTTTCGGATTATTAGAATGTATATCATGACTGTGTCTCCTACATTTGGTTTTAATGTGTCCTAGTTTTCCACAATTAAAATAGGTGACATTTCTATCCCTATAATTAGACATAGCACATGGTTATTTATTTCATTTTTTATCTTTATTAAACCATTTATTCATATTTTTAGATATATGTCTTACCATTATGAATAATATCTCCCCATAAACATTAATTCTATGTTTTGAATTTAGTTCCATTGAAATGAAAACTGATTTAACATCTTACAGGGTCAAATAGAATTTTAAATACATAATGGTAAGAGTAAGGGTATTGTGGAAATTATAAAATGAGATTAATAGGATAATTTACTGGTCCTCATAATCAAAAAAACATTTATAGTGGATATTTATATCATAGGTTTATTAAACTCATCATATGGGAATTAATAGAACTAGATATTTTCATATTTAATCCAAACATGTGGAGTTGTTTTCTAAATCCCACCTACTAATGAAGTATTTATATATAGTTGGTTGGGTTTAAGAATGATTCCAGTAGAAATGGACTCATATGCTACATATATACAAGATTTTTGTTAAAATGGAAGTAGTAAAATGATATTCTCTATAAGTAACACATCAGAGGAAACATCTATGTATTTAGTAGTGGTATGTATAGTATCATTTACAGTAATAAATGTTATCTTAGTCCCATAGAGGGAACCAATTTTACACTACCTTATGAGAAGGTATATCACCGTAATTCTCCATAAGTTAATGTCATTTTAACTATCAAATTTGTTGGTTTCATATATCATTGTTAAAAAAATTTCCAGTAGAGTATAAGTTGAGTTATTGCAGAAATCATTATGTGTGTGCCAAAAACAATTGACTAAAATATTTTGAAAAAATATTTATCCATAGTGATAAAAAAATAAAATGAAATATATATAGGATATTGGCCATATATAACTTCAACAAATAGAGATAGTGGTTATTTAAGAGTGAGATCAGAATGTGGAAACAACAAAAAAACCAGAACTAAGAATTATGAAATAAGGAATCAACAACTGAAATTGATAGAAAATGAAAACAGTGAGGCTATGATACCATTTTTTATGGTTTAATGGTTATATGAACAATGTAATAAGTCCAAAAAAACTAGCTGAACTTGTTATTTTTATTAAAAAGTAAAATGTAATGAACAAAACTACTGAATAATTAAAAAACAAAATATTACAATGAAAAATAGTAAAAAAATATCATTTAACTTTTTTTATTCCCACGGGGGATGACATGCACAAAAATAACACCGCCTCCCATGACTTCATTTTATAAAATATCAAAAGAAAATTCTACAAAGAGAACAGAACTAGTAACAAATAGAGGATCATGAAAAAAATACAATGAATAATGATCTACATGTTTCATGATAATAAATAAAAAAACATATTATACCATATGCTTCAAAATTAATATTTCATGATCTCTTTGAGTTGGATGTCTCATGCATAACAAACCTGGATAATATATCATCTTCCTCCATTCACACTCATGGAATAGTAACCAAGAATAAGGGTCTCACCTCTTCCTAAATTTGAAAGACATCATCTCCCACATAGTACCACCAACCAGACAGTGCCAGGGAGTGTTATTTGCTAAGACAAGGCTATAAGGAGGCATAAAGGTAGTTTTGAACATGAGTTATGCATATAAGAACCGAGATATGAAACATGATGAAGTAATAAAAGAATAATTTTAATTAATTCAATGTTGTGGGCTAATCAATTCCCCCTAACACAAACTTCATGCTGAAATGACCTAGACCGACATGGTGTACCCAATACACATCAACAAAACAAAAATAATTCTGAGAAATTAATTTGAGGGGGATGTTGATGGTGCATATACAATTCTTTGAGAATATAATCAATGACTACGAATTAAAACACCATGTATCACTGATTCCCCTTATACTCACAGTAGTCCACAATAGTCAAGGCCTAAGAAATAAATCCAAAATGAAAAAATAGAAGAGCCAAACAATAATAAGATCATCAGAAAAATATAATTAGAAATTAAATAAAACATATTATATATATATATATATATATGAAATTAATTATAATATAAATCCAATAATTTACTAAATTTCATTTCAATATGATAATAATGAAATGGATATTATTATTCTTTATATGCATCTTCAACCCGTTGAGAACCATGTAAAACAATACATGGGTCCATCCTTCAATAATACTTAATAAAAATTTCCATACTTATATTCCACTGAAATAGTTATTTCATATTTCATAATTTCCACTCAACCATGACCACACATGTAGTTTCATTTTTCATAGAATTTTTAATTATAATCTTCACAATCTAGTAACAACTGGTATTCAAGGTCATCTACTTCAGCATGCGGGAAGATCCCGAACATCAATGATACAACATTGGTTGTTACTTATATCATATAGGATTCACAACTGAATAAAAGATGGTTCATAATATTAGAAACATTAAAAATGATGGTTTTACACAACACCAATGAGGTCCATAGGTGGCTAGCGGTAGGGGTTTTATATCACTGTTGAGATGCGACTTGTGGTTACTTAAAATAGTGATTTTGTTAATAGTGCACAGTTCCAATAGTAATATCCTCCCCCATACAATTTCTAGGTGACCTGGAACCCATTACTATATTTGAACATGTAGAGAAACTGAACAAAAAATCATCCAGAACCCAAACCCATATCAATATCATAGCCTTATGAACACATGCGTCAGGTGATCCTTTTATACACTATACTTGTTGTGTTTCTACACATGCATGTCTCTCCATTCACTAAAAAAAGAAAGAAATAGTAAACGTTTTATATTGAAAATGTAGGGCTTTGAAGAACCCCATAAAAATATTGTGGATGTTTTTAAAACATCCACATATTGTGCTGTCTCTAATCATGTAGTTGTGGTTTTCATATGTTTCATTTTATGATCATTTATAAGTAGATATAGTTTAATTTAAATGTGGGTCATCAAAAAAATATCTCAAAAAAGAGATCACATGGAACTAACTGGTGGTAAATATATTAGCAGTGGTTTCGGCTAACCAGTGCTTCAAATAATTTGAATTCACATACATAGTTGTAGTTATAATAAACTGCTGATAAAATATTTCTATTTCATATATTTTTAATTTTTTTATTAAAAATAAATAAATCTTAAAAAAAAGAAATTAAATAAAGTAGAACATAAATTTATGATAAAATCATCATTCTTATGCAATAGATCAGCAATCAAAAATTCAAACATCCATAGTCACCAAAACCTCAGTAAATAGATAACTTAATCATCCCACACATCAGTCAACCAATACCTAAGTCACCAATATATTCATATATAAAATTCCAAATAATAACTCATTCCCAATATACATCCACACCATGGCCTAAAAAACATCTTTCTACCTCCACATCATGTCTTCAATTAACACTACTGACATATAATCATCATATGTATCAAAAATTGAATTAAAATTAAATGAAAAAATAATAAATGTGAATTATAGTAGAATATTTGATAAAATATAATAATACCATTTTAATGAAGAACCATCATGACATCCTTATGAATAATTTCATAGATTTGAATTTTATACCTCTTAAATACATCCTACATCTATCACATAAAATGAAAACCAAAATATTTCTTAAAAGGTATTTGAAATTGATAATACCCAAAATATATTATGAATATTGAAAATATAATTTGTTATTTTGTAAATCAAACTGATGAAATTTGAACATTACAAAATAATATATCATGAAAAAAACATTTAAAATATGAAAATATTTATTTTAGATGTGATTAATCTGATAAAACCAAGAAGGGATAAGTAACTTTTTGAAATAATTTTTAAAATGGTGTGCAAGTTGCATACAATTTAGTAAATAATGAAAAATTAATGAATTTGATACTACAACATGTCCTATATGTAAAAAATAACCCAAAAGTGGTTCCGGATGATTTCACATCAATATGAGTTCATTTTTTAGTGTTTTGACCATTACATGAATGTTTTGGTGTTTTAATGTTGTAAAAATGCATTTACCTATATCCTAGTAAAACCTAAACACTTTAATGATGTGTTTTCAATTCAAAAATTTCAAAAATAAATGGATAGTAATTGTTCTAGGATTTTATTGGAATCAAGCACAGTATTTATCTCTTTCACCCTGATATATGGTTTTAAATTATTTTCTACCCTAGAAAATTGTTTACTAAGTCATTTAAATGAATCTGTATGTCAAATTGAATTATTTTATAATCATAGTCAATAAAAATAATTCAATGGGGACTGTCAAATGATTTCTGGCCAATATGATGTTTTTTCTATGGTTTGGAACAATACTCAAATATATTAGTTATTTAAACCATAAAAAAGGTGTTTACAGTCATACATGGAAAACTGTAACTCTGACTATACTTCTGTCACATCTTACATTTTGAAAATGATTCTCTGGTAGTTTCATCTAATTTAAAGGACATATAATGTTGTTTCCCATGTTGTGACCCTTTTAGATATCTGTTTAATGGACAAGGTACCATTAAATATTCTATACCTATTTATTCTAACAACACTATGGATCAAACATGGTTCATCCATTGAGTTATGGTTGTTTATTTTTTTGCTTGTTGTTAAGAAAATGGGGGAATATTGGTTTAGGGGATAGCTATTGGCCTGTTACATGACATTACTGGGAACTAAACACTGTGTACTTATAGGTATACTCCATGTACATATGGCGACACACCATGTAATCATGGTACATAGTAAAATAATGTTCAGGCTAGAATCTATACGGAAATGAAATCTAGGATGAAGTACACATTGTGTAATTTTTTTATTGATTAAATTGGGAAGTAGCATCTTTTTTGTGAAAATAGGCAGGGGATCATCCGGGTTCATGAACACCAATGTCGAGTGTTTTTTCCTTCCTGATTGATTATCCAATTCTAATCCCTACGCCATTAGTTGCATTTGAACACAATCAACAAGCTCTCGATTCCTCTTGATCCATTCTTCTATATTTCTTCTCTCGACTGATTTATTTTCGGTTGATAGACTATAATCATTTTTTAGATATAATTTTTTATTGGCTGAATCAAATCCTAATGCTGAATGAGGGGAGTCTTAATATGATGATGTTGGTGGAATTGTTCCATTTGTTCAATGTCGAGTTGTTAATATGTGTCTTTTTTCTGTTTTTCGATTCCCCCATGTTTAGGGCATTTCCATGATTGGAGATTTAACCTTGTTGTTTCCTAATGATGATCATGTCATAATATTAATTAAAATAAGTGAGTTTGATATTTTTTTGATTGATTTTAGGGCCACCCTATGGGCGAGTTCCCTTGAAATAACCATTTATGTTCGTTTGGATGAGGTTTCCTATTAGGAAAATCTTATTTAACATTATTGGGTTGTTTAGTATGAATTAAAATTATAATGGAATTTAAATTATTATATATTTTAATTGATTTGATTAATTGGTTCTGGGATTAGTGATTGTACCTTTTCCCCATGATATGACAATTATCTTTTAAGCCATGTGAATGTTTAATTCACTTGTGGAAAGATATGTGTGATGACCACGTGAGTTCTTATATGTTAACAATGTAATATTAAAATTTACATGTGTTTTTTTAATATTATGAAATGATGATATACCAGGCATGACCCAGATTTTTTTGTCATGCCCATGGGCGATGTTTTGTTAAGCTTGTGGGAAAGTAGTTGTTTTGCCTATGGGTAAGTATTTGTTATTCTTGTGTGTGAGAAGTTGTTATGCTTGTGGGAATGGATTCATTTCACCCAAGGGAAGGGATTTGGTTATTCTGAAGAGTAGGGTTTTTTAATTCCTTTGAGGAAGATGGAAAATAGATTATCGAAATGGAATTATATTTTATGTTTCTTCCAAGCCAAAGAACATGCATGGATTCGCTCTTCATTTTATTTGTTTAGATGGAATTCAGAGGATTTCTTTGATTATTCTATATAAGATGTATTGAAAAGAATTGGTTGGATCTTGATACTTATATAACTCATTGTAATTGAATGGTTAAACTGAACATAGTTAATGAAATTGAAAAAAATTACATATTGGATTTTTTGTTTTCAATATATCATAGTTTCCTGCTTTTCCTTTCATAACACTACTTGATTCATGTACACACTGATAGATAGTCAAAGATATTTGGTGTATTCTTACATGGATTAATTGCTCAAACCAAATTTGGGTCATTCTTTTGGACCCAAATAGATTATATTGTTTCAGTTGTCGATAAGATCATGAACCCATATATTGGTACATGATAAGCTGTTTAGGTGCAGGAGATCACATGGCCAAGTTGAGGATTTTGTTTCTTCAATGTTTCCATTGACTCATTTTATATTGAAACATATATTGTGAATTCTAGCAGTGTACCTATTTTGCCTATTTTCTTAGAACATAACATGCCGCATCATCCTTTGTATAGTATGATTCATGGTTCATTGTCTTTTTAGTCATCAACTATTTATTTCAGATATATATTGTTTACTTTTTACACTGTTGTTTATTATTATTTATCTGTATTACACTCTAATAATTATGGCATAGTTTTCCAACTATCACACCCTAGGACCTAGCTGGTAGTCGGCAGCCTCTAGTTGTTGGTGAAAAGCTTTTGAGGCCACGTGGCCAACCGGGAATGCGACACTAGTTGACTAGAAACCATATCTGAAACATTACCATGTGGTATCACAGGATTTACTTTCTGGTCTAATTTACTATTGGACGAAGATATAAAGTAAATGTAATTTCGTAATTAGCTATTCATGGGACTAGCTACCCCGTGTACAAGGAAAATGAAAATTACATTGAATGAAATTGTAATTTTTTTAGTAGTTTAAGCAATTATAGTTTATTCGATTTCACCATTGGGTGACACAATTGTTTTTTGATTTTATATTGATAACATTGTGGTTCTATTTTGTTGAATCCTAACATGATAATAGTATTCCATATTAGTCATCAAATATGAACTTGTTAAAAATCACATTCCATGAATTCATGCATTGTTATTTAGAGAGAATTTCTGATTTCACACTATTGTGAGATATATCATGCTAGATATGAATACTGTTGTGATAGATACCATGATACAAATGTATGCTGTTGTGATATTTGTATTGGTATGATTATTGATGATTCGGAGGGACACTAAACATTGTCCCATGAAGAGTATGGGCCCTCTTAAATCACAATGTGGTGGATCACATTTCAACCATGGAATATAAATTATGCATTTCATGTACAATATATGAATTCCAAATTTTATTGTTGGTGAGTATGGTCTCCCATGGATTGAAAGTTAGAACACAATTATTTTATTTTTAAAAAATATGGGATTTGAGGAAGTTTATTTGCTTTACTGTCCAGAAACAAATACAACATGGTGTGTGTTGTTATGAACACATACAATGTGTTCTTCTATTCGGGAAGAAATGAACTTTTTCATGTTAATAATGTGTACTTTGAGTACACACTAGGTTGTAGATGACCATATCACCAGTCGTGTGAGAGAAAAACATGGTTTAATGAGATTTCATATGAACATGTCGTGAAACTTATGTACACCCCATGTAGTGTTGTATTGGAAACTCTGTGTGGCTATGTACATGTAAAAGTAAATGGTTATAAGGTAAAACATTAGTACACACTATCTTTAATCCTGAATCAGAGTGTACGTAAGATTTTTACATGACTAAATCAAGAAGAGTTACATGCTCATGTGAGAGTTTAAGGGGAAATGTTGTATATTGTCCTTACACTGCATATACCAAGGGTGTTCACACGTCGTGGCTGGCAGGAGTACATCACCGTGTAAGGGCATAATTGTGCATGCTGTGTTGGTTCCTACACATTTTGTGCCCAAATATTGTAAAATTTTGAGGATTTTCGTATCCAATTTAGTTCTTCTGTACATGAACTGCATACCTTGATGAATAATATTACACTAAGGTGTATGTGCTGGACTATAAAGAGAACTTCCACCACAATAACCACCTGTTGTATAACAGCATAGAGGTAAAGAAAATACCCTATAGGTGGTAGGCCATGGGTTACAATTGGATTATTTACATGTTCTAGTCATGGAACAAGCTATAATACCAGACACAAAAATGGATTCATAATTCCATAATGGATTCAAGAGGTTTATACAAACCTTCCAAGGAGTACCTCAGCCTACCATGTTTGTGGTAGAACAAACGTGGGTATTCCAAAAGCAACATTTTCATATGTTTCCAGAATATTTTAAACCATAGGCGGCATATTCATGGATAGATTCCATGTTTATGATCATTGATCATCTAGGGATACCTCCTAAAAGGAGTTTTAAACACAGAAATTATATGATATGTGATTCAACCAAGAGTTGGAGGGATGTTATTAATAAGATAGAGAGGCATTGGGATATTGCATAGAGAGATTTTCAGATGGCCTTCTATGAATACTATTTCCCCGACATGCTAAGGGAAAATAGATCCCATGGGTTGATGCATTTGTAGTAGGGCACTATGTTTGTGATGGACTACTCTGCCCATTTCACTAAGCTTCATAGATTCAAACCAATTCTGATCGGTGATGAGAGATTGAGGTCTAGGTGATTTGAGGTAGGTTCAACCGCTTCTAACTAGCCAGAAAAGTGGAATACTTCAGGTCACTCGGGCTATAATGGCGGTTGTTGTTGTGGTAGCCAGATACCATGTTTTTAGAGACAACAGAGAATATTAGCTCAGGGAAACCTTTTAGTGTCATAGTTCTATAGTAGAGACCATACCTTTAAAGTATAGAAGACCCAGTAGAAGATGGATCCAAGAGATTCTATTGTCTGAGGTAATATACTAGTCTCCTCGGTTTTATCTAATGTACTTTTTTCTACAGGGGGTTCACATTATTTTATACATTGTCCATTTTATCAAGCCTTGGGCTCAATATCTTCTCTTGTGACTATGTTATGATACTAGACACTCCATTGGAGATAAAGATGGTACGTGTGAGTAATTTTAAGGATTTTCCCTATGAGGTTTTGCGATTTCACTTATCTTGGGAACACAATGTACTAGAGATGACATGATTTGATTTCATACTCAGAATAGACTTGTTTGTCTCCTTTCAAGCCTTTGTCAACGGGTACCATCATAGGGTGTGTTTGACGTCACCAAAAGGAAGATCGTTTTCAGACAAGGGGGGTGGTATTTCTTGGCAAGATGGTATGGACCTGAGCATTGTGGGTTGAGTTAGATGAAAGCATAGATTTCTAGTTTATATCTTGATGACCATGGAACATGTAAGATATATTTACTTCTATTGGATGATCATTTCAGATATGTTTTCCCTAAAAAAATTTAAGGTTACATATGTATATTGACATGGAGTTCAAGATCGAGCTAGTGCAAGGAGATGCACCAGTATCCTTTTCTCCATAGTGGATGGCTACGATTCTAGTTTAGGAGATCAAGAGTTTGGTAGAGGATTTAGAGGAAAAAATGTTTATTCGACCCAATTATTCATTGTGGGGATGACTGTGATTTTTTTCAAAAAAGGCATATGGTGCCCTCAGGATATGTGTAGACTAACAAAAACATAACCATCTGATGGTTAAAAACAATATTATTATCTATGGATAGATGACCTATAGATCATTTTTTAGGATTCAGGATGTTCTTAAAAATCAACATCTGTTCAATATATCACTAGGTATGTGTTCAATCATCATACATACCTCGTACCCCATTTCATAGCAGGTATGGTTAGTACAAGTATGTGGTTATGCCATTTGGTCTCACAAACACGCCAGTGGTCTTCATGGAATTGATGAATTGAATATTCCATCCTTACATAAATTTGTATGTGGTGGGTTTTATGGATGATATCATTGTATATTATTACTCTAAACACGACCATACAAACTATCATGAGATCATTTCGAATAAACTAAGATAGCATCAGTTATATTCTAGGTCCTCAAAGTGCCACTTATAGGTGGATCAAATTCACTTCATGAGTCACGTCATCTTGGAGACAAGTGTATCACTGATCCAAAATAAGGTGAGAGAATTAGTTACCAAAGATTAGACAAAGAATTTCTTTGAGGTTCCGAATTTTTTAGGGCCGGCTTTTTACTACTAGAATTTCTTACTTGAATTCTCATTCTATACAGTTTTGATAATGGGCATGACCAAGAAGTGCGTGAAGTATGTTTTGTCTAATTATGGAAATACAACCTTTGAAGAGATTAAAGTGAGATTAACATCATTATGGGTACTGATTTTTTAAAATATGATCAAGAGTTGTAATGTGTACTAAAATGCATCAGGTATCGGCAAGGAGCATTGCTTTTGGAGGTGGATCGAGTAATTGCATAAGTGAATTGGTAGTTTACGTAAATTATAGGAACTATCAAATGCATTATCTCAAGTTATCAATTATTTTTCTTGCCTTATGAGATGGGGGAGTTTACTTATTAGGGGAGCATTTTGTTGTCTAAACGGACCAAAAAAGTCTCACGTACATATTTAATCAACAATATTTTAATCTAAGGTAAATAAGGTTGGTCTAAAACCATAAGTATATTGATTTCAAGGATGCATACATTCCTAGAAAAGGAAATGAAATGGCTGATGCACTGAGATGGTGGACTCAGATTTAGGCAGTGCAGAAGGCCAGTAACGAGGGACAACTTGTGGAGTTGTTCCCTGAGATGATTTTGAAGGTTCATGATAGTCAGGGATAGACAAAAATTTCTTCTATAGATATGACTCCTATCCTACTAGATAGAGTGAGGATGATATAGCTATCAGATTCTTAGGTACTAGTCTTACTAGAAAGTGTAGCAAGTGGGGCTCGACCTTCGTGTTAGATGGTTGGTAATGATGAGATATCATGGAACCATGGACATGTCATAGTTGGAGTGGACATACGTGATGAGTGGATTCAAGAGATTCATGAGTCATATTGGCAGTTCATCTTAGAGTTACCATGATGTACCATGATTTTTTTCCTTCAGTACTAGTGGTTGGGTATGAAGAGAGAGGTGGCAGGTTCTGTTACATGGTGATCCACCTGTTAGTAGGTGAGTGTGGATCATCAGCGGCCGATAATGATTTTATAGTATATAAATATTCTTTAGTGGAAATGGGATGATGTCATGATGGATTACATGATGGATTTACCGAGGTCTACCGGATGTAATGATGTCATGTGGGTGGTGCTTGAAAGACTTAAGATGGTCGCTCTCTTCTCACTGATCAAGGATACATTCAGTGTTGATGAGTATGGGAATCCAGATATTTGTGAGGTGGAAAAAATTCATGTGGTCCCTTGTTGAATTGTATCATATAGGGATGTCCGATTGATGTCTCATTTATAGCATAGTATTCATTGGGTTTTGGGTAGAATGGTGCTTCTGAGAATAACATACCACCCTCAGAGTGATGGCCAGTAAGAGTGGGTGATGCCGATGTTGAAGAACATGCAAGGAGAAATTATTCTAGACATTGGGGGATCTTGGGAGAATCATATTCCCCTAGTTGAATTTTCTATAATAATTGTTTCTAGGTGACTATATAGATGATACCTTATGTGGCTTTGTACTGTAGGCCATGCCGATCAGGACTGTGCTAGCTGGAGGCGGGTCACGAAAGGTTACTGGGACCATGCCTCATGTAGGAGAAATCAGAGCAAGTCCAATTGATTTAGAAGTGGATGGATACTATACAGTTTTTTAGAAATATTATTCTGATTTCTAAAAAAAACCTCTAGTGTTTGAGGATGGGGTTCGAGTTTTCTTGCATGTTACATTGTGTTTTGGACAGATGAGAATTAAAAGACATGCTAAGCATTCGCCGAGGAACATCAGTACGTTTTAAATTCTTGAGTTGGTCATGCCAGTTTCATATTGATTATAGATACCTCAGAGGTACATGACTATGTATGAAGTCTTCCATGTTTCTTAGTTGTGATGTTACTTTTCAGACTTGTCCCACAACTTTTATCCTGGGGAAGTTGAATTGTGGGATCATGCATCTTTTGAGGAGAATCTCATTAATATTTTGGATTAAAGCATAAAGGTATTCTAGTTCTTGTTTGTTCCATTGGTACTAGTGCTATGGTATCTCAGCCAAGCATAGGATGATACTTTGGAGAGGGTGGCCAATGAGAGATCACAATGGCCGTAGTTGTTTTATGATTTTTCTTTTTCACCATTGAAAGAAAAATTTAGGGACCAATTGCTTTGATGAGGGAATTCTGTAAGAAACTGATTCGTTCTTTAATGTATGGAACATTCCTTTTTTTATTGTACTTTGGAAAATGGTGGAAAGGTGGCTGAGGGGCTGGCTACAGGCTTGTTACATGACATGGTAGAGAAATACTCACCATGTACTTATATGTACCCGCTGTGTACGTAAGTCTATAAGAAATGTAATCCTGGTACGCAACCAGATAATGGTGGTCCAAAATCTATACGGACATAGTGTGTAGTCTCATGTTCATCCCTTGTACTTTTTAATTTATTAAATCATCCATTAGAATTGTTTTTGTGAAAACATGTATTGTCTTGTTCGGGTTCACGAATAGTAGTGCCAAGGGCCGTTTTCCCTCGTGATTGATCCTCCAAACCTCGATTCCTTCATGGTTGGTTGTGTTTGAACCCGATATGTGACCTCTCGATTTCTCTTGATCCTTTCTTCTTAATTTCTTTTCTTGACTGAGTTATTTATGGTTTAGTGTTTATTCCCATTTTGTATATCTACTCAGTTATTGGTCGAATCAAAGCCTGATGCTAGACAATGAGTGTCATATAATGGTGATGTAGGTAGTTTTGTGCCTTTATTTCAATGTCGAGTAGTTAATATGTATCGTTTTCTCATTATCACATTTTTAGAGAATATCATTGATTGTTAATATACACTTCTTGTTTCTTAATGATGACAAGATCATGAATTTAATTTAATTATTCATGTTTTAGCTTGTCGGTTTGATATAGGGCCACCCCGTGGCCGTCTTCCTTGAAATGATCTTTTATAGTCATTTGGACTAGGTGTTTTTTTTTGAAAAGGACGGATTCATTAATGATGAAGATCAGAAGACGTACAAACGTGAATCCATGTAGGTAAGTGGTCCATCCAATGATGGTTTCCATCAAAGGGTCCAGAGGCCTCCAAATGATGGGCAACATTGTTTCCTTCTCTTTTGGTGAAGGAGAAGGTGTAGCATGCAATGTCATGATGGAGGGAGAGGATTATTCTGATGAGAGAGCCAAATGACTTGAGTCTGCCTTCATTTTTGTTGATAGCATTGATAATGATGAGGCAGTCTGATTTGAGGTTGATATTATCCCATCCACGATCTTAAGCGAGCATCAAACCGGTGAGGATGGCTGAAGCCTCGGTAACCACAGGCTCCCAAAACACATGGTGTGATTCATGTCTGGCTGAAATGATTTGATCCTGATGATCCCAGTCCAGAAGGCCAATGGAAACAGGTTCATTCGAGGGGAGAGACGCATCCAAATTAATCTTCAGAATAACATCCATTAGTGGGCACCAATGGGAGGAAAATTAAGGGGATCCAAATGGCTTTCGTTGTCCATTGTGATGTTGCTAGCCCTCAGTGCATGATGAGGCCCGGTCAACCCAGAAATTGGGTGGTTTGTGGTCATTGTTCAAAACTGCATCATCGCGACGGACCCGAATAATCCAGGCCAGGGTACAAAGCGAGCTCACTTTCCTCGATGAGAGAGTGGAGCACCATCTCATCAAGATAGAGGGGAGGTCAGAGGACAAGGCCAAAAAAGCATCAGAATTAGAGTCCCATTTATTTTAAATTTCCTTAGCCCCTGGGCAATGAATGATGGTGTGAAAGGGGGATTCTGGGACGTTTGTGCAGAAGGGGTAGCAATCATCACTGGAAATGTGTTGGAACACGAGAAGGCTTATTATAGGGAGGATTCTCGTGCATACCTTCCACCAGAAGTGACAGATATTGGGGGGGGGGGCGTTATGTTTCCAAAGCAATTTCCATGTCCCACCATCTGGGACAGCTGATTGAGAGCCAATGGTAAGCCGATAGCCGGACTTCACTGTGTACTCTCCCGAGGGTCATTGGTCCAGAAGAGATGGGTGGGGCCAACATCTGGGACTTAGAGGGTACTCATGGTAATTATTTTTTCATGTTTGTTGAACCAAGCGTTGATTGTTTACAAACACCACCCTGATCCCTAAACAGAGAAGAGGCACCTGACAGTGGCATCCTCAAAACCTGGTTGGGTAGGGGAGGATTCCCACTGACCGTCCTAATCAATCATCCAGGGATCGGTCTAGATGTTAACAAGAGATCCATTTCCAATCATCCATCCCATACCTTTTTTCAGGAGACAACAGGCACCCCAAATGCTTCTCCAGAGGAAGCTAGGACGGGGGCCAAGAGAGGATTAGTGGAATTCATGATGTGGAAAGTTTTTAGCTCGGAGAACCAGTGCATAGAGAGAAGATGGATGGTTAATAAGGCTCCAACCTTGATTTTCCATACGTGCATCGTTGAAATGATGGAGGTTTCGAAATCCCAATCCTCCCTTTTATTTGGGAGAGCAGAGTTTCTCCCAGGCCATCCAGTGGGTATGATTCCTTCCATTATGCTTTCCCTACTAGAAGTTGGTTGTGCGTGCGTGGATCTGGTTGACCATAATAGATGGGATCTTAAACATAGAAATAAAATAGCTGGGGATGGACTGGAGGGCTCTTTTAATGAGTGTCTATTTGCCGGCCTTGTGAATTCATTTAGGGGTCCAGCCTTGAATTTTTATCTTGATCCTATACAGTAAGGATGAAACGATTTTTTTTTTGGAATGGCCAATCACCGTCGGTATCCCAAGATATTTCTAGTATTTCTCGACCATAAGAATTCATGCAGTTGCACAGAGTTCTTCTTTCAAGGATGGATTCACCTCTGCACTGAAAGAGATTTCCAACTTACCATGGTTAATTGACTATCCAGATGCCCTCTCATAATGATGGATCACATGACTGATCGTCTGACATTCATTATCGGTTTCTCTGGAGAAGAGAAGGCAGTCGTTGACAAAGAAAAGATTTGAAACCGGTGGGCTTCCATGACACACCCTTTCCCCATGTGATAATTTAGTTCACCTGATTCGTGATATTAATATTCCATTTTGTTACACTATACCAATGAGGTCTTAATTTTGTTGTACCCCACACTCTTTGATTTTCATGATCACAATCACTTTAATATGTGTTTAACATTGTGTTTAAGTGTTGTGGATGATAGGCACAAGGTTGCCAAGAAGTTGGCCCAAGAATGGACTTCAAGTGGACTGAAATTCAGTCCACCGGTCAGCCGGTGGCTTGACCACCGGCCAGCCGGTGGCACCCTGACTCAAAGCTGAGCCACTGCCTCTGATACCAATTGTTAGGCCGGAAGAACACGAGGAAGGAGGGAATGATGGCAAGAGGGGGGTGAATTGCCTTTTAAAAAATGATTAACAATTTAAAAATCAAAGTTGAATAATGCAGCGGAAATAAAGAAGGCAAGACACACGAAATTGATAACGGAGTTCGGCCAAAACCCGGCCTACGTCTCCGCTCCCAACTCAACCGTTGAGAGATTCCTACCGCTTGCTTTTCAATGGTTTTAGCAAGAAACCCACTATTTCTGAAATGTTTACACGATTTACTGACGTGTGCAATGGGAGAAAGTCCCTTGGTGATGATGTTTCAGCTGAAACTATGGTGAAGAAGATCCTATGGATCCTACCAAGCAAATGGGCACCGAAGGTCACGGCGATTCAAGAAGCAAAAGACATCAAAAATATGCCGGTAGAGGAGCTCATCGGATCTCTCATGACTTATGATATCACGATGAGGAGGCAAGCTCAAAAGGAGGGCACACCAATCAAGACCCCAAAGAACATCGCCCTCAAGGTACAAAAGGAAGTAAGCTCCTCCTCATCTTCTTCCTCATCTCCTTCCTCATCATCAAGCGGCGACTCAGAAATGGAGAATCTCGCCCGCCAAATGCAAAAATTCATGAAGATGCACAAGAAGAAGAAGAAATCCCGCAAGCATCGAAAGCAAGAACCCACCGCAAGACCCGAGCCCAAGGTGAAATGCTACGGGTGCGGCGAAAAGGGCCATTACAAGCCCGATTGCCCACTCAACAAGAAACGGGCCACGCCAAAGGAGAAAGGAAAGAAAAAGGTCCTCAAGGCGACATGGAGTGACACCTCCTCATCCTCCTCCTCCTCCTCCTCAAGCGACAACGGTACAAAATGCCTAATGGCATTCCATGAGGTAACATCTTCCGACTCCTCCTCTTGTTCTTCAAATTCCAATTCTTTAAATCATCTTTCTTATGAAGAACTCTCATTTGCTAGAGATCAATTGGAAAAAGGTTTTCATGAACTCTCTTCTAAATTTGTCGCGTTGAAAAAGAATTTCAAAAAACTCTCCTCCGAAAAAGAACAACTTCTCAAAGAGAAGGAGGAGATGTCCCTTAAAATCCAAAATTTTCCAAATGTTGATTCCATGGAATCAACCATCAAAGACCTTAGGGAGACCCTTGCTAAGTTCACCCAAGGGGAACAAAATTTGAACAATTTGCTTGGTTCCCAACGTATATCTAGAACCACCCAAGGGTTAGGATATACCAACCGAGCTTCCTCCTCCCATGCTCAAACTGTTTTTGTAAGGGGGAGCTCCGATTATAAATTTTGTAATTATTGCAAGAAAACCGGGCACCTAATTTATGAATGTAATTGTAAAAACGCCCGGTATGGTCAACCCAAAAGTATTTTCTTTTCCGATGAGTTTTATAGGAGAAGACCCGCCATGAAACAAATTTGGATTGAAAAATCCCTTTTGGAGAGTCTCACGGGACCAAAATTTGTCACGGTTTCAAAAACCGCTCCCCGGTGATTAGTTGTTTTTATTTAGGGGGAGTTAGGTTCTTTTAAGCCTTTTTGTGAATTAAAAATTTTCTTTCAAAATTAAGCTTTTAAATTTCAAATTTTTTTTTTCAATCTTTCAATTTCAACACTTGGTATCAAATTTTTCATTTCAAAATATTCAATTCGAATTTTTAATTCAAAAATCTCTTTCAATTGGTTTTTGATTCAAAACTTTCAATTCAAACTGATATTCAAATTTTCATTTCAATTTCAAAAATCTCAATTGATTTTCAAATCTCTTTTTGTTTTTCAAAGTGTTCCCTCAATCAAGTTTTATGCCCCGTGCTATTTTGATAATCACAAAGGGGGAGAAATTTCTTGATTGATTGGGGGAGAATCTTTTCTCTCATGCTTAGTATCTATTTTCAATTTTTCATTTAAAGCATGCCTTTCATTTAAGTTTTTACTTTGCTTAGATAAGTGATTGTGATCATCAAAATAGGGGGAGATTGTTGTACCCCACACTCTTTGATTTTCATGATCACAATCACTTTAATATGTGTTTAACATTGTGTTTAAGTGTTGTGGATGATAGGCACAAGGTTGCCAAGAAGTTGGCCCAAGAATGGACTTCAAGTGGACTGAAATTCAGTCCACCGGTCAGCCGGTGGCTTGACCACCGGCCAGCCGGTGGCACCCTGACTCAAAGCTGAGCCACTGCCTCCCCACCGGTCGACCGGTGGCTCTGCCACCGGTCGACCTGTGGCATCCAGCCCAAATAGTGCAATCTACTGTCTTTCCACCGGCCAGCCGGTGGCTCCTCACCGGTCGACCGGTGGAGCCTGGATCAAGACTCTTCTTCTCTACCAAGGCACCGGCCAGCCGGTGGAGATGTACCGATCGACCGGTGGCCCCTGGACCAGACTTCTCCTCCACTGCCAAGGCACCGGCCAGCCGGTGGAGCTGTACCGGCCAGCCGGTAGCACTGGTCAAACTAGCCGTTGGCTTTGACCAGTCAACTCCAAAAGCCTCCCAACGGCTCCGAGGCCTTTTCCAACGGCTCCAAAGCCCTCCAACGGATACTTGAAGGTTCCTAGCCTATAAATAAAGGCCTAGGAAGCCCCGGAACAACATACAAGCCACCGGACACATTTTTACATCTTTGGCGAAGCTCCGACGGATTGTTCCAAGGGAACCCAAAGTGCTCCAACAACTTCCACATCCAAGAGCACCTCCATAGAAGCTTGGAAGCGGCCCTCAAACATCATCAATCAATCAAAGGCGCCCAAGGCTTCTCCATTACGGGTTTTATTGTTTATCTCTTTTTGAGCTTTAAAATTGGGTTTGTGCCTACAAACCCCAACTCTTTTCTCATCTCCCCTTCTTTGGGTTCTCACACCACCACTAAGGTGTGAAGAGGTTTTCTCAAGCTTTTCCTTTAAAAGGCTTGTGTCTCGGTGAGCTAGTCTTCACCCGTAAAAAGACTAGTGGGTTCTTGCTAAACCATTAAAAGCAAGTGGGTTCTTGCTAAACCAATAAAAGCAAGCTGTAATAGGTCCTAGTGCTACCTCAAAGCCTAGTGGGTTTCTTGCTAAAACCATTGAAAAGCAAGCGGTAGGAATCTCTCAACGGTTGAGTTGGGAGCGGAGACGTAGGCCGGGTTTTGGCCGAACTCCGTTATCAATTTCGTGTGTCTTGCCTTCTTTATTTCCGCTGCATTATTCAACTTTGATTTTTAAATTGTTAATCATTTTTTAAAAGGCAATTCACCCCCCTCTTGCCATCATTCCCTCCTTCCTCGTGTTCTTCCGGCCTAACAAATTTATCCACTGCCACACCTTAGGCTCTCGCTGCTTGTAGGCAGCCTGGGGAGTTTGGGGAAATGTGCTTGAGGCCAATTGGGTAACTAGGTACATGGCACTTGTTGAGTGGAATTTGGATACAGGATGTTGTAACCACATGTATGATTAATTTTTTATTTCTATTGTTACACATCAAAAATACGAATTTTATAGAAATATGATGTTGTTTTCCAAATTTTAACCCCTAGACACATGATTTTAATTGCTTATGTAACTTTATAAAGTGTTTTTTTAGGTTATTCTAATGACACCATATATCAAACCGTTTTTAGTTTGTGTGTACACATATAAAATAACATAATTGTCTTCCCCATTATTTAGCATCAGTAAGAGGTTTTTTATGGGTTTTATTGTTACAAGAACGTTTTTCTATTTTAAATTTCTAAAAGTTAATTTATAACCACACCTATAAAAATTTAAGATGAAATGATGCACCATCAATTCATACATTTTACAATTCTATATATTGTTTTTTCCTTATATTTCAAGGCAATATGATGTTGTTTTCCTATATTGGAACCCACACAACATGTTTTAAGAGCTTTGGTACCATCAAAATTTTTATACCAAGTCATTCCGACGACACCACATATTGGATTGAAATGTTATCTATGTATACATGTTAAAAATAATACATTAGTTGTTCTACCTGGTTTATCATCATTATGAGACCATTATCCATGGATTTGACTATTATAGGAAATTTTTTGTTTTTGAAAACATAAAATCACATTAATTACCATCATTGGAAAACCATAACACATAATAACATGGGATCTATTCATAAATTTCCAAAAACAAAACTACAAACATTATCCTATTATTTTAGTGACATATTGCATAATTTTTGTGGCTTTGACCCCCAAACACATGTTTTTAAAATATTATATACCTTTAAAAAATTTCATACTCATTTTGATGACACCACACATCAAATTGATGTATATTCATTGCTGACATGTCAAAAATAGAAAAACAATTTTCCTTAATTTTCCATCAATATGAGGACATTTCTTAAGATTTATACCTTTAAACTAATGTTTTAGTGTTTTAAAACACTAAAATATTATTTATGTCCTTCCCATGAAAACCATAACATAGCATTTTGTGTCATTCATACTCAAATTTTAGAATAAAACCTAAGGTCATTGAACTGAAATTTCATGGCAATTTGACATTTTTCCCCATTTTGACCCCAGACACATGTTTTTAAAAGCTTTTAAACCTTTAAAATATTTTACTAAGTCATTTAGATCACAACACATGTCGTTTTGATGTGTAGTCTTCACATGAATGAAAAATAGAATAATGGGTTTCCCTTGATTTCACATTAATCTAAGGAATTTTATATCGATTTATTTTTTACACAAACATTTTAGTGTTTATAAACACTAAATCATGAATTTAAGGACATGTTTGGAAAATAATAACATTGAATTATCATTTTGTTTAATTCATTTCAAAAATTAATCTTCAATCATTTTCATCTTATTTCCTGGAAATCTGACATCATTTTCCTAGTTTGGACCCCCTTACACATGTTTTTAATGACTTTTATACCTTTAAAATACATTAACAATTCCTTCTCACAACACTACATGTTGTATTGATTGGTAGTCTATGAATACATGTCAAAAATAACACAATGATGGTTTTACTATTATTTAACATAAATATGATAATTTTTTCTATTTTTTTGATAGTTACATGATCATTTTAGTTTTTTAAAACACTAACAACATGTTTAGAGCCATATTGGAAAAATAACATATCTAAATGATGTGTCTTCAATTACTATATTTGAAAAATAAATATAATTATATTTTACAATGATTTTAGGGAAACCCATAGTAATTTCCAAGTATTGGACCACCATACACATGTATATAAAGTCTTTTGTGCCTCTAAGAATCATTTACTAAGTCATTCCAATGACAACACATGTCAGATTTATTTGTATTCTCTATGTACACATCAAAAATAACACAACATTTGTTTTCCATTATTTCACATAAATATGAGGTAGTTTTATATGATTTTGAGCATGAGGAAAATGTTTTAGTGTTTTGAAACCCAAGACACATGTTTACCTACATCCATGGAAAATAGTGACTCTAAATGATGTGCCTTCAATTCCTACATTTTTGAATTGAAAATATGGTAATTATAATCTCATATCAAGGAAATACAACATCATTATCTGATATTTCATCATACGATACATATTTTTAATGGATTTTATTACTCTTAAAACTATTTAATAAATCCATACTGAGATAACAAGCTCAGATTGTTTGAAAACATATGGATAACTACCTATATTTAATTTTTTGACATCTATAAAAAAACTTCCAAACAATTTGGAACAACATATTCTTGTTATGAATTTATTTGTTTTTTTGAATATAAAAGTGTCATTTATGTTTATTTTATGGAGGACTTATATGTTCTTTGAAAATGTGTGAATGACCTCTGAAAAATATAATTTACCTTGATAGGATGAGATTCACGACATGATGTTTCCCCAAGGGTATTTATATTCTTCTAATGAAATAATAATACTAAGTCATTTTACTTTGTTTTCCACCACCAATCATGTGTTTTCATATAAGAGTCTTATTTGTGCACTTTTTCATTAAATTTTTCAATTCATCTTTGGGATTCCATGTCAACCGGACTACATAAACTACCACTAGGTGTAGCAAGAATGGATGATAACACAATACCAAAGATGGATCATGATGTATGATTAGAACCCATCACTTTTAAATTTATGTTATTGGGAATCCCTAAAATTATTGAAACCACACCATTCCAAAATCAAAATGATTATTTTGAACTGATAACATCCCATACTTCTTGAATATAATCCATGTGATACAGAAATATTAGAAATGATATTTTAAAATATTTAGACATCATTGTATTATCTAATTATTTAACTATTTATTTCAAATTATTGTTATTTTTCTTAATATAGATATAAAATATTTAATAATAAGTTATTAAAACAAATAAGTCATAATTCAGAATAATTGGGATCATCTTTATGTTTCAAACGATACCAAATTGGAATCATTTAATCCATCTTGTTTGCCCCATTCAACATTGTTAATGTCTAGTTAGTTGTTCTAATATATATTTCGTTATTATGTTTTTATATTAAGGAAATACGATGAAATAGTAATGAAAAGTATTTACTCCAATGTATTGGTAGGTCCATCTTCAAAACAGCCATCAGGAGGTTTCTTATGCACATTAAATCACATATCTATTCAGCAAAATGAGTGACCTAATTAAGTATCCTTTATATAAATATATAAATAATTTTGAAAAAACCATTCCTTATAATAAAATGTTTTAAATAATAATAAATAAATTAATTAAAATTTTAATTTTCTCAAAAAAACATTGAGACCTAATGACCTAATGAATGAATTTCTTCTCACAATTCATAGAATTTATATGTAATTCCTACAATAAATATCAACATCAATAAAAATTTTAAATTTATTATGTTTAAGTTATTATGATAATTTAAAATATTCATTTACCATATTATATGAAAATATATTAAATTCGACAATGATTTTCCATTTCTCATGGGAAATTCTTTCAAGATCATTCTCATAAATCTTTCGTGATCTCAGATATGTTCCATTAAACTCATTCAAAATTTCCATTTCAAATCACTATATTTCTTCTGATATTTTTTCAATGTACAAGGATGTGAAATGGAGTCAAGAAAATCAAAATGAAAAAACAACTAGAAAGCAACGAAAATTTATATGTATATTAAAAAATTCTACTCAAGTGTTTTAAATTTACTTTTAAAGATTATTAAATTAAAATAACATATACATGAGTTTAAGAGAGATTATTTTTTTCAAATATATGCAAATTTCATCCAAAAATTATAATTAATTGGAATGTTCACCATCTCACAAACAAGATTCCCAAGAGTATGCCTATAGATTCTAGCAGCGTCATTGACAGGCACCACAAACAATTATAATGGAAAAATATTCATGACGTATTTTAGGTCTCATACATCTATTGTCCTCATATTTATATCCAATATATGGTTTTGTTTATCTATTTGAAAAATTCATTTAAAATTTAATAAAATATTTAGTTTTTTTGTACAATGTAATACATAACATTAACAGTAACTCACCATTATAAACAAGAAAAATGGGTGACCAACATCACCATCATCATAGGTGTACTAGGTGGGGGATACGAATGAAATATAGGGAAATGGTTCTCACCCTTGTATTCTTAGTTACAACAAAATCACTCGAATCAACATAAGCTATCAGTAATGGTTGTAGGAATTGAGATGCAGATCATCCAGGATCATGAAATTTTTTCCCACTACATTCCTACAATGAAAATGGGTCATTTATATTAATTGTATAAAAATTAAATATTAAATATTTTTTAAAAAATACTGAATAATGTATATATGTATGAAAATGTTATCAATGATAAACTTTAATAAACATTCATTACTAATTTAAAAATTCAATTCTCATCATACTAATTTTCATTAGATTTATAATACTCTATTGAGATGAGTTATTAATTTTCCCCCTCTCTTTTGAGTTCTCTTATTTTGGTATTATCATGAAAAATAGTTAAATGTTTTCTAGTCAGTGAGGTTCACTGCCAAAAAAGTAAAAATTGATCTTTATCACCTATATATAATAAGTATATTTTATTTAGGTTTACAACAACACTTCAATCATCATGTATTTCATCACCAACAGACTAAACCATTCTCACATGTGATGACCTGATAAATGGATCATGCCCTACATGCTCATTGATATAGATCCAGAAAGATAATTTTACAGAAGTATAATGTAATAAATCATTAATTATACCCCAATCAATGAGGAAACACATTTATTTGAACATAGAAACTGAAAACTAAACAAGATACTTTAATTCAATTAAATTATTTATAATTCCATATTATCCAACCACATGAAGAATAAATACCACACTATTTTGGGTTTTTAAACCTTATAAATTATAAATTGTATGAATCCTAAATCTATTAATACTGTAGCCACTGAGTATCTTAGCCTTCCCAAGAGGACCACGACCCAAAAACATCAAATCATTTGGCATTCCAACATTATTCTCAACATTAATTATCTAGACAGTAATATATAAGGTTTTACTTATGACATAAAAAAATAAATACATATCAATAATATGTATATGCTTATATACTTTGTTGAATGGTATAAAATTTAACAATATATATATTAACATTGTTTTGTTATTTATATATCATATCAATGTCAAAGCCTTGACCAGCTATTTAATTATTATCTATATAATTAAATAAATGGATCTCTAAAAAAACTATTTAATAGAACCTATGTTTTTTCTCATAGTAGACCTAACTCAATTTGAGTAATATTTTCCCATTTATAATTGGTCATCCAAATGCTGGAAATACTGATTACTGATTTTCATAACAAGAATTTGTGGACATCGCTTCAACATGTCCAACTTGATTCATTATAAACTCAAACCCATACAAATATATTGAATGTATGGTCAAGAAATAGTCATATATATATATTATTTAGAAATATAGACTTTAGGTTGGGAATTATTCCTCACATACGTTTTCAAATAACATATATAAATGATGATAAATTAATCACTATATAAAATAATATTACATGCTGATTTCATAAAATTAAATTGTCCAATGAAAATAAAACTAATATCAATGTACGTCATAGTTGGATACATCCAATTATAGTGTATCAGTCCACCCTATTTATCTTCTTTAGAAAAATACACCATCCAATTAATCATGGATATGACGAATAAAGAGTGAAATTACATTTAAAAATATAAAACAAAAAAAATTAATTCTTGATGTTTATGATGTTTAATTTGATTAATATTTTATACAAAAATATCATTGGAAAGACATAAAAATCATCTAGTCCCCAATTTAATTATTTATGTAACATATTATGAAATGTCAGTGGCAAAAATTTCTCTATAAAAATATTTGATTATGGACAGTTCAATCCAGGAAACATTCAATGTTCTAATTCAACACACCAGGATATGTTACTTTAATATCCATATAGAAATTTTATATTATTTAAACATTGAAACAAGAAATCTTTCACATGATATTTCATTGTAAAAATATTTGAAGGATAATTTCCATTTTCATTTTCCCAAAACCAAGAATTTTATTCATTGGCTCCAAATTCTTATGAGTATAAATTTGATATTTTAATATACCGAACATATTAATAAATATAAAAATTACATTATAATGAAAATTATTTTCAATATGTATTATGTTAGGATAATTACATGTTATATTAAACTCCCAATATAGATTCTAGTAAATATACTCTTTTTCACCCAATTTTTTCATCCATATTCTTTTGATACTGTTCCTAATTCATGTTTCCCCCTTTATTAAAATCATGGAATTTTCTAAATTCTTCAGTGACTTTTATTAACATTCCCATGACTTCTGAACTAGATTACACCCTCAGTGGAATTATTAATTAAATATATTCATCAAATCAAGTCTTGTTATACCAGTATTTATGACTTACATCAAAAAATAAATGATGTATCATAAACCATAATTTTCATCACTAAGTTAATCATTGACATTAAAAATCAAAATTAGAAACTAGAAAAGCCAAACTATTATGGGTGTTTCTACAAGATAAATTTCATGAAAAAAAAGTCCTTAATTTTAATCATTAATGCTACATGAAAATTTTAAAGTCATCATGTTGATGCATCATATGTTTCTAGTCTATCATCCAACAATTCTCACAATTCATTGATTAGAGGTTGAAGGACAAAATCGATGTCATTTCTAGACATTATTTCTAGAAATAATCTTCGAAATAATCAAAGAATTCTTCTTTATAAAATCTTTAGAGGTAGATTATAGGGGATCAAAACAACTGGTAAAAATCTATAATTAGCATTTAAAATATTAAGAGGGTCAAACCATCTGAATAAAATCCCCAAAAACATTCCAATGATCTAATGAAGAATCCAGATATAACTAATCAGACATCTTACTTGATGTTGAATCTATTGGATGTATCATCAATAATTCATTTCTATCCAAATAATTCCACTTCAGGACATATATAGTCTTAAACAATATGATTAATATTTGTAGGTTTGGATTCAAATGAATGTAATATAATATCAATACATGATTTTTTTGTATTTGTATCATGTGGTTTAATTGATTTACAAACTCAGTATTGTTCATTGAATATCACTATCATGAATGAAATCATATGAGATCCTTTTTTTTCAAACTATATTCTATAGTGATGATTTAAATATTTAGGGTAGGCATGAATCTCTGTATAATCATGTCTAAGATTTTTGAGGCATTTCTTTATCTCATAAAATAACATCGCTATCACAGCTTCACTAAATTCATCATGAACCAATAGTTAAATCATGTACATTTCTTATTCACTAATTACATACAGACACATGATATGATACAACTTATGATGAATAGACTGCATTAAATATTTGGAACACCCATCATAATTTTATTTTTATATCTTCAAATAATTTATAACACTCATTTTTTGTCACTAAGGTTATGAACATGATTATCATAATCCAGATCTATTGATGTGTTTATTGATCTATTTAAATTTTGGACATTTCATTCCATGAAACAAAATGTGTCATTTAACAAAATTTGAAATAAATTATCCTTTGAATTATTTATTTGTGTTTTGTTGTATTATTTTCATCATTTTTATTTTCATAAAATCTGATTCACATGGATGAAACCAATCTATATATTGGGAAGGAAAAAATTTCAATATAAAATTCCCATATACTACGTTTCTCTTCCACCGTCGCTGGAATATACAATCAATACACATACAATAATTTCAATCATCCACTGATTAGTTTTCTATTGAATAATCTATTTTTTTCCAAGAAATTGGAATATTGAGGTGTTTTTAACATAAATTCATTTAGCTTTTTCAATAGGCATTGTGTTTTCTTCCCTATATACATTTAGATATAAAGATAAAATTTTTATTCAAAAATGTGTAATAAAAATTAAAGAATAACCAACATCGTCATTAACCAGGGTATGTTTATTAAAACATGGAATAATATGTAAATGATTCCCATATTTTCGTTCATTATGATTAATTATAATTTTATTTTTATTTTGTAAATTTTCTTTCAAAGGGGTATCTTTTTGATATTATATGTTCATTGAAATTTTCATTCTTCTATCAAATTAATGATTTTTTATTTTGATTTTTATATTATTAATATTATTTTTAGAATAAATGAAATAAATATATTTGTAAATTTTTATATCATAAATATTTTATTAGGACTATCAATAATGTGTGTGATATGTAGAGAGTTAGAAATATCAACATAGGATGTAAGTTGATTATTAATTGGAAAATATCGAAAAAGAATGTTATAAATATATAATATATAAAATCATAAACACCCTATTATGACATGGTATAATTTTTAAAAAATGAATTAGATTTCCTATTATTAGAAGGATTGAGTTTTACAGAACCAAAATGAAATAAAAAAGACTAAATTTACATACATCATTATTAATGTTGTTCAATTTGTAAAACCCATAAAATTATTAAATAATTGGAATTTTACAACTCTAGAACATTGATATTGATGAAAAATTACTTAATATATTATTTTTTGTATATGTTTTGATTTTAGATGTGTATAGAATGTGGTTTTCCATAGTTAAGTACATAATTGACTCACCATATCACAAATTCAACATCAAAATGACTAAATCCAACATTAAAAACCCAATCAAAACTCCATCACACATGAACTTATATAAATTGTTAAAAATCTTATAAAAACACAATCAATTGTACCTTCAAAGATGATAGGGTCCGTAATCATTGCAATAATGGGAAGATAAGCCTTTAGGGGTCTCTGTTATTGAGAAGGGGGTTTATGTTGATAAATGATGTCTGAAGGGGATTTTGGGGTCCCAAATATCAATGGATATGTGGATTGGGGTCCTGAAAGTAACTTTATGGGTGTTGGGGTAATGAAAGATGCTAACAGTTGGGCCGGGATCATGGTAGGGAGGGATGGTGTCATGGCGGTCGAAGGCATGGGTTTGTGATCACTATTCTAGATGGTAGAGGGGTCTTGGTGATGACTGTCACTTGTTGGGGTCTAGGTTGTGTGGTCACTGATAGGGCGTTTAGAGACATGTTGATTTCAATGGGGAGCGAGAGTTGGAGGAATGGGTGATGGAGAATGCCACCATTAGGGATAAATTAGTGTGGGTTGGGTTTAAGGGTTTCCACATATGGGAGAGAAGGTTGGTTGCTATGGTCCATCAGTCGATGCTAAGAGGAGCGGGATGAGGGGGCTCTCTGATGAAACAAGAGGGAGTTCAGGCGGGTGGGAGGGGGGGTGGGGGTGGTTGTGGTCTGTGGCCATAGAGGGGAGGGGGTAATGTGAATTGGTGTGAAAGTGGATTGGGTAGCAATTATGTTATTATCATTATATAGATACTGTTTAAATCAAACCACTATGAATTGTTAAAATAAATAAAATAAAAGTAGTTTTTATAAAACTACCTCTTACTATTTTATAAAAAATATTATTTATTTCACAATTTTTTTTTGATTTTTTGTTAATAAAAAATTAGTAGTAAGTATATTTTATGTTTTGAATACACTCTTTGGGCATTTCTATATCTGATTCTATTCTGATGGCCCCATCATAGACCCCATTCAGAGTCTATAGAAATTACTATTTTAACTTATTGAAATTCCTATTAAAAATTGTCGAAATATATTTCTTCTTCCATGAATCAGTTGAAATATTTTATACCAATAAAATAATTATCTTATATATTTATTTGAAAAAAAACATATAATTCAAAATAATGAAATTAATTATTACAATTTATGCATGAATTATAGATATCATTAATCATGAAAATAAATAAGTTCGAGTTTCTAGGATAGATTGGGAGTGGAAATAGTATGATATATAATACATAAAATATTAGATTTTATAGAATTCAAATGTTCAAAATATGATGTCTTCTAGATTCTAATTATAATTTTATGTGTTCTTGAAGTAAATTTGGAGTTGAAAAATTAATTTAATATTGATAAATTTAATATTGGAGTTGTGGAATATATTTTGGAAAATGATAAATTGGATGTTTAAACATTGTTGAAAAAACCAGATATAATCACAAGATATAATGAACTCCATCAATTTAATGTATTGAACTTATTATTTTGAGCACATTGAAAAAAATAAAAATCTAGAAAAAGAATCTCAGTCTATACTATTGTATTCAATGATATCTTGGACTTGAATTTATCAAATTCTCATCATACGAAGGTGTGAGTCCATGATTATAAGAATTTTTCACAAGTACAGTGTTTTAAATGAAAAAAACTAGATAATTTAATTATATGAATGTGAAATTATTCATGGAAGAGTTAGAGGAATTTGAAAAATTCATTCAATGTATAAATTTAATTTTCCTATAATAATGATGGTTTTTGTGATATAAGATCAGTCACTCTGTATTCATTAGGATCATCTACGTGATACATGAAAATAACATTTATATTCCACTATAAATTCAAAAACGAGTTGAGTTATTCCATATATACAAGAAGTATGATGTCTTATAAAGAGGTATAATTGAAAATTCATGGATATTTCCCTATGAATCATAAGTGTAAAATATTAAAAAATATTGTGAAATGGTAAAGGCATTCAATATTTATGTTTCATCCTATAAATAAAATGTTATATTTTTTAGAGCATTAAAAATATGGATAGGGTATGGGATGTGTAGGATTCATCCTCACCAATGAAAGGGGATCAATAAAATTCATTTTTATAATCCAAAAGGAACAAATAAGTATCATTTTCATGGCTCAAAGGGAATATATATATTTCATTTATAGTGTATTGAGGGAAACATTAACAGTTATTTCAAATTATTATTTTATAAGTAAGGAAAATTCCATCATATTAATTTCCACAAAATTAAGTAGCATAGCGCTATTTCAATAGTATTCATTATTAGATGATGTCCACGCCATGGGGGAATTCTCAACTTTTAACCTTCACAAATAAAGAAATGTAATATTCCTTCAAATAGAGATTCAATCCAAAAAATATTCTTTCGTGATTAGAGTTATCATATAACCACTATGATACAATGAACATAGTCAATCATAATATGTGTGGTCAGACACATAAATGAAATCATTTGGATTTTTTTGAAGCAGGAGGACCACGTGTTTTGATAAAAATTGTTAAGAATTTATAGAATATAGATTAATAATATCCTTATTCCAATTACATAGTGTTACCCTTTTGAAAACATGAAAAGTATCACATTAAAGAATGAATATTATTAAATAATGCTAATATAAAACAATATAATTTAATATTTTATGTATTCAAGTAGAAAAAATTTATCACATGAATATTTTGTGATTTTATTTGATTATAATAATAAGAATATAAAAAAATTTCCAATTTATCTCTGATCATTAACAATTGTGACCCATGATAGGAGAGGGAACGAAATCAATACATCATGTGTATGAGAAGAAAATGGTAGAATGATATAAAATATCTTTTTTCAATAAAATATCCAATATAGAAAATATTAAAGATTATTTTTATAAGATAAGAATGAGGTGAAATATCATTTTTTATAACCAATTAAAAAAATGTAGAAGAATATAATGGGGAACAGAGGTATCACATTCACCATATCTGGTTACAAAGGGAAGAATGGTCATAGCATTCCGGGGCCGGGCTACTTCCCTGGATCATTCTACAAAGCTTCCTGGGAAGTTGTCAAGGAGGATATCATTTCAGTTGTCTAGGATTTTTTTCGAGGAGGAGCTCTACCTCGGGTGGCTAGTTCTACGACCCTGGTTCTTATCCCGAAGGTGAAGGCTCCTACCTCCTTCCTCTAGTAACTTTCAGTGAGCATGTGTAATTTCACCTATAAGATTCTTGCGAGTATCATAAACATGAGGCTTGCCAAGTGTCTGCCTCTGTGGGTATCCATTGAACAACACGACTTTGTAAGTGAGAGGTCAATAAAGGGGGTGATTTATCTGGCCCAGAAGATGCTCAAGGACCTGAATAACAAGTCCCGTGGCTTCAATATGGTCATGAAATTGGACATGAGCAATTCATACGACAGAGTGGAATGTGGGTTTATTAAAAGGGTATTCACATGAAAGGGTATATCTCCCAAGGCATCAGACACTCTCTTCGGATGCTTCAACTCACCATGGATGACTGTTTCCTATATGGGGAAAACCTGAGGATTCATCAAGGCAACCTGATGCTTATGGCAAGGTGATCCGATTTCGTAGAGTATTTTCATTCTTATGCAAGACACTCCTAGCAGGCGTCTTAATAGAAGAATTTCCAACGGAAGTATTATTCCATTCTAGAGGAAAGGGAACCGGCCTCACATATCACACCTGATGTTTGTGGATGACACAATTATTTTCTCAAATGCTAGGAGGAGGTCTGTACAGTCCATCAGGAGGATTCTGGATGAGTACTACCACTAGAGTGGGAAAATGATTAACCATGACAAAATAAACGTGTACATCTCCAAAAAATGCATGGAAAGGTGGGCTAATGACCTGTGTAAGAGGATGGACATGTAGGTGGGGTCTCTGCCAATGGAATATCTTGGATCTCCAATTTCATCAGGAAGAATGCGAGTACAAGACTATGATGTGTTGGTGAGAAGGATCCCTGGCCGCCTTCTAAATTGGAATAGCCCCTTTCTTTCTTTCGGGGGACACATATCCCTCATCAACAGCGTGCTGGCGTCCACACTAGTGCATTGTTTGGATTCCTCTTTAGTGGAAAAAGGTGTTCTCAGAGCCATTGATGGGGTACTCAAAGGGTTCCTCCTAGATGCAGCTAGGGAAAGGAAGAGGCACTCGGTCTCGTGGGGGAGAATGGTTCGACTGATACAGGAGGGGGGGGAATTAACATCAGGATCTTTAAGGGAATGGTGCACTGCATGCACGACAAGCTGTCTACGGAGATTGTGGAAAATCAGTCCCTTTGGGCGAGGAACATGCGCCACAAATACATCAAATTAGCTGAATACTGAATCATCCATGGATCCTCCTTATGGAAGATGATTTATCCTCTGGTCTCGAACCTTTAGCAACATTCCTGCTGGATCGTGGGAGATGGAAGTACCACTTTCTAGGGAAAGAACTGGGCATGCTCTAAACATGGCTTCCTGAGATGCCCGACCCCCACAATCAACTTCAAGTAGGCAAGCTTGTTCTCAAATTTCGTTAAACATGTTATGGAAAAGGATCAAAAAGAAATTTTTCGATTATATCCATATCATCTCATAGCCAAACCAGTGCACGTTTACTCCTTCCTTTTCGGTGATGTTCACCGAAAAGGATTTTTGCAGGATCTCGACTCCCCAGGCTGTGCACGACAACTGGTTTGAGAAAATGTGGTGCAAAAACAAACCATCCAAAAACCACTTTATTCTCTGGTGAGTGAGGAACTTGGTGATCCTTTTTTATGATATAATTTGGAAAATGGGTATTAGCCTCACCTCTTGGTGCCAATGCTGTAGCAACAAAAGTGAACAAACCACAAACCACATATTTTTTGAAGGAGAATGGGCTAAGGCCCTTTGGCAGTATTTCGGTGTTTTTACAGTGGAACCCCCCATGGAGCTCTAAGGGTTAGAAATACTCGAGAGATGGTTCCAGGGGACTACGGACAATGGACCAGAGTACATGGAGTTCTCAGTTGTTTTCAGTACAGGTTGCTTGTGTCTTGGGATGGCATGGAACAATTCAATATACGAGGGGAAAAGCTCTTCAGGGAGGTCCATCATTATGCGATCGAAATGACTACTCAAGATATGGTTCCCCTTCTCAAAGTATGGAGGGAAGCTTCTTGCCTTTGCAATATGCACGATTTCCCCGAGTAGGCTATCCTCATGGTGGGTTTGTAAGGACAGTTGGAGAAATGGAACCCCCAAGGAGATGGTCTCAAACTTAACACCAATGGATCATGCAACTTAGGAATCATGCGAGGAGGAGGAGTGGTACGTAATTCTGAAGGAGGTGTACTCCTTACATTAACAATGCACTTTGGTAATGGATGCACACTTCATGCGGATGCCATGACTCTCCTCACGAGGCTCAAACTATTTAATCAAAAATCTATGGATATCTCCTATGTGGAAACCGACTCGAAGATCATCCACAACACTCAGCTGGAAAAAGTATCCACTCACTTGTCAGTAATTTATATCATTAAAAGATGTAAGGAACATATGATGAGTGACATGCATGTTACACATACATGGAGAGAGGGGAACAATGTCGTGGAATATATGTTCTCCCTTTCCATCCATGACCCTGATGTCACTTACTTATCCAATGCCATCTCCATGAAGTCGGATGGGGTGAATTTAATTCAAAGTGACTCCCCAGGTCTCCATTATTTTAGACCACCATAGGCCGGTGTTTCATGGACTCAATCTTTAGTTCACTTGTATTCTCTCTTGAATAAATATATACCATGATTATGATGATTGTATATAATTATCATCATATAGGGGAAAACAAATACTCTTATTGTTGAATTAAAAATTTTAAAAATTTATTATTATTTAAAATCATAGAGATTTTTGATAAAGAGATCATTTGATATAGAAATTGGAGATAATCCACTGAGACTTTTGAATATGCTACAATTGTTCGCTAACTATTGAACCAAGGGGGACACTCTTGTTGATAAAATGATCATTCCTTCAATTAAGTAGATCAGGAAGCAAAAGAAATGGGTTCAGACAATTGGTAGAGAGTAACTAAATCCTAATACTCGTAATTGATGTGATCATTATCATGGAGTGACATGGAAGTTTTTCCACGAAACAAGTGCATTAATGATTTTGGTAGAACAACACACACTATCAATGATTTCTCTTAATCTATTAAACAGTTTTTATTAGTTTTAAAAAAAATAGATAAATGGGTTTCCTTCATTAGTACTTTCTAAAAGTGATGAGAACGGAAAATTTTAACAGCACTAAAAATGAACTAATAAATGTTCACCCTGTATGTTTTCTTTTGTTATACATTATATAGGATTATCTTTTTGAGTTCTTTGCATAGTTCTGATATAAACATTAAATGAAGAAATATTTTATTATATTTTTAAAAAATAAAATTATATTCTAAAATAAATTCTTACTTATATTCTTTGATTAAAAATTTATTTATATATTAAATGTTAATATGATATATATATATATATATTAATATATCAAATAATTTTAAAAATATAAATGATGTATTTTTAATAAGTGATATTTTACCTTATAAATTTATAACATTGTATATGTGTATGCATTATGTTATGTTGGTGTTTTTTGTATGTGTGTATATATATATTGTATATATAAAATTTAGGTAACTATATTTATATATATATACATGTATGTGGGATGTACACATATACATCATTGTCTCGAAAGAGTTATTAATAAAATTAATGTACAAAAATAATAAAATAGGACGGGTTTAAATGATAATAAGTGGTATAATAAACACCACCAAAATATAAGATCATTCCAAAATCACCTACTTTTATGAATGCCACCCCTTCCTCGAGACCCATTCCAATCATTCATGTGTCTGCCTCTCTTCCACATTGTAGTACCTTCCATGTGTCATTGTGACCATCCATGAATGGTGATACATCTAACTCTTCATGATAATCAATGTCTTGAACCAAAATGAAACCAGATTTTATATCAAATAACTTAAATAGCGATTTGAGGCATTATCATTCATATAATAATTACTCAAGTCTTTAACATTCTCAATGAATGAAAATTTTCTTTAGCTCGAAATTATCCATGATATTTTCCAAATTACTCATCGAATACATCCATGCTTTTAAATAAATTTATGATATCAAGAAGACTATGTTATTTCCCCCATGCCAATAATTATTCCAAGATCATGGGAGGTTTATTTGAAGGATTTTCATATTCTTATGAAGAATCCTCTTCAATTCCATTCCCTCTTGATGAAACAAATGATCTTAACCCACCTGAAATCCCCTTCTACATCCTTACCTAAAGTTTTATTTACTCGTATATTCATTATCTATATTCTATAGAGAAACAATGGGATGGAACACTTCAATACCATCCCACGATAAATCTTTGTTATATAACGAGTTAAAAGATTCCATTCTGGATGCGTCTTAATCTTTTACTGATTTCACCCATTACATTTCACATATTTTAATATCCTAATTAGGGGTACATTGTTCAATTAACTCTTTATTATCAGTGGGTATGATTATATCTCCATTTTTATCATTTTCCATCTGTATACCAAACTACACCCCTATATCTACCTTTTTCCCTTTTCTTATACCAATACTTAAAAATGAATTTAATAAAAAATATGCAACATCCATATCAAACTCATTTTTGGACTACCCACAGCTTGAGACAACCACGTAGAGATCCACATTAGTAGCCTCAAAAACCTACATGCTCTATTTATAAGATGAACCATATACAAAATGGGACGAAACTTTATTGAATGTGACTACAACAATTTCATGATTCGCATTGGCCTCAACAACCCGATTCATCACATCAGATCCCCTTGAATTAGTTTTCTACTTTCTCAAGAAGGTGTCATTTAATTTTGGGTGAATCTTGTTTCTTGAAAGATGCATCTCTACTTCATCAATAATACCTTCCCAAGATCCTTAGGCATTATCCATTTGAAGAAAAGTTAGTCTAAAAACATACTTGCATGGATGTGCCATAGAACACATTGATCTCATAACCTAATCAATAGAGAATGCCTAATTAAGACCCCCTTTATAGGATATAATCAGTCTTCTATCATAGAGGATATTATAAAAATACTATGGTTGACCTAGGTTTCCATAGGATCAGAAAAACAACCATCCATGATTGTAAAAATGGATATAGTTTAATGTATTCCAACATTGTGAGTCCTGAATCCTGAATAACAATTATATGTAAAATCATAGAATCCATGACTCCCAAAAAAGATTTCTAAATGAACAAATAATTTATAACATCCTTGATATAATTCATGAATTTATTATGTTCAATCATGTGACCACTCATCTTATATTTTTTGAAATTCAGATTCATGTGAAAATATTCAATGAGATGCCAATGTTTTCACACCTAAATTAAAAATCATGAATCTTCTTGGTAGTAATTTATATTTCTATTCAGAACTCACCAACCAGCAACATAATAATTTATGTAAATGAATAAAGAATATCCTCCATAATGTTTTCACTATGAAATAGAATAAACCTTTTTACTATGATTTTTTCTAAATTGATGGGTATAACTACCACTTAAGAAATTTCCTAGAGTATCTATGTATTCTAGAATAACAATATTAATACTTTTATCCAAAACGATACTTGGTAGATTCTTATCTTGATCAAATTTTTTATTAGATAATACATCCTAGTGCTATATCATAAGAGTATGAGGCTTGGGGGACAAATTTCTACACCCACATTCAAAAGATATAAAATTTCCTTAAAGGGAGGGGATGTGAAAGAATACCTTCCCTATTTTGGTCATGTACTATTCTACAAAACCCCTTATTTATGATAGGGTAATATGAATCCCCTCAAAATTACATGGACTTTTAGGATGGATATGAGTAAACCAATAATATATTTTCTGTTTATAGGACCATTTAAATTCTAGTAAAGTCTCATGATCTATCTCAAAGAAGGACATAGTTCCTATTTTTTAAAGAATCTTGAAAAAATATTTATACTTATGACGAATAAACAATTTATAGATTTTTTTTGTCATAATAACTTCAATTTCCACACATAGGTGAGTGAATTTTGGATATGGGATCCAATAATCAGATTATTTCAATTTGAGGCAACCACATCATCTTTCTTCTTTGTATTGTGTAAGAACACCTCACATGCCTAAAAATAAAATTCAACATCGAAACCCAGTAAGTTGGAGACCAATTATTTATTAGGGTCTGGATTGAGAAGCTCCCAATTTACACCCATACACTTATTCATATATATATATATATAATTATATAAATATATATAATTGAATATTTAATTTTATAAATACATTTAAAAAAGTATATAAATATTTATAAGAGGATAATTCATCTCTAGAGGTCGTTTTAATTAGTTGTGATAGAGATTATCTTATTATTCATTGATTCATGGTTGTGATGGATTATTCTCATCTAATTAGGGTTACTATAGAACAATTTGAGAATGTAATGACTTCATCTTCGACCCATTTTGATTAATTTGTTCCAGATAAGATCATGAAAAATATTCTGTCAAATTCACCTAGAGAAATTTTTTTCCTTATGATTTCTTATTCCTAGTATATTATGGTGTTTAAAATAATCCACACCTATAAGAGAGGATCTAATGAGTGACATCGTCTCTGATGTGTTTTCATTATTCATGGATTTTTTTGGTATTTCTTGCATTCAACACCACACTTAGGATGAAATGAAACACTATCTATATAGAAGAATATCATGGTCTCTTCTAAATTTGATTCCAACAGTGAAATCATTCAACAATTTCACACTTGACATCATTGAATAGGGAGATTGATCTGGGGATACTATAAATTACTATTTAATTATCTACATTTTGTTGGTTTTAGGTTTGGATATTCTCCTCCCACTAAAAAGGCCTTAATCTTGTTTATTTTCATAATTTTTATCTCAAATAACAATCATGGAGTCTTGGTTCCCATAATATCAATCTTATAATAATGAGAATTCAGGATTTGGATCCCATATATAACCCTTTTAAATTTAGGAATCTAATAAACCCAGTTAGGATTATGATTTAATTAAGGAGATGGTTTTTTTTTAGAAAAACGGAATACCTCAAGACATCTCGTCCGCATTGGGCATTCCAATTAATATGGAAATATATATTGAAAGATCGGTTTATGGCCACCTTTAATAAGATTATGTTGAGTTATACATCAATTCTTCTAAATATTATATATCATTTAGTTTTTGGATGTCGTTTATTTTAAAATTTTGTTGATTGTGAGATGATTTGTGACTTTTACTCAAACTATTTAAAGATCTTCAATAAAATAGATCATTTTCAATTATTTTTGGAATGTTGTAATTGTTGTCTCTATGGGCATAATGGTTACAATTGTGGAATGAGGTTAATGAAGAATTTTTTGGAGTGTACAAGACTATGGAAATAGTGAATCCAGATATTTTTAAATATTAGTTCATTATTATGGGAATTTGGGATGTAAATAAGTGCCTCACAATCTATATAAAGTCATTATGTAGAAGGATGTTTTATATAATACCAGAATAAAGTTTGGATTTTATTAAATGATTCTACTTTAAATCAACATAAAATGACCAATTATAAACCGGAAGTTGACAATGTGGAGTTGGTGATGAAACTTTTTTCCTAGTCTGATGTTGATATACAACTATTAAAAGAGAGACATGTTCCTTCCAATCATAATGTGAAGTATATGATGAATGTTCACTCCTCTCATGAAATCTAGTATAGGTCGGGTACATCAGATAGTGAGGAGAACATGTGTAATGGTTTGGGTGCAATGGTAGCTATTGATTCACATGTCATTGCCTCTATTAACCCTTCAACAAAGGATGACATAAAATCTTTAGGTATGATACAACCTCTAAAAATCTAAATTTGTACAAAAGAGTCCTCTATGGTGTTTCATAAGGAAAAGGGACTGCAATTTTATATAAGGATATCTCTTTCCATCTAGAAGTGATGATGTTGGAAGGTACCTAATAAGATGGCCCTTCCCTTCATATAAATTATTCAACTGAACAATTTTAGGAATTATATCCAACTCTTGATGAGGTCCCACTGAATTTAGAGGTGAATTTATATAGTCTACTCAATATATTATATAGATTCAATGATAGATTTTTTTCCTTATTTAAATTGACAATTCTTAGATTAGTTCTGGTCTAATAATATTATCCAAGGGATCAAGTTTCCCTGGTGATCAAGATTCTAGAACTCTTGATGATACCACCAATATTTATTTATAATTTTAATTATAAAAAAATAAAAATATATATAAAAAATTAAAGAAATATGGGGAATATATTTAAATAAAAATTATATTTATATATATATAGTTATACATTATCAAAAAATATATATTTATATATATATAATTATACATATAAATATTTAAATATTTAAATATAATTATATATATATATATATATATATTTAAAAACATATAAATGAATATATATATATATATAATTATATATATACAATTATATATATATTTATAAATATATTAAAATTATTATTAAATTTTTCTAAATATAACTAAATATTTTTTTAAACACCTCGGGGGAAATCCCCGTTCTTGAAAAAAAAAAGTAAAATAGAGGATGCATTCAGACATGATAATATTTCCCCCATCAATGAATAGGCGAAATCAGAAAAATTTCTAATCCAGATTCCAATTCTATATTCCACATCATGAATAGAATTACATTCAACTTATATGTACTCATGCCTGCATCCATGACCTCCAGAAAAATGGAATATCCTCCATATTTCTGCTTGTTCTAGGAGGCCATAGATATCAATATGGTCCTATTTCGTACCAAAATCTGATTGATCCAACACATTATCATGTGATGTTTCTTTAGTGCCAACCATTTTAGGGATATTTACATATCCATTCTCCATATGTCTAGAAAAGAGTTCTTCCTGATGATGACATGTACCATAAATGGGTTTTTAAAGAACACCATTAATATTTTATGATTCAAACTTCACCTAACTTGTTTTTCCTAATCCATAAATAGTGTAAATATATGGTGTATCAAAATCATCTTTTTTTATTGCAGAAACCTTTCTAAGATCAGAATTATGGTCTTCGGAACTTCTAAAAACCATATGGAATCCCTTCTCATCCTCTAAGACATTGGATGAAGTATTTTCTAATCTAGATCACAAGACTTGTGGACAATTTTACAACTAAATGGAGTAAAAAAATAACACTTCCATTGTGTAGGACCTCACCATGTGTACTAGATACCAAAAGATCTATTCCATGTGAGCATAAACTCCTTTATCACTCCCATCCACCTTATTCGATTCCAAAACTCGAGGGTGACCATAATCAAATTGATTCAAATTTTCATAATTATTGTTTTTTTTCTAAAAAAGAGAATCAACATACATTTTTTTGATTATATTTATAATTTCTAGATGAAATACATGTCTAAAGAATAATATATATTTAACCATATTTCTAGAATAATATTCCTTGATAGATTGATCTTTTGTGAAAGACATATCAACACGACCCCTATTTTATGATGGTTGATGTCATCTCTTAGAATGTGGGATATGTTTTTTCATCCATGGACATGACCCCCTTAATAGTGGAAACTGGAAACATATCCTACAATGAATCATATAATATTTTCTTATATACATACTTATAAGATCAATTATTATATTAGGTAGCCCTTTTTCTCTCATATGGACAACATAATATTCTATAATTTCATCTATAACTATATCAGCCCACAATATCTCCTTGTAGTCAGTGCTCTACACACCATTTGGAACAACGTTCATGAGGTTGTCCAAAAAATGATCTTTAAAATACAAAATTATTTTGGGGGAAGGGACCTCAAACTCTTCAACAACATAAGGTTTGAAAGTTGGTGGATCTTATAAAATATGTGTGTTTTTATTGTTAAGAATAAAAGTGGAATATCCTAAATGGAAACCACTACCATCATGGGTACCACCTTTTCAGATGCAAAATATAGGCCATTAGATTTCAAATTCTTGTGTTTATTATTGCAATGTCCATCAAGATGTAATTCTCCAGAATAGATAGAAAATGTAATAGGCCTTCATAACCTAAATATTCAGGGATGAGTACTCCACAATTAATAAAATAATGAGGAGATTTATCAAAATAAATTTTTATTTATAATTAATAATCATCTTTTGAGAGCATTACCATGGAAAAAAGATTGGAACTGAAGTCATATGTATCTAATACACGAAAAAAATACTTCAAATTGGAAAATTCTATTTATTTTTCCATTTTTATTGGAATTCAAATACCTACAGAAATATAGTGTAAAATTAAAAGGTTCTATGACATCCAATTTAATTGATGAACATAGAACCAAATTTGAACCATAGAATGGCATACCTATAATGGTATCATTCTATTATCCCATTCTCAAATATGGTGAATCATGGGATTGGTGAAGATTGAACATAGGTCCCAAGAAGATATCATCAATTCAACAAAGGGGAAAGGGATATGAATGAACCCATAACCTAAAGAGATGTATTTCATGTTAGATAAAACCCAAAAAATATGAAATATTTGATTCGAGCTCACTAATAATCCCTATAAAATCACCATGTGTAAAAATAAGTCCAAAAATTATGGGATTCTTTTTGAACTCTACTCATTCGGATGTTGCAACTTGATATGCTTCAATGAATGCAGCATATCTAACAAGTTGAAGTCATCTATGAACCATATTTATGAGGAAAGAGAAAGAATGATTATGCCCAATCCCTATAATCAACACATCCACCTCCCAAATATGATCATTCTTCTTGCACTCCTTACTGGGGTAAAATTAATTACAACATAATCATCCCCCTAGAGGAAAGACATCTACAAATGAGAGATCAAGAGAGGAATCCATTGATTTGGAAACATTTGCTGAAATGAGATGTTGAGAGAGGTGCACACCCTCGAAACCCATATATCAACATATGTAATTAATATATATATATATATATATATTATATTATATTTATATACTTAATATATTTATATAATAATAAATTCATATAATTATATGAATTCATATAATTATATATAAATATTAATATAATTATGTATATGTATATATATTTATATTTCATAATATATAAATACATTATAAATATATTTATATATTATTATAAATATAGATATATATATTTTTTTTATATTTATTTGTCCATAATTAATCTATTTAATATATTTATCAAAATTGTATGACTGAGAGTTAGCATGCCAACCCAAAACCACAAGAATTAGTAAAAAAATGTTATGTGAAATAAAAAATTTTGAATGAAGCTCGATAGAGAAAAAAGATCCCACAACAATGAAAATAATAGATAAATTATTTTCCTTCCCTATAAAGCTGATGTTTATAGGATATTGACCCCCCTTAGTTTCTTGTATACTTCTATGATATTTTTTGGTTTTTTGTGGTGACTATATCTCTTCATCCAATGATGATTTATAACCCTCTAGAATGATGTAACACATGTATTTTCACAAAATATCACGAAAATATATCACCAAATTAGATTGGAATAAAATTTCAATATTATTTATAATAATTTATGTGTTAAATGTTAATCCATATAGCAAAAAAAATTGGCACCTTTATCAAAAAATATATCTTTTTGGTGAATTTCATCAAAATTTTATCTCATATTCATTCCTTGGGGTACCTTTCCCCTCATAGTCCCCATGATGAATTTTAAGGATTTTTTCCATTTATCATCACACTCATTGACAGGGGCCATTCCAAAACATTCTAAATTAGTTTTCATATGATTTAATAAATTCGATGGTAAAGACAATTCAAAAATATCCATAAAATTAAAATGACTACCCCTTCTATAGGAGCATGCCTTATCTTTTTCATGCTTTCCAATCTTTCTCTATTTAGGGGTCTTTGAAGTGACATAATGACTAGAATCTACCTAAATTAGAGAATCCTCCACTTTGATACATACAATATCTGAGGAATCATGTGATGAATTCACATAATTGTAGTCATCAACATAAAACTCCTCCTAATAATAACATCACATAATATTTTCTAGACATCATCGAGTCCTAGTTGATAAGTAGAATTATCACTTGACATCCCCTGAAATCATTAATCAATTAGAATTTTTGAAATCCTTAAATAATTGATAGGATCAAATACTGAACATCCACCACGTTCAAATGTTGGACCCCCCCCATCATTAACAACCCTCAGCAAGGCTCTATTTTTCTTGCCCATACCAAGTAATGAATCATTATCCATCCAATGAATTGTTAAATGTTTATCTTTTTGAGAAGGATTCTCACTCCCATTATGATAGTAATACTATATGACACCATCAATGATGGGATTCCTAGTGTCCAAACGCGTTTTGGAAACTTGAACCCCCTTCACAATAACCTTACCCATGGAAGGTCTTCCCAACAAACCGTACACCATGATTTGTTGGTTCTATTTACCATATGGTTTATATCATCCCAATACCCTTCATTAAAATGGGGAAATTTTAACATACACTATTCAACTAAATATAAAATGTTTTTGTATATAAAACATTTCCTGACCCTGCTATAACTTTCTAAAACATTTCCAATGCATTAGTAATTGGAAAAAACTATTTACATGTCCATAATATAAAATTCAACATTGAATTCATCATCAACATAATAGATGGTTTCAATAAGTGGGGAGGATAGATCAAACTCAAAAATAATTATAGTTAAGTTTCCAAACCCTGAAATATCATTCTCCTTATATATCCCTAGAGGAGACCCTATAATAGAGGAAACATCCCACAAATTATTGGGATTAGAAAAACTAGTTGATTCTTGTTTCCTTCATCTATGATATAGTAGTCTAATTCCACCCTTATGCTAGATCAAACCAAGGATCCTAGTCTTGAAAACACATTATACCGGGATTATGGGATATGTAACCAAAGATAAAAGCATTCCATTTCGACTCCTATGAAGGATAAATGAATTGGGAGAATCCCATGCCAATTAAAATAGTTCACGAGCCTTAAAATTACCATAATTATAATGATATTTCATTAATGCTTCATGAAACCAATCTTTGAGGCCTCATATTGATGATATCCAAACAATAATCAAGAATTTTCTATTATTAATTAAATTGATGAAAATTTGTTGGGTAAATTTGGATTAAGAGATCATGTAATTCCACACATTCTTGTGAGAGGTAATTGAATATGAGTTAGATTAATATAAAAAGTGAAAAATAGGATGACTGTCATCTCGGAAAAACATTAAACATTCATAGAATGTGCTGTCAAATCATATTCCCCAACATCCATTTATCATTAATTCATCTAGATGACCATGAGAGATTCAATCACAATGATCTATTTCTACCCACGTCACATAAATATCCTTATAATTCAACAAATCTATAGGTACTATATATCAAAAATAAAGTGCCTTCATCGATTCCTGACCTTCTTTTTAATGATGACGATACACACTTCAAATACCAGAATCATCATTAATCATCATAGAGGTACCATGAATGAAATCTATGGACTGAGAAACTCAATTATAGTCATCATAACCACAAGAGGAAAATGAGAATCATGATGTTAATTTGGGGGAGTGTTTACCATCATTATGCCTCACCGTCCTATCAATGTACTTATAATTTATTGTTTATATAATTATTATATACATATAATTATATAAATGATAATGATGACATTTTGGGAGCCTCTATCACTATGATTTCTTGGTGTTCATAGATTCTCATAGATTGGTATCAATCAAGATTGCTATTCTAATGCACATGATGCTTTTGTACCACACCTAATGAAGACATAATCATTTATGGAATTTGTGGTAAATGGTTTGGTGAAGGAGGGCACGAACTATGGGAAGGTAGATTCTATGTCCCTGATCGAATGATAATGTTTTCAATGGATCTACAAAATAGTTATTTAAAAAATTATTAATTCCTCTCCGATTCGAAATCTGATTTGTGTCCCTTGCACAAGGTTATAAATAATGGATCTATGTATTGTTTTCATTGAAATACCCAATTTTTTAATGGATTAAATCAAGGTCTACAAGAACACCATTATTAGGAGGATTACCTCAAAACAGAACTTGATTGAGTTGAATCATGAGGATTTAAAGAAATAATTATTGTAGGACTATAATTTTTATTGTTTGAATATTGTTTCGATTGGTTTGGGACTTTTCCACATCATGTTCTCCATGAGGGATATGAAAACTAAAGAGCATTTCATCATTTGTGTCTCTGTTAAGTAGAGAAACATGGGGTTTCACAATTTGTATCAATGGTTTGATCTCGCGAATGCTAGAAATTCAATGACATAGTCATGGATCTGTATCATAGGTATAAATAGGTTCTTTTGGAACCCGTGTATTCTATGGGATATTTCATTTGTGTGGTGAATCCCATAATGTTTGGTAAGGATGATGAATTTTCTAGAATTGGGTATTTTGATAGAATTGTTGTTAAATATGACTCTTCATCTCATCTTGTTGAAACTGTACTTATAAGGGATGATGATTTCATGTTCAAATTGACAATTTATTAATAGAATTCACATATTTCTTTCATAATCATTACTCTACTAGACATGTCAAGGAGGATTGTCAGGTAGGGTATAAATACACTATTTGTAAGAAAATATGAATGGAAATGCACTGACTCGAGATGCCAGATGTCATTTCATATTACTGTACTCCATTATGATGACTTTAAGGAATCAAATCCCAAAAGGATTGAATAGTTTTGCATTTTTGAAAAAACTAGACACATACATTAAGTAAAAAATACAAATAAAAGTATAAAACAAGAATAATGATCACTTTAAGAACACAATTTTCTACCTAACATACATGAATATCAATCATAATATACATCTTGAAATCCATGCGAAAAACAAAACATAAGAAAGGGGTGCACTCAGGTTCTTAGAAAGGGTATAAAATATAGATGAATCATTCATATGTAAACATAATCAATAAGGAATAGTAAATAACTAAAAAACATTTAATTATAACATAATGTTGATCATAATATTAATGGAAAAAAATATGATTATATAATTACATAAACAAATTATAAGAGAATGAAATATAACAATGATTATTCACTAAAAAAATTGTAATAGTTGATGTTTTTCCTATCAACTAGTTGTAGTTTTAAACAATTCTTAATATTTTCCATACATTTATTTAAACAATCTTGATTACAAGGGAACTAGAAGTTTTGTGTTGGTTTTTATTATTTATCGGTAGTTTTGTTAACTATCTTTTTTAGAGTATTTAGCATTAGATAATTATTTATTTGAAATATTTTGGTTTATTTTAAAAAATATATCGGGTAAATATAAATGAAATACAATAAACCTCCATGGAAGATACGTTCGATGGTATCTTTTAGTGGTGGTTAAGCGTAAACTCTACTAAACATTTTATTATTCAATTTATTTAGCATATGTTACTTAAAAATCCCACTAAATCAGAATTTTTTTAAAAAAATTAAATAATAAAAAACTCAATATATAAAAAAATAATAAAATAATTGATAAAATAATTATGTGAAAATCCCAATGTACGTATATCATACATCTAAAATAATATACAGATGTACATTCATTATAACATCAATCTAATAAGTCATCCCAAACATTTGGCAATATTCTTATAAAATATGTCCAACAATAATCAATTCTATATATAGACTCGTGTCATGATTTCCTCTACATATGTCCTCCTCAACATAATATCATCAACTAAAACTATTGATTTCATCTCATTAAATATAACAAAAATAATAACAAAATTAAAACTACCCATAATAAATCATAATTATAGTAGAATAATTGTATCATCCCATGTGAATAAAGAATATGGGATTGTCATATTTATTAATATTTATTAATTAAATATTAATTTTTCTTTAAATGGGATTCCATGTTAAATGGCATACTAGATATGAAACAATGGGTTTCTTTGAAATCTTATGTTACACACAACATTAAGTTTTAACAAATAATATTATAATAAAAATATAATTTTAAATGGTAGTTAAAGCATAGTTGTTGTATTACTGTGATTGAAAATGGATAACTTCAATATTATTATACATGTTTGTTAAATGTTATTAAATTTATAAAATAAATGTTATAAGCTTAATATGTGAATGAATCCCATTTTAAGCATAAACACTCTAATATTCTTTAAAAGGTTGATTTAACACCTTTTGATGGAGAACCCATTTTTTCTCTAGTTCTTCCACATTTATATGTTGTATTTTACCGAAATATATTCTTCTTTCGAATCGGGGCATCATAATTTTCATTAGATAAAATTTTGGTATTTTTTTAATAATGATCATTTTTTAACGAATAGTGAAAATACTGAATTTTAATTCTAAACATCCTTTTAATAAAATTTATTTATATAGTTATTATATTACTTTAATTGACTTAAAAAATTAATTGTATTATATTTTTACCATTTAATCCAATAAAGGTCATTGAATTTAATTTAACTCTTAAATTTAACAAAAACAAGTGTCAATCTTCGGATAGATATTATTTATTAAAAACAAGCTTGTTGGACAACAAAAATTGTTATTAAATAAATTTTTTCCACTTCAATTTTTTGAATTTGGAAAAATATATACAAAATTTGAAATCCAGAGGTCCAAATTGTGTAAATAAGTAAATTTTATTGTTTGAAATTATAAATCTGTAGATCATAATGTTTTTTATCTACCATGGTTAAAAGGTAAATATGGTTCATAAAGGTAAAAAATAATATTCTAATAATATTAAATTTCCATAACATGTTTACTAATCCTATTAGATAATACATGTCGAACCATTGGAATCCTAGAGTTGATTGTTGGACCCAATGGAGCCCCTTATGAGTGATAATGGAACTTTATATTAATTAATTAATGTAATGACAAAAATTAAATAAAAATATATTTTTTTATAAATATATTCCTAAAGAGCCCCTCCTCCTCCTCATAGAAAGCCATCACATCTAACCCAATACTCACACCTCTCAAGCCCCTTGGGTCATCCAAAATCTACCCAATTAAGCACCCTAAATCCCTCTCTTCTTACAAGAAGCCTTTCCTTAGGCCTAAGTAACTTAAAACAAGCCTTTTGGTTCATACCATAGGGAGTTAACCGATTTAAAGGTAAAGTCTTCTATTTAGTTATTTTCTACTATTTTACATCTCTAACCCCCTAAACACTCTTTATTATTTTATTTTACAAAAAAAACATTATCCTCAATATACTATGTTGATTTTATGAGGAGGATTATATCTACACTTCCACACACCTATATCTAATGGGTTTTATCATACATATTCTGTGGACGGTGAACTACTACCTCACAAAACGATGAATGTTCAAATATTTCCAACCTCCTATAATGGTAGCCATTATGATAGAACTATATTTATATCTGAAATATTTTATGTTTATGTTTTTTATATGCTTAATTATTTTTAATTTATATCATACCTTTATGTTTTTCATAATGGGTAAATACGATATGTTTATTTGAGGAAGTGCAGACTACCGCCCCCTAAAATTGATTTGACTCATTCATACCATACATGGAACTTATAAAGTATGGTGTTAATGAACATAAAAGATTTATATAAAATATGATATTATACTGGAATAATAATATACGTATGAATCATTTGGTTTTAATTCCCCTTAAACTAAAAAAATGAAATAGATGTAATGTTCATGCGTTTGTATGACTTACCGTCTCCATGAACAGTGCATTTCATTTTCATATATCCAAATGATATGGACTATTATAAATACATATATACTGGTCATATATGATATATATAATATATATATCATGAATATAATTTTAGATATATTGTATTTTCGTCCACAAGGAGAATTTAAAATTATTACAAGTTCATTTTTAACAAAAGTTCCGAACATTGAAAAAATGTCTGATATGAACCTAAATAATTAAATAGTTGTTAAAGCATGGTAATTAGTGATATAAATATAGTAATAAACTTGGAAAATGTTCTTAATTAATTATAAATTAACTAATGTTTTTTATTCAAGAACAACAAGGAACATACAAGACAATTTATAGTTGAGGTAAGGGGTTTTCATCTCACTTTTTATTCATGTGATATTCATGGTATATTTTCCTCTATTTAATTTTGTGTGGCATATGTACAACCCATGATTGTATTCATTTTGTAATATATTTTAATTTATTGGTATTAACATATTTATTTTAAGATCTTTCTTTAATGGGGTGTAAGTTTCGTAAGTTACCAAATCAGAAAGGGAACATCTTAACCCAATTTCCATTATTTGGGATAAACATCTACTTCTTTATTATTTGATTATATGAATATTTTTGAATGATATAGTATTGTGTGACACATAATGTCAACTTATATTGGGTATATTCATAGTTTCCACCACAAATTATGTCCTTGATTTTCCTTAATCTTAGGATATGATATTTTCAAGGGACATTGTCTCAATTTATGTTCCATTGAGAGTTATTTGTTATTATACATTAATTCACTTTTATATAGTGTATATACTACCCTTTGACATAATATATCATTAATATTTTTACTATCTTGATATTATAAGAATTTATTAATTTTATTCATCAATTATTTGTATTCAATCATATTTCATATGGTTAGGAACTCTTTAACTAAAATATCATTTTAAATGTTTGAAATATTTATTATTCTAAATCATTCTTAGTAATTTTAATTATTTAAAAATTGTTTTAAGGATTTATTGATATGGACATGAATGTTTTGAAATTATAATTTCTTTCAAAATCATCAAAGTGATACGAGACTCTTTGATTCAAATATATATTTCTAAAATATTTTAAATCGTTTTGAAAATGGTTTTGATAATGCATTGATTATGTAAATATCTTAAAATTATATATTTTCATTTCAATGAGGAAAATTTTATTCATAAATTATTTATATTTTATGAGTTATGATTATTTTATGGATATTGTGCATTGTTTACATATAGGGGTTGTTCCGTGTTAAAAATAGGGTGGGTGAGCCTGAGATAGCTCTCCAATGCATTGGGTATTGTGACAGAGGTAAACATAAATGTATCTCTGAATAAATTTGGGGAATATACTCTGAGGGGTATTTAAGAAATAACTCCCTAATTATTTGTGAGAAATACGATGTAAGTATGTTATTTATGCCCTAAGATACCATTATTATTTATGTTTTTTGTGTGTAATTCATAAATTTTATGATTTCATAATGCGTGTTATGATTGAAAAGTATAGTTTCATTGATTTGTATACATTGATGGGATAATGTTTTGTTTCCAAATTTTATAACACTAAAAGAGCATTTTATGTTAATCTCATGTTAATCCTATGTTAAGAGTTATTATTTTATGAAAAAATTGAAAATTGAGTATAAGTGTCTTCTTTGTAATTTTTGAGAAGTAATATAATTGTTTTATCATATTTTTCTAAATCTACAATCCTGAAAATATCATCAATGTTAATACTAGATTAAACTCTATATTAAATAATTTTTAATGATGGGGTCATACAGTTGGTACCAAATGTTGGTTTAGACATCTTCAGGGATTAGGAGTTCTTGATAGACACATGGTAAGTCTTTATATATATTCTTTATGTTAAATCCTTATTTTTTAATTTGTTCAAATCAAGGAATGTTTGTTTCAAATGGAAGAATGAGGATGTCAAACGATATTCCTATCTAATTCTTGTGACTTGCTTGCAATTATTATTGCAAAGTCTTGTCCAGACAACTCTGAAACGTTTTCGAACATACAACTCACTTGCAAGAAATTTTTTGAGATATCAAACACCACCCTTATATGTGGATACCATCATAGATCATGGGATGTATTTAATCAAATAATATTTTCTCAATATTCTTATATTTTCAAGAATGGTAAATAATATCAAGGGATTTCCAAACATTTTTGCTTATCACAAGATATTGTATTATATAATGATTTTGAAAAAGGAGCTAAATAATGAGACCCTTACCCAACCCTTTTTATATTTGAATTTAAATTTTAGTCTTTAAACACATACTTATTGTACTTTAAAGTACCATTAATTTAATGTTTCAACTCAAAATTGGTCTGAATATTTTATAAAATGAATTTTTTACCAGATGTTTTGAAATTATATGTCTTATATGATTTTTTCCAAAATGATTTTTCTGTGATCACACATATATCCTATGTTGTACAAGGTGTATTTTGATAAAGGAAGAAGATGATTTTGAAGGATATCTAAATCATTGATTTAATTAATGTACCATATATCTATGTGAATAAGATGATGATGAAACCATGTGGACACAATAATCAGTGTATGATATTCATTCATTGGGAATGGTGTTATTTTATAGAGGTAAAAAAATTGTCAATATATGTAAGAATTCAATAATTATGATATTGAGGTCATTATGAATTGGGATAAAAATGAGAGGCATAAGAAAACAATTGAGATTAAATAATGTTTGGGTTATTTTTGAATAGTTTATCTCATTTATGGAAATGTTATAAAAATGTATAGTTTTTGAAAAATGAAAACATGTCGACCATGTGACAACCTGTTGTGTCAGACAACGCTGCATGAATCAAACCCACAACCAAAGTGAGATTGGGATTTATCACATACCACTAGACTACATAACGTCCCTAATTAGTTTTACTTATTCTTTTTAATTAAATGATATTATTGATCTAGAATAAGTAGATTTGGGATCTTGGGTTTTATCGAATGGATATCTTTAGTATAGGAAATTGATTTTGGGATTAAATTGTAATGTTTATATTGAAAGACATTCTTTATTTTTTGGTAAACTATATGCCTCAGGAAAATAGAATACATTGGGATTACAATTAAGGAGTAATTATGGAAATTTTATTTTTTAAAAATCTATGTTTTATAGAAGATTAGGGTTATTTATGGAAATGATTAACCTATCATATAGAATATGTGATTTGGTTAATTACACTTCATTATGAGACTTTAAGAGTAGCTTATGTTTTTTGAAGATAAATGTAATGATATACTGTGGAAGACTGTGTTATTAAATTCTTCTGAGTTTTTGGTTACAATCAATGTTTGGGTTACTTTAATGAATATTATGGACATTTGATTATTTTATGGTCTTTTCCAAACATTGGGTATTTTTTGTCGAATTTTGGGGATTAAGGGTATTATTTCTTCTTATAACCTATAATACTTTTTTTGAAAATTATCTGATCTTAAACTAACCATTTTGGTTTTGGATAATTTCTAAAGAAAAATAAATTATATAGTTCATCTTTTTGGGATTTTTTTAATCTCTAGAAGTTGATTCTAGCATTTCAGGTGTGACCAAGTCATCTTAAATACTAATCATTTGGTGAAAAGATGAGCTTTTTGTAGAAACTTATTAAAGGATGAAAATATAATTGACATGTATGTATATTTCCATATTTTCTTAGTCAATCTCATAATAAAATTCTCCAAAATTGTGAAATGGAAATTAATTTTTTTGTTATTATTATATTTCATACTGGGAAACCAAAGGCCATTTAACATGTAACATGTTTGTGATTTTCTGGTGGTTAACTTTCTCTTAATCATGTTTTCTATCACTCTCATTCAGAAAATGACACTTAGTTTCTCCTCCATATCCATGATTTCATGGAATCCTTGTATTGGATATCTTGGGTGAAATTTTTACTTCACTTCTTTTTCTATTAATGTGGTAGTTTTATTGACACTTTTTCCGATGTGGAACTTTTAATAAAGTTTCCAAGCCCATTTTAAAAATTGAGAGGAAAAAATTATAAAAAGGGGAGAAGGATGTAACATCTCAGGTGAATAAAGAATAAAGAATTTTAATATTTATTAATATTTTTGAATTAAATATTAATTTTACTTTATTTGGGTTTCCATGTTTGATGTCATACTCGATAGGGAAGAACATGTTTCTTTGAAATCTTACATTACACACAATGTTATGTTATACCCAAAAATAATATAATAATATTATTATTTTAAATGATTTTTTACATATAGGTGTTGTATTAGAGGGAATTAACATATATAACTACAATATGATTATACATGTTTGTTAATATTTTTTATATTTATCCAATAAATTTAATAATATTAAATTGTTAATGAATCCAATTTTATGAATAAAAACTATAATATTCATTAAAATATTGAATTACTACCTTTTTATGGTGAACCATTTTTAAATTTATTTTTCTTCACTTTCATATGTTCTTTTTGAAAAAATATTATTCTTCATTAAAATTCGGACATAAAAATTTACTTTGGAGGAAATTTTGGTTTTTTTATAATGTTTATTTTTTTAATGATTAGTGAAAAATACTGCATTTTAAATCAATACTGAATTTTAATCTAATTTATTTCTATAGTTATAATATAATATTAATTGGTTTTAAATTTTAATTGTATTATTTACTACCATTTAATCATATTTTGGTCATTAGATGTAATTTCACTTTTAAATTTAACATAAACAACTGTAAATATTATGATAGAAATTATATCATAAAAAAAGTTTTTATTTTTGACAATAGGAATTAATTTTAAATTAATATCAGGCACTTTTGTGTTTTGAATTTTGAAAAATGCATTCTGTATTTGGAATTAGGAGGACAAAATTGTGTGAATATGTAACTTTTACTTTTAGACATTATGAATATTTAATTCAGTAAATATTTTTATTGTAACATCCCAAGTAAGTAATGTATAATATATTTTCTTATCTATGTCTATTTATGAATTAGATTGTGTTTTAGAGGCTTAAAATGAGAATAAATCCAATCATAAGCATATAAGACACCAATATTTTAAAAAGATTGTTTTATTGCCTTTTGATTGGAAACCATTTTTAAATAAATATTTTGACAATTTTATAAGCTCTATTTGTCAAAATAAACATATTATTTAGGATTGGGTCATTAAAATTTACTTTGGATAAATTTTTGGTATTTTTTGACAGTGTTCATTTTTTAATGAATAGTGAAAAATACTGCATTTTACTTCAAAACTGATGTTTCATCTAATTTATTTATTTGGTTAAATTATCTTTTTAACTGGTTTTATAGTTTAATTAGAATATATTTTTACCATTTAATCCAATGTTGGTCATTGTAATTTATTTTAATTTGTAATCGGGTATAAACAAGTGCCAAACTATTCATAGATATTGTTTAAAAAATACCCGCTATTTGTTTTGACAACGGGAATTATTTTTAAAATAATTTATACAATTTATGTGTTTGGAATTTGGTAAAATGGATTCCATATTTGGAATCAAAAGGTCCAAATTATGTAATTTAGAATCTTTTGTTTTTGGACATTGTGAATAGTAACGACGGTAATTATCTTTAATTATCAGGATTAATTAATAATCGGGTAGTTAAGGGTAATAGAATAATATCATAATAATGCAAAATAAACCCAACATGTGTCCTAATGCTACTAGTTGTGTCTTGGCCGACCATGGTATGACTTTTTCCAAACATAGGGACCCCATGGAATCACTTTTGGGTGATAGTGACACTTTATCATTTTATTTTTAACGAAAGAAGAATATCACAAAGTTATGTAACACCTAAGTAAAACATTTTTATTTTTGTCTGTGTAATTGAATTATTAGACTATAAATATTAATTGTAAATATAATAAGATTTCGTACATCATATTATTATTTTTATAATTTTTAGACATTAAATAAATTAATTTATTTATGACACCATGATGATGCAGCGATTACCTCATTAATGATAGATTTAAATAAAATGAAATGATAATTTAAAATATAGGAAGTAAACTTGTAAAAACCCTATTGTATGGGTGTATTTATAACCCTTATAAAATTTTAATTGAAATACATTATTGTGGGACCTTTAAAATCTGAAACTCATTTTAAAATAAAGTAAAATCTCTTGACTTTCCAAGAGTGCCCCTCCTCCCTCTTATAAAAGGCCCCCACCTCTACCACCTTACCCACACCTATCAAGCCATTGTCTTGGCCAAACTCTTCTCATTTCATCATCTCACATCCCTCTATTCATCACATAATCCTTACCTTAGGCAGAAATCTCTTCAAGAAACCTTTCTGGTTCAAACCATTGGGAGTTACTCGATTTAAAGGTAAAGTCTTCGGTAATGTTCTTTTGTTTTATTTTTCTTCTACAAACCCTAAACTCATTTTATCACTTTCTTTTGTAACAAAAAAAGTATCTTCAATATAATAGGATGTTTCTATAAGAATTATTCGAGCTACTCTTACACACACCTCCGTCTAATGGTTAAAGAACATACTATTTCTGTGGATAACGAATTACTGCCTCACGAAATGATGATTTTTCAATATTATTTTAACACCTTTAATGGTGGCCATTAATATTTCACTATATTTATATATGATATATAATATTTTTATGTTTTCCTAATGCTTATATATTTTTCATTTATGGCATAGCTTTATGGTTTCCATTATGGATAAACACGATAATTTCATTTTTTGGAAGTGCAGACTATCACCCTCTCAAAGTGATTTGAACTAGTAATTCCATATGTGGGATGTGTAAAGGATGGAGTTAATAATATTATATATGATATTATACTGTAATATAATGTTCCTTTATATCATTATTATTCCATCCATTAAATACAAAAAAGAAATGACAGTAGCATTCATGCGTATGTACGGCTTACCATCTCCATGAACAGTGCATTTTATTTCTTACCTCTAAATGTTATGTAATATTATAAAAGGATGTATATAGTTGATAAATATGATAAATATGATATCTACCACATGAATATAATTCTGGATATAATTGATATTTTACCACATGAACAACTTGTAATTGTGAGATGTTTATTTTTGACTCAAGTACCAAAGACCAACAAAATGACCGTTATTAACATAAATAATTATGTAATGTTCATAACATGGTAATGAGTAATATAAAAGGAATAATGAACTTGAAAAAGGTTCTTAAGAAATTATAAATAAACTCTAGTTTTTTATTCAGGAGATTAAAGAAAGATAGAGTTAAATCAGACACGAGGTAAGGGACATCATCTCAATCTCCTTTCATTGAGGCATATTTTCTTTTATACACAACATTCTATTGTATGGTGTATAAACCCCCTTTGAATTTTACTTCTATTCAAAAATAATCTTTTTATACGATGTGTTTTACTAAACGACAAAAGGTAATTTTTTTGTCTTACGTATACGGAGACAACGACTTCTCCGCCGCTGTTACCATTATTTGAGTTTTGGCTTCCTCTACAAGCCATAAATATTTTTTAAATGAAAAATAAATACCACGTTTTACTTTTCTTATATTTTGGTATTAAAAATGGATTTGATAAATTTATTATTATATCAATGTGTTGTATTGATATCTTGTGATCGAAATGTGGAAATTCTATGTTTCCTTTATGCATGTTTTATGTGGTACGATTATGTTATGGTTCATGGGAAATATTTATGAAGACGGGTGGTTCTGTGATAAAAAAAGGGCAGGTGAGCTCGATATAGCCCTCTAATGGATTGGATAATGCGAAGGGGTTAAACACTATGGTTTCTCCAAAGAGATTTAGGGAATATATAGTGATGGGTATTCCAAACGTAACCATGAGGGTTACTCCCTACGTAACCATGTTATGAATGCCTCATGTTAAATTTATGTCTTATAATTTATATGAGTTATTTATGAATCTTATGATTCCATAAGGTATGTTAAAGTGCTTATGTTTTATGAGTAAAGTATGATTTCCTTGATTCATATGTATACATGGACTAATGTATTCTTTCCATATTTTTATATCCCTTTCTGAGCTTTTTATGCTCATCCCAAGTTTTTCAAATGTTTTTCACCGTTCAAGGGAAAATTACATGATGTGATGACAGAGTCGATGATGTGTCAAGAAAAAATCCATGTTTTATTTTAAATATGTTTCCTTTGATGGAAAAAATTAATATTGTCTTTTATGTATCCAACTTGTTTAAATGTGGAATGTAATGTATTATTTATGATCTAAATCTCTAAAACTCTAAACCTGAAAATATCCTCAATGTGTATTCTTGTAATAACTCAATATTAAGTAATGTTTAAGTTTTGGGCCTTATAATTGGTATCAATGGTCGGTTTAGATAACTTTAGTTGTTGGAATTCTCTTAAATGATTATCCAAAAATATTTTTTTATGGTCAAATTGAAAATGATATTGCATTTGAAGATTACCATGTTGCTTCATCTAAGACATGTTTTTTCAGAATGGTTTTCCATAGAGGAAACATGAAGTAGTGATAGGAAGGCATCTAGATGGAAATGACCTGCCAAATCAGCATCCTGAGATGGTTGGAATTGGAACTGAACAGTTTGTTGTAGTAATGGCACTGTTGACTCAAGCGATAAATGTTATTGGTATCCATGCACGAGATCTGTCAGATCAACCGCAGAGGAACATGTCAGTGGAGGAACATTTCATGAGGCAACATCCCCCATCATTCAGAGGATCATCTGACCCTGTTCTAGCTGAAGGGTGAATTAAGGCACTGGAGAAGATTTTCGATTTCATGGGGTGTTCATACAATCAAAAGGTTAGTCTTGTTGTTTACCATTTGGAGGGTGAAAAAGATCACTAGTGGTTGATTGTTAAAAATATTAGGGATGCTGATGAGATTGATGCTCTTGTCTGGGATGAATTCAAAGGTATGTTTCTCGAGTAATATTTTCCTAAGGCTGTTCGACTTATAATGGAAAAACAATTATTTGAATTGAGGCAAGAGGACGAATCAGTGGCTGCTTATGAAGAAAGGTTCACTCGATTATCAAGGTATGCTCCAAATATTATTTGATACCTTGATAGTAAAATCAATAGTTTTTACTCTGGATTAAAGCCAAAATATTGAAGGGAATTAGCTTCTCGTGAGGTCAAAAGTTATGAAAATCTTGTTCGATGTGCTGAGAATATGGAAATGGCGTTTTATGATGATCAAGTGTTCTATGATAACGAACAGAAGAAGAGACCGAGGTGGTTGGAGAAAGGGAAGAATTATTCAAAAAGGACTGATGGTAAGAAAACTATGTTTTCAGTTTTTGATAAATGTGGTAAAATGATGCTGGGGAATGTCTTTTGAATTATGGAAGGTTCTATCGATGTGGTAAGATGGGACATAAGGCTCGTGATTGCACTTGTAAAGATCAAGGTGATGGTAAGACCAAATTTTATTTATAGTTAGTGAAATGTTTCAAGTGCAATGAGATGGGTCATTTTGCAAATGAGTGTCCTACAAAGAGCACGAATGATGGGAAGCAGTCAGACTACATGAAGAAAGGGGTGGTGAAATCTTTTGAAACTACTTCAGCAGATGTTGGGCCATTAGATTTAGTGGTATCACGTACTTTTTTTGTTTTTTCATATTATAACAGTGTGTTGTTTGATTTAGGTTCTACACATTGTTTCATCTCTGAAAATTTTTCTCGTAAATTAGGAATACCATATCAAGAAATAACTCTTGAACTAGTGGTAAAAACACCTGGGGGAAATGTTGAGGCAAAAATAATTTTTAAGAATTTTCCTATCCTTATCCGTGGAAAGATCCTACTTGAAAACCTTATTTTTTTAGCTCTAGTAGAGTTTGAGGTTATCCTGGGTATGGATTGGCTCTCTTTTTACCGTGCTAAGATTGATTGTAGAGATAAAGAAGTTTCTTTTCAGAAATACTTACAGTTTGTGTACAAGAATGAACCCTTACTATTGATAACATATCAAGAGGCTGAAAAACTTGTAAAAGATAGAAATGAATGTTACCTTGCACATATTGTTGAAAAAAGGAACTGTTTAGATAAATGATGTGCCAGTGGAAAATGAGTATCCTAATATTCTTTCTGATGAGTTTCTTGGAATAATACCGCATTGGGATGTTGAATTTACTGTTGACTTATTTCCTGATGCTAAAATAATTTCCAAACCCCCTTTTCGAATGGCCCAAATTGATCTTTTAGAGTTGAAAGAGAAATTGAAATATTTATTAGAGAAAGGTTTCATTCAACCTAGCACATCACCATGGGACGATCCTGTCTTATTTGTTAAAAATAAAGATGTTTCAATTAAAATTTGCATTGATTATAGAGCTTTGAATAACATCACTGTTACGAACAAATATCATTTTCCTCATATTGTTGATTTGTTTGATCATCGCCAGGGAGTTCAGTATTTTTCAAAGATAGACAAGATATCAGGGTACCATCAGTTGAAGGTAAAGGAAGAAGATATTCTAAAGACTGCATTTCGTACAAGATATAGCCATTATGAATTTGTAGTTATGCCTCTTGGGTTAACCAGTACACCTGCTATATTCATGGACCTTATGAATAGAAATTTCCATGAGTTCTTGGATAAGATTGTGGTTGTTTTCATTGATGATATTTTGGTGTTTTTTAGAATTAAAGAGGAGCATAAAAGACATTTAAGGGTTATTTTGCAAACCTTTAAAGAAAAGAAATTGTATTTGAAATTCAGAAAGTGTGACTTTTGTTTGCAACAAATTTTTTTCCTTGGTCAAATTGTTTCTAAAGATGGGATAACTGTTGATCCTGCAAAAACAATGGTTGTTGGAGAATGGCCAAGACCCAAAAATGTAACCAAGATTCGTATTTTTCATTTTTTGGAAGGCTATTACCAATGATTTGTTAAAAATATTTCATGGTTATGTAGTCTAATGACTAACCTAACTATGAAGGAGTTTATGTTTATCTTGACAAAAGAATGTGATGATTGTTTTTAAGAATTGAAAATAAGATTGGTGAATGCTCTAGTTTTGGCACTACCATCCAGGAATGGGGAGTTTGTTATGTACAATGATGTTTCATTAAAAGGACTTGGTTGAGTCCTAATGAATAATGATCAGGTAACTTCTTATGCTTCACATTAGTTGAAAACTCATGAGGTGAATTACCCTACACATGATTTGGAATTAGCTATTGTTGTTTTCTCTTTAAAAATTTCGATGCATCATTTTTATCGAGTAAAGTGTGAAATATATTACGATCCCAAATGTTTAAATTATATATTCACTCAGAATGAACTAACCATTAAACAGAGGAGATGTCTAGAATTAATCAACTATTATGATTGTACAATTCATTACAATTCCGGAATATCAAATAAAGTGGCTGATGCTTTGAGTTGAAAAAGTAATGATTCATTAACCATGTTACGTTTGGGACGTGATCCTTTGGTTAAGGATTTGATGAACCCTGGCATAGAAGTTGTTTGTGTAGGATGTTCTTCTATTTTGTTTCAATTATCAGTGAAATATTCTCTATCAAAAAGAATTAAGCAAGCACAGAAGCAAGACAATGAGTTGTAGAAAAAGGTAGAGCTGGTTTAGAAGGGTACATTTTTTTGAATTCAACATTGTTAATGATTAGGTTTTGATATTTGGGAAGAGATTATGTGTGCCTTGTGATTCACAGTTGAAGAGAAAGTTGTTACATGAAGCTCATCGTTCTCTGTTTTCAGTTCATCCAGGCAGTACTAAGATGAATAAAGATCATCGGGAGTATTACTAGTGGGATGGAATGAAAAGAGACATTGATGATTTTACTATGAAGTGTTTGACTTGTCAATAGGTCAATGTAGAGTGGAAGTTACCGAAAGGGATGATTCAGCCTTTACCATTGCCACAGTGGAAATGGTAAAATATATCCATGGACTTTGTTGTGGGATTGCTGAAGACACCTTGATGTAATAATTCAATATGGGTTATTGTTGATCGCTTGAATAAATCTGCTCATTTCCTTTCTATACGAGATACTTTTTTTCTAGATCAACTTTCTCGTTTTTATCTTAATGAGATAGTCATGTTACATGGAGTTCCCCTCTATATTTTATATGATCGTGATCCCAAGTTTACTTCTAACTATTGAAAAGGCCTTCAGAAGTCATTGGGTACTGAATTAAATTTTAGTACTGCTTTTCATCCTCAATTAAGTTGGTAGTAAGAACGAACAATTCAGACATTGGATGATATGCTATGTGTCTGTTCGATGGATTATTAGGGAATTTGGGACCAACATCTTTCTTTGGTTGAGTCTTCTTATAATAACAATATTTATTCTGTATACAGATGGCACCATTTGAGGCATTATATGGGAAGCAGTGTCGAACTCCAGCTTTTTGGGATGAAGTGGGTGAAAGGAAGTTCATGGGACTTAAATTGGTTGAAGAGTTGGCAAAAAAAGTTCAGCTGATACAGAAACACATGAGAACGTCTCATAGTAGGTAGAAAAGATATGAGGACAGCAGGAGGAAGGATATCTCTTTTGAGGTAGGTGATCATGTTTTCCTTAATGTTTCACCATGGAAATGTGTGATGTGATTTGGTAAGAAAGGAAATTTGATTCCAATATTTATTGGAACATATGAAATTCTGGATAGAGTTGGATAAGTTGCATACCCAGTGGCTTTACCTCCGAGTTTATCTCAGGTATACAATGTTTTTCATGTTTCAATGTTAAGGAAGTACATGCCAGATCCACCTCATGTTTTGAGTCCAGTGGTAGTTCAGTTGGAAGAGAATATATATTATGAGGAACAACTGGTCCAGATTCTTGACTGTAGGGATCAATTGTTGAGGAATAAGGTGATTCATCATGTAAAGGTTTTGTGAAAAAACAACATGATTTAAGAGGCAACATGGGAATCTGAAAATGCAATGAGGGATAAATACGCCCACTTATTTGATAAGTAAATAAATTGTGGGGATGAAATTTTCTAAAGGGGGGAAGGATGTAACATCCCATGTAAGTAATGAATAATAGATTTTATTATCTATCTCTATTTAGGAAATAGATAGTGTTTTAGTGGCTTAAAATGATAATAAATCCAATCTTATGCATAAAATACACTAATATTTTTAAAAGACTATTTTACTGCCTATTGATGGAAAAACATTTTTAAATAAAACTTTTGATAATTTTATAAGATTTATTTTTAAAAATAAACTTATTCTTTAGGTTTCGGTCATTGATATTTACTGTGGATAAATTTTTGGTTTTTTTTTCTGACAATTTTCATTTTTTAACAAATAGTGAAAAATACTGCATTTTTCTTCAAAACTGCTTTTTCATCTAATTTAATTATATTGTTATATTATCTTATTAATTGGTTTTAAAGTGTAATTAGAATATATTTTCACCATTTAATCCAATTTTGGTCATTTTAATTGATTTCACCTTGGAATCGGGCATAAATAAGTGCCTAACATTTCATAGATATTGTTTCAAAAAAACCAGATATTTTTTTGACAACATGAATTATATTTATATTAATTACTACAATTTCTGTGTTCGAAATCTGGAAAAATGGATTCCATTTTTGGAATTAGAAAGTCCACATTATGTAATTAGGACTCTTTTGTTTTTGGACATTGTGAATAGTAACACCGGTAATAATCATTATATATCATGATTAATTAGTAATCAGTTAGTTAAGGGAAATAGAATAACATAATAATAATAACAAATGACCCCAAAATGTGTCCTAATGATACTATTTGTGTCATGGCCGACCATGGGATGCCTTTTTCCAAACATAGGGACCCCCTGGAATCACATTTGGGTGATAGTGACACATTATCATTTTATTTTTAAAGAAAAGAGAATATAACAAAATTATGTAACACCTATGTAAAAAAATATTTAGTTTTTTCTGTGGAAAGGATCTATTAGACTATAAATAGTCATTGTAAATATAAAAAGATTTCATAAATCAAAGTATTTTTTCATAATTTTCACACATTAAATAAAATAATTTTTTATGGAACCATGATGATGCAGCGATTACCTAATTAATGATCAATTTAAAAAAATAAAAGATAATATAAAATCTAAGACATAAACTTTTCAAAAACCTATTTGTATGGGTGTATTTCTAACCCTTATCACTGTGTACTATAAATATATCATTTTGAGACCTTAAAAATCCGAAATGCTTTTTAAAATAAAGTAACACTTTTTGACTTTCCAAGAGTGCCCCTCCTCCCTCTTATAAAAGACCCCCATATCTACCACCTTACCCACACCTCTCAAGCCATTGGCTCAGCCAAACTCTACAAATTTCATCTCTCCACATACCTATCTTCTTCATAGAAGCCTTACCTTAGGCAAGAAGCTCTTCAAGAAACCCTTTTGGTTTAAACCAGTGGGAGTTACCCGATTTAAAGGTAAAGTCTTCTCTAATGTTCTTTAGTTTTATTTTTCTTCTCCAACCACCTAAAAATATTTTATTCCTTTTTTTTGTAACAAAAACAGTATCATAAATATACTAGGATTTTTTTAAAATAATTATTTGAGCTACACTTAGACACCCCTCCATCTAACGGTTAAAGAACACACTATTTTTGTGGATTTCGAATTACTGCCTCACGAAACGATGAATGTTCAATATTCTATTAACACCTTTAAAGGCGGCCATTAAGATGTCACTATATTTACATATGATATATAATATGTTTATGTTTATGTTTTCCGTATACTTCTGTATTTTTCATTTATGGAATACATTTATCGTTTCCATTATGGATAAACGCGATAATTTCATTTTTTGGAAGTGCGGACAACCGCCCCCTCAATTTGATTTGAACTGTTAATGCCATATGTGGGATGTGTAAAGGATGGAGTTAATAATATTATATATCATATTATACTGGAATTATAATGTACCTTTATAACATTATTATTCCATTCTATTAAATAGAAATTGAAATGAAAGTGGCGTTCATGCGTACGTACGGCTTACAGTCTCCATGAATGGTGCATTTCATTTATTACCTATAAATGTTATGTAATATTATAAATACATGTATATACTAGATATATATGATATATATGATATATACCTAATGAATATAATTCTGAATATAATGGATAATTTACCATGTGAACAACTTGTAATTATAAGAAGTTTGTTTTTGACTCAGGTACCAAAGGTCAACAAAACGACTGTTATTAACTTAAATAATTACATAATGTTAAAAACATGGTAATGTGTGATATAAAAGGAATAATTAACTTCAAAATTGTTCTTAATAAATTATAAATTAACTATAGTATATTATTAAGAATATTAAAGAACTATTGAGTCAAATCAGACATGAGGTAAGGGACTTCATCTAAATCTCCTTTTATTAAGGCATATTTTGTTATACACAACTTTATTTTATATGGTGTATAAACCCTTTGGACTTTTACTTATATGAAAAAATAATATTTTTATACGAAGTATTTTACTAAATGAAAAAATTGAATGTTTTTGTCTTACATATGGGGAGACAATGACTTTTCTGCCGCCATGACCATTATTTGAGTTTTTCCATAATCTACAAGTCGTAACTTTTTTTAAATGAAAAATAAATACCATGTTTTACATTTATTTTATTTTGGTATTGATATGGTTTTGATAATCTTTTTATTATATATATGTTATGTATTGATATCTTGTGATTGAAATGTAGAAATGCTTTGTTTCCTTTATGCATGTTTTATGTGCTACGATTATGTTATGGTTCTTGGGCATTGTGTATGAAGACGGGTGGTTCCGTGGTAAACTAAGGGCGGGTGTGCTCGATATAGCTCTCTAATTCATGGGTAATGAGAATGGGTTAAACGCTAAGGTTGCTCTGAAGAGATTTATGGAATATACTATAATGGGTATTCCAAATGTAACCATGAGGGTTACTCCCTACGTAAGAATATTATGAATTCCTCAAATTACCTTTATGTCTTATGATTATATGAGTTATTCATGAATCTTATGATTTAATAAGGTATGTTAAAGTGCTTATGTTTTATGAGTAATTTTTTATTTCCTTGATTATTATGTATACATGGGATAATATTTTCATTCCGTATTTTTATATCGCTTACTGAGATTTTTATGATCATCCCTAGTTTTTGAAATGTTTTTCGCAGGTCAATGGAAAAGTACATGATGTGATGATAGTGTCAAGGAAGTGTCAAGAAAGAATCCATGTTTTATTTTGAATATGTTTCCTTTAATGGGATAAATGAATACTATATTTTATGTAACCACCTTGTTTAAATGTGGAATGTAATGCATGATTTTTTATCTAAATCTCGAAAACTCTAAACCTGAAAAGATCCTCAATGTGTATTCTTGTAATACATCAATATTAAGTAATGTGTAAGGTAGGGGCCTTATATTTATTAACCATTTTTAAATTGTAAATCAAATAAATTAGTGGAAAAAAATAAATTTATAATAATGTTAAATTACTCGAACGTGCGTTCTAATACTATTGGATGATACCTGTCCAAACATGGGTATCCTTGGGTTGATTTTGGGACCCTGTGGAGAAAATTAAGAGTAATAATGACACTTTATATTATTTAATTTAATGTAATAACAAAAATGACATAAACATATATCATTCAGTAAATCAATTATTACATGGGGTTATATAATTTAACAGTTTGATTATAAATATACATTTGAACGATAATGAAATTTAATACATCATGGTAGTTTTTTTTAGAATTTTTAGTCATCATATAAATAAAATTATTTATAACAAAATAATGATGAAATGTTTAACTCATTAATGAATTATTTAAATAAATAAAAATATAATGACTAAAACAATTTCCAAAACCAGTAAATTTTTTATTGGATGATTTTATTTCTAACACGAGTCATCTTATCTTCAACTTTAATATGTTTTGGACATTTATATAAATATAATAATTAAATAATTAAATAAAATTTTCAAACATTCCTAAAAATCCCCTCCTCCCTCTTTTAAAATGTTATCTTCTCTAACCCATTAATCACACCTATCAAGCCTCTTTTCTAGTCCAACCTATAAAAAATTAAGCTCCTCATATACCTATTTTTTGTTTCTTGAATCCTTACCATATGCATAAGACACTTCTAGGAAGCCTTTTGATTCAATCCAAATGGAGTTACCTAATTTATAGGTAAGATCTTCTCTTAAGTACTTTTCTTTTCGTTCAATTCTCCAACCTCCTAAAATATCTTTATTCATTTATATTATAAAAACACTAGTATCGTCAATAAACTAGGTTTTTTTAATTATTATTATTCAAACTAAACTTCTAGACACCTCCATCTAATGGATATGAACATACTGTTTCTATGGATGGAAAACTACTGCCTCATGAAACGATGGTTGTTCAAATATCTCCAACCGCCTCTCTTGGTGGCCATTATGATGGAACTATATTTATATATGCAATATATTATGTTTATGTTTTATCTATGATTATATTTTTTATTTATTTAATACCTTTATAGTTTCCGTAATGGTTTAATATGATAATTTCATTAGAGGTTGTGAAGACTACCTTCACCTCAAAGTGATATGACTGGTTCATAACATACATGGATCGTATAAAGGATGTTATTAATGAACATACAAAACATATATAAAATATTACATTATACTAAAATAATAATATACCTATGTACCATTTGGTTTTTATTCTTTTAAAAATGAAAAATTGAAATGGATTTAATGTTCATGCGTACGTCCGACTTATTGTCCCCAGGAACGGTGAACTTCATTTTCGAATATACAAATGATATGAACTGTTATAAATAGACATATAATTTATATATATGATATATAAATCATGAATATCATTCAAGATATAATTTAATTTTGTCAACATGTACAATTTTTAAATATAACAAGTTCATATTTATCTAAAGTCTTGAACATCGACAAAATGTCTGATATAAACTCAAAATATTAAATAATTGTTATAGAAAGGTAATAATTGATATAAAAGTAATATTAAACATGAAAAGTTTTGTTATTCAAGTAGAAATCAACATATTTTTATTATTAAGGATGAATAAGAAACATACATGACAAGTCGGACATGAGTGAGGGGTTTTCATCTCACTTTCTATTCCCATGAGATTCATGCTATATTTTCCGCTATTTCGTTTTACATGGTGTATTTAAGGACCGATATTGTATTATTTGTATACGATAATTTAATTTATGTGTATTTACATCCTCATTATATTATCCTTATTTCAAGGGGTGTATGTTTTGATTGTTTCCAAATCTGTAAGGGAACTTTTTAACCCAATTTCAATTCATTGGTTTAAACTTATACTTTATGATTATTTCAGGCTATGAATATGTGTGAATAAAATCTGATTGTTTTACACTTAATATCCACTTATATAGGATATATAATTATTTGTAACACAAAATTATGTTATTTAATTGTCTTTAATCTTAAGATATTATCTTTACAGGGGACTTTGTGTCAATTTAAATTCCATTGGGACTTATTTGTTATTATACACAAATTCACATTTATATGGTTTATATACATCCATTTTACATATTTTAACATTAATATCCTTATACTCATGATATTATATGCATTTACTAATTTTATTCCTCATTTATTTTTATTCAAACATCTCCCATTTGGATAAGAAAACATTAACAAAAATATATTTTTAAATGTTATCATGATGTATTCTTCTAAATCCATACCATTAATGTATATGTTTAAAAAAGGGTTTTAAAGATTTATTTGTGTGGCAATAAATGTTTTGATATTAATTTTTTTTCAAAATCATTATTGGGGTATGGGACACTTTGATTCAAAAATCTCTTTATTAAATGTTTTAAATGGTTTTGAAAATGGTTTTCTTAAATCATTGATTATAACATTATTATGAAATGTTATATTGTGATTGTAATTAGGTAATTTTATCTTTAAATTATTCTTGTTTAATGTTTTATTATTATGATAAGGTTCCTGCGAATTTTTACGTATATGGGTGGTTCTGTGATAATCCTAGGGCAGATGAACCAGAGATAGCTCTCCAATGCATTGGATAATGTGACGGGGGTAAACATTAATGTTTCTCCTAAGAGATTTGGGGAATATATTGTGATGGGTTTTCCAAGCGTAACTCCTTATGTAATAGTGAATGATACAATATATGTATGTTATGCCTTCCATATGTTACCTTAATGATTTATGATTTCTGTGTGTTATTCATAAATCAAATGATTTCACAAGGAATGTTATGACTGATATGTATGGTTTCATTGACATGTATTTATTGATGGGATAATGTTTTAATTCCTTATTATATAACCCTTATTGAGCTTTTTATTCTCATCAATTTTTTTGAAATGATATTCATAGGACATAATGATGAATAGGGTCAAAGATGGGATCATTGAAAAGTAATATTTTCAAAAACATGGAACTAGAAATGTTTTTTTTTTAAGTGTTTGTATTTTTTGAAAAAATGGAAACTGGGTAGAAGTGTCTACATTGAAATTTATGAGATGTAAGGTAATTTTTATGTATCATTTCTCTAAATCACTAAAATTAAAAGTATCCTCAATGTTAATTATTGGCTTAATTTATGATTAAGTAATGTTTAAGGCTGCGACCTTATAATTATTTCTAAAATTATAACATGCCATATAAAATAAGAACCTTCATAACTACATTATTAATAGTTTCATGCAGCGGCATGGAATACCTCCTATTTATTGTAAGCATCTTCCACCTACAATGGAAACCATATAATTTATGGAAATAATTGTTAAAGAGAAAAGACATAAAATATATTCAAAATGTTGCACATAAAATTTATTATATTGTTAATAAAAAAGAACACTTTATACCATATATCATATAATATATAATGTAAAAACATTGATAGTATAACCATTCCTATTTATGTTAATATTAAACACATGATACTTAAATGGATTAATAAATATTTTTTTTATTTTTTAAGAGACGTTTGGTGGGATTGAAATTTATTTAATAAAAATATATAATTTGATATTAAAAAAATCATATATTAGAAAAAAAACTAGATTCTTATATTCACAAGATTTGACATCAATTGTGGGGTGCTCTCTATGGATTTTACCATTCCCCGCATGTTTTAGTTTTTTAAAACACCAAAATGATTTTACACCCATAACTGGATAACCACCATTTAGAATGATGTGATATCAGTTCTTACATCTCAAAATTAAATCAACGGTCATTATCCCATGATTAGACATCATGAAGATATAATTTTTATGGTTCTGACCATTCAATTAATGTTTTAGAGTATTAAAACATAAAAAAACACATTTACATCCATAATTGATAGACAATTATTTCGAATGACATTCCATTATATCCATAATTTCAAAATTAATTTTATGGTGATTTACCATTGATTTGAAGACAATAAAAATTCATTTTTCTAATTTAGACTATTCCAGGCATGTTTTACTATTTTAAAACATCAAAAACTTGTTTAAAATCATAATGGGAAACCAATCTTTCAGAATGATGTGATATGAGCTCCAAAATTTCCCAATTAAATCAATAGTCATTATCCCCATATTTTAGGTAAATCTAATAACACTCATCTTTTTTTGACCATTATATGCATGTTTTAATGTTTCAAATCACAAAAAAAATGCATTTATAACCATAAAGGGAAAACTATTATTTAGAACATTGTACAGTAAGTTCCTAAAATTAGAAATTATATCTACATTAATTGTCTACTAATTTCAGAGCAATAGAATGTTTTTCCTTGCTTTTTATTGTTCCAAACACGTTTTAGTGTTCTAAAATACTGAAAACACATTTTTGGCCATAATGGGAAAACCATCATTCAAAATGATGTGTTGTCAGTTCCAATATTAAGAAAATAAATCTACAATTGTTTTCCTCCAAATTTCCAACATACCTGACATAGTGGTTTTTGGTTTTTATTTGTTTTAGGTATGTATTTGTGTTTTAAAACACAAAAAATGTCTTTGTGACCATAACATGAAAGTATTCATTAAGAATTATGTGTCATCGGTTCCTATATTTACAAATTAAATCATCAATTGTTGTCCCATTTTTTCAGTTTATCCCAACATCCTTATCTTAGGTTTCACCCCTCATGCTTTTTTAATGGACTTATGTACCTTTTATAAGTGATTACAAAGAATTATGATCACACGATACATCATATTGACATGTTGCCTATGGAAAAAATAAAAAACAACTAATCAGTGGGTTTCCCTAGATTTCAAGACAATATAATGTCATTTTTTGGTTTTCACGATTTCACACACATTTTAGTGTTTTAAAACAAAAAAATATGATTACAACTGTAATGGAAGAACCACCATTCAGATTGATGGGTTTTTAGATCCTAAATTATATTACTAAATATATGGTTGTTGTCCAACAATTTTAGGACAATCCAACTTTGTTTTTACGTTTTTGACATTTCCATGCATGTTTTAGTGTTTTTATACAATCAAAAACTTTCTTTATGACTATAACAGTAATAAAATCATTCATAATGATGTGTCAACTGTTCATATATTTCACAATTAAATAGATTTTCATTGTGAACTAATTTTACTTCAATCTGATGTCATTTTTATATTATTAACCATTAATGTGTTATTGTATTAAAATCATAAATAAATATTTATGACTATAAAAATAAAACCATATTTTAGAATTATGTTCCATCAGTTCCTAGATATCAAAATTTAATATTTGTTCATTGAGCCCTAATTTTAGAACAATATGACATTTTTTATGATGTGGACAATTCAATGCATTTTATTGTGTTTTGGAACACTAAAAATGTGTTAATGACCATATCAGACAAATTGTAATTTGAAATGGCATATGGTTAGTTCTAACATTTCATAGTTAAATATAATGTCATTGTCCCTTAATTTTAGTACAATATGATATTGTTTTCTAGTTTTGGAAATTCCATGAACATTTTTGTGTTTTAAAACACAAAAAACATGTTTATGAACATAATTGGAAAACCATCTTTCAAAATTATTTTCCATCAATTCCTACAAATCAAAATTAAATTACAGTATTTGTCCCCTAATTTCAAGACAATCCAACATCCTTTTGATCATTTTTAACCCCAAACCCTTTTTTAAAGACTTTTGTACCTTTTATTATTGTTTACTGGGATTTTTTGATCACAACACATTTCAGATTGATCTGTTCACTATTTGTACACCTCAAAAAAATCATCAGCTTCATTCAATTGATATAATAAAATCCATTGTTTTTTAATTCGACCATTTCACACACATTTATCTATTTTAACAAATTAAAAATTTGTTTACAGACATAACTAGAAAACCATCATTCAGAATTTCATGCTTCCAATTCATAAATCTCATGATTATGTATATGGCCTTTGTTCCTTAATTTCAAGTCAGTAAGACATAATTTTCCTAGTTTTGATAGGTCCACACATATTTTAGTGTTTTAAAACACTGAAAATGTCTTATTGGTAATAATGGAAAAACTTTCATTCATATTGAAGTACCATCGGTTCCAACATTTCAATAAATAAATCTCTTGCCATTTTCATCATATTTTAGGTAAATATAACATAATGATTCCATTTTTGATCCCAGACACTTTTTTTAAAGGCTACTGTAACTTTCATAAGTGTTTACTAAGTAATGTATATTAGACCACACATCTAATTGACATGTGTTCTTCATATACATGTCAGAAAAAAATAAGGAATGGTTTTATCATGATTTTAAGACAATTATACATCATTTTTGTGGTTCTTTATTTTTCATATATATTTTAGTGTTTTTAGGACTATAAATTCATTTACAACTATAACAAGAAATAAATTGATCAAAATGACATGTATTTGGTTCCTAAATTTCACAATTAAATCTATTGTCCATTCCCCAATAGTGTTAGGAAAATCTGATTTTGTTTTTTGTGTTTTGATCATTTCATGAAGGTTTTACTGATTTAAAACACTAATTTTTTTTACATTCATAACATGAAAATCATCATTAATAATGAAGTTTTGTTGGTTTCTACATTTCCCAGTAAAATATATGGTCATTTCCCCTGATTCCAAGACAAATTGATGATCTATTTCTTTTTCTGGCCATTCCACAAACATTTTAGTGTTTTAAAAAACAAAAAATGAATTTACTACCTTAACAGGAAACCCATCATTCCGAATGATGTATCTTCTGTTCCTACATTTAAAAATACAAGCTACGGTCATTTTCCCCATATTTTAGGGAAATCTTACTTTGTTTCCATGTTTTTATCATTCCACACAATTATTTTTGTTTCAATACAATAAAAACCTATTTACACCAATAACATGAAAACCATCAATCGTAATGGAATTTTATTAGTTCCTACATTTCACAATTAAACATACGAGAATTTTCCCCTAATTTCAAAATAATCTAACATATTTTTCTTGGTTTTAGCCCCTTGATTCATGTTTCTAAAACATTGATATCTTTATAGGTTTATTATTGAGTAATTCAGTTCGCACCGCAGTATAATTGACGTGTTATTTTCTGATATATGTCACAAAAAATAATTGGTGGTAGTACCATGGTTTTAATTCAATAAAAGACCATTTTTTTATTTTTTCATTAAACGATAATTTTAGTGTTTCAAAACACAAAAACATATTTACCAGCATCACAGGAAAACCGAATGTGGATTAATATAGAAAGAATTTAAATATTTCATAAATCAAAATGTATTTGTTGTCATATGAAAAAAAATTCATTAATTATTTTTCCAAAATTATAATGGTATAATTAATATGTTATTATTAAAATTTATGATTTATCAGTATTTCTAATTTTAGAATAATTTATTATTAAAATGTATATTTTTTATTCTGTATCATTTAGTGAACAAATTTTATTGATGAATGAAAATTTTTATTTATTAATATTCTTATATATTTCATGCACAATATTAATTTAGCAGTCATTTTATAGTTGAATTATAGTATTTATATTTTTTGTTTTTTGGGATCTCTATGAGGGATTTTAATTTAGTAAGTGATAGTTTGGTTAACGAAAAACAACCAAAAAAAACATAGGAGAAGTTAATATTACAATTCATAAATTATTTATCAGTTCTTCTCAGGAACAATTTCTAAATAGATAAAATTAGGGGAAATTATTAGAATATTTAACTAATGATATTATGGATTTTGTAGATGTTTTTTCAAATGTGTGAATGATATATGGAATTTAAAATTTACCATGATAGGATGTGCTATAAAGATGATGTTTTCCTTGGGAATCATGCCATTCATCCATTGAAATACAGAAAATAATTATTTTTCAATTTGTGGCCATAACAGATACGGTATTTTCCTATAATAATAGTTTTCATTCACTTTTTCATTCAATTTATCAATTTATCATTGTGATTCATGATCAATAGAACTAATCAATCCCCCACCGGGTGTAACATTAATGGAAGATTCCTCTATACCTAATACAATTGACGGAATATGCCCCACACCCAATTCATGTACACATTTGGGATAAAGCTTGCCTAAAAAAATTATAATTGTATTGTTCTAGGAAAATGATTCTGATTGTAAAGTTGTAACATCCCAAAAATCATGAATTTTATCTTATTAAAACAGATACATATTATCAATCATGTTTAAAAATATACAGTCATCATAAAGTAATCAAATGATTAATTTTTTCATTACTATTAATATATATGTAAATACTATAATGACATAATACTAAAAAATATATTATAACAAAATAATCATTAGATACAATTAATTAGGTTATGCTTAATGTATCGATTGATGAAAAATTGGCATTATTTGAACCTTGTCACTGGACACATTTATTTTTTATTGGTGAGTTATTTATTACAATATTTTTTTCGTTATTATTTTAATAGGGAAATTAAATTATTTTAATTGCTAATGAAAATTACTTACCCCAACATCTTTGGTAGGTTCATTTACAAAACATCCATTAGGATTCCAATTTACATTATACCACATCTTTATTAGGCCAACAGAGTGACATAAAACATTATTATTTATAAAAAATTGTAAACTAGATATAAAAAATGATTTATAATAAAATGATATAAAAAATAATCATTGAAAAACTAAAAAAATTTATTTCTCAAAATACACTGAGACTCTACAATTTGATTAATTAATTCATTCTCATGAATCACATATATTTTTTTGGAAATTCATAGAAAAAATTTGACTCAATAAGAAAAAGTATAATTCAGTTGTTTTTATGTTATTAAGATACTATAAAATTGTAAATTTCATCATGAGATTCATCTATATTGATATTGACAAAGGTATTCCAATACCCATAATAAATTTCATTCAAGAACTTTCTCATACATTTTTCATGATATCAAGGAAGTGTCACTAAAACCATTCAACAATATCTCTTTAAAATATCAACATTTGTTTCCCAGATTTTTCAAAGTTCATGGGAGTGAAAACTAATCAAGGATATCAAAATGAAAATACATGTAGAATTAAAAAAAATAACACTTTATCATTGAGTTAGTAAATTTAACATTTTTAATTTGAATTATTTTTTAAGGAATATTGAATTAATATTACCATAATATGAGTAGAAAATTCCCCATTTTCCATGATTTAGGAATATTCTATTAATATTTATAATTAATGGGAAATCGCAGTATTAAAAGAAATCACCCTAAGAATCTACCCATAGATTCTTGCAGCATCACTGGTAGGCACACAAAACTCATCAAATAGAAATATAACAGTAATTTTCTATAGGTATCATACATAATTAATGTTTTTATTTGTATCCCTTCAATGTTTTTCATTATTTTTTTGACAAATTAGTTAAATAAATAATACAAAATAATATTTTTTTAAATTTCATACATACCAGTAATGGTAACTTGTCAATGACCGCTAGATTGAGGTGTGATGAAAATATCCATTGCCTGTGGTGAATTAAAATGTTATCTATGAATTATATATGGGAAAACAAGGGTCTCACTAGCAGTCTTTGATATAACATAATCACTAGGATCCACTGAAAAGGATGGTAGTGGAGGTGTCCTCTGAGATGCTGATCAGCTAGGATCCTGAAATTTTTTAATTATTAAAATTAATTCTTTTCAAATGGTTATGGAATATTTTTTTACAAATTTATGTTTTATAAAATTGATTAAAATTATTGTATATTGTTTTATTCAATAAATTAATGTTATTTATAAACAAAATTTAATGGTGTTTTGAAGGATTACCATGGAATTATGAAGTACAATAAAAAATCGTTAAGGTAATTTATTTCAGGGATAAAAATGATAAATATTCCATAAAATGGTATATTCATATAGAACTAATTAATTTTATATTTAATTATATTATTTTAATATTATATATATCAAACACAACATTATAATCATAACTGAATCAACAGTTATTTATCATCATCCAATATCATATCATATAGTAGAACTATAATATAGTTTATGCATTTTTCTTCAATTTATATGTCCATATTGGTTACTATTCACATATTAACCTATTATAATATTTCATATAATCAATGATAATAAATATATAATCATAATAATGTTTATAAATTATTATATAAAAAATCCACAAAATTTTTTATATAATAATTAGTTGTATCTCTTAGGTAAGATTATTTATTGATGAAATGAAAAATAAATTATTTGATACCTATATTTATTTAGTAGTGTTAAAAAACCTATACTAAACCTTTTTTCCTCATACCTCCTCTTTATTAATATTCAATGATAGGCTGATAAACTATTTTTTGATTGTTGAATATTAACATTGTATATATAGATTTTTGTGACCTATATATCTATATTAGAGGTAAGTGAAATGGAAATTTTACTAACTAATCATCTTCAAGTATAATTTATTAATTTAGATCAAAAAGTACATGTAGAACAAATAGTTATTTTATCTTATTTTTATTGATATTAATTTTTTATGATAGATTCATATTTAAAAGGGTTTCATCAACTATTTTTTGGAATATTATCATCTCAACAAACCCATTTAAAATCATTCATTTTGTAATTGCCTATAAATTTTTTAAATCCATTTAATATATATAATAAAATGATATTTGGGTCTTTATTGACTCTATGTTGTGATCATATACTCTCCAAAAAGTTTATGTACAATAAAATTACGGTTATATAAACTTTTATGAATGTACCCATAATCATCAAACACTAAAGCAGTACAATAGATACTCGATATCCTAATAATGATATATCATTATATATAAGATATTATTGTTGTTTCTGAATCCATAATCTTATGTATTAACATATTGAATACAAATCAATTTTATTCAAAAAAAATTAGTATTTATAAATTAACAAAATAATACTTATTCATAATATATGTATCAATCATTTCATTAAAAAAATTATTTTTTTACAACTGTAATGATTTTATTTAATCAATATGAAATTTCTATTAGATTATGTATTCACTCCAAGAGGGGTAGGGTGAAAGTCATTGATTATTTTTACATATTTTAGCTCAGTTTTTAATTTCTATTTATGACATTTGATTTTATATCCATGTTACAATGTGTGAAACATTTTATAAATTCTGGACATAACGGGATACATTAAAATGTAAACTAGTTATTATATATTTTTTTATTTCTCAAGGATCAATCCTAATTTGGGAATATACACCATAATTTTTTAATGATCAATTTTATATAAAATTTTATTTTCAATAAATTATAATGTATATAAATTCATGTTTTTGAATCATAAATAACACTATAATTACAAGTGTTGGGCAGTTATACTACATTATAATGCTACTCAACAATATATTAGGGTTAACATGTTGAATCCTTTATAGGGGGATCGTGTTACTACTGATGAGGGGATCCGATCAAGGAAGATGGAGGTTTAAGGGGGGTCTACATTGCTACCAAAGAGGGGATACATGATAGGTTAAGGGAGGTCAGGAGGAGGGGTTAGGGATCACCTCTACGGGATCACAAGATTGGGGTCTTCATGTAGGAGATGAGTGGAGGAGGTCAGTGGAGGTTTTGTGGAAAATAATGTTTTGTGGGTCACATTGAGAGAGCATTGAAGGTGGATGGATTAGGGTTTTATTAAACATTTAGTAGTGGTTTAATTAAAACCAATGATATTTTAATGAAAATATTTTTTGGGGGCTTCATGAAACAATAGATATATTAATTTTTTATTGGATTTTATTTGGGTTTTAATAAAACCACTTTGAATAAACTTCCACTAACAATATCATTAAGTGTAATTATTGTACTAGTTGAATAATAACATGGGCCATTATTAAATATTATCATAATGGGGGAAAAAATAATTTTCGAATCCATAAAAACCTTCAATTATTCATCCATGAAACCATATATAAATGGGTATAAATTTTGTCTAGTTTGTCACAAGAGGCCTATTGATGCATCGATGGGCTATAACATCCCCCTCCACATCACATTATAAATCTAAGGAATTCCACTTATATAAAATAATAAATATAAAATGATTTATTTAAATAAATGTGTTTCATACCATTTGAAATATTTTAATTAGAATCATTGATAAAATTAATCCAATAAACTAATTCATAATTTTTGGAGAGAAATAACCTTTTTACTAATTAAAGAAATGTTTTTTGAGGAAAATTATTTTTTATTTTTAATAAAAAATTGTTGTGAACATGTATATCAAATAATTGAAAAGGGTATGAGAATAAAATTATATTTTATGCATAAATTATATCTAAATTAATTAAAAACGTTATTATAGTGTTATTAAGAATCATTTGATGTGAGTCCATCTGGTGTAGTTTAAGAGAAAATATTAAGGAGTATTAAAAGAGGAAAGGGAATATTTTCTTACATAAATATATAAATGACCATATATAGTGTATAATGATAAAATATTATGATTATAAAAAATTAATGGTTGATTGACACAGATTATGGAAGGTACATAAAATTGGGTAAGAAATTGGGGTTTTTCCTTAAATCAAGCTTTCTTATTTGGATAAATTGAGATGAAACACTAATAAAACATGTATTTCCCATTAATGAAATAAGAATTGAAAGAAATATAGATTTTAATAAGTAAACTAAATGTAAAATGAGAAAATAAAAAGAATTATAAATTACATTGGCATAAGAATAACACAAATGAAAAATGTTTGTTTGGAATTAATCCATTACCAATTGTAATTAATTATATCATATACACCCTAAATTTTAATAATTATCAAATGAATCACTGAATACCATGAAGGTAAATATATTCATAATATCAAATATCAAAGGGAGGTATAAGTACACCACATGGCAGAAATAGTGTCAAATATGGTGTAATGCATTGAAATAAGAGTGGGATGAGAAAACCATTAACTTCTGTCCAAAAGTGTTCGTCACTTGTACTTAATTTTCTGTTGAATTATTCTCCATGATAACCTCATCAAGGATCCTATAAATGGTCTTTTGGCGAGACTATACAAACCAAAACATTAAGGATAGGTTTTTGAGGGTAAATGGGAATAATAAAAGAAAAAATCAAGGCTTTGAGGTTTAAGGAGAAGAGGTGCCTAGGGGATTTGATAATAGTGGAGGAGAAGAGTGTGTTTTGATTATTTTATTCATTATTATATTCTATTAGCTCAAAACTATGAATAATACTGATTTATCTGACTAAATACAACAAATTGTGCATGAAATCCCCAACTAATGGGTTCTTAGATAATGAATGGTTTTCGTATTCATGTATTTGGTTGAAAATCAAAATATTGCAAGTTATCATATGTCAATACTCATAATAAAATTAAATTTTTTTAAAAAAACCAATATAACTATTTTATGACATATATAAATATAAAATGATATTTATTTTTCGAAAATATTTATCTAAATAATATATATTTAATTTTTAATGAAAATTATCATTTATTTGAAAAATACAGATTTTGAAATTATTATTAGTTTAATAACATCTTTAAGAATTCATTTGGGTCAAATAAAATTTTATTATAATAAATAAAAAAAATATTATTATATGAATCTATTTTGGGGATTTTTTTAAAACATTATATAAATTATAAAATTGAATGTTAACATTCAAGAAAATACAAAAAAAAATTACTGCCTTTAAATAAATTATTTACTTATTCAGTGAGATAAATGTACTATATTTTAACTTATGATATTGATATATTATATTTATGCTTTTATAGGTGTGTTTATTATTCTAAAGGATACATTACTAATCCTGACAGTAAAATTATTACTCCAACAATCAGATTACTATTCATAAAAAATAAAACATAATATAAAAATACAAAATATTTAACCAAATAATTTTTTGATACTATTATTAAAAATATAAAGGCTAATGTTAAAATATAATTTAGAATGTTGTAAAAATATATATTTAAAACTAGATCCCCATTAAAAGGCAGAGGAAATGAATTTAGAAAAAGATGGCCTTTTATGTGAAAAATTGTAATCATTCTTATCTTAGGCCTATAAAATCATTTGGATTAATATCAAAACATTTTATTAAAAATTTAATTTTTAATTTTATTAATTTGTTTATTTCTATTAAATCCCAATTTTTTAATTTCTTTTTTATAATAATCATTTTAAATTAATGACATTTAATTTTATATCATTGTTCAGTTATGTTTGGTGTTGTGTGAAACCTATGTTTTGATGAAAATAAATTTAAAAAAATATGTACCTTAATAAATTGGAGTGTTACATTCTCCCCTCTTTAAATAAAACATGTTCTCGCAATTCTAAAATTTACATCGAAAATAAATGTTTGATACATCTGAATTTTTTAAGTGAAACGATCATCAAATATAGGTTTAATAAAATATCTTATAAAGAAGTAAGAATGTCAAATATGTAGGATTCCTCAAAACTATGATTTTAGGAAGCACATTTTTTGTTTAAAGTGATAACATAGAAATTGAATAGAAATATTACTATCATTATTGGATTGAGTGTGGTAGGTAATTTGGCCATTAGAAACTCTACCATCAAAAAATAGAAAATATGTGGTCAGGTAAAAGACAACTGATATCATAGAATGAAAAGTAGACGCGTGAAATTTTTATTCCAGAAATCCATTTCCAAGACTTGGGGGTTTCTTTTAATATTTAGTTATGCAGTTGAAAAAATAAACATAAGTCACTTGTATACATGCCATTAGGATAATATCATCATTTATTTAGGCTTTGATCTTTTTCCACTTAATTTTTTAAATCTGGCGATGTATATTCAAGAAATTTTTAATTCATGAATAACTTTAATGACTTCTAATATTCACAAGTCATTCCATAATCCTTAAATTTTTTACTAAAAAGAAAATATTTATCATAGGTTATCCACCCTGATAAATCATACATGATACATAATCAGTTATATCCTTTATCCATTCTATATATAGTTAACCTTATGAGGCATCCAAAATATGTCAATAAAAAATCAAAGACCATAGTTTTCCAAAAATAATGTATCACTTATTGCACCATACCAAATATTTGAATACCCTAATAACCTGAAACATCAATGAATACATGCATAACTCCAATGAATTAATGTATAATTACATCAATAAAATATTTATATATCTCATTATTCTTATTGAGAAAATATCGTAATATAATTCATTAATCCAAAATCAAAAATACATTTTTTATTCTACATATACTGTAGTAACAAATAAGCTTGTCCTTGATCCCTTTTCTTTTTTAGGATCTATATTTCATTTATTATTTCATTTTCATAGTTTCCCATATGATAATAGGTCATGCATTGTATATTAGAAAACATTTTCTTAACCTTTAAATTAAAATCACAGTGTCCTTTCTATATACACTTGTAGTAAAATGCAATTAATTTTCTGAAATTTTGAAGTTGTTTCACTAAAAAATTATCGCATTTAAGAAAACCCTTATTTACCTTCTTCAAATTATCCATTATTTTCTCTTTTATCCACCTCTTCACATTCTTTTTTTTGATGACATATAGCTTGTATCATTTATTCTACTCGTTTAAGGTGAATGATATTTTATCCTTATATGATGATAATGATTATGAGGCTTGTTCCAATTGAATTTTTTGTATTATTCCATAAAATATTTGATCCTTATTACTCCTTATATAATGTGTCTTGAGTAAATTATGATTCCATTTTCCTGGGTCCATTTCTAAATGACGACATATACTACATATGGTTATGAATCATAATTATTTATACAAAACATGGACAACATGTAACCTAAATTTGAAATTTATGAATAGATAATCTGATAATCATAAATATTACATCATTTGGGACATGTTTACATTTAAATAGTTAATAATTGTTTTTATATAAATTTTGAATTGTCCTTTTCAAATCAATAGGGAGTGTCAATCCTTCTGCACAGTATGTCCAACTTTTGTGTACCAAGTTAAGTCGATTTAGGTCCAACACACATTTTTAGAGTTGTTATCCCTAGGTACATCTATTCCAAAATCACATATAAGTAGATTAACTAGAAAGGTATGTATTTCATTGGAATACCCACATAATATCAACCATTCCAAAATTATAGGATTTTATCCTATGCTTATCATCAATGCATATTATAGGGTTGTGTTACCAAATAATTGTTTCCCCAAAATATAGTTTCCAAGGATTCTACTAAACATCCATTAATCCAATTATAAACTCCATAAACACAAAATCCCATTGCCAACCCAATATTGTATTCTATTTGAATTATTATGAGTAAATAAATCCTGATGGACCCAATCATTTAGTAGTTTTTGAGAAACTAGATACATACATGATAAACATATTTCAACTGAAACAATATAATAATACATAATTATTCCTTTAAGACCTCCATTATACACCTAGGATATCCCTACTTATCAATCATAATATATATCATGGAATCCCTAGGGAAAAAAACATAATAAAGGGGATATGTGTGGTGCTTAGTAAGGGTATGCAATATAGTGGAAGAAATCATATGTAAACATAAACTATATGGAAATGTGAAAAACTAAAAACACAATCCATTAGAATATTTTCATAATCATAATATGTTAAGAATAAGATATGATTAAATAATTCCTTATATATAATCATATATGAATAAATCTTAACCTGGTGTATTCTACTAGTTAAATAATCTTAGAAACTATTAATTACAAATATCGTCATGTGTGATTCCATAATGATGGATGTCATAAATATAAAATCAAGTCCGAGGCCAAGAATCCATACTAAAAATTCTATCCAACCGATCTAGTTTGTATTATGAGACCAACTGATGCAGCGAGGGGATATAGAGAGCCACTCCCATCAATGACTTTGTCCAATGTATTCCCCATATGTGAAATAATCTATTTAAGAAGATATAATTAAATAAATGTTTCTCATACCGCTAATAAATATTTAAATAATAATCATATATGAAAATGCTATTATAAAATAATTTACAACTTCATGATAGAGATACCCTTTTTAATTTTAAAACAAGTGTATTTTTGGGAAACGGGTTTTTATTTTTCATCAAATTTTATTGTAGACTTGTATATCCTAGAAGGAAAATCGTAAGGAAAATGAAATTTTCATTGAGGTATAAATGAATTCAAACTAATGTAAAAAATATAAAAAAGACCTTTTCAGAATCTATAGTAATGAGCCACTTTATTATAGTTTAAGAGAAAGTATAAATTTTCCCTTAATGTGGAATGTGCATATATTTTATTTCATAAAACAAATATTTAAAAAAATTCAGTTTTTCATGATAAAATGGTGGATTTATGAAAATTATTGGTGGATTAAAATAGGATATAGATTATACATGAAAATGGGTTTGAAATTGGGATTTTCACTAAAATCAAGATTGTTTACCAAATGGAATTAATAATAAAGAGTATCTCATATAAATAAGAGTGATATGATAAAACATTATATTATGTCTATAAGTGTTCTTCATATGTAATTTTTATCCTTTTGAATTCATCTTCTTGAGAAACTTCTTAAGGATCAAGGAAATGGTCTTTTGGAGAGACTAGTAAGACCAGATTTTGGGAGAATGGATTGCGAGAGTAAATTGGTAGCCTAGAATAATGTTTAAAGGATTCTCGGTGTTATGGAAGAGGTGGCGATAAGTTGTATTTATAGTGTATGAGAGGGATCTTTATCAATTATTTTATTCATTTGTTTATTATTTTTCCCCAAGACTATGAAATTTTTTTATTCAAGTTACTAAATATAGTAAATAGTCCTAGTGTGTTCGAACTAATGGTTTCTCACATCATTCATGATTAATTTATTGTTGTAGTTATGATATTACACATATCAAATTATAATATTTCACTATTCATTAAAAATTTAACTATTTCACAAAAGTATACAAAATTATCCATAACCATTTTACAAAATGAATAATACAAAAATGAACTCCCTTTTTTGGAAATAATTTTCTACATATGATAAATTTAATTATTACATATATAATAATTTTTTTGGAAAATAAAATTTAACATTTTTATTTTATTTATTTTTTAACACATTGAAAAATTAATTAATCTCTAATAAATTTTTCTTATAATCATTAGAAAAAAATATTATTCTATGAATATAAATTGTGAACATAGAATTCAATTTAAAAAAATATTAAATATATAATGGTAAACAAATAGTTATGTTTCGAAAAAATACCAAAAATTAAATAATTATTTTTAAAATATTTATTTACATATTCAATGATATAAATATTCTATATTTTTATTTATTATATACCTAAAATTTCATTATAATTTTATAAGTGTGGTTATTATTTTAATGCCTATATTACTATTCCATACGGTCATATTATTATTATAATGGACACATTAATATTCATCAAAAAACGAAACTTATTTGAAAAATAACAAAAAATTAACTAAAGTTAATATTGATATTACATTATCAAAAATAATGATAATTTTGTCAAATAGAATTTATAGAAGTGTTAACTGATTTATTTAAAACATGTTCACCATTAAAATTCTTTAAAAATGAACTTATAAAAATATAGTTTTTTATTAATAAAATTGGAATATTTCTAATTTTATGCTTGAAAAATAATTTAGATGACTGTGAAAATGTTTCATTAAATATATAATATATAATTTTCTTAAAATTTTTAATAATAAACATCCCTAGAAATTTAATTTATAAGTTATAATAGTCCTTTTTAAATAATGATATTTAATTTTATATCATTGTTAATTTAATATTGGGGTTGCGTGAGACCATTTTTTTCTGAAAAAATTAAATTTAAAAAGTGACATAACATAAAATCACATGGTGTTAAAAAGGTCATATACTAGAGCTGTGTAACTTTAAGCATCCAATATATTATTGGATAAATGTTTCTAGATGGGATCATTTGAAGGTAATAGGCGGACCATCTTTAAAGGTTAATAATTATGGATACAAGTAATAGAATGATGGTTAACACAGCCTATCATTCGAATAATAGTTTTAGTGCCCTAAAAATAGGTTGGATGGTCATCTGGTTGTATTTATGGGGGTGTGAGGGGTCTATATGGCTTTGATGATGAATAGTTGGGTACTATTGATAGGGGGACATTGGAATTTGTTTTCCAAGATCATTTGGAGGTACATGAATGAAAGTTCCTTCCAAAATGTGCTCACAATGGGAGGATATATGTTTATTGGTGTGTGTCTATCTAATAGGGTAGGGACAAACCTTCATACACAACTACATTGGAATCGCCTACAGGGTATTCATTTCATAATGAATCTAGTTTTATGATTGATGTGCTTATAATGTAAAGGAAACTAATCATCATGTGAAGACAACTACTATTTCTTCCATTAATAAAAATGTGTATCATCAAGTTTTTGATGTATTTTCTAGGATTCATGATGATATGATTTTCATGGATTCTACCAGAAATATCCCGAGTGAACATATTTTGGTGGTGAATACCACATATTTGATGTCCTTAGTGGTATTTAGTATTTAGGATAAGAAGCCTACATGAAAGGTAGTGGTGCTTGGAAAGATCTCAACTTAAGGTATTTCTTCTATATTATATATGAATATTTTTTCTAAGAGGATTTCATTATAACATACACTCTTTTTAGATAGTCCTTACATGTTCCTTGTGATATGTTGTGATATAGACCGCTATTTTACAAGACTTTTCCTATGGGGTATGTGAATAATTTTGATAATTATTATTCATAGAATCCTTCTAATTTTATAAGCAGTGGCATTGACTTACCCATCACTTTTTTTAATCCAATGAAAATTGCTTATGATTATTTTTGAATGGCCTCAATAATGATGTGCTAAAAAGAAAGGAAAAGTTAAGGATCATCTTGAGGATTATAATAGTGAAAGATACACAAAATGGAACATAGATGTGGAGGAAATTTTGTATGATTTATAGATTAAATCAACCTTTTCAAAACAATAGTCGGATGTTTTTGGATTTTGGGATGATCAAATTGTATAGAAAATGTTATCAATAATTATTGAGGATGGATTCAGATCTAATTTTCAGGTAGACTATGATTATCATAGAAGAAAATAAAATAGCTACATCATTTAAAAGGACCCCTATGATTCAAGTGATGAAAATATCAGGCATCCTCAATGGAATACATCATGGAAGAGAGGTCAACACTAAAAGAGTCAATATACTGTGAAATTGAGTTCTAGTAAGAGATTCAAGGAGTGATGTATTTTATTTTGTAGACATTTACTCCTTTTTTGATCCTTTATTTTGGAATGTTGTCTCCTTCCATTTTATAATAAAATGTGTGGGAGTGGGTTGGCATTCTAAATCAACCTCATACAATTTTGATTATATAATTATCTAAATATATTTTTATATATATCTAAAAACTTTTAAAAAATATTTATTGATAATTATAATTATAAATTACTAAATAAGAAGACAGTGTAACCCATGGGTTGAAGCCTATGGTTCCAAAATATATTGAAAAGAAAAGAACAATGCACAATAGAAGGTACATTGTGAGAGTAATAGAATTAAAATAAGTGACAAGCCACTCCTCCCAAACAACTCAGACCATGACCCAGGAGAAATGAGATTCTTCATTGGTTTAAGCCACCACCACCTTTACCTTATGGATTATGACCCCTCCTATAGGTATTGAGTTTTTTCCATTGAGCATCTTCCACAACAGTGTCAGTGTTGACATCCAACAATGTTGGGTCCTCACGAGGCAGATATCTCACTGTCATGACCTCCCTAGTGGCAGACTATTGACCGGTAACTTGAATAACTCAACAGACATTTTTGAACTCTTAATGGAAGACCTCCCTTCTTTTAGACCTATTTAAAATGCTAAATATGAATTTAAATAATTATTAAATTGTAATAAATATATTTAAATAACTAATATACTTATTATATTTATAATTATATATGTTTTTATGTTTATATATATATAATTATATAAATATATATAATTAAATACAATTTTTTTCAATATATTTATTTATAATAAGATTTATAAATATATATATATATATATTTTTAAATAATTACCAAATTATATTAAATATATTAATTTTATTTATAATTAAATATATCAATATATTATTAAATATAAATAATTATATATATATATAATTACATAAATATAAATAATTATATAAATATATTATTATATAAATTTGATTATTATACTATAATAATATTTTTATGTATATTAATTTATAATTTTAATAGTAAATTACTAAGAAATTATTAAATTATAATAAAAATATTTTAAAAATAGACATATTCATATATAATTATTTATATAAATACGTTTTTTTATTTCATTAAATAATTTTTTTGAATTATATAAATTTAAACTTCTAATTTTAATTATTATACTCATAAAATTGGACTATATTAATGATTTGTTAAAGTAGTTAATGATTTAGTTTTATCAGTGTTGGAAAAGTTATGGAAAAACATATCATTATTAGTTAAAGAATATTATTAATTATATAGATATGTATTATAAAATGTTTTTAGTGCTAATAAAATATAATTTATGAATACATACTATTTTATAATTGATAAAACTAATCTTTTTCAGTTTTTTTTGAAACCGCGAGAAAAACCATAAATTGATCTGTTACATAGAACCCTAATAGAGTATTCCTCGCTCGATGAGTTCAAGATTTCATAGAGTCAAACCCGCCTTGATGCTCCTCATTTGGATTCTTAGTGAATTGATACTATTATAATATATGGTATATGATTATTTCTTCACCTCTTTAATCATGATCATTTTCCAGATAGGTTTTTACCCCTTCAATCCTCAACATTCTTTTAGATGTTTAGTTTCTATATGTGGGGGCTTCATTTGTGATTCTTTTATTGCCTTATTATCTAACCATCAATGATTTACTCCAGCTTTTTCCACTCATGACAGTGTTCAAGGGGGTTAGGGGGTAATTGATAGTGGAGTTCAATTCTCCTTATCATTTTTTTAGGGCTATGAATCACTATTTAATCCATCACTCAGATATCTATATACTATTGCCACATGATCTTGTTTTTTAGATCAAATCTTGGTCTTATGTGATTGTTCATTCGAGGTTTTTTGGGATGTTTTTGTTGAGGCATCATTAGTGTCCAAGGTGTGGCAAGTACAAGATTCATGTCCTTATATAGTAGGCCAAAGGTGGTTTTATTTATCTATGGTTCATAATGAAATTTGCAATTACTGGATGGTCTCTTTAGAAATTTGTTCGGGTTTACATCCCACCGTATCTCTTCACAAATATTCAATCTTCTGTTCACCTAACCCTCCTAAAAACACTTTCCAAGGATTATTCAATGTTTTCATAAATTAAAATTTATATAAATGACCATCTTTGTGATTATTAATAATAACAAGAGGTATTTTTATGTGTATATAAATATTTTGTTCAATTTAAATTTTTAATTATAATTTTGATAACTTCAATGTCATTTATAAGTCATAATAACTAACAATTATAAATAATTTTGATTATGTCTATATTCATAATTATAAATAATTTTAGTTTTATTGATTATATATATTTAGATTAAAATAAAATTGATTATATATAATTAATAATTTATACACACTATTTTGAATTAATAGTAGGTTTGAATTAATCCCTTTAAATTTAAATTTATTTTTATTTAATAATTTTTAATTGATTATAATATAAAATTAATCATGTTGAATAAATAATTTTTAAGATTTAATATTTTTGATTGTATTTTAATTAATAAATTCTAGTAACAAATTATATAAATAATTTATAAAAAACATTAATTAACAAGAATTGATAATTTTGATTATGTGTATAAATTTTATATATTGTAAATAATTATATGAATATAAATAATTTTGATTATGTGTATATAAATATTTAGTTAAAAATAATTTATAAATAATAATTAAACAAAACGTAAATGGATTTTAATATGTATACATATTCAATATATAAGAAAATTATTTTTATACAATCATAAATTTATTTTGTAAAGACATATATTTATGTATCCATATTTATATAAAAATATATAAATAAATATATTCATAAATATATATTTATATAATTAAATAATTTTTTAATAAATATTTATAAATATATATTTATTTAATGAATAAAAAATCAAAAAAATAATTTAATTATTTTTATTAGGAATAATTGAAAATTAGAAAACATTATTTTGGATAGGGGTTAATATTTTAATATTTACAAAACATTTCTTTTTTTTTCTTTCAGAAATTGCCATCGAAAAATATGGTTAGATTTTAAAATCATTACATTTCTTTTTCTAAATTTCTCATAGAAAAGATGAAGGGAAATAAAATTACAATCATTAATTTTATAAATATTTTTTAAAATAAAAAGTTGTATTAATATATTTTTCTTAGTATAATGTTTATGTAATTTTTTGACTTCAAATTCTAATGATATTACAAAGTCAAGGCATGTGATCTATAATGATACCCCCATGAACATGATTGTTTGTTTCTTACTTTTCCAAAATTTCATGATCATTGCATGTATAAGAGATCTTAATTTTCCCTCATATACCTTGTCGATTCATCACATATTCACTATTGCATCATTCCATTTTTTCACCCTCTCCCTATCATTCACGTTCATTTTCAAACATTCATCATTACTTCTCACATTGATTTCATGGGGTACACATTTATGAAATGGAAAAAAATCATCACACATATCCTTTGTAGGGGTCATTGTAAATGATATGTGGGCATATATTTTTTTACGTCACATCTGGTAATCAACTATATTTTTTATGTATTCAACTTTCTCCCATGTTCAATAAAATATATTTTCCTCTATAGATTGTAGGTTCAACCTCTTTATTTCTTCAATGTTCATTTTTAGAGATTCATTTTTATTTTTCACTCTGATGGCATGAGGGTCCTTGCTATTCATTAAAAAAATGCTACCAACTTTTCATGTATGTTGGGGACCAGAAATTATATATAGGATGTGTTTTGTGGTTAAAATTTGGTAATCTTATTCGTACTCCATGAATCTATCTTTCTCCCATATTCTACAAAATCACATTTCTCATCAAGCCATTGTATGTTCAACCTCTCTGAATCCTTCATGTTAAATTTTATTCATACATCGTTATTTCTCATTCTGAATACATGTATCTCCTAGTTATTTGTTGGAAAATAAATGCCCGCTTATCATGTAAATTAGTGACTATAAATGATTTTTAGGATGTGTTTCTCGGATGAACAATTGTAAATCGGCTCCAACATCCAGATATCCCTTCTGATCACATGGATTAATATCATGTAATTCTTCTAATTTTCGTCCATGTATCCCTCTAACTCCAATGAATTAATAAATTTTTATTATAAAACATGTAATTTCCTGATGTATTATATTCTTATTGTCTATTTTTTATCATCTTCCAATATTTTATTCTTTAATGAAACTGAAATATGGTATGATTGTTGAACCCAACAATGCGATGGAAAATTATACAGATGAAAACCAATTTTTATTAATAAAAATATTTATTAATAATTGATATAGATCAATAGATTTTAATCATTGTAATAATATACATATTAATCAAAAATATGATAGGTTTTGATAGGGGTGTGATATCTTATGGGACATAAATTAGAGGAAGAGATGGTATATTATGATCATATAATATAGAAAATAATATTGAAAACCAATGATAAGAAAATAAAAACCATTAACTGTCTCATTTACGTCAATAAAATAATTTCCATTATTAATCATCCATTACAGTAATATTTTAATTATATGATTGGCTATGTCTATGAAATGGTTTTATGTTTTATTTATTTTCATAAAAATTAACATTACTAAATCAAGCAGGATAGATATGAATTTAAAATGGATAGAATTTAATCGTATGAAAAATGTGGGTGAGGATGAGGTGAAAGAGTACATCATGATTACAAAACATCATTTATATGAGGCTTCTTAAATAATTTTTCCATGTTTATGCTTTTTTAATTTATGAATAATTAGACCAAATGGTATGGAAGATCATTTTTTCTATCCTAGAAATGATCGATGTTATAAATGATAGAAAACAAATTATGAAATGCTGAATAATGAAATTGACTAGGTTAATAATTAATATTCATGGATCATCCGATGTGATTAATGGTGTGAGAAATTCAAAAGACCATATCGAGGATATGATTACATGTGTGAACAATAAATAAGACTTTCATTAATAAAGGACAATGAATGAATAAGATAAACATCAGGATGGTTAAATATTGTTTGGGAAAGTAAATATTTTTCAGAAAAAAATTTATGCTAGTTGTAAAAAATATTGCGAATTTTTAGCCACAATGATGCTGTGTAATTAAAATATGGAAATGGATTGAGTGACACTGGTTTTATTTAACAACTTGATCTCTTGAACGGTATGCTCCCAGATGATAAAAATATTTCTTTTTGATTATATGATGTAAATAGAATATTACGTTCAATTGGAATGATATCTCAATTAATAAATGCCTACACAAATGAATGTATACTATTTATCATTGACAAAAAATCCCAAAAAAAATCTCATGATATGGTGTTTCTCGATACAAGAATGATGAAGTGTGTCTTAGGAATGTTTTATGGTTCATTCCAATAATTGAAATGATTAAGAACCTATATGGATGTGAGGAGACTAAAACAAAATTGAAAATGAATAGAAATGTTAGAAATCAATATAATAAACTATATCACCTATGAAATTATCCTCAGTTGATGAAAATTTATCATGTGTGTCCTGAATATTGAAATTGTTGGAGATACCATCCCCTTGTGTTATCAACTGAATGAGTGAATCCATTTGGTTTCCTAAGAAGAAATAGTATTACGTGGATAGTTATGTTGTTAAATTAGAACTTGGACCTATATTTATTCATGGGACAAAAATATATTATGTTAAACATGATTAAATCTGGTCCAAAACAGTTGGGTAATGATATTGATGTTTATATGGTTATATTGAAAGATTATTTCAAATATTTATTGTATTTTGGTGTTACGTTGTATGATGCTTATAGAAATGATGATTTCACATTGAGACCAACGTTTTAATAGATTATAAATTAGTTTCTCCATTATATAAATATTCCAAGATATTATAATAAACAGAATTGAAGTGTATCCCATGATTGAACAAGGTTAACAGTCTATTAGGTTGAAACATACTTTGATGAATGTGTTTCTAGAACATCTAAAAATGTAAAAAGGATAGGGGGTGAAATGGAAGGTGGAATAATCCTGAACTAATAGATCAACCAACTAATCTAAATGATATTCACAAAATACCTAAACCACACAAGTAAAACATTTCTATTAACTAACTCTAAATATTCATTCTCTAATAGTGTTGGATTGTTGTAAAATGATTCCAATTGATTTTGAAGAACAAATTTTTTGAGGATCCATTATAGAGTATATTAGTATTGATAATGAAATTGATATCCTCATGAAATAATGGATGAGTGTCTAGGTTTTAATTGTATACATGATTTTAGTTTTTAAGTTTTCTTTTACAAGAACCATTCTAAAATGTTAATAATGACTAAATACTTTTTATAATTTTTTTAGGAGTATACATGAATACAATTTTAAGGGGAAAACTGTGAATATAAATATGGTCTCTTTATTCCTCACATCACTTATATAATAATATTCTCATTTAAAAGAACGTAATATGAAGGAATTCTTAAAAAACCAGCCATAATGTTTAATAGAAAACTAAAAAAGGATGATTATTAATTATACAAATGATATTGAGGTAAATATATTTAAATTTATCATATAAAATTTATTTTCATTAATTTAATTTATTATTTTTATTTTCCTTTTAAGAATCATTAGTTACTCAATGTAGTCAATTGGATACTCCTAAGATCTATTTTTTGTATTCAACGCTTGGATACCCAAAAAACCCAACAACAAGTTATGTAATTTTCAATTTCTAGTACACTTTTTCAAAAAACATTACAACTAAAATGAATGATATATATTTTATATCTCATTTTTATGAAAATATTGTTTGATAGGGTGATTTTTAATTATCATAAATATACTAGCATGAAGACCGTCCATGAATACAGGTAGCCTATTTAAGTCTAGATGTTGTTAAATATTTGTTTTTATATAATAAGATTTAACTATAAAAATATATCAAAGAAAATTATATTTTTCCTCAATTTTTAGGCATTGTTTAATACAACACAATGGAAAAGATTACAGTTGTTATGTTGGAAATATTATGAATGATATCATATTTCTTCAAAATACTATCATCCCTTAGTATGTATTTTCAATGATAATTAAAATTTAAATACAAATATTTATTTATCCTTTGATAAAATATTTTTTTATCAAAGTAAAAATACTTTAAATTGTACATTTATTGGGAATAAGAATTATTTTTTTAGAAATTATTGGGATGCATACCTAGTGTTAGAATGTATACAGACATCACGATAAGGAAACCACATAATTCTTATTTGATTTATTTTATCATTATTTTATCTACATTAATTAGTATATTTCCAAATCATTTTTAACTAATGAATTAGTAAAATGAACCATTATTCATTTGTAAAATGTTGGGAACAACCACACATCAATCTGATACATGGTTTATCATGCATAACTCAAAGTGTTTTTTTTCACTTTAAAATTGATATTTTTGTCGGAACACATGACACAACGTAAAAACTATTTAAAAAATCAGATTATTTGGATACTTTTAAATATTGATCCATAAGTCATTTTTGATTTGATGAAATCCTTATCACCAAAATATGATTCAAAGTGTGACTGGTATTAATCAAAGTATATTTTTCTAAAATTATTTCTTTATTTAAAACAAACATAAAATACTGAAAAATGAGAAAATGCATTTGGATTGATGTGATAATTTATTAAAATGATCCATATTTTATAATTTATGTAGAAGTATCTTCTACACCTCATTCAAATACATGGTGTTCCTGGAATGACACAAAGTGTCCGTTATTAGTTAAAAATTCAAAATTTAGTAAAAAACATTTGTCAAACACTAAAACCCAATAAACAATGATCATATTTTCTTGAAACAACAATCCAATTATTAATAAGTAATGTTTATGTATAGAAATTAGTCTCACAAAATACCAACACATGATGTGGTGTGTATAAATTATAGTGTGTGTAATTAGTAGTTTGTTGGAATCTTAGTAAAAAGACATGTGAAATACTAAAAAATGAGAAAACGCATTCATATTGTGTTGATAATTTATAAAAATGGTCAATATATAATTTTTCACGAGTCGGTAATTAACCCCAAGACAATAAAATTATTGGTGTTACCTGTATGAGTCTATGTGTTTGTTGTTAGTTTAAAATGACTTTTTAGTGACAACACCACATGACATAGTAATATTATATAAAAGCATTCTTATTTTTTTGATACTATAGGATAATGATCCATAAGTAATTTTTTAGATATAGTAATTAGTTTCACCTCAATTTGACACACTATCTGACTATTAGGACTAAAAGTTTATGATTATTAGATTTTGATTTCATTTTAGTTCAAAACATAGGACACAAAATAAAAAAAGAGGAAGGATGTACATATTATTTTAATAGTTTAGGATAATGGTCAATTATTTTTATTTGATGTTTTGGAATTATCCTCACCTCAATCTGATACAATGTGTGCTCGGTGTGACTCAATGTGGCCATTATTAGTATGAAATTGAAGATTTTGTTCAAAATTTTAATTTCACAATTAAATATGAGAAAATTCACTCCAACTGTCTTGATATTTTTTTCAAAAATTATTTAGAATTCATTTTTGACATGATTTAGTCAGTAACACATCAATATAAAACACTATATAAGAAGTATGGATCAAAGTGTGTGTTTTCAATTAAATTACAAATTCCAATTAAATGTACATGTGACATACTCAAAATCAATCTAGAAAATTCATATTTTTTGGATAATTTATTATACTGATTCTTATGTCATTCATGATGTTTAAAAGTAGAAACGCCTCAACATGATGCATGGTGTGACCTATATGACAACAATTGTACATTTTTAGATAATATTTACATTTGAGTAAAAAAACATGTTACATAATCCAACCCAAGGAAAAAAATTGATTATTTAGATAAATTAGTACAGTGATCAATATTTCAATTTTGATGTGTATAAAATATCTACACCTTAGTCAAATATGTGGTGTAACAAGTATGATGTAGATTATGCGATTTCAATTTAAAATTTACATTTTATTAATATATTGATTCATATTTATGTAATATTTAATCCTATATAGTTTTCATAACATTATAATTGTTTTCTAATACATGATGAATCTTTTGATCACGTTTTCGCGGTTTTTTTTAAGATACTCAGGATCGTGAGATATTGGACTTTGAAGATACAATAGAATCAATGTAAACACTGAAATTAGTCAATAATATATATTGACTCATGAAGAGGTGAATTCCAAATAATTATTTAGTTAATTATTTAAATAGTCTATATACTATATTTAAAATAATTTTCTTATCATTTCTATCTAATACTTATTTTTTCCTATAATTTTTGGACATCATATTTTACATTCAACTCTATGCAAAAAAACTAGAAAGAGAGAGTATGTACCCTTCTGATGGATGTTTAAATCCCATGTTTCCGGAATCATATATTAGATCGTAAGGATTCATATAATGAGGTATTATATAAAAGTTTAACTCTTGTATGAATTCCATAAATATTTGCTGTGAATAATTCCCTAAATGGAATAATAACCATCTATAGCTCAATCATAATCACCTCAATAGAATAATCAATGAGCATGATATGACTTGAAATTTATATTTTTAGTTTAAAATTTATAATTTTAATCAAAATATAAATCACTTACTCAAAACTATGAAAACACAATTACATTATTTTTATATATATGAAAAATGACCCATTTATAATCATTGATGTATAGGAATCCTCGCAACTCAGTCGGAAGAATTGCATGCCCAATTTGACTCAAAGTGTGTCTTTTTATTCAAAATTGAAATTTTACTAATAAGGATATGTCACATACTCTATCCTAATAAAATTTATTCATATTATTTTGATACTTTATGAAACTGATTTATCATTCATTTTTTATATGCAGGAATCATCCAAACCTCAATCTGAAAGATGGGGTTCCTCATATGACTAAAATTGTATCTTATCAAGATAAAATTGACATTTTCATTCAAAATATTGCTCACCAATATAATATTATGTAATGTCACTCTAATTGTTTAATTATTTTTTTGAAAAATATCCTTAAGAAATTTTTTATGTTTATAAATCAGTATCACGTTAAACTAACATGAAATTGGACTAATATTACTAAAAGTGACAATTTTATGTTTAAAATTGCATATTAGAAAAAAACGTTATCTGGCATACTCAAAAACCAGGAAAATATTTCATTTTATTTTGAAATTCAAGGGCCATGATCCACATTTCATTTTGGATGTGTATGAATTATCTGCACCTCAATCTTATGCATGGTGTTACTGGTATGACACTAAGTTTTACTTCTTATTTAAAATTTTCCTTTTTTAAAATAAATAAGTTATATAATCAAAAAAAATGAAAAAAAAATTCTGATTGTTTTGGTCCATTAGTAAAATGATCCATAAGTAATCTTTGCATTTACTAGTCATCCACACCAAAATATGATATATGTTTTTCTTGGTATGGAATAATGTACATATCATTAGTTGAAAATTGAAATTTTAGATCAAAACATTTGTCAATTATTAAAAACCTATAAAAATATCTTTAATATCCCTAATAAATTTTGACAATTTTTCATAATTCATTTTTTATGTGTTGGATTTAGTCTCACATCAAACTGACACATTATTTCATTGATGTGACTCAATGTGTGTGTTTTTAGTTTAAAATTATGATTTACTAAAAAACACAAGTGAAATAGTCAAAACAATGAAAATGAATTCATATTGTTTTGATACATTAGTAAAAAAATACATATGTATTTTTTATATATAGGAATAAATCTCAAGTTAATATGAAAAATTGTGTGACAAGTATAAATTCATGTGTGCCTTTTTATTTACAATTTATATTTTAGTAAAAAATGATTATATCATACAAAAAAAGACGAAAAATCATTCTATTTTTTCTTGATACCTAGTGAAAATTATTCAAAAGTCATTTAGGATATGTAGGAATTATCTTCAACTCATTCTAATTCTTGGGGTTCCCACTATGACATATTATATCTTTTTTTCAAATTCACATTGATATTTAATTTATGTAATGTTTCATAATTTAATTTAATTTATTCAGGTATAGTATTACTAAAAAGGGAATTTTTTTCTTACACATGTTAAATAATTTTTTCATGTAGGGTGGTTTGTTTGGTAGTTGATACCATGATTACGATTTTTTAGTGGTTCAGGTCTGAAAGACAATAAATCTATTTCTATTTTTGAATTTTTTGCGATAAGTTATTATTGAAATTTTAATCGTACAGAAATGTTAAATGTCAATATTATTATGGTTTTTTTCTGTAATTATAATTTTATATAAATTATAATTTTTCAATATTATATATTTGAAGCTACTTCTCTATTTTTTTCCTATATTTGTTGTTGATGTGTGTTATATTAATGAAAATATACTACATTAGTTTGACCTTTATCAGTTATATTAAATTTGATGTAAATGGTCACCCATTATCATTGACATAAATAGAATTAATCTTGGCCCCCCATTATCAATAATAGAAATAGTTCTAATAAAGTTTCTCCATAATCATCATTTTATAGAGATTACAATAGAACCCCTTTATCTACACTTTTTTAGCACTGATAAAGGGTCTCATTTTTCAAATTCCCTTAGGATACCAACACTTTTCAATTGTTTTTAAATTATTTTTAAAGAAATTTGTATAGAGGGATATATGGTACTGACATTTTTGTGTGCATTCACCAAGGATTATCCCTTATTGACTAAAAATGTAAAACCCTCATATCATTTGGATGTTTTAATTTATTATTTATCTATGATTACTGCATTGAATAATATCTCAAGATAGATTGGTTTAACACTGAATTCCAATTAAGTTTAAACCACATCCTATAATAAGACAAATGGAGAAAAAATAAGTCAAAATTAGGTTATACCAAAATGCACACACTATCAGGGTGTTTAGGGTTGCATCGCGTTGTTTTAGATTTGATTGTTTCTATGGGGTGAGAACTTAATATATCTATTTTTTAAATATATAACTCTTATTAGATTTATATCTTCTGCATTAAATAATATTTTATTTAATAAAAATATTTTTCTTAATTGGCCGAAAGAGTTTATGCTAAATTTTGATGTTCGTGTTAGGATCTCATATGATAACATATTAATTGGATTTGATTTTTATGTTATAATAGAAATATTTATGAGATACATTTCAACATGAGACTATGATGCCCAAAAATGACTCCCTCGATCTGAGACAAGGTGTTACAGATTGACTCAAGTATACCTCATCATATGCGAGAAGCTTCCAACTAGATAAGAGAGCTTATGATACAACGTATGAAAATAATTATAATAAATCCAAATATTAAAATTAGAACCACTGACCCACCACTATATTATAATGGTATTGAGGAAGGTAATGGTAATGAATAATAGGGCCTCCTCAATAATTTTTAAATATAGGTCCTTACAATTGCTCAAAAACCCATTCCAAATACTTTATTGATACGTAAACAACCTAAAACAATTAAAATAAACATGTCTTTCATAAACTTAAAGAGTAAATGGCCTATAATATGAGGGGAATAAGAAAACCCCTAATAAGGTATTCTCAAAAGTTAAAATCATCTTTGGGGGTACCCTTTGAATTATTCCAACCAGTACGCCAGGATATATAACTCCAAATCCTAGGCCTAAACATAGAATCACCCATGCTAACACAATACATTTATATGAGGTATTATATTATCTTACAATACCTTCTTGTTTTAGAATATTATCCACACTATATGTTCTTCACATAAATCACCCTCTTATGACATTATCACTATCAAAAAAAGTTAAAGGTTCTGATCATACATCGAATTAAATGAAACATGAAATACATCCTAAAAAAATCAATTTCATTGGTGATGTTCCAACTAATAAGACATGATATCAATCCATTCGATAAACATGAATAATCAAACAAACTATTAATCTAGTCTACCCTATTTCACTACAAATTGATTCCCTAATTGATTTGACATTACCATTAGTACATGATCACCCACGGTGAAATCCAATGGTTATTACCTCTTTTTTCCATAACAATGCATCATGTTATGAGTGGAAACCAACTGATTTAGTATCGAATACAAAAATTTATATGTCTCCTTGACTAGTATTAGCCATATCAATACTACATCACCATCATTAATCCAATACAATGGTGAATGGAATTGTTAATCCTAATGATCCTCAATGGATTCCATTTGAATCACTTATAAAAATATTCTATTATATAAAAAAACATCCAAATCAATATTTTCATCCAATAACATACTAAAATTATATTCATAGACACTGATCATATCTTATACAAATTAGATCTTCCTCTTGTAATGTATATCTATCTACATGTGGTTTATTGTTCTCAGTATTAACTGGGATCCCATCACCAGCTATAGGCCATTAAAAAACCATGAGATAAACTAAATTTTTTTTCTAATATCATACTAGTAAGAATAATATGAAACAATAATATTTCCCATGCATATTTAATACCCAACACATACATATACAATGTCTCACAAACCATTAATTCGTGGTAAACATTTATCTATTGGTCAACCACTAGCCAAAAAATAATAAATCCTTAGATTCATGGGATGTTCTAAAATTAATTCCACAATCACCTCATCACACTTCATCAATGTCACTTGAATAGTATGTATTTAACCAACTAGTCAATGGTATTATTAATTATTCTCCGATAAGAAGGGAAATGAGAAGGAAATCCAAAACATCCATCTTCATTCTTGGTCACCAAAAATTAAATTTGTTATCATAGTATATTTTTTTGGATTCTAGATACACCAACCAATAAGGATTTATGTTAGTCTCTCATCCACTCTTCCCTCATGGATATAGGAACTAAAATTCACCCATGATCATAGAGCACATCATTCCCATCTATGAATCACTGTAGAAGAATATTTTCTTTTATAAATAACCCACAAAACACTCTAAAATATAAATCATTTTCATGGTTGGACATTACCAGATCCTTTAATGAAGAAGTATTGATCATAGAAGTGTATGTTACCATCCGCTAATCCATAGAAACATTTAAATTCCAATACAAAGTAATATCAAAAAATTACACTATTCCTAAAATATATGGGAACCCATTCTTAATGATTTCAAATTAATTGAATATGTAATAATATTCAACTTCCTTGGGGAATATTCCATCTTTATATCAATCATCTTAATTTATCCATCCGAACACATATTTTATAGTTTTGAGTCTCACTTTTAAAGATATATCATATTCCATTTTTTATTGAGTTGATGACAAAACCCTTGTTGAAAATATAAGGGTTCCTACAATTCATAGAATGAAACGAGATAGCCTACTCATGTTTGTGAGCGAGGTAGTTCTGATCATTGATTTGAAACTAATGATACTAGTAACAAAATACATTGTATCCCTATATAAATATATCTCCCAACCTAACTCCCAACTCCTTGTAGAGGGTAGATAATATAATATGAGGTTACGGTTGAATTATTATTTTTGTAGACATCGACATACACTTTAAATCTTGGTAGTGATCCTCATGCTGATCTGCCTTTCAAAATAGTAATCCCCTAAATGTTATCATTGTCATAGGTTCATCCATACAAGAACGTATTGGATGAGTCCCCTATAATTACTAGTCATTATGAAAAGACGTTATATTTTGAACACATTACAAGTTTTATCCCATGATTAATCTCCTTCTACCTCATCTGAAAAATAGAGTTTCCTTTAAAGGAAATGATGTTCCTATGGAACAATATCTCAAAGAAATATAAATGAATCATATAGAATATAACATTATTTTGTAGTTCTATAATTGTTAGCTAAATAATCATAGGAATCCTGGAATGATACTCTAGGGTCTTTGAGTGTACTATAATATGTTCAACAAATAGAATGATTAAAGAGTCCATATAAAGTTAGATGACACGATTCATAAGAGCCATAAACACTATTTATGAATTCATCCAATTTAATGGTGTCATGGGGTACTCATAAATCCCATAAATGTTTCATAGTGACTTATTTGGTATATTATCATCTTTTAACCAAAACATATGTTGGAATTATCATAAATTAATCATGGAGAACCATCTGACTCCCCTAAACTTGTCAAATAACCCATCAATACTTGATATTGGAATCATGTTTTCCATCATGAACCACCCCTAATTATGATAAACTATCCTTAATCTAATTACACCATATGATGTTTTAGAAAACAATTAATAGAGAACACTAAGGAGCATTTCTCTGGTGAATAAATCCCATTTCTTTCTGGTCCCCGAGTTTCACATTAATCTCTCTCACCTCTTCTTGTTCAACACTATATGTGGAATTGAAATAGGTTTTGAACCTGAAAATAGATTGATCTCAATGTTAGTACCCAAATTATAATAATTTATTGAGAAATATTCCAAAATAATATTTGGGTAAAAATATACCACTATTCGAAACATGGAAAAAATATTCCCCTAGTCAACTACAAGATCAATATCTGTCATATTTGTTGTTGTTGCCCTAATATGGATAAGTTCATGTCTCGCTCTACCATTCAATAAATCATACTCTATGAAAATAACACACTATTATACCTTGGGGGGCTAAATACACTAGTATCCAATATAAATTAATGTCATTTGAGAAAAAACAATCATTATATGCCAAAATTGACAACAAAACTGGTCATTTCAAAAATCATAAATTATAAAAAATTTACATAGACTGCCAAAACTGTTAAAAACATTGGATGAAAATGAATATAATATACCATCATCATTTTAGGAATATGATGTGAAACAAAATATATGAAAAGCACACAATAATATCTAAATTTATAGTAACAAATGAGGAAATAAAATTTTGAACGATTCATCTATCAAACAATGTCATAGAGAGTGTTAACATAAGTAAAACCATAACTCCAACCATATAAGATCCCTATAAACTATATGTGAGATCTTGAATAAAAACATAGTTGTTATCATCCTAAAATTCATTCCCCTTCTCTCATGGTCCATGCTCAATGGAGGAACGAAGCCTCGTGGAGCTGGTAATCACTAATACAGAAATATATAGCCTTCTCCTTGACTAGAAATCCATGATATGTCCTTGATTCCCAAATAAAATATACATAATAAGGACCTCAATGATTTTATGTACCCTAACCATCAACCCATGCATTATTGGGGGAATCAGAATAAATAGTAACAAATAGCTAACATCCTCCCTTAAGAATTAAACTACATCATTGGAATGACACACACAATATGGTTATGACCATGTTTTCTACATAGAAAGCACAATGGTGGATTCCCACTAATGTTGGAAGAGAGGAACAACTAACTGATCCTAACTAACTATCACCATATTGGAACACCTATTCTTACAATAGCATCCTATTATAGGAAGAATCCCAAATACTCCACCACAATGTCCTATATAGAAAGAGTGTGGATGCCCTACTTAAATATAATTTTCCAATCCCTTCTAACCCCTAAGAGCCTTGAGAGGTCAAACAAAAATGGGGTTTTAATGACTCTGACCATAATATCTTAGAGATAGTGTCTATTTTATTTTTTTATAAATAAAATACAATGAAATCGGTCTCGATGGTCCAAGTAGATTATTAGTCTTGGTATGATGGATACATAAAAGAGGCTTCAATTTCTTTTCAATATAAAAAATTCAACATTATTTTTTAGGGAATAACATTATTCCCTATAAAATATTCTATAATTTTATTCATAGTACAATTCCTGGATTCATAAGAAGGGATAAAATTAGCGTGATCTCAATTTCTTAGTTAGGGTTAAGTACAACTGAACCCATCCTGAATAAATAATGAATAATAAACATAGAATGGTAAATAAATGAACAATCGTTCCATTAGAAAAATTAAAATATTAACATAACTATAAATGTAATAATAATTATGATAGGTTAAATAACATAGAAAATTAATTTTAGTCAATAAAATGATATTGGAATGCATCCATTGATGATATTGTTGTGAAAATGTATTGAATAATAATAATAACACAATTATAAATGAAGGAAATGATTTTCTATTAGATATTATGTTTACCATGAAAATGATAACTTTAATGTAATGATCTATCGTCAATAATTTTTGAAATTACTATTTAAATTCCAATATGTTTTGTTAAAATAATTTTTACAGCCTTTAATATGAAACATATTGTCAATATTAATCCTCCTGAGATTTTAAATGGTACTTGTTACAGACCCAATAGGGGTTTGGCTTATTGATTTTGTGACATAAGTAATATAATGAATCAATGGGATATATATAATGTCTCCAACCATATATTTATGTTCAAATAACTGAATATATATTGAATAATATATATAATTCAAGAACAATGTGCCTCATCATCAAATATTTGTATTTATTAAATGATTCACTGTTATCAATATAACTATCTAAGTAAACACCATCTGTAAAAATGGAATATGGTCTAATAAATAAAAATATAAAATATTCTTTATTTTGGATTTTTTTGAGTGATATAATATACAATGAATTATAATTACAATGAAGTAATTGTTTTAGGATAAGGCTAACTATCACAAAATAAAGTGAGATTGTACAACACGTTTACTACTTGGTAATTTTTAATTCAAACCCCCTAGATGAAATATTTAAAATTCAAATATAAAATTCCACAAATTATTATAGTATCATGTTATTACATGTCATGTGGTATTATACACACAACAACAAAAATTGAATTGGTGTATAATAACAAATAAATCTCAATTGATTTAAAATTGAGATGAAATCCCTTAACTCACACTTCCATTTGATTTAATGTTCTTTAAACTCATGTATGGTGGTTTTAAACACTTTTTAAAAAATAAAATATAACTATATTAATATTTATAATATCATACATGATCCTTTTATAATATATTATTACTGTTAAATAATAATATTTCATTTCGTTCAATATTTCTAGTGTTAATTTCATTACTTTCTTATGACTGTAATTTCATTTGAGATGATGTTCATGAACATATTAAATAGTTTCATCATATATAGAATGTAACACCACGACCCTAGTTACCTGGGGTCATGGCATTGTTACATATCATTGGAATGATGCAAGGAAATCATGTCCCGAAAGACCGATCATTTTAGTACCCTTTGAAGTACAAGATTCATTCATAAATTTGACATTATATAATTAAATGAAAAAACCACATTGTATTAATTAACCACATTCATATACAATATAATATCCATGAAGGTTGGTGATAATATACTTCTTCACATTGTGGAAAAAAATAGAACATAGAAAGGGGTGAGCCCAAATGCTCATAAAGATAACAGTGTAGAAAAAACATTCATAAATAAGCATAAAAATTTCTAGATATGTATAAGACTAAAAAAATTCCTTTTAAACTTAAACAGAATCATTATATTGAAAATATTAATCAAAATAATTCCATTTACTTATCCACATGGATATTTATACTAGTCAGAAAATCACATGCAATATCAATAGCCAATTTCATAATGATGGAATTCATACTTTCAGAATTCATTAGCACATAGTAAAGGCCTTGTTCCATGACACTAGTTTGTATCATTAGACTTACCAATGTATCTATGAGCTATAGATGGATCCACCCATCATATACTTTGTCCAATGCATACCTCATATGAAAAGGTTTAAATATATCATTAACATTCATATCGAAACTACCAAACAAAATGTGAATACCTTAACCATAAAACATGAATGGTATAAAATAACACATCCACTTTAAAATATATCACCAAAACCTTCAATACAATATGGACGATTTTATCATAATAAATCAATTTCAAACAAGTGTAAAATCCCTCAAAGTATGTTGACATAGACGAAATAAAAACTATTGGACAGAAATATTTATTTTTTTGAATTCATTTTATAGTCACCTAATTATAAAAGAAAACATATATTTTGAAAATACTTTTATAATATTGTAAGAGATGCTTCGATGATTTTATAATAGTGGAAAATATCCGCACCCGCCATATTAGTTAAAAAAACATTCCTTCCTTAATTTTTTCGAAAAGGTCTTAAATTACCTTTTTTGGGAAACGAAGGAAATATTTCATTATAAATATATTATAAAAATTCAATAAACAGTATAAAAGACTTTAACCCAAAGTGTAGGGAATAGTATAAATATTTTTAAATACATTTTAAAAAACATAGATGTGAATGATAGAGACTTTCCAGTAGATAATTACGTATAAATAGCCTCGAATAATTGAAAGATAGTGAAATTAACCCTTACCTTGTACTTCTACATAGTCGATGGTATGTTAACCTTCTGTATAATAGGTAAAATAGTGTTATTATGTTATACAAGAATTATATATCTAAATATGATATCTTATATAATAATATAACTTTGGTTTGATAATAATATTTTAGTAGTATCATCGTTTTGGGTGTTAACTAATAAATTTTCTATTATATTCATGGAAATGTAAGCCATTTTTGTTATGGATAGGATGAATTTGATTCATATAAAGTATGATATTATGTTCATCAGCATTATTTCTAATTATAAAATGAAAATTTTCATGAATAATTATGATGGGGAATGAATATCATCGCGTTCGTGGAGATGGTAATCCCTACGTACACACGAGTGAAAATATAATTATATTGATGAAAAAATATATGTAATTGGATGGTATATCATATATATATATTCATTAAAATGTTATATTTATTAGTAAATCTTGTATACTCATTTATTATACCCATACAAATAATTATGTGTTTGAATAACAAACTACACAACGATGTAGAAATGGTAATCCGTCCGTATGCACGTATGATGACTTTTTGATTTATAGGATTGATATAATAATTAATATTGTTGTACAATTTTTATAATAACATTACAGTGTATTGATGATACTTTAGTTATTATTTTATAATGGAAACAACAATGAAAGAGGAAGTTGATGAAGAAAATAACATGAAATAGGTGATAAAATATTTACCTCGTCTTCAGCTTCTTCCTTTTTATTAGATCATAAGGGATCATTAGGATAAATTTAAGACCAAAGGAAGGCCTCTAGGATGAGGGGAGAAAATTTGGGAGGATATTTGGGTAGGGTTTGGCTGTGCCAAAAGGCTTTGTAGGTGTAAATTTGAGAGAAGCTGAAGTTCCCTTTTATAAGAGAGGTGCGAGTCACTTTAGAAAAACCTTAAAATATTATTTTATAATAAAATAATTTTCGTCTTCTAATGGATCAAAAATAAAATATTTCAAGGATAAGGTGGGGATGGGTAGAAATACTCTCAAACAATAGGTTTTAGTCTGGTTTAGTTCACCCTCTTAACTTTACATTTCAGATTTAGCTCTTAGATAAATAGTTTGACATTTACATTGTCTCTTTGTATTGTTTATGTTATATGGTTAATGAACATACTATAAACATCCAAGAGAACCCAAAGTGGTTCATTAATGAATCACATATCATTATATAATTCTTTTGGAGGAACCATATATCTTTATGAATATTATATCAATTAATAATAAAATATTTGTTTTTAAAACTCTTTTTATTTCAATTTTGAAACTATTTGGTATTTTGTTTTTGTAAAAGTCAAAACAACCGGATTAATTAAAGAAATTTAATTTAATCATCCCTAACATGTCATATTCACCTATAAAATTATTTCACGGCATAAAAACTTTCAAATTTTATTTATTTTAATATTTATAATATCGTTTATTTAATTCTTTCATTAATAGGGAAAATACATCATCAATATTGTGTCATACATATATATTTATTTATTTATTTTATGTCTAAAAATTATAAATAAAATATCATGTTGTAGGAAATATTTTTAGATTTCTAATTAATATTTATTGTCTAATAGATCTAATATATTTCCTCATATAAATTTTCTTTTTATTAAAATATATTTTCTTTTGTTATTTTTGTCTTTACATTAGAATATTTAATATAAAATGTCATTATCACACCCTAGTGCCTCAATGGAGTCCCCAAATCGTCATAAATATGCCCTTGGTTAAACATGTATCAACCAATTGGAATAAGACACATGTGAGGGTAATTTTATATTATTATAATATTATTTGTTTACCCTTTTTTACTGGATTTTCCCTTTAACAATGGTAAATAAAATATTTACCGATGTAATTATTCATAATGTGTAAAAATAGAAGTTACCTAATTAAAAAAATTTGTCCTCATTATTCTAAATATGGATTCAATTTTTCTAATTTCAAAACACCTAAGTGGCAAAAATTTATTTAAAAATAATTCACATCGTCAAAATATAAATCGTGGTTTTTGGAAATAATAAGTATCAAAATATTGACACTTGTTTATGTCCAGTTTAAATGTGAAATTACATCCAATGCCCTACATTATATTAAATGGTAAAAATATAATCTAATTAAATATTAAAACCCCTCAAATTTATAAATCAATACTATAAATTATTTCTATCAAAAAGTTGTTTTTAATTATAATTTAGTATTTTTTCACTATTCATCAGAATATGAAAGTTATCCGAAAAACACAAAAAATATATCATAAGATAATTTTGAAATTCCAAATCAGAAAATGATGTCAATTTTGAAAAATAAATTTTATTGAATATCAAAATGTGGGTATTACAATTTATAACCGCTATCTTGATTGGTTTTTGTGTGTTAAAAGTCAATGTTGCGTACAACGCAAGATGTTGCATTATTCGAAGAGAAACATATCATAGAAGATTGGATAGTTACATTCTTATCTCCATTAAACAATTTTGTCCTTGAAATTTCTAGAATATCATTTCATAAAATGACTCAGGAGGTCTATCCTCATATATTCCTCGGGTTCCCACGTCACCTCTTTCATCTTGTGGTTTCTCCATAGAAATTTTACCAGATGAGTTGTTTGGTTTCTCAACACTTGTTCTCTGGTATCATGAAATTTTGACAGTATCTTCATAATATGACAGATCAAGTTGTTTTTCAATTTTCTCATAGGTGAATACATGCATTGATTCAGGCATGTATTTTATCAATAGTGATATGTTGAACACATCATGAACATTAGAGAGACTTGGGGTAATTTCCAAATGGTATGATACAACCACAATTCGTTCTAGAATTTCAAATTTTCTGATTTATCTGGGACATAATTTACCCTTCTTACCAGAACATATAACACCCTTCCATGGAGATACCTTCGAAAAAACTTGATATCTTACATGATAATCTAAATCCTTTCTTTGGTTATCAGTATAGATCCTATACATACATTGAGTTACTATGATATGGGTTTCGATTACCTTCACCTTTTCCATTGTTTCCTCAACATGTTCTAGGCCTACGAGTTTTTTGTCTCCAACATCATCCCAACAAGTTGGTGTGCAGAATCTCTTTCAGTATAACGCTTCATAAGGTTCCATCTGAATACATGAATGGAAGCTATTGTTTAGGATTATTCTACCAGAGGTAAATATTGATCCCACATACCTTGAAATTATAGTGAGAAAGATCTCAACATGTCTTATAAGGGTCAAGTAGTTCGTTATGATTGTCCATCAGTTTGGGGGTGGTAGGCAGTGCTCATATAATGTTCTGTATGCAAGGCCTTATAAATTCTTTTTCAAAATCATGATGTAAAATTCGGATCACGATCAGAAACAATAGATAGGGATAATACATGATCTCTTACAACTTCCTTAATATATAGGCATGTTAGACGTTCAAGTGGTAAATCATCTCTTATGGAAAGAAATGAAGATGACATGGTAAGACAATCAACAATGACCGATATTGCATCATTCCTTCTAAGAGATTTTGGTAGCCCCATGAAAATGCCCATCGTAATATTATCTCATTTATACACAAGTATGGGAAGAGGTTTCATAACTCATCTTGGATGTTTTCTTCCAGCTTCCACTTGTTGAAAAACAATACATCTCGACACAAATTCAGCAATATCTCTCTTCATGTTGTCCAACCAAAAATTTTCATTCCAATCTATATACATCTAAGTGCTACCATGGCCTATAGAGAATGTAGAGCTATGAGAATCATCCAATAATACCCTTTTTTAGATCATGTATATCGGGAACACTAAGTCTCCTCCCAAATTTCAAAATCCCATATTTATATATAAAGTCACTCAATCTCCCATCATTCACAACATTGATTTTCATTTGAAATCCCTATTCATCAGTCTGAGAACTTTTTATCCTTTATAGTAAAGGCGGTTTGGAAACCATTTGAAAAAATATTGATGTTTCACCTTCTATGATTATTCCCATATACATTTTTACAAGATCCATAAAAATATGATCCATTTCAACTCTCATATTTTTCAAAACAACATGATTCTTTCTGCTCAAAGAAACTTCCAACTTATTTTCTATCCCCGGGTGGTAGTGTATTATGCAATAATAATCCTTGAGTAGTTCAAGACATCTCCTATGCCTTCTTTTTGAGTTCTTTTTGTGTGAAAATATACTTCAAACTCTTTTGATCAGTATAAATCACACATTTCTTTACCATAGAGATAGTGTCTCCATATCTTCAAAGAAAATATTACAGGTTCTAACTCAAGATCATGAGTGGGATAGTATTTCTCATGAATTTGAAGCTATTGTGGTGCATAGTCAATAAATCTATTATTCTACATAAAGACACAACCAAGTCATTTATTTGTATCATCACTATAAATAACAATCCCATCATTCCTTGATGGTAGAGTCAATATAGGATCATTAATTAATCTTATCATCAGTTCTTCAAAACATTCTTCACACACTTTTTTCAAAACATATTTAACCCCTTTAAAATGTGATCATGGTTAATGGGTTATCCAATCATGAAAAATTCTAGACTAAATGCCGATAATAACATGTTAAACCAATAAAATGTTGTACCTCGGTTATACGTGTCACTGTTGGCCATTATTGGATAGCCTTGATCTTTGAAGGATCAATAGAGATTCAATACTTAGAGACAATATAGCCATGAAAATAAATCTATTGAATCCAAAATTCACACTTCATTAATTTCCCATATAATTCATTTCTTATAAGAGTCTTTTGAATAATGTGCAAGTGATTTTTATGATCTTTGTAGATATTAGAGTATACCAAGATATCATTATTAAATACCATTTCATAGTCATCAAGATATTCTTTGAAAACATTATTCATTAGATCATTGAAGATAGAGGGTGAAAGTCAATCGAAAAGTAATTACTATAACCTCGTAATGCCCATACATGGTTTGAAATGCTGTTTTCATAATATATTACTTCATCACACATAACTGATGATATCCTAATAGAAGGTCAATAATTAGAGAATATTGAGCTCCATGATTTTGGATGAATAAATCATCAATGTGAGGTAGGGGATAGTTGTTCCTTATTTTTATTGCAATGATATCTTGGTATCCAATCCACAACCTCATAGATCCATCCTTCTTATAAACAAAAAGGATAGGGTCTCCCCATGGAGAAACACTAGGGTGAAAAAATACCTTATTAATCGATTAATCAAGTTGATTATTTAGTTAGAAAACTTCCACAGTGGGAATTCAATAAGGTGTGCTGGATATGGTCCTCAAACCAGGGATTAAGTTAATGGAAAACTCAATTTCTCATTCGGGAGGATTTCTAGGAAATCCTTTTGAAATACATCAACATATTATTGCACAATAGGTATGTCCTTTATTTGAACATTATTTTCCTCACCCATAGTTATTTCATTCTCTTCGTCCCCAAAAATTGTATTTAGTTGAGCTACTGGGGGTGGATCGAGATATGAATTTGGTGGTGACATTTCTGCTTTAATGATATGGTACTTTATATCTTTATCAAATTTGTAACCTCCTTCTTCTAACAATAAATTTTCGCATCATGGTCTAGAATCCAATCCATTTAGAGGATTATATCAATCTCAATCATGAGTTTGACGAAGAGATCAGTAGATAAATAAAACTTATATGCCCTAATGGGAAGTGATTTACCGACTTTGTTATGAAGATACTTCCCTTAGGGGTTGTGAACGAAAACTCCCTTGTTAAGTCAATTTGAAAATTTCTAATTTTCCTAGAAAATATGGAATATATGATACAATATCATGATCAAGAATCAAATAAATCATTTTCTAAACATGGGGAAACCATTAAATTACCGACCACCAAATGTTTCGGAGCTTCAAACTCAGCAGTAGTGATCACATAAGCCTGGCCTTTCTCTCTTGGCCTTTACTGTGGTACGTTTCCTTGGATCTTAGGACATTCATTTTCATAATTCCCCTTTTCTCTACAATTGTAGCATGCAACATTGATATCCTATTTCTTCCCCTTGCAATCTTAATCTTCATGGAGTTTTCACCACACTTTTAACAGACTCCCATTCCCTTTAAGAAAGTACTAGGGTGTTTCATCCCACATTTCCCGTAGGATGGATATTCATCTTTTCCCTTCTTCCCCTTTTTTCTATTTCCAGAGTGTTTAGTAGATATCTTCTTCTCCTGCATTACTTTAAAGTCTCATGACATAGAGAATTCTATTTCTATCTTGATAGAACATGAGACAATATATTCGTATGATATAAAGGATTGTGACACAATGCTTGCCAGAGAAATGCTATTAACCCATCAATGAATCGATCAATCTTACTCCTTGGGTTACACATATAATCTTCAGCATGCCTTGTAAACCATGTAGTGTTAGCAACATATTTTGTGCTATTATCATACTACTTTTTCCTTAGACTCAAAAATTTCCTTTCCACAACTTCTCGAAGTTCACGAGGAATGTATTTTTCTATGAATATCACATTAAACTCCATTCATTCCATATTTGATACTTAATCATCCTTCTTTGTGTTTTCAATCAATGACCACCGTTGATCTCCATCTCCCTCGAGGGAATAAACTCCCATGACAAAATTTTCCCTTTCCTTACTCCCCAAAGTGTGAAATATTTTCTCTAAATAATTTATCCATTGATCACCTAATAATGGATTTTTACTCCCACTGAATGTTGGCAGTTGTTGCCTCATAAATCAGTCTAACAGTGATCATCCATGTTTTGGATCAGGGTTCTCCATACAGGTAAGGTTATTATTCATAACCTGAGTGAGTTGTCCCAGTATTGTGATAAGATAATCAGCACCAGTTGCTTCACTTGCACAAATATAATTATATTTTTTAGGAGGGAAATCCTAAAATGGAGTACATGCGTTAATATAGTTTAAATTCCTTCCACTAGGTGCCATTTCTAAACAATGGAACACATTAGATTTGTTTATAAATCACATACATTATTCCAATCAAGTAAAACCATTAACATAAATTGAACAGTTTATGGATATAATCCATAATAATAAAAAAGTTTTCTTTGAGAAACTATATACTCATAAACCCTTCATAATGGTTTGTAATGAAAATGATAATTATGCAAAGAATATCCCCCGGGAGTGTCGTAACCAAAAGTGCAGCAATGCCCGTTGTCGAGCACCACTTCCTGTTCAAGTCTATCTCAATGCGGTATTTTCATGTTTTACCCCTAGGTACATCTGTGCCAGATCTTCCTCTACCATCTCGTATCCAAATAGGGATGTATTTCTAGGAAAACTCACAAAGTCTCTTTATTACCAAAATTCTAGGATGTTTTTCTATACTAATCCTCAAAGTCTATCTTAGGGTAATGTTCTATAATCTAAGTTTTTCTAAATCTAGATTCCAAGGTTTATACTATACATCCTCTGATACCAAATGTAATTCCCCTACCCTAGTTACCTAGATAAAGTTCATTATTACATTACATTGGAATGATACAAGGAAATCATGTCCTGAAAGGCCAATATGATTAGTAGCATTGGAAGTACTAGATATATTCATAAATTTTACATTACATTATAAAATGAAAAAAACAACAACATTATCTTCATTAACCACATTAATATCCAATATAATATCCCTACAGGTCAGTTATAATATACTTCTTCACATTATTTAAAAAAATACATAGAAAGGTGTGAGCTCAGATGCTCAGTAAAGGTAACAATATAGCAGAAACATTCATAAATAAGCCTAAGAATTTAAGTCAATGTATAAGACTAAAACAAAAGCCTTTTAAAAATAAAATTGAACATAATATTAAAATAGAAATCAAAATAATTACATTTACTTATTCACATGAATATTCTACTAGTCAAATAATCACATGCAATATCAAAAGCCATTTTCATAATGATGGAATGAATAGTGCCAGACTTTATAAACACAATGTAAAGGCCTTGTGCCACGAATAAAAATCAGATTTTGTCAAGTCCGTGTCCCAAGAAACTAGTTTTCCTCCTGAGACCGACCAATCCATCAAGGATCTATAGCATGCACCACTCATCAATTACAATGTCCAATGCATTCCTTATATGAAAAGGTTTAAACACAACATAAACATCCATTTTAAAACTATCTAATGAAATGCCAATACCTTATCCATAAACCATGAATGATATAAAAATAACACATCTATAGTCAAATATATCACAAAAACCATCAATACAATATGGAATATTTTATCATAATAAATCGACATCAAACAAGTCTAAAATCCATAAAATGATGTTGACATAGATGAAATCAAAACATTTTGAGAGAAATCATTATCATTTTGAAATAATTTAAAGTCACATAATTATAAAAGGAAAAAATTATTCTGAAAATAATTTTATAAGCTTGTGAGGGACACTTCTACAATGTTATAATAGTGGAAAATAAGTTCACCCACGGTATAACATTCTTTCTTTAATTTTGTCAAAAAAGACATAAAGTACCTTTTTTGGAAATCAACAAAAAGATTTAATTATAAACATCTTATAAAAAGTCCAAAATGGTATTAATGAAATTAACCCATAGTCTCGGAAATAGTAAAAATATTTTGAAATACATTTTAAGAAACATGGATGTGGTTGAAAAAGAGGTCCCAGTAGATATTTACGAATTAAAAACCTCAGATAATGATGTGATTGTGAAATTAATCCTTACCTTGTAATATTCCTCAGTCGTTGGTATGTTAAGATCCTTTATAATAGTTAAATCATTGTTATTAAATTATGAATCATCCATATACATAAATATTATATCATATATGATCTTATAATATTTTTTTGTTAATAATATTTTAGTAGTACCATCGTTTCAGTTCTTAACCGATTCATTTTCCAATATATATTGGGTTACGTAAGCCATGTTTCTTATGTATAAGATGTATTTTATTCATATAAGGAATTATAATATGTTTATAAACATTATTTTAATCATAAAATAATAATTAATCTTGAATAATTATGATGGGGAATTAATCTCATCGCGTTCATGGAGACGATAATCCGCACGTACGCACAAGCGACAATATCATTATATTGATGGAAAATTTTTAAGTAATTTTATGTTATATTATTTATAAACAATAATTAAAATTTTTTATTTATTATTTACATCAGTTATACTCATTTTTTATACCCATCCAAATAATTAAGTGTTTGAATAACAAACTACACAAAAACGTGGAGACAGTAATCCATACGTACGCATTTTTGGTTACATTGTCATTTATAGGATGGATAGAATAATGAATGTGGTGGTTACATTTTTATAATAACATCACAATATATAGAAGATACTGGAGTTATTATTTTATAATAGAATCAACAAAGAAATTATAAGTGGAAGAATAAAATAACTTGAAAGTGGTGATGAAATATTTACCTCTTCTTCAGGTTCTTCCTTTTGACTTGTTCAAAAGGGATCTTTAGGTTGGCTTTATGACCAACGGAAGGCATCCAAGATGAATAGAGGAATGTTGGGAGGATATTTAGGTAGGGTTTGGCCGAACCAAATGGCTTTGGAGGTGTGAATCTTAGAGAAGGAGAAGTTCCTTTATATGAGAGACGTGAGGGTCACTTTAGGAAATGCTTGAAATATTATTTATAATAAAATAATTTTCAGTTTATATAGGATCTAAAATAAATTATTTATAAGATAAGGTGGGGATTTGTCGAAAAAAATTCAACCAATAAATTTTAGGTAGGTTTATGCGACCATTATAACTTTATCTTTTAGATAAAAATATTAGTTAAATAGTTTGACATTTTCCATATCTCTTTGTATTGTTTGTATTATATTGTCAATAATAATGCAATAACCTTCCAAGAGAACCCCAAGTGGTTCATTAATGATACATATATCATTATATAAGTCCTTTTTCCAAACCGTATATTTTTAGGAATATTATATCAATAAATAATATCATATATTTTTTTTAAACACTTTTTACGTCAATTTTGACACTATTTGGTTTTTGGTATTTTTTAAAGTCATTCCAGCATGCTTTTTTGGAACTAAATTCATAAAATCAACCATAACATGTCATATTAACCTATAAAATTCGTCGATCTCATAGAAACATTAAAATTATATTTATATTTAATATTTATAATATCATTTATTTTATTTTTTCATTAATAAGGAAAATACTGCATCATTATTGTGTCATATATAAATATATTAATATTATATCCTAAAAATATAAAAAAAAATATCATGATGTAATAAATCGTTTTATATTTCTTTTGAATATTTATAGTTAAATAGATCATCTATATAACTTTATATAAATATTTTTTTGTTAAAATATATTGTCTTTTGTTAATTTTGTCTGAACTTTAGATTATTTAATATAAAATTTCATTATCACTCCCAAGTGGATCTGTGGGGTCCCAAAATTGACACAAAGATAACCATTGTCGGACATGTATCATCCAATATAAATAAAACATATGTTAGGGTAATTTTGTATTATTAAAATATTATTTTTTTACCCTTATTTACAGGAGTTACCTTTTAACCATGGTAAATAAAATATCTACCGAATTAATTATTCTCGATGTCTAAAATAAAAGTTACCTATTTAAACAATTTTAACCTCTTGATTCCAAATATGAAATCCATTTTATAAAATTCAAAATACATAATTAGTAGAAATAGATTTAAAATTAATTTTGTATATCAAAACAAAACCCGGGTTTTTAAGAAATAATTATTATAAAAATATTGAGACTTGTTTATGTCTAGTTTAAATTTGAAAATACATCCAATGACCAATATTATATTAAATGATAAACATATAATCTAATAAAATATTAAAACCACTCAAATTTATAATTTAACACTATAAATTATTTCTATTAAAAAGCTTATTTTTTAATTTAAATTCAGTATTCTTCACTATTCATCGATATATGAGTGTTATCATAAAAATAAAAAAAGTCATCCTAAGATAATATTGATATTAAAAATCCTAAAACGAGGTCCATTTTAAAAAATACAATTTATATAATTACAAAATGTGGGCATTACAATTCATAACAGCTAGTTTGATTGATTGTTGTGTGTTGAAACTCAAAGTTGCATAAAATGCAAGCTACTGCATTATTCAATGAGAAACATAATGTAGAATAATGATGTGTTACATAGAAAAATAGGCAGGATATATTTATAATATTTTTTTTAAAAAAAAATTAACACTATTCTGGTATAAGGGTTTTAAAAATGTAGCACGTTTTGACCATAGAGATGGTTGGTTTTAGATATGCACGAGTAGTGTATCAATATTATGATTATCTTTATCAAAAAATGTAAGAAATAAATTATCTCAATAGAATGATAATAATATCATATACGTCATATTATATGTTTTTATATTTTATCTCTATTGACTGGTTATCCTAATATAGTATCATCACTTCGTGATAGTGTTATCCGACACATACATGAACTTTGTTATAATATTTAAGTGAGTGAAAAGGTATGAAATAAATATATATATATTTTATGTTAAATATGATAAATATTTTAGGAATATTATATTTTTTTCATATATATCACATATAATAATTAATATTAACCTTATTACATTCATTTTAATGCGCTTGTGAAAGACGATTCACAACGCTTTGTGTGACTGTAGTCGGTCGTAGACACGAGGGACATTATCATATCCCCAACAAAAATTAAATTATAAATATATATATGAAATAATAAATAAATATTTTTAAATATTTTATAAATATCATATATATAATTTATATACATCATCACACCCAAATTGTAGTGGTGGTGATGGAATAATGACTGACATCGGCCAACGAGGTGGTAGTCTTCCCTACACACAAACGATAATTTCATAAAACATTCGACAGAAGTAGATTTGGTTTTAGGTAATTAATTTATTATAATAAAATTGAAGTATATGGATGATAATTTGGTTTGAATATAATCATCATTTAATAAGAAATGATGGAATTATAGAAAAAGAACAGAAAAATGACACTAATTGAAGAACATTATCCCTTGTTCAGTTATGCCGGTTAGCTTTTCACAAAAACTATAATAATTTAGATGTGTATTAAAAGAAGTCTTATAAGATTCGGGTAGGGTTGTTGGGATGTTATTTTGTATTTATTTAAAAATATTTTTTCAGATGGTTTTATGATGACATGAGAGTGGGTGTCTTTTTATAAGTGGAAGATAGAAAACACTTGGTATTTCTGAAAATAATTGAGAGCTACAACATTTTTTAGAGTCATAAATGTCCAAAATGAACTATTAAAAAATAGTGGTTTTATGGTATAAATAAGGACCTAAAATAGTTTTTATAAAATTATATAGGTTATTTTTATACCTTATCATTTTATTATGTCCCCCGATAAACACATTTTTTACTTTAATTGGGTAATTAATATTTACTGCATTCACTATTAATTTGGGTAAAATATAATGTTGAACATATTACAAAGTATAAATTTTTTTTATTCAAAAAATTGAATGTAATTTTCAAATTTCAATTAACCTAATTAGAAAATTTTAATATAAATTTTATCATGCAGACTGTAGGAGAAAGCATGTTTTAAAAATGGAAATATACAAAAGTATTCCATGTTTTATATTCAATTAAATATTAAAATGATTAAAATAAACAAAATTATATTAATTAAAAGTGAAATAATTTATGTTTAAAACAAAAAGAAATTTTTTTAATATTATATATTATTTAAACTAAATGTTGGTTTTCAATTAAAGTTTTGTATTTTTCACATTTTATCAAAAAATAAATCGTTTCATAAAAATATCAAAAATTCACCTAAGGATAATTTTGGTGTTCTAATTTTAAAAAATTATTTTACATTTCACTAAATTTTATAAATATTGTTAATATTATATTTGATTCATTTTTCAAAAACACATCTAACTCAACCTTTTGAAAAAATAATGTTTTTCAGAATCTATTACTTTTTATTCTAAATGATTATTGTTTTATCAATAATAAATCTATAACAATATTTTTCATAATTTAGTTATTACTATTCGTACACACTATTCCAATAGGTTTTTGAAAAATCATATATTAAATATGAATATTTTAATAATATGTCACATTTTTTATAAACCAAGTGTTTCTGGTTACATATGATAAACCTAGTATTACAGGTAATGACTATTACAAAAAGTTTTGTAAGAAATGAAATATATTGATGATATTTATTTTCTATAAAAATTATTGAATCGTAAATTATAAGGTTGTTATATTTTCATCTAATATTGGTTTTTAATGTCAAATGTTCCATTAAATAAAATAAACCTATTTTAAAATTTCAGGGTGTTGTGCTCTGCCCATGTACAATTAATAGTGTCCTTACAATTAAATCATGACATCTGTAATCAAGGGTTTTATATTTAAATTTATTTTTGAAAACCCACAAAAATAAGAATTCTCAAAACCACCACTTCATTGGAGAGAAATTGAAGTTGAATGGTCCTATTCAGTAACACAAAACAAGGCAACTTTGTAGATGAATAATTGGAGGGATGTGAATTTATTGAAATGTAAGAAAATAATAAATATTTTATGATATTTATAGAGGCCATTGATCACCAAAACTAGAATGATCAATTGAAAGTTAAGGACCTAAAAACCATATATTATATATTTGTGAGAGAATACATTGATATCCTCAAGAATGATTGTAGTATGAAAGCATTTTATTAAAAAATTCATTTTCCTAATGTTGAGGAATTATTATAATATATACAAATGTAGTAAAATATGATTAAATGATATGATTATATTTCACCCAAAAAAATCATCCATTTTTTGTGCATCAAGGATTTTTTAATTCATCACTTACTCCAGGAAATGTATATTAAAAAATGAATTTTTATGCTTGAAGCCCAAAAATACACTTTTTTGGATCTTAATTTTTATAATAGATGATATCTCAATCCATCAATATCTAGTTATTATTATAAAAACATGGATTTTATATGTCACCCAATATTCATAAATATTGATTTGTTGAACCAATACATTAATCTCTAAAACCTCTTACAATGTTCAATATAAACCATTTCATAAATTGAAATCATTATAAACCTTTCAAATGATTAACATTCAAAACAATAGAAGTAATTTCATTTAATTCTTTAATTGATAATATTGTTAATCTGACAATACGATGATGTTTATCATGAACATCACATGCTAAACATGGGAATACATTTATCATCCATTCTTTAATCAATAACACCATATTGAAAACATGAATGATTCTTTATTCTTTTAATAACACCCAAATTATTTGATTTATATATTAAATCCAAAAATGTTGTTTACCCCATGATTGATAATGTAAACCAATTGGTCAAAAATAATTAATAACTTCTAATGTATTTAGTAATATGTAATTTATAGTATCCATATCAATCATATATTCGGTAAAACATCATTATCCTTAAATTTGGATCATAATAAAGGATATATTTACTTCCATCATTTTTCACTAGAAGTTAAATATTCCACTTAATCATCTTTCTTTGTAATTTGTATAATTAAAAATATGTTACTAATTCCATAATTAAATATCATAATATTACAATCGCTATATAGTTTATAGTTACTATTACTAGAATTATATCAGAAAAGTAATTTTACAACATCTTTCTGGGGGCTAAATTGACCATAATATTAATCATTACACATAAATTGTATTAATATCCTAATCTTAACTTTGATCCATTAGTTTATTTTAAAGAAGATACTCATAACACCAGTTTCACTCATTGGTTTAGTTCATCATCTCCTTATAGTTGAGACATTAAATTATAATCGTTTATTTCTCCCATTTTTGTTCTTTTCCCTATTTACCCATTCTCCACCATTATATCAAAATCACTATCCCTTAAAAAAATACCCATGGTGAATCTTTCCCAAATTATCAGATATTGTAAAATCCTTCTTTTCCTTCTTCCCATTTTCCTTTTTTATCTTATGTCCTCACCTTCTCATGCATCTCTTCAAAGTCGAAATATATAATAAATTATCTCATTATCTTGATAGCACATACAAAATTTCATCATATGGAGATACATTTTCATAGACCAGTGCCCTTCTAAAATACGACATAAAACACTCAAAAAAGAGTACAATCATGAACTATGATTTTTTATGTAATCTATATCATTCCTATATATCCTTATAAAGGTATCCTCATACACAAAAGCACATTCATCTTCCTTTTTCATTATGTTAATGAAATTATCAATAATTTTTTATCAGAATGCAAATATTTTTCAATTAATTCATCCTTAAAATACTTCCATTCCATGAGTTATATTTCATATTCCACCCTAGTATTCCAGATCAAAGACCACTATTGATCAAAATCACCTTCAATATAATACACTACAGGTGTAACACATTCTATTTTTCCACATCCAAACACCATAAATATATTTTATAAATATATTATATATTTCATGGCTGCCATAGGATTAAAAATCCCAACAAATTATTTGTAGTCTATAATGTGATGAAATAAAATATATGCTAATTTAAACGTTGAATGGGTTTCACTTTCTGTGTACGTTAATTTATCAAAACATGGTTTTCTTCACTAATATATCCATAATTATCTTAGTTATAATAACTAATATATCGGATTCAATATCATTAAAATATCAACATTTCTCATGATTATTAATAACATTCTTCTTTTATGCACTATTTCTAAACAATGTTCTATAATATTTTAGCTCATAAAACATTGAATTTTTAGTCAAAATTTGTAATTCCAAATATGGTATAGCACATAGAAAAGATAAAAGTTTATTTATTTTTAATCTCAAGATCATAAACAATGTTTTATTAAGGATTTAATTATTTTAATAATTTTTTATAATGGTATATATATAAAATGTGAATTATCCTAAGTATATACCCCAAGAGTGTCAAACCTGGTGCACAATAGGGAATATATTCAGATAGTAAGATTATATCAGTTCTAGCCTAATATACAATTTTCAGAGTTATTACCCCTAGTTAACATTGTTTTGGTACCACATATACATGTATTATCCAGATAGGTATGTTTTTATGAATAAATAATACAAAATCTACAATACAAAAACCTTAATACGTTATTCTACAAAAATACAGAATGTATACCATTGGGTTATATTCTATAAAAATTGTTTTTCTAAATATATTTTCTATGGTTTCTACTAAAAATTATCTGATAACTACTGTTATGAACCCACCACCTATATCCCAGATCCAATTTTGATATATTACATTTGAATAAGATACAAAGAATCACATCCTAAAGGACTGAGTATTTTAATAAACTTTGTAAAATTTATCAATACTTGATTATTTTATTACAATTGAATATATAAAAAGCTACATTATTGTTATCATGATTATCCTTATTCCCTCAAGCACATCCCTACATTTCAGTAATAATAAACTTCAGCAATTCAAGGGAAATGAAAATATATATGGGTAACCTCAAATGATTAGTAAGCTTTTTTTATAGTGGATGTTATCGTTAATCAATATATAATAATTAATATAGAATGGAAAATAATAGAACACACATTACATTTCAATAACAGTGTAAATATTAATAAATATGGAAATGTAAATATCTGACCATACATTCCATTTAAATAAAAAAATGAATTACCAAATTAAACAAGGAGTAATCAATATAGAAGGGTAAATAATTGAAAAAAATTTACTTTTAATCAATAAACTATTAATGAAATGAATATAGAGATAATATCATTTTGAGCATCTCATGGAAAATAATAATAATAAGTGAATTCTCCATAAAGTAAGTACATATTTATTAGATGTCATATTTCATAGGAACATAATACATTTACCATCTAGATATATCCTCAAGATAGTTTAAATAATACTTGGTAAAAACCAATCTAGTTTGGAATACTCATTTGTGTCCAGAGCTTTCAAAATAAACACACTCTCAAGATCTTATATCTTGATTGTTTAAAACGTACCTGTTACAAACCCATTAGTTATTCGGAAAACGAATTCATCTCATGAGACTACCAATGAATCACGGGGCTATCAATAATGGGACCCACACATATCCTTATGTCCATTGACTTCAATATATATGTAGAATAAAAGATTTAACTCATAACAATGTGCCTTATAATCAAAAAATTGTATTGAGAAAATATACATATTTTATCAACATAACTATAAGTACAGAAAACTATATGTAAAAAATTTATAATAATTATTCCAAAATCATATTCAATATAAAATAATATGTATATATAAGTTAACTGTAATATACATTGAAAAATGATTACTAGGAAGTGACTTTTTTTGGAAAAAAATTACAATCACATAAGAGAGTGATATTTTTCAATATCATTTACCACATTGGGGGTCCAAAACCCATTGTGCGCTGAGTGCTATAAAAGTACTAGAGTGTACTTTAGTAGCTTCAGGAACTGTAACAGCAGGGGGTACTGTGTGGTACTATAGCAGGCGGGTTCTGTAGCAATACTACTCACAGAATGGGATTCGGGCCCAACTTTAGGCCTACAGGCCATGTAATGAAATAAAATTCCCATTGGGCCTTCGGGCTATATAATGGGTCTCCCTCTACCCAGTTAAAATTGTTCTTTTTCATTTCTCAAATAAAAATCAAGGCTTCGGCCCCAAACATTAAAAAAATATTACATAGATTAATTAATTCAAATAGAAACATATAATAAAAGGATTTATTAAGGAATAATGGTATTAAATTTCAATGTTAATTATATAAACCACATATAATTAAATTGGTGTGTAATAAAAAATATTTCTCAATGGAATGTAAACTGAGATTAAATTATTTACCTCACGCTTCCTTTTGATTGAATATTATTTAAAAACATTTTGGGTGGTTTTAAACAAGTTACTAACTGAAATAATTACTATATTAATATTTATAATATCCTATATATTTCTTTTATAACATCTTATAACTGATTTGTTAAATATATTTCATTATTTTATTTTTTTAGTTCTAATTGTATTGTTTTATAATGTGGGTTTTGTAGTTAATTATCATTTTTTTAGAATATGAAAAAATTTTGTCATTTAAATAATAATATTAATGAAATAATTATCTTATTTTTAAATCAATTTCACTTTTCAAACTAAACATTAAATATAGTTATGAAAAATGAATTATGTGACGAATTTGAAAATGGAAGGTCATATGTATGTTTGATTAACATTTCAATTTTCCTTAGATCATTATACATAGATGGTATGAAATTTATTATCAAAAAAAATTTATAATATTATCATATATAAAATATTATATACTATTATAAATCATCAATGTGGTGTGGTGATGAAAATTTTGCCGCATGTCATTTTTATGGTGTATGTCCCCATGTGCGTGAATGGTGTTATCATCATTATGTGAGTGAAAAGGTATGAAATAAGATGATATATATTTTCCTCTATTGAGTTATAATCATTTCCTGAATATCAATATAGTTTAATTATATAACATATCATCAGTAAATATAACCACATTGCATTGCATGAGAAACATTCGTGATGGATGAATCACATTGCTTCGTGAGTTGGTAGTCTTCCATAAACACAAGTTTCTCTATCGTATCCCATATAGAACGTAATGTAAAAAAGATATAAATGATATAATGACTTCATATTTATAAATATTTTATACAAGTAATCTATACACATTATATATTTCGTCATTAACAACAATAAAATGGGATAATGGAAGAACCAATGACCTTGATTCATGAGGAAGTTGTATAACATACACACAAACAATGAATTTAAATCCTATTTGAGAGAAGTGGAGATAGTTATAGGTCATTAAAATTATTATGAAAACATCCTAGTATATTGATGATACTGATTTAATTATATAATCATGGATTAATAATAATTGAATGTGGGGGATAACAAAATAATATAATGACGCTCGTTGAAGAGCAATACATCTTATTTGGAAATCCCAAAAAGGTTTTGACTAATTCATTCATAGGATCATTTTTTAAAATATGGATTCTTGGATGAAGGTATGGAATTTGTAAAGTTATTTTCTATGACCGTGGATAACATGAGGTGTTTTTATATTTTGAATAAAAGATGATAAAAGGTAGACTTTTATTAGTAGGGAGAGGAGACAATTGGCATTTTGCAAAATAATTTAGCACTCCCATAGCGTGTATAAGTCTCAATTGTAAAAATAGTACCATTATCAATCCATAGAGGTATAATTTATTGAATATCACCATTCAATATTTTTATACATGGTTATATTTATTTCTTACCATTATATTTTTAATTTAAACCCCTTTGAACCCATTTTTTACATTAACTATAATAATTAATTTTTAGTGTATTCACTATTTATTTTCGTAAAAAATTATGTTTTATTCTTTAGAAATTATAAATTATAATTATTTTAAATAACCAATCCATTTTTTAAAATTAAATTTGTATATGTGAAAATTATTAATTTAAAAATAATCATAGAAATGTGACAATAAGGAATGTTTTTAAAGTGATAATTTTTTAAAGATTAAAAAAAATTATATCAAAATACAACATTATAATGATTTTTATGAAATAAAAATTAAATTAATTGATATCTAATTTAAATAATACAACATTAGAAACAATAAAATTTATAATTTGAAACTATAAATATAATAAATAAAATGGAAATTTTCAATTAATGTCTTGTTTTTTTAACTATTCAATAGTAAATATAATCCTTTTCAAAAGATATAAATAATTCATACTAGAATTATTTTTATATTCAATATTAAAAAATATATTTTACTTTTAAAAAAAATTAAAAAATAAATAATAGTTTTAAATTATGATAGTAAACCAAGACTAATTTGACTTTTTGAGAAATACAGTTTTCCAGAAGATATTACATTGCCATTTAAATGATTATAATTTTATTAAAAATTAATCCTAAAATATATTTTTTGTAATCTAGTAAGTAATAGTTATACACTCTATTCTAATGGTTAGGTGAAAATTATTTTATAAAATAATAGTATTTTAATAATATTTCATACTTCATTGAAAATATGGGTTGTGTGTAACAAAAGATAAACTCAGTGTTATGTGTAACGCAAGCTAAACATAGGGTTGTGTGTAATGAAATAAATTCATGATATTGAATTTATTTAAAAATAATTTTATCCAAATGTCTCAGGGTGTAATATTTTATTTTATGCTTTCTGTTGATTATCATATACACTAGCGAATTCTATAAAGTCTCAGGGTGTTATACATAAGCATAAATAATATTAATAATTTTGATGACGTAAAATTATGTAAAAGTTAACAATGAAATATTTAAGAAACATTTAATATAGTTTATTTATAATTTAATTAATTTACACTTATCAATCATGTGAAATTCCTTTTGTGACATGTGAATCTTCAACCCAATACATGATACATGAACTCACATGCTCTCCCTGTAGAGACCCCAAGCCTGATGTACATGGAAATTACATTACATTTGCGGAATACTTAGTACATAACAAAAAAACACACACACAAGGATCGTAATAGTTTAGTGTCTTTGGAAACTCGGAACGTAATCTTCTAATCCTGGTGAAAGATCTTCAATATCTCCCATAAAGATCTTCCCCTATTTTTTACCTAAAACCATTCTTTATATCCTGGGGAAAAGAAAACATAAAAGGGTGATCTCAAATGCTCAGTAAGGGTAAACAAAAGAAATATCAATGACATCATATACATAAGAACATAGCTTTTGGAAATCTTAACCTGCAAAAGAGCTCATAATATCATAACATGGGATAAATCATAGAAGTGAAATGTAATCCCAATAATCACAACTTAAAACATGAAACTTTGTGGCATACACACATAATCATCATTTCTTGTTAGTCAAGACTCATTGCCAAGACTATCTTAGTGGACAATGTCCCTTTCTGAACCGAGTCACCCTCGTTTTAGTCCTGTTTCACTTAACCGGTATAACCTACCATTCCAGCCTTATCTATCTCATGAGATATAAAATCTTTACCCAATACATTGTAGGGAGATATAGGTCCCACCCATCTTATAATTAATCCTTTATTATGTGTGCCACATAATCATAAATCATACATCATCGCATAACACATGTAACAAAAATGGGATTCTTGATACATCATGACATCATACAACAAATCATATATGGTAAATGACTTCATAAAAATAATTCCCTCACAACATAATCAAATCAATGTAATAATAGGGATAAAAACATAACCCTATATTATCTTAGATTGAAAATAATTTTGAACTTCATTCTTGATGAAAATATCCTTTGTTATTCAAAAACAATTTTCTTTTCATAACATGTCATACAATTATAAACTAAAAGAAGTTGATTAAAAATAAACTTGAAAACTTATAAAGGAAGATTCTTGGAAATAATTTTTTAAAAATCCATTCTTGCTGTATAAGTTAAAAAAAACATTCTTCGTACTTTTGTCGAAAAAGTCAAAAAGTACCTCGTATGAAAAACGACAAAAGATTCCTTTCATATTCATTACTAAAAACTCACCGAAGGGTAAAATTGGATTTAAACTATTGTAAGTGGATGGAAACAATATTACATATTTAGGGAACATGGATGTGGATGATAAAATACACCCTAGTAAATGACAAAGTAAAAACAATCTCGGATAAAAATGAGATTGTGATATTTTCCATTACCTTAGGTCCGACTTGCTTTGTATGTGTCTGAACCTCCTGTATAATGATTTAAATCATGTTATTGACTTATTACAGAATCATATTCATTGTTTTTATATCATATATGGTCCACTTATGACTTTATATTACACGTTCTTTTGTAAATGCATGTTAAAGTAGCGTTTTGGGTAAAATCGTCTCATTTGTCGTTCGTGTTTTTAAATTGTAATTATTCATATGATTACTTAGATCATGATTAATTACTTCCAGAATATAAAACATGATATATATATATATATTCAGAATATACATATATAATAAATCAGTAAAAGGAAATAAATACACCGTTCATGGAGACATTAGTCCGTACGTACGCATAAACACTGTTTTCGTTTCCTTATTGAATTGAATGGAATTAAGTAGATGACATACATATAAATATAAATAAATACAGTATCATTATTATGTCATATATTTCATTAGTACTTATTATATATACTTTATAATCATTCATGAATGGTTAATCATTGAGAATGAATCTCATCGCGTCGTGGAGACGGTAGTCCGTACGTACGCACGAGCGATGATATCGTTCCCATGGTCGTGGAATTGTGTTGAAGTGTTTGTATACTATTTCAGTATCAATATCACTTTATAATAATCATATATAGTTACTCATTAAACCATTATACCCATCCAATTAATGTGGTGGCGGAAAATAGATTACACCACGGCGTGGAGACGGTATTCCTTACGTACGCACGCGAGGTGATTTCCTTTTTCCGTAGGATGGATAGAAGGTTAATTAGAGTTGTTTCATATTTATAATAACATATAAGTATGTAATTAATACTGATGTTATTACTTTATCATGAAAAAACTAAAGAAGAAGAAGTTGAAGAAGAAAGAAATTGAAAAGATCGGTAATGGATATTACCTCTTCTTTGAAACGCCTCTTGGAATCCTCCACTTAGGGAACTAAGATTGGTATTTGAAGAATACCAGGACCTCTCGTATTATTCTAGGGAAGTGGAGAAGGGATTTTGGCAGGGGTTGGCCGAGCTTGAGTGCTCAAATTGGTGTGAGGAGGAGGGGGAGGAGGTGCCCTTTTATAAGTGAGGAGAGGGGCACCTTAGGAATATCTCAAAATATTATTTTATATTAAAGTTAAAATCGGTTTATAATGGTTCCAAAGGGTCTTATTTCGAAGCTAAAGTTGGGATGGGTCGAAATACTATCAACCGATAGGATTTAGACAAGTTTAGGTTATTATTTTAACCTTATCAATTAGATTTAACTCTAAGTTAAATAATTTAACTTTTACCGTGTCTTTTTGTTTTCTTACACTATATGGTTAATACACTTACTATAACATGCCAAAAGAACCCCAAATTGTTTATTATTAAAATATATATATCCTTATCTAAGTCATTTGGCCGAACCTTAGATTTTTAGGAATAACATAACAATTAATAATATAATATTTGATTTAAAAACTATTTTGTGTCAATTTTGACACTATTTGATATATGATTTTTGTGAAAGTCATAAAAGAATTATATGTTCGAACCAAGTTGATTAGATAAACACTAATATATCATAGTAACCTAGAAAATTAGTGGAATTCATAAAAAGTCTTAAATTACATTTATTTTGGTATTTATAATATCAATTATGTCAATATTTCATTAATAAAATAATTACTACATCATCTTTGTGTCATAAATAAATTAAATTATTTGATGTCTAAAAATTACAAATAAAATACCATTATGTAGGAAATTCTTTTAGATTTCTAATTAATATTTACAATAGAATTTATCTTATGTATAACCCTATATTAAAAATGTTTTAGTAAATAAACTTTGATTTTAACTCTTTTAACTCTTCTTTGAATTAAATAATAATAAATGTCCTAATCTAATCCAAGTGGGCCTAAATGATAATATTTTACACTTAAGGTTGTTTTTGGTCGAGATACAGTTGTCCAATAGGATTAGGACATGTTTTAGGGTAATATTAATATCATTTTTACCCTTAATTACCCTATTTACTTTTAACCGTGGTAAATAAAAGTAAAAAGTTACTATTCACCAAAAATTATTTTCATCTCATTGAACCACATTTTACTTACTGACATAAACCGTGTCTCTCTGATTTTTGAAATTCCATTCACAGAAGCGGTAAAATTAAGTTTTATGAAAAATTTAGTTTTTTTTAACTACCACTTAGTAGTTTCACTATTCATCAAAAATTGATGTTTTTCAGAACAATGCCAAAAATTTCATCCTAAGCTATATTTCATATTACGAATTCAAAAATGAAGTCTATTTTACCAAATTCATAACATAGAAGTTTCATTAATTAATTTTATAATTAAATCTCGTTGTTAAAACAAATAGCGTTTTTTTAAGAAACAATATCTATCAAAAGATTGACACTTGTTTATGTCTGGTTTAAATGTGAAATTACATCCAATGACCAACATTGTATTAAATTGTAAAAATATATTCTAAATATACTTTAAAACCACTCAAATTAATAATTTATCACTATTAATTATTTTGATTAAAAAAGTTGTTTTTAATTATAATTTAGTAATTTTCACTATTCATCAGAAAATAAAAGTTATCCGAAAAGTACCAAAATTTCACCCTAAGATAATTTCGATATTATGAATCCAAAAATGAATTCCATTCTGAAAAATAAAATATACAAATTTTCAAAAAGTGGTTATTACTATTCATAACGGCTAGTTTTAATAATATTTTAATAGCGTATTGTTGTTTAGTGAAACTCATTATTGCGTACTACACCAGCTATCGAGGAAGGTCGCGATTGCGTGTAATGCAAGGAAAATCAAGGATGCGTGTTGTCCAAGATCCTTTTGGTGTATCATACAACACAAGACATTAGTGAAATTAAAAAGAATATTTTTCATAAAATCTCAGGGTGTTAAATTCTACCCCCCTTAAAATGAATTTCGCCTTCAAAATTCGTCGGGGTTATAAATGGTTTACTATTCGAAAGTTTCTTTAATAGAAACCCACATCATAAAAAGGAATAACAAAACCAATCTTTAAAAACAAAAGTATGAAACTTAACGGTTACCCAAATAAACTAATCACTGGGTTTCCACATAGGTGAAAATATGGATATGGAAGAGAAATATGACCATCATGTTATGATGGAGAGTGGTAGAAAACATGGCTATGGAAAATCCAGTAATCACAAATCCATAGATTTGTGATGTTATAAGGTACCATCTGATTCATCAGGTATAAGATCACTAGGACAACATTTTTGGTTTTCAAGATCATTTCCCTAAAGTTGAAAATTTGAATTAGAATAAATACTTACTTTATTTTGGTACAATCTCACTGTTGTTCGTACCTTGAACAATTTCTACTTCATCTTTTAAATAAATGAAGTTGAATTTGTTATTCGTGTAGTGTGAGCAGATCATGTGATAGAATGACGGGTCATTCCATCTCTCTCAAACAAAAGGTTAGAAAAAATTATATACATAAGTCGATCTATAGTGAGATTAATCATATATGGTTCCTAAAATGGACTTATACTTCATATATCATACTGCTTAATATAATAAAACTAGTTTCTAATAAACAGGGACTTCCTGTAGGCCAGTGGTAGGTGATAAAGGCCAGTCGCACTTCGGTTGTGGGTTCGATTCCCACAGCCTTGTCCGACGCGATGGGTTGTCGCCCGTCCTGCAGGTTGTCCTTTTTCTAAAACTATATTACTATAACATCCTACCAATAATATCGAAAAAACTTCTATCCTTAAACAATACTAACTTATGTCCAACATAATCCATTCCAATCTTTAGGCTTATCCATAATACTGCAGTCCACTCTCATAACATAGTGAAAACGATTACCAGAGATTTAACACCATCGTCGATCCCCATATATCATAAGATATGTTTTGTTGGTCACATTCCAAACATTCAAAGTCCTTAATCATGTATTCTCTTGAATACCTTAGTGAAAACATGAATGTAGTTAAAATTTAACACTTTCCACATACCAAAATCCTCATAATTCTATATACTCAAACCATGATGTCACTTAGTCCTTATATCAATCATGAGCTCATGAATACTGTTAAACATTTCATTTTCTCATTTTCCCTTCATTATGTGCATAATATCTCAATCACTTTGAATACCACATTAGACCAATACATAAATATTCCAATACTCCATGATACAACATTATTTTGGAATCCCATTACATAAACACTTAATCATTTCACCACATCATTGTCATATTCAACATTGCCAATAGTGATCGCATGTGACTTCCCTTTGTCCATTGCCTTAAGCGGTTGCTCACGTCGATCATCACTGGCCCTTGGATTAGGGCATTTATTAGCATAATGCCCCATTTCCGTGCACTTGAAGCATTGAAGTGTTGGTTGTGCGTTCTCTGTAGTGTTTGCTTTATTCACATCATTAGAATCCCTTTTTCCATTACTTCGACACTCAGCTGCTCGATGACCTTCTTTTCCACACTTAAAACATTTTCTAGTATCTTTAAGACAATCTCCACCATTCTTTTTTCCACACTTTGAGCATAAGGAAACATTCATCTTCTTTTCACCATTATTCTGAGATTTCTCCTTGAACTCCATCTTTCGTTTCTTGTCAAAACCATGAGATGGATATGTAACACCAACTTCCATTTCTACCTTGATAGCACAACACACAATTTCTTCATAGCTACTGAAGTCTCTTATAGCTAATGCCCTTCGAAGACTTGGTTTTAAGCCACTGAAAAATCGATCAACTTTACTTTCAGGTTGGATGATAATGCCAGATGCATACCTTGCAAGTCTTGTAAAATTTGCTTCGTATATACCAACAGATTCATCATCCTTCTGCTTCACCTCAAGAAACTCCTTTTCCATCTTCTTTAGAAGAATACGAGGGAAGTACTTACTGAAAAACAAGTTCTTGAACTCGTCCCATTCCATGGAATGAATTTCATCTCTTTGCCTCGTATTCTTGATAAGATTCCACCATTGACCAGCTTCACCTTCCAAACGATATACTGCTAAGATGACTTTATCATGTTCAGAGCATTGAAGAACTGAAAATATCTTTTCAGTGGTACTGATCCATTGTTCAGCAACAAGTGGATCGGAAGACCCACTAAAAGAAGGTGGGCGTTGCCTCATAAAGGACTCAATAGAATATTGTTCCCTTCTCTGCTCATTTGGAAGTCCAGAATGATTCATAGCTTGTGTAAGTATAGCAATAAGGTTTTGCACTCCATCTCCCATAACATTTTTTTGTTCAGGAGGACAATCATTGCATTGTCCATTTCATTGATCAACATGGTTCCTTCGGGTTTCAGCCATCGTCTAAAACCCAAAAAGAATACTGTTAGAGGAAAAAATCATGCTAGGGAAAACAACATAATAAAGGAGGAGTACCTTCAATATCTACCATCTTAGGTTTAATTCTATGATCGTTAGCGTAATTCTAGTACTATAACCTATACGTATACTTAACCTTAGGGACATCCCTAGACATACCTTAGAAATATATCTAGGGATCTCACGAACATTTTCGCATCCTAGTTTCCAAAGGTTGACTAAACCTTTCCTCTAATACCAACTGTAGAGACCCCAAGCCTGACGTACATGGACATTACAATACATTTGTGGAATACTTAGTACATAACAAAGAAAACACACACACAAGGATCGTAATAGTTTAGTGTCTTTGGAAACTCAGAACGTAATCTTCTAATCCTGGTGAAAGATCTTCAATATCTCCCATAAAGATCTTCCCTTTTTTTACCTAAAACCTTTCTTTATATCCTGGGGAAAATAAAACATAAAAGGGTGAGCTCAAATGCTCAGTAAGGGTAAACAAAAGAAATATCAATCACATCATATACATAAGAACATAACTTTTGGAAATCTTAACCTGCAAAAGAGCTCATAATATCATAACATGGGATAAATCATAGAAGTGAAATGTAATCCCAATAATCACAACTTAAAACATGAAACTTTGTGGCATACACACATAATCATCATTTCTTGTTAGTCAAGACTCATTTCCAAGACTATCTTAGTGGACAAAGTCCCTTTCTGAACCGAGTCACCCTCGTTTTAGTCCTGTTTCACTGAACCGGTATAACCTACCATTCCAGCCATGTCTATCTCATGAGATATAAAATCTTTACCCAATGCATTGGAGGGAGATATAGGTCCCACCCATCTTATAATGAATCCTTTCTTATGTGTGCCACATAATCATAAATCGTACATCATCGCATAACACATGTAACAAAAATGGGATTCTTGAAACATCATGACATCATAAAACAAATCATATACCGTAAATGACTTCATAAAAATAATTCCCTCACAACATAATCAAATCAATGTAATAATAGGGATAAAAACAGAACCCTATATTATCTTAGATGGAAAATAATTTTGAACTCCATTCTTGATGAAAATATCCTTTCTACTTCAAAAACAATTTTCTTTTCATAACATGTCTTACAATTATAAAATAAAAGAAGTTGATTAAAAATAAACTTGAAAACTTATAAAGGAAGATTCTTGAAATAATGTTTTAAAAATCCATTCTTTCCGTATAAGTTAAAAAAACATTCTTCGTACTTTTTTCGAAAAAGTCAAAAAGTACCTTGTACGAAAAACGACAAAAGATTCCTTTCATATTCTTTACTAAAAACTCACCGAAGGGTAAAATTGGATTTAAACTATTGTAAGTGGATGGAAACAATATTACATATTTAGGGAACATGGATTTGGATGATAAAATACACCCCAGTAAATGCCAAAGTAAAAACAATCTCGGATAAAAATGAGATTGTGATATTTTCCCTTACCTTAGGTCCGACTTGCTTTGTAAGTGTCCGAACCTCCTGTATAATTATTTAAATTATGTTATTGACTTATTACAGAATCATATTCATTGTTATTATATCATATATGGTCCAATTATGACTTTATATTATCCGTTCTTTTGTAAATTCATGTTAAAGTAGCATTTTGGGTAAAATCGTCTCATTTTTCGTTCGTGTTTTTAACTTGTAATTATTCATATGATTACTTAGATCATGATTAATTAATTCTAGAATATAAAACATGATATATATATATATATATATATTCAGAATATACATATATAATAAATCAGTAAAAGGAATGAAATACACCGTTCATGGAGACGGTAGTCCGTACGTACGCATGAACGCTGTTTTCGTTTCCTTATTGAATTGAATGGAATTAAGTAGATGACATACATATAAATATAAATAAATCCAGTATCATTATTATGTCATATATTTCATTAGTACTTATTATATATACTTTATAATCATTCATGAATGGTTAATCATTGAGAATGAATCTCATCGCGTCATGGAGACGGTTGTCCGTACGGACGCACGAGCGATGATATCGTTCCCATGGTCGTGGAATTGTGTTGAAGTGTTTTTATACTATTTCAGTATCAATATCACTTTATAATAATCATATATAGTTACTCATTAAACCATTATACCCATCCAATTAATGTGGTGGCGGAAAATAGATTACACCACGGCGTGGAGACGGTATTCCGTACGTACGCACGCGCGGTGATTTCCTTTTTCCGTAGGATGGATAGAAGGTTAATTAGAGTTGTTTCATATTTATAATAACATATAAGTATGTAATTAATACTGATGTTATTACTTTATCATGAAACAACTAAAGAATAAGAAGTTGAAGAAGAAAGAAATTGAAAAGATCGGTAATGGATATTACCTCTTCTTTGAAACGCCTCTTTGAATCCTCCACTTAGTGAACTAAGATTGGTATTTGAAGAAGACCAGGACCTCTAAGATTATTCTAGGGAAGTGGAGAAGGGATTTTGGCAGGGGTTTGCCGAGCTTGAGTGCTCAAATTGGTGTGAGGAGGAGGGGGAGGAGGTGCCCTTTTATAAGGGAGGAGAGGGGCACCTTAGGAATATCTCAAAATATTATTTTATATTAAAGTCAAAATCGGTTTATAATGGTTCCAAAGGGTCTTATTTCGAAGCTAAAGTGGGGATGGGTCGAATAACTATCAACCAATAGGATTTAGACAAGTTTAGGTTATTATTTTAACCTCATCAATTAGATTTTACTCTAAGTTAAATAATTTAACTTTTACCGTGTCTTTTTGTTTTCTTACACTATATGGTTAATACACTTACTATAACATGCCAAACGAACCCCAAATTGTTTATTATTAATATAGATATCCTTATATAAGTCATTTGGCCGAACCATAGATTTTTAGGAATAAAATAACAATTAATAATATAATATTTGATTTAAAAACTATTTTGTGTCAATTTTGACACTATTTGATATATGATTTTTGTGAAAGCCGTAACAGAATTATATGTTCGAACCAAGTTGATTAAATCAACACTAATATATCATAGTAACCTAGAAAATTAGTGGAATTCATAAAAAGTCTTAAATTACATTTATTTTGGTATTTATAATATCAATTATGTCAATATTTCATTAATAAAATAATTTCTGCATCATCTTTGTGTCATAAATAAATTAAATTATATGATGTCTAAAAATTACAAATAAAATACCATTATGTGGGAAATTGTTTTATCTTTCTAATTAATATTTACAATCGAATGTATCTTATGTATAACCTTATATTAAAAATGTTTTAGTAAATAAACTTTGATTTTAACTCTTTTAACTCTTCTTTGAATTAAATAATAATAAATGTCCTAATCTAATCCAAGTGGGCTTAAAGGATAATATTTTACAGTTAAGGTTGTATTTGGTCGAGATACACTTGTCCTATAGGATTAGGACATGTGTTAGGGTAATATTAATATCATTTTTACCCTCAATTACCCTATTTACTTTTAACCGTGGTAAATAAAAGTAAAAAGTTATTATTCACCAAAAATTATTTTCTTCTCATTGAACCACATTTTACTTACTGGCATCAACCGTGTCTCTCGGATTTTTTAAATTCCATTCACAGAAGCGGTAAAATTAAGTTTTATGAAAAATTCAGTTTTTTTTAACTACCACTTAGTAGTTTCACTATTCATCAAAAATTGATGTTTTTCAGAACAATGCCAAAATTTCATCCTAAGCTATATTTCATATTCCGAATTCAAAAATTAAGTCTATTTTACCAAATTCATAACATAGAAGTTTCATTAATTAATTTTATAATTAAATCCCGTTGTTAAAACAAATAGCGTATTTTTAAGAAACAATATCTATCAAAAGATTGACACTTGTTTATGTCTGGTTTAAATGTGAAATTACATCCAATGACCAACATTGTATTAAATTGTAAAAATATATTCTAAATATACTTTAAAACCACTCAAATTAATAATTTATTACTATTAATTATTTTGATTAAAAAAGTTGTTTTTAATAATAATTTAGTAGTTTTCACTATTCATCAGAAAATAAATGTTATCCGAAAAGTACCAAAATTTCACCCTAAGCTAATTTCAATATTATGAATCCAAAAATGAATTCTATTCTGAAAAATAAAATATACAAAATTTCAAAAAGTGGTTATTACTATTCATAACGACTAGTTTTAATAATATTTTAATAGCGTATTGTTGTTTAGTGAAACTCATTATTGCGTACTACACACGCTATTGAGGAAGGTCGTGATTGCGTGTAATGCAAGGCAAATCAAGGATGCGTGTTGTGAAAGCTCCTTTTGGTGTAGCGTACAACACAAGACATTAGTGAAATTAAAAAGAATATTTTTCATAAAATCTCGGGGTGTTACACTCCCAATTAGGATAAGATGAAATCCCATTAATCATAACTACGAAATAACACCAAGGAATGACATGAAACTGTATCATCTCGACCAATAAAATAAATCCAACTAACCTAGAATCTCATAGGGCAAGTCTACAAGGGTTGTCTAGGAACAAGTTAAACTGTCCATCCCTTGTCCCACACACTATATATTCATTCCACCATGTCCCAAAAATTGTTACATAATAAAGTTCAATTGATACAATTTTGTGACACCACATCTTGAATCAACTATTTTGGTCCATGGCGCACCACATGACGTCAAGTTTACATTTCAATATACAAGATAACTCCAAATAGTGTAGAAATCCTAATTAGGATAGTTGGAAGACTATTACCAATGTATTGAATGTCTATCGAAGTAGTGAATACCACAATGAAGTATACAATGTATAGGTAAAATTAATTTATATAGTGTATCAACAAGAAGAATCAGTAACACCAACACATAAAACTATAATTTAATTGTATATAATACTAGAGACATACAGTAGTAAATAGGATCCCCACATGCTATGAATGGATGTATAAAATGAATAAGAATAAAAAATATAAAAATAGTAACCCATGTTAATGATCCTAATGTATGTATTGACATAACCATTCTCCCAGTTAACATGAATCAACTAAAAATCCACCATATGATCCATTCCCTTAAATTGGTCTTAGAAAATGTAGTCTTTATATGAATCATTATTTTCATACAGTGTGTGAGAATAATCATAGTTTTACACCACCAATTATATCATAGAAAAATATCAGTAATTTTATATAAATAGATGAATCAAAAATAATAGTACATAAATAATCATACCAACAACTAGGACATCATGTTAAAACTAGGAGACCATGAACACCATCCATTATTTCTTTTAGTCAATGTTATAAGGATTATCTATCTAAACCAAAATAATAGTGTACAACCCATGGCCCTTGCCATTCCAACTCGTTATGGCTTTATCAACACCCCAAGCCATCTCGAGGGTTCTAGAGAGTTCATATCAATTTATTGATCCATCATGAGGATTCATCAGAGATACCAACATATATATCTAAACATCTCAAGGTTACTTTGTAGATAATAACAAACATGCTTACCTATCCTGAGGGTTCTAGAGAGATTACATCATGTTTAAGAATTAAAAAAAAATCATTTTAAAAATTTATCACAACATGGTGAAACATCATTTCTATCTATACAATTTAAATCTCACATATAATAACTAAAATTGTTTCCAAATGACTCACGACATGTCTTTTTTCCCATGTGGACAACCCATACATCACATGTCAGATATGTATTAAAATAGTTTAAATGAAATCATAATCCCATTCCCCCCCCCCCATAAATGGATTACCACATCTATATGAACATAACCAGTTACTCAATATCTATAAGTAAAATTATAATATGGCTATACACACACAACCCCATATATAGAAAAATAAATAAAACATTACAAATTGTCATAAAATAGTATTTCAATTCCTACCTTAGTTATGATAGTTTGAAAATAATAATGATTTCCACCCAAAACAAATATATAATATTGAATAACTAAAAATATAGATAAAATTATATATTCTATATGGATGGAAATTGAACAAGTAGAAATTGTATGATATAATGATTAAATGGTTGATTAATGTTAGATTTTTTAGGAGATAATTTTTAGAATGAACGAATTTCAAATGGTTAAGAAACAAAGAGAGAGGAACCAAATCCATTAAGAGAAACCAAAAATACATCAATCATGTAATGGTTTCACCAAATGGAAGGTAGAATCCAAATAGAGGTTTAGAGAGGCAAATTATAATTTTACCGTTGAAAAAATACCAATCATTTTTTCTTAGTGCCAACAAAAGTTTTATGGCTTGAAAACCCACAAATAAATCCCTGAGGGGATCATCCATTAACAATCACATTATTATGGACACATTCCTAAAATGAATATCTTACTAAAAAAGTATTCATCTACAGGTCCTTCCAATTACTATATAACCTTTTCTTGAGATTTAATGACTCCCAAAATTAAGAAAAATACCCATGTGTTGGATGAAATGTAATGATAATATACATGAAATATTAGGGGCATTGAATTGCCACCCATAGTGGGGAGGATAGAATTTGAGTGTTTAATTTTTATTATCTTTATAAATGATATTATTCCTATGTTGGTAGGGAAGAATCAAAAAAAAGTTATTATAACCAAAAACCTAAAAATATATTTTTATATGAAAGCAAGGAACACTAATTTTTCTTGGTTATGCATTTAATTCTAGTCCAATGTTCCTAATTATAAAAATATGTCAGTTTACTCAATTACAATATATTAACTAGAAAAATGGATATTATTATTGTCAAATGGACATTATTCTCTAATTGTGCAACTTTTACCAAATGGAATTAGGGATATAAACATATCCCCTTTAAAGAAACATTTGTAAAATCCACTTTTCTAAATAATTTTGATGAAGTTTCCCAAATTCTAAAAACATGATGTTTGATACTATATCATCATGAAATGGTATAATATATATCATTTTGAATTATAATTTCTGAGGCTTTAATGTTTTTCATATCTTTTCCCAAAAAAATCACTCTTGTAAAACTTACAAGGCCCTTCATTAAGGCACAAAACATCATTTTGAGATATTTATATCTAATTTATTCGTTTCATGCAAGTGTTTCCCACACAACTGACTTCATCGATCTTCCTTCAAGGAATAGTATTATGTGAGGTGAATTTCCTTATATTCTATCACTTTAGTCATGTTCACATAACTTCCTTCACTATAGTGTGTTCACACAATTTCATTTAATATGCCTTGTTTTTAGATCAATGGTCTTTCTACTACATTCACAATGATTTCTTTTCTAGGATAGTTCAGAAAATATCTCTCATGAATCATCCATATTGCATATCATCATTCTTCTATTTATTTCACTAATATCCAATTTGTGAAAGTAATACTTAAATGAAACTAGACCCATTATTTTTTTCATAATGTCCATTCATTTAAGTTATTAGTTCAAATGATATTTGTCAAAAACAACCAATTTTTTTTTAAACTCTTACATTCTATGCCTATATTGGATCCCTTACACTCTAAATTAGCCCAAAATAATAATCGTAAAAATAGCTACAACCATTGACCAATAGCAATGGTCAGTCTAGATAGTGTCTATGGGTAACCTGTATCCATGGTGCGAAAATATTTATGGATTTAGGGGATCTATATGTATATGAAAATGTTCCCAGGGTTATATCTTAGCTTGCATAAATTCATGAAGAATTGTTTTTTTTTAGGGAATGGAAACCTAATGGCCTCTAGCCATGGTCAATGTAGACTATAAATGTAGTCCATTCCGGCATAACCTATAAGTAATATTTATGTGGCATGTGGTTTCATTTTTAAGATAAATCGTCATTTTTTATTTTCTAACTATATAACAAACAAAAATATAAAATTAATGCAGATATATATAGGTATATGTACATATGTATATATTTATACAAATAGTTTATCACAGAATAATGGTAATGTGTTATATTATTTATATAAGAGTCCCTAGGATCACATCACACTATTAGTTTTAATTTTTCAAAGGCTACACCCAAAATCACAAATCATGGTTAATGATAAATAATTTCATTTTCAACCCATCGAGGTTTGATGCATGTGTCCAATGTTATATTCCATCGCTTTATGGTTTCATAGGTAGATGATACAAAAAGTGGGATATGCCAATGACAATAGAACCACAAGAAGCTTAGCCACGTAAATAACCTATATAAACTATCTATTAGTATATATAAATTGTCTTTTCCCATAGATATATCCCATTTTTTCACAAGTGTTATTCCACAATTGAGTCATTTTTGTGAAACCTCTACTTCGTTGGGTGTTTGAAAACATTTCTGAATCACCCGACATAAAATGATTTTCTCCCTAAATGCTATAAATTTTCCAAATTTCATAATTTTTTGGGCTATAATGAAATTCTTTCCATTAAAAAAAATAAAAAATAAAAAATCTTATATGAATTTTTTCACCCAAATATTTTCAATCCTTTGAAAACAATTCCATTGTAAACCAACTATCACGGTCTTCAAACCCTTTCATCAACCGATAAATGGATTGAAGAAATAAATAAACATATATCCCCCACTTATATAACCTTTTTAAAAAATAAAAAATTTAAAAGATGAACCATATGCATTTATGGTGTGTATGGAATGAAACATTGAGAAAAAATCAATCATAAAATATTACTATTTATAGATGATTGTTTTAATGATTCTGTTAAGTTAAAGGGTATGAATAAGATTAAATAATTTATAATATATATATAAATTTCCTACTCAATATAAATTTATTCATAAATTTTTAGTATATAATCACTAAAATTTTAGATATTTTGTTTTAATCATTAAAAAAAGTTTTCATTTAAAAGGATTTTTATTTCTTTTAGTGAGAAAATATTATAATTGACTTCGTGAATTTTCATTAAAAAATTAAATTAATATTTATTTATTTTTAAAATAATAATATTAAAATTATCATTGTGTGAATTTTTTTGATTATTATTATGATAATTTTGAATTTTCAATAAATATGTAAAAATACTTCTTTTTATTAGAAATTGTTTTTAAATGCATAATGTCTTAAAATTTTAATTATTTAAAATAGTTATTAATAATGATTAATTTAAATGAAACATATATATTATACATCTCACTATATAAATTCGAATACATATAATGATAATAATTAGTCATATAGTTTATATAAAATCATCTTATGCTTTAAAACATCGTTCCATGAATAATCGTTTTCGTCACATTTTTGGATTATTATTAAAATTATATTATTCTACATTTGGAAATTTAAATATAATAAAATGGATTATATGTTTTCAATCATAATAATAATAATTAGGTAATAATTATGATATAATTTTGGTTCATAATGAATAGTTAAAGCAGTAAGAAATCATTACCATGGTTATGGGTAAAACATGTTTTCTAGGGGTTAGGCTAAGGGGATCGAGGTTGTAATAACCATGAAAACTGTTTATTTTTATTATGTGTCAATATATTTACTATATCTCATATATGATATTGAATGTTCATGTTTGGGATCTATACGACCGTAATTATGACCTTTATAATATTTATTGTAAAAATAATGACTAAATGTCACTATATTACATTTTAAAATTACTAATGTGCTCAAATATGGATACATAAGAGGATGTGAATTTATAAATATTTAATTTTAAGGATAAATAATTTTATATCATCGTAAATTATTTTTAATATTTAGTTATTAAATAATTATCTTATTACCATACACAACATAGATGTAGTAATTAATAAATTAAATTGAAAATCAAATAAATGATTCTAGAAATATTGAAATTAATATAATTTCATTAATTTTATGTGTTACAAAAAATATGTATTTAAAACATGTGAGGGGCGTTTTAAAAGTTTTTATTATTGTTTCATCATTGTCAAGTCGTTTTAAAATTCAAAATAAATTAATATTTCCAAAATAAATTTTATGATATTTTATAATGACTAATTTTTTATTAAATGAGTTAAAATAAAAAAATATATTCATCATCCAATTTAAATTAACATGGTTGTAATATCAAACATTTTTAAATTAAGAGCCCTTTTTCTTTTTTATATTAACTTTTGTGACCCAGTAATGTGTAAAAACATTATTATTGTTGTAATTTTCAATGGGGATAAAGTTGGTTAAAACAAAAAACTGGAAAAAACCTAATATAAACATATAATTTTCTTATGATATTATTTTGACCTTATGAGATCATAAAATAGAAATGTATCATTTTTGGCCCATTTCCCTTCATGAAATAACTAATATTAATTTAATATTTTGCTAAATTTTATGATTCCCTTCTTGTGACTCATACAAGGTCACCACTGTTTCACATTCATTAAAAAATATATATTATTTTAGATTAAAAATTAAATTACATAATACATTGATGTCACCACACTCAATTTCATGGATTATTTGGATATATTAGAAAATGAACATAGGGATTCTTTCTATGTAAACGTTAAAATGTTGTCTAAAGAAGAGGTATAATTCTTAATCAAACATTTTTTTCTTTATTCATCTTCCAAATCCATATAATATTATTTAAAAATGATATTAAAATAATATTATTATGTCAGAAATAATAATATGTTGTTATTTTAGTTGAATACCCTTTGTCCATCTCTTCTTTTATCAAATGGGAAATTAAACGTTCATTTGTTTGAATGGTGGATTGCAACCTCACTGACTGATGTAATTTTTTTCCATAAAATATTCTTATAGAAAGTTATATTAATGAATTAAATTCTTATATAATATATTAAAGTCATTTTTACCATTTTCAAATGATAAAATAAATCAATGAATTCCATAAAATTCCAGTAATTAAACATTTTAATATCGTCCATGCGTACATTAGAACTACGACCTCCGTGAAATGATAAGATTAGTTATTAAATACTATATCTCAACAATGATATATCTACTTGTAATTTAAAATAAATAATATATTATTTTATATAAAATAATAATAATTCTATAAATATAAAATAGTACATATCATCTTTTCATAATGATCATTGAAAAATTGAAATGTTACACATGCACATATACAACATATCAGCACTATGATTATAACAGTGCTCATTTTTATAAACCATAATTCATGGTGGGTTTGAAAATTATGATTTATGTATAAATTATAAAATTATTACATTTTTACTATACTTTAAAAAATAGAGAAATAAACCCTTTTACAAAAAATAATCTATTGAATTCATTCTGGGCATATGAAAAGAATATTGTAGAAATGTATATTGTGAAAATAATTTGTTATGTAATTAAATAAAATAAGGGATCAAATAAGTTAATAATAATAAATATAATATTAATGAAAATGGTTCTTAAGAAAGTATATAATTTACATATGTTTATTATTTGGGAGAATAAAGAACATGCATGATGATTCGGACATGAGTTAAGAGACTTCATCTCAATTTCATTCCTTTGAGGCATATTTTTATGTTATTAACCTACTATTTTTTATAAGGTGCATTTGTTTTTCATTTTAGATGATATATCATTATTCCTCCCCACAACATGGAATTTAATGTTTTTTCAATTTAATTCATCCAAGGGGATTTGAACTAAATTTCACCAAGTGGTAAGTGTTTAATATCTCAAATTTCATTCATTGGGTTATCTCACATCTTATGATATTATATTATATCATCATTATGTGTGATGAAATATTTTTCATATTAATGATTCATTTCCACATTTTTTTATTCTAATTTTTTACACATAATCACTTCATTAATAATTATCACTTCAAAGTTATTATCATTGTAAGGGTTTTTTCTAATATTGTATTCTCTAAGAGATATATTATGTTATACATATATGTTCTTTTATGATTAGTATATACTACCCCAAATATTATTCCTTTATTAAAAATGTCCATATTCATGCTAATTGATAAGTTGAATTCATATATACATATTGGATACATTTCATTAAGTTTAAATCAAGATTTTTCGATAATACATTGTGGTTTGATTTGTTTTTCAAGGAATATTAAACATAGACACAAAGGTGGAGAAGCTGGAAAAAAGAAAACTTTGACATTAAACATCATAAATATAATTTTGATGACATGTATTATTCATTTAGAGAATGTTCTTAACAAAATATTTTCGATGAATCTAATTAACAAAATAGGAACCAAGTAAATGATATTAATTCAATTTACATGTCGCGAAATCTTTGATGTTTGAACCAAATGAATATACATGATGTGGAATAATTGAATGAAAATAAATTCTATAATTTTGAATCATTCCATTGAAATAAGATGTAAAATCCAAGAGATCCAAAATATTCTGATACTCTTTTGGATATAAATTACATGAAGTGAAAACAACTTATACATCTTCAATGTGTTGATGTAGAAGCCACATAATTGTGACATAAAAAAATACACATTATTTAATGTTTGGATCTATAAATATTTAGTGACCCATTAAGTGCAGAGGCTATTTAAAACAAAAAAACATCTTCCAATTATCTTTTGTTTCACATATTCAACTAAAAATATTTCTTTCGATTTCATATTCCATTTTAATCTTTCTATTTTTAATGATTAATAACTCCAAGAATCATTATTTTGGTTTAGTTGTTCTGATGTATAAATTCAATTCAAGATACTGTGAAACTCTAATTTTGGAGGTTTTATTCATTTTTTCTTCATTCATGTCTGTGTTTTATTTAATTATCATTATTTCAATTTTTGATTGGATTTATTTATGTTTTTTGTAATTTATTTCAAGCATGATTCCATTGGTTTCCCAGCTTTATTTTAATACATTCATGTGTGTTTAATATGTTTAGGATTAGTTATTGATAGTAAGCCATTCATTAAATATAACGAATCTATTAATAACATTTTTCTAACTATATGGCCTACAATTCGGGTAAACAAATTGTGAATTCTATTCTGGTTCACCACCCTGACTGTGGTAGATGTAATAGAAGGACCCTACCCTAATTTAAATTGAGTGATCTAGGAGAAAGAGCTTGTGAAACATTCAACCAATAATCTAAGTCTACTGCACCTCAGTAGTTGAAAATATATGGAATAAAATATATTTACTGCTTAGGTATATCCAATCGATTTGAATAAGACCATTTGGGGACCTTTTCCCCACATCAAATCCTAATCCACATGTCTATCCCAATTTGGATTTAGAATTACCCATTTCATAATGCCTAAAATTGATCCCGAACAATTACCAATTTCTGGAATTAAAACATCACCTATTTAGTTCTTAGAAATCCATAACCATAGAGATTTAACAAATAATCCATCAAAATGGTTCTTACCAATAGGTTACCTACCTACCAACAATAGCGGTGGGATTAAACCCACAATACAACTATACTACACCTTTATATCTTGGTGTACATTATAAAATATTAGTTTTATTATGGACAATTCCCAAATGTAGTTGGAAAATCCATGTGGGATGTTTAAATATTGTCGTGGATTCTATTGATATATGAACTTTGGAACAAGAACTATCAATTATTAACACAAATTTCCTCACACACCGTTCCATTTTCCACTTTTTATTTTAATTATTTTTTCTCACATACTACCTCATGAATTCGTTTTCCTTTTACAATTTTCATGATTCAATGTCATGTAACTCAATCAAAATTTCATTCTGTTCATGTATTGTGTCCAGTCGTTCCTTAAAATGAGAGATATATTGTTTCCTATAGACACTTAAAATATTATTTAACATAAAAATATAGTACTTCTACAACCCCAAAACTTACATTATGCACCACCTGAACATGAGGGAGAATTGATAGTGGTATATTACCACACTATTATGGACTATGACTTTTTTTCCATCAGTCATGTTGTGACCTGCATTGTTTTCCCACTTATTCTTCCACATTCATTCAAAATCCTACCAGGACACAACTACATGATCTAGAACATGGGGCAGCCTATTGGACTTCAATTCAAGGATCCCCATGATCCTATTTAAAATTTCATTGAAGTCCAATGAACCATTAAAAACACAGGTTTATATTCTAACAATATTAGACTCAATGCCACTCCCCTCACCTTACAAAAAATTTATATGTATTTTCATAAAATGCATGCTCTTGAGTGCATCATGAATTGGGACTATTTAGAAATAATTTTATTAGAAAAAAATCCCAACAATCCAAACTTATTAGCTTAGAAATGAGATATATAACATCAACATTAGAGGAAATGAATCATATTGGGAAGCCTCATATCATTTTGAAAATCCAACATGAATGTTCCCACATCACAAACTTGATGTGTATCTTTAATTGTAATCCTTTTATAATGGAATCTATCCATTTTCACCTAATGTTCTAGACAACTCCACTAATGGAAGGATGATGCTGAATATCCCAAAACACAATATAGAATTTTTAGATGATATTTAATAAAATTACAATTTCTGGTAGAGTGATTGAGATCCTACCATGGTAAGGAATTTATCAAGTGGAATAGAATACACACCTATGTTGAGGACCATATAAAATAGAATAAATATTTTTGACTACCTAAATTGTCACCATAACCTCATGCCCTTATCATGGAGATGCAATAAAGTTAATTTTATGGAGGCTCGGACCAGAATTATGGTCGTATGGAAGGTATGGTAGAACCTAAAATCCAATATTGTAATTTCAATAATTAATATAATAAAATTTGTAGTTTCAACATCCTAAAACATGCCATCAATAGTACCATTTTCAAAGGATGGGTCATTAGGTAACAAAGTCTAGTAAAGGTTATCATCACTAGAGGAGTGGGAAACCACAATAATGTAATCAGATACATCCTCGGTACACTCATAAAATTTAATCTCATCCTCTATGTAAATAATTTCAACAACAATCTTTTTCTCTTAGATCACATTAGTATCCACCTACTCATAAACAACATTATCAACAATAACAAACATGTTAACAAAAACCATCCTCACCACCTTAATAAAAATGGGAAAACTAAAAGACAACCATAATTCAAAAATATTATCAAATGATAAAAACCAATGAAACTGAAATATTAAACCAAAGGTCTTCCATGGACAACATTGAAAACCAATTTGGGAAAATACCCCAGAATTTAATGGAATGATTACCTAAACATTTCCATGTAACACTAAATCACATATTAGATATGAGGATAAGGATATGGTAATTAGTAGTTGAAGAATACATGACCCATAACATCCATTCCGAGGTGATGAAAATGAGCTTCATGAAACTAAAATAGATATGAAAATCACTAGCAAGAATGATAATGATATCAAAAATAAAGGGAGTTACTAGGAAAAGATAAAATCATAATCTATCAAAACCTCAAGATAAAAATAATACTAAAAGGATGGTTATTATGTGGAAGCACTGTCATAAATTTCCCCCTCCCATTTCAATAGTGGATGGGAAAAATAAATTGGGAGGGGCAATAAAAATCGTTTCCTCAGAAGTTCAAACAACAACATAGAAAAATATTCTTTGTAGAAAATATTTAATATATGACTATGAATTCTTTTTTCTATTGGGTTTTGATTTAAATTTTTAGAAAATGGATGATTTGAGAGTGAAATCCTTAAATAAATAATTCTATAACGTGTTTCGGTGGATGCTCTGAACAGAGATGTGATACCCTAGAAGTTTCACTATTCCTGACACTATTAGGAAATGGAATTTCGAAATAAACTTATGAGATTATGGAATATGAATAAATATAATTTCTATTGATATCATTAAAAATATGTGGATAAGGTAATTTAAATTAAATTTTGATTTAATTCGTCTAGCTGACCACTCAACAAGGTACCCTCAAGGAAATCTGGAGGATGTTTTGGTCTATGTTGGGAAAATCATCAATCTCATTTATTTGATTGTCCGAGATATTAATGAAGAAGGATACATCCACATTTTATTAGGGAGATAATTTCTAACCATTGGAATGGTTTTTAATTAATTAAATCAATTATTTATTATATAAATAGATTGAAAATAACAAGTTGTGTTCATCACAGTGAAAGCCACCCAGAAAATAAATTGTTATTGGAGTGTCCATACATATTTATTATTAAAAATAATGATGAATGTATTAATTTGGAAGATAACAAAGGGACTCTGTCTCCTGATGAAATTGGATACATTGAACACGAGTAAATAAATTATACTACACCTTTGTGGAAGGATTTCCTCCCACAATTCATACAATATGATTTAAATAACTATTCCATGATAGGTGTGTGATTTTATTTAACCTCATCAATATGGAAGGATGTCAATCTCTCGATGATAACTATGTGATGATTAAGAGGTATCCTAGGATTGGTTTAACATGGTATTTATTTTATTAATAAAATATTATGGAAGGAAATTACCAATTCTGTACGGTTGACTGAATTTTTTGTTAATTCAAAAAATATATTCAGGTCATGTAAAAAAATTACACTGCATGAAAATGAAGTGGAAGGAAAGAAATTAGTATTTATAATTCCCAAAAATATTTATTTCAACTTCATGAAAGTATCATCATGTCATTATATGTTGTGAGTTATAGCTCATGACCAAACCCATACCACCCACTTCCCCACAACTTTTCTACTCTAGTTCTCAAGCCTTCCTCTCAACGGCCACTACTCATCTTCCCATGAAGTCACATCCCCTTCCCTTACACCCCCTTCAATATCATTTAGTCAACCCCCACACCATTTCCATCCATTCCCAAATCATCCATCCAACCATGAGGCCCTACACCTACATCATCAAACACCCGGCCCAAGATGATGATGCTTCACCACCCAATGGACTATTGATTTCAACTCCGCCATGAACAGAAGATCCCACCTAATCACCATATGTATATAGTATTTACACTCAGTCTACATCTAGATAGTTAGAGGCCACATACATCCAATCTAAGGGAACTTTCATATGCCCTTACAAACCCCTTCACTCTTCTTTTCCACCCCGGGCATCCGGTGAGGTTTGTCAATCTCTTGGAGATGCTGATGAGGTGAAATCTGACCCCAAATGTGGTCAGTCTTGGGAATATGCATGTTCATGATGAGTTCCTCAATATCATTGGATAGATGAACTTATCTCGTGTCACTTAGTTTTTTTATGAGATATACCATGATCTATTCTTAGATTTCGTATCCACGTTGGATCATAATGTGCTGCATGTCACTTTCTACCATGGTGGACGGCCTTGGGATCTCACCCTGGTAGGTTTTAGCATTGGCCTCAATATCTAAAATTTTAATTTCATCACATCCTCTTTTTATGTATCCATGATACTAGATATGACCAATGGGGTGAAAAAATGATTCGGGAATTGATATGCAGGGATACATAGAGCTTCCCTGACCCTCGTACTGTGAATATAATGTATCTAACGGGTACTGATCTATGAATTATACATCTCTATATGTATCATTCACATATTGATAGGAATATGAACATGAGATCATTAGTTAGATTATGGTTCTCATCCAAGCCTCATCCACGGGATCCCCTTCGTAAACATGGCTATCTATCTTTCACAATACTTCATTACCCACTTGAGGTGGTCTTGGGTTATTCTTGTGGGAGTAAACATGATTACTATCTTCACCCATGTTCTCTTAATCTCTGATTATATAAATAATTTTTTCTCTCTTTGGAAGATAGGGTCAATTAACTCATTTATCTCCAAAATATAGGACACTAGAAGATTGTTTAGGGGTGCTAGTGTTGGGCCCCTAAATCCAGCAATAATATTGCTGAGGCTCTATCTCAACCTACCCATTCCCCAACCTCACTTGAAGATGCCAAAACACTTAACCCTATTCCCACCACTACTACATTTACCAAACCTACCAATATCTCTCCTCAATCATCCCCTTCTCTAACTACCACCACCTAAACACCACCCCTATCCACTTCTGCACCCACACCATCATTCTTATTCGATTTCTAATTTATTTTCTGCTGTCTACTAGAGATTAAGTTATAGTTCTCTCATAATTTACACATTCAATTAACTTCACATTCCCAATTCACCACACCTAACAATCCTCTATCCCATGTACCTTACCGACCATCATTATAGGCATTCCCAATCACTACTTTAATCCCCACACCACCATTGACCATGGATAGGCTACAATTAGATATCTTAGGCCCTAACACTCAGCAGATGTATCTTGAGGAGAAGCCCTGATAGGGAAAGATCCTTCCCTTCCATCTACCTTTATGGTTCCTCTAGTTGATCCATCTGTTAGATGTATGACTAGAGTATGAAACATCCCCTCAACACCTAATGTTTTGACGAAGACACATTCCAGAACCATTGCACCTCATATTACATTTGATGAACCTGCCTCCTTCTCCATTTATTCTATATATAGTAAAGAGTAGATCCAAACCCACCCTATTTATGATGGGACTATCGATGTGGATAAAAGTGATACCCCACATACTATTTAATTAGGCCCATGTCCCCTCCCATGTTGAACTCCATCATAAGTCACATTTGTATACATAGTATTCCATTTTCATTAATGTATCTTTTATCGAATATATGGATCAGATACTAGATTTCATGAAATCATTTCTTTATATAAATTTTAAAAATGTATTTATTTATCCCTATCTTGTTCTATTGAATGATATATGGTAATATATGACTCTAACTATCAACCATCTATCATTTTGTGTGATATCTATCAACCTCTGGGAGATATATAGAGTTAGACAGAGGATATACATCATTATATCCATACACAGTATGACACTCTTCCATGATATTCATTAAATGTTTTAGTTTCATATATTAATTTTTAATGAAAAATTCCTAATATGGTTTACCCCAACATGAACCCTAATGAGATACATGAATCCTCATGTTTTTTAATAGGAGGTAGAAGAATTCTATGATTATAGATAACACCAACTGATATTTTTTTCCACCCATCTAGAGGTCATTGATAGTAATCAGCATATAATATTTTTTAGGACTATGCAGTATCATAAACTTCCATTTTAGCTGGACCTGTTCTAAAGTCTCCTAAATGAGATGAGGACCTAGTAGGGCAGCCTCACCATCCTCTAGCTAGAAAATGTTTGAATGGTATGTATTAACATATTTGGAATCAAAAGGATTCCATAGAAATCTCTCCTGCAAATTGTTATTGTATAATTATATGATGAGAGGAACACGCTTCACCCAATAACTGCTAAAATAAAAGACTCTTGCACGAAGAAAATCTTCCAAAACATATATTGTATGTTCTGATTTCCCATTAATTTGAGGGTGAAAATCTATCCATAGAAGCACCTTAGTTCCTATTTCATTCTATAAAACCTTCTAGAGTCATGATGTGAAATGAGAATCCCTATCTTAAATGATATTACGTGAATGTCTATGTTGTTGTATGATCTCACAGACATACTCTCTTCCCAACCCATCAACTAAGTATGTCTTCCGAATATGAATAGTGTGGGAAAATTTCTTTTGTCGGTCAATGGCTATCCATTTATAATCACTGCCCTTTGGTGACCTAAGTAATCCAACTACAAAATCCATAGTAACAGCTTTCCATTCTCATTCCGGTATTGGAGGTGGTTGTAACAAACCTAGAGGTCTCTCATGCTCCGCCTTAAGCTACTGACAGGTGGATCACCATGTGATGAATCCTTCTATCTAAAGTTTCATCCTAGGCCACCAATAGTGGCGTCTCTTATATCAATACATATTTGAGATTCCTAGGATAAACTACTGAGTGGGAAGCATGTGACACCTTCATTGACTCCTCTCTCAAATCTATAGGAACCCAAATAAGTTCATGTAGATGTAAGACATCATCTCTATCCATTAACCAATAAAAAGTTGTGTTATCTTTTGATATGATCTCACAGATAACAAAACCTTCAGGATTGGAAAAATTTATACTCATAACCTTCTCAAGGAGGGAAGATGTAAAAATTAAATTTTAGAGGTAAGTCTACTCAAGATTATTGATAAACTCCAGATGATACCCCAAAAATAGGTCCATTATCTTCCCTTCATCACTGGATTCTGGTATGGCCTGCGTTAGAGATTTCTGACTCAATGCATCTACAACCACATTTCCTTTTCTAGGAGTATATTCACGCTCAAAATCCAAGTATGGTAGATATTAAACCCATCTTTGCTATCAGAGGTTCATGTCATGCTAGGAAAAGATATACTTGAGGATCTTTTGATCTGTATACACCACAAAGAGCACACCCAATAGATTATGTCTCTAGAAACATTTTCAATGGACAAGTTATTGTGATCGAGGTCATGTGTTGGGTAATTTATCACGTGAGGCCTCAGCTGCCGAGATCTGTATAGAAAAAAAATTTTGTCATCCATCAACGATACTCCCTTGCAATTGTCAGATGCATCATAGAAGAGGATATATCCATTACCGGGTTCTGGATGAATCAGAATAGGTGTTGTGAAAATCCTGTCTTTTAGATCTTGAAAGGCTTTCTCGTATACTTCTGACCACTTGATCATAACACCATTCTTTGTACGTACAATATGTGGTGAAGAAATACTTGATAAGTCCTTAATAAAACACCTTTAGTATATTTTGAGCCCTATGAAACTCTTGATATCAAACATGGTCATAGGCTACACTTATGAGAATACATCACTAACCTTTTTAGGTTTAACATATACTCTTATATATGAAATCATATGATGAAAAAGTTGAACATGTCGATCGAGAAGTAACACATAACAAGCTTAGCATAAATCTTGTGCCCTCTCAGTGAACTCAGAATGATCTCAAGATGTTTGGAATGGTCATTATTACCACACTAATACACCAAAATGTTGTCCACCAAGACTATGAAAATCGAGTCTAAATAGGGATTGAAAACCCTATTCATAAAATCCATGAAAATGGAAGGCACGTTCGTATGACTGAAGGACATAACAAGATACTCATACAGAACATACCTGCAATGGAATGGTGTACAAGGTAAGTCTGATTGAATGACTTGCATCTGATGATAACCAGATCTCAGGTCAAACATAGAGAATACCATTGCTTCTAATATCTTTTCAAAGATATCATATATTCTAGGAATTGGATACTAGTTTTTGAAAACAAGATGGTTCAACCTTTTGTAATCAATGCATTGAAATAGGGTTACATCATCCTTCTTAGTGAAAAGCATGGGTGAAAACCAAGAGGATAAACTATTCCGTTTAAAGAATTGTTCATTTAAGTCCCCAAATCTATCACATGAGATATTGAATCTCAGTATGTGGTACTCTATATGGTGGAATAAAGACTAGGGCTTCTTCCGAAACAAGCTAAATTGTAATCTCTACCTCTCTCTTAGGAGTTAATCTAGAAAAGTCATCCGGAAAGACAACCCTGAATTGATCATCTATTAGAGGGAAATGCATTTGATGTAAACCCTGATCCTCCATGAATGGATTTGAAATATTGGTGGTCAATCCACCTATCACATGATGCTTCAGTCATGCTCTCCCACCCTATATATCCCACTCCCGATTGAAAATATAACTTCTTCCTTTTGGTGATGTAAAAGAAAGCCTTAAATGATAATTGTATAAAAAGGTGTGATTGTGGACCAACCAGTCCATCCCAAAGTATTACATTGAAGCCCGTCATCTTGAGAACAAATAGATTCCACAAGAATGCGTAACTCGTAACCTTATGGGGGAAATCCCTGCACTACCTTATTCCCTCCATTTATATTCCAAATGGGGTATTGATGGTAATTACACCATAGTGTTGTTGTATATCTAGTACAAGACATTCAATGGTAGATAAAAACAATAATAATTTGTAGAAACTATATAAAATAATGTAGATACAAGAATAGATGCTACTAGAATAGAACCTCGTACTATATATGGTCCTTCATCCAGATCCTCATTTACCGGATTTAAGGAATGAATCTGACATATTCCACAACATTGTGTAATTGATGGACTACCATGATCCTGACTACGCTGCTGGAACTATTGGTGATCAAGGATTAGACTACCACGGTCATGAAATACTCTTAAACTAGGCCTGATGTTGCTACTCCAACTCCCCTCATAACGCGATTCAAAAGAACATGCTCTTGAAGGTTGAGCTGGTGCTGATCCTTTTCCACTCGAAACTGGGGGAAAGGTCCTACAAAAGTAATGAAGATGACTTATATGGCCACAATACTGACACTTCATATGGTCACTATCACACTAGGGATCTTGATGTAATGTTTTTACAAAGTAACGACACACTACAGAGCTATCCAATTGAATACTATGGCTACCAATGCACAGACGATAAACCTTAGGGGTACGTTTCTTGAATCCGAAAGAAATACAAGCATGAAAAGACATTGATCCTTTAAACACAGTACTCGTTCTGTCCCTATGGTAATTCTCAGTGATAAGGGATTGATCATCTATTGTAGAGAAGGTTGTAAGGTGAAAAACATTCACCTGAGTTCGGATGGCATACATGATCCCATCCTAAAAACATTTTTCACGTGAAAGCTCATCACCATCTAGAAGTGGTTCAAAGCACTGTAAATTAGTGAAACGTTCTGATTATTCCATAAATGACATTGAACCCTACTTGAGATGCATGAACTCTTAGGATCAATCATCTCTCAAAGACTATGAAGTGAAATGATCATAAAAGGAAATCTGGAATTCAACCCGTAACAGGCCAAGATGATGTCCGGGCTAGGTAACGACATACCAAAAAAAGAAGGATGAATCTTGAATCATGTTTGTAGATAGCATGACTCTCAAATAAAAAATAATTTACTAACGTTCAATAATAGACAGTATTACCTCTATCCCAAACATAGCAACTTGAGAACTACCAACCCCTAAAAATGTAGGAGGATGCTACTGCTGGAACTCGCGGGTCCGATCTGTCATCGTAGGTGAAACCCGTGGAGCACCAATCTTGGACTACATCATACATAATAAAAAAACACCTACATGAGAATTAGTTCTCGGATAAGGTAAAACCGGTTGGGATTTATGTGGAACTTGTGGAAGTTAGACTGGCTGCCTAGGGCCCACCACGTCTGGAGTGTGGTCATCACCACCCCCTGGTGAATGAAACGAGGACTTCATAGTGACATTTGTCTTGAAATGAAAAACACAAACCTTATTACAAGATTAGAAGCAAATATGTATCATCACTAGAAGGAAAGGATCAAATGAAAACTCACTACCCAAGGCATACTACCCAAACTGCCCGCTTAAATGGCCAAGTATCGATAAGTGCTCAAGTATATGACTTATGTAATTTTGTATTTAATTCATAGGATCACTCCTTTAAAATTCATAAACATGTCGAGGAAGGATAAGTATGTGCAACCAATTAATTTTTTATTTCAGGATTCACTTAATAATTGATTGTAATTTTTGATGAATCAGTGTTCATACACATATCACCACAAATTTCACCCATTTACATATAGAGTAATGGATTGACTTAGTAAATTACTCATTCCAACCCATGAGGTCCCATATACCTAAGTAATTGAGACATTAAATCATTCAATCGATTCCATTGTAATACTCGTAGAAGAAAATATCAAAAAATCACCCAAAAATCTCAAGCATATCAAGCAATTAAAAGCTATGAAATACCCCTATATGGCATGACAATATGCATGACTTGTGAATTGTAGGTGCCTATGATATTTCATTTAGAAATGAATATTTCCCTCATATCATCATTCCAAAGATAAAATAAGTTTTTAATGACTAATAATCAACAACACCACCCAGCATGTGAGTCACCCAAAATAGAAATAAAATCAATTGTAACAGGAAAAGTAGAACAACAGTTGCATTATGGGTAACGAGGAATTTACCCTGAAAATGTGTTTGGGATTCCCATGAACCACTTATGACTAAGTCCCAATAATTCTTATTCTCAAACCTATTATATCCAAATTTGAATGTAAGAAAATAAACCACCTCTGAAACCATGTTGTGACAACCCAGACCCGGATTCCACTTAATGGGGGTCGTGAGCCCGGTGGGCCACATACCCTCAAGAGCATCTTATCGAATGCCAGAGGCTTCCAAATAGTAGCGATGTACTAATGTGGGTCTATGGGATGACTATTCCCTTATTAGTAGAGTGTAGCACAACTAAAGAGATATAAATGAATATGAAACTAGTGGAAGAAATATGAATAAATAGTGGAAGTAAACTTATGTAATAGATAAATAAGAATAAAAATAATTGCATTAATTGGAACAGTGATGATCTAATGTCATGACACTAGAAAATTGGAAAGTAGGGATACAAGTCAATAATAATAACATGTTCCACAAGGTAATAGAAAACATGTCTACTATATGAATCCTGAGATCCTACTCTTCCATCTTTTATCAAGCTGTATCCTATCATCAGACAATTAAGTATTGGAAGTTTCATGCTTTCCTTAGTCAAAACTTGCATCCATTCAATCTACTTCGGGTACCAAACAATGTCTATATAGGGTGTGAGAATAATATTAATAGGCCACCACCAATGTTGTCTATAACATCTGGACCATGTAATGAAATATATAACTATGCATGAATGTATATATAAAGTAAATAAAGCAGTGGAATAAATCTAAATAACAATGTACCTACTTGAATCCTCACCTAGTTTCTAAACATGTAACCAATTTATTTTTAATTAATCAGTTTCCATTTAATGATAATAGGTCATGTGAGTTATATCCATCACTGACATTACATCATGATAGTATAAGTAGTGAAGGTATCAGGACCTAACAGGGAAACCAAACAATGATATCCAGTGATGGAGTTCCACATTAAAAACCAAGTTAACATAAACTCACAGAATCATAACTCAGTAGTATCTGATTCTAGCTAAGGGGTGTGATTTTAATCCAAGGTATTCCACAATACGGTACCTGCTGAGTCTATGATGATCGACCAAGGTAATATAGGTCAATGCAAAGACATGGGCCCGATGGTCTTTCACCATTTCACCTACTAGTCAATGATGGATCCAAGGAGTGTATCTAAGGTATCCAATAATAATGAAATGGAACTGGCGGTAATATACCATGCATCAAAGGAATAGACCAGAAAAAGGGTCTAGGTTGGTATCAACATGAGAACACTGTATCCATGAAACATAATGGGGTTCCCAAGACCCTTGGTCTTCTACTCTCAGAATCCAAGGAGATCTCAAGTCAGTTCAAACCTATTTCATATTTTAATCATGTAATAAGTCATTTTGTTCATGTCTTACCTTCCATTTTTGTGGATAGGTCATGTTGATTTGAATCCATTTATTTATTGGTCCAAGTGTTGTCTTCCATTTATGTGGATAGGCCAAATAGAATTGCAACCATTTAATCAAGTCTTACTTATCCATTAGGGAATATTATATTACTGAGGATCACTTAGCTACCATCCATCAACATGGAAAGGTGTGATATAGACATGTAACCTTAATTCAATTTCTTTAAATATTGTCATGTTATATACTTAGTATACTTTAAATTTTACATTTCACATTTCACTTTAAATAACCATTTGGATGAAATTACCTTAGGCAGTTCATGTGGTGAGCATACATCGCACATGGCATTATTCAAGTGCCATTAAAAACATTCCATTAATGATAAAGGAGTCACCATTATAATGGGCATGTTAAGGCACACACGAACGATGTCTCAAACATGTCAAAACACTAAAAACCTAATTATGGAATAAACTTAAACATTAGGTTGGTTGATTTGTGGGTGAAACCACTAAAAAAATTTACATATTTGGAAATAGAAAAATTATAGAATTCTAACTAGTATTAGCATAAAAATTTTATTTAAGAAACAGTTTTCCACCAAACCGGTGTGCCACAAATTAAAATTAGAAAAACAATAAACATTAGGGATGAGTAATAGACTACCAACATTAGGGTTATATGAACCTTATTGTAACACCCCATGATTCCACGAAATGTTTCCCTTTGAATAATGCAGTAGATTGCATTGTACCCAACTTAGAGTTTTGACACACCATGACTTACCAAACTAGCCATTATGGATATTAGTACCCACTATTTAAAATTTTTAATTTTTAATTTTTTAAAATGTACATCATATTTGCATTCAGAATATCAAAATTTGCTTATAGTGGATTTTTGGTATTTTTCTGAAAACATTAAATTTTATATGAATTGTGAAAAAGCTTTATGTTATTGTTTTAAACTGACATTTTTTTAATAATCAGTTATTTTATATTATTTTATTTTAGGTCAAAATAGATACATAATACCAATATATGTTCAACTTAATTCATTTTAGTAACTTTATAATAAATTTAGATATATAAAATTTTATCGAACTTTTTACCATCTTTTACCTACCTTCTAGGAGGATTTACAAATTTGAATAAAACATAATTTTACCTATTCTGTTAGTTAAATTTCAAAAATATGAGATATAAGGTTTAAATCAATAAGTAAAATGAGGTTCTATAATATGAAATAATTTTTTGGGAATAGTATCTTTATACTTTTATTTACAGTAGTCAAAAGTAAATTGGGTAACTATGGGTAAAATAATATTATAATTACCCTAACACATGTCCTAATTATATTTTATATGTGTAATTAGACCTAAAAAAACCTTAGGAATTAGATATTATCCTTTTTGGTCTAGTTGGATTAGATTAGGGCATTTATTATTAATTTATTTAAAGAATAGTTAAAAGTTAAAAATTAAATGTGTAATAACTAAACAATTTTTAATATAGGGTTATACATAAGATAAATTAGACTATAAATATTCATTATAAATATAAAAATATTTTCTACAAAGTTATATTTTATTTATAATTTTTAGAAATTAAATAATTAAAATTATTTATGACAGAATGATGATGTAGTAATTACCTTATTAATGATGGATTAAAATAATTGATATTATAAATATTCAAATAAAAGTAAATTAAGACTTATGATTAATTAAAATAATTTTCGTGGTTAAAATGAGTTTATTTGGTAGTTCAAATAAATTTTATTGGAAGTTATAATGTTTTTATGGCTTCCAAAAAAATCAAATACAAAATAGTGTCAAAATTGACATAATTGAGTTTTTAAAACAAATACTATATTATTAATTGATATAATATTCCTAAAAATATAAGGTTCGACCAAATGATGTAGATAATGTAATATATATTAATAATTAACCACTTGGGGTTCTCATTTCTTTTTAGAGTATGTTTATTAACCATATAATATAAAAATACAAAGAGGCATGATAAATGTCAAACTATATAACTAAGAGTTAAATCTAAATGATAAGGTCAATATGATGACCTAAACCATTCTAAAACCTATTGGTTGAGGGTGTTATACCCATCCACACCTTATCCTCAAAATAAATCGATTTTATGTAATTTTAATCCAAAAATTATTTTATTATAAAATAATATTTCACGATTTTCCAAATGTGACCCTCACCTCACTTATAAAAGGGTACTTCGTCTTCTCTTAATATCACATCTCCAAAGCCTTTTTTCATGGCCAAAACCTGCACAAATATCCTATAAATATCCTCTATTCAACTTAGAGGCCTTAAATTGATCATAAATCCATCCGATGGAGCCCTTTTGATCAAATCAAAAGAAAGCATCAGAAGATGAGGTAATAATTTCACCACCCTCTTCCGCATTCCTTAATTATTCCACTTCATATTTCATTGTTTCTTCCATAAAAAAATAATAAATCCATTACCTTCTACATACTGTGATGTTATTATAAATATGGAACAACCATATTCATTATTAAATCCGTCCTATAAATGAAAAATTTACCCAACGTTCGTACGTATGGCTTACAATCGCCACGTCGTGGTGTAGTTTGTTATTATAACACTTCATTATTGGGATGAGTATAATAATTAGTATAACTGATGTAAATAATAAATATAACATGTTTATTATTCTGTATATTTTATATAACATCCAATTACATATGATTTCACCATCAATATAATGATATTGTCGGTCGTCCGTACGTATGGATTATCGTCTCCACGAACATGATGAGATTAATTCTCCATCGTAATCATTCAAGAATAATTTTCATTTTATGATTAAAAATAATTTTTATGCACTTAATAACAGTCTATATATGAATATAATAACTCATATTCATAACAAAGACGGCTTATATAACCAAAAAACAAATAAAAATGAATTAGTTATCACCTGAAATGATGATACTACTAAAATTTTATTAACAAATAAATATTAGAATATCATATATGATATCATATTTATTTATATGATTTTTTTATAATTTAATGACATTGATTAAACTATTTTACCCGATTTTTATATACCCTCTACTAAGGAAAAGTACAATTTAATGTTTTATTCTATCATCTCTTTACTAATCTGAGGTTGTTAATACATAAGTATCTACAAGGACCTCTTTATCATCCATATACATGTTTTCATTAATGTGTAATTCAAAAAAAGATTACTATTTACTAGAATATAGGTTATAGCCATATATACCCTTATTTGGCCACATATTTTTTGAAAGAATTCTATTTTTCATTTTCCAAATAAGGTACATTATGACCTTCTCGAAAAAATTAATGTAAGAATGTATTTTTTTAACTTATACAACAAGGTGCAGCTATTTTTCTCCGTTATAACATCATCAAAGCTTCCAGTACAATCATATAATAATATTTTTAGAATAAATGTTTTCTTTTATAATTATATGACTTTTAAATGATTTCAATATAGAAATGGATATTTCTTAACAAAAAAGTTTTGATTTCATCTATGTCAACATCCTTTGATGGATATTATGCTTGTATGAAATAGATTTTTTTGATACAACTGTTCCATATTTTATTGATGGTTTTGTGATATGTTTGACTATGGTTGTGTTATTTTTACACCATACATCATTTAGGATAAATTATTGAAATTTCAAATGATAGTTCTAATATGATTGTTTATGATATGTTTAAACCATTTCAAATGAGGAATGAATTGGACATAGTAAGTGATGGGTGGATCCCACTATTGCTCCTCGATGCATCGGTAGGTCTCATGAGACCAACTGGTGTCTTGGCACAAGGCCTTGACAAAATCTTATTTATAGACTTGGCACAAGTACTCGACAATGTGGTTATGAAGTCTGGCATTATGCATTCCAACATTATGAAATTGACTACAGATTTTAGATGTGATTATTCGACTAGTATAATAACTTTGTAAATAAGTAAATGGTATTATTTTATTTATCTATGAAAGATAATGATGTGGTTTATTTTTAAATGTCTTTTGTTTACGTTTTATACATTTCCATAAATGTGTATTCTTATTCGTGAATGATTATGCTATATTGTAATCCTTACTAAGAATCGGAGCTCACCCCTTTCTATGTTTCATTCTATCCAGGATGAGAAGAAGTATATTATGACTGACCTACATGGATAGTCTAAGGGAAGAATGTGGTCAATAAAGACAATGTTTTTGTTGATTTTATTTTTATAATTTAATGTAAAAATTATAAATGTATCTAGTACTTTCAAGGCTAATAAACTGATCGGTCTTTTAGGATATTGATCACTTATAATCATGCCAACATTATGTAATATTTCCCCAACTTTGGGTAATTGGGTTCAGGATGTTACAGTTCATATAAAAGGATGTTTAGTACAATCCTTGGAAACTAGATTTAGATAAACTCTGATTAGAGCACATTACCCTAAGATAAATATTGAGGATTGGTATAGAATAACTTACTAGAATTATGGTAATGTATAGATTTTGTGTATTTTACAAGAAATACATCCATGTCTGGATACGATTAGGTAGAGTCAGCTCTGGACAGAATGTACATATGAGTGAAAACTCCAACAAAGAGTTTTGTGCCTTACCTAGGTTATCCTGGTACATGACAATTGGCCATTATTCAATCTTGGTTATGAAACTCCCATGGGATATGATTAAGATAATTCACATTTTATTTACAAACAATTATGAAGGAATTATGAGTATATACCTCCTCAAATTTTTTTAGTCTTATGGATTATATCCATGAATGGATCAATTTATGTTATGTGTTTTACAAGTTTGAAATTTTGTATTGTGATTCATAAACAAATATATTTTATGCCATTGTTTAGAAATGGTGCCTTGTTGAAAGACTGGAAACCCTATCAATGCAAGCAATCCATGTAGGGATTTCCCTCATACTCAAGATAATGATAGTGGAGCTGGTGATGCAACATGTGCTGATCAACTTATCACCATAATGGGACAACTCACTTAGGTTATGAATAATAACCATACCCATATGTTGCACCCTGATACACAACGCATATGATCAATGACAGACCACTTCATGAGGCAACAAACACCATCATTCAATGGGTGTATAAATCCATTAGTAGATGAGCAGTTAATAAGTTTCTAAGAAATTATATTTCATGCTTTTGGGTATAGATAAAGATAAAATGTTTTCATGGAGGATTATCGCCTCAATGGAGTTGCAGATCAATGGTGGTCATTAATCCAAATCACAAATGAAGATGAAGAAGTATAAAAAATGTAATGGAGGGAGTATAATGAGATTTTTTTAGGAAAATACTTTCCTCATGACCATCAAGCGGATATGTAAAGAAACTTTTTGAGTCTGAGGAAAAAGGAGGATGAGAATGTCACAAAGTATGTGGCTAACATTACAAGGTTAGCAAGGCATGCATCAGATTATATATGTAACCTTGAGTGTAAGATTTATCGATTATTTGATGGGTTAAAACCATTTCTCCAAAGAGGATTAGTCTCACAATCCTTCTCATCGTACGAAGATATTGTCTCATGCTCTATCAAGACAAAAAGGGAATTTTCTATGTCTTAGGACTTCGAAGAAAAGCATGAGAAGAAGAGATCTACAAATCACTCTATAAATGGATATAAGTGGATTAAAAGTTAAAGTAGTATATCCATCATGTTGTATATATGGGAAGAAACACCCATGTTGTTACCTGAAGGGAATTGGAGGCTGTTACAAGTGTGGTGAAAAACGTCACCAAGATCGTGACTGCAAGAAAATGAAAGAGGCTATCAATGTTAAATGCTACAATTATAGAGAAAATGGACATTATGAAAATGAATTTCCTAAGCTCTAAGGGAACATACATAAGAAAAGGGAAAAAGAGAAAGGAAAATATAATATGATCACTACTACTGAGGCTGGAGCACTAAAATACGTTGTGGAAGGAAATTTAATGGTTTCCTCAAGTTTAGCCATTGATTTATTTGATTTTGGATCATCGCATTGTTTCTTATCATCCAATTTTTATATGAAAATTAGATATTTTCAATTTTACTTTACAAGGGAGTTGTCAGTAAAAACTACTAAGGGAAGTAGCATTGCAACAAACTTATGGGAATTAGTTCCCATTAGGGAATGTAAATCTTCCTTATATACTGATCTCATCATCATACCCAGGATTGAATTTGATATATTCCTCAGAAAGAATTCTCTTTCGGACAATGATGCCAAAATTTATTGTAAGAAGATGGGGGTTAAAATTTTTGACAATGATAAAGAGTAACTTATATTTAGAGAAGAAATTTCACCACCTGATTCTTATCTAGATCCAACTCTAGTAGCTCTACTAAATTCAATTATTGGTGAGGAAGAGAATGAAATAATTAAGGGTGAGGAAATGAATGTTTAAAAATAGGAAATAGCTATTGTTCAATAATATGTTGATGTGTTTCCAGAGGATTTACCTGGACATCCTCCAAAATGAGGAATTGAGTTTTCCATTTATTTAATTCCTTGTTCAAGGCCCATATCAAGGACCCCTTAGAGAATGTCCACTGTGGAATTAGTAGAACTAAAGAAACAACTAGAGGAATTGTGTATAAGGGATTTATCCATATGAATATTTCCCTATGGGGAGCCCCTATCCCTTTTGTTATGAAGAATGACGGATCAATGGAGTTGTGCGTTGAATATACAGAGATCAATGTTATAGCAATAAAGAAAAAGTATACCCTACCTCACATTGATGATTTATTCGACCAACTTCATGGTGCTCAATGTTTTTAAATGATTGAACTTCGATCAGGATATCATCAGTTTTGTGTGATGAAGGTAGACATTCCAAAAACATCATTTTGAACTAGGTATGGGATTTATGAGTTTACAGTAATGTCTTTTTGATTGACTAATGCTCCCTCTGTCTTCGTGGATTTAATGAATTTTGTTTTCATGGAATATCTTGATGACTTTTTAGTGGTATTTATTGATGATATCTTGGTATATTCAAAATCTACCAAGATCATGAGGATCACTTGAACACTATTCTAAAAACCCTCAGAAGAAATGAATTATATGAGTGTTTTTTCATGTTTTAATTTAGGCTTCATGAGATTTCATTTCATGGCCATATATTCTCTATGGACGTAATCTTTGTTGATCCTTCAAAGGCCAAGGAAATCCATGATTTGTTAGCACCGATGAGTATAACTGAGGTGCTCTTTTTAATTTGATTAGCGGGTTATTATCGAAGTTTGGTCCAGAATATTTCCTAGTTGGTTAACCCATTAACCTTGATTACACATAAATGGGATAAATTTGTTTGGACAAAAGAGTGTGATGAATGTTTAGAATAACTGAAGAGAAGATTATTCAACGCTCATATCTTTACTCACCATCAATGAACGTTGGGTGTGTCATTTATAGTGATGCTTCAAACAAATGACTTGGTTGTGTCCTTATAAAGAATGATAGAGTTATTTATTATGCATCACGATAGCTAAAAACTCATTTAAAAAATTATCCCACTCATGATCTTGTGTTAGAAGCTATTATAGTTGCTCTCAAGATATTGAGACTCTATCTCTACGGTTTAAAATGATAGATTAATACTGATCACAAGAGTTGGAAGTATTTTTTTTCCAAAAAAGATCTCAACATGACGTAATAGAGATGGCTTCAACTACTCAAGGATTATTATTGCATAGTTTAGTAACACCCAGGGAAGGAAAATAAGGTGGAAAATACTTTGATCAGAAAAGATCATGGAGTTTTGAACCGGATGAGGGTTGAAAGGGATCTTTTTGTCATGGACATATTAATGAAGGATATGAGAATAACCATTAAAGATGAAACATCAATAATTTTTCAAATGGTTGCCAGACCATCTTTACTAGAAAGGATGAAGAGTTTTCAGACCAATGATGAGGAGTTTCAAAAGAAGTTTAAAGATCCCTATGGTAGTATATTGAGTGACATCCACTAAGAAGATGGAATTTTGAAATTTGGGATGCTACTTTGTGTTCATAATATACTAGATCTAAAAAGAGAATTGTGGGATGACGCTCATAGTTCCAATTTCATTATACACCCTAGTAGCACCAAGATGTATAGATATTGGATGGAACATATTTGGTGGGACAAAATGAAGAGGTATTTTTCTGATTTTGTGTCAATATGTAAGGTTTGTAAACAAGGGAATTCTGGAAGGAAACATCCCAGAGGTGTCAAAGACTCCATGATGGATTGATGCAATATGGGTCATTGTTGATCACCATACCAAGTCAACACATTTTATTGCTATAAAAGTATATTTACCTCTTGAACGTCTAAATAGATGTTATATTAATGATGTTTTAAGACTCCATGGTGTACCCCTATCGAGTGTTTCCGATCGTGATACAAGTTTTACATCAATATTTAGGAAAATTATTAAGAATTCCTTGGATACTAAACTTCTTTTGCACACTGCCTACCACACATAAACAGATGGAAAATATGAATGGACTTTTTAAACCATATACGACATGTTGATATCTTTCTCACTTGACTTTTTAGGTATGTGGGATCAGTATTTACCTCATTATAATTTTACTGTAACAATAGTTTAAATTCAATTATTCAGATGGAAATGTTTGAAGCATTATATAGAATGAGAGGTCGCACACCAACATGTTGGGATGACGTTGGTGATAGATAACTCGTCGGCCCTGAACATTTTGATGATGTAATAGATAAAGTGATGATTATCCAAACCCATATCAAAGAATCCCAAAGTAGGCAAAATAGTTATGCCGATAATAAAAGGAAGGATTTGGATTCTCAAGCATGAGATCATGTTTTCTTGAAGTTATCTCTATGGAAGGGTGTAATATGATTTTGTAAGAAGGGTAAATTAATCCCCATGTATAACAGACCTTTTGAGAATCTAGAATGAATTTGAGTTGAGGAATATCATTTTGCAAGGCCTCCATGTCTCCCCAAAGTTCATGATGTGTTCCACGTATCATTGTTGAGAAAATATATGCCTGGCCCAATGAATATACTCACTTATGAGGAAATTGAACTAGAACATGATCTATCTTATTGTCAAGAGCATGTTGGGACTCTTGATTCCAGAGAACAAGAGATGAGAAACCATACAAATAGTTTGGTAAAAGTTATATTGAGAATCCATAAGATAGAAGAGGCAATGTGGAAACTCGTGGAACATATGATGAAGAACCTTCTTAATATTTTTATGCAGAAATATTCTATAAATTTCTAGGAATAAATTATTTTAAACAGAGGAGAATGTAACACCCGATGCTTCCAAAGTATGTTACCCTTTTAATAATGCAGTAGCTTGCGTTGTACGCAACTTTGAGTTTTAACACTCCATGACCAATCGAACTAGCTCTTATGAGTAGTAATACCCACTTATTGAACTTTTATAAATTTGAGTTTTCAAAATGGACTTCATTTTTTGATTTGGAATATCAAAATTAGCTTAGGATGAATATTCGGTATTTTTCTCAAAACATTAAATTTTTATGAATAGTGGAAAACACTAGGTTATTGTTTAAAACCGAGTTTTAATTTAAATAATTAGTTTTATATTTAATTTTATGTAAAAATAGATTCATAATACCAATATATATTCAATAATTCATTAGAGTCATTTTTTAATATGTTTAGATATATAATATTTTATCGAAATTTTTACCATCTTTTGCCAACCGTATATGAGCATTGTCAAATTTGCATAAAACCAAATTTTACCGCTTCTGTGAGTTGAATTTCAATAATCCATGATTCAGGGTTGACATTAGTAATTATAATTTGGTTTAATTTGATGAAAATAATTTTGTGAATAGTAACTTTTTACTATTATTTACCACTGTTAAAAGTACATACGGTAATTAGGGGCAAAAATGATGTTATAATTATCATAACACATGTTCTAATTCTATTGAATAAGATTAATTCGACCAATAACAACCTTAGAAATAAAATATGATCCCATTTGGTCCACCTGGATTAGATTAGGACATTTATTATTACTTTATTTATAGAAGCGTTAAAAGTGTAAATTCAATGTTTAATAACTAATATATTTTTAATATAGGGTTATACTTAAGATAAATTAGAATAAATATTCATTATAATAATAAAAATATTTCCTACATAATTGTATTTTTTTAGACATTAAATAATTAAATTTATTTATGACACACTGATGATGAAGTAATAACCTTATTAATGCATGATTAAAATAATTAATATTATATATATTCAAATATATGTAAATTGAGACTTCTGATGAATTATACTAATTTTCATATTAATATTACATGTTAGGTTTGATTAAATAAATTTAAATCTAATTGATAATGTTTATAGGGATTTCAATGAAAATCAAATATTTATAGTGTCAAAATAGACATAATTTCATTTTTAAAACAAATACTATATTTTTAATTGATATAATATTCGTAAAAATTTGAGGTTCATCCAAAGGACATAGATAAGGTTATATTTTTTAATACTGAACAACTTTGGGTCTTCTTGGCCTGTTATATTATGTTTATTAACCATATAATAAAAAATTCATAGAGACATGGTAAATGTAAAACAATTTAACTAAAGCTAAATATAAAAGATAATGTTAATATGGTGACTTAATCCTGTCTAAAATTGACTGGTTGAAAGATTTTTGACCAATACCCACCTTATCCTAGAAATAAATAATTTTAGAGCCATTATAAACTAAAAATTATTTTATTATAACATAATATTTCTATCCTTTCGTAAAGTGGCACTCGCCTCTCTTATAAAAGGGTAATTCCACATCTCTTAATTTCACACCTCAATAATCTTTTGGCTCATCCAAACCCTTCCCAAATATCCTCTAAACTATCCTCCATTCAACTTAGAGACTTTACTTTGACCAGAAAGCCATCCTATGGATCCCTTTTGATCAACTCAAAAGGAAACAACATAGGAAGAGGTTATAATTTCACCACCCTCCTCCATGTTCTTTACTTCATCTCCTTCCTCTTTCTTTGTTGTTTGCATACCAAAATAATAATTATAGTACCTTCTACATATTGTGATGTTATTATAAATATGTTGCAACTATATTAATTTTTTTATACATCTTATAAATGAAAAAGTAACCATATGTATGTATGTACTGCTTATCGTCTCCACGTCGTCGTGTAGTTTGTTATTCAAACACAACATTATATGGATGGGTATAATAATGAGTATAAATAATGTAAATAACTAATATAACATGTTAATGACTCTGTATATATGATATAACATCCAATTATATATTATTTTACCATCAATAAAATGATATTTTTCCTGTGCGTACGTACGGATTACCATCACTATGAACACGATGAGATTCATTCTCCATCATAATCATTCACGAATAATTTTAATTTTATTACTAAAATTAATTATTATGAACCTAATATAAATCTATATATGAATAAAATACATAATATCCATAACAAACATGTCTAACATAACCAAGCATATAAAAAACATGTTAATTACCACCTAAAATGAGGATACTACTAAAATATTATTAACAATGCAATATTATAAGATCATATATGATATCATATTTATTTATATTATTCTCGTATAATTTAATAACAATGATTTAAAAACTATACAAGAGGTTGACATACTCTCTACTATTGAAATTTACATGGTAAGTGTTAATTCTACAATCTCTTAACTTATATGAGGTTGTCAATATGTAAGTATCTTCTAGGACCAATTTATCATCCACATCCATGTTCTCATAAAAATGTACTTCATAACATTAGGAATATTTACAAGACTATCGGTTAATTTCACTTATACAATTATTTGTAAACATATGTTTTGAATAGAATCTTTCTATAATTTTTCAAACATGGTACTTAATGTCCTTCTCGACAAAATTATGGTAAGAATGTCTTTATTTATCTTATACGACAGGTGCAGCTATTTTCTGCCATTATAACATCATTGAAGAATCCAATACAATCTTATAAGAATTCTTTTTAAAATGGATTTAATTTATAAATATATTACATTTAAATGATTTCAAAATAGAAATATATATTTCTCTACAAATGTTTTTGATTTCATCTATGTCAACATCCTTTGATGGATTTTAATCTTTTCTGATTTGATTATTATGATAAAAAACATCCATATTATATTGAAGGTTTTGTGAAATGTTTGACTATGGATGTAGTATTTTTACACCATTTATAGTTTATGGATAATGTATTGACATTTTGTTTGCTAGTTTAAATACGAATATTAATGTTCTGTTTAAACCTTTTAATATGAGGAATGCATTGGACATAGTATGTGATGTGTGGATCCCGCTAAAGCTCCTCGATGAATTAGTAGGTCACATGAGATAAACTACTGTCTTGGCACAAGGCCTTGACAAAATCTTATTTTTAGTCTTGGAACTAGGCCTTGACTATGTGTTTATGAAGTCTAGAATTATGCATTCCAACATTATGAAATTGGTTATTAATATTACATGTGGCTATTCAACTAGTAAAATATCCATGTTAATAAGTTAATGGCATAATTTTATTTATCATTGCCATATTATGATGATGCTTAAGATTAAAAGGATTATGTTTTACTCATATACATTTCCTTTAATGTTTATGATTATTCTTGAATGTTTATGCTATATAGTTATCCTTACTGAGCATCTGAGCTCACCACGTTCTTAGTTTTATTTTTCCCAGGACGCAAAGAGGTATATTATGACTAACTTGCATGGATAGTCTAAGGGGTGTATTAGGTAAATGGAGATAACTATTTTTTGTTTTTCATTTTATAATGTAATTTAATACTTATGAGTGTATCTAGTACTTACAAGGCTACTAAACATATCGGTCTTTCGGGATTTTGATACTTTTTAATCATGCCAATGTTATGCAATAATGCACCAACTCTGGGTAACTGGGGTCTGGGATTTACACTTCTTCTCAAGTATGTTCCCTATATTTACATCATATTGGAGTCAATCTATGAAAAGGTAAAAAAACTTTCACATAGTGATATCTAGGTCTTGATTGAAGGAGAATAAGAATGGCTAAAGAGTACTCGAGTACATACCATTGCACATCCAACGTGATGAACAAAAGCTCGATCGGATGAAGGATGAATGAGATCTCTTGAATCCATGTTTGGATCTTCAAAATGCTCCAAAATGTTAGATAACTAGGTCAATCCTGCATATACTCAGATTTAGGAGGAAGGGGTTCGATTAATAGATCAATTAGGAAATTTTAATTATTTTACATACATTTTATCCTGTGCATGGTTTGTCTGCATAGATTTTCAAACAGTGCGCAAACCATGCGAGATGGTTCATCCCAAACTAGGGAAAAAGGGTAGTTCAACTAGTTTGGATGAACTTCCATGCGCTAAACATATGATGTTCGTCTATCCAAAAAACACAAACCACACGATTAGGCATATCGTGCACAAACCATGAGCAAAGCACGTAACTTGGCCTTTTTCCCCAAAAGATGTGTTCCGAGCTCCAAACAAGACACAAACACAATAAAAACATTTGATAACTCATTTGGAATCTATATTAGGTCCAAATTAATATTTTAGAACTAAAATGAAAGGATCCATACCTAAGTGAAGAAACTGGTTCTTACAATTTTTTTAAAATTTTTTTATTTTTTTAATGATTTTATATTTCATTATTTGAATTGTTAATTATAAATATAAATTTGAAAATAAATATAATTTATTGTAACTAAAATTAAATTATATAAATTCAAATGGTGATAATTTGATGTATATTTAATAATTCAAGAAATCCCATGGATTAATTGGATTTTGGAGTTGGATCATATTATTATTTTTCAATAAAAAGTTCAAAACCACATTCTTTTTTTCAATACATGATTTAAATATTTAAATATGATAATTTTACATATAGTTAAATTCAAGATAATTACATTTCTCATTGTTTTTATTCCATGAACATTATAATGATTTTTCAAGGTACATTGTGTAGAATTAAAAATCTATTGATGATAAATATTTTCATGATGACAAGTCTTGTAAAATTGAATAAATGATTAAGGAGATTGATGTAGAAAAATTAGGAAGGTTCTAAAGATGTAGAATCGATAAGGTGATTTTGAAAATCTATTTTATTAAATATATAAAAAATTAACATTTTTCTAGTTGGGTTAAGATTAATTATCATAAAGGTCGAAGATGGATGGAGTGACTAGGGTATAATACTGTTTCCAGAGTTTTTGAAATAAAAACATCCTAAATACAAAAAACTTCTAGATTATCATTATAATAATAAATAAAATATCATTCTTTATGTGTTTGGGTGATAAGAATCAAAATGAATTTTCAAATGACAATGTTTTATATTAGATGTAACATGATGTTCTGTCTGTGATACCAAAATGTAGGACATCAAAGAATGTGTTGAATGAAAATTCACATGTTGATTTAGTAGTTACCACGACACATACTATGTCAATTTGGGATATTTATATAATTCTATATCTAAAATGAAAATTTTCAAAATAAAATTATTTAAAAAAATATACTATTCATGAATATCGATGACTATATGATGAAAAAAGTAATCATCTAATTGATTTTCAATAGTGTAAGGAAATTGATATACAATAACCTATATTTGAAAATAATGTTAGAAATATCATAATAGTATTGTACATTGATGGAATGAAACCATATTATAGCTTTTGTATAAATCATTTTTCATAACCAAATTTATTATTAATTTATATCCTACATTCGTAATTTTTTACTAATAATAAATATATAATTTTTTGTTGAATTATTTCTGGATCAAAATAGACTATAATTTTTTTTATCTTATTATCAGCATTAATTGGTGAATTGATAATTTTTTTAGGAGAAAGGAATCATTATGTATGATAATAAAAAATTGGGAAATTTTTAATTTCTTGAAATGATTGTTTTTAATATAAATGAATTTCTAGAATATATTACATTTTCTAGATAATATATTATGTTTCATAAATATATTCTATATAATCATTATGGTACATAATATTATCAATTGAAACAAGGGAGAAAATTAGTATATGTGGTTCATAAAAGTATTTTGTTTATGGATCACACATATCATATACTAAAAATGTCTTTTAAATACTTAGAGAAATTTGATATTATTCTCCAACCATTTTCAATGTTTTATAATTTTTGAGATGGAAAAATATATCAATGTCACATTTAAAAGGATAAAAATATGCAGTATTGTAGAAATATTTTGAATAAATGATATATAGTTTTTAGATTCCATGTTTACTATATCATGAGGTCAAAAATAACTATGATTTCTTGAATGTTCGTATAAATATTTGTGATGTCTTTATTGAATTACTATTATATATAAATGGAAATAAAAGCTGTGGAACTACTAGAAATATAGGTTTTCCCAACAGATATACACCAACGGTTTGCTTAAACCGTTGCTGTATATGAGTATACGAAGCATATACCAACGGTGTTTCAAAAACAATTGGTAAAGGTATGTAGAGGTGAAGTTATACCAACAGTTTTTGCAAAACCATTGGTAAAAGTGTGTTTGTGAGGAAGATATACCAACGGTTTTATAAAACTGTTGGTAAAAGTTCTTTTTGATGAAGATATACCAACAGTTTTGTAAAACCGTTGGTAAAAGTGAGTTTTTGAAGGGCTTTACCAATGGTTTTTTAAAACCGTTGGTAAAAGTTTTCATTCCCAACGGTTTATAACCATTGGGAAAGATTTCCCAGAAATAGACAGGACCTGGGCTCCCCCATTCCAAGCGACTGGAGCCCTAAATCAAAGTAGAGAAGTGGGATTCTCTTTACCCTACTGTCCAAATCATTCCATCTTCAAAATTTCCTAGATTATCATTTGTAATATGTATTTTATACTTTCATGTTAATGTTATGTATCTTCTATTTTGATTTTATGTTTTCAATTGGGTGAAGAGGTGAATTGGGATTCTGTTTACCCTACTGCGAAAATCCTTCATTCCGACCCATCTTCAAAATTTCTTAGTTCTTCATTTCCTGTAAGTGATACTTTTATTTTAATTATCTACATCTACTATTTTGGCTTTCTCTTTATATTTGGGTGTTTATGAATTTTGTTTTCTGTTTGATTTGGGTGTGTGTGTTGAGCTTTGATAGTGGCACATATATAGTTATTATAGTATGAGTTTGGTCTATTGGGATAAGTAGTAAAGTGAATCAAATTTGATTCAAAATGAATTGTGTGTTAATATCGTCCATAAATTTTCAGTTTTTAGAAGCCTTGGTATTTCTGGGAATTTTGTGTTAATATCATTCATATTACACATGATTCACATCATGGTAAGAATGTGTGATGATGTTGTTGAGATTAGAGAGAAAACTCATACACTCTAGGTTGTTTATAGTGGCATGGTTAGTTATGAGTGATAATTGGCTTCGTAAGATGATTGTACTAATAAAGCATTTAAGGTCAATTAAATATGGTTCTCAATGTACATTGTATATTATGTCTCTTTCTTTGACAATACTCACTTTTATGATAGTGGGGTTCTTTTCACTAGCCATGTAGGCATGTGTAGTCATCCATAACAATTTTAGATTTGGTTTTATTGATGTGCAACTATGTTTTTTGTTTTTCTATTTTGATTTGGTAGAAATGAGAGGTCTGTGGAAATTAATCATGGCTGTGGGTGGTAATTTAAGATGTAAGATAGTATGCCTTCATTTTCCTTGATATATACAATAATATTATTGATTTATGTTCAGTATGATTATCATTGACAAATGATGTTGTTTAATAATTTTTTATTAATGGTTGTAATAATGACTACATGGGGATGTCCAGGTGTTGGGGGATGGGGTGTCCAGGTGGGGGGGGGGGGGGGTTTCCAGGTGGTTGTCCACGGGGTGGGGGCTGTCCGAGGTGAGTGGGGGTTGTCCGAGGGATGGGGGGCTGTCCGGGGTTAGTGGGGAGCTATCCGAGGGGTGGTGGGTTGTCCAGGTGGTTGTACAAGTTAATCTCGCCTCAACATTTTAAGTGAAAACAACTACTGGAATACGGAAAATAAACCAAACACATTTGGATTGTGTTTATAATTTAGTAAATTGATCCATGGGTCATTTGTGATGTGTACGAGTCAACCCCGCCCCATTCTGAGGCACTGTGTGGCCGATAGCACTCTAAGTGTCTCACTTTTGTTTAAAATGAACACTGTTTTAAGTGAAAATAACTGACATACGGAAAACTGACCAAACGTATTCAGATTGTGTTGATTATTGAACACAACGATCCATAAGACATTTTTGATGTGTAAGAGTCAACCCCGCATCAATTTGAGATGTGGTGTGGCCGGAACCACGCAAACCGTGTAACTTTTATTTGAAATGCACAACATTTTAAGTGAAAACAACTACTGGAATATGGAAAACCGACCAAACGCATTATAATTGTGTTGATACATTAGGAAAATGATCCATGGAAATTTTTTGACTTTTATGAGTCAACCCCACCTCAATCTGAGGCACGGTGTGGCCTAAATCACTCAAAGAGTCTCTCTTTTGTTTAAAATGGAAACTATTTTAAGAAAAAAATAACTGACATATGGAAAACCGACCAAACTTATTTGGATTGTGTTGATACTTTATAAAAACGATTCATGGGAACCACCCAAAGTGTCTCTCTTATGATTAAAACGGACAAAATTTTAAGTACATACGGAAAATCGACCAAATAGATTCTTATTGTGTTGATACATTATCACAAGGATCCATGGATCATATGTGACATGTACGATTTGACCCCGCCTCAATCTGAGGCGCGGTGTGGCTGGTACCACTCAAAGTGTCTCTATTTTGTTTAAAATGGATTAATTTTAAGTAAAAACAACAACTGACATACGGAAAACTGACCAAATGCATTCGAATTCTGTTTAAAATTTAGCACAACCATCCATGGGTCATATATGACATGTACGAGTCAACCCAGCCTCAATCAGAGTCACAGTGTGGCCATCACCACTCATAGTGTCTCTCTTTTGTTTAAAATAGATTTAATTTTAAGTGAAAACAACAACTGAAATACGGAAAACTGACCAAATGCATTCATAATTTGTTCAAACTTTAGGAAAAGGATCCATGGGTCATATGTGATGTGTAAAAGTCAACCGCGCCTCAATCCGAGTCACTGTGTGGACGAAACCACCCAAAGTGTCTCTCTTATGTTTAAAATGGACATCATTTTAAGTACTTACGGAAAACTGACCAAACGGAATTTGATTGTGTCGATACTTTATCACAATGATACATGGATCGTATGTGATGTGTATGAGTTGACCCTACCTCAATCTGAGGCGCAATGTGGCTGGTACCACTCAAGGTGCCTCTCTTTTGTTTAAAATGGATTTAATTTTAAGTAAAAACAACAACTGACATACGGAAAACTGACCAAATGCATTTGGATTCTGTTGAATATTTAGCACAACGATCCATGGGTCATACATAATGTGTACGATTCAACCCCACCTCAATCTGAGTCACGGTGTGGCCGTCATCACTCAAAGTGTATCTCTTTTGTTTAAAATAGAATTAATTTTAAGTGAAAGCAACAACTGACTTACGGAAAACTGACCAAACACATTCCTAATTTGTTTAAACTTTAGTAAAAGGCTCCATGGGTCATATGTGACGTGTGCGAGTTGACCCCACCTCAATCCGAGGTGTGGTATGGCCGGTACCTCTCAAAGTGTATCTCTTTTGTTTAAAATGGACTTAATTTTAAGTGAAAACAATAACTCACATACGGGAAACCGATCAAATGCATTCATATTGTGTTGATACTTTAGAAAAAGGATAAATGGGTAATATGTAATGTGTATGAGTCAATCCCGCCACAATCCGGGGGGGCTGTCCTGGTGGTTGTACGAGTTAATCTCGCCTCAACATTTTAAGTGAAAACAACTACTGGCATACGGAAAACAGAACAAACACATTTGGATTGTGTTGATAATTTATGAAAACAATCCATGGGTCATTTTTGATGTGTAAGAGTCAAAATTTCCTCATTCCAAGGCACGGTGTGGCCGACACCACTCCAAGTGTCTCTCTTTTGTTTAAAATAGACTTAATTTTAAGTGAAAATAACAACTGGCATACAAAAAACCTACCAAACGAATTCAGAATCTATTGAAATGTTAGGAGAAGGATACATGGGTCATATGTGATGTGTAAAGTTCAACTGCGCCTCAATCTGAGTCATGGTGTGGCCGAAACCACCCAAAGTGTCTCTCTTATGTTTAAAATGAACAACATTTTAAGTACATACGGAAAACCAACCAAACAGATTCTTATTATGTTGATACATTATCACAAGGATCCATGGCTAATATGTGATGTGTAAGATTTGACCCCACCTCAATCCGAGGCGCATTATGGTTGGTACCACTCAAAGTGTCTCTCTTTTGTTTAAAATGGACTTAATTTTAAGTGAAAACAACAACTCACATACACAAAACTGACCAAATGAATTTGGATTCTGTTGAAAATTTATCACAATGATATATTGGTCATATATGATGTGTACGAGTCAACCCTGCCTCAATCTGATTCACAGTGTGGCCGATACCACTCAAAGTGTCTCTCTTTTGATTAAAATAGACTTAATTTTAAGTAAAAAAAATAACCGACATACGAAAAACCGACCAAACGCATTCATATTCTATTGAAACATTATCAAAAGGATCCATGGGTCATATGTGACGTGTAAAACTCAACCGCGTCTCAATCCGAGTCACGGTGTGGCTGGAACCACACAAAGTGTCTCTCTCATGTTTAAAATGGACAACATCTTGAGTACATACGGAAAACCAACCAATCAGATTCTGATTGTGTTGATAATTTATCACAATGATCCATGTCTCATATGTGACATGTAAAAGTTGACCCCGCCTCAATCCGAGGCATGGTGTGGCCGGTACCACTCAAAGTGTCCCTCTTTTGTTTAAAATGGACTTAATTTTAAATGAAAACAACAACTGACATACGGAAAATAGATCAAACGCATTCAGATTGTGTTTATACTTTTGAAAAAGGATACATGGGTCATATGTGACGTTTACGAGTCAATATAGCCTCAATCCGAGGTGCGGTGTGGCCGATACCACTCAACGTGTCCCTCTTTTGTTTAAAATGAACTTAATTTTAAGTGAAAACAACAACTGGCATACGAAAAACCAACCAAACGCATTCGAAATCTGTTGAAACTTTAGAAAAACGATCCATGGGTCATTTGTGATGTGTAAGAGTCAATTCTGCCTCAATATGAGGCACGGTGTGGCTGGTAACACTCAATGTGTCTCACTTTTATTTTAAATGGACTTGATTTATAGTGAAAATAACAATTGGCATACGGAAAATCGATCAAACGCATTAGGATTGTGTTGATACTTTATAAAAACGATACATGGACCATTTGTGACATGTAGGAGTCAACTCTGTCTTAATCCAAGACATGGTGTGGCTGGTACCACTCAAAGTGTCTCACTTTTATTTGAAAAGGACATAATTTTAAGGTAAAACAACAACTTGCACAGAGAAAATGGGCCAAACTCTTTCAGATTGTATTTATACTTTAGGACAATTATACATGTGTCATTTGTGACTTGTACGAGTCAACCACACTTCCATCTGAGGAAAGGTGTGACCGGTATCACTCTATGTGTCTCTCTTTTATTTGAAATGGACAAGATTTTAAGTGAAAACAACTTGCATATAGAAAACTGACAAAACTCTTTCAGATTTTATTGATACTTTAGGACAACGATACATGTTTAAGTTGTGATGTGTATGAGTCAACCCTGCCTCCATCTGAGGCATGGTGTGGTCAGTATCACTCTATGTGTCTCACTTTTTTTTTTTGAAATGAACAACATTTTAAGTGAAACCAACAACTGACATATGAAAAAATGATCAAAGGTATATGTATTGTGATGATAATTTAGGACAATGATACATTGGTCATTTTTTATGTGTATGAGTCAACCCCACCTCAATCCGAGGTATGATGTGGTGGAATCCTACTTTGACCAATATATCGCACCATACTTGTACCATTTAGTGTTCATAGGCTTAAAAACATTAATATTATTCTAACTAAGTTCAAAAAACTAACAATTACATTCTTCTAGACCATCACAAGTTGAACTTGTGATCATTTCAGTTCTGCCAGAATTTTAAATCAAATAATGAGTTATATACTTTACTCCTTTTGTAAGCACCAAGGAACCATGGGTAAGTTTCACAACACCATTTTCAAATTTAGTTTCATAACCACCATGGAACCATGGGTAAGTTTCCATACCCCATTTTGAGTTATTGAAACTGTTATTCAACTCCACTGGATTATTCTTTTCGTATGAAGATTGAAATAGGGAATTTTAGTACACCACATAGTTGGTAGTGTTTGATGGTTTTATGTGTTTTTTTTGTGTTATTACAGGTGTTTTTATGCTGTTTTAATACTGTGCAATAGTTCTGGTGCTTTTTATGCAGGTGGGGGTGCTGGTGCAATGGTGGGGGTGCTGTGCAATGGTTCTGGAAATACACAATACCAACGGTTTCAAACCGTTGGTATAGTATTCCATCTTCAATATATACCAATGGTTCTCTTGAACCATAGGTAAAAAACACTATACCAACGGTTGTAAACCGTTGGTACACCCTAAAAGTGTATGTTCAAATTGTTTTAGAACCATTGGAGTAGAGATTTACCAACGGTTTCAATGGAACCGTTGGTATAGGTTTGGGATGGAGTTATATACCAACGGTTTTTATAAAACATTGGGAAAACATTCCCCCAAATTGGCAGTAGCCGATCCTCTCCCCCATTCACGATCCAGAGCCCTAAACGGGAGCGGTTGGGCGATTTTGGAGGTGATTTTGGAGGCGATTTTGGAGGCGATTTTTGAGAAAGAAGGAGACTTTGCATAGAAAAGGGTTTTCTGCTTGGTTGAAATTAAAGGTAAAAATATTTCTGTAATAACTAAATAAAAATAATATTTAATTAAGTTTACTATTTGTTTATATTTCAGGTATCGAGTTTGCCTACAGAATCTGTTTCTGAGGAAGTAAGATCTTTGGCTTTTGGTCCTAATACCATGGTTCGTTCTTGTAAATCACTTGTGATCAATGGATACAAATTTATTATCACTGAACGATCAAGAAACATGAGAACACAACATAATGGTGTTATGATAACTGCCACAACAGACTGTTATGCCAGTTCATCGGACACTAGACCTCGTTCTGAAAATGTTGCTTATTATGGTGTCGTGGAGAAAATAATAATTTTGGATTATTACTATCATGGTCAAGTCACGATGATGAAATGTCAATGGTTTGATTCAATGACGAGGCAGGGCACCTTTATTGATGATTGTGGATTTCGAGTTATTGACATGACTCGCACTCTTGCCACCGATGAACCATATGTATTGGCATCAATGGTGAAATAAGTTTTTTATGTCAAAGATCATCGTCAACCTAAATTAGGTGTAATTATTGATGTAAATCCCACACATGTTTTTAATGATGGTGATGATGAAGTTGACACTATCCCTACTGCAATTGGAAGCAATCCGTTTATTACTTATGATGACCCCAACAGCTCAATTGTTAGAGTTGATTGTGAACCCGAAGTTGTGGTGGGAAATATATATAATCAAACAGTCGTGTTCTCACCTACATGTTTAACCTACATCATTCAGAGTGTGTATCCTAGTACTTACCTTCATAACACCATAAATCTTCTGTTTCATTATGTTCTTTTTATCATAATGGTTTTTCTATAGTTTGTTTTTTGGGTTACACATTAGTTATCTGTTTCTAATTACTTCCATATTTGTTTTCATTGCAGGAAACGACACCCATTGAAGAGAGGCGGTGGAAAAAGATGACAGATAATAATTGTCGCATGGTACAGATGGGTGTTCCTCCACTCGTCCCTATTGTGAGTATTTTATTTCGAATATAAATATTTCAATAACTTATAATATCATGTGTTTACTTTTCTGTCAAACTTTTTTTCAGGATCCACCCCCTAGACAACAGATATCTGACGAGGAGCCTGATATTGCTCCCAGTAGAGAGGTTGGTGGTAGGAGGGAGGGTGGTGTCAGAGATGGACGATCATCTAGTGGTCCCAGTACTGAGGCCGGTGGTACGAGGGCTCGTGGGGAAAGAGTTAGACGACCCACTACCAAAGAAGTATCTTCTACGCCCTATTTTGATCCTGGCGTGTCTTCAGGGACATATGAGATATTGAGACCTCCGATGTTTACACTACCAGCTGGCCAGCCGTCTATTCCATCATCTTTTTCTTCTGGTTCATTATCTCCGGGCTATTATATTCCACCTTCTTCGACTCCTGCTGTGACACAGTATGTGGCTGAGGAGCATACACTGAGGGACACTCCACCTGTACATGATACTACTTCAGCTTCTGCACCCATTGATCTGACTACCACAGGTATATTTATATGAATCTATCAAATTTTTATACCAAAATTTATTTTTATTATAACTTGTATTGATATTATTTTTCTTTAATAACAGATTCTTCTACAAATAGTAGGAGGGGGAGGGGGCGTACTCGCTTGCATGTGGTATGGAACCGCCAGACACAGTTGATGGTTGAATACAATGTTGATGGAAAAATGATTGAGAAATCTGGGCAGCAATGTCGGGGTTTTTTGGCAACGCTATCCAAATACTCCGATATCATTCCGGTCAGCCCTCTCTCTTGGAGACATCTGCCACCCGAAGTCAAGGATAACGCGTGGGCACAAATATGGGTAAAAAATATATTGTATTTAATGCAGTATATTTTTGTATTTAAATGAACAAATCAATTTGGTTTCAGCTTCGTTTTAACATCCCTGATGGCGAAGGTGCATGACCAGCGTGTTTAAAATAGCTAGGAGAGCTTTGGAGAGCTTATAAGTATGAGCTGTATGTTGGCTGGTGTGATAGAGTGGGAACAGAGTTCGAGACATTACCTATCGTGGATGACTTCCTGATTGAGAAATATCGCCAAATGATTACCCATTGGGCGACTGCCAAATTTAAGGTATTAATCTCATTTGAGTTATTTAAATGAGAGTTTTCATATTTTATATTAATATAATCTTATTAATTATTAATCATTATTTAGGAATCTTCTGAAAAAAACAAAAAAACATTGATTCAAAGCAATACCTCCACACTTTGGGGCGCACAACTATGGCAGATCATGAGAGGCAGCAGGTACGATATAGATGTTTATAATTTTTCATTAGGACTTTCCCTTTTTAGTGGATCCTACATAAATTATGCGATTTATTGAATAATGAATATATGATTATACTTTCACTTTATATTGTTTCAATGACATTGTAGAAGCACAAAATGAATATTGAAGGACGTATCCCTCGAGCAAAATTGTTTTTCTCGAGTAGAAGAAAAAAAGATGGAACTGCGGTAAATGAACCGACCCAAGAGAAGATTGTAAGTTTTAATTTGTTTGTTTCAAAGTTTAATATATAATTTTAAATTTAATAATCTATTAATATTTTTTACAGGATACTTTAGAGGCTCTTGATGCCCAGGAGCCTGACAATTTTGGGCCACATGATCATTTATATCAGATTTTGGGAGATGAGCACTCTGGTCGAGTATGCTACCAACCTGGTAAGAATATAGTCACGATGAGGTATTGGTCATCTCCAGGTATCCATTCTAGTACCACCGAGTTGGAAAAGTTCAAGGAGCATGCAAGACAGTTTGATAAAAGGGTCACAGAGTTGGAAGCACAAGTTCAAACAAGAGACAGAGAATTTATGAAACTAATGAAAGCATTATCTTTATCACTTCCACCAGAGGCTAGTGAGGCTTATCAGACATTTATGTCGTCGATGGGTGCATCATCCAATGCACCAGGCGGAAACTCTAGTGGCGATCGAGATGATGATGTTCCTGGTGATGACGAGGATGATGAAGAGGAAGAGGGAGAGGATGAGGATGTGGACGAGGGCGAGGATGGGGCCGAGGGCAAGGATGGGGCCGAGGGCGAGGATGATGCCGAGGATGAGGATGAGGCCGACGATCAGCATGGGGACGATGACGAGGACGACGAGGAGGACAGAGATGGTGGCGAGGATGAGGCTGATGATGATAGCGGTGATGGTGATGGTGATCAGAGGTAGATTGATCCATTACATTTTTGAATTCTGTATAAGTTTTTATTTTTGAACATGGTTTTCCACTTTGGGGTTTTCCTCTGCTTCATAGGGACGTTGCATTTAGATTCTGTTTTTTCCACTTGATTCTTATTGTATGATTAGTCTACTACATAGACCATTAGCATTCCTTGGTATTGTGATACTCATTTCTCTATTTTTTACTTAGCTTTCTTAGTTATCCATGTATTTCATGTTTATGTATGTGGAAAATGATATGGAAAATGTGCTTTGAAGTAGTGGCCGACACTACTCAAAGTGAACTTTTATTTGAAATGGACCGGATTTTAAGTGAAAACAACAACTGGCATACGGAAAACAGACCAAACGCATTCGGATTCTGTTTAAACTATAGTAAAACGATCCATGGGTCATATGTGACGTGTACGAGTGAACCTCGCCCCAATCTGAGGGCCGGTGTGGCCGGTACCACTCAAAGTGTCTTTCTTTTGTTTAAAATGGATGCGCTTTTAAGTAAAAAAACCACATAAGGAAAAGGACCAAACGCATTCGGATACTGTTGATACTTTAGGAAATGTATCCATGGGTCATATGTGACGTGTACGAGTCAACCCTGCCTCAATCCGAGGCGCGGTGTGGCTGGAACCACTCAAAGTGTCTAACTTTTATTTGAAATGGACAGGATTTTAGGTGAAAACAACAACTAGCATACGGAAAACAGACCAAACGCATTCCGATTCTATTTAAACTATAGGAAAATGATCCATGGGTCATATGTGACGTGTACGAGTGAACCCCGCCTCAATCCGAGGGCCGGTGTGGCCAGTACCACTCAAAGTGTGTCACCTTTCTTTGAAATGGATGCGCTTTTATGTAAAAAAACCACATACGGAAAAAGGACCAAACACATTCAGATACTATTGATACTTATGGACATGTATCCATTGGTTATTTTTGGCGTGTACGAGTCAACCCCGCCTCAATCCGAGGCGCGGTGTGGCCGGAACCACTCCAAGTGTCTAACTTTTATTTGAAATGGACAGGATTTTAAGTGAAAACAACAACTGGCATATGGAAAACAGACCAAACGCATTCGGATTCTGTTTAAACTATATGACAATGATCCATGGGTCATATGTGACGTGTACGAGTCAACCTTGCCTCAATCTGAGGGCCGGTGTGGCCGGTACCACTCAAAGTGTGTCACTTTTCTTTGAAATGGATGTGCTTTTAAGTAAAAAAACCACATACGGCAAAATGGATCAAACACATTCAGATACTGTTGATACTTTAGGACATGTATCCATGGTTCATTTTTGGCGTGTACGAGTCAACCCCTCCTCAATCCGAGACGCGGTGTGGCCGACACCACTCAAAGTGTCTAACTTTTATTTGAAATGGACAGGATTTTAAGTGAAAACAACAACTGGCATACGGAAAATAGACCAAACGCATTCAGATTCTGTTTAAACTAAATGAAAACGATCCATGGGTCATATGTGATGTGTACAAGTCAACCCTGTCTCAATCTGAGGGCCGGTGTGGCCGGTACCACTCAATGTGTGTCACTTTTCTTTGAAATGGATGCGCTTTTAAGTAAAAAAACCACATACGGAAAATGGAACAAACGCATTGAGATACTGTTGATACTTTAGGACATGTATCCATGGGTAATTTGTGGCATGTTGGAGTCAACCTTGCCTCAATCCGAGGCGCGGTGTGGCAGGAACCACTCAAAGTGTCTAACTTTTATTTGAAATGGACAGGATTTTAAGTGAAAACAACAACTGGCATATGGAAAATAGACCAAACGCATTCTGATTCTGTTTAAACTATAGGAAAACGATCCATAGGTCATATGTGACGTGTACGAGTGAACCCCGCCTCAATCTGAGGGCCGGTGTGGCCGGTACCACTCAAAGTGTCTTTCTTTTGTTTAAAATGGATGCGCTTTTAAGTAAAAAAACCACATACGGAAAACTGACCAAACGCATTCAGATACTGTTGATACTTTAGGACATGTACCCATGGGTCATTTGTGGCGTGTAGGAGTCATCCTCGCCTCAATCCGAGGCGTGGTGTGGCCGGAAACACTCAAAGTGTCTTTCTTTTGTTTAAAATGGATGCGCTTTTAAGTAAAAAAAACCACATACTGAAAACTGACCAAACGCAGTCAGATACTGTTGATACTTTAGGACATGTATCCATTGGTAATTTGTGACATGTACGAGTCAACCCCGCCTCAATCTGAGGCACGGTGTGGTCGACACCACTCAAAGTGTCTAACTTTTATTTGAAATGAACATGATTTTAAGTGAAAACAACAACTGGCATACGGAAAACCGACCCAACGCATTCGGATTCTGTTGAAAATTTAGGACAACGATCCATGGGTCATATGTGACATGTACGAGTCAAAATTGCCTCAATCCGGGGGCTGGTGTGGTCGGGACCACTCAAAGTGTCTTTCTTTTTTTTAAAATGGATGCGCTTTTACGTAAAAAACGACAGACGGAAAACCGACCAAACGCTTTCGTATTCTATTGAAACCTTAAGACAATGATTCATCGGTCATTTGTGACGTGTACGAGTCAACCCCGCGTCAATCTGAGGTGCGGTGCGGCCGACACCACTCAAAGTGTGTCACTTTTCTTTGAAATGGACAACAGTTTAAGTTAAAACAACAACTGACATACGGAAAATAGACCAAAGGCATTCGGATACTGTTGATACTTTAGGACATGTATCCATGGGTAATTTGTGATGTGTATGAGTCAACTCCGCCTCAATTCGAGGCGCGGTGTGGCCGGTACCACTCAAAGTGTCTAACTTTTCTTTGAAATGGACAACAGTTTAAGTTAAAACAACAATTGACATACGGAAAACCAACCAAACACATTTGGATTCTGTTGAAACTATTGGAAAACGATCCATGGGTCATATGTGACGTGTAAAAGTCAACCCCGCCTCAATCTGAGGGCCGGTGTGGCCGATACATCTCAAAGTGTCTTTCTTTTGTTTAAAATGGATGCGCTTTTAAGTAAAAAAAACGACATACGGAAAATCAACCAAACACTTTCGGATTCTGTTGAAACTTTAGGAAAATGATTTATGGGTCATTTGAGACGTGTACGAGTCAACCCCACCTCAATCTGAGGCGCGGTGTGGCCGACACCACTCAAAGTGTCTAACTTTTATTTGAAATGGACAGGATTTTAAATGAAAACAACAACTGGCATACAGAAAACCGACCAAATGCATTCAGATTCTGTTGAAACTTTAGGAAAACGATCCATGGGTCGTATGTGACGTGTACGAGTCAAACCCGCCTCAATCTGAGGGCCGGTGTGGCCGGTACAACTCAAAGTTTGTCACTTTTCTTTGAAATGGACAACGGTTTAAGTTAAAACAATTGGGATACGGAAAATGGACCAAAGGTATTCGAATACTATTGATACTTTAGGACATGTATCAATGGGTCATATGTGACCTGTACGAGTCAGCCCTACCTCAATCCGAGGGCCGGTGTGGCCAGGACCACTCAAAGTGTCTTTCTTTTGTTTAAAATGGATGAGGTTTTAAGTAAAAAAACCAAATACGGAAAACTGACCAAACGCAGTTGGATACTGTTGATACTTTAGGACATGTATCCATTGGTCATTTGTGACGTGCACGAGTCATCCCCGCCTCAATCTGAGGTGCGGTGTGTCCCACACCACTCAAAGTGTCTATTTTTATTTGAAATGAACATGATTTTAAGTGAAAACAACAACTGGAATACGGAAAACCGACCCAACGCATTCGGATTCTGTTGAAACTTTAGGAAAACGATCCATGGGTCATATGTGACGTGTACAAGTCAACCATGCCTCAATCCTAGGGCCGGTGTGGCTGGAACCACTCAAATTGTCTTTCTTTTGTTTAAAATGGATGCGGTTTTACGTAAAAAAAACGACATACGGAAAACTGACCAAACGCTTTCGGATTCTATTGAAACTTTAGGAAAATGATCCATGGGTCATTTGTGACGTGTATGAGTCAACCCCGCATCAATCCGAGGCGCGGTGTGGCCGCACCACTCAAAGTGTGTCACTTTTCTTTGAAATTGACAACAGTTTAAGTTAAAACAACAACTGACATACAGAAAATAGACCAAAGGCATTCGGATAATGTTGATACTTTAGGACATGTATCCATGGGTCATTTGTGACATGTACGAGTCCACTCCGCCTCAATCTGAGGCACGGTGTGGACGACACCACTAAAAGTCTCTCTTTTATTTCATAAGGAAATCATTTTAAGTGAATACAACTGAAATTTACACTCAGCAACGATAGTCGAAAACTCTTTTTCATGAGTTGGGTAGTTTCACTCATGGGGTCATAAGTGACGAGACTCCTAAGAAAATATCTTTTCACTATATATTATAAACAATACAAGTTCAATGAAAAATTCATCACAAATCATTACATACCCAAACCTAGTATCACAAAAAAATGGGATTTGAGTCAATTTGAAAGTCTTATTCAACTCTAATAGATATTTATCAAACTATTCTGCCTATTAGAATTTGATGGGTGAGGGGAATTACCACCGGATGATTGTTGTCATATGTGTTTTTTGGGCTATTTTAGGTGTTTTTTATACTGTTTGAAGTCTGTATGTGGATTTTGTGATATTTTTAATGCAGGTGTATAGTGGAGGGTATACTGGAGGGCTGTTGTCCACTGTTTTTTATGCAGGTGTATGGTAGGGCTTCTGGAGGGCTTCTGGGGGCTGCAGTGCAGCAGCTCTGGAAAAATCTTTACCAACGGTTCTGAACCGTTGGTAAAGAGGTTCCCATTATTCTCAAACACCTATACCAACAGTTTAAATGAAACCATTGGTATAGGGCATTCTTCATGGCTAACTGGCCAACGGTTTGGAAAACCATTCGTATACCCTATACCAATGGTTTTCCAGCCTATACCAACGGTTATAAACCATTGGTACGGCCTACTTTTCTAGTAGTGTGGGATGAATGAAATATTGGGATGATAGTCAATTGGAATACTATTAGAGATAGCTCCCACTCCTAATGGAATTATATATACACACCTCTGGATAGTCATATATTATCTAAGAGGAGAGAAAATAGCCTTCTAGAAATCCTTCGTGGTATCAAAGAACTATAATAATATTCTAAAATGTTAAATAATTTTGGTCCTTAAAATAATTAAATATTACATTCCTGAAATCTCATAATTTTCATGACATTGTGAAACAATTCCAACCAGTAGTATTTCATGGAACTCTACAAGTCGATGTTATAATGATTAACATTAAGGTGTGTTATTTTATCAATTCCACATGTATTAAATTGAGTTACATTAATTCATTGAAAAAAATATAAAAATGAATTATTTTTTAATTATTCAACAGTAAATTTATGTCCTTTATAATTTTTTAAATTTTATTGTTCATTTAATGGTTACACCGGTACATGATATAATTATTTATGGTTCAATATATCTGTATTTGATGTTCTCTATTGAATTCTATACATGTAATTTAAGTGATATGTTATTAATTAATAAATATGACAATATTCCATTAATGAATAGTATATTTTCTCCAAGGTTATCGATGTGTTTACATACCCGTTCTCTATAGTATAACATATTGGTTTCCCAATATATAATCATAAATGAAGTAGTTTTGGGAAAATAAGGATATGTGGATTGAATGTAATATTGTTGAGAGGTGAACAAAAAAGTAATATACAATTTAATATCCTCAATAACATAGATGTCACTCATAAAAAGATAACATTTAATATTAATGTGTTAAACAATGATATCCAAAGAATAATGTTATGTTGATATTGAATGAGAATAAAAAACTTTTTCGCTATAAAAAAGAGTCTATACAAGGTATATCAGATGCATTAGAAATTGAAATGATAATTGAGTGGACCATGTTTAAATTTCATAACTTATTTTGATTATTTAATTAATGGAGTTATATTTTATCACAATAATCAAGTACAATATTAGTTATTTATAGATCAATAATGCATGTGTGTTCATAGAAATAATTCATTTTATGAGTGAATCGAAAAAAATCTAATCTACATGTGAAGATCATATTGAATATCTATCAAAGTTATATTGAATATTTTTTAAATTAAATTTAAATTTTATATATTTAAGAATGTATTGGTTATTAGTAATAATTGATGCAAAAATGATAATTTTGATATGAAACAATTTAATCTGAATATATTGGAATTCAGAGATAATTTGTTTATCATTGAAGTGCTTGAGAATTTTCTTCTGTAATATTGATCCATTAAATGTGTAACACCCCATGTTTTTCTAAAAATAAATAGAAATGCATGGACCTTTGATATATGTAGATATTTATAACTATCCTTTAAACATACTTTTTCTACTTCTATGGTTTGAATTTCAAGAAATTGTCATCTACAATTGTTTTCAGTATGTTATTTGGAGTCTAATGAAATCGACTTGTTTTTTTGTGAATAGTAACATACCCTTATGAATAGTGATATGAATAGTAACATGACCCAAATGAATATTAAATTTATTTATTATTTTATTTTCTTAAGGCTTTAAGAAAATAACATCTGGGTTAATTTTTCATCATGATATAGAAGTTGTTATATAATTAGAATTGTTAATTTTGGAATTATGTGTGATTTTATTTAAAAATTAAATTAATAATATTTAGAAAAATATTTCAAAAAAATGGACTTAATTTTTGAAATATACATGTCGATAAATGGTTAGGGTGAATTTTGGAAAAAAATTCTAAAACAGTTGATTTTTCAGTGAATAGTAAAAAATATAGTTTTTAGTTTTGGTGTGTTATTGACATCATTAATGATATAATAACTATTTCACAAGTCTTTTCAACTTGTGTATATTTAAATAGTATGTGAGGTGTCTAAAGTGGCTTATACCATGGGCAAGCCCATGGTTTTGTAAGTACCACTCATGAGGTGTCCCTTGAAAATTATTAAAATAATCCCTCACTTTTCCTATAAATACAAACTCTTCCCTTCATTGAATTCATTCCCAATTATCCCTCAATGAATATCTGACATCCTTACTTTCATAGTAATCCTACCAAGGTTTCATCAAGCCTCCAAGGTCCCAACCATCTTGTTCTATGGGATACTCTTCAAGGTATGTCAATTCTCAATATCTTTCTTTTTCCATTCTAGTTCTCTTTTATGTGGTATAATTTTCAGGTTTCCATACCATGTTATTGTTTCCTTCTTATTATTGATCTACTATATATTATGATTCATTTCTGTATGGGTGACCCTTGTCCCCTCTATTTTTAATATTTTCTAAAACCATGTTGTGTAGCTGTTAGGCTGCCAAATATTTGTAAGGGATTTCTCAATTATTCTTTTATTTTGAGTTCCTTTATCATTATTTCTTCATCTCTTATTACCCAAGTGGCATGAAATATAGATAATAATGTATAACATGGATGATCTCATGTTCATGGAAAATTAATCATCATTATTCTTCTCCTCCCCCACTTATTTATATAATAAAAACATTGTCCATTTGTGTTGAATTATCGACATCGTGGACGATGTGATTTCATTTTCAATTGATTGTATCTAGTCTGGTCATGAAACCATTTATATAGTTGAACCAAGTTATAAAAAATGTGTTATGACTCACCCATGGTTCTGGAATTTATTTTTTACTCAGGGTTCTAATTTAAAAGACAAAACGATGTTGTTATTATCAAAGAACCACTAAAATGATCTAAACGAACATCATTAATGATTTATGTTATGAATCGTCCTAATATTAAACATCAAAATGATAAATGGTATAAATTGTGTTACTGGAAATATGTAAATACCTTTCCATTCAAATTCTGGAATTTCACTTCCAATCAACATGAACATCCATCATGAACCAATCTTGGAAATCATGTAAAGAATTCACCCAAAAACAATGCAAGGGGAAAAATACTAACAATTAATGGGTGAAATGATGTTATGAAATGATCATATAAGATGTTAAAAAATGAATATTTTTATTTAAAATATTAATAACACACTTTTAACCATTATACAGTAGTTCTAAACAATTTTTAAGTAAGACACACCCGAGGTAACAGAATTCTTAACCAGATTTCCATTCTTTGGGTTAACCTTCTACTTCATTATTTATGTGCTATTTAAATTGATTGTGTGACGGTTTCTATTTATATTATGTTTAATTATGTGTATGTATAGTATATATACATACTCCATCCAATCTATTAAGTCTATCTTAATTGTATGATATTTATAAGGGTATTTTCTTTAAAAATCCACTTTTTAAATTCAGTTTTTACGAAATTCCAAAGTAATATTCTTATGGAATTATTCATGTTGTATGTTTTTGTTTTGGTTCATGGGAAATATTTATGATGAAGGTGGGGGTGACCTATATCTACCTTCAATTTATTGGGTATGATTATGTTGGAGGTCATCCATATGGTTACTCCAAGTGTAACTACAATGGTTACACAATGTAAGGTAGCCATGGGGGTTACAAATTATAAGGTAGCGATGAATGGTCACAAGATTATGTAAGTAATTCCCAATGATACATTTATGATTATATTTATGTTCTCATATTTTGTTTGGATCTTGTGTAAATCTCATTTTACACAAAGTAAGTATATATGAGGGCCAATCCTATCTTCTGAAAATGTTTTCATTCGTTACGAGTATTCATTGACTAATGTTTTCATTCCTTCTTTTTCTTCCCTTACTGATATTTCGTGATCATCACATATTTTTAAAGGTTTTTCAGAGGTTAAATGATGTGTAATAAAAATAATGAATCCATGTTAAATGTTGAATAATTGTCAAGAAGTCTTGTTTATGTTTTAATGTTTTATTTTGGAAAAGAATAATAGAAACTATTTTAATGGTATCCACTATATAATAATGTGTAATGTTATGAATGTATTGTCCTAATTCTCTAATGCTCCATACTAGAAAAGATTATCAATGTAAAAGGAAGTTTTTTCTTGAATAAATTCAAGATTATGTATGTAATAAGGTAGGGTCCATATAGTTGGTATCAGAGGATGGTTGAGATAACATTAGGGGATAGGGTGATGTTAATAGAATACCATAAATGATTCTCACTCTATATTTAATTCGAAATGTTGTAGCACTTAAATATTACCGTGTCGCTTTATCTAAGACTTTTTTTTCGTAATGGTTGTCCGTAGAAAGAACAGGGATGATGAAGAGGAGGGGCACCGACATAATGACATCCTTCCCGAACTACAGCCCGGAATGGTAGGGATTGGAACCGAGCAGTTTGTGACGGTAATTGCTTAGCTAACGCTGGAAATAAATAGTGGTGGCATCCATGCAAGAGGAAAAATAGAGGTACCACAACAAAACATGAAAGTATTAGAACATTTTATGAGACAACATCCTCCTACATTCAATGGATCTTTTGACCCATTATCAGGTGAAGGATGGATCAATACCCTTGAAAAGATATTCAATGTTAGGGGATGTTCAGACAATCAAAAGTTAAGTCATGACATTTATCATTGTCAAGGGGAATCTGATCAGTGGTGGTCAATGGTAATGAATATTAGGGGTATAGAGGATTTTGATGCCTTAGTGTATGATGAATTTAAAAGTCTATTCCTTGAAAAATATTTTCCTAATGTGGTGAGACTTAGAATGGAGAAGCAATTCCTTGAACTAAAACAGATGGAGGAAGACTCAATGGATGTGTATGAAGCGAACATCACCCAACTGGTGATGTATGCTTCAAATATTATTCTGTATCTTGAAACAAAATCCACCGGTTTTACTCAGGATTGAAGCCAGGGTATCGAAGGGAGTTGGCCTCCAATAAATTCAAAAGTTATGAGAAATTTTTTGATGTGCTGAGAGGGTAGAGATGGATTTCTCTGATGAATATGTGCATTTTGGCAAAAAAAAGAAGAAGAGGCCCAATTAGTAAGAAATTTGAAAGAATCAACCCAATAATTCTGATGGTATAAAAATCCAACTTCTAGTTGTGAAATGTGTGGTAAGAAACTCCCAAAGGAATGTCATAGAAAAATTGGATAGTGTTTGAAATGTGGTAAGTTTGGACATATGGCCCGAGATTTCAATGAAAATGATCCTATGAATAATCCTAATAAGATTACTGTAAAGTGTTTTAAATGTGGTGAGGTGGGTCACTATGCAAACGCCTTCCAAAAGAAAGATCTGAATGATTCAAAGAAGCTACACTACAAGCAGAAAGGTGTACTGAGATCCTTTGAAACTACGTCAGTAGATGTTGGGACATCCAATGAAGTTGTATCAGGTACATTTTTTGTTCACTAAAATTTTTCTATAGTTTTGTTTGATATGGGGTCTACCCACTCATTCATATCTGAGAAAAATTCTGTTAAATTGTAAATATCACCTCAATAAATGAGACCCAAACTTGTTGTTAAAACAGCAGGGGTAAATGTTATAGCAAAGAGGAATTATAAGAATCATTCTATTGTGGTTTGTGGAAAGACTTTACCTGAAAACCTTGTTGTTTTACCATTAGTCAAGTATGATGTTATTCTAGGATTGAACTGGATTTCGGATTATCAGGCTATGATTGAGTGTAGAACTATAGAAGTTATTTTCCAGAATGAGTTTCTGTTTTTATACAAGAATGAACCCATAAAATTGATAACATGTCAGGAAGCTAGGAAACTATTGAAAGATGGAAATGAATGTTATCTTGCACATATTTTTGAAAACAAGTGAACTATTCAAATTAATGATGTGCTAGTGGTAAATGAATACGTTGATGTATTTCCTGATGAGTTACCAGGTGTCATACCTGATTGAGAATTCAAATTCACAATTGATTTAGTTCCTGATGCTAATCTAATTTCAAAACCCCCTTTTCATATGAATCCAATATAACTTCTTTAATTTAAAAATCATTTGCAGGATTTGCTTGACAAAGGCTTCATTCGTCCTAGATCTTCACCATGGGGAGCTCCTATATTGTTTGTCAAAAACAATGATGGTTCCATGAGACTTTTAATTGATGATAAATATTTGAATAACATCACTATTAGATACAAGTATCCTTTGCCTCATATTGATGATATGTTTGATCAGCCTAAGGGGGCTCAATACTTTTCCAAGATTGACTTGAGATCCGAAAACCATCAGGTGATGGTGAAAAAGGATGACATCCCGAAAACAGCCTTTCGTACTAGATATGGGGATAATGAATTTGTTGTTATGCCATTTGGATTAACTAATGCACCTAATGTATTCATGAATCTTATAAATAATGTATTTCATGAGTTCATGGATAAGTTTTTGGTTGTATTTATTGATGATATTCTTGTATTTTATAAAAATAAAGAGGATCATGAATAGAATCTAAGGGTTGTTTTGAAAACATTAAATGAAAAGAAACTATATGGAAAATTCAGAAAGTGTGATTTTTGGTTGTAACATATTTCTTTTCTTGGGCACATTGTAAATAAGTATGGAATAACAATTGATACTTCCAAAACAAAAGTAGTTGATTAATGGCCAAGACCCAAAAATGATACAGAGATTCGTATTTTTCTGGTCTTAGCAAGTTATTACCGATGGTTTTTTAAGATTATTACACCGTTATTTATCCCAATAACTAAGTTAACATGGAAAGGGGTTAAATTTATTTGGACAGAGGAATGTGATGTTTGTTTTTAGGAACTGAAGAAGTGATTGGTGAATGCTCCAGTTTTGGCCTTACCTTCCCGAAATGGTGAGTTTTTCATCTACAGTGATGCTTCATTGAAGGGACTTGGTTGTTTTTTGATGCATAATGATCAGGTAATTTCCTATGCATTGAGAAAACATAATCCTAATGAGCTAAATTATCCCACACAAGACTTTTAATTAGCAGCTGTGGGTTTTCTTTTGAAAATTTAGAGGAATAATTTATATGGAACCAAATGCCAAATATATAATGACCATAAAATTCTGAAGTATATATTCACTTAGAAGGAATTAAACATGAGGCAGAGAAGATGGCTAGAACTGATAAAGGATTATAACTGCACCGTCAATTACCATCCTGGGAAAGAAAAAAAAGTGGTTGATGCCTTATATCAGAAACATCATGCATCATTAATCATGATATGTTTGAAACATGATCCCTTGATTAATTCATTGATGAATTTTGGCTTAGAAGTTGTTTGTGTAGAGAATACCTTTATTTTTTATGGTTTTAGTGTAGTCTTTGTTGTCAGACAGAATTAAGAAAATGCATAAGGAAGACCGTGATCTATAGAAAAATGTAGAATTGGTTAAAATTGGTATGTTTCTAGAATTTAACCTTGATAAAGGCTTTGTTTTAAGATATGGAAAAAGGTTGTGTGTGCCTAGTGATTCTCAGTTGAAGAAAGATTTGTTGTGCGATGCTCATAGTTCTCTATATTATGTTCATCCTTGTAGTATTAAGATGTACATAGACACTCAGTAGTATTATTGGTGGGACGGAATGAAAAGAGATATTGCTAATTTTACTATGAAATGTTTGATGTGTCGACAGGTTAAAGCAGAGTGGCACTTACCAAAGGGGATGCTTCGGCCTTTTCTAGTGCTAGAGTGGAAATGGGAGAATATATCCATGGACTTTGTGGAGGGACTACCAATGACTTCTCAAGGTAACAATTCGATTTGGGATATTGTTGATCGGCTAAGAAAAAATGCACATTTTTCTTCTATTTGAGATACAATAACTTTGGATCATCATTCTCGATTGTACCTCAAGGAGATTGTCAGGTTACATGGAGTTCCTCTTTCCATTGTATCTGACTGAGATCCCTGGTTCACTTATAACATTTGGAAGGGACTTTAGAAGTCATTGGGCATAGAGTTAAATTTCGGTATAGATTATCATCCTCAATTAGATGGGAAGTATGAACAATCTATTAAAACATTGGATGATATGCTTCGAGTTTGATCAATGGACTATCAGAGAATTAGGGATCATCATAATTTTATTAGTTAAGTTTTCTTATAATAATAGTTTTCATTCTAGTATTCAGATGACACCTTTTGAGGCCTTGTATGGGAAGCGGTGTCAGACTCCAGTGTTTTGGGATGAATTCGATGAATGAATGTTTATGTATCCAGAATAAGTAGAATAAGTAGCTAAGAAAGTGAGGATGATCCTATAGCACATTAGGACAGCTCAGAGTAGGCAAAAAGTTAAGCGGATAAAAGAAGGAAATACTTCTCTTTCGAGGTAGGTGACCATGTTTTTCATTAAAGTATCTCCTTGGAAAACTGTGATGCATTTCGGTAAGAAAGGAAAACTAAGTCCATGGTTCATGGGTACTTTTGAAAGCTTGGAGAAAGATGGAACAGTTGCATACCACATAGCATTGCCTCTGAGTTAGTTTAAGGTACACCATGTTCTTCATGTTTCATTGTTGAGAATGTATGTGCCAGATTCCTCACATGTCTATAGCCCAGAAGAAGTTTAGCTGGAAGAGAACCTTTCTTATGATGGGAAAATAGTTTAGATTCTTGATCGAAGGGAACATGTATTGCAAAATAAGGTAATCCACCTGGTAAATTTTTTATTGAGAAACCACATGGTTGAAGAAGCAACATGGGAGTCTAAAAATTCTATGAGGGAAAAGGACCCTCAGTTGTTTAATAAGTAAATAAAATTGGGAGGACACAATTTCTAAAAGGCGTGAAAAATGTAACACACCATGTTTTTCAAAAAATAAATAGAAATTTATTGAATTTTGTTTTATGTAGATATTTATAACTCACATTTAAACATACCTTTTCAACTTATATGTTTTGAATTTTAAGAAATTGTCATCTACAATTGTGTTCATTATGTTATTTGTAGTGTAATTAAACCCACTAATTTGTTTGTGAAAAGTAGCATACCCTTATAAATAGGGATATCAATACAAATATGACCCTAATGAATAATAAATTTTATTATTATTTTATTTTCTTAAGGCTTTATGATAGTAACATCTGGGTTAATTTTTCATCGTGATATAGAAGTACTTATAGAATTAAAATTGTTAATTTTTGAATTAAGTATTCTTTTATTTAAAAATTAAATTAATAATATTTTGAAAATTATTTTCAAAAAATGGACTTCATTTTTGATATCTACATATCGATAAATGGTTATGGTGGATTTTTGTAATTTTTCTGAAACAATTGATTTTTCGGTGAATAGTAAAAAATACAGTTTTTAGTTTAAGTGTGTTAATGACATCATTAATGATATAATAATGATGTAATGAATCTGATCTACTTTTATATAGGTAAATAATATGTGAGGTGTCCCAAGTGGCTTATTCCATGGGAAAATACCATTGTCAAGCCCATTGTTTTGTAAATACCACTCATTAGGTGTCCATTGAAAATTATTAAAATAATCCCTCACTTTTTCTATAAATACAAACTATTCCCTTCATTGAATTCATTACCAATTCTCCCTTAACAAATATCTGGCATCATTAAATTCATATTAGTCCTCCCATGTTTTTCTAAAGCCCTCAGGGTCCAATCCATCATGTTCTAAGGGTTACACTATAAGGTAAGAAAATTCTCAATTTCATTCTTTTTCCTTTCATGTTCTCTTTCATGTGTTATAATTTTCAGGTTTCCATAACATGTTCTTATTCACATATTATTCTTGATCTACTATATATTATTATTAATTTCTTAATGGGTGAACCTTGTCCTCTCTATTTTTAATATTTTCTACAACCATGTTGTGTAGCCGTTAGGCTGCAAAATATTTGTAAGAGATGTCTCAATTATTCTTTTATTTTGAGTTCCTTTATCATTCTTTCTTAATCTATTATTACCCAAGTTTCATGAAATATCCAGAATAATGTATACTATGTATTATCTCATGTTCATGGAAAACCACTTATCATTATTCTTCTCATATACCAATTATTTAAAGAATAAAAACATTGACTGTTTGTGTCGAATTATCGACATCAGGGATGATGTGATTTCAATTTTCATTAATTATTTCATGTCTGGTCGTGAAACCATTTATAGGGTTGAACCAGGTTATAATATATGTTTTATTACTGAACCATGATTCTGGAATTATTTTTTTACTCATGGTTATAATTTATAAGACAAAACAAGGTTGTTATTATCGATGAACTTCGTAAATGATATAAACGAACATCATTAATGTTTTAAGTTATAAATCATCTTCATATTAAACATCAAAATGTTAAACTATATAAATAATGGTACTGTAAATATGTAAATACCTTTCCATTCCAATTCTATAATTTCACTTCCAATCAACAAGAACATCCATCATGAAAAAATCTTGGAAATCATGTAAAGAATTCACGCAAAAACAATGAAAGGGGGAAATAATAACAATTAAAGGGTGAAATGATGTTATGAAATGATCATATAAGATGTTATAAAAATGTATATGTTTCTGTAAAATATTAATAACTATCTTTTAACTATTATACATGAGGTTTAAAGAAGTTGGAATTAAGACACACCCGAGGTAAGGGAATTCTTAACCTGATTTCCATTCTTTGGGTTAACCTTCTACTTCATTATTTCTGTGCTATTTAAATAGTTTGTGTGAGGTTTTATGTTTATATAATTCTTATTTAAGTTTATTTACAGTATATATACTACTCCATCCACTCTATTAAGTATATATTCAATTTTATGATATTTATAATGGGATTTTCTTTAAAAATCCTTTTTTAAATTCAGTTTTACAAAATTCCAAAGTATTGTTTTTATGGAATTATTAATTTTGTATGATTATGTTTTTGTTCTTGGGAATTATTTATGATTAATGGTGGGACCAATTTCTCTCTCCAATTCATTGGTTGTGAGTAAGTTGGAGTTCGGCTGTATGGTTACTCCAAGTGTAACTGCGATGGTTACACAAAGTAAGGTAGCAGTGAGGGTTACAATTTATAAGGTAGCCAACAATGGTTACAATATTATGAAAGTAATTCCCAATGATAAATTTAGGATTATATTTATGTTCTCATATTTTGTGTGGATATATTTAAAATCTTATGTTACACAAAGTATGTATATATGAGTGACAATCATGTCTTCTGAAAATGTTTTCATACGTTATGACTTTTCATGGACTAATGTTATATTTCCTTATTTTTCATCCCTTACTGTGATTTCATGCTCATCCCATGTTTTTAGATGTTTTTCACAGGTTAATGGTTGTGTAAGACAAAGAATGAAGCAATATTAAATGTTGAAGAATTTTCAAGAAGTCATGTTTAAGTTTTAATGTTTTATTTTTGAAAAGAAAAATGGAAACTGTTTTTATGGTATCCACTATGTAATAATGTATAATGTTATGAATGTATTGTCATAATTCTGTAAAGCTATAAAATGGAAAATATTCTCAATGTAAAAGGAAGTGTTTTCGTGACTAAATTCATGATTATGTATGTAATATGGTCGGGTCCTTATATAATGGATAGTGTTCATTAATTTTTCAAGGGAAAAACAAAATTTTTTTGATGAAAAATATGACAATGTTCATGATTTATGTGAGATACCTACATCCTTGAAATTTTTATCAGAGAATGTAGATGATAACATCATACACATGATTTTTTCAATAAGGAACTACCATGAGGATAAAATATAGGGAACCAAACTTTTATTAAATTATAATAATTATAGGTAACATGAATTTATTTATTATTTTCCATTATATATTTCATAAATTTTTTGATATAATAGTTTCAATTTTTTAGTTAAAACACCAATTTTAAAAAACATGGTAAAACGAATATATAATATTTTTTGTTTTTTATCATTTCCCAATTTTTCAACAACATATGTAACCATTAGATTTCTATATAATATTATTAATCATTTTTCTTACAATATATACTATTATGTTGTATAAATATCATCAATATTCAATTAACATATTTTTCTACTAATGAAAATAAAAAAATTGTGTTTTTGTTTATTTTAGTAAATTTTATTTAGATTATATCATTTTCTAATTTTCCCAATATTTTAATATAATTAATTGATTTATATAAAATATATATGTTTTTATTTCTTTTTTATATTTCTTTTTATTTCTCTGATATTTTTATTATTATTTTAACATTATTACTAACAAGTCGAAAAGATGTGATAAATAATAGTTTTTATTGTTTTTTATCATTTTGAAATTTTTATTCATATTTTACAATTGGAATTGTACCATCATTTAATTAATTTATATTATCCTATATTTATATTGTTTTATCTCTCACTGAATTGGTTATAATGTTAGATAAATACTATAATATATATAAATAATAATGTTTTTAATTTTCAACACTTTTTCTTCGATCATTTTTCATTTTTTGTATAATTATTTATTTAAGAGTTTTATTGGTATTTTTTTAACAAATTGTATGTTAATTTGATTTTCAGTATAATATAATATCATATATCTAATTTAGAATTTTCTTATGTGGAGGAAGGAAAACAAAAAACTATGTAGGATCAGACTCTTCCCTTCTCACAAGATCATTTTTTTAATGGGGAAGGGAAGGCGTGTAGTATTGGTATGCGTAGTAGCACATGTTTTCCACAATTATTAGTTATGTATATGTATTAATAATGGATTCAAATTGTTCATTAAGATGAAAATATAATAGGGGTCCAAATTGAAAATAATTTATGACTTCTGTTCAAATGGAAAATCAACAAAAAATGTTAGCATTTTAATTTATGATTGGAAAAATATCGACAATGAAAAAATATCTATGTTATAGTAAATAATTTTTCTAATATTAATTATTATTATTTAATTAACATGATTTGTGTTTTCTAAAATAGGGGTTTTCAATTCTTATCATCTGAAATATGATATAACTGATAGTAGAGAATCCAATAATAAATGTTCATCATTGGCTTCTAGGAGACTGCATGTTTTTAATCAATTATCCCAATATATTTATTTTTGGTCTGATAAAATGAAAATCCATGTGACATATATCCTATTCTATATGATGAAACATGGAAGATGTTTGTTGAAGGTATGAAATAAGATTCATTTCCCGTAACTGAAACATTATCTTATAGATGTGCTTCTATATAATAATGATAATATTATTGATTTTTTGTGCTTAATTTATAATAATTGAGGAGATTTCATCAGCTGATCCATTTCAAAATTATATATTACCATGCATTATCATTTGTTGGGTAAACATTATTTGAAGAAAAAATACAGTTTAAAATTTATAAAATATTAGAACAGAGACCATACCATTCAATAAGATTACCCCATCCCCTTTAATATAGATTAAAAATAAAAGAGGGTCTAAAAAAGGAAATAAAGGGAGAAATATTATAGATGATTCAGGAGCCATGTATAAGATTATTTTATGGTGTTATTTCAATCATTTGTTTTATTTAACTTATTTCATCTCTTTTTTATTGTGATTGACTACTATTTTTTCAAGTATTCTACATATGAATCCTTAAGGGCATAGAGAACATATAGGACCTTCATACATATTAATATGAAGGATATTTTATCTATTTACTTGGGAAATATCAAACACATGGGTAATGTTGAAGGATATAAGTTACATGCATTGGTTGAAAAAGAGGATGGTAATTCAAAACATATTTAACAGAGGATCTATATAAAGGAACAATATAGGCTTTAGAAGATAATGTTTGGGATATGTGTGAGATAATGGATATAATTATTACATGGGACAATAGATGTTTACAAAAAAGAAAATTTAGTTTAACGATATATATTCCACTCCTCTAACAAAATCTTAATATCATAGTTTTCTACCCATCGATAATTTGCATCTTCTACATCTTATCCTATACAACATTGCATCTACTATATGTTGTTTTTTCATGATCCCTAATATCATATTCTTTCATGTGAGAATATATATTATTTTGGGGATATCATAAAACACCAGAAGATTGAGATTGATCATCTTAGGGTAACAATATATGATTGTATAGAGAGAGATCCCTAAGAGTACCCTTTCCGTTGGAGAATGTTTCTAGAGTTGGACAATGTATCTGCCATATTTTACTTTTTCAACAAATAATTTATTGAAAATTTCCCACAAAAGAATAAATTGATTATATTATTTATTTCAAATTGGTGTTAAATTTTTTATATCTGTTTAATATCTTCATATATTTTTATATTTTATAAATGGAGACATTAAAGTTAATTACATACTGTAAAGACAACAACAAGTAAAGGATGTTATGATTACCCATACATCTTCTTCTAGACATGATATATAATCAACATATTTATCATTGAGAATGATTATGATCTTATATTGGATTATACAAATCAAGGGAATGATATGATAGTGAGGTTAATAATGACAAATATATGGGATCACGTAACTAGTTTTTTTCATCGACATGATTGAATTTTATCGCATATAATATCAAAATTCATTAAATTATTTTAATTTCATGACTCATCATACTGAAGTTTGTTTTGAATTTTATTTATTTTATACACTTGTTATTCATTATGATATTATATGAATAGAAATTTTTTTTACCCACATTTTATTTCATAATTATTATACATAGACTACTAAAAAATGGGCAAGGGAAGTGCCACCGTATATCAACGCTAAGAAAAACCTCTGATAAAGACACCGAGTATCTGCGCTAAAAGTTTAGCACTGATCAGCGCTAAAATTATAGCACTGATACAGGGTATCCTTTATCTGCGCAATGCAAGAACTCATAAAAAGACCCTTTATCAATTCTTGAAAAGCACTGATAATGAATCCATGTATCAAAGCTAAAATGTTAGCGCTGATACAAGATGTGTTTATCAGCTCTTTTTTAGTGCTGATAAAGGGGACCATTATCAGCGCTAGAACAAGAACTGATAAAACCTTAGCCATTTTTTTATAATGTCGGTCGAACGGTGCCCTTGTTTTATGGCTACCTAAAGCTCTCGTGGTACTGGAACCCTGCGACTCCCCTCTGCCACCCGCTGAGTTCACGTTGTCAGACCTCTGATGCCTTCGTGCTTCTTATTTTTGTACCTCCGCTGCCCTCGAGCTTCGCTTTTCTAGAACTCCTCTGCCCGCAATGCCCTCGAGCTTCGTTGTCGAACCTCGGCCGCCTGTTGTGCTTTGCCTTGTCGGACCTCCCATTAAGGCATGTTTTCCAAATAATTTTTAAATATTGTTCTCCTCTCCCATCACTCATAACCATATGTCGATTTGGAATGCTAGATTTAATGGATATTTGAGTATTTTATAGTATTTAGAAGAGGTTTTAGTTACCTCAAGGTTGGTTGAATGATAGAGAGAAAGAAAGGTGTAAAGGTTTCCCTCATGAGAGGTTAAATGGAGCTTACTTCCTCAAAATCATACTCTTCTTCCTTCTCTGTGAGTCAATCTTCACTTTCATCTTCAATGTCCATGTACTCATTTCAATTTTGCGAAACAGAGATGGCGTTGCAATATACAACATTGTATACTTTTTGGGTAGCATTGACCAGGTTGAACACTACCTATTATTCTAAAACAAAGAATATTAGACATCCCTGATTCACATCTATTAAGGAATTTCCTATGTATAGAAATGTACATCCAAGTATAATGGTGACGACACCTTCTTCTTCTATTTCCATTACTAGGAATTCGGCTTGGAAGATTAATTTTTCGATGTTAAGAAAAACAATATAAAGAATACCCATGAGATACTTCACTGATCGGTTGACAAGTTTCATTACTATTCAAGTGGTTTGGAGTTCTTGGAGTACTAACTTGCATAAAATACTCATTGACATTATGTTAATGATGGATCTATGATTCCATAAAGCTTTTCCAAACATGCAGTTCCAATAGCGCATAGATTTTAAAAACATTCTAGATCTATCATCTTTGGTTGGAATTTATATTTCTCAAGAAGTTTACATTATTAATTTAATGATATGATCCCATGATATTATAATTTTTTTATTTGGATAGTGGATCTGTAAAAAATTTGGAAAACATTGAAATGTAGGTAATACATTCGAAAAATGGTATGTTGAGGTGTAGTGGATTAAAAATATCTAGGAACATAATGTATTATGGATCTTGATGGCCTTGTATCTATCTTATTGGTAAAGTTAGAGGTGGATTTTATTATGGTGGGAAATCATAAACTAGTTCTTTTGGTTGCTCAATACTTTCATCACATTTAGATGGTGATATTCCTCGAGGGGTTGTTGGTGTAGTCTTATCAAATTTTCATTCTTATGCTAGTTATTTCCTAGGATCTTCATGTTTCATTTCTTCTCTTTCGCTCGATTGTTGGAAGTTCAATACCTTATCACATCTAAGTACTAGTACCTTGGATCCTTCCATAGTGTACATATCAGTATAACTAGGTATGGTACCTGGTAATATATCATATAATTTTATTGATATTTAACACATTTAATCATTATGATTTCATAAAATAGATATTTTTGTTTTCATTTTTATTTCATCAATGGTAATTATATGATCTAACTTTTGAATAAATGTACCTAGGAGGATATCTATGTTACATTGGGTAGAAGGTTATAATTGAGGTCTTGGATGGGTAGGAATAAATTACTACAAAGCTATTTGTGGGAAAGGTTTTTTTGGAAATTTTTTCTCAAGTCTATGTACTATGTTCATTGGTGGATACCTTGGTTGTCCTTGATACTGAAATGGGGCTTGAAAATTTTGTTTTTGAACATATCTTGGATTTTTCTGAGGTCTCTCCTAAGAAATACACTAATGGTAGAGCTACATATGCAATTGAAAAGGAGCTTTATGTTGATTATAATTGATATAATTAAAATATCAGTCATGTGACTACTCAACTCATGCTTTGTAGTCTTAGTATAGTTGTGGGACACCACACATTGTACATGATTTTATCTCTATTACAGTGTTGGAGAGGGTTGTACAACTGACATCTAGATTGATTCTAGCATCATTGTGAGTTCTTAAATTTCCACTTCTAATTTGGTGTTCTCATCCACATGGTCGATACCATGCTGATGTATTCCAAGATCTCATTGAACATGCTTTCATTGTGCGAAACATCATCAAGAATTTTTCTACTGACTATTGGGCTGTTAAACATTAATCCTCCATCAGTTGTAGCATCGAATACAATTTGTGCGTCTGGATTATTTCCTCGGTAAAACATCTACATCTATACATAAATGCATAATCCATGGTCAAGACACTGCATTATCAACTCCTGGAATCGATCCCATGCTAACCAAGTGGATTCTTCATCTGTCTGATCGATGATATGAATTTCATTCTAAAGCTTCCAAGTCCAGAGAAGTGAAAGGAATTTATCTAAGAACATCTTTTAATGGTCATCCCATGTCATGATTTACTTAGAAGTTTTCCTTTTTAGCCATTACATAGGTCGATCTTCTAGGAAGAATGGGAAGATACAAAGACTGATTGTGTCAGAAAAAACTCCCTAGTTGTGAATGGAATCCTAAACTTCCTGGATGTTAGAGATATGTTCATGTGGGTATTTCGTTCAGAGAAAACATAATTTAACCATGTTCCAGATCATATGAATGAGTCTAGGTTTTATTTTAAATTTATTTTCTTGAATTGGGGGACACACTATTATTGTGGTTTCATGATGGATTGATGGTAAGGCATAATCAATGATTTTCCATTCTGAAGGCATAAGGTGCTCTCCAAAGTTAATTTAACGCGGTTTCGGAGGGATTGATCAAACATTATGATGTTTTTTGACTATTGGTAACTATCACCACGTGAAAATATACCTTTTGATCTTGATATAGAAGGAAAAATGATCATCTGTATCAATGTTCCTTGAAATTGTTGATGAACCTTGGCACATACATTTTACAACAAGAAAAAGGGACGCAAGGGTGTCTCGAATGAAAAAAAGAGAAAGTAGGTTTGAGTCTTGATTTAATAATATATTTTTTTTTTGAAATTTGAATTTAGTGGTGTTTTATGGGGTATTTTTTATAATTTTACATACTAGTATTGGTGGAATGATTGATATGCTCATCATAAATGGTGATCAATGATTTTAAACTATCATAGTGAAATTTATAAAAAATGTAACGTCCTTCACACTTGGATTCCAGTTTCACTAGATTCCTCCTGGTTATCAACGATTCCATTATATCCAACACCATGTCACCATAATGTAAGGAATGAAGGTTAACCTTTTTTTAAGGACAACACCACCTGATTCTGATGCATTACTAGGTCATCCAATGCTTGAACCCTATTTTATTCGAGGGGTTCCCCCCTTCTTTCCTTCATGATATCTAAGTGACTTTGTTTGGAAGTGAACTTTTATGGAATGATTCCCAAAACACCAATATTTCTAGCCTTTCCACCCCTACCTCCATCTCTGTCCTTCTCCCTCGCTGAGGATACGGACTGCTTCTCTGTAGTGTCCAAGCCCCTTCCTAGAAGTGTTTGTTCTGTCTCCCTTGGCTCTGACCCTATCATCTAACTCCAAATACTTATTAATCTAGAGAGAACTCCCTCACTAGCCCCCAAGATTCATTACCCATCCTTCCCCTGCCCCTTTGGATCCTCATCTCCCACTCATAATAAGATTACCAACCAGAAGGTATTATGAACATGTTCAAAATCAAGGGACCACAAAGAGAGATCATCCTCCCACTTCAATAAGGCGACTAGCTCTTGATCCAATGCTAGAGCCCTGTCCTATCCATAATTATTATCTTCATATGTACTTATCAGGTTCTTAGTGATGATGTTAAATCAGAATACCTCACTATAGAAATCAAAGAGCATAATGTCATTGTTGTTGTTGTAAAATAACACAAAAACACAATAATAATCATAGAATCCTCCTGGAATATTATGTTACATGGATTTCTTCACTCTGACCCCTACAACAGACACAAATGGGTATTTTTTCACAATAAATATGTTGTTGAGACTGTTCAAGATTGAAATCAATTCATCACTACCAAGGTGTCCAACGGGGACACCTCCTTTCTTACGACTTTTGTTTTTGGAAGCTATGACCCTCCTTAAAGGGAATCTCTACAGAGTGAAAAAAAATACCTCTAATACCAGCCACCGTCCATTGTATGTTGGGGGTGACTTTACTTTCATTTCCAACCCAAAGGAAAGGAAATGTAGAAGCCCATTCTTGAGGAAGGCCATCATAGAGTTTGTTCAGTTCAAGGCTTGGAAGGGCCTCATTTATCTCAGCTTCTCTGGTGTCAGTTTCACCTGGTGCAACAACTGTAGGAGCCATCATTACTTGTGGAGTCTATTGGATAGGTGTCTATCCAACATGAAATCCACTAACCTATTCTTAAATACCATGTTTTTTCATCTAGCTTGAGGTATTTTGATTCACTCCCCCCTCTTGGTTTCCATTTCTTCTTGGCATGATCTTCAGGAATGGTTTCACTTCCACCAGTAGTGGGTTAACATCCTAGGGTATTAGGATAAGCTTTTTGAAATATGTAATGAACCCTTGTAGGAGTATCGGGACACCTTCAACCTAAGTTACCTGACCTCAAACTCTGATATGTGCATGTTCGCTCCTCCCTCCTCAGGTACCATCACCACCTGGGACTACTATCGCATTTGGGATCCTTAAGAGTATCCTGATAGATGGAAAGATACCTTTCGTTTATTAGATTATTAACACCAGAATGAGATTTTTTTGTGACTATATGTTTATTATATTTTCTTATTATTTATTACAAACCACCACTTTATTTGAGTAACCGGATTGAAATCCATATTGGTACTTTGGTTCTGATGTGGATGTGGTTTTTTATGTGTTTGTGACATGTGTAAGTGTGGATATATGGGTATTTATGCATGATGATATTGAATTTATGGCAGAGACCTACGAGGGGGAGATGTATCATTCTTTATTATTCTTGTGTTTGGTCTGGGGTGATTTTAGGAAAGTATAATGAATCTAATGTAATTATATTTAATGAAGATGAATAAATACTAATGGCTAGGCTCTATTAATCTATATTTTTATAAGGAATTGGTTCTCTTCTACTATATTTGGAAGTCTTGTTTTGTGTACTTGAACCATAAATACTAATAGTTTAGATTCAAATATGATGAAGATGAATATAGATTGCATGGATGCTAATCATTTGATAATAGAGTACGATAACGGAGTGAAAGAGTTCATAAAGATTGCAAAGGATCACGCAAAGGATCCTTCTAAAATCCTTTTTCCGTGTTTAAATTGTTGTTATTATAGACTACTTACTCCAGGGGAGTTGGAAGAACATTTGATATGTCACAGAATAGATCAAAGTTATAAATTTTGGAATAAACACAGAGAAAAATAGAATGTAGCTACTGGATGAGATAAAACTGCCTTTTATAGATCATCAGATATGAATAAAAATATGGATAATGAAGAATACCATATAGAGGATGTGATTACATATGTCAATGATGATGAAGATCGTATTGAGGAAATGACAAAGACAATTGAAGATGAACTCCGTGATTTCCCAAAATTGTTTGAGAAGTTAATGAGTTGTTGAAAGATGCCATTGTATTCTGGTTGCACTAAGTATTAAACATTGTCAGCTATACTGAAGTTGTATAAATTAAATGTAGGAAACATATAGAGTGATGTTAGTTTTATGGGACTACTTCCTCTCTTGAATGACATTCTTCCGGAATATAATGAGCTTGCAAGTCGGATATATGAAGCTAGACGAATGCTACGCTCAATGGGTATGATTTCTGAAAGAATACATGCCTACCCGAAAGACTGTATATTGTTTTTAAAGGAGAAAAAATCACCGATATAATTCCCAAAGTGTGGTTCTTCTCAATTAAAGAAAGATAAATCCAATCCTACGAAAGTTGTACGGTACTTTCCAATAATTCCAAGGTTCAGACGTCTATATAGAAGTGAAGAAAATGCAAGACAATTATTGTGGCATGCAGATAAAAGAAATAAAGATGGTAAATTACATCATCCGACCAACTATCCTCAATGGAATAAAATTGATCATTGGTATCCTGAATTTGGAAAAGAGCTAAGAAACCTTCATCTTGCATTATCTAAAGATGGTTTGAATCCTTTTGGTTTTCAGACCAGAACTCATAGTACGTGGCATTTTATGTTGGTAAATTAGAACGTGCCACCCTGGTTATGAAAGAAGGGGAGATTCATCATGTTATCTATGGTTATATCCGGACCAAAACAACCAGGTAACGATATTGATGTTTATCTATATCCTTTGATCAAGGATTTGAAGTTATTGTGGGATTCCGGTGTTATGTTGTATGATGCTTATAAAAGTGAATACTTCATGTTGAGAGCGATATTGTATGAGACAATAAAGGATTTCCCTACTTATAGAAATTTGTCAGGCTATAGCATTAAAGGAACTCAAGGGTGCCCCGTGTGCGAAGAAGATAAAGAATAAATTAGGTTGAAACATTCCTCGAAATTTGTGTTTCTAGGACATCGTAGATTTCTACCTCATGGGAATAAGTACCTATTTTGGATGACATCATTCAATGGAAGTTAAGAACACTGCACATCCCTGTCTCCACTAATAGGTGATCAGCTGTTTGAGAAAGTAAAGGATCTGAATATTGTTTTTGGTAAACCATTTTTGAAAAACCTTACAAAAATCGGTTGGAAATAGAGATCAGTTTTTTTGAATTACCATACTGGAATTGTTTGTACGTTAGACATTTTCTTGATATGTGAATGTGGAAAAAATGTATTTGACATTGTTATCGGAATGTTTCTAAATGCCTCTGGAAAAACAAAACATGGAATTAAAGAACAGTTGGACATGGTTGACATGGGAATACGAGAATAGTTGGCTCTTGTGAAGTGTGAAAATTGAATGTTTCTTCCTCCAGCTGCTTATACTCTTTCGAGGGAGGAGAGATATCAGTTTTGAAACTTCTTCAATGATGTAAAGATTCCAGAGGGGTATTCATAAAATATCAATAACATTGTGTCAATGAATGATTTGATGTAAAAAGGTTTGAAATCACATGATTGTCATGTTTTGATGCAAGATATAATTCCTATAGCTTTACGTTGCATTTTCCCAAGAATGTTATTCATATGTTATCCAAACATTGTATCTTTTTCAAAGCTATATGTAGCAAATTTTTATATCTGATAAAATTTTACAGCTATGGAAAAAGAAATTTTCATCATATTATGTGAATTAGAAATGTTCTTCCAGCCATCATTCTTTGATATGATGGTTCATTTGACGATGCAATTGTTGAGAGAGATTCGACTTTGTGGTCATGTGCACTATAGATGGATGTATCCTGTTGAATGGTATATGAATATTTTGAAATGGTATGTTAAAAATCGACGTTGGCCAGAGGGTTATATAGTGGAGCTATATATTGTTGAGGATGACATTGAATTTTGTACCGAATACCTATCTGATGTTGAAAGCATTGGTCTCCTGAAATCTCATCACATTGGATGAATTGAGGGTGATTGAATTTCTGGAATAGTTGTTATGACAATTAGTATTACAGATCGAGAGCAGGCCCATCTCTATGTTTTGCATAACATTTGGGAGGTCTCACCATCTATTGAAACTCACAAAGAAATTATTAGGCAGTTGAATCCATCATGGTCTGAAAATGGTTATCAAATACACATAATAAACAGTTTATTGGATTGTTTCAGGACCATATTCTTAAGAATTTGGATGAATATCCGAATTCAATTTCAGAACGACATCAATGGATAGCTAGTGGACCAAGTGTATATTTATTTTATTACAATGGTTATGTAATTAATGGTCATAAATTTTATACATCTGAACGTGATGAAGATAGTACCATTCAAAATAGTGGAGTTACACTAGTGGCTGAAGAATTGCATGTTTCTGGTAGTATGGACAGAAATCCAATTTATGCAAATATGTTATACTTTGGAATTATCATACTAATATGGGAGTTAGATTATATGACATTCCAATTTCTGATTTTCCAGTGCAAATGGGTTGATAACAACAGTGTTCTTAAAATAGATGAATGGTGATTTGTGAAAGTTTATTTTAGTAATGAAGGGTAAAAAGGCGAAAAATTTATAATGGAATCACAAGCGGTACAAATTTTTTATGATCCATATCTCGCAAACTGAAAGTGTTCGATTGTTCTGTTATCGTCCAAAACTACTGAAGGTTCCAATGAAAATTCCGTTGAGGATGATCCTTTCAGTGGAACATCGCAATCATTTCAAAGCGGTCCCAATGTAGATGATGTATTGTATATTAGAGGAGACCACAATGAAGCGATTTGGGTAATTGATAGAGGTGTCAAATCCCTTCAACCTTTGAAAAAAATAATTAGAGTTCAATAAAAAGGTTATATTTTGTTTGTAATAAAGATCCTGTTATCTCATATTATTATCTTATCATTACTGAATTTATGTAATCAAAATTAACTGTTTAACCACTTCTGCAGATAATGACTTCTACACATTCTGGTTATCCTAACATTGAGGCAAAACAAGTCTCTCAAGATGCTTCTATTGTGTCTACTGTTGCACTGACTGCTACTCCTGTTGCGGCTCCTGTTTCTCCTGCTGCTCCTCCTGATGCGACTCTTTCTGCTCCTACTACTCCAGCTACAGCTGCTGCTGGTCCTACTACTGTGGCTCCTACTACTCCTAGAGTTTAGGTCCAACAACAATCAGCACATACCTTTGATACCATTTCAGATGAACATGTAGATGATGTTGATAACGATGAAATGGTCGGGAATGAAGGACCGACGTTGCAGAAAACATAGGTGTGTCGTAGTTTGACTATGTTAGCCAATAATCGAAAGGCAAAAAGAAAAGGAATCAAATTTGAAGTCGGGTGGAATGCTTGAGTCCAACATGTGAATCCCATCAAGGCAATGTTTAGCAGCTACATTGGAGTTGTCAATCGGCAACGCATGATAATTGACATAGATTCATGGAACCATGTTGTGTCCGGGGTGAAGGCTGTGATCTGGGAAGAAATTACAGTAACATTATGAATTTATTTATTTAATTTACTGGAAAATAAAATAATGAAACGATGTCTTACTCTTCTCAATATCTTGCAGAGTACATTTATAGTAGACGATTCACATAATGATTATGTACTAAGGCTTCCAAGAAGGATTCATCGAGGTTTGTGCAATATTTTAACAAGATGTCACCTAAAAGATTCCAAAGGTAAAATAATCCCGCACCCACCCATGTCTACACTCACCTGATATCCCAAGAAGAATGGGATGAATTTATTGGCCGCCGTGGGGATGAGAAGTTTCAGTTACATTATGGTTGATAATACATTGTTTGAGGATACCTGTATTCATTAGTTTGATTGTCAGTATTTTTTTTATGAAACAGAAACTCTGTACTAAAAATAAGGAACGTGCATCAAAAAAAGAATACCCCTATCGTAAAGCAATCATGGGGTACAGTTTGTTAGAATTGAAAATGGTACTTATTTTAAATTTACAGTAATATTGTTAGGTTCCAATAAACAACATCATAATTATATTTCTATGTTTATATGTAGATTGATGAGTCTAAAACCAAATACACTTCCATCCCACGTCATTTTCTATGGAAGCAGACACGTGGGAATAAGGAAGGGAAGTTAGTAGATGAGAACACACAAAAAAGTGTGGGATATATCTGTAAGTATGACATGACGATAAAAAAATTGGTTTTAAATTTGTATTACATAAAAATAATTAGTTATTTTACTATATCTGATAGTCAAATGAACCAGCTACTCCTATAGCGAATACAGACCTATTATTTATAGCTTTGAAGCATCCAGAAAAATACATTCATGTCAGAGGTGTGGGGTTTGGGGTGACTCCCCGAGTATATTTTGAGAATAAGGAAAAAATGGATGATACTGATGAAAAATTGTAACAAATGAGAGAAAAATAGCAACCCTTGAAAAATGAATTCAATGGAAGGGAGAGTTGCTAGAAACTTTTATGGATGGGAAGCAAAGGGAAGACACATGTCCGGAACAACCAATGCGTGAACATCCTTCCCCACCCACCACCAGCTGTGAGGCGAGCCATTCCCCTCAAAGAACTATCTTAGCCATGGTAATCAATATTCTAATAAATATTCCCATGGAATGTGAATCATACAAACACTGATAATTTTTCTATACTGATCTTATACAGGGTGATAATGATTGTGATTTATATTTTATCAACACCCACCTATCACCTTGTAGCGAGGGCTACAGTGTTCAATATCCTAGATGTCATGCTACATAATAGACAACATCCAAAATATCATCTGAAAGTGACGATTACTCTAGCTCATGATCCAAATGTAGAGATACATATTCCACTTATTGATGATGATATTCATATGGTTGAAAAGGCTATTGGGACATTCATTGAATTGCTATCACAACTTATAAGAGTACATGCAAACAAAGAGGTATTTATTCCCATTTTTTTAAGCTAAACCTTTAAAAATTAATGAAAAAAGGGTCTGAACGAAGGATTTTTGTTATAGACGGAGAATGGGAATGGGGTGAAATACATAAACTCAGAACCATGTAAAGGATCGACCAACCGATCCCATGGAGCTAATGAATGCACAATAACACCACCTGTTCTCTATCCACATTTACTAGCATTGAAGAATCACATGGATATGACGCTAAATGATGGTAATAATCATATAGTGTTTTTCGAAGACAATATATACAGAGAGGAAAGTCAAGATTTCATTGCTGCTGAAAATGTAAATGAGATCCTTGAAAACGGTTGGCTAGGCATCACAATTGTAAATGAATATATGAGGTATGTTTGCGTTAATTGATTTTCTAAAAGCTGATATATTGTGAAAATTATGATTAAATGCATTTAATATAGTTGACAGATGCATTTATGAGAAATAGTTGAAGGAATTTTCCCATGAGCCAAGATATGGACATGTTAGTCCTCATACCACATCAACTCACCTAACAAAATTAGAGCCATCAAGAAGGGATGCAATAGTGAATGCCTTGATGAAAATATTTGAAAGCAAGATTACAGATGACAGACTCTTCCTAATACAAATCATGCAGGCGTAAAACTCTACGATTAAAGCATATCAATTATATATTCAATTCTTTTATTAATTATTCCTTTTTGTGTTTTTAGGCAACATTGGTTTCTAATTGAGGTGAACTTGGATACTCCAAAGATTTATTTTCTGGATTCAAAGCAAGGATATCCATCAAAACAACCACAGATGATGGAGTTTTTTGAATTTATAAGACACTACATCTTACGTTTTAGGACTAAACATCAAGTAATATAATTTATATTATTTTTTACTAAAGATTTTGTTATGATAGGGCGGTGTATCATTGTCATCTATAAAAAGGAATGAGGATAGGGGATATGCATAAAGAGGTGAGCAAGTACTACGTCTTGAGAAATAATAGGGTATATATAATAAAATTTCACTATACAAACATATCTCAACACAAGTTACTTATTCTCCTAATGATCAATGTTTTTGTAGTGTCAAAAACAAACAAACGATAATGATTGCGGTTATTATGTTTTTAAATTTATGAAAGAGATCGTTTATCATCAACAAACTAGCATCCTTAGAGATGTATTTTCAAAAATAACTACTAGTTCGTTTAATTTATTTATTAATTCATTATTTTTATATTGTGCAGTACTACTCTGACTGCCGAAAAGCCTCATCCTCACACGATGATATAGATGTGTTCAGAAACGATTGGGCCACATACCAGATGGAAGATTGTACACAAATACAATGAATATCTGACTTGGTGACATGTACAATTGGTGGTCATTTTTGAGAGGGGTTAAGGAGATCAAATGATGAAACATTGTAGTACGTAAATGTTCATAGGAAAATTGTAATTGTTATTAAATAAAACATCCTATCTAAAATGAGTCATTTTCTCATTTTAATAGATGATATGAACCATCAACATGAAATAATGTTGAACCACTCAAAGGGTCTCTATTTTGTTTAAAATGGACACAGTTTTAAGTGAAAACAACAACTGACCTATGAATATCTAACCAAACACATTCGGATTGTCTTGATATTTTATAAGAATGATCCATGGGTCCTTTGGGATGTGTAAGATCCAACACTGCATCAATATGAGGCATAGTGTGACCGATATCACTCAAAGGGTATCTATTTTGTTTAAAATGGACACAATTTTAAGTAAAAACAACAACTGGCCTACGGATATCTAAACAAACCCATTCGAATTGTATTGATACTTTAGGAGAACGAAACACAGGTCTTTGGTGATGTGTATGAATAAATACTGCATTAATCCAAGGCACGGTGTGGTCGATACTCCTCAAAGGGTCTCTATTTTTTTTTAAATGGACACAATTTTAAGTGACAACAACAACTAACCTACAGAAATATGACCAAACCCATTAGTATTGTGTTGATACTTTATGATAACGATCCAGGGGTCCTTGGGGACGTTTATAAGTCATCCCCAACTCAATATGAGGCACGGTTTGGCCGATACCACTCAATGGGATTCTATTTTGATTAAAATGGACAAAATTTTAAGTAAAAACAACAACTGACCAACGGAAATCTGACCAAACCCATTCAGATCTCCTTGATATTTTATAATAACGATCGACGAGTCCTTTGTGACATGTATGAGTCATCATCACCTCAATATGAGGCTTGGTGTGGCTGGTAGCACTCAAAGAGTCTCTCTTTGGTTTAAAATGGACAAAATTTTATGTGAAAACAACAACTGACCTATGGAAATCTGACCAAAAGCATTCATATTGCCTTGATATTTTATAAGAACTATAAAAGAGTCTTTGGTGAGATTAAAAATTCATCCAATCCTCAATCCGAGGCATGGTGTGTCCAGTACCACTCAATGGGTCTCTATTTTCTTTAAAATTGACAAAATTTTAAGTGAAAACAACAACTGACCTACAGAATTCTGACCAAAACCCTTTGGATTGTGTTTTTTTAGTAGAATAATCCATGGGTACATGGTGTCATGTAAGGGTCAAACCCGCCTCAATTAGAGGAATGGTGTGGCCAGTAACACTCGAAGGGTATATATTTTGATTAAAATGGACACAATTATAAGTGAAAACAACAACTGACCTACGGAAATCTGACCAAACCCATTTGTATTGTGTGGAACCTTTAGGATAACAATCCAAGGGTCCGTTGTGAAGTGTAAGAGTCATCCTTTCTTCAATCTAAGGCACGGTGTGGCCGGTACCACTCAAAGGGTATCTCTTTTCTTTAAAATGGACACAATTTTAAATGAAAACCACAACTGACCTCCAGAAATCGAACCAAATGCATTCGGATTGTGTTGATACTTTAGGATAACGTTTTACGGGTCCTTGGTGATGTATACGAGTCATACCCACCTCAATCTGAGTCATATTGTGGTCGGTAGAACTCAAAGGGTCTCTCTTTGGTTTAAAATAGATGCGATTTTTAGTGAAAACTACATATGACCAACATATATCTAACCAAACACACTCGGTTGTGTTGAAAATTTATAATTAAGATCCATGGGTCCTTGGTGATTTGTAAGATTCATCCCTTCATCAATCTGAGACATGGTGTGGCCGGAAGAACTCAAAGAGTCTCTCTTTGGTTTAAAATAGACACTATTCTAAGTGAAAACAACAACTGACCTACGGAAATCCAACCAAACACATTTGGATTTCCATGATCTTTTATTATAATGATCCAAGGGTCCTTAGTGACATGTAAAAGTCATCCTTGCCTCAATCCGAGGCATGGTGTGGCCTGTATCACTCAAATGGTCTCTATTTTGTTTAAAATGGACATAATTTTAAGTGAAAACAACAACTAACTTATGGAAATCAGACCAAACCCATTAAGACTATCTTTATCATTTATAAGAATGATTCAAGAGTCCTTCGTGATGTGTACAAGTCAATCCAGCCTCAATCTAAGGCATGGTGTGGCTGGTAGCACTCAAAGAGTCTCTCTTTGGTTTAAAATGGGCATAATTTTAAGTGAAAACAACAACTAACATATGGAAATCTGACCTAACGCATTCAGATTTCCTTGATCTTTTACAAGAACAATCCAAGGGTACTTTTGGATGTGTATGAGTCATCCCCACCTCAATCCAAGGTACGGTGTGACTAGTACCACTAAAAGGGTCTCTATTTTGTTTAAAATGAACACAATTTTAAGTGAAAACAAAAACTGACCTACGGAAATCAACCAAACCAATTAGGATTCTATTTATTCTTCAGAAGAATTATCCACGGGTCCTTTTTGATGTGTATGAGTCAACCCCACCTCAATAAGAGGAACGTTGTGCCTGCTATCACTCAAAGGGTCTCTCTTTTGTTTAAAATGGACACAGTTTTAAGTAAAAACAAAAACTAACCTACGGAAATATGACCAAACGCATTCGGATTTTGTTTATCCTTTAGGAGAACGATCCTCAGGTACTTTTTGACGTCTATGAGTCAACCTTGCCTCAATCTGAGGCACGGTGTGCCCGCTATCACGCAAAGGGTCTCACTTTTGTTTAAAATGGACCCAATTTTAATTGAAAACAACAACTGTCCTATGAAAATCCATCCAAACACATTCGGAATGCTTTGATCTTTTATAAGAACGATCCAAGGGTCCTTGGTGATGTGTATTAGTCATACCTGACACAATCCGAGGCACGGTGTGGCAAGTACCACTAAAAGGGTCACTATTTTGTTTAAAATGTACACAATTTTAAGTGAAAAAAACAACTGACCTATGGAAATACGACCAAACCCATTAAGATTGTGTTTACCCTTTAGTAGAACAATCCAAGGGTCCTTTGTGACCTGTATGATTCATCCCTGCCTCAATCCGAGGCATGGTGTGGTGGGTACCACAAAAAGGGTCTCTATTTTGTTTAAAATGGACACAATTTTAAGTGAAAACGACAACTAACCCACAGAAATCTGACCAAACGAATTTGGATTGTGTTGATCCATTTGGATAACGATCCAATGTTCCTTTGTGACATGTAAAAGACAACCCCGCCTCAATTTGAGGCATGGTGTGACCGCAATCACTCAAAGGGTCTCTCTTTTGTTAAAAATTGACACAATTTTAATTGAAAACAACAACTGACCTATGAAAATCTGACCAAACGCTTTTGGATTGCCTTGATCTTTTATAATAATGATCCAATGGTTCTTGGTGATGTGTACGAGTCATAACCACCTCAATCCGAGGCACGTTGTGGCTGGTAACACTCATATGGTATCTATTTTGTTTAAAATGTACACTATATTAAGTAAACACAACAACTGACTTATGAAAATTTCACCAAATGCATTCTTATTGTGTTGATCCTTTAGGAGAACAATCCACGGGTCTGTTGTGATGTGTATGAGTTAACCCCACCTCAATCCGAGGCACGGTGTGACCTCTATCACACAAAGGGTCTCTCTTTTGTTTAAATTGAAATTGGGTGGGAATTACAACCTACCTACATATTAATCCTCATCCACAAGAATCCTTAAGGACCATTCATAAATTAACACTAAATTTACATTATTCTATTTTGATAACCAGTACATAGTGTTTTACTCTAGAACACTGAAAGAGATACCACTATTTAACAACAAATACGTGCTTTATTTTTTACCAATAACATATCCACTAATAACCATAAGCAAACCACTAATATAGTTAATAGCCCCAGTCATCTGTCCAAATACACTATAGTGTTATCAATTAATTCATCATCCATATTATAATCCTCTTCATCATCGGCCTTAACTCCTACAAGCTGATTCTAAGAGATGGTTTTCCTAAAAATTACAATTGACTACTAGAATAAACTTATGACCATGAAAAAACCTTCATAGTGTGGTTTCCATCACTCCACACCTGATCATACACAAAATACCATTCAAACCACCTATGGTTTTCTATTCTCGATACAGGTCGGTCTCAACATCGAACATGTTGTCTCATCACCGAAACATAGGACCAAAAATTATTAGATACATCCTTAGATCATTTCAACACCCACAACAAAAAATAATCATGAAATATATTAAAAGATTATGTTGGTGTCCTCAACTAATCAACACTTGAATCATTCCCTCACTAAAGCATTTGTTTACCATCAATCCTTCTAACAATTAGATCAAATTAAAACATCTTGATCCCACTTCCAAAGCATAATATCTATTTAAATCCTGTTATAAATATAATTTATTGTATTCAACATGGAAGTAGATGATATAATATTTATATTCACATTGATATCCTTATTCTATTTAGAATATCTAACAATTATTTACATAAATACATGACCCTCCCTATATAGTGACATTTCTCTATATCCCATGTTTCATAAATTACTATATTTGCCATAGAATTTATGTGTTAGTTTTTTATCGGTATACTTCCTCTAATTAGCTTATTGAGATTCTGAATTTTTTTGCAGGTGTTCTGTTGTGCTGCTGTAGATTTTTTCATAGCAACAAATAGGGAATTTATCATCGCTTTTTTAGCGCTGATATATTTTTCTTTTATCAGCACTAAAAAAGCACTGATGAACTACACCTTTATCAGTGCTAATGAAGCATTGATAAACTGATGCATTATCAGTTCCTTTTTAGCGCTGATAAAGGTTTTATTTATCAGTGCTTTTTTAGCCCTGATAAAAGCAACATTAATCAGCGCTAAAAAATCACTGATAAATGGTAGCCCCCTTTATGAGTGTCGAGCTTTACAGCGCTGTCTTAGCGCTGATAAAGCCCATTTCGAGCACTGATAAAGACCATTTTTGTAGTAGTGATATTTGTAGATATATAAGGAACAATATATATTAATGAAAATATTCAAAAAAAAATTGAAACTCAATGTTAGATTATACACCATCTTGATGGTAATGAAACATATATATTTAAAAATTTTCTATTTCACTTAACATAATAACTAATAACATTATATTTGTCAAATTTAACTAATCATTGAATGTTTTTTGTTTCTTGCTGAAAAGTTAAAACATCATATTAGTTAATTTTTATTCATGGTTACATGTGAGAGAATTTATGTAATTTATTTGACTTGTTTTTTTTGGTTGTTTGAAACATGATATATAATAAATATTTTTAATTTTATTTAATAAATATCATTCTTCTATAATGAATTGAATTACTTATGTGATACAATAGAAAATCTGAATTAAAATATCAAATATTTGTGATAATATGATATTTGACAATTATAAATAATCCATTTTGAATGGAACTGCATAAAATATTATCCTTAAATGAAAGCTTCTTTTCAAATAGATATTTCTTGATCAATAACCTATTTATTAATATGGATATTATGATCTCTGATTTTTTTTAAATAAATTCAACTGGGACATTTTAAAATTATATACTGATGGATTTATTATAACACATAAATTTATTTAGCTTATAATTTTATTTTATGGACATGTTTTAATAATTTATTTTTAAATTAAATTTTTTATGGTCCTCTATTAATTCCAAAAAAGAGGGAAATCACATCCATGGTAAGTGAAAATATTATTTAATTGGTTTCATTTGTTTTTATTTTATTTTATATTACATATATTTAAGTTTATATTTTAAATTATAATGTGGAAATTATTTGAACAGAGATGTGTAGTAATTTTTTATTATGATGATTTATTTATATTACTGTTTTCTGATTTTTTTCATCTATTTATGTACTTTTGGGTTTATGTATTTGGAAAAAAAGATTAAATTTTTTATCATTAATTGTATAATATATATTAAAAATAAAAATAATTTTTAAGTTAGTGTCAGTTATTGAAAATAAATAATATAATAAATAGTATTTTAATAAATTTATAAAATAAACAATGTAAAATCCCAATAATATTCTCAATTTTACTTTTTTATTATGACTTTTTATTTGATAAATGGTGTTAAAGGATATTTTTCATTTCATATAAAAATATCTAATGTAAAAATCCTTATTGTAAGATCATTTACAATGAAATATATTTTTAACCAATGCTAAATTCCAAATAACCAATGTTGGAAACCATTTATTCAATAGTGTTGATGTCAATATGCTTTTTATGAGAGTGTTTCACTAGAATTTTCATGATATCAACCACACTATTTTAAAAATATAATATGACCATATGTTGTTTTACATGCTCACCATTATATACAAACCATTTCATTATCTAGATATGTTGAGTATAATCATTCACTATTATAATTTATTCATGGTATATTTTACATAGTGAAGTGACTTATTACATTACACAATAACATAGTTACTACAAAATATTAAGGCACAAACACTTATGGGATTTTAATCTACCCCATCACTGGCCCTGTCCATATTTGAGATAGAGGATAACAAATGATTCTTCCTAGTATAAAAACACATCACAAAATTAATTTGTACCCTATATTCAATATATGATTATCCATAATACTATTTTAGGCTCCTCCTTGTCGTCACATTGTAAATGGGTCACAATTAATTTAAAAAAACAATATTTGTTTGAGTTGTTGGAAACAAATATTGTATATAATTTTCATTAATTAAATGGTGTGATGAAATAGTATCCTTCTCATGGATTCCAATGTGTTTTTTAACCTTAAAAAGAGTTCAAATTATTATGGGATCTTGCATTTAAAATTTCTTCATTATCACATATCATTAATCATCGTGAGATAAAAACATGTGTTTCAACATTAGAATCACAAATATCCCCAGAGTATGTGAATGTTCACCAAGCATAAAAATTTCAAAATATGAATCATTAAATATAAAAAACAACCCCATATATTTCGATTTGTTTTGTTGGAATATGATGTCATCTATCTTGACAGGAATGATGAACTATTTTTCTTAAGTTGTTTTCAAATAATATTTATGATCAAAACTACCTCTTTTGATGTCAATATTATTTATGTATTATATTATTCAGGAATAACATTATTTTGTTTCATATTTCAAACCATACAAGGATTGATTTAAAGTTAACCACTTCATTTTATGTTAACTAATTAATAAATACATTGGTTGGTCAATATTAAAAATATTTCTAAGTATACGATTTATGAATTATAATTTTACATCTATCAGATAAATATTGAAACCCCATTGAATTACCATAACCAAGAAGAGATGATTTTACAGACCTCATGCTATTGGATCAAAAGGTATTTCATTTTCTAATTCCATCTATGATAAGACATTTTAAAACAAATGTTATTTATTTTGGATCTATTTTCCATGAATGTTAAATTTTTTAATGAAATTTAACATTTTTCATAATACATTGTTATGTTTTTTGTTAATTAGAAATTATAATGTTTGTTTTACTTTTAAAATTGATCCAGCACTTCATTCATGGATATACACATTTTCTCATCATTTTCCACTTTATTTAATGATATTTGTTCCTCTATTTATAGTATATTATCAAGAATTACATCACTAATTTTTCATGTCTTTCTATAATATATTTATTAAAAATTATGATATATGGATCATTATTTGTTCTCATGTTTCTCTTTTAATATGTGTGTTGAAATTATTCAATAATCAACTCTTTTTCATACTAATCCTTAGAATATTCATCATTTTGAGTGATTTGAGTTACTCTTGGATTTCTGTTAACTTATTTTTTTCATCATACTTGTTTAAAAAATTTTAATTGCATATAATATTATTATCCTTTTCCTTAATGAATTATAAATAATTACCCTCAATAAATTTATACAGCATAAATCTTTTAGATGAAATAAAGTTATTGTTTCACCAATTAACTCTCCATCATCATTAACATTTTTTTAATATTCTTTGATTAATATTTCTATTCTAAATGTATCACATACTACTAATGAATACAAAATGTATCAATTTGGGATTACTTATATTCCACATTCCATAAAAATTATTATTATCCCATGGCCTAAGAACCATTTAATTTTATACATAAAATACATGATCCAATATTTCCTCCCATAAATATAGAGAGACACCACACTTAATGAATATTATTTTGGACATATTATTCACATTTCTTTCTGTTAACTCTAATAATCTATTTTTTTTAGTTCTTTCCAATAAAATATCATGTTTCATAGAATATTTCTTGTTGTACTTTTCAAATTCAACAGATTTGATATACCAACTGATTAATTAATTGCATGTTTTTGATTATATGTCTAGTATTATTTTCTACTCATCAACTATACCACGTCATGTATTCTCTCATATGACTCTTTCTCAAAATCAGCATCATAAAATCCATTCTACTATGATCATTAACAAAATAACAAAATTATTTTCCCCATATGATTCCTATATATTTATAGGGCCACATAAATTTATATTCCGATGATCGATGTGATTAAAAATATTTTAATATTTTTTTGGATATAGAATTTGGAAATCATTTTTCCTCATACACGAATAATATTCCATATCAGGATCTCATTTCATATTTGGAATATCCACCATATCTTTTAATTAGTAAATTTTCAATGTTCTTTTGATGGATGTGTCTTTATCTCTGATTACACATGTTATTCTGCACTTTTACTAATAATGAACAAGTATTTTATTTAATTTATTCCTTCTATAGATCACTTTTCCTCTTATGGTCTTTTATGTACAGATTCTCAACCTTTTTAAAAATCCTAAAATATTTACAGTTGAAGGAAACCTAAATTCAAATGTCATTGAGCTGATTCAAACTTGGGAAGTTGTGTTGCAATACATCCCTATAGTGAAGAGCGATATTATTCATCAAATCATCATATAATAAAGAATTACCACTTCCTTTTGTTTTTAAATCCGTATTATTAGGAAAATATAGTATCCCATCAACTCATACCTTCACAATTTTTAGTAGGTCCAAATCCCAAGTCATATAGGATGAGAACACACTACTAAAGAAAAATATTATTCTATTTTTTTATTTGATAGAAATGTTAGTTTTATTGGTCTTCTAATTTTTATTCTTTTACAACAATGAAATGTCATACTAAGTTGATTAATCAGGTTGTATATACTATTTCTTATTATCATTAGCAGTGTAATTATATTCCCCTTCCACTTATAATGCACAATATATTTTTTTCCAATAAAAGAATTTTAGGATGACTAGTATTATCATTATATTAACTAGTTTAGTGAAAATTTAAATTTCTACTCTATTGGGATTCAAAAACATTATGAACAAAATATAAAAATTGATAAAGTAACCATAGGAATATTTTATTATTGTTATATAATGTTATGGTGTCATTCTTCATTATTGAAAGCGAGTTTTTCCCTATTAAAATAACCCCTTGTATTATTAATGTAAGATATATAACGGAAATGATATCCAAAAAAATTACAATTACAATGTACAAATCAATTGCCACTTTCATTCATCATCAGGCTCTAAGACCTTTTATAGATTTACGGTGATTGAATAGACCTCAAAATATAGGGATTATTTCCATAACCCTGTGTTTCTTTGTTTTGAGTGGTCATTGTTTACTTAACTGTAGTATTTGTTTACACAAGAGAATCACCAACCCTGTAACTTCCTTTTATTGAATCCATCATTTTTATCTTCTGAAGTCTCCATATCCCTACTGATTCAACCATTCCCGATAAACCTAGTTCATTATTCATTCAAAAATTTTGGAAACCTTCAAAGCCTCTCCAGGCCATTGTTAATAGTTATCTATACATAAACATACAAAAATATAGTTTTTTATTATGTTAAAATTATATAATAATTGATTTATGATTACTTCTCCATTTTGATTCTCCGTTGTCGAGATCCTCTAACTTCTATGTTTTCGATAATAAACAAGAATTATGTTCATCAATCACCGTCTAGAATTCTTTAATCACCATCATGATATTTTCTTATTATTATGAATACATGTAACAGTATATTTTATCATATATTTTTTATAGACTATAAATCATAGATTCGTGACTATCCATATACTCAGATGCTTAATTTTATTAGAAAATAAATATTTTTTTATTCTTAAATGTCTGAACATTGTTTTTTAAAAGGAGCCTCAAGTTACACCTTGATATCAATGACACCTTCTAATTAGTTACTATATTCCTTTTCAGAACCACATTATTTGATTATTTCCATCATCTAATATCCAATATATATCTTGAACTATTTCAATTTTTCCACTAGGAAATTTTAATTACTATTATATTTATCGTCAATAAATCATTACTTCTAGGACATCTTCCCAGATAAACATCCCATTTTAGAGTATTTTATGGGAGAAAACCCTCTTTTTAACCTTTTTATGCTTTCATTTCACTTTATTCATTATTTAATCATTTTTGAATCATTTTCATAACATTTCCAAATTTTCCACTTTGAATGCATTCATCAAGAATCATCTATTGAAATCACATGTTTATCCCATGATCTTTTTGGTCACTAGATAAATGAATTCATCATCTATATCCCCTTATCAAAAACCATATATAATTATTTAGTGTTTATCTATTGATTTTAAATCAATTACATTATTTTGATGAATTATCATTACTTCTAGATTAACTCTCATCTCATAGGCTACCTGACTATACTATAGATCATATGGATAAAACATTGAAAATTGTTCCCATAAACTGGTGAAAAATATAGATTATAATGAGGCATTTTCCTATTTAATATTTTATTAATATTCTCAATAACCATAAATTATTAATCAATTATTAAAAAGGTTCCAACAGCATCATTCATTCTATTGATGAAACTATAATCATTTCCATCATAATACATTTTTTTTGATAATATAAAATATTAAAAAAAACATTAATCATATATACAATAAACATAATGGAACCCTCATAAATGTTGGAAAATTAATCCCATATTGGCATGGAACTATAAAAAATGATCAATTTCTCTTAGGTCAGATTTTTTAGATCTTGAGTAATAAAATATGAGCCTTGGAATCTCCATCATATAGATTATTATATCATTTAGTCATAGTTATTTTTTATACATTACTAACTCAAATCCCAGTTAAAGTAGAAGATAAATATTATAATCTAATATACTATAGGTGAGATAACATCACGTCCTTCCAAATATATTATCTTATTCAATCAAAATGAGTAACCCCTTAATAATTTATATTTTTCTTCAAAACAGAGATTCTTATGGGATATTCAATTTCTTTAACCTCATCTCCTATACCATGTACAACAACATGAGGCACCATATTGAGAACTGTTGAATCATGGTTTGAAATTATTCTTATCCTTATTTAGAATATTATTTATATGGGTGTAGGAATATATTAAATATCTCATAGTTCATGGAACAACTACTATATAGAAAATATTAAAATTTTAGTAAGGCATAAATATTTTACATAGATATCCAGTAACGGGATATATATGAAGATTAAAAATGTGTTTTTAGGTGTACCATAATACAATAATCATAACTAGTTCAGTGGATATAATTCTTAAACTATAGTGAATATATACTAGTAGCTATACTAACACCCAAAAAAATCAATGATATGTATAATACCTTCATTCGATTACTTCAATAAAATACACTTTACTCATTATATGAGATGAAATATTCTATGGCTTAAAGACTAGAATTTTTATTCAATAACATCAAGATATTGTTGAATTTCATTCATCATAAATTTCCAAATATGATAAAGAAGTGTCATCCTAAAATTCACCCAAATAATTATTTTATCTGGAGTGGGATCACTTAGGTTCCATTGTTTAGATATGACACATTTCTTATATATTTTTCTCTAATGTATTTAATTCCTATAATTTTTTCAAGATAAACTCACTTTATGTATCATACTGAACTGAAACATATTGGGTAGGGAGAAATTTATTAAGTCCAGTCACTTATTTCTTATTCGTAATACTCCCTTAACTAGGTTATTCTCACTCTAGTTCCTTCACTATTCCTTATTCATTGAATAATTTACATCGTACTATGATCATGAAACATCCAATTATATGTAATTTCCCAGATGTTTTCTTTCACAACCTCCCTCTCAAATAACTTCCTTCGCACGAATATTTCAATAAAGTCCATTTCATGCATGTAATGAATACAATAATGGTTATCCCTTAATCATTATCCTTATATATGTTAGTTTCTAATGAAGGGACAATAATATATTTATAGGAATCCCATAAAAAAATTTAGTTTCTTCTATTCAATAATTTTTTTCTCCTCTACTTGTGGGATCTATATACAACTCCACCAACATTATATATTCATGTAACCTCAACATCTGTGAGTGACGGAAAATTTTGTATGAATCGTCAAAATAATCACAATTAATTCCATGGATGTAATGAATTCATACAACTCACATGATGTCATTAGGAATAGTGTGAGATACCTATATTTTACCCAAAATCATCTTTGAATTCCCTCCAAAAAATTCCAAAATAAGTTAACTTCAAATGGATTGAAAACAATAAAAGTCATTAAGAAAATAGAACATCAATATTTTTCTTAGATATCCTATTTTTTAATAATATGGATCAGAGAAATTTATATGTTGTTGGATTTTATATTATTAATTAATGAATTTAATGTAATGTACTGCATCCATAAATATTCCATGAATGACATTAATGGATATGTTAATGAATTTAGATTGTTTATATGGAAATGAATCTATGTTGAAGGAATAAAATGAAGTATCACATGTTAGAGTAGAATATGAATTAATTTAAGGACTAGATATGTCATCTATGGAGGAATAATTTCATATTCCTAGAGTAAAAAAGAAATTGTAATATGAAAAAGAAGATAGCATAGAAAATGTAATATGTAAATAAGGGGGTCAACTCAAAATGAACGAAGAATAATAAGTATGAAATTTTAATTATAATATCAATTATATTAGAGATGAAAAAAATTGTTAGGGGAGGGTTGAATCATGGTATCAATATTTTTTTTGAATTATTTGGATATTTCCCCAAAGTAATATGAACTCATTAAACATTTCAAATGGAATTGTGCTGTCTCCCAACACGCATTTCAAAAATATAATGAAAACACAATAATTTTACATAGTTCACCACTAAGTTATAATTCAAAGAAAATATGACAATATTGTATCCTTTATTCATAAATTCACTATTAATCACTATATTTTTTGGATTTAAATTATTCTTTCTTGTTCACTATATTCCAAGATCACTACTATTACAATAATTTTAGGGATTACACACTACCTTTGTTTGATCACTTCTATCAACACTGCCTTTCTCACTTAGTCATTATCAATATATCAACATTGTTGTTTATTCTATATTTGTGAATATTATGATAATTTTTATCATTAATATGGTTTGAATATTCTTCTAAAATTAATTCAACTAATTTCATCCAAATGGTACCATGTTAATTAAAATATTTATTCTGGAAACACCCTTTTTCAACAAACCGCATTCCACTTACCAAAATCTACCCACTATCATGAAACCCCCAAATTTTATAATTTTTTTTTTATTTCAATAAAACATATACCTTTTGTGACACACCTTTTATGGAATCCCTTTTCACCACATTGATATCAACCAATCTTTTAGTAGAACATGTGTTTGTAAAATATCAGTGATTCATTTATGAAATATTTTTGACTATATCATTCAAAAAATTAGTGTCATAATACCACAAATAAAACATATATACTTCAAATAATGATTATTTTTTTCTTGTTTTATGAGATATGAACCGTTTCTTGGAACTCCATCAAATTCACAAAACTCTACTATGATTGAAAATTCTATCACCTCTGATTCTACAACGTATAACTTTATAAAACTGAATCTTTTATGAGATCATGAACAATGAAATTCTATGAGACTTTTGAATTATTCATATTTTTCATGATTAATAAAATTTTATAAATACACTAAATCTGATACATTAAGTTATAATTGTAGACCATATCACTATTTCATATCCATGGAATATTATATGATCTAGAGATTCACTATACATTCAATGATTTATTTCATTATTTCAAATAAAGATATTTCCTAAAACCACATATCTGTAATTTAGTGGAGGATAAACTCCATGATATATATTTTAGTGCATCCAATACTATCCTGGACTCATCCTTATTTTATTCTTAGTGTACACCATAACTTGAACAACTTATCTTAAGAAGTTACGAGAACTACTACTCTCAATCGGTATAGATTTTGGCCATATTATTCACATGTATAATTATTCATTATACAACTCCACATTGGGGATCTATTCTCACAGATGAAACCTCATGATTGATTCCAAATTATTTATGTAATTTTTTATATTCATTGGATTTATATTTTGTTTCATTTTGTGCCATGATATCTTGATTTTGTAAAAAATATTATTCTCAACTCTTTAGAGGTATCTATTTATTCATATAGTCACAACACATTTACTCTTCATAATCATCACACATTCCATTTTAATATAATAATAAACTAATAAAATGAAATACCTCTTTCCATATCTTTTATTCACATTAATTTTACTGCACACATTTTTATTGACTAGTTCAAGAATATTTGTTTCGTTTTTTATCCACCACCAATAAGAATTTTGAACTATTTTTCAACCTATGAAAGCTCCAAAAACATCTCATTGGTTGTGAGTTATATCATAGATTTGAACTAAATCATTAATATATGACATTATTTATTTGATCTATAGATTAATGTGACCCAGACCTCAGTACCATAGGTTATTTCCACATTCATTGTTATTAAAAATCCATTTCCATTAATTTTTTCCTGGTATAGATTACAATTTTTCTTCCATCATTTCAAAAGTTAATTACCAACCATCCCATAAATAGTTCATCCTTTGTGATTATATTTCACAAAAATTAATGAATCCTATATTTTATTCACACTTTGGATAATTTTATACAAACCATCCTCAAAGAGAACTCTCATTCTCAATAACTCAAACCATTGAAAATGGATATTTCCATTTACTTTGATAAATGTTTCATAATCATTGTTGAATTGAAAAACTATTTTAAGTATATCAATAACATTTTTCAAAATATTCTCATTTCCTATCATGTATAATACACATAAAATATCAATAATCTATCTGTTATAATTATTTATATTGTTTTGTTTGATCTCTTTCATGTTGTATTTAACCAACTTCTTCTTTACCTACCATGGGATACATGGTTGAGTTGGTACATATAATGAACTCTCTAATATCCTCACAGCATAAATGGTAGAGTCACAGGAAACTAATTCTTATTTCAATAGATATTTCCCATTTTCATGGTTGATTTTTCATGGTTGACCTATCTTCACTTATCAATATGTTATGTAGTTAAAATGAAATTTTATCATTTTCTACAGTTAATGGATATATTCCGAAATCTTGAACAATAAAAAATTTCCAAAATAATTGTTATTATATATAATTAAGGATATGGTTTAATTCTCTATTATTGAGATCTAGGTGATTCCCCATTCATAAAGTACATTTCCTATTTATATTAAGGCATGAAGTGACCCAAAAGGCCATAAAATGAAATTTTATAAAACGAACTGTCTTCCCAATTTCATTACTCTACATGCCACCTAATATCAAATAATCATTTTTAGAAAATTTTATCGTAATGATTTATGATTATTTTCAACCCACTTTTTTATTTTTCTATATATATTCTTTTTTAGAACATCATGTGCCATTATTTTTATATATAAGACCAATTTGATACTTCTATTTTTTTGACAATGGAATTTTCATCGATTATTGTATTTATATCACAATAAATTGTTCTTTTTACAATAAATTATAGTCCTTGAACATTCCATGATTTCATTAATTATTTATATCCATAGGTGACTCCTTCTAAAAGACTTTCATCTAAAATTTGTCCAATTTATAGTTTCTTCTATAGTACCTATGATTTTTAAGATGTCTATATCTAACATATTATGGTTAAAAAAAATTCATATAGACAAAAAATCATATCCTTATCCTGTAAATTTTTAGTAACATCATTTATATCATTTTTGTACTCATAAATAATTTGTTAATACTCCACAGATCTTATATGGCTTAATTATCTTTATACTATTATATTCCAATTACTTTGATAAATAAATATATGATTCAAGATTATTCACATACATGAATGATTATTTCAACAACGATCCAATAATTCTATTTTTCATTCTGTAAATTTCATATGTTTCATTGAAAACCATAAATTTCCACCATGATTTAAAAAGCACCGTCTAAATAATTGTTTCATATTTAATTGTTTCTTCCTTTTTAATTATTTTTATAATGGTATCTTCAACATTAAACATAAAATCTATTTATAATTCCTCCTAAAATTCACAATCATCATACTTATCATTACTATCATAGATATTTCTCGAAAATTTATTTCCTAATTAGTTTTTTCTTTTTTAGGAAAACATCGTCATAGGCCTCTTCATAGATTCTATTTTATATTATTCATCAAAACATTTTCTAGAGAATCATATAACTATTTGTACTACTTTTCCATATGAAAATAATTATGAAGGAATCTGGACTAAAAATAACCCATCTCATCTCTCCATTTTTTTGAAGTCAAATGAAATAAATTCCCTTTCTAAAAAATCGTTATATAGAATGACAATAAAAATGTCTTATATTTTAAAGGATTTGAATTTCATTTCTGTATTTTTTTCAAAATAGTTCCACTTCTAGTTAAAATATCATTTCATACGCCAACATAATAATTCATAGATTATTTAGAAAAATCATAAAAAGGACTCTATCATCAGGTACTGATACATTCAGATTGCATGGAGGTGGACACCAAAAGAAGATTTAATATACAATGTCAATATCAATAATTTCATTATAAGGACATATAATTTCTTAAAAAACATTGATAATTAATATAAATAAACATTCTACATTTTTTTGGAGACATTTTTTCGTAATCAATCTTATTGTGAATAACATTGAATTTTTTCATTATTAATTTATTGTCTACATAGTATGAACTTTCATTTCATCTTATATGGATTTATGATATTTAAATTCATCACCATAAAAAATATTTGATATTTTAGACAAAAAATTAAGATCATTTTTATCATTCAAATCTATATAATGAATTTTCTAATACCATTCATACCTTCGCAGTCCTATTACATCACCAAGATTACTCCCTTTATCTGTGGAAAATGGAACATAAATCTGATAGCATATTAGATCTCATTTTTACTTCAAAAATTTTATTTTTCTTCCATCAAAAAAGGGAACTACCCATATTTTCACTGTGTTATCTATCAACACCAAAAAAATTAGATATATTTAATGACTATAAAAATTTCTATGATACTACTTATTAGACACCAAGGCATACTTACAGGGGAGGGAAAAATTATCATGTCAACATTTTCACTAAATTAAATGAATATTTTCCGTACATTTTTTAGAACTATGAAATCTTGATTGATGAAAACAGGTAGTCACCCCACACCCATATTCCAAAATTGAAATAATAATAAATCATTTTTTACTTGGTTCACCATAAGAGGCTAGTATATAGAGAATATATCAACAAAATTTCATTCATACTAGAATTATAAAAGAATCACTAGATTTTATGGACTAAAATTTTTCATTCACAATCCATCTAAATCAGTATGACTACATTTACTAAAATTTTTGGGATAACCCACTACATCCCTCATACACCTTATTTCTACTCAAAATTTCACGCTAATTTGGATTAATTAATATTTTTTATTTACAAGATGGTCACTAATATATATGAGAAAATATTGATGATGTTTTTCAGCATCATTATCCGAATAGAAAAATTATAAAATTAATCAAAATTATCCCAAATAAAACTATGTTCTAACATGTATATATTCAGGATTCATAATTCATCAATAAAACATCTAATTTTTCTTCAATACATCATAGATGTATTAAACTAAATTCATTAACAAAACATTTATCTTTCGGGAAAATTATACCTTTAATAATATCCACTTTAGTAAAACCCTTTTTTGAGTTAATTATCATATATTCTTTTTATGAATTTTTTTTGTGTATTGTTCTATATTATCAAATGAAATATGTATGCGTATGTCATTCATGAAATTATATTGATACATACTCCTAAAAAATAGATCCATTAAATCATAATCATTAGCCTATTTACAGTTGAGAATCACTCTTCCAAGATACTCCATTGATTTCATGAACCTCTATCCCTCAAATAATCATCCTTCTCATTATCCATTGTGTATCTATTCACAAAATTCACACATTCATGTTATCATGAAACCTGACCATTCATGAGCTGTTTCAATTTTCTATATTTCATCAACTTTAAAAACATTCATGAAACCTTACAATACCTTCATCAATGAATCAAACATTAGAAACAATATCTCATTGTGGGAAGGTCCATTATCAACCCAATGTGAATTGAAAAAACACAAAAAATAGTAAATTTCCTATTGTGAATAAACATGGGTGAATAATCTCTACTAATTCCTATAAAAAGTCTAGTTTATGAATAATATTTTGTCTAATAATTTCAAAAATGAAAATTTAAATTCACCATAAGAGATTCATATATTATTTAATTCCAATGAATCTATGACTACAATAAAAGTTACAAATCCAGATAATATTTTTCAAATATTAAAAAATATCCTATTCTAAAATGAGAAGGTTCATTAATTTGTTTTTACATATAGAGTTGATTATGATTTCCTAGAATATCCTTCAATGGATAATAAAATATGAAAGAATATATAAGCTTCCATGAATGCTAGACATATTTATTAATGGTAAAAGTATTAAGGATAATATATATCGATATAAGAAACTCATGAAAGTGATAATGAGAAAATCGTCGTGGAGAATGATTTGGAAACTATTTTTGACCCGATGAAGACAAAAATAAAGAGATGCATAAATAAACAATATAAGATATCATAATGATGGATAATATGCATTCACAAATGATGGAAAATGATGATATGGTCAATGAGAATAAACCAAAGACCACTTATTCACATGTGAATGTGATGTAATATTTCCCTATACTATATCATAAATAAGTTATTTATGGAATGATATAGACAATAAAATTATAAACAGAAGTAATACTACTTATAAACCTATATTGTTTTATAAAAATATGTTATTCATGGTATATGACATCAATGGAAGAATGGGATACACTATGAATCTATGCCTTGAAGACATGATGATCAATAGAGGAAAATTCAATCTGAAGAATTATCATAACCATGTATTAAATATGTAAGTAATGAACATTATAAAAGATATTTTTTATGTTATATCAATGGGAATTTGGAACATAATTAAATCATGATTGGTTTATATTGTTCCAAGAGTTGAAATTCTATTATTATGTTATGGTGGAGGCTTGAATAGAATAATGATAGATTGTTTCCACATAAAAATAGATTCAAGGTGTTGGATGATTATGTAGTGAAAATAAATGAGGTAATATTAAATTATCATTGATTGTTTCATTATAATTTTAATCTTAGAGGGAAATGATGACACTCCATCATGAATTAAAGGTAGTTTAGTCAAAAAAAATATTCTTGGATGGAGAAAATGAATGAAGGGAGAGTGTAAATGAAAAAATGTCCCTCCTAAGGTTAATATAAATAATTTTATATATGTTATATAAATTTTCAATATTAAGGTAGTATTATAGTAAAAAGATAATTAGATGTTATTTCAATGAAAAATACAAAGAGGAGAAACATATTACAATTCTTCTTGATGGAAATTTACGAAGAACTACAAGTTTCATGATTTAGAGGTTTCATAAAAACTAATAAAATGTATTAAAAGAATACAAGTATAATTATTATTATATAAATAAATAATGATGAAAAAACATTCTGTATTGACTCATTAAATAAAAAATATATGTTGGATATTTTTGAAAACCAAGATGGTTTATGATCCATGGAAATCGAAGACTCCAAAATAAAACATATGGAATGATGTTTTTAAGAGTTTTATCACCTAAGGAATTTCCAATATTATTAATGGGAATAGTGTTGGTTAATAATGATGTAACGACATTGTACAAGTTGATAAATCCTATAATGTTATATAGAAACATGAAATGATGACCATTGATGATGTTGTTATGGTTCACATTGTTTATAAATATTTTTGTGTATTTTTCAAATGAATTGTGGAAAAAGTTATATGTTATTCGTAATGTATATTGGAAAATTATGATGATCTTGTGGTGGAAGAGAATTATTGATATAATTCATTCATGTTACTTGAACTATGTTGGGACATAATATTCTTTCTATTTCACATGTTCATGGTTGATGATGTCAATTGATGAAAAACAGAGTTATATATGAAGATTTATATATTGGGGATCAAGGTATTCAACATTTTAATGGAAAATAAGGAATTTCATTTCACCGTGTCACAGTAAATGTTTAGGTTTTAATATAAGTTTCAAAAAATTAATTTACACATATTTGGAGGCTTGAAATGCCCATAATTGACAAAATTATATTCCAATATGATTAAATACATGGAGATGATGATAGAAACCCTATAATGTATATTACAGTGAGGTATTAAGTTTTTTAGAATGAACTAAAACAAAAAAAAAATTGTTTATTGTACGCATAAATATATATTTCATATAATGATCCGTGATTTTTTTCATTTTCAGAATATGTCACAGTAAATCAATAAATAGCGATTTAAAATATTAAAATAACAAAATTAATCTAGATATGATACTCTTATAGATTTTTTATAGAGGTTATACATCAATATACCATTAATAAATGTGGTGGATTTGGATTATATCATGGCTGATAAGAATTTTAAAACGTAATTATTTATTTTTAATTAAAATACATAAAGATATGGATGACAATTTTAGAGAATTAATATTAATGATTGGATTCATTAATTCAAAAATAAATTCATGTGACTCATATCTTTATCGCAAAATCTATGAGTAATCATGAATCATTCCAAACCATTGATCCTTTCATTTTCATGATTTGATGTGATGTAAAATTTTCTTAGGATTTAGGAAGTGAAAAAAATTACTGAGATAACCATTATTGAGAGATAATAATTCATATATATAGAATCATTTATGAATATGTTCATTTAATAGAATACTCAAGATTCATTAGGTTACATTGATCATATTATTCTAATTTTAGAATAAATTAGAGTGAAAATAGAAATTATGTTATTCAATTCTTTTATTATTTTACAGTTTTTTCTATTCATGTTGTGTTCTTATAAACTAAAACAATTCCAATAATTTATCCATAATTTGAATATAATTGGGATTATAAAATTACATAGAAAATAATATTATAATTATCACATCAAATCTGATTTTTATAATGCATGGTGTATCATATTCATAAACTAATCTTGATGATAAATCCATATCTCTAAATTGAATATTACATATTTACTTATGTGTGTTCATGGTAAAGATTAGTAAGTGACCCTTAGTTCCGTATTGATCCTTTGATAAATATATTTTATCGGTACTAAACCTTATCAAGTAATTACTACACCTAAATAATTATATCCAACAATATAGAGTATTTAAAGTAGATTTTGGTACATTAACATATCAATAGTTTTATGATTATTTAATGTTGTCTAGTCCATTAGAAGCAGATATATTTTTTAAATAATTTTTTAATTTAATTTCATTATATATGTTTTTTTAAATGATGTGAGGAATATTGGTGTCATGATTGATTGAATATGATTTCTTTTAGTAGCTTAATAAAGTCAAAAAAACATGTGAGGGATTATAATGTAGTGTTTGAAAGAGTAAATATTTTCCAATGCCCCAATTTTAACATACCAGACATTATTAAACTATTAATGTAATTATATTTTTCCAGAAAAAACAAAAAAATTCATTTATTATAAATGATTCAGGTGTTTTGAGAAATTATATATTTTCATTAATGTTTCTTGAGGGTTTGAGGTTAGAAACTACAAATGGAGACAAAAAACGTTGTTGAGGGAATATCATGAAATAATATGTGTAGTTCATTCCATTATGGGTTCTTTTGTAAATTATTTTTTCAAATTTCATGAATGGTAACTCCATATAATTAGGATTCATTTAATTTTTGTGACATATTAATGTAACTCTATTTTGATATTCCTTTGTTAGGATTCAATGAATTATAGACGTACCACAAAAAAAGGAGTCATATTGGGACTACGACACATATGAATAGACTAATTAGTCTTCCATGTGAAATGTACCATTTAATAAAACAATCATTAATATTGTTTTTTAATTGGGAAATTGTAGTGGATTGTAGGTCATACCAAGATTGTGGGATTCATGTCATCAGGCATTATGATGGAGTGGAAAATTATTTATTTTCACACTTTGGGTTTGTAATATGGTGGATAATAATTCATTAATGGGGGTGGTCACACAAGGTTTTCTTATAGTGTTGGGTCTCTATGATTTTACATGTGAGAGACGTGCTATGCTGTAGAAATAGGGGTCATGTCACTGGGAGTTCCTAAAGGATCCTCACACCCTGACATGTGTAGTCACACCATCATAAATCACATTATATGTTCTTTATAAATAATTAAAATAATAAATACATTTTTGGGTTGAGTTAAAATAAATTCGGACACACTTATTTACATGAATCACACAAAACCACATCCTTTATACAACTCAATGTACTCTCTTCAAAAGATGGATTTCCTTTATTACTCAAATTATTCGAGTGACATTCTTTCCATGAGATAAACATTTGTAAATCTATCAATTCTATAGAATTTCATAGATTATGTCACTTTATAGTATTCTTATTATTTTTATTTTTTGGGTTTCATATTTTTTGGGTTTATATAAATTCTTCATTTTCTACCTGCTGACCTCAGATTAGCTGTCAGGATTTTTTGTGTATATTTCATCAAAATTAGGCAATTTTTTCCTAAATGTTTCCCAAAATTTTCATCATATTTTATATGTTTTTATGAGAAATTTATTTGATAACAAAATGTATCCCTGACAAAAAACCTAATAATTATGATTCAACTTACAATAAATGGATAAAACCTTATTGAGACCATGACATGACCCTATAATAATATATAACCCTAACTCAAGCTTGCTAAATGAGGAATATTATGACCAACTAATAATTTTATATATAGGATGTTACCAGAGGGGTCCAAAAAAATATAATATATTAATGGTTGGGTGATCTTATCCTCGGTGAGTAATAAATAGAAGGTAGGTTGATGTCCACCCCATTTTGTTATTTATGAGATATATTTGGAGTTCTTCCCTTCCCTAAATCTTTTCATATATGAGAAATAATATGTGGGCCAATATTCTCCTTAGTGTAACATATATATAATATTTGTGTGGTATGTTGTTCCACAGATCATTATTAATGGAAAAATGGGGTGGTAAATTTCATACACATGTGTTAGTGTACCATGTATAATGATATATAACATTAGATAATATAGTTGTGTCCTATCTATAGTTTCACCCTGGAACCTAAGTATTGAAAGAGGTTTAATATTTGTACATTAAATTATTTATTCTAGCACTTAATCATAAACTTCATTTTGATTGTATATTTTTTGGTATGTTGATTGTGGAGGCCTACCAAGATATACTCATGTAATTATTGTGTCATTATGGTTTCCTAAGAAGACTACACAGTCATAATAAAATATAAAGTAAAAGATTAATGATCTATGGATTTTCTATATTGTTTGGATATAACATTGGATAAGTGGTTGTTCTACTGTTTGAGTATAGTTTTAATCTTTTCATAGTTTTTTATTTTCATGATTTTGTTCTGAGGTATATAATACAACTATTAGGGTTCTTAATTTTATCTTTATGGTTTTTTGACATTGACACCATTCATTATGATATATAGTGATAAATGTGTATGTTTCTTATTTGATATTTCCATAATTTTAGTTATCATTAAATATTAATGAAGTTATCTTTTTTTTATATTATACTACTATATCACTACATTGATAAAATGGAATTGAATCCTAATGATGTTATTTTACATATTCACTACTAGTAAACTACATTATCATATGGGAATAAAATATTGTGGTCACATATCTCTCTGTACTAACTACTATGAAGTGATTATAGATAATTAATTATTTTGTGGTATCAGTGATTTAATCTATTTTATTTATTTATACTAGTTTAGTAGGGTATGTGAGAGAGATATAATATTATCATAACATATAGTAGATCTTATTTATAAGATGATTTATGAAACATTTCACGGAAGACTATGTCACTAAGGAAGGGACTTTTATTATGTGTATTTTAATTTATAGTTGAGATTCATCAATAATTATTATTCATATTTATTTAGGATTTATGAGTTATAGTATTGTTTCCATATGACAAAGATGATAAAATGGTGTTTGATCATGAAATATATAATATATATAGGATTAACATGTCTTTCATATTTCATTCTATGATCGGTTACCATGGTTATGATATGATGGTCAGTTTTTTTGAGATTAAAAAATATATAATATAGTTCTTTATATATAAGACAGTGGTTGAATAAATTATAACATATAATATTGGTTCTTTTATTATTATTTATTAGTGATTAAATACCCAATTATGAATGGGTTTCATAAATAAAATTATATTACTTACTTTTAATTTTTTTCCTTAATTACATACGAATGTAAATTCATTTAATATAAAAAATAAAGAGATACCCTCATTTAAATAAAAATAAATTTAATGATTCTGGATCTTATATATATGTTTGTGTGAAATTTAGAATGTATAAATTAATCTGTAGAGTGTTCATGAGTATTAAAAATTATTACGATATAGGATGTATGAGATTGAATTATTTCATTCATATCAATGATTTATAATAACTATGATATTATTAGTAGTTAATAAATTTTATTTGGTTGAATTTATTTGTAACTACATGATATTCCACCACTATATCTTATAGTAGAGTGAAATAGTTCATCAAATAATTACACCCCATTTATTATTAAACTACATATGATATTTGTGTTGGGAATAAATATTGATGAATAACCCCATGAGTTTATTTTATGAGTTATTAAATACATGGACAGGGAGACTCTTAGAGTTGAGTGTTCCATGATTGATCTTACATGAGTGTTCCATATGTAGAAACCATATTTTATATAGGTGTGAGTATAACCAAGTTGTTGTAGATATAGATAAAGTATATTGAGATAAAATTTTAACACCCTGATATGACCCTTGAGTGGTGGTGAAGAAGGATACATACATGTTATGAAGATCAACAATGAATTGGTGGGATATTTTGGTCAAAAATTTTTAAATGTCGGATTATAATGGAGGGGAATCTAGTCCTTGTTATATGGAAACTTATTCTTGGATGCATTGACGGAGGATATAACTTCCATGTATATACACCTCACTTTATAGAGGGATAATATTTTTTAATTACACTACTCATTTAATTGATTTTCAATTCTTCTTCTCAATACTATTTTGGGATTAAGTATCTAGGGAGATGCATTTGAAGGAATAACTGTGATATAAGATAAATGTGTTGGTAAATATTTTTGTCCTGCCAACATTTTCATATTTCAGGAATTTTACCTTTTTCACATAGAGAAACCCAAAAAAAAGTGAAGTCTCAAGTCACGTGGCATCTGGTAAGGGGACCCATAGTGGGTTCTTGAGTACTGTGAAGTGGTGGTATGATATATTATTCTAGTGTGGTAGTGTACATAGTAAAAAAATCAATATCTCATATCTTCCACCTCTATAGATAATGAAATAGACATCCACCAGTATTGTGGGTTTAGTTATATCCCTTCATAGTGTCTCAAACCATCATTTTAGATCCCCATGTATGAGAAGATAAGGAAATTAATAGATTATTTTATAAGAAGATAATAATAAACAATTATTATTGGATATTAACTGACATAGGTTTTTTATGAGTTGGTTTTTGTATTACACACATGGGAATTTCTAGAGTTACATTCTCCAATTGGGTCAGTGTGGAGAATTTTTTACTTATGAACATTGTCCATAATAACAACATGGGATTAAATTACATGGTATTCAGGCAGTGGATCACGACCATGTCTTTAAATAGTTAAATGTTTTTTTATCATACCCATACTGATAGGGTTATTATAAAATAGAATTTATGATGTTTGAGTTTAGTAGATTCTACATTTTCATATTCCATTTTGTTTCAGTGGAATCCAATTATTTTAAATCTTATGAGTTCATTAAAGGAATATGGATAATAATAAAGTCTCTATATGGATTTATGTTGAATGGTGCACCTTAATAGATACAATTTTATGGTATCCATAGGTTTTTTATAGTTCTATAATAATTAGTGACAATATATTCTATTGGTACTTCTCAGTTTTATATATGACCTGCATTAGAATGATCTAGATGTCAGATTGGATTGTTCAACATTGATCACACATTAACTATTATCAATGATGTGTATTGTTTACATATATAAAGGGTAAATGTAATGACTATATGGATTCTATTATCATATTGAATTTTAGGAAAGTAAAACAGTGAAACCTACTCACCATAATGAGTCAAAACTCAAACACACGAAATGGAACATAGACATCTCAAAAATTAAAATGATAAATTCTAAATGAATTAAAATAATTGTTTTACATGGTTAATGTAACACACTAATGATTTTTTAAATATTCTGTTTAAAAAATTTTAATTACTCAATAGCTTGCATTGCACATAATCACAAGTTTAAATGAACCAAGATATGACCTTAGTGTATAATGACCAAAATAACCTATCTGTTAGGTCGGAAAGAATAAAAATAACTAATTTTTTAATATTTATAGTTAATTATTTGGTTACAGATTATTTATGAAAAATATAAACCTATTAAATGTAATGTAAATATTTTAATTTTTGTATTAATAAATTAAAAAAATAATATTTCATAAATAATATTAATGAAATATATATTTTATATAATTTATAAAATATTTCTTCATGTTCATAGAATTTATATTTTAGTCATAATATATGAATGAACCCATTTTTATATATAAATAACCTTAAATTTTCAAAAGGTAAAATTTACCACCTATTAATGGAGAGATCTTTTATAATTAATATTTTGACAAATTAATATTTTTTATATGAAAACATAATCATATTCATTTGAAGATGGATAAAAAATTTACATTAAATTAATTTTTTATTTCTTTCTTATTACATTCATGTTTTGATGAATATTAATAATAAACAAAATTTTAAATAACATATTATTAGTTCATATAAATAATTTATGTTTGTAAAATTATATTTTTTAATGGTTTTAATGTATAAATAGATTATATTATTATAATTTAATATAATTGAGGTCATTGGATTTAATATTACATTGAATATATACATAATGAAATTTAAATCTTTTGAAATGTTTTAACATTAAAAACAAGTTTTCTCTATCTGAAAACAAGTAAAATTTTAAAATAAATACCCCCACTTTTTTGCAATGAAAATTTAATAATTGATATCATATTTGGAAGATGTTGGTCCAAATTATGTAAATATCTTTTTTCTTTTATTTTGAGGAATTATTAAATTTTTACTTCGATAATTGTTACTAATACTGTAAATGGCTAAATCAAATAAATAAGGGTAAACATAATATTATAAAACCTAGAAACATTTCCTAATATAATTATATGAGTTTTTAGATATAATCATACTTGGTTTAAAATATAAACCTTTTGAAATAACATGGATGAAGTCAAGACATTTAATTTATTTCATTTAATAAAAAGATAAATATTCCTTACTCAAATTTTTATAAATATGTCAATTTTAATAAAATAATTTACTGAAAAAAATGTATAATAAATACTAAAAAAAATATAATTTTTTTATCATGGTATTTTATTTTTTATTTATTGGAAATAAATAATTACTTTAATTGATTATACAATGTAGATGCCGAAATTATTTTATTCATGAGAAATAAATAAAATAATTACTATTAAAAAAATAATAAAAATTAAATGACCCAAAACATGATAAACTCGTATTATTAGAGTATCTCTCGACCATAATAATCCATGGGTTGAGTTATTGATGATTTGGAGCCATATGGGAATGATTATGATAATTATAACATTTTATTTAAAGTGATGTTAGTTTTTTCACATTCTTGTTTTCAATAAATATAACATTTTTAATATTTCACATTCTAGAAGATATATAATACTAAAAATTTTATTATTAAAGAGAAATGATTTATCTTATTCAATTTATTTTATTTGTAATTTTCATTCATATAATTAGTGTATTAAATAAATACCCAAAACTAATGTAGAATTATTATATTAATGGAGATATAAAATAAATGATAATAAATGTATTAAAATAAAATGAATTTGGGCAAATTATAATATACAGTGATATTTATAGAAAATATTCACCTCATAAGAATATAATAAATTTTTTTATTAAAATTTATCTTGATATTTTCATATTTATAAAAATCAATGAATTGAATAGTGTTAAAATTGATAATATTGATTGTTTATCAGAATAATTTATTAATTAATTATTTAAAATCATAAAATATATTATAATATATATAATAATTATTATATGGTCTAAACTATTATAAAATATATATTTATGGTTTAATTGACATCATTTAAGTAAATATTTTACCCTTTTAATATTGAAATATGTGTTACCATAGTCAATATTTAAATAGAATAACAAACAAATAATTAAAATGATATTGTTTATATTGATATTAAAACATGTATAAAATTTATTGGATTATTATATTAAAAATATATCTCATATAATATTCTAAAGTATGATATTTTTATGGTTTTTTTTAATTTTAAATTATATTATAAATTAATGTTTTTGGACATTCCATAATTATCCATCGCCTGAATTTTAAAAGGGAACCACCACCCTCAATTCTTGACTTCATTTGGAACCTTCATGTTCTACCATTACCTACTAATTTCCCTTATTAACTTCCCTATTCACATTCTAGAGGGTTTTCTCTTCTCTAATTACTAACTCTAGTACATTAACAAAAAATCATTCATGAGCTCGTCGAAGAAGAGGTAATCACTCTACTGAATATTTCAAACATCATTAATCTTCTACATCCTCTTCATAAATTGATTCCATTATAAAGATATAAATATAGTATGAATTATATACATAGGTTTTATTGTGATTATGGAATGACCATATTCCACATTCTATCTATCTCAATAAAAATAAAATCACAACGCATGCGTACCTACGACTTACCGTCTACATTCAATGGTGTAAGATATTTTTCTCCACCACATTACATTGAGGGGTATGATTCTGTAAAGGACTACTATATATTATTTTTATAAACATATATTTATTCTAGAGAAAAATATATACCATCCACATCCATAAAATTTTACAATTATGGTAATGTTATCGTTGCTTATGTGAATGTATGACCTACAATCTCCACAATGTGATGCGATTTTTTCTAAATGATATCCATTAAATCATGATATATAAATGTATAAAATTAATAAAAATAGTTTCTATTAAGTCAATATCATTTTTAATGATATAACTATGACTTAATAAGTACAATAAAAAATTATTCGATAAAACATGCATAAGAAAATGGAGACATTAATACCAGAATACCGGGTTATAATGAAATGTTATTAAGAAACAGATGATACTATGATTATATATGACATCATTAAAATTAAAATTATTCTAGATGAAGTAAATTAAATTATTTTAATTATTATATATGAGGATTAGATGGATAAAAATGACAGTGACCCTACGTTAAGTGATAATATCACAATCTGATTATTATTTGATATTATTTATACGTAAGTATTTACTATGGTATATTTATCATCCATGTCCATGTTTACTAAATATATATTCCAAAATATTTATTATATTATTATTCAATTTCTAAATCCAATTTTAGCCATTTGTAAAATTTTATAAAATAATGAGAAAATAATATTTTGTCATTTTTGATAAAAGGTACTTTTTAACATTTCTAGAAAATGTATGAGAATAATGTTTTTGAAATATTCGACAATAATTGATTTTATGATTTCAGGAAGCCCTATTTCCATTAATCATACATTAAATGTTTTCCAGTATATTATTAATGAAATTTTTTTCCTTTGGAATTTTACATAATTTTATGTAATAAAAAAGTTGAAGAAGAAATGGTTTTTTTCTAAAGAATTAATTTCATATGTTGAAAAAAAGTTAATTTCTAGAAAAGATAACATTATCAAATAAGAATATGTTTCAATTATATTATCACTATTATTACTATATTTTTATATTTTTTAGGATGTAATTATATTTGTTAAATTCATTTGTTTTTCATGGATTATGTTATAATGAAATGATGTTTGAAACCCTCATTTTTTTCCTTAGGTTATGTTGTGATGAATGATTTATGTTTCAATGGATCAAGTAAAAATGATTTAATTATTATATGGGTGAGACCAAGATCTCCATCCAATGCATTGGGTAAAGATTAATATCTCACGAGATAGATAGTTATAGAAAGAGAAATGATATTGGTTCAGTAATATAGGGATGAAAGGAAGATTGAACTTGGTTCAGAAATTGAAATTTCATGTTATAGTGTTCTTAGTAATAAATTCTAACTAATATGAAATGATATTCTATACTTATTTGAGTTCCAATAATTCCATTTATTATGTTATATATTTTTGGAATATATTCATTCATTCATTATAATATTTTATGATATATACTCTGACATGATAACATGATCTTTTATATTCAGCATAATATTATGAAATGTTTTGTCCTTATGTATTATGAATTTGAAATGATTTATATCTCCCTTTTTTACCCTTACTGATCATCTGAAATCACCATTTATTATGTTTTTTCCTTGATTGTGAAGAAGGGTATTGGGTAAGATAATTCAAAAGGTGTCTAGTTAAGAATTAATAAGAGTGACACAATGTAGATTTATTATGAACATGTTGCTTATTATTCCCAATTTCTAAATACACTAAAACTAAAATTTCATTGTGTCATTTTATTATGTTTTAATGAATATTATTCGATTTTGATGTAATATCAATTTATGTAATGTTTGAGCTATAATGGTTGGTAACAGAAAAAAGGTATAGTTATTCATTGGTAAAATATGAAGTGAAAAAATTATTAAAAACCCTGAGGATATTTTGATGTTTGGGTTACAGTCCTAGTGTTTTAAAAATTATCATGAATAACCCATTATAAAACAAAAAGTTTCCTAATTTGAAAATTTCTTACTGATTATCATGCATTGCCATTATGATCAGTTTTTCTCACACTAGGATTTTATTATTTAACGGCTAGAACCCAAATTGAAACAGGTTAATGATTATTCTGATGAATAATGCACTAATTATCCTCTTAAGAATATGAATACTATTGGAGTCAGATTGAAAAATTTTATTTCTATTCTCACTCAACATTATCAAGAAATGAATCATTTAAGAATCCAAATGAGAAATGAAGGGAATAATATTTTTTTGAGTCCTTCATAATGTAGAATCAACCATATTTTTGTGAGACTTCAGATCCTCAAGGGCACAAAAAAAGGAATAGTACCATAGAAAAGATATGTTTCGTTATCTAGTGTTTAGAACATGATAACGTCATTTATCAATCAATCATTTGGAAGGTAAAATTGATCAATGGTGGAATATTATCAAGAATACATGTAAATGGGATGTAATTGACTCACTTGAATGGGATGAGTTCAACATCATATCCTTCAAAAAGTTTGTTCCATGTATTCTTCAATCAAAGATGGGGATGGTGTTCTAAGAGATTAATAAAAAAATGAATCTTTTGGAACTTAGGAAAAATATTTTACTAGAATTTCATTGTTTTCATATGGAATTATTACCATACCTAATGGTAAAATTTATTGATTCTTTAGGGTCTTAATACCTTGTCTCTGAATGGAATTAGAAATAATGGACTTCAATAGATATTAGGAAATCATTCGATGTGTTCTCATGGTTAAAATAGAGACTCAAGTAACCCATCATTCTTAAGAGATTGATATGATGAAAAAAATGAATTCAATGGAAAATATAAATAACACACTAAATGTAGATGAGTTTTCTAATATTCGTCAACTGTGGAAAGAAACATAGAGTAATATATCTTAATGGGACATAAAAATGGCTTAAATATGGGAGTAAAGCTCATTGGGTAGTTGAATGGTGATGTGATGGGAAAAATATTACTAATTATGAAAGTAAAGAAAATCATACATAGATTGAACCTCATACGCATCAAGGATAAAAGTATAAGTAAATGGGTCATTATGAAAACCAATGAGCTAATCTAAGGGTTATCTATGATGATCAACCACAAAAAAATCTTAATTATATAGGCAAAGGAATGTCACATGTGATCACTATCAGTGATGTGGAGTACGATAATGAAGTGGTGGAATATACACATACCATCCACAAGAAAGTAGAAAATGCGTTATTTTATTTTATATCCACAAATACTATTATTTCTAAATTCTTTTTGATAGTTATTGACGTATTTCCTAAACAATTAGATATTGAGATAGTTGTGACAACTTTTAATCACACAATGATTTCATCAGATGTTTTTAATTATTCTCCATTTTATGTTTGTGGTAACGTGCTTCTTGAAAATATTTTTTTCATTCCATTACAGTAATTCTAAGTGATTATTGGCATGAAGACTATTTCCCTATATATAAATCATATCAATTTCTAATGAAGGGAATTCACATTTTAAATTCCAGACATATCTATAATATTATATCGATTAAAGGATGGATATGATCTTCCAGTGGAAATTTCATCCATCTTATGGGTCTTGAATCCTATAAATGAAGGATATCTATCTCACATGGTTGTAGATAATATCACTATTAAGAATAAACATAATACATCAGATATTTTTTTATAATTTCCCAAATAATTTCAAGGTCTTCCTTTGAATTGTGATATTGAATTTTCAATGTAACTCATAACACATGTTGTGACTTTTAAAAATGAAACATATATAATGTACACAATTTATATTGAACAATTAATGAAGAAACACCAAGATAATATTGATATAGGAATCATACCACCTACTCCATCAACTTGGGGTGAACCTATTCTATTTTTTAAAAAGAAGGATGAATTAATGAGACACTACAATAATTATCGATAACATAACAATATCACTATTTGGAAAAAAAATATACTCTTCTAACCATTGAGGACTTATTAGAAAATCTATATGGATTTCAATACATTTCCAAGACTAATATTAATTCATGATATCATTAATTATGGGTCAAGAATGTGGATATACATAATACAACATTTTGTACATGGTATGGACACTATGAATTTATATTGATTTGTTTTGTTTTTAATACTACCCCTTGTAACGCCCCGACCCTAGACACCCAGAGTCAGTGCATTATTACATAACATTGGCATGATCACAAAGGATCAAGTCTCGAAAGACTGATTAGTTTAGTAGTCTTGGAAACACTAGATATATTCATAAGTCTTACATTATATCATAGGGTAAAAAACTACAACAACATCTTGTCTTCATATCCCCTCATACTATCCCTCTATGTCATTCATAAATTACTTCTTCACATCCTGGGAAAAATAAAAAATTGAAAAACGTGAGCTCAAATACTCAGTAAGGATAACAATGTAGCAGAAGCTTTCATAGATAAGCATAAACAGTTAAAGCAATTTATAACTAAAACAAAAGCCTTTTAAACTTGAAATTCAGCACAATATGGCAAAGATAAAATGAAATAATTCCGTTTACTTATTCACATGGATATTCTACTAGTCGAACAATCACATGAAATATCAATAACCACTTTCATAATGATGGAATGCATAATGCATGACTATCATAATGACATAGCCAAGGCCTCCTGCCAAGACTACAAATAAGATTTTTCCAAGGCCTTGTGTCAAGCCACTAGTTTGTCTCATGAGACCTACCGATGGAATTTTTTTAGAAGATACTTACGTTTAAAATTGCTCAAATATAGTACAATGTTTTTTGAAAAGATTATGCAAGATTCTGAAAGAAAAATAACTAATTCTGAGACTGCTCGACTAATTACAGGCCATGATGGGTCCAGGCCCAATCCCTTCTTATCTACCGCACTCGAGAGTCGGGTTTTCTGAAAACATTTTAACCTTGTGTTAAATACATATACATTTTCACTGGATTTTCATATTTTTGAGATAAATATATCTTTTTCATGAAAACATTTAATAGTCACACAATTTGGAAATGAAGTCATTTAAATAAAATTTTTAATCAAAGTGTCCCATACCACTTTGAAACTTTTGAAAGGAATTAACATTTTAAAAAAAATCATGTCCATATAAATAAATCCTTAAAAACCATTTTGAAGACATGGACATTAAAGAGAACGATTTAGAAGAATAAATATTTAAAAATTTTGAAATTATGTATTAGTAAAAAGTCCCTAAAATAATTCCTTTGAAAAATCTTTTATAAAATATGGACATGGATAATAAATATTTCCCAGTAGATACTAACAAAAAAAACCTCGGATAATGAAGAGATTGCGAAATAAACCCTTACCAATTTTGTAACGTACGAAACATACACCCCATTAAAGAGGTATCATACAATGAATATTTAAATACACATAAACTAAATTGTATTACAAAAAGAATACAATAATGGGAAGTACATACACCACACAAAAGGTAATAGTGGTAATATGGCATGAATCTCATGGGAATAAGGTGTGAGATGAAAACCCATTACTTTATACTTTTTCCTTTATCGATGGTAGGTTAACCTCCTCTATAATGGTGATATAATTTTTATTGAATTATACAAGAATCATTTACATTAATATGATATCATATGTGATCTTTTAACATTGATTTGTTAATAATATCTTAGTATTATCGTCATTTTGGGTGTTAACTTACTCATTTTTCCTTTATATTCTTTGTTACGTAAGCCGTGTATGTTATGGATAGGTTGTATCTTATTCATATCTAGAATTATATCAAGTCCTTAAACATTATTTCTAAATCATCAAATGATAATTATACTTCAATGGATACGATGGAGAATGAATCTAATCGCTTTCGTGGAGACGGTAGTCCGTACGTACGCACGAGCGACAATATCATTTTTTTGATGTTACAATAATATATAATTGGATGGTATATCATATGGAAAATATAATTATCATATTATATTTATTATTTACATTAATTAGACATCATTATTATACCCATCCAAATAATAATTTATTGAATGACAATTACACCACGACGTGGAGACGGTATGTCGTACGTACGCACGTATGGTGACCTGTCATTAAAAGGATGGATAGAATAATTAATATGGTTGTACCATATTTATAATAATATTATATTATATAGGAGATACTGGATTCATTTTTTTAGAATGGGAATAACAAAGAAAGAATAAGTGGAAAAGAAAAGAATTTGAAAAAGGGTGGTAAAAACATTACCTCTTCTTCGGGTTCTTCCTTTTGATTTGACCAAAAGGGCTCCGTAGGATGGCATTATGATCAAATTAAGGACACTAGGTTGTAGTGAGGGATGTTAAGAGAGTATTTGGGCCGAGTTTTTCTGATCCAAAAGGCTTTGAAGGTGTGAAGTAATGAGAAGGGGGAGTTCCCTTTTATAAGAGGGGTGAGGGGAACCTTTGGAAAAGCTAGAAATATTATTTTATAATAAATTCATATTCGGTTTATAATGGCTCAAAAGTAGATTATTTATAGGTTAAAGCTGGGAGAGGTCGAAAAAAACTCAACAAATAGAATTTAGATAGGTTTGGGTAATTATATTAACCTTATCTTTAAGTATTAACTCTTAGTTAATTAGTTTCACTTTTACAAGGTCTCTTTGTATTTTTATATTATCTGGTTAATAAACATACTATAAACATCCATGAGACCCCCAAGTGGTCCATTAATGATACACCTATCATGATATAAGTCTCTTGGATGAAGCTTATATTTTTAAGAATTTTATATCAATTTATTATATAATATTTGTTTTAAAAACACTTTTATGTCAATTTTGACACTATTCAATAATTGATTTTTGTGAAACTCATAAAAGAATGATTACTTCGAAAAAAATCAATTAAATCAGTCCTAATATGTCCAATTGACCTATAAAATTATTTTAATTCAATAAAAGTCTCCAATTATATTTATTTGGGTATTTATAATATCAATTATTTTAACTTTTCACTATTATGGTAATTATTGCATCATTATTGTGTCATAAATAAAATATATTATTTAATGTCTGAAAATTATAAATAAAATATCATTATGTATTAAATAGTTTTATCTTTATGATTAATATTTATAATCGAATTTATCTATTGTGTAAACCTATATTAAAAATGTTTTAGTAAATAAACATTGATTTTAACTCTTTTAACTCTTCTTTGAATTAAATAATAATAAATGTCCTAATATAATCAAAGTGGACCTAAATGATAAAATTTTATTCCTAAGATTGATTTTGGTCCAGATACACTTTTCCAATAGAATTAAAACATGTGTTAGGGTAATATTAATATCATTTTTATCCTTAATTACACTATTTACTTTTAACCGCAAAAGTAAAAAGTTACTATTCACCAAAAATTATTTTCATCTCAATGAACCACATTTTACTCTTTGATATTTACCGTGTCTATAAGATTTTCGAAATTCCACTCACAGAAGCGGTAAAATTTTGTTTTATGAAAAATTCAGTTTTTAACTACCACTTAGTGGTTTCACTATTCATCAAAAAATGAAAGTTTCCAGAAAAATACCAAAAATTAGGCCTAAGTTATATTTGATACTATGAATTCAAAAATGATTTCTATTTTACCAAATTCAAAACATATTAGTTTCATTAATTAATTTAAAAATTAATTACTGTCGTCAAAACATATAGCGTGTTTTTAAGAGATAATAACTATCAAAAGATTGACACTTGTTTATGTCTAGTTTAAATGTGAAATATCGTCCAATGACCAACATTGTATTAAATGTTAAAAATAAATTCTAAAAAACCACTCAAATTAATAATTTATCACTATTAATTATTTCAATTAAAAAAGATGTTTTTAATTAAAATTTAGTAATTTTCACTATTCATCAAAATATGAAAGTTATCTGAATGCTTGGGGTGTTAAATTCTCCCCTCCTTCAATAAATTTTATCCTCGCAATTTTTTTAAAATTGGGCTTGAGAATATAATGGAATGTCCCACATCGGAAAAAGAGTCAATAAATCTTTCACTTTTAAAGAAAGGAAGAGAGGTATAAAGGTCACCCAAGATAACCCATACTAGAATTCCATGTAGAAAAACATAGATATGGACGATAAACTAAGTGTTCAGTTCTGATAGAGAGGGATAGAAAACTTGATCAGGAGAAATTTAATAATAAGAAAATCACAAACATGTGTTGGGACAAACATTCCTTAGTCTCCCAGTAGGAAAAGTAAATGGACAACCTTTTTTTGTTTTAAGTTATATTACATAAGGATGAGGAATTCATTTATGATATTGACTAAGAACATAAAGAGATATACTTACTTTTTAAGTAGATTTTCTTTCTTTAATAACTTTTTACCACTAACTCTTTTTTTTAATAATGAGTATTCAAGAAGACTTGGTCACAATAGAAGAGCAAGAATAAACTTCTATAGAAATACATGATCCACGTAGGATAAATGATATATTTAACTTGTCTTTAGAGATTAATCAAAACCAAAATAGTTAGTATAAGATCTGATGATCCCTTAAAGGGATATTCCATTAGAGAAAAAAATACTAATCTTAATTTCTAAAATTAAATCAACAATACCCCAAAGTTAAATAAATACCATTCAGTAATAAATTGTCCTTAAAATCCTTCAATATAATCCAAACTAATATTGAAACCCAGAACATATAAGAATGTAGTCTTCCACATTAAATTGTATCTCCAAATGACATCATCTACTCTAAAAGTCACATACTTAAAAGTAATTAACCTAATCACATTTTCTTTATTATAGGTTAATCATTTCCATAAATAACCCAAATCACTATAAATACACAATAAAAACATAGATAAAAATCCACCATTACTCCTTTAATGAAATCCAATAGTATTCTATTTTCCTTGAACATATAGTGTTCCCAAAAAAGTGAACATCTTCCAAAATAAAATTTATCACTTAATCACCAAATCATTTTCATATACTAAGGTTATTCATTTGATAATACATAAGATCCCAAATCAACTTATTATTGATCAATAAAATCATTTAACTAAAATAATAGTCACACTACCCAGGGACTTCACGTAGTCTAGTGGTAGGCAATAAATCCCAATCACACTTTGGTTGTGGGTTCGATTCCCGTAGCTTTGTCTAAAGCGATGGGTTGTCACACGGTCCGCGTGTTTTCCTCTTTCAAAAACTGTATTTTATAACATTACCAAAATGAGATAAATTATTCAAAATAACCATAACATAATTTAACCACAAATCTTATCTCATACCTTGCATTTTCATCCCAAATTATAATAACATTTAATTGCCTCAAACCCAACGATCATATAAAACCAAATGGTTATTTATTACTATATTCACAAGAGATAAGATAATTCTTCCTCAAAAATAATTCTCACATGGAAAATTGCAGGGTTAAAAATACAAGAGAAAATTATTCCAAATTAAACCCATCAACAAGGAGCAATAATACTTTTTAATCATTTATCCCACCATTTATTTCCACATAGCTTCTTCTTTAACCTAGAAAATATCATATAGAATAGGGCATTCACTCGGGTAATGGCCAGGTCCCCTTTATTTACGACAAATGACTATAAATGGACTCTTGGGACCATTTCTGTCTTCTTTCATAGTACTCTTCATTTTATTCGGCAATTCTTCACTTTATGTCCTTCCTTCCCGCACGTAAAGCATTTCTTTGTTTCATTGAGACACTTTCCTGGGTGTCTCCTTCTTCATTTCCTGCATGATGAAAATTAAGGATTCCTTTCTCCATGGTCTCTACTACTGGAGCTCTTATCATTCATCACCTTTCTCTTATTTGTTGAGTCCGGGAATTGGTTAATATATATATTATTGATCATATTTTTGGAAAATTGATTTGGCATAAAGACAATATCTTTTACGCCTATCAACATTCCATTTTGTTGCTCATTGCCACCACCGTTCCCACCTTGTACATCATTCTCAAAGTCGCTATGAATTTCTTGTAATCCAGCCATTGACTCAAACCAGAAAGCATTGTGTGAGTAACAGTAGTCATAAAATTGTTTAGAGATTAACGTGTCACCATATTCTCAATTTGAAACACATTAGGATTAACCAAGGTCATTTACTCTCATATTATAAATATTTAATACTTCAAATTGGTTAGTAAAGAAAATGTAAATTATCCTAAGCATATCCCCCGTGAGTGTCGTAACCAAGAGTGAAACAAGGCCCGTTGTCGTGCACTAATTCCTGTTCGAGTCTATCTCAAAGCAGTGTTTTCGGGTTTTACCCCTAGGTACATCTGTGCCAGAGCCGCCTCTACCTTCTCGTATCCAGATATAGATGTATTTCTCGGAAAACAAACAAAATCTCTACATTACCAAAATTCTAGGAAGTTCTTCTATACTAATCCTCAATTTCATCTTAGGTCTACGTGATCTAATCAGATTTTATCTAAATCTATCTTCCAAGGTTTGTACTAAGCTTCCTCTAATACCAACTATAACGCCCCAACCCTAGATACCCAGAGTCAGTGCATTATTACATAACATTGGCATGATCACAAAGGATCAAGTCTCGAAAGACCGATTAGTTTAGTAGTCTTGGAAACACTAGATATTTTCATAAGTCTTACATTACATCATAGGGTAAAAAAAACTACAACAACATCTTGTCTTCATATCCCCTCATACAATCCCTGCAGGTCATTCATAAATTACTTCTTAACATCCTGGAAAAAATAAAACATTGAAAGGGGTGAGCTCAGATCCTCAGTATGGATAACAATATAGCAGAAGCTTTCATAGATAAGAATAAACACATAAAGAAATTTATAACTAAAACAAAAGCCTTTTAAACTTGAACTTTAACATAATATTGAAAAGATAAAATGAAATAATTCCATTTACTTATTCACATGGATATTCTACTAGTCGAACAATAACATGCAATATCAATAACCACTTTCATAATGATGGAATGCATATTGCCAGACTATCATAACCACATAGCCAAGGCCTCATGCCAAGACTACAAATAAGATTTTTCCAAGGCCTTCTTCCAAGACACTAGTTTGTCTCATGAGACCTACCGATGCAATTTTTTTAGAAGATACTTATGTTTAAAATTTCTCAAATATACTCCAGTGTTTTTTTTTGAAAACATTATGCAAGCTTCTGAAAAAAATATATCTATTCCTGAGACTGCTCGACTAATTACTGGCCATGATGGGTCCACACCCAATCCCTTCCTATCTACAACACTCGAGAGTCGGGTTTTCTGAAAACAATTTTAAGCTTGCATTAAATACGTATACATTTGCACTGGATTTTCATATTTTTGAGAGAAATATATCTTTTTCATGAAAACATTTAAAAGTCACACAATTTGGAAATTAGTCATTTAAAGACATTTTTGAATCAAAGTGTCCCATACAACTTTGAAACTTTTAAAAGGAATTAAAATTTTAAAAACATTCATGTCCATATAAATAAATCCTTAAAAACCATTTAGAAGACATGGAAATTAAAGAGAATGATTTAGAAGAATAAATATTTAAAACATTTGAAATTATGTTTGAGTAAAAATTCACTAAAATAATACCTTTGAAAAGTCATTGATATAACATGGACATGGATAATAAATATGTCCCAGTAGATACTTACATAAAAACAACCTTGGATAATGAAGTGATTGCGAAATAAACCCTTACCAATTTGGTAACATAGGAAACATACACCCCATGAATGAGGTATCATAAAATGAATATGTAAATACACATAAATTAAATTTTATTACCCATATAATACAATTATGGGCAGTATATACATCACACAAAAGGTAATAGTGGTAATATGGCATTAATCTCACGGGAATAAGGAGTGAGATGAAAACCCCTTACTTTGTAATTTTCCTTGGTCGATTGTAGTTTAACCTCCAGTATAGTGGTGAAATAATTGTTATTGAATTATAAAATAATCATTTACATTAATATGATATCATATATGATCTTTTAACATTGATTTGTTAATAATATCTTAGTATTATCGTCATTTCAGGTGTTAACTTACTCATTTTCCTTTATATTCTTTGTTACGTAAGCCGTGTTTGTTATGGATATGTTGTATCTTATTCATATCAAGAATTATATCATGTACTTAAACAGTATTTTTAAATAATCAAATGATAATTATACTTGAATGGATACGAGGGAGAATGAATCTCATCGCTTTCGTGGAGATGGTAGTCTGTATGTATGCACGAGCGACAATATCATTCTTTTGATGTTAAAATAATATATAATTGGAGGGTATATCATATAGACAGAATAATTATCATGTTATATTTATTATTTACATGAATTACACATCATTATTATACCCATACAAATAATAATTTATTGAATGACAATTACACCACGACGTGGAGACGGTAAAACGTACGTACGCACGTATGGTGACATGTCATTCAAAGGATGGATAGAATACTGAATATGGTTGTACCATATTTATAATAATATTATATTATATAGGAGATAATGGATTCATTACTTTAGATTGGGAGTAACAATGAAAGAAAAAGTTGAAGAAGAAAAGAATTTGAAAAGGGGTGGTAAAAACATTACCTCTTCTTCTGGTTCTTCCTTTTGATTTGATCAAAAGGGCTCCTTAGGTTGGATTTATGATCAAAATAATTCCTCTAGGTTGTAGTGAAGGGAATTTGAGAGATTATTGTGGCTGGGTTTGGCCGAACCAAAATTCTTTGAAGGTGTGAAGTAATTAGAAGGGGGAGTGCCCTTTTATAAGAGGGGTGAGGGGAACCTTTGGAGAAGCTAGAAATATTATTTTATAATAAATTCATATTCGGTTTATAATGGCACCAAAGTGGATTATTTAAAGGTTAAGGTGAGTATAGGTCGAAAACAACTCATAAAATAGAATTTAGACAGGTTTGGGTCATTATATTAACCTTATATTTAAATATTAACTCTTAGTTAATTTGTTTCACTTTTACAATGTCTCTTTGTATTTTTATAATAATGGTTAATAAACTTAATATATACATTCAAGAGACCCCCAAGTGGTCCAATAATGATACACCTATAATTATATAAGTCTCTTGGCCGAACCTTATATTTTTAGGAATTTAATATAAATTAATAATATAATATTGTTTTTTAAAACTCTTTTATGTCAATTTTGACACTATTCAATAATTGATTTTTTTGAAACTCATAACAGAATGATTACTTCGAAAAAATACAATTAAATCAATCCTAATATGTCATATTAACCTATAAAATTAGTGTAATTCCATAAAAGTCTCCAATTATATTTATTTGGTTATTTATAATATCAATTATTTTAATTTTTTACTATTATGGTAATTACTGAATCATCATTATGTCATTAATAAATTAAATTATTTGTTGTATCAAATTTCTAAATAAAATACCATTATGTAGGAAATCGTATTAGATTTCTAATGAATATATATTATCGAATTTATCTTATGTGTAACCCTACATTAAAAATGTTTTAGTAAATAAACATTGATTTTAACTCTTTTAACTCTTCTTTGAATTAAATAACAATAAATGTCCTAATCTAATCCGAGTGGACCTAAATGATAATATTTTATTCAAAAGGTTGTGTGTGGTCGAGATACACTTGTCCAATAGAATTAGAACATGTGTTAGGGTAATATTAATATCATTTTTACCCTTAATTACCCTATTTACTTTTAACCGTAAAACTAAAAAGTTACTATTCACCAAAAATAATTTTAATTTCAATGAACCATATTTTACTCATTGATATTAACCGTGTCTCTCAGATTTTTGAAATTCCACTCACAGAAGCGGTAAAATTAGGTTTTATGAAAAATTCAGTTTTTTAACTACCACTTAGTGGTTTCACTATTAATCAAAAAATGAAAGTTTCCAGAAAAATACCAAAAATTAGGCCTAAGCTATATTTGATATTATGAATTCAAAAATGAGGACTATTTTACCAAATTCAAAACAAATTAGTTGCCTTAATTAATTTAAAAATTAATTTCCGTTGACAAAAGAAATAGCGTGTTTTTAAGAGATAATAACTATCAAAAGATTGACACTTGTTTATGTATGGTTTAAATGTGAAATTTCATCCCTTAAACATCATTGTATTAAATGGTAAAAATATATTATAAAAAACCACCCAAATTATTAATTTATCACTATTAATTATTTCGATTAAAAAAGTTGTTTTTAATTAAAATTTAGTAATTTTCACTATTCATCAAAATATGAAAGTTATCCGAAAAGTACCAAAATTTCACCCTAAGCTAATTTCGATATTATGAATCCAAAACTGAATTCCATTTCAAAAGATAAAATTTATAAAATTTCCAAAAGTAGGTATTACTATTCATAACGGCTAGTTTGATTGGTTGTGGTGCGTTAGAATCTCGAAGTTGCGTACAATGCACGTCATTGCATTATTCAAAGGGAAAAGTATCGTGGAATCTTGGGGTGTTACACCCCTGACATCATGGATTGTATGAATAATGACTATAGAAATATTATTGATCATTTTTTGGTAGTACTTATAAATGATATTATTGTATATTCAATCAGAAAGAATAATAGGATGATTACATTAAGAATTAACGAAGACCCAGATAATTGATAATCATTATGAAAAATATACCAGGTGTGAGTTTTGTCTTCAAAATGTATCATTTTTTGTCACAAAATTTCACGTTAGGGGATATCTATGGATCCAAAAAGTAGAACATATTTAATGTAGTCCAATTCCATTAAAAATAAGTAATATTATAAGTTTTATCTATTTTGTCGGATATTATCGATGATTTATGAATTATTTTTCATAGATATCTAATACACTAAGTGAGTTGACTCTAAAAGGATTTATGTTTTTTTAGACGAATGAATGTAAATAAAATTTCATAGAGATAAAAACAAGGTTCTCTATTTCACCTATACTCAATCTTCCTTGAAGTATAGAAAGGTTTTTTTATCTAAAATTATGTTTTCATGATGGTTATAGGATATGTTCTCATGATAAATAAAAGGTTGATAGCTTATAAGACATGGAAATTGAAAATCAATGACAAAGTACCCAACTCATGATTTTGTGTTTGGTATGGAAATCATTGTATTAATGATATGGAGGCATTATCTTTATGCTGAAATGTGTAATATTTATACTGGAAATAAATTTTAAATGAATACTTCCACACAAAAATAGTTTAATATGAACCAAATAATATTATTCTTTTTTATTAGGTTATGACTATCCAATAAATTACAACCATGGGAAAAATGTAAAGGTTCCAAAATATTTTAGTCTAAATAACTATGCTAGCCTATCTATGATGAGGATAAAAAAAGATCCAAAATTTATGTATTTTCAATGGATTGATCTATAAATTTTAAATGAGGGGGAGAAATCTTATCTTTAAAAATTTAATGTCCAACCATCTATATAATTAAACATTAATGATGTGATGAGGGAAGAAGTATAGGTGGAATAGAAGGTGATAAATTTTCCATAATTAAAACACGATTGTGATGGTATAATAAGTTATCGAACTATGTTCATATTCGCCTCATACATGAATTAAAGAATGAGATGTTGGATGGGTCCCATAGTTCATAAATATCTATTTATCATAGAAGCACAATGATTTACAAGGACATGAAAGAGTATTTTTGGTTCAATGGAATTAAAAGAGATATTGTAGAATATGAATCTTGGGGAATGGTTTGTCAGAATGTTATTGATGAAAGACAATAGACTATGGTGATTTGATAACCATTACCCATACTAGAATAGAAATGGGAAAACATCACAATGGTCTTTGTCATTAGACTTCCCAAAACATCTTATATCCCTACTGCAATATGTGTTATAGTCGGTCACTGTATAAATTCATCACATGACATTTCTATTATAGAGTATTTCTATCTTGACCAACATTCTTGGATATATATAATGGAATTGGTAAGATTTCATGGAGTACCACATTCAATTATATCTGATCAGGATGCGATGTTTACGACATATTTCTGGTGAATTATTCATCATGCTTGGGATATAGAGGTATGCTTTAACACAGGTTATCATACTCACAAAGAGGATAAATATAATATGACAATTCAAACTCTAGATGACATGTTGGGATCTTTCTCTATGGAGATTAAAGGTTCTTGAAATCCACACCTATCTATGGTGGAATTTTATAACAATAATAGCTTTAAGTCATGTATTCATATTGCTCCTTATGAATCCCTCTATAGAGAAAATTGCATAACAACATATTTCTAGGATTAATATAGGGAGATAATACTCTTAGGACCTAACCATGTTGATGAAATGGTTGAGAATGTCAGATCTATTAAACAACCCATAATAGTAGCTCAGAGTCAACCATAATGTTATTTGGGAAAATGATGAAAAAACCTTGAGTATAAAGAGGTTGAAAATGTGTAACTAATAATATTTTCATGGAATATTTTAATGAGATTTTGAATGAAGGTAATGAATATCCGGAGATTTATCAGTCCTTTCTAAATTCAAGATTGTGTTGGGATGTTAGCCTATCGATTGGAGCTTCTACAGAATCTCTCTCAATTATATGATGTTGTGCATGTATAACTTCTAAATAAGACACAACTGATTCATCACATGTACTAAACTATTAATTCTTACCACTTGAGAAAGATATTTCATATGAAGAATAATTGAGAGTGATTCTATATCATAGATAAAATGTCAAACAAAAAAAGACCAATATCTTGGTTAAATATTTATGGAGGAATAAAAAATTTGATTTAGAAACATGGGAACTTGAGGATGTGATGATGTAAAGTTATCCCCATCTATTTGTATCCATATGATGAATTTTTAGGGAAAAAATTGTTTAGGGGGTTTAGAATGTAACACCAAGATAATTTTATAAAATATTTTCTTTTAATAATTTTAAAAATTCTATAGCATTCATTATAGTGAATCATGAATTTATATGATCCATGAGATTATTTTAGTATGAAATTTCCACTATAAACTAACTGATATGTTAGCAGGAATAAATATAACTAACTTTTAAACTTTTATGGTGATTTCTTTGGAAAATAGTTATATTTGAAATTTATAATCCAATTAACTATAAACGAAATATTTTTTTAATATAAAATTAAGAATAATTACAATTAGTATATATAATTATTTAAATATATATATCTTATTTATGTAATAATATATTTTTTATATTCATTTATTAGATATTTTTGTTATCAGATATGAATACTGAATTTTTTATGTATAAAAAACATATATTTTTCAAACAGGTATTTATATATCATTTTAAAGGAGAACACTTTTTAAATTAAAATTTTGACACTTTAATAATTTTTATAGGAAATAATAAACTTCTTCATTTTATTCGGGTTCTATTAATTTTCTTTAAATGAAATATTAATATTTTTTTTAACATTCAAGCTTTGATAAAGTGTAAAAACATAATAAAATTTAATTGAAAACAAGTTTTTTTATCATGAATAATTTATATGGTTAAATTAAATTATTGAATTGTTTAAAACTATAAATATATTACATTTTAATCATTTAATATAATCTATGTCATTGGAATTAATTTTACATTTAATTTAGATACAAAAAAATCAACATTTTACAATGTTTTGACGTTCAAATACTATATTATTTTTCCCACAACCATATTAATTTTAAACTAATTATTATGAATTATATTTACTGAATTTTGAGAAATAAATTCAATATTTAGAATCATTATGTCAAAATTAAGAACAAACCATTATTTTAATTTATTTTTGGGAATTATTAATAGTAACTTTTATAATTTTTTTAATACAATAAAAGGGTACATCTGGTAATTAAGGGTAAAAATACTATTTTAAAATTACCCAAAAACATGCCCTAATAACATTGGATAACTGAGTTTATACCTAGATCATCATTGGGTCAAAATTGTATCGTTTTGATTCCACCTAGATGGGAATAATACATTTAATTTATTTTATTTATAGAAAAGATAAATATGCCTCACACGAATTATATTAATTATATCATTTTTAATATAAGATTATACATAAGTTAAATTTTATTATATTTAATCATTTAAAAGATACAATTTTTTTATCATGGTAATTTAGTTTTAATTTTTATGAAATAAAATATTAACGTAATTTCTTATAAGTTGATGATACATAAAATTTTTAAATGATGAAAAAATAAAAAAAAAATTACTATTAAAATAATAATGACTATTAGAAGACACAAAACACATGAAAAAAATATTATTTGTTACGTATAACTTGACTAAAATCATCCATGTGTCGAGTTATATTCCATTTGATACGTGTGGGAAATATTATGACAATTATAATATTTTTTTTAAAGTTCTCTTAAAGTTGTCACATTCATGCTTTATAAATATAACATTAAGAATGTTGGATTTTCCAGTATATATATTCAACTACTATTATTCTTCCTAAAGCAATAAGATTTATATTCTTCCTAGTATTATATTTTAAATTTTTATTAATCAAAATAGGTTTTTAAATAATTACACAATACTAATGTAAAAATTATATTATTATTGAAAGAAACAAATAAAGTTTATTAATGATATTAAAATAAATATAAATTGGGATAATTAATATATAAATTGATTATTCAAGATGAATTTTACCTTTTAAGTAAATAATGAAATATTTGGTTCCACATTTACCTGATATATTCATAATTTTAAAAATCAATCAACTGAATAGTGTCCAAATTGAAACTATAGATTATTTATCAAAATACTGTATTATTAGAATATTTAAAAATAATAAATCATTTTTTAAAATATATAATAAATATTAAATGGAAGACAATTCTCTAATTTTATTTTTTTTTCTAATTGACATCAAATATGCGAATATTTTAACCTTTTAATTTTGAAATTATAATTACCTTAATTAAAAATTAAATAAAACAACTAAGTGTTTATTAAAATTATAACTATTAAATTGATAGAACAACATGTATAAAATTTAATATATGATGATATTAAAACCTTATCTCTTATCATAATCATAATTAGGATATTTTTAGTATTTTTGATGATTTCTGTATTATAAATAAATATTTTTGGAGATTCTATAAGTTCCCCCATCTCAATTATAAAAGGGAACATCTTCCCTCAGGTCATTATTTCATTTTGAACCTTCATTCTCATCCATTTCCTAACCATTTCCCCTATGAACTTATCTAGTAACTTTATATAGTATATTGTTTTCTCCAATGATAAACTCTAATAATTTTAGAAGAGATGTAGTGGGATCTCGTTAAAGTATAGGTAAGCTGCTCTACCAATTCATTCAACTTAATTATTCTTCTACATTATCATATTGAGTTTATTCCACAATCAAGTAATAATAGTAGTATTAATTATATACATAGATGTTATTTTGATTATGTAATGACTGTATTCCTTCTTATATCCATCACACACCAAATGAAATCACCACATGTTCATACGTACGTCTTACCCTCTGCATGTCATGGTGTAATATGTATTTCACCACCACCTAACATGGACGAATATAATGATATAAATAATAACTATATTTAACTATTATTACATGCTATATATTTTTTAACACAATATATATTAACCACTTCTTTACCATTTCACAATTAGGGAAATGATATCATCGCTCGTGCATAAATACGACCTCCCATCTCCATGATGTGATGTGTTTTATTCTATGTGATATCCATTAAATAATGATTATCTATATTTATATTGTGAATAAATATTTTATTTATTAATTTATTTTAATTTTGGAATGATATAAATATGTCCTATGAAGAAGAACCATAACTAATTAGAAAAAACATGCAACAAAAAAAATCCATTAATCCCAAAATATTAATTAATAAAGAAATGATATTAAGAACCAAATGATGATAAGATTATATATGATATCATAAAAATTACTATGATTATATAATAATTTTATGATATTATTTGAATCATTATATAGAAGGCTCAAATATATTCCATGGATATCAGTCATAAGGTCGTGGAAAGTTTCACTAACTCATTATTATAATAGGTTGTTTATACGATGTTTTTATTGGGTATATTTATCATCCATGCCCATGTATAATTAATATGTATTATAAAATACTAATTATATTATTATATAATTTTTTAAATTCTATTTTACAAATTATTAAATTTTTATTAAATGGTGTGAATTGAATCCGTATTTATTTTTGATACGAGGTACTTTTTGAACTTTTCTGAAAAATTACAAGAAAAATATTTTTTTATACTTATACACCATTAATGTATATTTTTAATTAATAAAGCCTTATTTCCACAAATATTACCCTCTTTGTTTTCAAAAGATATTTTATATGAAATTATTTTCCATTAAAATTGAAAGAAATTTTATTAAATGAAATAATTTTTGATGAAGAAGGTTTATTTTCTTAATGAATTGATATCATGTGATTCATCCAAATTATTTTCCATCTATGATGAGATTATTTAATAAGGATATATTCTATGTATTCTATACCTATTATTAATATTGTTTTATTATGTTTATGATCGAATTCTATTTATAAAATCTATTTTTTTCATTGATTATGTTATTAAGGAATGATGTTTAAGAAACCCATTTTATTCCTTGGTTAAAGCTATTATAAATGAATTTTTCTTTTGTGGAACACAAAATAATGATTTCATTTTGAGATTGGAGGGACCTATATCTACTTCCAATACATAGGTTAAAGATTCCTATATCATTAGATAGATACGGCTAGAACAATAAATGAGATTAGTTCAGTAATAAATGGATGAAACGAGGTGTGAACTTGGTTCAATAATAGAATTTGTTCACTGTGATGGTCTTCACATTGAGACTTCACTAATAAGAAATGATTTTAAATGATTTTATGTATTCCATAAATTCTTTTTCTTATATTTTGTTTTTTAATATTTCCATTAATTCTATATTCTCTTTTATAACTTATGTCATGTAATTATATCATGATCTTTCAAATGAAGGATAATATTTTTAAAATTTATGTTCTTATATATTCTTAATACTATATTATTGATATCTCCCTTATTTTCCCATACAGAGCATCTAAGATCACCTTTTCTTATGATTCATTTCCCAAGGATGTGAAGAAGGTTATTGTTTAATATATGTATATTAGTGGTCATGTTATGCTGAAATAAAAGTGTAAAAATATAGGTTTTTTAGCAACCAATTTTTTATGTATTCTATTTCTAAAGGCAATAAACCTATACAGACCTAGAGTGGTTTTTTAGGTTTTTAAATGAACATTTGATGACATTGAAGTAATATATATGCATTTAATTTTTTGTTAATTATAATTAAAACAATATATCAGGTTTCCAGTATAGAAACACTATTTCACTTTCCATTTTAAATTATCGTAATAAGAATTATACATCAAAAAATAGACAATAAAAAATATTTATATATATAAATATTTTTTATTCATTTGATCATATATTTTCATATCTAAATTTCTCTATATAATAACACTACATTCAATTTAAGAATAATTTATCCATCCAAATAATGTTCCCTAACATCTTACCCTTTTGGAGCCCCCCCCCCCCCGATTTTGAATATTAACTACTTATATCTATTAAAATGTAAAAATGGAAACATCTACAAATATAAAATTCACGTTACAGGGTTACTGTGAAATTTATTCATTTTTCTCCATCCATCAAAACTGCAAAAATCCATCAGATGATATCAATGTCAAATCAAACTATCATCTTCTAGAGAGATTTAACTACCATTTTGTAGAACATCAAGATGAACCATCATAAGATATTCCCCATTTTGATGGACTACATCCAATGAATTGAAATAATCATATCACTTCCAATAATCTACCACATTAGTAAAACATGCATAAATGAATTAAGAACTCCACCAGACTTCTGAAAAATAAATATTCAAATTTTTCAATAATAATAATAATAATTCCCCATTCACCTTATATTCAGCAAAATCAAAATTTTAATCATTTTTTCCTAAAAAATTCATGGACAATGACATTAGTGAACTTTTCTAACATCACATAGTAATATAGACTATACTAGATGAAGTAATATTCTAGGATGGCGTGTTTCATCCTTTTAAGGAACAAAAAATTCTAACCCAAATAGATTTTAGTTTGATTATTTCCCAATGACACTCCACTCACATATTCTAAGACTCTCATACAATTACATCAACTAAGATAATTCATTTTGATTTTTAGCTAAATCCTCTACTTCTGTTGTGGAAAATTTTACCATATGATATATCTAAATCATCAAGAAGGTCATCGTATCTATATAGTAAAAAACCCAATGTTTATCAATTGTGTATGTTAATCCCCAATGATGATAGAATCAACCCATAATTATGATGAATCTTCCAAAATAAATAATAATTCAATATTTTATGATCCCTATAAATATTGAATGATCCATGTCATTACATCCAAGGGTTTCCATAGAATATTGAACATGTATAGTCTTTGGAATCCCATATTGAATTAAAGGTCTTATCTAGTATATATAATGGTAAAAATTGGACATCCTACTATGTATTCCAAATAACTATTCTCCATACAAGAAATCTCATATTTTATTTTATGAAACATCTTCATAGATAAATTTACATGTACATACAAGAGAGTCTATATTATTTTTGAGATAGACATCCTAATGTTCCCTATAATCTATTGGATGCAGTACGTTAACAATAGAGATATTTTCATTTCATAACAATATATGTCAATATCAATTCCCAATATATTCTTTTCGATTATAAAATATTTAATCAAAATTGGTTCACACATTTCATTCATTATATTATGAATCCTTTTCGGTTTTGATCTATGAATAAAAATTTCAGCCACCTACATGAGAAGAATGATGCAGATTTTCTAATTATATTCCATTATACAAATATAGAGAAATATATTCAACTATGTTATTTTTTTCCATATGTGCATAAAAATTCGAACTCCACTATGTGGGAATCGGAATCGATATATAATTTTTTATTCAGTTTCAACACAAATCCTTTATTTTGATTATCGTTAAAACCCACTGGTTACTTCATGAATATATCATCTTCATAACTTTCATAAAATAATATTGTAGTTAAATTCAAATTCAAAAATAGATGATCATCATGAACCCAAAATCTCTCCACAATCTATATGGTATATTCCACAACTTACAGTGAAACAATTAGAGTGAAATAAATTCTATTATTACAATGAAACCCTTTCCCCACTAACCATTCCTTATGTCTCTTTCCTTATTTGGTTTCCTCATACAATTAGAAAACCAAATTTTTCTAATGCTACATTTTTTTATGGTTACTATTTTAGGAATCATGTTTTATTAGTATCCAACAAAAAAATTATTCATTGATAGATCACTTCATTTTTCAATAGTCACTGAAAGGGATCAAGTTATTTGGTATTTATGGGATTTAATTATCAATAATAAATAAGTATCGTGTCATATCCATACCATTGAACTAATTTTATGACTTTGGTAGATCCTGATATTGTAACTTGTATGTTAACAATATCAATTAGTGTAAAATTTGTTACTCTGACATTCCAATTCCAATCTCCTATCACAAAAACTTGAGCCTAAGTATCCTTAAAACACTCATAGAATTATTTCTATAGTCTATATTATAGAATTCAATTTACATCATATGAACTATCTGAAACATGATTCCTTCTTATACTTACATGCATATTAAATTGAACTTTTCTAATCGACCCATTTCCCTCAATTTCCACCACATCAATATTTTAGTCCATCAATAATATCCTTTCATTAATGTGAATGTAATTGGTCCTAATTATCTATTGTTAAAAATCATTCCATATCTATAATCCTTAATTTTTATCATTATATACCTCAACTAAAGATGTTCAAGAATTAATGTCAATATATTACCCATCTATTTCATCAAAATGTATATAGGTTGAGCTATTTAAAAATTTCAGGTGGTTAACATATATATTATAAAATAGAAAAGATTATAATGTATATCTTGTCCAGATGTATTGGAAAAAACATCGGTTTACAAGGAATACATTTATATTAAAAACCTTTTTCTATATTTCATTGGTATTCTCAAAGTGAATCCTTGTTTTATTTGTCTTCTCAATAAATAAATTAATCATTTTATCCATACATCATTCTACTTTGATGTTTTTCAAACAATGTTGTATAGCCTAATACCCTTAATCATGTGTATGTTTTAGATGTTATATTAGATGTACTCATCTTTATTATCTAATTGTAGTCATGTTTACATATGATCAGTTTCACTTAATTATATGTATTTCTATCGAATTAATGCTACAAAGATATAAAAACTATACATTAGGATGAAAACATAAACATACTTTGTATCATAAAAAATGAATGTAACAATGAAAATTGACCATACATGATGTTCAACTATTGTAGGTCACAAAAATTTCTAAGAGTAAAAGTATAATCATATAGGAAATGATCTTAGGTCTATTTTAGTTGAATTATTCCAAATCTTGGTTTAAAATAATTCTAATATTTGAACTTATAAATTATATGTGAATAAGAATATATAATGATTTTATTGTTAGAACATTCATGTTTGTATAAGTGATATGTATTGTCCTAAAATGCCATAAATCTATACAATTATCCATTACAATAGGTTAAATTATAATACCTCGTGATCTTTTAGTTACTTACATGGTTGTACCAGTAAATCCTCATGAAACACCAAGGATCCAAAAGATACCTTACTTTCTGACCGTAGAAGGATTGTTCCATTTCCTACATCATATAGCTTCCACATAAATAATATGTGTTTTAACAGCCTTTGGATGTGTCTAACTTATTTAAATTATATGAAACATTCCTTCATCATACAGAAATTAAATTCTCATTTCTCATTGATAATTAGAGCCTCATGTTACCCCAAATGTACATCACCAAATATTCCATACATATAATTCAGTATGAAACATTAATTTTACATCTATTTGAATGATGTTACTAATATAATCATCCATGAATCCATTAACTGTTTGACAAAAGAAACAAGTTATTACATCCATCATTTATACTCAAATAATTCGACCATTCCAATTATTATATCATTATGAATCGTTTTGATTCCTCAAATTCATTAATATTTTTCTTATTTTCCCATATTTCAATATGAGGGACCTATACTACCTAACATACATTATATTCTCTCTCAACATATATTCTAATTGTATCTCTGAACTAATTATATGGGGTTTCCATCCACATATATCAATATTTAGTGTACATATAGATAGTGTTTGAACTTCTCTCCATATAATTTCTTCATCAAGTATGAAATTATATGTTTCCTCAACCAGAATTTTAGTTTTTAAATTAGAGTTTCTCACAACTAATAATATAATGTACCTTGAATCTAGTTATGATAATTGTAATAAATTTTTCCTATAAATCATCCCCATACAACGCATTTACAGAACCAAACAAGTATAAAACCCTTATACAATAAACATTTTACATTTGTATTTTTTTATCATAATAATCCATTTCATAAATTTATAAAAAAATAAATATGGCAGGTTTCCTTAAGAAATTATTTGCATGAATAATTAACATAAATTAAAATTCATAATTTTTATGTAAAAATCCATATATTTCCCTTAGTTTGCAATGAAATCTTTACACTACAGAGGATAACATAGACAAAAAAGGAACGAATGAGTAATAAATATCATTACAGAAAAGATAAAATAATAGCATGATAATAAATAATACAACTGGGTTAATTGAAAAATCATAGTATCCTAAATAGTTATGAATCATACATCCTCACATGGAGGAATGCATTCAGAAAATGACATCGTAAAATCATTATATCATATGAATTTTTGAACAACATAATTTAAAAAAAAAGTCATGGGTAACAACCACGAAATCCTAACATAGTGATAATAGTATAATATTCTATAAATTATACATGGTATATAATTAGATGAAAATAGTACAAAAGTCATTGGATATGTGTCTGGTTTTACCCTTTATATATCTAATATAATTTGTTCCACATTAATCATATAATATAAGAACTTATTTCTTCATTTACAATCCCACTACAGAGTAATATGGGATTCATACATGGATGTTCTAAATAAATGAAGGAATGTTACATCTTTTTGGATAACCATTATTTAAAATATCATCGGTAATTAATAACTCAAATTTAGGGGTCGAAAAATCAAGGGATTATTTCAGTAGCATAATGAGTGTGCATAAAAGATCATGAAAGTTATAAATAATATAAGATAATAGTATATAATTAATTGAGTAAGATATGGACTATAATGTAACATTATTAAAATTATTGAAAAAATCATTAATTCCGGATCATGATTCAAATTAAAATGGAAATAGTCAAACACAAAATTGATGGGAGAGAAATGCTTACCTAGAAAGGTTACTTCTTAAAATTTGGTAATAGATATATTGAACCAAGAAAAATCATTATTGGTCTAAAGAAGGATATTGAGAGTAACATCATTCATAAATTTTTCGGAGTTAATAGTAATACTTGAATATAATGGAATTTTTTAAAAATATAGAGAATTGTTGATTTATTTAACAATATAGGTCTTGTATTCTTGGTTAAAATCAAAAGCATTTCCCATACGATGGTCTTTTACCATTGTATTTTAAAATGATGAGTTGTTTTAAATATTATATAGGTTTAGAATCTAAAATATATATTATAATATAACTTATGACGTGAAACAGAGTCATGTACATAAGTAATTTTTTAATATATTAAAAAATTATTTTATTCTGGGAAGGTTCATTATTGGTTTAGAAAAAATATATTATCACATTAAAATAACATATAATAATGAAGAATTCTTTTTTGGTAAAGAAAAACCTTATTATATTTTATTAATCTATATCTAATTTTTTATAATTAAATAATACTCATTATATATATAGTCTATATTTAATTTTTACATAAGAATTCAACTATATAGGAACATTATGAAAAAATCACCATTGAAATATTTTTACGTAATAATTTCAATAATGATTATTATTTTATCAAAACAATTTAAAACGTATGAATTTTTTTTCATTTTAATAAAAATTTTAATTGTTGAATGAATACAATTTTTAAGATATAAACAACTTATTAAATGATATTAAAATGACCCAGGACATTATAGCAATTTATTATAAATCCTAATTTAATTAATATTAAATGATAAGACAATTTAATGAATGATAATTTCATTTAAAAATATTTTATTTACCATAAATGTGTTTTTAATTTAAATTTATCTTTTTTCAAAAATAAAATCATATTTTACCTATCTATCATATTCAATTTATATTTAAATGTATTCGTAAAATAATAATGAAAATGGGTTTATAAGAAACTGATATTTCATTTCCATTAGAAAAATTAATCATTTTCAATATAATGTTCAAGGTATATAACCCATTATTACAGCAATATATATTCTAATGTTAAGGTTTGAAACTATGGTAGTTTCATGTGGTTGCTTAGCTATCATCGATATTGTGGTGGTTTCTATATAATTGAATTTTTCACCTAGATGGTTATACTCAACCATCACATGTTTAATCAGTTTTTGGTATATGTAAAGTTGGAACACTAGTGAAACTACCTCCATTAAAATTTCTTATAAATGATCTTTATAATGCATTATTCAATTATATAGGGACAACTTTTCTTGATTCATGAGTAATTATTTTCATTTATTGACATTATTATTCATTTTTTATATTAACATTATAACACCTACACTAACAAAATTCATAATTCCAAAAATTCATAATTCCCAACAATTATTAGGGATTTCTACATCCTATAAATTCCATATATTTTTTCCAAAAATATAAATATTTAATTTTTTTTAGCATTCAATATTAATTTTACCCTTTTTATTTTCCCATTGTAATATTGTGCAATTTACTATGTTGAATTAAAAAGTAAATAAAATGTTCTAAGTTAATTTCATGTACTCATTATGGTTTATAGTATGAAATTTTAATTTATATTGACCGATACTTTAAATATAAAAAATAATACGACATTGAAGAATATTTATTACATAAAAAATAAAAATAATGACAGGACGGTATATGTATAGTTTCGTTAAAAACTAGGAAACTTAAAAAATCGGTTCATAAATCATCCACATTGTCTCTAGCATATTTCTTCAGAAATAGACTCCCTTTTGACATGTATTTATTAATACAATTATTTATGACCTGGGGAAAAAAAATATGAAATGGTCAACTCAAATTTTTAATAATTGTAAAAATGGGAAATATCAATCCTAAACATTACATCTGAAAATATTATCCAGCATATATTATATCATAATATCATTTCGTGGGATAAATCATAAAACTGAAATATAATCCCAATATTAATAATATAATACCCGAAATATCATTTCATACACAAATAAGAATAGAAAATATTTTCATATTAGTCAAGTCTCATTGTTGATACCATCATAGTGGACAAAGTCCATTACTAAACTGAGTTCACTCTTTGTTCATTCCTTGTATTAACAAACATGAATTAATTTCCATTCTAGTAATGTTAAAAACCTGAGATATAAATCCTTTCACAATCCACATATGGGAGATATTGGTACCACCCATTTTATAATGAAAACATTATTATATGTGCCAATGTAACATAAAAACAATCACTATTTCATAACCAATGAATAAAAATGTGTTTCTTAAACAGAATTACATCATAATGGATATAAAATAGATAGATTTCCTAAATATAATTTCACCATAAAAAAGTAAAATTAAAGTAATAACTAGGATAGAAATATAACTCTATTTAAAGTGTTTAATCTTTGATGGGAAATAATTTTAAAAAACACATGAAATTATTCTTAAAGAAAATATCCTTTATTATTTTGAAATTTATTCCTTCCTCAATATACATCACAATTTTAGATGAAATAATTTTATGTGAAAATAACCTTATAATCCTATTGGGGGAGCATCAATGTAATATGATTTTATGATACCATAAAAATCCATTCATTCCGTATATGTTAAAAAACATTCTCCTCATACTTTTTCTAGAAAAGTCACAATGTACCTTGTTTGGTAAACATTAGAAAGAATACTTCCACACCATGTTGTAAAAGCCAAAAATGTCAAAAAAAAATATTTAAACAAACATATTATAATATTATAAATTTTATGATAACATTTTTATAAATAACAGGCATGAAAGAAAAATATATCCCCAGTAAATACATAACTATAAACAATATTAGATAAACATGAGATTGTAAAATTATGCTCGAACTTAGGTCGGATAAGTTTCGTATATATATGGACCTCCGGTATAGTGGTCTAAATAATGTTACTAATTTATTCCATAATCATAATATTTTTTACGAAAACATTTTTTATCATACTTTCATCCATTTGTTAGTAACATTTCATTGTTACCCGTTATACAGGTATTAACTACTTTATGTTCATAGGCATTTTTTTGGGTATGATCTTATTCATCTTTCTAAGATATAGTTATATAATATATATAATGGTATTAGTATAATATATATTACATTTTGTTCATCAATTAATTTATATAATAATTCATTAATTAATATTATGTAGAATGAATCACATCGCACCATGAAGATGGTAATCCGTACGTAGGCACGGGTGACGATATGGTTCCAATAATTATAGAATGGTATAGAAGTGGATTGTTTATAGTAGATAAAAATAAAAAAAATTATATAAATCCAATATATATTTTTTAATTCAATAATTATACACATCAATGTAAGGTGGTGGTGAAATTTATATTACACCACATCATAGAGACGATAAGTTGTACGTATGCGGGCACGATGATTTCATTTTTTATAGGATTAGTAGAAGGTGGAATATTATTGGTTAGTTTTTATAATTACGTATCAGTATAAGGGTGGAAATTATGTTATTAATATATAACATAAAAACAAATGAATAATAAGTAGAAGAAGATATACATTTGAAATAATCGGTAAATGATATTACCTCTTCTTGGATGTTCCTCCACTTAATCTCGTTTAGAGCACTAGAGTTTGTATTTGATGATGACCAGAACCTATAAAATCAAAATTGTGATGTTGATAAGGAAACATTTCAGGGTATTTACTAGCCAAAAAGCACAAAAGGAAGTAAAGTGGTGAGGGAGGAGGTTCCCTTTTATAATCTAGGTGAGGAACACTTTTGGAAACACGATAAATAATAATTTATAAAATAATAAAACCCAACCCAAAAACCTCGAAATTATCCCAATTTAAAAGATTATATGATATTGGATTATTATATAATAATGAAATAAATTTTGGACAAGTAATTTTGTCAATTTAAACCATATATTTTTAATTGAAACATAGTTATTCTATATAATTTTAATTTTTGTAATAACTTATTAAATAATTAATATTTATAAATATTCACTTATATAGTGTCAACTGACCATAAACGGATATTTTATCACATTTTACATCTTATAATTATCACTTTTATATTTTTAAATATATATTTTATTTAAAAATGATTTAAAAAATGTTATTTTCATAAAATATTAATAGCTTCTATTTTGACAATATTCATTTATTTGAATTTAAATAAAATCCACAAGGGAGATACATTCTAATGTAATATTCAATAAAATCCTAATAGTTTATATTACCCTAGAAAATTCACGAATCACATTAATTTGTCCATATGATATTTATTTTAAAATATTGAAAACTATTTATTTTATATTTCTATTAAATAAATTAATTTTTACATCATTATTGTTTTTTATTCATGGTTTGTGGCCATAAAGTGATTGAATTTATAAAAATAGATGATAAATGTATAATTTAGTCATCCAATAATATTTTAATAGGTGTTAAATTAATTTTATAATATTAAATTTTCTTTTATTACCCAATTTACCTTTAACCGTAGAAATAAAAATAATTACCTATGATACCATTCATCATGCCTAAAAAAATATATTATATTAAAATAATATGGACCCAATGATTAAAAATATAGAATCTATTTTTAAAAATTTAAAACATTACATTTTTTGTAATTAATTTAAAATTAATCACATTTTTTAAATTAGATAATGAGTTTTACAATTTTAAACATTGCAAAATATTGAAATGTTTTTTCCTACGAGTTCAATGTACAATTAATGCTAATAACGTACATTATATTTAATGGGGAAATATATTCTAATTATTCATTAATTCCACTAAATATATTAATTTAACCATATAAATATTCTTGATGAAAAAAGTTGTTTTTAATTAAAATTTATCATTTTTTTATTATTAATCAACAAATGAATTTTATGTGAAAAATATCAGAAATATATTCAAAGTAAAATTTTATATTCCCCTATAAAATTAAATTTATATGTTGTCATATAAAAATTATTAATGTGTTGAAATATTAATTTAAAATAAGTTCTATATTCTATGGACTAATATTATCCTTTTAAAATATGTTTTTATACATCAAACAGGATTTTATTCATACCCTATGACTAAAATATCAATTGGATGAACATAAAAAAAATTATTATGTACTTAACAAACATATATGTAATTAAAATCTTTAACAAAAGAAATTCACTCAAAAATAAATATTTCTAATTGATTTATATTTTTCAAAAATAATTAATAGCCAATTAATTCATATTGCATTTTCCTAAGTTATTTTTAATTATTCCCTCAAAACTAATGGCTAGGCTATAACAATTATTTTATAATAATGGAATCTCATAGTTCGTTTAACCTCTCCATTTCATTCAAAGCAAGATACTGATGAATAAAAATTATTTAAAGAAAATATTTCCTAAAATATATGGGTGTTACATTCTACCCCCCTTAAGCTAGATTTCACCCTTACTATTCATCACATAGAAAATAATAGACGAGGATACATCTCCCTCTCCATATCCTAAAGTTCTCATGTAGCTTCTCAATATTTGTGGTTCTTCCATTAAACATTAACTAAGTGAGTGGTCTTGTTTCGTAGAACATTTTTACTATGATCCAGAATCTATATCGGTTGTTCTTCATATGAATGATCTTTGTACAACAGTCTGATTTCTGAGTATAGTACATGTGAAGGGTCATGTATATACTTTATCAGGAGAGATAAATTGAATATATCATGAACACGAGATAGATTCAGTGTAATCACCAATTGGAAAGTTATCTTACCATCCTAATCCACAATTTCAAAAGGATCGATATTCCTAGGGCTTAAGATTCCCTTCAATACAAATCTCAATACTCTCTTCCCAGGATATAAACATAAGAACACCTTATCAAACAAATCAAACTCTATCTTTTCATATATTATAAGAATTGCATTATTTTTTACTCTAATTTGTTGTTATGTGTTGTAAAATAGATGTGAAATTTTCATCCATTTAATTTACAATATTAGGTCCTAATAGAGTTATTTCCCCAAATTCATCCCAACAAGTTTGAGTTCTGAACTTATATCAATAGAGATATTCCTAAAAATCCATAAGAATACTGTATTGAAATAAAATTTTGTAAGAAATTTCCACCAATGGTTTGTGTTGATCCCAACCACCTTCGAAATCTATAGAGCAAACTCTCAACATGTCCACCAGAGATTGAATTGTCCTGTAAGACAGACAGTCTATCTGAGGATTATAAGTATTGTTGAAACCTAAATATGTATCCAGAGCATGATAAAGACCTTGCCTCAAACATCGAGGTAATCCTCTGTCCCCAATTAGATATAATGGAACGTGGTGCTCCATTTAATCTTGCCACTTACTTTACATATATCCTGACATTCTAAATAAGTGATAAATTTTATCTTAAAAAAATTAAGTGTGACAACATCATAAGGAAATCAACTATATCCAAGACAGAATTATTTCCTTCAGATTTTTTGAGATATTTTATGACAATGACCATAGTGATTTTTTCCCAATTCTATTCTAGTATGGGTAATTGTTGTAACAACCACTTATATCTTTGTCTCTCATCCTTAACTTGCTGATAAACTACTTATCGTGGGACATATTTGGTGAAATCTCTTTGGATTTTATCTCACTAGATGTACTCTTTTAGGAAAATGTACATAATTGTGCATCAATGTTGGATAATGAATGAAAAATGATGAACCTCATCAATTACTACATTTATAAATGTAGGTATTGGAAGAATACAAAATCGGTTCCTGAACCTTATTATTTCATCACAATCATGGATGAATTCAGGATCATTTCTCACATTCCTCGGTAAATCTTCTTCATCTATTTGGGACTCTTTAATCTTCACATGTACAGATGGTTGAACATTTACTTGAGAAAGGAAATATTTTTCCCCGTCCATTATAATCTCTATATCCAATATTTACAAATCCATAAATATTGTATCATTCGTGATCATCATCATAGATTTTCTAGCATGGTATTTTCGACCCAAAGCATATGCCACCTTGTTCTCACTCTCATGGTGGTAACGTATTGAGAATTCATAATCATTAATAATCTTTAACCATATTTTTGGCGAATATTAAGCTCCTTTTTTGTGAAAATGTACTTTTAACTTTTATGATTAGTATAAATATCACACCTTTCACCATAAATATAATGAATCCATATCTATAATGAAATGACTACCAAAAATAATTCCAAATCATGAGTTGGGTATATTTCTCTTGAATTATGAAATTTCGTGAGGCACAAACTATCGACATATCATTTAAATGAGAAAAAATCCCAACCCCTTCTTGGATGCATAACTATAGATAAAAAACAATTCTCTGCTACAAGGTGGTGTAAGCAGATGTGCACTAGATAACCATCATTTTAACTCTTTGAAATTTTTTTCACATTCCTCCATCCCAATTATAATAACTCTTTTCTGAGTCTACCTATGGAGTAGATTACATAATCCTGAAAAATCATTCAAAAAATTACTATAATATCCAGCCAAACAATGAAAATATCGGATGTCAGTTACTATGGTTGGTCTCAACCATCTTTCATAAAACTCTATTTTCCTGGATCCACATATATCCCCTCTATTGAGAGTATGTGACCCAAAAAATAAACTTTTTCAAACCCAAATTCATAGGTGGAAAATTTCTCATACACTTCTTCTTTATCAGGGTCATTAATACATTTCTCTAGTGATCTTCATGTTCTTCCTCTCTATATAAATAGAAAAGAATGTCTTCTATAAATAAATCCACAAACAGATGAAGATAGTATTTAAAAACTATATTCATTAGATCCATAAATATAGTTGTGGAATTAGTATGTCAAAATAAAATCACCATAAATTCATAGTGTTCATACCATTATTGAAATACAACTTTGGTATATCTTCCTTTTTAACCATTAATTGATGTTATCTAGAATGATGATCAATCTTAGAAAATTATTGTGCTCAACAGAGTTGGTAAAATATGTAACGCCCTGACCCCAGTTACCCAGAGTTTGTGCATTATTACATAACATTTTAATGGTCAAAATTGATCAATTCTCAAATGACCAATCAGTTTTGTATCCTTGGAAGTACTAGATACACACACATGTTTAATAAAACATTATGAAATGAAAAAAATCAACATTGTGTCAAATTTGAAAACACTCATATCCCATAATATATCCCTCTAGGTAAATCATAATATACTTCTTTTCATCATTGGAAAAATACTACATAAGAAATGGGTGACCTCTGATTCTTAGTAAGGATAAAAATAGAGTGGAAACTATCATAAATAAGCATAAACATTTAATGAAATTCGTAAGACTCAAACCCAAGCCATTTAATTGTAAACATATTTATAATATGAAAATGAAAAATAAAATGATTCTATTTTTTTATACAAATGAATATTCTAATAGTTGAATAATCACATGTAATATCAATATATTGTCTCATAATAATGGAATGCATAATGTCGTACATCATAACAACATATTAAAGGAATCATTCCAAGACTATAAATAAAAACATTTTCAAGGCCTTATTTCAATCCAATTGTTTGTCTCATGAGACCTACCAATGCATCAAGGAGATATGTGGGCCCCTCCCATCACCTTATATGTCCAATGCGTTCCACATATAAAAATGTTGATAAATGACATAAACATTAATATTATACTAACATACTAAATGTTAATATTGTAACCATAAACTGTGAATGTGATTAAAATAGCACATTCATAGTCAAACATATCACAAAACTATAAATACAATAGGAAATATTTTATCATAATAAATAAACATCAATTGAACATAAAATCCAATAATATATGTAGGCATAGTTGAAATCAATTCATAAGCTATTGGAGAATAATATCTATTTCTACATTGAAATCATTTAAAATTCCCATAATTAAAAAATAATACTTTAATTTTGAAAATATTAATATAATATTGTATGGGAAGCTTCAAAGCTGTTATAATGGTGGAAAATAGCCACACACACCAAATATGACAAAAAAATTATTTCCTTAATTTGTTGAAAGGGGTATATTGTACATTGTTTAGAAAATGACAGAAATATTCCTTTCAAAACTTTTTTTTAAAATTAAAAAAAGGGTAAAAATGACTTTTACCCATAGTCTAGTAAATAATAAAAAATTTGAAATAAAATTTTATGAATCAGGGATATGTATAATAAGTAAGTCCTCATAGATACTTACGTATAAGCAACCTTATATAATGAAGAGATAGTTAAATTAACATTTTCATTGAAATTTTACTTAGTCTATGGTACATTAACCTCCTATATAATGGTTAAATAATTAAAATAAATTATACAATAACCAAATAAATAAATATGATTTCATATATGATCCTCTAATATGTATTTGTTAATAATAATTCAGTAATATCATTATATTAGGTGTTAACTGATTCGTTTTCATTTATTTGTTTTGTTACAGTAATCGTGTTTTTAATGGATAAAATGTATTTGATTCATATAAATAATGATATTAAGTTCTTTAATGTTATTTTTTAATCATCAAATTAAATTTATTATTGAATGGATATGATGGGGAATGAAATCTCGTCGCTTTGTGGGGACGGTGTGCCTTACATCCGCTTGATCAACATTATCATTCAATTAATGAAGCAAATTGTATGTAATTGGATAGTATATTATATATATAATAATTAACAAGTTATATTTTTTATTTAAATCAATTATAATCATTATTATAACCATATAAATAATGAGGTGTTGAATAATAAACTACACCATGCCATGGCGATGGAAAGACGTACGTACACACATATAGTGACTTTGTAACTAATTAGATGTGAATAATGTTTAATACGGTTGTACCATATTTATAAAAACATCACTGTATATATATGGAACATGATTTATTATTTTATTATATAAATAATAATGAAAGATGATGTGGAAGAAGAAAATAATATCGAAAGATGTGATAAGATAATTACATAATCTTTGTGTTCTTCTTTCTGATTTGTACAAAAGGGCTTCATAGGTAGGATTTCTGGTCAAATTAATTACTCTTGGATGATTTGAGAGGAGTTGGGAAGATATTTTAGGAGGTTTTGGTCTATCCAAATGGATTTTGAGGTGTTAATTTATGAGAAGGGGATGTACCTTTTCATAAGATATGTGTGGGGCACTATAGGAAATGTTTGAAATATTTATTTATTATAAAATTAATTTCGATTTTTATTGATCTATATGTATTTATTTTGATGTTATAGAGGGTATGGGTGTAAATACTCTCAACCAATATGTTTTATACACGTTTATGACACAGTATTAACCTTTTCTTTTTTTACTTAACCCTTAGTTAAATAGTTTTCTTTTTTCCACATCTTATTGCATTTTAATACTACATGGTTAATATAGTTTCAAAAAATGTCCAAGTGTACATCAAGAGGTTAATTAATGACATATATAAGATTATAAAAGTCATTTTGACTAATATTATAATTTTATTACAATTATATTAAATAATGATATAGTATTTGTTTTAAAAACGCATTTCTGTGAATTTTAACACTATTTAGTATTTTGTTTTTTTGAAAGTCATAACCACATGATTCCTTAGAAAAAATACTTTGAAATAATCCATTCATTTCATATACACCTATAAAATTCATGGATGGAATCAAACGTTTCAATTTAGATTTATTTAATATTTATAATATCAATTATTTTAATCTTCCATTAATATGGTTATTAATGCATCATCACTTTGTCATAAATAAATTTAATTATTTAATTATAAATATAATACTATGATGTATGAAATATTTGATTCATTATAATGAATATTTATAGTAAAATGTGTCTTCTGTATAACACTATATTAAAAATGGTTTAGTTATTAAACATTGAATTTATCACTATTAACATTTCTTTAAATATAATATAACAAATGTCCTAACATAATCCATGTTAATAAAAGGATCCTATTTTTGTGCAAATATTGATTTAGTTCGAAGTAAATTTATCCAATATAATTAGGACATGTTTCATTGCAATTTAATATTATTCTAATATTATTTTTACCTTTAATTACCGTAATTTCATTTAATCGTTGTATATAAAATTTAAAAGACATAATTGACCAAAAAAATATTTTCTCCCTATTGAACAAAATATTTCATACTAATGACTAGGGTTTATGTCGGATTTTTTAAATACAATTCATATAAGTGGAAAATTTACGTTTTATGAAAATTTTCGAATCTGCCTAGAAGGTGGGTAAAAGTTGTTAAAAATTTCAATAAAATGTTATATATCAAATCATATTATAAAATGAATCCAATTAATTACATTAGACTAAAATAGGTATTATATATCTATTATTACTTTAAAATAAATTTAAATTAAAAATAATTCTTTAAATTAAATATCGATTTTAAACAATAACACATTGGTTTTCACTATTAATCAAAAATTGAATGTTTTTAGAAAAATACCAAAGATTCACCCTATGCGAATTTGGATATTCTGAATCAAAAAATGAAGTCCATTTTGGAAAATGAAATTTATAAATTTTCATAAAGTTTTAATTACTATTCAGAACGTCTTTTTAAATGGTATTTTGATTGGTCTTGGTGTGCTAGAACTCAAAGCTCCATACTATGTATGATGTTGTATTATTTAAAGAGAAGAAAACCATGGAAGCATGGTGTGTGAGAATATTACCTCCTTCAAAAAAAATTCCTTCAAATTTTTTAGAATCTTACATCATAAAAAGATTCGGGTTGTTCTTCATCATATGTTCTTCAGGTTCTCATGTTTCCTCTTCTATTTAATTGGGTTTCCAATGAACTTTTATCAGTTGATTCATCCAGTTTCTCAACAATTATTCTTTGGTGTGGAGAATCTTGATAGGCATTTCTCAAAAATACAGATCTGGTTCTAGTTCTATTTCATCATACGTGGGTACATGCGTTGGGTCAAGAATGTATTTTCTCAAACATTGATATGTGGAACACATCTTGATATTTGGTGATATTGGGCAGCATATTCCAACTATAATCTACAATTCCAATCCATTCTGTAATTTTGAAATGTTCGATGTACCTGGGACTTAATTTTACCTTATCATCGGATCATATAACACCCATCCATTGAGATACCTTAAATAAAACATGACCTCATACTTGAAAATACAAATACATCCTTCGATTATTAACATATCTATTTTGCCTACTTATACCTTCTCTGATGTGGGTTTGGATAATATTCACCTTTTCCATTGTTTGCTCAACAAGTTCTAGGCCAAAAAATTTTCTATCACCAGCACTATCCAAACAAGTTGGTGTGCAACATCTCTATACATATAATGATACATATGGTGCCATATAAATACTTGAATGCAAGCTATTGTTATTGGAAAATTCAACTATATTTATATACTGATCCCACATACCCTGAATGTCATGTGAGAAAGTCCTCAACATTTATTTAATTTTTGGAATAGTCCGTTTTGATTGTCAATCAGTTTGAGGGTGGTATGCAGTTCACAAATGATATTTAGTATCTTGGTAATTATAAATAATTTTCCACTATCTTGATGTAAAATTGGGATCACGATTAGAATCAATCAAGAGGGGTACACCATGATGTATTACAACTTTCTTAATATATAGTATAGATTAAATTTCAAGTGGTAAATCTTCTTTTATAGAATGGAATTGTGAAAACATGTTAAGACAATTAACAATTACCCACATTATATCATTCCATAGAAGATTCATTGGAATCCCCATGAATAATTCCATCGTAATATTATCCCATTTCCACTCAGGTAGTGGAATAGGTTGCCAGAATCCTCCAATATGTTGTCTTCCAGCCATCACCTATTGTCAAACCGTCCATCATGACACATAATTATCAATATCTCTCTTCATGTTGTCCCCCAAAAACATTCCATTAAATATCTATTTATATTTTTTCTACCAAGGTGTATAAAGAAATTGGGGCTATAAAAATCATCTAACAATTCTGTTTTTAGATCACGTATACCAAGAACACATAACCTCTTACCAAATTTCAAAATTCAATCAACATATACGAAGTAAATCAATAACCCATCATTCACTATGTTAATTTTCTTTTGAAACTCCTCATCATTATTCGGATAACTTTTTATCCTTTTAGGTAAATATATTTTGGAAACCATTGGATTATGTAATGATGTTTCACCTTCCATGATTATTCCCTTATCCATCTTTACTAGATCTATGAACCTAGGATCCATTTCAACACTGATCTATTTTAGAACTCCATGATGATTTCATCTCAAATAATCATTCCCCTATTTTTCCATCTCTAGATGGTAGTGTAATCTACAATCATAATCCTTGGGTAGATCGAACCATCTACTTTATATCATGTCCTGTTATTTCTATGAGAAAATGAACATCAAACTCTTTTGATGAGTATATATCTCTAATTTTTCTCCATATAGATTGTTTCTCCATATCGTCAGTGTAATACTACCACTGCTAACTCATGATCATGGGTGGGATAGTTTTTTTCATGAATTTTTAGCAGCAGTGACACATAGACAATAACTATATAATTATGGATTAGGACACAACCATCTCCTTTCTATGAAACATCACTATAAATTATAAACCCATCATTCCCCAGTGGTAGAGTCAATATAGAACAATCGACTAATATTCTATTCAAGTCATTAAAACATTCTTCACACTCCTTTCTCCAAAAAAATTACCCCTTTACATGTGATAATAGTTTATGTGTTATCAAAATAGGAAATATTATGGAAAAACACTAATAATAACCCGCTAAACCCATAAAAATGTGTACCTCAGTTATACTCATTAGTGCTAGACATTCTTATATTTCCATTGTCTTTGAAGGATCTACATTGATTCCATCTTTAGACACAATATGGCCCATAAAATAAATCTCTTGAAGCCATAATTCAATCTTGCTAAACATCGCAGATAATTCATTTCATTTAAGAGTCTTTAGAGCTATGCACAAGTAATTTTCATTATCTTCATATATTTTTCTGTGTACCATGATATCATCAATCAATTCCACTAAAAAGTCATCAAGATATTCATTACAAACTCTATTCATTAGATCAATTAAAATAGAGGGTGTATTAGTCAGTCCAAATGGCATTACCAGAAACATGTAATTCCAATACATAGTTTGAAATGAAATCTTTGTAATATCATCCTTTTTCACAAAAAACAATTGATATTGAGATCAACTGTAAATCATCGAAAAATAATTCTCTCCATGATTTTGATCGAATAAATTATCAATGTGAGTTAGTGAATATCTGTTCTTTATTGTTATAACATTGATTTACCTATAGTATATGCACAACCTCCTAGATCAATATTTCTTCTTAAAACAAACTGGGGATCCCGATGGAGAAAAAATAATGTGAATAAATACTTTATTAATCTATTCTTATTTTTTCTTCAGTTCTTTGAATTCCACTGTTACCACTACATAAGGGTTCTTCGATATGGGCATTGAACCAGGAATGATGTTAATGGAAAACTCAATTTCTTATTCTAGAGGATTTCAAGGTAAATCCTTTAAAAAATAGTTAACATATTCTTCCATAATAGCTACATCTTATCTTTGAACATTCCATTCCAGAGACATAGTAATTTTTACTCACTTCATCCCCAACAATTGAATTTAGTAGAGTAACACGGGGTGGATCTAAATTAGAATTAGATGGTGATGTTTCGACTCTAAAGATAAGGGATTCCTTGTCATTATAAAAAATCTTACCTCCTTATTCATTCAATTAATTTTTTCATCATGGTACGAAAGACAATCCATACCAAGGATGATATGAAATTAAGTCATTGGTATGACAATGATATCCGCATATAAAGATCTTTTACATTCAATAAATGGTAACGAATTGAAAAAATGTGGTTTCTATGATACTTCCCTTATAATTTTTGACTGATAAATATCTTGTTAATTAAAATTGGAAATATCTAATTTTATAGGCCAATGGGATGTTATGAATGAATGTGATGATCCAGAATCAAATTAAGAATCAGTAAATTTTTAGGAATTTATTAATGTGTCTGCCACCACGTCATTAAAAACATTACCCTTAGCAGTAGTGATCACAGAAGCTTAGCCTTTCTCCCTTGTCCCTTTATTTGGTATGCTTCCTTGATGCTTTTTCCATTCATTTGAATAATTCCCAATCTCATAACAATTGTAGCATTGAAAATTGACATCCTATTTCTTCCCCTTGAAATCAAGATTTTGTGGTCTTTTTCTCAACACTTTTAATAGACTCCCAAACCCTTTAAGCAAGTACTAGGGTGTTTCTTCCCACAATTACTAGTGGATGAAATGTAAAATTTTCCCTTTTTTCCCTTATTTCCATTTCTAATGTTTTCAATAGATCTCTTCATCTCTTTCCTCAATTTAAATTCATATAACATAGATAATTCCTTTTTATGTATTGATATAACATAAGGCTATGAATTCGTATGATAAGAAGGATTGTGAGACTAATGCTCATTGTAGAAATGGTTTTAACCAATTAATAAATTGATCAATCTTACATCTTGGGTTATGTTTTTAATTTTCATCATGCCTTGTTATCCTTTTAAGGTTTTCCTCATACATTGCAACATTACCAACCTCATTTTTCCTCAGACTATGAAATTGGCTATCCATATCCACTCCATATTCATGAGGAATGAATTTTTCTATGAAAATAACATTAAAATACATTCATTCCATATTTTCTAATTCATTATCCTCATTTGTGTTTATATTTAAGGACCACCATTGATCTGCATCTCCGGAGAGGTGAAAAACGGACATGTAAACCTTTTCCCTTTCACTACCCCCTAAAGCATGAAATTTTTTCTCCATGAAAAATATCCATTACTTGGCGACAAATGGAATTTTAGTCCCATTTAATGTGGGAGGTTGTTTCCTCCTGAATCAGTTTAACATTGATCATCCTTATTATAGATCTGGGTTCTCCATACGAGTAAGGTTTTTATTCATAACCTAAGTATGTTGTCCTGGTATAGTTACAAACTATTCAGCACCAGTTATATCACCACCACCACTATAATTATCTTGAATAAGAGGGAAATCCCTACATGGATTACTTGAAATGATAGGGTTTCCATTACTTCCACAACATGCCATTTCTATACAATGTCACACACTAGATATGTTTATGAATCACAATGTATAATTCCAAACATGTAAAATATGTAACATAAATTGAGCAATTTATATGTATAACCCATATTCATAAAAATGTATTCATTGGGGAAGTATTTACTTATATGTCCATCAGAATAGTTTGTAATGACAATGTGAATTATCCAATGCAGATCCTCCAGGACTGTCAAACCAGGTGGACAGTAAGGCCCATTGTCGTGTACCAGGATACCCCAGGTCAAACCCAAAACACTTTTTCAGAGTTTTCACTCCAAGGTATATCTCTTCCAGATCCACTTCCACTTGTAAAATCTAGATAGAGATGTATTCATGGAAAAATTACATAATATATACATTAAAAAAAATCGAATGTTCTTATATACTAATCTTCAAGGTGTATGTTAGGGCAATGTTGCCTAATCAATGATTTTTTTTTCTAAATCTAGTTTCCAAGGATTGTACTAAAATTACTCTATTAATAATTATAACACCCTAAAAACAGTTACCTAGAGGATGAAAATTATTATATAATTTTGGCATGATCACAATTGATCAAGTCCCGAAAGGCAAATCAATTTTGTTTCTTTGGATGTACTAGATACATACATATGTTTTACATGGCATGATGAATGAAAAAAATCAACATTATTTCTCCTTTGAACAAATTCATATCACTTATCATATCCCTCCAGGTTAATCATAATATACATCGTCGAATCCTGAAAAAAAATAAGAAAGGGGAGTGCTAAAATGATCAATAAGGATAACAATATAGAGAAAACTATAAAAAAAAGAATAGAAATTTAAGGCAATGAATAAGACTAAAATACAATCCATTTAAACATAAACATCATCATAAAATTGAAACGATAAATAAAATAACTCCATTTACTTATTCACATGAATATTCTACTAGAAAAATAATCACATGTAATATCAATAGCTAACCATATAATGATAGAATTCGTAATGTCTGACATCATAACCACACAGTCATGACATCATGCCAATACTCTAAACATAAATATTTTCATATCCTTATCCCAAGACACTGGTTTATTTCATGATACCTATGTATGTATTGAGGGGCTATAGAGGGCCCTTCCATTCACTTACTATGTCTAATTAATTCCACATATGAAAAGTGAAAAACCTAACATAAACATTCATATTAAAATAACATATGAAATGTAAATAATTTAACCATAAAAGGTTAATGACATAAAAATAGAACACCCACAACCAATCATATCATAAAACTATTAATACCAGTATAAAATATTGTATCATAATAAATAAACATCCAAAAAACATAGAGTCAAAGAATAGATGTGTTGATTCAACAAGGTTTCTTTATGGCATTTTCATCCTCCATGATTTCAAAATCACAAAAATATAATCATAAGTCAAATAGTTTTTTCCATACAAATTATTTTGATATGGAAAATTTCCATTCCGTAAAGAAATTTTTATCCTTACCTTTATTTTCATTGGTCATTTTATATCCTCTCTAAATATTATTCATTTTATTTTTAGGTCTAAATAATTTTCCCATCTAAAATATCTTAATTATATAAATACATAAAATTACAGTATTCTATTTTCAGGTTCAGAATTTAGGATTCGAATTCTATGATATTTAGACTCCTAATTCCTTGAAATTCGGACTTCGAATTATTTAAAATTCAAGATCCAAATTTTATGTAATTCCTACTCCTAATTATTTGAAATTAATACTTCAAATTCTATGAAATTCATACTACAAATTAACATAAATTCAGACTCTAAATTCCTGGAAAATCAGACGCTGAATTCCTTAGTTATTAGACTTCAGATTCTTCTGAATTCGGACTCTAAAATCCCCATAATTCAGACTCTGAATTCGTCAAAAATCAGATTCTGAATTCCTCATAATTCAGTCTCTAAATTCCCCAGAATTATGAAACTAAATTCCCCCCAATTCAATCCTTGAATTCCTTCGAATTCTGATTCTGAATTCATGGGAATTCAGACTACAAAATCTATAGAAGTTAGATTCTGAATTCATTGTAAAATAGAATATGAATATCTATTTCTTATAGACTCTTAATGTTTGTTTGGTTAAACTATAAAAATTAATTTTTCTTAGACCCTGAAAAATAAATTTGGATATGGAAATTCATTTTCCTTATATTTATTATGCAACGATGACATACAATATGTTTCTAAACAACTATTGTTTGAGTGACACTTGTTTTGGTCCCTCAGAGAATCATGGATAAATATGACTGTTGGAGGAGGGAACTGACCATTGGAGAAGTTTCTATAAATATAATTTCTTTTGAACGATATTCAAACAATTCCATAACTCTAGAAATTGCATGATGTGAATTGAATTCTACAGAGAGAGACTCTAATGCATTTTTTGTAATGTACATCTTGTTCATCATGCTTTGTATGACTCTAATTGTTTCTCTACACAATCGAGGGATTCTGTAGAGAAAGGAAGACAGAGGTGCCGACTACCTTAATGTTAGAGGGCTTGTGGGGATAGAAACACATATTATAATATTCCTATCAATGGATTACCCTAGTATGGGTAAGATAGGCTTTTTAGAAATTATAAATCAGGGGACTTATATCCAAGGTTTTTGGATACCCTACTCTTTGTATTAAAAGATTTCATAAGTGTTACTAGTTTAGCATAAAGTTTATTTTTGTTGTATTTTGATAAACAAATAAAGTATAACTTTTTTATACTTTCTCTTACATTTTTATATTTTAATATGTATGATTATATATGCTTTAAGGTTGAATCATTTCCTTGTAACCTTTTCTTCTCTTTCATTTCTGGAACTATTTTTTATCAGAACCTAGGATGTTTGTAAAACTAAATTGGTCTTGTGAATAATCATTGTTTAACATTGTTAAACAATGTTTTCATCATGGTCAAAAATGAATGTTTTTAAACATTAAATTCACCCCCAACTATAATTGATCATCTACCTCATTATTTCAATGTTAGAATTTGTATCAGGGGAGGACTTTGAAATACATATAGTCACAAATAAATTTTCTTTCTCATGTTTTCACTATACTAAATTTTTCCTTTCTAAGGAATTTATATTTTTGTTTACAACTTTTCTATTAACAAGTTTATGTGGAAATATTTTTTTAATGATCCTGGAAATCAATATTGGTTCAATTGACAACCTTAATCCTACTATACTACCAATATTTGATTGGAATGATTATTAGTGTTGGGGAAATTGTATGAAGACTTTTTTTATTAATTCTAGAGTGAATAGCATTTTTATGCTTACTAGATATATCAAGATTCTTGATAATGAAGTCAAAAACATTACAATTAATGATATTTCAAAATATAAGCTAAATCACAAAATATATAATAATTTATTGTGTAATAGGATAATGAATATATAAAGTCATATTTCTTATGGTGAAATAGTTACCTGTATCTGGAAAAAAATTTATGTTATACATTTTGGTACATCCAAAGTAACATAATGAAAAAGGGAAATGATTAGAGAAAAATATCATAGAATACAATTTATTTATGGGAAACCGGTATATAAGGTGCAACACATGTTTATGACTATTGTAAATAGCCTATAATATATTGGGTAAGAAAGGTCTAGATGATGATGCTCTTATGGACAAGATTATAGATATAATTCTTAATGAGTGGGAATCTAAAAGAAAAGATATTGATGATAATATGAAAGTATCTCAAATTACTATTGATGAAATTTTTTGGAACTCTTCTTCAATATGAGATAATAATGAAAAGTGATGCAGATTTGAATAAGAAGAAGAATAGAAAGGGAAGTGTAGCCTTTACAAGTACTAATGTTCAAACTCTTGAATGGGTTACAAGATCCAATTCAATGAAAGATATTGTTTTATCAGAATATAGTGAAAGTTAACAGTTTTAGAAGGAGGTAGATAATCTTACTCATTGGATGAACAAGATATTTGGAAAGAAATACATTCAATATAGATATACGAAGAAATAATGAAAAGAGAAGAATGATTCCTAAGTCACTAGTAATGAATGCAAAATATAAGGTCATATCAGACCCGATTGTCCTATGCTTAAAAAAAGGATAGAAAGGAAAATAATTTTGATAGTAATAGAAAGATGTACTACAAGGATAATTATATGAATTATTTTAAAGCTAGTGACACCTGATGCGCTAGTGGTAGTGACTCTTCTGATTAATCCTTAGAGTATGAATCTTATAGTTAGAACAACCTTAGTCTACTAACTAAACTACCCATTGAAAATCATTGTATAATATCCAAGGAATATAATTCTGAATCCATCACCAATGTATCCTTGAATTCAAATTATTATGATAATAGATATTATGAGTCTTATAATGATGAATCATTATCATCAAAAGACAATACATTACCTTCTTATGAAAAAGTGTCTATGTTTACTAAACTTCATGAGATTGAAAATTCAAAACTCAAGTTAAAAATTGATAAAGAAAATTCTAGAATTTTTATTCTAACTAGAGAAGTATCATATCTTTCTAACGATATTGATAAGAAAATTTATGATTTATAATATATTTCCTAAAAATTTGAAGAAGTTAATTCTGAGACGGGTAAACATTATAAGGATCTTGTAGATGTAATATCATAGAAAAATATTTTAGAGACTAACGTTATATATAAAACTACTATTTTTAGGATAATAAATTGGTTATAAAAATAAAGTCAGAAATATTTTCCTTGAGGAAGTGTTTGTCAAACATTACCTCTGGTAAGGAAAATTTGAACAATATGTATACCCATATTATACCTTTATAAAGTAGTTCTGTATTTGATTATACTCACACTGAACTGGTTTTCAATAATAACTATTTTGTTCCTCTAAGTGCCCCATTATGCACTAAATGTTAGTGTGGTGGACGTTGGGAAAAAAATTTGTTAATGAAAACCCAATATTTAGGTTCTCATAAAGGTTATTTTTTTATGAAAATATGGATACCTAAAATCCTGCATTCATAAAGTTTTGGAATCGAGAATGTTTGGGTTTTGAAAGTCAAAAACACTCATTTTAGGGAAATCAATAAATGTATCACTAGAAATACTTTGTACATGGATAGTGTATTTTCTCAGCATATGACAGGTAACAAAAACGTTTTTGAAATGATTATCAAGATGAATGGAGGAAAAATAACTTTCAGAGATAATGATCATGGAGAAATTATTGGTATAGGTATCTTTGTTCATCGTAGAAAAACATTGATTTCAAAAGATTTATTTGTTATTGGTATTATGCAAAACCTCATTAGAATAATTCAATTATATGATGATGGTTACCTTTTGAATTTCAGGAATGATAAGTTCTTAGTACACAATTAAAAGGAAGATTGTATTTTTTCTTCGCATAAGCATGATAATGTATACAAAATAATCATATAAGACCTTAAGAGCCAAGATTTTCCAATCCATAGAGAAATGGATGATCAATATTGGTTATGGAATAGAAGGTTATGACATAGTATCTTTAGAAAGCTATGTAAAATCTCAAAAAATGGACTTGTTAATTATCTACCCAAGCATAGATGGGATTCTTTGAATGTTTCTGATCCTTGTCAATATGTAATGAAACATAAATCATGTTTTAAATCAATCTGTGATGTCTCAAAAACTGAATTTTTATAGTTAGTTCGTATGAAAAAAAATTACCAACACAAATTGGAAGCATTGGAGGCAAATATTATGTATTTTTTGTAGTATATGATTATACTAGATTTATGTGGGTCCATTTTCTAGAAAATAAATCCAATGCTTTTTCTTATTTGAAAGTTTTTAGATCTGTAGTCAAAAATGATAAAATCCTTCAATTGATTACTATTCAGAGTGATCATTGAGGAGAATTTCAAAATTCTGATTTGAAACTTTTTGAAATAGAAAATGCATTACTTATAACTTCTCGCCACCAAGAACTCCTCAATAGAATTACGTTGTTGAAAGAAGAAGTTGTATTCTTCATGAGATAACTAGAACCAATATGAGTGAATATTCTATAGATAAAAATTTTTTGGATGAAGTTGTGAGTACTGTTTGTTATAATATAAATTGAGTCTTAATAAGAGATTTTCATAAAAAAACTCACTACAAATTTTAGAATGGTAGAATACATAGACATTCCTACATCATGGTATTTGGATTCAATGTAATCATTCTAAATATTAAAGATAATTTTCATAAAATCGCACCAAAATCCAATGAAAGAATTTTCCTAGGCTACTCCACAACTTTTAAGGATTATAAGGTTTTCAATAAAAATACATGTACTGTTGATGAAAAAATACAAGTTAAATTTGATGAAACTAATCCTTTTAGGTTCAATCAACCTCAACCTACATGTTCAGATGTGTTTTCAAAAATATATTATCAACCTTTAATAGAATATTCTTCTGATAATGAAAATGTTCAAGAAACTATTTTTGATGCTTTTACCCAAGAATATTTCCTACCATATGTTGATGAAAAGGTTTTACAAAACCCAAATCAGTTGTTTCTTATGAATCGTCTAATTGATATAATCATGGGTGATGTAAACCAACCTATGTGGAATAGACATTCCTTGGGAAATTAAGTTTAACATCCATCATTCCTTTCACAATTACAACTAAAAAGCACTGATGAAGCATTAGGTGATTATTATTGGATTAAAGCAATGCAAAATGAGCTAAATTAATTCGTAAGGAATAAAGTATATACCTTGGTTGAAAGACCTAAGGAAACTTTTTTTATTAGATAAAAATTGGTCTTCAGAAATAAGTGTGATGAATATGGAGTCATTACAAGAAATAAGGAATGATTAGTTGATAAAGGCTATAATAAAATAGAATGAACATACTATGATGAAACATATGCTTCAATATCTAGACTTGAATATATTCATATTTTACTTTCCTTTGCAGCTTTATTTAATTTCATACTTTTTCAAATGGATGTAAAATGTGTTCTTTGTAGTGGATATGTTCAAGAAAACATTTTTCTTAAACATCCTTCTTGTTTTAAGGACAAAAAACATCCTGATCATTTTTTCAAACATACCAATGCTTTATATGGATTTAAGCAAGCCCATAGATCCTGGTATGATAAACTTTAATTGTTTTTCTTACAAAACAATTATGTTAAGGGAAATGCTAATCCAACCATTTTTATAAAGAAATATAATAAAATCATTTTGATTATTCAAATTTATGTTGATAAAATTATATTTGATTAAACTCAGAAATATTTAATTTATTTGTCTTCAAATATAATGAAAACTATATTTGAAATGAGTATGATGGTTGAGTTAACATTTTTTAAAGGTTTTCAAATCTCATAAAATCTAGAAAGAATTTATATATCCCAAAATAAGTATATTAAATATCTTATTAAAAATATTGGATATGAAAACACTATATTATAAGAAATCTTATTTGTACCTAAAATTCTCTTGATCTTAATGATGCTGGGAAACCAGTAGATCAAATATCATTTAGAGTTATGATAGGAAGTTTACTATACTTGAATGCTTGTCGTCATGGCATAATTTTTTTAGTATGATTCTATCTATGATATCAATAAAATCCTAATGAATCTCATTTAAATGTAGTAAATGAATATTTTGATATTTAAAGAGAATCATGGATTGAGGACTATATTATACTTCTTGAAATGATTTTGTTTTCAAAATATTCAGATGCAGACTTTTGATAATTTATAAAAAAAGTTCATCCGGAACATGTCATTTCATAGGCAATTCATTATTTTCTTTTTCACGAAAAAGAAAAACTTGACATCACTTTCCACTGTTGAATCTGAATATTTAGCGGTTGGATGTTGTTGTGCCCATGTCTTGTGGATGCAACACACACTCACAGACTAAGGCATGTGTTTTATCTAAACACATATACTGTGTGATAACACTAGTTCCATTTCCTAAGTAAAAACCATACACATCAATCTCATTAAAAACACATTGATATATAGAATCATTTTTAGGGATCACACACAACACAGAGATATCATTATTCAACTTATTTGAATGAATGTTCTACTTTCTAGTATTTTCAAAAATTCATTACCCTCTGATATATTTCAATACAGTAAACAGAATCTAGGAATAATAGTCATAAGGTAATCTTCCACATTAACTTCTTGTTGAAACGTATCATATTACAGTAAGTAAATTCTTATAATACGGGTGGGTACATTTTTTTGATATGTCAAATTTTTCATAATCATAATTTTGGTAAACAATATTTAATTAGTCAAAATTTTCATAGTCATAATTTTCTTAATCTAATTTTTTTTTCAAAAATTTAGTAATAAAAATTTTCATAGTCATTTTTTTTCATTGACTAAGGTCCAAATTTCAAAAGTTTTTGTTAATTAAAAAATATTTTTGGAATGTAAATTGCATCAATAATAATTTCCATTATTACGAATAATTTTCCCATTATTCTTGAAGGTATGTTTCCATTCTTAAATTTTTATAATTTTTATTTTACATTTTGGTATTTTTATCTTATTTAAGAAAAATTTTCGGATGAAATTTTACTTAAATCATATTTATTTTATCATAAAAACCTCAAACGATCGGAACCTACCAAATTCTTAAATCGGATATCATCATAACCATCATATATGATCAAGCATGTTTCCAGATGAATGGTCACCTCTAACGTCTATATAATGACCCCCTATGGTTGTTCCACATGGATTTTCAATGATTTGGAGTGCTGAAACACCATTGTTCTACTAAAGGCTCGTTCCTAATTTTTAGGCCTTCCTCAAATTCAAATGTCTATGGAAGATTATCCTCCAAAACAAATGGTGACCGTAATGGAATTATCGGAATGCCAGATATACATAGAGAGGATAGTAGATATGATGTTTTTTCTATATATGATTCTATTATTTCAATGAAATGGAATTTGAATTGCTGATATAGTTTGTGTATATCCAAACCGAAGGCACATGATTCAGTTTATTCAGAATTTGTTGGATGAGTTTCATGAGTCTGTAATCTTTTTCAACAGAGGGAGATTAATGTTCTCCATTAAAATTCATAGGATAAACTATTCACTTTTCTATAGTTTGGAATCCAACATAATTGGAATTCCATATAATGGAGAAGCTGAGTTCTGGACTCACAAGCTACCAGATGTTACAAGATCATTTGATAAAGACAAATCCATAGAATGACTTAGTGTATGAAGGTTAAATACTTCAATGAATATTCATCTTTATAAAAATTTTCGGACCTTAGAGTTATAGGTTCAATGATCTCTCATTCTGAGAATAGGTGATAAGGATACAATGATGAAGAGTGATATTTTTGTTCTGGATTTCAAAATAATCCACAAAAAGATAAATTTAGTGAAGTATGTTTTTATTACAATTATGAATATCAAAAATCAGACTCTGAAATCTCAGATCATTATGCATATGGTTATTATCTACAAGATAATTGAGCTTCATCTTGATTCCTTCAAAATCCCACATAGTTTTATTCCAAGGAATTTTAAGTTCATGTTGCTTAGTGATGACACCCTTAGAAGGATGAATGTTGGCATCAATAGTGAATCAGAAAAAATTTATGATATATATAAAGCTGAAATAGAAGACTTATCAGAGAAAGTATATGTGGATGAGACTTCCAAGAAGGGTGGTATAAAGACAAAGATGAAGGAATCAAAAAGAAAATAAAAATCACATTTCAACTCAGATAAGTCCATCTGCACCACCCTAACCTAAGAAGAAAAAGTCTAATTAGGATGAAGTGGTTTCCCTGTAGAGAAAATACAATAAGAATAAGAACGTAGGGAAGGCTATTATTTTCTTGGAACCTACTAAATATATTTCCTATAAGATTAAGGCTGCTGAGGTTTTTGAGAAGCAAGATAAAGAGAATAAAAAAAGAATATCTATGATGCTGATATTTTTCAATCTCTTCACATGGCTCCAGGAAAAACTTCTAAAAATGTCTAGGTACCGAAATTGTTTTTTCTTGAATCACACCTAGTGAATCTAGGAATAAAAATTGTGAATCCAAAACTAAATGATGATAAATAACTACTTCAAGAATTGTAAGTCAACAAATAATGAGAAGACAGAAGTGATGATACAGATGATATGACAAGACAATTGGATGAGTATTATGCGAAGGAGAGTACTTTTAAATTGTAGTCAATCAGAACTTCTCATGAAAAATAAACCAAAATCCATTCACAAGGAAAAAAAGATAAAGAGTGGGAAGATGTGAAGATACCATCAATTGATAAAATCCACAACCATGAATTCACTCAACCAAAGAATATAGTGGAAGATTATAAAAAAGAAAAAGTTGGGGAAGATAAGATAGTTCAATTATCATAATGTGAACATGAATCACCACAAGCAGAAAAGTTCATTCTGAAAGAAGATACGTGAAACAGATGTTGGTAGATACACCTAGGAAATCTATAGTGGCAAAGAAAGATATCGGTGGTTCATCCAAGGTAAATACCGAAGTGATGGAAAAAGAATCCTCACTAACCCAATAATCTGATTCTTAATCATCCTCTTTTTTGAAATGAATTTTTGGTCCAATCACTAATGTATTAGGTTGACACAATTCCATTGTTTCCATGTATAGAATCAAGATGGAAGATGCCTCACCACTCATTTAATCAAAAAATGGATTCTATTTCCATGATTCTGTGTAAGTTTTTTAGGAATGTGGATTATTGTAAATCATTCAATATTTGGTATCATGATCATAGGAGATAATTCAAGGAAAAACCCAAGTGGTAATAAAGATAATAGAAGCGCTAATAATCCTTGACTATTTTCAAGATAGTTTAAAGGATTCCTATGACACTGAATATGGAATGCTCAATGATCTCACAATATGTTTTGATTATATGCTCAGTCTTCAATAGACAACTCAGAAGCAGGATGTTAAAGATATAAATGGTAAGCTTAATTCAATTGCATTGAATTGGAAAAGAGAAATATATCATAGAATTGATTTTGAAGAAAATCTCAGTAAGCTAGATGAACTTTTAAAGGCTCAAAAAAATTCATAAGGCTCAGGATAAAAAGATCAATGCCTTAGAAAAGATAAATGAGGATCAGGATCTGCTAATCGAGCATTTTGAAGAGGATAATAAAGAGATTAAGAAGATGAAAACCATATTGTAGATGTTAATTCTGATTGTGAAATAAGGATAATTTTTTTCTCAACCCAATCATTTTTTATTTTCATCGGTGGACAAATTCTTTAATTTTAATGAAATTTTGGTTGTTCTTCATGTGATTTGTTATATAGTACTAATATTTTAGGTACCATTTTTTTCCATTCCCTTTTTTCCATTTATAAAATAACAAATGGGGTGAAAGGAATGATTAAAATAATACTATGTAAAGAAGAAAAATCTCTAAATTATGGGAGTTAATCTAAGGGGGGAGTTTATATAAAAAATAATTCCTTATGAAAGAAGAAGTAAAATCCCATTCAGAAAGTCAAGAATATGATTCATTGGGCTTTCAGAACCATATTCAGAGTTATTTGTATTCACCAATGATTTATATGAAAAAGAGATAATATTTTATTTTCAATTTCATAAAGAAAAATTTCTATTTTCAGTATATTCATTATCTTAAGGATGTTTTTTCTTTCCAAAAAAGGGGGATATTGATGATTAAATAAGGTTTCCTTATGAATTTTCTATTCCACTATGTTTGGAAAATCATAATCAATTTATCCTAAAGAAAATAGTTTTTTAATTAAGGATTATTTTCATAACAAAAATTTCCTTTTTTGAAGTAAATTTTTATCTTTAACATTATTTTCATTGATCATATTATAACTTCTCTAAATATAACTAATTTTATTCTTATTTCTAAATAGGATTCAAAACAAAAACCATTGAATTTTATATATACATAGACATAGAGTATTCCATTTTCAGGTTCTGAATTCTAATTCTTAATTCCCTAAAATTTAGACTCTGAATTCTCTAAAATTCAAGTAAAAATTCTCAGAAATTCAGACCCTGATTTCTCTAAAATTAAGACTCTGAATTTTATGAAATTACAACACTAAATTATCTATAATTCGGAATATGAATTATATAAAAATCAGAATCTGAATTCTGAAAAATATAGAAATTGAATTCATTAGAATTCAGACTCTGAATTCCTCAAAACATCGACTCTGAATTCCTTAGAATTCAGACTCTGCAATCTATATAATTCAGATTCCAAATTATTTGTAAAATTGAATCCTAATATCCATTTATTATAGAATCTAAATGTTAATTGGGGATGAATTTGAACATGAATTTTTCTTAGACTCTATAAAATATATTTGGCTAAACGACATCATTTTCCTTATATTTATTATGATATGATGTCGCACAATTTATTTATATCTATCCATTTTTTGAGTCACACAATTATAAGTCACATTGAGATTATAGTAAAAATACTATCGATGGGGAGGGGAGTCGATCATTGGAGAAGTTCCAATAAATTGGAGCTCATTTGAACGAGCTCGAAATTGTTCCATCAATCTAGAGTGATCATGCTGTGATGTGATTTCTGGAGAGATAGAGACTCTCAGGCCTTGTGTATATTGAACATCTTGTTCAGTTAGCTTTGTGCAACTCGAATTTTTGTTGTGTATTGTCTAGGGCATTTGGGGATAGAAATACATAGGTGCCTATAAGGATAAATTTTGAGTTCTTGTGTGGATATCAAGACATATTCGATATTTCTATAGAGGGTTTACACTGGTTTGGTTAAGACATACTTTCTTGAATGTATAAATCAAGGGACCATTATCCAAGGTTGCTGAAAAGTATACTTTTTTGGTGAAAAGATTTAAAACTTCTTACTTGTTTTCATTCAAGTTTATTTCCACTGTATTTTGATAATGGAAGAAAGTATAACATTATTATACTTTCTTGTATTTTTTATATTCTCATAAGTAAGATTCTATATGCTTCAAGGTAGAATCATTGCCTTGTATACTTTTCATAAGATTAATTTCTTGAACCATATTTATGGAACATATGATATTTGTTGAAATAATGTTGTCTTGTGAATTTACCTTGTTTAACTATGTGAAAATTAGTTTCATTCAAGTTGAAAAACAAATTTTTTTTGACATAGGATTCAACCCTCCCCCTCTTTTAATTTAACAACAATATATTTATTTCGATCGTACAAGATGTTTACATAGATGAAAATAACATAAAAACAATATTTGGATAGATATATCTTTCTACTTTGAAATAATTTAAATGTCACATTATTATAAATGAAAAAATTTATTTTTAAAATAACCATATTAGCTTCTTAGAAATGCTTTGATGGTTTTATAATGGTGGAAAATAGAAACACCTGTAGTATGAGTTAAAAAAATAATTCATTAATTTGTCAAAAAGGTCATAAAGTACATTTTTTTGAAAAATGATAGAAAGATCCATTTCAAAGATAATTATAAAAAGTAAAACAAGGGAATAGTTGACATTAAACCATATTCTAGGAAATAGTAAAAATTATTGAAATAGTTTATTAAGATACACGAATGTGGATGAGATATACGTCCTATTACATACATATGTTATTGAAAATCTCGGATAATGATGATATTGTAATATTTACACGTACCTTGTACATTTCTTTAGTCTTGGGTATATTATCCTTTTGTATAATGGTTAAATCGTTGTTATTAAATTATACAAGATCCATATTAATTAATATGTTATCATATATTGTCCTCTAATATTTCTTTTTTAATAATATTTTAGTAATATTGTTATTTCAGATTTTAACTAATTCATTTTACATTATATTTTTGTTAGGTAAAAAATGTATATTTTAGATAAGATGTATTTGATTTATATTTAAAATAATATTAACTTATTAAACAATATTTTTTTATCATCAAATTAAATGTATTCTTGAATGGTTATGATGGGGAATGAAATCTCATTGCATCGTGGAGAGGGTAAGTCATACGTACGAATGAGCGACAATATCATTCTATTTATTGTGATATTGTTTGTAATGGGATGGAATATTATATATAGATACTAATTAAAATGTCATATTTATTATTTAAATTAATTACACTCATTATTATACCCGTCCATATAATGAAGGGTTTAATAACAATCTACACCACGATGTGGGGATGGTAAGTCGTACGTATGCACGTATGGTGACATTGTCTTTCATAGGATGAATAGAATAATGAATTTTATTGTAACATGTTCATAATAATATAAAAGTATTTAGAAGGTACCAGAGTTATATTTATAGTATGGAAACAACAATGAAAGAGTATGTGCAATAATAAAAGGACTTTGAAATAGGCGATAAAATAATTACGTCTTCTTTGGGTGCATCCTTTTTATTTGAACAAAATGGATCATTATGTTGGAATTAAAATCAATGTAAAGACTCTATGATGAATTAAGCTTGATAGTACGGGATTTTATCTAGGTTTGGCCGAGCCAAATGGATTTGGAGATGCGACTTTAAGAGAAGGGGAAGTACCCATTTATAAGAGAGGCGAGGGGCACATTAGAAAAGGATTGAAATATTAATTTATTATAAAATTATGATTTTTGTATAATTTCTCCAAATAGATTTTTTTTGAGTCTATGGTGGGGATGTGTTGAAATCCTCTATTTCAAAATGTTTTAGATGTGTGTATGTCACCATATTAATCTTATCTTTTAAACATAACCCTTAATTAAATAGTATAACCTCTACCATGTATTCTTATATAATTAAACTACATTGTAAATATAGTTAAGATAAATTTCCATTGAAAATAGAGTGGTACATTAATGACATACCTGACATTATTTATCTCAATTTTGAAAATCATAGATTTTAAAGACTATTTTATCATTTACAAAAAATAGTATTTGTTTTAAAAACTTATTTATGTCAATATTGATTATATTTAGTATTTTGTTTTTTTCAATGTCATAAAAAATTTATTCCTTATAAAAAATTCATTGGATCAACCCTCACATGTCATATTCATCTAAAAAATCCATGGATGGAATCAGAAGTTTCAGTTTTCATCTATTTTATTTTTTATAATATCAATTATTTTGTTCATTCATTAATAAGGTAATAAATGCATTATCGTTGTGTCATAAATAATATTAATTATTTAATTATGAATAATATAAAATGATTTAGAAAATATCTACAAAATTTTAAATAATATTTAATGTTGAATTTTTGTAATATGTAACTGTATATTAAAAATGGATTAGTTATTAAACATTTAATTTTACATATATAACTCTTTTTAAAATAAATTAAAATAAATTTCCTAATCTTATCCATGTAGAAAAATAATCATATATTTTTTATAAAGATTATTTTGGTCTAAATAAAAATATCCAATGGAATTAGAACACGTGTTGGGGTAATTTTATAATATTAAAATATTATTTTTAAAATTAATTACCGTATTTACTTTTAACTATGGTCAATAAAATTCAAAAAATAATATTCATGAAAAATTATTTTCATCATATTGAACCTCATTTTTCTTAAATTTTGAAATCATTTTTGTTAGATTTTTGACATTAAATTTATAGAAACGATAAAATTACATTTTATGAAAATTTGCAAATGTGATTAGAAGGTGGATTAAAGACTTTAAAAAGTTCAATAATATTTTATATATCTATTATTATTATAAAATGACTCAAATATATTAAAATGGACTAATATATTTTTAATTTATCTATTTTAAATTTAAAATTATTTTAAATTAAGAAAAGATTATTTTAAAAAAGTCGTTTTTAAACAATAACGCAATTTCATCATTATTAATAAAAAATTTATTATTATTAAAATACAAAAAATTCACCCTATACTAATTTGGATATCCCAAATCCAAAAAAGAATTCCAATTTTGAAAATAATATTTATAAAATTTCAAAAAGATGGTATTATTATTCGTAGATTCTTTTTAAATGGTAATTTGGATTGGTTGTGGTGTTCTAGAACTTGAAGCTACACACATCAAAAGCTATTGTTTTATTAATAGAGAAGAGTACTATGGAAGCATGGGGTGTCACAAAATTATTCATCAATTTGTGATAGATGTAATTTTTTCTAAATAGTTATCTTGTTATTCTCCCGATAATCAATGTAGAGTATCATTGAACCATATTGTTTCATAAAAAATTGAAAAGGTTCTCCCCAAGGTGATTCCCTAGGGTGTATGAATACCTCATCAATAATCTCTTGGAGTTTCTTTATCAATTCATTCAACTAAATTGGGTCCATTATATAAGGTGTCTTTGAAATAGTCATAACACACTGTATGAAATCTATTGAAAACTCAACGTCATGATTTGGTGGAAGACATTTAAATTCAATCATAATGTGAACCTCTAACTCACTAAAAATTGGGTATTCTTAATCTTGAGTTTCTCCACAATAATTTGAGATATGTAACATTAATTTATTGGAATCCATACCCATAAGATAGAAGCAATTTCAACTGGATGTTTATATTTATCCTTACATTGATATATGATCATAGATTGATTTGTAATATGAATGTGACATCCCATCCATCGAAATTGATATGAGCTCCAAATATAGAATTCCTATCCATTCCAGTATTCATATCAAACTCCACTATAGTAAGGATCAAAAGATTTGTATAAATAACATTCCCAAAAACATCAACTGGACAATAATTATAAATTTTTTAGGTGAATATTGTTTCATTAGGATTTGTCACATGTAACACCCCATATAATTTTTGAGGTAGTATGGTTTTACCTTTAGAGTGTTCTTTAGAAATAATAGAGTGGATGGATACCGAATCACATTTAACATTTTCAACATTATAGTGGATGGTATATGTACCTTTCCTGCCATTATTATTGGACTCCATGTCGCCTATAATGATTGCATGTGACATTCCTTAATCATTGGAATTATGACTTTATTGACGTCAATCATCATCGAAAACCATTGGATTATAGAATTTATTGGAAGAATCACCAATTTCAATGCACATATAATATTTAAGTGTAGGAGGAGTGTTATGTGTAGTATTTTCTATGTTCACATCATTAGTCATATTTTTCCCATCACTTCGGCATTAAAATTTATGATGACCTTATATTCTACAATTAAAATATTTATTAGTAACTTTATGGAAATTCCCTCCATTTTTCTCTCCACTCAATGAGAAAAATGGAAAACTCATATTCTTTATAGAATGGTATTTAAATATTCCTTTTAATTAAATTTTTTCCTTCTTATCAAACCCATACGACTGATGGGTTACTCCTATTTCCATCACATCCTTTAGAGAACATTGAACAATTTCCTTGTAGGTATTAAAGTCTCTTATGGATAATGCCCTTCAGAGACTTGGTTTTATTCCAGTAATGAATCAATCAATTTTACTCATAGTTTGAATAATAATTCCAAAAGTGTACGTTGCTTGTATTTTAAAAATTACTTCGTAGGTACTGACAGATTCATCTTCCTTTTTCAAAAGCTTGAGAACTCTATCCACGTATTTGTTTGAATTATATAAGGAATGTCCTTATTGAAAAATAATTTCTAGAACTTATCCCATTCCAAGGACTCAATTTCATCTTTTGGACTCATATTTTTTATAAGATTACATCATTAATATCCTTTGCCTTCCAAATGATAGAATACAAGGATGACTTTATGGTGTTCATAACATAGTACAACTGATAATATCTTTTCAGTGGTACTAATATATTGTTCGTCCACTAATGGATCATATGTCATACTGAATGAAGGTGGACATTGTCTCGTGAATGAATCAACAGAATGATTCTCCATCCTTTTCTCGTTTGGATGTCCTGCATGATTCATATCTTCAGAATGTTGTGTGATCATGGCTATAAGATTTCCCATTCTTGGTCGAATAACATTTAGATCCTCAGGGGTACAATAATTGAACTGGCAGTCACATTCATCCTTAATGTGGTTCATTAATGTTCCATCCATTGACTAAATCCAAGAACCATATTGTGAGAAACACTAAACATATTATTAAAACCATGTAATAATGAAAAAAATTACAATTTTACATAATTTAGAATTAATCATAGCTTATTCATGAACATTTCTAAAACACTAGGATTAAATTGTAACCTATACGTAGGCATATCCTTTGTGTTCTTACTAAGGTTCGATCATCATACCTTCCAAAGGATATTTATACCTTTTCTCTGATACCCAATATAATAGACCATACAATATATATATGGATATTACTTCCACAATGAAGTATATTTATTAAATAACATAGAAAAACCATGCTATGATTATATAGGTTTAGTGTTTTCAAATCTAGGAATCATAAACAACTGGTTCAAAAAACATCCACATTGTTTTCTGATTATTTATTCATAATTACACTTCCTTTTGACATATATTTTTTAATACACTTCTTCATGTACTATGAAATTGAATCCTATCAATGGGTGAGCTCAAATTCTCAGTAAGGGTAAAAAAGGAAAATTTCAATCATTAAAAACATTTGAAAATATTTTCATATATATAATAGATCATAATATCATGTCATTGTATAAATCATAATATTGAAATGTTATCCCAATAGTCATAACATAATACATTAAATTTCGTTCTGTACACACATAAGCATAAAAAATCCATTCAAATTAGTCCGCACTAATTTTCGAAACCATCATATTGGACAATGCCTATTACTGAATCGAGTTCACTCCCTCTTCCAGCCCAATATTACAAAACCAGATTTACTTACAATTCCAATATTTTCAATCTCATAAGATATAAATAATTACAAAATGAATTGGATGGATATATAGGTCCCACCAATCCCATAATGAAACTATTATTATGTGTCACAAAAAATCCAAAAAACATTCACCATAGCATAACCCATGAAATAATATGGGGTTCTTAAACATCATTCCATCAAAATTGTAATAAAACAAATAGATTTCCTAAATAACATTCCATCATAATAACAATAAAATCATATTAATAATAGGGAGATAAATATAATACCATTTAATGTGTGTTATAATTTATCGAAAATAAATATGTGAAACACATAAAATTACATTCTAAAGAAAATATCATTTCTCTTTAAAAATGTTTTACTTCCCCAAATGTCCACCAATTTTTAGAAGAAAAAATATTATATGAAAACTAACCATTTATGATTCTATGGGATGTTTCCAGGAAATAAGGATTCATGAAACTATAATAATATATTCATTTCGTGTATGGTAAAAACATTATTCCCGTACTTTTTTCATAAAATTAAAAAGCACCTTATATGGTAAAAAAGAATGATTCCCTCCATAACATGTATTAAATGTCCAAAAAGGGTAAAAATGACTTCAAAAATACATATAAAAATAGTAAAAATTGTATGAAATTCTATTTATAATTCAAGGATATTGATGATAAATATATTCCCAGTAAATAATTACATAAAAACAATCTCTCATAAAAATGAGATTATAAAATTATCCCTTACATTAGATATGATATGCTACATATGTATCCTATCATCCAATTTAATGATTTAAAAAATGATACTGATTTATTTCACAGTCATAATCATATTTATGGTAACATTTATGGTCATATTTTATCTGATGTTAGTAACATTTCATTGTTACTCGTTATTCGAGTATTAAATGATTTATGTTTTTAAGCATGTTTTGTCAAATATGTTCTTATTCATATTTTTAGGTTGTAGTTATATAATTTAATGAATGGTATTATAATAATATATATCATATTTATTCTTTCAATTCATTTATATAATCATTCTTTAATAATGATAATGTGGAACGAAGCACATCGCACTGTTGAGACGATATGGTGTACATACGCACGACAGACGGTATCATTCCCAAAACTGTTGAATGGTATTGAATTGGATGTTTGTATAGTACATTAGAATAAAAATAATTTCTTATAATTCATATATATATTTATTAATTTTATTTTGTACCCATCCAAATTTTTTGGTGTTGAGAACATATTACACCTATGCATAGAGACTGTAAGTCGTAGGTACGCACGCGTGGGGATTTCATTTTTCCAAGGATTTGGAGAAGTTGGAATATGGTTGTTTCATTATTATGAAAAAAATATCAATATATAATAGACACAGATGTAATTAATTTATAATGAAACAACTAATGAAGAGGAAGTAGAAGAAAAAAGATGTTTGAAGAATATGTAAATAATATTTCTTTTTCTTTGATGGGCCTCCTCTAAATCTCTTCAAAGAGGACTAGAGTTGGACTTTTATGAGGAATATAACCCATTGAATACAAATAATAAAGTTGAGAGGTAAAAACGGTAGATGATGGCCGAGATTGATGGCTCAAAATGAGGTGAATAGGTGAGGGAGGTGATACCCTTTTATAATTGAGTCGAGGGCTACTTTTGGTAACTCCATCAATATTATTTTATAATAAATTAAAAACATATCCAACGACATAAAATATGTTCCAATTTTAAATAAGAGATGATATAGGGTTGATATATTATAAAAAAATAAATTTTGGAGAAGATAGTTTGTCAATTTAAACCACATCTTTTTTATTGACAGTTAGTTATTCTATTTAATTTTAATAGTTGTAATAACATTATAAATATTTAATTGTTATACTTATTTACATATATTGTGATAATTGGCCATAAATAGATGTTTTATGAAATTTAAGATATTATAATTATCACTTAGTAATTTTTATTTATTTTTATGATTTTTAAATAATTTAACAAAATCTTCTTTTCTTAAAATATCAATAGTGTCAATTATAACACTATTCATTTATTTGAATTTAATAAAATCCCCCCAGTTAGAAAATCAAAAGAAAAACATTAAATACACTGCTAACATGTAATAGTAACCTAAAACATTAGTGAATCATATTTATTAGTTCATTTGATATATATTTTTTTCATTTTTAAATCCATCTATATGATATTTTTGTTAATAAATTATTTTATACATCACTATTCTGTTATCATTAATTGTAATTATATAATCTCCAAAAATTATAAATAATTTTCTATGATGTAGTAAATTATTTTATCTTCACAGAGACTATCTATAGTTAAAATTATATCCTATTTATCCATATATTAAATATAATATACTTATATGAAATTGCTATAAAGAGATTATATCTCTAAAAATATATGATAAGGGTTGAATTTAGTAATACAATAATATTTTTACTAGTTTTATGGTAATTTTATAATATTATTTTTACACATAATTACTAGATATAACTTAAACCTTTGCAATAACAATAATTAAAAAGTTAATATTCATATCTACCTGAAATAAAAGTAACGTATTCACATAATTTGGACCTACTAATTCCAAATATGAAAATTGTTTTCAAAATTAAAAACACAGAAATTCTAAAAATTAATTTAAAATTAATCATGTTGTTGAAATGAGATAATGTGTTCTAAATGTTAAAAATTTGCAAAATATTGAAATGTTTTTAACTATGAATTTAATGTAAAATTAATGATAATGAAATAAATTATATTAAATAATAAAAATATATTTTATATATATATTAAAACCATTCACTATTATAATTATCCATATAAATAATCACGATGAAAAAAGTTGTTTGTTATTAAATTTTAGCATAATTTTACTATTCATCATACCATGAAGGTTTTAAAAAAATATATAATAAATTTTTCCAAATTAAATTCTATCAACCCTATTCACAAAACATGTTTATTTTTTCATATAAAAACTATTAGTGTGTCAAAATATTATTATAAAATGGGTTCTCCATTCAAATGTGTAAAATTAACATTTTTATAAATAGTTTTTTATACATCAAATAAGGTTTTATTCATACCGTCTAACAAAAACATCGATATAATGAATATCAAAAATATTTTATTATTTATATAACACAGACACACACACATATATATATATATGTCATTAAGATCAATACCAAATGCAATTAACTCAAAAATATAGAAATATGTAATTGATTTATATTTTTGATAAATAATTTAATGACAATGAATTAAAAATTAATTTTCTTAAGATAGTTAGGATTATTCAAAGTAACCTAACATCTTGAATATAATGGTAATTTTATAATACAATCATCTCACATTTCGTTTTGTCTCACAATTAAATGCAAATAATACTACTGAAGAATAAAAAATATATAAAGAAAATATCTCATAAAAAGGACAAGGTTCTAAATACATAATATGTCACAAAAATAGTTTTATAAGGGAAATTATATATATTAATATTTGGGACATTTAATTCATCCCAAATGATAATTTTCTCCCTCAAAATTTCTTTTCATACACTAAGGTAATAATAATTGGGGGTAATTATTTTTCATATCATCCTCATTTTATAATAATACGACATATATTTTATCTTTTTTCTAATTATCATTCAATATGTGAGTTTTGTTGTTTTTTATAACATTGTCTTTATGATATATTATTTCCCTTGGACACTCCTCATAAGTGAAATAATTATATAATATTTTATCCACTAGATTTAATACATGTTGGGGATCTTCTTTGTATCTACTCAAGAGAGTTTTGTGGAATATATTATGAACATGATACATGTTTTGTGGGAGTGGAAGTCAATATGAAATATCTCTAATAAGGTTAAGAATATCAAGGTGGTCAATATAATTAATAATTAGTTTTCCATTCATTCCAAACCTCGTGACTCTCTTCTAAGGAGATATGTAAAAAAATATTTTATCTAGACCCATGAAATCAGGTTCTAATAGATGGATATCAACATAACTCTTCTACTAATATTATTACATGGATGTATGATTGAATGGAATTTAACTAATTAACCATTTCATCCACTAGTTTAGGTTCCAATAGTTTTTTCTCTCCATCATTATCCAATATTGTTATATTTATAAATTTATATATATTTAGTGATTTATAATGATCCCTCTATGTGATAAACGAAAAGTATTTTTTGTATGAGAACTAAAAAACGTAATGTCATTAATACTAAGCTACATGGATTTTGGCTCTCTAATTTTTCAACATATATTCATGTGTCTATATAGTTCAATGATATTTTATAATAATATACTAGTGAATTGATTTATGGATTCCCACCTCTATGTCTGGATAATGTTGGTGACTTTTCGATCATTTAGTGGTGAATCACATATATCAATCTGATTCAATTGATAGTTATTTTCTATGAAGCCTTATCAATTCTATAATATTTATCCTTTCATGTTGAGAAGGTCATATTTTCCATAAATGGAAATGAAATCATATATCCCTAAAAAATATTCCACCACAACCGATCTAAAAATATTTCAATTTATTATATTTAGAAAACCAATGAACAAAACAAATAGTTTTGTTTTCCCATTTTTATGAATTTATGGGTAATTGTTAAGTAATACATACATTCATTTACCTTTTAGTATTCACTTTCCAAAAAAAATGGAATATTTTTTATATTTTATAATCTACCTCTTCATATAGTCCCAAAAATACTTTTCTAAAAGATCTACAAACATCATTTTCTCAATTATTGGATTATGAATATAGATACATGTTTGTCCTTTTGTATATCATTCATTATCTCCATATTTAATAAGAAGCTTACTAAAGCCACAAAAACAATAAATAAAACTTTTTAAATATTGATTTTTTTTTCATTCCCCATCATTACATAATCATTATTATTTTTTATATACACATCATCCCTACGAGCTTCCATATTCATCTATATATCTGATGGTTAATCAATCATTTGTGAATGGTAAGAATAATATCCTTCCTTTTTTCTTCTGATTTCCATCCTTTTCATTTCTAATAAATTTTTATCCCTCCCAATCCTCACCACTGAAAATGTTGCATAATCAATTATACTCAATGAATATGACACTATATTCACCTTTCTAGGATTGTACTAGATTGATCAATCAATATATTTTATCAACTCAAACAAAATTAATTGGTCCATATTGATCAATTTTTATGTAAAAATATAATGGGGTCTCTTTGGATTAATATGTATTTCATAATTTACACTATAGTTAATAGTTCACCAAATATACAATGTGAATATAACTTCAACCATCACTATATTTTTATTATGTTAATTATACTCATTCACCCTCAATAAGAAAGAGTCATAGGCTATCTATTAATCATTTGATATGAAGAATAATAATATAAACTTCATTTAATCATCAATATATAATATAACATTTTCTCCATGGGTGGGTATTGTGAATACTACATCAGTGATTAGACACTTCTTCAACACCCTGAGGCTCTATTCACATTTATCATTTCAGAAAATCTCTACTCTCTAATATGTTATCTTGGTTATTGATTTTAAAAATAATTAATAGATTTTTTAAAATGACCAATAATACCCACATTTTTTTGAAGAACCTATAGATATAAATTATAGATTTTGGACTAGGTCAATACTCTACCACATTATTCTCTATAGTATTCAAATATATATGCATTCATAGATTTATTTTTCTAGTACATAAATTATATTAATGTTTCTCCTTGGTTGGGGAGTATATAAGAATATAATCTACAAATATAGAAAAATATTGATGTGGTAATACCTAATTAAACTTTGTACTATGTACATGAGGATTTAGTGGAATTTTGTGAATATGAATGGGATCACTATGAACTCATATTGTTTTTACGTTGTTTGAAAAGAAATCTTAGTAATATTCATCTTTTTCACATTAAATTAATGATATCCAAGAAAAATGAAAACTCAATATACATATTTGTTCCCATATAGCTGATCAGCCATGTCATAAATATATAGAAGAGGATAAATATTATTTTTAATGATCTTGTTGATATCAAAATAATCAATTCATAAGTTCATTAATGCATCCTTATTCTTAAAAGAGAAGAGTGATTCACCCCATGGTGAAGTACTACAGTGTATTTATACCTTTTCCAAAATCTACAATAGAATCTCATTTAACTAACCTAGTTCAATTGGGTCTATTATTCAAGGAGTATTGGGATTATCAGAGCTCCTTATATATGTTTATTTGAGTAGTCAACCTCTCTATTTTATTTAAGTCCATAAAAATCTCCAAGGAATACATTCTTCAATTCATTTATATTGGGCATGAATTCAAAAGTGATCCTCTATGTTATATTTCTTATTTAAGAGATATATTTTACCTTATAAGGAAACATTAATGAATCTTCCAAATGAGTTTCAAAAATATATTTAACCTAACCATTTTTGTATTATATAATTAAAGTTTGATTCTAAACATGGAAGGCTATTTCCTTCTCATGAAAATTCATGTTGGTTCAATATAAAGGTATCCAACCCATTACCAAGATATAATTTAATTCTAATAATGTTATTATGAATATATTTTTTAGATATTCAATCCACAAACATTAAAAATTGGGGAGTTATATTCTTGAGATTTTATAATTACCCCATTTTCTCATTTAACTAATAACTCAACATCAATGTTTCGAGTTGGTGTTTGAATAGTTCCACTAAACATTCATGATTTCAAATAATGTGTATAAATAGAGTCAAATAATAAGATCATTATTAATGAATAAATAACTTGATTTCCTATCACCACATCATTACTAGGACCCATGTCAGTAGTTCTATTAACATATGTCTTTTATCCCTTGAATATATAGGTTGTTTTCATTTGTAATCTTTTGAATCCCTTTGAATAGTGTATTGATTCACAAAATCAATATGTTTCATATAGTTGAATAATTAAAACATGGGATGAGTATTGTTGGAAACATCCTATTACCTCATCACATTAGTTGGATTCTTTATCTCCCTATAACTTTCATTATATGTATTTCTTTCTACTACACTCTAAAAACACCTCCTCATTTTATTGAGTCGATTTCAAGGATAATTCCTCCCGTAATATAATACATCGGAAGTTGGATTATTATTCCACCATGAGTGTAAACAGATTATCCTATAGATTTAAAATCAATTCTATAATTCTTATCATTGATCCCCTTGGACTATTGAGAATCACCATCTTCATTCATGATTTTAAGTGAGTGAAAAATAATTTCATCATTTTGGTCAAAGTATCAAATTGAAAAAAAATGAAAAAAATCACTATCCCAATGAAAGAGTGATCAAATTTAATTTTATATTGATAAAAAATCTACTACTGTATCGTTGAAGATATACTATGTATTCTTCATAATATTCAATATATTCGCCCAATATTTTCTTTCATGTATACTTTGAGGATAGAGAATATCTTCTCCACAATGTTATTCTATTTCTCAACAATTAGAGGATCAAAAGATTCCATAAAGTCAGATGTGTTGTTCATATAAATGAAACAGAAATTAATTCCTCTTTTTCTACGGTTGGGAGGGATTTTTACATGATTTATGTTATTACTCATAATATGATAATTTTTTTAGTATTATTATATGGTTACTAAATACATCCCAGATTTTATTAATCATTTAATTAGTGAAATCATATAATTAAACATCATATAATTTATTTACACGATTCAATAAATTTCCCACAATCTTATAAAATAATTAAATTCTTTGTATAAGGGTAAATTAATCAATAAGAATATAAAAGGGATAAATAGTTAAATTATATTAAATGACATATATACCCCAACTAATGAATCATAATGTTTTAATATCTGATTTCTTTAGTAAATTTTCTATTATATTCTTGAACCAAAATGTTTATTTCACCCTTAATAATGGTTTGTACAGAGCATGTGAGTTTATAAAGTATTCTCCCTTAATAGTTTCTAAATCAGAATCCCCAAAAATTACAAGTCGATTCATTGATACCAAATATAATTACCTATAATTTAATACATATTATTCCACTAGTTGTAATATAAATATCCATATAATGGATTCCCATAAAATTGTAAAGGCTATGTGTCTTTAGGAATTTAGATACATGAAAAATAACTATATATATAATACAACCTCATTATTCAATTATTTTTATTATAGTCTAAGGTATTTGAAGATGATAGATGGCTGGTGTGGCTTCATGCTATCAGGTGATGCTCTAATGATGATAGAGGATTTATCAGCCCTATATCCTTTATTGGGGGAGGGGCCTAACCTACCCAATGTGCAATTCATTAAAATTTATATCCTTTAAAACATTTCTGTAGATAATATACACTCATATATTCCCACTAATATAATTTCTATGATAGTGCCAAAGGTTTATCAAATCATAGCAAGCGGTTCGGATTTCCCCTCAAGAGTTCCAAGAGAATTCTTCTCTTCATTCATCATCTCTAGTGGTCATGATTTTTCGGCATCGACCACCAATTAATCTATTTGATATGTTTGTAAATGATGAATGGGGTTTTAGTTACTATTAAATATTCATGCTACTTCTGCCATGACTAATCCATATTCACATAACCATGAGGATGATCTGTAGAGGTCTAGTTCTAGGTATGGAATATTTATTCGTGGATTTTATTTTCATGTTATTTGAAGGTAGTTTGACCCCTATAAAAATTTATAATCTTTCACTTTGGTTATTTGGATTCAGCTTCATGGATTTTGGGATCACATTAAGAAATATTATCTTCGTTGGCCTATAGATAATTACCTTGGTTGCTTCATGTGCACAAATAATAGGACCATTACTATGGAACATCATATATTGTGACACATTTGGGTTGAAATGGGACTCTCACAAAAACCTATAGAGGTTGTGTGGATCATGATTGAGGGAGAATATAGATATATACAATATATCCATTATGAATATTAGATGAAACTTTGTTTATATTTCATATGAAAGGGAACTGCCACCTTGATTATAATGTACAGGCTATGGGTGATCCATTAGATTAAATATATCTTCCCATTGAAGGTGAAAATAAGACTTCATGACCTAATATTGATCACAATGTTCCAATTGCATAGGTTGTCAATGTGGTTTCATTAGAAATGGAAATGGGTTATGGTCATATGTCATCTAATATGGATACAGCTCATTTTATTTTCATCTGGGCGAGTGTGGATCCTTGTCAATCTAGTGTTGACGTTTACATAGATTCATGAATTCTCAATGGCAGATTACAATTTCCCATTTTATTTAAGAATTTCTTCGAGAATCCCCTTATACCTTTACTCTCTATGATCTTTATTGGTATGTGTGTTGATCTAGGTTTTGAGATATACATATGTGTTGAAGGATCTAATGTAGAAACTGAGGTTGCACTAAATTTTAGCACAATTTCCCAAAATTATGAAGGTTTTAGCATGAATCATAGTCCCATGTAGGTATCCTATTCAAATTCTGCACTTTCAATTCATATTGACATTTTTTACAAGGATGTCTATGTATGTGAGAGTTAGAGTTAGCATAATGGAATGTCTAAATATAAGATGTATCATGATCGATCTACATCATTAATGTCAGACAAAATATTCACAGATGATACTCCAAGATCTAAGACTATTTCATAAAAATGTGTGTATTATATGTCATCAGATTACAAGGATTAGATGATAAATAAAGTAGATTATAAGAAAATTTGAAAATGGAAAAAGTAATCCATTTCATTGGGTGATTTTCAAGTCAACCCTATTAAGGATACATACATGGCCTCTCCAACTTCCATTGTGAAAAAATGAGGTTCTCAAAAGGCTAATTAAATATTCCATAAAATGTGATGACTAGGTTATCCAGAATTTATAATATAATACTGGATAAATTTGTTTTATAAGTAGAAGGATACAATATTTAAATTTTCCCAAATATGATTGGAGGGTATTTATAATTTCTTTTTAATAGAAGACTTATAACCCCCCCTCTTTTCCCAAATAAATTGAAATTCATTTGTTACAAAAATGGTATGCCTTATAAGAAGAAAATATATACAGAAAATCAGCAAACATTTTAGCGGACTGGGGTCAAAAAGGAAATGGTTAAGGTCGTAAAGGATCCTTAAGGCCTCTATAAATACATCTTTCATTGGTTGCCTCACCATTTGAATTATATTTTTTTGATATTCGATGGTATTTGAAATACTTTTGATAATATGGTAACTATTTATAACTTTATTTTCTGATCTGTAGGAGGGTATATCTTTCATCATCCTACCCTTCATCTGATAGACTTTTCATGGATATACCAGTCTACCATGTTTCTGAACACATTTTTGGTAAATAATGTATGTTTCATTGGTTTATTTATTTCATTTGATGTTTTCGATGTGATTTGGTTCATCATTTTTCATTGTTTAGTTTATTGGATTTATAGTTTTTGAATTTTTTTTGTTCAAATTTAACCATAAATATAATTCATAAGATAAAAAAGGGATTTGGATTGATCAATATTGTGTTTATAGCTTATTTTTAACTTATAATAATGCAATAGATAATATCGATACATATAAGGGTTTGGTGCAAGTTATAATTCACTACACGGAATAAATTATAGAATAAAAAGATGATATATATTATGAAAAGTTTAAGGGAAATATCATAATGACATGAATATGTAATAATCATTCCTAATGTCCCTTTATATGAAAAATACAGAAAACATCATGGTATCATAGATACATTCCATCAACATAAAAAGTAGCATAATTATAATAAGTTGAGTATAACCACAAAGATATTATACCATAACGTTATTATACTAACCCACCATGCTACATACAAGGTATCATGTGAGATGAAACTATTACCCAATGCATTAGAGCACTATCAAAGAACACCCATCATATGTAAAAAAATTTGTGTGAAACATCTAAATTTAGCATAAGAATAAATTTAAGAATTTAAATAACATGACTCGGGAATTTTCATTTCATTCATTGAAATACAAAATATATAATAGATTGTTAAATATAGTTTAATACCCAAAAATGAATATAGGATTTGGTATTCATAGCACAAACATATGGCATGAAAAATTAATGGATAATTTTGAAAGCATAATTAGTGTGCAAAAATGTTAATGGAAATGATAAATGATAGAGGAACATAGTTTCTCATTATTTGGCCGACATTTACATAGCAAACAAAATGATCACAATCACAATACAACATAATCAATTGCTGATAAAAATTAATATTTCAGTGGAATTACTTGAATATAGTATAGGATTTAGAAAACCCCTTTCCTTGAGTGGTTTCTTCATAATGAATGTAAGTGAACGTTAAAACCATAGAAAATATATAAGAGGGATCTAGAGTGGAAACTTTAGGTTAAAAATGGAAGTCAAGGCTTTAAAGTGTTGAGTAAATGTAGAATGAATGGTTATTTATAGAAAAAGTTTATGGGTTATATATTAATTTACTATCTTATATATTGGGAAAAAAATTATTTAAAAACCAATGGATATCCAAATTTACATTTTTTAGTTTAAAAGGAAAGGAGGTTTTTTATATTTTATATTTTAAGAACCTAACATATGAAAAAAAATATCACTGAACAAATAAAAATCATCCATTTTGAAAATGAATTTTATTTAACTTTTTGAAAAATAATTTCAGTTTTCAAAGGTGTGCTATAGGATTATACAAAAAAAATTATTACATTAAAATACATTACATTATTAAAAATTGATATCCATGTTTTAGGAAACTTTTTTATCATTTATTAAATAACTCATAGGTTATTTTTTTTCATAATACATAATGTATATTCATTGTTAGTTTAATTTTTACCCCAAAATTCTGTTAATTTAGTGAATAATAAACAAACTCTGTATTGGATAATTTAGACATACTAATTTAAATAATTCCATATCCCTTATCATTATACTATTCAGAACAATATCATTTATATAGTGATCCTTATTTCTGAAATGAATAATTATTATTTATGACATAAACAACATTCTGACCATAATAAAAATTATGTAGTGATTTATATACATATATTGTAATATATATATTTAAAAAAATTTATCAGAGTATTTCGTGAAAATAAATTCGATTTTAAATGATTTAATTTACTATAATTTATTTATGAAAACTATACATATTCATAAAAACAATCATGTTTTTTCTATTTTTCAGATTTACCATAAAATGTTTTCAATTTATAAAATAATAATGAAAATGGGATATAAGAAACAAAATTTCATTTATAAATCTAATTAATCATTTATAACATTATGGTCTATGAATAAAACCCCTTATTAAACATAGATACTCTCTATTGTTATGGTGTACGATGGTTATAATTTTATGGGATGGATCAACTAACATGGATATTTAGGTGAATTTTTTTATCTTGAATAATTCACCTAGTTGGATCCAATTGAGCCTCACACATTGAAGATATTCCTAGACATTATCAATTGAAAACCCTAATGACACTACCTCCCACCTAATATCTGATTAATGACCATTATGGGTGATTAATATTCTTGTAGATGAAATCATTTGTCTTTTCTGTATCAATCGGATCTCAAAAAAACCCTTAATGTACACTCACTACAATGGTAAAATTATTACAGATAAATTAACAAATATCATAATTTACCAGATGTATAATTATTGATGGTCATAATTCCCATCAGTCCCAATTTCCTACCTTAATAATTTTCAACGATCATATTATTGAATGACCATAATTCTTTTCTACTCCCTATAAATACCTCATATTTTATTCATATATGTTTTACTTTTATATATACCCACGTACAATATTATTCACATTCAAAATAAATAATATATTATCAATGTCTGTTTTCCACTATATAGATTCCTTCATGATAGTTAAAATACGTAGAGATCAAGATGATCTAAATTTTCCTTTTCTAGTTTTTTTATTCTTATTTCCAATTTTTCCAGTTTACTAGTTTAAAATTTTTACAAAATATAATGATAAATCATAATGACATAAAGTGTTTTTATTGAGATTTATATAATAATAAATTTCAAATTATTTCATGTGAAAATATATAAAATGAAAAACCTATATATAAATTTATAGTTCATCACAACAACCCTTAGTGTAACAACCAATAATTTTGTGTATTATTTTTTTCAAACTAATCTAATCTTTTTGATATTTTTCATTTCACGCAATGTTGAAAATAGTTTATTTTATTTAAAATAATTACTTATTTCTTGCATTATTCATGTAAATAATTAACTACAATGAAAAAAAAATTATATCATTATCTATACTGAAAAATGAGTTTAGCTTGCATTACACACATGACTGACATTCCGATTGGCTGCGTAACATGTAAGACCGAGTGTTACCAAAAAATAATTCATTATTAAAATACTATTACATAATAGGATATAACATATAAATTAAATTTAATAATACATGATTAACTAACATATGAATATTTATATTTGAATTCATTGGTTACAAATTAATTATAATAGAATATATAATCCAAATAAATATAAATGGACTTATTCAATAAAAGACTATTTATATGTGAAAAGATGATGTATATTAATCAGTGAAATTATATACTAATTTTGACTTATATTTCTTATTTTTTATGTTATTTACGAAAAAAATATTTTTGATAATCATCCAATATATTTGATGGATATAAGATAAGAAAAATACAATTTATACTCAAATAAAATATTTTTTAAATGTTTTATTCCAGCAATTTAATGGAGCAAAAAATATTAAATACAGGGTTAGGAAATTTTATTTTTTTTAATATGTCAAACTAAACATTATCTTTGATGTAGATAGATAAAAATTATGTTAGGATAAATTTTTGACTTTTCATTAAGTTTTTTTTATTGAATAGTAAAAATACTGAATTTGAAATAATTACAACGTTTTCATCTTATTTATTTATATAGATAAATTATAATTCTAATCAGATATAAAGTTTAATTAGATAATAATTTATAAATTAAATCAATTGAGTGATTTTGTTTAAATTTCACAATAAAATTGGGTATAAAAACATAATAAACTTTTGGACGCTTTTACTTTATGAACCTATACTGTCGTCACATTAGTGAGATTATTCTTCAATTAATTATTGAAACATATGTTATTAAAATTTGATAAAAAATGGATTCACAATTTGGAATAATCATAATTTATAATCTCTAATAAATCCAAATTTTTAATATATATATATATATATATTAGTGAAGGTGATTAAAATTAGTTACGATGATAAATAGAAAAATTATCCAAGAAATTTTAGAAACAATAAATTTATGACCCCAAATTTCATAGACTCCTATAAAATACACATTTAAAGGAAATTAATCAGTCATGAACCTTATATTCTTGTATATTATGTTTAGAAATAATCAATTTAGGTAAAAAAATTGTTACACTTAACTTGTTTTCAAAAATACAAACCATGTACTTTCCCTCCCCTATAAAATGACACCACATCTCCCTATTCCTTACACCCCTCTAACCACGTATGATCATCCCTGATATGGTGAATTCATATCCCGAAATTCCTCCATTACTCCTTGAATCCTCTATTTTTTTTGTCTGAAATCAGTGGAATCTGTCTGAAACAATCCAAAATGAGGTACCCGATAAGGAGGTAACATCTTCTCTTGTGCTCCATTATAGTATTTTCATTCTTCAAAACCCTAAACACTTATTATTAAATGAATGTATAAAAAATTAATATCCATAGTATAATAGAATTTTTTATGATATGACTTTTACCTATACCTACACACACATACATAAAATTATTATCAAACATACTGTTAATGTGTACAATAATCCACCGCCTCGTAAAATGATGATTGTTTGTGCTTCATTTACTGTATCTCATGGTGTGAACTATGATAAAAATTGTATTTAGATACAAAAAAAAATTGTGGCACATGGAAAAAACAATGAGGTTATACATGAAGTGAAACCATAGCATAAAAATGTTATCAAAAGGGTAACATATGGTCATAACAATACCATGTATTATAATAGATATAATAATATACTCATGTAAAATATTTATAATAAAATTACAATTGATTTTACCGGAATATTATACTAGTAAAAAAAGGGTAAAGACACTAGCTAAGAGGATATCAACTAATTTTTATTTCTGTGAGATATGAGATTTATTAATCACCAACACCTTTTAATTATTCTGTAAAAATACCATGTATTTATTTTATTATACATATAAATAAAATTATTGGTATTTAAAGACCAATTATATAATCCTCCTTTAATGAGGGTTTTTTTTCAAAAATTAAATAATCAGTAATATAGTTTTGTCTAAATTTCCCTTCATTGAGAGACGTGGCATTTTTTCACTAATTTTTTTAGGAGTAAACCATACTAAATTTTAATTCTTATGTGATTAATCTAATTAAATTCATGATATTTTATGGTTCGTTTAATTTCAAAATCTTTCATGAGAAGTTTTGTTGAAGGTGACTAAGTGATATGATTTTATTAAAACAATCTCATGGATTTTTGAGATTGGAAATGATTATTCTTCCCCTGTTAAAATATTATATTCCATCTTTCAATAAAATTCATGAATTTTCTTATACACTATTTATTAATTATATATTCAGTTATTGGTACCATTTTTTTACTCTTTGGAATATAATATATATAAGAAAATGTTTTTCTGAATGTCCGATATAACCCTCTTTTCAGTTAGAACTCTATTTTCCTTAAAACCATGGTTTCCAAAAAAGATTGGTTTTCCAAAATATTATAATATTTCCATATGATGTATAAAATAAATTTCATCCCATGTTTATCCTTTTAATAAAATGTTTTTTAAATTACAATTTTCTCGTTGTGTTTTGGTCAAGGTACAATTCTAACCATTATAATATGAAAATTGAATATTTGTAGTGTACTAATATTAACAGCCACCATAACCAAAATTCATTTAAAGCGTCAATTTAATGAGGTAAAATTTATTATTACTAAACTATTTTTCCCTAATATTTTTTAAATTCATTTTTTATAATGTGGTATTCAATGAAAATATTTTTCAAAATTGTCTTATGCTTACCAATGAGTCCTTTATATTTATTCAAAAAGTTTTTAAAAATGTTTTTCAAATAATGTTTTATTTTTTAAAATTATTTTATTATTTTTAAGAATTATTTATAATATTTTAATTTATTTTCAATAAAATAGTTTTTAAAATAATCATGCAACTTTAATATTTTCTCATGGAATATGGTATTAAAAATTAAATATATTTTTATAACATTTTAGGGAAAATGATTTATAAAAAAATTTCAATATCATTTTATATTTTTTCAATCAAAATAATTTTCAATGATTTTTTTAATATCTTTTTATAAGATTTCTTAGAAAATATTTTTCAAAACATTTCAAGGCCCATTTAAATGTTTTCAAGGAAATTTTTTATTCAAATCATTTTTATGATCCTTTAATATATTTTCATGGGAAATGGGTTTAAAAATGTTTTCAATTTCTAGTTAAATATTTTCATGGAAATTGGTATACAAATACTATTCACTCTCCTTTTATAAGCATTCAAGGAAATTGGTTTTCAAAATACTCTTATTCACCCCTTGTAAGTCTTATAAGAAAATGGTTTTAAAAATATTTTCACTCTCCTTATATAAGTTTTCAAGGAAAATTGTTTTCAAACTAGATTCAATATCCTTTAATAAATTTTCAATTAATTTTTATTTCCAAAAAGTTTCAACATTAATTTATATGTTTTCATAGAAAATGATTTCCAAAATTTTATCATGATATCTCTATATGTTATTATAGAAAAATTATTCTTAAATATATTCTATGTTTTCTATATAACACTTCATGTCTATTTTAAAAATGTATCATTCAAAAAAAATTCGTCTCGAAGTACTAAAAAAAAGACTTATCCTAATTATATCTTATTCTAAAAAAGTGTTTAATGTCCTCATCATTATCATTCATCTCCATCTGTTTTCTTCACCTTTCTAGGATTTCACCCTATCCAATCATTTTGAAAGGTGTTATCCAAATTCAGAAAAGTCCATGAATGTTACACCCTTCCATTAACTCATATAAACAAAATTTAAGTTACTTACACTTTCCTACTATGACCCCCATCATGGTACCAAAATTTAGGGGGTGGATAATTTATTTTTCATTTTTTATTTCAATGAACTACCATGGTGATCTCCCACATTGGATTATTATACTCAATTGGGGTAGATTTGGGCCTCCTTTGTTGAATGGTGTGAGTTATATGTATGTTTCCCCATACATATCTATTCAATTTTGGATATGTTAATGGCTTAACTATTTAATTCAGGTTTTAGACTTCTAGAAAAATGATTTATTAAGTTAATCGAGTCCGTATTAAGAAAAAATGTTTTTCTCTCATTATCCAATGAATGTTAAATATTTTCTGTATTAAATAAATATTGTTTAATTTTTTTTAAATTTTTTTATGCACCACATGTTTGTAAAATTTCTTGAATAATACTTATGAATGAGTTTGTAACAGAAAAATATATACTGGTCATCAAAAAAAATTCAATGGGTTTTGAATTTTTACTTGTAATTTTATATAATACATGAAAATAAATGTGTTGTTAATGTGATTCATGTTTTGATTTGAATAAATAATGCATGGTATGGAGATGGCCCTAATCATATTCAAAGTGTTCCATGTTTATAATTTCATAGCATTACATAATTTAAATTTTTTATACTATTATTAATTTTATAGTATATCTTATTTTACTAATATAATTAAATTACTAATTTTTATTAAATAATTATTCTTTAATATTTTTTCTCAATTATAAATTCATATAAATTTTTTAATTTCATTATATATCATATTTACATAAATAGTTTTAATATAAAAGTTTAGTAATTATTTAATTCTTTTTAGATTTCTAGATTTATAAATTAATATACTATTATATTTTTTTTATTATACAATTTTATACATTTATATATTCATAAATTTATGTTTTATATATTCTATTTGTATTATATTATATATTTCTAAATCTATATACAAATATAATTTTGGAATAATTGTATAAAACATATGAAATTTTATATTGTTTTATAAAAGAAGGATAAAGTACAATGAATAATGGAGATAATTGATTGTTTACCATTAAACTCATTTACTTTAATCTTAATATATAATTAGATAAAATCATTTAATAATATTGTAAAATCCTTAAAAATTTATGATAAAAATATAAACTCAGTCATATATGTTTTAGTGTAATAAATTGGTGATTAATGATAAGAGAGGGGGTTTGAAATTTATAACGCTTAACCAAAAAATAGCATTACTGATTTTATATATTCAAAAAAATAGGTTTTTATAGTTAACAAAGATTGATAATTGATCATTGTTTGGATTGTGGAAAGTCACATTACTCATTCCTTGACAATAAAATATTTGAAAAATATACTCTTAAAATTATCTGGAGCCAAATACTATACCAAATTTCTATCATCATATCATGTTTCTATCAAATTTATATTACACAGTAACCACCCTATTTCATGTCAAACATGATACTCAATAAAATTTAAATATAGAATTATAATTTCAATCTTATATATCTATGTTTTCAATGAATGATATGTCATTTGTGTCCCAAATTATTTATTTATAGATCATCACTACATTATTATAGTGGTAGTATTGGGTCAATCCACATGGAATTTAGGTGGATATTCATAGGGATTGATTGAACCGATAATTCTATACCAACATGAATGGAAATATTAATGTAATGAATGGGGAGGAAAAATTTGAATTAGATTATGAGTTAATGGTGTTCAGAGTTTTAAAACATAATATCTTGTGTAGGATACATGAATTATTTTGTTAAAACATAATTCAAATATATGTAGCTCGTTGAATGAATTATGATCAAGTGAATCAGTGCGACAATTATTTCCATTTGAATTTATTTATAGATAAATTGTAAACTGTAGTAAATATCTATTCAATGAGTAAAAAAATATGACAATTAAAATTAATTTATTTGTTAAAAATGTTCACAAAATGATTCAATTTGTTTTTCATCAATCCATACTTAAACCAAAAATAAGAAGAAAAAAATTGAGAATTAAAAAAGTATAGGAAGAATGAAAATAATCATGGAGAAGTAATTCACGAACATGAATGAATGAACAAACAAAAATAATTTCATCCCCCTCATATATTTTCATAACAAAACATGTTTACAGATGAAAATGGAATGGAAATAAATGGAAAATAAATAAAAAATGTGATAAGGGGGAATGAATACTTATCTATCGAGTTTGAATATCCACTAACCCATTAATCTATTCATCATTAATATAAACTCTTTCATTCATGATACAACCCATATACTATATGTTTATACCCAAACACCATATGTTAGTCCCCCATCTAGTGTAAGGAATGAGTTAGTTTTAGTTAATTGTTTCATTATTTTAATTAATCCTCAGCTTACTCACATCCAAAACCCCAAATCTAATTAATTTCCAGAAATTCGACGACTTTAATGTGTACTGGAATCAGGTCCCTAAAAACAAAAGAACATAATCTCATATCTAATATTAATTTATCCATATATTGGATTCCCAAATGCTTCTAATGGGCCTCTATTTTATTTCATAGGATATTTTATATTTATTTAAATTATTGAATTCTAAAAGTAATATTTCACACTTTTGTCTTCCTTCCACTCTATATGGTTAGTCAAATTCTCTACATCTTAATTCACCAAAAATTATTTTTATCTCAAGAGAACTTCTCTTTTTTTCATAAATACTGGTTTTCTCAAATATCCATATTCAATGAACTCAAAAACCAATTAAAAAATTATTGGAAACCCTTTTCCTTCCCCATGATTCATTAGACTCAAGATAATTAGTTATTAAAATGATCTCGCTCCGAAGGCCAAATCCACACACTTAGAACCATAGAATTAACATAGAAAAATCTTCACCTCCTATAAAATAAATATTGATAATAATCCATCAAAATGGAATTCTAATAATGTAATCCAAGCCATTGGATATTTATAATTTCCTCACACCCACATATAGTAATTTAATATATATCCATATTGTAACTCCATGAACTATATTGCATCCTTAAATTAAGGGTTTCAATCATAACTACATATTAACTATGATTATGTGGTAGCTTCTATGGGGATGAATCAGAGGAAACTAAATGAAATAAAAACCATCATCCTAATCAGCTTGATCTCTTAAATAGTTATTATTTCATTTTGTGGTCTGAGGATCCTCCCCCATCAAGTTTATACATGAAACGTTACATGAAATAATGCTTTTGGGATTAATTTGTTTTGTTAAATATTTGTATTAATAAATCAAATATGATGGATATGAATTGAAAATGGATGGATTCCAATTGAGTGAATAATTGGTATGAAGATAGTGTAATATAGTTCATCAATTTTGAAAAATATCACACAGATGACCCTTCTCAAATCTTTTGTTCATGTCTTCAATTTTGTTATTCATAATATAGTATTCCAGTGGAGTATGAAGAACACTTGATCAGTCATGGAATAGATCGATGCTAGAAATTTTTTAATACCCATAGGGAATAAATAATATAGCTAGTGATTTGGATAACACTGTGTTTTATGGATCATTTGATAACCATACAAGTGTTGAAAAAAAAAATATCATATTGAGAATGTGATTATAGGGTTTAATGGTGTTGAAGATCATATTGATGTAGTGACAATGATAATTGAATATGAACATCGTGTTTTTTCTAGATTGTTTGCATCATAAAAGAGTTCTTGAAATATTCAATTTCACACTTCATTCACTTAATGCACATCATTGTTAGCCATATTTAATATAAATAATTTATAATTTTCCAACATATTCTTTGAAAAAAGTATTAGTGAACTCATTTCTATCATGAATGATATGCCTTGAGAATATAATAATATACCTTGAAACGAAAATGAATCTAAAATATTGTTATGTTTTGTGGATTCGATCACGGAAAGAATACATGCTTTTCCAAATGATCTTATACAATTTTTCAGAGACTAGAAATCAATTATTGAATGCCCAATGTGTGGTGCTTCATGATACAAGAAACATGAATAAGTTCCTATAAATGTTTTATGGTACATTATTATCCATTGAAGGTTTAGGTGAAAATATGGGAGGGATTAAACGATAAGTAAATTTATGTTTCATCCAAACAAAATAATTAATTATGGAAGAATTCATCACCGGAAAGACTCTCCTCATTCAAAGATAATTGATCATGAGTGTCCGGAAATTGGAAATGAGTAGGGAAACATTTTTATTCAGTTATCTAATGACGAAGTGATTTATTTTGGTTTTCAAGGTATCACTAATAATAAATGGTTGGTTATGTTAGTAAATTATAACTTCCAACCATGGTTAAACATGAAATGAAAATACATTATGTTATCTACTCTTATATCAGGGAAAAAAAATAAGGTAATGATATTGATGTTTATATGGCTCCATTGATTGAATATTTAAGTTTATTGTGGGGTTTAGGTGATATATTTCCTTATTCTTATATGAAATGAAGTTCTCACAATGACAGACATATTGTACGGGATATAAATTACTTTTTGGCTTATAGAAATTGGTTATGGTATAGAATTAATAGAACTATCACGTGTCCAATTTGTGAACAAAGTAAAAAATTTAAATAGGATGAAAATTTAATCCAATAATTTATTTTGAGGATGTCAAATATTTCTACATCATTGACATAATTTCTGATATTAGATGACATTATTCGATTGGAGTTATTAAGATCATATATCACTATCACCACTAGAAAGTGGTCAATAGTTTGAGATGTAGAAACATATATACAATTCGTTTAGTTAAACATTTTCAAAAATAATTATTAATACCTATTGAAAAAATATATCTGTTCATTTTGAATTAACACACTAGAATTGAATAGACGTTAGACATTTTTTTAGATGTTTTGAATGTTTTAAAAAAAGTATATGTGATAGTGTCATTAGAAAATTAATAAATGAACATGAAAAATGGTTCGAATTATGGGTAGGATAGAAATGTTTGACATAACTATATAGGAATATTTGGCTCTATTTAAATGTGAAAAGACCTACTTTTCATTATGCACATAATAACAATATTTCACGAAAGGAGTGATATATTTTTGGGATCTAATTTAACTATGTAATGGTTCCATAGAGGTATACATTGAATAACAAGAATATCATTCAATTAACTAATTTGTTGTTAAAGGGTCTGAAATCACATGATAATCATGTTTTGATGATAGATATAATCTATTCTAGTTTACATTACAATTTTCCATGAATTTATGTCCTAAGTTAACCCATATCTATTTCTTTTTCAAACTATATGAAAAAAAATATAGACCCGGAGAAATTTCCATTTATGTAAAATGATATTTTTTAATATTTTGTGAATTGGAAATGTTCATCCTTATATCATTTTTGATATGATAGTTCACTTCATGATTCACTCACTAAGAGATATTTGAATATGCGGTCTTAAAAATTATAGAAGGATTTAACCCATTGAACTGCATATGAAGGTTTAGAAATTGTATGTAAAATATTAATTTCATTTATAGGGTGGTATTGTGGAGTGATATATTATTAAAAAAGATATTGATTTATTTACTGACAACCATTATAGTGTAGATATCATTGGTCTACCGCTGACTCATCACACTACGTGGCTTGTGGGTAATGGAACTTATCAAATAGTTGCTTCCACAATAAATATTATAGATCTGGAGCATTTCCATAATTACATATTACATTAATGTTTAGTGGTTTCACAATATAATGAATCCAAATGAAAAATTATTAGGAATTTGAATCCATTCATTAAAGAAAGATAGTTATCCAATACAGATAATGAACCATTTATATGAATATTTTGATATCATATTTTTATAAAGTATGGTCAAAATCAAAATTGAATTTCAGAAAAACATTCCTGGATTGCCAGAGGAATAAGGGTGCATGTATTATCTTAAAAATTTTGTGTGATTTGTTGTTATACATACTATACAAATAAAAATGATAATGAAGGTACAAAGAAAAATAGTAGACATACAATTCTGGATAAAGCGATGCATGTTTCTTTTACCATGGATAGAAATCAAATTCCTATTTATATGCCATACTTTGGCATCATGAAACTAATGCTGGTGGTGAATTATTAAACATTAAATGGGACAATTTTTAAATTTAAGTGGGATGATAATAGAAGTTCTATTATAATATATGAATTGTGATTTGTTTAAGGGGAATATAGTAAGAAAGGGTTCAAAGTAAAAATAAAAATAATTAAATCACTCATAATTTTTGTTTTTTTCTTCTAGATCATGTGAACCAGAAGTGGTTGGTTGTTCTGTTATTGATAAAAACTACTTAATTTTTATATTAATATTTAACTCAGGATGACCCTTTCATTGAGGCATAAAAAACATTTCGTAGTGGTTCTAACATAGATAGGGTTTTCTATGTCAGAGAGGGCCATAATGAAAGTATTTTGATACTTGATAAAGGGGTCAAATCAATAAAAAATTTTCAAAAATAATGTTCAATAATCAGGAAATTTTTTTATAAACATTGTATAATCCAATGTTATTATTTATTCACTCCCAATTTTTTTATCTAAATTTAATTTCAAATAAAATTAATAGATAATGAATTCTCCAGTAATGATTATACCAATATTGGGGAAAAATATGCTTCTCAACCTGTTTATTCATCTAGTGCAGAGGAACAAATACCTTATTCATGTTCTAATTCTCCCAATCATAAAGAACAACATGTATTCAAATTACTATTTCTCTTATTGTATAGGAACAACAACCTTCTAAAGGTTATGATTCTCTCAGTATAAAGGAACCACATATTGTTGATGTTGAACATGATGAAATGATAGATAAAAAATTATTAGTGTCAAAAAATAAGATGTTAGTAGCATGATTATGTTAAAATAAATTATTAAGGTGAAAAAAGAATCTAATTTGATGTTGGATAGAATAGACATGACTGCCCTATTAACCCCAACAGGAAAATGTTTAGTAGTTTAATTAATCTCATCACTCATAAACAAAGGGTGATATATGTAGATTTGGGGCACCATGTAGTGAGAACACTTAAAAATGATTTTGGAATAAATAAAAAATAAAATAATAAAACATTGACATAACCTTCACTATCCATTTTGAAATGCATTTATAGAGGATAAATCCCACAATGAAGGTGTGTTGATGCTTTTGTGAAAGTTTCTTATAATATTTACTAAAATTCTAATGATATTTTATCTTACTAATTTTAGGGGAAAATAATCTCTCAACCACCACATATGTATTCAAACATTAAAATCCATGTAGTGTAGTAATCATTTACCATCCATCATGGGGATATATCTTTTTAGTTATATTATTAATGGTAATATATTTATTGATAATATATTTATTAATAAATGTGATTCCAAAATTTTTTATTGATGAAATCGAAAACCTGTTCTAGAAATAAGGAATATGTAGAAAAACTTATGTACCCATAATGTAAAGTAAGGATAGGGTATGCTTCACTTGAAAGAAAAATTACTACATATTTAAAATCTATCATAATAAATTTCTGTTACATTAAGCAAAAACATACCTATTTCATCTATTAATATTTAGATAAAAAAATTCAAATATAAATCAACTTCCATCCAACATCATGTTCTAGAGAAGGCATCATGTGTAAATAAAAATTTCATTGAAATAGATCGGGACACAAATTTTTTTTGAAGTATGTGTAAGTGTGACATAATAATTTTTTTCATTAATGACCTTTTTAAAAAAAATTATTACTTATTTTAATATATTTTGTACCTAAAAAAGACATAAGAATCATTAATACATGTACCAGATGAAAACCTAGTATCGGTGGACTGGATGTGGCTAGAATAGTATGGTAATGTCAGTGGTACGAGTTTATGGGTGACACATCGATCATATTTTGAGAAGTTAAATGAATAAGAGAATAAAGATAAAGTTATGAAAGATATGAAAGCACTATTAGCTTCCCATGAAGTAACATTTCACTATAAGATTGATATTCATGGAAATATTATGGAGAAGAATCAAATAAAATAAATAAATCATGAAATCCACTACATGAAGAACCCCACCCCCAATAGTTCTGTGGTGAGCCAATCCCATAAAATAGTTTTCTTAGATGAGGTTTTTAATATTCTCATAATTATTTCCATGAAATTTTAATCAGACAGTAATGGATAATTTTTCTATAATAATATTCATTACAATGAAACTGATTGTTATTTATATCAAATAACACCAACACATCAACATTTTTTAGGGCTATTGTGTTCAATATCCTAAAAAATAGTCTCCCTAATAGTCCACTCACAACAGGTCATGTGATGTGGGGATTACCATAGCTCATGAGTCGAGAATTGATTTACCTATTCCACTTAATGACAAAGAAATTCATACAGTCGACCAAGATATTGAATCATATGTATAATGACCTTCCTATATTTTAAAAAAATATCATAAGAGGGTATTAATTTCCAATTAATAATTTTGGGTTTAGAATTAAAAATTAGTAAAAAATTGACTGAACCAATGAATGTTTATATAGAAGAAAAAAGTGAATGTGTGAAATGAAATGTTGAATAAAAACCATATAATGAATCATTTATTTAATCAATAATATCTTGAGAAATAACCTTTTCACTACCATACAACATCCTCATATAATAACATCGATATTTTAGTAGATACAACATTACAATGTTGTTGTACTCACACAGTTGATATTGAGGGAAAATTTATTCAAATTCCAATATAAAAAACATTTATCTTGAAAATTTATTTTAAATATTCTAGTATGAGTGTATATAAGTCTTGGCAGTAAATTTATACGTGAGGTGTATTTTCGTGTTCTATTTTTCCAATTGCTGATATACCATGTATATTATAACTAAATAAATTATATATTTCGTTGAGGTGTATAAATGAATACCAATTGATGTGATTTCCCCAATAAATATTAATATGGAAACATTATTCTTAATATCACTTATATAGACCAAAATGTAAGAGAATAAAAAAAATGAAGAAATATTAGAGAAACTTTCCATATTGTTTGAATGGGAACAAAAATATGATATACTCTTCTTAATAACAACAATATCTATGTAAAACACTACCATATTATCAAATAATATATATTTTCCATCAACTCATTATTTATTCCATATTATGTTTCTATGGATCATTGGTTAGTAATTGCGGTCAATTTTTTACCTAAAGAAATTATTTATTTTTATTTACTGAATAGATACCCAATAAATTGTCCATAGATTATGACTTTTTCTAATTTATCATACACTACATCCATCATTTTAAAACTAATCATCATGGTACATATTTTATTTTATTTTCTAATAGGAATTATAATTTTGATAAGTAATTGTAAAATTATTCTAAAAATCATGGCCTGAGAACAGTCCATATGATGATGTAGATTTTCGACTGTGACCAAGGGACATGTATCATGGTATATAAGATAAAATCTCACCATAAAAAGACAAAATACTAAAATTAATTTTTATTATAAATTATTATCTATTTTTTAAAATAAAAAACTATAAAATATTGTGGTAGTTATGTTTTTTAATTTACGAGTGATATCATATACCATCTACAAACTAGCTCCCGTGAAGAGGTATTTTCAAATTTAATTAATATTTTGTATAAAATATTTATTACTCTTTTTTGTAATTATAATTTCCCAATTTTAGAATGATGGTATAAAATCCCTGAATTCATAATAAATATAGATTTACTATAAATGAATGGAAATCATACCTAATGGAAGAAAGAACACATATATCATGAATATGTGTCTTCATACTTTTTATTTAGTTTATTTCCCCATCAGTTTATCTATTATTTATTTAATTTCCTCATTATTTGTATCTGATACATATTTTTTTTATTTTTCAAAATGATCATAAGGAAATGACTTTCTCAAAAATGATGATTCCATCTTATACATTGATAATGCACTCAATATGATACATGAAATACCGAGTATGACTAAAATTGAATGATTTGAGTTTAAAAAATTAAATATATTAATGAATTGTTTAATATTTATGTTTTATTTTTTTCATCATGGAATAATGAAAATATGATTATTTTTCTTATAAAGGTGAATTACATTTCTCATGTAGGGGTGGTTTGTTCCAATTTTATCATTCTTATGCGAGATTAGATTTTGAGTATGAATTGTAAATAATGAAAAAAATGTAATGGTTCACTACTATAAATTTTACCTATATAAACTCTTTCAAACCATGGATATAGCACCTAAAACTGTGGGTAATGGCTATACCCATAGTTTCAGGGAACAGTGGGCTCCCGAGGCATCAGGATAGCCCTAAAGATTTACCCACAGTTTAGTATACCGTGGGTATAGGTCCAGTCCACAATGTCAGACACCATGACATAGTGTCATTCACTTATACCTATGGTTTTAAAATCATGGGTATAACTTTGTTAAAAAAATGTGGTCGTAGGATTTGATCCCTATACCACTCGTTTGTTCCTCCCACATATTACCACATGCATATATGTATTATTGGTATATAAATATATATTAGGTTATATATATTTATATAAACTGTGGCTATAGGTACCAGACCATGGGAATAGGTGTTCATGCGGGAAAAAATTAATGCCCTGTGAATTTTTTTTGCGCCATAAGGCAATAAAGTTATACCCACAGTTCTGCAATCTGTGGGTATATGTCTTCAAAAATAAAACCTATGCCTATAGTTTCTATTATACCATGGTTATAGGTCTTGAAAAAATAACATATACCCATGGTTTTCCCAAAACCGTGGGAATTTGATTCTTTAATTTCCCTATACCCACAGTTTTCCAAAAACTGTGGGTATAGAGGTGCCTATACTTACGGTTTAGGTAAAATAGTGGGTACAAGTTCCCATATAATACCTATACCGATGGTTTTGGGTAAACCATGTGTATAGGGGTTCCAATACCAACACTTTTATGAAAAACCGTTGGTATAGCTATATTTTCTTGTAGTGGTTCATGAATTCATACAACCATCTTGTAAAGGTGTTTTCAATATACCTGTTTAATTACATTTTTCATCATTTTAGTTACTTTTTTTTAATTTTATTATCATTTTATATAAAACATATTTAGTTTTTTCAAAAATATTTTAAGAAGTTATATATTTCTATCAAAAATCATAAAAAATACACAAAAACTTATTCTCCATGATCCATTCTCATGTAATAGGATACCACAAGATTCCTAAAAAATATTTTTTTCATTTATCATGGGATTTTTTTGAAATTAGAAGGGAATATGTTCTATCTTTGATGGTCTTTTTTATAGTTGAAAAAAAACATAACCAATATTCCATCATCAACACCTCAATCTTGTACATAATGTGCTCGGTGTGACACATACTATATGTTTATAGTTTATAGTTACTATTTTAGATCAAATAAACAATCACATAATTAATAAAAATAAAACACATTATAATTATTTTTTATGATTTTATAAATCATTCCTTAATTCATTTTTTATGTGTAGGAATCCACTACACCTCAATCTGATGCATGGTGTGACTGATATGACATCAAGTGTCTCATTTTATTTAAAATAGACATTACTATTAGTAAAAAGTACATGTGACATACTAAAATCCAATAAAACACATTTTTTTATTAATTTGATACATTTGGGAAATGATCTATATGTCATATGTGGCATATGGGAATCGATAAAACCATAATCTGATGCATATTATTTCTCGTATGACTCTATGTGTGTATTTTTTATATATAGATATCATTATTTTTTGTAAACAAATAGTGATATAATTAAACCAATAAAAACATTCATATTGGGCTGATACATCAGTACAAAGATCGATAAGTTACTTTAGATTTGTAGGAATAAAACCATTCTCTCTCAAATTCATGGTGTGACATGTATAACTCAATGTATTAGTTATCAGTATAAATTTTACATTTTAGATTAAAACATGTGTCATTAACTTAAAACCAATAAAAAACATGATGATTGTTTTGACAGTATAAGGAAAATATTTATAATTACTTTGTCATGTATATGATGTTGTCTCACATCAAACCCACATATGATGTGTTTGTTATGACTCAAAGTCCATGTTTCCATATAAAAATAATATGTTAGGAAAAACATAAGTGGTGTAATGAAAATTGTGAAAATGAATTTAATTTTTTGATACCATTGTAAATCAATCTATGTGTCATTTTTAATTTATAAGAACCAGCCTCACCTTAATTTTGATACACTATTTGACGGATATTTCTCCATGTTATTCAAGTTATTCATAATTGAAATTAATTTTAGTAAAATGAATTACTAAAATACTATAAAATAGGAAAAAATATTTGGATTTATTAGATACTTTTGGAAAATAATGAATAAGTAATTTTAGAGGTTTATTAATAAACTAAAACTCAATATGATGCACAAAGTGACCGATAAAACTCAAATTGTGTCTTTTTATTTAAAATTGACAATAATTTTATTAAAAAAAGAAAAATAACGAAAATATGGGAAACAAATTCATTTTTGTTATATATTTTGAAAATATCAATATGTAATTTTTGTAATGTTGGAATGAACAAAATCTCAATCTGACATTTAATGTGTCCATTATGACTCCTGGTGTGACTTTTTAATTGAAACTATATATAATTTTATTTAAAAGAGTTAATGGAATAATGAAAACAATAAAAACACATTAGTATTATTTTGATACTTTTTTAAAATTAAAAATATGGATAATTTGTTATATAATAATCAAATAAACCTCAATCTGATTCATGGGATTACTGGTATGACTCCATATATCCCTTATCATTATAAAATTAGCATTTTATTTCAAAATGTGTATCACTCAATGAAAGAAAATAAAACATCTACTTATTATCATGCTTATTTACAAAAAAATAATTTATGTAATATAAGAAATGTTATCAAAACAAGTAGACAGATGTTGTGTCCAATATGACTCATTGCGTCTGTCTAATGCTTGAAATGACATTTAAAAAAATAGAAATGACATACTAAAAATTGAGCTACCACATTGAGATATTTTTAATTTTTTAGGAAAATAATATATGAGTAATTTTTTATTTTAATGAATCATATCAACATAATATTGATCTATTGTGTGACAAATATGACTTCAACTGTGTGTTTTTATTCTAAATTGAATTGAATTTTAGTTAAAAGTACATGTGACATAATGAAAATAGAGAAAACATATTTTTAATGTTTCAAAACATTTGGAATATGATCCATATGTATTTTGAAATTTATAGCAATCAAATAAACCTTAATTTGGAACATGGCCTGACCTATATGACACAAATTGTGTCTTTTTATATGTAATTGTGATTAATTTTATTAATAAGAAAATGTGAGATATTTAATACTGGAAAACCAAATTTTTTTATTTTGATGCCTCATGAAATCATCAATATGTCTTTTCTAATATGTAGGAATCAATATCACTTTAATATGACACATAGTGTCTCTAGTATGACAAAATCTATTTCATATTAGTCTAAAATTGAAATTTTAGTTCAAAATGAGATTCACTAACTAAAAATTATGAAAACACACTCCAATTCTCATGATAATTTTTTAAAATGATTCATGACTCATTTGTTCCATGTAACATATAGTGTCACATAAAACATTCACATGATGTCACCAGTATGACTCAATTTTCATCTTCCTAGTTCAAAATCAAATTTAAAAAAAAACCCACAAGTGAAATACTCAAACAATTAAAAGACATTTGTAATGCTTTGATACTTTATAAAAATGATCCATATGTAATTTTTGATTTGTATGAATAAATAACACCACAATATATCACACAATATGACAAGTATAATTACAACTGTGTATTTTAATTTTATAAATTACATTGATTTTAGTAAATACAACAAGTGACATAATTAAAACTAAAATAATGAATTTTGGACAATTTTGATAATTTAGTAAAAGAATATATAATTATTTTTTTACCTAAAAGGATCACTATTTAATAAATATGAGTCAAGTTTTTATTGATACAACTCTAAGTGATTCTTTTTATTTATATTTTATATTTTATTAATGTAATCCTTCACATTTTTGTAAAATTAATTTATTAATAGTATTTCTAATATATTATTTGTTTTCATAAATAGGATTATTATTTTTCTAAGGTTGGGGTAATGTTTTTCAACTCATACCATGGTAGGGAATTTTTTATAGGTGGTGGATGGTTCAAAATATGATTATAAATTAATGTTTTTATATGTTTGTGGTTAGTATGATTAATTGTATTTATACAAATGATTTGTTTGAAATTTATATAGTAGTGTTTTGTGTTTTTAATTTAAAATTTAATTCATTAAATTTATATATTTTCATTCTGTTAATAGTTGTATGTGATACCTTGTTTTGTTATTTAAACAATACATAGTTGCAGGATAGCCTTTATTAGTGTTATTTTTATAGATGATAAAATTCCCCTTTTATAATTTTTAATGAATAAATTGAGAAAGGGTTTCATTTACCATCTAGTAAATAGATTTGATTGATTCAAAAATATATTAGTACTTGTGTAGTAATGATTATGGTGACCCCCCCTACAGTGATGTGGACATCAACACATTTTTGTGATATTAAATCCATTTTTTCACTCTTTTAATGGATTGATATGTATTAGTGGAAATTTATTCTCACCATAAATTGATTTATCAATATTGATTTTAAACACCCTTATCAGGGAAAAAGTCATTGAGTCATAGAATTTCAGGCTTCCTCCAACCAATGTAATTAATGACCAATGCCCTATATAAATAAACACAATTCGACTTTAGTGAATATCATGAACTGTGGAATTTTCAATTCTAAAAAATGGATGATATGTTCTCAAAAAGTGATGATTGACATGCCACAGATCATTACAAATAGATATTTCATTTCCATATGGAAATTTCCAATACAATCAATGACAATGAACTTGTTTTTCCCTAGAGGATCCCCCATTAGAAGCAAGATACCATTAATAGTGCTACAAATTGCTGATAAAGTATATATTTTTATAAAATAAATTATATCGGTAGAAAAAATATATATTTATATTAATAATAAATAAATTTATACTGTCAAAGAATATACAATATTTTAAAAAATATTATTTATATATGACATGATATATATATTTAAATGATATATAATATATTTAGTAGAAATATGAATTTCAAATAAAAATTGTTATATAATTTTCCTAAATATTATATTTATAATACTAAATTTGTTTTATAGATCATAAATATTTATATACAATATATTTGGTTAATTTTTTTTAATTTTCATTAAAATACTAAATATTTAAAAATAATTGTTTAATAATAATGTAATAGATTTTATAAATGTCATTCATTTGTTCAAATTAACGTTTATATCAAATACAAAATAAGCAAATATTAATTAGAAAAAAAATTATATATGTTACAATTAATATGTTAAAAGATTATTTTATATGGAGACATATTATATATTAACTAAATTTTATTGATATAATCATGCACAAATTAAATATTGTACGGTCTAAATCATCTTTTCATTATGAAATCAATGACCAATTTCTATCTTGTTAGAGAGAGACCCACTATATTTCCCACTAGCTATAGTCAATGTAACCCATTAACATGGCCCTAAGGCCCAGTGCAATATCATACCAGCATCACTCATCCTTTATAACAAGGCTTGCATCATGTATATGTCATTGTCTTCCTATATAATCCCTTCATCACCGCATGCATGCGTCGTCACTACATCACAGTCAGCATCGGAAATCCTCCATGGTTTTTACAAGGATTCAAACTATGATCATTTGGAAGTTGTATTATGGGGTTTACCACCCATGTTCCACCACAAAAACAACATACAAAAATAATATATATTTTTAATATTATAGTTTAATATTTTTATTTATTAATAATTAAAATATAATAATCGATAAAATGTTTTTTAGTTATCAATATTAATTCATTTATAATGATTATTTTCAAAATATAATATATTTTTTCTATTTAATAAATGTATATATTAAATTTATTTATTTTTATTTATAATTATTTTTTAAAAAAGTTAATATTTTTTAAATTTAATCATTTTTATTTTTTATTTTTGTAATAACTTTTAATTTTCTTCAATTAAAATATTCAATAATGTTTATTGATTATTCATTAATTTTTTAATATAGTATTAATTAAACTAATTAATATATATTATTTTTCAAAAAAAACAAAATTTCATTTTTAATTCGTAAGAAATATATATAGTTAATCGCTTATTCATGTTTCAGATTTTTTTTCTATTTATTCTCTTTATAATGACATTTTACTCATTTTTATCATTAATTTAACTAAATTTATTTATTCATTAGTAATGTTATATATATTTTAATACTTTTTCTTAATTTATAGATTTTATGTATTTTTTTATTTATTAATTTAATATTTTTTTATTTATTCATTTTCAGTTTTTTTATAAAAATTATTCATTAATATATTTAATTTTATTGATATTTAAATATATTCATATATATATATATATATTAAATATTTCATAAAATGTGATTTATATAGTAGAATATATATATGTTCACATTAAATAAGTCATTTATTTAAATAACAATGGTTTAAAAATATAAATTTATATTAGGTAAAAATATTGAAAAATTGTATCAAAAGATGAATATTTTAGAAAATATCATTTTCTTTTTCAATACGACATATATTAAAACATTCTTATATTTGATTTCACACATTCACACATGTAATTAATTAAATTTCAAATAAAACATAGGCGCAGACATAATATTTATGTAATTTAATCATTTTTAAATATTTATTATACAAATTAATTTAATAAAATATTCTATTTTATATTTAAGTTGTTATTAATCAGAAATTTTTTTATTTTTAAATTTTCTATTCATAATATATAATTTATTACATTTTAATATTTTTCAAATTTATTCATTTTTTTATTACTTATTAATTAATAATATTTATTATTTGTAATATTTTTTAATTTTTTTATATTAAATATTTTTAGTAGTTATTATTTTTTGAAATATTACGCATTTTTAAAGTTTAATTACACAAGTTTATTCATTAACATTTTATGTTTTTAAAATTGTGGTAATTTATATAATTAATAGGTATTGAATTTCACTTTTACATATATTCCTTTTAACTTAAGTTAATACTCTATATTAGTAATAGAACTTCTTAATTTTCTTAATATTTTTTTAACCAAATGATTTATTAATTATTGAGTTTCACTATTTTGTTAAAAATCATCAATTTAATACTATTTGATATTATTTATTCACAAATAATATTACTATTTGTTGTACTTTTCCTTAATATTTATTCATTTTCAATATTTATTCTTTTATTATTTTAGTATTTCCTTGAATTTTAATATTTATTTATAACTAGTTATTTATATGTATTTATTATTTTACATTTAATGTTATTAATATATGTGTAAATTATATATTCAGCATGTATTCAATTCATTTAAATATACATTCATTTTTAATTTATTAATAACTTATATAATTTGATAGATCATGGGGTATTCTATGAGGAATGATACTTTTAAATATCAGTTTGGAAGATCCTTTTTCCTTATAATAATTTCTAATCAGTTTTTTGAAGGAATATGTAGTGTATAGTGCTTGTTTAGAGCATCAAGATCTCGATTAATGAGTAAAAGGGAAGGAACACCATTTTATCAAACCATTCACTAGAGGCCACACGGCTTGGGAAAACAAAGTGTGGTGTTGTGGGGTCTATAGAGTGTAGTTCATGATATGTACACAGTTAGAAAAATTGTGCCCCCAACCATTTATGTTCACTTCCTGGATAGTGGTAGTTTCATGGTTGGCCCACTGTTTGGACAACAATGCTACCAAACAGTGCACCTCTTTAATTTTTGGTGGTTTTCACCATTTTATGTCTGGAGTTTTAAAGGGGAAGCCCATTTATTTAAATCTTATTCCTTATCCACCACCCAATCTAGAATGATCTATTGTCCTTCCTCCAATTCCTTAAAGTCACTTCTAGAACTGACCGCTGTTTCTAATACCATCCTTTGATTTAATAACCCTCTGGGATGTTATTCTCATGCAGGCTCTTATGACCTATTTTCATTACTTTCGTCTATTTCATAATTTTCATCTAATCTATACCAAATCACAATATTATAATGCATGATTATTCATCAATAGTAATAATATATGTGGTTTATACCTTCCTCCTTAGAGTCAGGTTGTTTATATGTTGTGGTCGCCATGCCGTACACTGGACCTTCAAGATGTTGCTTCCTAAATTAATAAACCCTCCAACAAAATTCTAAATACTTTTTCAAGACATATCATGAAACCCTTATTCACAGTTAGAGGTTTGTAAAATCAACCCAAACCATCCATGAGGTTTTTTCATTACACTTACCATAAGAATAACACCATTGGGGTGAGTTGACCTTGATTCCCTGTATCAGAAGTGATTTATATAAATAAAGTGGATTTTTAATGTTTGTATGTACCATAAAAAACCATGTCATTTTTATATTAAATGAATTAAATTCTGAATCAGTGGTATTTTGATGATGGTGAAATAGATAGTGAATTCAGTATTGTGTGTTAAATGATAAAGTGCATTAAAATTAATATGGTCCATTTTTTATTATTCGAAATAAGTTGATTATGGATATAATGTTTTGCAACCAATTCCTGACACAAGTCATAGAACTAATGTGGGGACACACAGTATGAAAATTATGTGTGGACTCATGGTATGGCACCAATGTGGTGGGTTTTTAGAATTTCAATGACAACCCACTTGGATTCCATGGTTTCCACACTATGGATCTGTCCTTTTTGGAACACTTTAGACATGCTACTTGGATACCACCCAAGTCTTTGCCGATTTTTCTGTTGATGTGCTCCATGGACTAGATGTTGACTCCCATAACATTGGCCATGGATCCTAGCCCATTTTGGTATGAAACAAGATTACTAGTCAGATGAACTAATTATGATTTACCTTGATTTATACTTAACCCAATTTATGTATTAAATATCACAGTGATATTTGGTACACAAGAAAGTATCAGTCCACTTTTTCACTTTTATTCTTATTATGCATGCAAAATATTTCAACTAATTTTCACAAATTGTAATTCTAATAAAAATTGTTGGTGGTGTCCTACTAATTATTTTATCACACTATTTTTAGCTTGAATTTTGTTACTCGACTTTTATTCCTTAATAATTTTATCAATGGCGGAATTCCCACACATGACACTTCTATATTAATTATGGAATAGAATTAGGGGATCACAAGACGAAGCCATGGATTTTGGTGATATATAGAAAGAGTCTTTGGGGTTTTTTACTTGGGATAGATGTACTATATAAGATTTTAACTACCTTTTATTGACTATATTCTACTATAACATCATTATGTACTAAAAATTTTGTATATGATGTTTCCATGAATAGAATATTATTACCATCATATGAATGATTTATCCTTTTTAATTAGTTTGTATTATATTTATACATTTTATTTATTTATGATACTTTTGATCTACTCTGATCATGAGGGTCTAGTCATACCATCGTATACCCTCAGTTCACGCCAAAATCTTATGTCATATGTGGATGCAATCTTGAGGCCAAGTGACCCACTAACTCGGGGAACAATTTTGTGGCTCCAGGGTCATGATGTTACAAATTGGTATCAAAAGTGAATTATTTTCTATATTTATTTCTATTTTGTATCAGTATATAAGAGACTAGGAGAGAGTCGGGATTTGTAAATGAGTTGTGCATGTGAGTATCTAACACACATACTGTGAAAACCCAAATAACGATATAATTGGGATTGATGTTCCAGTTATATTTATTAAAATCGATCAAATTTCACCATTTGGTGATACATTAATTATGTGGTATTTATTCTGATTTGGATTTTTATGATGTCTTGGAATGGAAAAGGGGTTTTGGTCTCAATCATAATCTAAGGAATGTATGAAATTTACATTTCATATAGGATGAATTTATTAATTTCCTGAAATTTTCTATATGTGACTTATGGGATGTAATTATTATTAAACAACATTTCATACATGGTACTGAGAAACATAATTGGTCACATACTGTTGATTCCATCAACCTAACAATTTTTCCTAAATAGATCGATGCTGAAACCATATGTGGACAATATTGGAACGTTGAGTCATAAATAATTGGTAAAAAGTTTTGTAATGTTTTCATGGTTGGGATTAAATGGTTGCCACAATTCAATTTATAATTTCTATGGGATTTTATAATTTTTAAAAGGTGAACTATATAATATAACCATTATTGGAGATTTCTAATATAAATAAATTTAAATTTACATGTTATTTAATGTGGATGTAAAATGAACCATTATATTGATGTTCCATTGGCAACATAGTTGGTGTTTCTTCTATAACATTCTATTGAGATTATGCATACCAGGACCCCTGATTTATAGTAAAAATATTTTCCACGACCTGACCATAGTAGTGGGAAGTGTGTAGTATCTCTTGTGTTCTTATTATCTATATGAAATCTAGATTGAGATCCTGAAGTAGAAAAGTTGTGTGACTCATATATAAGAAGTCATGTACCTGTACTATTAGTGTATATGTGATCCTATCATTACCAAATCATTTAAGAAGGTCATTCATGAATGTTTAGAGATATTCCACTACAATGGCTTCTTGTTGTATTCTAGGTGGGTTGAAATTTCCATGCTCTAGATGTGGAAGGACCTAGGACAATATTAGAACATCTATTACTTATAATTGAAACAACTCTAGTTATAATTTATATTGGTGTTGACTGCCATTTTCGATGGGGTTTCGTATTCAGTAGGATAACTATGTGATCCACTTAACTTTCTATGAGTATGGATGAGTTGACGCATGTGTTCCAGTAGTAACATCCACTAACATTATCATTGGTTGGAGGTCCTCGGGGTACTATGATATGGTTTGTCACTAGCTTATCTATATTATTGCACCTTGATATGCCACCATAATGGATGGGGAATATCATGAAATTTATGCATCAATGATAATCCAAGCATTTTTGGGTGGTTCTAGTCCATGAATATATGCATCAGGATATCATTTAAAGGACATTAAATCCAATTTTTTTGACAATGGATTCCCTAATAATATTATGGGTGATAATTCTAGAGAGGCCATGCATATAGATTATGGTTATAGGTTCATTATAGATTATGTGTATCGCATGATAGAGCATCCACACTATGTTCATATCTATCTCACTTATGATACATGTAGGGTTATATTTTTGAGGAAGGTCTTAAGAATGTTGTTTGATTCGAGGTGAAAATGCTTTGGTTAGATACGATATCTAAAATGCATAATATGTAACATGTTAATGAATCATACCTAAGGGAATATGTCGGTGCAAAGATCGGTAGATTAACATGAAAAACTAGTGGCGTAGTGTCAGGTAGAAGGATGCGATGATTTGAGACATCTTATGAGGGAATTAATATATAGGGAATGAGTGATGGTAGTTTGATTTTCTACCACCAGTGTCAGATCTAGAGAAACATGATGATCCAGTGTCATGGAAAACTAGTCATGTCTAGATTTGGAGGCAATATGGTCCATCTAAACAACATATATAGAGCTTTAACTCCAATAGATATTTTGATATGGTCTTCATCAAAACCAGCTTTAGTTGTAGGTTCAACAGCTACACGCTATCTAGGAGGTTCGAGTACATATAGTCAATTTGGCCAAAGAGGTGGTCATAGTCATGGTAGCTAGATAGAAGACTAATGGCTTCAGTAGACAAGACCAACATATATTTTCCAAAGTGCAACTTTGAGTCACATTTTGGGCAATATGTATTAAGTAAATCCTATATATGAGGATAAAAGTTCTAGAACATCTATGGTGAGAGGTATTATTCTAGTATAATATATGTTATTTTCTTCACTTATCAATATGAGTTATTCTCAATTTTCTATATTTGTGTCTTTTGTGGATATTCTTGGGTTTCATGTTTATTTTTATTAAGGTCTAATTAAACTTAATACTTCATTGGGAATAAAATTGGAGTGTGTACTCCAATGATGGGAGTGACAGTTGAGATAGGTGGGTGTTTCTAGGTATAGGGACACTTTTTTCCATGAGATGAAATGGTTTGGCGTCATTTTTGTTGTGTAATTTTAGGTTCCCTATCAATATTACATTTAATTTTATTACAAAGGGTGAATATAAATTCACATGAGGGTGGATATTTTTTCATAAGGGAAAACGGGACTTCTAATAATATTGATCTAGACCAAAGAATTTTGGCTCGCATGGGATGATAGCACATATTGTAGGAACATATACATATGATCATGGAATGATTCTAGTGGATTTACCTCTAATGGTAAAATGTTTCAAGGATGTTTTCCTTAATGATTTTGAATGAATACCTCTTGAGAGAGAGGTATAGGATAACATCAATAAAATTTATGGTGATGAAATTATATCCATTTCTCTATACTAGATAGTTATTACTGAGTTTTTGAAGCACTAGAGTCATCTTGAGGACTTTAAAATTAAGGGGTTTATATAACCTAGTACTTATCTATCGTGTTTTCCTATAATTTTGACATAGAAGGTGGGTGGAACACTTAATTTCAGGGTAGATTATAACAAATTGGATAATATTATGGTCAAAAACTGATATTCTCTTCTTTGTATAAATAACCTCTTTCACCGGCTCTAAAGAGCATGGGTTTTTTAACAATAAATTTGAGGTTATTTTATCTTAAGGAGCATGTTATACAAAAATAAATACCACATACAATATTCCATATGAGATATTTTATTTTTTATTATATAGTTTTTTTGTTTACTCTCAAACATGTGACATCAATTTTAATAGACCTAATGGATTGGGTCCCCCATTCATATTTTGAATCATTCATGGTGGTTTCTATGGATTTCAACTTTGAGTTTTATCAAAACCAATAAGATCATTCTAAACAAATTGACATATTTTTGAAATCACTAATTTAGAATATGTTATATGGAATGTTTTGAATATTCCATTTCTAGATTGATAATGTTTACTTCAAGGGTTTCATCATCTCAAAGGCAGTAGTTTCAATGGTCCTAAGGATGGTGAGTGTTTTGGTTTCATGGGAGCAGCCAAAGAATTTATTTGAAATCTGAAGATTCATAGGTTTGTATGTTTTTATAGAGGAATTATACATGACTTTTCATTCCTTTTTACACCTCTAACACACTTTTCTAGAAAATGTGTTAATTTTGTATGGTCTGAAGTGTGCCAAATTGTGTTTCATGTGATAATTGGATGGATGACTTCTATAGTGATACAGATTCTACCAGAACCTTGAATAAGATCCATAGTGTATTATTATTCATTATAAACATGATGAGAATATTCCTAATATAGGGTGATCTATTTGTGACATAAATTTCTCACCATTTGAGGCACCATAAATGGAACTACCTGACACATGATCATGAGTTGGTAGCAATAGGTCATTCCTTGTGTTGTTTGAGCTACTACTTGGTTTGAGATCAGTATTCAGTGTACACAGAACAAAATATTCTAAAATAAATATTTTATAAATTTTGAATTGATCCTTATAATGTAAATGTTTGGTTATTATCTCTTGTAATTATATTTTCTACTAGCCTATACAACTCATAATGGAAATGCAGTAACTGATGCTCTATGTCGGAAGACTCAAAACCAAGTAGTTCAGGATGATATTAGTGAATAGAAATTAATTTTTTGGTTCATTGAGATGCAATCTGTGTTATAGAAGAGTCACATGAAAGATTTTCTCTCATCCATATCAATGAATTCCTCACCTCTATATTGGGTTCATATGGAACAATTATCAGTAAATGTGGGCTTATTCTCAAATAAAGAATAGAATTTAAAGACATTGCACCTAGAATGATCATTTTAGGGGATGAATATCTAAATTATCATTGAAATTTTTGGGTTCAAGATGATGTTAAAAAGGAGATGATTTTAGAGTTAAATACCTAGATATGGTAAATGTATCTTGTTTTTACCATGATGTATCTGACTTTTCTCCACTAGTATTTGTGGCCTGGTATAAAATCGGAGGTATTTGGTATTGGGACTAGGTTATTAACCTATCTACATGTAAAGGTAGAAAACCAAGGAACATAAATGTTTTTATAGATTTTTTCTATTATCAATTGAAAATAAGATTATATCATAATGGATTTTTTTACTAGGTTACTGAGGTCACCCCGAGTAGTTATGTGTATAGTTCATTATGAAGAGGCTGATGAGGGTCTACCATTTCCAACCTATCGAGGATACATTATTATCTGATGATATTTTGATACAATATATTTGTGAAATTGTGTCCCATCATGGGGTTACTCATATCATTATATCAGAAAAGATTTTTGGTTTACATATTTGTATTTTTAGTGTTTGTACCATGTTCTAGGATCATATGTTCTTTTGATCACAACATATCACTTTTAGAAATATCCATACTCAAATCACATAATAAAGGTTCTAAAAGACATGCATTGATTATCTGTCCTTGATTTTGGGGTTTTTTGGGAGATATATATACCCCACATTATGTTAACCTATAATAACAGTTATTGAAATACTATACAAATGGAACCCTTGGAGGACATATACGATTGGCCACACCGATCACCTATGTTATACATAGATAATTGGATGGTTTTTCTTCTCAGAATTCGTCTCATTGGAGGGAAGTTATATTAGGAGTGTCTCATAAAAAAATTGATGGATACACCTCAGTATAGAAATATATATTATGTTGATAAAAATTGATTAACTCTATAGTTTTAGGTGATAGTGTGGGTTTTTAAACATCTCACATATTATTGTTTGTATATTGATTTAGAGGTAGGGTAAGGATTCACTACGTTGTGTTTATCCTTTAATGATTTTGGGAAGGATCAGCACAATATTCTATCATTTTCAGATTCATTAGGGGTACTGATACATCAACAATATCTTTCACACGTCTATGTTAAATAATTTTCTCATTTTCCCATCTCAAACTCTTCTACAGGATGAGGAAGAGTGGTATATTGATTCCTCTTTTGAGAAGGACCCTATACATGTCGTTTCATGGTGAATGAAAGATAATTTAGGTAGGTTAGTTTCTCTAGAGAATATGCATTGGAAACAAGAATGTATGAAACCTCTAAACTGAACGAGAGATAAATATGTACATGCTCATCTGTCAAAACTCTTTTTTTATGCCTCATTGCCCATGGAAAGGCAAATCGTGGAGGATTTTTTCTTGGAGGGGGAGATTTTAAGATCCATGATATTTTATATGAGGTATAGATGTTTAAAATTTTATTATGGATCCTTTTATATCCTTAAAAATGTGTATAGTCATGTAAGGAATGCATCGTGTGTGGTTAGGTATTTTTCGGATCATATATCATTTAATTATATAGGAAAATGGATTTCACACTAATTGATCTAACCATGAACTGGAGGTCGCGCTATTTGGAAAATCTATGTGGTGTGGGGAAGGAATCCATTTCGGGTAGAGAATGGGATTATCATGGTTTGGAAAACCATGTCCCTAATCATATAAGTTAACTCAATGGATAGTGGTAGACACACGGTTGGATCATGGTTTTTCTAACCACGAATCCTCACAGTGAACGAATTCATTTTTGGATATTTTTACAATTTTTTCCTCCTATGATTGAATGTTTCTAATATAATTTATATTCCTCTTCTCCCATAGAAACCACTCACAACAGGGAGTTCTCCTCTCCATTTCTTGATGATTTAAAGGCTATTATTCATCCTGAATAATATTGTGATCTATTTTATCATGTTGGACCACCATTATTATAAGAATCATCCTTATTTGTTTGTTTTATATTATATACGGGTTATTGTTAACATGTAGATTTTTATCCCTTATTTTACTAATTTTTTATATTGTTTAGTTTTTTTTGAGTTTGATCGAATTAGAGGCTGAGACTGGATGAGTATTCCTTGATTGAAAAAATGAAGGTGGTTTATAACTTCGTTGTAAAAGTCTTGTTTTTTTACCTTTTTTCATCATGATGTGCACCATACCATCTTGGGGATTCTTCCTGAATTAATAACCCTTCAATAAAATTCTAATTTCATGATTAATACATTACAAGGAACACTTATTCATGGTTAGAGGTTGGTGTACTCAACCTGAAAACCCAATGTGGTGGGTTCATTCATTTGACCAAGATAAGGTCACCTGTGGGGTGATATGAACATGATTTTATTTATCGAGATTCTAGAATGAAATAAAATGGATTGTTAAAGGTTGTATATACAATGGAATATTTTACTATTTATATATTAAAAGAATGAATTAGAGAACCAATTAGATTGTGTACAGTTATGAAATGTTTAGTTAAATGGGAATGGTGAGTAAAATAATAAAGGATATTTAAATTTATATAGTCCTTTGATTACTTATTTGAATTATATTTATGATGAGTGACATTGTATGGAACTGATGTGGGAAAATGGCATGGAGTCGATTTTGGGACACTTGGGTAGTCCTCAATGTAAGGACTCATGGTATTCAACCATTGAGGGGGGTTCGTGGTATAATACGGATGACCCACCTATTTACTTCGATTTCACACCCTAGATTTGAATTTGATAAACCACCTTGGATAGTAGTTATTTAAAATTTTGGTCATTTCTTAGTGAGTTCTATCACACACATTGTTCAGGGAATAGTCTAGTAACCAAACAGTCTTCCAATATACAGTATATAAAGGGGGAAACACCTGCATAAGGGTGCTTGATTTATTATAAAACCTGGGTTGGAGAGCATAATATTGATCCTTTGCTTGTGATGAAATATAGAGATCGTAATTTGGTTGTTTTAATTTTTGTTACATTTATTATATATAATTTAGTTTCCCATATATTACCTATAATCTTGTGTTTCTTAATGACATAATCATTATATTTTATATTTTGTTTGTACTGAATTGATTATTATTACCTTTATCTCAGTGATTTATATTTTTTTCTTGTTTATATTATGTTTCTACCTTTAAATAATTTATGGTATATCTATGTTACCCTAATAATGGGGGTATGTCTCACATCTGTACCCTGATAGACTATCACTTCTACTCAAAATCTTTTTTAGTATGGGTAGGTGCAATTGAGGCCATTTGAACAACTGTATTAGGGCACTATTTAGTATATCACGGGTCAAGACATTACATAAATAATAAAATACCTTAATTTTTTTGTTATATCTAAGGTCGATTATTTTTAAGTTATTTAATTTCACTCATTTATAAGATTAATATATTATATTTTATCTACTAATAAATAATATTAATTAATTTTTAACTATTTTATTATTTAATAATTTTTAAAATATAATGGTTTAATAATTTATTAATTTAGTTTTTATAGTTTATGGTAGATATTTCCCAAAAAGAAATAATAAATATTGGTTTTGTGGACTCTAAAATTTAAATGAACTGAAAACCTATATATTTAAGATAATTTTAGAATGCATTGATAATAAATTTTAGATCATTTAAATATAACCCATACATGGTACCTAATCACACTCGCAAAACTATATCTTTTCTGTTGCTCCCCTAAAAAATCTTAGACAAATCAACACTTTCAAAACCCATAATATATGACTTGCAGTCTACAAATAAATCACTAAAATTATTTCTGCATTTTTATATTTCATCGTGTCATTTTAATTATAAAATTGTGATCGAACTACAAAATGGTGGTATTGTTTTTCCTTGAACCACATACCAGATTCTATAAATATTCTTCCTCTCGTCAATCCATTATTGCTTCACCATATCCCATGATATCATGTGTTATCATTTTCATGATTTACATATAAATCTGCTTCTAATTCGTTCATATATGCCATAGGATTCCTCTAAAATCACATATCCACTCTATCATAAATACAATAATCTGTATGACTCAAATTGAACTTTATAATTAGAAATTTATTTCAATATATAAAAAATATTATTACAGATATATTATGATAAATAGTTTATATATATGTGTTTCTTGAATATGTTACTATATACATTATCTATTGATATATTTTGAGAAAAATATTAATGAAACATTTATGAACATATATACTAAAAATCTTGTTTATAAATATTTTTAACTAGAAAACTTATCATATTATTTTAATTTATACAAGATAAAATATTTATTTTTTACCCCATTAACATTATAAAAAAAGTTTTAAATTATAGTTTCTCAAAATTTTGTAGAGTGCACCATAATATAAGATGAATATTATAATTTTAAATCATGTTGATTAATTTCATAAGAATATTTTACATCATTATTTTCTAATTACTATTTTTAAATACCCATTTGTTAGTAGATATTTGTAAATACGATTTTTTTACTAATTTATCAAATGTTCTCCATTATATGTGATAATATTGTTGTGATATTATCCTCTGGGTTTGTTACCATGATCTCATATAACTAATTTGGATTTACCATCACATACTACCAAATGTAATAATAAAAATTTCATCCTCATGTGGGGTTGTCACTTGGTTTCCCACGATACTCACTCATCTTCTAGTCACTCGATTCTTCTTATCCTCACATTTTTCATTTTATTTTATGTATGGGTGACCAATAAATGAATGTTTTAAAATGTCGTCCATGATTACAATTTCTCAATACATTTTAAGAATATATCAAAAATTATTTATTCATATTAGAGTATTTAAATTTATCAGAAGTTATATTTGGGAAATAAAATGGTTTTATCAGCCGAATATTCCCACTATTCATATATATTGATGTAATTTGGTAGTGGGATATTTGATAAAAATTTAAACATGTGGAAGAAAAAGGGCAATTTCAATGTAACATTCTTTATCTATTGGATTAAAATAAAAATATTCTTCCCATTATCATCCATTAACAGGTATAATACTACTAAGCAATTTAATATTTTCATTGTACTGAAAATATACAATATTCATTTTATAATAAAACCACTAACATCATGGTCTGTTAAAAATCACATCTATTAGAAATGTTACAAAAATTTAGAATACACAATAGATAGTTTTATATAATTATTAAGTAGGTTCATTCAATTTATTTTTCCATTCTTCTTCCACAGTTCTATAAAAATCACTCATTGTAGTTGCCTCCCCATGTTGACCACATTGACGATTGTATCCACTTTTATTCATAGTTACACATGAATTTTTTAAATTTGAAGCATTAAATAAACATAATTATATTTTTATTTCTGATCTAGTATATTGGGAACCCCGACCAGATATTTGTAGTATATTGGATTTAAATTCACGATATTATAAAAAAGTTAGGTTATCAAGACCATGTGAATATGACTTATCAATGTTTTCATCGTATAAATAAACATTTTCAATATCTATAAATCATGATTTCACTAAAATCACCAATACCACCAATACAATGTTAAAAATCAATAAATATCAAATCCTCCCACTTTTTGGAATCCTACCTCAAAAATTTATATAATGATTCATCGAATTTAATCATTTTTTCCAATGATAAATAAAATTGGGAATGTACACCAACAACCACATGTTTACCAAATATAGTTTATTTTCAGTTCACTCTTGATTAAAATGAAATTTTTTAGGAATCATCACCAATTAAATTCAGATGTTGGCTTTCTATTTTTATAATTCTTCAAATTTCTCATACGATTATGAATACCGTATGTGAAGTTATTTATTTTTTTTGTAAAAAATGATTATTTTATAAACCTTATTGGATGGATTTCAATAAACATTATGTTCATACTAATCATATGTAAATGTATATGAGGATCGAGTTTAATAGTTTATCTTGTTTACAATAGATCATACAAAAAACCGTTCTTAAATCCATTGTCTATGTTTATATTGATGTTATTTATATAAAATTTATCTGAAATAGTTGGAAGAACTATATATTTGTGATCAAATAGATTGGAGCTATAGATATTGGACCTAATATAGGGAAAAATTAAATATACATACTGATTGGGATGATATTTCAATATATGTATAATTAGATATAAATAAAGGTAAAAATTATGATGGTGATCATTTGGAAGAAATGATAATATAAATTGATGATGATATTTTTCAATCTGCAATGTTGTTGGTGATGATAAATAGATATGATATGAGATCATTGTATATCAGTTGTATGTAATATACAACATTTTTTTTAAAAATCATTATATAATTTGAAATCATGAAATAAATGGAGTGAAATAATATTTACATAACTACTTGGTCTCCTGAAATATATGCTACTAAAAAATGATATTTTTTATAAAATAAGTGATGTTAAATTTATTCTACCTTCAAGGGGAATGATCTTTCGAAAAAAAAAATTAAATCATTATGATTTAGTATTGTATTAAAGGGAAAATGTATTAGTCATAAATGATACTATGTGTTTTGTGAATCAATAAAATAATGATAAATCATGTCACTGATTTTTTCTAGTAATTTGATATCATTACATCAGTTTGATTACTATATTTATTCCATGAAACTTAAAAAAATACATATATTTTAATGACAATTATTGATGGTGTGTAACTATGTCATCATATATACTCCCAGTAGTGCTATAAAATTGATTAAGTGTATCCTAAATTTGGAATGTAGCTGAGAAACCATCATATTACATTATTTATAGACGGAATTAAAAATTCCATTTATGGAGTAGTTTTCAATGTTTGTGGAATTATATTTTATTAAATAATAAATATACATCATGGTTATACATGAACCATATACACATAATATTTTCCCTGCTTATATTTGGAAAAAAAATTACTAGGATAAAATATTTTTCCCATTTTTCTCCATTGATAGAAGATCTAAAATTGATGTGGGATATGTGTGTCAATTTTATGATTCTCATTAAAGAGAAGAATTAAAATTCAGAGCCTTGTTGTTGGGGATTATAAATAAAATTCCTTCATGTTGAAATTTTTCATGCTATGACATTACATGAATATTGGGGTGCCTAATTTGGGAACAATCCAGACAATGTCCTAGATTAAAACATTTTTAGAATAAATTGTTAAGAAACCAAAATTTTTTACCTGAATAAATTAAATATAAATTCTAGACAAAATCATTTGATTGGAATATAGGATATGATAAACCACATTATTTAGTAATAGGCGATCAAATATCATAATAACGTAAAAAATATATACACTTTTTAGAAATACATTTTATTGAAATCTTATTGAATGTTTTAGAAAAAAATCAATATTATTTATATTACCTTAATGCAATTTTTTATACTTCTAAAATTTAATTAATTTCATTCACATGCAAAAAATATATTTATTATTATTTTTCGGATAATAATATTATTTCATGGAAAAAATATGCCATCAAGACACCGATGGCCCTGATTAACAAGTGGATAAGAGGGGAGTTGGGACTAGAGAAGTGTAAAAGATTGTATTTTATCCCTCTAGTATCTATCACTCAATCATGGAAAATAATATCAATTTTAACATTTCCTTATTATTTTAAATGTTCTACATTGATATTCTTCAAATATAATGAATATCATGTCATTGAATAATTATGGTTAAGGGGTCTAAAATCAAAAAAATGTCATGTTTTGATGAAACAATTGATTCCCATAATGTTATGTTTCATTCTACAAAAAAATGAATGAAACACATCCTCTGGACTCCATTTCTTTTAAATTTTATAAGTATTATTATTTTCGACTTTATAAATTTATCTATCATTATTATGGATATTTTAGTCATATTATGTGAATTTGGTATGATATTCCAAAAATAATTAATTTAAATAGTGGTCAAATAAATGGCTCACATAGTTTTTGAGGTTTAATTATGTGGTAATATAAATCACTTGTGGATATAACCCATTTAACAATATATAATGATTTTGAATGTGTGGGTTAAGAATTCAAGTTGGTGAGATGGTTTTATTTTATAAAAATGTAATGTTGAATAAGATTTTGATTTTTATATCTATTAATTATCTTATTTTGATTGCATCAATCTCCCAAAATATCATCACAATATACAACTTATGTATGAATAGAGTTCCAAAAGTGATTTTATTACAATTAAAATCTTATAGAGAGAGATGTATCACATTTAAATTTATCATAGTTGTGTAAGGGTTTCTTTATATGTTGAATGATAAAAACTAATTCTTAGACCTTTAAAACCATCATGTGATAAAGTATGTATATCATATAACTCTAGAAAATATTATATATAATGGTTTGAGGATCATATTTATAATTAGTTAATAGAAAAAATAAATTCAATTTACAGTGGATTCAATATATCGAAAGTGGACCATATGTAAATTTTATGTATTACATTGGTTTTTTAATTTATGGTTATATGTTCATTATAAAAGAACAATATGAATACATTATGATGTAAAATGGTAGAGTTACACTAATAGAATAAGTGATACACATACACATTTCGATGGATAAAAATACAATTTAAGAAAAAATGTCATATTTCATACACATTTAATAGATATATGTGGTGGATTATACGACTTTTCATGTTCTAATTTCCCATTGAAAATGGGTTCACAATATGATTGTAGTAAAATTCATTTAATTGGGCTTCATGAAGATGGATTTCATAGTAAAAAAGTATATAGATGATAAATTCACAACATTCATCATGAGGAATTGATTTTATTTAGTATAACTCTATTTCAAAAAATTATCAATTTGGTATTTTGTTAATATGGTTTAGACACAAGAATAATTATCGATTGCACCTAAAAATATATATTTGAAATATTTTATGTGGCCAGAAAATTTTATCCATGTTAGAGGTGCAAGAATTATTTGGTCACCTCAAACACATATTGATAAGAAAAATACTCAAGGAGATATATATGATGTTATGAGAGGCATTTAATCACATATAAATCCATTCAAATATATTATTCTACACTCTTCATTGTTGGACTAATATATTTGAATAGAACAATATGAATCGTCAGTGGAACATAGATTATTACCTGGAGATCCAAATAACCCCATTGTCTTTGAGCCAAGCCATTCCCATAAACCACTTACCTTACCTAAGGTAATCTTTTTTTCATCACTCATCTAAAAAATGTGAATAAAAAACATATAATAAAATGGTATTAATAATATTCATAACGGAGATGTTGTATGAGATTAATATCTTTTATCCCCTACACATCACCTTCATGTTAGGGGTATAGTGTATAATATTCCAATAGATATACTACATAAAAAAAATAACACCTACAAGATCACAAGATCATTGGGTTGATGTAGTTCACGAGGAAAGATATGATTTTTTTTTGATTATTGATATTGATATTAGTATGAATGATAAATCTATATAATATTATATAGAATGTCCATTGAATATTATAAAAGATACATGAGGTATGTGGAAATAGAAGCTCAGATCCAGAAAATCATGTGAATCGAAAATGAAATGAAAGTGTTCTTTTGGGAGTACCTTCATATACTTGTTCAACTACCTCATAATTTAATATTACATGTTCATGTATACACAACATTAAAGTATAAAAATATTTTCTACATTTATTAGTAAAAAGAATAGTTTTGGAGATGACATTATAGACATGATTTTTCAAGTTAGTATAAATGGATTTATCTATTAAGAATGGTTAAGAGTATCAATGGTAAATACAATCATTTTTTACATATTAATAGTTTGACATTCCAAAAAATTAATTACTATGTTAATTATAAGTAATACATATTCATATTTTTAATAGGAATTTATATTACTAATGTAAAATAAATGTTATGAAGCATGATTTGGACTTGTTAATCCTTATATCAATTCTATTAATGAACATTATTTTGAATTAGATGGAATGGAAAAGAAAAATTAACTACTAAGAAACAAGTTTGAGAAGAAAATAACAGATGACAATCTCTTCTTGATCCAATCAATGTAGTGGATAACACTAAAATATAATCATATAAATTATATTTTACTTTTTTCATCTCATATTAGTTTTTTAACCCAATAGGGGGACCCATTTTATTTATTAAACCAAAAAAACCCTCTTATTAATGATCTAATATGGAACCCATTATAGGACATATAAGCATAGTGGGTATGAAATTATATGATAATAGACAACCCTTAGACCCAAATCTAACATAAAGACTATGTCCCTATGTTCTTATGAAATAACATGTAGTCTCAGAATATGAATAAATATTAATATGGATTGATTGATATCCTCTATCTATCATAGTATTAGCCACCATCTCACATCTGGATCCTAGACAAAATCAACCATAAGTAACCAACGCTGTAGCCTATGCTTTTCCTAGTAGCCAACATACCAGACGATTGAAGCCGCACCCTATCATAATTCATTGGATCTCATCCACCATTATCCATTAAAAACCACCCTTGTGTCCTCCACAATATTCTAGCTAACTGAAGATTCACCCCTTCCTGGTTCATCGCATCATTCCTATGTCTCACCAGCTGTTCCACCATTATAATCTATTGGTTTACCCCAAATAATTATCTTTCCGATCTAATGCATGGATTTCAAAACAATCAAACCCTCATGATGTATGTTGGGAAATTATATGAACTGAAATATAAATTTTTATGATAAAACCTAACATATTGGTTATATTTTTTTTAAAATGAAATTTGTTCATAATGTGTGATCTTTAAAAATCGGAAAATTCATTTATGAGGTTAGTGACTAACCATAATAAGTCTATGGATTTCATCCAATGGAAATATATTACAGTATATATATTAATATGTAATCTAAAAAACATATATAAAATAAATAAATTATTTTAGTCAATTTTAATTTAATATATAAACAAAAATAACAACATTCATTATGGATATTATATTAAGAAATTTTAGGAAACACGTCATAAGAAATCAAAAGTATAGAATATTTTAAATAACAAATCATTATATTAATTACATTTTCATAAAATAAAATTTGGTATGTGATTTATTGTCTTCATTTTTTCATTACTTCTATTATTTACATTAATCCATGTACTCAAATGTAGAAGGAAATTAGTCTAGAGATGAGTGAAAAAGGTACTTGTAGTCGTATGGTTTTCTAAGTGTATGTTGTGGTGATTACCTATTATTTCTATGATCAAGTATAGTATATGACACTATATAGACATTTTTGATGTGAAACATTATGATTAGGTATAATGTAGGGTTATTATCTATTTATTCTTGAAAATATAGTATCATGTATGAGGCTTCTAGTGACTGTGAGAGATTTGACATCATTGTTAAAAATGAGATAATTGATTTGAGGAAATGGAACAAAAACTATTCTAGAAAAAACATGTATTACCAACTACTAGAGAAGCTACATTAATGCTCAAAGCCTCATATTTTTCATTTTATTATTTAATATAAAACATTAATTTAAATTTAAAACTATCGTCACGTAGCAAAAACCATGATAACAACTAGGGATTATTATCATGAATTTCGAAAATAATACATAATTATTTTTTAATGTGTTGGAATAGACTACATGTCAATATAACACATGAGATGAACTGTATGACTAGATATTTTTTTGTCAATTTAACAGTGTCAGTTTAGTTTAAAACTCATTTTATAAGACAAAACCAAGAAACTGAAATCAGGTTTTATTAAAAAAATAGAAAATGATCTATAATTCATTGTGGACTAAAGGAATTGACCTCATGTAAATCAGTCACATGATGTGGCCATTGTGTTTCAAATTAGAATTTTTCAATATAAATGTGTCATTTTATTATAAAAAGGACAACACATTGATAAAATAGAGAAAGTGAGGTAGGATTATTATCAAACATTGTTACAATGAAGTATAATTCAGTTATGAGGTGTATGAATTGATCTCACATCAATCCATTGTATGGTGTGGTGGATATGAATCCTTGTGAATGTTTTTGATATATATGAGAAATGTTAGTCTTAAAATTATGTGACATAGCAAAAACTGAACAAAAAATGTCAAATTTATTGGAAAATGTCGAAAAAATACATAAATAATTTCTAACATGTAGTAATAAAACATAGATCAATTAAACATGTGATGTGGTCGGTTTGACTTAATGGTTTTTAATTATTTATATAAGTTACATTTTAATTTTAAACAAGAATAACTTATCCAAAACTAAAAAAAGTGTTCATATTATTTTAAAACATTAAGAAAATAAAACATAATTCATTTTTTACATATATGATTTGACCTCACATCAATATAACAAAACATGTGACTGGTATGAGTGTGTATTCAGTATAAATGTTTTATTTTAATATAAAAAAACATCAAAAAAAATAGGGAAAATGAGCACATATTTTGTTCATAAAGTAGGAAAATTATCACTAATTCAATTGTGACTTGTAAGAATCAACCACATATCAATCTGACATAAGATATTGTTAGTAGGACATGATGAGAGTGATTTCAATATATAAGTATGATTTTAGTTTAAAATGACAATGATAATCAGAAACCATGAATAATAGATCTGATTGTATTCATCATTTATGAAAAAGATCCATAATTAATATTTGATGCATAATAATTGACCAAATATCAATATGACACATTCTGTTTAAATTCTTTTTGAAACATAATTTTATTAATGTAGAAGATCCATTTTAGATTAAAACACACATTCGATAGACAAAATTAATAAAAAATCAAGTAGTTTTTTCAGTCATTTATAAAATAATCCATAATTAATTTGTGATTTGTAGGAATTTTTTACATTTAAATCAAACACTTGTTATGGTAGAAATGAAGTGAAATGTGTTTTTCATTAAAAAAATGTTATTTTAGTTTCAAACATGTCATATAGCCTAAATTGAGAATAAGTGTGTAGATTGATTTCATGATTGGGAAAAAATTCGAAATCCATTTGCTACATATAGGAATCAGTTGCACGACAATACGACACACAATGTCGAAGATATGTCATGAAGATTGTGATTTAAATATTAAATTACAATTTAGTTCAAATCATGTCACATATGAAAAACATAGTTAATGAGTCAAATGATTTATTAAATAACGTATAATGGAGTGTAATTCATTTTTAACGTGTAGGAATCATCAATATATTAATGTGATATATATGTTTCATGTATTAATCAAAGTGTGTGATTTCAATATATAAGTGTTGTTTTAGTATTAAACATATTCCACTTTAAAAACAATTAAAATGAGCTCTTATTATATTGAAATATTTTAAAAAAAATACATATTTCATTTTTGACTTGTATAAATCGACTGAATATGAATCTGATATTGAATTTGGTCAATATGTCTTGATGTGAATGTTTTAATTATAAAAGTCTCATTTTAGAAAAAAAATATGCATCCCATTGAAAAAAACAATAAAATCTGCAAAAAAAAGTTTTGAATCATTACCATAATGATTCATAATTCATTTATAAAATATAATATTTGAATACACATCAACTAGAAGCATGATTTGGGTATTATGAATTAAAATATTTATTTTCAATATAAAAGTCTACATTTAGTATAAAACGTGAATAACATGCCAAAAATAGGTCAAACGTTATCATAGTCTTGAAAAACATTATTAAAATAATCCATTATAAATAAAATATTCATTTACGAATCAATTGAAAAAAAATTCGACAAACTATGTTGTTGGCGTGACTAGAATTGAGTGTTTTCAATATAAATGTTTCATTTATAATTTAAAAATGCATCCCTATCCAAAACCAATAAAAATTTTCAGAATATTTATAAAAATTAGGACCATGATCCATAATATATTTTCAACCTGTAGTAATCATCCACACATCAATCTGACACATGATGCGATCAGTATTAAATGAAGTGAATGTTTTCAATGGAATGGAGTAATTTTAGTTTGAAACATACATCACATAGAGAAATGATATAAAAAGAGATATAATTGATCCCAAATATTAGGAAAATCCTTTGAAATTAATTTTTTGGATAGGAATTAAATTCAGATCAATACAACAACTGATGTGTCCAGCATGACATGAAGTGTGTCTTATCTAAATAAAAGTGAAATTTATGTTTAAAATGTGTTATATTTAGAAAAAATAAAATATGGGATTATAATATTTCTAAAATATAGAAATAAACTCCATAAATAATTTTAGTTGTTTAATAATTTTTCTCACGTCAATCTGACTCACAATTTGGCTTGAATGACATGAAATTTCAATTTTAAAAATTATAGCAATATTCTAATAATATAATAAATATTTTCACCCGCCATGTTTTGTGGAGTCAATAAGGTTTATTTATGACTACTCTATTCCTTCATGTTTTGAAAATAAAAAACACCCTATCTTATGACAAATTTTAGTTTTTTCCCTATGTTTTTTCTTGATAAGGAAAATTCTCTTTCTTAAAAGAAAATTTTCTTCCCTAGGGAAATTTTTAATTACCATGTTTTCATTGTTCATATTACATCCTAACTCATTTTTCTTCTATGTATAAAATTCGGTTTCAAAACAAAAGCCTTGGAATCCTATAAATACATTGACATGGAGCCTTCTGTTTTCAGGATCCGAATTCAGGTTCCGAATTCTCTGAATTTAGACTCCAAACATTCTAAGTTCAGACTTTGAATTCTATGAATATAGACATCGAAATTTATGAATTCAAACTCTGAAATGTCTATGTTCATTCCCCAAATTCTCTGAATTCAGACTCCAATCATTCTATGTTATGACTTCAAATTCTCTGAATACAGACTTCTAACATTCTGAATTCAGACTATGTACATTTTGATTTCACACTCCGAATTCATATGAATTCAGACACTGAATTCTCATGAATTCAGACTCCAAATATCCTTGAAATTCATACTTAGGAATTCTATAGAATTCAGGTTCTGAATTCTTGAGAAACAGAATATGAATACTCTTGTATTAAAGAATCCAAATGTTAACTTTTTTAGATTTCAAATTCCATTTTCTCCTTAGATTCTGAATTTTATTTTTCCTTATATTCCGAAAATTGGTTTTGTTAGAGAAACCATAGTTTTTTTACACTTGTTCTAGTTATAAAACAATATCGTGCATTTAGTTACTAACAAATCGTTGTTTGGGTGACACGTATATATGTCCCTCCAAAATTCAATGAAAAATATGATCATTGGAAGAGGGAGCAGACCGTGGAAGTTGTATCCATAAATAGGTTCTCATTTGAATGAGCTCAACACATTTCTAAGAATCTAGTGATTATATGATGTTGAAGTGTTTTATAGATAGATATGCCCTTTTTCAACACTCAGTGCATTGTGAAGATGTTGTGAACAACATGTTTAGGTGTAAACAACTTGTTATGACTTTCTTTGTGCAGATTATGATCATGCTGATTGTGTGCTTCTGGGTTTGGAAGATAGTGGTTCTTATTTCCATCTAAATCGAGGGCTTTTGGGGAGAGTAAGACAGATATCAATCTTCAGATTGAAAGCTTACCTAGGTTTGGGTAAGACAAAATTTCATGAAAATATAAATCAAGGGACCTTTATAAAAGGTTGTTGGATACGCTACCGATTCGGTAAAAAGATTTCTATATTTGTTTCATGTATTGTTTCAAGTTTGTAATCCCCTGTATTTTTTTGTTGACGAAATTATAAATATCTTATACTTTCTTAAACAAGTACTCTGATTTAATATGGTTCTATAGGCTTTAAGATTGAATATTTGATTTATAAACTTTTGTTATGTTTCATTTGAAGGACCACATTTCTGGAATCTCTTTTTCAGAATCAAATTTCCAGAATCAAGCATGTTTGTAGAACTTAGTGGTTTGTGAATTTACCTTGTTTATCATTGTTAAATAATATAATGTTTTCTAACTAACTTTAAATGTTCCGAAAGAATTTTTTATGTATACAATTCACCCCCCCCCCCCTCTTGTATATTGAGCAACTACATCATTATTTCAATAATACAATCAGAATCATTTCTATCCTACAATTGGTATCAGAGTTTTGCTACCTCATACTTTAAATAAATCCTACTATTGGTTTATTGGAGGTCTCCTAAATACTTATATTCACATATAAGTTTTCTTAATTCTATTTTTTCATTGTTCAATACTTTCCTTTGTTAGGATATTTTTATCCCAGTTTACAATCTATTACTACTGACAAGTTTTTGTTGAGGCTTTTTCTTAGAAATAGCTTTAATAAACATTGGATCAATTGAAAATCATAATCCTAATAGACCACCTATTTTTGATGGGAATGATTACGAATATTGGAGAGATCATATGAAAACTTTTGTCATTAACACTAGAGTGGACAACATTGTAATTCTTACTGGAGATTACAAGATTCTTGATAAGGCAGTCAGAAATTTTACTAATCAAGAGAAGTCATAATATCAACATAACTATAAGGTACACAATACTTTTTTGTGTTCCATGACCAGAAATAAATATATCCAAATTTTCTCATGTGAAGCTGTGAATTTTATTTGGAAGAAACATTAAGTTACACATTTTGGTACATCAAAATATATTGAAACCAGAAGTGTTATGCTTAGAGATGAGTACTATGGTTTTTTCTTTCCTTTTGGTGAACCAATATGTAAGTTACAAAATATATTTATGACTATTGTCAACAACTTAAATCCATGGGTGAAAAAGGCTTGGATAATGCGCCACTTGTAGAAAAGATTATAGACATCATGCCAAATGAGGGGGAATCATAGAGAATAGCCATTGACGAGAATAGAAAAGTCTCACAGATTACTGTTGATGAACTTTTTGGAACTCTTCTTCAACATGAGACTAGAATGAAGAGAGATGATGATAATGTCAAGAAGAAGAATGGTACTGGAGGTGAAGCTTTTACAACTACATCAAATCATATGAATGCTACGACTCCTGAGAGGGTTACAAGATCTAATTCTAAGAAGGATACTATTTTATCTGAATCTAGTCAATGTGAACATTAGGAGAATGATCTAGCCATTCTTGCCTAATGAAAGAAAAAGTTAGTTGGACATACGAACATTCAAAATAGATATAAGAAGAATGATAGAAAATATAAGAAATATGGAGAAGTGACCTGCTATGAATTTAGAAGAACTTTTCATATTAGACCTGATTGTACCTTATATTAGAAAAGAGACAAGAAGAAAATGAATTCTAAGAGAAACAAGAAGAAGTTATAACGATCAATCCTAAGAATATTCTAAATGACAATAACACTTGGAGTTCCAGTGGTGCAGATTCTTCTAAGGAATCTTCAGATTATGAATCCTCTGAGAAAAATAATATTGGTTTAATATCTCAAGCTCAATTTCAAAATCAATGTTTTATGGCTAAGGTACGAACTGCGGAATCCTTAACCAATTTGTCTTTGAGTGTAAATTTTCTTTATAAGGATTTCTCTTCAGATAGATAATCCTCTTCATTAGAGAATGATAACGATTTTCCTTCCTATGAGGATGTTTCTAGGATTTCTATATTGCTAGAAATAATATATTCCAATGTTTCTAAGAAACATTAAAATGATAATTCTTGAAAATATATTTTAACAAATGAAATTTTGGATCTTACCAAAGATCATGAAAAGAAAAATTATGTTTTAGAAAATAATTCTAAGAATCTTGAGGGAGAAAATTATGAGAAGGATAACCTTTCTATGGATCCTAAAAAACTATTTTTATAGAAAGATGTTTTGGAGGATAAACTGGACTATAAGTCTATAATTCTTGAGGATTGGAATTTAGTCCTTAGACTAATGTATGAAATCCTTAATTTGAAAAAACAACTTGAAAATTTTACGATTGGTAAGGAAATTTCTAACACGATGTACTCTCAGATCCAACCACATTGTAATAATCAAGGATTCTATTATTCTCATGCAAAACCTGTTTTTAAAAACAATTATTTTGTTCCTCCCTGAGCCTCTTTTTATAATAAATTTCAATGTGGTGGGCATTAGAAGAATAATTTTTCCTTAAATTATATTCAATCTCTTGGGTTCCATAATGCTTACTTTTTTTAAACAAATGTGGATACAGAAAATATTATTGTCAACCAATTCCGGATCAAGAAAGATTGGATTCTGAATGTCTAAATCTGTTGTTTACAAGAAAATAATGATATTACCAAAAATAACACATGGTACATGGATAGTGGAATTTCTCGAACTATGACTGTTAACAAAATCTTCTTTGAAAAGATTCTCAAGACGAAAGGAGGAAAAGTAATTTTTGGAGACAATTATAAGGAAGACATTATTAGTATAGGTAACATTTTTCTTCTTGAAAAAAACATTGATTTCAAATTTTTATTTGTTAAGGGTTTAATGAACAACCTCATTTTAATAAGACAATTTTGTGATTAAGGATACATTTTGAATTTTAGGAATGATAAATTCTTAGTACATAATTCCAAATAAAAGTTTATTCTTCCTGCCAATAGGAAAGAGAATGTATACACACTAAACATAGAATTCTATAGGAGCCCAGACCTACCTTGCCTTAGTGCACTGGAAGATCATTATTGTTTATGGAATAGAAGTTTAGGACACTGTAACCATAATAACCTCTGCAAACTCTCTAAGAAATAATTAGTTAAGGATCTATCAGATCATAGATTGGATTCTTCAAAGTTTGTGATCCCAGTCAATATGGCAAGAAACCTAAATCATGTTTTAAATCAGTTGGTGAAGTCCCAACCATTGATGAATTGCAATTTGTGCATATGGATCTTTATGGTCCAATAGAAACTCGATGCATTGGAGGAAAATACTATGTATTTGTCTTAGTTGAGGATTACCCTCGATTTATGTGGGTCTATTATCTAGAAAACAAATCTGATGCTTTTTCTTATTTCAAAACAATTAGAGCCCAAGTTAAAAATGAGAAAAACCTTCCCATGATAACTATTCATAGTGATCATGGAAGAGAATTTCAAAATTCTGATTTTTAAACTTTTTGTTATAGAAAATTCATTACTCATAACTTCACAGCACCCAGAACACCTCAACAAATTGGTGTTATCAAAAGAAGAAATAGAATTCTACAAAAGATAAAAAGAACCATGATGAGTGAATATTCAGTAGCCAAACATTTTGGGGATGTATATGTTAGTACTACTTGTTATAATTTATATCGTGTTTTCATTAGGCCTTTTCTTAATAAAACTCATAATGAGTTATGGAATGGTAGAAAACCTAGACTTTCCTACTTCATTATTTATAGATGCAAGGTATTCATTCTAAAAAATAAAGATAATCTATACAAATTCGCACCAAAATCGGATGAAGGAATTTTCTTAGGCAAATCCACAACTTCTGAGGATTATATACTTTTTAATTAAAACACTTGTACTATTTAAGGAATAGTACATGTTAAATTTGATGATACTGACCCTTTTGTTTTTAAACAACCTCAACCTACATCTTCAGATGTGTTTTCATAAACTAATTATGAACCTTTGATAGAAGATCCTTCTGATATGGAAAATTATCAAGAAAATATTTATCATGCATTTACCCTTGAAGACATCATACACTATGTTGATGAACATGTTTTTCAAAACCCAGATCTGTTGTCTCTAATGAATCATCCTAGTGATAGTATCATTGGGGTTGTAAATCAAACTGTAAGTCCTAGAAGTTCATTAAGGAATGTAGTAGAACATCTAGCATTCCATTCCAAATTAGAAAAAAAATCACGGATGAAGCTTTTGGTGATGATGATTGGATAAAAGCTATATAAGATGATCTAAAAGAATTAGAAAAGAATAAAGTCTTGAACTTGGTGTAAAGGCCTAAGAAAAAATCTATTATTAGAGTAAAATGGGTCTTTATAAATAAATGTGATTAAAATTGAATAATTTTTTAAAATAAAGCTAGATTGTTTGTTAAAGGATGTAATCAACAAGGAGGAATAGACTATGAAGAAACATATTCTCTAGTAGCTAGACATGAATCTATTCGTATTCTACTTGCCTTTGCATCATTATTCAACATCAATCTTTTTCAAATGGATGTTAAATGTGCTTTTCTTAATGGTTTTTTTCAAGAGGAATTTTTTGATGAAAAAACTCCTATATTTGCAGATTCAAAACATCATGAACATGTTTTCAAACATACCAAAGAATTGTATGGACTTAATAAAGACCCTCTAACATTGTATGATAGAGTTATAGGACTTTTTCATGAATTTAATTATATAAAGGGAAATGCTAATCCAACTTTTTTTATAATGAAATATATGAAAAATTACTTGATTGCTAAAATTTATGTTGATGACGTTATATTTTGTTCAACTCATTAATCTTTAACTTATTCCTTTGTGGATCTAATGAAATCTTAATTTTAAATGATTATGATGGGTGACTTAGAATTTTTAAATTTTTTAAAATTACTCAAAAACTAGAAGGAATCTATATATCCCATAATAATTATATTATAGAACATATTATAAAGTACGGATATGACAACACTATGAGTATAAGTACTCCCATTGGTACCTCAAATTCACTTGATATTGATGAAGCTGGGAAACCAGTAGATCAAACTTCTTTTAGATGAATGATTGGAAGCCTCCTTTACATGACAACTAATCGTCCATACATTATGTTTTTAGTATGCTTATGTGAAAGATATCAATCCAATCCAAAGGAATCTCATTTAATGGTAGATAAAATAATTTTTCACTACTTAATAGGAACCAGGCATCTAGTACTCTTTTACACTCATGGAAATGAATTTGTTCTAAAAAGTTTTTTAGATGCTGATTTTGGTGGATGTAGAATGGATAGGAAAATCGCATCTAGAACGTGTCATTTATTTTGAGAATGATTAGTTACACGGTCATGAAAAAAGCAACACTCTGTAGCACATTCCATTGCTGAAGCTAAATATGTAGCAGCTAGAAGTTGTTGTGCTCATGTGTTGTGGATACAACACAAACTCACAGAATATGGTATGAAATTTACCAAAACACAAATTATGTGTGATTTACTAGTGAAATTACTTTTATTAAAAATCCTACACACCACTCTCGTGAAAAACACATAGATATTAGGCATTACTTTCTTAGGGATCACACACCAAAAGGAGACATCATTCTTTAATTTATCAGAACACAAAATCAACTTGCTGATATTTTTACAAAATATTTACCCTCCGATAGATTTGAATCCATTAAACATAAGTTAGGAATAATAACCATAATGTAATCTTCTATTTTAAAGTCATGTCGAAACAATCTCCTTACAGTAAGGAACTCCTTTTCATAGTGAGAGTACATTTGTTTCTTAGATCTAAAAAAAATCGTAGTCTGAAAGTTTTCATAGTCTAAATTTTTTTTCTTAGTCTAAGTTTGTTTTATCGTACTTAAAATATTGGAAATGAATATTTTCATACATAAAATTTTCATAATAATGATTTTCTTACATAAAATTTTTGTAATGAATATTTTCATAATGAATATTTTCATAATAAAATTTTTCTCAATAAATATTTTGTACTTAAACTTTTCATAATAATTAATTTCATAATCAAAATATTCATAAATAAATTATGTGGAATCTAACGTTCCTCAAGAAAATATTTCCCCATTATGAATAATCTTCCTAACAATTTGAATGGTACATTTTCTTTCTTAAATTTTTTTAATTTCCTTTTGTTTGTTGGTATTTCTATCTGTTTTTAAATTTTTCATATTCATTTTTTTTCTTGAATCCGAAAATTTTTCATAAAAAAACCAAATGATCGGATTCTATCAAAATTTCATTTCGGCTATCATCTCAACCATCAGATTTGATCAGAAGGTTTTTAAATCGTTGGATTTACTATAGAAGTCGAACTGTCACATTAATCGCCTATATAAAGGACCCCCGATGGTTGTCCCACATCAAAACTCTTTCTTGTTCGTGCTGAAGCTCTGCCCTCTTACTTAAGCTCATTCTGAACTTCTCTGATCTTTCTTACTTCCGAATGTCTATCGACGTTTCATCACAGAACGACATGCCAAATGTCATACCGATTTCTGAATGGTAGATTTAAACAGAAAGGTTGTTACATCCAAATTTTCTTTCTAAGTAGGATTCTATCATCTCAGAGAACATTAAGCTCAATGGATGGGAGAGTGTTAGCTTATCAAATCCAGGATCTCATGATCTAGTTTATCCAGAATTGTTAATTGAATTCAACGAGTCATCAAGTTTTTTCAAGGAAGAAAGAAAATATAAATTTGTTGTCAAGAGATATGGGAAGACATTTTCTCTTTCTTACACCAAGGCAGCTAGTTTTATGGGATTTCTTTATGTGTTTGAGGAAGAGTTATGTTCACATAAGCTGCCCAATGTTCTAGGACATTTTACTAAGGAAAAATCAATTTCGTGTATCATTCTTTTAGATGTAAATACTCTGATGATAGTTCATCTATCTAAAAATTCTCAGATTGTTGAATTGTGGGTTCATGGATTAATCATCCTGAGAAAAGTGGACAAGGAAACATTAATGAAAAGTGATATTTACATTCTGGACTTCTTGTTTAATCAAAAGAAAATAAACATGGTTAAGCATATTCTGATTACAATAGAGAATATAAAGATAGGAAATCTGAAGGCCCAATTAATGTGTATCCAGCCATTCTCTCAAAATTGATTGTTCTGTGTTTTGAGTCCTTCAAAATACCTTGTATTTATAAGCCATGAAATTGAAAAGTCATGATGGTAAGTGATGACACTCTAAGAAGGATGACTATTGGGTTTTCTAAAGAATCCAAATAATTTTATGATTTTCATGAGGAGGAGTCAGAAGCATTATCGAATAAATAGGAGGCCTCCAATACCTCTAAGAAGGTAGGAAGGAAGTGGATGTTTAAGGAAGTGGATGACAAGGAAATAACCTCAATTTATATAGCAACCCAATCTGCACCACCGAAGCCTATGAAAAAAAAATCATATCTGGATGAGGTAGTAGAGAAATGGTGGGAAGCTAAGGAGAAACAGAAATTAGGGGATCCTAGCTTTGGATTGGATCCTTCTAAAGAAAAATAGTTAAAAGAAAATACCATTTATTATATTAAAAAGAAAGAAAAAGAAAATAAACCAAAGACGAAGATGATTAAAGCAGATATTGTGTAATCTATTCTAAAGGCTACTGAGAAATCCTCCAAAAATATTCAGGTACCACAATACTTCTTAGTAGAACCCCTTCCCGAGACTCCAAGAAAATGCTTTGTGACACTGCAAGAAGTCCAAGTGAATTTAGTACATGAAAAATTAGTAGAAGAAGAATAAGAATGCAGTGGAGACACCTAAGATCTAATAAGGAAAATGAGTATTTTTATGAGAAGGAATGTCCTTTAGAAAAATTATCAATCCGAACCTCTCATGTAGAATCATCAAAGCGTGCTACTCCTAGAGTGAATGGATAGAAAGATGAAGATGAACTAAATAAGGCATCTGAAGAAGACTGCATCAATAGATATTTCATTCATCCATAAGATGTTGAGGTATGAGAAAAGAAAGGATAGGTAGATGAAGACAAAATCTTTCAGCTATTTGATAGTGAGAACGAATCTCTTGACCAAGAGAAACCTATTCTGAAGGCTGATAAAGGAAAACATGTGGTAGTTGATACACTTACTAAGGTAGTGGTTATGATGAAAGCTTCCAGTGGATCATCAAAGTTTAAATATGATGTGATAGAAAACTTATCCTCACCTTGAAAAATTTCTGATTCAGAATCATCATCTCTGGGACAATATATCATTGTACAGTCCTTGAAAATGCTTGTTGGAACCATTCCAATATTTCAAAGTATTGACTCAAGATTCCAAATGCTTCAACCCACCTTAAATCAGAAATCATATTCAGTTTCCATAGTAATGGATAATTGTATCATTTTTTAGGGATATTTCAAAACCTTCTTCATAAATTACGAATCTTACAGAATATCTTTCAAGAAGATGACCGACTGGTCAAAGAAAACCGTAGAAGATATGAAAACTCTTGATGAGTTCCAATAATATATCAAGGATGCATTAGACACTAAAGATTTAATGGTCAAGGATCTCACAAATTGCTTTGATGAGAAGCTAACTCTAGAGAAGAATTCTTGGATTCATTAATTGAAAGATTTGAATGGGAAGTTGTATACAGTTGCTCAGTGTTGGAAGATAGAAAGAGATCTTAGAACCAATCTTGAGGAAAAAATTTCGATGTAAGAAGAATCTCTAAAGGAGAAGTAATAATCCATTAAGCTTCAAGAATAATGAATCAAATCCTTAGAGAAGAAATCCGAAGCTCAGGATCATCTTCTTAAAAGAGCAGAGGAAGGGCATAAGGAACTCAAGAAGCTCAAAATAATATTGAAGATGTTGTTGTCGAAGGAGAAGGCTGGATAATGTTTTTCAATTCCGATTTTTTAATTTATTCCTTCTTTGATTAAATTTTTCTAATCATAATGAAATTTTATGTTTGCTCGATATATTTATGTTCGTCTAGTACAAATATTTCAGGTACCATGTTTCCTTTTCCATTCCCTTTAATCATTTTTTAAAATCATTAATGGGGAGAAATGAATGATTAAAAAAGAATACAAAGTAAAAGAATAAATTTCCCTAAGTAAGGGGGAGTTCATATAAGGGAGAGTTCATATCCACGAATATTTACGTATGAAATAAAAAGATAAACCTCAATCCAGAAATCTAGAATAATATCTGTAGTGTTTCCAAAATGTAAGGGAGAGTTATTAATATTCCACATTTCCCATGTCTCCAGGGAGATATGTTTTATTTACAAGTCAATAAAATTTCCAATTCCATATATTTATTAATGATTTTTTTGTTTCCAATAATGTGGATATTTTTGAGTTATTAAGGTTTCATTATAACTTCTTCATTTCTTCATGTTTTTAAATTCACAAACACCCTATATTAAGGAAAATTTCATTTATTCCCTATGTTTTATCAAGATAAAAAAAATTCTCCTTCATTAAATAAATATTCCTTCCCAAAAGATATTTATCCTTACCATGTTTTCATAGTTCATATTATATCCTAACTCATTTTCTTTCTAATTATAAAATTTATTTTCACATATAAAACCTCAGAATCCAATAAATACAAATACATAGAGCATTCTATTTTTAGGATCTAAATTCATGATCCGAATTATTTGAATTCAGACTACAAACATTCTTAGTTCAGTCTCCAAATTCTCTAAATATATACTTCCTACATTATGAATTCAAACTCCAAAATTTCTGAGTTCAGACTCCAAAATTTCTGAGTTCAGACTTCGAATTCTCTGAATTCAGACTCTGAACTTTCTGATTTCAGACTCCAAATTCTCTGAATACAGATGTCAAACATTCTGAATTTAGACACCGAACATTATGAGTTCAAATTATGAATTATTATGAATTCAGAATCCGAATTCTTATGAATTCAGAATCAAAATTCTTATGAATTCAGACTCCTAATTTCCTTGAAATTTATACTTCATAATTCTATATAATTTATGTTCCAATTTCCTAAGAAACAACATCTGAATATTCCTGTATTAAAGACTGCAAAGGTAAACATGTTTAGATTCAAAATTCCATTTTTTCCCTAGACATAGAATTTTATTTTTTCTTACATAATGAAAATTGGTTTTGGTTGAGCAAACATACTTTTGTTTATAGTTGTTCTTGTTATAAAATGATGTCGTACTTTTAGTTAATAACTAACAGTTGTTCGAGTGACATGTATACAGGTCCCTCCGAAAGTCAATGAAAAATATAACCGTTGGAGGAGGGAGCATACCGTTGAAGTTGTACCTATAAATAAGGGATCATTTGAATGAGATCAACGGTGTTCTATGAATCTTGTGATTATATGTTCTTGAAGTGTTTTCTAGAGAGAGAGAGGCTCATTTCAACTATCAGTGCTTAGTGTGGAAGTTGTGAACAACTTGTTCGAGTGTGAACAACTTCTCTAGACTTGCATTGTGCAGACATCAATCATGTTGGTCAAGTGCTTCTAGGTTTGGAAGATAGAGGATCTGATTTCCTTATAAATCGAGTGCTTGCGAGGATAGCAAGACAGATACTGATCTTCATATTGAAGGCATACCTGGGTTTGGGTAAGACAGACATTCAAGAAAGTATAAATAAAGGTACCTTTATCCAAGGTTTTTGGATACCCTACTCATTGGGTAAAAAGATTTCAATACTTATTTCTTGTACTCTTTCAAGATTGTATTCCACTGTTTTTTGGTTATTGAGAAAATTATAACTATCTTATAATTTCTTATACTTGTACCCTAATTAAATAAGGTTCAATATGCTTTAAGGTAGAATCATTGTTTTGTAAACTTTTATTAAGTTTCAATTCCAGAACCCCATTTTTGAAATCTCTTTTTCAGAATCACATTCCTAGAATCAAGCAAGTTTGTAGAACATAGAGGTTTTGTTAATTTACCTTGTTTAACGTTGTCAAAAAATAGAATGGTTTCTAACCAACGTTGAAAGTTCCCAAAGAATTATTAAACTATACAATTCACCCCCTCTTGTATATTGAGCATCTATATCATTATTTAGATACTACAATCAATGTCATTTAGATACGACAGGTTTTATAACAATTTTTTTTGAATTATTTAATTTTCAATGATTTATTTTCTTACACACTAATCCCAAATATGTTTTCGGTACAGTCAACACTAACATGGCTTGTATTACACACATCACTGAATTTCTCAAAGGTGGTTCTTATTATTAATTAAAAGAGCTAATTATAAAATAGACATTAATCATAGTAATATGAATTTTAATAACTAATATTTCAATATAATTTATAATATTATTATAAAAATAAAACAAAATGAAAATAAAACATATAATTATTGATAATGTCTATATATGTTTCTAAAATACTATTTTCTCTAAAGAAATTCTTTTTTATGACCTTATTTTAATAGTTGAAAAAAATATTTATAGAAACTATTATTAATTTCGTTTTATTAAAAAACTATATTTTTTAATACAAAATGTCATAATTAAGTTAGCGATGATTTTTTTTAATGATATTTTTGAAAGACGTCATTTTTTATGAATATATAAAAATAATGAATTTTTATTCAAACACACTTTTCATCATGTTTATTTATAATTCTAAATTATATTTTATTTTTGTTTTAATATTTAATTAGATCAATTATAAATAGATAAATAAATAAGTATTTAAACCAGTTTCATATTTAAGTTGAATATGAAAACATTTTATACACTTAAACATTTTCATTTAAAAACTCATTGTCATCTCTTGTACAAGGGATTAATTTAAAAATAATTTTGTCCACCTCTTTGATAAAAAATTTGAAAAATGTATTATATATTTTGAACAAGAATTATTAATAATATATTATAATTTCATAATTGTTTTTGTCTATAAATATAAGTGAATGTAAATAAAAATAATTATTATTATAATCAAAAAATTGAGTTTAATTAGTGGTTAACATTTAATTTAACCAGAGAAATAACATATAAATATGTTAAAATTCAATTTTCTATAAATATATATATATAAATTCTCAAATTTTCTAGTCACTGGAAAATTATTTTAGTCACATGATGTGAGGGATAAATCCCAATGGTGTTTACTCATTTATATTTATAATAATTCAACTCCTCCTCCACAAAAAAAGGTCACTCAACAACCTCACGTATTTGGACCTCTCAAGCAACTTTTATCGATCCAAAGCTACTAAAATATACCAAATAAATTATTCCCTTCATCCTAAATCCCATTAGTTTGTTATAAATTCAACCAAGGAAACCCTTTGGTGCTAACGAAATGGATTTTCCTAAAAATCATGTAGCATCCATCCACAGTCACATTTTTTATTTTCAGCCTCCATATCCAAAACTATTATGATAACCTGATTATATAATATCCCAAGTAACCAAAAAAATGGAGATGTTATTAGGTTATTATTTCAACCTAAAATCATGCACACTTATATCAATAGTGATATATAATTATCATGTTTGTGTGTGTTCAACAGACTACTCCCTCACAAACTGATGTTTCTTTTTCTTATGATTCCACCATTAAATCTTGGTAATGACGATTTATTTTATATTTTTATATTATATTTATGATATATTTATTTTTTTAAAATTATTATATTTCATATACCTTGAGGGTTTTCAATTTGTGGAAATAGGATAACTTCATTTCTGGACATGTCGACCACCGCCCCCTCAGAGTTATGTGAGGCAGGCAAACAATACATTGAATTTTATAAGGATGTATATAGTGAAAATATCTGATATATATGATATAATAATTTTACTTTAATGAAATTATATGTATCAATTAATTAATTTTTATCAAAATATAAAAAATGGAAAAAATATTTATGCTTATATATGGTATACCATCATAATGAAAGGTTTTTTCCATTTTATATTTCTAATATTTTATGTATTGAATATAATTCATCATATTATGATGTAATTATGTTAATATGAGGATAAAAAATATAAAAAAATTAAAATATATGAAAAAAAGAAAGCAGTTATTTCCCTAAACAAAACATTAATAAAGAATTGATAATAAAGAGGTAATATAAACTCATAAGTTATTCATATATAGTATTATATATATTAATATGGTAGTTTTATAGATTTATAATATAACATTATTTATTATTTATATGGTTTTAATTAGTACAAAGAGTGTCAATCCATATTTTAAGTGGATTTAATATATCATTTTCATTTCTTTGTGACTTATTCAATATTTACCACATGTTTCTTTTATGTGGTGTATATACTTCAGATGAATGTAGCCTATGATCCATATCCATACTTTCAGTTGTATTAACATTCTAATTTATGGTATCTTTTTCAGGTGGTTTTATTGTTCAAAAATCAACATATTAGTAAGGTAGTTGGGACACAATTTTCTATTTTTGAGGAAAATGTTTTATTATGAAATTATATTCAATTATGTGGCTTATATACTACCTCATGACATGTTATATCAATAATATGCTCCTTTTAATTATAATTTATACTTTATTTAATTTGTTTCTATTATATGTGGAGTTTGATTCAAATTCAATAGTGTGGTAAAAGATTATTTCCATAATCATCGTTTATAAGTATTTTTTATGATTATGATTCCATTAATGCTAATTTATGATCTGTATCTGAAGAACACTCTTGAATTTTATAATCATATAGTCATTAATTACATATTTAGGTATTTTTACCATTTCTATTCTTTTTTTACATATGATAAATAAGAAGAAAGAATTTTAGAAAGCTGTCAGTATTTTTCACATTGGTTGGAAATCTATTTTAGTAAAAAAAAATCATGTTTACCAAAAAAAGTTTTCCAAAAATATTGTATCAATTATTTCATCATATTGTTCGTAAGAAAATTAATTTCATAAATTCCTTAGGGATTTAAAATTATCTTTTATAATTTTTAAAATATAATTTTTGTGATAATGTTATCAAATAATAATTAATTTTTAAAAAGTTTTCTCAAAAATGAAAAGATGTTTTCCTCACGAAATTTTAGTAAAATTCATTAAAAAATTATTTTCAATATTGGATTGTATCTATTGTTGTTACTAATTCCATTTTCAGAAATAATACCTTGTTACCATTTATATTCATTATCTAAATGGTTTATGTATTTATTCCAAGATTTTAATGAAACCTATTTTTCATTGTTTCATTATATACTTACAAAACAACTTATTTTCATATGCTATTATTTTATGAAATGTCTATGAAACATATCTCTTATCTATATGTTATGATATGATTGCATTTTATTTATATCCACATCATTTAATGGTGTAGGATATAATTTTTTAAGATTTTTTGACACATTTGTGTACGATTTCATAATGATATAGATGGGAACAATATCATCCTTAAAATCATTGGAAATGGATTTAAATATCATTAATTATCAATTTATAAAATAGGGTGTCAACATGATTCATTAAAGAACTATTCCTTTTAATATTGTCTTAGGAGTGAACCCTAACTACATAGATCGGTTGGGGAGTGAACCCATTCCACTAAGATGGAATTGGTAGAAATTCATTGACTACTATTGAAATCATTTAATACGGTTATGTGTCTTCCACAATTCAATATAATATTTCTATGTTCTGATTTCATTACTTATTCGCTTGATTTTCTTATGATTGTGTTCTTATAAAAAAACTTATTTTTTATGCCATTATCAATGTTTATTATCTGTCATATGCAAAGTAACAACTTTTATTGTTATTATTCCATTCAAATATAATTATAGCCATTATAATTCTTAAATATCACCCTTTTTTACCCTTAATGAAACATTCATGTTAAATAAGGAATATGACATTTTAATATTTATTAATATTTGTGAATTAAAAATTAATTTTTCTTTAAATGGGGGAGATATGTCCAATAGGATACTCAATTAGCAATAATGGGTTTCTTTGAAATCTTTTCTTGCACACAACGTTGAGTTATAATGAAAAATAATTATATTAAATGTTAGTTAACGCCTAGTCATTGAATTGGCTGGAATGAATCAAACTATGAAAAATATGATTATAAATGTTTGTTAAATGACTTTACATTTTTCTAATAAATTTTAGAGGCATAAAATAATAATAACTCCTATTTTAAGCATGAAATACTCTAATATTTCATTGCATGTCATTTTACTGCCTTTTGAAGACGATCCATTTTAAAATAGAATTTCTGTCACTTATATATGTTATATATGACAAAATAAAATTTTTCTTTCTAGTCGGGACATCAAAATATACATTGGATGGAATTTTGTAATTTTTCTAACAAAGTTCATTTTTAATGAATAGTGAAAAATACTGTATTTAAATTCAAAACTGCCTTTTAATATAATATATTTATTTATTTATAATATATTTTTTTAAAGTGTACATAGATTATTTCTTTACCATTTAATTCAATTTTTTTCATTGGAAGTAATTTCACTTTGAAATATGACATAAATAAGTGTCAATCGTTTGATAATTATTATTTTCTGAAAACTCGTATTTTGTTTTGACAGCAGGAATTAATTTAAAATTGATTTCTTCCACTTTTTTGTTTTGAATTTGGAAAAATGGATTCCATAATTAGAATTAGGAGGTCCAAATTTTGTAAAAAGTTGTCTTTTATTTTTAGACATTAGTAATATTTATTTCGGTAAATAATTTATTTACCACGGTTAAAAGATAAATCAGTTAAATAATGGGAAAATAATAATATTATTATAATGTTAAATTACCCTAACATGAGTCTTAATATTATTGGAAGACATATTTCTGACCATGGGCTTGTTTGGATCGATTTTGGGACCCCATGGATCCCATTAAGAGTGATAATGACATTTTATATTAATTTATTTAATTTAATGTCAAAAAATGACATAAGCAACTATTTTTTTGTAATAAATTTTATTATATTTGGTTATATATGTTATCTATTAGAATATAAATTTTAATTATAAATATAAAAATATTTCCTACATCATGGTATTTTAATTATAATTTTTAGTCTTCATATAATAAAATTATTTAGGACACAATGATGATGTACTGTTTACCACATTAATGAATGATTTAAATAAATAAAATTATAAAAAATAAAACAATATCAAAAACCTATCCAATTTTTATTTAATGATTTTATTTCTAAGATGAGTAATATTTTCTTCATATTTAATTAGTTTTGGAACATTTGAAACTAACGATATGTTTATAATAAAATAATATTATTAAACATCTATAAAGAGCCCCTCCTCCCTCTTATAAAAACCCATCACCTCAAACCCATTACACACACCTCTCATGAACTTTTTCTCGTCCAAAATGTACCCAAATAACCTCCCTATATTCCTATAGCAATATTTTATGCATTACCTTATGCAGAAAGAACTTCATGAAAACCTGTTGGTTCAATCCAAAGGGAGTTCTCTGATTTAAAGGTAATGTCTTATATGAAGTTATTTTCATTTAGTATACTTATCCAACACCCTAAATTATTTTAATTCCTTTATTTAATTACAAAATTAGTATACTTGATATAATAGGTTGTTTTAATGATATGGATTCTATCTACACTTACACACACGTCTATCTAATCGGTAAAGAACATTGTGTTTCTTTGGACGGAGAACTACTGCCTCACGAAACGATGATTGTTCAATTATCTCTGATCACCTCTCATGGTGGCCATTATAATGGAACTGTATTCATATGTGATATATATTATATTTATATTATATCTATTCTTCATCAATTTCCATTTATATAAAACATTTTTTTAATAATGGATAAATGTGATAATTTCATTTGAGGAAGTGCGGACTACCGCCCCCTCAAAATGATATAACTCATTCATTCCATATGTGGAATGTATAAATGGTCGAAATAATTAAATTATATATGATATTATACTTGAATTATAATATAAATATTTATCATTACATTTTTATTCCATTAAATATGAAATAGAAATCAATGTAGCCTTTATACGTACATATGGCTTACCATCTCCATGAACTGTGCATTTAATTTCATATCTCAAAACATTATGTACTATTATTAATACATATATACCTGATATATATGATATATATAGTATCTAAATCATAAATATTTTTCTGAAGAAAATGTACTTTTGTTCACATTAACAATTTGTAATTATAACAAGTTCATTTTTGACTCACATTCCAAACATCTAAAAAATTTCCAATATGAACTCGAATAATTTACTAATTGTATAGAAAGGTAACTAGTGTAATAAAAGGAATAATAAACATGAAAAGGTTCTAATGAAAGTATAAATTAATTTATGTTTATTATTTTCTAATAATAATGAACAAACGAGTCAAGTCGGTTGCTAGGTAAGGGATTTCTTATATCACTTTTAATTTCATGATAATTCCATAGTTCACCACATTTTTATTGAATGTGGTGTATTTTGTACTGAAATTAGATATATACTATCATGATTCAATTAATATTCATGGTATTCTGTAATTCGTTTGATGGTTATTATCATTTGGTCAAACGACTAGATTTATTACTATGTGGTACGAGGTTTTCATCTCACTTTTTATTCTAGGGATATTCATGCTATATTCCTACTATTTCCTTTTGTGTGGTGTATGTACTTCCCATGATTTTTTTTTGTAATATAATTTAATATATGAGTATTTAAGTCTTCATTTTATGATCCTTCCTTCAAGGGGTCTATGTTTCGTAAGTTACCAAATCGGTAAGGGAACCTTTCACCGTACACTCTAAGTCAAAGATGTCTTTTATGTCATGTCTTTTTTTTCCTTTTTCTTATGTTGGGATATGTAATTATATATCCCTATTACTATATTTTTTATGTCCATGTTTTTAGAGACCCTTTTCTCACTCATCAACTCATTTTCTGAATTTATAAGTGACTCTGTCAGGCTCTCGAATTTCTGTGAGAGAACATATTAACCCAATTTCAATTCTTTGTGTTAAAATTATACTTATGGATTATTCCATGTTATGAATATGTGTGAATGACCTCTGATTTATCCATAAATAATATCCACTTATATTTGATGTATTTATATTTTACACACATAATTATGTAATTGATTTATCTTTAATCTATGGATATTGTCATGATAAGGGGCTTCTTCTCAATTTACATTCCAGTGAGAATTCATTGTTTTTATGCACTAATTAACTTTTATATGGTGTATATAGTGTAAATTGGCATATTATATCATTAATCCATTTATTATCATGATATTATAGGGTTTTGATAAAATGTTATTCCTCAATTATTTGTATTCAGGCATCTCTCATTTGGTAATGAAATCCATAACTAAAATACTTTTTTATAGATTTATTATTGTAAATATTTATCATTAATGTTCATCTATTAAAAATTGCTTTAATGATTTATTTATATGGAAATTAATGTTTTAAAATTTTAATACCTTTATAAGCATCAAAGTTGTATCAGGCACTTTGATTCAAAAATATCATTATTAAATGTTTTAAATAGTTTTTGAAAATGGTTTGATAAGTAATTGATTATGTCAATATATGGAATATATATATTGTTATTTAAATAAGGAAATTTTATATTCTCATTATGCTTGTTTTATGTTTTATGAATTTGTTATGGTTATTGGGAATTGTTTACGTAGATGGGTGGTTTCATGATAAACCTAGGGCAGGTGATCCTGAGATAGCTCTCCATTGCATTGGGTAATGTGACAGTGGTAAAGATGAATGTTTCTCCTAAGTGATTTTAGCGAATATAATGTGATGGTTATTACTAATGAAACACCCTAAGTAGCTATGAAAGTTAATGTACCATGATTTACTCTTTCATTTTTACCCTTACACCATTGTATTAAACTGAATTTATCTTATAAATTCAAAATATTAATAAATTTTATCATAATGTTCGATTAATTTATTTTTTTATCTCCATTATAAATGTTATTTTTACTTGTTTTGATAATTTCATTGAAGGTGGAGGTGATTTGGCGGACCCATGATGAAGTCTAAGAAAAATGGGCCAAACTTCACAAGGATCTAAGTACACCAGTGGATTAATCACCACACTTCTACATGATAGTGAATTAAAATGAGAAGAAATGTTATGGTCTGGTCCAAAATTTAATATGATATATTTCATCTTAAGAAAACAAATACATATTCGACTCCTATAGGGCCCATCTGAACTTATCTCGCCACGGCACTGAATTAGCACAATGTCAAAAGTAGTGTTCTGTAATATGTCTTTATCTCGATCTGTGATTGTCTAAATGATTCCAAACATTTGAATGTGATAGAAAGTAAGTGGGCCTAAAACATTCTAATTTTTTAAAAAGATATATTCGATTGTCTAGTAGCCAAAAATCAACCATCAATTGGTTTATCAAAATCTGGGATCCCAAAACCATTTACAATTTTGGCTATAAAAATTCACCTTGGGAACCACATTTGCAGGTTCGAAAAAGGAGTGATGCTATACAAATTTGGAGTTATAGAGATGTCCTCTTCTCATCCTAGAAGTTCTAGAGGCCCCTATCCTCATAGGGGGTTGAATAATGAAGAAGGAGATCCACCCGAGCTTTAACTACCTCCCGATGTCATGCTAAATGGTGGATGGTGATTTCGAGGGAGCTACACACAGTTGGGAGGGAGTTCCAATACTTGTTATTATATATTTTTTTGTGTAAAATGTGTGATATATATTTCACATATTTCCTATATTGTCATTATTCTCCTCTTATTGGATTTCTATTTTTCTTTTATGTGAAACTCTTTTTATTTCAACACCGATTGGGATGAGATTTCATGTGGGAATCATGGGTTGTTCTGATTAGACAAGAAAAGTGTCATATTTATCTCACACACAAAAAAGATTTTATTATTATTTGGTTTCCATTATTATCTATTCTTAATACCAAACTTTGAAAACATGATTTTTGTGTCAAGGGGTGGTTCTTTTAGCATCATTTAAGAGGCAAGAGGGAAATTGAGATATTGACAACCTTCAACCAAAGGATTCCATTAAACCATTCATTTTTTCCGAATGATGTACACACAAAAATATTTAGTGATGTTGAAATGATCTCCTTATCTCATAATTATAAAACGAAACATTTATTTATAAACTATTAAACTCTTTAAATCAAGTCATTTTCTTTAAACTTTTTTAAAACCACCACTATTTTAGTAATTCTTATTAAAAATGCACACTCTAAACTCACCAATTCTTCTTGAGAGATGACCTAGGGTCTGACCTAGTCTATAAATAATTCTATAAATGGTAATCAATTTTATGTGTCATGAAAACTAGGTCAAATTTTGGTGCCATTTCCAGGGAGCGCATTGGTTTTTTGTGTGTGGTTTTGATATGTTTTTTTGTAAATATTGTGAATATTTACATGTTTTATATTATACCTATAACTAGATTTTTGTATTCAGATCAATTTTTTGTGTCTTTTTGGTGCATGATGCATTCTAATCTAGGAGACTTACCTCCTTTTGAACCCAAACTGGAGAAGATCCTACGTCAGTGACATCTTGACAAATAAGAGAACCCTTCGAAGGGGGATACACAAATCATTGACACTCTTCTTGATCCTTCCTCTTCTTCTTCCGGAATAAAAAACAAAACTGAAATAAACTAGAATATTGTGGCTGAACATAACTAGACATTAAAATAACTAACCTCACCTAGTGTTGATATCCATCCCCCTATATTTAAATTAAATGCGAGCCACCCAACTTTGAACTAAAATCTTGTTTCATTCATTTATTACCAAGATTCCATGGACTTCCTAGAGAAGATCCACACAATCATTGAAAAATATTTCATAATGTGTGATCAACATTAAAACCTAAAAATGTGGACAGAGAACATGTAAACCTAAGGGCATTACATTTCTCATTAGAAGATACTGCAAACGATTGGTTTTACATTGTTAATTCACCAATTAGAGGTTGGGATAACATGAAAAGTCTATTTCTGGAAAAATATTTCGTAGCCTCTAAAACTGCAACTATAAGGAATCAAATTTGTGGGATAAGACAATATCAAGGGGAACCACTTCATAAATATAAGGAAAGATTTAAAATATTTTGTTTATAATTTCCACACCACTAAATATTTGACCTACTTCTAATAAAATATTTTTATGACGGTCTAATTCCCATTAATAGAAACATGGTTGATGTTGGTGGTGGTGGTGTGCTAAGGGATAAGACCCCAGTTGTTATAAGGAACTTAGTTGAGAACATGGTGAAAAACACTCAAAAATTTGTTTCAATATCCAATGTACCCATTAGAGGAGTCCATGAGGTGAAGAGTACTGAATTCGAGAAGAAGGTGGACACTATTTTTGAGGAGGTAATTAACCTTTTATGACAACTTGCTCTCTCACAAGAGACATCATAATATCCTCCTCCCATATATTGTGGAATATCTCTTCTGTCACCCATTTTTCAGACCAATGACCCAAATTGAGAGAAAATTCAGTGAGTTGTGAGGCAGTCATCCATGGACACCCCTATAACAACCCTTTAGAAAAGAACCCTATTATCCATCCAACTCTGGGAGAAAAGAAAACCAACCTTATATGCATGGGGGGTATTCAAAGCATCCTCATCATATGTGGAACCAACAAGGTCCGAGTAGTCATCCACCACCACCACTCATAAATCCTCAACCACCCTAAATTCCAATCCAACAACCCCCTCCCAAAATAGATCATGGCCAAGAAGATATGATGAAATAATTGGTTGTTTAGAATCTCCAATTCCAAGAGACCACTGAAGCTCCCAAACATGTCCTCAAAACCCAACTAGCCCAACTAGCTATCTCGGATTGGGAAATTCAATTTCATGGGATGGGTATACTACCCTCTCAACTATTAGTTATCCATATGAATAAATGAAATGGTAGTGTTTTCACCCTCGGGAGTGGAACACATCTTAAATGCCAAATGACCCCTCTAACATAGTCATCCCTTCCCAAGGAAACCACCATCCCAACCACTGCTAAAAATGGTCCAAGAAAATAAAATCATTGTCCTGAGAGAAGTCATTCCAAAGGAAAGAGTGTGTGTAGATGAGTCTCCTGTCCAAAACATTCCACTTTCATTTCCCCCAAGGGCCACCCAACCTAGAAAACAAAATAAAACAAAGCTCTATAAATAAATTATTAGAAACAATAAAAAATGTGCAGTTTAACAATCTGGTGATTGATGTCATGATGAAAATTCTATGATATGAAAAGTTCTTAAAGAAGATGTGTACAAATCAAAAGAGTATTCATGGTGATGATAAGGTAATCTTGGGGAGGAATGTCTCAACATTGATAGAGTGATCACTTCCCACCAAGTTCAATGATCATGGAACATTCTCAATTATGTGCACCATAGGGGAGTATTCTTTTTCTAATTCTATGCTTGATTTAGGTGCTTCTATCAACTTGATGTCTCACTCCATTTACACTACATTGCAGGTCGAGGAAATGAAGCCCACTGGAATTATTTTTCAACCAGCTAACTGGAGTACGACATACGCCTATACTGTGTTACAGAATGTTCTTGTGAGGGTTCAAAATTTAATTTTTCCTACTCAGTTTTATGTACTTGAAATGGAGGATGATATGATGGATAGACATGCCCCAATAATATTGGGGATACCCTTCTTGAAAACCACCAAAACCATAAATAATGTCCATAATGGTACATTATCTATTGAATTTGGTGGTGACAAAGTCCATTTTGGCATCCATGATTCCATGAAGCACCCCTCAGAAGAACATTCCTATCCCTTTGTTAATTCAATTGATTTATTCCCTTCCCTTGAAAAAACATCATTTCATTCCCTAGATCCCCTATCTGAGTTTTCTTCATTGATATAAATTATAGGAAATGATTTTTTCAATGATTTTGGTAGTAGTATTGATAACTGTAATGCATTTTTGTTAATTGATGATTTCTTGAACACTGAGGATTACATGATCATCAATGATACTGATATTCTTGTAATATCTCATTCCCCATCTAAGGATGATACCATTGAGAAATTAGATGAGATCAGTGACCTATCACTTTCACACACACTCCCATAAAAACCAAATACACCATAATTGGAAGAAAAACATCTACCACCAGATTTAAAATATTCATATCATAATAATAGAATCATGGTGCCCATCATCGTTTCTAGTTAACTCCTTGTTGATCATGAATTGTGAATTCTTTATCTTTTGAGGGAGTATAGACAAGATTTGGGATGGACACTTGTTTTTATTATTAATATTATGCCATAAATTTTTACACATAAAATTTTATTAAATGATGATGCTAAACCAATGAGAAAGGAACATCATCGACTAAACCCAGTCCTCCTAGATGTTGTGAAAAGGGAGGTAACAAAATTAGTGATATCTGGAATCATTTACCCTATCTCTTATAGCCAATCGGTCAGTACAATTCATGTAGTTCTTAAAAAAAATATTCATTACAAAAATAAAAAAATTAAACTATTAATTGGATCAAACTCGTGTTCTGAATAGTGGGTGTCTCTGCATATACTATCTTCAACTAAACCAACAGACTAGGAAGAACCATTTCTCATTTCCATTCATTGACAAAATTGTAGAGAGGCTAGCGGGTATGTCCCAAAAAAATTTCTATGATGGGTATTCTGGATACATTAATATCTTTATTTCCCTCGACTATCAGCAAAAGTCAGGCTTCACTTAAACCTTTGGCATATTTTCATATATGAGAAATCCATTTGGCCTGTGCAATGCTCTGAGTACTTTCTAGCGATGCATCATTAGAAATTTTTTAAATTACCTAGAGATTTGCATGGACGTTTTCAGAAATGATTTCACTGTGTATAGATCCTCATTTGATGTTTGTTTGAGTAGTCTTCCTTTTTCCCTACATCGTTGTTTTAAAAATAATCTCCTATTAATTTATGAGAAATTCTATTTCATGGTGAGACACGGTATATTTTTGGGACACGTCATTTCCAGGGATGGAATTCAATTAGATAAATCAAAAGAAGATGTCATTTCAACCCAACCATTCCACAGTATTGTACAGGATGTGTGTTCATTCCTAGTTCATACTGGATTTTACCTTCATTTCATTCATGACTTTAGTTAAATTGCACTCCCCCTCTCCCAATTACTCAAAAAAGAAAAATAATTTGTTTTTGATAAATAATATGAGGAAGATTTTAATAAGTTAAAATGGATTCTCACATCACCCTTGATAATCCAACCACCTCGGTGGTACTTACCATTTGAGCTCATTTGTGATGTGTCTAACTATGATGTTTGGGGAGGTTTATCTCAAAGGGTCGACCAAGCTCAAAATACCATTTCCTATGTCTCACGTACATTGGTCCCTGCCCAAGAAAACTCCACCACAACTAAAAAATTATTTCATTCCATTGTGTTTTCCTTGTACAAATATAGGTCGTACCGTTTTGGATCCAAAGTCACTTTGTTCTTAGACCATGCAGCCCTGTTGTATTACCAGAAGAAACCATATGCCAAACCATGTCTCATTCGCTGGATTCTCCTGCTTCATGAATTCAATCTAGAAATTATTGATAAAAAGGAGAAGAGAATGTGTGGCTGACTATATCAGCAAAATTACCCCATCCTCAGACATTGACTCATCCCCTTGTATTCCTATAAAAAATTGTTTCCCAATCATTAATTGTACAGAGTGCATGATAAAATTTTTTGGTATGTAGAAATTGTAAATTATTTGGTTCCTTCATATGTTACTACTGATTTCAATAAAAAAAATTCAATCATCTAAAACATGGGTCTCATTGGTACATTTTGGATGACTCCTACCTCTGGCACACATTAATTGATCATGTCCATTGGCGTTGGGTCCCCGATAGTGAGTTCAGTATATCCGTAGATTCTGCCACAGTCAAGATTGTGGGGTCCACTTTGGACCACAACAGACTACTCACAAAATCCTTAATTCTAGTCTCTTTTGGACAACACTTATTCTGGATGCCCATGATTTTGTTAAATTTCGTTCTCACTACAAAAGAATGGGTAATGTCACTAAATGAAATGAAATGCCACAAAAACCATTGATCTTTCATGAGATTTTTTTATGTTTGGTGTATTTAATTTATATGGAAATTCCACAATTCATTTGGCAATATGTACATTAATTGGATAGTTTATTAGGTGTCAAAATGGGTAATGGAACGATCTAGAAGGACTGATGATTCTAAGATATTTATTGAGTTTTAGAGAACCCAAATCTTTTGTAGGATTGGAATACCTATGTTCATCATCAGTGACCATGTTTCTAATTTCAACTACCGAACAATGCAATCACTTTTGTGTTGGTATGGGGTCGGTCATAGAGTGCCCACTACATATCACAGACAGAACAGTTGTCAATGCGAGGTGCCTAATAGAGAGGTAAAATAGAATCAGGAAAAAATAGTTCAACCTAATTGAAAATATTGGAGTCTTCGACATGATGATTCATTATGAGCCTACCGTACTTCTTTCAAAACTACCATTGGAATGTCACCCTATTGGCTTGTGTTTGGAAGGAGTTTTAACCTTCCTATTTAGATTGAGAACTATGGATACTGGGCCATCAAACAACTATATTCCAAATATACTTGTGTACGTTCTCAAAGGGTGTTGTAGATTTAGTTGGAGGAAATTATAAGAGATTAATATGAAAAATCCTTGATTTATAAGGAGTGAACTAATGCTGCCCAAGACCGTCTCATCCTTCATAGTCTATTCTACATTGGAAAAAAGGTCCTCCTCTATAATGCAATGATAAAGTTGCATTTTGGTAAGCTTCTTTCCTACTTTTTTTGACCACACACTATTACTAATGTCTCTCCATTAGGTTTTTTCCAGTTCAAAAATGAATATTCCATAGAAACCATCAATGTCAATGGGCAGTGGCCGGAGAACTTCCACAAAGCCCTTCCGTAGTCCCTAATGGAGGAAATACATGTTCAAGAACTATTTTATGAATGAAAACCAGAAGGTTTAATCATTCCTTCCCACATTTTGATTTCATATAGTAATGAATCTTCCCACATTATGTGTTGGGGATGGGTATATTCTTGGGTATGTTACGAATTTTCAGTATCAATCTTCTTCTTTTTTCTTTTATCTTGCTGAATTGTATTGTTACTTTCCCCCCATTCCTCCTCATTTAAACCCAAAATTTTTGTGCCAAAATCTTAATTAATTTTTTTATGACAACCTTATTCTAGAAAATGATGCCCATTTAATCATTAAAGTAATTTATAATGCACCTAGAATTTCCATATTTCATGTTGTTTCAACATTCAACAAAAAATCTGATGAAATTTTCATTTTTGGAATAATTCATTATTATGGGGTGACTTTCATTTGAAATTTTTTTATTTTTCAATGATATAAATGTTTCTATCATTTTGAAGCCTTTGTGAAGAATGGTTCCCTTTTTTGTGAATTGTTTAACAAAAAATTATATCACATAATCTCTCCAAACATTTTTCATCCAACCAAGATGTGTGAAAATTTCATACATAATGGAATATAAATAAAAGTTTTGATGTTTTTTCTCTATGTTCCAAAATAAATTTTCAATATGTTCATTCCTTATCTGATTTATTTTGTTATTGTACCAGAATGTACTATGCCTGGGTACCTATTCAACAACTATTGTATTCCCTCAAAAATTCAAATATAAAAAGGGTTGTATAGTGGGAAGGTCTAAAACCCCCTTCCTCAACCTTTTATATTGTTATAACTATTACAATTAGTGTCATGAAGAGATCAAATATGGGTTCATTGAATAATGTGTGATATGTTCCTTGTGAAACCTCTGAAAAAAATTAGGGGAGTGGTGAAATATGCAACATATGTGGATATATAGGTCAAAACATTATTGTTTGACTTATGGGAATGCTTAAGTGAGTGGGTCATGAAATTTTGTTACAATGAATGTGGGGAATGTTTAGGGGAATAGATATTATAAGTATACCATTATTAAAATAACATATATTTACTCAATAGAATTTTGAAAGAATAACATGAAATGGAAGTCACACAAACATGGAGAATTAATGACATGATCAATTTTTGAAATATTTCCTATTAATGGTATCATTCATCTCTTGTAATTTCATTTGGATACAATTTTTGAGACGTCGTTTTCAAAGTTCATTGACAATAACTCATTGGTGTGATTTTTTCTATGATCACATTTCGATCAAGAACTAAATATTCATTGAATGTTAAATATTTATGAAGTTAGAAGTATCAATATCCATAATTTTCGGAATATTACCATCCCATGAGTGAAATTGTTTAGGTGTGGGGGTTTGATCGTACAACGATTCAATGTTTCATTTTTACCCTTACACCATTGTATTAAAACGAATTTTTGTTATAAATTCAAAATATAATAACAAAAGGCACTTCATGTTTGATTAATATTTTTATTACTATTAAAAAGGGTAATGTTACTTGTTTTGATAATTTCATTGAAGGTAAAGGTTATTTGGAGGACCCATGATGTATTCTACGAAAAATGGGCCAAACTACACAAGGATCCAAGCACAATAGTGGATGAATCCGCATAATGCTGAATGACCGTACATTCAAATGGGCTTATATTTTGTGCTCTGGTAAAAAATTTAGCAGCCTACATTTCATATTAATAAATAAAATATAGATTTAGATTTTATGGGCCCCATTTGAATTTATTTGTGTAATACACTAAATCTCCACACAGTGAAAAGTGGTGTTCTATAATATGTCCCTATCTCGAGCTATGATTATTTTAATTGTGAAAGACATTCAGTGGTGATAGTCAGGAAGTGGGGCCGTAACATTTCAGTTTTGTTAAAAGAGATATAGGACTATCTAGTAGCCAAAAACAATTCAACAAGTGGATTATCGAAATCAAGGTGCCCACAACCATTTCTTATTTTTCCTAAAAAAATGAACTTAGGGCCCAACACTTGCTTGTTCGTCCAAAGAGTGAAGTGATCCTAATTTGGAGTTCCATAAAAGTCCTTGTTTCTTCCTATAAGATTTGGAGGCCCCTATCCGCATAGGGGAATCATGAAAGAAGAATTAGTTCCACCAAAACTTCATCTTTTTCCTGATATCGAGTAAAACTGTGGACCTTCATTACGATGGAGATGTACACACATGGGAGGGAGTTCCAACACTTGTTCTTCTATTGGTTTTGTGTAATTTTTGGGCTAAATATTTCACTTATTTCTTATATTGACAATATTATCCTCTAATTTCATCTCTATTTTTATAATTAAGTGAAACGCTTTTTATTTCAACATCAATTGGGTTGAGATTTCAAGTGGGAATCTTGGGTTGTTACGATTAGAGAAGAAACAAGTCCTATTTATCTCAAATATACATAAGATTATAGTATGATTTGGTAGCCATTTTTATCTATGCATTATACCCAAATCCTGACAACATTATTTTTGTGTCAAGGGGTTGTTCTTTGAGCATCGTTTAAGGGGAAATAGGTAAGCTGAGATCATGGCAACCCTCAACTAATGGATTCCAGTAAACCAAGTTTATTTTTCAGAATAATAAACTCACCAAGATGTGTAGTCAACATGAAAAGATCACTTTATCTCATAATTATAAAACACCACTTTTATTTAACAACTATAAAACTATATAAATGTAGTCAATTTCTTTAAACTGTTTTAATACAACCACTCTTTTATTACATCTTATTTAAAGTGCACACTCTAAACCCACAATCACTCCTTGAGAGATGACTTAGGGTCTGCCCTAGACTACAAATCAACCTTAAAATCATAATCAATTTGACACATCACGATAATGTGGTAATAAATCTACAACATAGGTATGTTATAAATGCCATATATTTCCATTATGATTCATGGTTATTATGTGTTATTCATAAATAATTTTATTTCATGAGCTATGTTATGATTTAAATGTAATGATTCATTGACTTGTCTTTATTGATGGGATATTTTTTTAATTCTGAATTTTATAACCCTTTCTGATCGTTTTTTTAACCCCATGTTTTTGAAATGTTTTTCATAGGACACAAAGTGGAATAGGGTAATGGATGGGATGAAGGGAAATTCATGCCCTCTAAAACATGGAACTAAAAATGTTTGTTTTTAAGAGTTTTTATTTTATAAAAAATGGATACTGAGTAGTAGTGTCTGAATGATAAGATTTAATTTGGAATTCTATGTGGTTAAATAATTATGGGTTTTTGGTTTCAATCATAATATGGATTACTTTGAAAAATTTTACGGTTAATTGTTTTTAAGGGATATTTGGTGAAATTTGGGTATTGTTTGACAAATTTTGGAGATTAAGAGTAGATTTCATTTTTGTAAATGATTGTAATTTTTAGTGATTATATGATCTTGTACTAACCATTTTGGTATTGGTTAATGTCTAAAGACATGGAAAATATATAGTTCATCTTTTTTGAATTATTTGATTCTCTAAAATTTTATTATATCACATTTAATGTGAATAATTCATTTGGAATATTCATTGTTTGGAGAAAAGAAGAGTTTTTGGTATAAATCTAGTAAAATTTAAAAGTCTAAATGAAATTTATGTACGTTTCCTTATGTTATTATTCATGCTCTTAAATAAATTTTACAGCCTTATGAAAAATAACATAAAACAAAAATGTTTTCTATTAACATTTTTTATTTGGGAAACACATAGTATTTAACCAATCACAAGTTTGAGATTTTATGGGGGTCAACATTTTTGTAATCATGTTTTCTATCACTATCCATCAAAACATGATGGATTGTTTTCTCATCCATATCCATGTTTTCATGGAATCCTAGTATCTGTTATCTTGGTGAACATTTTTATTTCCTTTCATTCTTTTAAAGTGATAGTTTTGTTGACTCTTTTTCGATGTGGGACTTTTAATGAAATTTTCAAACCCAATTTTAAAATTGAGAGGATGCAATTCCTAAAAGTGGGGAATAATGTAACATCACAGAAAAATAATGAATATGAAATTTTAATATTTATTAATATTTTTGAATTAAATATTAATTTTTCATTAAATGGGATGCTATGTCTGATAGCGTAATCAACTCGCAACAACGGGTTTCTTTCAAATCATATGTTGCACACAACAATGAGTTATACCGAAAAATAATTATTTTATATGGTAGTTAGTTCCTAAGCATTGTATAGGCAGGAATGAATAGAACTAACAAAAAAATGATTATAATGTTTGTTAAATGATTATACATTTATCCAATAATTTTTATAGAAATAAAATTTGTGTAATGAACTAGAAATTTCAAGAATTTTTTTTTCGTAAAATTGTTGAAATTTTACGAGTCCACAGTTTCTGACAGCGCATGATTCTGAGATCTGGTGTGCCTGGAATCAATTTATGTAGTTTTTTTAGGGTACCCTCAGTAAACGTACGTGCGTGGTTTTCTATCTTTTGAACCAGTGCATGGAATTGAAATCTGAGGACAGCGATGAACTCACAACGCCGGTATTCGATTAAAGTTTCCTTTACCATAGTTGTGTTTTATACTGGTTGGTAGTTTTTAGGGGGTTTTCTTATTAAAATTAATAAAAAAATGAATAACATATTTTTATATAGGTGGTGGTTAAATCCACCAAAGGGAAGTTGGAGGTGGGTCCCACAGCCCACATAACCTCGCATGGGAGGATATTGTGTGGTGGGGCCCACATAAACACCAAACCCCGCAACTCCCTCTAACCTCCCCATTGAAACGCTTCGACACCCCATTGAATTAATTAGGCCACCTCTCTCTTCTTTAAATTTAAACCCTCCACCCGGCACCCTCCCTCATAATGTTTCCACCACTCTCTCAATTAATTAGCAATTAATTAATTGTCTAATCTAATTTGAATTATTTAGAAATTAATTTCAAGGATAAAATAGTAGACAAGAAATTATTTTGTGTTGGCACATATTGATTTGGTGGAGCATAGGAGAATAAGGAGAGCCTTCCTCTCGGAGAAGAACGTTCCTCGTTTCCGAAGAATATGGAACAACATCTCCTCCACTTCTTCAACAGGAGTAAGGAAATGAGGCACCCTCGTCCACGAAGTACACCGAAGGCGCCGTCTCGATACGACGTTTCGAGCTCCACTTACGGAATGTCGCCAATCTTTCGCGACACCTGTCATCCACGACTCATCAACGTACAAGGCCGATTATGAGGTAGGGGATTTCTTATAATTTTAAATGAATAAAATTATATCCTCGTTCTTGATAAATGCTTTGGTTTTTCTTTGGTCGTTTGTTATTGCCTAACGCAGAGGGAGTGAGCTAAACAAACATTCCCTGATGACCCTCCATTGATTCTTGATTGTTTTGGAAATGGAGGGGGAGTCGGAAGAGGCGGCGACGACCCGAGGTGGCGGCAACCGTGTGAAGAGACCGGCGGCCGCTTGGGCCATCCGGTCCGCTGGACAACTGGCCGGCCAATCCGGCTGGCCTGCTGGGAACTGAGGCACCTGCAGGTGCCACGTGGAGGGAATCGTGGCCCACAACCACGAGCCGCTTTACTGGACGAACCAACCGGCTTCCTGCTGACCATGATGGAAGAACCGTCCGGCTGCGGCTAGCCGGGCAGGGAAATCGTGGCGTCTGCAGGCGTCGCGCGGTGGAGGAACTGTGGGCCGCAACCGCGAGCCGCTCGCTGGCAAACCGGTCGGCCGCCTACCGGCTGGGCCGAATAAATAGTGACGCCCCATGGTGACTCGTGGGAGGAATAACGTCCCAATGTTTGGGCCACTCACACTGGACAGAACCGGCCGGCTTCGGCCAGCCGGGAAGGTAGAGGCGGCGCTGTTGGGTGACCCCCCAATCTGGTTGGACCAACCCTCAAACCAAGTCGGACATGCCATGGATAGCTACGTAGGTGGGTTGCGCCCCACCAGGTCGGGCCGACCCCAAACCAGGTCAGACCCGCCAAACTGGGTTGGGCCGACCCGCCACAGGCCACTGGGCTTGACGGGCTGGACCCGACTTCCCTTAAATGTGAATCTCTTCAAGACCGTGCATTTGAATGATGCGCCGTCTGTGGCACTGGTACCCCTGCGATGATGCGGTCCTTTTTCGATACTCTAATTGATTTTTTGATGAATTTTGAAAACGACTTGGTTTGGAATGAGAATAAATTCAATTGGGCCCCTAGAATGGAAAAGCCAATAACTCTCAGACCGGGCGTCTGATTGACGCGTCATCTGTCTCGTTGGGTTTGTTTTGATGAGACAGATCTTTGGGATACATCAAATCTGTACTTCATGATATATGATGTATCAACCCCCTTTGCTTGAGGTGTGGACCCTCCCAGAATCGTGCGTGCTGTGTGCGGGAAACCTAGAGCTGGTTGCGACTGTGACGACTACTATAAAGGAATCCTCAGTGGGTTCAATGACGACAACTATTGTACCGGAATACGGTGTGTTTTCGATAGTTATAACTTCTGTTCATGTATCCTATGTGGGTCCGATAGAATAACTATTCTTGTATCCTGTGTGGGTCCGACATCTCAGATTAATTATAGCTGCTCCAATATCCTGTGTGGGTCCGACAACTTAGACAAGATAGCTGGTCCTGTATCTTGTGTGGGTCCAACAGCTCAGCTGCTCCTGTATCCTGTGTGGGTCTGACAACATAGATGATCTAGTGGCAACATATGATCATATATATCTCTCCACTATTGTAGAATACCTGTGTGAGCCGATTCATGTCATTCAACCATTATCATCAAGGTGATTGACTTTACTTCTATTGTGGAATTGGTTGGTGCTTGGGATTGAGAGATGGATTCGGGCTGAGATTTTTAACTTAGGTATATGTATGGGAATATACCTAAGTAGGGTTGGATGATAAATTGTGTTTGTATATTTCTTCATTCGTTTATCCTAAGTGTATATTATGTGACATTGCGGGTCTCGGGGTCCCTACTGAGTATCGTTATAATCACCGCTGCACGGGCTATAACCACACCTCATTTTGCTAGAAGCATATGAAAGACAATGCTGACGGGGTCCAAGAGCGCCACGACTGGACAGTACCCGAAGGTCGACCTTACGACGAGTCGACACATGGAGGAGACTGAAAGACGTGAGTGCTAAGGTGTCCATATGTACCTACCCTTCATATTGGATGCCCAGAGGATGATCCATGAGCTACTCTATACTTTAAACTATTTTTCCATTTTTACATGTAGTTGTTATTTAGTTGGGTTTGTATACTAGCACATTTACATTCTAGCACACTCTTTTGTATTCAGTTTTACTTAGAATTTACTCCTTTTGTGTACTTTGTTGTGCTGTTTACATTTATAAAGGAATTGTCTTCCCAACTTAGGGATTTACGCCTTTGGTGCTAGTTTCCAGCCACTAGCCTATGGAAGGCGGGCTTGGGATAGTCATGGAATGTGCCCATAGGACGGGTCTTGACAAATTGGTATCAAAGGTGGTCGGTTCTACGGCAGAACATAGACTCTGATTCCTTAAATGGAAATAGTGTTAAGTGTTTTGGGTGTGGTTATCAGTTTAGGGAAACCGATGTTGGTGTTGTGGCCGAGGTATCCATAAACAAGGACTCTGACTTTTGATCTCCGACTTAGTGCACGAAAACACTTATTGCATTTGTGTTTCCTTTGAAAAAGTTTTCTTTGTGATTACATTATTTCATCTCACCAGGTATACTATTTTGACCGTGGTGCACCTATTTCTTTTTAGTATGGCCCCACAAAGGTATCCAGCTAGGGATCCAAGTTTTGTACATGATTGTAGCCCACCAAGCGACGAGGCCTCTGTGCAGGGCCCAATCACAGTGGAGGAGCCGGTGCTACCACTACCCCCAGGGCCACTGATACCACCATCTCTAGTAGCAGAGAGTGCACGTCGCCTGAGTGCACTGAGTGATTTCTAGTTCCAGAGGATGCCTAGGATCCGGGGAGAGACATACCCATAGGCAGTTGAGGATTGGAAGGAGGCTATCGTGATAGTCTTCATATTGGCAGGGACATCAGCCGACCTTATGGTGATCCTTCCCCCGAGTCTATTGCGCGCAGAAACAGGTATATGGTGTAGCATGATGCTTCATGGGAATGAAAAGGCATCATTACTCTGGAAATACTTCAAGAGTCACTTCTTCTCTAAGTTTTTTCAAGCCACCCTTTGCGCAGTGCAGATTCAGGAGTTACTACATCTGCAGCAAGGCAGCATGACTTTAGCTCAGTACTCTGCGAGGATCACCAAAATCTCATGCTACTCCACGAACATGGTGCATGACTCATTCTTCAGGGCCCGTACCTTCGAGCAGGGACTCAGGCATGAGATCAGGGCTTCGACGATTCCCTTTAGAATTCTGGTGCAGACATGGGTACTAGAGTGAGCCCTTCTAGTGGAGAGATTTCTTGCTGAGCAGTAACCAGTAGTGAGACCCATCTCAGGGCGACATGTAGTGGAGCCTTCTACAACCAAAAGTAGAAAGATGTCACAGAGGTCTAAGAGGACCAGGCCATTAGGTGGGAAATCCCATGATATATGTTTGGTTTTGCGAGGCACACGAGAAAGAGTCAGCTATACGAGGAGAAAGCAGTGCTATGCATGCTGTAGGCAGGGCCACAAGGCTCGTGACTACCCGACCCGCCTTACATATGAGAAGCAGATAGTAGAGGGACCTCCAAGGCCGAGACAGAGGTTCGACCGTGGTGGCCCACCGGGAGCAGGGGGATGTGGCAGAGGAGCTGGCCGAGCAGCACTTGGTGGAAAAGGTTACGAGGCTCTACCACCACCACCACCAGAAGGTCCACCAAGACCACAGGGAGCTGGAGGAAAAATGCAGTCTTAGCTCCATGAAGTTGAGGCCTACAACCACAGCGCATTTGAGATGATTTCAGGTACTATCTGTGTCTACTCCACCCTTTCTATAGTACTTATAGACACAGGTTCCAGTGATTATTTTATTGCCACAACCCTCATTCGGAGCTCGAAGATTACGACAGAACCGTTGGCTCGATCCTTACCACTAGAGACACCTACTAAAGCATACTCAATGATTGCGCACTAGTTATGGCAGTGTGAGATTACTCTAGGAGGTTATATCTTTGGCTGGGATCTTTTTGTAGTGGCATCGAGGCTTTACAACATCATCTTGGGTATGGACTGGTTATCTACAGTCCATGATCAAATCGACTATATTAGGGGAAAAATGCGGTGTATTTGCATGGATTGGACCAGGTTCACCTGCCCCGGTGAGAAGGGAGCCTTTGTAGTGTTGGATGGACTTACGCAGAGGAGGGGGTATCCAATCACACATTAGTTGGCTAGTCTCATCCTTGGAGCAGTTGATGTGCGAAGTTTGAGTTTTCCTGTTGTGGTGAATCAGTACACAAATGTTTTCACTGACGACGTTGCAGGAATACCTCCTCATAGAAAGGTAGAATTATACATTGATATGTACCCTAGGACAGCACTGATATCTACTCCAGCATATCGGATGGCTCCTGCTGAGCTTCGTGAGGTATGGGTATAGCATAAGGACATGCAGGAGATGGGATTTATCTGATCTTGTGTTTCACCCTGGGCATCACCGATTTTATTTTCCAAGAAGGTGGGTGGGATCTTGCGACTGTGTGTTGACTATCGTCACCTAAATCCAGTGACCATGAAGAACAAGTACCCACTCCTGAGAATTGACGACCTCTTTGATCAGCTCAAGGGAGAACGATGGATCTCAAAGATAAACCTCAGGTCTGGATATCACCAGCTCAGAGTTCAAGACGAGGAAGTACAGAAGACGACCTTCAGGTGTCGGTATGGAAAGTACGAGTTGTTGGTTACGCCCTTCGACATAACTAATGGTCCAGCAGTGTTCATGAGTCTCATGAACAGGATCTTCCAGCCTTACCTCGATCGCTTTTTTGTAGTTTTCATCGACGGCATACTAGTTTACTCAACTACTAAGGATGATCACAACTACCATTTGCGGGTAGTACTGGACACACTCCGAGAGCACTAGCTTTAAGGTAAACTATCGAAGTGTCAGTTTTGGATTCGAGAGGTTCACTTTCTGGGACATGTCATCTCGTAGGGTGGAGTTGCAGTGGATCTAGTGAAGATCGAGGAAGTACTTGCTTGGGAGCCTCCCAGGAGTGTGACAGAGGTGCGGAGTTTTCTAGGACTAGCTGGATACTATCAGAGATTTGTGCCAGACATTTCCAGAGATGCAGAACCTCTTTCAGAATTGAATAATAAGGGGAAAACCTTCGTGTGGTTAGAGAAATGACAGTAGAGCTTTCATCAGATGAGGCAGAGGTTGACCAGTGCGCCCATCTTGAGGCTATCAATGAAGGGCATAGGGTAGGTATTTTACTGTGAAACATCTGTGACCGGAATCGGGTGTGTCCTGATGCAGGAGCGAGAATTGATTGCGTATAGTTCATGTTAGTTGAGACAATACGAGAAGAACTACACTAACCATGACCTGGAGTTCGAAGTAGTGGTTATTTCCTTGAATATGTGGTGGCACTATCTGATGGGCGAGTGTTTTACAGTCTACTCTATCCACCAGAGTCTCAAGTTTATATTCTCGCAGAAGGACCTGAACCTGAGATGACGACTATGGCTTGAGTTCCTCCATGTCTATGAATTTGAGATATTCTATAATCCTTGGGAGGGGAACATTGTAGAAGATGCTCTCAGAAGGAGATCATGCATTCAGCTGCTAGGAGAGGCAACAGAGGAGCTAGCTGCGTTGTAGATATCCTCTGTGGATGGAGATGGAGAATCCTTTCTGCAGTCTCTCATAGTCATTCCTCCACTTTTTCAGTAAGTCATAGAGGCTCAGTGTGGGGATGTTGACTATGAGGCGCGGCGTGCTCAGATATCCTCAGGGCAAGCACCTGATGGATTTTCGGAAGGTGGGGAACAATTCATACTCTTTATAGGACGTACCATGGTACCGGTTGAACTAGAGGGGGAGTTTTTGAGGGAGTTTCACACTTCCCCTCTAGTGGTACATCCAGGAGTGGAGAAGATGTATCAGGACCTCAAACGATAGCACCGGTGGATAGGTATGAAAAAGACTGAAAGAGATCTTGTCTCATGATGCCTCACTTTTCAGTAGGTGAAGGTGTAACACCAGGATTCAGAAGGCATGGTTCAGCCCTTAGAGGTCCCATAGTGGATGTGGGATGGGATATCTATGGATTTCATGATGGGACTTCCACGTACATCAAGAGGACTTGACTCTATCTGGGTGATTTTTGACTAACTCACCATGTCGGACCACTTCATACTGATCATAGACCAGGGATTAGTAGAGAGCATGTGATGAATCTATGTTTAGGAGATCATATGAATTCATGGTGTTCTATCGACTATTGTCTCTAATCGGTATGATTTTTTTACTTATCGGCTTTGGAAGGGGTTACGAGAGGCTTTTGTGATGCAGCTTTGCGTGAGCACTTCCATCCACCCTCAAAAGGATGGTCATACTGAGAGGACCATTCATAATCTCGAGGACATGCTCCGTGCATTTTTTCTTGACTGTGGTCACATCAGGGAGGATCACTTTCCCTTTGTAGAGTTTTTGTACAACATAAACTACAACTCCACCATCGGGATGACCCCTTATGAGGCATTGTTCGACCGAATTTGTATATCAACTATCTGCTCGACTGACCAAGGGAGTGAACACTTGTAGGAATAGAGATGGTGCAGGCTACGACAGAGAAGGTACAATCATCCAGGAGCGGATGAAGACTGCACAAAGCAGATAGAAGTCCTACGCTGATAGGAGACGGAGACCACTGGAGTTCAAGGATGGCGACCACGTCTTCCTACGGGTCTCACCTCGACGAGGTCTATGGATATTTGGTCGAGGCGTAAAGTTATCTCCATGATTTATCGGGCCGTTCTAGGTCCTCAGCAGAGTGGGCGAGGAGGCTTACCGTCTGGCCCTTCCACCTCAGTTGCACGGGGTGCACGATGTCTTCCATGTATCTTAGTAGAGGAGATACGTTCACGACCCATCCCACATCATCGACCATGGAGAACTTGACATCGATGACGGGGTGACTTTCACAGAGGTTCCAGTGGAGATTGAGGATCAACAAGATCAGTTCCTACGTGGATGGTCTATTCCTCTATTGTGCGTTAGTTGGCAGCACGAGAACCTCCCTGAAAGCAAATGGGAGTGGGAGGCTCAGATTAGTGCTTAGTACCTCCATTTGTTTCACTAGTGTGTGTGTTGTAGCTTATGGGGATGTGAATCCCTGAAGTGGGGGTAATGTAAAGACCCATAAATTTCAAGGAATTTTTTTCTAAAATTATTTGGAATTTTACGAGTCCGCAGTTTCTGGCGGTGCCTTATTCCGAGGTCTGGTGTGCCCAGAATCAATTTCTAAATACTTTTTCGGGTACGTTCGGTAATCGTACATGCGGGTTTTTATCTCTTTTGAACCGTTGCTCGGAATTGAAATCTGAGGACACTGATGAACCCGCAGTGACAGTATTCTCTTAAGGTGACCTTTACCACAATTGCATTTTATACAGGTTGGATGTTTTTAGGGTGTTTTTAAATTAAAATGAATAAAAATTTGAATAAAATATTTTTATGTAGGTGGTGGTTAAATCCATCAAAGTGAAGTTAGAGGTGGGGCCCACACCCCACATAACCTCCCATTGGAGGATATTGTGTGGTGGGGCCCACAAAAAACACCAAACCCCTCAACTCTCTTTAACCCCTCATTGAAACTCATGGACTCCCCATTGAATTAATGATTCCACCTATCTCCTCTTTAAATTTAAACCCTCTACCCTCCACCCTCCCTCATAAAGATGCCAACACTATCTCAATTAATTAGTAATTAATTAATTGTCTCATCTAATTGGAATTATTTTGAAATTCATGTCAAGGATAAAATAATAGCCACCCTATTATTTTTTGGTTGGCACATATTGTTTTGGTGGAGCCTTGGAGCATTAGGAGAGCCTTCCTCTCAGCGTAGAACATTCCACGTTTCCAAAGAATGTGGATCAAAATCTCCTCCACTTCATCAACTAGAGCAAGGAAAGGAGGAACCCTCGTTGACAAAGTACAATGAAGGTGTCTTCTCGACATGATGTTTCGAGCTCTACTTTCTCCGACGTTGATGGAACGACGCCGGTCTTCCGTGACACCCATCTTCCGCAACACATCAACGTATAATTCTGATTATGAGGTAAGTGGTTTTGAATAATTTTAAATGAATAAAATTATACCCTCGTTCTTGAAAATTTCTTTGGTTCATATTTGGCCGTTTATTATCGCATAACGCGGATGGCATGAGCAGAACAAACACGGTCTGAAGACCCTCTGTTGATTCTTGATTGTTTTGGCAACTGAGGCCGAGTCGGAAGAGGCGGTGGAGGCCGATGTCGGCGGTGACCGGAGGCAGCTTCGACTGGAGAAAGCAGAGGTCATGTGCCAGCTGTAAGAGGAGATTGGCGGTCGCTCAGGCCACCTGGTCCACGGGATGACTGGTCGGCCAATCCGGATGGCCAGCTGGGAACCTCAGCTCCCGAAGGTTCCGCGCAGAGGGAACTACGGCCCACAACAGCAGGCTTCTGTGCTGGACGAACCTGCCGGCCGCCTGCCGACTGAGCTAGAAGACCAGGCCAGCTATTTCTGGTCGGGTAGGGAAATCATGGCGCCTGTAGGTGGCGCATGGAGGAGGAACCGTGTGCAACATGATGGAGAACCGGTCGGCCACCTGCCGGCCGGGCTGGTGAAACTGTTACACCTTTTGGCACCATGTGGGAGGAACAACGGCCCGATGTGCGGGCCGCATGCACCGGATAGAACCGGCGGGCTTCGGCCTGCTGGGCTAGGAGAGGTGGCACCGCTCGGCACTGACTGGCAAACAAGACCGTCCCACTCCGCGGGCCGGGTCCGCAAGTGGGTCCCTCCCCACAGGGCCTGGTCGACCCCCCAACTGGGTCGAACCCACCACGCTAGGTCCACAGGTGGGCCGTGCTCCACCTGGCCGGGCTGACCCCCAGTTGGGTCGGACCCGCCAAACCGGGTCGGGCTGACCCGCCACATGCCACTTGGCTTGACGGGCCGATCCCGACTTCGCTTAAATGAGAATATCTTCAAGACCGCATGTATGAATGACATGCCCTCTGTGACACTCGGACCCATGCTACAAGGAGGTCCTTTCGCGATACTATATGTAAGTTTTCGACAACTTTGTAAAATATCTAGGATTGGAATGTGCGTAAATCCAACCATGCCCCTAGAAAAGAAAAGCCATTAACTCTCAGACCAGGCATCCGATTGACGTGTCTTCTGTCGCGTTGGTTTTCTTTTGATGAGACAGAACTTTGGGATACATAAACTTAAGACTTTTTGATAGTTGATGTATCAACCCCCTTTGCTCGAGAATCGGACCCTCCTAGATTCGAGCATGCTGTGTGTGGGAACCCTAGAGCTAGTTGCGACTGTAACGACTACTGTACTGGAATCCACCGTGGGTTCGACGACGACTACTACTGTACGGGAATCTTGTGTGGGTTCGACAGTTATGACTTCTTTTCATGTATCCTTTTTGGGTCCGATAGAATAGATGGTCCCGTATCCAATGTGGGTCTGACAGCTTAGATGAATTATAGCTGGTCCTGTAACTTGTGTGGGTCCGACAGCTTAGATGAGATAGCCGGTCGTGTATCCTTTGTGGGTCTGACAACTTAGCTAGTCCTATATCATGTGTGGGTCTGACAGCTTAGATGATCTAGTGGTTACATCTAATAAACTATATCTCTCAACTATTGTGGCATACCTGTGTGAGTTGAGTCATTGGTTTCAACCATTATCATCGTGGTGATTGACTTTACTTCCTTTGTGGAATTGGTTTGTTCTTGGGCTCGAGAGTTAGATCTGGACTGAGATTGGAAACTTAGTTATATGTATGGGCATATAACTAAGTAGGGTTGGTTGATACATCATGTTTATATCTTTCATATTTAATTTATCATTAGTGTATATTCTGAGACCTTGCAAGTCTCACGGTCTCTACTGAGTATCGTTATACTCACCCCTGCACATGCTATGCTTGGACCTCGTTGTGATGGATGCAGATGACGGACAGCGCTCACGGAGGCCAAGAGCGCCAAGACTAGATGGTTCCCAGAGATGGACCTTGCGATGAGTCGTCACACAGTGGAGACTAATGGATGTGAGTGCTGAGGTGGCCATTTGTACCTACCCATTAGGTGGGAAGCCCGAAGGATGATCCAAGAGCTTCTCTTTACTTTAAGTTGTTTGTCCCTTTTTACTTGAACTTTTTCTTCAGTTGGGTTTGTATACTGTCCCACTTACATTCCCGAAAACTCTATTGTAATCAGTTTTACTTGGAGTTTACATCTTGTTGCATACTCTGTTGTGTTTTTTACTTTTATTAAGGCAATGCCTTCCCAGCATAAGAATTTAAACCTTTGGTGCTAGTCACCGGCCCCTGGACTATGGAAGTCGGGCTTGGGGTTGTCACGGAACGGGCCCCGATGATGGGTCGTGGAAATTTGAATGAATCCTATTTTGAGCATGAAATAATCAAATATTCATTAAAAGGTTGTTTTACTACCATTTGATGGAAAACAATTTTTAAATCTTGTTTTTTTCACATATATATGTTCTATTGGGAAAAATAATTTTTTTACAATCAGGACATCAAAATTTACATTGGATGAATTTTTGGTAATTTTTTGGTATAATTCATTTTGTAATTAATAATGAATAATAATGTAATTAAATCAAAACCTCCTTTTAATTTAATTTATTTATATGGTTATATTATCTTTTTAATTGGTTTTAATTTCTAATTAGATTATTTTTTTCTATTTAATCCAATTTTGTTCATTGTACATAATTTCACATTGAAATTAGATATAAAAAAGTGTTCATATTTTGATAGTTATGATATCTTAAAAACATGTTTTTTGTTTTGACATCGGGAATACATTATAAATTAATCTCTACAACTTCTATGTTATGAATTTGGAAAAATGGATTCAATATTTGGAATCAAGAGGTCCAAATTGTTTAAATATGTGAATTTTATATTTATATATTATGAATATTTACAAGTATAAATATTTTATTTTCATCATTTAAAGTGTATATTAGGTAAATATGGGTAATAAATAAAATTATAATAATATTAAATTACTCTATCATGTGTCCGAATCATATTGGTTGATAAATTTATGATGATGGGAATCCTTGGGTGATTTTGGGGCCCCATGGGGATACTTAAGAGTGATAATGACAATTTATATTAATTAATTTATTCTAAAAATAACAGAAACAAATATCTTTTAGTAAAACAATTATTACATGGGGTTATTTTAGTTATCTCATAGACTATAGTAATTAATGATAAATTTAAAAATATTTCCTACATCATAGAATTTACTTTATAATTTTTAGACATTAAATAAATAAAAATATTTTTGACACTACGAAGATGATGTGTATCATTCATTAATGAATGATTTAAATAAATAAGATAATAAATATTAACACATTATCCATAACCTATCTAATTCATATTGGATGATTTTATTTAGTACGCGATTCATCTTCAATTTAACATTAATGAGTTTCGGACGTTTTGAAACCTGATATATGTTTATAATAAAATAATATTTTCAAACATCAAAAAGAGCCCCTCATCTCCCTTATAAAAAGCAGCCACCTATAATCCATTTATCCCGCCTTTCTAGCCCAATGGCTCGTCCAAAATCTAGACAATTAATCTCCCTATATCCCCATACTTCTCCAAGAAGCCTTACATTATGCAGATGGTACTTCAAGTATTTTTTTTGTTCAAACCAAAGTGACTTACATGATCTATAGGTAACATCTTCTCTAATGTTATTTTCATTTATTTTACTTCTCTAACTGCATAAAATATTTTTATTCCATTATTTTATAACAAAACATGTATCCTAAATATACAATGTTGTTTTTATTAGAATTATTCGAACAACACTTATACACACCTCCATCTAAGAGATAATAAACATATTGTTTCTATGGACGGCGAACTACTGGCTCACGAAATGGTGATTGTTCAATTATCTTCAGCTGCCTCCCATGGTAGACATCTTGATATAACTGTGTTTATATGGTATATATATATTATATATATATAGTTTTCATGCTTCTTTATTTTCCATTTATTCCATACCATTATTGTTTGCATCATGCATAAACATGATAATTTCATTAAAGAAAGTGCGGACTACCGCCCCCTCAATGTTATATGACTCATTCATGCCATTCGTGGAATGTATAAAGGATGGAAACAATTAAATTAAATATTATATTAAACTGTAATTATAATATATATATTTTTCATTACATTTTTATGCCATTAAATATGAAGTGGAAATGATTTTATCGTTCATGCGTATATACGACTTACGTCTCCATGAACGGTGCATTTCATTCCTTATCTCCAAAATTTAGGTACTATTATAAATACATATATAATTTATATTTATTAAATATATGTCATATAAATCATTAATATTTTTCAAGGGATAATTTAATTTTGACCCGACGGACAATTTGTAATTAATTGAAGTTCATTTTTGGCTCAAGATCCAAACATCAAAAAATGTCTAATATGAACTTTAATAATTAACAAATTTTTATATCAAGGTAATAAGTAATATAAATGGAATAATAAAATTTAAAAATATTCTTAATAAAATATAAGTTAACTTATGTTTATTATTCAGGAATAAAAATGAACAATTAAATAAATTCGGACGCGAGGTAAGGGATTTCATATCTCACTTTTAATTTCATGAGAATTACATTATTCACCACTTAATTATTTCATGTGGTCTGTTGTGTACTATAATTTGAGATCTATTATCTTTATTCTATTTAAATTTAGGGAATTCTGTGATTCATTTGGTGGTAATTAAATGTGAGTCATATTACCCGATTGATTACAACGTGGTAAGGGGTTATCATCTCACTTTTTATTCCTGTGAGATTCTTGCTATATTGCCACTATTTCATTTTGTGTGGTTTATTAATTTCCCATTATTTTATTTTTTTTTGTTATATAATTTAACTTATGAGTATTTACATCTTTTTTGTTTGATCTAATGGGTGTATGTTTTCTATGTTATCAAATCGGTAAGGGAACCATTCACCGTACACTCATAGTCAAAGACTTATTTTATGTCAGGTCTTTTGTTTTCCATTTTTTTATGTTTTGATATGTTTTTATATATCCTTATGGATGTAAATATTATTCCCATGTGTTGAGAGACCCTTTTATCTCTCTTATCAACTCATTTTCTTAATTTTTATGTGACAATGTTAGGCTATCGAACTTCTATATGAGAACTTCTTAACCCAGTTTCAATTCATTGTGATAAAATTGTACTAATTTATTATGTCATGCTATGAATATTTGTGAATTACCTATGATTTTTTCACACTTAATATCCAATTATATTGGGTGTATTTATATTTTTCACAAATAATTATGTAACTCATTTATGCTTGAACTAATGAAACTGTCTTTATAAGAGATTTTGTCTCAATTTAAATTCTATTTACAATTCATTATTGTTATTCACCAATTCCATTTATATGGTGTATATACTATCCATTGGAATATTATATCATTAATCCCATAATTCTCATTATATTATAATGTTTTTATAAGATTTAATTCCTTAATTATTTGTATTCAATTATCTCATATTTGAATAAGAAATCCTTAACAAAAATATTGTTTGTAGAGATTTATTCTTTTAAATATTTTCCATTAATGACCATATTTTCAGAATGTTTTAAAGGATTTATTTATATGAACATTAATGATTTAATATGTTAATACCTTTAAAAGCATCAAAGTGTTATGAGACACTTTGATTAAAAAATCTCAATATTAAATGTTTTAAAAGGTTATGAAAATGGTTTGATAAAAGCATTGATTATGTCAATATCTTGAAAGCATATATTTTGGTTGGAATGTGGAAATTTTTTCTTTCCTTTATGCTTGTTTTATGTGTTATGAATATTTTATGGTTATTTAGAAATTATTACATATATGGGAGGTTCTATGATATACCTACGGAAGGTGAGCCTAAGATATTTCCCTAATGCATTAGGTAACATAACAGAGGTAAACCTGAATGTATCTCCTAATAGATTTTAGTGAATATACTATGATGGGTATTCAAAATATTACTCCCTACATAGCTGCGAATGATACAATGTAATTATGTTACCGATGCGACAAGTTACCTTTATTATTTTTGATTACTATATGTTATTCATAAATCTTATGATTTCATGTGGTATGATATGATTGAAGTGTATGGTTTCATTGATTTGTATTTATTGATTGGATAATGCTTTAATTCCATATTTTATAACCCTTACTGCTCTTTTTCTCTCATCCAATGTTTTAGATTTTTTTCACTAGACATAAAGTGGAATAGGGTCATGAATGGGATCATAGAAAAGTAATGTTGTCTAAAACATGGAAGTAGACATGTTTCTTTTTTAGAGTTTTTATTTTCATAAAAAATGGATATTATGTAGTACTATATACATGTAATTTTCAAGATGATATGTAATTGTTATGGCCTGATTCTCTAAAACTCTATACCTGAAAAAAATATTCAATGTGAATTATTCATTTAATTCAAGATTATATAATGTCTTAAGGCTAGGTCTGTATACATAATGTCTATTTCTAGTCAACCAATTTTAGGTTTCACATCACTAGATTATGAATATATTTATTTTGAATGATATATCCCAGAAGGGTTCTTGTCATGAATATCCTAGTGGGATATAATTTATCCCACTTGTGTACCAATATTTATGTTTTCATGTTTCCAAAGGCACTAATGTAATATGGTATTTACGGGTATGCTTTTGTAATGAATTATGTTTTCCACAAAAATGATGTAATGTAAATGTATGATAAGTGAGAGTATTTTTAGTTGTTATTATAGTATGAGTTTATTTAACTTATCTAAACTAGGGTGAGAAAATTTTAGTTAGATCCCTACGAAATTTTCTATAAGGATAAGTCTAACGATGAGTCAATGTATAAGAAAATATCCTAGAATATGGGTGAAGGTTGAGTGAGTGGTTTACAACCTCCAAAACTATGTACTAAAAGTGGATGATGATCTATAACATATGGAGATAGGGGTAACAATTCCAAAAATTTCATATTTAAGTAGAATCGATCTGGAACAAGTGTAAAACAATGGGCCATAGAACACACAAGGTTTGACACTCCCAATGATATTCATTTGAAATTTACAACAATTTCATGAACCGTAATGAAGGATGTATATAAAAGTTGAATATGAAAAACCAACGTTAAAAAAATACTGTTATATATTAAAGAAGGTGTAATTATTTAGATATCCTATAAATGGGTTTTCATTGTTATATAGTTCCCAACTATGATTATTTTTCTTACTCCATGATTTTTGGATTTAGTCAACATCTGGAACCTAAAGCAACAACATCAAGGAAGAATGTCATAGTTAATTCAATAATTTTATCATTAGATTCGAAATTATATGGGTTATGGATTTAAAAATAACGTTTCTATGATCACGCAAAATTATCAAGAAATGAATCATGATGGAAATCCAAATGATAAATAGAGGTAACATTCTGTTGAGTCCATCATGAGGTTACACCCACCTTAATTTAGCGTGTCTACAAATCCAATTGTTCAGGAAGAATTGGCCAATTCCACTACAAATATATTCCATTTTATCCTATGTTTGGATCATGAGAAAGTAATTCTGATTGTATATCAGTTAGAAGGTGAAGCATACTAGTGGTTAATTAAAATCAAGAATATGATGTAGTAAGATGAAATTGAATCCATTTATTGGGATGATTTTATGAACATATTTTACTATAACTAAATTACTTATATTATTCATAATAAATTGTAAAATATGTTTTTTATGTTAATGAAAAGTTATAGGGAATCTACAAGTACATTTCAGGTTAATTTGTTAAGATTTGAGAGGATAACTTATATTATTATTATCCAAAAATAGTACGGTTGACTGAATCTTCAGTGGCTTAAATCCACGTGATAGAAAGGTGTTGGAAATAAGATACATCAGTAGTTATGAATATATTTTGTGTTGTGAAATCAATGCTGAAATGGATGTTTGAGTTATGTATCAATACCATATTTTTTAAAAGAAATGAAATATGGTGTTCAAAGGAAAATCTAAAAACCTTGTAGAGAAGAGGAGGATTTTTCAATTATACTTTATGGGTTGGAAAAAGCAAGGAAAAAATTGTTTTAAGAAGTCTAAGATATGGATTATTTGTTGAATAGAATTTCATTAGAAATTTTATAATTAATGGGATGGGAATAAGTTATCTAACATTTCAAATTGAGAGAATATAGTACAGAATATTCCTCCTCTACTTCAGAGCTACAGTTGTATCGATATTGGGAATTATGGTAAATAGTTTCCAGAATAGAATGTTAATGATGATGGTATTCATTAGAAACTTATTAAGATGAGTGGAAAGGGTAAATACCATGTGATAGTTGTTTCAGACTAGGGGTTTGATAATCTCATGGTTAAAGGTAAACTTTTCATCCACTCTAGAACATCAATTGCTATATTGTATTTAGGATCTACACACGTTTTCAAATATATATAATGTCCTGAGGGAAATAAGATATGACCAAAATGATTAGATATGGAATAAGATGTGAAACCCCTATTATAATATAGTTATTTCATGACAATATTATGATTCCTCTCTCGTTGATGTTTTTGGGAATGTACTTTCTTGTAAATATTTTCATTCCTTCTCTAGTTGAGTTTCATGTCATCTTAGGCATGGATTTACATTATATTCATAAATCCGACATCAATTATTGAATAAAGGATGTTACATTGGATATTTTAGACTAACGTATGGACATCTATCAATGAAATGATATGTATGAACATCCAATGGATATTAAACCCAGTTTAAGGGTTTTAATTTCCATTCAAAAAAGTAGATTATCTCAAAAGGTTGGGGGGAAAATTAACATCAATAACACAAAAATTGCTTGGGAATTTTTGGATTTTATTCCAATCATATTATCCTTGACTTCCACAAAAATGTGATGTTTTTCTCTCAATATAACTCATATATGGTTCCACCCTAATTTCAAAGACACTATTTAATATTGTACTGATTTAGTTACATGAATTGAAGAAGAAACTCCAATAGAATATTGATATGTGACCATTACAATATTTTTGTCACCTAGGGAAACACCTATACATTTTGGGTATAAGAAATATGGATCAATGAGACACTGAAGTGATTATCTTGAGTTGAAAAAAATCCTCATCATTAAAATATATCATTTTCCCCATATTGATGACCTATTTGATCAAATGTGTGGTGATCAATACTTTTTCATGATTTTCATTCTTTCTGGATTTCATCAATTGAGGGCAATGAAGGAGGATACACGAATGATGGCATTACAGATAATTTATTGGCACAATGAATATATAGTGATTCCTTTTGGTCATATTAAGGCCAATTCAATATTAACAGATTTTATGAATAGATTATTTAGAAATTAAATTGATATTTTGGTGTTAATACTTTTATAGATTTTTATTATATTTTAATTGATAATAGAAGAGCATGAATACCAATTGAAAATTTTACTAAGACCCAATTAATTAAGAAAATATATAAAAAATTTACAAAGTTTGAATTTTGTCTGTATATGATTCATTTTCAAGTAATAAAACCAAAGAGAGGGCATAATTTTAGATCCATCAATGATGTAAGATATTGCTTGTTTTCTTAGAAAAATAACAGTTTCCAAGGTCTATAGTTTTCCTCTATTAGATTTATATTATATATGATTTGTTGAATATTTTTCATTATCATCTATTCCAATGAGTATGTTATCTCAGAATGGTACGATGTTCCAATGGACATATGAATGTGAAATTTCAAGGAACTAAAGAGAAGTTTAGTCCCCACAACTGTGCATACATAAAACCTATAGTGGATAAGGTTTTTTATTTTATTATGATGATTCCAAGAAGATAATGGGATGTTTTCTTATGTTTTACAACATTTCTATGGCCTATGCCTCATGAAAATTGATTATTTGTGGGAAAAATTTCCTACTCGTGATTTGGAGTTAGATTTAGATATTTAATCATTAAGGATATAGAATCCTTATCTTTATATATAAATTTTTCATATATATACCAATTAAAAAATTATTAAATATATATTCAAATATAGGTTTTTGAACATGTGAAAGAAAATAATGTTATAAATTATATACAAAGTGTTATTTCTCAATACATTTCCACCCTGGGAAAGTGAAAATTGTGGAATTTTTTTGGTTAAATAGGGCATGATAGATTATCCATGATGATTATTAAAAAGAAACCAATATTTTTGGACTTTCAAAGGATGGGTCTAGAAATAACATGGAAATGAAAAAATCATATCTTTCCCATTTGATTATTCAACCCTCTATATATGTAAAGATTAGTGAGGAACAAATGTAATATGTAGAAATTGACATGAAATTTTTAAATGTTCATGAGTTTAATCTTGATCAAAATGGAATAATGAAGATTATTAATTTTATATGTGTTATTTCAATACCATAATTGAATATGGTTATCTTAGAGGAAGATAAAATTTCCTCATTCTCTAGGCATCCTTGAAGTATAAAGATGTATCAAGACTTGATAGAATACTTCATGTGGGATGAAAATGAATAGTGATATGATAGAGTTTGTAAATTTGTGTTTGGTATTCTAGCATATTAATTATAATATAAAAACTTATAAGGAGATATTTCATCAATTATACATATCATAATGTAATTGGGATAACATCACAATTTAATTTTTCATTGGACACCCTAAAACCTCTAATGGGATTAATTCTATCTGAATAGAATTCGATCGCATTCCTAAGTAAGTAAAAATAATTTTTTATCAGTGAAAACTTCTATCTCGATTAGATTTTAAGTATATACATTATGGATGTGGTATGGATTCATAATGCACAACATTTCTTTTATATGATTGAGATCCACGGTTTACCAAAATCTTATTGCACATCTTCATCAAGAACATGATACAACTTTGAGTTATAGCACTACTTATCATCCCCAGATGAATGGTCAGTCTGAATGAACAATGAACACCCTAGAGGATATTTTAAGATATTTTTCTCTAGATTTTGAAAGTGGATGGGATAAAATAATTCATTCAACCTGTGTTTTATTTCAAAATAACATTCACTTACTAATTCATATGGAACCATATGAATACATCTATGAGAAGCATTTTCGACCAGTAATGTGCTATGATGAAATTGGAGAGAGAAACATATTGGGACATTATATTGTTAAAGAACCTTAGATGAAGGATATAATCATTTAGAGTCATATAATGGAAGATAAAATTCAGAAGTAAATTTATATTGAAATCAATAATGTGATATATAAATTAATATCATCGAAAAGCATTTCCAATAATCTCCCCCAGGATGAAATTTATGAGATTTTTGAAGAAAGGGAACCTTATCCCTAGTTCTATTCAACCCATTGAAATTCATAATCAAATTTGGACTGTATCATTTCATATATACCATCATGAAAATATCTCACAAGTTAATGATGTGTTCTATGTATATCTCTTGAGGAATTATATACCTGAACCTTCACATGTACTGAAATCAATGGTCATACCAATGGAGCATGAAATTTCAAATTAAAAACAAATAGTATAAATTATTTATCAAAATAGAAATATTATCTTAAATAGGACCACTCACATGATCATATTTTTAGATAGAAGTAAACAGTTAAAGGAATTTATATGGGAACATGATGATGCGATGATGAAGAAGAATACTTGTTTGTTTGTATCATAATGACGAATTTTTATTGGTGAATTAATTTTATTGGTGGTATAAGGTAACACAATATGTTTTTATGAAAATTTATTTGAATAAATTTATTTTAATTAATGTAATGGGTTTTATTCCATAGTAGTTAATGATTTCATTATATGATACACCCTGATAAGCTTTTTCTACAAACAACAAAATCTTGGATTCTATTATACGAAATAATGAGATTCTTAGAAATAATATTTTCTTATTCATTAAATTTGATAGTTATAACCTAGAAATTAATCATATTAATATGAATATAAATTATTAGTTTCTAATTAATATTTATAATGTTTTTATGTAAATAAATAAATTTTAGTTAAAACATAAATTTTTTAGAAATGTCTTTATATGATTGAAATTATTATTTCTCAAAAGAAAGGATTTTTATAGCCTTCTATGAAAAATAAATGAATAATTCATAAACCCTATTAGAAATTTAATCTTATAAAATAATAATAATTTGTTATTTAATAACGTAAAAATTAGCTTAGGATGAATATTTTGTATTTTCATGAAAAACATCATTTTTTGATGAATAATAAAATATTCATATTTTAATTATATAAATTACTTTTATTATAAACTGTTTATATAAATAAATAATAATTTTTTGATATTTGAATATATATTTTATCAATTAAGCATAAATTAATCCAATTTACGTCTTTGTATCCAATTTCACATTGTAATTTGTTAGAAAAACATTATAAACATTTAAACCTTTTTCCTAAAACAACCACTGTGTTGAAACTTCTACGTGGTTAATTTTAAATTAATTTCATCCAGTTATGTGATTATAATTTTCAATGTTTTATTATATATTTTTTAATCAGCATAATTAATAGATTCTAATATGATCAAAAAGGTTTTTCCAAAAACACTATAAAAGTAATGAAAATTTATCACATCATTTACTAATAAAACTGTGTTTACCTACCAGATAAAATTTACATTAATGGGATAAATAACATAAAAACAACTAAAAAAAATACTTTCATGGAGATATTTCTACCAATTTAAATATTTTTAATAAAATTGATATTTATTATAGGCACATGATGTAATAGATTTATATCAATAGTGTTTACATTATTATTTTTATAAGAATTCAACTCCTCCAATATAAAATGGTTACTCAGACCCTTGAAATATTAAAAACTCATAAGAACATTGTTTTGAAAAAACCATACCCAAATATACTCCCAAATTCCACATTTTCTACTTATAATCCTTTCATTTTTATGAAATACAACCCAAATCCCCTTGGTGCACACCGAACGGTGTTACCCAAAGAAGACATAAGATCCTTCCACAAGTCATTTAGATTTATTTTTATTCTAAAAGACTTAAAATATTCTTATTACATGAATGTATAATAACTCCATATACTAAATATATTGAGATGTTATTATGTTATTGGTTATACCTAAATTCACACACACATCAATCAAATGGGACACAATCATCATTAATGTTTACAGAAGACTACAACCTCACGTACTGATGTCACACTTTCATCCATTTCATTCCTTCAATGTTTAAAATAATTATTAAAATTCTGTTTTTATATGATATATATGATATATATGATGTATTTATGCTTCTTTAATAGTTATATAGAACATAACATCATTCATTATATTTTACGGAAATATGATAATATCGTTTGTGGACATGAGGAATACCACCTCCTTAAACCGATGTGAATTAGCCACATATTAAAAGAAATGAAATAAGTATGGTGGTAGTGAGATTATATGATATATATTACATAATAATTATAATTTATTATAATTTATATAATTTCATTTCATTTTTTTAATATGATAGGAAAATGGAAACATCATTCATGCATACATAAGACCATCTACCTCCCTGAATGGTGCATTTTATTTTATATTTATCCATTTTATAGATTATTTTGAATGCAATTATACTAAATATAGATGAAATTTATGTACCAGTTATAATTATAGAAATTATGAATTCATAATATAACTATCAATACTAAAAATATAATGAATCAAAACACATGCATAGAACAAAATGGTTATTACTCAAAACGTAACATTTATAAGGAATTGTTAATAAAAAGGTAATATAAACTCAAAAGTATGTCTTATATGGAATTAAATTAATGAATATTGGACTGTGGTAGCCTTATAATAAATGCGTATTTATTATATAGGTGTTTGGTAGGAGTACAATGAGAGTTAACACATTTGGTAAGAGGGTTTCCTATCTCAATTTTTTTAGCACGCATTATTCCATATTAACCACTAACTTATTTTGTGTGTTATATGTATTTACATGAATTTATTATAAGATAATTGACCTTAAATTTATGTATGTTTAAATAAAACATTATGATATTTATTTTAGGTGTATTTTTTGTTAAAAAGTTACAAAAATTTTATGCTAGTAATGTCATAATTCCCCCCCTTTGAGGTACATGTATTATTAAACATTTATATTAATTTTCTAGGTGTATGTGCTACACTATCACATGTTATATCTTGAATATAATTCACTTAATTATATCTTAGGTTTCATTTTATTTCATTTTTTACATGGGGATTTTAATATGATGTAACCAATGTGGTAAAGTATATTGCAACAAATATCATTTATTGGTGTTGTTAAGAATTGTGATTCCATTGAAGAAATAATATCATATATCTCTTAAAAACACTAATTAATATTATTCCCCATTATTTATTCAAGATATCTTCATTTATTAGTACCATTTTATCACTCTTTTGTACCTATGATAATTAGGAAAATGTGTTCAAGGAAATATGACCATATTTCACTTTTTGGTCAGAAATATTTTTTATTTAAAAAATATTTTCATCAAAAAATGATTTCAATGATTTTTTTAAATTGATCTACAATGATCATATTAAAGTAAAAATTATCCCAATAATTACTTATTTTCTTCAAATTCTTATTTTTAATTTTTTATTGTTATTTTCAATAAAAGTGTCATTCAAAAAGGATTTGTGTTTTAAACACCATTTTCCAAATAAGAAAGGTTATTTTCCTCATGAAATGATTTTAAAATATCATTACAATATATTTTCCATATAATATGACATCCATTGGTGTTATGATTTACCTTATGAAAATTTATCAAGAGGTTCCTTTTTATTTATTTCTCTGAATGGTTTTTGTTTTGTTGTCATGATGTTTATAAAAACCTATTTCTATTTCACGAGTTATATTATTATTAAACCCACTGCTTTTCATTGGATATTCTTTGATTAAATAACAATGAATAATATTTTTTAATAGGTTATGATATGATTACATTTTTATGATAATAATTTCATTTTATGGTTTATGATATGATTTTTTTTTGAAATTATGGAATTTTTATGTATGATTTCATTATGATATGGGTGGGACCATTACCTATATCTAAGGAATTGGGTATAGATTTATATATCATGAAATTGAAATGGAAGTGAAGGGAGTGGACTTGTTTTGATAAAGTACTACATCAGTTATGATGGTCTTGGGAGTGAATCATTAATAATAAAATTGTTTGGGGAGTGAACACATTCCACATAGATGTCAATGGAACCAGTGCATTGACAACTATAGAAGTTATTTAATATGATTATGTATGATCCACAATTCCAGGTTTTATTCCTATTTAATTCATTCATGTTTTATGATCTTGATTGCCTTAGGATTTCTTGACTTATTAACTTCCAATATTTATGACACTATTGATGTATATTATCATTTATATTTGGGGTATTATATTCTTATATCATGATAATGTTCAAATCCCATTATATACCTGATTATGCTAACGTATTTCCTTTATTTATCCTCACTGGGAATCATATATCACCCTTTTCATGTTTCCTTTCCACAATTTATGAATATTTGAATTATTTTGTATGAGTCTAAGATTTGGGCTAATCATGAGGATCCTAATAGGAGAAAATGCACCTCAATTATTTAACAATGATTTCTCCACGTTTTTAAATGAACTAATCTAATATGGCCTTTAAGTGTCTATCTGGGTAATGTATTGAGTATTCCATAAAAATGATGTAATGTTAATTTATGAGAAAAGTGAGTCAATATATATATAATATAATTAAAAAAATTACCATGAGTATTTTTAACATTAAAATTAAATATTTTTTTATTTCATTTTAATTGAATAAGCATTGGTTTTATACTAGGGACCTGAATTTGTGCTGACATTTATCCTTAGAAAATGTCTGGTATAAGAGTTATGATTTTGTTATCCAATATTTGTTGAATACTCTAATATAGTGGGTGGATAAAAGTATTAAATATTAAAAAAAAACTCTTCAGATCTTGTTGTGTCTTTAAACAAAACACTATACTCTCTCTTTTTGATAACAGTGCACAAATAGAATTAAAATCACGCCTGAGACCCATTAATGTTTAGTTGGTTCTCCCTCACTGGGATATATGTAAGGAGAATAAAAAACAATTTTATGATGTACCAAATACACTACATATATCAAAAAAAAATACGAGGTTCAGTATTGTTCACATAAATGACCATGATCACTATCTATACAATGTATAGAGATAGCTCACAAACATCCAATGGGACACTCCTTGAGTCTCTTTGTCTAGCTCCCAATCGGTTGAAAGGATCACCATCTTCCTCTTACATTCTTAACCACTCAAGAATGTATCCATACAAAATATTTCGAAATATAGGTCCCCTAATTATTTATAATGAATACATAAGAAAAATTGAGGGGGCGATGCAGGGGTGCGGAGGAGCAGGTCTTCTCTAATGGCGGCAGAGTCTAAGGTTTCTCCGCAATGTCGATTCCTCATTTCTTTGGCTTTAATATATTGCCTCCTGGATTCGAAAAGCCTCACCCAAGGTAGACGTCCTCATATCCGATCCTAGATGCTGTTCATGCTGCTTGCGTAGATCTGGTGCCGCGGATTATTGAAGTTGGCGGAACATCGAACCTGATTCCCAGATCTGGCACAAGGAGTTCTGATGGCGATGCGTCACGGCTTGCGGGACCTGTCTCAGCTGCTCTGGACTCCAGATCTGAAGGAAGTGCATCGCGGCATGTGGGACCTATCTCAGCTGCTCCGGACTCCAGATCTGGAGCTATATGCCCCGAAGTCCCGGCAAGGGGCTTTGTTGATTCGGTTGCATTTTCCAAACCGGAAGCAGGGGGTTCTGCATACCCGGAATGAAGGGGAAGTGGATTCATTGGCTCCAGGTCTTTTGCTGATTTGATTAAGGATTCCAATGTGAACCATTCTCCATTACCGGCTGCTACAAAGGATCTTCATTTTGGAAGAATCCTTCGTAAGGGCTCAACTGCACATGTTGAATCCAACCCCTCTGCCCTAGGTGAAAGACTAAAAATGGCTATGAACTCACTAATTGATCGCATTTTCCTCCGCAAGGGTACGCCATCTTGGAAGCTTGAAGATTTATCTATTATAATATCAATGTTGTGGGGTTTTGAAAACTGGAAATGTGTCTCACTTGGTCGGGGTATTTATCACTGCTTATTTCCATCAGAGGATTTGAAAATTCATGCTTGGAGTTTTGGATCCCTTTTTCTTAAACATGGATGGCTACACTTACATGAGTGGTCATTAGATATTAATGTCTCGCATACAAGGAATTCTTTTTCTCAGGTCTGGGTCTGCCTTCATGGGATAAACTGGGTTCTTTGGTATCCAAAATTTCTTCATGACATCGGCACGACAATAGGGACACCCATTCGTCTTGACAAAGAAACTAAAGATGTAAGATTTGGATACTTTTCCAAAATGCTAGTGGAGGGTGATCTCAGTACCACCCTTATTGAAAAGGTAACTCTTGCTACTCCCATATATAATATTTTAATTGATGTTGAATATGAGAAGAAACCTCTATATCGTATGGCATGCCTGGCAGTTGGGCACTCCTTGGAGATCTTCTGAAAGAATATGACTTGTTCAGTATGTGGAATGAAAGGGAATCCCTCCAGCCTTTGTCATCTAAAGACTAATGTCCCCTCATTTTCTAAGGCTGTTGATAGAGTTCATGACACTTCTAAAGAGCTGTCGTCGGCTGGAACTATGAATTCTGTCTCTCGGATACCTCATATGGACAGGGAGTCCCCGACAACAGATCATGGCGGCCCTTCTTGTGAAAATCTAGATCAAGGAAAGTCTACGGAGATTTCTGTTCCTATATTGGTGGATGGTCAGCATGTTGATGGTCAACAAATACCCCTTATTACTGGTAAATGGGGGAATGTATCAGATGATGAAAAAGAAAAGATTAACTTTACTACTCCAAATAGCGGTGGATCTATCTCATTCAAGGTAGCTGTCTTAGCCGGTGAGGCAAGGATGACTGATGGTGAGAATTTTACACCTATCCCATCTAACAAAAGGCCTCGCAAAGATTACTCTCAAATTCTGAAGACTGTGACTACAAGATCATCTGTAAATGTGTCTTGGAAAATTGATGACAACTATTGGAAGACTTTCAATATGGATAAGTCTCAATCTGAATGGGAACCTACTGGGGATTCCGATTATGATAATGACATGTCGTATTATGATCTATAGTTCTTTGATGAATGAGGGAATTTTTTATTGTGTGACCCCTTTCGCTGCCTACTTGTACTTTTCTTTTTATCTTCAATAAATGATCTGAATCTTTTTCTTAAAATAAATTATAATGAATACATAATCACTATTGGTAGATTCTCTTAAGATGTTCACATTCACCTAGTGGATGATCCAATTTTAAATTTACTTTTAGTTTCAGGAAATTAGTTTTCAAAATTTATTTTCTCTATTTTGGAAACATTTTCCCCCTTTAAAATACATATAATTCACCTCTATCTAAATTAATCTTTTTTGTGGGAGTTCTTCATGGATATCATTTACTTCGTGGATGGTTGATGTCTTATGGACTACATTTTTTATCGTGGACCGCCCCTATTTAGCAGATGAAATTTTTTTCATTAGATACTATTATTTTGTGGTCCCATTAACATTTTTTGATATAGTTCCACACAATAACCCATTAAAAAACTTTTCAAATGAACTATATCATTTTTAGAAAAGATCCCAATTAACTACATCATATTTCACAAACTCCAACATCTTGAAACACTTCTCTTCTTGGAATCATCTCTCAGGAACTACGTCGGACTTCCCGAAATTACTCCCTTGATGATCATATTTTTTAATGAAATTTTATATTCATAATTAAGTGATTAAGTAACTTCATATAGAAAAATAAATCAATCAAAAAATTATAATACTAAATACATGAGACATTGATGTGGTATAGCCTTTATCATAAACTATTATGCAGTCCACATTGAGTATTATAAAATTTCTTGTTACTGATGTCATCTACAAATGGAAACTCTTTTTAGAAAACAAAATCACCTCATCAATTCTGAAAATGACATACCACCCACAAACTGAACTCATGGAGGCATAAAAGCACTACCCTTACTAGAAACTCATATACTCACTGCAAACATCCTTTGGGGTTCATGTAGCATGGTATTATGTATGCATGACACTTATATGAGGAAACATTTTATTTTTTGATTCTTCATACATTGTTTGTGATTCCATAAACATCCTGAATTTATATGTGTACCTCCATTATAGTCTGAAACGCCTAGTTATGTCTTTGAACACCCCGCTTCATGGTTTATTAATTGTATTTCGGGAACTCTTTTTCAGAAAACATTCCACTATGAAACAATATCTCGGTTTTGAGGCCCAATTTTTTCTAAAACACTCGAAGAACGAGCCACCATGAATACGTTATTTGAAAACACTAGAAATACTCCTTCTTTATCATCTAGATTTTTCAAAAAACCCAATCACCCGAAAACCCTGACACTCTACCTTGAGGGATTATTTCGAATAATCTCCCCCATTGGGTTTGATAATTTTTTTTAACAATTTGATTCATTATTATAGATTCGTATATATTCTATCAATTTTGTGAAACTAAAAATAAAATTTAAATCAATGATTTACCCATCACACAACATATGCCCATGTGATCCATTCTCAATGTCACAAAAACGGTAGCATAGAGAGTTCATCAATGAATTAGATCATTCCAATGCTTCTCAACTTTATTCATATGGATCCTCACCCATCATGATATATATCCTTTCATCCATCATAATTATCATTGCTAAATTTAAATCTCCCCCAACTTCACCACAACCATTATCATTACTAAGGAATTTTATTCCTTTAGAGAATCATTTTATCCCCCTTTTCCAGTGACCTTAAGGTCACCATATTGTTGTTTATAATATGGTAGAGAACCCATATTATGAAAATAGGGGAAACACACCATTCCACAGGGATAATGGGTCCCACATCCATATTTTCAAATGTGGGGTGCCAATGGAACTACAAAATCCATTTGATGCCTTTAAAATTCTTCTTCACATAAGGACTTTGTCAAAATATCTTAAACTAGTAGTTCTGTAGGAACATATTCTAACATCACAATCCTTTGCTTCCCATTCTCCTTGATAAAATGATAATTTATTTCAATTTTTTTACTATAGTGATGGAATATATTTTTAATGAGATTTATACCACATTAATAATTACAATGGAATCTGCTTAGAGACTTCACGTCACCTACCATATCATCAAGTTGCAACATCATCCATAATATATTCATGGAAACTTTAGTATCCACAATATATTTAACTTCCACGGTGCTCAATGAAATTGAAATATTGTTTCTTTCTTAACAATGAAATACATAATCCAACATGATATAATGAAAAACCTAATTTTGATTTTATATCATATACTAAATTGGGAACATCTTCATCTATATGTCCCCAAAAGTCTTCTCAGATCTATCATTTTACATCTAACCAAAATCCATAATTACTTTCAAATAAAAATGTATTATTACTATTAAATTATTTACATTAATTTGGTTTTCGTGGAAATCGTTGCTCTTTGAATGTGGAAAAACAATAAATAGTCACGTCGTTGTTAAGTATAACAGACTTCCATTGATCTTCCCTTATTATGTGACATTAACTACTTTTCCTAAATCACCCTATGATATTTTCATCTAGGATGCAACCATTGTTTTCCATTCCATGGAATTATCCATTATATATTTTATCAAAACCTCATGGTAATAATTAGATTGAGAAATTAATGATCTGAATTTTCCTTATGTCATCGGTAAGCTAATGAAAAATATTAGTACACCAATAATTGATATTTCAAATTATATTTTCATAAACAATGAAAACAATTTACAATTTTCTTCATCAGATCCTATAGATATTAGGCCGTCAACATATAACAGTACCATCATCCTATGATTACTTTCATTGTTGACATTGAGACTATAATCAACTCCAGCACTTTTTTAAAATATATTCTTCAAAAAATGATCTAGACTAGATATCTTGATTTTGGTTCTTTCTTTAATACATTTTGTGTCTTTTTCTATAGAGAAACTATATTCTCATATTCATGATTGAGAAAACCATTTGGATACTAAATATAAAATTCTTTTTTAAGAACCTAATTAATAAATAATGATTTTATGTCCATAAAAATGCATTGATCCTTTTTCACTATGAGGGACAAGAATAATATTATTGTATCTACCCATGATATAGGTAAAATATATCAGAACAAATTAGTGGCCCTTATCTAGAAGTACAATTTTTAAACTAGTCATTCTTTGATTCAAATTAGATCCCCATATTAATTAATATTATTTCAAAAGACCCATTTATTATTGATGAAATTTTTGTCTTTTGGCCTCAAAGAAATACCTCATGTCTGATACTTCTCAATTTGGTCAAGATAATTAGTCAATTCTTGAACATATTTTTCATCTCCATCTACTTACTAAAAATATTTAGGCTCTGCATGTGATAAGAAAAAATCTTGTTCTATATTATTCATCCACCTTGTTTTCAATGGCACTTTCTGATCACTGAATATGCTTTATCTATCATTTTCAGATCTTCTATTCGATCATTGTATATATACTAGTTCATGCTCTTCCTTTTTAACATCTAAATCATATTTTTGAATTGCCCTCTATAACTAGCGCATTCCCTAATCTACATATCTATTCATCATTATCCTCCAGTGAATGATCATGTATTTGTGAAAACTCATCTCATTCTATACAATAGCTACATCATTGCATTCAACAAAATCTCCCAATATCTTATTGAATAATATTTATGATTTTCGTTCCATTGAATATTTACTGAATATTCCTTCATTTATACATGATTCAAATAATATTTGTTTCAATTTATTGATAATGAAACACCTACATCCAATGTCACAAATGTAGTTCAATGTTGGATTCTTCATATAACTAATCACATATAATGTTATGTCTTATTTTAGTCATAATAACTCATTATTTGATGTTTAGACTAGTGTAATCACTTCTACTTTCTAAAACATATATAAAAGGACATTCTCAATGATAACTTTTCTTGCCATGTCGTTGATAAATAAATTTATTCTTCTCAAGTACTCCATTATGTTCTGGAGTTCATAATTCTAAAACTTTCTTCCTAATCCCATGTTTATTTAGATAATACTCCTCTTGGATATTTTTCAACTCTTTCCCTATATCTATATGTATCTTCCAGAATCCATGACCCAACATATTTTCAACTTCCCTTCAATAAGATACAATTATACTTAACTCTACAAATTTTTGATTGATTACTAAAACCAATGAAATTATGAAAATCCCATCAATGAGTAGAATATAATATCACCTCCCATAAATAGATCTTGGTAAAATAGGACTACACACATCAATATGCAGCTAGTCAAGCACTTTTTTAACCTTTTCTCTTTCTCCTTCTATTTATTATCAAAGTTCCTAACTTTTTTACATTACTCACATGTATGAGTATGATCACATATAACCCTAGAGAGGTATCAAAAAGAATTACATCTCTTAATATCTTATATATATATTATTAATGAATGGATAATGATGTTTATTCCATAACTCATTTTCTTCTTCCATGAAAAAACGATCATAAATTATCTTTCACTTTTAAGGTTTTGATACCTTTCCATACACATACCCAAAAAATATCTATCATTTTATATAATGATTCATATTTTCATTGAAAATCCTCTAGCATGTCTTCAGTTAGAATGTTTACTTACAGTAAAAAAAATTGGACTAACAGATTCAAAAACTATGACATCTATAAGTCTCATGTCCTTTCCCCATAACATGGTCTTCCTTAAGACAATAATTCTTAGGATTTCATAATAAATGAAATTATAATATTCCATCAATATTGATCTTATTTATATCACCAGTTCCATATTTCATGTAATATGATCGGTTAACCCAGGGTCAAACATTTAAATTCTATTGTGATCTGGTTCTTTGAATGAAATTCCTACAACCAATTCAATTACACCTCATTTATTTTAGATCCATGTAATTGATTTATATTCTTGATGATTCTACGAGCATGAAGCACCGCATTCTTCTTGTAATTTTGTAACTTTTTTTTATTTTGAACCCATCTTGTGATAATTTGTGTTGCTTCTTATGACTAAATTCAATCTATTTCGAGTCATTTCCCTGCATTCGTTATGTGAAGAATATAGACATGTTCTCAAATCCTCCACACCTAAAATATTAACCATCAAATGATTTTATGGAATATTTATATCTAATTGGCTACCAATATTTTCCTTGTTCACTTCAATACCTAATTTCCATGGAACAAACATTTTAGGTGAAAGGATAAATCACTATTATCTCAAGGGTCACCCCTGAGATACTTTCTTTTGATCACTTCTGGTTGAAAGGATAAACTACTTCTCAAGGGCCACCCCCTGATCCTCTTTCTTTGAAAAGATACATTTATCAATTGTGGTCATCTGGCATTTTCAACAATAACAGTCACCCAAATACACCGTGAAAATTACAACAGGGGTTTTATTGAAAAATACTCCATATATGTATCTGAAGTATTTTTTTTATAAATTGTAAATTTTAAATCAATAAAAATACAATTTTTGAAAATTTTTATTGTAAATGATGGTGAAATTTTATAAATGTATTCTAAAATGGTTTTTTGTATATTTTTATTCATGCTAATGTATTCATATTGGTTTATTTCTATATGGTTGTTGTAGGGATTTTTCTTTAAAGAAGATTATATGAGATTTATTATCCCAAAAAAATAATTGATAAGGGCCTCCTTTAATATTACTAAAATGTACTCACAATGTACCCCTTTTTAAACACTAAAAAAGCACTAATAAATGTGGCCTCTTTATGACTACTTCTAGGTAAAATAAATGAGATACAAATTTAGTATTTCTGTAGTCATTAGTTAATTTGTTAATTCAAAATACTTTTTATATATCTATTAAAGGCCTCATCTATAGTAGTGTCCATAGTGTGTTTAGTTAGGGTATTATGTGAAGACAATTAAAGGGTATTAGGGGATGAGTCGGGCACAACTAGGGCTCTTATATGGTGCCTACACAAGTTTTGGGAATTAATTGGGAGGGATCATAGAGTATCCTATGTGTGGGATGCAATCTTTTTCTTATTTGTTTTCCAATTTAACAGGATACTTTAGATACGAGGTGGGATGTTGACATATCTTCTTTTTTAAACATTATTGTATTAGGGTGTACTGGTTTCCAAGATAGTAAATTCATCACATGTGAAATGGATCCCATGAAATGAATCAAAGAATTTCACAATGATATTTTTGTAGGGAATTTTATTTTGGTTTTTTCGGTTTGTGCAACACGCAAATATTTAGAGTCACCGTAGGCATGTTTTGTTGAGTTTCATCGAAGGATAATTTCAATTGCGAAGGTCATTTTTGTCGAGATTCAATATATTGGGAGATAGTAGCCTATAAACAATGTCATTTTGGTTTTTTCTTTGTTAATTTTATTTATAAATTCCAAAAATGAAGGAATTAGAGAATAATATTTAATTGTTATACATTTTAGTTTTTTGTTAAAATAGAATTATTTTATGCCTAATAACGTATTTAGAATTTTACTAAAAATGATAACATTTAATGTTGTTTTATAGAATTAAATAATTCAAAATGATGTTCATGATTTCTCTAAAAATAAGAATGAATGACAAAAAAACTGCTGTTGAATCTTAAACTAAATATTTCAATGAAAATTACATAGAAGAATTATCTAAAACAAAAACCTTCTATGAAATTTTCACTAGAATTCTAATTAAAACTGTCAGTGAAACATTAATTGGGATTCTAATTATATTTTCCAGATTATGAAATATATATATATATATTATTTTTAATCATTATTTATAATCAATTCTATTTTATATAACTGAATTTTTGAAAAAAATTATTATTTATTTTTCATTAACATTTTTTATGTTATATTAATATATAATTTTTGTAGTATTAAATAATATTTAGATTGAACTATCAGTGAATGATCCATTGAATTTTCCTAGGAGTTTATCTTTTACTAGAACATCAACTAGAACTTCCATAAAAACAATTCATGAATTTTAAATTTGTATTTACACAAATTTTGAAAAAAAATATATAAAATATATCATATCAGTGAATTTAATATATAAAATTATATAATAATTAATTCATAAATATTTTTCAAATTTATATATTTTTTAAAATTTACTTTCGTAAATTATAAATTATATTTATATTTTTATCTTTATTGTATATAGTTTATTTAAATGTATGATTATATTATTTTTATAAAAACAATATTCAACAAATATAATATATATTTTATAATATTTCATTTTTTTTTAATACATTTAATAAAAATTAATTTATATAAATATATTATATAATTTTGTAAATATTTTTTTTTGTATTTTAAAACATCCTCTAGAACATCTAGTGAAACACAAACTCATACATCAATATGAACATCCACCAGAACTTCTTTGGAAACACATAATGGAGTTATAAGAATTATTTGAATATATCCTTCAAAAAAATTCAATACACCTTTCAATATATTTTATTATAAATTTATATTTTCCAATTATTTCATAAATACATTTCTATTTTATATATTCGTAAATATATTTTTTTCATAATATATTATGTTTTTCCATTTTAATTATTCTATTATATACATTTTTAAATGTAATTCATTGTTATATTTATAAAAAATATCTATCAAATGTAACACATATTATATATAATTAACATTAATAAATATATATTTTAAAAAATTAATTTTTATTAACATATTCAATAGTTATTTAGCTATATAGTTTTGTTATATTGTTGAAATTCCACTAAAAGATTCATTGGATACATTATTTTAACTCTTCGTTGATTTATAATTTTTATTTACATATATATATATATATTAAAATATATTTAGTAAATTGTATAGTTTTATTTATTATAAATCTACTTCTATTACTCTTTAAAAAATATATTTCTATATTATAAATATAAAAATAATTATCTTAAAAATTATACAAATTTTATTTACATTTTATTTCATATATGAATCAAATTTTTAAATGGAAAATTATATTAAATTGTATTAAAAAATGTAATAGTCGTAAAATATATTTTATATAATTGAATTAATTATAAATAAATTTAACTAAAAAATTAATAATTATTAGTATATTTTAATTTTTTATGAATATTGTCTTTTGTCGTATTGTTGAATTCTTCTAGAACATCCACAATAATTTTCCTTGGGTCTTCCACTAGAACATCCAATTAAACTTCTTCTTCAACACTTAATAAATTATTATGGTTATTTATACAATTTATTAAAATGAATTACAAAATATACCACATAAGTTTATTTATTATAAATTTATATTTAGTTATTATTAAATAAATGTATTAATATTTTATATATTTCTTAATAGATATTTCAGGATATATATAAATATTATTTACATTTTTATTATATTATTATTCTAATTTTTAGATATTAATTATTTTATTTATAAAATAATTATGTCCCCATTGTAATACATATTTTTTATATTTTTATATTTTCTAAATATAGTTATTTTTATTTAATTTAATTAATACATTATATAGTTTTTTTAAATATATACTTTTGTTGTATTGTGGAGATTCCACTAAAACATCATCTAGAACGCCCACCATAAATTTCATTAAACATCAACTAGAACCACCGGTTGAACTTATTCTATGACACTTAATGGATTTATAATTGTTTTATATAGAGATTTATTAAAAAATATTTCATATAAATCTTATATGTTCATATTATTTAAATTTATTTTACATATTATTTAAAAAATATAATTCAATATTGTAAATTTATAAGTATTTAGTTTCTTATAAATAGAAATTTTTTTACATTTCTATTCATATATTATAAATAATTCGAAATTGAAAATTATAATTTTAAATTGAAAATTATAAATTTTGTGAAAAATTTTGTAACAAAAGTAATTTATATTTTATAAATGTATTCTTTTTTGTATTGTAGAACCAAATATGGATCATCCAGTATAATGTTTACTGAAAATTCCACTATAAATTCGTACAAAACAACCAAGAAAATATCCAATAAAACAAAAATTTTAACAACTCCAATAACACTAAAAGGATTTAAAGTTGTTATTTATAATGATTCTCTAAAAAAATATTCAATATATTTTTTAATTTAATTTATTATAATTTTTTTAGTAATTATTTCTGAAATATATGTATATATTATATTTTTTAATATTAATCTTCCTAAATATATAAATTTAATTTACTTTTTCATATATTTTATACATTATGAAATGGTAAATTATATAATTTTTATAACAAAATGTAACAAATGAAATATCTATTTTATATAATTTCATTTTTTGTAATTATTATTATTAATTTTTTTTCATATATAATTTAGTTTAAAAAATATATACTATTTTGTATTATAGAACTTCCATTGGAACCGCTATGGGAACTTCTATGGTAACTTACACTAGAACAAGCTCTATAAAACAAAATTGATTTATAATTGATATTTTTATATATTTTGTAAAATAGATATTCAATATATATTACATAACTGAATTTATTAAAAATTAGTTTTAGTAATTATTTCATTAATATATCTCTGTTTTATGTATTTTAAAAAATCTTTGTTACTTAATATATTATTTTTATTGACATTTTTATTTTTATATTATATATATTTTTAAATGGTGTATTATATTTTTTTTAAAAAAATTATATTAATAATGTAACACATATTTCGAATTTTTTCATTCATTATAAAAATATTTATTTAAATTTAGTATTCATAATTATTTTCATTTGTTTTAAATATATTGTTTTTAATTTTATTGAGAAACTTCCATTAAAACACCTAGTGGAAATTTAGTTGGAACATCCGTTAGAACATCGACAAGAACATCTTTGGAAATAAATAATGGATTTAAAATTGTTATTTATAATTATTTTTTTATGAAAATATTCAATATATCTTTAAAAGTGAACTCTTGTAAAATTTTCATTATTTAATAATTAATAAATATATTTTGGTTTATATATTTATAAATGTTCAATTTCCTAAATATATAAATTTTTATTAAATGTTTATTTTTATATTATATTGTTTTTAAAATGTATAATTATATTCTCTTAAAAAACATTATGTAAAATATTTAGCAGATATATTATATATTTCATTTATTATGAATATAATTATTAAAATTATGATTTTATAAAATGTTCAATAGTTTGAAAAATATATATTGTTGTTGCAATTTGAAACATCCACTTGATCATCCACTAGAACTTATTACTGACCATCCATTAAAAAATACACTAGTACATCCACAAAAGCTTCCCCTATAACTTATTATGAAAAATCTTCTAGAACATTTACAATATCTTTCCCAAACAATTTATACGATGATATAGTTGTACATTCATTGGATCTTCTTCAAATTTTTTCAAAGAAGGATTTATATATGATATTTATAATTTTTTTTATAATAAGTATATTATTCAGATTTTTTATGATTTACTATTTACATTCCCTAAACTCAAGTGTCTAGGTTTTATTTTTCCTAATGATGATGATTTTTATTTGTATGTTTCATCATAATATATTAAACCATTTTTATGGATGATAGCCAATTCACTTGAGGATGCATAATGATTCAACATTACATTTGGGGGAGTAAATGGGTTCAGTTTATGCTAAAAATACTTCACTAAAATGAGAAAGGATATATCAATAATCAAATTATGCCACTATGTATATAGCATTGTAGGTCATAGGGTTTTTTAAAAATGTGATATCATTGCCTTACTTTATTAGGCTGAGACACATACATGATTCCTAGTTCGAATGGGTTTTTTTATTATCTTGTGGGAAATATTCATGAAATGCATTTTTTAATAAAATAATCATACCTAGATCAATTACGAATCAATTCATTTGATGGATTCCTAGTGAAATATAAATATATCATAATAAGATGTTTAAGATTAAATTTATTCCTTGGGTATTATATTTGAATTATTCATTCTCTTGAGAGGTATATATTATAAAATATATATATGTTATTGTGTATATACATGTGTATTATTTGAATTTTTAATTTTCTAAATATGAAAGATATTTTTCTCATGGATATGCAAATTTCATGTTCGGGTACATATAATGAAAAATATGGGATAATCTATCATTTTTCAATAATATGAATTTTTACGTGGCTAGGAAAATTAAAAATATTTTATGGACTCATGCAAAAATGAAAGAAATATTATGATTTATTTGGAGATGTTTTTGTTTTTTACTATACATCCTGCTCTATAAACAGTGCTAGCCCCTGGATTTCTCATTAGGGTTAAATCATCTTAGAGTGATTGTCATTTTTGGGAAATCATAGTTATATGATGAAACTGAAAGTTCATTTTATTAGTTGTTTCAAAAAAAAATATGTGTCTCACATAATGTCAATCAAAACTCTGTATATTAATCAAAATTTGGAAATGGGAAAAGAAATTATTGAATTTTTATTGGTAACTCTAAAATTTGTTTGACCATGGTATTTTATGTAAAATGGAATTAAGAATTTATGTAATTTGATTATAAATATAAATACTATTCTAAATATATTTAAAATGTTTCGATTTCAATTATGAGATTCATGTTAATTGTATTAGGAGAGGGATACCCTCAAAGTAGAATATTGGGTTGGGAAATGACAATTCATAGATGAATTGTTCATGTTGTGAGAATAACGAGTGTACTGATTTTCTAAATATTATTTGACATTGAGTATTTAAAACTCCTAATTAAGTGAATGTATTTATGGAATGGATAATGATTACATATATTAGAAGAATATTTTTTCCAATTTTTTTATGTATTTTGATTGATTGTAGAAAAAAATAATATCAAGAAACAAAGGAATATTTCTAGATGCTGGATACTTTTTTAATTAATTACCTAATATAGAATTAATGTTCCATGATTCTACTAGATAAGTTTGTAATTTATTTGACTTTTGTCAACATGAATATCAAATGACTGGTTCATTTTTATGATATCATATATTTATAGAGGAGGTTAATTTATTTATTTTACATGAACATATATTAATGAAGGTCTACTCTATGTATCACATGAATCATCCACTGAGGTTTCTCAATGCACTTGTAAAAAAATAATGTTAGTTAGGTATCATTGTTGACATGTCTTTATTTTTTAATTGGATTGATTTGAGATCATTACCTAAACAAAATATTTTGGGGATGTGAACCCAATCAACTGGAAATATTATATTTTTAAAGATATATTCTACTAATATAAATAATGACATAAATTTAGTTATAGAAAAATGTTCAGATGAATTTTCATGAATGTAAATAAAGTTTATTACAATCACTTTGATAATATTTGTGGGTTATGAAATTGACTTCTCTTATTTCAGTAATTTTGAAAAATAGTTGACTATCATAAATATATCAATAGATTCATTTTTTATTCCTCACAATGATGGACTTATTTTACAAAAGGTCTCTATTAAAAAGTATAAATGTAAATGAGGTGATAGAATCAAAATCACATAAAACACAGGAGGGTGAATGTAGAGAAAATTTAATAAAAGTATCAACAAGTACATTGATATGATGATTGTTCGATTTCATTTTATGATGTATTTTGTTTATATGTGAAATATTTAAATGGTATTGTAGTGTATGTCGTCATTTTTCACATTGTGAATTATTGATCATTAATGATTATATTTTCATATTGATTCTAAAAGATTACCATTAAATTTAATTTCATTTGTAGCATAATCATTTTCTATATTTTGAATTTATATCAATTGTATAGACAACTATAAAAATTTATGGAACATCCTCTTCAAGTTAAACTATCATAGAATTGGTAGATATGATAAGAATTGAAAACAATTAATGAAAATTGTTTTTTTGTGCTGCATTATGATTCCTATGAATAATATATATGTTGTTTTCAAGTATAATGCATTCACATAATAATTAATAGGGTAGTATATTTTTTAATGTATTTTTACACCGTGTTGTGAAACAAAAATTCTAATTCAAGTGTTCAATATGATATTTACTATAATTCAAGAATCTTTTTTGACTAGTAAAGAACTCATATTTTTAGTTGAGACCATTTATAATGAAATCATGTCCCAATGATGTTTTAAAACTACAAAAATGAATAGGAAAATGTTCATTTATTAATTTTAATTCTGATAGATTTGTATTTATGACAAATTATATTGAACTCATTGTTTCATTAAATGTTTTGGATAAAAAACCACAACTATACTATAAAAATGAACAATTCCAAAAACATGAAAACCTCTTTTATTAAATTTTCAGGTCATACACATAAAACATTGTCAATTTTTTTTGGTATCCGGATGATTGAAACACTATATCTAATACGAAACTATTACATCAAAAATGTTATCTAGAACTGCTATTTGTAGTGTCGTAATGAAAGCAGGGTAACATATAAAGCTGTAGGTTATTAAAATCTTCATTAGTTATCTTCTTCTTTTATGAATGATCTATTTCAAACTTATCTATAATATAAAGTCCAAATATTCTAAATTCATTGATTTTATCACCAAATGGCGGGGTATCATCAATTGTTAATGCGGGAGAAGTCTCGCCTATGTAATCATGGATTCATTTCATAATGAATTCATTTAGTGTGGGAAGTTGATAAATTTTAATTATTCATGTTGGTTAATTTTGAAATGTATTTATTATTAAAGAGGATAAAATGTACCATTATTAATGATTCCTTTAGATAAATATCATGTCCACCACCACCCAATTGAAGATACATTGAGTTTTACTAGATGACATATTTTCACTCTACATAAAACCATGCAATATCTAATGCGTATTTGTGGCCTTTGTCATGACCCATCCCCCGCGGCACGTGCAGTGACTATGTGGTTTTAGAAGGTGGTCAGTCCCACCAAAAAGACTAGGAGTATGTTGTTTTGTTTTTTTGAATGACCGTTAATTGTTGTGAGTTCAGCATTCATATTCGAGGAGTCCAGTGTTTGTGTGGTGACAGATGTATCCAAACACTAGGACCTAGAATTTTGTTTTTGGCTCAGTACATGAAAACAATGGTTGCATATGTGTCACCTTATTTTGAATAAGAGTAATCTTAATAGGTATGACCATCTAACCATGGTACATCTTGATCAATCTCATGATACCTCCACATGGGCGACCATATAGAATCCAAATATGAGGTTGTGAGGATAGTCCACCTAGCGATGAGGTGTTTGTTCAGGGACCAGTGCTAGATATTGCCCCACGGGGTGGTATACCAATGTTACCACCACCTGTTTATCACTTAGTAGGACAACCTCTAGTGCTTCATGTGGATGCATCTTTCTAGACTGAGTAATGGATTACTCATTTGGCACATAGGATGATGCATAGGGTTCGAATGTGTGTCACGGGCATCCGAGACAACGATCACATGAGAAGTAGGGTAAAAAATATAACAAGATTATTGGTGTGAAATATAAGACTTAGAAACATAGGTTTCATAGGAGAACATTCTAGTTTCGATTTGGGAAAGAATTTCTATGCTTGTCATATAAATGACATATTTTGCCAGATTGTCCCACAATTCATGTTTCATGCCTAGAGAGAAGACAACTATAGACTATCGAGGATTATGACCATATAACTCCAGGAATGAATCAAGTTGTGTTGTGTGTCCTTCTACACTAGATGTATTATTGATAGACACATTTACTAGTGATTTCCATTTCCTTCAACTTCTTCTAGTTTGATAACTAGAGGTTCTGGTTAAGAATGATGTCTTGACCCTAACATTTAGAGACTCCTACCAGAGGATACCCAATGACCAAAATGTGGTGATAACAATATTATATTGTGGAATAAATTCTTACAAATGAGATTTCAGACCTCTCTAGAGATCTTAAAGATAAGGATGAGTTTTTATAAAAACTTTATAAAGACCTTAAGGAAGTACATTCTGAAGAGGAATAACATTCTAAAGATCTTAATAATGCAATTTTAAAAATAAATTATTTTGAGGAAAAATATAACTCTAATGAAATGATCCCTGAGGATATGAACCTATTTATCAGACTAAAATCCGAAATATATTCCCTTAAGAAACTTCTTGAAAACATTACCTCTGGTATGGAAAATTTTGACAAGATGTATTCTCAAATTAAACCTAATGGAAACACTACTAGAGTAGGTTATACTCACTGAATCCCTATTTTTAAAAACAACTACTTTGTTCCTTCAAGAGCCCCTTTTTGTAATAAATATCAAAGTGGTGGGCATTGGATGAAATTTTTTTCTTTGAATAATGTTCAATCTCTTGGGTTTCATAAAGCATATTTTTCTAATCAAATGTAGATACCCAAAAAAAATTTTTCTAAAAATTATATATACAAGAATGTTTGGGTTCCGAAAGTCTATCTTTTTTATTTTCAGGAATATAATGAAGGTACTCACATCAATACATGGTACATGGATAGTGGATGTTCCCAACATATGTCTGTTAACAGAAACTTCTTCAAAAAGATTATCAAGATAAAAAGAGGAAATGTAACTTTCGGAGATAATGATAATGGAGAAATTATTTGTATATGTGACTTTGTTCTTCTTTGAAAAACTTCGATTTCAAATGTTTTACCACTTAATGGTCTTATGAAAAACCTCATTATCATAAGTCAATTATGTGATTGAAGCTACCTTTTGAATTTTATGAATGATAAGTGCTTAGTACCCAATTCCAAGGAAGAATTTATTCTTTATACCAATAGGTAAGAGAATGTTTTCACACTAAACATACATGTCCTTAGGAGCCAAGATCTACCATTACATAGTGCAATGGAAGATCATTCATGGTTATGAAATAGAAGGCTAGGACATTGTAACCTTAGGAACCTATGCAAACATTCTATGAGAAGACTAGTTAAGGATCTACTAAAACATAGATTTGATTCCTCAAAAGTTTGTGATCCTTGTCAAAATGGAAAGAATCATAAATCATTTTTAAATCTATTGGTGATGTTTTAACCACTGTTGCATTACAGTTGGTGCGTATGGATCTTTTTGTACCTACACAAACTAGAAGCATCGAAGGAAACTATTATGTATTTGTCTTAGTTGATGATTAAAATAGATTTACGTGGGTATATTTTCTAGTAAATAAATCTGAAGCTATTTATATTTAAAATGTTTTAGATTCCAAGTTAAAAATGAGAAAAACCTTCCTTTGTTAACTATTCACATTGATCATGGAGGAGAATTTCAAAATTCTGATTTTGTAACTTTTTTTAGTAAAAAAGGCATTACTCATAACTTCTCAGTTCCTAGAACTCCTCAAAAAATGATGTTGTTGAAGGAAAAAATAGAATTCTTCAAGAGATAAAAAGAACCATGTTGAGTGAAAAGTCTGTAGCCAATAATTTTTGGGATGAATCTGTAATTACTTCTTCTTATACTATAAATCATATTTTGATTAAACATTTTCTTAATAAAACTCCTTATGAGATATGGAATGGTAGAAAACCTAGAATTTCCTACTTCAAGGTTTTTGGAAGCAATGTATTCATTATGAATACTAAAGATAACTTACACAAATTCATACCAAAATATGATGAAGGAATTTTCTTTGGCCACTCCAAAACTACTAAGGATTATATAAATTTTAATAAAAACACTTCTACTGTTGAAGAAACATTACATGTCAAATTTGATTAAACAAATCCATTTGTTTTTAATCAACCCTAACCTACATCTTTGGATGTGTTTTAAAAAACTGATTATCAACCGTTGTTAGAAGATCCTTCGGATAAGGAAAATGTTCAAGAGGATGTTTCTAAAGCATTTACCCCAGAATACTTCCTACCTAATGTTGATGAACATGTTTTACAAAATCCAAATCAGTCGTTTATTTAGAATCATCCCAGTGATAGTATCATTGGTGATGTGAATCAACCTGAAAGGATTAGAAGTTCTTTAAGAAATGAAGTAGAACATCTAGCATTTCAGTCTCAACTAGAACCAAAAATCACTGAGGGTGCTTTAGGTGATGATGATTTAATAAAAGATATGCAGGAAGAACTAAATGAATTTGAAAAGAAATAAATTCTAGAACTTAGTTGAATTAACTAATTAAACTTCTATTAATAGAGTAAAATGGGTCTTTTGAAACAAATGTGATGAAAATGTAATCATAGAAATGAATAAAGATATATTAGTTGTCAAAGTCCAAAATCAACAAGAAGGAATATACTATGAAGAATCATATTCTCCAGTAGCTATACTTGAATCTATTCGTATTTTAATTTCCTTTGCAGCATTCTTCAACTTCAAAATTTTTCAAATAGATTTGAAATGAGCTTTACTTAATTATTTTGTACAAGTGCATGTTTTTGTCAAAAAACCTCTAGGATTTGTAGATACAAAATATCATGAACATGTTTATAAATATTCCAAATATTTCTATGGACTTATGCAATCCCCTCTAGCTTGGTATGATAGGCTCACAAGATTTTTGCATTAAAATAATTTTGTTAAAGGAAATGCAGATCCAACCCTTTTTATGAAGAAAGATAAGAAAAATGTGTTGATTGTGCAAATTTATGTTGATGACATTATATTTGGTTCAAATCAACAATATTTAACCGGTTCCTTTACGGAACTAGGAAAATATAAGATTGAAATGAGTATGATGGGTGAGTTAACATTTTTTCATTGGTTTTTAAATATCTCAAAAACCAGAATAAATCTATATACCCAAACATATTTATATTAAATATCTTCTTAAAAAGTTTGGATATGACAACACTATGAGTACTAGTACTCATATTAGTACCTCAAACACACTTGATATTGATGAATATAGAAAACTAGTCGATCAAACAACCTTTAGAGGTATGATAGGATGTTTACATTACCTGATAACTAGTCATCTAGAAAAAATGTTTTCAATATGCTTATGTGAAATATTTCAATCCAATCATAAGGAATCTCATTTAATGGGAGTGAAAAAAATGTGTTGCTACATAAAGGGAACCATGGATTTAGGACACTTTTATACTTTGGGAAATGATTTTATTCTTAAATGTTTTTCAGATGCTAACTTTTGTGGATGTTGAACGGATAGAAAAAGTACATCTGGGACTTGTCATTTCTTTGGTGGCTCATTATTTTCTTTGTCATGCAAGAAGGAATACTCAGTAGCACATTCCACTGCTCAAGCTGAATATGTAGCAGTTGGAAGCTGTTGTTCTCAAGTTTTGTGGATGCAACCCACACTCACAGACTATGGTACGAGTTTTACTAAAACAAAAATTTAGTGTGATAATACTAGTACCATTTACTTAAGTAAAAACCCTTCACATCACTCTCGTACAAAAACACATAGATATTAGACGTCACTTTATTAGGGATCAATCACAAAAAGGGGGAATCATTCTTCAATTTATCAGAAAAGAAGATCAACTTGCTGATATTTTCACAAAATATATACCCTCTGATAGAATTGAATACATTGAACAGTATTTAGGAATTATAACAATAAATTAATCTTCCTTGTTAACTTTCTGTTAAAATGAATGTCATTACAAAAATAATCACACATTTTCTTGTTAGTATTCAAAAAAAATTCGTAATGAACTTTTCAAATGCTTTTCATAATGGAATTTTTCATCGTCAGTTTTTTTTCAAATTTCTTCATAGAGAATTTTTTTCTTAGTGAAATTTGTTTTCAAATTTTTTTGTAGTTAGTTTTGTTTTCAGAATTTTTCATAGTGAAATTTTTCATAATCATTTTAGCTTTCAAACTTATCTTAATGAAAATTTTCATAGTTAGTTTTTCAAAAAAATTTGTAATGAAAATTTTTTAAGTTAATTTTACAAATTATCATAATGAAGTATCTCATACTAAATTTCTTTGTAGTGAAGGTTTTCATTCTAAAAATATCATAATGAATATTTTCGTACATGAAATTTTCATAATAAAGATTTTTGTACTCAATTTTTTTTCGTTATGATGTTTTTCATAGTCTTTTTCTTTCTAAAATTCTTCAAGAAGAATATTACCTATTACTTATAATCTTCCATAGCAATCTAAAAGGTATGATTCCTTCTTAATATTTCATAATCACCTTTTCCTTTCTAGTAGTTTCTTTCGTTTCTTTTACAATTTTCAGATTCTAGTTTCCTTAAATCCAAATATTTTCTTTTAAAAACATCAAATGATTGGATCCTACAAAATTTTCCTTACGACCATCTTTTTAACCTTCAGATCTGATCAGGAGATTTCTCAATTGTTGGATTGAGATGGGAAGATGAACCATCACATCAACACCTATATAAAGGAACCCCGAAGGGTTTTCCCATAATGAATTCAAGCCTTTACGTGCCAAATCTCTTCCCCACTTTCAAAATCCCATTCGGAACCACTCAAGTCTTGCACTAATCCGAATGTCTGGTAAAGTTCCATCTCAAGAGACGTTAACTGTCATGTCAATTCTGGAGTGGCAGATATACAGGGAGAGGATGGTACATCCAAACTTCTTCAACAAGTATGATTCCATCATATCCAAGAACATTAGGTTCAATGGATGGGAAAGAGTTTTCATATCAAAGATAGAAGCTCCAGACTTGGTGTATATGGATCTGCTTATCAAGTTTTATGAGTCAGTTAGTTTCTTTAAGAAAGAACCAAGAGAGAAGATTTCATAAAAATGCTATGGAAAGACCTATTCTCTATCTTATAAAATGGAAGCTAGTTTGGTTGGAGTTCCATTTGAAGGGGAAGCTGAATTTTTTTCCCCCATATTACCATATGTAAAAGGATGTTTTATCAAAGAGAATGCTATGGAGTTTCTCATACATAAATATTTCAAGACTCTGAAAATCGCTCATTCGTCTACAAACAATTGGATTGTTGGGTTATGGGTTTAGGGATTCATAATTCTGAGAAAAGGTGATAAGGACACCATGAAGAAGAGAAATATGTACATCCTAGAAATTCATGTGAATCTGAGGAAGTAAAATTGGATGAATCATATTCCTATCATGAAAGAGAATATTAAGAATGGTATCCTAAAACCTCAGATTATAATGTATTCAGCTATTTTTTCTAAGCTAATATTTATGTGCCTTGAATATTTTAAGATCCCATGTAGTTTTAAGCCGAAGATTAGCAATGTTATGTTAGTAAGTGATGATAATTTAAAGATAGTGATTATTGGGTTCTCTATATAGTCCGGAGAATTCATTGACCTATTAGAAGAGGAAGAGGAAGCCGTTCCAAAGAAGCAAGAAGCGGAAGAACCATTGAAAAAGGTTGGAAAGAAAATGAAATTGAAGGAAGTAGAAGTTAAAAGAGAAAACCATAATTCTAAGGAAGCTCAAAACGCACCTCCAAAGCCCAAGAAGTAGAAATCCTATCCGGATGAGTTTGTTGCAAATTGGTGGTAGGATACGAAAAACTGGAAGGAAGCGGAGGCACATTTTTGTCTAGATCATGCTGAGGCCAAGGCTTTAAAAGAAGATACTTCTAATGAGCTTGAGAAGCAATCCAAATAGATGAAGAAATAGAATAAGATGTTAGAGGCCGAGATTGCCCAATTTCGTCTAAGGGATACGGGGATAGAATCCGAGAATATACATGTACCAAAATCATTCTTGGTGGAACCATTACCTGAGACACTGGGGAAAAAAATTATCACTTAGGAAAAAGTTCATGAAAATGTTGATGATGGAAATGAAGCTGTATAAGGAGTACAAGAAGCAGAAAGTAGTGATGATACAATTGATCTGATAAAGAAAGTTAAAGAATTTCAATAGATGGAATTTCCATTCGAAAATTGTCAATCCGGACTTCTCAAGCTGGATATTCGAAACTTTCTAACCCTTGAATTGATGAGAATTATAATGGGGAAGTGAACAACTTATCTGAGGGAAAGAGTAATAATCATGGCATCATTCATCCTGATTATTTTGAGGCAGGATCTGAGAAAAAAAATTGATTATGATAGAATTGTTCAGTTTTCTGAAAGTGATCTTGAGTCTCTATATGAAGAAGCAGTTCCGAGAACTCACAAGTTAAAACATGTGATTGCTAGTACACCTACTGAAGCTCTATTAAAGAAAATAGAATCTGGTTGATCTTCAAAGAGGAAGCTTGTAGAGCTAGATAATGATTCCTTATATAGAAAAGTGTCAAATTTGGGATCATCCTCCTTCGGGAATTATTTTTTCATCCAATCACTGAAGAAGCTTGTTGACACAATTCTGATTATTCAAAACAATGACCCGAGATGTCATATGCTTCAATACAACATGAATAAAAAATTGGATTCAGTGTCCATGGTGACGACCAAGTGTCTCAAGCATCAGGATGATCTAATGAATTTCATCATGAACTATTATTCCCACAGAAAATCTTGTAATAAGGTGACTAGATGGTCAAAGAAGTTAGTTGAAGACTTGAGAGAGCTTGATGAGTTTAAGCATTATGTTATGGAAGCTTTTGATACTGAAGATGGTAAAATCAAGTATCTCACAAATAGCATTGAGTAAAAGTTAACCCTTGAGCAGAATACTTGGACTTAAGAGGTCAACGATCTAAATGGGATGTTATATTATATTTCCCAATGTTTGAAAAGGGGTATATATCTTCAAATCGAGATCGAAGAAAATCTAGTCACACAAGAGGAGTTATTGAATACTCTGGCAGAGGCGCTAAAGGCTCAGGAAGAAAAGATCAAGGTTTTAGAGAAAAAAGCAGAGGATCATAATCAAATCCTAAATCAAGCAAAGGAATACCACAAGGAACTAAAAAATCTTAAAACCATAGTGAATAAATTGACACCCAAGTAAAAGTAAGGAAAATAGATCAATCTGCTCATTTGTGTATTTTTTCCCTATTACAAATTTTTCCAATACTAATGAAATTATTGGTTGCTCGTTTTTTTAGATGAATTATACTAATATTTCAAGTACTATATTTTCTATTCCATTCCCTCAATTACTTTTTGAAAATCACAATGGAGGAGAAAGGAACAATAACACTAATAAAAGAAGAAATATCCCTATGTAAGGGGGAGTTTATCTAAGGGGGAGTTCTCATTACAATGATTTCCTTATTCAAGAAAATAAAAAAAATAATTCTGGAAATCTAGAATATAATCCATAGTGTTCCAAATCCTAAGGGGGAGTTATTCGTATTCACCATTGTCCATGTATAAATAGAGATATGTTTTATTTCAATGTCTAGAAATTTTTTACTAACTCCTTATATTGTTTTCCTTAAGGATATTTGTGCATTCTAAAAAGCGGGAGACTGTTTAGTAAATAATATTTTCCTTATGAATTTTTCATTCCCTCATGTTTGGGGGAGATTGAAAAGTCAATAAGGTTTGTTTATGACTTTACAATTCATTCTTGTTTCGAAAATCACGAACACCTAATCTTAAGGAAAATTTAATCTTACCCTCTGTTTTATTTATCTAAGGAAAAAATTTATTTTGCCAATGAAATTTGTCCTTACTAGGTTTTTCATTGTTCAGTATCTTTTCTTAGTGTAAAATTCAGTTTCATATTTAAAACCTCGAAATAATTTAATACTTAGATAAAGAATAATTCCGTTTTTAGAATCTAAATTCCGTCTTCGAACTCTTATGAGTTTTGACTCCGATTTCTTTGAATTCAGATTCAAAACTCTTAGGAGTTTTAACTAGGAGTTCTCATAATTCAGTCTCCGAACTCTTCTGAGTTCTATCTCCGAATTCTCAAGAACTCTGACTCTGAACATTATGATTTCTGACGACAATTTCTCAGAATTCTGACACCGAACTCTTTGGAGTTCTGACTCTGAATTCTCATGAACTCTGACTCCAAACATTGTGAGTTCTGACTCTGAATTATCATTAACTCTGACTCTGAACTCTGTAGGATATGGTTCCTAATTTCTTAGAAAAAATAATCTGAATATTATTGTATTATGGAGAGTAAATATATTATTTCTTAGAATCCGATATATTTCTTTCTTACACTCCGAAAAATGAATTTTTCTTTTGTAACCATATTTTTTCTTACACTATTTTTCTTATAAATTTATGTCATGATTTCAGTAACTTATTAACCGTTGGTTTAGTTACACGTGTATAGGACCCTCTGAAATTTAAGGAAAAATATGACCGTTGGAGGATGGAGCCGATCGTCGGAGTTGTGCCTATAAATAGGAACTCATTTGAACGAGATCAGGAATTTTAGAAGAAGAACATGGACAATTGTGCGTACATGCTATTGAAGTAATTTCTAGAGGTAGAGGCTCTTATAAACACTCAGGATTCATACAAAAAGTTTGAATGGCTTGTTCAAAATTTTCTTCATTCATATTTTCTTAGTGGAGAGGTGCGATTTCCTCGAAATCAAAGACTTAGGGTCGTAAAGTCAAAGGTGCTGATTTCCTTACAAATCGAGGTCTTGCATGGATAGCAAGACAGATACTGATCTTCAAATTTAGGGCTCACCTAGGATTGGGTAAGTCATAAGTTCATGAAAGTATAAATCAAGAGAACTTTATCCAGGGTTGTTGGATACCCTTCTATTTGGGTTAAAAGAGTTATTACTTGTTACTTGTAGTGTTTCTACTTTGTTTTCCGCTGTATTTTTTGGTTGTTGAGGAATGTATAATTTTATTATACTTCCTTAGACTTGAACTCTGATTATATAGTATTTTATACGCTTTAAGGTTGAATCTTCGTTGTTGTAAACTTTTGATAAATTTAATTTCCGGAATCAATTTTCCAGAATGAAGCAATTTATTAGAGCTTAGAGGTGTTGTGAATTTTGTTTATACAAAATTTACATACGTATTATTAAAGAATAAAATACACCCCCTCTCTTGTATATGGAGCATCTATATCAAAGTTTGATACTATAATCAGTATCATGTTGATCATACTATCAATCCACATAAGGACAGGCTCCTGATTGATTTTTAATATGTGGGGAAAACATAATCCTTTTCAGAGCGTGCAGTGTAGTGCGAGTGATGTTTTTGGAGGTGGTGTTGAGGGAGTACTATATGTCCCCATTGTTTATACACTACGATGTGGAAAATTTGTACCATGACCTCCGACATCAGTACTGGTGGTAATGAATGCAGAATGCAATGGCCGAGTTCATTTTATGCTGCCTCACTTTTCCTCAAGTGATGGTCGTGCTGCAGGTTCGAGCTAGTTGGACTAAGCCACTTGGGATACAGGAGTGGAAATGAGACAGTATCTCGAATGAATTTATGACATGGTTACCACATATTTCTAGAGGTCGTGACTCCATCTATGATATAATTGATTGACCCACCATGTCATCCCTCCTTCTACCCCTATAGAAGCAGGGATCAGTAGAGGGCTTGTGACACCTCTAAATCTTGGAGACGGAGACCCTAGGAGTTCAAGGAGGGGGATAATGTGTTCCTTCGGGACTCACCCCGAAGAGTAATGAAGATATTTGGATAGGGAGATAATATATCTATGTGGTTAATAAATCCTTTTCAGATCCTGAGAAGAGTTGGTGAGGTATATTAATGACTAAATCATACCCCCTAGATGTACTAGGTGCGTGTTTATTTCCTTCTGTCATATACAAGAATGTACGTACATGATCCATTACACATCATTGACTAGGGAAAGTAGGAAATTGATGAAGGGGGGATGTTTACATGGTTCTTGATGGATATAGAGGTTTGATATGAGCGGGTCCTATGGGGGTGGTCCATTTATCTAGTGCACATTTGGTGGAAGCCTGAGAATCTCCAAAAGATCACATGTAAAAAGGAGGCCCATATTTTTTCTCAGTACGCCCATTTGTTTGTTTTGTCATTGTTTTTGATTTTGGGGACATTAAACACTATGGTGGGGAGAGTGAAATTTCCCTAAATTTCAATGTAATTTTTTTATATGGAATTATTTCGAGATCGTAATATTTGACGGCATGTGATTCTGAGGCCTAGTGTTCCAGGAATGATCTGTCAAAAAATGTTAATCATTCAATAGCATGCATGGGATGTTTTCTGGAAAAGTGTAATAACTCCAAAACAGGATCATAGATTAGAAATTTGGGGATTGTTACGTTCTAAATGGCATATTTACCCTAGGTTTGACATATTTTTCTTCAGAAGAGGCCTCCATTGAGAAAACAAAAAAATGGAATAACGATTTATAAAATAATTAAATAAAATTATTTTATTTTTCAAATTCTTATAACTCACAAATGGTGACTTAGATTAAAAATTAAAGACAACCACTTAACATGTGAGGGTATTCTTTCCTTAGGAAGATCAAAATATCGGCTGGTGCAAGCCAAAAGAAGATGTTAGTTTTTGGCTGTGAATAATGTAATTAAGCAACAACTAGGTTATTTTTAAATCCCTATAACTATAAAATAATAACATGGATCGAAAATATAAGAGTATCATTGAACTCATTGTAGCATGATCCCCTTAGGTGGAGCCTCAACTAGATGAGTGCAGGTAAAGGGTGAACGTTAATTATTTTGAAAAATTTTAAGGTATGTTTAGTAAACTTTCGAGCAAGATTTTCTATATTTTGAGCTGGTGCTCGAATTAAAAATCTGAGGGAACAGTTGAATTTAGAATTCTAGGATTAACCTATAAATTACATAACATCACCAAGCAAGGGCTGATCTGAAATGTTATTTTTTGGAATTTTTTGTGAAAAGTTATAAAATAATTTAATAGTATTATTTAATTTTTTATTTCTCACAGTTGAGTGGTAGAAGTCAAAAATATGGGTCTGTGATGATGTGAATTAATGCGGCTCATTAATGGATTTTTAACCTGTAGTGTAACAACACATTAATAAAGTGTATCAACGATGTTGTTTCTTAAATAAAATACCATAGTGTTGTGATGTCACAACAAAATGGAAACACTTTGACGTGATGCACTTTATAGTTCGACACTCTAGGGAAATATGAAAAAAAAAATTGGGGATTCTCTAGCAAACCAATTATGGAATTCCACCATAACAAAGATCGATGAATTCCAAATGAACATCATCATCATTATCATCTTTCGATGATCGAATATGGGAAGAGACAAAGACGTCTTAATCCCTCAAGGATGAACGTCACAACATCAGAATTGATAAGAGGTAGGGGTTTTTGATTTTATTATCTACCTAGTCCTTTTCTAAAAACAATCAACATGAATCAACACATAAATTGGTTGATCCACAATTCGTGCGTTATGTGAGAGGGTGTTTTTATTCTTTAATTAAATTTTTTTGGGGTCCAAATATTTGCATGGAATTATCGAATAGAAACTCTCCCAAACATATCCAGACAATAAACTTCTAATACAGAGGACCGGGGCTGACACAAAAAAGTCTTGAATGACTCTAAATGTGTGTTCTTGGTGGTGATACCCTCAAAATTATTTCATGATTGTTTTGGGGATCCTCATGTTGAAGTGGGCACTCCCCAAAGGCCATAAATGAATATGACTTGAAGAATGGAGCACTAGAGCGTGTCTGGTGGTCTGGTAAAAACCATGCCAGTGCTGGTGGCGGTAGAAGTTGTAGACGTATTAGAGGTCATCCAGGCTAATCGTATGGAGGATGTGGCCCACACCGGAATGCACATAGACAAAAAATTCTTGCATTTTCAGTCACATCAGCACACTGGAGAATGCAGTTTCAGGTGGGGTATAGTGTGGAGGGACAAACCGCTTCTTGGCCGTCCTGATGACTAGAGAATTCATGGTCGGTCGATCGTGATAGGTGGAATGACCATGCACCCCTAGGTAAATGAGGGGAGACTAACACGGTAGCCAGAGTATGTCTCAGAAGGTTAGAACCACCGACCGCACCACATTGTCGGCCCCCAACTGTAGGCTGATCCCTTAGCAGGGCAGGTTGGTCCTGCTGCCCAATGTGAAGGTCCTGAGCCCGTTGGGCTGGACCCATAGTAGAAATCTAGACATGTGCTATATTTGGGCTGGCCAGAATAGATCGAGACTCTGGACGACTCGGAAGGCTAGACCCTTGGCCTAGCAGGCCAGGTCTAGAGAGACCTATTGGTTCTGGACCACGTGCAAGTCCGTACCTAACCCACTTCAACCCAAATATGTTAGGGTCAAGTCCATATTATTAAACTAGGATATGTGGGACCTTGGGCCAAGTTGGTCCAGTTGTTCTAACCAGTTCAGACCGGGCCCCATAGTAACCGGCCCCCAGATTATAAAAATAATTGTATCTTAGTAACCACATGTCTGATTGATGATCCATTTGTCGAGTCAGCACCCTCTCGATGAGGTAGATCATTTGGGATAGTCTATTATGACATTAACAGAAATCGAAATGTTATGAAGGGCTTGAGGATTAGTTCTTTGAAGCACACTACCTATAGAAAACTACGGTTGGATGAGACCTGAAGCCTATTGACTTTTGGCCTAGTGGGAAGCACCTTTCTATGACTCTGTAGACCCACGGATGGAAGAACCTCTTTGTGACAATGCAGACCCATGGTATGCGATTAAGAGGAGTACCTCAATGAGCCATGTCTAGTGGGAATAACCTCTCTATGAATTTTCAATCCCACTGTAAGTGAAGTGAAGAATTACCTAAGTAGTCCATGGATAGTTGGAATCATCATTTCATGACATGTCAGGCCCACTTTACTCGCTAGTGGAGGAGTTCTCCAGCAGTTGATAAGTACGATGATGTGACTAATGATGCTACTATTGTTATTATATAATATAATTGGTGTGAGATTTATTTTGTTTTGTGTATTATCTTATTGAACTGTTGTGTGGTCTTTCTTATTTGTTTTGGGGTCCCTAATCAGTAATGTGATACTCACCCCTGCACAAGCTTCACCTGAACGTGTTGTGTTTGTTGCAAATGACTGAGATTCCAACCGAGGTGCTCAGGGAGGCAGGACTGATGCATGCTTCAATGATGGACTTGGTGGCCCAAGACCATGTGGGGAATAGTCGGACTGGCTCATATAGAACATTTTACTTATGCTTCAGTAGCTTCACTATACTCAAGATCAAGTAGGGTTTTCTTTAGATGAATATCATAGTTCCATTTTGTGTTTTGCTATTTCAAATTCGTTGTTGGGTTTGTATTCTGGCCCATTTACATTCAGATGTACTTTCACACAACTTTGTTTTAGTGGTTTTCTTTTCCCCCCATTAAGATGTGTTGGGATGTGTTTGGGAGTGTGTGTACATAAAGGTACTCAAGAAAATCCCACCCACTAACAGGATTACGGCTTCTGAACTAGTCGCTAGCCCCAGTCCTTCAGGAGGCAATCTTGGGGTATTCATGGCACGAGCCCTGGGGTATGGGTCATGAAAAAAATATAATATTAAGGGTACATTAATAAGAAAATTAAATTATCATTGTTGATTCCATTCATTCCTAACCACAGAATGGGTGGCCTCTAACACCATAATCATATCATGTTGCTCATGGTTAGTTTTTTTTAGTGAAACTTCCTTACCAAATTTATTATCCAATAAATCCATATAACATCGCTTATATGTTATTTTTTCCCTAAAATACTGGTTATTTCATTGGATTTTTTTGGACATCTTCATATTCTATTGATTTTGAGTGAGTTTCTACTGATGCCTTTTTTAGTCTTCATAATGTAACACCCTACCCCTACCTCAATGGCTTGACGAGGAAGTGAGGGTCACATGGCCTTAAGAGACGTTCCCAAGATGCCAAAGGATGGCAATAATTGATGAGGGCTTCAAGGAACAGCGGGGAATGATTTTCCCTTAACAACAAAACCCAACTCACCTATAACTAAAGATGCATGCACTTTCAAACCCAACCATGTGATACTAACAAAACCATCACAAACCCCAAACCATTCCTCTAGACATGTCCACGAAACATCAGAGTACAAAGCGGAAACCAAACAAGAAAACACCAAGATCCATGGCACCACCACAGCTCCACACCATGCTCCAAGCTCCAAGCGCCACCACGTACCCCAAGCATCACCACGAACCACTTGCAATGAGATGCCTTACCCTTATCTGTATCTAGGTACATTACATCTTCAAATACACCAAAGTTCCAATGTAGTGGGAGAGTACTAAAACTCGGTAGGATTTCCCCAAATGACATCCCTACACATGCCACTAGGATAAAACTGTTTGAACATTTATATAAAACAAATTATATAAAATAGTTACAAGTGAAACCATTACCATAATACAAACACATCAATACCCTGCCATCTCACCCAAACCAACCAACCAAGGGAATGCCAAAAAAACAAGCCACACGCTGTTTCATCATTTACACATTAGCACAACCATGCCATCATTCAATACAATGCATAACAAACAACCAAAACGGTGGGAATTCCGCCTAACTAGATCAACAATTCACACCAAAACAACCAAAATGGTGTGACTTCCGCCAAACCCATTAACCCATTCACAAATAAAACAACCAAAACGGTTGGACATCAACCCAACCCGTTCACCCATTCCCAAATTGAGTTACTTCCCGACCACTACTCATATTGTGGTTCTTCCAACCACAATCCATCACCTTTTATAGCGAGAATTCCCACCCAATTTTACACAACATTTGAACCAATCAAAACCAATCATATAACCCATCAAGGTCATAACATCATGAAATCAACCAATTCCATTACATGTCAATCCACTTCAATAAATCTCCCATTTATTGAAAATTATTTTCCATACCAAACATCATTTCAATAAAACGAAATCATTATTGAAAACCATTATTCATCAACCATTTTCCCAAAATCAATCTCAACAAACCATTTTAAAATCTTCAATTTAATCTCCACAACCATATCATTTCATCACAAAACCCCATTTTTCCCAAAAATCCCCAATAAATCACCCAAGGGATTTCCAATCAATTTCACAAATCAAGAAAATTAATTTTATACACAACTAATTAATTGTAACAAAAAAATTAGTTATATCCATGTGGAGTCTAGAGTGAAGCCACCTACCTTTAGGTTTCCCGAGAAATCGACCCACAAGAAACCACACCTCAAATCTGGCGAACGCACCACCGAAACCACTCTAGATCCCTTCCCCTAACATTAATAAGCCTTAAAATAATCATCGAAGGAAACCACAACCCTAGATATACACAGAACAAGTGTAGATCTAGATATCCAAGAAAGAGAGGGATGTAGATCTAGAGGAAAACACAAGGAACCCATGAGGAAAGACTTACCCTGGAGAAACCACCTTCAATCCACCATGAAACCTCTTCAAAACACATTCAAATCAAGTGGGAGAGCCCCTCCAACCCATGAGAACCGAAAATCCCATGTGAGCATCGAGTGGGAGAATTTTTAGAGAATAATGAGGCACGCCCAAGTGAGACCGGGTTTTAAAACCCAACTTTTAAGTGGCCGTATAGTTAACACGCACGGTTTGACAAACCATGCACATGTTACTATCTTGATAGGATGGGTCCACACGGTTTCCTCGCACAGTTTGCCAAACTGTGCATAGGCTATGCGAAGCCTACTGTCTCCCCATGCATGATTTCCACTAACCATGCTCAAACCGTTCCCCATATTCAAAGCCTCCAAACTCATTTAAAACCAATCCAAACTCTCCCTACATCTTCCTAACTATTCCCATGCACTTTAAACACATAAAAAATGCATAAAAAAAGCCACATACCTCAAAAGGGGGTACTACATTCTCCCCACCATTGGCCTTTCCGTCCTCAGAATGTATTGAACCCATGCTTTTCCGAAAGTTTTCGGGCCATTGCGCGACCATATCATTCTCCCTCTCCCATGTATCCTCTTGAATCTGACAATGTTGCAACAAAAAACTAACTAAACTGATGCATTTACCATGTAAGACTTTATCTTGCCTATCCACAACCCGCACTTGCACATGCACCAACGAAGCATCCGGTTCTAGCTCAACATGATCCAATCGATCACGTGGTCATGATCTGGATAGTAATTATTCAACTGCGACACATCAATCACATTGTGCATTGCACTGAACCTCAGTGGCAAAGACAAAAGATAACACACATCACCAACCTGCTCAAAAATCTCAAATGGTCCAATATACATCGGTGACAACTTTCCCTACTTCCAAAACTGACGATGTCCCAACCTAGAATAGAACTTCAAGAAAACATGATCACTCTCCTCAAAAGACAACGGCCGTCGATGATGATCCACATACAATTTCTTACAACTCTGAGTCATCTCCATTCTCTTCATGATCATCTTTATCTTCTCTATAGTCTCCTAGATAAGGCTCGGTCAAACCATTGAGGAATCACCCATTTCCACCCAACATAGTGGAGCACGACATGGCAACACATACAAAGATTCAAACGGAGCCATATGTATGGATCCCGGATAACTGTTATTGTACAAAAATTCAACCAATGACAATTGCTCCTCCCATGAGCCACCAAAATCCTTGACACATTCCCGTAACAAATCCTTTAGAGTTTGTATCTTCCTCTCGGATTGATTATCCGTCTAAGGGTGATATATCGTGCTCAGAGTCAATTGTTTCCCAAGGGCTTGTTACAAGGATTTATAGAAACGATATGTAAACCTCATATCTCTATCTGATACAATCGAAACTATAACACCATGCCTCTTTTCCACATCCCGGATATTGATTTTGGACAGATCATACACCGTATGAGATTCATGAATTGGAATGAAATGATCCGACTTCGTTAGCTGATCCACCATCACCCAAATGGAATCATGCTTTCTGCCCATTCTTGGGAGACCTGTGACAAAATACATCACTATTTGTTCCCACTTCCAAACAAGGATTTATAAAGTCCACAATATACCTATTGGCATGTGATGCTCTGCCTTGACTTGATAGAAAGTCAAGCATCTCAAAACAAACTCTGCAACTATTCTTTTCATACCATCCCACCAGAACAGTGGTTTCAATTCTTTATACATTTTCTAAATTCTAGGATGAACAACCCAAGGGTTTATCTAGCCTAGAACATCCCCATGAGAAGTGCCAGTGTTGTTTGTGAAAAATGCAGATGGAACATTGAGGCTCTGTGTTGATTATCACAGACTTCAACCAGTTATGATAAAGAACAGATATCCACATCCACGAATTGATGATTTGTTCGACCAGTTGAGGGGTGCCCATTCGGACTCCAAGATCGTCCTGATGTCGGGATATCATCAATTGTGGGTGAGGAATGATGATATTCATAATAGAACTTTTAGAAGTAGATATGGCCATTATGAATATGTGACCATGCCCTTTGGTCTAAATAATGCTCTAGCGGTATTCATGTAATTGATAAATCAGGTATTTTAGAGATATTTGGATTCTTGTGTGGTGGTGTCTGTAGATGATATTCTTGTGTATTCAAAGACAAGGGTGGATCATGCAAATCACTTAGAGACAGTGTTAGGGATCATAAGGGATCATTGGTTGTATTCCAAATTGTCAAACTGTGACTTTTGAATACAGGGAGTCCGTTTTCTGATCCATGTGATTTCTGAAAAGGGTGCTTCAGTGGATCTGGAAAATATAGAGGTTGTTATCTCATGGAAACCACCAATGAATGTGATTGAGATACGGAGTTTCCTTGGTCTATTTGGGTATTATCTGTGTTTTTTTCACGATTTTTCACCATTTTCTTCACCGATGAAAGCTTTGACAAGAAAGAATGTTCCATTCTAATGGTATGAACAATTTCAGCAGTGTTTCGAATAGCTAAAGGGTTTCCTTACATCAGCACCAATCTTGGTTTTTTCAGAACTAGGAAAAGGGTGCGTGGTGTATTACAATGCATTGTGGTCAGGGTTCAGGTGCGTTCTCATGCAAGGAAATCATGATGTTGGAATATGAGGACCAGGGCGATATAGCAGTCTTATTTCTGGTTTTGTTGATTCCTAACTTGGTTGGACTGGTTAGAGAGTCACATATATCTAATTTTATGTGTGGGACCATGAGGTCGAGACTTAACGGTGGGGAGACCACAGAGGGTTGGAAACTAAATGGAGATTTAGTTTTGTGTTTTCAGAATCGGATGGTTGTACCAGTTGCATGTCAGTAGGATATTCCCAGGGTGTATCATCATTCCAGGTTTTCTAACTCTTCAAACTAGTCATTCAATTCCCACAATTCAGTAGGTGACATCCAGGAAGACAGAAGTGAGCTAGGACTGGTCCCCAGAATGATATCAATCGTAAACTCCACGTCTCTTATAGAAGGTAACCCAGAGAATTCCTCAGGAAAAACATCCATGAAATGATCCACCACTACTAGAAGAACCCTTTTTTCAACACCCTCTACCGATTCTGATGACAACACCGCCAGATGATATGATAACATGCCCACTGCTAGTGCCAACAAACCCTTTGCACCCTACCCTTCATGTCTCTCTCCTCTAAAGAGATGTCTAACACCATCATGTTTTGTAAAAGCCACTATTCATGCATCACATTCGATGTGGGCCCTAAACACCACTAGCCAATCGATTCCCATGATTACACCATACCCATCCTTCTCAAACACTGATAAATTCCATGTTATCTCATCATCATCCACAACAATACTACAAGCTCTACACACGAAGGCTAAACAATATCTTTGACCCATCGGAGTTTGAATTATTAAAACTGAAGGCCTCATTTATTCCCTTAATCCCATAAACTCAACTATACGCGCATCAATAAAGGAATGTGAAGCACCTGTATCAAACAACACATTTATCAAGGTAGAATTTAACAGAATAGTACCTCGCATCGTGGATGGTCCCGACTGATCTCCCACCAAAACCTTATCAGCTCCAAAAAATGCATTTTTTCCATACTCTAATCATTATTGCTTTGTTGAGGTGTCGTGGTATTCCGAGAATCACCATGACCTACTTTACTCTATTGATGAGAGGTGTGCTTCTGTCCCAATCCCATCAAAGCGTACGACATCTGCGATCCATAAGGAGTGTCAAACATACTCAACTATCGAGAATTCTGAAAATAACGCTGCAGATTCCCCATCTTATTACAATTATGACATGCTTGAGGATGTTTCGTACAATCCCTCTTGATGTGGATCGTAGAACCACACTGAAAACATCCTGGTTTGTTTTGGGGCTTTGGAGGAAGATTCACTGATCATGTGGTCAGATTATGTTTCATTCCTCTACCCTAGGAATAAGTGTCCCTCCTTCGCTTGAATCCAGCATTAGAGTTCCCACTATTCCCCATGGGTACCACCATGCTTCCTCCGCCTGTAGCTCCCAAAAAAATCTGCTCAGCCACAGAATCTCTATTCACCATCATTGTGTAATCATTTATACACAACACCACTATCTTTTAATAGATTTCATACCTTAACCCCACTTCAATGATCATTTCCTTCAACGACGAGCTACCATCCATCTCAGGATCAAACCGCACTAAGTTCATAAACTTAGTTGCATACTCTTTCACAGACATATGCTCTTTCATTAGACTGAAGAAATCAGTTGTGCGCTGAACTCTAAACGTATGTGGGTAGAATTGTTTATTAAACTATTCCTCAAAGCCTTCCCACGTCATACCCTATCCCATTTCTGGTTGGACTACCAACTCCACCCACTAAAGGGAAATATCGTACAACATATACATGTCCAACTTCACTTTCAACTCTAACGGTGTTCCCAAGAACTCGAAGATATTGTTCATTATATTCAACCATCCTTCTACCCTCTCCGGCTATGAATCACCACTGAAGATGTCTTGATTCTTCTTCTGAAACAGAATAATATGATCCACATGCCTTGGTTAATCCACTTTATTTCCACTTTCCATAGCTTGGAAAGCATGCACTAAACATTGCACTAACTGCTGGTTAACCTGGAGCTCAGTTGCAACCACATTCTCATCGGCCACTTCTGGTTGGTCTCTACAACGCTTACCCGGTACCATTTCATTTAATTGAAAAAAAACCATGAGTCTCACTTCTGTAGACATCATAAAATCCAATTTCAAATCACATTACACAATACTATCACAATGAGGCTCTCCACATTTCTACATTTTCCATGTTTCGCCATTTTGAAAACCAAACCATTTTCAAAATACCAAATTTATTAGCATTTCAATTTCACAAATTCAAAAAACCATTTCTCAATTCAGCCCATAAATCATTATTCCCAATTAAATATGCATCCTAGTTAGAATTCATTGATAGCATGCATTCCATGCTCATCTCATTGGCTACACCCACGACTTTGAGATATACAATGCCTATAAGTGTCTCCAAAACACATATGTACCCAAATCCTTGGTAACCTGAAGGTCAACATAAAAGGACCAGCTACATCCTTTTATACTATTCATTCCACGTTCTGACATTCCTACACATTGGTACTATCCCAACTCAAAAAATATACAACAATGAATGTCAACTCCAAAACTGAGAATCAACTCCAAAGGACCGAACAAGATGATACCATTTGTAACACCCCGCCCCTACCTCATTGAATTGAGGAGGCATTGAGGGTCACTTGGACTTATTTGACATTCCCAAGGCACCAAAGGTAGGCAATAAATGCCGAGGGATTCAAGGAAAAGTGGGTAACAATTTTCCCTTCAGGAGAAAACCAAACTCACCCAACCAACAACTAATGATGCATGAACTTTCAAACCCATCCATGTGATACTTACAAAACCATCACAAACCCCAAACCATTCCACTAGACATATCCTCAAAACATCAGAGTACAAAGTGGAAACCAAAAAAGAACACCACGATCCATGACACCACCAAAGATCCACACCAAGCTCTAAGCTCCAAGAGCCGCCACGTACACCAAGCATCACCACGAACCACTAGAAATGAGATGCCTTACATTTACCTGTATCCTGGTACGTGACATATGCAAAGACACCAAAGTACCAAAGTAGGCGGTGAGTTCTAAAACTCATTCGGATTTTTCCAAATTACTCCCCTACACACGCCACTAGGATAAAACCGTTAGCACATTTATATAAAACAAATTATATAAAATAGTCACATGTGAAACCAATACCATAATCCAAACATATCCTTTCCAAACCATCTCACCCAACCCAAGAAACCATGGAAAATCCAAAAAAAACATTCCGAAAGTCATTTCATCATTTATACATTATCAAAACCATTCCATATTACAATGCACAACAAACAACCTAAATAGTGGGACTTCCGCCCAACCCATTCACCCATTCACACCAAAACAACTGAAATAGTGGGACTTCCACCCAACCCGTTCACCCATTCACAACAAATACAACCAAAATGTTTAGACATCTGCCCAACCCATTCACCCATTCACAAATAGAGGTACTTCCCGACTACTATACATATGGTGGTTCTTCCGACCATTATCCATCACCTTTTATAGTGAGACTTCCTGCCCACTTCCACAAAACATTTCAACCAATCACAACCAATCATATAATTCATCAAGGTCACAACATCATGAAATCAACTAATTCCATTTCATGCCAATCCACTTCAATAAATCACCCATTTATTAAAAATCATTTTCCATGCCAAACAACCTTTCAATAAAACAACATCTTTATTGAAAACCATTTTTCAACAACCATTTTCCCAAAATCAATCTCAAGAACCGATTTTAAAATCTATATTTTAAAATCCACCACAATAGCATTTCATTACTACACCCCATTTTTCCCAAAAAACCCCAAAACATCCCCCAATGGATTTCCAATCAATTTCACAGATCATGACAATTAATCTTCAACACAACCAATTAATTGTAACAAAAAACCACTAGTTCTATCCAACTAGAGTTAAGAGATAAGCCAACTACCTTTTGGGTTCCCGAGAAATCGACCCACAAGCAACCGCACCTCAAATCAAGAGAACGCTCCACTAAAACCTTTCTAGATCCCTTCCCATAAAATTCATAAGCATTAAAATCATCATCCAAGGCAACCAAAACCCTATATCTACACACAACAAGTGTAGATCACGAAAACCAAGATAGAGAGAGATGTAGATCTAGAGGAAAAAACAAGGAAACGAAGAGGGGATACATACTTAGGAGAAACCACCTTCCATCTGCCAAGAAAACTTTTCAAAATTCTTCCAAATTAAGTCGGAGAGCCCCTCCAACCATTGAGAACCGAAAACCCTGAGTGAGCTTCGTGTGGGAGAAATTTTGGAGAGAAATGAGGCAGGCCTGAGTGAGGCTGGGTTTCAAAACCATACTTTTAAGTGTCCACATGGTTAACCTGAACGGTTTGACAAACCAAATGCTAACCGTGCACTCGCTACTATCTCGAGAGGATCGGTTCGCACGGTTGCCTCACACGGTTTGGAAAACCTTGCACAGGCCGTGAGAAGCCTACTATCTCCCCCTGCAATGTTTCCTGGAGAATCTGTATGGTTTCCACTAACTGTGCTCAAACCATGCTTCCTATGCAAAGCCTCCAAACTCATTAAAAGCCATTCCAAACTCTCCCAACCTCTTCCCAACTCATCCCATGAACTTTATACAAATAGAAAATGCATAAAAAGGACACATAAATCAAACTGGGGGTACTACACATAAAGATACAATGATTCTAACTTATTAAATTTTCTTGTTCTTGATATTATAATTCTTATCAATGATCTGTTCCTGTGAGTTTGTTCTTTTAGTTTTTTAGATTTTTTTTCTAGGAGATGTGTGATTTTTTCAATAGAAGCTTCCATGGGTTATGAAAACTCAAAGAAGCCATTTTCTATTGGAGCTACTATCTAATTTTGGACCATTACAAAATACCCCACATCCTCTCTAAAAATGAAGTGTTTTATTCTACCTTTCATTTTCATGTAGTTTTCACATATTAACATCTTCAATATTTTAATTTTTTCAACAGTGTTTCCTATTATTCATTTCTATATTATATTTATCTTATTTTTAATGATTCATTTTCATCATTATGATATCTTATTTTTTAATTTTCATTTACAATATATTTTAATTAATGTTTTAGTATATATACCAGTGGATGTTCTAGATGATGATCAAGTAGAATATATATGGGAATATTGTATATAATCTCAAACTGGTAATGTATGGAAATAATCATACCTAAATACAATAAAAATATTTATACAATATATAAAACATTTTTATTTTTGGATTAAACCAATTAATCTATAGGTTTTATTAAAAACACTAGGAATCTTGAAGTAGTAATTTCATAGAGTCAAACAACAAGTACCACTAAATGTTTTATGGGATGATATTGTGGATGTAATGGTAGAATATTTAGTGGATTCTATAATAAAATATATACTAGATGATATAGTGGGGAAAAATACAAATAATACACTTTTAAATCTTATATAATATTTTTCAATATAAAAAAATATTCTTGTTTGAGGATTATACAAATTACAATACATTTAAGAATCAAAATAATAGGTATCAATGCACTGTAATTTTTTATAATTGGTCTAGAAAATCCATTATATTTTCCAGGGGAAATTCCATTATAATAACTATTGAAATATCAATTAGAAGCCCCAATGAGGAATAAAAAAATCCCTCATTAATTATATAAACGTTTTATGTAAAATAGAAAAAGTTTTTTTCTGGGTTATGAAAATTATAGTACAAGCTTCAGTCAAAATCAAATGCAGCTTTTCAGCATATTTTCCTAGAATATGACAGAATGTTCCATTAGGAGTTCCAGTGCATGTTTCAGTGGATTATCTTGTGTAAATTCTATTATAATCTACAATTATATCTAAATTAGATGTTCCAATTGGGAAAACATAGAAAAATTCTAACCTTTATCTAGTAAATCTTTTATGTCAATATAGAGAACATATTTTTTGGGGTTTCCAAAAATTATATTATAGGGTTTTGTCAAAACATACGGTATCTATGAACACCAATTTTATTGAATATTACTATATGTTTTATTATAAGATCCAATGAATGTTCTATTCGAATTTATACAATAATTTTTAGTGCGTAAACAACAATAAAATTCAATATTTTATCTGATAAAAATCAAATTTAAATATAGAAAACCTATTTTTTTTGGGATTCCAAAAAATATACTACATATATTATTCATAAAACATAACTTATATAGGAAAATTAATCATATAAAAGAAAATTAATCATATAAAAGAAAATTATATTCCAATGAATATTCTAGTAGATGTTCTAGTGGAAGTCCTAGTAGAATATCCATTATAAGATGCACTAGTTATTGTAGGGGGACAAAAAAAATTAATCCTTACTTATATAAAAATTTATATAAAATATAGAAATTATGTTTTTATAGATTCCGTAAATTAGAATACAATTCTTAAAAGAGGTAACGTTGGACTATAATTCCCTAGAATAGACCTGAAATATTTGTCGGATGTTTTACCAGATATTCAATATTAATATCCCGAGTATGATCAATCGGAGTTCCCCCCACGAAATTTCTATGGATATTTAATTGGAATTTCATGTAAGAAAAAAATTTAAAAATTTCATTCTAAATCCTCAAAAAATTATATTGTAATAGAAAACTTGTTCATTTTTTCATTCCACAATATAGAGTATTTATCTTAGTAAAATATTAAGGTATTCTTCCTAGAATATGATTTTAAGTGGCACATAATGTTTCAAAGGAATATATTTTAGATGTTCAAGGGGAATTTTACATAGATTTTATGGGTTGAATTCCATTTAAGGAAATGTAAAAATTTTCTTCTAGTGGAAGATTTTGTGGAATATTAAGTAGAACATTTATTAGAACCTCCAATGTAATTTCCAATTGAACATTCACAAGAAATACTATAATAGTAATTTATTCAATTGTATTCATTGGATTTGGTAAATTTTGAAACTCAAATAAAATTGATTGAATATGAAAACAAATATACATACAATACTAAAATGATTCATCATATAAAAAATATGTATTAAAATTTTAAATGTAAGAAGAGAACATTAATTTTTTAAATATGGACCTATGATTTCACACTTAGAATGAAGTTGTTGATTTGCCGATAAATAATAAACATTATATAAAAATAGATAAGATATGTATCATTATTCTTCAATTTCATCCAGTTTATTACAATAACACAGTTTCATGATTGATACTACTAACCACCAGAATCACCACACATCTCAGGAAAGAGAAATCAACAATTTTCATTAAAGGATACTTAGGGAATATGAGAAAAAACATTCACTATATGATTCCATATTTTTTAATAAACACTTGGAGAAATACCATAATCTTGTTGGGATGTTGAACAATAGTCATCAGAGTCATCATTGTTTCTATATTCTCTAGAATCATTTTAATTATGAATCAGGTTGTCTTATGGATATTTCAAAAAAAGTTCCATCCAATATCAAAATGAAAATATGGTTAATAAACTACCCAATTGAATAGATTTTTTTGAAATAAAACTAAATATGTGTAAGAGTCCTTTTCAGTACTGGAATATCCTATTATAGGGGTAGTTTTTGGTGAACTTAGTTTGGTGGGTAGGGTGGTGGACAGTTGACCCCATATAAATGAGGTGAAAGAAATGGATAAGAAAAATCCCCATGAATTCCTATCACTCTCAACATACTTATTATACATCTATATTTCATAGTCTGAAATGGGATTCCAATAATCACTTAGTATAGAGTACAGATTATAGCACTCTTGTTGAAATAATATTTATATTAATAAAGAACAATGAAACTTCAATGATATATGTGTCTGCATCACCGTTATAATTTTCTAATGTAATAAATGTTTTTCACACAATATTGTCTTGAGAATGATGTAAATTTTATCATCTATTTTCTGGTTTTAAGAGATATATCATGCATATGTTACAATATATATACTTCTTTGTTAGGAACATGCTGAGAATTAGGACATGGAAACTGTTCTTGATCACCTATACTCAATCATGATAGAAATTGTCTCAATTTTGAACTTTCCATCACTACAAGAACTAGGAACCTTTAATCACCATCACAAAAAGATTTAACAATAGTTTTTATTTAAAAATAATCATTTTCATTGTTGAACGTCCTATGTTGCTCATTTTTTATCAATCATAAAGGCCTCCTTTATCAGTTAATTAATTTTATTTGTGATAAATTCACCGTTAATTCTCACTTATTAGAAATGCTAATGGTTGTGTTTATTAATGGCACATAATATGTCTTTTATTTTTTGAGCATCGACCAAGCCAATTTCTAGAGCTTTTAAAATCATTATGTGTTATTTTTCAACTAATAGTAGATATAAATATTTTTAGTGGATTAAGGATTCCATATTGATATTTGGATGCATTATGAAGATATGTAAAATAATTAATGATTTATAAGTTGATGCTAGAAAATTTAAAAATGTCTCTCTATATATATGGAATTTCATTAGAATATAAAATATGGAAATGACTGAAGTCCTCCAAATATATTTCTTTGTTATATGAATAATGCCTAAAAAATAGAAATTGAATGATCCTAGAGATATGTATATTATATTTAACATGTTTTTAAATATATTCTTATTTTAGAGAAATGTGAAAACGAAAAATGAAATGAATTTGTATGATTTTATTTTGAAAACACAATATTATAATTTCAAATAATAATGAAAATTAGTAAAGGTAACAATTTTATGTAGTAAGTAATATATTTTTATACATATATAATATAAATGTCAGATTAAGAGTAACTAACAAATGATTCTTCCAAATATTCATATGGGATATTATTTTGAAATATTAAAAAATCATGTTGTGATAAATAATGTTTGGATATTTCATAAGTTTTTTGAATCTAAAACAAAAATAATGAAATGGTTAATACCTAATTCTAGTGCATATGATTGTATTTGGGAATGCATAAGATATTTCTATTGAGTGAACAATTGGTAATGTACTTTTAAACAACCTTTATAGACATGTTTAAATAAATATTAGAAGTTTCTTAAAATATTTGAAATACTAATGATTTTCATGATGATGTGAAAGATTAATCAAATTTCCAAAGTATCGAATTTACTTAATTTTAATTGAGGTTTATTAGGAGATTATTTATATTAATGGTAGTTGTTCAGAATATGTGGTTCCATAAATGATGGACATAACTTGGACAAAATAATGGTAATGATTTAGTAGTGGTATTATATGTTTAAATACAATGATGCTAATTGTGTTTTCCAATTATTTAAGAATAAATATATTTTGGTGGTTTGTAATAATTAATAATGAACGTGTTTTCATTTCATGAATTGAATGATTACTACATGGTGTATTTTGAGGAGAGGAATAATTAAAATATAGTTAGGGAGTCTGAGAAGTGTTCGTGTTGTGTAGGATAAGATCAAAAATTGAATTGTTGAATGTAATATTTCCTGATAATTCAATTCATGATACTATTCTATTTAGGTTGGAAACTATACTATAGTATGTTTATGGGATATGTTATGATAGTGACAGAATATTCTTTATCATAACAATTATTTTTAGGAGGAAATATGGAATTTACATGTTAAATAATGGATATATTTTGTAATAGAACCTTACACACCATATTCATTATATTATCCATGTGGGGTCCAACATCCCTCATTTATAGGATTTTCACATTTAATATGCCATATCATTCTTCTGGAAAGAGGCCTCGTGATGGTTTAGTTATCCAACCCACCAAATAAAGGGGTGATTTTCACCTCTATAAATGATGTTGGAATTCTGTCCCCCAAGTAAGTTCCAATTTCCTCACATGGAACATCATCCATGTACTGGATCTGATACAATTTAACAATGGATCGGTCTTGCTGAAATTTACAATAATGTCTTATTTAGTTCCTAAATTTATTTCATCTTTATTTCTTATTTGGATTGTACTATAGAATTACCATATAAAAGTACTCACCCCTACATTTTTCACTCTATAGTAACAATATAATGTCATTACATAGTCTCATGTGTTCCTCTCCATGAACCGAAGGATACCTAAAAATATTGTGGGTATAAAATGATATTGTGGTGTGACTGTTCCCTCATATCTGAGTATGAATAATTGATGGAATCAGATATAACCGGTAATCAAAATAATTAGTTGAATAAATCATACTCTATTAAATTAAATAATATAAATAAGAAGCTACATTCTCAAAATAGTCTATATAACTTGTCACATGAGTCAGAAAGACATCAATACGATCTTACACGGGAAAAATATATATGGTGTTGACCAATAAAAATAATTAAAACTGCAACCTAGTCTTAAGTTTCATTTTGGATCTATGCCCTAGTTACAAAAAATTTATATAGATAAATGAATCAATACTAGACCCCTTCCTTTAATGAACTTGTTTTCATAACATATTCTCAATTTCCAAAGTTTTAGGGTAGGCCGAATAGGAAGTGTGTATAACACAATTGGTCGATGCCAACTTTATGTAACCATTTTTTGAATTAGGTATGGATCCTTTTAATTTTTCTATAATTCATTATTCTGGACCGAATACAGATGCCTAATGAATTTATGGTTGTTTCATGAGTGTAAAGGGGTTGTTTGGAGAATAAAACTTGGAAAGGTCTGAAGGTTAATTCACTATCAATATGGTTATTAGAAACCGTGTGATCCCTGAATCATGGTATTTCCTACCAAGAAATACTGGAAAATGGAATGGTGTAGGACCAATTGTTCCCCTTAACCATGCTCTAAGGGATTAAATCCTATTAAAACAACTAATTACTTATTTAAAAGGTGATTAAAACAATTGGTGCACTATTTCTCCATTCACACAACCTAACCATGTGAAATGCCCCTTCCTATAGCTAATGGTGCATGATTGGAACAAAGATTGGCCAACCATGCAACCAATCTGTGGGATTCCTATTTTTGTGAAAATTTAAAATATCAACCGTAATTTACATGTTTGAAACCCCAATTTTCTTCTTATACCACTCTAGCAGACAACCACCCATATTTTAGGACATTAGATTTATTTTTCTCTTAGTTTATATGATTTGATCGTTAGCATCCATCCATAGTCCAATTGAAGTGTCAAATCACACTGGATCCACAATGGTAAGATATTAAATGTGTTTTTATCATTCCCCATATATCTTCTCCTTAATGATGTTATTTATGTGCAAACTCATATTCCATATTATCAAGACATTGATATTTTTTTCAGACCTCTTCCAATCCAATCTGAATTTGATGATGATAATAAATGATGATTGTCATACTATTATGATTTAGAAGGACTACACCTCATCCCTCAAGATTTATCATTTTATAAATTATCGAGCATGCATGATGACTTGATAATGAGTGACTTGTTAAATTTTATTCCCTACATAAATTAATTTAAAGTATGTTATTTGAAACATTCCATATATGTTAATCATTTTTTGTGGGTATGTATACAATTCCAACCACAAAAAGTTGGGTGATCCCATATTTCATGTCTTTTGTTGGTATCATGTGTGTTTGTGCCACCTTTCATGTGTTCTTTGGAGTTACCCTTGTAGTGGTACTATTTCCCATATTAAATTACTTTTAAATTTGTTTGTATTACATGATTAATGTAATAGTTTCATTGGACCCTTCTAAGGTAAGTATTTGTCTTAATTAATGAATGTTAAATAGTTAATATAGCTTGTATACTCTATATATGACTTGGATTAATTGATTATAATTGAATGGCATGGATGCATGGCCGTTTACCCCTTTCCATTTATAATGGAAGGTAAAAGAGTAAACCGTGTAAAATGAATTTGTATTATGAATTTAATAAATTTTTGCATGTCCCTGAGATTTCTTATCACTTGTATTAAAGGCATGTAATGGACCGTTGACTAACTATATTGAAGGATAATTCCATAGCCTAACTTATTAAATGAATTTATTTTATGGTGCCTTATGAATACAGACCATTAATTTATAATTGGAGTGGTGTCGCTCGATTTATCCCTTGTATTACCAAGGAAATTACTTTAGCACTCATGGATTCCTTTTAGATATAAGGATGTTAGTGGCCAAGGTTGAGACCCACCTTGGAACCTATTCTTTTCCTAATAATGGATTCCCAGTATGAAACTATATGATCCCCAAAATATTATATTAGGAATACTTATATTCAATGGTTATATCCAGCATGATGTCTATGGACATGAGGTTCCATAGTTACATCCATTGGGCCAAGTCATTTATTAATCATTTTTCATGGTTTGGATCCTTGGACTCAAATATAATAAGTATAGTGGAAGGCTTTTGGTTGATTCTCCATTGAGTACACTCATACCCCTTATCAATGTTTAGGTAACTATTAAGTTTGATCCCCACATAAGGTCTTGGATTTCGCTTTGATTACCTTGTATCCCATTTATTATTATTATTATTATTATAGGATGCTTGTAATATCTTGGATCCTTCACTCTTATCACAATGTCTAGATGTGGGTTCTAGTTATGCCTCATGCGACCTATTTATATAAACTGGATCTTAATTAATGAATGAATTTATTATATGTTCGGACACTAGAAGAGGGTGATGTACATGGGTATTTCTGTTACTATCCTACTTTGCATATATAAATTCATACTTTCACACTCCAATAGTTTATATTACACATCCTAGATATTTTATGCATAATTTGTTATGAGATACTGAGATGTATCTTCCTTATTTGTAGGGCCTCTATTAGAAACCATTAAGATTACATGTATTATGGTGTTCAAAAATAGAAGTGATTAGCTTCAAAAACATGATTTTTAATTACATTATGATGGAGCAGGTAGAAGATGACCGCACATTAGATAGAGATTCTAGGGATAATTTTTCATTCATATATTCTAGTTTTGTATAGCACATATTACCTACAGTCATGTATCCATGTTTTCCCCATTTTCTAGACACCTCACATATATTGTCATTTTTTATAGGATTATTAGTTGTCCAGTTCGTTATTATTCCTACCATCTTCTGTTATCCCATATATTTACTATACTTCTTCCAATATTTACCTATTATTTTATTTATCTATTATGATAAACATTGTCAATGTGGGAATAGTATCCCCACAAACACATCATATATCGTCACTTCTAGTCGGAGTATTTTTGCATTCATGGAGATGCACATGAAGCCTAGTAAACCACCAGGCACATGACACCCCTAATGGAATCTATGTGAGGGATGTATCAAAGTGCTATCAATGTTTTTCATTTCTTGATTTAGTATTTTGAGACAATATTCATGAGACTAGAAAGACATTAAACATGGTTATAAGTCATTTTTGGGAATAACTATCCCTTGTTTGGGAGTAAGTGTATTGTTTCTTGAATTATGAATGTTGTTATGATTTTTTTTTACAATTGATATCATTTAACTATTTGGAGACACACTTTCTATGTTGAGGTTATTTAAATAAATTTTAAAGTGGATTTCATTTTATGCATAGAATGATGGAATCCGGTTAAAGAGAATCAATCATGAATCATCATAGGCACCTAGAATTTATATTCGTTGTGTATTCGAAACCATATACGAGCATTTCACTTGTTTTTTATTCTTGATTTTCCTATGATTGTTGAGTGAGACTTGTTTATATATATGCTTCTGTAGCTATATATATATTATTGAGTGACTATTAGTTACAATTTCGAATGGGTATGTACCCTTGGATGATTTAATGAGTAATATTTAGATTCATTCCATCATATATAAACCATTTCATTCCAATATTTAATGGATAATGGGATATAATGAGTTTAAATGGTTATTTCTTTTAGTGATAAATTGTATTGGACACGATCCCATTAGAATGAGCATCATTTTTGATTCAAACACTGATATAAATTAGTATGAAGATGAATCTCAATGATACAAAAAATGTATTATCAAATAAATGATTCTAGTAAATGAAGAGTCATGGTGATATTGACCATTTAACTACTCAAACCCCTATAATACATGGTCTTTTACGTGTGTAGTGTTGCTCATACACCTTGGGTAATGAGCCCTATCCTTTTATCTTTTTCTGCTAGTATTATTATATATATACTTAATGATTATTCTGAAGTGTTTTCTTGAAATTTGTAATCATGTTATTCTATGAAGTCATCGTGTCATGTACCAAGAGAGTGGTGAAAATTGTTCTCTAGATGTGGGGGAACCTGGGAATCCATTCTTAATATTGAGAGTTACACTTGAGGAACCACCTATTTTACCTGATTTAGGAACTAATGCTCATATCCGTGATTGTTTCAAACATCTGATGTAGTCCATCTATGGTTCCCCATGACCTATACCTACAATGGATGATGTGGCACATGAGTAGTTGTATATTAATCCTATCACATCCATGTTGGTGATAGTTCATAGGATGTGGGGTCTTGGATGGAGGAAACATTTTCTATCATTGAGTATCTTGAGACTCCCCAAGAGTAGAGAGTCAATATTTCTACTTACATGTTGTGTGGTTTATCCATGTTCTAGTGGAACTTGATTTCCCAAGCTTTTCATTATCAGGGCATGATATGTGCTCACATTTGGACTGAATTATTTGAACAGTTCATTCCTCGGATGCTGATAGTAGACCGATCAGGATAGTTCATGAATTTAAATGATGTTTTTAAATTAGTTATGGATATTCAACATAATTCACTATGTTATAGTTCATTGAACAAATTTTAGTTGGTGATGATATTTCATGTTCAAGAGGCTTTAAGGATGGGTTAATCTATTCCATTCAATCTCTAGTGAATGTCTTTTTCCATCCTACATTCTCTTATATATTCAATTAGGGTCATACCAATATTCTCAACCTGAGGGGAGGTGATAACACCTGATACATAGGACTCGTACTGAGGAGGTTTAGTTGTTCTTATGGTAGAAAGAATAATTCCCATGATGTTTCATGCCAATGATGTGGTGTTCTTAGTAACCACATTGACAGCTCTGTTGTAAGTCATCTAAATAGAAAACTATGGCATTTGAAGCCTTAGTGTGATAGAGACCCTCTGGAGTGTCCATCTTGATACCGTATGGGGAATATTCATTGATTCTATCTTACCATTCCATAATATTCTAGTAAACTGGGATCCAAACAAGATCCACCATTATGGGAATGTTTATTATTCTATGTCAGGTGGGAATATGGGGTAGCACTGGAAGGACTGGCTAAGGAGGAGGTCATGGGTAGGGTAGCCAACCCCCTGATCACCTCTACTACCAAAGAATTGACATACTCATGGTATCATAGCTGTAGTGTAGGGTCATGGATTATTCCAGATGATTTATTTACAAAATTTACATGATTATTAGAGTGTTAGAGCATTGAAAATGAATGGTACTTTTACAGTATCTTCCACTATATTATCTTCATTATTTGATTTATGTGCATTAAGGCCCTTTATCTCTTTATCTAACATGAAAAGTCATGGCCTATAAATTCATTATTGTTGTAGTATAATGACACATGATACATTGTGGGGAGTATGCTCAGATGGAAGATGCCAATTTAGGCACTTCCTCCTTAAGGAAGACAGTATCCATTTCTTTTTGGACCTCTTTGTTCTTGAGATTACTCTCTTCTATTTCTTTCTAGGGATATATTGGTTGATTCTGTATCACACGATTTTAGACTACTATCATTGAATGGTATCATTTACATCACCATAGGGAGGTTGTTATATACACAAAGATTAGTGGTATTTCTAGACTAGTATAGCTAGAACTGAGCACCATGATCTTGGTTGAGTCACCTTCTAGATTTCAACTCTCTTGGTAGAGGATTAGGGATTTCATCAGGCTAAATTTCTTTATATAGTAGATCATTTTAGTGATGTCTTTCCCGATAATTTTTATGTCTTATATTTTAAGGGAGATGTATAGTTTATCATTTATAAAGATCTAATATAATTTCCAATGACCATTCATCCATATAATACGTCACCTACTAAGGTCTAGGAACTGACGTCATTGTTGGGGGACTTAGAGGATAATTGTTTCATATAGCTCAATACATCCTCTTGGAGATTTCTCATGACTTTATACAAGAAATATTATTAGACCCTTCACTTCTTCATGGATTAGATATTGTTCAATGAGTCTATGGTCAAAACATGTTTCTACTTCATTGAATATATGATCCATTTTACAATCTTTAAGAATACAGGGTTTTCACTAAATTCATCTTTAGATGAGGGTATCATCTAGTGTGTGTCAGACCATCATAAATACCTCTTATATCATTCCATAGTATGTATGGTCTATATGAATACATCATTATGCCATTAATTCTATGAAACATGCATCTTATTTTCCTGGCATTGATTCATATGGGTTTTCTCCACTATGTGCATTATTTTAATATGGTATTTGTGGATGACATTTTGGGGAATTCTCACACTTTTAGTAACCAAGATATGAACCTTGATATCATTATGATTTCATTTTGAGATCATCAATTTTTATTCTAATCATTCTATATTCCACATTGAGATTGGAAAAGTTAACTTACTGAGTCCTATTATCTAAAAATCATGATTATATGTTTTCCTAGAGAAGGTTAGTGTTGCAGATTCCTCGAAAACACCAAGAATGTGTTTCATATAAAGAGTTTCTTAAGGATTAAATAATATTATAGGAATCTTATTCAATACATATCATTCCTTTATAGACCTCTTACTTGCCTTTCAATGAAGTTTTTTATGTTCTTATTTTCCGAAGAGTGTGAGAAAGCCTTTCAGTAGGAGAATGGGAGGGTTTACATGAAAACTATTTTGATTTTTCCAATGCCCAGTATAGGATATTAAATATTCTATTATGAATTAGGCATCAGTCTATGAGTGTTTTTTATGGGTTGTGATTTTTTTTTATATAAGTATTGATAGTTGAGGAATCATGATATAAATTACCCAACACATGACCTAATGATTGATGAAATTTTCCACAACTTGTATAGATAGATCCACTATCTGATGGGTGATAGCATTGTGGGGTATACAGACCAAAGGATCCACAGATATATCTTTACACATCATGAATTGAAACTCATAAAGTTGATGTCGGTTGAATATATTCAATCCTTTGATTTTGAGGGTTTTTATATGTCTGTAAAAGGAAATACGATAGAAATTATATTGAGTTGCCAAAATGAGGCACATGCTGCACACAAATCCAAAGATGAATGGAAATTTTTGGCCTTATTTTCTGGGATGTATTTTATGTTTCATTATAGTGATGATAATTCCTATCTATTTACATTGAAACTTTCCTCCTCTCACATTCAGATGGTGGAGAGTATAAAAAATTTAGATCGTGAAAGAATGGTTATACGTGAGAGTATTTGAAGAGATGTCCCACCTCTGGATTGGGCTGTGGATTCAGAAGACAACTTATGTATAAATGTACATGTATGGGGTTTTAATAGTATGAAAGAAAAATTGAAGCTAGATTGTCACACTACTTAGGGGTAATTTATTCCAAGTGTGTCTAAGAATTAATCGAGATATGTGACACCATTATTGGTGGCTTTGGATGAAACATAATATCGCAGTAATATCAGTAGTTTTTCCACATGTTAGTAGGTGATGATAGAGAACAAGATACATTATGTCATATTTCAAAATCATCCAATCCTAGAATGAAAATTGAAGGATGTTAACATGGATTTTGGTCATGGAATACCATGGTTTTGAAGAGGTAGTGATGCTCTTTGGGTAGTTTTTGATAGACTGGAAATAATATCAAATTTTTTCCTAATTCGGGATACCTTCTATGTTAACGAACAAGAAGATTGTATTTCTGTGAGATCATGCACCTACACAATGTCTCTCACATTATCATTTTTGATAATGATGCTCGTTTCATGTCATAGTTTTGGCTAGTGATGAAAAATCATATGGGAAAACAATAGACTCTATGAAAAACCATTCATCCCTAAACCGATGGTCAATAAAAATAGACAATATAAGTGCTAGATGCTATTCTACTAGCATGAATCTTTATTTCAGTGGTTCTTTTTAGAAGTGTAACCATCTTGTTGATTTACCTTTTAATCACAACCTAAGGTGGTGATTATGATGGATCTTTTTGCGGCCCTATATGGTAGGTAATTCTATTCCCCCCTCTGCTAGCTAGTGGCAGGATAGGAAGAATTACTAAGCTATTGTCTCATGCAAGAGTCATTAGAGTGGTTTCAGCCTATCCTAATGTTCATCTAAACTACATTTTCTAGAACCAAATGTTATGACGTTCTCTATATAGGGTATTCGGATTTTAAGGATTGGTATCACGTTTTCCTCTAGGTATTTCCCATGTTATTAAATAGATGGATTCAATGTCAAGGGATGTTGTCTCCTAATTATGTTGTTTTATTGTAGATGTTGGATAGAGTTGGGTTGGTAGCCTATCTGTTTCATTTACCTCATAGTTACCATTTAATGCATGACATCTTCCATGTTTCATAACTATGTCGGTACCATGACAACCAATATCAAACTTTTAATCCCTAGGAAGTTTTGTTGTTTTTAAATTATTATATTAAAGAGTATCCTATAAGAACCATTGAATAGAGCATGAAGCATCTATGCTGTTGTAATATCCCTCTTGTATGGGTGTTATGGTATTAATATTATGTATAAGATGATACCTGGGAGTGGGAGCCCAAAGTACATGCCTAGTGGCCAAAGATGTTCATAGAAAGTATTTCACTAACCTATGAATGTGAACTTGGGGATGAGTTCCTTTAAGGAGGAAGACTGTAAATACCTAGATTTTACCTCATGTATGGATTATTTATATTCTAGTCTAATTCACTATTTTGTACCTAATATGGATTCTTGATTACTTCATGGATGTTCCAGGGGATGTCAAAGACGTGATTAGATCACAAAACTCTAGATAGATTGGAAATAGTATGTTGTCCATATGGATAGTAAAACTAGATTATGTTGGGTCACACAATCTCTCCTTACTTTATTGTGCTGGATAGTGGTGTGTTCTAGGGAATACATTTTTCTATAACCTTGCCTAGTGGTCACACAATCATAAAAAACTGCATAAATTTTGAAGAGGTGTTTTTCATTGTTGGAACAAAATTTATCTAATTTTGTGGCCTAACCATGTGAAACACCACTTCCTTTAGCATACACACTATGATTGGAAAATGATTTTGAAAACCATATAGAAAAATAGTGTGATTCTTATAGTTGGGAAAAAATAAAAAATCAGAATTAAATGATATACTTTAGACACCTAATTCTTTCCTACTACCCTCTAGTGGATAGCCACCTCACTTTTCACCCATATTAGAGATTTCTCACCGCATTATACATACATTATCTCAAGAATCCATCAATTTTATGATCAAAACACTTTTTTTCTTGTTGGAACTATTTTGGAATGTTCGTAATTACTTTTTAGTAGTTCTCACTTTCACTTCTTCGTGATAGATTTATTTCGATTCAGGCGCATATGCATAATTTTTATGGAATTTAGTTTTTTTATATATCTTCCAATCCCATATTAACTATAAGATGATATTGGACGAGGAGGTCAAATGAGTATGAGGTAAGTTGTAAATAAAACATCCATTATTATTATAGATTTTATAAATTTCGAAGCATGCATGCCAATTTTATGAGGTCTAACCAGTTAAATTTGTAATCATTTCATGTAGTATATAGAACCATGTAACAAGACCCATTATAAATATTTTAATCATTTCATGTGTTTAATCCCCAATGCTTATAACATGTGTTATGGCATTTACAACATATATTCTTTTAGTAGTTTCTATGTGTGTTTGTTCCACCTTTCGAGCGTGCTTTTTTATGACCCATCAAGTAGTAATATTTCCAATAATAAATGATTGTTGAATTGGTTTTTATTATTCATTGAATATTTTTGTTTCACTTGAACCATACATATAAATGTTCATCCTGAATAATTAAAGATAAATGATTAATTTGGAAAGTATACTATGTATATTACTAGGCCGAATTTAATGTAATTGAATGGCTTAGTAGTACAGATGTAACACCAATTTCATTTTATAATAGAAGATTTTTGTGTGAACCATGTTAAATGAATATGTATTATTAATTAAATAAATAGGTGCATGTTCTTCAAATGCCTTGACACATGTACAAATGTCCTGGAATGTACTCTTTTTCTGACTAAATGGTCTGATCATTACATGGATAATATTATTAAGTGACTTTATTTTATGTTTCGGGATGAATACGTACATTCAAATTATTTTGTGAGTGATTATATAGAATTTTGACATTTTATTCCTATGGTAATTCATTATGAAATTGTGGATTCCATTTAGATTCAAGAATGTCAGTTTCAATTTGTGAGACCAACCACAAAAATTGATCCTCATTTATCAATGGATGCATGGTATGACAATATAGGATCCCTCTGTTATTGTATTAGGATACCTTAGATAAACTTATTGAATCAATCATGACATCTATATACATGAGGTTACATGTTTACATCAAATGGTCTCATTCATTGCTAACCAGAATGACCTTGGTTGTGATCCTTGGACTAAAAAAATTAATATTTTGGATTTTTATTCAATGATTCTCTATAGAATACACTCTTACCATTTAGTAAGGGTTAGGTTACTACTGATCTGGCACTACCCCTGAGGTCATTGATGCCTTGTTCATTACCTTGGATCCCATTTATTTTTTTTATCATTTTAGGATCCCTTATTATATCTTGTATCCTTCAAAATTTTTACCATGTCTTGATTTTAGTACTGGTTATCGTCACATATCATATTTATATAAACATTAATGTAATAAATTATGGAATTGGTTACATGTTTGTAGATCTGTTGATGCGAAAGATGATTCATGGGTATTTCTGTTACATTATTTTTTACTTATATATATGATTATCGGAAAACTATTTCCCTTAATATTACATAGGCTAGACATCATAAATGTCATTGGTGGTGGAATACAAAGATTCATCTAACACCCTATACATGCCTCTATTTTCACTAATGTTGATTACATGTATGCAGGTGTTCACAAATAGAGGAATAAAAATTCTAACACATTACATCTGATTTTAATTAACATGGATCCAGCAATAGATAACAAAACATGGGCATAGGATTTGGGGATAGATCTGGGATTATTATTTGATACTTATTTAGAGCATGTATTACGTTCCATAATTCAACAATGTTTTTCCATTTTTTAGAGACATCACATGTATCATCATTTTATGTATACAATTATGAGATTTTCAGTACTTTATTTTTTATATCTGCTTATGTGTTCAATTAGTTAATTATACTTCATGTTCTATTTACATGTTACCTTATTTATCCATTCTTCTACACTCTGGTAATGAGGGGATAGTCGCTGTAAGAAAAATAATCTAGGCCATAGCTTCTAAAAGAAAAAATCTAGAATTCGGAGAGATATGCATTAGGGATAGAGACCAACTTGGCTCAGGGAACCCCTTAGTGACATCTAGGTTGGGGATGTTACACCGTCAATATCAATTAAAAAAGTAGTATATGTAGTGTAGGCACAATTATATTTTATTAGAAAATATTAAAAAAATTGAATGAATAAAATAATAATAATCACTGAACATCATTATCTGAGGTGACAACTAGGATTGAACGGACCTACATTGGATTGTACCATATGTCTCTTACATGGATATATAAATCGGGGGGGGGGGGGGGGTTGGGACTATGTTGTATGGAGATGTTTGTTTTAAGAGTTTTTTTGTAGTGTATTGCCTTTTGTTGTGTAAGAAGATAAATCGTCTCACATTGTAAAATTCTCTTAAAATAAGATGATGCATTTTTTATTTATATTTCCTAGATATCAAATGTTTGGAGAAATTTTTTATGAAATCCATATGATGTAAGTGGGGAGTAATGGTTCATCCAGTCATATTCAGTTTTGATTGGAAGGAAAGACGCTAGTGGAAGACAATGAAGTTTTAGTACTTTCCATTGAAAATTTAATGATGCTAAATGTATTTGATCAAATACAATATATCACAGTAGATATTTTTTGTGATGAAAATGGTGGTTTTTGGAATAGTCCAGATGACAATGAAGCCGCATTGGTGTTTTTTCTGAAGGAGATTTTATAGTGGCTCTGTATTCCTTGGTTTGCAAAATGATTGGGGATGAAAATAGAGAGATGGAGAAATGTTATTTGAAAAAAAGATGTTCTCATGTTCCAAGATGAATGGGTATGTTCTGCGCAAGTTTATTTCAATGATCCGAACATCAAAATCTAGAAAACAATTACTCATGAAAATTTTTGGTTTTTTCATGCAAGATTTAAGGGAGTTTGGAATGTTTAGTTAAAGGCATGATTCGAAGTTAGAACATCAAAAAATGGAAAATTCATGATGTTTGTGAATGATTCATGCAATGTTTTAAAGAGGAGTATTGGGTTGAAGAGACGCATGCACGCAATGTGACGTCAAATTGCTTTTGTGTGGTGCATCATCGTTCTGCGTAATGCATTAGGGTTTTTGCGTGTGGGGGTTGCCAATGCCTATAAATAAGAGGTGACCCCCCTCATTTTTTTATCTTGACACTTAAGGTAATCATGATCTCCAATTCATGGAATAATTTTATTTAATGGTTGTTGTGAAAATGAAATAGATTTGTATGAAAGACGAGAGTTTCAAGTATGATTGATGTTGTGTGGAAGAGGTTTCTCCAAAAAAAAAGTTAAATATTGAATGTGCAGCATAAAGGATGTGCACAAGACACCAAAAAATGTGTAGAGAGATTAATGATTATCACAAGAAGTATGATTTGTGCAAGGTAGTTCTTACCACAAGTTAGCTAGGAAAAAGAATAATTGTTTTGAAAGATCAAACTGTGAAAGATGATTAAGAATTCCTAAAAATTTTTTATTTCCATTTGAGATATGAGGTTGCATAGGTGCTTGATTATTGTTTTCCTAGTTCTTCAAGAGTACAAGGATAAATTATACTTATTGTCTTCCACAAAAAAAGATTATTTTCTTGTGGATTGTGTGGGACTGGATTATTTCTGTACCATACCATGGACTACCTGACTCTTACTTGGTAGTAAACCATGTAAATCGTATGTTCATGTGTAGTGGGAATTGAATGTGTTATGTATGGAATGATATATTTTACTAGATGTAGTATTTTTTTTTCAAAAAGAAGGAATAAATAAAGAAAATGATATCACTATATCACTCCCTCCCCCCTCTCAGTTATATTTGGATCTAGGCTGGGTTGCATTGAGGATAAAATAAGGCACATCCATTGTAATATATTATCATATCAACTCCTTTGGAAAATGAAATCTAACCCTAGAATCACCCAATTGTAATAGTATTTTCGGTTAATATCACCCCACCCTACTATAACTTTCCATAACTACATTAGGGCAAATAACACCACAAACCACTCTAGCCCATCCTTATAATATTTTTGGGGAATATCTCCCCACACCACTTTTTGAATCAATATAATACTAGGTGGAATTCGGTACCACCCACCTACAACTCATTATAACAATATCATGGGGCCAAGGAACCCTACCCTCCAACAAACAACCATAACAATATTAATGGGTGATAAGGCCTCACCCCATTCTAGCTAACCATAGCAATATCAAGGGGGAATAGCGCCCCAACCTACCCCATTATATTTATAAAATATTATGGGGGATTTTAAGGTCATCCAATAGTCTTGATATATCATCACATTCTTGGGGGAATACATTCCCCATAGTACCTCATATATAACATATCATATTAAATGGATTGGATACTCTTTTGAACCCCTCATTTATTATCAGGATAGCATCTCATGTGAAAAATCTATTCTTTTCAGAACATATATACGGAACAATATGGGTGTCATTCATCAGTTACAAATACTATCTAAATTCAACACAATTTTGAGGCATCCATAGTGGTCCTATATATCATATAATGGTCTAGACACCCCACATGGGTTCCATTATCTCATTCCCAAAACGAGTGTTAAATCACATTTTTCATTAGAATCAATTCCCAAAATATTTATATGCTCAAATCATAACCGAATTGGTAATATGAATATTACCATGTAATCTAGGTACAATGGAAGGATATAATTCCAATCACAATAAAATGTAATGATATGTGAGTACTATTAATAATTCTACATAGAATATCTTCACAAGGTATTAAGAATTATATACACACACATACTAGTGAAGGTGGAACACTTTCTGTACACACACATCACAATGTTTAGAGGCTATAAATAGCTCATTGTCCCACATGTCCTACCCTTAGGCCAACCATTCCCATTCCAAAACTTTTATCTTCCCAATGTGAGTTGAGGGAACCTACCTCAAACTACACTATGTTAAATTTATTCAATTAATCCATCATAAGGGTGTCTATATATGATAACACCTTTCTATATCATTACTCAAATGACCTAAGTCATCAATGGTTGTAAATTATTAATTAATTTGAACTGTTGGTTTCTTCGATGGGTTATTACAAGAACTAAAAATCAAAATGGGAAAAATATGGGTTAAACAATACTATACAAGGTATTTTAGATTTTGTTATAGAATTGGTGGATACCTAGGTTTTTTGGGGAAGTGTAAAAGGTAGGAATGAGTGGTCGAGGTGTCTAGAGGCTTAGTCAGTCCTTTCACAATGTGAATAAATCATTCAAGACATGAATGTTCACAAATAGTTGGATAACGCCCCCGAACAATATTGCACACATAGGAATCATTCAGTTCACTCCATAATATGATGTTTCAAGTGTTTTAAAAATATTGGGGTCTTGATCTTCTCACAATTTGGGTCAAATAACACATATAGTAGGGGCCAAACATTTATCAATTCCCACAATCTTATTCCGCTTTGAATGGGGGTAGATTCAAGTGATGTTTTTCAAATATTAATGGTTATCCACTACCATTATTATTCATTCCAATTTTTTCACCCAAATTTTTGTGATTTTGTTAATGTTTTCGATTTTGATTCCTTTGAAACCTGGTTGCATCAAAATATTGGGATGGAGATTTTTTGTAGCCTACCAAGATGAACTCTTGGGATATAATCTATTACCCACCATTTTACATTTTGATGACGTAAGTCTCTATAGTGGATTATATTACCTTTTAGGATAAAATTAAATTAAATATTAAAATAACTATTTCATCGGATGACAAGAAATTTTCTTATTTTGTTGTCAGGGGTGCATTACCGACCCTCCTAGTAAGGTTGTTCATACTTTTGGTTATACAGTATAGATTAGTGAGTGGTTTAGAGATTATGTTTCATTGGATTAAATTTAAATGTATGTTTTAATTATTTAAAATAAATTATTTATGATGTCTGATGTGAGGTTGGGGATCAAGTGGTGATATTATCTAGATCTAGGGATGGATGAGCTTGGATGATTCTTATAGGAGCTTGGTGTGGATGGTAACAACATGAACGATTTAGGTGGCCCCATTCCATATAAGGAGATATAAATGTTCTCAATTATTTTCATGAATTATGTATTTTCCATGGATTTGGATAGTGTATATAGGTATCATGAGTTTATGATGGGTAGAAATTTGTGGGTTTTCTGACTCTTATACTATGGATGGCTTCTCTTTAGAGTCATGAGTTATTGGGATCCCCCAAAAAAGGTTTCCACAAGGGTGTGAGGGTTTGAACTAAGTATATGAGAGATAATTGGTGGTCTTGTATTACATAAAAGGATACGTGAATATTTAGATGGTTTTACTAGGGCTAATTCTATGGGTATAATAGCATTACCCTAGTACAGATGGTTCGTATGACTATTCGTCTCACACCAAATGTGGGACAACCTACATAAGATGGTCTGAGGGGAATGATCGAGATGTGGACCATAAAATTTTGGAAACGTAGAGGTGAACCAATAGTAAATGATTTCACCATTGGTAATGGGTTCAAGGTGGTGTCAATGATAAATCAGTGTGGGAGGTCTAGAGGACCCAGTGGAAGCCTTATTGGGAGAGTTAGGATGCAATTTAAAGAGAGGATAGATAATTAGAGGCTAACTCCATAGGATCAGTCAGAAATTTTTATTTATGGTTGAGAAAATTAATAAATTTATATGATTTATGGGATCCCCCATGTCTATGTACATATATGAGAATGCCCTGCATCTATGGTGATGTCATGTGTTCTTGAATGTCACCAGTTTTAATTGGGATGGGTTATTGGGGTGACCAATCCCTAATGGGGTTATTGGGTCTGAGATCATTCCATACATGTCTTGGGTTAGGGTATTGTTTGTTCCCTCTTCATCCAAGTATTGGAAAAGTACTTTTCCATGTCTGGATTGGGTTAGTGTGTGTGAATATGACCTTTCCCAAAGTCTTCCTAGGTCCTAGACTACCATGGGTCATGGTTCGTGGGGAAACATGAGTCCAGTATACCTCCCACGAGTGAGAACAGATTGGTCTATGATTATTTATGAATGATCATTCCTATCATCTATTGGTATAGAGTTATGGTATCAGAGACTAAACTACATAGAGTCCTTAATTATGGGTTGGGAAATTATTGTGTGTCATGATAAGGATGATGAGAAGATGATGTGGTTTACAATGTTGAATTGAACAAGGTATTATTGGGTGTCAAAATGGAATGGATAGAATATAGTGATTTTAATCATTAGGATTCACATTGGAATTTTTAGTAAACATTATCATACGTTCTTTTGTGATGTGTTTATTTTCCAAAATTCATGCACACATATGATAGTTTATATATAGGGAAATTGGGGTGACTTATGTGATATATACCTAAAATATGAACTAGAACCATTGAGTGTGTGTGTGTCTATGTAGTCCTTATGTCTACATTCAGGTTTTTTAACCGGATGAGTGGTGGATCATGCTCGAGTATCTCAGTGCATTTTAGAGATAAGTTGTTTGAGGCATAGGGATTATAGGATATCCATTGTGTGTATACGTTGTATATTTTATATATTTCTCATTTGAAACATTCAAAATTGGATTTTTGGGAGGTATTATTGTATGCACCATCATTGTAAATTTCATTATAGGACTATCAAAATTTGAAATTGTATACTCTCATTTTTCTTATGGATGATTCATTGGTTGTTTTTGAAGTTGACCTTTAGGTCACATTCACTAATTTTTTTGATAATTAATAAACTATCACATTATAATTTTCATAAATTTAGTATTTTTTTATGTAATGTATTGATTGAAGAATACCTAAAATTGTGTATAGCATATATTTTTTTTCTTATCTTATAATATTATGTTGAAATTGTTTATAACGTGTTCCAAATGATTATTATTGTGTTTCTAGGTTAAATATATCATTTATAGAATTTAAATAAAATTTAAATGGGTTATGTAAGGGTAAATATTTTTTACAGTTTTTCTTAAATAGAACACATTTATTAAAACTGTTACCTAAGGATTTAGTGATTTTTAAGAGTTTCATAATGTTAACTTCTGAAATATCATCAATATTTAAAGGAAACCCATGAAAAAAAATTATATCATAAAGGTAATCTGTGAAATTCAATTAGTTTTTAACATAACCTACAATTTCTATTGTTTTTATAATATTAAGTAATTTAGGATGATTCGTGTATGTGTACACCTTTCCCTTTTTTTATCCATAACGACAGAAGGGTACAATAAAACATTGTAGCCACATAAGGGTAATTTGTGTCTCAAATAATAGTAAAAGAAGATTTATAATACTTATCTATGTTTAGTAATTCACATAATTTAAAAATATATTACTTTGAAATGGTGGGTATTTCACGCATAAGGGTGTTTGAATTTATCTTACATGGTAAATTTACCAATGTGAATAAATTTTCCATTGTAAATAAGACTACGTTTTGAAAATAATTTATGTTAATAGTTTTGATTATATGAAATTGACTATACGAAAACAAGATATGTAAAAAAATTAATCTAAATGATTATTTTAGTACCTATATGATATTAAAAATTTGTATATGTATTCTGTTTTTCTTATTAATTCCTATTTTTTATATACAAGTTTATTAAGAATATTTTTAGTGTTTTATTTATTATAAAAATATCATTCACTATTAAAATCTATGAAAAATTGTTTTAAATTAGACAATGATAAATTATGTGATAGTTATATGGGATTAACCATGTATAGATAATAATGTGGATGTGTTTGGAATCATGAGATATTCAAATTTAAACCTTTGGAAATTTAAAGAGTCGGTCTCATATAATATAAGGGTGTTTTACAATGATGTTAGTACATGTTATTTTCTAATATTCTAATTTATGTACTATTTTCACATTTTCTACTAATTATTTTGAATTATTGGATTTGTATGAGTAGTCACATGAATAATATATTTCAATTATAAAGAAAATAGTTTTTGGAAATTATCTTTGAAACAAGCATAGAGAACTTTAATATAGTTCATTGAATCTACAACATCAAATCATTCTTCATGGAATTGAAATATAAAATGGTATTACAAGTTGCATTATGTCTTGAATAATGAATCAACACATACAGAGATAAAAAAAAGGAAATCATAACAATGATAGGTATATTCATGAATTGTAAAAGTGAGACATACATTGAAGTTCAACAACTACACAAAACAAAACATCCATTTCTCCATTGATTATGTAGAGTTACATAGCTAAAAATCACACAGACCATGATGTGTTAATACATTCCTATGGTATTTTTTACATATAACCATTTTTGTGTTAAATTTAATGGGTTATAATACCCATTAAACATTTGGATTGTGGGTTGTGCCTCGCATAAAATGTTAGGATTTGGGTTGTGCCTCTAGTTGAAAAAAAAACATGGTAATTGAGGTTATAAAATAAATATGAGAAGGATAGGGAATTTAGTGTGCCATGGATATGTAAAAAGGAAGGATTATTTTATATCTGAACATCAAAATGTAGTTTTTGGATTTTTTCCTCTTAGTAGGAAATTGAAGGGTGGTCAGGTAAATCCAGCAACTATGTTACAATTTTTCAAATTTGGATGGGCATATTGGGTTTCAATATAAGTTATAAATGTTAAGTGATCTCCATATGAAATTTAGAGATTCTATTATAGTTGGTTATATCTGAATTAGTTTGATAAAGTAGTGAATATAATAGATGGATCATTTTTATCCAAACAACTACAAAAATTACATGCACTTTTTTACTTTATTTCAACTTCATTGTCATTAAAACTTTGATATTATATTTAATTTTATTATCATGTCTAATTCACCACTATTGGATTTCTTATTAACACCCCCTTGGGACAAATAATTAGTATTAGAACGTCACCCCTAGCATGTTATATATTATTATTTTTTCTACCAATTTCCTAAATTAATTATTTAGAAGAAATATATATATATATTTCACATGGAAGGAATAATTTTTGATTATATATGGATACATATTGCTCCAAATTATTTTTATGGTACATGTTATGCTACTCAAAATATAATACAGAAGAATTCATAAAGGATCATAACATTGATTCTTGAAAAATCATTGAGAAACCATGTAAACATAAAAATATTTGAACACAAAATAGTAGTTGGTACTGATGCAATAAATAATATATTGATATAGAGTTTGGTGAATGTTATATATTGTTTATTTAATAGAAATTCATATAATCTTGTATCTATATGAAAAACTACTTATGAAATTAGTAATATCCTACAGGTTACATATCATGGCTTGGATAAGCCTATTAGAATAATTTATCACAAAATAAGAGATAAATATCAATAATTCAAAATGGGTTATAAGGAAACAGTTAATCAAGAGTTTCATTGATTTGATAGTATTGTAAATGGAAGGACACAATTAGGGGAATCTTTGGAAAACACTTTTCTTATTGAACGATAACCTAGAGAATATCCTATGAAATGTCATGTAAAATTTTTTTTATAGAGGAAAATAAATACATCATGAAATAAACACATTAGGATAATATTTGATTATTATTGTAATATGAGTTAGGGAATAAAAATATTGTTGAAGAACATAATAAAAAAGTATAATAGAATTTAAAATAATTGAAATGATTCTACTAGCTCTTATGATTAAATGTTATTTAGTAGTAACAATAAAGATATTTTCTAGGACACAATGGATTCATATAAAATAATTAATAGATTTTTATGAATATTTTGAAAATTAAATCTTAATGTTGATTTCAAATACATAAAGAATGGAAATTTTTCCAAATTTTTCTCATGATTTAATTTGTAATGAGTATAGAAAAAGGTGAATCATAAAGCAGATCTTACCAAGATAAATTAATAATCAATACATGAAATAAAATAATTAAATCACAGTTATAATAAGTTTTACTAAGGATTCATGTATTAATGATTAATATGGTTCTGAAAATGAAGTCCCTTGATTGTGCTTAATGGATTTGGGAAATCATGTGAGTGACTCTATTTATTATTCTTCCTATAAATCCAATCATAAAACCCCAAATATAGGGGAATTTCATAATGCAGTCAAAATAATTGATCATATATTTTAAAATATACTTAATTTATATGAGAACCATATGAGACAATATAAGAATTTTCATAAACAAAACGATTGATAAAATAAATTAATCTTGTCATTACAAATATAGAAACAAAAATTTTATACATACTCATGAAAACAAAAAATCAAGCCTTTCTATGAATAAAAAATTTAATACATAAATTGATTTCGTGTCATACATCAAGGAATATATAGTAAATAATTTTCAAGCATCTTTAAATAGAATAAACAACTCAAAAATTAAATTGAATGACTAAATTAAAATATATAATAATTTGTTTATGGAAGGTCAAACATTGAAAAAATGACATGTTTTAATAAAATGAACAAAAATATACCAGTTATTGGTTATGATAATAATTTACCAAACTTTTAATGACATTAATTGGTAAGAGCAGTAATGGATGTATATATACTATTACATGATGTAGATTTAAAATGATAGGTAATTATGAAAATGAATGTTCCAAGAGATTTCCAAAACCTCTAGAACATGTTAAAGATTTAATTTAGAAATAATTATTTTAAAAATGACCTATAAAAATAAGTTGAATTTTTTTATTTTACAAAGAGTTGATTATCTAAAACTATTAGAAAAATGTTTTCATTGGAACCAGAACTGTATTAAATTTATTTTTGTAGTTAATGTGTCAGGGAATCATCAAAAGGGATATTTGGTATATGTACAGCCGATTATGAAGTAATATGACACGTGCTATATTAAAATTTATAACAATTTAAAATTATTAGAAGGTAATGTTAATTATGTTTATAATTCTATGGAAAAGGATAAAACTGTTAGTGAGGTTGGAATGCGAGATTATATTATAATTTCAAAGTTATTATATGTTGACGATTTCAAATATAATATAATAACAATTTCATGACAATGTGTTGCTTGAATGCTATTTAAATTTCATAATTACAATCTCATTGTATTTAGAGATAATTTTTTTAAAACATAAAATACACTATTTAGTAAATTAATTTTCCAAAGTTAACTATTAAAATTATAAAATTCTTAAATACTACACAATTTGATATCTTATTTTGTAATTGGTGTTTAAGAAATTGTAATTTCCTAATAATGACAAAGCTATCCAATAAAAAGAAATTATACAGCTACTTTAACATATAGAGGACAAAACCATTGTTTGTAAATTCTTCTTGAAAGGTAAACATCATAGAAATAGTTTCTAGTTAAATAAAGAAGTACATATGTCCTACTTATATTATTCATTTTTATTTATCTGGTCCTATTGGGCCTTCTTAGTTGGGTTGTAAGAGATATTATTTTTTCATTCATTATTTTTAATGATAAACATTTTGTTTACTTTTATATACTAAATCTAAAATTATATCCATTTTTTTAACTATTTGAAAATTGTTTCAAAATTATAATGGAGAAATAATATGATAAATTATAATTAATCTGGGTGTTGAATTCTAGAATCTATAATTTTTCTAGTTTTGTGAAGAAAATGTGTATTTTCTAAAATTTTCAATCCCTTGAATACTTCAAAAAAATGGTTTTATAGAGGTCAAAAATATTACTCTTCATATAATTTATAGTAACAAATTAAATTATTTTAATCTCCCAAAATAGTTTTTAATAGAAGATATGAATACATCAGCTTATACTACCAATTGTTTCATTTATTACCTTCATTGAAGAAGAATAATTATGAGATTTATGTGGAAAGAAAACCTTAAATTTTATATTTGAGACTAATTTGGTATAAATGTATCATTCCCAACACTAAGAAATATTTTTATAAGTTTGATTAAGATGTGATGAATTATTATTTAATGAATATATAGAAATCAGAATGGTATATAGAGAATACAATAAAAGAACCATGGTTATTGAATAATCAATTCTCGATGATATTGGTCAACCCGATGATGAATTTATAGAATTTAATTTTTATGAATAATATTTATTTAGATAAATATGCACATATTGAGGGTGGGGGGTAATTGTAACACCCCATGCTTCCACTGTACATTTCCCTTTGAATAATGCAGTAGCATGTGTTGTACGCAACATGGAGTTTTAACACACCACGACCTATCGAATTAGCCGTTATGAATATTAATACCCACTTTTTAAATTTTTTTAAATTTTAGTTTTTAAAATCGACATAATTTTTAGATTCAGTATATCAAAATTAACTTAGGGTGAATTTTCGGTAATTTCTGATAACTTTCAATTTTTGATGAATAGTGAAAAAAATTTAGTTATTATTTAAAAACAAATTTTGATTTATATAATTGGTTATTTTATTATAAATTATTTTACATTAAAATAGATACATAATACCCATATATGTTCAATTTAATTCAATGGAGTCATTTTATAATAAGTTTAGATATATAAAAGTTTATCCAAATTTTTTATGCCTTTTACCCACATTTATGGAGCATTTGAAAATTTTCATAAAACATAATTTTACCACTTATGTGAGTTGAATTTCAAAAATCTGAGAGACATGGGTGACATCAGTAAATAAATTGTGGTTTAATAAGATGAAAATAATATTTTTTGAATAGTAACTTTTATTTTCATTTACCACGATTAAAAGTAAATAGGGTTAATAAGGGTAAAAATGATATTATAATTACCCTACTGCAAGTCCTAATTCTAATGGATACGTTCAATTCGACCAAATAAACCTTAGGAATAAAATATTATACCCTTTGGTCCACTTGGATTATATTAGGACATTTATTGTTAATTTATTTAAAGAAGAGTTAAAAGTGTTAAATTCAATTCTTAACAACTAAACTATTTTTAATATATGGTTATACATAAGATAAATTTTACTATTAATATTAATTATAAGGATAAAAATATTTCATACACATTGGTATTTTATTTATAATTTTTAGACATTAAATGATTAATTTCATTTATGACACAAAGATGATGCAGTAATTATCGTATTAATGAAAGATTTAAATAATTTTTATTATAAATATTCAAATAAATTTATATTGAGAATTATGATGAATGAACTAAATTTCATGGTTAATAAGACATTTTAGGGTTGAGTAAATAAATTTTATTCTAAGTGATAATGTTTTTATGGCTTTAAAAAAAATAAATTACTAAATAGTGTCAAAATTGACATAATGTAGTTTTTAAAACAAATACTATATTATTAACTTATATAATATTTATTAAAGATTATGGTTTGGAAAAAAGACGTATATAAGGTCATAAATAATAATAGTGAACCACTTGGGATTCTATTTGATTGTTATATTACATTTATAAACCATATAATATAAAAATACAAAGAGACATTGTAAATGTCAGTCTATTTATCTATGAGATAAATCTAAAAGATAAGGTTAATATGGTTACATAAACCTATCTAAAACCTATTGGTTGATAGGTTTTTGACTCATCCCCACCTAATCCTCGAAATAATTTTTTTTTGTGCCATTAGAAACTGAAAACGATATTATAATAAAAATATATTTCAGGCTTTTCCTAACGTGACCCTCACCTCTCTTATAAAAAGGTACTTCCCATATATTAATTTCACACCTCCAAAGCAATTTGGCTCAGCCAACCCCTACCCAAATATCCTCTCAACTATATCCCTTCAAACTAGATATAATAATTTGATCAAAAATCCATCCTACGGAGCCCTTTTGATCAACACAAAAGGAAACACCCAAAGAAGAGATAAAAATTTCACAACCCACTTTCACGTTCTTTTCTTCTTACACATCCTTTTTCATTGTTGTTTCCATACTAGAATAATAAATCATGTACCTTAAACATACTATTATGTTATTATAAATACGGTACACCCATATTCATTACTCTATCCATCCTATAAATGACAAAGTCACTATTCGTGCGTACGTACGGCTTACCGTCTCTAAGTCGTTGTGTAGTTTGTTACTCAAACACTTCATTATTGAGATTGGTATAATGATGAGTATAACTGATTTAAAAAATAAATATAAAACATGTTAATGATTCTATATATATTATATACCACAAAATTACATATGATTTCACCATCAATATAATGATATTTTCAGTCATGCATATGTACAGATTTCCATCTGCACAAATACGATGAGATTCAATCCTCATCGTAATCATTCAAGAATAATTTTCATTTTATGATTAAAAATAATTTTTATTCACATAATTTAATTCTATATATGAATAAAATATAACATATTAATAACAAACGTGGCTTATGTAACCCACCATATAAATGAAAACGGATCATTTTACAGTTGAAACGATGATACTTCTAAATATTATTAACAATGTAAAATTAAAGGATCATATATGATATCATATTTATGTATATGATTCATATATAATTTAATAAAAATTATTTTACAATTACACAGTAGATTAAAATACCCTCGACTATGAAAAATTACATGGTAATGGATAATTCTACAATATCTTTACTTATATGTGGTTGTTAATATGTAATTATCTACAGGGACCACTTTATCATCCACATTCATATTTTTCATAAAAATATAATTAAAAACATTTTTAATATTTACTAGAATATGGGTTAATGTGATCTATACACTTAGTTGACCACATATGATTTGAAAGGAATCAGTTTATCATTTACTAATCAGGGTACATCATGACCTTCTTGACAAAATTAAGGTAAGAATGTTTTTATAACTAATACGGCGGGTGCGGCTATTTTCAGCTGTTATAACATTGTCGAAGTGTTCCATACAATAATATAACAATATTTTCAAAATAAATATTTTCATTCATAATTTTATGACTTTTAATTGATTTCAAAATAGAAATAGATATTACTCTACAAAAAGATTTGCTTTCATCTATGTCTACATCCTTTGATGAAATTTAATCATGTTTGAAGTTGATTATTATGATAGAAATCATCTATATTGTATTGATAGTTTTTTGATATATTATACTATGGATGTTTTATATTTACACCAATCATGGTTTATGGTTAATGTATTGAAATTTCGTATGCTAGTTTTAATACGATTGATTATGTTATGTTTAATACTTCTCATATGAGGAATGCATTAGACATAGTATGTGATGGGTGGAGCCCGTTATAGCTCCTCGATGCATTGGTAGGTCTAATGAAAAAAACTATTGTATTGGAATAAGGCCTTGAAAAAATATTATTTGTAGTCTTGGCACAAGTCCTTGACTTTTTTGTTATGATGTCTTCCATTATGTATTCCAACAATAAGAAATTCCCTATTGATATTACATGTGATTATTCGACTAATATAATATCCACGTGAATAAGTAAAAGGATTTATTTGATTTATCTTTTCCATATTATAATAATGTTTAGGTTTAAAACGATTGTGATTTAGTCTTATACATTTCCTTAAATGTTTATACTTATTCTAAATTGTTTCCGCTATATTGTTATTCTTACTGAGCATCTTAGCTCACCCCTTTTGATGTTTTATTTTTCCCATGATGCGAAGACGTATATTATGACTGACCTGTTGGGATAGTCTAAGGGATTAATGTGATCAATGGATAAAATTTTGTTGTTTTTTTTCATTTAATAATGTATTGTAAAACTTATGAATGTATCTAGTACTTTGATTGCTAGTAAATTGATTGATCATTCGGGATTTTTATCCGTTGTGATCATGATATGTTATGTAACAAGGCCCTGACTCTAGGTAATGGGGGTCGGGGCAGTACAGTTGGACTAAGAGGGAGTTCGCTACAATCCTTAGAAACTAGATTTAGATAAACTCTGATTAGAGCCAATTAACCTAATATAGACAACGAGGATTGGTATAGAAGAACATCCAAGAATTTTGGTGATGTAGAGATTTTGTGTATTTTCAATAAAATACCTCCCTTTCTAGATATGAGGAGGTATATGCACCTCTGAAACAGATGTGCCTAGGAGTGAAAACTCCAACAAGGAGTTTCGGGCTTGACCTAGGGTATTCAGGTACACGAAAACGAACCGTGTTGCATTCTTGGTTACGACACTCTCAATGGATGTGCTTAGGATAATTCACATTTTCATTACAAACCATTATGAATTATTTATGAGTATAACCACTTCAAAGAAAAAGTTTCTTATGATTAAGGATTATATCTATAAATTGTTCAATTTACGATAAGTCTTTTAAAAGTTTGGAATTATGTATTGTGATTCATAAACTAATCTAGTGTATGCCATTGTTTAGAAATGAATCATAGTGGATGGAATGGAAATCGTATCAATGCACATTATTCATGTAGGGATTTACCACTTCAGATAATTATAGTAGAGTTGGTGATGCAACTGGTGCCGATCAGCTTATCACCATACTGGGAAAACTCACTCAGGTTATGAACAATAACCTTAATCGTATGAAGCACCCTGATCCACAATACAGAGGATAAATGATAGACCTCTTCATGAGGAAACAACCACCAATATTCAATGGGAGTAGAATTCTCTTAGTAGCTGAGAAATGGTGATGTTTCATGTATATAATATTTCATGATTTGGGGAGTAGAAAAAGGGAAAATGTTTTCAGGGATGTTTATCACCCCACGGTAGATGCATATCAATACTGGTCATTAATCCAAAATATATAGGAAGATGAAGAATAATAGAACATGGAATGGAGGGATTTTAATGAGATTTTATTAGAAAGATTCTTTCCTCGGGACCATCGAGCGGATATGGAAAGATAATTTCTGAGTCTGAGGAAAAAGGAGGATGAGAAGGTTGCAAAGTATCAGGCTAACATTACAAAGTTATAAATCCTTGTAGCAGATTATATACATATCCCAAAGTGTAACATTTATCGATTCATTGATAGTTTAAAACCATTTCTCTGTTGATCATTAGTCTCACAATCCTTATCATCATACGAAGATATTTTCTCATGTGAAATCAATATATAAAAGGAATTCTCTAAGACTTAGGAATTCAAAGAAAAGTAAGAGAACAAGTGATCTATTGATCACTCTTGAAATGGAAATACATGGAAGAAGGGAAATATTGAATATCCATCCTGCTGTAAATGAGGAATGAAACACCCTGGTACATGCCTGAAGGAAACATGATTCTGTTAAATGTTTGGTGTAAAAGGCCACCAAGAATGTGATTGAAATGGAATGAAAGAGGATTTCAATGTTGAATGCTACAATTGTAGGGAAAATGGACATTATTAAAATGAATTTCCTATGTTCCAGGGGAACATACCTTAAAAAAGAACAAGTAATCTAGACCATGCTTAATCAATCACTACTATTGTGGTTGAAGCTTCAAAAGATGTAGTGGCAGGTATTTTAATGGTTTCCTCATGTTTAGCCTATGATTTATTTGATTCGGGTTCATCACATTATTTCATATCATCCTAGTTTGATAGAAAAATTAGAAATTTTCAATTTGACTTAACATGGGAGTTGTATATCAAAACTCCAAAGGGAAGTATCATCAGAACAAAGTATTATGAATCAGTTCCCATTAGAGCATATAAAGTATCTTTATCTACTAATCTGATCATCATACCCATGATTGAATGTGATATAATCTTTGGAATGGAATGGATTTCAGTCAATGATTAGAAAGATTATTGTAATAATAAAGAGGACACACTTTTCGATGATGATAAAGTGTACCTTTCTTTAAAGTTGAAACCTAACCTCATAATTCTTATCTAGATCCACCCCCAGTAGCTCTACAAAATTTAATTATTGGGTAGCAAGAGAAAGAAATAGTTATGGGTGTGGAAAAAAATGTTAAAATAGAGGATGTACCTATTGTGCAAGAATATGCTGATTTGTTTATAGAGGATTAACCTGGACATCCTCTACAATGAGAAATTGATCTTTCCATTACTTTAATTACTCGTTGATGTCCTATATCAAAGAACCCTTATAGAATGAACACTATGAAATTAGTGGAGCTAAAGAAACAATTAGAGGAATTGAGTAATAAGGGATATATTCTCCATAGTGTTTCTCCCGGGGAGCCCTAGTCCTTTTTGTTTAGATGAATGATGGATCAATGAGGTTGGGAATTGACTACATAGAGATCAACATTATAACGATAAAGAATAAGAATCCCTTACCTCACATTGATGGTTTATTCAACCATATTAATGGAGCTCAATATTTTTCAAAGATTAAACTTTGATCTTGATATCATCAGTTGTGTCTGAAGAATGAAGACATTCTGAAAACAACATTTAGAACCGGGTATGGGCATTATGAGTTTACAGTAATTCCTTTTGGATTGACTAATCCACCCTATGACTTCATGGATTTAATTAATAGAGTTTTCAATGTATAACTTGATAACATTTTTGTGGAATTTATTGATGATATCTCGGTATACCCAATAATCTAAAAAGATCCTGAAAATCACTTATGCACTATTCTGAAAACCCTTAGAAGAAACGAGTTATATTTGATGTTTAGAAAGCGCGAATTATTGCTTCAAGAGATTTATTTTCTTTACTATATTGTCTATATGGATGGAATATATATTGATCCATCAATGACTAAGACCGTCCATGAATGTCCATCATCGATGTGTATAACTGAGTTACGCAGTTTTATTGGTTTAGCAGGTTATTATCAATGTTTCGTCCAAAAAATTTTCCGATTGGCTAACCCATTAACTGAGCTCACACGTAAATTGGATATATTTGTTAAAAAATTGAGTGTGATGAATTTTTTTAAAAATGGAAGAGAAAATTAGTCATTGATCATATCTTGAATCTACCATCAAGGAATGTTGGGTTTGTTATTTATAGTGATGCATCAAAGAAAGGATTTGGTTTTGTACTTATGGAGAATGATATAGTTATTTCCTATGCCTCACGACAGCTAAAAATTCATGAGAAGAACTATCCCACTCATGATCTTGAGTTAGAAAATGTACTATTTTCTCTAAAGATATGGAGATACCATATCAATGGTGAAAAATGTGAGATTTATACCGATCACAAGATTTTTAGGTATATTTTCTCACAAAAAGAACTTAACATGAGGCAAAAGATATGGATTTAACTTCTCAAGGATTCTGATCGCATAATACACTACCACCCGGGGAAGGAAAATAAGGTGGTGGATGCTTTGATAAGAAAGGATCATGGAGTTTTGAATAAGATGAGAGTTTAAATGGATCCTATTTTCCTGGATTTGGTAAATATGGATATAGGAATAACCATAGAAGGTAAAATATCAATACATTTTCAAATGGTTTCCAAAACATATTTACTAGAAAGAAAAAGGTGGTCTCAGACCGATGAAGAGGAGTTTAAAAAGTATATTAATGCTCTAAATGATGGGAGACTGAGAGACTTCATATATGAAGATGGATTTTTGAAATTAGGGAAGATACTTTATTTTCCTAACATACCTGAACTAAAAAGGGAATTGTTGGATGATTCCCATTGCAATAATTTCCCTATACACCCTGCGAGATCCATGATGTATAATGATTTGAAGGAATATTTTCGGTGGGATAACATGAAGTTAGTGATTGTTGATTTTGTGTCAAGATGTATTGTTTTTTATCGAGTGAAAGATGGAAGGCAACAACCTAGAAGAGTCATGCAACCTCTACCCATAACTAAGTTGAAATGGGATAATATTATGATGGACTTTGTCATGGGGCTACCAAAGACTCCAAGAAGGAAAGATAAAATACAGGTCGTTGGTGATCATCTTACCAAGCCAACACATTTTCTTGATATAAGAGAAGATTTACCACTTGAACATCTGGCTACACTATATTTTAATGAAGTTATAAGATTACATGGTGTACCCCTATCAATTGTTTCCGATCACGATCCCCATTTTACATCTTGATTTTATAAATTTCTTTAGATGGCCTTGGATACTGAACTTCATTTGAGCAGTGCCTGCCACCCTAAAACAGATGGACAATCAGAATAGAAAATTAAAATCATAGAAGACATGTTTATATCTTAATCACATGACATTCAAGGTATGTGGGATTAGTATTTACCTCTGTTAGAATTTTCCTATGACTATAGTTTCCATTAAAGTATTCATATGGCACCATATGAATCATTATATGGGAATAGAAGTCATACACCAAATTGTTGGGATGATGTTTTTGAATGAAAACATGTAGTCCCATAAAATTTTAAGGAAATAATAAAAAAGTGATGATTATCAAAACCCATATCAAATCAACCCAATGTAGGAAAAAGATCTATGCCGATAATTGAAGGATGGATTTGGAATTTCATGTATGTGATCATGTTTTCTTGATGGTATCTCCATGGAATGGTGCTATAAGATTCATTTAAAAGGGTAAATTAAATACCAAGAACATCAGACCATTCGAGACTCAAGAACAAATTGGAGTTGTGGCTTATTGTTTGGAAAATCCTCCTTGTCTATCCAAAGTTCATGATGTGTTTCACGTATCACTATTGAGAAAATATATGTCTATCCCAAAGAATGTACTCACCTATGAGGAAATTTCACTAGAACCTGATCTGTCTTATTATGAAGGGCATGTCAAGATTCTTGATAACATAGAATAAGGGTTAAGAAACCGGATGACTTATCTGGTAAAAGTTTCATAGAGAAACCATAAGATGGAAGAGGCGACGTGGGAACCCGAGGAACATATAATGAAAAACCACACAGATATTTTTATACAGTAATATTCTAGAAATTTTTGGGGAAAAATTATTTTAAATATGGGAGAATGTAACACCCCAATCTTCCATGATATGTTTCACTTTGACCTATATATTAGCTTGTGTTGTACACAACATGGAGTTTTAACACACAAAGACCAATCGAACTAGGCATTATGAATATTAATACCAAATTTTTGAAATTTTATAATTTTGTTTCAAAATTGGATTCATTTTTGGATTTAGAATATCAATGTTTTCTTAGAGTGTATTTTTGGTATTTTTCTGAAAACATTCAATTTTTGATGAATAGTGAAAAACACTGCGTTACAGTTTAAAACCAACTTTTTATTTAAATAATTAGTTATTTTATTTAATTTATTTTAGGTCAAAATAGATTCATAATACCTATATATGTCCAACGTAATTCATTGATTTCATTTTATAACAAGTTTAGATATATAAATTTTATTGAACTTTTAACCGTCTTTTACCCACCTTCTAAAAGAATTTACAAATTTTCATAAAACCTAATTTTACCGCTTCTATGAGATGAATTTCAAAAATCTGAGAGTCATGGATTACATTAGTAAATAAAATGTGGTTCAATAAGATGAAAATATTTTTTTGTTGAATAGTAACTTTTTACTTTTATATACAACAGTTAAAAGTAAATAGGGTAATTAAGGGTAAAAATGATATTATAAATACCCTAACACATATCTTAATTCTGTTGTATAAGTGTAATTCGACAAAAAACAACCTTAGAAATAAAATATGATCCCCTTTGGTCCACTTTGATTTGATTCAAAAATTTATTATTATTTTATTTAAAGAAGAGTTAACAGTGTTATATTCAATATTTAATAACAAAACCATTTTTAATACAGGGTTATATAAAGGATAAATTCGACTATGATTATTCATTTGAATGATAAAAGGTCTCCTACATAATGAAATTTTATTTACATTTTTTAGACATTATATAATCAAATTTATTTATGAATCAATGATAATGCACTAATTTAATTAGTAATGAATGATTAAAATAATTGATATTATAAATATTCAAATAAATGTAAATTAAGACCAGTGATAAATTCTAATATTTTTCTAGGTTAATATGAAATGTTAGGGTTGATATAATTGAGTTTTGAAAACAAATACTATATTATTAATTGATATAATATTCCAAAAAATCTAAGGATGTGTCAAAGAACAAAGATAAGGTCATATATATTAATAATGAACCACTTGGGGTTCACATGGCTAGTTATTGTATGTTTATTAACCATATGATATAAAAGGACAAAGAGACATGGTAAATATCAAACTATTTAACTAAGAGTTAAATCTAAAAATATTGTAAATATGGGGACCTAAAAATGTCTAAAACATATTGTTTGAGAGGTCTTAGACCCATGCCCACCATAGACTTGAAATAAATCATTTTGGATGTACAATAATATGAGAATTATTTTATTATAAATTAATATTTCATAGGTTTTCTAAAGTGACCCTCATCTCTCTTATAACGGGGTACTTCCCCTTCTCTTAATTTCATACCTCCAAATCCAATTTTCATGTCCAAACACTAACCAAATATCCTCTCAACAATCCTCCCATAAATCTAGAGGCATAAATATGATTATAATTCCAACCTATGGATCCCTTTTTATCAACTCAAAAAGAAACACCCGAAGAAGAGGTAATAATTTCACCACCCCCTTTCAGGCTCTTTTCTTCTTCCACTTTCTCTTTCATTTTTGTTTCCATACCAAAATAATAAATACAATACCTTCTACATACTATGATATTATTATAAATATGGTACCATCATTTTTATTATTCTATCCATCCTATAAATGATAATGTCACTGAATGTGCAAACATACGGCTTACCGTCTCCACGTCATGCGGTAGTTTGTTATTCAAACACTTCATAATTTGGATGGGCATAATAATTAGTATAAATAATTTTAATATTAAATATAACATGTTAATGATTATTTATATATGATATAACATTAAATTACATATGATTTCACAATCAATTTAATTATATTGTCGCTCAAGCGTACGTACGGATTACCGTATCCACGAATGCAATTAGATTCATACCTTATCATAATCATTGAAGAAAAATTCTCATTTTATGATTATAAATAATGTTTATGATATAAATATATTTTATATTAATTATATATTTATTATAATAATATATATAATATTGAAGTATGAAATGGAATACACTGTTAATGGAGACGATAAGTCGTATGTACGTGTGAATGTAGATTCTATTTTTGTAGGTGTATTGAATGAAATAAAATAAATTATATGTATTTATATCATGTATAATATAATTAAATTTTTATTTTAATGTAACATTTATAATATATTTTCCCTAAACACTTCTAAAAAATATTCCATGTAGTGTGTGATAAAATCACATCGCTTTAGGGGGTGGTAGTACACACTACCTCAAACAAAATTACCGTATTTACAAAAACAAAAATGAATAAATATCAGTGTATTAAAATAATTACAGAAGATTAATAACATTATAAATATGATATATATTATATATATAAAAAATTCAATCATAATTCCCACCACAAGTGGAAGTAAATTATGAACAAGGAGACATTGTCTTGTGAGGTGGTAGTTCATCAAACACATAAAAAATGATTGTTACCTATTAGATGGAGGAGTTTGTAGGTGATGGTAAAAAAACTATCATAAAAATATAAAAATATCTTTAGGATAAATTTAAATAATAAAATAATATAATATCATGAATTTAGTTGGTGGATAATGAATATAAAACAATAAATCTTAAGAGAAGATGTTACCTTTTAATTGGGTAACTCCTTTTGATTTGTGCCAGAAGGCTTCCTTAGATTTATCATTTCATAATGGATGGATTTAATGTGGAAGTGAGGGATTTTTTAAAGTTAATTTGGATGATATTTTATGAATCTATGTGGTTTTAGAGGTGGGAGTAAGTTGGAGGATTGATGCCATTTTATAGTGGAGGAGGAGTGGCACTCTTATAAATATTAGGAATAGGAATTTCCTTCACGTTTTTTCCATGAAAAGTAGATCCAATAATTGTTCATAGTCTATATATATGATGATAGGGTATAAATATTTCCATAAAATATATTTTGAAAATGTTTACTGTTCATTTAGTCCTTTATGTTTATGGTTTGGTCCTTTATTAAGCATAATTTAATATAATTTGATGTAATTAATTTTAATTAAATTCAATAATATTTTAGATAAAAATTTAATTTTATCATATTATAAATTATAATTTATGATTACTAAAAATATGGAATCTTTTTTCTCAAATTTCAAACAAATATGTGGTAGAAATTAATTTATATATAATCTCGCAAACAAGATGACAATAATGGTTTTTTAATGTAAACACATCAAGAAGTTTATTATGAATTTATAATTAATTTCAAAATGATTTTTATTACAATGACTTATAATGTATTAATTGATTTTATTATGATATTTTTAACTTTTTATAAAAATTTAAAATACAATTTACCAATATAAATAATTTAAATTAAAATGCATTTTTGAGTTAAAATCATTTGTTTTTACCTATTCATTTAAAAAAGATGTCTATATGAAAAAAACTAAATATATAGCAAAGATAATTTAGAAATTATAAATTCAGAAATGATTATTATTTTATCAAATTGAAATCTAAATTTTTTCTATAATTAATTTTATTATTTTTCATATAAGACTCGAAAAGTTGCTTATTTGAGAAAATATTATTTTTAAACATATAAAGACATTAACAAAAATTATATCTTTCATAATAAATAGGTTTTATTTAAATAAAAATATTTTAAAAAATATTTGAAATGATGTATTACTATTAATATTAATATGTTTAATGGTTGATTTTTAATTATCTAATTTAAATAATTATAACAATAAAATGAAGTTTATTAGAAACATAGTGTGGCATGTAACGTATGCCAAGTTAGTGTTGTGTGTAATGTATGTCGATTCAGTGATGCATGTGACATACAATAAGTAGTTGTTCTATGTAATATATGATGAGTATGTGATTCTTGTAATGTACACATTGTCAGTGTAATATGGAAGGAAAGGATGACATTGAGAAAATCAAAAAATCATTGAAAATTAAGTCATTCATAAAAAGGTCCATAAAAACTAGGGTTGTCAGATTCGACGCCCCTTAAAATGAATTTCACCCTCTAAATTCATTATTTGATTAAAAACAAATCTATATACATATTCTTCATCATAGCCTCATGTTCCCATGTAGCTTCTTCTAACATTTCATTTCTCCACAAAACAATGTCTAGGTGTGTGGTCCTGTTTTGTAGAACATTCCTTGGTTGGTCTTGAATTTGAACGAGTTGTTCTTCAAAATAATGACCCTCCTCAAGAGGTATGAACTCTGACTATAATACGTGTAAAGGGTCAGGTATAAAATTCCTTTATAGATATACATGGAAAACATTATAGACATGAAAATGTTTTTTAAGAAGCTCAATGTAATAGGATACTTTTCTAATATGATCAATAATCTCTAAGGGACTGATATACTAAGGGATCAGTTTCCCTTTTATCCTTATTCTCATAACTTTCTTCTCGGGTGGGATTTGTAGAAACACTTTTTCACCAACATTAAATTATATATCATGTCATTTATTATTGGAATTTCTTTTCTTCCTACTTTGAGATTCCTTGATATGCTACTGAATGGTTATAAACTTTATGACCATTTCTTTAGCGATCATCAACCTAAATAGATTTATATCTCTAACCACATCCTAGAAAATAGTATCTCTATTTTTCTTCCCATGTTATTCAACATACAGTTACATCTAAATACTTGAGAGAAAGTTATTGTCTGTGATAAAAAACAACTGGGGGTCTATGTTGATCCCAACCACCCATAAAATTCTATAGAACATGATCTCAAAATATTTCCTATTGTTTGAATTTTTCATTCTAACATACAATCTGTTTGGGGATGATAGGTTCTACTAAAAATCAATTATATATCATTTTATTGAAGATAAATTCATCAAATATATTGGGTGATCCTCGGATCTTGATCCAATATGAAGGAATGTGGTACTCCATGAAACCTTACCACTTATTTAATGAATATATTTGAATGGTGATACAGAGATAATTATTCTCTAATATAGAATAAGTTTTCTGACATTGTTATTTTATCAACTACTACCCATATGGAATAAAACCATACAATCTTTTTGGGATGTCTATTGAATAAAATCCATGGTGATGTTTTCTCATATCCATTATGGTATGGGTAATGATTGTAACATCCACATTGCCTTTTTTCATTCAGCCTTAACGTATTAGAATACCAAGCACTAAGATAAAAACTCACTAGTAATTGTCTTCATGTCATCCAATCAGAAGTATTCTTTCAAATACATATAAAACTCAAAACATCCTGGATGAATCGAGAATGAATAACTATGAGCTTCCCCTAATAGCTACATAATAAAATAGGTTATGAAAGGAACACATACACAGTTTTTGAAACTCATCATTCTATACTAATCATTGTTATAATATGCATCATTTATAACATCAATTTTCATTTCTACATCATCCTTCTTCACCTCCATTATCATCACATAAATATAGGGATAAACACTTATTTGAGAAAGACAAATTTTTTTATTCCATTTGGATTTCTAGGTCGATCATTTTAAAATCAAAAAATATTTGATAGTTTGGGATCCACATCATTCATAAGATAGCCTCATCCTTCAGTTTTAACGCATCGACCAACTTTTCCACTTTCCCATTGTGGTATTCTATTGAGAAGTCAAAATCATTCACCAAAACTATCTTTTATATCACATGATCAACTCCTTATATGTGAATATAAATTTTAGAGTTTTAATATAATAATATATATAACACTTTTAACCATAAGGATAATTACTTCATATATTTAATGAAAAAAATACCTTATCTAACTCCAAGTCATTAGTTGCCTATTTTTACACATTAATTTTTAACTACAAAGTGGCTTAAGAGATAACAATGTTATTATACATAGGAACATTTTCTAATCACATCATGGATGCATCACTATAGATAACAAAACCTTCTCCACAATTAGGTAATTTATGAATAGGTGTCCCGACTTACAATCTAGTTAGTTCTTTGAAATTTTCATCACATTCATCTATCTAGTAGAACTTGACACCCATCAGAGTAAACATGGTAAACAGATTATATTGTAATGAGACTTTTCCACAAATCATCGATAATATATAGTTATATCAAGAAAACTACAGATCTCAGTCACATTGGTAGGTCTAGAAAAACATTCAATTTCCCTCTTTATTGATGGATCTACTACTATACCACCTCTTTAGATTATGAGACCCCAAAATGAATCCTTATGCATCCAAAATTTACATTTTGTGTATTTTTTATATATTTTCTCTTAACTTGTGGTATTTATTCGAATTATCAAGTGATATTCATTATCTTCCTGCACATTGAATAGATAAGAATATCATATATAAAGACTTCCAAAATTTAGTGGAGGTAATTTCTGATGACCATGTTCATCAAATCCATGAAGATAGTAGGTGTATTATTAAGACCAAAAAGAATAAAAATATATTCAGTTTTGAGTCCATGTATGGAATTTCTTCCTAGGTATATCTTTTTTACAAAAAATTAATGATTTATTGATAAAATAAATCATGGAGAAGTATTGATCACCAAAAAATTGATCAAACAAACAATCTATATGGGGATGAAAATACTTGTTCCTCATTGTGATCTTCTTTATTTTACATTAATCGATATAGAGTATCATTAATCCATATTTCTTTTTTCACAAAGTGAACATGTGCACCACATGATTACACACTTGGGTAAATTAATCCCCTATCTAGGTTTTGTTAGAGATTCTAGTTTAACTCTTCCAATACAATCCTGACCATTATGTAAGGAGTCATTGTAATTAGTGGGGAACCATTTAAGATTTCTATTTAGAAATCATCTTTCCTTTTTGGTGGAGGACTAAAAAACTCTTATAGAATAAAATCCAAAAATTATTAATTAATATACATATCAATAATGTATATTTCCCCCCCCTTAAATATAGATAATCGACCTTCTAAATTGTAATTATGATACATACACGTTATTTAGTTTTATAGGATGTTCATTATTATCATCACATTGATGGATTGTCATAGGAGGGTTCCAAATATCATGTGTAACATCCCCTCATTGACAGTTGATGTGGGATTTATGAAGATAATGACATTACAAGAATAATATGACATAAAATTCAAGTTATATAATAATGAGAAGATTTGTAGGAAAAATTTCCAACTAAAATTAATTGGAGAGGAAACATAAAAATGAGAAAAAATCATTGTACCATTATGGGATTTCATTTCCAGTACCAAAAATAATAGTATTGGTGGAATCATAACACCATTATCTAATTCCTTAAATTTAAAAGAAATTGTAGATCTTGAATCAAATATGGAATTAACAGTTTAAGAGTGTTTGGTGAGTGTACCTTTCATAATGTTGTTATTACACCATTTATTATAAATTGATATTTTTTTAGATTTTCTCGTATCCCTCGTCTTAAGATGTTTCTAATGTCCCTAATTGTCACTAGCCATTGGGGTTGGGATGTTTTTATCATAATTACCATTATCCTTACAACTGTAGCATTGAATCATGGGAGGTTCATTTTGTTCCTCAGTCTCTTTATCAGTATATTCAGCAAACTTATTTCCATCATTTAGATAATCAATTTCGTCATGACCATAATTTCTTCACTTAATAAATTTAATATACCCCTTAATAGAAATTCCTCTATGATTTTGACCACATTTAATGCATAAATTATAACTCACCTTATTTTCTCCATGGTTTATAGATATTCATTTGATCTTTAATTTTTTTTATTTTCAATACATTGAGATTGACATTTGAATCCATCCTCTAATTCATCTGTCATTGCACAACACAAAATATTTTCATAGCTACTAATGTATGTTATGACAAATTCCATTTTCAGACATGGATTTAAATAACATTAAAACCTATCGTCATTACATTTGGGATGGAAGAAAAAATCATAAAGAATACCTTGCATGTCCTATGAAATAATCCTCATTGGTACTATATGATTCATCATTCCTTTGATTAAATATGATGAGCTATTTATCCATAATGGTATGAAGAATAGATGGAAATTACATATTAAAAAATAATTTCATTATCTAATCCCATTCAATTGATTAAACTTTATAATTATTCTGTGTATTTTTTATTAGATTCCACCACTAGTCAGATTCACAATCAGAATGATAATGAGACAGAATAATATTCTCATGTTTCAATAACTGATGGAAATAAAATATATTTTTAGTGGTAGTAGTCCATTTTTCAATAATAAGTGGATTAAAAGACCCTCTGAATGATTGTGCACTTTGAATCATGAAGTATGTAATATAATTCTTTTCCCACCTTTAATCATTTTCATGGCCACCACGTTTCTTATATTGAGAAATATGTGTTAGCATATAAATGAGTTTTTTCATTCCAAGTCCAATAGAATTTGGTTTCCTAGGAGGAAAATCATCGAAATGTCCATCGTATTCTCCTTTAATGTGGTTCATTAGGGGTGCAACAATTTACTAAACCCAAAAGTATAGAGTAATAAACATTTAACATAATTATGAATCACACAATAATAAAAAATTAATTAAATTATGTTTTAATTATGATACATTACTTAATCTAGGACACATTAGGTTTATCATATGTTATTTATAGTCATCTGATATTCAAATCCTTGATAATGGTTGGTGAACAATTTTTGAATTTCTACAATGTATGCCAAATTAGTGTCAAACCAACTGTGTAAAAAGGCATGTTTTCATGTACAATATTACATTGAATCATGCCAGAGACATCTTGTCAGATTTTTTACCCCATGGTACATATATTCTTGATCCATATCCACTTATTGTGTTAATACATGGTTATATTTTCTCTAAACCACTCACTCTATCATTTAACAAAATTCTAGAAAATTTTCATATTCTTATTCAAAACCATATAAATTTCATTCGGAATTTCCTTTGGGAACTTACTATGTTTTTATTTTCCAAGTTTCAAAAGGATAACTACAACTGTTCTCTAATACAAACTATATAATCCATATCTTTCCATAAATTAATATTGCATAACATTTGTGGAATACTGAAGACAACATACTGACAACTTCCCATAGACTAAACTAGTATAGGGCGTTTTAAATCATGGAATCATAATAATTGGCAGATAAGTTACATAATTTTTATCCGATTTTTTTTTGAATAGAACACATCATAGACACATCAAACATAATAGATATCTTCATAATATAGTTGAAGGAAACATGAAAAAGGGGTTATCATAGATATTCAATTTTCATAAAATGGAACATAAAATTGAAAAATCATGAGCATAAGGGTATGAGAATGTGATCATGGAAATAAATTACCACAACCTTAATATTAATGATCACAAACTAGAATCATGGAAATAAGATTGGTAGTTAATAAGACATGAATCATAAGGAAATAGTGAACATAAGTTATCTAATCATAATAGATGAATAAAACATGGAATTGTATAAGAAACCTAGTCATATATAGTGATTTCCATAGAATTCAAGTATAATTTAACATGGATGTCTTAATTGACACAATCCTTTATTGAACCCGGTTCACACCCCAATCCAACAAAGTTTTAGAGAATAAAAATCACTCCTCATTCCATCCATGTGATATTGAACTGAGCTTATTTATCATTCCACCCCTTTACTATTGAATTGTTCTCATTTCTCATTCAATCCATTTATATCTCATGAGATATAAATATCTACACAATTTTTTGGAGGGAGATATAGGTCCCAACCCTATCATAGTGAAATCATACATACATGTTCTACAAGATTATAAAAAATCACATCATAACAAATGAAAGTAAATGGAAATATAAACATGATATCATATAATAACTTTTGGAAAACTATGGGTTTAATACTAGTTTAATTATAATCATAACCCATCAAAATATGTGGGTTTCAATAACATATAACCCATGAAGAGAGGTTTTATAAACATTATTCCATAAAAGCATATCTATTTTGAGAATGAATATGAATGGAAGTATTGAATAATTTACCAAAATATGTATGAGTAACACAAATATATGTTTTCCTATATAAGAAATACTTTTGAAGTATCTTTTGAAAACAATTCCAGAGTAAAATATCATTTATTTTTTAAAAATTATTTTTAATACCTAAAAAAATTTTGGAACCCATTTTCATTGAAATAGATTTTAAAACATATAAAGGTAGCTTTGAAAACCATAAAAAATTTCAATGTCATTTTTTCCTATAAAAGTATATTCTTGGGTCATTTGAATGCATTTTTGAAGACATTTTTTAAAACATTGTTTTTAAATAAAGTGGATTTCTTACCAAAGAATGAAATACATTCGTATTTTTTTATAACATTCAATTATATAACATTAGTACCAAATATTTTAATAATGGTGAAAAAACATGATTAAATCATGAATACACATTGGATATGAAAATTAATGTGTTTTCTTGAGATACAGATCATAATATTTCTATAAATGCAACATAATCTTAAACAATCATGACAAGTGAAAATATTGTATCAATAAACACTTAACAAATTGTAACAAGGGATCATACTATCCATGTACAAAAATAAAATAAAATGAATCCAAAAAGGTCATTAAAATATATAGATTCAATATATAACATGTCAAATGGAAGTATATATTCCTTTAAAAAGAATGTAGGTTTATAATAAAACTTGTGTCTTTGATGAGGAAAATTGAGACAAAATGTCTTACTGATTTGATATCTTTTGAAACATTAACCATATGAAATAAAGATCATATAATGGTTATATAAATACAAATAAATTTATTTTTATTTATCATTTAATACATTTTTTTTCAGTATACACACCACACAAAAAAATGAGTGGTGAATAAATCATGTATCTTATGGAAATAAAAAGTGAGATGAAATCCCCTTACCTCATGTATTGACTATCGTTGTAATTGTACAAGCAGCATATATAATAAATTCAAGGTAATTAATCATCGTTTATAGAATTATTTTAATATATCTAATATCATATGGTTTTTGATTATGACTTTATATTACCCTCATGTTTACTATTCTATGTTACTATTTAACATAAGTTAATATTTTTTGTGTTCATCTCATGTGTCAAATTTTGGTATATATTTAGACATTATAATTATTTCATTATATCCAAAATATAAACCATGATATAAATATCATTTAATTTAGTTTATGTGTATTTAAACAATCTATATAATATAGAAGTATAAAATTAAATACACCATTCATTGAGATGGTATGTCGTATATACGTATGAATATTGTTCCGATTTTTATTATCATATTGAAAGAACAAAAGAAATTTACATTTATGTATATATGTATAAAATATAATTATAGTATAATTTTAATTATATATATATAACTAATTTCACTAAACCTGTCCATAATTAATTCCATGTAGAGTGTGAATTAATCACATTGCTTTGATGGGGAGGTATTCCACACTTCCCCAAATGAACTTAATGTATTTATAAGAAATTGAATGTATAAAGATAAGTGTTGTAAGATAATTTTTTATGCATAATGATTTTATAAATATCACAATTATTATGTTTAGTAACCATGATCATCTTTTTAGGTATGGATCAGTTTTTTGGGTTTTTTTGAGGAAAAAGAATGAAATGTGGATTTATTGAGTAGGCGTCATTTACATTCATGTACATGGTGTGTACCAAATAGTTGTGCATAGACGTGTACTGACAATGAAATAGCTGAGTACATGGCTGTGTGATGACCCAGATAACCCGCTTATGTCGGGGGCCAGTTGAGGATAAAACATGTTGTGTACCATTAATGAAAACATTGTTTAGTTTCCTTTTTATTCAATATATTAGAGTGGGGTCACATCCCATGTCTAGAAATGACTTTTTCTTTGTATATTTTATATTGGAGCCTTATGGAATGATGAAAAATGATTTAACCACTAATTATATCTCCCATTTCTGATTTAGAAATCGTCGGGTGGGTTGGAATCCCACCATGGAGTTCTAGAATCCTTTGGATCCTTTATTTATGATACATCCTCTATTTTGAGATATAAGTGGTTGGGATTTTTTCAGTGTTTTGTAGATCTATTCCATTTTGGGCCATATCACGGGCTTACATTCAAGTATATCAATCATACGACACAGAGGGGGTGGTTTGTACCTTTCAATGTTCATCTTTGGATTATATTTCCTAAATTGTTGCATACCCATGATTGGGGAATTGAATGATTTGGAATTAAACCCTGTTAATTACCAGCCATGGTAAGATTAATTGATAAGGGGTTCTCACTTATTAGTATTGAAAGATACCTTGTTGCATGACACCCTATGCATATGTTTCTCACGATTGAAGGTTCATGGAAATTTTGTTTACGATGCCTTTTATTCATGCCTTATTTTCCATTCCTTGGTAGATTAAGATGGAAGTTTATTGATTATATAAAATGGATGTTATATGCATGTGAATTATTATCCATGTAGTAGTTTCAAATTACATGAGCTACATTGATGTTATATGCAATCTATTATTACTTTGAACCATGAGAGACTTGGGGTAGATGTTAACTGAGTGGTATTGACCAAGAGAGGTACCTGAGAGGTTGTTTATAGTTACCTTATTCCAATTTTACCCATGGGTATTGATCATTAGAGCTTCCAGGTGTTCGTTTATGATTTATTAATGCTATTATTACCAAGGGGTATTGACCGTGAGAGCTGCCAATGTGGCCTTTTGTAAATGATTAGTGTTATGTTATACCAATGGGGTTAGACTGTGAGTGCTTCCCAAAGGATTGTTATTTAATGAACTGGTGTTCAATTAAACCAGAGGGGTTAAACCATGAGATCACTCACAGAGGGTTGTTTATGAATGATTGCATTACTATAAAGAATTTCCATGACAGAACACAATCATTGACTCTGTCTTACTTTATTTTTTAGATGGACTTCAGAGACATATATTTTTTTACTATTACAAAGAGGGATATAGAGCTCAGACTAGATACCGGGACTTCATGATTGAAAACAAAAGTATTTTTTACTTTGATTACTTCTTAGTTTATTGGTTTATTTTGCCTATTACCTACAATATATATATTCACTGACAATTAGGCACAAATATTTTGTTTATTTCCAACTGGTATTCACCTAACATTCTTTTTTATTCATTCTTTTTTACGCAAATAGAATATTTGATTATGGGTTTAGATAACAGATATCACCCTTCTTCATCAGGTACTTTGTTTCTATTGGAGCTGTAGGGCACAAGACCATGCTACGGCTTTCGACGCTTCTATAGTTTACTTGTCTTTTTTTACTTTGATTTATATATTTGTGTCTAGAATAGTAACCTGTTTTTATATTTTATTAGATACATATTCATTTAATTATATATATATATATATTGAAGCATTTCTACATTTACATTCAGTCTTACAGGTTTACTTTTGTTGATATTACTGATTCTGCATTTATTTACTATTTCTCTCCACTATGATTACTCAGACAATAAGGGAATTGTTTTCCCACTATCTCACCCAAGGTACTCATTAAATGTAGGGAGCCTCTAGAATTCATTGATATACTCTTATGTCCATGTGGCCAACTAGGTACGGGGCACTTTTGGGCGGTGCCCAGATCTAGAAAATTAAAAAGTCATTTGACAGGTGGGTATTTCATTCCTTATACGCCTTACTATTTTGACCTAATAGACTGTGATTGGAAGGAATATATAGTTGTTAATAATAGGTGATCAGGAGTAGCTACCTGGCGTATAGGAAAAATCTATGTTACCTTGAATATTGCAATTTTCTGGTCTTGAAATTGTTAGCATTTATTTGATTTCACTATTGGGTGATAAACAAGTATTGATCTATTATAATTTATCTTATTGAGGTTATATTTTGTTGAAACCCAACATGATTTTGGAATTCCATCTCAGGCATCATATAGAAACTTGGTAGATATCACGTGTCATGCAATATTGTCATGCTATTTAGGATGCATTATTGATTGCATGTTGTTGTGATAGATGTTGTGATAGATATGCATGATGTTATGATAGATACAATTATTAAGATATTTTCTATTTCGATATACTATTGGTATATGTAATGTATCATTTATATAGAAACCAATATTTGGCCATGAGGTGTTATGGCCCCTCTTGTATCATATTTTGGTGGATCATGTTTGAACTACAATTGATTTTTTTTAAGATTTAACATTAATAAGGATGCCAAACATTGATTCAAGGGTAGTATGGGATTACATGGATCAGAACATGGCCTTCCCTAGAGAATATTTTTTAATATTTTTATGGTTCTGAAAATTTTTCAGAGGCTCACTGTCTAGAAATCTAGTCAACACATCATGTGATGTTATGAACAAATTCCATGTGTTCTTATTTTCTCTATGAGACGACTTTTTTTAAGTACACACCGTGTACCATATATAGATTCTGTGTGCCTATTGACCATGTGACTAAATGTGAGAGAAGTGAAAAAAGGTTGATAAATATACGGTATAACATGTTTTTTACATGGAGTACATGTTTAGCTATAATAGTCTACATATTTGGCCATGTGAATAACAACATGGGTGGATTAAACATTGTATATATAGGTCATGTCTAACTTTTTCACGTTGTGTATTAATTGAACTTATATACTTATGTGTGACTAAAGACATAGTTGGATGGAACTTATGTTGTACATTCCATGTCTAGAGTGTTTATGCAATGTATTATTACACCAGTTGGACCATGTAGTTCTAGACATGTAGAAGTACCTAGGAAAGAGGCGATTTTAAAGAACATGTCGTGTCGCAGGATGAACAATGCATGTGTTTGGGATGTTACACAACCAGGTTGGAAGAGGTACATGCCCATGTTAATGCTTAATGGAACACATCGTGTAGTCATTCTACATGTAGTGAAACCCTCTCTTGAAAAACAAGAATGATTTCATTATAATGTTCCTTTCATTCACTTCTATGTTATTTTCCTTGATAATCATGAACTGATGTGTGCAGTTAACATTTTAGAGTCATTCTGCCAAGTCACCCTCCCATACTACACCACATATATGGTGATGATTAGACACCTTAAATGGTAGATCAAGGACTACCAGTATATCCAAAAACCATCACCATCTTGGCATAATCTGTTATATCGGATGCCGCTACTGATGCACATTTCCATGAAGGCATTATGAGGATGATGCAGATCTTTCATGGGGCACCACATCTCACACTGGCTATGGAAGAGTTGAAATGGGTGTTCAATGAGAAGAATCAGGCCTCATTCATAGTAGATTGAGGACCAGAGGATGCAGAATCATGGTTAGATGCCATTATTTTTATCATAGAGAATTTAATGACACCTCCAGAAAAGGGGGTGAAGCTCTCAACTTACATGCTACATGATTCCACCAATAAATGGAGGGATGTTATCTCATAGGTGGGAAGTCATCAGGATATGACTTGGATATATTTTCAAAGGGTCTTCAATGATTACATATATAGAGATATATTGAGGGTTGACCGAACCCAGGAATTCATGCACATGGGGCAGGGTGCTCTTTCCATGATAGATTATTCTTCTCGGTTTACATAGCTTCAGCGCATTGCACCAGTTTTGGAAGGTGATGAGTATTCATAGGAATGATGGTTTGAGGATCGTATCAGGGATGACATTTGAGAATTGGTGAAAGTATTATGGTTTACATTGTTAACATCTATAATAAATCAGGGGCTGATTACCGAGCTCAATCTGAGGGAGTTAGGAGTTGTGAGCTAGGGTGGTTCGGCATTAAGGGTTGGTACCCTTCCGACTGATAGCATGAAGTGTTGCAAGGAGCTTATAAATGGTGCTTATTATAGTAGATGTGTTGTATCTCCATGTAGCAAAGTTGTGTGATACATGTTTGGAAGGATTGGGAACATGCGACCATAGTGCCAAAGAGACCCAGATGTGTCCATATATTGCTGAAATATTGGTAATCATTGCCATTTTTTTGAATTTTTTCACCAAAATCTATTGAGAGGAGATCTCTAATGACTCCATGTAGAATAGTTGGACCACCAGTTTCTCTTCAGTCAAGGAATTGGGGATCATTAGATTAAATGGTGGTTGTTTTTTTGGTAGCTAGACAACTGGTTTTCAGTGACAACAAGGTGTACTTGCATAGCGAGGACAGGAAGGGTTGCAGGGTCATGGTATAGGTCCATGATTTACAATAGAATGGACCCAAAAGGTGAATGATCCTGAACAATCTACAGTTTGAGGTATGAATCTAGTTTCCTCAGTTTGATCTATTTCTCTTTTTGATAAATTGGCTTACCATAGTTTTATATCTATTGTCGTTGTGAAGAGCCTTAATCTTTGCATCATTACTTTTGAAGGTGTTATGATGCTATACACTTCATTGGGGATTAGGATGGCTATTATACTTCATTTCAAGTAGTGCCTTCTTGATGTTGGTGGGTGTCACTTCTAGTGGGATCTCTATATCTTCTAGATGACAGACATTGATTTCATTCAGAAAATGGACTGGTTGGTTTAATTTCAGGCCATTGTTGACTGCTATTGCCACAGGGTGAGTTTCACGTCACCAGAGTGTGGGTCTATTCAACACAAGGTATAAGGGGTTGTCTCAGAATGAATAATGGGAACCAATCATAATGGTTTTGGAGGAATTAAATCCATGATTACTAGTTTATATCTGGATGACCAGTGGACTTCAAATATGTACTTTCTTCCAGTGGTGGAACATTACCAGGATGTCATTCCAGATGACTTTTCAAGATTACCTCTGTAAAGAGGGGTAGATTTCTCTATTGATCATATGCCAAGAGTGGCACTGTTTTTCATTCCTCCTTAGAGGATGGTTTCTCTAGAGTTACAAGAGCTTATGAAATAGTTAGAGAGTTGAAGGTAAAGGGATTCATCCGACCCAGTACCTCTCCTTGGGGTTCACCTGTACATTTTTTCAAGAAGGAAAATGGTACCATCATACATTATGAGGAAAATCAGAAGCTGATCCATTTGAATGATAAGAATCAATATCCCTTACTGGGGATTTATGATCTCTTTGATCCACTTCCAGGATCCTGAGTGTTCTCAATGATTTAATTTAGAATCAGTTATCATCATTTGTGTATTAGACTAGAAGATATACCTATTATAGTCATTTGGGGATTGTATGGTCTATTCAAGTATTCAGTTATGTTGTTCGGTCTCAAAAATTCACCGAATATTTTCATGGAACTAATTAATCAAGTGTTCCATCCTTATTTGGATTATTTTATAGTAGTCATAGTGGATGATATATTGATGTACACTCACAATATATGTGACCAAGGCACCCATATTTATATCTTAATAAGTACATTGAGAGAGCATCAGTTTTAGTAAAAGATCCAGAAATTCCAATTTTGGATGGACTGAATTTACTTCATGGTAAATGTATTATCATAGATAGGAGTATCATTAATCCCAGAGAAAGTGAGAGAAATAGTTTACTAGGAGTAGGTGAAGTACATCATTGAGGTACAAATATTTCTATTCATTTTAGGTAACTACATACATGTTAAAAAATACCATTCACTCTTAATAGAACCACTTATAGGCCTAATAATGAAGGGTGGGAAATACTATTGGATAGGTTCCTGTGATTCAGCATTTCAAAATCTAAAAGGGCGATTGAATTCAGCACTAATAATAAATTTTCCAGAGCTGAGAATGATTTACACTGTTTACTATGATGCATCAGGTATCGATTTGGTGGTCAATGCTTATGTAGGAGAAGAGGTATTTTTATACGAGTCCCAACAATTGAGGCCACATGAGAAGAACTACCCTATGCGCGATCTCGAGTTAGTAGTAGATTTGTATGTATTTAACTTTTGGAAACATTATCATTTGTAGATTATTTTTTGGTATACACTAGCGAAAATAATCCCATGTATATCATTAAACAACAAGATCAAAATTTGAGATAGCGATGGTGGGATGTGTACCTCCAGTCCATTGAATTTGAGATTTTTTATATGCTAGGAAATGGAAATGGAGTGGCAGAATCATTGAGTAGGAGAACATACATACAAGCAGTTCAAGAGGCTAGTAGTGTGTGAAATCTTTTGAATCTGTTCTTTGATATGAATTTATATGTAGAGGAAAAATAGGTTTAAATGATTCTTTATTATTATATTGTTACTACTACTCTACTGGATCAAGTTTAAAAGAGACTTCTATTATATTCCAATTTCCTTTTCCAATGATAGAGTTTGTTGAGCGAGGACCCTAATCTTCGGTGGGAAGTAAGAGAGGATGAGTTTTTTTTTGTTTTCATGGGATCATATGTGTGTCAAAATACATACACAAGGAGATGTTTTGAGATTTACATGGATCTATAATGGTATTCCAACTGGGTGTCAGGAAGATGTATCGAGAACTACATATTCAGTATTTGTGGATAGTTATAAAGAAGTTTGTAGATGGTTTTTTATGAGATGTTTTACTAGTAAGCATGTAATGGTTGGGAATCCGTAACAATAAGGTATTTTAGAGAACATACCCATTCTCGAGTGGAAGTGTAATGAGTTCGATATTGATTTCGTGATAGGTTTACCAAGGTCCCCTTGAGGTAATGATGTTATTTTGGGTAGTTAAAGATATACTGATAAAGGTTTATGATTTTCTAAAGTATGAAGAAACCATAAGTGTTGATGAGCATGGATTGATTTGCATAAGAATGATTGTTTGTTTATATGGGATACCACACTCCATCGTTTCAGACAGGTAATCCTATTTTACCTCTCATTTCTATTAGGGACTATAGAGGATTTGGTTACACAATTACTTTTGTGTATAGATTACCATCCCTAGACAGATGGCTAGTCTGAGAGCTGAATTCAGGATTTGTAGGACTTGCATTGAGAATCCACATGGATTTTGGGGGCTCCTAGGAGTGACAAATACCCATAAAGGTGTTTTCATACAAAAATAGTTTTAGGAAATGATTTAGATTTCCCCTTACATGGATTTGTATTCTATTCCATGACGATCACCCCTATGATGGTTGGAGGAATGAGAGGTATCTATATTCGGACCTCTTCTTTTCTAGAAGACCATTGTGTAGGTGGATTTGACTCAGAAGAGGATGGGCATTGCATAGTCTCTATAGAAATATTATGATGATCGATGGAGATGACATATGGAGTTCAAGGTCAAAGGGATGGTTTTCCTACGTGTCACCCTCAGGATGAATCATAAGGGTATTTTGGGATAAGGGGAGCATTCACCAAGATAGGTTGGATTGTTTGAGGTTTTGGAGCGAGTCATACCAGTGGACTATCAGTTGATGTTATCACATAGGTAATGGGTTATGCCCAATTTATTTCACATTTCTCTGCAATGATGTTACTTTTTAGTCATGTCTCATGTTTTTCATCCTAAGGATGTTGAGTTTGTACTAGATGCATCCTTCTAAGAGCACCCTATTTAGACTGTGGATTGCAACATGATGGTTCTCTATGGGTGGTTTTTTCCTCTAGTAAGGGTTCTATGGCAGAACGAGTGAGTGAAGGATGAGACTTGAGAGGGAGAGGATGACAAACAATCATAGGGGGTAGAGTTTTTCACTGTTTCTTCTTCAGCACCCTTAGAATGAAAATTTGGGGATGAATTGATTTAAGGTTGTTGTTTGTAAGAACATATATCATCTTCTCATCTATTCATATTATATTTAGGTTGTTTTTATAAAAAGGTAAGAAATATATTTTTTTTTACTACACGCCATGTAACCAGTAGCTGCATATTGACTGTGTAACTGCCGAGTACCTGGTCGGGTGATGACCTGGCTGACCTGCTTATAACGAGGGCCCGATGAGGATAATACCTGGCATGTATATTTAATGAACACCCCATGTAGTTTTATTATTATTTGATATATCAGAGAATGGTTGTCAGCGTGTCTGGAACTGACTTCTTCATCTTATTTTTGATACATGATCGTTTGTGAATGACGAATAAATATCAAATCCCTGATTCTCCATTTGAGATATGATTGAGACACCATCGGGTTCATTGGAATTCCACTAATGAGTTATATAATCCTCTAGATACATTATTCCTGATTCTTTTTCTATTTTGAGATATTCATGGTTTTTAGTTTTTCACCTTTTGTAGATATACGCCATTTTTATTCATTGGATGACATTCATGTATATCCATCGTATGACATCGATGTAGGTGGTTTGTCATATTCAATGTTCACGTTTTGATTATATTTTTTGAATGATCCACATACCTATGAATGGGGTATTGATTGATTTGTAATTTAACCATTATTATTACATTCTATGGTTTTATTTTTTGATAAGGTGTTATTTCTTATGATTAAGGTAAGATACCATGTTACGGGACACCCCATGGGTCAGTTTCCCTTAATTGATTTTTTATCCCCAGTTATTTTAGGATGCATGTACAGATTGAATTATTTACCATGCCCTAGTTTATTAGAATGGAGATTTATTGATTATATGAAATTCATGTGATATTATTGTGAATGATTAGACATATAGTAGTTTCAGATTACATGAGAAACTTCTATGTTATATGCACACTGTTATTACACAATACCATGAGAGCCTTGGTGTAGATGTTGACCCAGGGGTATTGACCATGAGATCTACCTAGGAGGTTTTTAATAATTACCCTATTAAAGGATTACCTAGGTGTATTGACAATTAGTGCTTCCTAGGAGTCCGTTTATAGTTTGTTGATGCTATGTTGACTAAGGGTTACAGACTGTGAGATTGTTCCATGTGGTTGTTTATAAATGATTTGTGATATGCTTTATAAGGACCTAGCCTTAAACCTTACTTAATCTTGAGTTATTACAAGATTACACATTGAGGATCTTTTCGGGTTTAGAGTTTTAGAGAATTAGATCATAAAACTTGCATTACATTCCACATATAAACAAAGTGGTTACATAAAGATAGTATTCTTCATTCCCATCAATGGAAACACATTTAAAATAAAACATGGATTATTTCTTGACACTTCCTTGACACTATCATCATATCATGTACCTTTCCCTTGACCTGTGAAAAACATTTCAAAAAAACTTGGGATGAGCATAAAAAGATCAGTATGGGTTATAAAAACATGGAAAGGAAACATGAGTTCATATATACATAAGACTGAAATCATACTTTACCCATAAAACATAGGCACTTTAACATACCTCATAAAATCATAAATAAATCATATATATCATAAGACATAAAGGTAACTTGAGGCATTCATAACATTCTTATGTAGGGAGTAACCCTCTTGGTTACGTTTGGAATACCCATCACAGTATATTCCCTAAAATCTCTTCGGCGAAACCTTAACGTTTCACTCCTTCGCATTACCCAATGCATTGGAGAGATATATCGGGCTCACCCGCCCTTAGTTTATCACGGAACCACCCGCCTTCATAATAATGCCCAAGAACCATAACATAATCGTATCACATAAAACATGCATAAAGGAAACATAAAATTTCCACATTTCAATCACGAGATATCAATACAACACATTGATATAAAAACATTATGAAAACCATTTTCAATACTAAAATAAAAGAAAAGTAAAACATGGTATTTATTTTTCTTTTAAAAAGAAGGTATGGCTTGTAGAGGAAGCCGAAACTCAAATAACGGTCACGACGGCGGAGAAGTCGTTGTCGCCGCATACGTACGACAAAAACATTCCCTTTTGTCGTTTAGTAAATGCTTCGTATAAAAAATATTCCTTTTGAATAAACGTAAAAGTCAAAGGGGTTTATACACCGTATAAAAGAAAGTTGTGTATAAAATAAAATATGCCTCAATGAAAGGAGATTGAGACGAAGTCCCATACCTCGTATCCGACTTGACCCGACCGTTCTTTAATCTCCTGAATAATAAACTTGAGTTAATATCTACTTTCTTATGAATCTTTTTCAAGTTCATTATTCCTTTTATACCATGTTATGAACATCATGTAATCAGTTAAGTTAATAATGTTCATTTTGTCGGTATTTGGTTCTTAAGTCAAAAATAGACTTCTTACACTTACATGTTGTTAATTTGGTCATAGGTTCATTATATCCAGAATGGTATTCATGATGTAGATATCATATATGTCATATATATCCAGTACATACATGCATTTATAATATTACATCACATTTAGAGGTAAGAAATGAAATGCACCGTTCATGGAGACGGTAAGCCGTACGTACGCATGAACGCTACTTCCATTTCTATTTCATATTTTCTGGAATGGAATCATAATGATATAAGAGTATATTATAATTCCAGTATAATAACATATATAACATCATTAACGTTATCCTTTACACATCCCACATATGGTATTAACGAATCAAATCACTTTTAGGGGGCGGTAGTCCGCACTTCCTAAAATGAAGATATCGTGTTTACCCATAATGGAAACCATAAAGGTATGCCCAAAATGAAAAAAACAGAAGCTTAAGGAAAACATAAACATATTATATATCATATATAAAAATAGTGACATCATAATGGCCACCTTTGAAGGTGTTAAATGAGTATTGAACAATCATCGTTTCGGGAGGCAGAATTTCGCCATCCACGGAAACCGTATGTTCTTTAACCATTTGATGTAGTTGTGTGAGTGTTTAGCTCAAATATATCTTATAAAAACATCCTAGTATATTGAAGATACTGTTTTTGTTACAAAAGAAGTAAATAAAAAGAGTTTAGGGGGTTGGAGAAGCAAAATAAAACAAATGAACATGAGAGAATGAATTACCTTAAAAAGTGTAACTCCTTTTGATTTGAGCCTAAAGGCTTCCTTTCAAAGGATTCTGCCCAAAGTAAATCCTCTAGGATGAGGAGAGGGATGTGGAGAGAGTAAATGGGAAGGGGTTGGCTGAGCCAAAGGCTTGATAAGTGTGTGAAATGAGGTAGAAGTGGGGGCCTTTTATAAGAGGAGAGGAGGGGCACTTTTGGAAAGTAAAGAAATATTACTTTATTTGAAAATGTGTTTCGGTTTCAAAAGGTCCCAAATTGATATAATTAGTGGATAATGTGATAAGGGTTCAAAATCCACTCATCCAATTGGTTTTTTCCATGTGTAGTTCATAGATTTTACATTATCTTTCCATTTTATTTAAATCGTCAAATAATGATGTCATCACTGCATCATTATTATGTCATTAATAATTTAATTTATTTAATGTCTAAAAATTATAAAACAAATACTATGATGTAGGAAATCTTTTTAGATTTCCAATGACTATTTATAATCAAAAATCTGATCTTTATAACCCCATGTAAAAATTGTTTTCGTAAAACATCTCTTGTTTGTGTCATTTTTACTTTAACATTTAATAAAAAGTTATTTATGTCATTTCCAAACCAAAGTGTCTCCATGGGGTCCCCAAGTCGACCCATGGCTTGTCTCGGTCGGCCATGACACAACCAATACGGTTGGGACATGTGTCTAGGTCATTTCCTATTATTAAAGCATTATTTATACCTTAAACTACCCTAATTACCACTAATCGCGATTAAGAACTTAATAAGTTACTATTCACCAAAAAATTATTTTAATCTCATTGAACCACATTTTACTTCTTAATGACAACCATGTATGTCGGATTTTCAAAATTCAATAGACATTAGTGGTAAACTGTCATTTAACTGAAAAATCAGTTTGCTTGATTACCACTTAGTGATTTCACTATTCATCAAAAATTGAAGTTTTTCAGAAAATTACCAAAAATTCACCCTAAGCTATATTTGATATTCCGAATTCAAAAATGAAGTATATTTTACAAAATTCAAATCATATAAGTCACATTAATTAATTTAATAATTAATTCCCGCTGCCAGAGCAAATAGCGTGTTTTTACAAAACAATAAGTATGAAAAGATTGACACCAGTTTAAGTCTAATTTCAAAGTGAAATTGATTCCAATGACCACCATTGGATAAAATGGTAAAAATATATTCTAATTTCACTTCAAAACCAATTCAAAACATAATCTAATCATATAAATAAATTAGATTAAAAAGCAGTTTTGACGTAAAATGCAATATTTTTCACTATTCATTAAAAAAATGAACATTGTCAGAAAAATACCAAAAATTCACACAAGGTAAATTTTTATGTCCCAATCATAAAGAATAAGTTTATTTTGACAAACATAGTTTATAAAATTGTCAAAATATAGATTCAAAAATGGTTTTCCATCAAAAGGCAGTAAAACAATCTTTTAAGAATATTAGTGTATTTCATGCATAAGATTGTAATTATTTTCATTTTAAGCCTCTAAAACACTATGTTAATCATTAATAGACATGGATAAAAATATCTATTATTCATTACTTACTTGGGATGTTACATCCTTCCCCCCTTTAGAAAATTGCGTCCCCGCAATTTATTTACTTATCAAATAAATGAGGGTATTTATCCCTCATTGCATTTTCGGATTCCCATGTTGCCTCTTCAATCATGTGGTTTTTCCAAAAAACCTTTACCTGCTTAATCACCTTATTCCGTAACACTTGATCCCTGTGGTCAAGAATCTGGACCGGTTGTTCCTCATAAGATAGGTTCTCTTCCAGCTGAACTACCTCTGGACTCAAAACATGAGATGGATCTGGCATATACTTTCTCAACATTGAAACGTGAAAAACATTGTGTACCTGAGATAAACTCGGAGGTAAAGCCACTCGGTATGAAACTGATCCAACTCTCTCCAGAATTTCGTATGGTCCAACAAACCTTGGACTCAACTTTCCTTTCTTACCAAATCTCATCACGCTTTTCCAAGGAGAAACCTTGAGAAAACATGATCACCTACCTCGAAAGATAGATCCTTCCTTTGGTTATCCGCATAACTCTTCTGCCTGCTCTGAGCTGTTCTCATGTGTTTCTGAATCAGCTGAACTTTTTCTGCCATCTCTTCTACCAATTCTGGTCCCATCAACTTTCTTTCACCCACTTCATCCCAGAAACCTGGAGTTCGACACCGCTTCCCATATAATGCCTGAAATGGTGCCATCTGTATACTGGAATGAAAACTGTTATTATATGAAAACTCAACCAAAGAAAGATGTTGGTCCCAACTTCCCTGATAATCCATAGAACAATCTCGTAGCATATCCTCCAATGTCTGAATTGTTCGTTCTGACTGCCCATCTGATTGAGGATGAAAAGCTATACTAAAATTTAATTCAGTACCCAACGACTTCTGAAGGCCTTTCCAAAAGTTAGAAGTAAACCTGGGATCACGATCCGATACAATGGAGAGAGGAACTCCATGTAACCTGACTATCTCTTTAAGATACAAACGGTAAAGTTGATCAAGAGAGAAAGTATCTCGTATAGCAAGGAAATGAGCAGATTTGGTCAAGCGATCAACAATAACCCAGATTGCATTATTACCTCGAGATGTCTTTGGTAATCCAACAACAAAGTCCATGGATATATTCTCCCATTTCCACTCTGGCACTGGTAAAGGGTGAAGCATCCCTTTCGGTAACTGCCGCTCTGCTTTAACCTGCTGACAAGTCAAACACTTCACAGTAAAATCAGCAATATCTCTTTTCATTCCATCCCACCAGTAATACTCCCGCAGATCTCTATACATCTTAGTACTGCCCGGATGAACTGAAAACGGAGAACTATGAGCTTCACATAACAACTCTCTCTTCAACTGTGAATCACAAGGCACACACAATCTCTTCCCAAATCTCAAAACGCAATCATTATCAATGTTGAATTCAGGCAACTTACCTTTCTGAACCAGCTCTACCCTTTTCTGCAACTCGCTGTCTTGCTTCTGTGCTTACTTGATTCTATCTGATAGAGATGATCTCACTGATACCCGAAACAAAACAGAATGACTTCCTGCACCAACAACTTCTATGCCAAATTTCATCAAATCGTTAACCAAAGTATCACGTTCCAAACGCAACATTGTTAATGAAGCATTACTTTTTCGACTCAAAGCATCAGCCACTTTATTTGCTTTTCCCGGATGGTAATGAATTGTACAATCATAATCCTTGATTAATTCCAGCCATCTCCTTTGTCTCATGTTTAACTCTTTATGAGTGAATATATACTTTAAACTTTTGTGATCGGTATATATTTCACACTTTACTCCATACAAATGATGCCTCCAAATTTTTAAAGCAAAAACAACAGCAGCTAATTCCAAATCATGTGTAGGGTAATTTACCTCATGAGTTTTCAACTGTCGTGAAGCATAAGCAATTACCTGATCATTCTGCATTAGGACGCAACCAAGTCCTTTCAATGAAGCATCACTGTATATAACAAACTCACCATTCCTGGAAGGTAGTGTCAAAACTGGAGCATTCACCCATCTTCTTTTCAATTCCTGAAAACAATCATCACATTCTTTTGTCCAGATAAACTTAACACCCTTCCGAGTTAGCTTAGTCATTGGACTAGATAACCGTGAAAAATTTCTAACAAACCTTCGGTAATAGCCCGCCAAACCAAGGAAGCTACGAATCTCGGTTACATTTGTGGGTCTTGGCCATTCTTCTACAACTTTTGTTTTTGCAGGATCAACAGTTATTCCATCTTTAGAAACAATGTGACCAAGGAAAGAAATTTGTTGCAACCAAAACTCACACTTGCTGAATTTCCCATACAGTTTCTTTTCTTTTAAGGTTTGCAAGATAAACCTTAAATGTTTTTCATGCTCCTCTTTACTTTTAGAAAACACCAAAATATCATCAATGAAAACCACCACAAACTTATCCAAGAACTCATGGAAAATTCTTTTCATTAAGTCCATGAATACAGCAGGTGAATTGGTTAGCCCAAAAGGCATTACTACAAATTCATAATGGCCATATCTCGTACAGAACGCGGTCTTCGGAATATCTGTCTCTTTTACCTTCAGATGATGGTACCCCGATCTCAAGTCAATCTTTGAAAAAAACTGAGCTCCCTGGAGCTGACAAAAAAAATCATCGATATGAGGCAAAGGATATTTGTTCTTAATAGTGATATTATTCAAGGCTCTATAATCAATGAAAAGTCTCATAGAACCATCTTTCTTTTTAACAAATAAAACAGGAGCACCCCATGGTGATGTGCTAGGTCTAATGAAACCTTTCTCTAATAAATCTTGCAATTGCTCCTTCAACTCTAAAAGTTCAATTTGTGCCATTCGATAAGGGGGTTTTGAAATTGGCTTAGCATCAGGAACTAAGTCAACAGTAAACTCAACTTCCCGATCTGGTATTATTCCAGGCAACTCATCAGGAAAAACATCAGGATACTCATTTACCACTGGCACGTCATTAATCTGAACAGTTCCTTTATTTTCAACGACGTGTGCAAGGTAACATTCATTTCCATCTTTTACAAGTTTCTAGGCCTCTTGATATGTTATCAAATGTAAGGGTTTATTCTTGTAAATAAATTGAACGTCTTTCTGAAAAGAAACTTCTTTAGCTATACAGTCAATCTTAGCATGGTAAATAGAGAGCCAATCCATACCCAAGATAACATCAAACTCTACTAGAGGTAGAACAATAAGGTTTGCAAGTAGGTTCTTTCCACAGATAAGGATAGGAAGATTCTTATAAATTCTTTTTGCCTCAACATTTCCCCCAGGTGTTTTTACCAAAAGTTCAGGAGTCATTTCTTGAGATGGTATTCCCATTTTACTAGAAAAGGTTTCAGAGATGAAAGAATGTGTAGACCCCGAATCAAACAACACACTGGCATAATCTGAAAAAACAAACAAAGTACCTGATACAACTTCATTTGATGGCCCGACATCTGCTGAAGTAGTTGCAAAGGATTTCACCACCCCTTTCTACTTGTAGTCTAACTGCTTCCCATCACTCAAGCTCCTTGTCGGACACTCGTTTGCATAGTGACCCATCTCATTGCACTTATAAAATTTCACTAACTGTAAATCAAATTTGTTCTTACCTTCACCTTGATCCTTTTCAGTGCAATCACGAGCCTTATGTCCCATCTTACCACATCGGTAGCACTTCCCAGAATTCAGAAGACATTCCCCAGCATGCCTTTTTCCACATTTATCACAAACTGGAAACTTAGTTCTCTTACCATCAGACTTTTTTGAAGAATTCTTACCTTTCTCCTGCCACCTCGGTCTCTTCTTTTGCTGGTTGTTATAGAAAACTTGGTCATCGGAAAACTCCATTTACACCTTCTCAGCACATCGAACAAGCTTTTCATAACTTTTAAACTCACGAGAAGCTAATGCCCTTCGATATTTTGGCTTTAATTCTGAGTAAAAACGATTGATTTTACTATCAAGGTCCCGGATAAAATTTGGAGCATACCTTGCCAATCGAGTGAACCTTTCTTCATAGGCAGCCACTGAGTCTTCCTCTTGCCTCAATTCCAAGAATTGCTTTTCCATCCTAAGTCGAATAGCCTTAGGAAAATACTTCTCAAGAAACATACCTTTGAATTCATCCCAGTCAAGAGCATCAATCTCATCGGCATCCCTGATATTTTTAACCATAGACCACCACTGATCTGCTTCACCCTCCAAACGGTAAATAGCAATACTATCATTTTGATTGTCTGAACATACCATGACATCAAAAATCTTCTCCAGTGCTTTAATCCACCCTTCAGCTAGCACAGGGTCAGATGATCCTCTGAATGATGGTGGATGCTGCCTCATGAAATGTTCCACCACTGACATGTTCCTCTGCGGTTGTTCTGGCTGATCTCGTGCATGGATACCACCGCCATTTATCGCTTGAGTCAACTGCACCATCACTGCAACAAACTGTTCAGTTCCAATTCCGACCATTTCTGGATGCTGATTCGAAAGGTTATTTCCTTCTGTATGCCTTCCTAGCACTGCTTCCCTGTTTCCTCTGCGGAAAACCATTCTGAACAAACATGTCTTAGATGAAGCAACATGGTAATCTTTAAATGCTATATCATTTCGAAAAAAATATTTTTGGATAATCATTTAATAGAATTCTAACTCCTAAAGTTATCTAAACCGACCTCTGATACCAACTATAAGGCCCCAGCCTTAAACCTTACTTAATCTTGAGTTATTACAAGATTACACATTGAGGATATTTTCGGGTTTAGAGTTTTAGAGAATTAGATCATAAAACTTGCATTACATTCCACATATAAACAAAGTGGTTACATAAAGATAGTATTCTTCATTCCCATCAATGGAAACACATTTAAAATAAAACATGGATTATTTCTTGACACTTCCTTGACACTATCATCATATCATGTATCTTTCCCTTGACCTGTGAAAAAAATTTCAAAAAAACTTGGGATGAGCATAAAAAGATCAGTATGGGTTATAAAAACATGGAAAGGAAACATGAGTTCATATATACATAAGACTGAAATCATACTTTACCCATAAAACATAGGCACTTTAACATACCTCATAAAATCATGAATAAATCATAGAAATCATAAGACATAAAGGTAACTTGAGGCATTCATAACATTCTTACGTAGGGAGTAACCCTCTTGGTTACGTTTGGAATACCCATCACAGTATATTCCCTAAAATCTCTTCGGAGAAACCTTAACGTTTCACTCCTTCGCGTTACCCAATGCATTGGAGAGCTATATCGGGCTCAACCGCCCTTAGTTTATCACGGAATCACCCGTCTTCATAATAATGCCCAAGAACCATAACATAATCGTATCACATAAAACATGCATAAAGGAAATATAAAATTTCCACATTTCAATCACGAGATATCAATACAACACATTGATATAAAAACATTATGAAAACCATTTTCAATACTAAAATAAAAGAAAAGTAAAATATGGTATTTATTTTTCTTTTAAAAAGAAGGTATGGCTTGTAGAGGAAGCCGAAACTCAAATAACGGTCACGGCGGCGGAGAAGTCGTTGTCGCCGCATACGTACGACAAAAACATTCCCTTTTGTCGTTTAGTAAATGCTTCGTATAAAAAATATTCCTTTTGAATAAACGTAAAAGTCAAAGGGGTTTATACACCGTATAAAAGAAAGTTGTGTATAAAATAAAATATGCCTCAATGAAAGGAGATTGAGACGGAGTCCCATACCTCGTATCCGACTTGAACCGACCGTTCTTTAATCTCCTAAATAATAAACTTGAGTTAATATCTACTTTTTTATGAATCTTTTTCAAGTTCATTATTCCTTTTATACCATGTTATGAACATCATGTAATCAGTTAAGTTAATAATGTTCATTTTGTCGGTATTTGGTTCTTAAGTCAAAAATAGAATTCTTACACTTACATGTTGTTAATTTGGTCATAGGTTCGTTATATCCAGAATGGTATTCATGATGTAGATATCATATATGTCATATATATCCAGTACATACATGCATTTATAATATTACATCACATTTAGAGGTAAGAAATGAAATGCACCGTTCATGGAGACGGTAAGCCGTACGTACGCATGAACGCTACTTCCATTTCTATTTCATATTTTCTGGAATGGAATCATAATGATATAAGAGTATATTATAATTCCAGTATAATAACATATATAACATCATTAACTTTATCCTTTACACATCCCACATATGGTATTAACGAATCAAATCACTTTTAGGGGGCGGTAGTCCGCACTTCCTAAAATGAAGATATCGTGTTTACCTATAATGGAAACCATAAAGGTATGCCCAAAATGAAAAAAACAGAAGCTTAAGGAAAACATAAACATATTATATATCATATATAAAAATAGTGACATCATAATGGCCACCTTTGAAGGTGTGAAATGAGTATTGAACAATCATCGTTTCGGGAGGCAGAATTTCGCCATCCACAGAAACCGTATGTTCTTTAACCATTTGATGTAGTTGTGTGAGTGTGTAGCTCAAATATATCTTATAACAACATCCTAGTATATTTAATATACTGTTTTTGTTACAAAAGATGTAAATAAAAAGAGTTTAGGGGGTTGGAGAAGCAAAATAAAACAAATGAACATGAGAGAATGAATTACCTTAAAAAGTGTAACTCCTTTTGATTTGAGCCTAAAGGCTTCCTTTGAAAGGATTCTGCCCAAAGGGAATCCTCTAGGATGAGGATAGGGATGTGGAGAGAGTAAATGGGCAGGGGTTGGCCGAGCCAAAGGCTTGAGAAGTGTGTGAAATGAGGTAGAGGTGGGGGCCTTTTATAAGAGGAGAGGAGGGGCACTTTTGGAAAGTAAAGAAATATTACTTTATTTGAAAATGTGTTTCGGTTTCAAAAGGTCCCACATTGATATAATTAGTGTATAAGGTGATAAGGGTTCGAAATCCACTCATCAAATTGGTTTTTGCCATGTGTAGTTCATAGATTTTACATTATCTTTCCATTTTATTTAAATCGTCAAATAATGATGTCATCGCTGCATCATTATTATGTCATTAATAATTTAATTTATTTAATGTCTAAAAATTATAAAAAAAATACTATGATGTAGGAAATCTTTTTATCTTTCCAATGACTATTTATAATCAAAAATATGATCTTTATAACCCCATGTAAAAATTGTTTTCGTAAAACATCTCTTGTTTGTGTCATTTTTCCTTTAACATTTAATAAAAAGTTATTTATGTCATTTCCAAACCAAAGTGTCTCCATGGGGTCCCCAAGTTGACCCATGGCTTGTCTTGGTCGGCCATGACACAACCAATAAGGTTGGGACATGTGTCTAGGTCATTTCCTATTATTAAAGCATTATTTATACCTTAAACTACCCTAATTACCACTAATCGCGATTAAGAACTTAATAAGTGACTATTCAACAAAAAATTATTTTAATCTCATTGAACCAAATTTTACTTCTTAATGACTACCATGTATGTCGGATTTTCAAAATTCAATACACATTAGTGGTAAACTGTCATTTAACTGAAAAACCAGTTTGCTTGATTACCACTTAGTGGTTTCACTATTCATCAAAAATTGAAGTTTTTCAGAAAATTACCAAAAATTCACCCTAAGCTATATTTGATATTCCGAATTCAAAAATGAAGTCTATTTTACAAAATTCAAATAATATAAGTCACATTAATTAATTTAATAATTAATTCCCGCTGCCAGAGCAAATAGCGTGTTTTTACAAAACAATAAGTATCAAAAGATTGACACCAGTTTAAGTCTAATTTCAAAGTGAAATTGATTCCAATGACCACCATTGGATAAAATGGTAAAAATATATTATAATTTAACTTCAAAACCAATTCAAAACATAATCTAGTCATATAAATAAATTATATTAAAAAGCAGTTTTGATGTAAAATGCAGTATTTTTCACTATTCATTAAAAAAATGAACATTGTCAGAAAAATACCAAAAATTCACACAAGGTAAATTTTTATGTCCCAATCATAAAGAATAAGTTTATTTTGACAAACATAGTTTATAAAATTGTCAAAATATAGATTCAAAAATGGTTTTCCATCAAAAGGTAGTAAAACAATCTTTTAAGAATATTAGTGTATTTCATGCATAAGATTGTATTTATTTTCATTTTAAGCCTCTAAAACACTATCTTAATCATTAATAGACATGGATAAAAATATCTATTATTCATTACTTACTTGGGATGTTACATGCTTGACCTAAGTTGTTGGACCCTAAGAGATTCCTAGAGGGTTGTTATTTAAATAATTTGTGATGTGTTAAACTAAAGGGGTTAGACCATAAGATCTATATCGGATGGTTGTTCATTAATGATTGAATGATTGTGGTGAGTCTCCCAAGGAAAATCACAATCTTGTACTTTTTCTTACATGAATGTTTACATGGTCTCATGATACATAGTATTTTTTACAAATACACAGGGGGATATAGAGATCAGGGTAGATCCTGAGATATCATGATACAAAGGATGAATAATAAATGTAAATGAATATAATGAAAAAATATAGGATTGCTAACACTGATTACTTACTAGTTTATTACATCATTTTTTCTGTTACATGCTATATATATTAACTAATAGTTATGCACATATCTTTTGGTGGTTTCTTACTAGGATTCATCTCACACACGCTTTGGGTCAGGATTTTGGACCCAAAAATATTATATGATTGAAGGTATTGATAAGGGAAAACACCCTTTTTCATTGAGTACATGATTATAGTTGGATTTGGAGAGCATGGATCCCAGCTAAGGATTCAAATGATGCTGGTCTTTACTTGTTTCTTTTTTAATTTGTTTTTTATATTTATTTTCATTACTAAGACTTTTTTGATAGTTTTCATAGATACATATTCCATGGATCATATGTATGTTTAGGCTTTGGTTGGATTTACATTCAGTTATCTGCTATTTACTTTTGTCAGTATTCCTCCATCTATTATTGTCTATTATTTTTTTCCTCTATGTTTTCTCTGCCAATGGGGGCATTTTTCCCCCACTATAACATCCAAGGACCTCACTTCTAGTTAGCAGAATATATAGTTTGGGGACTTAAACTTATGTCCATGTGGCCAACTGAGTATGTGGAAACAATAGGCAGCACCTGGATCCAGGATGTTACATTATATATAAACAGGTTTAATGTCATAATTCCCATTATATGAGGTAGTAAAGAAGGAATGAACAATCATCATTTTGTGACGTGATAGTTTGACGTACACATAAAGAGTATGTTTGTTGCCTATTATGTGGAGGTCATTGTAATTTTTCATTGATCCTTTTTCATAAAAACATATAACTATATTTATGATAATTTTTTATACAATCATTGAGTAACCATAGTTACATGATGGATAATGAAAATAAATTAATGGATATTGAGATAAGACATTTCCTCATAATATGATAACTCTATTTGGTTATCCCCAAAAGATTTAAAAGGATACATTTCTATTAAAGGTGGGCCTTCAAGGAGGAAGGATGTATGTTTTTAAGTTTATCACATTGATATTGGACAAACCTATGTGTTTTGAGATGTGTGAGGAAATTGGAGGGGAGGAGGCCTTTTTTAGGGGAGGAGGATTGTGACTCTTTTAAATTTTGGGAAATGGAATTCCCCCCACATTTTAACCATTGTGAGTGGATACAATAATGATCCAAAGTGGACAAAAATTATTATAAAGTATAAATATATACATTCAATAGAATTTGGATGATTTTATAGGTCATTTAATCACTTAGGATTATAGTTTGTATGTTATTAAGAATAATGTTTCCTTAATTATTGCAATTTATTTTAATTAAATTCTCCAATGTTTCTTTTCAAATACTAAGTTTAAATTATTAGACACTTATTATTTATTCTTATTAGAAATAAAAAATCCATTTTTTCAAATATAGAACACTTATGTGTGAGAAATTTATTTAAATTTAATTTTCTAGAGGGAATCAGAATTTTGGTTTTAATGTTGAAAACATCTGAAAGTGTAAATTGTTTTCATTGTCAAATTTCAAAGAGAAACTAATTCTACTGACCTATATTTGATTAATTTATAAAAAAAATAATTTTATTAAATTTTTAAATAATTTATAACTATAATTTATCCTTATTAATAAATTAGATAAAAGGCATTTTTGAATTACAATATGTTATTTTTTAATATTCTATTAAAAATGATGTTCCACAGAAAAATTCCAAAAATTCACCCTAATACAATTTAAAAATTAAGAATTAAAAATTTATGTTTATTTAATCAAAATACACTTCTAAATTTCTCTAAAATTAATTATATTATTTTAAACAGAAGGACATGAAAATTAGTTCGTCTGAGAAAATAGTGTTTTTAAACATATAATGACATTACAAAAAATTATCTTTCATTGTAAATATGTTTTATTTATATAAAAAATTATAAAAAATATTTCAAAAGTATTTATTACTATTATTATTCCTATCTTTAATAGATATTTTTTTAAATTCTTAGTTATATAATTTTAACAATAGAATGATTTTTTTTTGAAACTCAATGTTGTGTGTAATGTACACCAAGCTGATTTTGAGTGTAATATATTTTGATTCTGTGTTTTATGTAACATAAACCAATTTAGTGTTCTATAAAATGTAAACTGAGTCCATGTTACTTGTAAAATTTTCTAATTTGGGGTTCTGTGTAACGTACTCCGAATTAGTGTTGTGTGAAATGAATTTTTGACATAGTGTAAATAAACACATCAATGAAAATTATTTCAAATGAAAAAATTGTCCAAAAAATAGGGCTTGTTACACCAAATATCATGATAAATTACTTATATTATATCTACATCATGAAACCTACATTGTCATCAATGTTACGAGAGGTTTATCATTGGTTATTCATATAAAAAATATATTTATAACAATAATGATAGTTCGTGAAGGGGTATTTGATTACCAAGAATATCTCCCAATAGTTTCTAATTAGGTGGACAACAAGGCCCATTGTTCTGTACCAGGTTACCACGGGATAGACCTAGAACACCATGCTGGACTTAATAAATCTCGGTACAACTATGTCGAAGCGACATTCACTTGTACAATACAGACCAGGAATTGTTGTAGAAAACCACTCACTCTATCCTTCAGAAAAATTTGAGTACATTTTTCTATATTTTTTTTCCTTAGGCTTATCCATAGAAATTTCTTTAGAGTTCTCAGTAAGGTTTTATAATCCTATTTTCTAAATTATAACTAATCCTTTTCTCTTATACAACTATACCAACCTATTATATTAATATATATAAATTACATCACATTTGCATAATACTTGAAAAATATTCAAATTATCTCCCATAGGACCGTATTATTGTGCATTTGGAATCTTGAAACAAATTCATATAATTGGGTGAATGGTCTTCAAAATATCATATAATAATCTTCCCTTTCATGTAACCCTATCTAAATCCATGGTTATTAATATGGGTAAAAGAAAACATAACAAAGTGTTGAGCTTGAATAATTAATAATTGTAAAAAATTAGATATATAAGAATCACATGAGCATAATTGTGTGAGAATATAATAAAAAATATAAGATCATACCCATCATGTCAAAGATATAGAATCATGTATCATATAATAATGATTGGTAGTTCATAAGACATTATTCATACTGATATAAAGAACATATGCCTTGAAATCATAATAGTGGAATAAAACATGGAATAGTAGAAGAAACATAATCATATAATATAATTCAATAGTATTCAACGAATTGCTGGAAAAACCATAATAGTAGTATATATTTACTCCCCATACCATATTTTTAGTCATGGTTCACTCCCATGGCCTTCTTAGTATCGTGAGTTCACTCTCATGGCCATCTTAGTAGCATGAGTTCCCTATTTATACAATCTTAGTAGTCATGATTCACTACCATGGCCATATCTGTTGTCTATCATTGTAGTAAAGGATCACTCCAAATAACATATTAGCCTATCACGTGAGGTATAAGTATTTACGAATTGAATTAGAGTGGGGTATTGGTCTCACCCATATCATAATGAAATCTTACATACATGTTCCACAAGATCATAAACCTTAATCATAACATGAACCAGGAAATGAATGGGTTTCATAAACATGAAATCATATATTAACCTATGAAAGAATACATGTTTCAATATTATTTCATCCAATAATTAATCATGAAAATAAGTGGGTGTCATAAGTATATAACCCATTAAATATAAATATGGTTCATAATCATATGACCCGTGATTGAGAAACAGGTTTCGTAAAAATCATTCCATCAAAACATAATCCATTCTGAGGTAGAATATGAAGGGAAAATTTTGAATAATTTATTATAAAATCATGATTAACATAAAAAAATTTCATTTTTAATGGGAAATAAAATTTAAAATATTTTTAAAATAATTCTTGGGGAAAATATCCACTATATATTGAAAAATGGTTTATAAAACATAAGTCATTTTTCAAAATATCATTCACGGAAAGTCATTTAGAAATATTCTAAAGGGGGATCAGAAAACAATGACAAAAAATTAAAATCATTTTTTGGTGATAATTATATTCCAATTTTTACTCAAAATATTTTTGAAAATATTTTATTAAACATGTTTTTCTGAAATAAAATAGATTTCCGATGGATGTGATAAATGTTGTCGTATTTATGTTATGAACTTTTTATTAATTATATTATTTTTTAGGGAGTAAGAAATGGTACTAATACATGGATATATATTTGATAAATATATTATAAGAAAACTAATGAGAGTGCATTTGAGATGGATCGGAATATTTCAATAAAGGATGAATAATATTACACAATCTCGATAAATGGTGAGATTTTTTCCATAATCTGTTACCATATATTAACTTGGGATCACACACTCCATGTGAGAAAATAATATTAATTAATTTTTAAAATATAATTAAATTTAGTATATTCTTGATATATTATTTCAAATTGATGTATATAAACCTCATAAAACAATTTAGGGGCATAATAAAATAGGTTTCTAAAAGAATGAAATTGAGACAAATCTGTCTTACTGATTTGGTTGATTTTGAAAAATTAACCCCATGAAATTAAGATCATATAATGGAGATTTAAATACCCATTTGTTAAATTAAAATAATAATTTAATACATCTATGGGTAGTATAAAAAGACAAAAAAGTATTGGCTGGTGAATAAAGCTTGTATCTCATGGAAATGTAAAAGTGAGATGAAATCCCTTTACCTTGTGTCTTGACTCTTATCGTACTCATTTAAAACTAATATATAAAGAATATTAATTTATTATAAATTTATTAAATAAACATATTCATAATTATAATAACATATATTTTTGGATTTTGTATTTATATTACCCTGTTGTTGAAATTTTTATTATCAAATATAAAAAATTGAAGTCATTCAGGCCATTCCGACCAACCGTCGTGATAATATTTCTATGTGAAGGTTTCACTTCAGGTAATATACACTAGTTTTCAAATGTATTTTAATTTTTTTTCTTTGGTATTTATAAATATATCATAAATTAAATAATTTAATTAATTATATAAATATAATTTATTTTCAGTGCCTATGTATTATAATAATCCATCAAATGTTGTAGTGTGAAACAGAAAACACAATTCATTGATATAGTAAGTCTTATATACACACGAATGCTATTTTTGTTTAACTGTTATGTTGAATGAAAGAATGTAAATGAAATATAAGTATATTTATTTTTATGTATCATTATTAAATTATCATTATTCTATCATATAGACCATAGATATTTACTAAAAAAAATCCTTAATTGATTATATTTTGTGTATGAATGAATAACATCGTTTTGATGGGGCGATAATCCACAATGTCTGAAAAAAATTATCATAACAACAACAAATAATAATTATAATGATATTTGTTGTAAAATAATTAAATGAGCTTAAATAACTTTTAAATGTAATATATTACTTATATAAACATATTATCCACCAAAATTTTCATCATGTGATGTGGTGATGTAAAAATGAAAAATCACCATTTTGTGCGGTAGAAGATCATCGTACGTGTAAACAATATGTTTGTTACCCATGAGATGAATGTATGTGTAATTTTAGTTCTAAATCATATATTAACACCATTGTAGTATATATAGTATAATGGTTTTTATACAATCATGTTATATGAATATTGGTGGGATCAGGGAAATAAAAGGAAATAGCTTGTAGAAATATGTTATCTCATAGTCAGGAAAATCTGTTTGGTTTGCACGAAAGGGAATCCATGAATGGATTTTACTCCAATGGGAGGATTCAATGATTTTCTTGGGATTTTAGGAGTTATATAGTTAATATTTTAAATGGAAATTTGGATTTATTGTTGTGATAAAGTTGTTGGAGAAAAGTCTGTTTATAGTGCAGGAGGAGTGGCACTCTTGTAATATTTTTGAAAAAGGGAAAACATTCAAACATTTGGTTGTTGAAAATTTCTCTAATAATGTTGAAAATTAAATTAAAGGGAGTAAATTGTATATCCAAGTCTATAAAATGGATTTTGTAATTGTTTTTAGTAAATATTCGGTCTTACGATTAGGGTTTAGTATCTTTAAAATATTAATTTCAACTTAATCATTGAAACTAATTTTAATTACCTTCAATAATTTTTTTTCTGAAAAATAAGTTTATTTTATTAGAAATTATAAATAAATATTTTAAAATAAATAAATAAATATTTCAAAATTTTAAAAAAATAATTTGAAAATATTAATTTTAAATTATTACCACAGACCGAACGACAACGCATATTTTTTAAGTAAAATAATCCAAAAGTTTGAAAGATTTTTATAACCAATTTAATTGTAATATTGATTCCAATGATATAAATAGAATAAATTGATAAATATTTGATCGAATTATCCCTTAAATTTAATAAAAAATATAACTACTCCTTGTAAATATATTATATAAAAAATCATTTGTGAGATATATTTTACTATTTTTTACTATTTCGTAAAAAATAAAACTTCAAAGAAAAATAATTTTTTTAACAGAACTGATTTTTTTGTTTTTTAAAAATAAAATTAAGTTTATTATGATATCTATTATTCATAATAAAACCAAATTTTATTTTTAATATAGGTTCTCCCTCAAAATGATGTAAAACTACCTTAATAAAAATATATGTTTTATGTGTAAAATAGTGATTATTCATATATAATGGCAATCGAATATATTAGAAGAATACAGAAAATATTTAAATAAATATAATATATTATATATTAAATTAATATAAGTCCCTAATTTCAATCAATTTAATTAATTATGATAAAAATACTTTCTTAGAATAAAATAAGTATTCTATAAAATTATTCCATTTATTTTCAATTGGTTCTTTATAACTAATCATTACAGTTTATTTTTTAGTAAAACATAGGTTTTCATAAGTTATTTATTAAAATTAATAACCTCTAGAATAAAAAGTAGTTTTAGTGTTAATACATGTTATTTTAATAATTTTTTGTTGTTTAGTTGAACTCATTCTTGCATGTTACACAAGCAATCATGGAAAGTCAGGCTTGTGTGTAACATATGCTAACTAAAATGTTCTTTTAGAGAATGATAACCATTATGTTTTGTATAGTGAATGATAATATTTTAATAGAGTATAAGGTAATGAAAAATTGGTTCTTTAATATAATATAAAATATTTTTAGTGTTGCATGAAATGAGAAAGTAAATATCACATGGATTAAAATAACTCTAATTAAATCACAAAATCTCATGGTGTTACGACTATTGTGTGGAAAAATCATCCACATGAATAAAGTTTCCCACATAAATTCACCTATTTGGCTATAATATACATTGGTAAAAATATTCTACATGAATAGTATTAATTTCATGAATTTATCTATTGAAAATTAGCTAGGTAAATTAATTCACCAATATGATAATGAGAGTTTCAACTAGATATTCGGAAACCTGGGATTATTCCTTATTTATCAGATAATTTGATATATTTTTGAATGTTTATTATGAATGTTATTAGAGTTTTATTTACAATCACATTACTCTTTAATTATATATAATCAATGATAAGATGATTTGAATTTTTTTATGATTTATTAAATGACATGTACATGAGATTAATCATATATCGATATTCTAGAGGATTTTTTTGAGATGTGAGATATTTAAATTATAAATGGTTGAAATATGTTTATTATGTCTATATATTAACCAGGGATTTCCCCAAGGGTATTTTTTAATATTATTCTTATTTTTATAACGTAATCTGCTATAAATATTACTAGTTATTAAAAAACATATCAAGGAGGACTCAGATGAATATTATATTTATTTTTCGATAGAAATAAACATTCGATATTATCCAAGAAATAATCATGTGAAGCTATGATGATGTGAGTTCAATATACATGCATAACTCATAATTTAAAAAAGGACATTATGATAACAAAACTTGAATGATTTTTTTTCATGATCAAAATCAATATATTTAGAAGAAATAACCAAAGATATATAATTTTGATGAGGTTATTATTAAGCTTTACATGTTTTAAATACATTTATGATCAAATACTAATCTGAACAATGCTTAAATTATATGATCCTTTGTTGATGGATAGTTCCTTAACACCTTGACACTAATACCAAGTAGTTATCATTAGCATCAATGGTATTAATTATTTCAACTATTTTAATTGTGGATAACTATAGTAGTTTATAATGCCCATTGAAATTAATGATTGTGACTTGTGAATCCAAAAACAAATCTATGAATTGTGTTATTCCTCATTATCAGTAAAATATAGAGTCATTCATGTCATTCAATAACCTGAAATGGCAAGGTATTTCATTATACTTTGGATTGATAAACTAGAATATTTTGATTCTACCAGCACTATAAAAGATTTATTTTGGTGATTTCTATAGATGTGAAAAATATTGGATGACCACGTTAATCCAATGGGTGTGAAAAAACATTTCACCATGGATTTTTCCACTAGTGATTAAAATAGATTGTGTAAAAGGGTTTGAAGATCCCTTAAAATCCATAGAGTCCATTATTTATTGTTTAATTTTATTTAGATCATGTATGTGGTGAAAAATGGAATATTATTATTTATATATATGATACTATAAAAATATCATGTGTATATTTATATTATTTATATATAATTAACTTTAAAACACATATATTGTCTTTATATTTATTTAAAAAGGCCAATTTACCCCCACCCCCATTTGTTCTAATGCCTTCTCGTTGGGACCATCATTTATTTACACTATGTCATTATCACACTAATTTGAGGGTATAGTCTACCCATTATATATATTTTTTCCTCTCTACTACACAACATCCTTTGGCGTACAAGGTGTTGTATGTGAGGAATATTGGTGTTCTCATCTTGGGAAATATGGATTTTTTCCGAGACATAGAAATAATAAATGTATCAGATCATTGATTTGTTTTATTATTTATGGAAATGTTGGAGATGTGTCAAATGGATCATTCAAATCCTATGATGGATACATGAATTCTATGTCGAGAACATATATCTCTGTATTATTTTAATGATACTTAGGTAATGGGATTTTTGTTCTTCGGTTTCACAATTACACTTGTATGATTTCACCTATGGTGGAACACATGGATATTATGGTTTAGGATTTATGATTTCTTGCCTATTTAATCATTTGGAGTATGTATATGTTTATCCCCTGGTTTATTATCAAGTAGAAAAATACATATATCATAGAAGGAACATAATATTCACATTTCATTTTTGTACTTTCTTGAGGTTGTTGAAATACAATAGGAAAACTATTTAATGTTACACCAATAACATACATGGTATTTTAAAATATAACTGTTTAGTATAATTATACTTAGATGTGCTATGGTTTTTGTCATTTTTAAGGATTTTCATGTGGAACATGCAGTTGGACACTTTGAAGTCATGGAAATATATTTTCTCTATCAAGGGATGTATGGAGACTTATTGTGTGTCTATACAAGAATATGTTTTCTCTATGATAACATGATGTGAGAATGGTATACCTAAGAGTTGGTTGGAGTATGTTCATGAGTTACCTAGAGTGTGATAGTCCATGGTTGTTTTTTGGATTATTTTGGTAATTTCAATTGTCATCATGAAATTATATAGTTTTCCCCATATACAATCATAGAGGAACACTATATAACTGGATAATGTTGTGATATAAAATCATTAAGGGGATATGGATAATGTCAAGGTAAGTGTCTTGGTATTTTTTTGATATGTTGTTCTTGGATAATTTATGGTATCAATGATTATGTTAATGGGATGGATTAATTGGATACCTAGCCTTATGGTTCATTGGATGCACATTCCTTTTTCACAATGACTGTGTGGGAAGATACTTATGATTTTTAGAAGGAAAATCATGTGGAGTGTTCTGGTATTTTTTTCCTTGTCTTGAGTTATAGTCCACTTGTAGTTGGTTGAGATTGAAATTTATGTGGGCTCAAGTATGAAAGATATGTTCTGTAGAATTTTTTATATTGGAAGAGACTCATGGGAGCATGTGTGAATATTTGAGATTATGTTACATGATATATAATAGTTGTAGGGTTTGGAAGAGTTCTAGTTAGGTAGTGTATAGAACCTATAAGTGGGTTATTGTATGATAAAACATTCGTAACGAGGTGTGTGAGCATTGGTAAGGCTTTTAAAGGAGATTATCTAGGGTAATACATGTATCATCATTGAGTTACATGTTATTGAATAAACTATGTGTGGGTCTGTTAGGACTTTTTGACGTAGTGGATCAACTTGAGGGGTGTTGTGGTAGAATTGTGGTGATATTTTCTTGTGGTTGGAAGCCTAAGAGGTATGGTGTGTAAGATATTATCATCAATTAAGAGTGGTTACAACATCGTTAGATCAACATATTATGGTATAATCAAACTATGAGGATTCCATGTCATGGATTGTTATAGAAGAATGGATCCATAGGCTGATAGGATAAATCATGACACAAGCGGAGTTCCATGCAAAGGGATTTAGTATCTTTTTGGGTTTACACTAGATGACTATTGTATGGAAATACATACATTGAAGAGACCACCATTCCATGTTTGATAATGTCATAACTAGTGAGTTGAGAGTGGATGATATTAGTTTTTTTTGTGTGTTGATGCTCGGTTATGAGAATGAAGATGACCTCTAAAGATGCTATTTAGTGATAGGTGAATCCTGGGATGTGGAAATATTTTTTTCATAGGGTGAGGCTAATGTTACACTTATTAAGGGATAATCAAATTTTTCAGGGGTAAATGACCCTAATGATTGAATTGTCAGTGTGCAATTAGATTGCTTTTTTCATTGTCAATGAGACACAAGGGTACAAGTGTGTTTTATGATTTCCATATATCTAGATAATTGGAAAACACCATATTAGGGATACATATTTCCTTTTTATCATGACCCCCTACCCCCATAGTGTACCCCTCTTATGCAAACAATGATATAGGGGAGATGGGGTCCACCTCAGTCCTGTATCCAGTAGGCCGTAGGTTTGTGAATAACACTAAGGGTATCCCATACGTTGATATTGGAAGCATTAACATCAAGGAAAACATGCCAATTAGATAGATAAAATAAATACCAAGTTAACACCAAAACATATTGATAAATGAAATCAAGTGTGAATACATGTAATTTTATACAAGAACAATACAACCATAAAGGCAGTACAATTATTAAAAGGGTAATCTTGATAGTTATCATGATGCCCAAATAGCTCCTATAAAAAATGTCCTGGAAATATCCAACCTAATCTCAAATATTCTCATACTAACCTGAATAACAGTTTATATGTACATGGTGTGTGCATAATAATATAGTCAGGTGGGTCAACCTTATATCCTCTCATGTAAATGATAATGTAAACATATTATAGAATTGTGAAAAAAGTGGAACTAACTCATCCTCTAAATTTTTATATTATGTTCCATGTATAGTCATGGCTATCTCAAACCATGTATATATTAGAAGATGCCAATTTTTAAATAATTATTTAACAAGGTTAACTCGCTACCTCATTCCCAATGGTATTCCACTCCCCCTTATCATCGTACATCAAAATCCACATATCTCTAAAAATAATAAATTCTGAAAATACATGGACAATGTTTTACCACATGCACCTCATGAATCACATCATCAAATCATCCCATATCTCATCATCAAATAGTAACCAAGAATTTTTTTGGATCCATCAAATATTTATGATGTGTATCTTGTTTTGGGTATTATACCTCAAATTATTACATCCCATACATTATGTAAGGTAGAAAAATCCATTAATGATTATACAAGTTATACCTATAAAAACCATTTGAATAATATATACAGTGATAATAGTGTGTGAAATATTCAAAATACAATATATCCCCCTGCCAAAATATATGGGGAAACTAACCACGTTTCATTCCACCACAAAATACAACCAAGAGAAGATAGCATGGCTAGAGGGGTTAATCAACTATCTTCCCTCCTAGTGTAATGTTAGGGGAAAACCTATTAAAGTTTACTAGGTTTAAGTTTCACTAAAAACATTAGTGGTTTAGAATAGGAAATCACACAACATATTTGATATAATATATCTCACAACCACACTATGATCATAATGTAGTCCTATTGTGAAGCACATATATTGTCACATAGACACCTTATTGCCACTTCTAGGGACTAGATATCGTACAAGAAGAAACAAACCCTATAGATAAACATTAATTTTATTATATTATTTTATCATTTAAATTAATGTTAAATAATTCATTAACCATTAATTGTTATTTTTCTTATATATATATATATATATCATGAACGAAATAAGTGAATTCTTTATTTTCCATTCATTAGTTAACTATTTCTACCATTATAGATTTTATCTAATTTATATTTTTTTATTTCCAAGCCCATCAGTTATGTTATATATTTAATTTACTAACCATTCCCAAATTCAATGTATTATTGGAAAACACACTAGGATACCACCAAGTGAGATTCAACCAAGAACAACCAGTTTCCTCAAGCAGTTGGTAAAGGAATTCATATTGATAATGAACAATTATAAAAAAATATTAAATAGATTCATATCACGATTTAATCCCAACATTAACACATAAATTGGTAAACCTTGTTTCATTTTCCCCATCATATTTGTTTCCATCCCTAACCCCCACCTGCATATCTCAATTCATACTTCCTTCAGAGGTGTCAACAGCTACCAAAACTATTAAAGCCTCTCTGCCCATATCTCTACAACCTTCTTAGGAATACCTATCCAATGAACATATCACATCATAAGTCATGTATCTAGATAATTTAATAGGATGAAAACATAAAACAATAATCAATATGGAAACTAATCCTTAAAATAATTCATTTAACCTTCATAAGAAAATATGCACTTATTGAAACCAACACAAGGTATTCATCCATTACAAATAATGGCCACCTGTATCTCCATGAATTTTTATATTTCCAAAAACCAATTATTTATTCCATTAAAAATTACTTTATTAATAATTAATATGTTCCAACTGTAGTAAACCTTTGAAATTATATAAAACAAGCTATCATGTTAATTAAAAATTATCACAAGAATAGATTTTTTTACATCAAACAGTGTGAAGAAAAATCTCATTCAACATTTCTTTTCATCGTTATTCTAGTAAAATGATTCTCATTTTCATGTTCATAACCAAATAAATTAACTAATGGAATTGGATGATAAGTTAAACTTGAATAATAATTGATTACATTTCCATAATTTAACAATATACATAGGATTCGTTAAAAATAATATTCACTAATTTTTTATATGAAGAACATAATTCACATACATTACAATCCATAATAATTAAAATATTATTAATGAAAAATAAATACCTTCTCTATATATCATTGGATAGATATCACAATATCTATCTAATCAAGTGGGAGAACATTATCATAGTTTTATAGAATAACAGACTATTTCTTTCTAATTCTTTATTAATCTAATTCATTCAGAATTAGGTTATAAAAATAAAATACAAAGGGATAAAACATGTTCAAATTTGGCTTTCACATAAATTAAATAGATGTAATGAATCATATACCTCAATATTATTACGTTCATTAAATGTAGATGCTTTACCAGAAAGGATAGTTAATCACCTCTCTTATTAAGATTCTACAATCCTTCTAATACAACAAACCACTAACCCAATTTAAAATGAAAAAAATATAAATTAGAATTATGGATATAAATAAATAACACTTGAAAAGGGGAATATGAGGAAAATAAGATTAAATTGATATAAACTAATATAAAGGTGGATATAATTAAACTATTACCACAAACAAATCTATAATGGGATTATAAGGATTGATCCTTGTCAATTGGGGCTCAAAAGACTTCTAATAACACTCTACAGATCATAGAGGTTGAGTTCATCAATTATAAAAATGGTTGGGTTGATGGGTCTCATGGAAGTTATAGAGTGGTTGAGTTATAGAAGACGATGGTAATGTCCCTTGGTCGACGTCGCATCCCTCCCCATCTTAAAGAAATGTAGGGAATTGACCATGTTAACATTCCATGGCCACCTCAGTCAATGTTTCATCTTAAAACCATAGTAAAATCCCATAAAATATGATCTAGGGTTTATGTTATTACCCTAAGAACCAATTGGTATTACACCATAGAAAAGAGGGTGGCTATTGTACAACTTATGAAAAACGATGTAGTTATCCACAAATTTGGACATAGCCCTAAAATCCAATGTGATCTCCCCTATGCCAAAGTTGGGATCCACTATACCATAACCACAATTCTTATAGAATATCATACACCTCTATTATTTATCCATGAAATTTATATTAATCGCACCTCCCACCCACATTTCATCTAAACACCCTTTAAAAATATTGGATCCTCCTTTGAGTGCTTCCATATTTAAAAACGTTAATGAAATTTCTTCTAGGATCTAGTCCATTTCACTGGATACCTATCAAAACATATCCATCATTTAGAATCAAAAAATAATAATTGAGATATAGAATAAAATTGGAGTCATCCAAAAATCCCCCCATGAGATACCTCTAATGGATGTCACTGTCCCTGATGCTCAAGCACCTATATTAGAGGGGAAAAGAGAAAACCCATTCAACAACAAAAAAATCTAAAAACATTCCAACGAGATATAGATATTAAACAAGTGTATGGACACAAAAATACATAAGATAAAACAATCTCATAACAAAAAAAGAACATCCATAAAATGAACAACATTGTAATAGATGATATTAAAAATTATCTTAGGGTAATGAGCATGTATATATTATTCATGTTACCAAGAAAACTTCTCAAAATTGCATACACATTAGACACATTCTCATGGTAGTACAGGATATCCATAGGCCAATCCTCAATGTTTTCTTCAATATCAACATTGATCTCACCCCAATCAATGATGTGAGATTAATTAAAAATATAAATTTGTTTCTATTAAAAATGAATGACATTATATTTCCACATCGTTTTTGGGGAAAGTGTTAACAAATATTACATCGATTAAACACAAAACAACTCCTTGATGGGCACTACAATTGGCATATAAATCTCACTACCATATCTACTCTTCCACTTCACACAATGATGAGCCACCTCTAGGAAAATATGATCTCCTACATAAAACTCTAGTTGTCTCCTTCAATTATTGGAAATAAATTTATGAAGATATTTTTCTGCCCTCAACTTCTCATGAATTATATGAACCATATATTTTTTATTCTACCCTATATTAGGCCCAAGAATAACAGAACATGAGACCCCAGTCTAGTAAAACAAATAAATGAATGCATAGTCATTTAAATTTTCAAATGCTTCCATACCAATGGTAGAATGAAAAATTTTTAGTAAATATTTCCATGGGTTGGTACCTCATCCACAAACATATAAAATCATCGACATAAGAATGAAACATGTCATGATGATTCAAGATAGTCCACTCTTTATGAAAATATTTTTCTAGATAAAAATAAGTGATATTGAATAAATAGGAAAAAATTATGTTTGAAACCTCTCTACACCCTAGAGTTCAAAATATGATCACGAAAAAAGATGATCATCCTATGGACTCTATAGAGAAACAACACCTCCTTTAGATACTTCCATAACAAAAAAATCCTCTATGATTGACCCCTTATCACTTTTCTGTGGGTTAATTTCATTAAATGATCCACTAACACCAATATACCGTCAAAACCTCCCTAAGTTAGCAGTTATATGGTTATAAAGTCCATCTCGATGTCCTCCGACATCCATTAAGGAAAATAAAATGGTGGTTGTTAACCACTGGAAACATGGCTCTCAACAATCACCTTCTGATATTCCAATCATCTAGAAACATATTTTGATACTATTTGTTTCAACAAGGCCACCATAATAGACAACTTAGACACGATAAATAATTATAATGACATGAAATACCAATAAGTGTAAGATATAAAACTCACAAATAATCACCTCAAATATCACCGAAGGCATGATAACACTCCCCAATAATACCACTTTTTTTATTCTGCCTTATACCATCATTCCAGGGAATCAATAAAAAAACTCAATCTCTCTAGACCTAACTCTCAGAATCTTCTAGCTGGGACTCCTCTAGAAACTACCCCAAATATCGCTACATCATCAAACAGAAAGGAAATCCTATATTATCAAACTCATCCATATTATGATTTTTCACATAGACATCACTTATTACTATCTATGAAAATTATTATATACAACATACATCACTACAAAATATCTTTCCCATCTCATTAGATACTAATATATCCTTATCTTTTGTATATGATATCTCAATTACATAATCTATTAAAAACTACCACCATGTTTATTCACACTAACTTATGAACACTAAGAGAATACATACCTCATTCTCTTATGATTGGTAAAAACAATACCATGGTCACCAATAATGTAATTCCACCATCACATTAACAGAAAAAACTAATGCAAACTTAAGATAATTGGTGGAATAGTAACATTACAATGATGTAAATACTATGACCCTTAAAAACATTCAATATCTACCCTATTCAAACACAACACAACACAACCAATGAAATTAAAAATTATAGAAAACCTCAAACTAAACTTCCTCATCTATACTATAATGAACTTGAGAACTGAAAAAAAAATCTTTTTCAGTTATTCAAAATCCACATAAAACAAGTCAGTCCACATGAATAACAAATCCTTCTTAAACAATGATATTTTAGTAGTTTAAACACAATAAGAATTTTCTATGAATCTATTATAATATAATGAATGTCCAAGTAAACTATATAACATGGATACTATCATGGGGCCATCTATATAAATAATTTCTTCTATTTTCAATTGATCAAAAAATACTCCTTACCGGGAAACGACATTCCCTATGAAATGAAATTCATGATCCCTGAAATCAAATTTTTTAGTACATATCAAATAGATTACAAGGAAGAATAACTCCTAAAATTTCACATATATGACCAAGATGCTCCTCCTCATGTATGAAATACATAAGGATGTTATTGGAAATTATACCATGAAACTATCCTAGAAATAAATAATCACTTTGTTTATCAATCCCATGAACATAATAGGAGAATTCATCATAACAAATGGAGTAAAAACAAAAACATAATCGCTATGACTAAAATGTATTTTTTTTCATAATATCATCATCGTTCACCCACAACTGATGATATCTAGATATGAAATAAATTATTTAAAAAATAATAATTTTAGATTATTCAATATGTCCTCAATCCATGTAAGTTGATAGTGATTATTCACAATCTCCTAGATCAAGTGAAAACATTTGATAAAAATATCCAAATAGACATCACTATTCTTCACAAAAAATTCTTGTGCACCACTTAATGACACAACCAGTGAATAAAAACCATGTTGCAACAAATCATTTATTTTTACTCGTAGATAACACAATTTTGGTGGCACCATCTTATATGGTTTCATTGAAATCTGATAAATGAATTACCATTTCCTAATCCCATACTCGATGCCATATAATGTGGGTTTCTCTATTAACATTTATAAAAAGAAATAAGAGTACCCTTTTATAACCATGGGAAACAACTTTGGTAGAATCACTGATGATCTCAATGACATCTCAACCATCATGGATGACAGGGATGGAACATAATTATAACTCACTTGTAGGGATCATTAAACAATGAACACTCATAGATCTCCATTATATTTCTATAACATAAAATGTCTTTTAATTTAGTCCATTATAGCCTGCTTTGAATACATATTTTCCATAATGTGGATGATGTACTATGGTTATATAAAAAAATAGGGGAGGTATCCCAAAATTTTGTGATTACACAACACCATCTCATCGTTTATACGCACATCATATAGATATGCTCTACCACAAACAATTGTACTCAATTATTGGGGAACTAGAATCCTGTATAAAATAACTCCCAAAGTATAGGCAAGTGTAGGAAACATAAAAGAGAGTGTACCTACTGAATCAAACATATCATGCACCCATATAGAAAACAACAAAATAGAACCTTGAAATATATTTTTTTCACCTAGTATTGTATATTCTAAACCATGAAGTGGAATGGGACCTATTCAACATTCTCACAGAAACAACTAATGACCACACAAATGTCCAAACTCTATAGTATATGGGTAAGAATCATCTCAATGATGTAATCATCCAAAACCATCCTCCTGTGGTTATCCACACATCATTGATTCTCTCCCATGTTTCTTCGGTATGTTTATTGGTATTTATGGTAAATTTTTTCCTCTTCATCCCTTCCGCTATTATTTTACTAATCCCTATTTCCATAGTTCCATCTTGATTAATCTCTAGGTTGAGGGTTAGAATATGTGGGACTATTTATTTGACTTCAGGGTGTGTGGTTTACATTTGGTGCATGGTTCATCCATCTATTGGATTTCCATCACATTCACACAAAATTTATGTAGGTATTTCCATCCATTTCCTTTATATAAAATGCCAAAAGATTCTTTAGTATTATAGAATATATTTTAAATGTGTCATTCATGTTTTGAGGTTCTTTTTAAAATATTTATGGGGCTACCATTTTTTATGTTTGACCAAAATGGTGATTAAAAAATATTATCATAATTAATCCTATATATATGTATAAAAGGTGTTCAATAAAATTATAATTTGGAATATAATTTAGATTTATACATTTTTTAATGTTTTTTCCTTGTTTGAGTTTTGGTAATTTGGTGACATGTGAAAATGAGATTTCTTTATTTGTTTTTCTTCCTCTTAAGGGATTGATTATTTTTCTTGAATCCTTCTAATTTCATGTGATGATACTAATGAAACATTGATTGGACCTATAGACATTGTTGTGGTAATCTATTTTTTTGATGGTGAATATGGAAATATACATTCATTCATGGGGGACATATAAATATTTATATATATATAAATGGAAACTCTATTAAAAACTATAATTGATAACCCAACTTCCAATGAAATTTCAAATCTCCCTCCTTTATTATCATCTTTCTTCAAATGGTTTCCTAAAATATTATAATGTTTTCTAAATGGATAATTCATTTCCAAACAACATGAAATGTGGGATTAGAAAGTGTTTTTCAAACCAACGAGACTTTATAACCATGATATTTTTTTTGTAAAATAAATGACATAAGTGGTCTATATAGAATCTTCCAAGATTGAAGTTGTGCTTTCACCTTGGTTTTGGATTTTTTTTGGAATTTTAAATAATAAATCGTGGTTTTTACCTTATGATGCATTCAAAATAGCTTTAAAATTTATATTTGGTTGGCTTGATTGGCCGTTTTTAAAATTTATATACATGATGGGAACCCATTTGGTCAACGTTAGGATGAGAGGGCCTTCACATAGTCGGTGTCAGGGATTGTGAGTGATGTTCATGGTGGATACTTGAGTAATTTATAATTAAAAGAATGTGATGACCACCAAATTATCCATTAAAATATAATCATGGGATTTATAAAATCAATCTACATGTTTGAGAAGCGACTTATTTCAATCCCTAATTTGATGTATTAGAACCCCCTTCAATGAAGACATTCATAATGATATTTTCTACTGTTGTGGCTAGTTTATAGTAGTTAGGTTTTCTTTTAATATTGGTGGGGAACTATATGCTAGCGAGTGGTTTCAAACTATGTACATCCATGGATATTTTTAAAATTTCCATGATTACATATATGTATGTTCTTGTTTAATTTTTCATCATTTTGGTTACTTTTTTATTAGTATATTTCTTCTTTCACTCAAAATTTTTCCTTTATTTATTCCATTATTGGATATACCCTTCTTCTAATTCTCATTTCAAATTTTTCATTATTTTATTCATTTACTTAGCTATGTCTCCAACATATTTTGGGTTTTCCAACAATATTCTTATAATGAATAGTGTTTTTGGATAATTAAATGTTAAAAGCCTATTTTAAATTATTTTTATTTCAAACTATAAAATATACTATTTTAAGAAATGTAAAGCATGGAGTCTATGTTGGTTCCCTACCAATCTATTTTATTCTAACACCCTACTTGTGCCACAATGGATTGGTAGACCCGAGCTATTTTTTATGTTCATCATTTCTCTTGTTTTCCTATAGATCGGGCTTGTTTTAGGGATGGTGGTGACGAATTTGTCACATATAGATCATGTGAGGTTTTATTTGGTTTCAATTCATTTTTTGTCTTCTATATTATTTCGTTTCCATTGAATTTGAAAATATTTTTGTATTTATTCAATTTAGTGATTTATGGATTCCCCATTTTATATTAGATTCTTTCCCTTATTTGCTAATGTTATTTAATTCATGGGATAAATAATTAGAAACTACGTGATTCTAGATTGTGGGCACTATTATTCTGCCTAGAAGGATTCATAATTCCTCTTGATCCATGACATGGGCAAACTCATGTGACTGCTTTGGGGTTGTCCCATGTTTTTCAATGAAGATATGTTATCAATGTGTAATTTTTTCATTTGGGGTGTTAGGTAGACAATAGAGAGTATAGTAAGTACACTAATTATTGTTGTAGGAAGAGCATCATAAAAACTTACTCATTATGATCCTTATGTTTTTTGAGGTTTTTTATGGATTTTTTAATTTTTGATTTTAGGTTAATGTTTTTTCTGTCATTCTTGAAAAGTTCTATTTTTATTTGTGGAATTAAAATGAAAGTGAACTAGTGCTACATGTGGATATTTTTTTGAGTAGTGACCCATGTGGATCACAGGATCAGTTTTCATGATACTCCTAGTAATTGGTTAATTCTATAATGTGGTCATTCAAACTACATGTTCATGTTATGCACCGACACTAGTACTCTATTTCACGTGCCTCAGCATGAGTTAGTTTTTTCATTGATTTTGGATGATGTGAGTTGATATTTAATGAATAATCATTTGGGATATTGGTTATCCAATATAAAAATTATTTTGGTACATGTTTTAATTTTAAATATTATCACTGGTGTTTAAAATGAATTTGGAAGAGGTTTGTGGTATTTGAAAAGTGAATTTGAATTTAGGAACAAAGATGGTGATTTATAAATGAGTATTATGATTTGGTTTATGTTTATTTTGATTTATGATTAATTTTTTTAATATAAATATTTCATTTTTTGTTTTTGATCTGGTTTGATGTTGTTTTTGGTTTTTGATTATTATTTTATTCAGGATATGTAATCTTGAATGATCCCAAAGTATTTTTGTAAGTCATGTTATGTTATTATCCCTTCCCAAACTCCCAATGCTATGTATGAGTCAATTTATTCCCAATAGTTACAATTTTTCGATGGTGATTAAGGATTGTTGGAGTCATTGGTATGTTTTGATGAATTTAATGGTTTTTTCATGTCATTGGGAACTACATAATATGTGATGGTGTGAGCAGTTCTATCTTTATTATAGAGTATTGGTTGGAATCAGTAAAAGATGATCATCCCATCATCTTTCCTTTTTCAGATGTATTGGGAATTGTTTAATACAAATTTCAACTAGTAGTTTAGATCTAATGATGTAAACCTCAATAAATTCATAGATATCATGGGAATTCAATAAAGTCAATAGATGGTAATGGCCTCTGTTAATCATTTTTAAATTGAAGGCTTCATTAGGTCTTTTGATATCATCGAAGGATCAGATAAAATCTCCTCTATTTGTCAGGGGTATTCATCCTGAGATTATGGAGATATATATCTCATACAGTGATGTCTTTTTTGAATCTACATGTTGTGGAAATTCTATCCATGTTGGTTCCCATAGTGTAGTCTATTAGAGTTTATAGTCTGATATCCCATGGTTCTTATGATGGTTCCCCACCTAGTGGGGATTTTGTTCCAGGAAAACATGTTCAAGAGAAGTATATTTTTCCACATCTTGCTACACATTCATCTGAATAATTGATCATGTTCATTCATTGTGCACATTTTGAAAACTTGAATCTATCTTCCAATCATCCTCTAAGGGGTTATTGGACATGTGGCTATTTTGGACACCTAGAAATATTCCTCAAGGATCATTTCCAAATGGGGATGTCATGGTTATAGGATATGAGTTCCTAACTAAGGGGTAGTTGATGTATCAAGGAAATAATTCTCTAGACATAGGACCGAATGATAATCTTCTCATGTAGTTAAGAGTTTTTTTGCATTAGTTGTTTAAAAATATTTTATTTTTAAAATATATGTGTGGATGGATTTAATTTTTTTATTATATTATATTATTTAAATAACTTTCATTTTATGTAATTTTTGAAGTCATGTATCCCAAGAAATTTTTACAGTGGTTCTTCATGGATATGGATCGTTAAATGGATCTCAATCTTATGGATTGGATTAAAATTTGCATGGTTTTTTTATTAGAGATACTGGTGACTATTGGGAAGGATAAATCAAGGATTCATTCACTATAGGATTTTCGATCAATTTGTTGGGTTTCACTATTCCTAGGAGTTTCAGTGTTGACCTAGATAGGTAGAATATTAAATGGTTAAGAGACCCACCGTGGAACATTTTGTGGTCATCTGGTGTTGTTAAGGTGTGATTTTTGATTTTTAAACGTCACACTGAGTTTTATAGTTCTGTATGACATCTCTAGTTTTTGAGTTCTATTTTTTATCTTCTTTTTTCTTGGTAACATTCTAAAGGTATAATGTTTTATAGTGGGTAGAATTATCAAACCATTAACCTAGTCTTCCTTTTTTTAATTCTATTGATTTAGTGGTGTTTTATCTTTTGTTCAATATATGGTTTGAGTAACTAGTGATAATTTGATTTTGTTTTTGATGCTTCATGTTGTTTTTTCCCTACCTTAGATAGTGTGCTCAATTTTGGGAAACATTGGTTAGCTAGTGGTTGATAGGGGTTCTATCATTTCATTCTTTTTTGATGATTTTTATTGAATGTACTACAAATTGTTTTTCCCAAATCATGCATGCCAATGGAGTAACATGCAACCTATTAGTGGTGTATGAGGTATGATGCATGTCTTTCATAGAGTAAATAAAAACTGTGTAGCATGTGTGTGAGAGGATCAATCATATTAATTGAAATAATTTTCATGGTTGAACCATGGCTCCCCAAAATAGAGAATCCATTCTACGTTGGTGTCCCCTTAATTCATTATGGTGTTCATGTTTGGAAAATGGTATGAAAAACCATGCGTCCAAGTTGTGTAGTAAATATAGATTCTTAAAAACAAGAAATTCTATATTTTCTGCTCTTATGTTATAACCCCAATTCAACCCATATCCTACTTAGGTCATTTTCTAGTACAAAAAAGGCGATCTCAAACTCCTATCTATTGAATTTTATCCCTTAATTTATGATACCTTATGGTTCCTAGGTATCATAGTTTATATTTGTGGTCAATTTTCTCATATTATTCACTTCCTCTCTTCTACTTCTTGTCCCTCTCTCCATGTTTTTTCTTGGTCGACCATATGGTGAGGGATTACTTATATGTGTTGATTTCCTTGATGAAAGGGTGATAATTTTTTCTTCATGGGATTTATTCATGCTTTTCATGGAGTTTCATTACTTTCATAAACTGTTCAGGTTGGTTTTCTCATCAATTTCCTTTATAAAACATTCTATTTTACTATTGAGTTTACATAAATAATTTCTAAATGTATTGTTCCTGATTATGATCTTTTAGATTGATTTATTAGGGTTCATTCATGTTGTAAAATTGATAAAAATGTGTTCTCTAATATATTTGCATTGTTATGTGTGTGTGTATATAAATACAAGGATTTTGATATAATCTAATTAGCCAACAAAAGTAGATTTATATATCTTTAATTGATATTTTAACTTGGTTGAGATTTCATAATTTAGCGACTTGTGAAAATGAGGTTCATGTGTGTTTTTTGTACACATCCATGTTTCGATGATTTTGGGTGAACCATTTAATTTTTGTGTGTTGATTCTTATTCTACATTGATTTTACTTCTAGTCATTATCATTGTAATATGTTTATAAGTCGGTGAATATGGGAATTTCCACATATGCATAAGGTGGAAATATAGATATTCACATTCATACAAATATAAACACAAAAAAATTCCTAAGTTATAACCTTGGTTTTTATCGGAATATTTCCTTTCACCCTCTTCTCTTTCTCTTCATCCATCACACTATTTTCTAGAACCACCTAATCTTTTCTAAATGGATAATTTATTTCAATTTTTTTTTTTTTTTCAAATTAGTTTTCCAAATAATTGTCTGATTAGAACCTTGATATATATTTCATTTTTAAATGACAAAAAGGGTCATTTCGAATATTTTATAAAACATTTCACCTTTGATTTTGAATTGGTTTGGATTTTTAAATGTTAAATCCTAGTTGGAGCCAAGTTATGTATTAGAAAATTTTTATTCAATTTCGTGGGCATATTGGTCTATTTTTCACAGTTGAATTTTTCTATTCATGATGAGAACCCATATGGTCATCCTTATGAAGAGTGGAACTTCCCATAGTCGGTGTTGGGGATCAGGGAAAGTATGTACGGTGAAATCTATGAGTTATGTTTAAATACCAGAATGTAATTACCTCTTTATTATCATATATAATATTATCATTGGATTCTTTGACATCATCAATAGATTTGATTGATGATTTCATTCTATTACCCATCAGAAAAATTATAACCCCTTGTAAATAGGAATTTCATGGTTGGATTTTCCATTGGTGATGCTAGTTTAGAGAAGTAAGTTTGGTTACTAACTATGGTATACCGCCATATTCCTGAATGTTTCATTAAACAAAGTAAATATAGTGATTCCTTATTGGTATGTTTAATAAATTATGGTAATTACATATCCATATATTTTTATTAATTGTAGAACTATGGTTACTTTTTTTAATATTATTTGTCTTATTTCACTCATATTTTTTCCTTTGTTATAGGAATTGATGTATATACCATCCTTTTGTTCTTAATTTTGACTTTCCATTCTATTATTCATTAACAAGGTTGTGTTTCCAACTCAAATTTTGGTTTTCAAACTTACTTTTGAAAAGGAATGTTGGGTTTGTCTCTATAGATGTTTAAGACATTATTTTCTATTAATGTATTTCAAAATTGCGTTTATGGACTATTTTGGGAAGTACATGCATGAATTTTTTGGTGATTACATACTGAGATATTTTTTCCTCACATCCTACTAATTCCACTCTGTGTTTGGTAGAACTGATGTATTTTGTAGGTTAGACTATTTTCTTGGTTTTCCTATAGAGTAGGATGGTTTTATGGATGGTGGTGATTAATATGCCACATGGAGGTCATTTTACATTTTGATTGGTTTTAGGATTTTTTTCATCTTTTTTGTTCCACTACCATTGTATTTTAATATTTTTATGTATTTATTCAATTAGGGAATTTATAGATTTTCCATTTTAATTTTTTTCTCCACCTAGTTTTTTCATATTAGTAATTTCATAAGATAAATGTTTTCCAAGTGTATGATCTAATATTCCAAGCACTAGTTTTCAACCGAGTGGGATTGGGAACACCTCTTTGGCCTTGTCGTATTCTTTCTAATGTTATCAGATTGGGGTTGACTTGGGTTGATTTTTCAAATTATCTCTTAAAAGGTGTATGAGCTACTACCCCTAGATAAACATGATGATGTGGGTTTGGACCCAGCCACAACTGACCAAAAACTATTTTTATAGGCTATTAAGAACCCAATACTATATCAATTCTTTGTGAGGATACCTGATGCATCAATTCTTATAATGAACTGGTGTGGTAAAATATCCTCTTAACAACCTATTCTATCACTAACACCTCAACATAAGTCGAAAAATTAAACAGGGTGACCTGGAACTGGATTTCGGGACCCAAAACCTCTTAAAAATTCCTCACCCTACCAAACTCACATGAAAATATATATGAATCAAATTGGAATAATGACATGAAGAAGGTACCTAACTATCACACACTATAAATCTTCTATAAGATCATAAGAAATTTCATGTTATTGAACATAATTGTGGACAATAAAATAATATAATCAAGGAAATGGTCTCTAAACATCTTCCATGATACTGTTGATTCCTCACAATCTAGAAGAATAAGATCTACCACTTCATCTCTACCCCACACAACGTCATCATGGACAATGAAAACCAGTTCTCTTTCAAATAAGAGATCAATGGAAATCAATCTCATTATCCTCTAACTATACTTATTTGATTAATTCCAAAATGGATCCCTCATATGTCTTCAAACATTGGAACTAAAACTCTAAGATCCTCCTCTCCTAGTTTCATTATCATCGACCTCTACTCTTTGGTGAAATGCTGAAACATCATACAAAACATCTTCACCATAAAACTAATGAGGAAATCAACATAGATCCATACATTAAAATGAAAAAATTCTTAGACACCATAAATATATAATATATAATAATTATCATCAATTAATTAATTTTATAAAAAAAATTTGTAATGTATTAACATATCAAAATATTTAAACATTTCAAACATATTCCTAAAGAAGAATTATGATAGATCATTTCTTTAGACTCTACCCCAGAACCCATATCAATTATTTTATTAAGTTTAGTAAGAATAAATGTTTGTAAATCAGATAACCAATGAGTAAAAATACCCATACTTCTTCCAATCTCACGAGTTTACGTAGCTTACTAAATATAGCTAACATTGTCCACCTACAAACCCAAGAAATATCATAAGGGCTAACATTAAATTTTATCTTATCTGTCAACCTGATGCCTCTAATACCATTATATCATGACCCCCACCACCTAATAAGCACACCTTTCCATTCAACAATGAGATAAGGGATATGGTGAACTCACATGTCTCGTCTTTTGTTGGACCATGGTTGGTGAACAACACCCATGGTATATCATATATATAACTAGAAGAAATTTCCATCTTTGAGAACATTTAAATGAGAGAGATAAGAAAAATACCCCAATAAAAATATATTATCTAGATAAATTAAATCAGAATTCTATCCACAAAATTTCATAGAAGACTAAAACCACTAGAATAGATCTACAATTTCAAAAAGTGTAAACTCTTCTCTGACCATGAAGTTCAAAAATCTCATACAAAACAATGACTGAGTAGTATTCAACTTGAACTCCAAAATTCCTTAACTAACCTGAAAAGTAATGTGTACATATATGGTGTGAGAATAACATTTTAATTAGTGTGGTCCTCTATTGGTCCAGTCATGAAAAAGATATAGAGAACATACTAAAGAGAAGTGAAAAAAGGTAAAACTACCATGTCACATAAACTATTATACAAAGTTCATAGAATTACTATGGTTACCTGTCACTATTTATCACATACAATAGATTATTTTTTATAATAATAAATCATAATGGGTACCCCTTTACTACTTCTACACTGGTTTACCACTTTTATGTAAGGTCACACATTCAGATCCATTTCTCATCAAATGTAATCCAGCTTGAAAATACGGAGTCTAAGAATTATATTATCCACATAATGTATCACATCATCCTATGTCACATATCCATTTAGTATCAAAATAGTTTATGGGATCAACCACATATTGTATAATTTTTATAATATATTGTGTATTATACCTCTTTCCATCATAACACATACACCGATTGTGCTACCTCAATCCATCAGATCCATTATGTTTCTTAACTATAACAAACATTGGAAACTATATCTGGAGATACAAGTTTCTGATGTAACCACAAGACATTAATTCTATTATTAAAATATTTGGGAAACCAAACACCACATATACATGCATATATTATTTCCAAGAAAATAGAGTGGGTCAAGAGGGGGAATTCTATTATTCATCCTTTCACAATGATATTATGGAAAACACCACCATAGTACTCTAGGTGTTAGTATTCCTAAATAACATGGTTGGGGGAGCATATATAATCCAAAAAATAAATTATATAATTAATATCCTATGAACACTATGAGAATTACCCAGAAATAATATCAACTACTGTAATCCTCACTCGAACACAGAACATCAACTACAATAGAATACAAACTCAATATAAAAAACAATTTTAAAGAGATTCATTCTATTTATTATCTTCTTTTATTATTATTTTTCATGTTAATTAATTAATGAAACATGAATTAAAATTATTACATGATACATTTCATTATCCAACAATTTATGTACATGTCCTCCATGTATAAGTAATCTGTGTCTGAGGTTCTCACGATCCTCTCATTTACATTATAGTGTCACAAATCCCATGTGTAAATCTATCTATTAACATTAATAAACATTCACTATTTATTTGTATTATAGGTAATCATACTAGTCTACCACAAATATTGATGCACCCAAACATATCTAGCTGTCTCAAATAGTGGGGAATGGTTTATAGAAAAATCATGAAACTCGGTTATGATCCATTAAATACATTAATTTTAATAAGACATCCCAGTTTAACACATAAATAGGTAATCCCATCCCCACCCATCCCATAATCTCGTGTTCTATCCCTAACAACCACATTCATATCCCCATGAATCTCTCTATCAAAGGTTGTCAACAACTACTAAAACTATCTTGGAATCCCCAATGAAATATATATAGTCACCAAATTCTTTGTTATACCTAGATCATATCCCATCACAACAGTCATATACAAAGTACACATAAGGCAACAATCAAACAATCATAAACAACATTTAATGTAGGACCTAAATAAATATATTAACCTTTCACAAGAAAATGATCTATCAGAGCCCAAATACAAGGAATCAGTCATTTAATAAAAATAGGTACCATCGGTCTCAAGAATTTTTATTTATAAAACAACCATTTATAATTTATCATGATTTAAAAGATTAATTATTCTCATGTTCTAACTATAGGAAACCAAAGGAATTAGGTATAACAAAATATTACTTTAATAAAATATTCACTCTAGAATAAATATTTTTTCATGAAACTATGAGAAGATTAGTTCTTGATTTACAATAGATTTTATTATTATTCTCATAAAAAATATTAAAATATTCATTGTTGACGCCAATTTAATTAATGAGGGGGAAAATGTGATTAGGTAAACATGTATAAACATTGATATAATATCTCTAAAATTATAAGAAACATCATATTCGTAATACTATAAATTTAATTAATTAATTAATACAAACAATTTAATTAATGATATTTATATTCATTAATAATTTTATCAGGGTTATACAAGCTTAACTACATGATACCCAAATCATTGGATATATAGAATACTATTTATAAAATGAAGAGGCAAGCAGTTATCAAAGGATGTAACAATTAAAAATTATTTCTATATAATTCTATTTATGATTTAATGTAAAAATAAGATAAAAATCACTTACATCCAACATAAAATGTTATTGAGAAGGAAAATGAATGACAATATGGGTTTTCTATCACCTCTCTGATGAAGAAACTGCGATCCTCCAAATATGTGACATGAACTAATTTGAAAATGTAATAAACATCTATATAGTTATGTAAATCATATTTTAATGCATGGGAATGGGAAATTGATAAATTTCAGAGTAAATAGAGAAACCCATCTATAATTGGGAGAGATGAATCACCTTGGATCACAATAGATTGATGATGGGTTCTTTGGACTAATCTATATAAAAAGGTATATGAAATCCTTCAAATAACATTTTGTGTTACCTATGGGTTGAGTGTATGAATCAAATGAGTTTATTGGTATAGGGGTCTTGGAGTATTAATTTATAGGCATGAATTTATAAGACTATATAATAACCACAACACCTTGTTGTATCTGTACACGACACATGGAAATCAATGAAATCATTCATGGGACCATGACACATCCCTTCTCTATCAATGGTTCATCCTAGAACCATGGGATAATCCAATAAAACTGCACATGGGGGGATATGGTGTACACATAAGAACCACTACCTAGAACATATTCACCAATATGTGAGGCTATTCAATATCCCAAGAACTATGGTTCAATTACCCACTAATTTTAAATTAGTTTTGCAATATTTCAGGGGGTCCATTATTCCATAGTTGGGATCCACTATGCTTCATTCACCATGCATTAAGTATAGAACACCCCTCCATACTCATTCCTTCCATTTTTTTAGTGTAACACCCCTTTCCTTCCAATAAATATCTAAACACCTTATAACCTACTCTAGGAGCTTCCAAACACTAAAAATCACAAGAAATTGTCTTATATAACTCTATCACTTTATGTTGATGGTTTGAGATTCTGTATTGGAATCTATCTCAATTTGATCTCAGTGGGATCAGATGATGATTCATGGGGTAATTAATGATTTTTTAAAATATTCAATGGATGAATAATTTTTTGTATTGGTGTTTTAGTGGGTGAACACGTGACTAATGACATGGTACATGGGTGATCCAATTTCATGACATGGTTCATGCAGTGAACTAGTTTATGAAATGGTTTAAAGGGAGAATAAATTTTATAAAATTCTTTTATGAGTGAAATTTTTTTTCATGGAAATGATTAGTTAGAGAATCATTTGATAAAAAGTATCAAATGTTTCATATGCTATATATTTTTCAGCAAAAAATGAATGCTTGTCCCACATATTAGGGTGTGAGTGAGACCCCATGGGTAAGGGTTAATTAAGGAAACACCACATTGGATACACTCTTTTTTAGTATGTGTATTTTGGGGAAGATGATTAGTATCAGTGAAATTTTGATAATGGTGCATGAATAGTGATTGTTCATGGAGTGGGATGATATAATCATGGAACCATGTCAATAATATCATGTGGGATGTAACTGGTTTTTTGGTAGAATGTTTTATGTGTGTTTTTTATTGTTTATTTTTATGGTTGGGAGCATTATCAATCATAATTATACATTCGATTAAGATAATAATGTTGGAGAGAATCACAAGCATCATAATATTTCAGATCTGTACATTATTGTGTGTTTTTCAAAATAGTCTCTTGAAACATTATATTACAGTTTTTGGGGATATAAAGTGGGTGGATCAACTATTGGTTTTTAATGTTGTGTAACAGAAGTGATATTGGGATTCAATGCTGGAATAATGTGATATGTCAAAAATTTGATGATCAAGATAATTTTGGAGATGTGAATTAATAATTACAAAGGATTATGAAGGATGAGATGAATTATTGATGCGATTTTTTGTGAACCAAGCCTTTATATGTCACAAAATATCATGGAAATGTGAACTTTTATTTGGGTGGATGGTGGTTTTCAAGAACAAGGACTGAAAATGATATCGAGAGGGGTTGTACATCCCAATACAATATTTTGCATGAGGGTCTTGGTTCTCTGATCATATGAGGTGTTCAGTGAAGCATTGGAGGAATTTTTGAGATGTTAAGATGTAGTAGTGGATGACAACAATACTTTCACCCACTTAGGAAATGAATCGTGGAATTAATTTTTGGGGAAAGGGGATCGAGCACCAGTAATAGATATATCATGGTGTGAAAATAAAATCATTAAATGATATGATATTAAGGTTATATAAAACAAATATAGCCCCCCCCCATATGACAGATGGACATGGGATGGAATAATCAACACACCTCTCTTCTTAAAATTGATTTGGGGTAGTTCCATGTGGTATTTAATGATTATTCTAGGTATGAAACATCCTATGTTATTGTTTTCCATTACTATGTTTTAATTTTTGGGATCTTTTAGGGATTTAGTTTTTATTTCACTTTATCATTGTGGAATCGACCAATTCATAAGGGTCATTTTTTCAACCTTTTTATTTGGAATCCAGATATTTTATTCCAATGCCACAATTTTCCATTTCAACGTGTTTTGTAGACAATGTTTATTTTATAATCTATCAAAATTAAATTAATTTTTTACATACGACCAATAATTATAATATGTTTTTTTGTTTGATGTTGGGGAAGTGCTATAGACCCTCAAAGTGTGATTGTTTGAGGTTCTAGTGACATTATGGAAAACCCCACCATAGTCCTCTAGGTGTTAGTATTCCTAAATAACACGGTTGGGGAGAATATATAATCCAAAAAATAAATTATATAATTAATATCCTATGAACACTATGAGAATTACCTAGAAATAATATCAACTACTGTAATCCTCACTCGAACACAGAACATCCACTACAATAGACTACATACTCAATATAAAAAACAATTTTAAAGAGATTCATTCTATTTATTATCTTATTTTATTATTTTTTTCCATGTTAATTAATTAATGAAACATGAACTAAAATTATTACATGATACATTTCATTATCCAACAATTTATATACATGTCCTCCATGTATAAGTGATATGTGTCTGAGGTTCTCACGGTCCTCTCATTTACATTATAGTGCCACAAATCCCATGTGTAAATTTATCTATTAACATTAATAAACATTCAATATTTATTTGTATTATAGGTAATCATACTACGCTACCACAAATATTGATGCACCCAAACATATCTAGCTGTCTCAAATAGTGGGGAATGGTTTGTAGAAAAATCATGAAACTCGGTTATGATCCATTAAATACATTAATTTTAATAAGACATCCCAGTTTAACACATAAATAGGTAATACCATCCTCACCCATCCCATAATCTCATGTTCCATCCCTAACACCCACATTCATATCCCCATGAATCTCTCTATCAAAGGTTGTCAACAACTACTAAAACTATCTTGGAATCCCCACTGAAATATATATAGTCACCAAATTCTTTGGTATCCCTAGATCATATCCCATCACAACAGTCATATACAAAGTACACATAAGTCAACAATCAAACAATCATAAACAAAATTTAATCTAGGACCAAAATAAATGTATTAACCTTTCACAAGAAAATGATCTATCAGAGCCCAAATACAAGGAATCAGTCATTTAATAAAAATAGGTACCTTTGGTCCCAAGAATTTTTATTTATAAAACAACCATTTATAATTTCTCATGAATTAAAAGATTAATTATTCTCATGTTCTAACTATAGGAAACCAAAGGCATTAGATATAACAAAATATGACATTAATAAAATATTCACTCTAGAATAAATCTTTTTTCATGAAACTATGAGAAGATTAGTTCTTGATTTACAATAGATTTTATTATTATTCTCATAAAAAATATTACAATATTCATTGTTGATGCCAATTTAATTAATGAGGGGAAAAATTTGATTAAGTAAACATGTATAAACATTGATATAATATCTCTAAAATTATAAGAAACATCATATTCATAATACTAGAAATTTCTTTAATTAATTAAAAAAAACAATTTAATTAATGATATTTATATTCATTAATAATTTTATCAGGGTTATACAAGCTTAACTACATGATACCCAAATCATTGGATATATAGAATACTACTTATAAAATGAAGAGGCAAGCAGTTATCAAAGGATGTAATAATTAAAAATTATTTCTATATAATTATATTTATGATTTCATGTAAAAATAAGATAAAAAATCACTTAAATCCAACATAAAATGTTATTGAGAATGAAAAGGAATGACAATATGGTTTTTCTATCACCTCTCCGATGAAGAAACTACGATCCTCCAAATATGTGACATGAACTAATTTGAAAATGTAATAAACATTTATATAATTATGTAAATCAGATTTTAATGCATGGGATTGGGAAATTGATAAATTTGAGAGTAAATAGAGAAACCCATCTATAATTGGGAGAGATGAATCACCTTGGATCACAACAGATTGATGATGGGTTGTTTGGACTAATCTATATAAAAAGGTATATGAAATCCTTCAAATAACATTTTGTTTTACCTTTGGGTTGAGTGTATGAATCAAATGAGTTTATTGGTATAGGGGTCTTGGAGTATTAATTGATAGGTATAAATTTATAAGACTATAGAATAACTAAAACACCTTGTTGTATCTGTACACGACACATGGAAATCAATGAAATCATCCATGGGACCATGACACATCCCTTCTCTATCAATGGTTCATCCTAGAACCATGGGATAATCAAATAAAACTACACATGGGGGGGTATGGTGTACACATAAGAACCACTACCTAGAACCTATTCACCAATATGTGAGGCTATTCAATATCCCAATAACTATGGTTCAATTACCCACTAATTTTAAATTAGTTTTTCAATCTTTTAGGGGGTCCATTATTCCATAGTTGGGATCCACTATGCTGAATTCACCATGCATTAAGTATAGAACACCCCTCCATACTCCTTCCTTCCATTTTTTTAGTGGAACACCCCCTTTCCTTCCAATAAATAACTAAACACCTTATAACCTACTCTAGGAGCTTCCAAACACTAAAAATCACAAGAAATGGTCTTCTATAACTCTATCACTTTATGTTGATGGTTTGAGATTCTGCATTGGAATCTCTCTCAATTTGATCTCAGTGGGATCAGATGATGATTCATAGGGTAATTAATGATTTTTTAAAATAGTTAATGGGTGAATAATTTTTTGTATTGGTGTTTTAGTGGGTGAAAACGTGACTTATGACATGGTACATGGGTGATCCAATTTCATGACATGGTTCATGCAGTGAACTAGTTTATGAAATGGATTAAAGGGAGAATAAATTTTATAAAATTCTTTTATGAGTGAAAAATAGTTTTAGGGAAATGATTAGTTAGAGAATCATTTGATAAAAAGTATCAAAGGTTTCATATGCTATATATTTATCAGCAAAAAAAGAATGTTTTTCTCACATATTGGGGTGTGAGTGAGACCCCATGGGTAAGGGTTAATTAAGGAAACACAACATTGGATACACTCTTTTTTAGTATGTGTATTTTGGGGAAGATGATTAGTATCAGGGAAATCATGATAATGGTGCATGAATAGTGATTGTTCATGGAGTGGGATGATATAATCATGGAACCATGTCAATAATAGCATGTGGGATGTAATTGGTTTTTTGGTAGAATGTTTTATGTGTGTTTTTTATTGTTGATTTTTATGGTTGGGAGCATTATCAATCATAATCATCCAATCGAGTAAGATAATAATGTTAGAGAGAACCAACAGCATCATCATATATCAGATCTGTACATTATTGTGTGTTTTTCAAAACAGTCTCTTGAAACATTATATTACAGTTTTTGGGGATATAAAGTGGGTGGATCAACTATTGGTTTTTAATTTTGTGTAACAGAAGTGATATTGGGATTCAATGCTGGAATAATGTGATATGTCAGAAATTTGATGATCAAGATAATTTTGGAGATGTGAATTAATAATTACAAATGATTATGAAGGATGAAATGAATTATTGAGGGGATTTTTTGTGAACCATGACTTTATATGTCACAAAATATCATGGAAATGTGAACTTTTATTTGGGTGGATGGTGGTTTTCAAGAACAAGGACCGAAAATGATATCAAGAGGGGTTGAACATCCCAATACAATATTTTTCATGAGGGTCTTGGTTTTCGGATCATATGAGGTGTTCAGTGAAGCATTGGAGGAATTTTTGAGATGTTAGGATGTAGTAGTGGATGACAACAATACTTTCACCCACTTAGGAAATGATTCATGGAATTAATTTTTGGGGAAAGGGGATCGAGAACCAGTAATAGATATATCATGGTGTGAAAATAAAATCATTCAATGATATGATATTAATGTTATATAAAACAAATATAGCCCCCCATATGAAAGATGGTCATGGGATGGGATAATCAACGCACCCCTCTTCTTAAAATTGATTTTGGGTACTTCCATGTGGTATTTAATGATGATTCTAGGTAGGAAAAATCATATGTTATTGTTTTCCATTACTATGTTTTAGTTTTTGGAATCTTTTAGGGATTTAGTTTTTATTTCACTTTATCATTGTGGAATCGACCAATTCATATGAGTCTTTTTTTGAACCTTTTTATTGGGAATCCATAGATTTTATTCCCATGCCATAATTTTCCATTTCAATGTGTTTTGTAGACAATGTGTATTTTATAATCTATCAAACTTAAATTAATTTTTTACATACGACCAATAATTATAATATGTTTTTTTGTTTGATGTTGGGGAAGTGCTATAGACCCTCACAGTGTGATTGTTTGAGGTTCTAGTGACATTGAAATAATTATTCAGTGGTTTGGAAATTCTTATTCATTGAAATTAATTAAATGATAAATTATAATTGTTTTTAATTAAATATTTATGATGTGTGATGTGATATTGGACCACATGCGGTTCTACGAGCATCAACGTGGTATGGATTGGCATAAACAAATCTTGATGAAGCTCGGTGTGAATTATAAATCCTTAAAAGTGGTAGGTGGTTCTTCTCTACAAAATAAATAAAGGAAATTATATCTGAGTATCATAATACATGAAAGATTCATATGGTTAGGATTGTAAGATAGGTACTAGGAGAAGCCAAAAACTGGAAATAGTGTGGTGTTCTTCCTTCTATTCTTGAGATGAGTTCACGTTATAAAATTGATTTCTTGGGATAACATGATAAAGATGTATCCATGGGATGAGGGTGTTCACTGAGTTGATAAGAGACCTTGGGTGGGGGTCTTAGAAAGTGATATAGGATTAAGGGTTACTTTGATGGTTTTCCTACGGCTATATGGATGGGTACGAGAGATTTTGTCCTAGAGATGATGGGTGAGATATTTTTTCATCTCAATCCTAATGTTTTACAACCATGTATTGGATGTATATGAATATTGATTAAAATTTTGACCAGAAATTAATTGATCGGTTTTGCAGTTACATTGGGAAATGATGTCATCAACGGATACAGGTTTGTGTTGGTGTTGAAGATTAGATATCGTGGTGGTTTTAGAGGAACCATTTAAAGTCCTTGCAAGTGAGTTTGTATGTAATTCAATGTTGGATTAAGACTCAAGAATCTATATTCTAGTGAGCTAATAGTTTTTTATGGGTTATGGCCTTACTTGAATGCATGGGATTAATGGTTTCCCCATAGTCTATGGGGATAAGATACTATTTTAGATAGACTCCTAAGACTTTTGGGGGGTGGTCCAGTGCTTATTGAACTCCCAAGTAACGGTGACGATGGGATAATGTGATGACCATTCACTAATGTGGTTATTGGGTCTAAGGCCCTACGTGATTTGGCTTAGGATGGTGGAAATCCCATCCATTATTCCTTCTGTTATACATATTAGACCTCTCTATGCATCATTTTGGTTTGTAGGTGTCAGCGAGAATATTCTATTAGTATGATTGGTTGAAGGATGACTCTAGGTGTTGTTTCATGGGATGATGATACACTAATTTACTGCCCTTATGTGTGAATGTATGGGTTATGGATTGTGGATGTATGACTATCAAAACTTCTACGAGTATGGGTTTGAGTTATAAGATGTTTCTCTACCCTAAGTCCTCAAGTTTGATCTAGGTGTCAATACAAGGGAAAAATATAGACGACGAGGTGAAAATATGGATTCGAACATCATGCCAATGTTGGTATGATTAGACATTGTGGTGTCCTTGTAAGCTACTAGAGAACTGTTGTGAAGGTATTCATGAAGGAATATTTAGTACATAGCATTCAAGGTACATGTGTGAAAATTTTATATTACATTATGAATGAATTTCTATTATGGATTACACATGGGGAACATGGTGAAAACCTAATGATAAGTACTTATAACACCATGTATGTTCACTTCATTTTATGTGAATACCATAGGTTTTTTTTATATTTAGCACATGATGTGTGTCGGATCGGGTGGGTACAACATAGTGGGTTTTGGAGACCAATTGTGGGAGGTCTAATGATGGAAATAGGGATAGTTTTTTCATACATTTAATTTTTAAATTATTTTTTATTTGGAACCGAATGAGTTAGAATTTAGTCAAGTTCACTTTAATTCCTCAATATGATATATTTTATTACAATAATAGTATTAGTTATTATTTCATTCCAAAATATTTCTGATAAGTTATTAATTGTTTATGTCCACTATGTTACTATAACTATGATACATAGGTACAATTCCCCAACTGTATGAATTAGACCTTTGATGGTAGTCTTTAGCCTATAGCATATGGGGTGGAATGTCTGACGCTATGTGGTTATCTCGGAACATGCCCATTTGATTGGCCATGGGAGGAGGTGTTAAATTAACCCCCATTAATCAGCATCCAAAGCATCAAACTACTATCCAAAGTTTCCAGTAAGCCCCATTAGACTACAAAAAAACTATGGTAATTTTTGAAAAATAATTAATTTTTAATTTACTGCCAATAAAATCGGAGTGGGGATATTTTTACGTACCACCCTAAACATTAAAATTCATTCCAATTATTATCATGCATAAATTACTATGTTTGTTACTTGTCCTAGACTAACTGTGCATTATCTACCAATATTTTTCGTAAATTCTAAAAAATATATTCCTAATTAGATAGAAAAGAGAAAAATAATTTTTATGTTTAACTAAATATATATACATAATTACAACATGGAAAACTTCAACAAAACACCCAGTGGGTGATCTACCATGGATGGTTCATCATGAAAATACCTATTACCTATCCCTATAATACTCTCAATCCATTAAGATAAAAAATCCCTATACATTCAATTCATTCCAAATATTTATTTCACCGAAAACGATGTAAAACTCTATATAAATCAAGGAAATGATTCATCTAAATAAACATGAATAAAAATGTTCTGATCATGCTATCATCAACACTTATAGGTAATTAGAACAAAATACCATCACATCAAGATGACTCCTCCATACTCTGGTGGATTTGATTCCAAAACCGAGGCTTGATTCACAACAAATAATCCTCCAGAAAATGTAATGAAATTGAAAAGGAATTGATACAATGTGATAAATTTACATTATTCTATCCACCATAATATTAATTCTTTAATCCAAAATCAATTAATATATATATATCCACTATATATACTATAGCTGCATACCTATAGGCTAATGTGTCGCCTCCTCAAGCTTCCATGTCCCCCATTACACAATTTCCATTACGGTTTTACCCCTATACCATCGCGTCCCTCCTCCAAACCACATCCCACTATGTCCGCAAGTTGGATTACACCGCTCCACCGAACCCTACTTATTCTCCCAGGATTAGGGTTTTATCACACCTAATTTACCCACATCGCCTCGTAAATACCATCACCGACCTTGACAGGTTCATCAGAATCTCGATTCTCTTATCTTGCCATGCTTCCGTCTTCGGCTCCTCAGACTACAGCTCCTCTGCTCGCGACTTCTCCACAACCGGTGACTCCTCCATCTGATCATGAACATCCTAGTCCTTGGCTCCACCTATGGTTACCATTCCCTATATTTCACAGGTAGTAACCCCAGGTATAAACATTACTCTGTTCGCAGTCGGCAGTTTATCCAAGAGCATCGTCCTTCCACCACGCGTCCAAAATTTATCGACGAAGCTTACGGTATCATTTTTCTTTCGGTAGGTTTTTCAATCGACTACTCTTAAAAACATTTTTCTTCGCATCTATCTTATTGCAGATCATAGTATACTTCCAGTCTTATGTTGGTCTTATTGTATCTGAGCATCGGTAAGCCTCATCGAGTCTACTATCTATTTTTTTGCATCTAAATATCCGCATTTTTTCAATCTCTCAGATCCTGTTGGACCAACCTCCTCACCTTTATTGTGGCCTAATTCAGCAACATGTGCATACAATTTCCAACACTTAATTCCTTGAAATGGCCGCTGAGTGCTTCTGCTCGTCGGAAGTTCATAGAATATATATCTCCTGGTGTTCTACTACTGAAGCTAACTGTCAAATTATCTCCATCGACTATAAAACCAACTAAGTTTTAAAACCATGATAATTCCCTATCTCGAACAAATAATTCTAAGATTGTATGAAAATACTACCATAAAACAGCACCTCCAATTTCTTCCACATCTTCCTCCTCCATTCTCCTGAAATAAACCCAAGGTTGGAATATTCTTTGAAAAATCATCCTCAGAAAAGGTAATATTGTTGATTCAAAACTCTGGTTATGTATGAAATCAAATCATACAGAGAACTTCAACTTATTTTTTCTTCATCCTTAATATTTTTCAGACTAAACTAGTATGTATATTGATTTTTCTTTCTACAGAGATTGACACTTATCCATTGTCAATTTTCTCTCAGAAGATATTGGTGACCTCTACCACTATTCACTTTTTTCTTGGTTTTTAGTGTAAAAGCATCTATCAACATACCAAGATTTTAACCTATTTTTGGTTTCTGATACTTTATTTATTTGTGTGTGAACTAAGTTTTCCATGATAGATTTCATGGTTTCAGATGCAGGTTGTTGAGTTGTGCTTGGTTGATTTAAATCGGGTTCACAAGATATAGGTTATCGTTGATTTATTTAATGTAGTTGGCTTATTTAATTCAAAGTGTATTGGTGCATTTTATAATTGATCAATTAGATGGTGAATTTTCCTATGTGATGGAATAATTTCACTATTTTTCTTATGATGGAATAATTCAATTATTTCATTTTAAATCATGACTCTTTGTGCACTTGCATGGTTTCAGATGCGGACTGTAGAGTTGTTCTTTACTAATTTAATTTGTGTTCACACGATATAGGTTATCACTGATTTAATTAATGTAGTTGTCTTATTTAATTCAAAGTGTGTTGGTTCAGGTTATCAAGGATCAGTTTGATGGTTTCTATTGCATCAATGTGATTTAATTCAATTCATATTCTTACCTTCTAATTTTCATTGGATTTAATTCAATTCAAATTCAATTCATATTTTTTTTAAAAAATTTTATGTGGAAGCAGATTTATGAATGTTTGGGATACATTGTATATATAATTTGTTATTCAATTTATAAATTGTATTTAAATTTACTTAATATAGTGTATTGATTTCATTATTTTTTATAATGTCAAATTGTGCCCTATCAATATCGTGGTTTCAGGTCTTCTAAAGTGGTTGACAGATCCCTTTCAAATCTTGTCATGGGTGAATGTTTCGATTCAGTGGAAAAAAATATGGAATCACCTCCGTTTATCCATTACATTTCACTATTCAGGTGAGCTTTAAAATCAGCAGTACATCACTCTTGACATTGTGTTAAGAAACATCAACATTCAATCTATCTTTATCAATTTTTTTCTCTTTCATGTTGTCAAGTCTTTTAATGTGGTTGAGGGATTTCTGTTGATGCTACTTCACATGGGTGAATGTATCCATTCAGGGAAATGATATCTGTCTACCCTTCCGCATACCCAAGATTGGTTTGTGTTCATGTATGTTGTAAAAACAGTAACCTAGTTATGTGTTTTTTTCACTGCCTTCTATTTTCATTACATCTTTGGATTAGACAATGCTTCTTTTTTGTAGTATCAATTTCATTATATCATTTAAACACAATTCTATTTTTTGTCCCCTTTGACAATTTGTGAACATCAAATTACTAATTAAATAATTACAGTGGTAATTATTTTTTGTAAATTATTGATTTAATTCATCTCTTCATGTACAAAAAACTGTTGATAGAGTTTTTTGATGATGATGTTAGTCAATAGACAGATACAATGACTCATGATGATGCAGCATCCAAAAGCCATGCAAATGAACTACATCCCAGATTAAAGGAAAACAAAAAATAGAAGACTTTCATAGTTGATTCACATTATGTGGTGCATATGAAAGGTATCAGAAGAACATTATGGAACCTGTTCTTTTTCAATTTAGCTTATACATTTTTATATCAAATTTTAACTCTACTTTTATAATAGGCTAGAGGAATATTTTTATAAAACACATAACACACGCAGTTATCCTTTCCCATCAGTATAGGTTTTATATTGTACATTTTTCCCTCTTTCCTTTTTATTAGATATATTAAATCGATGCATTAACACCATCTAGAAGTGGTCGTCCAATGCACCACAAATTCACACTTCTAGATAGCTTGAAGTAAGAAAGAATAACCTCCATATGACAATCAAACTTGCACACCAGATATAGTTAAAACCAGTTCAGTGGAATCCTGATTCATGTTATACTACGTTTTTTTAATTTGGTATGTGGCAGCAGATTTGTGAATGTTTGGGATACATTGAAAATATAATTTGTGATTAAATTTATAAATTATATTTAAATTTACTGACTGTAGTGTATTGATTTCATTATTTTTAATAATTACTAATTGTTCCCTATCAATATGATTGGTCAATCATTTATGCGATGTTTATTTTGAATTTTCCAATATTAACTTATTTTCAATGGTCCATGATTCTAATTCCAATTGGGAAGGGGCACGAGGCTGAATAAATACTTCTTTGGTACCACAATATGGTATGAAATTTATTGAATTTTTTAATATGTATTCCATTACGTGTCTTTGAATATTCTACATGCACATATTATTTAATGAGCTTCAACGTTGAATAGAATGGTGACATTTATTATCATGCTATCCCAATATTCAATAAGTCCTTATATATATTTATTAATTCAATATCATGTTTTCAGGTCTTATAATGTGGTTTAGGGATCCCTTTCAAATCATGGCATGGGTGATTGTCTGAATTGAGTTGAAAAAAATCTGGAATCACCTCGGTTTATCCCAATATTCAATATGTCCTTATATATATATTTTTTTTAATAGTTTAGGTTTGGTTGCAGGGTATTTTATAGCCTGGTGGAATCGATTATGGTTGAACCTGTTACGGGGGTCCTGTTTCGTGACCTTTTATTTTTCAAGCATCAAGACCAAGCATGTAAGTTGAGAATGTGTTTTGAAACTCTATGCAGGTTTATCTCCTGAACAATCCTTTAGGTAAGTTTTTTTTACTATTTTGATATACTATTCATTTTATTTTAATTGTATTCCTTTAAATGTATACAGTAGATTATTATTATAAAAAACTAAATGAATACATACTCCATTAGCATGTTTCTAATTAATATTAATTCTTTACCATTAATAATATGAACACCATTGAGATTATTTCTACATAATGTCATTTTGTTATATTATAACTATTATCTTACTGTTTATGACATTAGTTTATTCTTCTTTAATTACATATCAACTGTCAATTTATGTGTTTTAATGATAGTGGGAGAAGGGTCTGGGCATGGGGGAGGGGGCTAGTGTGGGATGGGGCTGGGCAGGGGGTGGAGGAGGTGGGAGGGGGAGGTGCTGGGAAGGGGTGGGAGGAGAAGCAGGGGAGGGGACATGCTGGGCATGGGGGAGGGGAGGAGGGAGGGGAAGGTGCTGGGAATTGGTGGGATATTATTCTGGTTAGGGGGGAGGGGAGGGGCTGGGAAGGGGGTGTAAAAGGGAGGGGAGCGGCTAGGCATGGGAGAGGGGACGGGTGGGGGAGTGTGTAGGGCCTGTGGAGAAGTGGGGAGGGGACTGGTGGGGATGTGGCTGGGAAGGGGAGAAGATCCTGGTAGGGATGTGGCAGGGAATGGGAGAGGGTCCTGGTGGGGGATGGTGCTAGGCATGGGGTGTAAAGGGGAGGAGAGCAGCTAGGCATGGGGGGAGGGGAGGGGGAGGGAGAGTGTAGGGCCTGCGGAGAAGTGGGGAGGGGGCTGGTGGGGAGGGGGTTGGTGATGATGTGGCTGGGAAGGGGAGGGGGTCTTGGTGGGGATGTGGCTAGGAAGGGGAGAAGGTCCTGGTGGGGGATGGTCTTGGGCAGGGGGTGTAAATGTGAGGGGAGCGGCTAGGCATGGGGGAGGGGAGGGGGAGGGAAAGGGCCGGGCCTGCGGGGAAGTGGGGAGGGGGCTGGTGGGGATTGGCTGGGCAAGGGAGAGGTTTCTGGTGGGGGTGGTGCCCTGGTCAAGCATGCGGAGTCACATAAGCTACTGTGATAGCCAGCTGCAGCCCCTTTTGAAACTGATAAGGCATGCCACCAGCACTCTCACTGTCACTGCAGCACTGACAAGAACCCAAGGATTCTTAACCTGCCTCCTCTTCTCCAATTCATGTTCTTGATTGGGCTCTCCATCGCTCGTCTTCTCCAAGACCTCCTGCTGCAGTCACCAGAGAAAATATCAGGAATATTTTGGCCTTCACCCATGATCCTCTCATATAATTTGGATAAAAATTCTTTGATTCATTTACAATTCCATTTTTTTTCATTTCCTTTTCCATTTCATTAATTAATTTTTTTTCTTCTTTACTTTCTAAATTTAATTCATTAATTTAATGTATTTTACTTTTAATTAACAATTCTAGCATTGAATTTACCAGATATTTTTTTCTTATCAAAACTATATCCTGTTCTTTTTTATGGGATATTTAGGTGAATGTTCTCTATGGGTATTTACTGACTCTGTCATTGCTGCAAATACAGGCTACTTAAGCAGCAGTGGATCTAGAAAAGAAACACTTCATCCATCATTTATTTGTGTAATTTTATTCTAGATATCATTTTCATGAATTTAGTATTCTTGAGTGCTGCCAAATCTCTATACAAATGCTATTTTTTAATTACATGTAATTCATTATTTGGAAGGGAAAATGATTTCCAGGATGGTAACCATTTCAATCGCTTCCTAGAGCATGAAGTATTCATTCACAATTTCTATAATTTCCGACGAACTAAAAATGATTATAAGCCAAAATCTGGTAAAGTAGATGTTCAATTAGATCAAAACATCACATGTTACAGGTCCAAACAAGTCCTGATCATGATTTTCCTCTATTATTGAGTCTGTTACTATATGCATGTGGAAGTCCTTTCAAATAACATACACTTTTATTTTTGAATCTATTTAATTTATATTCATTTGTGTATATTTCAAGTTTTATAGAATGATTTCTTCTAGCTCTATCCAATCCTCTATCAATTCAAATATATAGAATTTGTCATTATTTTGATTTAGCTGAATGATCTAACAGTGATGTTAATGGAGATCCAGTGGGAGGGAGGATGTGGTGTTTGGTGGTCATGTCTCCTGCTGCTCGCACTCTTCTCCCTCCTCTTTTCTTCCTGGCTCGTAGAGGGACGACAGTACCCACTCATGCACATCTCACAACCACATGGCAATAATCCTGGTACCCGTAATTGATGCCTGCGAACTGTAATTCCCAATATGTGGCTGCTTCTTCTTCACCTACCTGTCTGGATGTTTAGTTTGAGTTTGCTGGGTTAGTTTCCTTTTTAATAAACTGGTCTTTGCTTTGTTATTTTCAAGGATCCAACAATGATGTAATTCATCCATGGGGGTAGAAATATACTTTGTAGTAGTGATACAAACCTGAGGAGCTGAATTTTTTTTTGTAGGAACAACATAGATTCCTAAGGACCTGTTTCTGAGATGATAAGATGTAGTATTAAGTTGTTTCAATATTCTTTAATTTAATTTTTTTTACAGTATACAAAAATATTTGTTATGAACAAATATAATTCCACTGAATGTACAGAAAAAAATGTTTATTCATAGTACAGAAAGGCATGTTTATTCATAGTATAGGAAAAAAATTGTATCTACACAATCACTTTTATTAATTAATTTATGATGACATGTATATATATATTATTTTACTTCCACATTTCCTACAATACATCTAGAAATATTACCATTTCTTTTTTAATATTATGTATTCAAATTGCATACAATACATGAAATTGTCTTTATATATTTTTATGACTCAATTTAATTTTGTCATGTAATATGAAGTGGGTGTAAACTATGTGCCTCCATCTATTTATTTTAGTCAATTTTATATTTTGTATCATATTTTCCTGTGGTATCAAAGACATTTTTTCCATATTGTTCCATATACAGGATGAAAAGTATCGTTCTATTTATGTTTTTTCTGAACATACTACTCATTCAATTTATTATTATTTCATGTATTTTCACATTTTTCTTTTTTATTATTTCTACCACTGTCTTAACTCTGGTTTCTCTTCCATTTTTTATTTCAGTGCCCAAATTTTATTTATTGTGAATGAAATTGTAAATAAATTCCAATCTTCTTCCTCAAAATATAATAATTTAGATATTTTAACTACATTCTTTTTCTTTGTCAACTATTTGAAAGGTGTTCATATTCTATGCACTCCAATTCCATTATCATACATCATTACTTTTTAATTAAAATTTACCATTTCCTCACAACTTTTATAAATATTAATCTCTTATTAAAAACTAATGCTTCCATATAGTCAGTATTTCTATAACTTTTATTCCCTATAGAATGCTACTCATTATGTAACTTTTGTTCCTCAATATCAGTTACTTTAATCCATCATTATGTATTTTTAATTTTTTTCCAATTTTTTCCATATTAATATTAATAAGTATGTTTGATAAATTGTATTCGATTATTAATAATAAGAAATAATATGTAGAGTTGTGAAAATGCAAGGGAGAGTAATAGTTTCATTAAAATGGGTATGTGAATAGTTAGATTTTAAGGCAATGAAACCAAGATGATATAACTTAAAAACACCCTATAATTATTTTATAATTCAAAAAAATATAAATTAGGAATTTTTATTTTAAATTCCCAAATGATAGTATTGTTAAATTCACACATTACATTTTCAACATGAAAAAATTCCCATTCAAATGTAATATATATAAACCATTTGCAATATATGTCCCCATATATCATGTTTTAACCATATCTGAAACACTATATGTAAATTTTTTCTTCAATATGTAATATTTTTCCATTGAGAAACCCATATTCATAACATTATCCTTATTTATATGTTTTTCTATTAGAAAAAGTTTCCATATGTAATATTATCACTCTATACATATTGTTTTTCAAATAAAAAAATTTCCTCAGAATTATATTACTATCTCTATAATATATTTTTCTTATAAAAAATCCTCATAAGAAATATATTTCCCATTAATAAAATATAATGTTAATTTTTTTTACTGATATATAATATTTATTCGTAATTTAAGGTTTTAATCTTATCAAAAATCCAAATTCATAATATTTTCATCACTACATAATATGATTCTTATATATGTAATATTCTATTTTGACATGAAATATATTAAATTCCATAGGTAATATATTATATACTTACATAAAGTTGTTTCCTTTGGGAAAATATTGAACAAAATATAATTTTTCTAATTCATAATATTTTTTTCTTACATATATTAATTTTTTACCTCATATATAATATATATTTTATTCCCCTTGAGGTTTGTATGTTTCTATTATTGAGAAAATTTGTGGGCATAAATTTTCTATACGTAGCATATTTTTTATAAATATATTTCTTCTCATAAATATGAAATATCTTTCTAAAAAACTCTTTCAGATTTCATCTCATACATAGCCTTACCAAACCGAAAAAATACAAAAATGTTGAAGAAAACAATTTTATAACCAATGTTAATTTGGGGAGAATTTTTCCCAACCAACTCCACATTCCCTATAGCTCTATTGGGACCTAATAGGCATGGTCCAACCAAGACATATCCCGAACTCATATATAGTAATTCTCAACTATATATAAAATCCCAATGAAATAAATATGTATATTTTAGGAAAATATTCAATCATTTACAAATTTGTAAAAAAAATTAAAAAAGATTAATATCTCAACCCAATCTTGGGTGTTACTAGTTTCAATGAGGAGCATTTTGGATAAAAATATAGACACCACCATGTGTTAAAATATATATGGATTATATATAGAAAATTTTCTTGTGATTGTTTGGGAGAACATGTGGATAAGAAGGATTGAGTTTTAAGAGGGCTATGAGATAAGTGAATGTGAGAGAGATGCATGAAATCCTATGAGTCGAAATATATATAATATGGGGACATAATATCAGTTTTCAACATCTTAATTGTTGTGCGGGATTTATAGATAATTTAAAATGATGTAATATTAAAGGGTAAAAATAAATATATAAAGATTAGGATTAGGATTAGAGATATTCCTTGAGAAGAAATTTTTATTATCTTAGATATTATATGAGTCAAGGAAGAAATTGAATAACTACATGATATTGAATTCAAAAATGACATATAGTGTAATGAAGATAGATGAAAAATTAATATAGAAAAAATAAACATATCCATCAACAAGAATACGATTAAAAATAAATAGGGTTGAATACATGCCGAAGGATACATTTATATTGTAAAAGGAGATTGAATAGAATAATAGAATATTAATGAGATATATCGATAGGTGTGTTATAACTATTGATAATATAGATTATCGTTCTCAAGAGATGAAGTGATAATGTGATTAATGAGCATATTCTGATGAATTGTATGTATATGTTCAAGTTATATCAAATGTATTAGAATATAATATTATAGTCTGATACATATTTTTACGGAATAAGAACTTTCTCACAAGAGCCTCAGTCCAGTTGGTGACGACTCGACAATTGCATCCAAGAGACCCATTTTCAAAACTGGGTAGAGACATAATTTCCGGGTTCTGTAAATGTTCTGTAGTATGTACTATTCAGTACTGTAGCAGCCCGAACTATTCATCCATGTGGGATTTTGGGTCACTAATTTGTGCCTCGGGTCCTTTATGTCCTTTGGCCCACCCAAGAACATCGAGATAGTATGGTTTTCGGGAAACCTCAAGGCCTTCGAGACACTCCAGGCCTTCAGTCCACATGAAATTTTGCTTAACTGATAAGGTATACTATACAAGGAGCAGACTCCAAATGAGGATTTACAGAAGGCGCATTAACCAGAGAAGAAGATAAGCAGATTTTTCATAAAGAAAGGGTTTGACATTGCCATCAATACCAACCTGTGCTTGCATACAAAGCCTAGCTGAAAAAGTCACATAAGGCAGAGTGCTGATTTCACGATGAAAAATATGAGGAGGAGCTGTTCCAAGTATAGTATGTATATTTCCCAATTCCTATGGGTCATATAATCTATAAGCCTATAGGACATGTAAGGGTTCCCCTTCATCCCATGAAAGGGGGTTTATCGAAAATTAATAAATAAAGAAGGCATTCATGACATTCAGTCATTTAATATGATCATTCTATAATGATGATGTTACATTTGAAGAAAAGGGATGATATTTTTTAAATAATGTATTTGGTAAACCATTGGTGAAATAGATTGATCTATTATAAGAATAAAAAAATTAGTTATAATACTAAAAATTTAGAGGGTGGTGGATAATATTTCTTTATAACTGATCAAATATGAAAAATGATTTTGTCATATGATTTCCTAGAAAAATTTCCAATAGTCAAGGTTGAACACAACCTTTATTTTATTATATTAAATTGATCCATAAAAATAAAAAGTTTTCCTCATATCGATACCAATACATTATTATTATTTTGTACAAACAATCTGTTCAAAACATATAATAAACCCAAAGTAATTTTTTCAAATTTTTATACCATGCATTTCATATAGTGGTGAGTTTTGACATGAATCAATTAATACAAACATTATAATCCAGAATGATTTTCCAAAAATAAATATGGGATAATTATAAATGAAATAGAAATTTTGAAAAATAGGTTACAAATAATTTACCAGTCCTATCAGGGTATATAAAACATATAATTTTAACATCAATTGGAATTAATGGAATTTAAGATTCCCATTAATGAGATCACATTTTTCGTTCATTTTTTTTACTATTTTATATGATGTAAATATTTGAATAAAATTGAAATGTGGCATTAATAGTAAATTTAGTTCCCATCCATATTGATGGAAACATTGAGGTTTTATCAAAAACAATTATGAATATAAAAAAATATAGGATAATTTTTTGAAAATATTTTTATAGATAAATGATATTTACTAGTAAATTAAAATAATATTAGTTGAAATTGTTCCAATAAATCTGATTTAAATCATCCACTAGAAGAATCATCATCTAGTTATTTAGAGTATGATTCAAATAGAACTATTATTGAAGACATATACATTAGGGTTAATAACCAATGTAATAATGTTCTCATTGAATTTTAAACTAATATTTTTGAGTTAATCCTTGAATTAAATTATTATAAATCATATTTGTTGATGGATGCAACAACTATGAAAAAAATCATTGAGAATGATGATTCTAGAGTGTTACTGTCTACTCAAAGAAGTGAAATCCATAAAGAAATTATAAATACTTTCTATTGAGAAATATATAAGGTTAATTATTAATTATAATTTATCATATGATGAGAATGATAAATGAAGAAAATATTTTAAGTGAAATTCCCTTATTTGGATGTTATTCATAATTTTTTTATTGTTCCAATTCGGAACAATTAGATATCAAATACATTAAAATAAATGATCATCATAATTCCATGAATGTATATAAAAAATTTTTAAAAGAGAAATTTATAGAGTTGAAGAGAGAAAGAGAATATATAATGAATGTAGTAGGGGATGTTAAAATATTCCTCAATATGAAATTCCATTATCATGAAGTGAAAGAAGAAAATTTGGAAATTATTAATCTTGAGTGTTCAAAAACTATTAAGAGAATATATGCTGATAAATAATTTTTTATTATATTCTAGTCAGTAAAATGATTCCTATTTATGGTAATATGACTTTAGAAAAAATCTCTATTCTAAATTATGACAATTAAAAAATCTAATAAATGACCAAGAAACTATAAAATATACAAATGTAGTTTCGTTTTCAAGAACATGTGACAAATATAAATCTAATAATATATGTGTGAATAAATGTTTTAATATAAACACCAGTACAAGAAGACAATATACGAACATGTGAATGATGGTAATATCACTCATAGGAGAGAAAAATTATAAATTTTCAACTTAAAAAAGAAAAGGCTTATAAATATTGATGGATGCAAACAAAGGATGGAGAACATGATTCATTGTAAATGGTTGATTTTATTGGATATATTTGAAATTATCAAATGAATGTTATAATAATATTTATTTTAATTAATCATATATAATATCAGTATATGGGGGAAATATGAAGTTAGTAATTTTCATTCAATATAGATTTGATGTTAAATGAAAAAGTGTAATATTTTTGGAAAAATGATATGAATTAATTGATATGGTAAATGAAAATTTATATAAACAAGTCCACAGTGATAATTAATTTTAATAAAAATCAATAAATAAATATTAATATATTAATGATAAATTGAATGCCGTAATAAATGATTTAGAAAAATAGAGAACATGATGTTTTTTTCCATTAGGTTTTACCAAGTTAAGAATGTAGTTAAAAACACTACCATGATGAAATATGAAACGGATTTCACACGAATGATTATCTTGTTATTTTACAAAATAAAAATATACATCATATAATATTGAATATTTTACATAAACATAGGTGAATAATGAATTACTCTAAATAAATGAAAGAATAGATCATGGAATGGAATTACAAGATTGTTTTGGTGGACTACATTCATAGAAAAGAGCATGATATGTTTTATAAAAAGAGTACAACTAATGATTATTAAAAACCATGTGGTAAATTCAATAAGGATATGTATGTGATAAATAGTTTTTTTGAATATTTATCCATAAAATTTAGAAATATCAAGACCAGTGGAAAATAAAAATGATGTCAAATTGAAAAAGAGAAATAGGTCATTCCACATGAAAAATAACACGAATTTCATGATAGTTTTCTAAAGGTTATTATCAACGAGTTCTTAAGTAACATTTTCGGTGGTTTAGTAAATATCCTCATAATAAAAAAAACTATATAATTGTTTTACTAAATGAAAAAGAAGTAAAAAATAAGAACATGTTATTATAATAGATATATATTCAATATTGTCTATTGGGAAGAAGAATGTTCAACATATGGATATTTTTTATGAAATTACAACGACCATTCATAATAAGTGGATAATTTATTTAAAAAAACATGTTTTCTATCATAAATTGCATCTTTATGAATGGAATTAATATAAAAGAGTTTCTAGTTTGAGAAAAAAGACACATCCATGTCTCCCTCGTCGAAAATAAATTTAGAAACCCATATTATTCAAATATTTTTTTGTTTCTATTTATTTATTCAACAAATTTACATTGATGCCCCAAATTAGAGAACAAGGAAGGTGTAGTTGTGATACGAAATAATGAATCCCTCATACAGGGCTTTAAAGAGTTCCTGCATTATATATTTTGAAGATGTATATGAATGAAAAGGTTTTTTGTAATTTTTGGTGAATTTTAACCATGACGTACAGTAATGGTGTTCACCCCTAAGGGGGAGTTGGAAGGAAAATAATAATACAAAATTGTGTTATTTTCTACAAATGGGGAAGACAAGAATATTACTTGAAAATGATGATGTTTGAGGTAAAAATATAATTTTCACAATGCTTATTTTTAATAATATAAATTATTATTATTGTAATATTCAATCATTTTTGTTGAATAATCTGTTTGATAGTGTATATGACATGAAACACCAAGCACAGATAGAGCAAAAAATATTTTTATTTAATTGTTACCACTAAAACCTTATTAGTGAATTAAACGATATAAATTGGATGAACCACACTATTAATTTTATATAAAAATATCATTTTAAATAAATTTTAATTTATTAATTCTTTGTAAATAAGCACTAAAACTTTAGTTAAATTATTTTATGGTACAAATAAACATCTTCGATAAATTTTTTTTTCTATTATCAGATAATATTATAACTAATTTAGAAATGTTTTTGAAATATTATTTCTCTTATGGTATTTGAATTTTTAAATTACAATTTAAAAATTATCTTACCCTTAAATCATTGGATTTTAAAAAAAATATTAATTTCCCAATTAATACATAAAATTTATATATTATATTGGAAATTTGCTTTTACATTCAGTTAGTGAATAATTATAATTTGTTTAATTATTTTTAATTATTACATAATTAATCTTGATTAAATATAGTCTAATTAATTTCATTTTAGTTTTTAATATGCATAATTATGGTATATGAAAATTATATAGAAAAATAAATATGTTTGGAGATTTTTTTTTCATCACATTATTTTTAAATTCAGTTTCTCCCAACTCTATGAGTTGAATTTTATAAAATGGATTCAATATTATTATTCATATTTTTTAATTTTTTTAACTTATCAACATTATTTTTCGCAATAATGGATATTAAACAAGGTAATATTTATCTAACTAGTATAAGAGAAATTTTGTTATAAATGGATAAAATTATTATAAAAAATATTTAAAATCACCTCAATACCTGATCAATTTTTTTTATGTTTTTATTTTGAACAACCCTTTATATATTATAAAATATGTCTTTTTTGTCCCATTTTTCATGGATAAAAACTTTGATGTTATTTTATGATGTGTTAAAAGTATATATTATACCTACATTACTATCTGGGTATTTTTATATACTTAAACTATGTGAGAGGTCTCAAAAATTAAATTAATAGTATAAAACGATAAATAATATTTAATTAAATGATTTAGAATACAAAAAATAATCATATTAATATTAGACAAATGAATGGGATATGGACTATAAAAACATCATTTTCCAGTAATGGGGAATTTTTAACTTTATTGTATCTTTATTGAATTCTAGAAAATTAAAATCATTGATATTATCAGAATCATAAAAAGGGTTAATGGGGGATGTAGATAAAACTATGCAATCTGTGTAACAACATCACCAAACATTACTAAATTTTATTAAAAGAGATTATTTAGATGTATAATCTACATTGATTTAAAATTTATCAATTTTACACCACTTAATGATCAAATTAAATTTATATTAATTTAATACTTTAAGTAATTTCATGGGCTCCATTCTCATCTCTTATATAAGGACTGAACTCCTCAGTTCCACAAAGTTTGTGAACCATTTAACTCGACCAAGATATTCCCAAATAATTTCTATAAATTCATTTCAAGTTACAAGTGGTATTTTCCTAACAGAAAAATCTATTATTCTTAAGGTGTAATCAAAATGAGGTTATTCAAAAAGGAAGTTATCATCTTAACCATGGGTTTTCATTTTTCTTCTTCAACCTCCTTAAATTATGTGTTATCCATTCCCATATAATAACATTTTAATTTCCAATATACAATGATTCTATTATCATAATGGAAAATTATTATAGATCACCATTTCTATCAAAGAGGAGATGAAACATTTATTCATGTGTACGTGCAGACTACAACCTAGTGAACCAATGTAGTTAATTTTATCACCATCCACTCTCATGGAATGTTATTATGATGGATTTAAATTATATAAATGATACTCATGAAATACTAAGGAGCCAATTAGCATGTACCCTAGTGGTAAAGGCTCCTGCTTGGCATCCAAAAGACCCAAGATCAAATCCGAGCAGGGGAGAATTTCCGGGTACTGTAGCAGTACTCTAGCAGGGCACTGTAGGAGTACTGTAGCAGCGGAAACTATAGTAGCAACAGTACTGTAGCGGTGGAGGGATTGTAGCAGGTACTATATCGGTGGTTGTACTGTAGCATGTACTGTATCATTGCGGGTACTATAGCATTACTGTTCACTGAGGGGTCCTTTGGGCAAAAAAATGTGCTTTCAAGTCTTGTATTCAGGCCACTTGGCCTTGGCCTTCGGGCTATGTAAGGGGTCTCCCTCTACCCAGTCTAAAGAGGTATTTTCTTTAAATAATAAAATGAGGCTTCGACACCAACATTTTTAAAAAATTAAATAATTATGATTATTTAAATATAATATATCATAAATACTTATACAATTATGATCATTAAAAATGTAAGCATCACACATGTATATGTATGGACTACCTTTTTTGCCTAGATATGTTCATTATTTTTTAAAATCCACCACTCTTAGATTGTCATGGGGAGGTATTTAATAAAATTATTTGATTTTAAAAACATTTTAATGATTATATAATGATAAAATAATTCAAGCCATATTTCCCCCATCATTTGATAATTAATATAGACATTTCTCATGTGTACAATTCTTGAGATGATGGAAAAAATGGCTACTTTGACCAAAGTTAATATACTAAATACATTTGGAAACGATAAATTGAATGTCCTAAAAAACCGATTTTTAGCAAAAAAAACCAACCCAATTCGTGCCAGGATCGATTCGTAATGACGATCAATGGCATGTACTGAGAGGCCATCCCAATCATCTCGGGCTAGGGAAAATCACAACGGTAATTAATAGAGTCAATGAGAATGGTTTATCATAATAAAAGAAAACAATGGGGATAATCAAAAAAATATTAATCAAAAAATGAATATGGTTGCCACAAATTACATCAATTACATTACAACTGAAGAAATAAAAAATTGTCCAACAACTACATAAGGAAACCCAAACTGAACATGACTCCCACAACTTCTCTATGTCACCCCAAAGGTAACACTAAATTCAAAAAACAAGCATCAACTAAGGAGATAAAACACAATCTGGAACCTACTTTAGAAACAAAAAACAAGGAAACACTATAGTAATTTGAATTATAACTTAATAGGTTTGCTCAAATAATTCTATTTATAATGAATAGCATTTAAATAATGAAACATTGAATAAAAAGTTTGAAAATATACCTAAAAATATTTTTTTCTTCACACATTTCTCTTAAAAAATAAATAAATAACATCATAATACATTTCCCTAATGTTTTCAAATAAGGCTCAAGGAAATAAGGGAAAGATGGACCAAGTAAGAAATAATAATTTTTATATCTGTGGAAAAGGGGAAGTACTTGTTCATTTAGAAAAGCTTCTTGAAATCATTTTTAACATGTCATTCATTCACCATTCTATTAGAAATAATCATAACTATGTTGAATAAATATAATTATACAAAACGAGGGAAATGACACTAACCATTCTATTATTAGTAAAACATGGTAATGCCTAGGAACATAGAGGAAAAAAATTACATACTATACAAATGAATAATCCTGAATGCACACCCTACTAGATTACATCATTAAATGCAAATTCATGATCATCACCCTACCTAGCCTAACCTAGGGTCCCAAACGCAAAGAAATAATAGAAAAATAACCCCTGTTATGGGCCTCTAAAAAGTAAAATAACATATACTAGTGAAAAATGTTCTCATAAAAACATTTTTTATGCTAGGGTCACACACTATGCTTACAATGAGGTGTCCCAAACAAGACAAACAATAAGTTACACATATATACATCCTGTAATAAATAAAACCGGAACCACCATGGCCTTTTAAAGGAGTATTAAATTTCCATATATTAATTATCACCCAAGTGGAGTTCAAAACCAAGGAAAATTGTACCTCTTTATCAATCGCAAGGAAAGTGACCTAATCCATGATGGGTTCAGCAATGAAACCACTTAAATATTTCCAAACAAGCCATAAGTTTATTTCACACATCCAAAATTTCTTGAAAAACAACACAAAAGACACATTCATTTCAGATCAATTTAGTGAACCATTTTGGGAAACACCAATCACCATTTTTCTATCATAAATACATTTTTCAAATCTGAATCATGACTTTAGAAATCTTAAACCACATTAAAATGAAAACCAGGAAAATTAAATAAGCACATGGTATTAAATAAACCATTCGATACATTTGAAAAAAATTATAAACCATGTAAAAATATCTCATTTTTCATTGGAGATTCATTCTAAACATAATAAAATAATCATTAATAAGTAACAGGGGAGTGAAAATCTTGAAAAAAATGTAATAATTATTTTAAAGGATAGGTGAAATGGATTCCTACATTAATGGATGGTCTAGAAAAATCATTCTATCTCAATAATCATCCCATAAACATGCACACACAACCACAGAGACACACACAAACACACATACACTCACATATATATAAATATCAATAAACTGATGCATGTATTCCATATACCATGAGGGAAATGAACACTTATGAAATATATATTTTTACATATCTAAACTTGTTAATATATATGAACACCTTCAAAACTTATCAAAACTCCTTACAATAAATCCTCAGAACACCTAAACACCATAATTACTTAATTTCGAGGGTGTAAAACCAAATAAATGTTTATAAACATAACCCAAATTGATGGAGGTGGATTGAATGGACCCAAACCACCTTTCCATCAAGAGAGGTTTCCAGAACATAGACCAACGGGTCCCGATACACCCTTCGCACAACCCGATATCAAAATAAAATATGAAATGAGTTTATCCAAAATACAAGGCGTTCGACCAAAATGAGCCAAGCAATGAGGAATCTGAAAATTCATTGGAAATCATAAGAGGAGTGAGTGGAGAAGCATACCATGTAAATTTAAAGAAGAGTCAATATGATAAATGGGGGAGATGATGAATCATAGAGGGATCCCAAAAGAGGAGGCTCAGGTGTGGTGGGTGCACCAAAGAGGAGTTTGTCGATAGGGTCATGTGTGCTAGAGAAGAAGCCACTGGTGAGGGGAGTCGTCTAAGGGAGATGATTCCTTTAGAGAATGGGGTGGAACCGGCTAGGTTATTCCATTAAGGAGTGGATAGAAATAGGGTCCACTGAACAGGGAAGGGGAAAGAGGGAGTGTGCTATAGGATATTGTAGACAGGGAATAAGGGAAGAAGAAAAAATATATAAGGAAACCAAAAATTACAAACATAATAATAATTACAAAAATAATAATAATAATAATTAATATTCATAAAAATTTAAATATTTATAATAAAAATATAAAATAATATTAATAATAACAATATGAATATTATTTTAATTATTTATCAGTTTTTTATTTTATTTTTCCCTTTTTGTACTTTTTATTGTTATTTTAACTGGGACACCATGTGGTTACCCAACACGGCTCAAGCGATTGTGTGCGAACAGTGCGGTAAATTCTTCTCATTACAGAAGTGGTCACACAAGTACCTGGGCTAACTGAATGATTACCACTAATTGTGTGTTGCTAACACACCGGCCTAAAATCCACCAAAAATTATAAATAGTAATAGTAATAATAATATTAAATAATAAAAATAAGATTAAAAATAATTATAATTATAATGTTTTTAATCATTATAATAATGATAATAATTGTCTTCCAAATAATAATAATAATAATAATATTATTATTATTACTAAATAATAATTTTAATTTCATTTTACCTTTTCTCATTTAATTTATTTAATTCCATTTTAAAATTGGACATACAAAAAAAGATAGTGAATGAATGAATAATTTGTGAAATCTTAGCTAAGATCCTTCGGGGGATTTCTTTAAGACACATACTTTCACAATTTAATGTATATACTTTAAACCATAAAGGTATATATTTTTACATAAAATGACTGCAGGAACACATGGGAAGGGAAGTCCCTCTGAGTCCTCCATATCCACTCCACTTCTTTTAGAGCGTCCTCTTGACCAAGGAATAAATGAGGATTCAACTATAGAATTCATAAACATAGTCTATTGGTTGATCAAATGGAGTGTTTACTAAATATAAATCACCTGAAGTGGCTCCTTGTGCATCCACTAAATCTTTGTGGGTGAAGCAATGAAGAAATAATAGAAAAATAATCCTAATAAGGTCTATTCCAACAACTTGGATTCTTCATCTCAAAAACCATAAATGAAAATTCAGTGTAAAAATAAAATGGACACCACAAAAATATAACCTATCAAAAAATTACATTTCACTTTATATTCACTTTTGAAAATGAAAAAATCATAAAATATTGATAACACAGCAATAGTGTCCCATGGATCCTTATAAATGCACATAATTGTGTCGTACTAGACACCCATCGACATTATAATACATATCCATGACATTGATCTCTAACAAAAACACCAATGGTAGAACAATATTAATGGAAACATATTTAACTCAGGATTCCATTTTAAATATAACATATCCTAATTTCAAAAACCACTAACCATGATACATTAAGCATAATTTGTAACTCAAAAATATTTTACCCAGATAAAAAAAACCATTTAAGTTAAAACCCATTTCCAAGGTTTAGACATAAAATCTATGAAATTTCATTCATTTCAAAAATTTAGAATGCAATACCCAGTTCAATTACCAACCAATAATAACCATCTTCAAACTCCACAAATAATTTTTTTAAAATTCACATCCCATTCTAAAAAATTTTAAAAATCCAATATATCTATTTCAAAACATTTATCAGTAGTTCAACACATCTTTTTAAACCATTTCTATTTTACCTCAATAATTCACTTTATAAGAACCCGATTTCTATCCCTTTCTTGAAGTATCTTATGAAAATCAATTTTACCACATTCCAAAACAATTTCCAATATTAATGAAGGCCCTAAATGGGTTATATGTGGAAACTAGAGTCGATGGATGACTTGGCTATATGGTTTGTAGCCATTTTCAAATCAAACTACCTTCACAAAGTGTTCTTTTGGATGATTTCACTAGATTTATGTGGATTGTTGTGCCCTGTGAGCTTGTGAAGGTGACATTCCCTTCCCATTTGTCATTTACCCACAACAAAAATTGACAAGAACCAAAGGAAACTGACAAACACTGACATCCCGTGGTAACCCACAGTTCAGAATGAGTAAGGGTTCATGGAATCCTTCATGTTCTTTATCATAGAGCCCCAAAAATCCAAATCTATATACATTGATATACCTATATGACACATTGTGATCTACAAATGTAGGTCCTAAAAAGAGACAACCTCCCTCTGATACCATTATTTCATGAACCAACCTCGGTCAACCCAGAATATGTATCCTAACCCAATTTGTGGAAAAGCCCGAGAGGCGTTCTCGATCCTCCCAGGATGGAAAAAAGCGCCAAGGGATTCAACTTAGACAATGGTAATAGTTTCACCCAATAATAGAAAAAAATAAAAATAATAAAAGATTAATCCCAAAATAAATATGGTTTCCAAACCAGACATAAATTACATTGTATCTGAAAATATAACAAACTGAACAAAAAGTAAACAGGTAAATTCAATTTGTACCAGACACAAAAGACATCTATATAGGGACCCAAGGGTCACTCTCCAATCCAAAACCAACCATATCCTGAGCCGATATAACCCTAGCTTGAACCTACATCAAAAACTAAAATTAATGAAAGAATATCGGTGTGATTTTTAAAAATAAGTAGGTAAGCCAGAAAAATTCTATGATCATTACATATCTATAAATGAAATAACCATTCATTAATAAGATTTAAATTCAATCTATAAATATAGTCTTTTATAGACATTTCACTTCAATGGAAATAAATCACACCACAACCCATTTCGCTCACGTTTTAAAATTATACTTAAGGGAATAAGGGTAAGAGGGACCTTGTAATGTCACAAACTGACACCACCCCAGCTCCTTAAAGGATAATTCCCTTTCCTTAAAATAATTATCCTTAAAATAGAGTCCCAAAAAAAATATGTTTCTACCATTATATCAATCACAAGTCTTGTGACATAATCCAAGAAGGGTTTTCCACTGAAACTATTTACAATGTGTCGAACATGACTTATAATGCTTTGACACATCAATCATTCCTTAAAAAACTATACACAATCCTATTTAATGCAAAATAAATTTAGAAATTCATTTTTGGAAATAAAAATAACCATTTTTCAATCCCAGATACATTTACCAAAATTGAATCATTCTATTAAAAAATAAAAACCATTTATAAATTCCAACTGGGAAAATTAAATGAGAACTTGGTTTGCAAAACCATTTCCATCCAATCCAAAATATTAAAAACCAAGTAAAAACCATCTCATTTCACATTGAAAATCATCCTAAAAAGAATAAATTTCTATTTAATAAAAATATTAGGGTTGTAAATCATGAAAAGATAATAACATTTATTATAATGTAGAGGTGAAAAGGGATCATACCTCAATGAATGGAAAACAAATAGAATTCTAACAAAATAATAATCCTTCATGAATGCACACACGTCAATATATAGATATATATATATATATCCAAAAATCATTTTATGGGTTCTCCTTTCCATGAGATGACACACACATAGAGGATATATATATTTATTTTCATTAATACCTGGAAATATGTGTGCACACCTTCAAAATCGACCAGAATTCCCTACAATAAATAATCAGACTCCAAAACACCCTAATTCTTTAATTTAGATAATGTTAAACCTAGAATATGTTTATAAATCATTCCCCAAATTTATGATGGCAGAGCGAATCCCCCCGAACCACATCACCTACTACTACTATTGCCGGAACATAGACCAATGGGCCCCGACACACATTCTGCACCACCCTAAATGAGATGAAAACTAAAAACTGGGTTATCTATACCCCTATGTGTTTGGCCGAAACTATCAGGGTAATAGAGAGTCTTAATGTTTTTGGAATCAATATAGGAGGGAGGAGAGAGACATAAAATGTAAATTTAAAGGAAAATCCAGATGAAAAGGGTGGAGTCAATGAATTTGGTAGGGATCCTGTAGGGGGCGCCAATGAGGTGGTTCACAAAGGATAGAAGTCTGTTAGTTGGGTCATGAATGTAGCAGATGAAGCCACTAGAGGGGGGGGGGTCTTATGAGGGAGAGTAGGCAGCCAGAGAAGGGAAAATCCCCTAATTAGTCACATCAGAGAGCAATGTGTAGTAGGGTGGAACATAACATGGAAGACAGAAGGAGGGACAATGTTGTGAGAGAGGAAAGAAATGGGGAAAGGGATAAAAAAATGTCAACCCTAAAAAATAAAAACATAAGAATAATAATAAAATTAATAATAATAATAATTAATATTAAAAATAATTATAATATTTAAAATAACAAAAATAATAATGTTCAAAATACTAACGTTATTATAATTATTATTGAAAATCATTATTTTATTTTATTTTATTTTCCTATATATATCATTATAATTATTATTTTTAAAAATAATGGGCCAAAAATTAGTTACCCCTCATGGCCCAAGTGATTATGGGAAAACCATGTGGTAGCCCCTTCCCATTCCAAAAGAAGTTGGAAGGGTACATGGTCTGACTGAATGGTTTCTGCTGACCGTGCGGTGACCGAACATCGGCCTATCCCCACACCGAATTACCAATAATAATAAGAATTATTATAATAATAAAAAAATCAATAATAATAATAACAATAATATTATTATTAATTTAATAGTAATAATAATGATAATAATAATATTCTAAATAATAATTTAATCATTATTATTATTATGAAAACAATAAATTTAATTCTACTTTTCTTTTTCTCAATTTATTTTTAAATTTAACATAATTTTTCATTATTTTCTTTTTCTTTATTAGAACACTAGGATGGACACCCAGTGACCTGGGTGAAGACACAATCTTTTCAAACCAGGCAATACCCATGTTCCAGATTACACCAATCCCAAAAACACTCAATATTAATAATAACTCAACACGTCAAACCAGGTTTCCACTCGAACCCGGAAAAAATTACCCAAATCCAAATAAATAATAAAATCAAGTACTTACACATGGAAGGGTGTTACAATTTCAGATGTAACAAAATATATAATTAATTATTTCATTTAATGAAATTGTATAAATGTGAGTTATTAAACCTATATAATGTTCTTAATTATGTAAATAATTTATATATGTTCACTATAAGAAAGTTAAAGAGTATGTGTGAAATGAAGAACTCTATGTAAGGGATTTTCCATTAAAATATTATTTTAATATTTTTAAATTTAACATTATATTTTTCCCCTATATCTACATTATATAAACAAATAATGTATGTTATTAATATAAATAAATGTATAATAAATTTAATTTTAAATAATTTTTATCTTTTTTACGTGGTTGTTAAATAAGTATTTTTATTATTTCCAAACATGTTATTTTTTACATTTTTTATTAATTGTGAAAATATTATTTTTCATAACATAAATGGAATAAGAGAAATTTATTTCCATCATAAATCTTATTAATGAATAATTTTCATCTATTTTGTTTTTTTTTCTGTAGAGAATCAAATTTCTCATTTTGTTGGGAATTTTTGTTCAGTGTGTTTTTAATGAAAAAGTATTTTTATCCTTACATTTAAATAAGGTTTAAAACCCTTTTAAATATGTTTTAAAAATAATAATATATGACATTTTATGATATAAATTCTATATTTTAAGTATTATATAAATTTTATTATACTTATTTGTTGTTCATGATGATGATTGATCCAAATATAACAACCAAATGCATTAATTATTGAATGTGACCTCCATATTATTAAGTTCCAATTAATTGAGTTGGTTATTTAATTTTAATGTGTTTTTATAATTCCTTAATGAATAATATATACTAATGAACATACATGATTTTTCTATTCATGAAATAAATTTTCATGGAAATTTTTGAATTACATAAGGTGAGATAATAATCATTTGTTTAAAAAAGTAATTATTCCCTATAAGTGTAAAATGTATGTTTTGAAAATGAATTGTTACATTGATTTCAATGAATCCATCATGGTGTTTTTACCATTATGTTAAAATATAGTTTTTATTATTAAATTATTTAGCAAGTGATTCTAATTTCATGTGTATTTAATTGATCATTTTATCCCAATTTTTATTATGTTAATGCGAAACTCTCTTATATTATCTTTTAGTTTTAAAATGGACTATTGTATTTATTTAAATCAATTAATTTGTCATATACTATGATTTGGGTCATAATACCATGTTTTCAACAGTTTTAAATAGGTTTTAAGGATTATTAGGAACAATTATGTAGTCTTGTTCAAAATAATGAATCATTTTTGTGAAAATAAAGTGTGTCACAGTTTTAAATTAATGTACTGAAAATTACACTAATTTTAGATGACCGAATTATATAGATTATATTTTTTATTTATGATTTATAATGTAATTAAATAAATGGCTAAACCTATAAATATCTTCATAATTGTATGATTGCGAATAAATGTTTAAAATTAAATTATATGTTAAATATGGATCAGAGATTTAATATTTTTACAAATAAATTATTTAGATATCATTAAATGTTAGGATGATTCCTATAAGATATTTTTATGATTTATATATATGATAATGGTTTAATACATCTATGAATTATAATATGTTTAAATTATTAGATACACCTTTGAGGGATTTTTGGTATTTTGGATGATTAATAGTATATTGGGACACATTGATTGTAGTAAAACCATTTGGTCTAGTATATGTATTAGTGAAAATTTTATTTGATGAATAATTATTTTTTAATTCATTTTGAAATGACCACATTTCGTGGACGAATGTTAGTATATATATAATTTATATATACGATATTGATGACAAAATTATTATTTTTTAAAATATAATATATAATATTTATTAATACTATTCAGATTGCTAAAACAGAATCAACAGACATATATAGGTATGAAATGCCATCACCTTGTAGCAGTTTAATTAATTTTTCAAAATCATCATCTCATTAATGATCACAATATAATTATAATTAATTTAATTTTTATTTAGAACATGTTAGTAATTATATAAATGTAATACAATTCATACCTTATTCCCCTTATGATTAGTTCAAAAATATAAATTTTTTCATGTGTTTAAATAGATTACCATATGTATATTGTTACATAATTAATTTTTGATATCCATATTATATAAATTTTTTTAATATTACAATTAATATATAAAAATAATAGTTAGTTATTTCTTTATTATTTTACAGATTTTGGAAAAATTACCCATTTTTCAATGATTAACATACCGAAGCAATATTAAAATTATGAACCAAACGGCCTTAAAACACCAATGTGGACATAACCAATTACATAATTAAAAATATCATTTAAATAAATTGAATAAATGGATTAATGGTAAAGAATTAAACATGTAATATAATTATAATAATTTACATATTTTATATATGATCATTATATTGGTGTTAAATAATATAGGTGACATGTTAGATATGATGTAAGGAATTTTTCAATAAAACCATATTTTAAAAGAATTAAATTTTTTTACCAATAATATTCTTCTTCATTAAAATTATTTAATTATGTTATAAATATAGTTAAATTTATATTCATTATATTTTTAAAACCTATTTTTTATTTTTATAAAAGATTTTTTTTGATGTTTTCCCTACTGGTTATTTTTTATATTATTACTAAAGTTTGGAAGAAATATTTTTTATAACATATATAGTATGAGACGAATTTAAAATCCACCTAAAAATTATTCTTTTATAATTTTACTCTAGAAATTTTAGTGTTTATATTAATGAAAATCATATTTCCTTTTCTCCATGGAATATTTATTTAAATATTATTCAATGAAAATAAATTTATATCTTTATTTTTATCTGAGCCTAATTCAAATTTTAATATGTGTTGAATATGAAATTTTATATGATATTTTATTACATAAATTAAATATGTTAAGTGTTTAGATATTTTATTTTCCTTGTAAATTTTATATGATAATAGGTGATCTAGAAAATTATTCTCTAATTCATTGGATAATGATTATTCTCTCTAGAAAATTATTTTGGATTTAACTAAGTATGTTATTCCATTATTAAATGTTTTGGAATGGTTCCATGAATATGATGTCCGAAAAAATATTATCCTTTTCATTTCTGGAAAATGACTTTTCAAGGAAATATTTTTTATTTGATAAGGTAAACTAGTGATTTTTTATTTATGAAATTTATTATTACCACTAATTATAAATGGTATACTTCTTAAATAATGATTCTGATGGGTTCCCATGATTTCTAGGAAATCCCCATGATTATTAATTTACCATCTTGTTTTCTTATAATTTTATTACGAAAAACATTATGTAGTAAATATTATTTTCTCTATAAGTAAATTATTATATTAGCACAAATTTTATTACACTAATGTATGAATCTCTTATATGATCTCATGTTTTTAAAATAGGCTAATAATATTTTTTTCTGGTTTTTATATTTCACATTCTTAATTTTTTGTGTGGATATCATGTTTTTAGATATTTTTATTTAGTTTTATTGTTTATTAGTAAAATGATGTTGTTATGTTTAAAATCATCATTATTTATCTCTAAAATAATATGTGATTCATTTTAAAAGTATGGTATTGAAAAAAAATGGATACAATATTCTAGTTATAACTTTTAATTGAATGGTATTTTAGTATTAGTGGTGTGAAAAATTTATCTGAAACTAAAAATGTGAATAAATATTTTGGATTTCATGAAAATGAATTCTCATTAAAAAAATTAATAGTGATATGAATAAGTTTTAGGAACATTAAATTATTATATGGGTGACTATGTTGAGGATAATGAGTGGTGAAAAAACTAAGCACATGATTGTTTTAATGTTTTACTTACAAATATTTTTGGATGTGTATAAGACAATCATCTAATAACACCCCTATAAAAATAAATTTTATATTGGTATTTCATATTTATACAGTTATAGAAAAAATAAAAACATAGATAATAACCATTGTTTTATACACTGCTAATTACTCAAATCTTCATAGCATTGGTTAATTATGGGGTCACATGTAATTGAAATTGGATTCTATCATTCTCGCATGTGAATTTTGTTTTAACTCTTAAATAGTGAATAATAAATGGGATAGGTGTATATTTTCAATGTCATAAAAGATGAATGAGGTGATGAGTATTTTCCCTCATTTAAATGATTTTGTATTTATTGTAAATATGGTAGAGAAAAATAACGAGTTAAAAAATAAAATGTCTTTTGAGAAAAATTAAAAATGGTGAGATTGAAGATCACATTTTGATTATGATGAAGAGATACTTTGAGGAATTGAAAGTGAAATAAATATACTATATAGTATCTTATGAGAATATTGTAATGAAAATATATTGGTAACTCTAAAGACTATAAAATTAATAGTGAATGAAATTTTTTCAATGTGGTACAGAATGATTGATGAAGCTCTAAAATTTGATGTCATATAGAAGTGATATAATTACATCCTACATCCATGCATGATTAAAAATAAAGACATCCACTATTACCTCGAACATTAAACTAGTGGAATGTTAATTCACCAAAAATATAAATATATCTATCCCTCTATATACTGATCTCATTTCAAATTTTCTATGGGGAGTTAATAAATCTAATAGAGATGGTTTAGTAATGGAGGAATATATTGATAAATTCTTAAATATTATTTAACACTCCATGAGTTCACATAACAACTGCAAACATGATTCAATGAATGATGGTTAGGAAATAGAAGGTGTTTCTTGGATCATGATGATAGATAGTTCCACAGTACCAGATTTTATTTCTGGAGGTTTCTTCGTAGTATTCTAGGACATAATCAAGGGATACATCAGTACAGTTGATCAATTCTACATTATTGAAAGCCATTTATTTAGAGACTCTTGTTTAGTATCCCTAGTTCTCTTCTTGAAAGTGATATAGTAGTACTACATTATTGAAATCTATTTGTTAATTCAATGAATCATCAAATTTAATATTCTAGAGAAATTCATCCATGATAGGCCCACTAATGTCCTCCCCTATTGATCTATAAATAACTGCATGATTTTTTCAAACATATAATAATTAAAGAACCACTGGGAAAGATCAAGAAATTATTTGTGACAACAATAGATTTGTTATTGGTTTGAATATAATGTTAGTGATTAAAATAGACAAATCATATGATGTGATTGAGTGTATTTTCATTATCATGGTCATACGACATGTTGGATTCCCTAAATAGTTTTATGTATTTTCAATAAAATGTTATTCTTCTCCATTGTTATAAATCTAATTGATGGGAAGGATGTTTGTATATATTAAATTCTATAGAGGCAATCATCATGGTGATCCCATTTCCCATACCTTTTTAATTCATTAATACTCGCATAGAATGTGTCATTATAGTTATTTTTAATGGTTCATTTTTTATTTAATGGAATGTGTTGAATTTCTAGTTTTATCCACATATACTTTTTAGAAGATATTTTCTTTTTTAGAAATTGAAAATTTTTATCAATCAAGTGATTAAAGGAGAATCTATAAAATAATGGTAAATGGTGTTATTAATTTTTTTCCTACCAAAAATAATTCTGTTCATTTATAACACTTTATCCTTAAATTAGGATCAATTAAATGATAGGTGGTCTAATTTTGATAGAATTAATTTCTCATATTATTATCTTGTAGGCCATATATATACTTTAATGATTATTATTCAACTCCTTGATGGATTTTTACATAGAATTATAGGACACAAACTATATTTGAAAAGTAAATTTATCCCTTTTTAGGGGGGCATCACTCTAATGAACATGGTTTTATCTTTAATAACCCTGGATGTTCATACTATCATAAATTTTACAAATATATTTTTTACTTATTTTATAAAATATTTTAACTCCTTCACCAATGAATATATATATATATATATATATATTTCTTTTTATGTTTCATTGGGATATTTACATGACGATAGTGTAACCAATCCATGAGGACATTAACTGTTTAAAGTGTTTTGAACATCCCATGAATTCCATGAATGATAAAATTTCATGGGGTTAAATGTTTAGTTATTCCTATTGGTAAATATAATAAGGATAACATTTAGGAAATCCTAGAATTCTTATATCCAAGAACCACCTTCGTCTTCCTTACATTGTAGGAGTCTCTATGGCCTCATCCAACCCCTTCTTGAGATCTCATAATGGATAACTCTTCTTGGGAATATCCAATTCTAGTATTACAATATGGTGGGGAGTATACTCAATTTTATCTATTACTTGACCCATGATATCATCATTAAATTTAAAAAGGATAATCCCACATTAACTGAAAATCTCATTTATATGGATCTAATAATTTAATTCAATTTTATTCACTTTGTTGAAGAGGATAAGCATTATGACCTCACTCAAAAAATATCATGTTCATTCTATAAGATGGTTTATTAATCCACACTACATACTAACAAATAGGATTATTTGTGGGTAAATGACTATTGGGATGGTACTATTCTAATTATGTATTTATTCTTTTTCTGGTTCAAGTGCAACCATTTTACTTGAAAATACACTATTTTATAGCATCGTGGTTTTCATATAGAATCCATGTTCCATTGTAAACACCAATATAATTTGGATATTAATGAACTTTTTTTCCTTTACAGAAATAAAAGATATGTTAATTTTTATTATTCTTGGATAGTGTCTATGTATTTCCTCTTAACTCTCCTATTATTATCTTATCATGATAGATCTGTTCAATGATGGGGAAGCAACTTCCAATTAATATTTTATCCACAATACTGGTATAGAAATAGGTTTTTTTGCTTTCTATAATTAGTGAAATATATATCACCATAATGTAGTTCCATACAATTCCTATCATCTCATAATATAATTCATATCATTGATCCACAATATAGATATCTTATCCAGTGAGACCATGTCATCCAATATCATTGTCTAGCGGCGCACGACGGGATCGTTGGGGAGCAACGTGCTCTACCTGATGATTGATTAGTGAATATTGGGTTCTTCTTAATCACTCATATTGGGTGCACCATTTTCACTTCGAAATGCCCAATGGTTCATATCCTGCAATACATGGACCTGTTTCCAAAGGTAGCCGTTCTCTGGGTGGTTTGACAGTGATGCTTAAGAACTCACATTGGTCGAGAGGATGGGAAGTCAGGCTCATCGAACCCTTTTGGGGGGATTTATTGCCTGTTCTAGGATTCCCTTATAGATTTAAGACGTATTCATATGTTCGTGAATCTTTGGTTTATACCCAAGCATATTATCCACGGATTTATCTAGGTTGGAAATGTTCAGGTGGACGCAGGGGTACGGAATCATTTATGCAAGAGTTTTACCATCCCGCATTGGTTTAATGACCCCAAGGAGTATGGACTCATTGAGATGGAACTAGTTTAAATCCTCATAACCAGGCACTCTGGAGTTTATTGTCATCTAGGTGGGACATATAACGACGTGAGCATTTGGATTGAACCTGTGTTACGGTCCTCCTACGTATCCTTATGAGAGGAATCAGAATTCACGTAGTTCGGTTTGGTATGGGGATTACTCCAGAAATGATTCCCAGCTTTGGTGCAGTGAATCGCTGTGAAGATGGTCGGATTGACCGGGTGTTGGGCTTGAACCACATGGAGGCTTCCTACGTACACTACCTAGGAGATAGGGATCAAATTCCATGTAGTTCTAATTAGAATATCAGAGAACCAACGCGAATGTGGACCCGGGAGTCCGATGGGTAGGGGTCTTGAACCTCATGGAGGATTCCTACGTATCATGCCATGACATAGATCAAAGTCTTTTTAGTTTTCATTTGGCATGGGTCTTACACTCTGAGGTATCCCATGAGAGGATGACATGGTCGATGCTTACTCTAATCCCATGTGAGTCATGCTTGTTGTGAGAAACAAGAGGTAGCAGTGACTAGAAGATCACGTCGCGAAAGGTGTGTCTGTGGGATGTGCGATGGGGATTATGCGTGGGGGCGGCCAAAAATGTTAGGGCTTACACCAAGATGGATTCCAATGGCAAAAAAGCGCAGCGGGAGAGGGACTTGGCCCCAAAGGAGAACAGAGCATCACCCTTCCCCAATACGAACATCCTTGCCCATGGCCGTGGGGAAGTACGGAGGTGCATTTTGGATTCCTTATGATGGATAGTTCACCACTCCCCTGGGGAGGGGAGAAATGACCAAGTCCTAACAAGTGTAGGGACAAAAAGGGGACTCCTAGGCTCATACTCCATATTACCATGGGAATGTGAACCCACGAATGCTTCGGGAATCTGCTCAAGGGTCGGAACAATCCCTTCGACCACGCTTACCATGGGAATGTGAACTCAAAACGGCGCACTGATGCTCCTAAAGGTTACATCACAAGGGTCCGGTGGCTCTGGTGGAGGCTTCAGCTCGGGGCTGATGAATGGGCTAAAGAGGGGGTTGCAAAAGATCAGGACAGATTGGATGGATTTTAACAGGCTCAGAGAATGGGAACTCCAAAGGATCTGGTGGTCCATACAGGTGTATGAGTGGTGGCGCCCTTCATGTAGGGAGGAGCTACGCAGCTAGAGAGGCCATCCACGAACTAGGGTGGTCCGTGGAATGATGGTCATCCTGTGAACTTGGGTGGTCCACGGACTGGTGGGCATCCTGCGAACCAAGGTGGTTCGTGGCTTCGGGTTCGGCCCTCGTACTAGGTTGGTACACGGAGGGTTCCATGCGAGCTGCGGCGGCCAAGGGCGATGTCGGTCGAGGGTTCGTCAGTTAGGGCTTCTCCCGTATAGAAGGGTGTTATGCGGTGCGACAGATTGGAAAAGGGGAAAAACATTCTTGTCCATGGGGAGTGCATCCGTGGAGTGGCCATGGTTTGCATTCTTCTTTTCTTTGTTATTTTATGTTCATGGTTCACCAATTTTTTATGCGTTTTTGGTTCCTTATTTATTCTCTTCCAGCTTCATACCTGTTCTGGTTCGAAAATTGGAACTTCTCTGTTTGTGAAATCCTAAGATCCTTCCTTCGAAATCCTTCCACCCAAATCCGATCGATCTCCTCCCCCTTCCCCCTCCATCCCCTTTTATAGAGTTGGGAAATAAGGGTATCTGTAGTCATGCAGAACCTTTTATGGAGGCCCATGATCAGAAACCCAGTTTATGGATTACTTGGTCAATCCGGAACTCGCTGGGGGAATTGAACGCACCTCCCCCGCGAATCAAACTAGCTCGGGGAGTGCTTCGCGGCCATGCAGGGTTCCGCCTCCATTTCGCGAACGACAGTAGTCTGCGGAGGGGGGTGCAGTTCATGACTATTGATCATCTTGGCACCTGTCCTGCTTCATGCCTATGGAGGATCCCCGCCACTGTTCCACGATAGACAATAGTCTGTGGAGGGGGGTGCTTCTCGTAACCGACCACGTGCCATTATCATTGGACTGGACTGCGGAGCGGTTCGACTTGTTCCATCCTTTGAGTATTCTCCACACATTTCCCCAATTCATTGGAGTAAAATTGGGTAGAATCTCTCTTTTATTAAAGGGGATTCTCATTCTCCTTTGCGAATTTTTCGGGACCCTACAAATTCCCCCCATCGGAATGGGGTCCGATCGGAGCGATGAAGAGGCCATTCCTATGTAGAGTGGTCTAGAAACTTGGACGGTTTGCGGAATGGGATTGAACCCAGTAGGGGACCACACCTATATATATGGGGTCCCATCCTTTGTCTTTTACCAGATTCATCGTGAAACCAGAGCTATCTCACCTTTTGTCTCCGCGTGCTCATTCCTTCATGAAATGCCTCATCCGCGAACCACCTACCACTTCCACGAAACAGTCCTCATTCGCTTCGTACTTCACCCACGGACCAATCTCCCATCTATGAAATAATACTTTTAATTAATTTAAAAGTAAGTCATGATAGGCTGTGTAGGAACTGGCTCTGCGGTTTTGATGGTCTGTGGACTGAAATCTTCCAGACATTGAAAATTTCTTATGTCTTCCGAACCTAACTATTTAAATCCTGTATTAAGAATCTGTGGAGCAACAGGGTTCACAGTTTTCTAGAAAATGATCCATGGGCCAGAGTACCGTGGACCTCTTCTGCATAGTGTTAGTTCACGGGATGCAGTCATCGCGAACCACATTTTAAGGCCTACTCTCAGACCTCGTGAAGGCTTCTTGACTCCTTTTCCATATGCTTGGTATTTTTTTCCAGATTTTATTATTCCGGACTAATCATTTGCCTGTTTTTTATAATATAGGGAGAAAAAATGGTTCCTCCTCACCCCGCACCAAGGCCTACTTCCGAGCCTCTCCAAATTGGTTCAGGGAGACGTCTAGCTATGATTCGAAGAGTGGAGAGCATCAAAGAGGACCCTAGTCGGTCCATCATTCCCAATGATGGTGTCTTGAAGGACTTTCTCTCTCTTGATATCCCGGGTTATCCACTATAGAATCGACTTACTCTTTATGGCTTCAGTCTTTAAGATGATGTTTCTATCCCCCCTACATTCTCAGGACTTCTGTCTCCTTGCTAGGAAGCTTCACCAAAGTGCATTCAGGAGAACCTTACCTCATTGGGGGAGATGATATCTAATTCTGATCTGAAAGAGACTTTCATTTTTAGAGGCTCTATTTGGACCCAAAGTGATCAGTGCACTCAAGACTTCTCTCAAGAAGATGTCTTCATGAATTTCCCCTATATTATCAACCTTGCTCAAATGGATCCTAAAGCAGGGGTGGATTCCTAAGTGGGATCTTCTGTCTTGTTGGATTTTCTCAAATGACTAGGCCTGTGCCTTCTGGGTCCATCATCATTTTCGAGAATCTCCAAAGTCACTTGAAGCAGTCAATCTATACTCCGCAGTGTGGGCCTCCCAGTTCACTGTTTACCCACCATCTTCGATCCAGCCTGACCTCGTTAGTCACTGGTGTTCAAGAACTAATACTCTCTACCTTTCCCATGGTGAATTTGGAATTATTTTGTGGTACTTCTACCAATTGGGAGGGCTTCTGATCATTGGTGAGATGTATGATGAGTTTCTGCCCACTCCTGACACATGGGACGACGTCGAACAAGTGCCTTCGTTGGTGAGGGATCTTCTGGTTATGAAGGAGCGGTCACTGGGTCAGGCCTTGCGTTCCCACTCTTTTATTCCCTATAGCGCTTGGATAGGGTTATTTTTGAACACTACTGGTCCTGTGTCGAAGGTCAAGCACCCCCAGAATCATCCTTCTCAACAGTCACGAACCATCTCCAGCTCCTACTGGGCGGTTCTGGAGGAGGGAAACTACCATTCATGGGGTTGCAAGGTGCACCCCGGGGTGCCGCCTATGCTCAGGCTGGTAGGTCTGTTTTCTATTTTTTTGAGCGGGTGGCTATTCACTTCTTGGGATATCAACCCAAGTGTCCGGGATTGCACCTTGATGATGTTAGTCGAGTTGGAAGAGGGTCGCCTAGTGAATTTGGTCATGCCTACTATGGCTCGTATTTATGAACTACATAGCCACATGCAGAAGGGTGGGTCACCATACTGTCTGAGTGGGTCATTTCAATACTTATATAGCTGGATATCAAATCATTGCTGATGTTACTAGTATTTTCATAACACAATCATCATGTTTCCCACCTTTCAACCAACCCTGCTTGATATAGCTGGGGTTATCTTGAAATTCCTCAGTTCTGATGAATTCATCATGATTTTGAGTGACTTCTCCCAGTTTTCCTTCACTCCCTACCCCACCCCTTCTGGTGTCATGGTTGACAACCACAGGGGGAGTCTGGAGGAGTGTTCTTACGTGATTTCACTATGGGGTGGGTTTCTGTCTGCGCGGATTGACGGGGTTTCTCTGTGCGAGTTGTATGCCCCCATCATATTCCCCCCAGTTTCGATGTATGCAACTCCAAGATTCCCTTCCCCCTCCTTAGGCTCGAGGACTACATTCATCTACTCTCCGTCAATGGTTGTTGATGGTGATGCGAGAGGGATCTGACACAAGCATTCCCTTTCCTGGTATGGGAACGGATACCAGCCTATCCTTGGAGTATGCTATAATGTGGGTAAAACATTATCCCTATGGGATTCTGGGGAAGGTTTTCCGACAGGTTCCCAAACCAGGAGTCATTGTTGTTGATGTGCCAACCATACCTTCCTCATCGGCTCTGAGGGAGGACCAACTGATTGCTCATTGGTCAAAGCAACTCATGGGATTTTCTTCTCTCATCCCCTCTGCAGCCGAATTTCAAATGGACACAACTTTCTTAGACATGGATGAGGATGACCCTGTGACTTCGAGTCCGAACGAGACAATTACTGAAGTTTTTACGGCCGATACTGGACTTAGCATCTTGATTCCCAAGCCCAAACCGGGGTTAGAAGCTTCAGACCTTCCAGCTTCAAAACCATATTTTAGAGTGCTTATGTATTCGCTAATTGCAATGCCAGACTTCGTCCCCATGCCACCTAGTGAGGATACCAAATATCTTCATGTCATGACAGACCCCCTAGTTGTGCGCAGGTGGACCTGGCCTTGGATTTGCGAGATTGTTGCCGAAAAACCTCTGGATGAGATGGAAACTAAAACTGAAGCTCTCCGAAACCTCTTCCTGGGTTTGGGGACAGGTGGATTTGACTATCAGCAGTTTCATTTTCTCAGTTTCCAGGTTCTCATTACCGTTAAGAAATTTTCTGCTAGTGAACACAAGATTTCTCACCTCACTGCCACTCATTGCTGGACCCGATCCCTTTAGCAGGTTATGATGAAGCTCCAACAACTGATAGTACAAGAGGCTGGATCTCAAGATCAGGTGACCGCCCTATCTTCTGAGTTGCGTGAATGCGAAGCTCGAGCAGTGATGCTGACGGATCAGTTGTCAAGTCTGACTGGTAACCTTGAAACCAGAAGAAAAAGGATCAGTGACCTCTAAACAACAATAAAACATACTTGTTCGGTAGCTGAAGTTGAGGCCAGGGAGAAGGCCTTGCTGGAGCAGAATTGCAACAACCTTCGCTGCACGATCGTCGATCTGATGGAGAGAGTGATCCATTTTCCTTTATGACTGTCAGATCCATTCTTGTACACTCTGTTTTCCTCAACCCCCCTTTTTTGTTGATGTGAGGGAGAGGCCCCATCTTGTGGACGTCCTCCCTTTTTGTTCAAACGAAATACAATCTATGTCAATATTTCCATGCTGTAAAATTTGATTATTACTGGTAAATTTTTTCATAAATAACAACTCAAAGAATCATAATTAATCATAATTCAGGAAAATAGAAACAAACTCTAACATTTTACTGGACCATGGGATCCAGTGAGCGTAGTTTGAATATTTCTAGGTTTTTGTATAAAACCCCACAAACTTTTTGTCTTTCCTTTTAATACCCTAATTTTTTCTGGGCCCATTTGATGTGGACCCAACATGTATAGCCCAACTTTTTCTTAGGTCTCCCTTTTCAGGTTTTTGGCCTAACAGGCTTTGCACCTATTTTTGTGAGAGGTTTAATGTCCCACTGACAATACTATCATTAATAATGTTTTAGGTCAAAAAACGTTGACCAGATATGGTGGGGAAAAGGACCCAATGTGTTTTGGTTGATTAAAAGATGTCTTGATATCCTTCAGATGCATGTGGGGGGAGTATGTTTAGATTTGAATGACATGTCGGGCATGTCTCAAGGCATGGGAGCCGTATTGGTGTGTAGAGGTAGGAAGAGCATCGCCTAATAATATTTTTCCTTTGGTAGATGGGCCCAGGGGGATCAATATGTAGATCCACTAAGGTCATTGTATGTATAGTCGGGAAAGGGGTCCTTATGTCAATGAATCTCCATTTCTGATGGCCTAAGGACTTCATGGAAGTCCGGCTTATGGAAACCACCATGGGTGGCTTGGAAAATTATGAACACCATCAGGGGTGGTTCGGATAGGGTTTGTGAATTCTGAAAGGGTTTTAGAACAACTGTATTAATCAAGGGTGTGTACTCAGGGTCCCTATATTACACATTTTTCTAGCATAAAGGACAGTAGGAGCTTGGTGCAGTTCAAAGTCATGCAACCTGGAACTTATTCAATGTGGAATGGATTCTCCAGGTTCCCGATATTCTCATCAAAGACATTCCACTATATTCAGGCAGGTTTATGAAAGAGGTTGGTAAACTATTACTCAGAAGGTTTCTGTATCCCGAGATGGATAATGTGACTCAAAGGCCAAGAGGCGTATGAAGAGAAGCATTTCCTAAGGAGATAATGCCTTTGGTCAATGGGCCAGGGGAGATCAATATGCATAGCTGCTGAGGGCATGGTATGCATAATCATGCAAAGGTGTCCTTAGGTCAATGATTGTATTCTCCCAATAGCCGGGAAACATCAAGGAAGTTTGAGATTCGGGACCACCATGGGTGGTTTAGGAGAGTTTGGATTTTTCTGGGTATATAGTATGTTTTTTGAGGAGAGGGTGTCTGGATATGGGAGAAACATCTTGGATAAATTTCCCGATAATGGGTGAAGTCATTCATTCTCACACTGTTGTGAGATAGTGGTTTCTGCATGTCTGACCTGTGCACTGAGGGCGAAAGAAAAGCCTTTGTTTCTTAATGAACCCATGACTTGTTTGACAGTGCAGTTTAACGTCATGGGGCAAGAACTACTTTCGTGCAGTTTAACGTCATGTGGTAAAGAAGTGGAGAATTATTAAAGAATGTAGTGTAGTTTAACATCATGCAATGAGGAAAGGGGGCATTTTTAAACTAGTGAAAATGCTTTTAGTTGGATGCATTTCTCAGGATGTTTAATGCTTGGTCTTTGCAGCTTTATGCCAAGCGGCCAAGATATTCTATATAGTTTAACTTTCAACAGTAACGACGTAGTTGCAAATGCCACTATTGATCAGAATGTAACTGGGCATGAACATCTTGGCATGCCCAAGACATGTTGAGGGATTGATTGGTGTAAATCGTGTTCTTGGGGGATTCTTGGATCAGGAGAAATGATATGGGGGCTCTGAGGCCGGTAAGCGTAAGGAGCTAGGAAGTGTATCACCTGAGAAAATCATTACATTGGTAGACGGGCCAGGGGCTATCAATATGAAGAACCACTAAGGATATGGTATTCATAGTCAGGAAAAGGTGTCCATGGGTAGATAAATTTCCACTTCTGATGGCCATGAATGGTTATGAGGATTTTCGATTGTCCGGGACACGAAGTCTGTCATTTGGTAAGAAAATATGTGGACATATCGGGCATAGTTTTCCCTAGTTTCTGTTAATAATTAGAGATCAACCTGCGCCGATTTATCTTGTGTGCGGGGGTGTACCTTCACTTCATGCAGTTTAATGTTCTGTGGTAAGGACGAAGTACTCCTAGCTTAGAGGTCATAGAGCTCGTACCATTGGGTGATTATTTGTGCTGTCACTCAAAGGATAACTGAGTTACCATGATCTGATATAATCTGAACAGGGTGGGGGATAGAGTTTGTAAACTGAAACTCTGAGGTTTCCCAGATCAGGAGATCTGCTCTGGGGGATCTGAGGCCGGTAAGCGTACGGAGCTAGGAAGAGTACCGCCCGAGGAAATATTGCCTTTGTTAGATGAGCCAGGGGATATCAATATGCAGAGCCACTGAGGGCATGGTATACATAGTTGTGCAAAGGATTCCCCGGGTCGATGACTTTACACTTTTGATGGCCGTGAATGATTAAGAAAACATGAGATTTCTCACAGTATAGAGTTCAGCATGCCGGGATAATGGTGGCTGAGCATACATGAGACATCGTCACTGTAATTGTCCATTGTGTCAAATTAGCCTAGCAATGACTTGATGTTTGTAGATGCAGGTCGTCATGTGAACCACAGGCAGATACATAGGCTAACCGAGTAGGGATACCCTGTCAACGTTTCAATGTGAAAAGGGGGATGAACGTGAAAACCACTGCGCCATTAATTTCTGGATTGGGAGATATGATATGGGGGATCTGAGGCCGGTAAGCATACGAGGATAGGAAGAGAATCAGCTGAGGAAATATTTCCTTTGGTAGATGGGCCAGGGGATATCAATATGCAGAGGCGCTGAGGGAATGGTATTCATAGTCATGAAAAGGTGTCCACGGGTTAATAACATTCCACTACTAATGGCCGTGAATGGTTATGAAGATCCATAATTATCCAGGTCGTGGAGTCTGATGTATGGATTAGATGCATCCAAATGCGCAATGAGTATTTCCATCTCATTTTTTTATATATCTAGGGTGGGTTGTGACGAAGTCCATGCAGTTTAATGTCGTGCGATAAGGAAGAGGTCCGTGCGGTTTAACGTCATGCGGTAAGGACGAAGAATACACCTAGTGCAGATCTGGTCCATACACGGGGGAAGAGGGCATTTTTTTAATCTCCATTCGGGAATGGCTGGGCCAGGTGGGAAACCCTGACGTCACTATGCATCCTGTGAGGGTAGGAATCAAGCCACGCGTAGTTCCTTTAAGGAGGTACACCCCACACAAGGTTAGTCTGTACATGGTGGAAAGGGAATTGTTGACTTTCATTTGGGGACGGCTGAGCCAAGATGAGTGACCCTGGCATCACTACGTATCCTGCAAGGGTAGGAGTCAAGCCTCACGTAGTTCTATGAAGTCTGTACAGTTTAACGTCGTGCAGTGAGGACGAAGAATACACCCTGTGCAGGGCTGGTCTGTACACGGGGGGGAGAGAGAATTTTATTTGAATGGAAGGGCTAGGATGGGGAACCCTGGAATCACTACGTATCCCGCGATGGCAATAATCAAGCCTCACATAGTTCTTTTTGGGAATACACCGTGTGCGGGTCTAGTACGTAAGGGGGAAGGGGGTATTTTTGGCTTCATTGGATGTGGCCGGGCCAGGGTGTGGAATTCTGGCATCACTACGTATCCTACGAGTGCAAGAATCAAGCCTCGCGTAGTTCTCTAAATGAAAATACACCCTGTGCAGGTTTTTTCCGTACACAGGGGAGAAGGGGCATTTTTTTAATTCTTATACGTGCAGTTTAATGTCATGCGGTAAGGGCGTGGAATACACCCCGTGCAGGGATGGTCCATACATAGGGGGAGAGGGAATTCTAAACATTATTTGGGGGTGGCTAGGCCAGGATGGGGAACCTTGGCATCGCTATATATCCTGCGAAGGCAGGAATCAAGACACACGTAGTTCTCTGAACTAAGTACACCCTCTATAGGGATGGTCCGTGCACGGGGGGATGGGACATTTTTTTTAATTTTGTTCCATTAGGGAGTGTCTGGGCCAGGATGGGGATCTCAACATAGCGACGTATCCTGCTAGGGCAGGAATCAAGCCACACATAGTTCTCATTAGATTACTCCCCATGCAGGTCTGGTCCATACACGGGGTAAAGGGGAATTTTTAAATCTTCTAAAATCCATGAAGTTTAACGTTGTGTGGTAAGGACGAGAGATACACCATGTGCAGGGGTGGTCCATACACGGGGGGAAAGGAGAATTTTTTTATTCGGGGGGTGGATGGGCCAGGATAGGGCATCCCGGCATCGCTACATATCCTGCGGATGCAAGAATCAATCCATACATAGTTCTCTAAAATCTATGCAGTTTAATGTTGTGCGGTGAGGACGAAATACTCTTAGTTTAGGGTCATAGAGTATGGACCATTGGGTGCTTGGTTGTTTAACATCCTGTAGCTTGGAAGATAACTTCTTTCAGTTACTATATGAAATAGTTATTCAAGAATCTTGAATTTTTAGGAGCGGTGGTAAACTTCCCGTCCATGGAGATCAGGGAATATTCTCCTTTGGAGTAGACCTTGTATAAAACATATGGTCCCTCCCACTTGGGATCCAGCTTTAGAGGTTTCTTTCAGGGTATCATTGGTGTCCAGAGGACCAACACCAATTCTCTTTCCATTAAAGCAGAAGATGTGCCCTTTTATTGAAGGCTCGTGCCATCTAGTTCTGATATACTTCCATATGATGAAAAGTGTGCGACCGCTTCTCATACAGCTGTTCCAATTCACCTATCAAATTTCCTGATTTCTCATCTTTGGATAACTGATCACAAATGGAAACATGAAGTTAGGGTAATTGGAGCTCAATGGGCAGGACCGCTTCTGTTCCATATATTAATGTGTACAGAGTGGCCTGAGTAGTAGTGCAGATTGTGCTTCGATAAGCCCACAATACATGGAGTAGTTTATCTAGCCCGGACTTCTTGTCGTTGTCCACCATTTTCTAGAGAATGTTGGACATGGTCTTTTTTGAAGCCTATATCTATCTGTTGGCCTCTATGTGGTAGCGGGATGAGTGGTTGGCCTTGATACCATATTCTTGGTATAGTTTCTCCATTTCAGCAGAGAAGAAGTTGGTGTTGTTATCTGTCATTATGGTATGAGGGACACCAAATCTGGCGATGATATTGGTTTTCACAAAGCTGAAAATGTTTCGTGCCCTGACATTCTTCAGGAGTACAACTTCTGCCCATTGGGAAAATAAACCGGTTGTCGTGAGGACATACTTCAGCTGTTTGGGTGTGGCGGGAGGATATGGTCCCACAAAATCTATTCCCCAGATGGAAAATGGCCAAAAGTACTTGGCCTGATAAAGTAATTTCAGGGGTTGGTGTATGAAGTTGGCATGAATTTGGAATTAGTGGCATTTTGCAGTAAAGCGCTCGCAATCTCGTTCCACTGTGGGCCAATAGTACCCATGTCGTCGATCCTAATAGGAAAGCTTAGACCCTCGCTGATTTGCCCCACATACTCCGGCATGTACTTCAGTCATGACGACATTAGTTTCTTCTCCATCAATGAATCTAAGGAGGATTCCGTCGAGGCCTCGTTTGTAGAGCACCTCTCGCTGACCCACGCCTCCATATAGGACAATGTTGGTTTCCCTTCTCTGTATATGCTCTCGTTCAGCCCTATCTGATTGAAGTTCTCCTTGTCGATGGTAGTTTACAACGGGGGTCATCCAGTCGGTGGCATGAGCATATTTCTCAGGGACAGGGCTGACATTGTGGATTTCTTCTATCTTAGTCTGGACAAACGGCAAGAGAATTCAATGATGAGCAATGCCGATAACTATTTCATCCCTGTCTGGGTCGGCTAGGGATGTGGCCACATTGGATAATAAGTCGTCATGAGCATTCTAATACCGGGGAATTTAAGTCAATGTTGGTTCTGTAGATAATTCCTCCATTAACCCTCATACATGGTCAAATAGGGGAATTAGCTCCTCCATTTGAATATCACAGTCACCATTGACTTGCTTAATGACCAGTTCCGAGTCACCTTTTAACTTAAGGTGCTATACTTGTTCCTGGAGTGCGATATCCTAGCCTACAATGAGGACCTGATACTCCACTTTATTGTTCATACATCCCTCTAACAGGAGGAAGGAAGATGGAAAGACTGCCTTTTCTGGGGACATGAGTAATATCCCTAATCCCACCTTGTGTAATTTGGGATCCTCTATCCTCTTCCCGGTTGGGCTTCGTGATGCGCCGTCGAAGTACATTTCTCATGCTAGGAACTCCCGTTGAACCACAAAGATTTTTTCATCATGTAGCTTCATGTCCAGTGTGGTAGACCCTTTCGAGGGGTGCTCTGCCAAAAAATCATCTAATTCCTGGCCTTTGATGGCCTTATGAGGCACAAACCAGATGTCTAACTATTGCAGGATGACAGCACATCGGTATAGGTGCCTGGTCAGCATTGGGCGGCTAAGGATATACTTGAGCGGGTTATTACGTGAGACCAAATAGACTTCATGATGCTTCAAACAATGATTCATCTTTTGAACTGCGAAGACAAAGGCCAAACAACTCTTCTCGATGTTTGAGTATCAAGTCTCAGCATCAATAATTGTTCGGCTGAGGTAATATAGACTGTTTTCATTGCCGATGTCATTCTTTTGTGCGAGAAAGGCTCCCAGCAACCACTCTAGGGTCATCATATATAGAATGAGAGGACTTCATTCAAATGGGGGAATGAGCACCGGCGGGCTTAAGAGGTGCCTCTTTAAGCTATCGAGTGCCTCCTGGAAATCATCTGTCGATTAGTAGGTAACCCACTTTTTCATTAACGTGGTAAAAGGAAAAAAATTTCCCGCCAGATTGGCTATGAAGCGCCAGATATAGGCCAGGTGTCCTTGGAATCCCCTTAACTTGGTGAGATTGGGGGGAGGTGGTAAGCCAATGATAGCCATTTTCTTTTCAGGGTCAACTTCGATGCCACAATGGAGTATGGTGAAGACAAGGAATTTCTCTGAGGTAACACTGAACGCAGATTTCAAGGGGTTCATCCTTAGACTATGTTGTCGATGTTTGTTGAAGACAGTCTCAAGATCTGAAAGGTGATATGAGCGTTGTCTGGACTTAACCACCAAGTCATCTACGTAGCATTCAACAAATCTCCCCAATAATGGTTTAAAGATATGATGCATGGTGCGTTGATATGTGGAGCCAGTGTTCTTGAGACAAAAGAGTATGACCCTGTAAATGAATATTCCTTCAGGGGCTCCAAAGGTAGTGGCTTATTCATCTTCACGGGCCGTCCGGATTTGACTATACCAAGAAATACCCTCCATGAAGGAGATATCCTCATACTCAACCATTGCATCGATTAATAACTCTGTAATTGGGTCTGAGAAATCATCTTTCGGGTAATACCGATTGAGATCTCTGAAGTCAATGCAGATGTGGATTTGTTCGTACTTTTTCTTGACGGGGACAATGTTGGCCAAACAGATGGGTTATTGGACCTCCCGAATGAAGTCTTCTATAAAACTATTATCAACTCCAGACTCTATTTTGGCAGCATGTGAGGGGTGAATTCTTCTGGAGGCTTTTTTATAGCCCCGGTGGTCTTCAAGAAATTCTAAGTTGTGTGTTGCCACTTCGGGATCGAGTCCCGGCATTTTTGTGTAATTCCAGGAAAATACATCTCAGTGTTGCCTCAGAAAGGAGGTATATACCTCGTGCTCCTTGGGGGGCATGGCTGCACTAATGAGAGTGGGCCTTAGGTCTTCTGTGGTACCCAGGTTTATTTCCCTGAGCTTGTCCATAGTGGTGGAGATACCTTCCTCAAATGTGGGAGGTGCATCCCTGAGATCTTCCTCCACTTCTTCTCCCAAATCCTAAACTTCTTGATCTGGTGAGGGGAGAGCTCTTGAATCGGACTCCTAGGAGTCTAGAGGTGAGGCATTGTGTGTGTCCTCCCTCAAGTATTCTCCCCCAAATTGAGGGTTGGCGTACGTTACCGCATTGTCATGCTCGACTGTTATGGCTGAAGTTATGAGGATAGCTGAGTGTGTGCCCAGACTTGAACCCCTGCCCTCAATATGGTTGATGAGCAGTACGTAGTCTCTTCCAAGCTGCCTGAGGGGGTTATCATGAACCATTTCCTCGCCATTTGGAGTGGGGATCCAGTCGACACCATCGACTGAAGGTTTCTTTTTCATTTTCTCATAAAACCTAACATCAATGTAGTGTGACTCGGAGAGATCAGAAGAGGCCTTGTCGGCGTGCAATGTCCCACTTTTCCCATTGATGCATTACTAAATACATTGGTGGTAGGATGAAGAAATAACCATGTGCTTATGGAGCCATGGACTTCTCAGCAGGGCAATGAATGTTGTGTTCTGCCGGACCACCAGGAATTTCGAGTAGGCCTCAAGGTCTCCAAAATGGTTCTTTAGCTTTATTTTTCCCATTGGCTTCTGTTCACTCTTGTCGTAACTTAACAGAGTTGCGGATGGGGGTATTAGGGAATTCTCATTATATCCCAGCTTAAAGAGTGTTCACAGGAGAAGGAGGTTAACTCCAGAGCCATTGTTAATAAAGAATTTACAGATCTCAACATCATTTAGTGTGTCAGACACATATATTGGTTTGATATGTCCTTGTACGATGGAATCTTCATCCTGATCGGTGAAACAAATCACCGCATTGAATTCAGCTGATCCAGTCTATGTCCAGTAAATCTCGGCGGTAGCTACCTCGGCTTGAAACACTTGGGGGCAGAGCATGGCTTCTATACGTGTCTCCATGAGGCCTGCTGGCAAAATCAAGGCATCCAGGATCGATAGTTTGGCTGGTACCGATGCTAGCTGCTAAAGGATGTCATATTTCTTCTCTAGCAGCTGACACTTCTCCATTAACGAGAGAGTTTTAGTGGGCATCTTGGGAGTTGGAATACGTGACGAGGAGGGACCAGCTGCGGGGTCAGATGTCAACTGTGTTCCCACGTTTTGGGGATTCGGCCCGCCCGGTTTGTTTGTGTGCACTAAGTGGATAGAAACATGTTCCTCCTCAGATGGGTACATCAGAATAACAGGGCCAGAGTGGGCACATGTGGAGGTGGAAGGATATTCCTTCTCCTACTGAGTTTGTTGAAGGGCTCTCCCACGGGTTTCTATGATATTGATGGTTTGGGCTGAGGTCCAACCATAGGGTTGGTGTCAGCCACAACTATCCCACCCCTAGTATCCCCTGCCTCTGCCATTCATTATCCCGACTCCTTGTGTCAGGAACTCTGGTCCATAACCATACCCTTCGTCAGGGAATGCTTCAATATGATAGATGTCGTTGATAGAACCAAATATTGTCTCCTCATTCTCTTACAGGTCATCCTGGTCGGTTGTCCCTAACGGGGCTGTTTGGTGGGTCGGTGCCCATGGAGCCAAGTTTGGGGGTATAAAATTTGATAGTGTCGGGGCAAACTTTGGCCTTGTTGCGGACTGATCCTCTTGTACTTGTCTCCTACCTTCTCAATTACTTCTGGATGACTGGCTCGTGGAGGGATGTGAGGCTGATATTTTCGGTTGTGCATCATTAGGTGCTGTTGGTGGCAACACTGGCTGCTGTAGTTGAGCTTGGTGTATGCCCTGGGCTTGGTTGACAGTCTTCCAAATAATCCAGTTATCAAAATTTTGCCCCTTTTTACTGGTGACTGCCTTCCACCCCTTCCCTTTATCGGTGTCGGTGGTAGAAATATATGTCACATGTGCTGGGGGTGGTCCCAGATCGACCTACCCGGAATCTACCATCCATTACAGAAGGTCTTTGAAGTTTAAGAATTCCCAAATATTGTTCCCCAAAATTTAATTGTAGGGGCAGTAATCTGGCCTGTCATCACGGCTGACATCTTCGGGTTTTCTTCGCTCTCGGAGGTGGAGCAAGTTTCAGTTCATGTTGGCGATGAAGTAGTTGCGGACTTTGTCCTCTCGGAACGTGTAAACATTGTGTCTTAGTTCTTCAAAGTAGTTCCAATTCGATCCTCTTTGATTGTCCCGCTTAGGCGGAGGTGAACACTGATATACAGGGGGTCCATGATGATTTGGTAGAGGCCTGAGAGGTGGAATCATCACAGGGGCTGGCTTGAGCATGACAAATGATGCTTCAGCTATGGCTGCTTTCTTTGCAGGAGCCTGCAAGGCTATCCAGGACATCAGATTGGTATGCTACAGGGAGTCATCAATTTTCTGGGCAATGGCCGAGAGATGGCAGAAGCCAGTGGTTCACTCCACTAGTATGAGCATCATTCGCAGCAAATCTCGATGATTATATATGCATATGGAAGGAAACTCATCTTGTGGCACTGTCCTGTTTAGGGAGTAGGTCAGACCTTTCCATCTAACGATAAAATCTGAGAACCTCTCGTTCTCCCTGTTCTTGTAGTTCATGAGGTCACTGACTGTTGTTTTAGGCAACGTTGAGCTGAAGTAGAACCAGAACTACTACCAAATGTCTTCTTATCATTTTATTGACTGGGTTGGCAGACTCGTATACCAGATGAAATAAGATCCTTGGAAGGTCCGTACGAAGCATCTGAATTTCACTACTTCTTTTTATTCCAGATATCCCATCATAGGGTCGCAATTAGACACGTAGTGCATCAAATGTTGTTCAGGATCTCCTGATCAATTGAATATATGGAATACAGGGCTCCCTAAATTGGGTGTAGGTGGCGTGTTTCTCATCCAATCCGGGCAGGGCTTCCACTATGGCTGTATCAGAGCACGTCGACCTTCCATCACTTCCAATCGAGCTATCAGTGCCTCGATGGTTTTGGTGAGACCCTCATTTACATCCTGTTGGGCCTGGTCCTGGGTAGGTGTAGCCTAAGGCATTTTTTGAGGATCCAACTCGGTTGGCACCAGGGGTGCATGTGCCATTTTTGAAACCTTCGGAGGGTTCAGACGTACTCTCTCTAGTTTCTTCCTGAGTAGAGGGAAGTCTTGGCGTTCATCCGGATCCAAATTTATGTAGTTGTATGGGCTTTTCACCTCATTGGAAGGGAGCCCTGACCGTGCTTCGTTTGTCGGGCCAAACCATGGCCTTTCAGGTGCACGTAATGGGAGTTCATGATGTGGTCCTTCTTGGGAAGCACTTTAAATAAGACGGTTCCTCTAGAGTAGCTCGGAGTTAAGCCGCCTCAAATATTTCATTTCCTCTCCATATCGAGTGAATCTCTCTTCGAGCGTGAGAGGCTCATTTTTATCAAGAGAAGGAGGTGGGTAAAGGGTAACCATTCCTTTGTTCTTATCATTGTTGGAATCTCGATGGGTAGGTGGAGGAGGGTTATCTAGAAGGGCGTCCATATTTAGGGCAGCCCTATGGTTCCGGGTGTGTACACCTGGTGGTTCGTTGTGAGTCACAACCTGACTAGAACCATCGTCTTCTGATCCATCCATATTTTCATCATCTTCAGTGTTACCCATGAGGTTAACCTCTATGGTGTTGATGGATGCATATCACGTGGCGGAGAAGATGTCATCTTCCAAATAGGAATAGGATCTCTCGAGTCATATACTGGTCTTCCCTCTTCTGTCTCAGGATTTCTTTCGGGCTCCTTGACGAAAGATGATGTGGGGAGTTCATTGATGTGACCTGAGGGGACGATGATTCAAACGATGAGATAAGGCATGAACCTCCTCTTCTTGACTATCCTCCCTAGGCAAGAGAATACTGCTTCTCGTGGGGGAGGTTGTTGATGGGGAGGTAAAAATTCCCCCATCCCTGAGGGCTGGGGTTGGTTCCATTCCTTGAATGTTGAGTCTATTCCCGCTATTATTGGTCTTACAGGGGAATTTGTTGTTAAAAATTCACCCAGCCCTGCAAGATGGGGTTGACCTTGGATTGAGGCATTGGCTGCTGATATCGCTACCTGCCTGATCTCATGTGCCCCCATTCGGGGGTGAAATGGGTTTAGTGATGAGTTCTTCTTTGAATCAATCCCTTCTGGGGAGGCAGGTGATGACCGTTGATTGGACTCTCTTAGGCGAGAGGCCTATTGTATGCTCTCGGTGGCCTGATTCCAGAGTTCTTGGATGGATTGTTCCCGTCGGGCCTGACACATCTGGGACTTACTCAAGGCCTATCTCTATTGGGTGTGTTGTCTTTCCTGAGCAGGGACCCCACTCGATTGTTTTCCTGACGTGATGGCGTTGCAAGACACCAAGCCGAACGGGTTCTTCTGGGCGTGGATTAGATTGAAATTCAGAGATCCATGTTCCCCCATCCAGTGATATGCACTCCCATCGGGGCATCACCAATAAGGCGATGGAACTGGTGCAGTGCATGGAGGTAGGCTAACTCAGGGTTCCCTTTACGCCTCTCAGGTCATGGTTGCCACGCCGAAGGAAGAGCTTTTAGTTCGATGTGACACAGGAGGTCTCCTATTGTCTTGACATGGTCTACATACCCTTCGTAGGGAAGGAAGCTTGATTTTAGCCGGCGGAGGGTTGTCCATATGTTTTAGTGGATGCCGTGCACACATTCTTCTAACAACTCTATGGGTATATTTAATTGAGAGGTGGTCATGGGACAAAACATAAGTAGTATATCATCTCTAGCCAGTCGTTTCATCAGGTGCAACATGTCGGCATAGTCCTCCACTAGCGATTCCTCTACCAGGTCATCCCAACTAAGAGGCACACTGATAGTTTTGTCGGATGGAGTGGGGATGACAGGTATTGAATTGTCATGTGGGCGATTCTGGGGCGGTTCAGAAAATGAAAGTGGCCCCAGAACGTCTCCCGATTGAAGAAGAGTGTTGTTGGTGACTAGCTAGGAATCTGACATGCTTGATCCCGTCCTTCAGAGTGCCTCAGCGTACGAGTGATTTTCTGTGATTGATTTGGCAGGGGAGGACCTTCCTGTCGATATGATATGTCGTTTCAGGGAGGACCTTCACAATGACGGCCGTAATGGTGAGGACTAACATCATTGCTTGACGCCTCACTACATAGAGGACTCTTGCAGTGCATACCCTGGGGAGGACCTCCAAGTCATGTCACAGCAAGTGGAGGACCTTCTGGATGTCTAGCATTGTTACGGGGAGGGCCTTTGTAACAACTTTCATCATAGTTAGGATGACCATCATGGTTTGACATTTGTTGTGCATCTTGGGGAGGACCTTCAAGACACACTGTGACAAGGGGAGGACCTTATTGTATCTTGGGGCCACAGTGGGGAGGACCTTCGCAATGGCGGTCGTGGTGGAGAGGACTACCATCACAGCTACTGCAATGGCATGGACTAGCATTACAGCTGCCGTAGGAAGAATATCTAGAGGGTACACCCTGGGGAGGGCCTTCGGAATGTACCATAATGAGGGTAGGGACTTCTTATTTCTTGACATCTCTACGGGGAGGACCTCCATTATTAGGTTGGTGAGGACTACCACCGTGATCTGATGCTCGGCTGCACGGAGTGTCGTTGCAACATAACCCATGGGGAGGACCTTCACGGTAGGCCACAATAAGGTGAGGGCCTTCTTGTCAGGATGAGACGTCACTGCGGGGAGGGCATTCACAATTGCGACTATGGTAGAGAGGACTACTATCATAATATGTGGTCCCACTGTATAGAGAGTGCTTGTAGTGTATACCCCAAGGAGGACCTTCAGGGTGGACCGCAACAAGTGGAGGACATTATAGCTGCTCGATCTTCTGGTCACGTGGAGGGTTTCTATGACTTGAATCAAAAGAGGATCTCTCGTGATCGATCGTTATATGAACGTAGGGGAGGCCCCCGCGGGTGCTCTGGGGAGGACCTTCAGAGAAACTGGTAGCGACATTGTGGGGAGGACCTTTGCAACTGCAACTACTGCTCCCATAATATGGTAATGGTTGGGCAGGTTTCAAATCCTTCAATATGCTCTTAGCATCTTTGGGGACCCCAGCTTCTTGCATAGCGGAGTCATGAACCCGGTCTTTATTTCTCGGATGCCTTCGACGCGTTCGGGGTGCTTTCTTGCGGGCAGCGGGGACCGTCTACTGTTGACAATGGACTTCACCTATGGGGCCCTTTCTAATTGGGTCCCATGATGCTACCGAGATATGCCGATGAACATCTTGACTATTAGTAGGAATATATGCCTGCTTTGGACTATCCACCGTGATGAATGTGTGTCCCCCAGTTGAAACGAGTGAATGTGCTCGATCCAGTTGCCCTTACGTCGCAGAATATTGTCTGTAACCCTCATGGGAGGAATTAGGGATGCAGATCTACTCCGAGGTGGATATCTCATCTCTTAGATGAGTCGCCTCAATTGGAGAGATGGGCTAACAGGCCTGAGTCCTTATTGTTTCCGCTGATTCAATTACATTCTGAAAAGTCTGTAAGATATTATCTGGGTTCGATACCTGCTCCTCCATCATTACTAGGATATGCAAGGTGACATATTTGGCTGGAATGGGAATGAAGGCCCATTCCAATATTAGAGTAGGAATATCCTACTCTGGTCCTCTGGTGGTGAGTGGGTTCTGACAATTCTCTTGTGTCGGGGCAGGGGAACGAATCTGCCCCTTTGACGGGATATGCTGGTTTATCTCTCTATTCACTGCCACATCGGGATGGTTGTAGAGACCCGGATCTTGACGTACATATACATTACATTACTTTTTCGGAATACTTAGTACATAAGAAAAACATACACACAAGGATCGTAATAGTTTAGTGTCTTTGGAAACTCGGAATATAATCTTCTAATCGTGGTGAAAGATCTTCAACATCTCCCATAAAGATCTTCCTTTTTTTTACCTAAAACCTTTCTTTATATCCTGGGGAAAAGAAAACATAAAAGGGTGAGCTCAAATGCTCAGTAAGGGTAAACAAAAGAAATATCAATCACATCATATACATAAGCACATAACTTTTGGAAATATTAACCTGCAAAAGAGAGCATAATTTCATAACATGGGATAAATCATAGTAGTGAAATGAAATCCCTATAATCATAACATAAAACATGAAACTTTTTGGCATACACACATAATCATAGAGAATCATTTCTTGTTAGTCATGACTCATTGCCAAGACTATCTTAGTGGACAAAGTCCCTTTCTGAATCGATTCACCCTCGTTTCAGTCCTGTTTCACTGAACCAGTATAACCTACCATTCCAGCCATGTCTATCTCATGAGATATGAAATCTTTACCCAATGAATTGGAGGGAGATATAGGTCCCACCCATCTCATAATGATACCATTCTTATGTGTGCCACAATATCTTAAAACATACATCATTGCATAACCCATGTAATAAAAATGGGAATCTTAAACATCGTGACATCATAAAACAATTCATATAAGATAAAGGAATTCTTAAAAATAATTCCATCACAACATGATCAAATCAATGTAATAATAGGGATAAAAACAGAACCCTTTATTAACTTAGATGGAAAATAATTTTGATAAAACACTTGAACTCCATTCTTCAGGAAAACATCCTTTCTTCTTCAAAAACATTTTCTCCTTTAATAACATGTCATACGAATTTAAAATAAAAGAAGTTGATTAAAAATAAACTTGAAAACTTGTAAAGGAAGCTTCTTGGAAATAATGTTTTAAAAATCCATTCATGCCGTATATGTTAAAAAAACATTCTTCGTACTTTTGTCGGAAAAGTCAAAAAGTACCTCGTACGAAAAACGACAAAAGATTCATTTCATATTCCTTACTAAAATCTCAGCGGAGGGTAAAATTGGATTTAAACTATTATAAGTGGATGGAAACAATATTACATATTGAGGGAACATGGATGTGGATGATAAAATACACCCCAGTAAATGCCAAAGTAAAAACATTCTCGGATAAAAATGAGATTGTGATATTTTCCCTTACCTTAGGTCCAATTTGCTTTGTACGTGTCTGAAGCTCCTGTATAATGGTTTAAATAATGTTATTGACTTATTCCAGAATCATAAATATTGATATGATATCATATATGGTCATATTCTTAGCTTTTTGTTAGTAATATTTCATTGTTACTTGTTACTCGGGTCTTTATTGCCTTTTGTTCTTATGCGTGTTTTGCCGAATAAATTCTTATTCTTCTTTTAAGGTTATAGATACCTTATATACAGAATGGTATTAGTGTAACATATATCATATTTATTCATTCAATTCATTTATATAATTACTATGTAATGATGATCATGTAGAACGAGTCGCATCACATCGTGGAGACGGTATTCCGTACGTACGCACGAGTGATGATATCGTTCCTATGATCGTGGAATTGTATTGGAGTATATATTTATTATTTCAGTATCAATATTACTTTATAATAATCATAAATATTTACTCATTACACCATTATAGCCATCCTTGTAAGGTGATGGTGGAAAATAGATTAAACCACGGCGTGGAGACGGTATTCTGTACGTACGCACGCGCGGTGATTTCATTTTTACGTAGGATGGATAGAAGGTGAATTAGGGTTGTTTCATATTTATAATAACATATCAGTATGTAAGTAATACTTATGTTATTACTTTATCATGAAACAACTAAATAAGAAGAAGTTTAAGAAGAAAGAAATTGAAAAGATCGGTAATGGATATTACCTCTTCTTTGGAACGCCTCTTTGAATCCTCCACTTAGGGAACTAAGATTGGTCTTTGAAGAAGACCAGGACCTCTAGGATTATTCTAGGGAATTGTAGAGGAGAAAATGGCAGGGTTTGGCCGAGCTTGAGTGCTCAAATTGGCGTGAGGAGGAGGGGGAGGAGGTGCCCTTTTATAAGGGAGGAGAGGGGCACCTTAGGAATATCTCAAAATATTATTTTATATTAAAGTCAAAATCGGTTTATAATGGTTCCAAAGGGTCGTATTTCAAAGATAAAGTGGGGATGGGTCGAAATCCTATCAACCAATATTATTTAGACAAGTTTAGGGTATTATTTTAACCTTATCAATTAGATTTAACTCTAAGTTAAATAATTTAACTTTTACCGTGTCTTTTTGTTTTCTTTCACTATATGGTTAATACACTTACTATAACATGCCAAAAGAACCCCAAATTGTTTATTATTAATATATATATCCTTATATAAGTCATTTGGCCGAACTGTAGATTTTTAAGAATAAAATAACAATTAATAATATAATATTTTATTTAAAAACTATTTTGTGTCAATTTTGACACTATTTGATATATGATTTTTGTGAAAGTCATAACAGAATTATATGTTCAAACCAAGTTGATTAAATCAACAATAATATATCATAGTAACCTAGAAAATTAGTTTAATTCATAAAAAGTCTTAAATTACATTTATTTGGGCATTTATAACATCAATTATGTCAATATTTCATTAATAAGACAATTACTGCATCATCTTTGTGTCATAATAAATGATAATTATTTAATCCCTAAATATTCTAAATAAATTCCTATGATGTAGATAATTGTATTAGCTTTCTGGATACTATTCATGTTCGAATTTTCATGAAGTTTACCACTAGATTAAAATTATTATACTTATAAGATTTAAGAAAGTGACATGTTGTCACATTCTTTGGTTTTAATAATAATTAAATTATTTTCATTGAAAAAATTTAATTAAATGAATCTAATCCGACCCTTAGGTGATATGGGTCGACTTATAGTCATCCAATAGGATTTGAACATTTGTTAGGGTAATTTTAAAATATTATATTTACCCTTAATTACCCGATTTACCTTTAACTACGGTATATAAAATTTACCGTAGTTACTATTCATAATTCCCAAAAATAAAAAGTAGCCTATTAACATAATTTGGACCCACTGATTCTAAATTTGGAATCCATTTTTTAAAATTCAATACACAGAAGTTAGATAAATTAAATTAAAATTAATCCCGTTGTCGAATAAAAACGGGTTTTTGTTTAAAACATTGCAAAAGATTGTATTGATTTAACCAACGAATTCAAGGTAAAATCAATGCTAATGACATAAATTATATTAAATGGTGAAAATATATTCTATTTATACTTTGAAACCATTCAATATTATAATTTAACCACATAAGATATTACGATGAAAAAAGTTGTTTTTAATTAAAATATAGCGTGTTTTAACTATTCATTAAAATGTGAAAGATACCAGAATAATATGAAAAATTTATCCAAAGTAAATTTTTATTTCTTGATTCCAAAGAAGAATTTTATTTTGTCAAATTGAACTTATAAACATGTCAAAAACTATATTTAAAGTGGGCGCGCCATTAAAAGGCAGCAAAACTGCATTTTTTGAAAAATACTTATTTTACCCGAAAAATTTATTTTGTTCTTATACCATGTTCTAGAAAATGTGTAAGATGAATAATAATGTTATAAAATTCAAAATTTAGTTAATAATATTCATAACGACAAGTTCATGACAATATTATAATAATATATCACTGTTTATTAAAACCCGGTATTGCGTACAACACACACTATCGAGGAAGGTCGTGATTGCGTGAAATGCAAGCCAAGTCAGGGTTGCGTGTTGTGAAATAATCCTTAGTTGTTTCGTATAACAAAATCCAACCATATTGAATATATATATATATATACTCAATGTTGCGTAGAATAACTATTATCAAAATTGTGTGTAACACGGTCCAAGAATAGTGTTGCGTATACTGCAAGCTAATACGGTGTTGCATATAGCGCAAGGTAATCTTGGTGTAGAATACAACACAATACATTAATGAAATTAAAATAATATTTTTCATAAAATCTCGTGGTGTTACAATGGGGGACTTTACTTGCATTTTTAGTGAGCTGGCTCTGCATATATTGGTTTCCCACCATATTGATTCGGTGGCATTCGTTGGCAGGGAGACATGCCCACCAATTAATTACTGCCATGTCTGGATTGTGGGATTTGTTGATCGTCACCATGCCAGGATGGTAGGCGTTAAGAGATTCTCCAAGGAGATGGTCCTATAGGTACTGGGTAGCCACCATGTCGGGTTGGTGGGCTTCACAACCCAAGGCAAGGAGAGGTGCCTGCCGGGTAGGTTTTGTCCTGTGTGAGCGACAGACTTGATGGATCGTGGTGGGGATGTGTGCCTGCCCGTATGATGCCGCCATGTCTGTATGGCAGGCTTTGGAGGAGCGAACAGATGTATGTACCTGTTCGTGATATGTCTCCGTGACTGGGCAGTAGAGCTCCTTTTCAGAAAAAAGGGTGATGGTCGGTCCCCTTTTGTACATTTTCCGCCCTTATCGGGTGGTCCGAGGGGCCGGAGCATGGGGAGCATGGGCCTGGATCCTCGGGGCAACATCCTCATTATCGTGAGGATGTTGAGTCGTGGTGTGACCGCGATGATGACTTCTGGCGGGGGCCATGGACCGGAACCCCCATTAAGCTGGGATGAAGTCCTCAGCATCGACCTCATCTGCCTCCCTAAGGTAAGGGAGGTACTCATTGTTTCGTTTCGGGGATAGACTCCCGAAACGGTTGGAGACAACAATAAGGGTTGTCTAGATTTGCCTTCGCGGCCGCTTCTGGGTGGGCGACCGGCGGGTCTTGGCGGATTGGAGGGCGTGCATGGCCGCCTCCACCATTGGGAGAGTACCGTTGACGTGGTACTCTCGGATCAACACATCCGAGACCCAGTGTTGAAGATGTTGGGTAGGTGACGGGGTCCTCCATTAGTGAGGAAGTCTTGTCCTTGCATTGTTGGAAGCACGCGCCTATCAGTTCTTTCGTGATGCCATTGGATCGAAGGGAGTTCTGAGTGGTACCTGTAAAATATTTTAACAAATACAAACAAAAAACATATCAAAGCAGCATCTCATGACCCCATGGGTGATTAATGACCTTGATTGGCCCTCCTCGTGAGTATAAAGGGGGAAAAGGTGGGAGGTTAGGTTTGTCATACTTGGTTAAATATTCACGTTGGGTTCACCATTTTTTTTCTCACAGCGCATGATGGGACCGTGTGGGAGAAACATGTGCTACCCGAAGGTTGATTAGAGAAGATTGGGTTCTGCTTAATCACTCATATCGGGTTCACCGTTTTCGCTTCGAAACACCCAACATTTCCATATCCAGCAATACGTGTACATGCCTTCCAAAGGCAGGCGTTTGATGGGTGGTTTGACCAGCGATGCTTAAAGAACTCACATTTGTCGAGAGGATGGTAAGCCGGGCTCATCGCACCCTTTTGGGGGGAATTATTTCCAGTTCTGAGACTCTCTTATTGATTTAGGATATATTCATATGTTCATGAAACATTGGTTTATACCCATGCATAGTATACACGGAATTCTCCTGGTTGGAAATGGTCAACTGGACGCAGGGGTTCAGAATCAATTATGCCTGAGGTTTACCATCCCTCGTTGGATTAATAACCCCGAGGATTCTGTACTAATTGAGACTGTATTGGTTTAAAGCCTCAAAACCAGGCACTCTGGAGTTTATTGTCATCCAGGGGGACAGATAATGACTTGAGTGTTTCGATCGAACCAATAGCACAAGCCTCATATGTATCCCTGTGAGAGGAATCAGAATTCACATTGTTCGGTTTGGTATGTGGATTACTCCAAAAGGGATGCCCAGTGTTGGTGTAGTGAACCGATGTGAAGATGGTTGGATCGATCAGGTGTTGGGCTTGAACCTCGGAGAGGCTTCCTACATACCCTACATATGAGACAGGGGTCAATGTCCACGAAGTTCGGATTAGAGTGTCGGAGAACCGACGTGAATGTGGACCTGGGGGTCCGATGGGTAGTGGGCTTGACCCTCATGGGGCTTCCTATGTACAATGCCTTTACATTGATCAATGTCCTTGTAGTTCGCATTGGTCATGGTGCTTATGCTCTGAGGCAGCCCAGGAGAGGATGCCATGGTCAATGTTTACTCAAAGCCCATGTGAGTCATGATCGCTGTGAGAAACAAGAGGAAGCAAGGACCATACGATCACGTCACGAAAGCTGCTTCCGTGGGAAGTGCAATGGGGCTTACGCATGGGGGCGGCCCAAAAAGTCGGGGCTTACTCAAAGATGGACGCCCATGGAGACAAAGCGCATCAAGAGAGGGACTTGTCCCCAATGAATAATGGAGCATCACCCTTCCCCAATATCCCATTCCTTTTCTGTGGTTGTGGGGAAGTATGGAGGTGCATGTGTGTTTCCTTCTGATGGGTAGTCCTCTACTCCCCAGGGTGGGGAGAAGTGCCCCTGTCCTAACAAGTGGTGGGGCAGAAAGGGGACTCCAGGGCTCGGAATCCGCTTTACCGTGGGAATGAGAACCTAGGAATGCTTCAGGAATCCACTCAAGGGCCGAAGAAATCCCTTCACCCTCACTTACCATGGGTATGTGAACTCAGAATAGTGCACTAATGCGCTTGATGGTTACATCACATGGGTCTGGTGGCTCTGGTGGAGGCCTCGGCTCAGGGCCGATGAATGAACCAATGAGGGGGTTTCAGAGGATCAGGCCGGATTGGAAGGATTTTATTTGGCTCAGGGAATGGGAACTCCAAAGGATCTGGCAGGCCACACAGGTGTATGAGTGGTGGTTCCCTTTGTGTAGAGAGGTGCTACACGGCTGGAGAGGCTATCCAGGAACCAGGGGGTCCGCTGACTGATGGTCATCCCGCGAACTAGGTTGTTTCGCAGCTTCGGGATCAACCTGCGTACCAGGTTGGTACACGGAGGGGTCCATGCGAGCAGTGGCGGCTGAGGGAAACACCGGTCGGGGGTTCATCGGTCGGGGGGCTTCGCCCACATTGTATGGTTCTATGCGGTGCGACGGATCAGAAAAGGGGCATAAACTCCCTGGTCCAAGGGGAGTGCATCCGTGGAGGGTCCATGGTTCGCAGTCTTCTTTTCGTTGTTATTTTATGTTTTTGGTTCACCAAGTTGTTATGCGTTTTCAGTTCCTTATTTATTCTCTTCCAAATTCATACCTATTGTGGTTCACGAACTAGAACTTCACTGTTTGTGAAATCCTAAGCTCCTTCCTTCGAATTACTTCCACCCGAATTTGATCGATCTCCTCCCCCATCCCCTCTATCTCCTTTTATAGAGTGGGGAATGAGATGTATCTGTAGTCATGCGGCACCTTTTGTGGAGGCCCATGATCTGAAACCCGGTTTACAGATGGATTGGTCAATCCGAAACTCACAGGGGGGAAATGAACGCAACTCCCCCACGAAGCAAAGTAGCTCGGGGAGTGCTTCGTGACCACACAAGGTTCCTCCTCCATTCTGCGAACGACAGAAGATGCAGTCTGGGCCGGTCCATGTAGTTTCCGGCTGGGGCTGTTTGTGACAGTGGATCGGCTTGGCGCCCGTCCTACATCACACCCGTAAAGGATCCCCTCCTCCGTTTTGCGAACGACAGCGGTCTGCGGAGGGGGGTGCTTCGCAGAACTGTCCATGTGCCATTATCATTGGACCGGTATGCGGACCGGTTTGACTTGTCCCATCCTTTGAGTATTCTCCACACTTTACCCCAATTATTTGGGGGGAAATTGGGTATAATCACCATTGTATTAAAGGGGATTATCATTCTACTTTGTGAAATTTTCAAGACCCTACAATCCTCTTGAATCATCTTTTCATATCAATGAAACCTAATGGTATTTAATGAGATGTATAGAATTTGGATTAAATTGATACTGATTGCTTCTTGTTTTGAGATCAACTCTGTTGGGGACTTTTTGAATGGAATTATTAGTGGAAGGGATCAAATTCATAATTGTTGGTGTTCAATGATTTTTGAAAATATAGATTACTAGGAAAAAAGTAATCCCCTTCATTATGAATCTTATTTCTTTCTCACTTGACTCACTACTTCCAATCATATGAATATACCCTCTCTATGTTGTAATCATATTTGACCATGATCTCAACATTATTCAAGGTCTCCCTTGACCAAATGGATCATTGACTATATCATTTCATATTTTAAATAATTTTCATAATGGTAATATGGAATTTTTTTGACACCTGGTGTAAGGTTAATAAAGCATCATATATTCCTATTACTAAAGGAGATAAAATCCCACCACTAAAATTTTTACCTTCATTTGGGTCCCTTCCTTTAGAGTGAAATATTATTGTTATAGATATTTGTTTTGGTATCCATCACATTACGCCACCATAATTTCTATGTTTTATGTTCTTTTTTATCCTTCCTCAATTTTCAAAAAAAAATATATTTTCATCATATTAAAAGTCAATATATGATGAATATTGGTGATGATGAAGTGACCGATAATGGTAAAGGATATAATACTCATATATATTTGAATGGTAAAGTAATTTCCATCCCTTATAAATGAATTAAAATTGAAATTGGGGATGATTCCACAGATTTGAATTTTTTTTTCTCGAATTTGATGATGGAAGAATATAAAAGAGTGGTGAATTATTCTTCTGAATAAATATTAAAAACAACTTTATAGTTTTAATTATAATTGAATTCTAATAAAATAAATGGGTTGATGATATTTTTTAGTGGTTCAGATCAAAATGATCCTTCTCCCGTATTCACCACTAACATGAACAAAGTGATATAACACCAACTATAATAGAATCTTATGCTAAATTTATCACACCAAAATTCATTAAAATTTAAAATTCCTTTTATCCAAGAGGTGTCAACCCAAAAACTCACGTTTCATTTTGAATTTGGAGGGACAAAAAAAATATCCATAACTTTTTTCCATTAGGTGGAAAAAACTATGCATCATTTGTTTGGGGGTCATCACCCAGAATCATAACATTTAATAAGTAGTAAAATCGATAACAGCTTTTCACATAGAAGAAAATAGAAATACATAAACCATAAAACCATAGGAACACACAATTTTATGAATGTGGAGGAAAGAAATAAACATCCTAAAAAGGATCAAACAATTGAAGATTATTTGAGAGTGGTTTTTGGAAATGAATTTATAATTACCTTATATAGTTTAAGGATATCCCAAAACCCAAAAGATTCTATATTTTTTTCAACTCTATTCATAAATATTCTTTTGGAAAAGAATTTTTAAAATTTGTGACTATTAATTTTTTTTCTGAAATAAGTGTATCCCAAGTCAATTTAGTGAACTACTTTATCGTTTTATATTCCTATTTCCTAGTTTATATTACTTGTTTAAATATATAATAAATAAATAATAATATACATCTAAGTCCTCCCTTCTATCCTATAAAACAATGGAAATTATATCTTAATATATGTCACAAAATTTAATATAGATGTCAATAATGAGTATTAACATCCAATAAAAAATCAATGATAATATTCATGAAACACACATAATATATCAAATGGTTTTATTTGAATATCACTAGTTCCAAAAATATAATTTGGCTATCTATACATTTTAAATCACATTAGGATGTTATATTAATCATCATTAAACAATTTTAATTATGATCTGATAGTTTCAAGAAAATTAATAACTAATTTTAGAATAAATAAAATAATAATAATTATTGTTAAAAAATGATGAAGATTAATGTATGAAATACTAATAAAAAATATTATAATTCTATGTTTTAGAACAAATTATGAAAACTAAATGATACATTATGGAAAATAATCTTAGGTTATTTTCGTGTAGCCAATATTCACCATGTATCCAAATCCGACCATGCAGCCCATTCTCACCACATAGCTAATTATCACTACATAGTTAAAATATTCATATAGGAAAAAATATTTATTTATCCAATACTATTCACAAAGCTGATTTTACCATGTTGGGGAATTTTTATTTCCATATCAATAAATATACATTTTTCACAGGGGAAACTAACATTCACCCTTTTGTGGATTACTACCATTATTTATCAATTTAATAACACAAATTTCCATTACATAGGTCCTAGGATACCATTACATAGTTAAAAAAATGTGTTGGACCACGTGTATATATATATTGGTGGCTCTTACATGAGACTCAGAATACCATTTTGTATATATTAAAAATATGTGGGTACACATATGAAATTTTAATGATACCATTAAAAAAATAGAGAGGACAACTATGTGGAATAAAATTGAGGATTTAAACATTATTCGAGTTCATAGGTACCGTTATGTAAGGATTATGGAAACTTTATGTCAGAATTAAAATTTGTGGGTAATATTAATAAAATATATAGAAAATATAGGTTACCCTAACACAAATATTAAAATTCATAGGTTCATATTACTGAAATTTTATAATATATCCATTTCCTTTATTTAACAATTGATATATTTGATTTACCGTTACATAAATTTTAAAATTCATTATTTTCCATCACAAGTCTATTAAAATACAACATTTTTCATTATGAAACTAATAAGATTTCATTATTCCCCTAATTTACTAATTTAAGCTTGATGATACCTTTATGAAATGCTAAAAAAATTATACCCCTTTACTATATTTCGAAACATGTTGTTACATATATAAAACACTGTAAAACAATGAATGAATGAATGATATATGATGGTTTTAAATGAATTTTTTTTGGAACTCAATATGACACTTGTAGAAAATGTTATAACACAATAAAACAAGAAATATCAAAATAGGTTATGTGATAAATACTAATATGTAACTTAAGTAAATTATAGTTAAGATATCATTTATTAATTTTTTTAAAATTAAAATTAATCATAGTATTGTATGTTTTAATTATCAAAACACAATTAGATAATATAATCTAATATAAATATCCACTTCAACATTCTCTCCCATTTAGAAAATTTAAAAACTAAATAAATATTAAAAAACTCACCCCTTTTGAAATTATAAAAAGATGGTGTTTTAATAGGAAAATTCCATTTTGGCATTAAATTTACCCCCCCACCAATTTAAACATATAAAAAGATTTTATTTCCTAAAAAATATTTACATTTTTAAAAAAATAATTCAAAATAATAATATAAAACATGTGTTAAGGAGCCACTATAAAGCCTACCATAAATATGAACATGAGTTATATTGAGTGACACAAATTTTAAAATATTTTTGTAAAATGTAATGATAAATTATTCCAAAAAATTATATAAAACAAAATATTTTTAAATAGAAATTAAACATAACCTAATGTGTGTGATATAGGATAAAATAAATATATTATAACCAAATATGTTAAAAAAATAGTATGCTAAAAAAATAGATTCCAAATTACAACATATATAAATCTTAAAAGCTTACTATTTAAAAGAATTCAATGTACCCAAAAAATCAACCAAGAAAAAAAATTAAATTTCCATCATACCATGTTATAAAATTATTTTATATAATTTATCAATGACCAGTAGCTTAATAAAGATATCAACAAGATTATTTTATATAGAAATTATGTCTTGATTTATATTTCATTTTTGACCATGGTCTATAAGAAAATAAAATTTAAAGTCATAGTGTTACTCATTGTGGCTTTCCCGGGGTTATTGAAATGGATATAGAAGAATAAATGTCATAGAATAGTGGGATCTTATGAAAATATAAACAAATCAAAAAATATTTACATTACATATAGTGATTGAGAAAAACATGACACAGAAGTAGTTAAACATAAAAAATATTTACATAATCAAATATTATATAGATATTTAATAATCAATTTAAAATATTTAATCTAAATTTCCATAAGGTCACTTCGAAATATTCAAAATATAGAAAATAAATACATTAAATCAGACATAGATGTAGTTAAGTATAAAAAATTCTTGTCATGCCTCTATAAGATTTAAGATCAATATATTATCCAAAATATTCAATATATCATTTTCAAGTAGTACTATTATGGTAATTTTAACATTTATATGAATCTAAATAAATTCAATTAGAAATATATTTAGAATACATCAATTGGTTTTTCACAATCACATCATTACATTTAAAAATTTACATTTCATGAAATAATTTTAATCCTACCATCATACTCATAATAAATCTATAAGTCATTACATTTAAAAATACATTAAAAATAATTTTACATGTATAAAAAAATATTTATTTCATCTTAAATTTTAATAATAAATATCTCATTAAATTTTTTCTAAATAAGTAAATTAGGATAAATCCTTCACTTCTAAACACTATTTTTTAAAACAGAACGAGTTACCCATTCATATAAAGAACGAGAAATTTCTTTCAAATCACATAACACCATAGATAGTTTTGAAATATGATCAGGATTATGTTCATCTGCAAAAAAACAATGAAGTCAAAAATACCAATCATCATAAATATATATCAATAAAAAATCTAATTTTACCTACATGTGAAATAATTTATATTCCTAAAAAAATTATAATATAATAATATAATAATTTATTCTAGTATTGAAAATATTGAAAAATAATCATCAAATTAAATACCTTTTCATGAGAATATCATAGAAAATAACCTATTTTTATTAACTATACATCAAAATAGATTTTGTTTGTTTATTGAGATATGATTTATTGCAATAACTAGAGAGTCATTAATTATAATAATCAATGTTCAAAAAATATTTCTAATATTTATTTTTTCAGAATGATCCATTAAGAACATTTTAATGCCTCATCAATGTTATTAGGTACAAAATAGAAAAAGCATAATATGAATAAATATTAAAAAGAGGTTTTCTTGTATAAACATTTGTCTCACTACTTCTAATGAATTTATTTATAGGATATTCTCGATGATTGTTCTGATATTATTAATGAATTTGATCATATTGAGAAGAAATATTCTCCCCCTGAATATTTTATTCTCTAACCTTCGGATGTTCTTCATGAAAATTTATAAAACTAAATTCATCTTCATGTTTACAAATTTCATAATCCATTTGATTTACTGATTTATCATCAAACATTACATGAATTAATTCATTGAAAACCATATATCATTTTTATAGACATTATATTCCTTACTAGAATCTAAATATCCATTGAAAATAGCATCATCATATTTTGCATCAAATTTATCAAAAGAGACTTTATTATCACGAATTTAATCATTACACACAAGGAATTTGTGATAAATATTTTTAGGTTTTGTAATATTCCAAAGACTATATGTTCTCTTTTTCATCCAAGGTATTATAATAATTCTATTATTAACATAATAATATATATTCATAACTTCATCCGAAAATTAAATAGGTAAATTAAACTAATTTAACAGGGTACTATCCATTTCTTCAATTATTTTATTTTTTCATTCCACTATAATATTTTTTTGGTTTTCAATATTGTGAAAATTGGTATAATACCCATCTTCCTAAAAAATCTTGATAAATTTAATATTAAATTATTAATCCCCATGATAGATTAATATTGATTTAATAAAGACCCCTTTCACATTTTGAACCAATTTATAACAAGAGATCCTTTTGGTTCTTGTTTAGCTTGTTAAATAACTATAAATAGCATCACCCATCCTCATATGCAACAAAATGTTATAATATTGTATATAATTCATTAATTTGATATTTTGATCATTAAATTCAACAAAATTTATTGAATAAATGTTGACTTATTTATTTATATAAAACAATATATATTTATCTTTAACTGCACTACATTTAGAATTTTTAAATGTAACAAACCTTTCATAATCACATAGTTTTGAAATTCAGATTAAATTATGTCTCAATACAATAACATATAAAATAATGTAAATTTTTAAAAAAAATTGAAAATACATCCTCATTGAAATATTTTATCATTCCCTTTGATTTATTACCAAATGTATCATTACATCCACAAAATTTAATGAATCATATAAAGATAAATGCATAACTAATCATATGAATTGATTTTTCACCCACCATGTACAAAATATTATTTTAGATTCTCCCAAGACACTTTTTATAAGAAAACACATTTATAAAATAATTAGTACACATGATAATTTGGGACCAATGGAATTAGTATACGAATTCATGTGAATCAAAATTGATTTCTATAATTTTTCTTAGAGGAAATATAGATGGTAATGTATTCAAAAATAAAACAATAATATGTATAAAATAATTCAAAAAACTCAAGGAACACTCAATTTCATATTGAACATTCATATGACATTTAAAGAATTTTTTTCATAGATGTACTTCTATTTATTCTCATAGTAATGAATGTTTTATAATTATAAATCTAAATAATATCATTACCATGACTATATATCTTCTTGTTCATTTTATAGAAACTCTTAATTTTTCAAGGTTTTGTTGTCATGACCTGTCCTCTGGGCATGTGCTGTGACTACCCCAAGCCTGCCTTCCATAGGCCAGGGGCTGGCGACTAGCACCAAAAGCGTAAATCCCTATGCTGGGAAGGAATTTCTTTTATGAAAGTAAACAAACACAACAGAGTACACAATAGGATGTAAAGACTAAGTGAATAATTCATACAAAAAGTAGTTATGAATGTGAATGGGTTAGAAATACAATCCCAACAGTAAATTACAAGTACAACGAAAAGCAAGTACAACTGAAAAAGGGACAACAGCTCAAAAGGGCAGCTCCTGGAATGTCAGCCAAGTATCCTACCAAATGGGAAGGTACATATGTCCACCTCAGAACTCCACATCCATCGGTCCGATCCGTGTACCGTCTCGTTGTGTGGTCCACCTCCGGTTTACGTCATGTTCGGGCTCGCTCTCTACCTTTATCAATGCAGTATGTTGTCTGCATCCAACACAACGAGGTGCAGGCATAGCCCATGCAGGGTTGAGTATAACGGTAATCAGTAGGGACTTGGATACCCTTTTAAAGTCTCCCATAATCCACAATGGATAAACCACAGAAGAAAGATACAACCACGAAGTAAAAACCACCCCTAATTAGATATATGTCACTACATTTAGCTATTATATAAATCTCAGATCAGTTCCATATCTTGAGCCCAAGAACAACCTAGTCCACACAAGAATGTAAAGTCAATCACATCGTTGATAATGATTAAAATTCAAGACTCATATCACATAGATATAAATCATTTATATAGTGATAGAGATGATCAGATGTAGTCACTGATTCATCTAAGCTGTCAAACCCACATAGGATACAAGACCAGAAAAGTTGTCGGACCCACACAAGATACAAGACCAGCTCCTCTGTCGGACCCACACAGGATACAACTACAGAGGTCAAACTGCCGGTCCCACACAGGATACAAGAATAGTAGTCATCGATGTCGATTCCACGATGGATTTCAGTATTTTATTTTTCGATGTCGACCCATGTAGGATCTCATTACAATAGTCGTCGCAGTCGATGCCAGCTCTAGCGTTCCAACACACAACACGCTCGATTCCAGGAGGGTCCTCTCCTCGATCAAAGGTGGGTCAACACATCAACTGTCATGAAGTGTTGAGTTGATGTATCTTGAAGTTCAATCTCATAAAAATAAACCCAATGTGATAGAAGGCACATCAATCCGACGCCTGGTTTGAGAGTTATTACCTTTCCGTTCCAGGGGCCAGGTTGGAATTACGCTCGTTCCAAACACAACTGTTTTCCAAATTTGACCAAAAAATAACATAGATTATCTCAGAAGGACCGTCTCGTTTATTTTATCCCAGTGCCATAGATGGCGCGTCCAACAGATGTGTGGTCTAGAAGATATTCGTGTTTAAGCGTAATGGGCATGACCCGTCAGGCCCTGTGGGCTAGTGGGTCAGCCCGACCTGGTTTGGCTGGTCCGACCCGGATGGAGGATGGCCTGGCTTGGAGGCTATGGCCTCGCCCGTGTGAGGGCAGTAGGAGGCCCTGCCGCGCTGGGGTGGCCCGGCCTGGTGGCTCGGCCAGCTAGCTGAGCGGAATGGGGGTGGGCCTGGTTTGGTGAAATGGCGGCGCCGCCCCTCCTGCCTGGTCTGCCAAAGCCAACCAGTTTTTCAGGCGAGAGCAGCCCGCACAGTGTAACACCCCGAGATTTTATGAAAAATATTCTTTTAATTTCATTAATGTCTTGTGCTACACCAAGATTACCTTGCGCTATACGAAACACCGTATTAGCTTGCAGTATACGCAACACTATTCTTCGATCGTGTTACACACAATTTTGATAATAGTTATTCTACTCAATATTGCGTATATATAAATATATATATATATATATATAAAATATGGTTGGATTCTATTATACGAAACAACTGAGGATTATTTCACAACACGCAACCCTGACTTGGCTTGCATTACACGCAATCACAACCTTCCCCGATAGCGTGTGTTGTACGCAATACCGGGTTTTAATAAACAATGATATATTATTATAATTTTGTCATGAACTAGACGTTATGAATAGTATTAACTAAATTTTGAATTTTATAACATTATTATTCATCTTACCCATTTTCTAGAACATGGTATAAGAACAAAATAAATTTTTCGGGTAAAATAAGTATTTTTCAAAAAATGCAGTTTTGCCGCCTTTTGATGGCACACCCACTTTAAATATAGTTTTTGACATGTTTATATGTTTAATTTAAAAAAATAAAATTCTTCTTTTAAATCAAGATATAAAAATTTACATTAGATAATGTTTTGATATTTTTCCGATAACTTTCATATTTTAATGAATAGTAAAAACCCGCTATATTTTAATTAAAAACAACTTTTTTCATCGTAATATCTTATGTAGTTAAATTATAATATTGAATGGTTTTAAAGTATAAATAGAATATATTTTTACCATTTAATATGATGTATGTCATCAGCATTGATTTTACCTTGAATCCCTAGGTTAAATCAATTCAATCTTTTGCAATGTTTTAAAGAAAAACCCGTTTTCTTTCGACAACAGGATTAATTTTAATTTAATTTCTGCATATTTTCTGTATTGAATTTGGAAAAATTGATTCCATATTTGGAATCAGTGGGTCCAAATTATGTTAATAAGCTACTTTTTATTTTTGGGAATTATGAATAGTAACTACGGTAAATTTTTTTTACCATAGTTAAAGGTAAATCGGGTAATTAAGGGTAAATATAATATTTTAAAATTACCCTAACAAATGTCAAAATCCTATTGGATGACTATAAGTCGACCCATATCAACTAAGGGTCGGATTAGATTTATTTTATGGACTTTTTACCATGAAAATAATTTAATTATTATTAAAACCAAAGAAAGTGACAACATGTCACTTTCTTAAATCTTATAAGTATAATAATTTTAACTTAGTGATAAACATCATAAAACTTCGAACATGAATAGTCTCCAGAAAGATAACAAAATTATCTACATCATGAGAATTTATCTATAATTTCTGGGATTAAATAATTATCATTAATTGTGACACAATAGTGATGCAGAAATTAATTATCTAGTGAAAAATTTAGAATATAGTTTTTATTAAACTAATAGTGACCATAAAAGGCACAAAACCCTGAAAAAAACTTCTTGGTCATGTAAATTTAAACTATAATCATCCAAGGGTCGAATATTTGACCATTTGGAGTCTTATACAAACAATTATGACACTTATATTATTTTATTTTAAATGATGCCAAAGTTGTCACCTTCATAATTTAATAAATATAACAATTTAAATATTGTGATTTTAAGATGATAAATTCGAGTAAAAGTATTATTGTGAAATTTAATATATTTATATTCATAATAGGATTTTATTTTAAATTTTTATGTAACAAATAAGTATATTAAAGAATTACAAAAATGATGTAGTAATTATTTTAATAAGAGATAAACCAAATAAATGGTTTTAAAAAAATAATAAAATAAATATTATATGAACTATTTAATGTGATCCACTAATTTTATAGATACATATGACATTTTATTAATATATTAAAGCTTTTAGTTCTAACATATCTTCTGTATATATTTTATTTAAATTCAAATAAATGAATAGTGTCAAAATTTACACTATTGTTATTTTATAAAAATAACATATTATAAAATTGTTTAAAAATCACAAAGATATTTAAAAATTATAAATTTAAATTTATATGGTCTATAATGTTATAAATTAAACAATTATGGAAAATTCACAACAAATAAGTAATTATTTGTTATAATTTAAAATTTAGAATCTTTATTACCACAAATAAACTTAAATAGATTAAATAAGGATAAATCAAAATGATAAGGATTAAAATAAGATCCAAACATGTCTAAATTTGATTGTTTGATGAGATTACAACCCTATCTCATCTAATATTCGAATATGAGACATTTTTGGAGGTTTTTAAGTGGGGTTAGATTTATTATAAATTAATATTTTTAAGAATTCCAAAGGTGCCCCTCTCCTCCCTTATAAAAGGGAACCTCCTCCCTCTCCTCCTAACACCAATTTGAGCATTCAAGCTCGGAAAACCCCTGCCAAAATCTCTTCTCCACTTCCCTAGAATAATCCTAGAGGTCCTGGTCTTCTTCAAAGACCAATCTTAGTTCCCTAAGTGGAGGATTCAAAGAGGCGTTTCAAAGAAGAGGTAATATCCATTACCGATCTTTTCAATTTCTTTCTTCTTCAACTTCTTATTCTTTAGTTGTTTCATGATAAAGTAATAACATCAGTATTACTTACATACTGATATGTTATTATAAATATGAAACAACTCTAATTAACCTTCTATCCATCCTACGGAAAAAGGAAATCACCGCGCGTGCGTACGTACGGAATACCGTCTCCACGCCGTGGTGTAATCTATTTTCCGCCACCACCTTAATTGGATGGGTATAATGGTGTAATGAGTAACTATATATGATTATTATAAAGTGATATTGATACTGAAATAGTATACATACACTTCAACACAATTACACGACCATGGGAATGATATCATCGCTCGTGCGTACGTACGGACTACCGTCTCCACGACGCGATGAGATTCATTATCCATGTTAACCATTCCAGAATGATTATAAAGTATATATAATGAATAATAATGGAATATATGACATGGTAAATCTACTGGATTTATGTATATATATATATATATATATATGTCATCTACTTACTTCCATTCAAGACAATAAGGAAAGGAAAGCATCGTTCATGCGTACGTACGGACTACCGTCTCCATGAACGGTGTGTTTCATTTCATTTATCTATCTATTATATATATATATATATATACTGAATATATATGATATATAAATCATACTTTATATTCTGGAAGTAAGTAAATCATGATATAAGTAATAATAATGTCAAGAACAACAAGTCCAAACACCTACGATAAATGAAACGATTTTACCCAAAACGCTTCTTTAACATGAATTTAATAAAGAACGGGTAATATAAAGTCATAAGTGGAACATATATGATATAATAACAATGAATATGATTCTGGAATAAGTCAATAACATGATTTAAATCATTATACAGGAGGTTCAGACATGTACAAAGCAAGTCGGACCTAAGGAAAGGGAAATATCACAATCTCATTTTTATCCGAGATTGTTTATACTTTGAAATTTACTGGGGTGTATTTTATCATCCACATCCATGTTTCCTCAATATGTAATGTTATTTACATCCACCTAAAATTTTTTAAATCCAATTTTACCCTTCGGTGAGTTTTTATTAAAGGATATGAAAGGAATCTTTTGTCGTTTTTCGTACGAGGTACTTTTTAACTTTTCCGACAAAAGTACGAAGAATGTTTTTTTAACTTATACGGAATGAATGGATTTTTAAAACATTATTTCCAAGAAGCTTCCTTTACAAGTTTTCAAGTTTATTTTTAATCAACTTCTTTTAATTTAAAGTCGTATGACATGTTAGGAAAGGAAAAATGTTTTTGAAGAAGAAAGCATATTTTCCTCAAGAATGGAGTTCAAGTGTTTTATCAAAATTATTTTCCATCTAAGATAATAAAGGGTTCTGTTTTTATCCATTTAATTACATTTATTTGATTATGTTGTGAAGGAATTATTTTTATGAAGTCATTTACCTTATATGATTTGTTTTATGATGTCATGATGTTTCAAGAATCCCATTTTTGTTACATGTGTTATGCGATGTTGTATGATTTATGATTATGTGGCACACATAAGAAAGGATTCATTATAAGATGGGTGGGACCTATATCTCCCTCCAATTAATTGGGTAAAGATTTTATATCTCATGAGATAGATATGGCTGGAACGGTAGGTTATACTGGTTCAGTGAAATAGGACTGGAACGAGGGTGACTCGATTTAGAAAGGGACATTGTCCACTAAGATAGTCTTGGCAATGAGTCTTGACTAACAAGAAATGATTATCTATGATTATGTGTGTATGCCACAAAGTTTCATGTTTTAATTTATGATTATTGGGATTACATTTCACTTCTATGATTTATCCCATGTTATGATATTATGAGCTCTCTTTTTGCAGGTTAAGATTTCCAAAAGCTATGTTCTTATGTATATGATGTGATTGATATTTCTTTTGTTTACCCTTACTGAGCATTTGAGCTCACCCTTTTATGTTTTCTTTTCCCCAGGATATAAAGAAAGGTTTTAGGTATAAAAAAAGAAGATCTTTATGGGAGATGTTTAAGATCTTTCACCACGATTAGAAGATTATATTCCGAGTTTCCAAAGACACTAAACTATTACGGTCCTTGTGTGTGTGTTTTTGTTATGTACTAAGTATTCCACAAAAGTAATGTAATGTCCATGTAAGTCAAGCTTCGGGTCTCTACAGTTGGTATCAGAGGAAAGGTTTAGTCAACCTTTGGAAACTAGGATGCGAAAACGTTAGTGAGATCCCTAGAGATATTTCTAAGGTATGTCTAGGGATGTCCCTAAGGATAAGTATACGTATAGGTTATAGTACTAGAATTACGCTAAGGATCATAGAATTAAACCTAAGATGTTAGATATTAAGGGTACTCCCACTTTACTATGTTGTTTTCCCTAGCATGATTTTTGCCTCTCACAAGATTCTTTTTGTGTTTTAGTTAATGGAGGGAACCAGAAGGAATTCGATTAAAATTGAATCAAATGGACAAATTGGTGACTATGAGCAAAAAAATTGTGTAATTACTAGAGAGAAAGATCTTGTGATTATGCCAAATCAGTCATCGCGATATATGATTAACAAGGTGAAATTTAGTGGTATGCCTAATTCATCAAAGAAGAGGAAGATAAACTATTATGCATGTTCGCATGTTGAGGAGCATAAAGAAAGGAAGATTGAGATTTCTAAAGAAGGGAAGAAGAACCTGAGGAATACCTCAAATGGAGGGACCGATGTTATCTGTGTGAAGAAAAGGGTCATAGAGTGACAGACTGTTATGGAGTTCAATGTCTTATTTGTGGAGAACATGGGCATTACCCAACTCAATGCCCTGACCTAAAAAGTTACTTCTAAATCAAGGAAGGACTTATTCCAGGACAATCATTGAAGTGGATGGACTGAAGTGTTTATGTATTGGTATTCAAGAATAATGTTGTTGAGGTAATTTTATGGTGTATTGAAATATTTAAGTATTGGTCTATTGTGGTTTTCAATAATTTTAAGGTACTGATAACCATGAAAAGTGATTCAAATATTTTGGAAAGTAGATGATATGCGCATAATTAAGGGATAAGGAGAAAATGAAATGTTTAACAGTATTCATGAGCTCATGATTGATATAAGGACTAAGTGATATCATGGTTTGAGTATATAGAATTTTGAGGATTTTGATATGTGGAAAGTGTTAACTTTTAACTGCATTCATGTTTTCACTAAGTTTCAATGGGTATTCAAGAGAATACATGATTAAGGACTTTGAATGTTTGGAATGTGACCAACAAAACATATCTTATGTTATATGGGGATCAACGATGGTGTTAAATCTCTGGTAATCGTTTTCACTATGTTATGAGAGTGGACTGCAGTATTATGGATAAGCCTAAAGATTGGAATGGATTATGTTGGACATAAGTTAGTATTGTCTAAGGATAGAAGTTTTTTCGATATTATTGATGGGATGTTATAGTAATATAGTTTTAGAAAAAGGACAACCTGCAGGACGGGCGACAACCCATCGCTTCAGACAAGGCTGTGGGAATCGAACCCACAACCGAAGTGCGACTGGCCTTTATCGCCTACAACTAGCCTGCAGGAAGTCCCTGTTTAGTAGAAACTAGTTTTATTTTATTAAGCGGTATGATATATGAAGTATAAGTTCATTTTTGGAACCATATACGATTAACCATAAGATGGACTTATAACTTTTTCTAACCTTTTGTTTGAAAGAGATGGAATGACCCGTCATTCTATCACATGATCTGCTAACACTTCATGAATAACAAATTCAACTTCATTTATTTAAGAGATGAAGTGGAAATTGTTCAAGGCACGAACAACAGTGAGATTGTACCAAAATAAAGTCAGTATTTATTCTAATTCAAATTCTTCAACTTTAGGGAAACGATCTTGAAAACCAAAAATGTTGTCCTAGTGCTCTTATATCTGATTAATCTGATGGTACCTTAGATCATCACAAATTTATGGATTTGTGATTGTTGGCTTTTCCATAGCCATGTTCTCTACCACTCTCCATCAGAACTTGATGGTTAGATTTTTCTTCCATATCCATATTTTCACCTATGTTCTCCTATGTGAAAACCTCGTGATGAGTTAATTTGGGTAACCATTACATTTCATACTTTAGTTTTTAAAATCCATGTTTTGGTATTCCTTTTTATGATGTGGTTTTCTATTAAACAAACTTTCGAGTAGTAAACCATTTATAACCCCGACGAATTTCGAGGGCGAAATTCATTTTAAGTGGGGTAGAATGTAACATCCTGAGATTTTATGAAAAATATTCTTTTAATTTCATTAATTTCTTGTGCTACACCAAGATTACCTTGCGCTATACGCAACACCGAATTAGCTTGCCGTATATGCAACACTATTCTTGTATCGTGTTACACACAATTTTGATAATAGTTATTCTACTCAACATTGCGTATATATAAATATATATATATATTTATAAAATATGGTTGGATTATATTATACGAAACAACTAAGGATTATTTCACAACACACAACCCTGACTTGGCTTGCATTACACACAATCGCGACCATCCCCGATAGCGTGTGTTGTACGCAATACCGAGTTTTAATAAACAATAATATATTATTATAATTTTGTCATGAACTAGCCGTTATGAATAGTATTAACTAAATTTTTAATTTTATAACATTATTATTCATCTTACGCATTTTCTAGAACATGGTATAAGAACAAAATAAATTTTTCGGGTAAAATAATTATTTTTCAAAAAATGAAGTTTTGCCGCCTTTTGATGGCGCACCCACTTTAAATCTAGTTTTTGACATGTTTATATGTTTAATTTAACAAAATAAAATTCTTCTTTTAAATCAAGATATAAAAATTTACATTAGATAATGTTTTGATATTTTTCCGATAACTTTCATATTTTAATGAATAGTAAAAACCCGCTATATTTTAATTAAAAACAACTTTTTTCATCGTAATATCATATGTAGTTAAATTATAATATTGAATGATTTTAAAGTATAAATAGAATATATTTTTACCATTTAATATGATGTATGTCATCAGCATTGATTTTACCTTGAATCCCTAGGTTAAATCAATTCAATCTTTTGCAATGTTTTAAAGAAAAACCCGTTTTCTTTCGACAACGGGATTAATTTTAATTTAATTTCTGCATATTTTGTGTATTGAATTTGGAAAAATGGATTCCATATTTGGAATAAGTGGGTCCAAATTATGTTAATAAGCTACTTTTTATTTTTGGAATTATGAATAGTAACTACGGTAAATTTTATTTACCATAGTTAAAGGTAAATCGGGTAATTAAGGGTAAATATAATATTTTAAAATTACCCTAAAAAATGTCAAAATCCTATTGGATGACTAAAAGTCGACCCATATCAACTAAGGGTCGGATTAGATTCATTTTATGGACTTTTGACCATGAAAATAATTTAATTATTATTAAAACCAAAGAAAGTGACAACATGTCACTTTCTTAAATCTTATAAGTATAATAATTTTAACTTAGTGATAAACATCATAAAACTTCGAACATGAATAGTCTCCAGAAAGCTAACAAAATTATCTACATCATGAGAATTTATCTAGAATTTTTTGGGATTAAATAATTATCATTAATTGTGACACAATAGTGATGCAGAAATTATTTATCTAGTGAAAAATTAAGAATATAGTTTTTATTAAACTAATAGTGACCATAAAAGGCACAAAACCCTGAACAAAACTTATTGGTCATGTAAATTTAAACTATAATCATCCAAGGGTCGAATATTTGACCATTTGGAGTCTTATACAAACAATTATGACACTTATATTATTTTATTTTTAATGATGCCAAAGTTGTCACCTTCATAATTTAATAAATATAACAATTTAAATATTGTGATTTTAAGATGATAAATTCGAGTAAAAGTATTATTGTGAAATTTAATATATTTATATTCATAATAGGATTTTATTTTAAATTTTTATGTAACAAATAAGTATATTAAATAATTACAAAAATGATGTAGTAATTATTTTATTAAGAGATAAACCAAATAAATGGTTTTAAAAAATAATAAAATAAATATTATATGAACTATTTAATGTGATCCAATAATTTTATAGATACATATGACCTTTTATTAATATATTAATGCTTATAGTTCGAACATATCTTCTGTATATATTTTATTTAAATTCAAATAAATGAATAGTGTCAAAATTGACACTATTGTTATTTTATAAAAATAACATATTATAAAATTGTTTAAAAATCACAAAAATATTTAAAAATTATAAATTTAATTTTATATGGTCTATAATGTTTTAAATTAAACAATTATGGAAAATTCACAACAAATAAGTAATTATTTGTTATAATTTAAAATTTAGAATTTTATTACCACAAATAAACTTAAATAGATTAAATAAGGATAAATCAAAATGATAAGGATTAAAATAAAGTCCAAACATGTCTAAATTTGATTGGTTGATGAGATTAAAACCCTATGTCATCTAATCTTAGAATATGAGACATTTTTGGAGGTTTTTAAGTGGGGTTATATTTATTATAAATTAATATTTTTAAGAATTCCAAAGGTGCCCCTCTCCTCCCTTATAAAAGGGAACCTCCTCCCTCTCCTCCTCACACCAATTTGAGCATTCAAGCTCGGACAACCCCTGACAAAATCTCTTCTCCACTTCCCTAGAATAATCCTAGAGGACCTGGTCTTCTTCAGAGACCAATCTTAGTTCCCTAAGTGGAGGATTCAAAGAGGCGTTTCAAAGAAGAGGTAATATCCATTACCGATCTTTTCAATTTCATTCTTCTTCAAAATCTTATTCTTTAGTTGTTTAATGATAAAGTAATAACATCAGTATTACTTACATACTGATATGTTATTATAAATATGAAACAACTCTAATTAACCTTCTATCCATCCTACGGAAAAAGGAAATCACCGCGCGTTCGTACGTACGGAATACCGTCTCCACGCCGTGGTGTAATCTATTTTCCGCCACCACCTTAATTGGATGGGTATAATGGTGTAATGAGTAACTATATATGATTATTATAAAGTGATATTGATACTGAAATAGTATACATACACTTCAACACAATTCCACGACCATGGGAACGATATCATCGCTCGTGCGTACGTACGGAGTACCGTCTCCACGACGCGATGAGATTCATTATCCATGTTAACCATTCCAGAATGATTATAAAGTATATATAATGAATAATAATGGAATATATGACATGTTAAATCTAATGGATTTATTTATATATATATAAGTCATCTACTTACTTCCATTCAAGACAATAAGGAAAGGAAAGCAGCGTTCATGCATACGTACGGACTACCGTCTCCATGAACGATGTGTTTCATTTCATTTATCTATCTATTATATATATATATACTGAATATATATGATATATAAATCATTATTTATATTCTGGAAGTAAGTAAATTATGATATAAGTAATAATAATTTCAAGAACAACAAGTCCAAACACCTACGATGAATGAAATGATTTTACCCAAAACGCTTCTTTAACATGAATTTACAAAAGAACAGGTAATATAAAGTCATAAGTGGAACATATATGATATAATAACAATGAATATGATTCTGGAATAAGTCAATAACATGATTTAAATCATTATACAGGAGGTTCGGACACGTACAAAGCAAGTCGGACCTAAGGTAAGGGAAATATCACAATCTCATTTTTATCCGAGATTGTTTATACTTTGAAATTTACTAGGGTGTATTTTATCATCCACATCCATGTTTCCTCAATATGTAATGTTATTTACATCCACCTAAAATTGTTTAAATCTAATTTTACCCTTCTGTGAGTTTTTATTAAAGGATATGAAAGGAATCTTTTGTCGTTTTTCATACGAGGTACTTTTTAACTTTTCCAACAAAAGTACGAAGAATGTTTTTTTTAACTTATACGGAATGAATGGATTTTTAAAACATTATTTCCAAGAATCTTCCTTTACAAGTTTTCATGTTTACTTTTAATCAACTTATTTTATTTTAAAGTCGTATGACATGTTATGAAAGGAAAAATGTTTTTGAAGAAGAAAGGATATTTTCCTCAAGAATGGAGTTCAAGTGTTTTATCAAAATTATTTTCCATCTAAGATAATAAAGGGTTCTATTTTTATCCCTTTAATTACATTTATTTGATTATGTTGTGAGGGAATTATTTTTATGAAGTCATTTACCTTATATGATTTGTTTTATGATGTCATGATGTTTCAAGAATCCCATTTTTGTTACATGTGTTATGCGATGTTGTATGATTTATGATTATGTGGCACACATAAGAAAGGATTCATTATAAGATGGGTGGGACCTATATCTCCCTCCAATGCATTGGGTAAAGATTTTATATCTCATGAGATAGACATGGCTGGAATGGTAGGTTATACCGGTTCAGTGAAACAGGACTGGACCGAGGGTGACTCGATTCAGAAAGGGAAATTGTCCACTAAGATAGTCTTGGCAATGAGTCTTGACTAACAAGAAATGATTCTCTATGATTATGTGTGTATGCCACAAAGTTTCATGTTTTAATTTATGATTATTGAGATTACATTTCACTTCAATGATTTATCCCATGTTATGATATTATGAGCTCTCTTTTTGCAGGTTAAGATTTCCAAAAGCTATGTTCTAATGTATATGATGTGATTGATATTTCTTTTGTTTACCCTTACTGAGCATTTGAGCTCACCCTTTTATGTTTTCTTTTCCCCAGGATATAAAGAATGGTTTTAGGTATAAAAAAAAGAATATCTTTATGGGAGATGTTGAAGATCTTTCACCACGATTAGAAGATTATATTCTGAGTTTCCAAAGACACTAAACTATTACGGTCCTTGTGTGTGTGTTTTTGTTATGTACTAAGTATTCCGCAAAAGTAATGTAATGTCCATGTAAGTCAAGTTTCGGGTCTCTACACATAGCGGGCCGCTGTTCTTACCAACGCGGCGCCCTTAGGCAATGTGGTTTGTTCGTCTTGTCCGGCAGCCGTCCAGCCTATTCGCCCATCGAAGTAGCTCGCGGTTCTCTCTAGCATGGTGCCAAGAGGCTCCATGGTTCTAAAGCCTGGGCGATTTAGCTGGCCGGTTCTTCCTGCTCGCCCTGTCATGAGACTAAACTATTCATCTTCGGCCAAGTGACCTGTGGGTTTGGGCCGCAGTTCTTCCACACGCGACCAACACGTGGCCGCCACTACCTCCGGTCACCGACATTGATGCCTCCTTCATTCGTGGTCCACCTCCGGCACAATGTGACAACACCACCTCCCCTTGACTTATCCCCCATCGTCAAAACAACAATAACCAACGGAGGGTCATTGTGATGTGTTGGTTTGACCCGTGCCCCCCATATTAGATAGTATCATTTGGAAGAAGTCAAACCAAGGCACATGTCGAAGAACAAGAGTTTAATTTTATTCCATTGAAATTAATCAAAAAACCCCTACCTCAAGTCGAAATTTGTTCTATGTCGACGGTGTCGGTTCGAAGACTTCAGGGTGCATCCAAGTAGGAAGCGTAGTCATCGTTACTCATAGGCAGCTCCTCCTCTTGGGACTTGGATGAAGATCAAAGACGGTCTCGGTGTTCTTCATTGGAGAGATAGGGTGTTCTTCGTCGAGAGAGTATCTCGTTCTTCGTGGAAAGGTCTCTCCCTTTCCAATTCATCCAAATCTCTCCAACACAACAATTGCCAACCCAAAATAATATCTTAGGCTATTATTTTATCCTCACATGATTTTCAAATTAATTCAAAAATTAGAGGAGCCAAAATTAATTTTTCATTAATTGAAACTGTGTTTGCACATTCATGAGAGGAGGGTGGAAAGTCTCAATTAAAGAGGGGAGGTGTCAAATTAATTAAGGGGAGTTTATGGGGAGTTTAAGAGGGAGTTATGGGGTTAGGCTCATGTGGACCCCATCACAAATTATCCTCACATGGGAGGTTATGTGGGATGTGGTGCCCACCACTAACTCCTCTTTTGAAAAAATAACCACCCCTTATCAAAAAATTATGTAACACATAAATCTTTTTTTTATTTTAATGAAGTCCAAAAAATTAACATATCCACCCGTACAAATGCAACTGCGGTAAAGGTCCCCTTCGGAGAATACTGGCACTGCGAGTTAATTGGTGTCCTTGGATTTCAATTCTGAGAATCGGTTCAAAAGATAGAAAAAACCCGCTCGTACGTCTATTAAACGTACCCGAAAAAACTTCAAAAAATTATTCCGAGCACACCGGGCCTCGGAATCATGCACCGTCAGAAACTACCAACTTGTAAAATTCCAAATAATTTACAAAAAAAAATTTCCTTGAAATTTAAAATTCTTTATATTACCCCCAACCCAGGGCTTTACATCCCCACACATCTACAAAACACACTAGGGAAACAAATTGGGGTACTGAGCACGCATCAGAGCCTCCCGCTCCTATGTGCTCTCTTGGAGGTTCCTATGCTTCCAGAAAATGCGCACCAGTGGAATCGAAGATCCATGAAAGACCTGCTCTAGTCGATCCATGATCTCCACTGGAACCTCCGTGAAATTCGCTATTTCATCGATATTCATCTCCCCTTGGTCAATGATGTAAGATGATTCATGAATGTATCTCCTCATCTGGGATATGTGGAAGACGTCATGCTTCCGATGCAATTGAGGTGGAAGCGCGTAGTGGTAAGCCACCTCGCCTACTCTACTGAGAACCTAGAACGTCCTGATAAAGTGCAGAGATAACTTTCCGCCTCGACCAAATCTCCATAGACCCCGTCAAGGTGAGAAACGTAGGAAGATGTGGTCACGATCCTCGAACTCCTATGGTCTCCATCTCCTATCATCATAGGAATTCTTTCTTCTCTGTGTAGCCTTCATCCGCTCCTAGATGATCTGCACCATCTCCATCATAGCCTGAACTATCTCAAGTTTTACAAGTCCTGACTCCCCTGATTTCATCCCACATAGAGGTGATCTTCATGGTCGGTCGTACAGTTCCTCGTAAGGTGTCATCTCAGTGGTGGAGTGGTAGCTATTGTTGTACACAAACTCCAACAAGGGTAAGTGATCCTCCCATCTATGACCAAATTCTAGGACACATGCACGGAGCATGTCCTTAAGAGTCTGAATGGTTCTCTCAGTCTGAAAGTCCATCTGAGGATGGAATGCGGTGCTCAAACGAAGCTGTTTCCTAAAATCTTCCTATAACCCCTTCCATATCCGGGAAGTGAAACGAGCATCTCAATCAGAGATGATAGTCGATGGCACACCATGAAGCCGTATGATCACCCATACGTAGTGGAGTCCCAATCTCTCTACTGAGCCCTGCTCTCCGATTGGTAGGAAATGAGCCAACTTGTTGAGTTGGTCAATGATCACCCAGATAGAGTCATGTCATAGGGATGTACATGGAAGCCCCACCACAAAATCCAGGGATATTAAATCCCACTTCCGCTCTAGGACCTCTAAGAGTTGTACCATGCCTACTGGTACCTGGTGCCCCACCTTCACCTGCTGACAAGTGAGGCAACATGAAACAAATTCTGCTGTAACCTTCTTCACACCCGGCTACCAATGTTGTCGTCTGGGGTCCTGGTACATCTTCGCCACTCCTTGATGTACCTCTAGAAGGGAATTGTGAAAATCCCTTGGCACTTCCTTCTATAGTGAAACTTGTACCATGGTACATCCACTGAAGAGGATGATGTGCTCCCCACCTATAGAAATTCCATTAGGTCCCTGTACTGAGGATAACTGAGAATGTCACATCTCATAGTCAATGTACCCTCGTTGTGCCTCCCTGACCCGCTGAAGAAGTGGAGGAGTGACATTGAGAGACTGAAGAAAGGTTTCTCCACCTATATCCACGATGGATATATGCAACATGGCCCGCTGCTCTGTTTCCTCTCCTAGTAGCTGAATGCCTGATCTCCTGCTGAGTGCATCTGCTACAATGCTCCCCTTCTCAGGGTTATAGTCTATCTCAACGTCATAGTCCTGGGGGAACTCGATCCATCATCATTGTCTTAGGTTCAGATCCTTCTGAAAAAATATGTACCTGAGACACTGGTGGGTAGAGTACACTATAAAGTGCTCGCCCATCAGATTGTGTTACCATATCTTCAAGGCGAAGACCACTGCTGCTAACTCCAAGTCATGGGTAGCATAGATCTTCTCGTGTTGTCTCGACTGACGTGAACCTTACGCGATCACTACTCTCTCCTACATCAGGACACACCCATGTCCAGTCCCTAATGCGTCGCAGTAAACTACGTACCCTACGCCCTCCTTCGGTAGACTTAATATCGGTGCACTGGTCAACCTCTACCTCAGCTCCGGAAAGCTCAACTGGCATCTCTCTGACCACACGAAGGGGTTCCCCTTTTCATCAAAGCTGAAAGCAGTGCTGCAACTCTGGAGAAGTCTGGCACAAATCTTCGATAGTATCCAGACAGACCCAAAAAACTCTGTACCTTCGTCACACTCCTGGGTGGATCCCAACCAAGTACTACCTCGATCTTCACTAGATCCACTACTACCCCATCCACCAAGACAACGTTTCCCAAGAAGAGAACCTCTAAAATCTAGAACTGGAACTTCGGGAGCGTACCATAAAGATGGAGCTCCCGGAGTGTATCCAGTACTAAACGCAAATGGTAGGCATGATCATCCTCAGTAGTCTAGTAAATCAGTATTTATTCGTTGAAGAATACAACAAATCAATCGATGTAAGGCTATAATATCCTGTTCATGAGACTCATGAATACTACTAGTGCATTGGATACACCGAAGGGAATAACCAAGAACTGATAGTGGCCATACCGACACCTTATGGTCGCCTTCTTTACGTCCTCGTCTCGAACTCTGAGTTGATGGTAGCCTGACCTGAGGACTATCTTCGAGAACCATCATTCTCCCTTGAGCTGATCAAAGAGGTCGTCTGTCCTAGAGAGTGGGTACATGTTCTTCACGGTCACTTGATTCAAGCGATGGTTATCGAAACACAGTTGCAATCTCCCATATACCATCTTGGTGAACAAAACCGGAGATGCCCGGGGTGAAACACTAGGTCGGATAAATCGCTTTCCCTATAAGTCCTCTAGCTGTACCCGCAGCTCGCGATGCTCGGTGGGAGGCATCCGATATACTGGAGTAGATATCGGTGTTTTCCTAGGGTACATGCCAATGTAAAAGACTACCTCTCTGTGAAGAGGTAGACCTAGGACATCGTGGGGGAAAACAACCGCATACTGATCCACCACAACATGAAAACTAGGACTCCACACATCAACCGCTCTGAGGATGAGACTAGCCAACTGATGTGTGATCGGCTACCCCATCCACTGTGTATTTCCATCCTATGATTCAAAGGATCCCCTCTCTCCGGTGAAGGAGAAAATGGTCCCATTCATGCTGATACATAGCAATTTATGCCTAATACAGTCAATCTGAGCATAAACCGTGGATAACCAGTCTATACCCATGATGACGTCGTAAGGCCTCGACGCCGCTACAAGAAGATCCCAGAAAATGATCTCACCTCCTAGAGTATTCTCACACTGTAGGCACCGGTGTGTAATTGTTGAGTCTGCTCTTGTAGGAGTCTCTAGCCGTATGGATCGAGCCAACAGCTCTGTCGGAATATCTGAGCTCTGAACAAGGTCAACATCAATAAAATAATTACTCGCACATGTGTGTATAAGTACTGCAGCAAGGGTGGAGTAGACACAAATAGTACCTCAAATAATCTTAGGGGCACTGTGGTCGTAGGACTTGACTTCTTGGAGCTGAACCTGCCTCTGTCCACCGGGTCCCTATGGTCGGGGTGGACCTTCTGGAAGTGGTGGTGGTAGTGCCTCAAAATGTTGTCCACCACCCACTGCTCAGCAATTCCTCTGCCACATCCACCTACTCCCGGCAGACCACCACGGTCAATCCTTTTCCCCTACTTGTGAGGTCCCTCTTCTACCTACTACTAGTCTGCATAGTGGGTCGGGCAGTCATGAGCCATGTGGCCCTACCCACTGCATGAATAGAACTGCCTGCTCCTCATAAAGTTGGCTCTGTTTCATTTGCCCTGCACAACCGAACCTGTATCCTAAGGTCACCAACATGATGGCCTGGTCTGCTTGGTCATCTATGTCAACTGTCTTCTATGGGATGCAGAAGAATCTGCTACATGTCGCCCTGCGGTGGGTCTCGCCGCTGGTGACTTCTCAGTGAGAAAACTATCCACTAGAAGGGCTCGCTCCAGCACCCCAGCCGGTGACAGGATGCTAAGGGGAATCGTCGAAGCACTGATCTTGTTCCGGAGTTCTTTCTCAAAGGTTCGGGCCCTAAAGAATGGGTCTCGTACCATATCTGTGGAGTGGAGAGAGATGTCAGTGAAGCTCACTGAGTACTGAGCTACTATCATGCTGCCCTGTGGCAGATGAAGTAACTCATGAATCTGCACCACACGAAGGGTGGCTAGAACAAACTTTGAGCGGAAGAGACTCTCGAAGTCCATCCATAGTAATGATTCCTCATTATGAAACTGGAGCATCAGGCTCCACCATATTCCTGCTTCCAAATGTAGGATACTCGTGGTAAGGATCACCATGATGTTGGCTAGTGTCCCTACTAATAGGAAAACTCTCACGATAGCCTCTATACAATCCCCAGCTTCTTGTGGATCGATCTCTTCCCGGAACCTGGGCTGTCTTTGTCGCTGGAACTTGTGCAACTCACTCAGGTGGCTTGCACTTTCTGCTGCCAGGGGTAGTGCTGTTGGTGGTTTTGTGGGTAGATGTGTCGCTGGTACCTCTGCAGTGATGGGGCCCTGCACCAAGGCCTTGTCTCTCAGTGGGATATCATCTCGTACGTGACTCAAAACCCTAGTTGGCTGACTTCTTGGGGCCATCCTGAAAAGAAACAGGTGTGCCACGGTCAGTCATTATACCCGCTGAGCTGACAAAAAGTAATCACAAAGGAAACATTTCGAACGAAACACACACGAAATCAGTGTTTTCGTGCACTGAGTCTGAAATTAGAGGTCAGGGTCCTGGAGTATGGATATGTCGGCCGCCACACCAACACTGGACTCCAGGGAATAAAAACCACACTCAATACTCTTAACACTATTTCTTCACAGAAAATAATCAGTGTCTATGTTCTGTGGTAGAACCGCCTCCTTTGATACCAATTTGTCACAACCCATTCTTGGGGCCCATATTGTTACTACCCCCAGGCCCACCATCCATAGGCTAGGGGTTGGCAACTAGCACCAAAAGGGTAAATACCTAAGCTGGGAAGGCATTGCCTTTATGAAAGTAAACAAACACGATAGAATACGAAACATGAAGTAATCACTAAGTGAATACTGTATACAAAAATTATTGTTGAAAGTAAAGGGGATGGAAATACAAGTCCAACAGTAAAGTACAATTACAACGGAATGAATGTGCACCTGAAAAAGGGAAAACAATTAAAAACGACAGCTCTTGGAATGTCCGATGAGTATCCTAACTAAAGGGTAGGTACAGATGTCCACCTCAGCACTCCATGTCCATCGGTCCGCTCTATGTACCATCTCGCTGTGTGGTCCACCTCCAGGTACCGTCGGGTCCTGGCTCGCTCTCTGCCTCCGTCAATGTTGTCTATCATCTGCATCCAACACAACAAGGTGCAGGCATAACCCGTGCAGGGGTGAGTATAAAGGTACTCAGTAGGGACCCCAAGACCCCCGAAGGTCTCCCAGTAGCCACAAAGTATAAAACACATAAGAAAGATACAACCAAAAAGTATCAACCAACCCTACTTAGGTATATGCCCATAAATATACCTGAGTTATCAATCTCAGATCATCTCTATCTCTCAATCCCAAGCATAACCCAGTCCACACAAGAAAGTAAATTCAATCGCATCGATGATAATGATTGAAAGTCAAGACTCATATCAAATAGGTATAAATCTTTCGTATAGCGATATATATGATCAGATGTAGTCACTAATTCATCAATGATGTCAGACCCACACAGGATACAACACCAGCTATGCTGTCGGACCCACACATGATACAAGACCAGCTACTTTGTCGGACCTACACATGATACAATTACAGTGGTCAAACTTCTGGACCCACACAGTATACAAGAACAGTAGTTATCACTGTTGAACCCACGAAGGATTCCAGTACAGTAGTCATTGTTGTCGAACCCACGGAGTATCCCAGTAAAGTAGTCGTCACAGTCACATCCAGCTCTAGGGTTCCCACACACAGTACGATCGATTTCGGGAGGTTCCCCTCCTCGAGTAAAGGTGGTTCGACACATCAACTATCACGAATTCTAGAGTTGATGTATCCTGAAGTTCTGTCTCATAAAAAGAAACCCAACGCAACAGATGGTGCGTCAATCAGATGCTTGGTATGAGAGTTATTAGTTTTTCCATTCTAGGTCGCCGGTTGGAATTACATTCATTCCAAACCTGGCCATTTTACAAAGTTTTCCAAAACCCACATAGAGTATCTCAAAAGGGAAACTCGTTGAGAGGATCCCAGTCCCATTGATGGTGCGTCGATTGGACCCGTGGTCTAGAAGATATTTTCTTTTAAGTGTAATGGGTCCGGCCCGTCAAGCCCAGTGGGCTGGCGGGTCTGCCCGACCTAGTTTGGCTGGTCCGAGAAGGATTGGGGTCGGCCCGACCCAGCGACTGTGGCTCGGCTCACGTGAGTGCGGCTTGGCCCACGAAAGGTTGGTTTGGACGGCTGGCCGAGTGGAATGGGGGGGGGGGGGGCAGCGGTTTCGTGAAATGGCGATGCCTAGAGGCGTTGCCCCACCTGCCCATCTAGCCAAAGCCGTCCAGTTTTTCTGGCATGATCTACCCTCACAATATGCCGCTAATCCCCCTAACACGGCGCCCTTAGGTGCCGTGGTTTGTTCCGCCCATCCAAAAGGCTGTCGGACGGTTCACCCCATGAATCAGCCCTTAGAAGCGGGCTACGGTTCTCCATAGCGGGGTGCTAAGAGGAATCGCGGTTATCCAGCTCACCCGGCTTTAGCCGGACGGTTCTTCCTACTCAGCCGGTCATGAGACCTGCCAGTTCTTCTTCGCTCAATCAGCCCGTGGTTGTGGGTAGCGGTTCATCCCCATGCGGTTGGTGCACATCCGCGTCGACCTCTAGTCGCCGAAGCCGCCGCCTCCTTCGTTCGTGGTCCTCCTCCGGCACGGTGCGACGCCACCACGCCCCCCTTGACATAGCCCCCATAGTCAAAAAAACAAGAACCAATGGAGTGTCATCAGGCTATGTTGGTTGAACCTATTCCCCCCATATTATATGTTATCATTTGAACAAAGTCAAACCAAGGCATGCATCGTAGAACAAGAGTTTAATTTTATTCCATTAAAATTAATCAAAAACCCCTACATCAAGTCAGAGTTTGTTCATTGTCGACGACGTTAGTTCGTTGACGTCAGGGTGCATCAGAGGGGGAAGCGTAGTTGTCATTTCTCATGGGAGGCTCCTCCTTTTACGACTTGGATGAAGATCGAAGAAGGTCTCAATGTTCCTCATTGGAGAGATAGGGCGTTCTTTGTCGAGAGAGTATCTCGTTCTTCATGGAAGGGACTCTCTTTTTACAATTCTCCCAAAGATCTCCAACACAACACGTACCAACCTAAAATAACACCTTAAGATATTATTTTATCCTTACATGATTTTCAAATTAATTCAAAAATTAGAGGAGCCAAAATTAATTGTTCATTAATTGAATGTGTGTTGGCACATTCATGAGTGGAGGGTGGAAAGTCTCAATTAAAGAGGGGAGGTGTCAAATTAATTAAGGGGAGTTTATGGGGAGTTTAAGGGGGAGATGAGGGGTTAAGATCGTGTGGGCCCTACCAAACATTATCCTCCCATGGGAGGTTATGTTGTATGAGGGCCCTATATCTAACTCCTATTTAGAGAAAATAACCACCCCTTAACAAAAAAATATGTAACACATAATTTTTATTATTTATTTTTTAGAAGTCCCAAATTTTAACTTATTCTCCAGTACAAACGCAACTACGGTAAAGGTCCCCTTAGGCGAATAATGGTGCTTTGAGTTCATCGGTGTCCTCTGATTTCAATTCAGAGCACTGGTTCAAAAGATATGAAAAACTCGCTCGTGCGTCTACTGAATGTACCCGAACAAAACATCATAAAATTATTCCGGGAACACCGGGCCTCGGAATCAGGTGCTGTCAGAAACTGTGGACTCGTAAAATGCCAAAGCATTAATGAAAAAAAAACATATTGAAATTACCAGGTCTTTATATTTATTTTATATGAATAAGAAAAGATATATTAGAATTAAAAATTAAATTTTTTTAGGCATTTTATTCTCTTAAAAATTACAATCAAAATTTCTTACATCATCTTTATGTAATTTTTCATGAATGAAATTCCAAACATTGATTTTTCATTTATTGATTGGGACTTTTTTAGATTTTCATGAGTGGTTTTCAAATATGTATTAATGGAATCATAAACATCCTAGAAATATTTCATCCGTACATTAATTTTTTCTAAATAAACTTTTGATAACTCTATAGGTTATTATAAATTATGGAGATATTTTCATCTTTGGCATCACATCATTCAACATCATTAAGATGTTCCTCGATAGTGATTATTTCGTAATAATTCATAGAATAAAAATAATAACTATAATCATGTACATGTTTTTATAAATCCAATGTGACAAATATTCCACATCCTTTTCTAATCCATATTCTTTATTAGAATATGAATCCTTAGTGAAACTCCATCTGAATTCGTTTTCATTCCTTTTTTGTCATATTTATTCCTCTTAATTCTTCCTTTCAAAACAATTGTGAAATAAGGATTGACATTCAAAATTTCTCTATACTCATAATATATTACATATTTAATATTATTGGAGATAAAATTACATTACTTATTCTACTTAAAAACCTATTTTGAATAGTTTTCTCAATATCTTCTGGATTACCCATTCCTTCTTCTATATCATCCCATTGTAACATATTCAGTATCATTTCTATCACTACATTTTAACTAATAATTTAAAGTCTAAGAAGAAACATTTGACTTGTAAAATTTGTCTTATTCATCATATCATCTTCCAAAGTGTGATTTTCAATCTCAAAATCACATCATAATAAGGATCCAATAAGCTCATCAACTTTATATTCCTTTAAGACATTACATGAATCTATAGAAACCGTTTAAGAATAAAAATTCTTAGAATATTATATAAGTACTATTTTAACACCAAATTGGTTTTCCAATGTTTCTCCTAAAGAACTCATACATTATAAAATACTAGTAAATATATGAAAAAATTTATTAATAGTTTCTTTTTCACCAATTTTTAATTTTTGATATTCCACTCTTAACTATCCTAACATAGTACATGTAAAATTATCATTGTGAATGTGTCTAACTTGTAGAATTTTATGAAATTTGTATATATTTTTACATGATGATTCATGACTCTAAACATTTATATTTATTTAACAGTTTTAAATATTCATCACATTGTAACTCAACAAATACTTTACTAATTAATTGATAACTAAAAAATAATTCTAGTTCACCTTCTAGTTGTCTATATAGTTTTTCCATGATGGTCCACTAAACAATGTTATTCAATTTTAGAATGGTTCCATATGATATTTCAAATAGCCAAAAAATGAACTATCCAATGGAGGTGTCAATTTATGTTTCTATCTATTATCTAATTTTTTTCCTGCGATCATAAATATGTATTTTCCCATTTATGAATAATTATAGAAATTTTTAGAACAAATAATATATATTTTCTAGAGGTTAAAATAACTAATACAAATTTTTTCTCCAAAACAGAAGATAGCGAAATAGCCATGAGGGGCGAATTAGTATTCCTGAATAAATTTTAAAAAAAATATCAGAGCCTGAAATTTAATGCAATGGAAAAAAAATAGTCACAAGGTATTGTAATAGTTATTATTATCTAAATTATTATACTCCACTATCCACCCCTCTTAGGAAATAATATTTACGGAACCTAATATAGTAGTATCTTACTATAAATGTTTCACACCTATAGTCATAATCCAAATAAAAATTATATCCTCATAGAGGCTCAAACCCAAAAACTAAGTTAACTCTCTCTATTTTCTGGGAAAACCCAAATATTCTTCATTTTTTTACTGGCTAGAAGCACTGAGTAATGCATGGAATTAATTCAAAAGTTATAACCAACTATCCCACCTTTTAATTCTAAGTAAAACCCCTTTCAATTACACACACACATAATAGAATAGATGGAATGAAACCCATTAATCTAGATGAACACACAAGGGATAGAGTGTCGTGTTAATAAAGAAACTCTCCTGTAGTATTTTATTAAATAATTAATGATTTTTAGAGATTTATTGATTGTTAATGTATTCAAAACATGTAGTGTTTAATAATGTTCTCAACCTTGTTATTCTCCTATAATTCATAAAACTACATATATTGAGATTCATCTTGAATTGTAATTTTGAAATTTTATGTCCATCTCATATTTAATTATAAAAAATAACAATTTTCACATGTAAATTCTTTGAACTATGTTATATTTTTCTATTTTTTTGTCATAGATAATATTTATTGTGTAAAAACTTAAAAATTAACAAATATTAACATTTGAGTCATCTTTGATATCCTATAAAATAAAAAAATGTACTGTAAACCGAATTATAATGTTTAATATATTATTAAATGATAATAATTAAAATCATATGAAAACTCCGAATAAATATTCTAGACTGACACATATTATTTCTAGTTATTTGAATTTGAATATATATACTTCCAAAATTTCTATGTGAATATTTATACATGATTAATATATTATGGATCCTATACTATTAATTATAATAAAATTTAAAGCATGTTATAATGGATTCAAGTTAAATAATAATTAATTTTAAAATAAATAAAATACTAATAATTATTATAATACACATACAAAAATTAAATACAATGAAATAATATGAAAAGCTGAGTAGAATTAATGATTTTAGATCAACCAGTTGAAACATTCACAACCATGTAGGAAAATTCACATAGGTTGTTTTCACATTGCCAGTTCTCATCATGTATCCCAATATCATCCTGAATCAAATTTAAACCACATAATAGTAATATTAACATTGCAAAAATATTCACATATCCAATAAAATTTATGTATCAGACTTTATTACAATCTATGATTTTTGTTTTCCTTATGTGAATCTTTTCTATTTCATTGGGGTAACAAAATTTTATAAATATGGAACTTTGTTTCCTTATGTAGATATTGAGGAAACCATATACTCTTTATGGGAGACTTATTCATCCTTTATGTGCGAGATATAAATGATTTTTTATAAATAATCATGTATGGATGACCCATACGTGCGACTTAGTTTACAATTTCGTGGGTGCTGAAAAAAATGATGATACCCTTATGCAAGGATCATGTTACATTAAAAAAATTGTGATACCCTTACATAAAAATGGCCTAAGGGTTTTTCCTTTATGTTATTTGAGAAGTAACCATACCCATGATTTGGGGTATCATTACACAATAATTAAAATATACAGGATTTTTTTAACAATTACAACTAGCAGGCTTGCCTTAAAAACTATTAAAAATCATGGGTTAGCCTTATATAAATACATGAATTAATAGGATACAATCATATAACTATATAAAAGTAAAATTTACCTTTACAAATAAATTAAAATTCAGAATTTACCTTTATATGGCTGTAGAAAAACATGTTTTACCTTAAAGAAACACCAGAAAGGACATTCTACCCTTATGTAACCTATTAAAACATGATGTTACCTTTATAAAACATTATTAAAAAAATTTATACCCTTAAATAAACTATTTAAATTTATGTTTAACTTATTAAACCCTTTAAAAAATTCATAATTTTATGTAAATGTCAAAATTACATATTTTACCTAGGAAGTCAATATTAAATTTATATAACATGTTATAAAAAATTAATACATTAAATCTAGAAACATTTTTTTACATGATAACAAGATGTTACCAAAGGTAACAATAGATAATATAACACTTACTAATACTGTGAAAATTATAAATAATCATTGTATGTAAATTTTTAATTATCAAAACACAATTACTGAATGTGATCTAATCTCAGAGACCAATTCAATAGGAATTCATATATAATCATATTCTAGATAGTTGAATTGTGATGTCTTAATTGATGATAAATATAATAATGATTAAAAGAAATATGTTATGGGATATAAGTAACACTATCTAAAATTGATTCAAGGAGGATAGGTTATCTAGATGTATTAGGTACCACGCTGATAAATGGTTGAGTTGTTGTTAAAGAAGTAGGGATGGATGGGAGTGAGAATCCATCCAAAAATTACTGATTATGAAGGATTTTGTAACGTCCTGGACCAATATTTCCCGCTAAATAATGTCCCGAGCCTCATTGGTGACATGACCTCAAGCACACATCCCCAAAATCCATAGGGTGAAGAATAGTAGTGAGGGACTATGTGCATCAAATGGTAGACTATTCCCTCATTATCAAAGTATCATAGCTGAAGGAAAACATATAATAAATAGGTGAAGTGAAATAAATAGAAGGAATATGAATGTAAGACAAGACATGAATACAGACCAATAACAAAAAGTTTCTTGTATAAAAACATTATGCCGATAGTACAAGTATATAGAAATAATAAGAAATTAAAAATTTACAATGTAATAAAGTACATGTCCCAAAAAGAAGAAAAATACCAAAAAGGTATCCCAACTTCACAATCCAATGCTTGGCTCTATGATCCCTTGCCCAAACCCACAGTAAATAACCTGTACTAGGCCACTTGCCCTTATTAGCACCCGTGACAATATAATCTATTTGGGTCTCTGAGTAGGCCCAAACAGGGTGTGAGATAAATATCTCATTAGGAAACCATCCATGTCTATACAATTATAACAACTATAAACAGAAATTATAGCAATTGTAAAAATCATGAAATGTAAGTGTGTATGCCCATGGAATAAGTCTACTATAGTATGAAAAACCAGCCAGCCTTCAAGGATACCTGTAAAAGAGAGTCATCTCTTAATAAGGTAGCTATCACAAGTAAAGAAGAACGCCACACGACCATATCGTACATCCATTTGTATCTTGTAATCCATAGACACATCGTATAGTGAGGTTATGTATCCAAAAAACATGCCATATAGTGAAGTTCAATATCTAACAACAACTCTGTATAGTGAAGTGTTGTCCGGAAGGGTTAGATTCAAGGTGATAGTAGACCCAGACAACCATGTGAAACATCTAAACAATTGAGGGCTGGATCGAAAGAGATTTTCCAATGATTCCCATCCAGCCCAATGGGCATCCCTAGTGGATGCATGGTTAGGAACTAGTTGGGGTCCTTGGAGAATGAAAAAATGAATGTTCTGTGTGACCCCAACCTAGACAGATCCACAAGGTAGAAAGGCCTGATTCATCCCACAAAATCAAGTCCCAAGGTGCAGAGTGCACAAATGGAATCCACTACCACATTCCAAATCCCTATATATCAGTCCAAGACATATTTGATACCATTACATCAAGTATTAATTCATTCAAATTAAACATTCATTCCATGTAAATATACACACTCACATCAACCTATAAAATCCATTATTATACCCACTCTTGCATACAATTTATCAACTACAAGCATATGGGACTACCATCACATATATGCCATTTTACATACTTATAGTCATTTCATATAGTTATACACACCCATTTTATCCATTTGACATTCCATACTACTAAAATATTCAAGGAATAACATTATATTCATTCTATCAAAGCAATAAAATGCTTCTTCTAACAAGGAAAGAACAAGAACATACACCTTGGTTAGTATAAACGGGCATAAACAAGTTATTTCCATAACGTGCACCCCCTGGGTCACCCTTAAATGTGAAATATTTCTCCACACACCAAAACAAAATCTATAAGAATATTTAATAGGTCTGACTACAACAATGGCAAGAAACTAGCTAAAAAACGAGGGCTCTCCAAAATGTTTGATGGGAGAAATATCGGCCGAATGACTTAAAAGAACAAGAAAATTCCAAATAAACTATAGACCGCCTACCTTAGCTTGGTAGTAGACATCTCATCCAGTATCAAGCCCTGATTCATCCTTGTTTGGATGAAATCTTTAGAATGGACGGAGAACAAGTTATCTGGGAAAATGAACCTAAATACATATACCATATTCATTATTCCAATGAATCAAGAATGCCTATAGTGGAATAAATTACATACAAATGCGGTTCCAATGTGATAGATGATGCTAGAATCTGTGTTCGGATGACATCAAAATCAAAAAAAAAACTAGAATAAGGGTGTTTCGGGTTTAGAAACTTGAGGAAAAAAATATGTCTGTCAAAAAGTTAAGCTACTAACTCTTTTATAAAAAAACCCCACACTGCAAAGTACATGACGTGTAGCTCAAGTACATGGAATCTACTCCCCATTATTTTTTTCTGAGCTATACTGGAAACATGTCATGATAGGCCAGTTCATGGCATGTACCAGAAGTATACATCGTGTAGTCCTTATACATGACTTGTGCCTTGTCGGTAGCTATTTTTCAGCCTTTTTTTAATTCACATTCCCATAAAAACCCATATGTACCATGACACGATGTATGTTTTATTACAAAAATTAATGTAAACACATTATCCCAAAAAGAGAGACCAATACATCATGAAAAACATGGGATCTTACAATCTTCCATCCTTATAGAAATTCATCCCTCACATGGCCTTTGATGGGTGGACATGATGTTTCTTAAAAAAATTCAACAATTGAAAAAGTATGTGTTGACACTCCTTTTTGTCACATTGTCTAAACGAATGGAATGGGAAATGCCTTAGCACAAAGTTGATTCATCTTTTGAAGAAACATAAAAAATTGACAAAGGCATGAACAAAGATTCAAATGGACTTGGGTCGCAGAAGTTCCACCAATGTCGCGCAAGTATACTTACACGTCGCCTAGTGGTCATGTAGGTGACGTACACACCCTCTTTGAAATTTTCTTAGGGTCTTCTCTAGACTATAAATACCCCAGGTGGGCCCCCCATTTCAGCGATGAAAAATTTCAGAAACTCATATTTGAGCTCTCGGTGCCCTAGTCTCTTCTCAATTATTCCAAACACTTATAAGGTAATTTCTTACCTAGAACGGATGATCTAAAGAGGGGGAGTAAGGCCTATCTATTGAAATTCATATACACTTGCGTGCCTAGGTGGCCAGCCCTTAAAAGAAATGGCCACACTTGCGGCCGCCTTACCCCTTCCACATAACTTGTTCCCCTCTTCTGGAAGTCTCTAGGGGTAGTATTAAAGGATTGAAGAAAGCCTCACCCAAGTTATACCTTAAGGATTCACCATCGCGCAAGTACCCATGTGTCGCGCAGGTACAACTGCGTGACCAGGAATTGTGCGCCCACACAGTACTTGCGTGCCGAACAGGACTTGTGCGCCCCTCCCTTTTTGGGTTCCCCTCCTGCCTATTTTACCTCTCTTATGCCTATCCACGTATCTTCTTTATGATTAATCCTTCATAACTCTCTCCATAGCCATTCATGTCATGATTTCCTTATTGTCTTCCTTATTTGAATGGAATTCTGTGGAACATCTCTTAGAACCAAGTGATTTACATATGTTTGTGTCACTAAGGATAGAAATTTCATTCATTCAAACTCGTCCTTTAAGATGAGAGAGTCCTTAACCTGGGCCACCTTTTCAGGAGTATGTCCCAGTCCATGTCCCCTAACCTAGGCCTCCTTTTTAAGATTAATCCCCAGTCCAAATTCTCAAAATCTGGGCATCCTCCTCCGGAGTAAGCCCCAAGTTCCCAAATATGGGCATCCTCCTTAGGAGTAAGCCCCATTCATAAATCCCTTAACCTGGGCTTCCTTTTTAGAAGTAATCCCCAGTCTCACAGATCCTAACTATGGACATCCTCCTTAAGATTAATCCCCAACATTAATTCCCTAAATATGGGCATCCTCCTCAAGAGTAATCCCCAGGTCCCTTAGTTCTAAAATTCCCTTCACCTGGGCCTTCTCTTCAAGAATAAGCCCCAGTCTTCAAATTCCTTTAACCTAGGCCTCCTTCTCAGGAGTAAGCCTCAGTCTTAATTTCTCTTAACCAGTCTTAATATACTTTTTGATTTAGGCTTCCTTCTCAGGAATAAAACCCAATCATAAAGCCCCCTCCTAATTCAGGCATCTTCCCCAGGAGTAAGCCCCATGTTAGAGTATCCAAATCTCCATAAAGTACATTCACCTTTATGGACCTTATTCCTGGATTTCTTCCATGGAGTAAATCTTAATCATCATCTATTTGGGCAGTCATACATACATAAGCCTCACATCATTTTTTATGATTTCATATTTCATGGAACAATTGTCTGGTTTTACTAATACCTCTTGTATCTCACACTGAGTGTGACTCACGTGAGCATAGAGTGTAAAAGAAATTATGAAATCTTTATTTCAGCCATCAATCATACATAAACATCATACTCCCTTGCTCGAACTACGTGGGTTTGGATTCATTTTCTAAATAAAGGATACGTAGGTATCCCATCTGTGGGTATGATCCCAACTCTGAAATAATCCATGTCCTTCTGAATGACAATAAACTTCAAGTGCCCCACTGAGTGGCTTTAAAACCAGTATGGTCATCATAATGACCAAGATAAGTTTATATAATGTATTAAAGGAGACCATTGACTAATAATCTCAAACAAATACATATGATTCTATATCGATGAAGAACCTCAAATACATATAGATGATTTTCTAAATGTCCTACATATCAAACATTTATTGTCGGATCTAAAGGAAAGAACATTTTATACTTGGTAATTTAATAAGGATTAACAAACATAAATTAAATCTATAAATAGATTCCCGAAGTTGACAATAAATCATTTCAAAAAGGTGTGATGAGTCCGACATTCCATCCTCACGACCAATGAAAATTCTTAAGTCTCATTGGTCCACAACTAATGAGTACCTACCATTGGAAGGTAGGTCCAAATGGATATAGAATCATTGGATGATTCTGGTTCTATAAAGAATCCAATTAGAAACCAATTGGAATGTTTGAACCTTAAATCAATGAGGTCATCCCAAATTCTAGATGAAACAAAAAATGGTGAACCCGACGTGAATCCTTAACCAAGTTAAAGTGATGTTTTACATATTTGTTAGGACCCTATTTAAACTCAATGAGAGGGCCAACAAGACAGTCAATAACATACGTGCTTATCCAAAAGATGTAGTGGGGACTTATCTTGATTACGTCTATTATATCAAACATGCACTCTTTTCCAAGATCATCTGCATTACAGAAATGGCTTCTCTCAAGTTCACACCCCTGAATACTTCAGCTGTGAATGCCTCTGCTACTACTCCTGCTGGATCGTCATCCACTCTGAGGACGACATCACCACTCAGCATCTTCAACGCTGGGTATCAAATGTGCAGGCTAAGGAGTACAATAAAAATGGTACTATTCTGAATCTGGAGGCCACCCGACAAGCCCACCAAGTCAATAATTCACCATGGTCTTCCGGACAGCGATGACCAGCGATCAAGAAGCAGGTGTTACCAACAACCATTTTAAAAAATTTCGGGTCATTATCCCCAGAATGAAATCACCATTCACTCCCGTATTCTAGTGATGTGAATGAGTAGGTCTCTTAGGGCCTTAACTCAAGGAGACAAGAGTCCTTCCTGAGGGCTCCCATCAACATGATGGGCCTTAACTCATTGACTCATGCGGCAGTGAGCCCTCAACATGATGACGATATCGTTTTCAGTCATTCGGCTCAGGTTCCTCGATCCCGAGCATGCATGTCAAACTGCCAGAAGCGAAATCCAGTTAACAGTGAGCAGGTTCCTATCATTGCCATCTCCTAAGAAGTCCACCAACCTATCTTGGTGGAAAGAAACGAGTGGGAACACACACCCGTCCGTTTTAATTCCACTATCTAGCAGACTCATCTGGCAGCATCACACCAATCCCGCCAAAAATTTCAGAGGAGTACTATAGACAAGATCATACACATGATTATAAATCATCAGCTAGTCAATAGGCTCACCTGACTACATATGATGGAGATCGTCAACCACGTTCAGCGAAGTGCAATCAGCAGGCACATACACCAACTAGAATAGATCAAGCCTACCAACAGTCTCGTTTGGTAGCACATGGAGATGTCAGTCGGAAAGCTTCAGCGACAAACAGGAGGCAGACTCAACTCTCTGCCACCACACTTGATTACTTTCAGGATTCATTGATAGGGAATGGATGGTATTAGCAGGAATACACACCTACTCCAAGAACAGAATGAAATAATATCACCATTTTGGTAGCTGAAGTCAACAAGCACATTCCTTCAATGGTGAAAGAGCACAAGCAAATCCCTGCTCATATCCTGGATGTCTGTCAGGATATTAGAATAGCTTTATCATCATCTTAGGGAGAGAAACACAAATTTTTCCCTACCAGTGGAGAGACACATCATTATATCACTCTGGAATAGACACACACATCTGTTCCAGACCAAGAGGGTTGTGGGGCGTACTCCCCCATATCATACAAAAAACCAAGTCAGGCACATACACCTGGTTTGGGCGGAGATAATCAGCCTAACCTGATAATTTCTCCTAATCAAGAACATACACCTGCCAAATTGATTAAAAAGGCATCTAAGAAGATGACCCATCCAACATAGTCAAGGAATCAAAGTCCCATATGTGATAAGTCCTTACTCGATGCTAGATTTCATGAATCCCTTAGACGATTATCTGTTGGAATTCAAGATTCTACTCTCTCAGTTCCAAATAGTTGGAGCAATAATTCTGAAGGTCTTCATCAGAAACTTCTTCATGATGGCTTGCTTCATGATAGTTCGGTCAATCTCGAAGTTTTACCTTCAAATGAGAGCCACAAAAACCCTCTGTGTGGTTAGAAGAACAAGGAGATAAATGTTTCATCTTCTGTTGTAACCCACCATGGTGGTCCTCCCCATGAGGTTGAATTTAGCTGCGAAATTCCTCTCTACAATAGTAACTCAAATTGTTTGAGAAATTCTTCAGAAGACAATGCAACGGCGAGAAAGCCCTCTTATCTTGAGGCACTTGAAAATGTGAAGCCAATCATGTATGATGCTTTACCGCTATCAGGTGAAATACTTTCTCAATCAGAAGATATCCTGGGGTGTAGGTCATTCTCCGAACCACCCCTGGGTCGTTCATATTCTAATTAGATCAGTGAATTCTCTACCAATATTGTTGAATCTGATGAAGCAACAAGGAAGCACCAACTCTGGTCTCATCAAGTAGAAGAATCTTCATTGAATGATAAAGAGGAAATGGTGAATATGAGAAAATAACTGACGAAAGGTGAAGTACCAGTTATGTTTTGGCTTTTGGATGACTCTCAGTATGATATTCAGAGATGTTGGCGGATGATGGAATTCATGATATTCATCTCAACATATGGAAAAAAATTTGTCAGTTGAAAAAGAAAATATTATCTTATGAATAATATGAACATAATATCAAGATAATATAAGGGTTACAACACCAAATTGACTTGGCATCTCTCTCAGTTTCTCAATATCTGAAGGCTGAAATGCAACAGAGAGCCCTTCAATGTTCATTCCTCTGCGCACTAAGAATATTGCGCCAGTTAATTTCCAATGCCCCATCTGGTATTCATATCAGGGGATGGCGTGTTCATGGAGCACTAGATTTCATGATACTCTCTAGTCAGCAATGCCCACCGAAAATGGTCTCATGAAATGTTATTTCCCATGGCCGACCACAGTCAATTGGATTTATTTGTAATCAAAAGCTTTCCCAAGAACATGACTCTACTAGTTCTTCTAAAAATCAACAATACAGACAACAAATCATTGAACTACTCCGGCATCAAGAAAATTAGTATCTTGAACAGGCCTCTCATTTGGAGGACGCACATCATCAAGTGATAGAAGTGTCAGAAATCATTGAACGGTCTTTTGAGCTGGGTGATAAAAGTGGATGCAGGTTGATACATCCAGCTAATTTCCGGACTAAATTCTGCAAGATCATGAGTTTTTACAAGAAGGTCTTGGATATAGAATGTGAAGTTCCACCCCAGCTTGCCAGACTGGGGACACGTTTAACCCATCCCTCGGAATCAACAAATAGGATTCGAGGAGTTGAGAAGGAATAGCCGGAACAGCCCCAGTCCACCGGACTGGAGTCTTATTTAAATCATCAATCCCTCCCTCAGAGAAATTAGGTCTTCTCTCGATTAGGGATGAATCCCCGAGAGGAAAGAAGAGCCAAATTATCAAGAGATTCTCTGAAAATTACGATTTTTCAAGAAGTTCCTGAGGGATCAAATCCAAAAAAGGCAATGTCTCATCAGGGACATTGAAGAAGACAATATCGCATAAATTCCGATAGAAAAGATGTGATGTGTTATACTTCAATTAATGTCATCAATGTCGTTGTTACTGATACACCAGCTGAGGCTCACTCAGAGGGATCAGATGAAGATATTCATGCTCAAAAAGTTGTAGGCACAGACACAAATGAAGAATGTGTGCGTACACGAAATCAAAGGCTGGCCCAGAATCTGGGTGTTCCTTCAAGTAACTCACTTCCCCCTCTCTGAATGGGATCAACAAGGGGAAAGTAATGAATCGGGTTACATACCTTTACTATAGAGAAGGCCAATCTCTCTCACTAGAGAAAATCTTTGCACAACAGGAGGAAGAAATGAAGGAATTGAGGAGGATGAATGTAGAAATTCTTCAGGGTATCCTTACTACTAAATTTACAGGAGTCATTCAGCCAAATGATTTTTTTACAGCTGCTGAGATGGTTCAAGAATATCCTCCTCTATCAGTACACCCTCACAGGTCTAATCCTACGGGTCAAGTGCTAACATCAGTTGCAGTACCAGCCACCACATCTGTCCAAGCTCCAGTCACTGCACCTCTTCAGGTCCAAGCTCAACCGAATGTTTCTCAATAGATAATAACTACTATTGAGTCATTAACTGCTTGGTTAGAAGCTATGGAGGGAAATCGTGCTCAAATTCAGCCAGAAAAGAGATCCTATCCTGAATGGGTTGATGCAATTCCTCCCCCCATCAAATTTTGCAAGTACCATATTCCCAATATTTAATGGTTCAGGAGTCCCAGAGAAACACTTAACATATTTCATTTCTCATTGCGATCCTATGATGGGAAACCCTCAGCAACAGGAAGCAGTTAAGCTCAGGTGTTTTGTACAGTCATTACAGGGACCTGCCTTTGTCGGGTATACAAGATTTCAATCACAGTCAATTACCAAATGGGAATATCTTCATCAACGATTTCTTCTTCAAATCAGCTCAACTTTTCCAAAGACAATAGTTTTCGATCTTTCAAACTATAATCAAAGGGAGAATGAATGGGTTTCGGAATTTATTGCCTGCTGGAAGGGATTAACATATTCCCTAAGTTTAGCACTCCCTCAAAAATAATTGTTGCCAATCTGTGTGGCAAATCTGTGTGATGAGTTATGCACGCTGTTGATCCCTGTGAAATACACAGGAGGGTTTCAAGACCTTAATTCAATCGCTCAGCATATTGAAGACTCTCTTACGAGGACTAAGTATAAAACTCGTGTATTTCCATCAACTCCAGGAAGAAGAATGGGTAGAGAAGAGACTGCTACAGTTTTGCTTAAACAAGCACCTATACCGGCTTCTACTTCAAAACCTTCATCTTCTCGAAGGGCTCCACCTCTTGAGCGTCAGAAACAGAGGCTATTTCTTCATCACGATCGAAGAGATCAAATACAGAAACATCTTGATGAGCTAAAGAGAAAAGTTTATTCTTTCCGAAATGAACAAGTTACCGGTTACTTCATTTTAGCTTTGGAAAATAATTTGGTTCAGTTGTCGAGGCCCAAGAGGCCAAACAAGGATGGAGATGAAGACCATCCCAATTATTTCTCATTTCATCAGATGTTGCGTTATCCCATCCAGGATTGTTTTTTCTTCAAAGACCTCATACAAAAAATGGTGTACTTGAGATAAGTTAAATTGAAAGGTTCTTTAGCTTAGGTATCATGTGTTACTGCTACAGATCCGGAGGAAGGAGGTGAGTGGAAAGAAGTCAAAAACAGAAATGCATAGAAATATGATGATTGGATGGTCAAGAAAAACGATCAATTGAACTCATGCAATTTTTCAAATGAAATTGAAGAAACCAATTGTGTCTTCTACTATAAATGCCGCAGTGAAACCTCCATGAAAAGAAAAATACTCAAAAGGTCAGCTTGATTCAAATAATGAAGAATAATCAGAAGAAGATGTGTATGTGTCAAGTCCCAAGTTGTCTTTGACTCTAGAAGATTTTATGCCATCTACATCAAAGCAATGGGAACCGCCCCACCAAACGGCACAACCTAAATTGGCTAGTTAGGAAGAGTATTCATCGGATGAAGAGTTGATCTTCGGTTCCGTTAATATGATTTACTTAACAGATCCTTATGCCAGTCGTAGTTTCGATTTCAATGAGCCTGAGTTCCCTATATTAAATAGAGGAATCAGAGGAAGATCCAGAGGCTCGGGATACATGGGAAGATGTGGATCTTTCAGAGGCCACTATCCCAATTCTACCCCTTCTAAAAATGTGTATGCAGTAGAAACTCGTGGAAGGGCCCTTTAGCGGGCTCAACAGGAACACGAAAATTCATCCATGCAAGGGAAATTCAGTCCTGGAAAGATTATTCTAGAGGATAGGTTGAAGGATCCACCTTCTTCCTCTGAAAAACTGAATAAACCAAATTGGTCTAATCTTCCAAATCCAGGAGTATTACTAACTTCTACACTGATACAAGATGCATCAACTTCCAATGCATCAACTTCTAAGGCACCTGTGAAACCACATGTTCCTATTGGGAAACACAGACCTTTGGATCAAAAGTATGATGTATTGAAACACTTGGCCCAAATAACGGCCATGTTGTCAATTTTGGATGCCTTTAATTTATCGAATGATCTTCATGAGACACTCATCGAGGCTTTGTCAAGTCCTCAAAAGTTTGAAACTGAAATTGTTGCAGCTGAAGTCTACCATGTAGAGAATAATCTTGCAGAATTCCATGTAGTGATATCATTCATAGATGAATATGAAGATGATGTCATTCATGGACATATTAGACCTTTGTACTTATCTGGCAAGGTAAATGGTGTAGACATCTGAACTGTTTTCATTGATAATGGTTCAGGAGTCAACCTCATCCCCATTCGTACACTTCGTCGATTGGGCCTCACAGAATCAGATTTATCTCTTTCTACTTTGGTGTTACAAGGATATGATAAAAATGAACAAGAACCACTATAAATATTACACTCAGAACACCGTTTAAAGATATTGTATCCAATTCATATTTCATGGTTATTGATGAAGACTCATCCTTCAACATCTTACTTAGAAGACCCTGGCTTAATATACATGTGGTTATCCCTTCATCATACCATCAATGTCTCATGTATTGTTTTGATGTTCAAATTAGTACATTGTACGGTGATAAGTCAATGTTCAAGACATGTGAATCTCAATACATTGAGGCAGAATTCTATCACATGAAGGGAAAGGAGAAATCCACAACAAGGGAGATTACCAAATTTAATGCTACATATGGTTTGGAAAACATTCCAGTAAACCCATTAGAACATGTGAGTACAGATTATGTGTTGCCTATCTGTCAAATTGACTGGATAGACCCAAATCAAAATACTCTTATGGAAACTTCCATAATGTCAATTACGGTAATCAATCCAGACATCATGGGAGAATGTAGTGATTCACCAAGCAATGAAGAAAGCTCAAATAGAGATGACTTCATTTCATCCGCTGAAATTCAGCAAGTTTATACTTCGTCAACAAGGCTAGAAGAAGTTATAGAAATGCCAGAGGTGAACGATGATGTCGATTCTCAATCCATCATCTCCTTTTTGTTACCTAGGAAAGACCCTTCATCATCAATAGGGCTAGAAATGGAAGTTTCTTCTTCATGATGTTTAGATTTTAACATCTCTTCTGATCGTGAAAATTATACTTCATCATCTACTATGAAAGTAGAAACAGAATAAATAACTCATGTTGAAGAAGAAGAGTAATATCTTAGAGATCCTCCTCTGGCATTTGAAGAAGGTATCTCTGCTGCGGTGGATGAACTCAGAGAAATAAAACTAGGTACAAAAGAAGATCCACGACCCACTATAATCAGTGCGTCCATGAATCTTGATGAACAAGAGATGTATATTTCTTTTTTAAAGAAAAATCGAGTCTTATTTTCTTGGAACTATACAGAGATGACATGCCTTGATCCCGATGTTGCTACTCATCGTTTGGGTTTTCCAGAAGAACATCGAGGATTTAAGCATGCTGCGAGAAGAACACACCCAACTTATTCTTCCACAACTGAAGATAAAGAGGATAAGTTTATCAATTCTAATATCATCAGAGAAGTTCAATATCCCAAATTGTTGGATAATATTGTCCCTGTGAAGAAGAAGAACAGACAAATTAGAGTATGCATCAATTTCAGAGATCTTAATTGATATTATCCTAAGGATGATTTTCTAGTTCTGATCACAGAACTTTTAATCGATGCAACAACTATCTATGAAGCACTTTCCTTCATTGATGGATATTACAGATATAATCAAATCCGAATGGATCCATAAGATTAAGAATCCACATCCTTCAGATCCCCCCAGGGTGCGTTTTACTATCGGGTAATTCCCTTTGGCCTAAAGAATGTTGGCACCACATATCAGCATCCCATGCATCATATCTTCAAGACCATTTTAGGGAAATTTGTTGAATGTTATGTGGAAAATTTTGTGGTCAAATCCAAACAACTTTTTAACCACTTGGCGGATTTGGAAGTCATATTCAGCTAGCTTCGACAACATAATTTGAAAATGAACCCCTTAAAATGTGCCTTTGGGGTAACCTCAGGAAAGTTTCATGGCTTTGTTGTACGCCATCATGGTATCAAAGTCGATCCTGAGATGACCCAGTCAATCCTTGGTATGTCACCTCCTTCAAATTTGAATGAATTTAGAGGACTTCAAGGACACTTGGCCTATATTCGGATTTTCATCGCCAATTTGGCAAGAAAAAGCTTACCCTTCACCAAATTGATGAAGAATGGAGTCACTTACCAGTGGACTGAAAAATGTCAAGAAGCATTCTATATTCTCACGATTTATCTCTTAAGTCCACTGGTATTAATGCCACCTGTTGAAGGAAGGCCACTTATCCTTTATGTGATAGCCTTAGAGCAATCATTGGGTGCCTTTCTTGCTCAGAAGAATGACACTGGGAATGAAAACAACCTTTAATATCTCATTCGGACTATGCTTGAAGCAGAAACCCGATATTCCAGTATTGAGAAGTGATGCCTATCATTAATCTTTGTAGTTTAGAAGTTGAGACTCTACCTACAACATCACGAGGTCCAATTGGTATCTCGAAATAACCCGCTCAAAATTTTCCTTAGTCGTCCAATGCTTACAGGAAGTCTGGCAAGGTGGGTGGTTATTTTGCAGCAGTTCGACATCCAATATGTGTCTCAAAAGGCAATAAAGGGCCAAACTCTAGCTGATTTCCTTACTGAACACCTTTCAGTAGAAGATACATCTTCATATATTTAACTTTTTGATGTGGAATTCTTCTTTATTCATGATAGTCTTCAGACATGTGAAATATACTTTGATGGTTCTTCTAGATGTCCAACAGGAAGGAAAATGTATAATCCTAAATTCAACAAAGTTGGATTAGGAATTGTGCTCATTTCTCCAGAAAAGGCAGTGTTAACCTATTCCTTTTCATTGTTGAGAGGCAGTACAATTAATGAAGCGGAATACCAAGCTCTCATCGTAGGCTTTGAGTTGGCACTTCAAGCACAAGTGAATAACTTAAAAGTTCAAGGTGATTCAGACCAGGTAATCAAGAAAGCCAATGGGGATTATGTAACAGCCCGAGATTTTATAAAAAAATATTTTTTTTAATTTCATTAATGACTTGTGTTGTACGTTACACAAAAAGGAGCTTTCTCAACACACATCCTTGACTTGCCTTGCATTACACGCAATCACGACCTTCCTCGATAGCGTGTGTAGTACACAATATCGAGTTTCACTAAACAACGATATGCTATTAAAATATTATTAAAACTAGTTGTTATGAATAGTAATAACCACCTTTTAAAATTTTAGAAAATTTAGCTCTCAAAATGGACTTCATTTTTGATTCGGAGTGTCGAATTTAGCCTAAGGTGAAATTTTGGTACTTTTCGGATAACTTTCATATTCTTATAATAGTGAAAATTACTAAATTATAATTAAAAACAACTTTTTTAATCGAAATAATTAATCGTGATAAATTATTAATTTGAGTGGTTTTAAAGTATATTTATAATATATTTTTACAATTTAATACAATGTTGGTCATTGGATTTAATTCTACATTTAAACCAGACATAAACAAGTGTCAATCTTTTGATGGTTATTATCTCTCAAAAACATGCTATTTATTTTGACGACGGGAATTAATTTTTAAAATAATTAATGAAACTAATATGTTTTGAATATGGTAAAATAGACATCATTTTTGAGTTCATAATATCAAATATAGCTTAGGCCTAATTTTTGGTATTTTTCTGGAAACTTTCATTTTTTGATGAATAGTGAAACCACTAAGTGGTAGTTAAAAAAACTGAATTTTTCATAAAACTTAATTTTACCACTTCTGTGAGTGGAATTTAGAAAATACGAGAGACACGGTTAATATCAAGGATGAAAATGTGGTTCAATGAGATGAAAATAATTTTTGGTGAATAGCAACTTTTTACTTTTTTTTACCACGGTTAAAATTAAATAGGGTAATTAAGGGTAAAAATGATATTATTATTACCCTAACACATGTCCTAATACTATTGGACAAGTGTAATTCGACCAAAAACAACCTTAGGAATAAAATATGACCATTTAGGCCCACTTGGATTATATTAGGACATTTATTATTAATTTATTTAAAGAAGGGTTAAAATAGTTAAAATCAAAGTTTAATAACTAAATAATTTTTAATATAAGGTTATACATAAGATAAATTCGACTATAAATATTCATTAGAAAGATAAAATTATTTACTACATAATTATATTTTATTTGTAATTTTTAGACTTTAAATATGTTAATTTATTTATGACACAATGATGATGTAGTAATTACCATAATAGTGAAAAATTAGAATAATTGATATTATAAATACCAAAATAAGTATAATTTGAGACTTTTAATGAATTAAACTAATTTTATAGGTTAATATTACATGTTAGGATTTATTTAATTAACGTTGGTCGAGGTAATAATTCTGTTATGAGTTTCAAAAAAATTAACTATTGAATAGTGTCAAAATTGACATAAAATAGTTTTTAAAAAAATATTATATTATTAATTGTTATTTTATTCCTAAAAATCTAGGTTCGGAAAAATGACTTAGATAAGGTTATATATATTAATAAAACACATCTTGGGGGTCTCTTGGATGTATATGGTAATTTTATTAACTATATAATATAAAAATACAAAGTGACATGGTAAATGTCAATCTAATTAACTAAGAGTTAAAACTAAAAGATAAGGTTAATATAATGACCTAAAATTGTCTAAATTCTATTGGATGAGAGTATTTCGACCCATACCCACCTTATCTTATAAATAACTCAATTTGGAGCTATTTAATACCGAACTTGACTTTATAATAAAATAATATTTTTCGTTATTCCAAAGGTGCCCCTCTCCTCCCTAATAAAAGGGCACCTCCTCCCTCTCTTCCTCACACCACTTTGAGCCTTCAAGCTTGGACAACCCCAGACAAATTCTCTTCTCCACTTCCCTAGAAACATTCTAGAGTTTCTGGTGTTCCTCAAAGACCAATTTAAGTGCCCTAAGAGGAGGACTCAAAGAGGCCCTTCAAAGAAGAGGTAATGTCTGTTACCGATTATTTCAACTTTATTTCTTCTTCCTCTTCTTCTTATTAGGTTGTTTCGTTATGAAGTAATAACATAAGTATCAATAATATACTGATATGTTATGATAAGTATGAAACAACCCCATTTCACCATCTATCCATCCTACGGAAAACGAAATCACCGCGCGTGCGTACGTACGGAATACCGTCTCCACTCCGTGGTGTAATCTATTTTCCACCACCACCTTACTTGGATGGGTATAATGGTGTAAATAATAACTATATATGATTATTTTAATGTGATATTGATTCTGAAATAGTATACATACACTCCAATACAGTCCCACGATCATGAGAATGATATCATCGCTCGTGTGTATGTACGGACTACAGTCTCCACGACGCGATGAGATTCATTCTCCTCTTTAACCATTCATGAATGATTATAAAGTATATATAATAAGTAATCATGAAATATATGACATAATAATTATTCTGGATTTATGTGTATATATATGTATGTCATCTACTTAATTCCATTCAACACAATAAGGAAAAGAAAACAGCGTTCATGCGTACGTACGACCTACTGTCTCCATGAACGGTGTATTTATTTCCATTTACAGGAGGTTCGGACACATACAAGGCAAATCAGACCTAAGGTAAGAGAAATATCACAATCTCATTTTTATCCGAGATTGTTTATACTTTAGTATTTACTGGGGTATATTTTATCAACCAAATCCATGTTTCCTCAATATGTAATATTATTTCCATCCACCTACAATTGTTTAAATCCAATTTTACCCTTCAGTGAGTTTTTAGTAAAGGATATGAAAGGAATCTTTTGTCATTTTTCGTACGAGTTACTTTTTGACTTTTCCGAAAAAAGTACGAGAAGAATGTTCTTCTTAACTTATACGGCATGAATGGATTTTTAAAACATTATTTCCATGAAGCTTCCTTTACAAGTTTTCATGTTTATTTTTAATCAACTTATTTTAGTTTAAAATTTTATGACATTTTAAGAAAGGAAAAATGTTTTTGAAGTAGAAAGGATATTTTCCTCAAGAATGGAGTTCAAGTGTTTTATCAAAAATTATTTTCCATCTAAGATACTAAAGGGTTCTATTTATATCCCTATTTTTACATTGATTTGATTATGTTGTGATGGAATTATTTTTATGAATTCATTTATCTTATATGAATTGTTTTATGATGTCACGATGTTTAAAAATTCCATTTTTATTACATGGGTTATGCAATGATGTATGATTTATGATTTTTGTGGAATACATAAGAATGGTTTCATTATGAGATGGGTGGGACCTATATCTCCCTCCAATGCATTGGGTAAAGATTTTATATCTCATGAGATAGACATGGCTGGAATGGTAGGTTATACCGGTTCAGTAATACAGGACTGAAACGAGGGTGACTCGGTTCAAAAATGGACTTTGCCCACTAAGATAGTCTTGGAAATGAGTCTTGACTAATAATCTATGAATCTCTATGATTATGTGTGTATTCCACAACGTTTCATGTTTTATGTTATGATTATTTGGATTTCATTTCACTACTATGATTTATCCCATGTTATGAAATTATGCTCTCCTTTGCAGGTTAAGATTTCCAAAATGTTATGTTCTTATGAAAATGATGTGATTGATATTTCTTTTGTTTACCCTTACTGAGCATTTGACCTCACCCTTTTATGTTTTCTTTTCCCCAGGATATAAATAAAGGTTTTAGGTAAAAAAAGGAAGATCTTTTTGGGAGATGTTGAATATCTTTCACCACGATTAGAAGATTATATTCTGAGTTTCCAAAGACACTAAACTATTACGATCCTTGTGTGTGTGTTTTTGTTATGTACTAATTATTCCGTAAAAATAATTTAATGTCCATGTACGTCAAGCTTTGGGTCTCTATAGTTGGTATTAGAGGAAATGTTTAGCCAACCTTTGGAAACTAGGATGCGAAAACGTTAGTGAGATCCCTAGAGATATTTCTATGGTATGTCTAGGGATGTCTCTATGGTTAATTATACGTATAGGTTATAGTACTAGAATTGCGCTAATGATATTAGAATTTAACCTAAGATTTTAGATATTGAGGGTACTCCCCCTTTACTATGATGTTTTCTCTAGCATGATTTTTGCCTCTCACAAGATTCTTTTTCTGTTTTAGTTAATGGAGGGAACCAGAAAGAATTCGGTTAACATTGAATCCAATGGACAAATTGGTGACTATGAGAAAAAAAATTGTGTATTTCCTAGAGAGAAAGATATTGTGATTATGCCAAATCAGTCATCGCGATATATGATTAACAAGGTGAAATTTAGTGGTATGCTTAATTAATCAAAGAAGAGGAAGATAAACTATTATCCATGTTCGCATGTTGAGGAGCATAAAGAAAGGAATATTGATATTTCTAAAGAAGGGAAGAAGAACCTTGAGGAATACCTCAAATGGAGGGACCGATGTTATCTATGTGGAGAAAAGGGGAATAGAGTGACAGACTATTATGGAGTTCAATGTCTTATTTGTGGAGAACATAGGCATTACCCAACACAATGCCCTGACCTAAAAAGTTACTTCTAAATCAAGGAAGGACTTATTCCAGGACAATCATTGAAGTGGTGGACTGAAGTGTTTATGTATTGGTATTCAAGAATAATGTTGTTGAGATACTTTTATGGTGTATTGAAATATTTATGTATTGGTCTACTGTGGTTTTCAATAATTTTAAGGTACCGGTAACCACGAAAAGTGATTCAAATATTTTGGAAAGTAGATGATATGCGCATAATGAAGGGATAATGAGAAAATGAAATGTTTGAAAGTATTCATGAGATCATGATTGATATAAGGACTAAGTGATATCATGGTTTGAGTATATAGAATTTTGAGGATTTTGGTATGTGTAAAGTGTTAACTTTTAACTGCATTCATGTTTTCACTAAGGTTCAATGTGTATTCAAGAGAATACATGATTAAGGCCTTTTAATGTTTTTAATGTGACCAACAAGACATATCTTTTGATATATGGGGATCAACGATGGTATTAAATCTCTGGTAATCGTTTTCACTATATTATGAGAGTGGACTGCAATATTATGGATAAGCCTAAAGATTGGAATGGATTGTGTTGGACATAAGTTAGTATTGTTTAATGATATATGTTTTTTCAATATTATTGATGGGATGTTAAAGTAATATAGTTTTAGAAAAAGGACAACCTGCAGGACGGGCGACAGTCCATCGCAACGGACAAGGCCATGGGAATCGAACCCACAACCGATGTGCGACTGGCCTTTATCGCCTACCACTGGCCTACAGGAAGTCCATGTTTTGTAGAAACTAGTTTTATTATATTAAACAGTATGATATATGAAGTATAAGTCCATTTTAGGAACAATATATGATTAATCTCACTATAGATGGACTTATGTATTTTTTTGATAACTTTTCTATCCTTTTGTTTGAGATAGATGGAATGACCCATCATTCTATCACATGATCTACTAACACATCACGAATGACAAATTCATCTTCATTTCATTAAGAGATGAATTGGAAATTTTCCAAAGAACGACCAATGGTGAGACTATACCAAAATCACGAAAGTATTTCTTCTAATTCCAATTTCATCAACTTTAGGAAAATGATCTTGAAAACCAAAATTGTTGTCCTAGTGCTCTTATATCTGATAAATCAGATGGTACCTTAGATCGTCACAAATTTATGGCTTTGTGATTGCTGGCTTTTCCATAGCCATGTTCTCTACCACTCTCCATCAGAACATGATGGTTGAATTTCTCTTCCATATCCATATTTTCACCTATGTGGAAACCCAGTGATTAGTTTATTTGTGTAATCGTTACATTTCATACATTAGGTTTTAAAGCCAAGTTTTGGTATTCCTTTTTACAATGTGGGTTTCTATTAAAGAAACTTTCGAGTAGTAAACCATTTATAACCCCGACGAATTTCGAGGGCGGAATTCATTTTAAGGGGGGTAGAATGTAACTGCCCGAGATTTTATAAAAAAATATTATTTTTAATTTCATTAATGTCTTCTGTTGTATGCTACACCAAAATTATCTTGCTCAACACACATCCTTGACTTTCCTTGCATTACACGGAATCGTGACCTTCCTCGATAGCGTGTGTAGTACGTAATACCGAGTTTCACTAGACAACGATATGCTATTAAAATATCATTAAAACTAGCCGTTATGAATAGTAATAACCACCTTTTAAAATTTTAAAAATTTTATCACTCTAAATGGACTTCATTTTTGTATTTGGAGTTTCGAATTTAGCCTAAGGTGAAATTTTGGTACTTTTCGGATAACTTTCATATTCTGATGAATAGTGAAAATTACTAAATTATAATTAAAAACAACTTTTTAATAGAAATAATTAATAGTGATAAATTATTAATTTGAGTGGGTTTAAAGTATATTTAGAATATATTTATACAATTTAATACAATTTTGGTCATTGGATGTAATTCTACATTTAAACCAGACATAAACAAGTGTCAATCTTTTGATGGTTATTATCTCTTAAAAACAAGCTATTTGTTTTGACGACGGGAATTTATTTTTTAATTTATTAATGCAACTAATTTGTTTTGAATTTGGTAAAATAGACATAATTTTTGAGTTCATAATATCAAATATAGCTTAGGCCTAATTTTTGGTATTTTTATGGAAACTTTCATTTTTTGATGAATAGTGAATCCAATAAGTGGTAGTTAAAAAAACTGAATTTTTCATAAAACGTAATTTTACCGCTTCTATGAGTGGAATTTCGAAAATACGAGAGGCAAGTTTAATATCAAGGACTAAAATGTAGTTCAATGAGATGAAAATAATTTTTGGTGAATAGCAACTTTTTACTTTTTTTTACCACGATTAAAAGTAAATAGGGAAATTAAGGGTAAAAATGATATTATTATTCCCTAACACATGTCCTAATTCTATTGGAACAGTGTAATTCAACCAAAAACAACCTTAGGAATAAAATATGACCATTTAGGCCCACATGGATTAGATTAGGACATTTATTATTAATTTATTTAAAGAAGGGTTAAAATAGTTAAAATCAAAGTTTAATAACTAAATCATTTTTAATATAAGGTTATACATAAGATAAATTCTACTATAAATATTCATTAGAAAGATAAAAAGATTACCTACATATTTATATTTTATTTGTAATTTTTAGACTTTAAATAAGTTAATTTATTTTTGACACAATGATGATGCAGTAATTACCATAATAGTGAAAAATTAGAATAATTGATATTATTAATACCTAAATAAGTATAATTTGAGACTTTTTATGAATTAAACTAATTTTATAGGTTAATATGACATGTTAGTATTGATTTAAGTAACGTTGGTCGAAGTAATAATTCTGTTATGAGTTTCAAAAAAATCAACTATTGAATAGTGTCAAAATTGACATAAAATAGTTTTTAAAAAAAATATTATATTATTAATTGATATTTTATTCCTAAAAATCTATGTTTCTACCAAATTACTTAGATAAAGTTATATATATTAATTAAACATAACTTGGGGGTCTCTTGGATATATATGTTAAGTTTATTAACTATATAATATAAAAATACAAAGTGACATGGTAAATGTCAATCTAATTAACTAAGAGTTAAAACTAAAAGATAAGGTTAATATAATGACCTAAACTTGTATAAATTCTATTGGATGAGAGGATTGCGACCCATACCCACCTTATCTTAGGAAAAACTCAATTTGGAGCTATTTAAAACCAAACTTTACTTTATAATAAAATAATATTTTTAGTTATTCCAAAGGTGCCCCTCTCCTCCCTTATAAAAGGGCACCTCCTCCCTCTCTTCCTCACACCACTTTGAGCCTTCAAGCTCAGCCAACCCCTGCCAAATTCTCTTCTCCACTTCCCTAGAAACATACTAGAGTTTCTGGTCTTCCTCAGAGATCAAGTTTAGTGCCCTAAGAGGTGGACTCAAAGAGGCCCTTCAAAGAAGAGGTAATGTCTGTTACCGATTCTTTCAACTTTATTTATTCTTCCTCTTCTTCTTATTAGGTTGTTTCATTATGAAGTAATAACATCAGTATCAATCATATACTGATATGTTATTATAAGTATAAAGAAACCCTATTTCACCATCTATCCATCCTTTGGAAAACGAAATCACCGCATGTGCGTACGTACAGAATACCGTCTCCACGACGTGGTGTAATCTATTTTCCACCACCACCTTACTTGGATGGGTATAATGGTGTAAATAATAACTATATATGATTATTTTAATTTGATATTGATTCTGAAATTGTATACATACACTCTAATACAGTCCCATGATCATGAGAATGATATCATCGCTCGTGCGTACGTACGGACCACCGTCTCCACGACGCGATGAGATTCATTCTCCACTTTAACCATTCATGAATGATTATAAAGTATATATAATAAGTAATAATGAAATATATGACATAATAATGATTCTGGATTTATGTGTATATATATGTATGTCATCTACTTAATTCCATTCAACTCAATAAGGAAAAGAAAACAACGTTCATGCGTACATACGACCTACTGTCTCCATGAACGATGTATTTCTTTCCATTTACTGATTTATTATATATATGTATATTCGGAGTATATATTAAATATAAATCATGTTTTATATTATGTAATTAAGTTATCATGATCTATGTAATCATATGAATAATTACAAGTCAAAACACAGATGACAAATGAAACAATTTTACCCAAAACGCTCTTTAACATGGAATTTACAAAAGAACGGGTAATATAAAGTCATAAGTGAACCATATATGATATCATAACAATGATTATGATTCTGGAATAAGTCAATAACATTATTTAAATCATTATACAGGAGGATCGGAAACTTACGAGGCAAATCAGACCTAAAGAAAGGGAAATATCACAATCTCATTTTTATCCGAGATTGTTTATACTTTAGTATTTACTGGGGTGTATTTTATCATCCAAATCCATGTTTCCTCAATATGTAATATTATTTACATCCACCTACAATTTTTTAAATCCAATTATAACCTTTGGTGAGTTTTTATTAAAGGATATGAAAGGAATCTTTTGTCGTTTTTCATACGAGGTACTTTTTGACTTTTTCGACCAAAGTATGAGAAGAATGTTTTTTTAACTTATATGACATCAATGGATTTTTAAAACATTATCTACAAGAAGCATAATTTACAAGTTGTCATGTTAATTTTTAATCAACTTCCTTTAGTTTAAAATTTTATGACATCTTAAGAAAGGAAAAATGTTTTTGAAGTAGAAAGGATATTTTCCTCAAGAATGGAGTTCAAGTGTTTTATCAAAAATTATTTTCCATCTAAGATAATAAAGGGTTATATTTCTATCCCTATTTTTACATTGATTTTATAATGTTGTGATGGAATTATTTTTATGAATTCATTTATCTTATATGAATTGTTTTATGATGTCACGATGTTTAAGAATTCCATTTTTATTACATGGGTTATGCAATGATGTGTGATGTATGATTTTTGTGGCACACATAAGAATGGTTTCATTATGAGATGGGTGGGACCTACATCTCCCTCCAATGCATTAGGTAAAGATTTTATATCTCATGAGATAGACATGGATGGAATGGTAGGTTATACCGGTTCAGTGAAATAGGACTGAAACGAGGGTGACTCGGTTCAGAAATGGACTTTGTCCACTAAGATAGTCTTGGAAATGAGTCTTGACTAAGAAGATATGATTCTCTATGATTATGTGTGTATGCCACAAAGTTTCATGTTTTAAGTTATGATTATTGGGATTTCATTTCACTACTATGATTTATCCCATGTTATGAAATTATGCTCTCTTTTGCTGGTTAAGATTTTCAAAATGTTATGTTCTTATGAAAATGATGTGATTGATATTTCTTTTGTTTACCCTTACTGAGCATTTGAGCTCACCCTTTTATGTTTTATTTTCCCCAGGATATAAAGAAAGGTTTTACGTAAAAACAGGAAGATCTTTATGGGAGATTTTGAAGATCTTTCACCATGATTAGATGTAACACCCCGAGCTTCCATGATACGCTTCTCATCCAATAATGTAATAGCTTGCATTGTACGCAACATCGAGTTCTAACACACTGCAACTAATCAAAGTAGCCGTTATGAATAGTGATAACCACTTTTTAAATTTAAAGAAATTTTATATTTCAAAATGGACTTCATTTTTGTATTCCTAATATTGAAATTAGCCTAAGTTGAATTTTTTGTAATTTTCTGAGAACTTCAAAATTTTTATGAATAGTGAAAAATACTTAAAACAACTTTTTTAATCAAAATAATTTATAGTGATAAGTTATACTATTGAGTGGTTTTAAAGTATAATTAGAATATATTTTTACCATTTTATCCAATGGTGGTCATTAGAATTAATTTCACTTTGAAATTGGACATAAACAATTGTCAATCTTTTGATATAAATTGTTTCTTAAAAACACGCTATTTGTTGTGATAGCGGGAATTAATTATAAAATTAATTAATTCAAATTATATGTTTGGAATTTCATAAAATAGACATCATTTTTGAATTCGGAAAATCAATTATAGCTTAGGGTGAAATTTTGGCATTATTCAGAAAAACATCAATTTTTGATGAATAGTGAAACCACTAAGTGGTAGTTAAATAACTGACTTTTCGTTTAAATGAAATATTACCACTTCTATGATTTGATTTTTAAAAGTCCGACATTCATGTTTGTCATTAAGAAGTAAAATTTGGTTCAATGAGATTAAAATAATTTTTTGGTGAATAGTAACTTTTAAGTTCTTAATCGCGATTAGAGGTAATTAGTGTAGTTTAAGGTAAAAAAATGTTTTAATAATATTAGATGAGCTTGACACATGTCCTACCCTCATTGGATGTGCCATGGCAGACCAAGACAATCCATGGGTCAACTTGGGGACCCCATGGAGCCACTTTAGTTGGAAAATGACATAAATACCTTTTATTTAATGTTAAAGTAAAAAATGACACAAACATGAAATGTTTTACTAAAACAATTTTTACATGGGGTTATACAAGTCATATTTTTGATTATAAATAGTCATTGGAAATCTTATAATATTTCCTAAATCATAGTATTTTGTTATAATTTTTAGACATTAAATAAATTAAATTATTTATGACATCATGATGATGCAGTGATGACCTCATTATTTAACGATTTAAATAAAATGAGAAGATAATGTAAAAATCCAAGGCTTACACTTTTCCAAAGCCTATTGGATGAGGATATTTCGAACCCTTATCACCTTATCCTAGAATTATACAAGTTTGGGACCTTTAGAATCCGAAAAACATTGTATAATAGAATAACATTTCATTACTTTCCAAAAGTGCCCCTCCTCTCCACTTATAAAAGGCCCCCACCACTCCCACCTTATTCACACCTTCAAGCCATTTGGCTCGGCCAAACTCTGCCCAAATACTCTCCCAACTTCCCCCTCTTACTCCTAGAAGCCTTACTTTGGAAAGAACTCTTTCCAAGGAAGCCTTTGTCTCAAATCAAAAAGAGTTACCCGATTTTTTAGGTAATGTCTTCTCTAATGTTGTTTTGTTTTATTTTGCTTCTCCAAACTCTTTTTATTCATTTATTTTGTAACAAAACCAGTATCCTCAATATACTAGGATGCTGTTATAATAATTATTAGAGCTACACTTACACACACCTACATCTAATGGTTAATGAACATACGGTTTCTGTGGATGGCGAATTTCTGCCTCACGAAACGATGATTGTTCAACACTCATATAACACCTTCAAAGGTGGCCATTAAGATGTCACTATATTTATATATGATATATAATATTTTTATGTTTTACTTATGCTTCTGTATTTCTCATTTATGGCATACTTTATGATTTCCATTATGGGTAAACGCGATAATTTCATTTTAGGAAGTGCGGACTACCGCCCCCTCAAAGTGATGTGAATCGTTAATGCCATATGTGGGATGTATAAAGGATGGAGTAAATGATATTATATATGATATTATACTGGAACTAGATTATAACTTTATATAATTATGATTTCATTACATTAAATACAAAATAGAAATGAAAGTAGCGTTCATGCGTACGTACGGCTTACCGTCTCCATGAACGGTGCATTTCATTTCTTACCTCTAAATGTTACGTAATATTATGAATGAATGTATATACTGGATATATATGATATATATGATATCTACATCATGAATATAATTCTGGATATAATGGATATTTCACCACATGAACAAATTGTAATTATAAGAAGGTTATTGTTGACACAAGTACCAAAGATCGACAAAACGACCGTTATTAACTTAAATAATTACATAACGTTCATAACATTGTAATAAGTGATATAAAAAGTATAATGAAATTGAAAATGGTTCTTAATAAGGTAGATATTAAATCTAGTTTATTATTCAGGAGGTTAAAGAACGGTTGAGTCAAGTCGGACACGAGGTAAGGGAACTTCTTAACCCAACTTCCATTATTTGGGTTAATCTCCTACTTTCAAATTATGTCATGATATTATTATGTCTTATTTTGTAATTTTACTTTCCTTATGTGTACCTATAGTGAATACACATAATATATCTATTTTATTTTAAAAAATGATCTTTATAAGGACTTCGTCTCAATCTCCTTTCATTGAGGCATATTTGGTTTTATACACAAATTTCTTCTATACGGTGTATAAACCCCTTTGACTTTTACATATATTCAAAAGGAATATTTTTTATATGAAGCGTTTACTAAACGAAAAAAGAGAATGTTTTTGTCATGCGTATGTGGCGACAACGACTTCTCCACCTCCGTGACCACTATTTGAGTTTCGGCTTCCTCTACAAGCCATACCTTTTTTTAATGAAAAATAAATACCATGTTATACTTTTCTTTTATTTTGGTATTGAAAATGGTTTTGAAAGCGTTTTTATTATATCAATGTGTTGTATTGATATCTTGTGATTGAAATGTGGAAATGTTATGTTTCCTTTATGCATGTTTTATGTGATATGATTATGTTATGGTTTATGATATGTTTATACCTATTCATATGAGGAATGCATTGGAGTTAATAAGTGACCGGTGGAGCCCGCTATAGCTCCTCGATGCATCGGTAGGTCTCATGAGACAACTAGACATGGAATTGGCCGAGGCCCTTTCCCCATTTGATTTGTGATTTTGGCCGAGGCCTTAATCATTTTAGATGTCTTGGCCGAGGCCTTGACAAAATGTTTCAGAATGTCTGGAATTATGCATTCCATCATTATGAAAGTGGTTAATGATATTTCATGTGATTATTCGACCAGTAGAATATCCATGTGAAGAAGTAAATGGAATTATATCATTTTACTTTTGCCATATTATGTTGATGTTCAAGTTTAAAAGGCTTTTGTTTTAGTTATACATTGCATTAAATGTTTATGTTTATTTATGAAAGCTTCCGCAATATTGTTATCCTTACTGAGCATCTGAGCTCACCCCTTTCAATGTTTTAATATTTTCCAGGATGTGAAGAAGTATTTTATGAATGACCTGCAGGGATTGTAAGAAGAGGATATGAGAGTGGACTATGGAGACTTGTTTTTAGTTTTTCACTTTATGATGTAATGTAACGTTTACGAATGTATCTAGTGTTTCCAAAGCTACTAAACTAATCGGTCTTTCGAGACTTGATCTTTTGTGATCATGCCAATGTTACGAAGTAATGCACCGACTCTGGGTAGCTGGGGTCGGGGCGTTACAGTTGGTATCAGAGGCAGTTTAGTACTAACCTTGGAAGCTAGATTTAGATAAACTCTGATTAGAGCACATAGCCCAAAGATAGACTTTGTGGATTAGTATAGAAGAACTTCCTAGAATTTTGTTATTGTAGAGATTTTGTGAGTTTTCCGAGCAATACATCCCTGTCTGGATACGAGTAGGTAGAGGCAGCTCTGGCACAGATGTACCTAGGGGTAAAACCTGAAAACACCGCTTTGAGCTAGACTCGAACGGGAACTGGTGCATGACAACGGGCCTTGCTGCACTCTTGGTTACGACACTCCCGGGGGATATGCTTAGGATAATTCCCATTTTCTTTATAAACCACTATGAATGGTTATGAGTATATACTTCCTCAAATAAAACCTTTTTATGATTATGGACTATATCCATAAATAGTTCAATTTATGTTAAGTATTTTACAAGTATGGAATTATGTATTTTGATTCATAAACTAATCTAGTTTATGCCATTGTTTAGAAATGGCGCCTAGTGGAAGGAATGGAAACCGTATCAATGCACGCACTCTGTGTAGGGATTGCCCTCCTGGTCAAGATAATTATTGTGGATCTGGAGATACAACTGGTGCTGATCAACTTATTACCATACTGGGACAACTCACTCAGGTTATGAATAATAACCTTACTCGTATGGAGCACCCTGATCCGCAACGTGGAGGATCAATGTTAGACCGCTTCATGAGGCAACAACCACCAACATTTAATGGGGGTACAAATCCATTAGTAGCTGAGCAATGGATAAACTCCTTAGAGAAAATATTCCATGCCTTGGGGAGTAGTGAAAGGGAAAAGGTTATCATGGATGTTTACCGCCTCACTGGAGATGCTGATCAATGGTGGTCATTGATTCAAAACACAAAGGAAGATGATGACGTATCGAATATGGAATGGAGGGAGTTCAAAGAGCTTTTCCTAGAAAAATAATATCCTCGTGACCATCGAGCAGATATGGAAAGACAATTTTTGAGTCTGAGACAAAAGGAGGATGAGAATGTCGCAAAGTATGAGGCCAACTTTACAAGGTTAGCGAGGCATGCTGCAGATTATATACGTAACCCAAGGAGTAAGATTGATCGTTTCTTTGATGGGTTAAAACCATTTCTCCGTCAATCTTTAGTACCACAATCCTTCTCATCATACGAAGATATTGTCTCGTGTGCTATCAAGACAGAAAAGAAATTCTCGAAGTCTTATGACAACAAAGTAAAGAAAGAGAAGAAGAGAACGGTGGAACAAGAGACAGATAAAGGGAAAAAGGGAAAGAACGATTTTCCATTATGTGATAATTGTGGGAAGAATCACCCTGGTACTTGCCTAAATGGTATGGGAGTTTGTTATAAATGTGGAGAAAATGGTCACCAGGCTCGTGATTGCAAGGGAAAGAAAGAGGCTATCAAAGTTGAATGCTACAATTGTAGAGAAATGGGTCATTATGAAAATGAATGTCCTAAGCGTCAGGGAAACTTACCTCAGAAAAGGCCAAGGGATCAAGGAAAATCTTATGCTGTTACTACAGTTGAAGCAGAATAACTAATGTAATGGTGCTTTTGGACTCATGGATTATATTCTGGTTATTAGAATAATGTGATATATATATAAGGATTGTACTGCAGTACTTGTTGATTTCAGTAAGGTTTTAATATGATGAAGGTAATTATATTTTTAGTATGTGATAATAAGAGAAACATTAATTTGTTTGGGGAATCTGATAAATTGATTTTGGAATTAAGAGGCCTTTTAGAGAAAGTCTGGACAGAAGTATTTTGGATAACTATAAAGGTTGGAGTGGATTAAGTTGATCTTTGGATAGTATTGTTTAAGGTTAAAAAATTTATGAAGATTATTTTGGGAATATTATGATACTATAGTTTTAGGAAAAGGACAACCTGCAGGGTGGGGCATAACCCGTCGCATCGGACAAAGCTGTAGGAATCGAACCCACAATCATAGTGCGACAGGCCTTTATTTCCTACCACTAGCCTATAGGAAGTCCCTGGTTATTAAAAAATAATTTTACTAATCTAAATGGTATGTGTTAACATTTGGAACCTTATACAATTAGGATAAGTATAATATTTTTGAGTTCTATTATCTTTTTGAGTGAAAGATGAGTTAAAGGTTGAAACTCTAATTGTCAAGATATATATATATACCTATCTCTTATTCAATGAATAAATTAATTCTTAAACTTTAGTAAAGGGATATTAAAACAAAAAAATGTGTTATCCTAATACCTTATGTCTTGTTGAACTGATGATATTTTAAATCAACATAGATTGAAGGCTTTGAGGCCCTCAATTTGACAGTTGATTGTGATTGATGACCTCAATCACTCCCTACAAATATTTACGTTTTCCCTCCAATTATATGTCTTTAATTGCCACCAATGTTCTCCTAATCGAGATCATAATTGGGTGGTGACTTTTTCATTTCCTTTTCCCTCTTATTAAGGCTAAATTTTATTAATCTTATTTCCGATGTGGGTTTTCCACAAAGGTATTTTCTCTTTTCAACCTTTTATTTACAAAGAAAAATTTCAAATTTCGAGGACGCAATTTATTGAAGGAGGGGAGAATTTAACACCCCGAGCTTCCATGATACGCTTCTCATTCAATAATGTAATAGCTTGCATTGTACGCAACATCGAGTTCTAACACACTGCAACTAATCAAAGTAGCCGTTATGAATAGTAATTACCACTTTTTAAATTTATAGAAATTTTATATTTCAAAATGGACTTCATTTTTTTATTCCTAATATTGAAATTAGCCTAAGTTGAATTTTTTGTAATTTTCTGAGAACTTCAAAATTTTTATGAATAGTGAAAAATACTTAAAACAACTTTTTTAATCAAAATAATTTATAGTGATAATTTATACTATTTAGTGGTTTTAAAGTATAATTAGAATATATTTTTACCATTTTATCCAATGGTGGTCATTAGAATTAATTTCACTTTGAAATTGGACATAAACAATTGTCAATCTTTTGATATAAATTGTTTCTTAAAAACATGCTATTTGTTGTGACAGCAGGAATTAATTATAAAATTAATTAATTCAAATTATATGTTTGGAATTTCATAAAATAGACATCATTTTTGAATTCGCAATATCAATTATAGCTTAGGGTGAAATTTTGTCATTGTTCTGAAAAACTTCAATTTTTGATGAATAGTGAAACCACTAAGTGGTAGTTAAATAACTGATTTTTCGTTTAAATGAAATATTACCAATTATATGATTTTATTTTCAAAAATACGACATACATGTTTGTCATTAAAAAGTAAAATGTGGTTCAATGAGATTAAAATAATTTTTTTTGGTGAATAGTAACTTTTAAGTTCTTAATCGCGATTAGAGGTAATTAGTGTAGTTTAAGGTAAAAATAATGTTTTAATAATATGAGATGAGCTTGACACATGTCCTACCCTCATTGGATGTGCCATGGCCGACCAAGACAATCCATGGGTCAACTTGGGGACCCAATGGAGCCACTTTAGTTGGAAAATGACATAAATACCTTTTATTTAATGTTAAAGTAAAAAATGACACAAACATGAAATGTTTTACTAAAAAAAATTTTACATGGGGTTATACAAGTCATATTTTTTATTATAAATAATCATTGGAAAGATAAAAAGATTTCATACATCATAGTATTTTTTTTATAATTTTTAGACATTAAATAAATTTAATTATTTATTACATCATGATGATGCTGTAATGACCTCATTATTTAACGATTTAAATAAAATGAGAAGATAATGTAAAATACAAGGCTTACACTTGTCCAAAGCCTATTGGATGAGGATATTTCGAACCCTTATCACCTTAGCCTCGAATTATACAAATGTGGGACCTTTAGAATTCGAAAAACATTGTATAATAGAATAACATTTCATTACTTTCCAAAAGTGCCCCTCCTCTCCACTTATAAAAGGCCCCCACCACTCCCACCTTATTCACACCCTCAAGCCATTTGGCTCGGCCAAACTCTTCCCAAATATTCTCCCAACTTCCCCCTCTTACTCCTAGAAGCCTCACTTTGGGATGAACTCTTCCCAAGGAAGCCTTTGTCTCAAATCAAAAAGAGTTACCCGATTTTTTAGGTAATGTCTTCTCTAACGTTGTTTTGTTTTATTTTGCTTCTCCAAACTCTTTTTATTCATTTCTTTTGTAACAACAACAATATCGTCAATATAATAGGATGTTGTTATAATAAGGATTCGAGCTACAATTACACACACCTACATATAATGGTTAAAGAACATACGGTTTCTGTGGATGGAGAATTTCTGCCTCACGAAACGATGATTGTTCAACACTCATATAACAGCTTCAAAGGTGGCCATTAAGATGTCACTATATTTATATATGATATATAATATTTTTATGTTTTACTTATGATTCTGTATTTCTCATTTATGGCATACTTTATGATTTCCATTATGGGTAAATGCGATAATTTCATTTTAGGAAGTGCGGACTACCGCCCCCTCAAAGTGATGTGAATCGTTAATGCCATATGTGAGATGTATAAAGGATGGATTAAATGATATTATATATGATACTATACTGGAACTATATTATACCTTTATATAATTATTATTTCATTACATTAAATACGAAATAGAAATGAAAGTAGCGTTCATGCGTACGTACGACTTACTGTCTCCATGAACGGTGCATTTCATTTCATACCTCTAAATGTTACGTAATATTATGAATGAATGTATATACAGGATATATATGATATATATGATATCTACATCATGAATATAATTCTGGATATAATGGATATTTCACCACATGAACAACTTGTAATTATAAGAAGGTTATTGTTGACACAAGTACCAAAGATCGACAAAACGACCGTTATTAACTTAAATAATTACATAACGTTTATAACATTGTAATAAGTGATATAAAAAGGATAATGAAATTGAAAATGGTTCTTAATAAGGTAGATATTAACTCTAGTTTATTATTCAAGAGGTTAAAGAACGGTTGAGTCAAGTCGGACACGAGGTAAGGGAACTTCTTAACCCAACTTCCATTCTTTGGGTTAATCTCCTACTTTCAAATTATGTCATGATATTATTATGTCTTATTTTGTATTTTTACTTTCTTTATGTGTACCTATAGTGAATACACATAATATATCTATTTTATTTTAAAAAATGATCTTTGTAAGGACTTCGTCTCAATCTCCTTTCATTGAGGCATATTTGGTTTTATACACAAATTTCTTTTATACGGTGTATAAACCCCTTTGACTTTTACGTATATTCAAAAGAAATATTTTTTATACGAAGCGTTTACTAAAAGACAAAAGGGAATGTTTTTGTCGTACGTATGCGGCGACAACGACTTCTCCGCCTCCGTGACCACTATTTGAGTTTCGACTTCCTCTACAAGCCATACCTTTTTTTAATGAAAAATAAATACCATGTTATACTTTTCTTTTATTTTGGTATTGAAAATGGTTTTGAAAGCATTTTTATTATATCAATGTTTTGTATTGATATCTTGTGATTGAAATGTGGAAATGTTATGTTTATTTCATGCATGTTTTATGTGATACGATTATGTTATGGTTTATGATATGTTTAAACCTATTCATATGAGGAATGCATTGGACTTAATAAGTGACGGGTGGAGCCCGCTATAGCTCCTCGATGCATCGGTAGGTCTCATGAGACAACTAGACGTGGAATTGGCTGAGGCCCTTTCCCCATTTGATTTGTAATTTTGGCCGAGGCCTTAATCATTTTAGACGTCTTGGCCGAGGCCTTGACAAAATGTTTCAGAATGTCTGGCATTATGAATTCCATCATTATGAAAGTGGTTAATGATATTTCATGTGATTATTCGACCAGTAGAATATCCATGTGAAGAAGTAATGGAATTATCTCATTTTACTTTTTCCATATTATGTTGATGTTCAAGTTTAAAAGGATTTTGTTTTAGTTATACATTGCCTTAAATGTTTATGTTTATTTATGAAAGCTTCCGCAATATTTTTATCCTTACTGAGCATCTGAGCTCACCCCTTTCAATGTTTTAATATTTTCCAGGATGTGAAGAAGTAATTTATGAATGACCTGCAGGGATTGTCAGAAGAGGATATGAGAGTGGACTATGGAGACTTTTTTATTGTAGTTTTTCACTTTATGATGTAATGTAACATTTACGAATGTATCTAGTGTTTCCAAGGCTACTAAACTAATCGGTCTTTCGAGACTTGATCTTTTGTGATCATGCCAATGTTACGAAGTAATGCACCGACTTTGGGTAGCTGGGGTCGGGGCGTTACATTAGAAGATTATATTCCGGGTTTCCAAAGACACTAAACTATTACGATCCTTGTGTGTGTGTTTTTGTTATGTACTAAGTATTCCTCAAAAGTAATGTAATGTCCTTGTACATCAAGATTCGGGTCTCTACAGATTATTCAATCAGAAAAGAAGAATTAATCCCTTTGTATGATTACTTCATTGAGTTAATGGAGGAATTTCCTACGGAACTGACATTTTCTTATGTCCAGCGATCATAAAATGCTCAAGCTGATGCACTGGCTAATATAGCCACAACTCTTCCAGATCCAAATCAGGATGAGACAACCATCAGTATTTCCCACCGTCGTACAATTTCACCTTATGTTCAAACCAGAACTGTGGAGATCAATGAAATTAGTCCCATTCCTGAACCATATGGTCATACTACAGGATATATGACACCTATCATATAATACCTACAAAATGGAGCACTTCCAACAGATAGAGCGTGGAAAGAACAAATCGGACGGTGTGTGGTCAATTTTACTCTTTATGATGTCCCAGATCACCTAGAGAAAATTCTCTACAAGCGTGTTTTTTATGGAGTTCTCTTCATAAGCATGATGGTGAAGATACAATGGCTGTCATGAAAGAAGTATATGCAGGAGTCTATGGTTCCCACCAATTTGGACATAGAATATCTGATCAAATTCAAAGGATCAGATACTTTTGGCCTTCAATGATACAAGATTGTGTTAATTTTAAAATGAAGTGTCATTCATGTCAAGTACATGCCAACTTCATTCATCAGCCCCCAGAGTTTCTTCATAAAGATAAATACTCGTGGCCATTTTCTACATGGGGAATGGATGTGGTGGTACCTTACCCTTCAGCTATTGCCAAACAGTTTATGTATATTCTCACTGCTATTGACATATTTTCAAAATGGGCAGAGGAAATACCTCTCAAGGAAGTTAGTTCTAAAATCATTGATAGATTCATCAATTCTAAGATCATTAGAAGATTTGGTTTCCCTCATACCATATTGACTGACAATGGCACCAACTTCTGGTCATCTGAGGTGAGGAATTTTTATCAAGAATTCGACATCAAATCTAATCATTCATCTCGGTATCATGCAGCAGCCAATGGCCAGATAGAAGCCTTCAACAAGACACTTTCAAAAATACTGCAAAAGATGGTGGATAAAGATAAGAAGTCATGGCCTGAAAAACTCTTTCATGCTTTATGGGCTTATTGAACCACCACCCGCACTGCAATGCGGTCAACTCCATATTCACTGGTATATGGAACAGAAGTAGTATTGCCCATTGAAGTTCAATTACCTTCACTCAGAGTTTCCATTTATGACCAGTCATCTACATATGAACAATCTAAAAAAATATTGGATGAATTGGAACGATTATATGAGAAAATATTGTGCACCTTGCACCACTTGGAAGTATACCAGAATCGAATAGCACAAGCTTTGAACAAAAAATTTCATCTTCATTTATTCATTCAGGGAGAATTGGTATTGGTTCTCAGAACTCCAATGATACTAGGAATGAAACCACCCAAGGTTGAGCCAAAATGGGAAGGACCTTATTCAATACATATGGTCTACTCCAATGGAGCCTATTCTTTAATCTCAATGGATGGAGAAATCATCACCACTCTAATGAATGATGGATTTCTGAAAAATATTTTGTATTAACACAAAGTAACTCACCATTATGGTCCATTTATATGACCATAAACTATTTCACCTTTCATCCAACATGATGCTAAACTGTAACGTCCTAGCTACATGACGCTAAATTGTACAGAAGTCCCTTATGTCCAGCAAGACGTTAAACTGCACCATTATGTTCCATGAAAATGACCCTAAACTATTTGTATCCCTCTCATCAAACATGACGCTAAATTGTATCATCCCTAATACATCCAACATGATGTTAAACTGTGCCCTCTTTTTGCCTTACTGCATGACATTAAACTACACATCCCCCTATCCTCCAACATGATTTTAAACTATATTGTCCCCATCGTCTTAGATACAGGACGCTAAACTGTACAAAAGTACATTAATACTTCATACATGATGTTAAACTATATTTTTTGTTTTCTACATGACACTAAACTATGTAGCACCAATAGTCCTAACTGGATGACTTTAAACTGCATAGTCCCTTCATATATCATGCATGACATTAAACAGTGCGTCGTTAAGGTTGTTGTTACTTCTTGTTTCTCACACTGAGTATGACTCGTGTGAGCTTAGGGAAAACTTCAACCATAACACCCTCTCTGGGCCGCTAACCACACTTAAGTCCCAACACCATTTTTAGGTCGTTTTCCCCAAGAACAACTTGATCATTAATTCATTATTTAATTAAACTAAGCCGAATTTGATCCATGCCTTCTATGATGGGTACGTATCCAACCTCCTGAGGTACATGCCCAAAACAAATATCTTCATGTTGGTTCACTTCCATCTCATATGATGTTGATTCGTGAAGCCGCCACCAGATCCAATATTTTTACATTGGTTCACCATCGTCCTTGGTATATGAAGTTAAACTGTACAACACTTTTTGTCTGGTATGATAATAAAATACAACATTTTTTTGATACCCTTTCTTGAGAGGAAATCATTATTTATATTGATTTTCAAATCATGTTACTCCAAATATTACATGCATACATGAAAATACGTGAACCTTTTATCTTGGGTCAAACCATCATTTTACTAAAGTTCCCTTTTCACCCTTCACTTGTATGAATCAAATCTGTACAGAGGCTATTTACAGAACTATGTGGGCTTGATTCCCATCCTTATGGGATACTTAGGAACATTCGAGTGTCCCTCAAATCTGGCCCCAAGTATTTTGGGCCTAATCCCAAATTGCACTTTCAGTCCCTTGGATGAAAAGTCCCTGTGAAAACACACACTGTGTATTCATTATTTTGGTCTGAGTTCTATAACCTTAAACTGTGTTCTCCCATGCTCTCATCCCTACATGACGTTAAACTATATTTTAAGAACTATGTATGGCTTGATTCCAATCCTGGTGGGATATGTAGTGATGTCCCACATCGCAATTCAGGTCCCAGACACAGCATGATTATGGTTAGTATTGGTTTGTGAATCTTTACATACATTAGACAATACCCATTTTTATTTGTCATAATCCTAAACTTAAATATTTTCAGATCTTCATAACCCTTTTTCTTGACTTCTAATCACAAAAGGCTTGATACCTGAGAGTTATTTTTCCTGACTATGCGGCACATGCCCTTAGGCGGCCTTGCATTAGCAGTCTACATAATGGACCTCTCAACCAAATGATACAATTATTTGATTATTCTTCTAATTACTTTAGGTGGCCCTGCATAATTCAACCCCTTAATGGGTTTGTTAAATACTGGTAACTTCATTCTTAGGACAGAAACCTCTTTTTTACTTATTTGTTTTAACGAAAATATGTAGGGATCCGCAAAAAGTAGCCATCCATAAAATATTTGTCTCATGATCTTTTTCATGATCTGAAATTAATCAAGTCTATCGTTTATATTTTCCTTCACTACGTTTGGGCCAGACCTTCGTAGGAGTGACATTCATCCAGTTCTTAGAAAATCTTGTTTGGAAATATATTTTCCATATTCAAGTACCTCTCTCCATACATAAAACTCTATGCTTTAGAAGATTTGAATCCCCATAAACATTCACTTGCTTTTTAGCAGTAGAAAAGTAAATTCCTGAGAGTTCTTTTGCTTGACTATGCAGCACGTGCCCTTAGGCGGCCTGGCATAAGTAGTCTACATAATTGACTTGTCAGCCAAAATATAATATTATTTGACTATGAAGCCAATTCCACTAGGTGGCCCTGCATAATTCAACCCCCTAATTGGTTTTTTAAATAGTGTTAACTTCATTCTTGTGAACTACTTCTTCTAATTCTTTTTAGCCCTTTTTCATATCATTCATTAGATTATATGTTTCTTAAAGTCATCGTTTACATATTTTCCCCCATACATGAACATGGTAATATGTTTTCATATAAATTATCAAGGAACTGAGTCTATTCTAATCCACTCGGTCAAAGCTATTTTCAACCTTAAACCTTATCCCTCTTTATTTCCAACATGCATGACTTTAAACCGCCCACAAAAGACAAGGGTAATCTGAATAAAATTCAAGTTCCATCTCATTAAACATACATTTTTTATGATTTAGGTAATATTGAGAAATTAAAAGATTCAATGTCTGTAGGGTTATTTATAATAATCATAGTAAAAAATCAAACTATGCTTTCTAGGCCCATCGGCTTAGGTAAAAATTTAAAGAAGGTAGCAGGAAAATATGGGCACAAATGATTGAAGATGAAAGCATTCTTTCCATTTGATTCAAAAAAGTTATAAGGACATCCGCAGAATGGAGTTTCTTCTCTTTTCCATGAAATTACAAGAGGCTGTCAACATTAGTCTTCACTTGATGTACAACATCCTGAGCATCATCAGTAGCTACTTGAAGCTTATGAACTCAACCAAATTCACTCTTTTCAGCTTGATGGAGTGCTTTCTTGGCATCTACGATGGCTTTCATACCATTCGTTTGAGCACACTCCAGTGAATTATTAAGTTGGTCAAGTTCCCCAGTAACAGAATCTAACTGTTGGTGAAGGTGCATCTGCTGGATGACATTATCTTTGATCTTATGCTTCACCTCCTTCTTTATGGCGGCATAGTCAGCCTCAAATCGGGATACTATAGCCTCAAATTCACTGATGATGGGTGACAGCTTCACCCTAGTTAGATCTACACGTCACTTTTTCTCTTTCACCCTCTTTTAGATGACTTGTTTTACCATGACATGTATCTTTTGATATCCCAAACCGCCAAGTCCCAGCATGAAAAATAGGGATGACTATCGCGGGATATTTGATGACAGCTCTTCTAAAGGCACTTCAGATATGATCTTCCATATATTTTTTCATTCCTTGCATCGTGAAAATTGGAGCGCCTTTTGTTTTTCTGGATCCGACTCAGCATCACTGTCACATGGGGGAATATAATCCGCGATTAATGCACTTAGGGAAGTGACATGTTCTGCCTCTTCCCCCCTGACTTTTGCTTCTTCACTTTCAATTCCCGTTGGGGTGGAGGCTGAGGCCTCACCTCCAGATCTAGCAACTGAAATTGATGGCCCTGTATAATCAATTGAAATCTTTGGTTAGTTTCAAAGGATAACAAAAGTTAATTGACTGTCATGAAAATTAAGTACAGTCACAAATATTTTTATCCCTTACCCAACGGTTGATGAGTAACTTGAGAATGCTCCTCCCCGTCTTTCCTAGCTTTAATAGGATTTTCAAGGTGAGTTTGAGGAAGCTCTATGGGGTTCATCTCCACCTGGGCTAATGTCTCTGCAATAGTATGGTTTTCTGTACCCCCTTCAGGCCTTGGTAGGTTTGTAGCTTGCTCAGACAAAAAAGCACATTTCAACCGATCATGATCATAGATGTAATAAGAAGTTGTTTCTTAACATGATGAAGGATAACGCTCATGTCCATAATCTTCTAAATTACATGGTAATTTAACATGCTCTAAAAAATCATTAAAAGATGCTCCATGTCCCATCATTTCATCCAATGTAATCTCATAATCCTGCTTAATCTCACCAGTGGGAGAATTTGGTATGTCTTCTTGGTGTCCTTCATCCTACGGTCCCTAACCCTGGACAATATCTTCAGATAAAGTGGTGGGGTCAGTTGTAATGGCCGCCAAAAGAACTAATGCAGGAGTTGAACCAAAATTATCACAAAATGGAAGTTAGTCAATGTTTCATTCATTATTTTATAAAGCATTGTTAACTTACAAGAAGCAGGTTCTTCTCTTCTTGCAACAGCAACAATAGTGATACTGGGAACAGATGCTAGCACTTCTCCAGGGGCAGCCAAGTCAGCCTCAACATGTGATTGTCCACCAGTACCCTCCGTGGTCCTCATAGGAGGATCAATCCTTTCCCTTAAAGTGGAAATTTAATAATCCCCTGTAATCCCAAGGAAAATGAGAAATATTTTTCATGGTTTTTGAATCATGATTTCCTAAAGAACATACCACTACTAATGAAGCATTTAGATATGGACTTCCTCCTTCGTTGTTTTTTCTTCCTTGGCTAGTCTGCAGTCTCCCTTATAGGTACCTGAATTGGAGAATGGAAGGCCATGTCCAACTCCTCATCCATGGCCTGATAGCCTAGAGATATCTCGCCCGACTCGCAAGGACATTCAGTATCATCCCCGATGGCAGTACCACCAGGGCTATATTGTGGAGAAGGAACCTCAGTAGTTCTTCTCTTTGCAAGCTGCAAGATGAAGAAAATAATTTCCTTTAGTAAAAAATCTTTGACTGAAATCATGTTGCAAAGAAAATAAGGAAAGAAACTTACATCTTCAAGAGCCACATAATCGTGCCACTCCTCCTGTCGAGAACCACAAGTCCCCTTGGTGGCACTACGATCAATCATTTCCCTCACCTGCTTGGTGACAGGAATGGAATCATCGGTGGCATATATGAGCATTTTGGGCTCTCTGATATATTCTGACACTTCATCGGGGTTATTCTCAAAATAGATATTTGTAGAAGCTAGAAGATTCCCTATTCTAGGGAGGTGTAGCCCCTCGCACAAATCTAGCCAGGCAGTTTCAGTACCATAGTATAAACCTTGCCAAGTCGGGACAGTCTCTGGTCGTAGATATTCAGTATGTGTACTAGAAGACAGCGAGAGAGGTCCTAAAATCTTTGAATTCAGCTTCTTCTCAGCTCCTGCAACTACAGATAGAGAATAAAAAAATAATACTTATTGGTCTATAAAGTAATGGTGATTAAATTTCCACAATGAAGTAACTCACCAAGATTAGATGGAGTGGGTCTTTTGATTTTGACTGGAGGACTATATCGAGCATGAGGCCAATTTTCCATTTGTTGTGCCTTATCATCCCCATCTTGGGAATCCGGTGAATCAGTCCTAGATGAGGAATCCTGCGAATCAGCTCCAGGTTGGGAAGTACCACCTTCATGAGGAAGGGATTATTTCTCTACAGTCCTCTTCCTTTTATGCACCTGATAAACCGGGTGATTCAGGACCCCTATAGGGTATGATGCTATCCGGTGCTCAACATACCATGTAGTCAAGTTATATGCCGCTTTTTCAACTGGTAGATCAAATACTACCCCAGTCTTCTCCCTAGATGTCAGCAACCATAGTTGTTGGGAAACCATCGGATGTTACTCTAACCTAACCTATATAGGGGGAGATACATCAGTCTGTTGCAAACACTTGAATTGAAGTGCAAATCTATATGGTGCATAGGCCTTGCATATAATCTCTCTGTCAATCCTAGTGACCAGCACACCATCTCTGCAGGCCAGCATTGTAACACCCGAGATTTTTATGAGTAATATTTTGTTTTTATATATCATCAAATGAATCTTTCACTACACACTTGCTTGGCTTACTTTATACACAATCACGACCTTCCTCGATAGCTTGCGTCGTACGCAATACCGAGTTTCACTAAACAACGATATACTATTAAAATATTATTAAAACTAGCCGTTATGTATAGTAATAACCACTTTTTGAAATTTTATAAATTTTATTTTTCAAAATGGACTTCATTTTTGGATTCGGAATACCGAAATTAGCCTAGGGTGAAATTTTGGTATTTTTCTGAAAACTTTCAATTTTTGATGAATAGTGAAACCACTAAGTGGTAGGTTAAAAACTGAATTTTGCATAAAACATAATTTTACCGTTTCTGTGAATGGAATTTCGAAAATCCGACAGACACGGTTGATATCAGTAAGTAAAATGTGGTTCAATGAGATAAAAATAATTTTTTGGTGAATAGTAACTTTTTACTTTTTTTACCGCGGTTAATAGTAAATAGGGGTAAATATGATATTAATATTACCCTAACACATGTCCTAATTCTATTGGATAAGTTTAATTCGACCAAAAAACAAATTTAGGAATAAAATATGACTATTTAGGCCCACTTGGGTTAGATTTGGACATTTATTATTAATTGATTTAAAGAAGGGTTAAAATAGTTAAAATCAAAGTTTAATAAGTAAATCATTTTTAATATGGGGTTATACATAAGATAAATTCGACTATAATTATTCATTAGAAATCTAAAAATATTTCCTACATAATGGTATTTTATTTGTAATTTTTATACATTTTATAATTTAATTGATTTATGACACAATGATGATGCAGTAATTATCTTATTAATGAAATATTGACATAATTGATGTTATAAAGACCAAAATAAATGTAATTTAAGACTTTTTATGAATTCCACTAATTTTCTAGCTTACTATTATATATTATTGTTGATTTAATCAACTTGGTTCGAACATATAATTCTGTTATGACTTTCACAAAAAACATATATCAAATAGTGTCAAAATTGACACAAAATAGTTTTTAAATCAAATATTATATTATTAATTGTTATTTTCTTCCTAAAAATCTAAGGTTATTCCAAATGACTTATATAAGGATATATATTTAAATAATAAACAATTTGGGGTTCGTTTGGCATGTTATAGTAAGTGTATTAACCATATAGTGAAAGAAAACAAAACGACACGGTAAAAGTTAAATTATTTAACTTAGAGTTAAATCTAATTGATAAGGTTAAAATAATACCCTAAACTTGTATAAATCCTATTGGTTTATAGGATTTCGACCCATACCCACTTTAGCTTCGAAATAAGACCCTTTGGAACCATTATAAACCGATTTTGACTTTAATATAAAATAATATTTTGAGATATTCCTAAGGTGCCCCTCTCCTCCCTTATAAAAGGGCACCTCCTCCCTCTCCTCCTCACACCAATTTGAGCATTCAAGCTCGGCCAACCCCTGCCATAATCTCTTCTCCACTTCCCTAGAATAATCCTAGAGGTCCTGGTCTTCTTCAAAGACCAATATTAGTTCCCTAAGTGGAGGATTCAAAGAGGCGTTTCAAAGAAGAGGTAATATCCATTACCGATCTTTTCAATTTATTTCTTCTTCAACTTCTTCTTCTTTAGTTGTTTCATGATAAAGTAAGAACATCAGTATTACTTACATACTGATATGTTATTATAAATATGAAACAACTCTAATTAACCTTCTATCCATCCTACGGAAAAAGGAAATCACCGCGCGTGCGTACGTAAGGAATACCGTCTCCACGCCGTGGTGTAATCTATTTTCCGCCACCACCTTAATTGGATGGGTATAATGATATAATGAGTAACTATATATGATTATTATAAAGTGATATTGATACTGAAATAGTATACATACACTTCAACACAATTCCACGACCATGGGAACGATATCATCGCTCGTGCGTACGTACGGACTACGGTCTCCACGACGCGATGAGATTCATTATCCATGTTAACAATTCCAGAATGATTATAAAGTATATATAATGAATAATAATGGAATATATGACATGGTAAATCTACTAGATTTATTTATATATATATATGTCATCTACTTACTTCCATTCAAGACAATAAGGAAAGGAAAGCAGCGTTCATGCGTACGTACGGACTACCGTCTCCATGAACGGTGTGTTTCATTTCATTTATCTATCTATTATATATATATATATATATATACTAAATATATATGATATATAAAGAATACTTTATATTCTGTAAGTAAGTAAATCATGATATAAGTAATAATATGTCAAGAACAACAAGTCCAAACACCTACGATAAATGAAACGATTTTACCCAAAACGCTTCTTTAACATGAATTTACAAAACAACGGGTAATATAAAGTCATAAGTAGGTCATATATGAGATAATAACAATGAATATGATTCTGGAATAAGTCAATAACATGATTTAAATCATTATACAGGAGGTTCGGACACGTACAAAGCAAGTCGGACCTAAGGTAAGGGAAATATCACAATCTCATTTTTATCCGAGATTGTTTATACTTTGAAATTTACTGGGGTGTATTTTATCATCCACATCCATGTTTCCTCAATATGTAATGTTATTTCCATCCACCTAAAATTGTTTAAATCCAATTTTACCCTTCGGTGAGTTTTTATTAAAGGATATGAAAGGAATCTTTTGTCGTTTTTCGTACGAGGTACTTTTTAACTTTTCCGACAAAAGTACGAAGAATGTTTTTTTAACTTATACGGAATGAATGGATTTTTAAAACATTATTTCCAAGAAGCGTCCTTTACAAGTTTTCAAGTTTATTTTTAATCAACTTCTTTTATTTTAAAGTCGTATGACATGTTATGAAAGGAAAAATGTTTTTGAAGAAGAAAGGATATTTTCCTCAAGAATGGAGTTCAAGTGTTTTATCAAAATTATTTTCCATCTAAGATAATAAAGGGTTCTGTTTTTATCCCTTTAATTACATTGATTTGATTATGTTGTGTGGGAATTATTTTTATGAAGTCATTTACCTTATATGATTTGTTTTATGATGTCATGATGTTTCAAGAATCCCATTTTTGTTACATGTGTTATGCGATGTTGTATGATTTATGATTATGTGGCACGCATAAGAAAGGATTCATTATAAGATGGGTGGGACCTATATCTCCCTCCAATTCATTGGGTAAAGATTTTATATCTCATGAGATAGACATGGCTGGAACGGTACGTTATACCGGTTCAGTGAAACAGGACTGGAACGAGGGTGACTCGATTCAGAAAGGCACATTGTCCACTAAGATAGTCTTGGCAATGAGTCTTGACTAACAAGAAATGATTCTCTATGATTATGTGTGTATGCCACAAAGTTTCATGTTTTAATTTATGATTATTGGGATTACATTTCACTTCTATGATTTATCCCATGTTATGATATTATGAGCTCTCTTTTTGCAGGTTAAGATTTCCAAAAGCTATGTTCTTATGTATATGATGTGATTGATATTTCTTTTGTTTACCCTTACTGATCATTTTAGCTCACCCTTTTATGTTTTCTTTTCCCCAGGATATAAAGAAAGGTTTTAGGTATAAAAAAAAGAAGATCTTTATGGGAGATGTTGAAGATCTTTCACCACGATTATAAGATTATATTCCGAGTTTCCAAAGACACTAAACTATTACGGTCCTTGTGTGTGTGTTTTTGTTATGTCCTAAGTATTCCGCAAAAGTAATGTAATGTCCATGTAAGTCAAGCTTCGGGTCTCTACAAGCATGTATGCCGTCAAATCCAGGCTAGATGTTCCATCATCAACAAACCACCCGGTTTGCGGATTTCCATAAGGAAATAAGTTGAATTCCTTATACATGCTCAGCCTCACCTTCATGTCATAATCATTGAAAACTAATGGAGCAATTCCAGAGAATTCCTGCATTGATGGCCTGAACGAACTTCTGGGAATCTGTACTCTATTCTGTAAATTATACGTCCTGATGTGAGTGGCGATTCATCCCCACAAAACATGGAATGGTCCCACTATTCTCAAAGGGGACTTACCCATTAAGACATGGAGTAAAATCCTATGAATCTTTGTTTAAATGGGGGTAGCCAACCCAACCATTTTCCCATCAGCCAACTTGGTTAGAATAATGTAGGACCTTGGCCTGTTGCGTCACTTCGAGTACCTGATTGGCAAAAGATAAACATTGAGCCACGAGGCCAAAAAGCCCTCCAGACGAGTCATATTTGGGACTCTATTATTCACTTAATATCCCCACTTCTCAAATTCTCTTGCTTCCAGGGTCGGCCAGAATGTGCCAAGAGCACCCCTATTCTCTGTTTTGGGGAAGGTGGTAGTACGAGTGGGCCTCTTCTCCTTTGACCCCTTCTTCTTGGATCCCTTCTTCTTCGATCCCTTCTCCATCGACTCCTTCTCCTGCTTCTCGATAAGAAACATATTCATCCACACCTCTGGATGAATATCTTTTCTAGAATGATTTAAGGTGGTCTCTGAACTCTTGAGCTCGTGAAAGGATTTAAATAATTCCCGAGCTGAAGCCGGAGTCTTCTATGAATCATTCCAAGTCACCTTGGGAGGGATGAATTCATCATACATATCACCCAAAATTAGAGCCCATGAGATCTTTTGGACATCCCATAGACTGATGCTTACTTCTCCATAACTGAGATGAAAAGAATTGGTTTCTGGGCTCTAATGGTTGAGTATCTCTGGCATGAAGTTATCATATCTGTAAACATATGTTTTCCTAGCCCGAACGACTTCATATATCGAAAATACTTTCACCTCTTCGACAAAATCTACACAGGTTTGTGGCACCTAGTATTCCCACATCCAAGTTGGCTTCACACCTCCTCCATGACGGAAGTCCCAACTCTTCTTCCAGCCTTTGGATTTATCCATCTGATAATTTCAGAAGATTGAAGGGTAACAATGTGGTTGCAGCTCAGGCTTGTGAGTTTTCAAATCTGGGGTACAAGGGATATGATGGATCCTATGGGCCTTATACAATGTTCCAGCATTTAAAAATACTCCTCCACATGATATATTTGATGAAGCAAAGTTGATGTAATTCTGGAACCAATAAATTGGTATATAGTTCTTTCCCTCTGGAATGGTAACATCTCGCAGATGACCATAGCCATACAAAGGCATATAAATGCTTTGGGTTAAATCACGATGATACTTCCTCAAATAATTATCCAAACATGGTAGAGTGTTGTCGCAGATTGTATAGTAGTCATGGCCAATGATGCTCACCATATCATCAAGTCGCTTGATTGCCTGTCATCAGTCGTTTCGATTCTCTTGGGAGCCATTGAATCTGTACAAAAGTTGAATAAATTAACTCTTAAATGGGTTTATTTTTCATAAAAGTTTTGAAGAAATTTGAAATAATGGATGAGGAATTATGGCACACAAGTATAAATTTGGCATGCAAGTATGGATGTGTCGCGCATGTTCTTGGTGCGAAAGTATCACCACGCAAGTCCGATTACCTATACAATAGCGTGACAGCAGTGAATCAGCGTAAAATAGAGCAACTTGCGCGGCAAAGGTAACTTGCGCGGCGAGAGCTCAAAAATTCGAAATCCGGGTGCTTTGCGCAATAATGGCCGCCTATATATAGGCCAGGACGCACCCCTGCGTGCCTAAAGCCAGTGCGCCTAATGCCAGTACGCTCAACACTTGCGCGCCGCCCTCCGCGCAGTCACCACTTGTGCACTGCATGTCCCTTGGTTTTATTCTTTTCCTCAGAGTAACATCCTTTTTTTCTTTCAAATCCAACTCTGAGGGGGGACTTTTGTTGAATCATCTTTTCAGCACATTGTCTAAATGAATGGAAAGGGAAGTTCCTTTTCACAAAATTGATTCATCCTTTAAAGAAACATAAAAAATTGACAAAGTTCTGAACAAAGATTCAAATGCACTTGGGTCGCGCAAGTTCCACCAAAGTCAAACAAGTATACTTGCGCGTGGCCCAGTGGTTGTGCAGGTGACTTGTGCACCATCTTTAAAATTTCCCCAGGGTCTTCTCCAGCCTATAAATACCCCTGGTGGGCCCCCCTTTTCATGGATGAAAAATTTCAGAAACACAGATTTGAGCTCCTAGCACCCTAGTCTCTTCTCGAAGCATCCGAACACTTATATGGTAATTTCTTACCTAGAACGGATGATCTAAAGAGGGGGAGTAAAACCTATGTGTTGAAACTCATAAACACTAGCGTGCCTAGGTTGACAGCCCTTAAGGGAAATGGACACACTTGCGCTCCACCTTACCCCTTCAACATAACTTGCGCGCCTCTCTTATGGAAGTCTTTAGGGGTAGTATTAATGTCTTCAGCCAAACCTCGCCCAAGTTCTACCCTAAGGATTGAGCGTCGCGCAAGTACCCATGTGCCGCGTAGGCACACCAGCATGACTAGGACTTGTGCACCCTCGCAGTACTTGCGCGCCGACTAGGACTTTCCCACCCCACTATTTTTGGGTGCCCCTCCTGCCTATTTTTCCTCTCTTATGCCTATCCACCTATCCTATTCAAGATTAAGCCTTCAGAACTCTCTCCAAATCCATTCATGGAATTATTTCCTTTTTGTCTTCCTTATCTAAAAGGAATTCTGTGGAACATCTCTTAGAAACTATTGATTCTCATATCTTTATGTCACTATGGTAAGAAATTTCATTCATTCAACCTCTTCCTTTAAGATGAGAGAGTCCTTAACCTAGGCCTCCTTTTCAGGAGTATGTTCTAGTCCAAGTCCCCTAACCTGGGCCTCCTTTTCAAGAGTAATCCCCAGTCCAAATTTTCTAAATCTGGGCATCCTCCTCCGGAGTAAGCCCCATGTCCCCAAATATGGGAATCATCCTTAAGAGTAAGCCCCAATCACAAATCCCTTAACCCAGGCTTCATTTTCAGAAGTAAGACCTAGTCTCATAGTTCCTAAATATGGTAATTCTTTTTTAGGATTAAGTCCCATCCTTAATTCCCTAAATATGGGCATCTTCTTTTCAAGAGTAAGCCCCAGTCTTCAAATCCCTTTAACCTAGGCCTCCTTCTCAAGAGTAAGCCCCAGTCTTAATTTCTCTTAACCAATATTAATATACTTTTTGATTTGGGATTCCTTCTTAGGAAAAACCCCAATCATAAAGTCCCCTCCTAATTCGGGAATCTTCCTCAGGAGTAAGCCCCAAGTTAGAGTATCCAAATCTCTATAAAGTACATACACCTTTATGGACCATATTCCTAGATTTCATCCCTGAAGTACATCTTAATGTTCATCCATTTGGGCAGTCATACATACATAAGCCCCACATCATTTCTTATGATTGCATCTTTCATGGAACAATTGTCTGGTTTTACCAATACCTCTTGTTTCTCACACTGAGCGTGACACACATGAGCTTAGAGTGTAAAAGTAATTATGAAATCGTCCTTTAATCCATCAATCAAACATAAACATCATACTCCCTTAATCGAACTATGTGTGTTCTGCTTCATTTTCTAAATAAAGTATATGTAGGTATCCCATCTGTGGGTACAATCCCGACTCTGAAATAATCCATGTCCTTCTGAATGACAATAAACATAAAGTGCCCCACATAGTGGCTTTAAAACTAGTATGGTCATCATAATGACAAAGAGACTTTTATATAATATAGTAAAGGATACCATTGACTATGAATCTCTAACAAATACATATGATTATATATCGATGAAGAACCTCGAATACATATAATAGATTCTCTAAATTGCCTACATATTAATCATTGATTTTCAGATCTAAAGGAATGATCATTTTATACTTGGTAATTTAATAAGGATTCACGAACATAACTTAAATCTATAAAGAGAGTCCTGTAGTAGACAATAATTCCCCACAAAAGGTGTAATGAGTCCGACCTCCCATCTTCTTGACCAATGTAAATTCTTATGTCTCATTGGTCCACAACTAATGAGTACCTACCTTTGGAATGTAGGTTCAAATGGATATAGAATCACCGGATGTTTCCGGTTCTTTGAACAAACCCGTTAGAAACCGATTAGAATGTTTGAACCTTAAATCAATGAGGTCATTCCCAATTCTATAGGAAACCATATGTCAGCCTCCCACTCCCAAGATTCATCCCATAAATGGCCATGCTTCTATAGCACCCATACTGGAGGAACTGAACTACTTTGAAGAACCATCATTCTCTGGTCAACTATATGAATTTGATACACCTAAATGGATGCATCTACCTGAAGCTCAGTCACTATGGGATGAAAAACATGACACAGGTCTGAGTGACTGTGGCGTAGATGAGATATGTGAAAGACATCATATAGGGCTCGGTACCTCTGAGGTAACTACAACCAATAAAAAACTAACATGACTCTCTCTAGAACCCCAAACTGTCTAACAAATCTCGGTGAATGTTTGTCATGTCTCTTTATCTTCTTGGGTCCCATCCTCTATTACACTTTAATGAAACCTAATACCCAACCTCGAACTCTAGATTTCATCTTCAATGACCCACATATTATTTTTGATATGACTCTACAGTATCCATCCACTTCTAAAACATATGGACCTGTACATAAGTCCCCAACACGAGACTCGGTCCCAGTAAATCTGCCTCTCCGGCCTCTAACCCGCACAAGGGAGAACGACATGTCCTACCATATAAATCCCCATAACGTGTCATCTATATCATCTCCATATAACATTTAATAGAGTATAACTCACCCAGGGGAATGTGCCTCTCCTAAGAGCCCCCAAAATATTGGATACAAGCTCATAACATGTCCTCTAGCACCTGTATTGTATTCTATAACTAACCATTAGTATAATGGTGGTATGTTGTGTCACACCCGTCTTTTCTAATTTGTTTATTTTAATAAACTTTCTGGACATCAAGTTGTTCAGGTCGAGGTCCGACATATTTTTTTTGATTTCTTATTTAAAAACGTTTGTTTTGGCCTTGACCGCATCCTTCGCACCACGGTTGAAGTCATGCGGCCTCGCATGTGTCACCGCGTGACCTTGCCCGGTTCACCATGCGCCCTGACCGGTGTTTAAGGCAGATAAATGCAATGCAATGAACAATAAAAAGTAGATAAATAAAATACAAGTGTGGTAAAATTTAACGAAGTATTTTAACGATGATAATAATTTTATTATTCGAGGATATTATTATTATTATTATTACTTGACTTATTATATTAATATAATTACTAATATTATTAATCTCATTATTATTATTAAGAACATATTTTTTTAGCTTGTCATTATTTTTACTATCACCATAAATTATTGTTATCATCATTATTAGTTATTCTCATTAAAATTGTTAGCATTCTAATTAACGTTATCATTTTATGGAAATATATTTTATTATGTTATAGTTTTTATTTTTATTCTTACTTTTTAATTATTTTATTTAAGGTTTTAGTTTAAGAATAATATTATTACTAATGTTAATGTTATTATTAGTTTTGTTTTTTTTATTTTTTATTTTTCCTTTGTTTAGGGTTTCACCCTTATTTTTTTCATCTTGTTTGCGGTGCCCTCCTACCCCGGACATCGGGCCCCTACCCCCTTCTTCTCTTTCACCTGAACTGCCACACCCCCCTCCTGCTTACCTCCTCCTCACATCGCCCACATCCCCTCCCGATTTCCCAACTTGCCAGCCTACCTGCCCCTTGCTATTTCCCTATCCACTGGAGGCTGCCACCCCAGCTCCCAGGTGTGCCGCTCCCCTGATCGCTGCCCCACCTTGCCCCTCGTATTCCTCCCGCGTCCAGCCTACTCTGACAGCACAACCTCTCCGGACCACACTCCTCTCCCCTTGATCACATCGCACCAGAGCCCTATCCCTCCTACCCCATATCACTCCGCCGGCCTCCTTCCGGCAACCCCGGTCGCCGCTCCGTCTTCCTCTCTGGTGACTCCCTGCACCCCTTTTCCCTCGCCAGACTAGCGACATCCTCCCATTTCTCCCGGCCATCCCCATTGCAGCGGCCTCCCTTCCCGGTGGCCATCCTCTTTCCTTCTTCATCCGGAGAAGAGCCAAACCGCTACCCCCTACTCCGCCTGACGACCCCCCCCGCAGTTAATCCTCCTTGCTGTTTTTTTCAGAAGGTATAAGTTCTTATTTAGGGTTTTTAATTTGATGTTTTTGGTTTGTGTTTCGTTTTTTTGGGTGAGTTTTTCATGCAATGGGGGTTATGCATCAAATATTTGGGTAAATTCTTGATGTTTTGGTTCAATTGTTTGATTTATGGTCTATTTGGATTTTTTTGAGTTTCAGTTGACATACGATAGTCGTTATGCACCATGGCTGTGAAGTATGCTATGATAAGGTAGGTGGGTCCATGTGTAAACATTATTTGGAAAATTATATTGCTTTCTTAATTAATTTAGTGTGTTCTTCTGTTAATTTGTGTTGTGCGAAATTAGTTTTTGAATGAGTTTGATACGTGTTTTGATTTTAATTCGGATGCTTATACGAAATGAGGTGAATTTTGGATAAATACCCTTATTGTGACATTTGATCATGTTTTATAAATTGTGCATTTAGTTATTGAATTGTGCAGAGGATGTTTTGATTTGTTTTTGATATGTGTTTTGTCACAAATGAGTACATTAGTGAGTCTTTAGTGTTAAAAGTCATGCGACACATTTTAAGACTTATTGATAAACTTTCTTAGTGGTTTGTTTAATTGCTGGGATGGTGTTTTTAATTGTGCAGTTGATTTATTTCATTGTGTAAGTGATGTAGATTATGTTTTAAAATATTTTTAGTGTATAATGCTTTGTGTCACCTTGGTAATTTTTTTTATAAAATAATTAAATGGTTTATTATGTTTTTTTAATAGTGTGAAACATTTTTGGAACCTCTTTGGGTGTTCTTGGTCATGAAAGAGGGTTGAGTTGGTATTGCGTCTTAAAGCCGTGTTATGTTTTTTTCTACAGAATTTGTTTACAAAGAATTTAGAATGATTTAATAAAAATGATTAATGATAAAAATTTAATATGTTTTTTAATAAACTATTATTAGTAAATGAAGAAATAGTTTTAATTGAGTTGGGTAAAGTCTTTTGGCGTGCATACTTTGTCGAATGGTTTTCTATGTATGTGAAAGTGTGGTGTTGGGTTTATGTTACACCCTATTTGTTTTATTTGTTTGAGTTTGACATGAAATGTGAAGTTGGAACATCTTGAACACAAAAGTGGAATCCTTGGTACTAGGTGGGTGGACTAGACTAACGTGCTAGTGATTCGGGAGTGGCCCCAGCCCAGATTCAGTTAGCTGGATTGACACTTACAACACTAACAGAACATTGGATAATGATCAGAGACCACTAGTTTATGGATGTGTTTCCCTATCTAGTCGCTCGTGCATGAGAATGTATTTCGATGTGATTTCTATACTGTTCACCGAGACACGAGGTTTTAGGGTCCCATTCCTTTTTCTAGTACCTTTAGGGCCTCTCCCACTTTTGGTGCTCCTGGAATACTATACACCCACCGTCGGCATACGGTGCAGTTTTTGGTTTTTGTGAAGGTTTGGGTTTTTCTTTTAAGCATGGGTGTTTTCTTTTATCTATGTTGTTTTCTTTAAAAGTGTTTTCCTTATAGAAATTGTTTATTTATAATTTTTAAGCTTTTTTTCTCTTTATTTTTTTAGCCTGCAAATGTATTTGTCATTTAATGTTTATACGGGGAACCTTGTTATTGGGGTGGCATCCTACTGGGATTTTGGCTCACAACCTACATACACCTTTAGGTGTATGTAGACATTGTTTCTTGTGTATTCCAGGTTGTAACATCATGCTCAAAAATGGTGGTTCTGGTCATTGATGGTCTTCTCAAATAGGTTGGTGCTGTGGCGTGTGGATGTTGCGCCTCTCTATTTTCTTGGAGTTTTGAGTTTGAGTCTTAGTTTCTTTTGTCATTGTTTATTCTGGATGTTGGTTCATGTTGTAAACCTCTAATTTTTTTTAGTTTAAGTCCCTATTTTTTTGTCTATTTTCAATTTCAATTTCATTATCTTATCATTTTTTTTCTATTATTATTTCTGGTAAATCATTCCCATGTGTTTGTTTTGATATCTGGGCACTTGTGGTAGCCCATGGGGGTCGGGAACGCCCTTCGGGCCATCTCACGGACCGGGTCGGGCGCCGGGTCGGATGGTGACCTGGCCTGGTTCATGAAAAAATGGTAACAAAGGGTGGTTTTCTCTCTTTGGTCATGTTCTTTTGGGATAGAGTCACTGTAGACTTGAGTTAAGGTTGTCAGGACTCAATGTCCGGGCTATGAGTAAGGTTCCTGGCCAGTACACCTTGTGGCGGGACTCAAGATAACAAAGTATGTTGAGGTTTGTCTGAATTTTTGGTCCTCACGCTAAATGTTGTCTAAGTAAAATGAAAAGGGAGTAGGGTCAGTGGTATTAGTGAGCTCGCAGGGTCTGGAAAGCCTTTTGGAACAGGGGATGCTATCCTAGGATACCCTCTGGGGCAGTGGTGTGATTGGCGTATGACTGCCAACAATATGTTCCAGTCACCCATTGACAGTAGTTTTCTCATCCACTGTTCCTCGTTTTGTTGTTTTGGAATTGTGGACATATTGTTTTTATGTAAAAATGCTTTGGTCTTGGAAAATGTTTTGGAAAATGTTTTGAAATAAATAAATTTAAAAATAAAATGAGGAATGAGGTTTGAAAAGTGTGGGTTGGATGTTTTGGTTTTGAAAAAAATGGAAAGGTTTGGTTTTGATCATTGGTGTTCTCATGGGCAACCACATGAATGAGTGCATATGGAAAGAGAAAGGGTTAATGGCATGAGTGGATGAGTGCCTGGATGGATATGAGTTTGGTTCCGGTGTGGCAAGGGAACATGCATGTGCTTGGCCCATGGGACACCATTGGTGTTTTTGCAACCCACTGGCTTTGCTTATTTTCAAAATGTTTTGTTAAAAATAAATTGGGGTTTTTATATAACCGGTGAGTGTGTGGTCTATCCTTGTATTTTTTTTGAAAGGTTGGATGTGAGGTGTTTCGAGCCGATAATCCTTTTTGACTAATTTTTGTCTTGAGTTTGAATTCTTGTTGGTCAGTTAGTGTGAAAGCTTGTGGTTAATAGTGTCTTTTGAAAAGTGCTTCGGGAAGCCCTTTCAGTGGTTTCCCCTGCACGTTTATCATTCACATGCGACATGTCTTGGCCATTGGACCAGTTTAATTGGGTCCATGGTTTCCTCTCATGACAAGTGAACTCCCCCCATAAAGCATTGACATGTGATTGAAGTGCGGCCACATGAAAATCGCCGTTAGACGACCCTCCAGTTGATCAAGGGAATTTTTCATGAATTCTAGAATTGAACCCACCATCCTTTTTACAACCAAGTGGACCCTGTCATAGTGGGACGACAGATGCGATGGGACTTGAAGGGAGTTTTGGTCTTTCGAGTGTCTACTCGTCGGGTATGAAGTTTGACACTATCGTGTTTGAAGGTTTCCCCTGGAAACGGCGAAAGGAATTCCAGCGGGGAAGGATGAAGGCGGTTCAGAATTATCTGTGCTAACCGATATCTGGAATGGTTTTTAGTGCTATCATCGATTGCAAGGGTCATGTTTGGTGATGTCGTGCAGTGTGAGTTTTCTTTGATAGTCAAGGGTAAAGTTTGACCTAATTAAATTTAATGTTCTGTTTGGAAATGGTGAAGGAGATTCCAGTGGGGAAAAGTGGAAGCAACCTAGAGTGGTCGGTGTGTGCCACTATTTTAAATGACCATTGGTCCTTCATTGGTTTCGTTTAAGAAAGGGTCTATGTTAGGCCACTAGTTTGGCAGACCCAGTCATATGAGGAAGTTATGGTCATTTGTAGGAATCACTTGTTGTTCAAGATGTGATTTAAAGTCTTTCTCAGCGTAATGTTTCTCTCGACAAAAATGATCGTTCTCGTTGACCATTTTTGGTGTCATGTTCTCATTCAGCGTAACAAGGGGTGATGCACATGTACCATCTATGCTCTTGTTTGAGTGAATGTTCAGTGTGAGAGTAATTGGATGTCATGGAGTGTTGTGTCTGATGGTGTTTCCTCGGGTGCAGTATGATTGCGTGTGGCACTTAAATGAGAAGCTCCTCTCGAGAGTCTTCAATACCAGAATGTGAGTCAGGAGATGCTTCGAACATCATGGCTCCAGCCATAGGCCTCAGAGTGATGTTGGCGCGTGGTCAGAAACCCCGTGAGTATATGGGACTCCAACTTTATTTCTATCATCTCTGTTGAAAGTGAAAGAAACTTAAATTGTTTTCTACGGTTGTTCCATTCTGAACGAACCATCTAGTTCCATGAGGTTTTAGTGAACATGTGGAGATGTGGTCGTCTCGTTGCCTTAGAGTCATGGGGGTCACGTTCTATTTGATGTAATTTCTTTAGTGGCCCTTATGGGGTTTGTTGGTTAAATCTATTTCAAATTTGAATGATGCTCATTTAGGGATATGGAGATGTTGGTCTATCTCTGGCCATGGTTTTGACGCCCGGTAGTTGGGTCCCTCCGTCCCCACCCCTTGTGGTGGGTTGTTTGGTCACTATCAAGACTTTTTCAATGTTATGTATTATCTGTTCGTTCTAATGGTGGCGAGACCCACGATGGGTCTCCCACAAAGGTCTCTTGAATAAATCAATGTTGGCCTTTCCAAAATGGCGGGGAGTCCGCCCGGACCTCCCCATGTTTGTTTTCTAGTCTCTCCTTGGGAGTTGGTAGGTTCTTAATGGTGGGGAGACCCACATTGGGTCTCACATGAATGTCTCTAGAATGAATCAGTGCTGGAATTTTCTATAATGGCAGGGAGTCCGCTCGAACCTCCCTCTGTTGGCTTTCCAGTCTCATTTCAAGAGTTATTGATTTCCTAATGGTGGGGAGCCCCTCGGGCCTCGCCATGTTGATCTTTTTCTTTTGTTTTTAAAAAAATGCTTGGTGATAAGTGATAAGAGTGTTCCATGGACATGGTTTGACCTTGTTTTTTCATTCTATCCAAATGGTGTGGTTTCAGATTAATAGTTCTTGAGATGTTTTGTCTTGTGATGTTGGTTTTCGTGGGTGCGAGAGCTCATTTCCTTGATCAGTCAACTAGAGGCATTCTAGCTCATCGGGGTAGGTGACACATATTAGAGAGTCTTTTTATGCATTTCTTCAGGTTTTAATTAGAGTCTCTTTCTCCGAGCACGATGTTTTTGCCTCATCTTTTTTATTGTTTGTGGGGATCCTCTATGAACATTAATGGGGTATCAGTTTCTTCTTTGTGTCTCAACCTTAATTGTGGATTTCTAGGGATGAAAAGCGTTATGGTGGGGAGAATTGTCACACCTGTATTTTCTAATTTCTTTATTTTAATAAACTTTCTTGACACCAGGTAGTTTGGGGTTGAGGTCCGACATAAATTTTTTTATTTCTTATTTAAAAACGCGCGTTTTGGCCTTAACCGCATCCTTTGCACCGCGGTTGAAGTCTTGCGGCCTCGAAAGGGTAACTGTGCGACCTCACCCAGTTCACCGCACACCATGCCTAGTGTTTAAGGTAGATAAATGCAATGCAATGAACAATACAAATTAGATAAAGCAAAAACAAGTGTTGTAAAATTTAACAAAGTATTTTAACGATGATAATAATTTTATTATTTGAGGATAATATTATTACTATTATTATTATTATTATTAATTGTGTTAGGAAATTAATATAATTAATAATATTATTAATCTCATTATTATTATTAAGAAAATATATATTTTTAAGCTTTTCATTATTATTACTATCACCATAATTTATTGTTATCATCATTCTTAGTTATTCTCATTAAAATTGTTAGAATTCTAATTAACTTTATCATTTTAAGGGAATAACTTTTATTATGTTATTGTTGATATTGTTATTCTTATTATTGTAATTATTTTCTTTTAAGGTTTTAGTTTATGAATAATATTATTACTAATGGTAATGTTATTATTAGTTTTTTTTCCTTTGTTTAGTGTTTCACCCTTAATTTTTTTCTTCTTGTTTGTGGCGCCCTCCTACCCAGGCCATCGGGCCCTTACCCCCATTATTCTCTTTCACCTGAACCGCCGCACCCCCCCTCATATTTACCTCCTCATCACGTCTCCTGTTGCCCCACCTGATTGCCCAGCATGCCAGCCTTCATCCCCCTTGCTGTTGCCCTATCTGCTGGAGGCCGCCACCCCAGCTCCTAGGTGGGCCGCTACCCCAACCGCCACCCCACCTTGGCCCTCGGCCTCCTCTCACATCCATCCTACTTCGGCAGCATGACCACACCGGACCACACTGCTCTCCCCTTGAACTCGTTGCACCGAAGGCCTCTCCCTCCTACCCCATCTCACGACGTCAGCCTCCTCCTTCCGGCAACCCCGGCTGCCGCGCCGTCTCCTTCTCCGATGATGCCCTGCACCCCTTTTCACTCGTCGGAGCAGCCGCCTCGTCCAATTTATTCTGGACCACCCCATTGTAGTGGCCTCCCTTCACGGTGGCCGACCTCCTTCCAACTCCATCCGGCGAAGAGCCAAACCCCTACCCCCTACTCCGTCTGGTGAACACCCCCCGCCTTCGGTTAAGCCTCCTTGCTATTCTTTTCAGCAGGTATATGTTCCAATTTAGGGTTTTTAATTTTATGTTTTTGGTTTGTGTTTGGATTTCTTGCAGTGTTTTTGGAATGAAATGGGGGTTTTGCATCAAATTTTAGGGTTAATTCTTGATGTTTTGGTTCAATTGGTTGATTTAGGGTCAATTTGGATTTGTTTGAGTTGCGGTTGATGTGTGACAGTTGTTGCGCACCATGGTTGTGAAGTCTGCTATGACAAGGTAGGTGGTTCCATCTGTAAACCTTATTTGGTAAATTAGATTGCTTGATTATTTAATTTAGTGTGTTATTCTATTAATTTTTGTAGTGAGAAATTAGTTTTTGAATGAGTTTGATACGTGTTATGATTTTAAGTAGCATGATTATTTGAAATGTGTTTCATTTTGGATAAAAACCCTTATTGTGACATTTGATCATGTTTTATAAATTGTGCATTTAGTTATTGAATTGTGCAGAGGCTGCGGCTCGTGTTTTTATGTGGTGTTGATATGTGTTTTTTCACAAATGAATATTTGAGTGAGTATTTTGTGTTTAAAGTCATGAGACACATTTTAAAACTTATTAATAAACTTAATTAGTGGTTTGTTTAATTGTTGTAATGGTTTCTTTAATTGTCCAGTTAATTTATTTGATTGTGTAAGTGATGTAGATTAATTTTTAAAATATTTTTCATGTATAATACTTTGTTTCACCTTGGTAATTGTTTTTATAAAATCATTAAATGGTTTATTAAGTTTTGTTAATGGTGTGAAACATTTTTGGAACCTTTTTGGGTGTGCTTGGTCATGAAAGAGGGTTGATTTGGTTTTGCGTCTTAAAGATGTGTTGTGTTTTTTTAAAGAATTTGTTGACAAAAAATTTAATATGATTTAATAAAAATGACTAATGATAAAAATATAATTTGTTTTAAATAAAAAATTATTAGAAAATGCAGAAATTGTTTTAATTGAGTTGGGTAAAGTCTTTTGGCGTGCGTACTTTGTCGAATGGTATTCTATGTATGTGAAAGTGTGGAGTTGGGTTTATGTTACACCATATTTGTTTTATTTGTTTGAGTTTAAATTGAATTGTGAAGTTGGAACATCTTGAGCAAAAAGGGGAAGCCTGGGTACTAGGTTGGCGAACTAGACTAGCGTGCTAGTGATTCGAGAGTGGCCCCGGCCCAGATTCACTTAGCTGGATTGACGTTTACAACACTAACTAAACTTTGGATGATGATCTGAGACCACTAGGTTATGGATGTGTTGCCCTGTCTAGTGGATCGTGTACGATAACATATTTTTTTGTGATTCCTATACTATTCAGCGAGATGTGAGGTTCTAGGTTCACATTCCTTTTTCTTGTACATTTAGGGCCTCTCCCACTTTTGGTGCTCCTGGACTACTATACACCCACCGTTGGCATATGGTGCAGTTTTTGGTTTTTGGGAAGGTTTGGGTTTTTCTTTTAAGCATGGGTGTTTTCTTTTATTTATGTTGTTTTCATTAAAAGTGTTTTCCTTATATAAACTGTTTCTTTAATATTTTTTAAGCTTTAGTGTCCCTTTCTTTTATTTAGCCTATAAAAGTATTTGTCATTTAATTTTTATACGTCGAACCTTTTTATTTGTGTTGAGTTTGACTAGGATTTTGGCTCACAACCTAAATACACCATTGGGTGTATGTACACTTTTTTTTCTTGTGTATTCTAGGTTGTGACATCGTGCTCAGCAATGGTGGTTATATTTGTTGATGGTCTTCTTGTGAAGGTTGGTGTTGTGGCGTGTGGATGTTGCGCATCTCTTGTTGCTTGGAGGTTTGAGTTTGAGTCTTAGTTTCTATTGTTGTTGTTTATTCTGGATGTTGGTTCAGGTTGTAAACCTCTGAATTTGTTTTTAGTTTAAGGCCCTGTGTGGTTTTCTATTTCCAGTTTTAGTTTCTTTATATTATATGTTGTTTTTTATTTACTATTTCGGGTAAATCTTTCCCATGTGTTAGTTTTGATTCCTGGGCACTTGTGCTAGCCCGTGGGGATCAGGAACGCCCTTCGGGCCATGTCATGGACCGGTTCGTGTGCCGGGTAGGATGGCGACCGGACCTAGATCGTGAAATGTTGTGATCATAAGTACCTATGCACACCACTCCCTTTGAAATATTTTCTAAAAATGATACATAATTTGGGCATCCATATCTGAAATGGTTTTTCATGAGACCCCATGATGCCATACCACCAAGAAGATGTAAAATTTTCACAATAATCTACCCCGAAGGTCTCCTTGATCTGTAAGAAATGTACAACCTTCATAAGCATATCAAAAACCACCCACATAGTATCATTACCTCGAGGGAACTTCAGAAAACCCACTTCGAAATCCATTGCGACATCATCCCATTTTTACATTGGAATAGGTAACTAATAAAAAGGTCCAGTTTATCACTGATGCTCCACCTTCACCTTCTGACACATGGAGCACATATTTCAAAAACCAGCTACCTTGTGCTTCATTCCTGGCCCCCGGTACTGACATCGCATGTCCCTGTACATCCTGGTAACTTTAGGATGCACTACCCAACCTAATTCCAGAATCTACCGCATCAACTCCTCATGTGTATCCACTAGAACCCAAACACGTCTATTATTACACAGGATCGCATCATCACCAATCGTCCAATAAGGAGAAGGTCCCTCACCTGCCACACCTTTCTGTAGAACTAGGCCTCCATAATATGATATCTACCTCATCCTATATTTTTCTAGATAGATTAAGGTAGTAGATAAGGATAAAGGGATAGTATTCCATTTTCTATCATACCCATCCATTTTGATCTTATAAAACAACATCATATGTTGCCACACACTACTGTCTGACTACACTACCTATATCTGAGTCCCTAGACTCAGTGCATCAGCCACTGCATTTCCATTACCAGGCGTCTAACCAAGTTTGAAATCAATAGACTGTATATACTCCACCCTACATCTCTACCTCAAATTCATATCACTCTGCATAAATATATACATGAGGTTTTTTTGGTCCGCGTACACCAATAAAAGTTATCCTAATAAATAGTGCCTCCAACTATGCCACACATGAAAAACTATAGCTAACTCGATATTGTTCGAAGGTTAGTTTTTCTCATGGGGCCTCACCTCCCATGAAACGTATGCTGGGACTCGAACTCCCCACATCAGCAATGCCCCCATCTCAATACCTAAAGCATGAAAGTACACCATATAACTCTTTCCCTGCTATGTCAGTATCCGGACTAGTGTTGTTGTCAACCTCACATTCAACTAATGAAAGGATATCTCACTAGATTCAGACCAAACAAACATCACACCCATCACAGTAATGATCGTCAATGATGCTAATATTCATGGTAAGTCTTGTATAAAACGAATGTAGTAGCCAGATATCCCTAAGAATCTCTTTATGTAAAAAATGTTCCTGGGATATTAATAGAAAACTACATCTCTAACTTTATATGGGTCCACTGCTAATATTGTCTCATAGATGATGTGACCCAAGATAGGAATCAGATCCATCCAAAAGGGGCACTTTTTATGCTTTATATATAACTGATTTTCACTTAGTGTATTCAAAATTATATTAATATGGATAAAATTTTAATATATATTGTTAGAATACACCATGATATCAGCCACCAAAACCACCAAAAAAGAGTCCATGTACGGATGGAACACATGGTTCATCCGAGCAATGAAAATTGTTTCCACATTCAAGAGACCAAATGGCATAACCACATACTTGTATAACCAATAACATCCAAAATATGATGTATGTGGTATTTCTATAGATCGAACAAGAACATGGTGATTTCGTGAAGTTATGTCGATCTTTGAGAAAAATAAAGCTCCTCGAAGCATATCAAATAGGTCATCTATATATGGAAAATGATATCAGGTTTTAACCATCTGATTGTTTAGATTTCAATAGTACACACTTAGCCTAAGAGTTTCACATGTCTTTTTGGAAAAAGGACTGGTGAACCCCACAGAGAAGTACAGGGTCTAATAAACCACTTCGCCTCCGAATCCTCTTAAATCATACTGAGCTTCTACAAATCCACTATATCCATCCATTATAAAGGAATGGATACCAGGGATACTCCTAGAACTAGATCAATGGAGAACTCCACCTCTCTCTCAGGAGTTAAAAGTAGAAAATATGTTGGGAATGATGTTTTTGAAGCACTCAACAACTAGATGAATGTCTTCCTGATTCAATATCTGAACATCTAAAAAACATGCAATCTAGGATATTATCCCACCAATACCCAAATGCTCAAGTCCAGCACTGCTCTCCTGGACATCCCATTAACCCATGTTAAAAATCATTACACCCTATGTTGATGCGAAAGTCTCCCTTCATTGATAGCAGTCTTTGTAGGCTCGATAAGCTATAAGACATCCAATTTTGAGAATGATGTCTAGGATGATCATCTCAAGGAAATAAAGATCCCAGATGAAGTGGCACCATCTGTCCTCTAGGGGACACTCCATAAACTAGAATACATCACCCATTCAAACTCCCAATGTTGTTGATAGCATCCAAATACCCTTAGAATGAAAAACCACAAGCCCAAGGATTTTTCCCACGTGTCAGAGATAAATTTGTGAGAGGAACTTGTATCAAAAAGTGCGTATGAAACAGAAAATGCTACTATGATCGTACCAATTATTGTAGATGGTCTGGGATCCTGCTACTATTTGGTATGTTTCACTTCATATGTATAGCTCGTATAATGACCCTGTGACATTACCTATCCATTCTGAGCGAATCATCACTACTTTCTCTGAGAACCTAGAGTATGGATACCACGACCACAACCACCACTACCTTGGCTAGACCGGCCTTCACTACTCTAGATTCAAGCCTAGTGTCGAGCTAAATAACCTTACCCTAAACCTAAAGTTGGAGTTGACCCCCTACTACTGAAATATGGAGGGACAGTCATGTAAAACCCCAGAATATTCCCCATCTTTCTAGAAGCTCGAAACTCAATTAGGTCGCAGTTGAATTTTTTTTTCATGTGGCCTTGCCTACCACAATAATGGATTTATAAGAAACTACATGCACCCATATCCTATCTAGGACTCATGTAATTTAAAGCCTCAAAATGGTACTTCGTGCCTGACGATGTAGATCCACTAGGGTGAGAAGCATCACTACCATGTTCTATACCCTGAACATCCCTCAGTTTCCGCTCTGTAATGAGCACATGATTCCCAATCTGAGTCATATAAGGAAACCAGAACATGTTGAACATAGATTTTATATTTTTTTAGACCTTCCTCAAAGAGCCTCACCCTCAATAGCTAATCAATGTGATACATTTGTTCAAAATGCAACAGCTCTATAAAGAGTGCTGGGTATTCCATAACCATCATAGCACCCTTATCCAGATACATAATATCCATTGTCAACTCTCCTCACAGATTAAAATGGTAAAAGTAGTCATAGAAGCGGGTTTGAAATTCTGCCCGACACATATTCCAGAATCCATCATCCTTTTTCAAAAATTAACTCTCGCACTTTTCATCTTCACGTAGCATATAAGTCACAAGGTTCACCCTCCACTCCATAAGAATCTCTAGATGCTCATAAATCACTAACGTGGTCTCTAGACACTACTCTATAGCCAGTGGTCCACCATCACCTAAAATGTAAGAGTATTATTCTATTGGAACACTCATTTTAGTTCATCCATATTCTAGGCTTTTTGTGCCGCTCCATGAATGGTATGTTTACACCGAAAGAAACCCCCATGGAACTGTGATTCAACACCTATGTCCAGAACATCCTCATGTTCCAAAACTGGCATAATAGGATGACTAACCGGTATCCCCTGGAACACCTCCTCTTATGTATGTTCATCACCTTTCTCATAGAATACCACTGTAGCTCGTTGTGGTTGCATGACTCTACAATTCCAAACTCACACATCAGGAATGAACAAGATCAAAGAAAAAAATCTCAAAAGCATAAAATAAGTCAAAAAACTCCTAGATACCATGAAACCACACAAACATATCCCCAATCCAAGAGTATTTAAGGAACAATAAATGAACCACTATAAACTATGCCTCTTTCCCACTCAATAGTCTGCTCTAGGTCAACTCTATATTCACCATTTCATGTTCCATTTCCATTTGAGTTCACATTTAGTTACCCAAGAAATTTTAACAAGGGTTTACCAATTCATGAATCCATGAGAGCACATAACACCTCATGAACCCAAAACATAGTTATCATTCAAACCGTATATGTAACAAGTTAATTTAACATTTACACTCTACCTGTTCATCATTTCACAATTTATAAAGGCCCATACTCTTTATGGATTGAAAGATGACATCGCACATTTATCTACTACACCTAAATAATACAACAACAGACACAACTATCTCGCCAACTGACACCATATACTAAAATATCTAATGAATCCTAGATGAAATGACATAATGCATGATATGGGATTCTAACAAGTGTTTATATGATGCATGGGATGGAACACCCTCGCCTCATTTGGTTGGTACTGAAATAGATGCCACAATTGCATCAATAGTAATATAAAAAATAATGTGTGTCACCGGATAGTGAAATAAAAACATCTGTAATAGTACAAATCCATAACATCATAACTCAATTCATGGTAATTTGTATTTTCCCTATATGTCGAGTAGCTACTACCAGGCACAATTTATTATCAAAATCCATTTCCTTCATATCCCTATATGTTGTCACCATACAGTAAGTCAAATAAGAAAAAAACAACTTTCATTCAACTTTGTAACATCCTGGTCCCGAATGACACATGAAATGGTGCCCCAAGCCTGGTTATCCTCATGCACTCAAGAGCACCTCCCCAAATTCCATAGGATTTCATCTTGAAGCCAGGTCCATGGCGAGTTTGTGGGGATACATTCCCTCACTTTCAAAGATTCACAGTAGAAGGAAAATATGTAATAAATAACGAAAGCTAATTAAATAGAAGAAAACTAAAAGTAAGACATGACAAGATTACATATTAATAACCGGTAGTTCCTCATTCCAAAAATTTTGCAGAAGGTAAAAGTATCTAATATTAAACCAAAATAGGTACATGGAAATGTAATACATTACAATTCCCAAAAAGAATAAAAGAAAAAAACTGTATAGCAGGATGGAAAGCCTTATCTTGTTCTAATGCTCCCCTACTCCAAAGCCATAATCAACAACCTATACTAGGGAACTTTCCCCTATCATCACTTATAACCATATAATCAGTTTGGGTTCCCAAGGAGGCCTAAACATGGTGTGAGATGAATTTTCTAGTAGGAAAAACCCATCTCTGTACAGCAGAAATAGAAACATACAAAAGATATTGCAAGTGTAAACAATATCTAATGAATGTGATTATTCCCATGGAATAAGTATACTATAGTATGTAAAAAAAACCCATCCCACAAAGCAACCAACAATAGTGAGTCATCACCTAAAAATGAATCTATTACTAGTAAACAATCATGTCACAGAGTAATGTTGTTCATCCATCAAAATTAACCAACCCACAATCACTTTTTATTAAGAATACAAGTATCCCACATCCACACTACATAGTGAAGTCAAATATCCCACGTTCACACCATATAGTGATGTGTAGACCATACGGGCCGTATCCAATGTGTCAGCATACCAATTCATCCTTGTAAAAAATCTAGACCATGAAAGGTCAGCTCCAAAGAGCTTGTCAAAGGCATCCCGTAGAATCCCATGGGCGTGCCTGGTGGAAACTCAGTTAGGAACCGGTTGGGGTCCTAGGATTTGGAAATATAATGTCCAACATGAGCCCATGAAAGTCGGATCTGTGATGTATCTAGGGTCAAGGCATCCCATGTAATCAAGGCCCATGTGGCAGAGTCAACCAAATGTTTCCATGACCCCATTCTAGAACCATGGATAATAGTCCAATGTATATATCAATCCATTCAATGAATCATTAGTGCATTTAAATTAATAATAAATTCCATATGAGTATACCAACACACATAAACCTACATAATCCGTGAGTTTACCTACTCTTGATAACCATTTATCATCACCATTAATATGGGTATACCCTCCCATATAAACAATTTAACATTTCAATAGTAATTTAATATAGCTATACCCACCCATAGTATCCATTTAACATTCTTAATTATCTAAATGGACCAGGAATTACATGATATTCATTTTTCAAGGTGGCATTACATCTCATAAACATGCTATTCAAGCTGTCGAATAATTAACAGTCATCCTTTATCTAGGTAAGCACATGAACACAACCCTTATGAGGTTTCAAAATGACATAAAAATGTTATTTCCCTATGGTGCACCCATTTGCTGACCCTGAAATGAGAAACGAGTGTCGGCACACCTAAAAAGAACCTACATGCATCCCCAGTAGGTCTGACTACACCAACATAAAGCAACTCTCTCAAAAATGTGGCCTCACCGGAATGTCTGAAGAGCATCATATTTGTGGAACTCCCATAAAGCACCAGAAAAATGAATGAATTTATAGAACACCTACCTCATCTCGGTATTAGACATTTCATCCAATATCAAGTCTTGATTCATCCGGGCTAGAAACAAATTTGAATAACGGATGAATAATATTATATTAGGGAATACAATCCTATATCTAAATAGCATAGTCATTGTTCTAAAGAATCATGAATGAATAAAATGGAATCAATTACATACAATATTTTTTCCAAAGTGATAGATGACAATTGAATTGGATTCGGGAAAGCTTCAAAATTAGAAAAACTAGAATAGATGGGTTTTGTGTTCAAAAACGAGATAAAAACATAAGTCCTTCATAATGATAATATACTGAGTCTTTTATAAAAAAACCCTCTCAGAAAGGTTCATGGAGTGTAAACCAAGTACATGGTGTGTACTCCCCTTTCTTTTTTTGATCCTAACCGGATACATGTAATGATAGGCTAGTACATGGAATATACAAGAATTGAAAGGCATTTAGACCAAGTACATGAAGTGTACCAAGCTTGTAGCTAGTTTTCACCCTTATTTTTCAATTCAATCTCATAAACAACCCCACTATACCCCAAATTGATTTAGGGTCTACGAAAGAAAGGAATGTAAACACATTGACCTAAAAATAGAGATCCATACCTACAGAAAAGCCATGGATCTTACATATTTAATCAAGTTAATTGTGTTTATTGGATGATAGTAGAATATGGTGAATTTAAATCTATAATTAAATGTACACTAATGGGTTATTGAAATAATCATCTTTGAGTATTAAAATTCATTAGGACATTAGATATGTTGCTAAAAATGTTTTTACACATTCTAAAATTTTCCAAAATCATTATAAGTGGTTTTAAATGTTTTTGAATGAATTGGAGATGAATAAAGAATATTTATGGAGTTTTTGATGTGATTTATAATAATAATAATGGAATTATAAGTCAATTTAGAATAATTTTACAATGGCCTTCCATATGAATGGTTTTCCATAAAATTTAAAACTATAAAAGGATTGGAGTTCTCTGTATATGTTTTTTTATTACATAGGAAACCAGAAAATTTACATATGGAATAACCTATAGATAACTATAATATTCTTAATATGTTACATTTTGGTATTCCTATACAAGAGATGTGTTAATATATAAATAAAAATGATTGAATACAATATTTATGTATGCATAATATTTTCATTGAATAGCACACTGAGAATCATTAATGGAAAGGATATAACATAATATATAAAATATTTTAATATATAAGTAATATATTTTCAACACTAATAGAAAATATATCTGAGGAAGGAAACCCTATATGACATATAATATATTTTCATGAACTATATTTTAACAAATTACTTCATAATTTCATGATATATAAAATATTTATGTTCAATACATTTATTTTGGATGCTCAAATAGAAACAACAATGATGAAAAAACATGAAGTTAGTTAATAATAATTTATTAAAGAATGTATAAGATAAATATAATGAGTGGGAGGTTTTAAATGTTTTTGGACATTAGGTTTTTATGTAAGTTTTTTCAAATATTTTTTGTTTTTTAATATTATTGGAATGTGTAGGATATTGATTAAGATACATGGTATTTTTTATGTTTCCAAATTATTTATTTTGTGGAATATTAGAAGAGGTTTATAATGATTTCTATGAAATTAAATGGACATTTTTAAAGGTTTTTTTTATAGAAATAAATAATAATTCTACATAAATTAATTTTGAAGATGTTGTGATAATATTTGTAGTTAAAATATCATGATGAAAATGGGGTTTGTCAATAAATCCACTAGAAATTATTTTAGGGTTAACTAATAGAGGAATGATTATATTTTACACTATGATGAGAAACTTCACACTATTAAATGGACTGAGGTAATAAACTAAAAAAGTTGGTTTTGGGGTTTTGGAGGAGTTCATTTCATGAAGGGTAAGTGAAATTTGTTGAGTTTTTTTAGGAGAATATTATTGAATGATCCTTTTCATTATATTATGTGAGAAGGTTTTGATATTGTTCATGAATAAGATTGTGGGATATGATATGGAAGTGACATGAGAAGCCAAGTAGAAGCCATATTATTCATTTTGATTGTGAGAATACACTAAATATTTTAAAAATAGTTATCACCATATATTTATATGCAAATAATTATGCATTCTAACAAGGATTAAAATATTTATCAATTTTTTAATGATAAATAAGTAACAATTGTTTAGGATATCATGTTGAAAATGAAGACCTGATATTTAGGATAAGTAAATGATAATAGTAGTTATGATAATAATTATAATCACATGGGTTTCAATTCCAAATATTGTAGTAAGGTAATATTAGTTTTTAAAATATGTTTGATGAATGAGATAAAAATGGAAAGTGAATTTATATTCACGATAATATATATATGTATTTATATATTGAGATAATGAGAAGAAAATAATGTTGATCTCTATCCAGTTATTATCTAGGTTATTTTTTGGATCCAAGGTCAAAGAGATTGATAACGTGATACTAAATTCAAAAACAAAATATATATTATAAATTTGAGTGACCGATAATATATAATATGAAATTCAATGAAGCATCATTGATTAATAAGGTGAAGTATAATCTTTCTTGACATCTTACACTACGATTTATCTATATAATAAAAAAATATCCATAATATGAAGATATTAATTTATACAGATATCAAAACTTTATGTCCATCTATTTAAAATCTATGTTGATATTGTATATAGTAGAATAGATACAATGACAGAACATCAAAATGAGATAGAGTTGATGAATTTTTCTGATGTATATGATGTATTTTTTACATATATTTCTTTATTTAATGACATATTAATAATGGAAAAATATCTTACTCCAATGTTATCATGATATCTGATGAAAAATGATAATCATGTTCTTAGTAGAGTTTTTAAAGTTCATTTTAATATAATGAGTGATCCAGTATAATAATATACACACCAGTTAGGTGACTGAAACGGTGTTGTGAGATGGTTGTTATTTCATAAGAATGACTCAATGATGTACAATTCCCTTCTATTTTAATTTCCTAGAAAAAAATTCGAATATTGGAGGTGAACTACCCTCAACATATTTTATTCACTTATATAACATAGAGAATACATGTCTCTAGAAAAGAGACCATAAGAATTGAATGATTTCCTACTATTATTTGAACCCAACCTTGTAAAAACCTATCATTGTACTACCTCTTACATATTCATGAAATTATCTTATTTGAAGAGTATTGAGGAAATATTAGCATATCAATATATCTTAACTGAGTTGGAGTTTTGAATATTAATAGGGGACAATTTGAATAGATAGTGGAATTTATTAAAATACGTTAGCACTAATCCACCCCTCCTTTTGTCTTTATATGATCTTCTACGCATATAAATATCTATAATTTTATCAATGTAATTTTCTTTCTGATAATTTGTATTTATGTAATGTTTATTTATTTAGCATAAAATAGAAAAACAACATAATAAAGCTGATAGAATAATATGTATTATATAATTATATTAGTTTAATTACTTTGTCTATAAGGAATGAAAATTTTACAATTGTAAAATAGAAAAAAAAGATAACTAAAATATGGAATTTTGTATTTGCTCCATCTACCAGAATAACAATAGTCAAAAAAAACACTACTGAAATAAAAATCAATGATTGTAATTAAATATTCATTTTTAATGTAATATATATATATATATATCTTTAATATGAAATAGAAGTTAATGAATAATGAATGAAATATGATGTAATTATTGAAATTAGGGAACTAATATTGCTATTTCAAATGTGACTATCTTTATTGTCATTTGGGCATCTGGAATAGTATGATGTAAGTTAGAATCATATCATTAGCTATATATGTGTAAAATAATATGTTATTAATCAAAAAAAAAAAAAAAATATGACATATTTTACCCCTGATAGAAGTAAATTAATGTTTTAATAATGTCATAATATGTTTTTTTATTTTTTGAAAACACATATGCTTTAATTTCATTTTTATAAAAAAATGATTGAAAAAACAGTTTACTTTCATAAGATTGTTTAATAAATTTAAATAATTTAGAATTATAAAGACAATGTATTTTTTTAGAATATAAAGAAACATTTAATGTGTTAGAAAATTAATCATAATATTTAAATTGCAATGATTTGATCAAATTAACATTTTATTTTAAAATTAATTATCTCAAATTTTATGAATTTATTTTCATGAACTGGATTTCATTTTTTGTATTTATATTTCAAAAAATGTTTTGATGTATTTTATTGATATTTTGTAATATTGTTTCATATTTTGTGAATAGTGAAATATGTTAAAATAAGGCATTTAACCTAACAGGTTAAATATAAGATTTAATTCATATGTGATGATGTAAGAACCCATTAATTCTAAATAGAATTCACCATTTATTTTTTATAGTCCCAGGAATCATCACTATTGGTAGGAATTATCTGGAAAAAAAATAAAATAATTAATATAATATTCAAAATTGCCCCTCTACACCTAATAAATACTCCCTTCTCCTCACATCTTCTAAATCCTGCAGCTTTCCAAATTTCTCTGAATTTATTATCCAAATAATATAACCAACATCCATGTTTTTCACATAGAATAAAATATTAAAATAAACTATAATTGGTATCCTATGATAAGACATCCAAATGAAGAGTATAAATTCTCAACTAAACCTCGTTAAAATGTATTCCTCTTCTACCAGCACCATATGTTCTCCATACAACAAAATATTGTAACATGATTTTACAAAATATTTTTATAATTATTTATTATGGTAGAATATATTCTAACATTACAGATTTTTATTATTTTATGAAAATATAGTTTAGAATATGGTTGGTCCACCACATCCACAAACAAATATCTTATTTTTTCTCAACCATCTGAAGGGTTGATCCTAAAAATATTAGTTTGGTTTTGTAAGATGATAATTATTATATTATAACTTATTTAATTTTAATTAATGATGTATTAAAATAATATTATATAAAATTAATATTGTTAATGATCTATGGTAATATTGTTGAAATGAAATAACATTATGACATTAAATTTTCGACTAAATTAATTTCCCAATGGCAGAACACAATGGTTTTTTGGGAACATTTAATTTTTTTGAAGGATTTGAATGTCATTTAATTTCTTGTATATATTTATAGTCTCATTTTACATTAGTGATTATCAATAGGTGATCTGACCATCGAACTACGAAATGAACACCTTTGGAATAGTGAAATTAAGGATTAAATCTCACTAAAGTAATTTTAAATTAACGTCATTTAAAAAAATTAAATCAAATTTTTATATAACATTTTATAAATTAATTATATAATTAATTATGTTTTATTTCGAGGGATATTAAATTCATGTAGTGAATGATTCTGTACATAAGATAAGTGAACACTCTGAACCACCCAATTTCCATTAAGTCATGAAAATTATCTCTATAACTCACTTTATATCTATCATTGATGTTATAGAATAATTATTAATTCAATATATAGTTAACCTACATATATATTTATATTATTCACCATTCTATTGATGGGTTATTGAATGCATTTTGTTCAATTATTAAATGACTTCTTTAAAATAAAAATCAATTATGTAGATCTTTTTAATTCATTAATTCATTTATGCGAAAATATTTTAAAATCCTTATACCTAGTGATGATTTCAATAAATAAAGGAATATATTATTGAAAAAAAATCTATTTTACCTATTGATTTAATAGAGAATTCCATGTTCATTTTTTCATTCTTCCAGTGAAATTCCATGTTCTTTTTGGGGATTAGGAGTAGATTACATTACTGACAAACCTAGTGATATGACTATTCATAGTAAAATGTTATGTAATTTTGGTGAAGTAAAAATTTATTGGTTTCCATCAAATTAAAAAATGTCATGATACTAAAAATTACATGGATCATGCTAGATGTACTTATGGGTAATATCCCCCCAAAATTATCATGGAAAATGAATTCTACATACAACTAGTGCATGAATTATATGACTTTACAAATACCTAGTTTGATACTCTTAGGGGGTAATCGTTGGAAAATTGACAAAACCATTGTGAACAATTATAATGGACTTGAACTGATTTTTTTGTTGGAATGTTTAATCATAAAGTTAATATGGATATCCTCAATTTAAACCTAGTTACATATATATATGGAAATAAATTCCACTTATATGTTATTTATTAAATGTTCATGGATTCCCAAATCTATGAATATTATTAACGTATTATCATCCTTATGTTTATTTTTGTTATCATTACTGAATGAAACCAAAAAAGAATAGTGAAAGGTGAATTATATATCTATTCAGGTTATTTAGTTTTCATATATGATTATAGTTCTATAAATTTTTCATATCAAGAATATTTTGTATATCATTAAAACACCTCATCAAAATATGAATGTTGTGCTATCTATGTGAATATAATACTGATAAAATATTTTATATAATGAATACGACAACTCCCCAGTCATTTTTTGTGCAATAAACCTCTACTAAGATCTCATCCAACTTTATTTGGTGGATTTTTATGCTATACGTGGAATGGAATGATTTTCTTCATATAATGATAATATTAACTATATAGAGAGGGATATGACTATTCACATCCCAATTCATCCTCATATTCTATAGAAGATTATGTAGGGGTGAATCTCTTTTGGAATCTTCTTCTAAATTGTTGATATTATTCACTTATGAGAAATCAAGTCTACCAAAATTATTGATAAAAATTATAGAATCATGCTTGAAGGAATTCATATTGAGAGGCAATATACTGATGTTATCCTTGAAGAATTTCCTAATATTCGTTAGTGATGAGAGGTTGAGATCTAAATTTAACCTACACCAAGATCTCTACCGATATCTGAGAATCCCTATAGAATGGAAACCATGGTATTAGAGGTAATTTTAATAATGTATTTGAGTATATTGATAATTGTATTATATGCCTGAGTACATAAATATGCAATCTACAAGTCCTCTTCATCATGAATAATGATTGGTCAATTCAGCATTGCAATGATTATTATGAAGTAAATAAAATAATAATAAAGAAAATGTATAACATTCCCTTGATTGATTACTTATTTTATTACATTTGTAGGTCTCAATACATATCAAAGTTGGAAATTCGATTATGATATCACCAATTAAAGGTGGAGAAGGATGATATTTCAAAAACTACATTTAAAAAAAGTGTACTTGCTGATTCTCCAATGAAATTTGTATAAATCATGAATATATTTTTATTTAAAACCATTAAAAATGTTATTACTCTTTTTAGATGATATTTGGATATACTCCAAAAGGAAGGAATAACATAAGGGGAATTATAAACTATAATAAATAGTTTTTGATAGGTGAATATATCAACAAGGTACAATAAATAATATTTCTTAGTGGAGGAATTATATTTCATAGGGTATGTTATAATCACCTATTGGATATCTGTAGACCCTTATATAAAATATTCAATTGAGGATAAGAAATACTAATATTTATAATGAATATCAACAGTTCCCCATGTCTAGATGGGAATTATTTATTATTTATAAAGAACATGTCATGATTTTAAAACCCAATGAAAAAGATAACATGGAAGGAAGTAATGCTTTTCTAGACTATTAAATGAAAATAGTGCTTTGTGGAATTGAAAAAGTGGGTTATCACCACACTATTACAAACACTGCCCTAAATTTTGTATATTTTCATATTATAAAATAAATTTTCATAGAAGAGTTTTTAGTATGTATATTTATGAAAAATGGTAATTTTATAACCTACTCCTCATGGTAGTTGAATGTTCATGTGTAAAACTATACATATCGTTATATATAATTGGTCACAGAAATCATTACATTGAATATTTGGTGCAAATAACTCTATGAGGAGAACTATAAAACATATAAACATCATAAGATCCCAAAATATAAATTCATATTGAATGATATTAATATAAGCATGGAAATATTTTTAGTGATTTTCAGTCACTTTAACTGCTCAATCCACATCTATCTTGGGATGGAATATAATCTGGCATATTCTCACCCTTATCACAGATGATATTTAAAAAGGATCCAATCTTCATTGACCATAAAATGATGGAGTGAAGAATAATAATAAAAAATAACAATTCCTTTAAATTATTATTCCTCAATAATACCTTATATAGCTGATAAAGAATGCTTAAAAGGGTGATATAGAAATAAAGAAGATGGTGGAAACAATATGAAATGTAAACACCTCAGAGATTAAAATTGATGAGGATGGAGTTAGAATATATGTGTTGTGACTATGTGTACAATTCGTTCTAGATATAAATAATGATATTTTGAATGATAAACACATCCCTAACATAACCATATACCCTGGGATAATGAAAATATATTTATGTATTTGATAGAACTATTAGTGTGACAATTTTGAGATGTTGATCATAGAGTATACATAAAAGTGCACGGTATATAAACAAGAGAAAGGTGAAGGTTAAACGTCCTTGGGGATGATGTAATAAAAACACACACTTATATATAAATGGAAATAAATAACCAAGAACATTTTCAATATCTTTTAAACATATCCTAGGTATATAATGCTATATTTATTTTAGTGGATCATCTTATAAATTATTATCACTAATTTTTTATTTGAAATGACTTATCAATTAGTCATATTGGAAGGATATATAGCAGGTATGTGGTGAGGTATCATAGAACACCAATATCAATTATATCATAATAGAATATGATATTTAACACTATGTTATAGAAATTTATTCAAAGTTATCTAAACAATTGTTTGACCTTCAATATAACCTATCACCCCCAAATTGATGTCCAATAGGAATAGAGTATTTAGAACCATTAATATAGGATGGGAGAATGCCAAATAAACTTCAAATGAAGATGTGATCAATATATTACACCCGTTGAGTTCTATTATAGTAATGAAATTTACTCATGCATCCAAATGGCTCCATATTAATCCTTTTATAGAAAAAGATGTATAAAAAATGTGTTTTGGGATAGGGATGGTGATCACATAATACATTGACCTCAAATGGTCAAATAACTAATAGAAACTCTCAATACTATTCAAAAACATATCATGGTCACTCAAGGTAGATTGAAGAGTAATGCTGATAATCATTAATGAAACATGGTGTTTGAGGTCCAAGAAAAATTGTTCCTTTTCATATCACAAAAAAAGAGTGTATTGTTATTTTCGATGAAGGGAATGATAATTATGAGGTACGTCATCACCTTTGAGATTCATGATTGCATCAGAGTTGTGGAATATCTACTATAACTCCCACCAACAGTGTCTCATGTATATAATGTGTTCAATATATCCCTCATGTGGAAGTATAATCACTATCACAAAAATGTCCTAAATTTGGAAGAGATACTACTGGAAAATGGTCTCTTATATGAGGTGAAACCAGTTAAGATCTTAGATTGTGTAGATAATTATCTACATAATAAGAGTACATTTTTATTCAAAGTAAAATGTTGGAACCATAAGTACGATGAGGAAGATAAAGAACAAGATTAATTAATGAAGAAGAAGTAACCTCCCCATATATCACAATAGTATATAAATTGAAATTTTAAGGATTAAATTTCATAATTGAAGAATAGTGTAATGACTCATTATTATCTCAATGGAATTTCAATTTTTGTTTTTATAATTTTTTCATATTTAGTAATGTAATACAAAGAACAAGCATAACATGATAAAACCAACATCATTTTATTAATTTCAAAATTATAGTTAGCAAATAAAGAATTCAATTACTATTGAAAATATTACAATGTGATAAAAAATTATTATATAAGATAACTAAAATAATAAAATTTGGATCTTCTGGATCAACTAGAATAACCACACTCACGAAAAAACAAAAAATGAAACAAAATATAGTTAATTAAATACGAATCTATAAAATTAATATATATATATCCATAATAGAAAATAGAATTAAATTATTAATAAATTAAATATTATGTATTTATATAATGTAGGGACCCATATGACCATTACAAATATGTTCATTGGGATAATAATATGATTGTTGGAATAGTACCATGGCTATTGGAAATAGTAACATGGATGATATAATATTATAATGATCTATATAAATGTAATATAATATATTTTTATAATATAAATTGAAAAAACTAAAAATTTATTTTATGATTAATGTAGATAAATGTTAAGAAATTTATAATATAAGTGCTTGTATTTTTACAAATCATATTTTTTTATTTAATTTTTTATAAATAAATTTATAGATATAAAAAAATGTAATTTTCCATAAAATGTGTTTATAAATTAATATTATGATTTAATATAATGATAATCAAATTTTATGTATCCTCTAATAATTTTTAAAAGAGTTATAAAATTGTTCATATTATTAAAATCAACATCTTTAATGTAAATAATTATTTCATTCAAAATTATTATTCTCATATGTAAAAAATTTATTTCAATAAAAGTGATTTATCTTTTTCAATCTAAACTTTTAAAAATGGTTACATTGAATTTCGGAAATTTATTAAAATAGATGAATTTTTATGGAATAGTGAAATATTGTAAAATACAATCTTTTACATTGTATGTAAAAACTATGATTTATTTCATTTGGTATTACATACACTAAATATTTTTTTAAAAATAAATTCCCCATTTGCTATAAATATTCACAAAATTCATCACTGTTTGTTTTATTAATACTTAATTATAAAATAATGAATATATTATTGAAAACTCCCCATCTCACCATCTTATAAATATAACCACATACCACCCCTTATACTCACATATTATATTCCTTATATATTTTATAATTTCTACCAAACTATCTCCCAATAAATTAACATACATCATAGCTATTTTTCTCACAAAAAGTACTATTTCATGGATCCTTAAGGGGTACCCCAAGAGGGGGAAACCAAAGGAAGTGGGAAAATTATTGACATAACCTCATTCAATTTTGTTCTTCTTCTAGCACAACCATATTTCCCCAATCCCCATAAAAATATTAATATTTTTATCCTTAATATTTTTTTATGTTAATATTATGTTGTAATATTTATATTCTACCGTCACCTCACTTGATTTTTCAATTAAACTTTTGTGCACAATATGGTTGGTAAATTATTCGATCATCCACACACATCATTTTTCTACACCACATTCATTAATGGTCATAAAAATATTATTATATTTAAATTAGATTATGATAATAATATTATATATTATTTTATATAAATTAATTAATATATTTTGTTTATATTCAATAATGCGAAACTAGTTCATGATGGTTGGAAAAACGTTCAAAGTTAACTAAACATATAACATTAACATGTTTACAAAATGAATCATCCCTTTTTTAACACATATGTGTATATAAGATAATTTAAATTTATGTAATGGTTTTAATACAATTTCATTTCATATATGTAGTTTTAGTTCAATTTTAAATGATATTCAGCAATTATACACAAGTAAATTGAACTGGGAACCCCCGAAACAAATGCCATCAAAATAATGAAATTTAAAATTATATCATACAAAAATGGTTGTAATGAAAAATAATATAATTGTAGTAAATGATATGTATATTAAAAATATTCATAATTAAATTATTAGTTAATTAAATTTAATTATTTATTATTTTAATATAATGTGAAGAGAAATTATGGCCACTAGTAAGGGATGTATCTAAATCACCCATTTTTCTTTGGGTTATAAAAATTATATCCCATAATCACATTATCCTTCAATTTTATTTTATTTAATTCTTTAAAATTCTCCATATATTTATCCTATAGATATAACTATCTTATTATCTCATACATTTATGTGGTTATGTATTCTTTAAGTTAATTTCTCAAATTCATTCTTCATAAATAAACACGATTATAAAGAAATTATTCCTCCCTTTATTATTTTATTAAACACTCTATTAAATTCAATATTCAATGTTATGAATTAATTAAATAATGTAATAAATTATATATAAGAATTATGGTTTTCATTTAGATTTCAACGATGATTCCATGATAAATATTTCTTTAATTTTTTATAACTCGTACATGAAAATACAAATTTGAATGTACATTTATATACCCATTTAGATACCCATTCTCGTGATGTTGTTTTAAATAAGTACAATGTATCAGAACATTGATTATTAATTTTGATATGAAAATCCAAAATAATTAATTTTGTCTCCTAATTAGAATATCTATAAACACTCTTTTTATTGTGATGTGAGGAAATATTAAGAATCTCATTTCTTTACATGGTAATTATTATGATTATCCATTATTATTGACATTGTTTTATAGTAGTGATCCATTTCATTAGGTAATATTTATATCATGTGAGATAATATTTATGGGATTATAGAGCGAACCAAATCCATGATTGGACCTTGTCTTCTTTAAGATCTTTTCTTGGAAGTTAGCCTTGACTTGTCCTTATGTCATGTTTTATATAGTTCAAGAAATCATATTTATAAGGACCCAGACCTTCGTTTCAGGTATGGGTTTTTATTTTCTAGTGTATTTAAAAAAATTAAGAAAATATAGAAATTTATGGAGTACACGCCGTGTATATAAGAGTACACATCGTGTACCTGGTTGTTGCGGGTTACCGTGTACTGGCCGTGTAATGGTCGAGTACATGGTTGTATCTGGTGACCTGGAGAACGCATAAAGTGGGGCATGAGAAAGGCATATACATGTTGTGTACTTTTTGAAGACATGTTGTGTGATTTTCATTTTATTTTTTAAGTCGGTATGGGGTTGAATTTTTCTTATTTTTTTTAATAAAGGAGCCCTGACCCCAACCGTTATGGTAAAAAAAATAAAAAAAATTAGTAGTTTGGGTTTGGCTTTGTGGTAAGCACCCCGTAATCCAATATAAAAATTGGGGGTTCAAAACCCATGGGGTGTAGGTACTACAGCAGCGGTGGTACTGTAGATCGGCGGCCACTGCAGTAGCAGCAGGTATTGTAGTAGTAGGGTTACTATTCAAAAAATGTGCCTTGGGAAAAAAATTGAGCCTATGGGCTATGTAATGGGATACATACCCACTGGGCCTTTTGGATATGTAATGGGTCTCCCTCTACCCAGTTAAAAGGGGTCTTTGATTTGCGTTAATAATAAAATGAGGCTTCGGCCCCAACCTTTAAAAAAACAAAAAAAAGTTATATCTTGGGTTCATCTTTTTTGAAATTTTTGTAGATCTACAACGTTCTTAGTCGATTCAAGGACCAACATTGTATTATATCAATCATACTAAAATGAGGAAGATGGTTTGTGCCTTTCTGTAGTTAGTATTTGAATTTTATGTGCAAAATTGTCCAATACCGGATATTGGGGTATTGTTTGTTTTGGGATTTTAACCATATTGATGCTTTATATGCTTGTTTTCTTGAGTTGGGTTTGTTGTATTATAAATAGTGTTATTTTTCCATGATATGGATGTGTTTTCCCATATTTTATTTGATATTTACTATTTATCTAGAATTACTTATTAGGGTTCTTTTTTTCTATTCATATAATTGTTTGGATGGAGTGATTTTATCTGATGTTGTGATATGATTCGTATTTTCTTAGCCAAGACGTTATTGAGGTTTACATTGGCTGCTGGATATTTTTCGTGCATGATTTACTTACACAGGGTTGTGGGAACCAGGTGTAGTTAGACGATATGGTAAATAGATGCTGAGGGAATTTCCATAGTGTCTGTTAACTTTTACATTAACAGACCGTAGGGGGATGGAATTTTGTGCTCCTTTAGAGTGTCTTTAGTTCCACATTGCGAGACCATAGGGGTAATTGGACGTTGAGTGCTTCATCAGAGTGTTTTTAATTATAGTTTTGAGACGACATGGGGAATTTACTGTCAGTGCTTTCTCAAAGAGTATTTGTTAAAGCTGAACTGGAGGGGTTAGTCTGTGAGAACATCCCAGAGGTTTTCTTGTGTTTGAATGACTATTTAATGTGATAAATTAAAATTATTTTAATTGAAGCTCTAGGACTATTTACTTTTGAGTACTTAAATGTTTATTGATTAATTTTGCTTATTTTCTACCTTATATATTCACTGACTATTAGGTATAAATTTTTGGGTGGTTTTCTACAGGGATTCATCCCACACCTTGTTTGGGTCAGGATTTTGATCCCAAATAGATTATATTATTACAGGTATAGATAAGGTAATGAAACCAACTACATCAATTACATGATTTTGGTGGAGCTAGGGAGAATGGGACTATTCTGAGGCTTGTGATGCTCTTAGAGTATTTTAATTATTTTATTTGTACATTAGTTAATTACTGTATTCCATCATTGTGAATTGATTGGATGCATTAATAGATATTTGTGGAATATATAATATATATATATATATATATATGATCAATTTGTTTATCTACTTGTAGTCTTTTTTTGTTTACTATTGCATGTTTTGATTACTTCTTCTTATATTGGTATATATTTATTTCTCCTATGTTACTCTACCAATGAGGGCATCGTTTCCCCACAACAAGAATTAAGGCCCTCACCGCTAGTCAGAAGCCTATGGAATTTGAGAAAATGCGCTTAAGGCCATGCAACCAACTGGGTACGGGGCACCCCTAGGCAGCCCTTGGAAACAAGAATTTACGAACTGGTATTAGAGAAATTCATTCATTCTTGACATACTGATTGGAGCCTATACCCTAGGATAGAAAATAATATGTTCTTGTCAATATGTTGTTCCAGATAGTAGCTATCCTGTTTATAGGAAAAATCAAATTTACCTCAATTATTTCAAATTATTCTTGTTTTTCAATTTTATTGTTAATTTTATTTCACAGCTTGGTGATTCATCGGTTTTGTGCTGTTAATGTTGACAATATTGAGGATATATTTCTATTGCAACCCGATGAGATGAGGGTATGCCATCTCATTCATCATACAAGCATTGGCTATAGATCACATGTCTTGCATTATTTCCATTCCATTTAGGATGCATTATTGATTTCATGATGGTGTGATAGATATTGTTCGTGATATTCTTGTTTTATTGATAGATTCCTTGATTGAAAACTTTCTATTTTAAATGTTATTGGATTGTGTAAGGTGTACTATGAATGTACACCAAAATTTGGTTTTTAAGGTGTTATGGCCCTCATGGATCAAAATTTGGTGGATCATTGCACTGTTATGCTTGCTCATGACATTTATAAGATTCCAAACTATGATTTATGGTGAGTATAGGGCCTCTAAGATCATAATTCTGCACTTTAATATTCGTTGCAATGTTTTTTGGGGTTTCTGAGTAGTTTCTGAGGCTTACTATCTGGAAAACCCCAGAATACACTGTGTGTATTCTTTAATACACACCATGTTACCTTCTATTTGGGATGAAACTCTTTTTCTTGACTAGGCACTATGTACTATATATACACACCATGTAGAGTCTAACAGTGTCACTGGATATGAGGGAAGAGACATGGGGATGGGTAATCATTGAGGGAACACATCGTGTATATGACATACACATTGTGTTCTAAGGCCCGTATGTCCACCCATGTGAATAACAACATGGATGGATGAAACATAAGTTATACATGTCGTGTCCTTCTTGAACATGACATGTAGTGTAACCCATGTATCAAGCTATGTGAATAACAACACGAGCCGATGAGATACTTGTAGTACAAACTGGGTTTTGATAAAACATGCTGTGTAGTCTCGTTCTATGTGAACTGTGTGAGTTAGTCAAGTAGAATAACTCGGACAAGGAAAATCAATTCAATAACATTCTTTTTCTTGGAAAAATACACCATTTTTATGGGGTGTTACATGACCAGGGTTGGAAAGAGTTCATGACCATGTTAAATCTTAAAGGAACACATTGTGTAGGGGTCATACAAACCATGAATCCCTGTTTTGAATATATTGAATAATTTATTTATCAAATATTTTCTTACACATCTATATTTGTGTCCATTATAATCTTTACCTAAGGTGCATGTTTGAATTTCAGAGTTATTCCACCAAGATGGACTTTGGTTGTATGCTAGATACGTAGTAGTGATCAGACCCTGGACATGGATTTTCTAGGACTACCAACAGACCCTCCGGTTGTGATTGCCTTGGAACCAAGATTTTTCCTAGATACAGGTGTTTATTCATAGTTCTTAGAGAGATTAATAAGGTTTATTCTTACCTTCCATGGATTACCACATCCTAATCCATCTATGGAAGAATTGATGTAGATTTTTCAGCAGTAACATCCTCCCACTTTCTCATGGGAAGGAGGACCTCGGGCTATAGAATCGTGGTTATAATCCATGTTAGCGATCATTGATAATATAGAGACACCTCTAGAGTGGTGGGTGAATCTCTCTATGTATATTCTTCGGGATTCCACCATGAGGTGGTGGGATATGATATGAGAGGTGTGACTCCAGTAGGTTATGGAATGGAAGGATTTGTAGCGTGACTTCTAAGATTACTTCTACCCAGAGACATTGATGGCTGACCAATCATTAGAGTTCAGAAGTCTGGAAATGGGTACTCATTCATTCATGGATTACTCTTCTCACTTCACAATTCTAAAGCTCTTCATGGCCATTCCATGGGAGTTGAGTTATTTTTGGAGGGGAAGATTGAGGATGGTCTCGGTAGTTGAGGCCACATGAGAGGAATTACCTGAAGTACGATCTCGAGTTGGATAAAGTTGTTCATGCCTTACACTATTTGATACATTTTCTTCTAGGAGAGCATTTTGTTGTTTCCACCAATCACAAAGGTCTCAAATATATCATCACACAACATGATCTAAATTTGAGATATCGAAGGTGGGTATAGAACCTTCAGTCCATTGATTTTGTGTTTTCCTGAACATCTGAGAATGGAAACGTAGTGGAAGATACACTGAGCAGGATGACTCAGATACATGCAGTTCTGTAGGCCAGCTATGAGTGGATGTTTATGGCTACGTTATCTGAGATTCATTTGGTAGTTCATGACAAGAATGGGAAGACATTTCTGTATTTTTTTTAACTCTACTCTTCTTGATCGAGTGTGAATAAGGCACCTATCATATTTTTAAGTCCTAGTTCTATGGGATAGCGTGTCATGAGAGGTCCATATCGCTAGATGGACCATATGAGAGGATGGTTTTTTTCACTTTCATGGATGTGTATGGGTGTCACCATACAAACATGATGAGTTAATGCAGGACTTTCATTTCTCAGTCTAGGTTGTTCATCCTGGTGTCACCAAGATGTATCGGGATCTACACTGTTAGTATTTGTTTCTTGGTATGAAGAGAGATGTTTCTTTGATTGTCATGTGGAGTTCCATCTATCAGTAGGTGATGGAAGAGAATCAATTACCATCAAGTATTTTATAGTAGTTACCCATTCCCGAGTGGAAGTAGAATGATGCTGTGATGGATTTCATGACAAGTTTTCCAAGGTCTCCTTGAGGGAATGGTATATTTTGGGTTGTAATTGATAAAATCACGATGTTTTCACACTTCTTTCCAATCAAGGAGACCTCCATTTTCAATGATCATGAATGTTTATACATTTAGAATATTGTTCACTTACATGGGATTTCACACTCCATCGTTTTGGATAGGATCCATGTTTTACTTTTCGGGTCTAGAATGGACTACAAAGGGCTTTGGGTACAAAGGTACTTCTGTGTATAGCTTAGCATCCCCAAATAGTTGGCTAGTCGAAGCATATGATTCAGGTTCTAGAGGACATGATTCGAACATGAATCCTAGACATTGGAGGTTCTTGGGGGAAGCACATACCTCTTGTGGAGTTTTCCTCAAATAATTGTTTTCATAAAACGATTGATATTGAATCATATGAGGCTCTGTATGGTAGGCCATTTTGATTACCCTTATGTTGGTTGGAAGTAGCAGAGGCAGCTACGATGGGACCTTGCATTATTCAGGGGTCTAAAAAGTAGGTGGAGTTGATTCAAAAAGTGATGGATACTGCATAATCACGACATAATTTTTTTTATGATCAATAGAGATGGCCTCTAGAGTTTGAGGTAAGAGATCAAGTATTAGTACATGTCACACCGAGGTTGGTACACAAGGAGATTAGGATATAGGGAAAGATTTTACGAAGATATTTTTGATCGTTTTTTGTTTTATAGAGGGTTGGGATGGCTTCCTATCAGTTGTAGTTACCTTAGAGGTACTGGGATATGCATGAATACTTCCACATTTCTCAGCTACGTAGTCACTTCTCATATCTGTATCATGTTTTCCAACCAGATGAGGTTGATCGATGGGTGGACACAGAGTTCAAGGATCATCCTATCAGGATTATTGATCACTTTGGAAAGGTTCATTGTGGCCAGTTTGTTCCTCTAGTACAAGTGCTATGGCGGTACAGGCATGTACAACATGAGACATGGGAGGTGGGCCGATGTACGATCATAGTGGTTAATGATATTCGAGGATTATTCTTCTACATTGTCGTTCAATGGGAATTCAGGAAAAAATTTCATTAAGGGGGAATGATTGTAAGAACCTGGACCTTCTTTTCTCATATGGGGTTTTCTTCTTTGATGTTAACGTGAAAAAGAAGAAGACATGGAAATATAAGGAGAACATGTCGTGTACTTAAAAGTACACACCGTGTACCCGATTGCCACATATAACTGTGTAATGGCCGTGGAACGGCCAAGTACATGGCCATGTGGGGTGATTTAGAGACCACATGAAGCAGGTCCCGGGAAAAGATTATACACACCGTGTACATTTAAAAGACACGCCATGTGATTTTCTTTTTAAATTTTAATATGGACATGGGTCACGTACCTTTTACAGAGAACCCTTTTTCTCAGCTCGCCTCATCCATGACTGAACAAATTCGGAGATTCTTCTCTGATCCCCCAACCTGACATTTGTTCGCAAAATTAATCACCATCGATTGTGTTGGTATCGCCATGGGGAGTTCTTCCTTCTTCTAGAGCCTCGTTACTTTATTTCTCAACATCCTTCTGATTCCATCAGTTGATAATTTTTTATTTTTTTTAGATCTACCATGATCTAGGTTGATTCAAGGGCCACCAATAGAGTATATTGATCGTACAATGCCGAGGTAGGTGGTTTGTGCCTTTCTATAGTTAGTCTTGTAATTTTATGGGCATATGTTCCCAATAACCTTGATTTGGGTATTGTGTGTTTAGGGATTTTAACCCTATTTATGCTTGCAATGCTATTTTGCTAGATTTAGGGCTATTGGATTGTAAATAGAGTAATTTTTCCATGCTATAGGGTTTTCCCCCATGCATGATTTTATATTGAACATAGTTCATGATTTTCCTCTTATATTGCTTTCCTTTCAATGCCAAGTACTGATAGGATGGAGTGATTTTATCTGATGATATGACATGTTTTGTAGTGGATTAGACAAGTAGTTCTTGAGGTATACTTTGGATGTTGGATGTTGTTTGTGCACGATTGACTTACACAGGGTGGTGGGAACCGATTGTAGTTAGACCATTGGGGAAATGGATGCTGATTCTTTCTGATAGTTTATGTTTACTTTTACATTACAAAACCACAGGGGGTGGACTTGTGTGCTCCATTAGAGTGTATGTTGTTCTACATTGTGAGACCATAGGTGGAATTAGTCACTCATTTCTTCCTCAGAGTGTCTTTAGTTACCGTTTCGAGACTGTGGCTGGAATTGACATCGAGTGCTTCCTCTGAGAGTCTTTGTTAATGATGAACTAGAGGTGTTAGTCTGTGATAACTTCCCATAGGGTTTATTTTGTTTGATTGAATGTTTATTTTGATAAATACAAATTAATTTTATTTAAACAATAGGAATGTTTACATTTTCGTACGTCCTTTTTTATTGCTTCATATTGCATATTTCATTCCATATATATTCACAGACTATTAGGAACAAATCATTGGGCAGTTACCTTCTAGGATTTATCTCATACCCTACTTTGGTCTTGGTTTTGGGCCCATTCAGATTATACTGATGATGGTATAGATAAGGTCAAGCACATTTTTACTTCTAGTACTTGACTGTTGCAGAGTTGGGGAGCATGGGGCCAAGATGACTCTTGCGATGTAATTTGAGTTATTTACATAGTTTCATTGTACTTTGGATTAGTACTATATTCCAAATATTTACATGTTTTGTTGCTTTCCATGATATATGTGACATACATCATTTATACATATTCTCTAGTCGATTATCAACATGTATTCTTACACTATTTACTGCTTCATGTTAACATTATTGCTTCCGCAACTATTATCTTTTTATTTCCAGTGTGTTACTCTACTAATGAGGTCATATTTACCCCACTATCACAGCCAAGACCCTCACTTCTAGTTGAAGCCCTATGGAATTTTAGGAAATTCCCTTGAGTCCATATAACCAACTGGGTACAGGTCACATCTGGGTGGCACCCAGAACTAGGATGTTACACTATGATTCCATTTTCTTACGATTACACGTTCTTTTGGTTTTGATTCCATAATTTTACTCATTATCCATTAAAATAATGAGATCACGTTATGTCCATTGACATGTAAGCTATGATTTATTATCATCCTAATTCCCTTACTAGGATTTGTAGCTAACCCATTATTTTTTTTGTATTCCCCATGTTATTCTGTTAAATTTTAAGAGATCAAAGAGACTTAATAACTAAATATAATGATTAAAATAAAGATGTTTTATGGCTTATATATTAATGCTTTATATGTTTTACCTTCCAAAAACAATAGTTATCTCAACACATGGTTTGTGTTTAATGGATATTTATGTTAAAAAAATATGTAATAATAAGTGTAAAGGACTTTAGTCACTATAGAGAACTTCAAAAATCACTACTTTGTATATAAAAAATCATAATCTAATGTTAATAATTTACCAGTGTATAATTAGGTAATATAATGACTATCATAATTTATAAATAATAAAATATATTGTATGGTAAATTCAACTAAATACATGATATTTTTATTACTCTCTAATGGTTTATTTTATTTATTTGTACCACTAGTTTCTAGAGCCTAGATATATAATTATTACTATAATCAGTGTTCATACTGAACAATAAGTGAAACTTATATAAATTTATTTTTTAACAAGAATATATAACATCTTAATTTTTTTTGTATAATCTCATGAAATAAGAAAATATTTAATTAAAAAGAATTAAAATACATTTTAGGTACATAGTTTTAGAAAAATTTTCAAAAAAATTACTAGAAAAACCCATTCAATTTTAACCACTTTATTTTTTCTTTCTATGACATAAAATTATAAATCCATATTGATATGTAAAATTAACTAAAAAATTATCCATATAAGAAACCCTAGAAAATATTATTTGCATTTATTAATTTCACATATTGGGTAAGGAGGGATAATAAAGGGGTGATATTATATTCTCAATAAGGGTAAATAGAAGGGATAAAAATCAAAGATCATCAATGATAATAAGATTAGTGGTTGGTTACAATAATGATACACAATAAAATGATAAATATCAAATAATAGAACATAAATCAAGAGTTTTGGATTAATGATTGGAATTATATAAGGTGTGATTCAAAAGATATTGGGAACATTAATAATATAAAAATCATCCATGAGAAAAAAATATACATATTAGACTATGAAAAAGAGTGAGGAATAATCATAGGTATAAGAAACTCTATATTTTTTACATATCATGACCATAGTTATTTTACATCATGAAATTTTGATCATATCTTAAACAAAATTATACTCATGAATGACTCTGTGATCATAGATTATCGATTATTTTAACCATGTACGACCATGGAAGGATAACCTGACCATATGTCTACCAACTAAAACCCATATTTTCAAAGATAAAAAAAATTATAACCATTAATAACCATGTTATCATAGACAAAACACAATTATTCCAAAAAAAAACCATCTGTACAAGCATAACAACAAATTTATGGACTCAAAAACCAAGAATAATAGATAAACTGTAATAATTCATTCGTAAAAACTATGAAGAAATGATAAAATTTATTTATAACCATACACTATATAATTATAATTAGAGGCATAAAACATTAAAAAAAAATTGTGGGAGATATATGTAAGATCCCATTTTTCCCAGGGGTGCAGCAGGATTAAGTGGTGAGATTTTCATATAGAAAAAATACATGTTATGGACCAAAATTCATGATGAGAATTGTTTTTTGTTGAAGTTATAAACTTAATTCAGGGTTTTAATTAATTATTAAATTCTCAAATTTACCCCTATATATGTTTTTCACCACATGTCGACATGTCACGAATACATTTTCTGCCATTTATCGGCATGTCATGAATAATGATTAAAACACAAGTAAATGTATTTCACCACATGTCAACATGTCACAAAATTGTATTACACAATGTATAATTATATAGCACCACATGTAATATTACAGCACATGTAATTAGGTTACACCACATGTAATCTTTATTTTTTTTTAATGATTGATGGGATTTCTTTTTGGAAACCCAGAAATAATTTATGATTTCTACATGATGTGAAATGGGGATTCACATCATTTAAATTGAAGCACATTATATAAAAAAAACATCTATAGCACTATATAAACCCTTTACACCTGCATTTATTTTCCAGAGACACTCTTCTCAGCACTATCTTTGACAAAAAATTTCTTCCGCACCTCAACCTTCAATCAATGCCTCTCTACACACCACTTCCTATAGTCGAAGACTACCCTCATAGCTCCATCTTCACTACATGTCTTCTAGTACTGATTTCAGAGTATTTTCATCAGTACTAATGTGACCTCACATCAAATCAAAGATATCTGGTCCTAGATTTTTGAGTTGTGCCTTCCGGTTTTTAATCTTCTTCAAGATCTGTTACTATGAAATATGTTTTTTTATTTATATTAATTACACAATAGGATTATGTTGGATAAATTAATTGGGAAAATAATTAATGGTAGTTTATGTCAATAATTTATTGGTGGGTTAAATTAATGTTTTCGATTTTATTAATTAATTGTGAAATTATTTAATGAATTTGATTTTCATTAGTTAAATTAGTGAATTATGTAATGGATTAAATGTTATTTTTTCTGAGATGGATTAATAAATTGTTTATCTAATTAATGGAGTTTATTTTGTAGAATCAATTGAAATATTTTGATTTGTTATTTGGTGAATTAATTAATACAGATTGTTGTGATGTTTAAATTGATGGACTTTGATTAATTAATTAGTGAATTAATTAACCTGGATTGTTAGGACAATGATTTGATGTAATTAATTAATTAATTAATTAATTAATTATGAGATCATCTGATTTAAGAATTAATATAATTAATTTTGGATTTAATTATATATTATTGATATTTTAAATGAGATAATTAATTTTAGAGTTAGTTATGGGGTTTTGAGTTTGTGGATATTCTGGAATGAGTAGATGACCTTCAATATTTATTAACATTATTATTAACCTCTTTTCAATGGATGAAGGGGATACCATAAAAGAAATGAATGCTTAATTTTCATTACATTACATATAGGAATTAGAAAATAAACCCAAATAAAGAAAAAAATGAACTACTCATCCCTATAAAATGTCCTTATTATAGGTATCCACCTTCACATGTCTTTCCAGCTATCTTTAATGTGCAGAGCTACACATTCCCAGTACCGATAGAAATGTAATGCCCTCTCAATAATATTTCTTCAGTTATATCTTCTCTAGTGAATAAAACTCCTCTAAATCCTCATCTGGGGTATTGTTCTTTGTAATCTGTCAGGTATATATCTATATTTTCATATGGATGGAAGGCCTTATGGTGGCCTGATGGCCTGAGGTGGCATGAAATCCTAACTCTCAAGTTGTCTGTGGGTGTTTTGAAGGCCTTGACTGGCCTTAAGTACTCTATGGACATTTGGACAATAACAGTGTCTCGAATTCCAAAATGAATGAATAATTCCATTTTTTATTGTACCAAATAGCACCTATTATAGTACCTGATAGAATATTTCTACAGTATTGATTCAATATCAAATAAATATGCCTCTCCCCGAATTAGATCTCGTGTCTCTTATTTTCAATTTTCAAGTCCTCACTAACTAGGCTAAGGCTCATGTTCAACATTTTCAATATTGACTAATTAATTGATGAATTATTTAATATTGTTGACATACATATTTAATTGGTGGATTAATTAAGGGAATTTATTTGAAAAACTATTTTTTTTATTTTGGAATGGAATTATGGGGTAAATAATTTTTGAATTAATTATCTAATTGGGAAGTTACAAATTATGAATAATTAACTTGTGAAATAATTATTCAATATCATATAATTAATTGATTTATTAATTATATAATTAATTAAGGGAATTTGTATGGTTACAAAATTATAGAATTAATTAAGGTAGTTTATGTGAAAAAGTAATTGATGGATTAATAAAATGGATTATTATGATTACATCATTGTGAAAATTAATTAGTGAAATTGAAATGATCAAATAATGAATAGATTATTTATTGAAAATGGGTTATTTTAATTTAATTATTGAATTAATTAAACGAATAGATTTAGTGAATTATTTATATTATTTATTGAAAGAGTTGACGTGAATAATTAATTGACGAATTAATTTAATGGATTGTTATGACTATTTAATTTTGTAAATTAATTACATAATTTGATGTGATTAATTAATTAGTGGGTCAATTAATAGAAATTGTTTTTGAATAATTTACTTGCGATGTATTTAATTGAAATTGAATTAGTTAGTTAATTATTTAATTAATTAATGGGGATGGAATGACCAATCTATTGTCAAATTAATTTAGTGGTCTAATATGATTCATTAATTTTTTAATAATTAATGTAATATTTAGTGAAATGGGAAATGGTTTTGATAATGTTTCCATGGAGTATTTCAAGGGATAACTAGGAGTGAGAATGATATTAAATAGATAATAACTCGGTGTAGCTTGTGAAAAAAAACCAGGAGAGCTTCTAATATATTTACAAAAGGACTATGTGATCCTTATGAGATAAAAACCATGGTAGTTTTTAATAATATTTACATATGGACTATGTGAGCCTTTTGGGAAGAAGACAAAGACATCAACTAATACTATTTACATAAGGACATTGTGAGACTTATGGGATGGATACTGATGGAGATTCAAATATTATTCACAAAAAAATATAGAAACAATAAGAGAATAAGACTCTGTGAGATTCTAATTTTTTTTCAAAGGACCATGTGAGACTTCGGGGGGGGGGGGGGGAAAGACCATGAGTTATTTCCCAATTTACTAGGATGCATTAGTGCTTTATTTTATATTACTCACATTAGAACCATGAGTGAGATCCTGTGGTTCAAATTAATTATACAAGACCAATTTATATGTTTTATATATTTTATCATATATATATTGTGATAATTAATTGTAACAAGAATATTCATATTTATATTTTTCTTATAGGGACTGTATAGGCTCCCGCACGTTAATGTAAATTGTTTTTTGTAGTTCGAGTGTCCTCAGGTACCCCGAGGATTATGAGGTTAAATAAATGATAATTGAATAGATGGAAATTGCTTATATTATGAATTATAATTAATTATTCATACCACAACATGGAATTTTTTGACTAGATTTATTTTAAATACTATATTTGGTGGCCTTCGGCCTTGTCCTCAGATCCTACTCACTCTGTATAATCGGTACCAGAATAAGGATTGTGTTTTTGGGATAAGATAAGGTAAAATAACCAATGTTATATGGAATAGTTGTGATGGTGAATGGTAGAGAGAATCTTATGGGGTTTATAACCTACATGGGAGTCATGAATGTCCTTATTTAGGGTTTTTTATTTTAGGCACATGAAACATACTTTAGAATAGCATGATTCCCATTTCATTTAAATAATTTATTTCTATTTTTTGGTAATGATTTGATTCATGTGATATTGGTTTGTTTATATGGTTACTAATAATGTTCTTCTATTGATTATTTATTTTCACTACTGTATTACTCTGATAAATGAAAAATGGGTATAGTGTCACCATGATCGATATTAGATCCTTACTACAAGCCAGGGGCCTCTGGAATTCGGTGAGGTGCACATTTGGTCATGTGACTGACTGATTTAGTGCACTGGTGCATGGAACCAAGGACATGATATTAAATTGTGGTATCAGAGCACCGGTTTTCATTTCATCAACATTTTTTTTATTATATAGGAAAGGTAGACACGAGAATAGGAATAATTGGTCTTGTTTTTGTGATTATTCATGGTTATATCTTACCCATTTACGACGTAGAACCCATTTACCCATGGTTTCATTAGTGTTTTTGTAGTTTTCTGTTAGTGTGGAATTTTATTTCACTTTGGGTGATACATTTGTTGTGTGATTAGATTATTGTTTTTTAAGATTTGTTGAGATTGACATTTAGCCAAGAATATCCTGAGAATTTAGTTTTCATGCATCATTCTTAGCACTCATGATTATTTTGGGACATGTATCATTGTTAGCATGCATAAAAAAATTGGATTTGGGTATATTGTTGAACATGAGATATTTTCATTAATTATGAAATTTAAATTAAAGTGGATTCTAACATGAAATTGATAATGACTTTAAAATTATTCATGATGACAAAAATGGATTTCTATTTGATAAAAAACTAATAATAAGATTGTGTTCACACTTTTTATCCATGACCTAGGTATATGATAGTTATGTGGAGTAATATTATCTCAGTTTTGACTGTGTTGAGGGAAAAGGGGGAGAGACTTGATATGGTTTTCTAAAACACCATCTTGTTTACTATGTAAATGTACTGAATTAAAAATCCCATTTTTTATGTTTGGACCATGATGTGGGTAGATTGGGTTGTGATAAAATGCATGTGGTAGAACACAGTTGTTGTTTTTGTGAGAGACCATTTGGTTTTGGATAAGTGTGGTGAGATGTTCACAGTTAGGGATGCAAGAGACTTTCAATAGGTTAAAGTGTTTCAATAGTGGAAGGAAAAATTGGTAATGATGGATTGGTGGTGGTATTCATTGATGTATTCATAGTGCACTTTTAATTAATTATCATTGTGTCATTAACCTTAAAATCTTCCCCAATACACTAAGAATTCTTTCTATTTAAACCATGCATCCTGAATGTGTTTTTAGATATGCCCCCCCATAGAAGTATCACTTATAATGAAGTATATGTGTAGTTATATTGGGGAAGGTACATTATCAGTAGTTTATAGATGAGGTTCTTAGGATTTACTGGAGGTGCACAAAAATAATGGTTGTTATGTTTCTTTAATAAGTTGTGTTAACAATGCTCCAATGGTGGGAAGGGATGTTTTATTAGTAGGTTTTTGGATAAAGTCCATTGGTTTTACGTAGTGACATCATAATAAAAAATGAGGAATCTATAAAGTGCATGTTTAAAATTGTCAGAGATGGCCAGGTTGGCCTTATAGGTGTTGGATGTACGTCTAATCTATTCTTTTTTGAAGGAATTGAGGAGTACATGTATGAGATGGATTTATTATGGATTTTCGGAATATTCAGTTGGGATAACATGTTGTGTATGTTGTGGAAGTTTATCTTGAGACCATTGCATCATTTGATGTGCATATAACCAATGTCATGGGTTACTCTTAGAAGGTGTTGCAAGAAAACACTATGTCGATTGCTCGTATACTGTGGAATCTCTTGTAAGTGAAGGAGGAAACAGTTGAGAGACAAGAAAATTTAAGTTCTCAATGGCCCAATTTTTTGACATAGAATCATATAGGTTCTTGGGAGTATCACTTGAGGATGATATGATATAAGGTGGGGAGATATTAAAGCCATGTATTTTCTAGGGGTGTTGTTGGATTATGTGGTGAGCTCTTCCAACATAACAAATACACATTATGGATCCAAATTCTGAATGTGAATTGTTTTAGGTAGACCCTATGAATTTAATTTATGGTTGAATTAATTCCAAACTTAGATAATTTACACACTATGTAAAAAAAATTCACCACATGTTGACATTTCATGAATGTATTTTTCACCACATGATGAAATTTAATAAATGAATATTACAACCCTTGTAACTTTCACTCACCACATTTTGATAGGTCATGAAAATGGATTACAAAAAGTGTAATTAGGTTACACCACACATAATATTAGATGATATGTAATTAGGTTATACTAAATGTAATCATTTTTAAATTTTTTATATAATGTTTTGATGGGATTTGTTTTGAGAATAACATAAATACATTAATAAATTTACATGAGTTTAGATCTGAATTTACATCATGTAATTTTGATGCACAATATATTAAAACCACATCTCCAGTGCTGGTTAAACACTCCATGCATGAATTTATTTTCAGCAGACACACCACACACCACCATATTTTATAAAAAACACATCTTGAACATCTTCCATTGATGAATTCCCCATCACGCACCATCTGAATTGACTAATGACCCTCCACACAACTCCCTCTTAGTTTCAGGTCTTTTTTTATTGATTTCGGGGATTTTTCATTGGTGTGGAAGTGATGTCATATCAGATCATTGATATTTAGAACAATGTATCTAATTTATTCATTTACATTTTTAATCACCATCTAGATCCATTGCTAACTGATATTCTGGTTCTTGTTAAGATGAATCCATAAGTCTATTTCTATCACAGACGTTGGGTTTTTATCACCAATTCCTCTACATTCAATGAATCAGATCTAAATAAGATTCTTTATCGCATTCTCAGTTGACCTTCTTCAATATAGGGATTATCCATTGGCAAGCATTTGTCACCATTCTTGAGGTAGGTGGTCTATTACTAAAACCTCATAGTCCGGATTTTAATTAATGGTACATATTTGTAGGATTTCTAGTGTTTTTAAGAAATTATATCTCCAAATTGAATTAAATAATTATGTAATAGATTTGTTAAGAAAATGTGAATTGTGTGATTATTTTTAATTTATCAATGTGAATTATTAAAATTATAGAATTAAGTTTCTAATTATTAACTATTAAATTGATAAATGAAATATTGAAATTTTTGGGTTTAGGGAATAATTAATTATTGAATTAATTATGGAATATTTGGATTACTTAATTATATAATTTTATTATCCGATTATTTTATTATAATTTGTCAATTGTGAAACATATTATCTGAGATTAATTATACGATGAATTAATTAATTTGTGTAATGTGATTATTAAATTATTGAATTACTTAAATGAAATAATTAAATAGAAAAATTGATTAATGTGAGAATTTAGATTATTAAATTAAATAATAATGTAATGGGATTAAAGGGATTAACAAATTGATGAATTAATTAATGGGAGTAACGTAGTTATTTAAATTGTAAAATTAAATAATGGAACTGAGTTGGATTAATTAATTGTGGAATTTATTAATTGAAGTGGATGTTAATAATTAATCTGTGAATTAATTGAAGGGAATGTGTTTGAATAATTAGGTATGGAATTAATTAATGGATATGATTTGGAATAATCAATTGGTGAATTAATTAATGGATGAAATGTTACAATTTCTATGTTTCATTAATCAATTAATGAATTAATTAATGAAGATTTTTTTTGTGATATAATTGAATTAGTTAGATTAATAAATTAGTGAGTTAATTAATATGGATTATTGTGATGATGCAATTGGATGACTTGGGACAATTAGTTGGTGAATTAATTAAGGTGGATTATTAGGATGCTGAATAGATTGAATTGCATAATTAATTGGTGAATAAATTCATAGATATTGAGATTGGATAATGGATATAATTAATTTTCTAATTAATTTTGATGTATAGATATTTTGAATGAGATAACATAATTGTATAATTAATTATGTGATTTTCAGTTTTTGAATATTGATTAATTAATTGATGAAATAATTAATAGGACTAATGACCATAATTAATAGTCTTCTTAATTTTGGGTTTTTATATGAAAAAATAATTGTTGAATTATTATTAGAATTGTGGGATAATTAATTTTTGTTTTCATTATCAAACTAAAGAATTATAAATTGCAAATAATTAATTTTTGGATTAATAATTGTACATCAAGGTGTGAAATGATTAATTTTTTGATGAATTAATTAATGTGTATGTCTAGTCAATTGATTTTCAAATTAATTTATAGAGGTTAAGTGACCAATTAGTTGACAAATTAATTGGAGGAATGTTATGATTAATTAATTGTGGAAATTAATTAAATAAATTGACATGATTATTTATTCGTTGAATTAATTAATTGAAATGGGTTATTATTAATTAATTAGTGAAATAATTTATGGAAGGAATATGTTTATTTAATTCTTTAATTGAATAACAGAATTGAAGTGACCAATTAACTGATTAATTAATTGATGTGATTATTATGATTCATTAATTATGTAAATGGATTAATTAAATTTATGTGATTAATTAATTGTTGGTTTAATTAATAGAAAAGGGTTCTGAATAATTAATTAGTGAATTAATTATTAGTAACTATGCTTGTTAATTATTTGATGAATTAATTTATGAAGATATAATGGTCAATTAATTGTTGAATTTATTGAACTGTTTGACATGACTTATTAATTGACAATTAAATTATGTAATATTTGGTGAAATAAGAAATATTTGTGATAATTTGGGAATATATTAGAACAATAGATAACCGGGGTGTGCTATATAGATTAAACTAAGAAAACCAACATTGATTTTAATTTTGTTTATATAAGGACTGTGTGTTCTTTATGGGATGAAAACCGATATAGCTTCTAATATTGTTTACATAAGGACTGTGTGAGATTTTGGGAAGAAAATTTTGAGTGATTATAATATTTTTCCATTGAATATTATGTGACTGTTATTGAAAGAAGACTAAGAGATCTTAAGATATTGTTTACTGGATGAAAATGCGACCCTTATGGGAAGAAGGCTGGGAGAGATTAAAATAATTTTTACAAAAGAACTTAGGGATCCTTATGAGGAGAAGACTGTGTGAGAATCTAATTATTTGTCGAAGGGTAGTGTGATGCTTCCAAGGGAAATTACCATGAGTGATTTCACATTTTCTATATACCATTTATGGTTTTTTTCCTTACTCACATAAGACACATGACGTTAGAACCGTAGGTCCACATTACTCATAATATACTAATTCAAATACATTAGGTTTTATCAGATATAAATAGATATAGAGAATTTTAACATGGAAAAATAGTTATATGATATCCTAGGTGGAGATTACAAAATCTACCATGATGATTTGAAGTAGGTATTGTGGTTCGGGTGTCCTTGGGAACCAAGGGTTTTTTGTGGTTAAATAAATAAAAATTGAATTAAATTAAACTGGTTAATTTATTAAATAATGTTATTTGTTTTCAAAACTGTATATATTATTTATACTGGACATATTATATATTATTAGTGGTGACCTACAAAGATGAAATCATACCCCACTCTTGTTACCAGATCAATACATGAAAAGAAATTGTGTTTTCAAGATCCGTTATAGGAAACAAAACAATGTTCTAATGTTCAGTTGGGATGAAAGATGGATTTAGAAATCAAATGTGGTTCAAGACCCTCTTGGGAGTCATTAATTTCCTTCAATCAGTTTATTCATTTTAAACACATGACACTTATAATGGCATAAAGTTTTCCCCTTTATGTTAAATATTTTATTTTCATTTTTGGTCATCTTATGTTACAATTATTTTTATTATGGTTATTATTACATATAATATTCATCTATTTTTTGTTATTTATTTACATATGTTTATTACTCTAATAAATGTAAAAAATCATATTGTCTCCCCATGACTGATATTATACCCTTGCTGCTAATCATTATCCTATGGCATACATGGATGCACACCTTGGGTCATGTGACTGATTGTTTTGGGGAATTGTTCCGCTGCTCTTCGGCTAGAATGATACAATATAGGACCCCACAAATCACCATATATACATATAATTTCATCATATATTCATATCATTTATAGAATCATAAATAAAACTTCTAGAGAAAATGGATTTGATAACATTTTTAAAATGTATCTTTGTAAAAAACATTACCATTTCACACCCAAAAATTATTAACACCAATTCTATTACCTGAAAAGATCACATATATTTTCATTTATGAAACATTAATTCATTTGGTAATAATCCATTAGAAATAGTATAGAAATTAATGAAATTATTTTTCATATAAAAGTGTTTCAAAATATAATATTAAAAAAGATTGATTTTCATGTCACTATCAAAAATCATTTTTCAAGATGTAGATAATATATCATAAAACATTACTAAAAAATATCATTAATGATAACATGAAAATATTAAAAAATATTTCTAGCTTTGATGTAGCTCTGGAGGAATATAAAATCATTGCAAGGAATTTTTAAAATTTTTTTAAAACAAATTTATTGAAAAACCACATCACTACAAAGTTAAATTTTTTTTTTAAAAATGAATAATGAATAAGAAAGAAATTTTGAAATAAAAACAACTTTAGTTTCTACTAAGAAAAAAAATTATGGGATGTAATAAAACAAGTATATATGAGAAAATTAAACTAAAGGAAATGGGAATTGTTCATAATATATTTTCATATAAATAAAAAACAGACTAAAAAAAGAAATTGTAGTGAAACATGATTTCCTAAGAAATATGTATGAAATAAAACATAACTTCATAATTGGTTATAATTTATCAATATAAAATAATTGTTGTAAAATATGTGTGAGTATGACTTGAGGAAGGATTTTATCCAAGAAAACCCCATACAACAATAAGAGAATTTAAATAAAATACTCTTAAACGATAGTGAATTATGTTGTAAAAAATTACAATGAATTCAATTTATTTAATTATATTATATCTCAATTTTTTGGAATATACACCACAAAAAATAAATTAGGTGCATAATATAAAAAAATATCTTAAATAGAGGAACGTGAGACGAAAAACCCCGTAACATGGTATTGAATCATTCTGAACTTACAACAAATGTTAGGACAAATAAATTATCAATAACAAACCCAAGAACCGTAATAATAAATATATACATTTTTACCCCTCATTTATAATCATTTCATATATATATAATATTTATTTTACATATTTTCCCAAATCATATGTTTATAAATTTAATTGCTTATACTTACGTCGAGTAACCCATTTTTGTAATTAGTACATTTCCAAAATTTGACATTCCCAAAACATTAATTTTACTATAATTTATTATATGTAATTATTAATTAATTTCAAACTTTATTTCAATATTATTGTATTCTTTATCGAATAAGATAAAATCTATAAGAATAATTTGTGAATATTTCAACATACAATGAGTGTTTATATTAATAATTATTCAAATAATGATGTATCTTTTGGAGAACCAAAAAATAATTTTACACATTTATAACATGTTATACTGTTAAATAATGTCTTCGTAATGAACCCTGATTTAATTTCATTGTGTTGTTCAGTAAGATGGTCAAACTGACCCAAAGATGAGAATCCCTATATTAAGGGATCATTATTTGGTGAATAAGATAAAACATTATTATATGAGAAGCCTAATTATATAATTCATTTTTTATTATTTTTATATATCATAGGTGGATTGAATTTTTAAAATAATTTATGGAGACAATTCAATTTTACTATTTGAATAATGTGTTTTCTTCTTCATTCTCTTGTTTAAGACTATTATTTTTCTATTAATTGTTTTAAATTAATATAATTTATAGGATATTAAATTTTTATTACTAAACCCGTATTCATATAATATTTTTTTCAATTTTCCACAGAAAATCATTATAACCATTTTTTAAATAATGTAATGAAAAAGAACTCCTTTATTCGTTGAGGTGATAGTTTGTACACATGCACAATTAATAATTTCATTTTTCATAGAGGAAAAGGAAATATGTGTTGTTCATTTTAACGAAATTATAAAAAAATTATTTACACACTAATTATACTACAGTTTTCATTTTATGATGATGTAATTAGATATGAAAAACATGTAGTGCATAAAAATAAATAGAAATGGGAAAGATATATTAATAACCAATACATCAGTTATTAAATTATCACCTTTTTAATGTTTATTAATCATTTTATGGATAGATGATTGAGTATAAAATAGCATATTAAATGTGTATAGGAATTTTTTAGTAGTGGTTGGTGAAGATATTCGGGTGATCCTAGTGGGTTTTCAATGATGGTATATTAGGACATTAGATCCCATTTATCAGTTAAAAGGGGTGGTTTTTTTAAATTCAGAAACCATTTCAATAATAAGAAGTAATTATCAAAGAATGTGGCTTTAAAATTGAAAAAATGGAGTTGGGGAAGATTATATGTTGATTCAAACCCTCAAAAAAATAAAAACCAGATTTTAACATGTAATTCCTATTACCATTTAGGTTACTTATTTTGACTATTTTTTTACTGCAGTAAATAGTTTTTACAAAAATAATTTATTCTTAATTCCCAAAAATAATGTAACATCCCATCCTGAACCATTGAGGATGATATGATGTGCCAAAAAAACTCATGTGTGCCTCCCTATATGTAATAGGTCGTTACAAACCATTGAGGGTCCATGTTCATAGTTGGGAAAATATCCCCCCATTATAAAATACATAAAGAAGTAATAATACCTAAATAAAATATATTAGTGTATAATTCATAGATAATTATAATAAATGGAACACACTTCCTAGAATAAATACACCTTGTCATTGCATGGTAGGAGAAAAATATGTAATATTCCACGTAGGTAAATAGATAAGTGAACAACCACATCACCCAATGTATGTACCGGCTATGCTTCCATCCCCATGTTCCCCAGCATAACCATCTTCCATGATCCACATTACCTTACGTGGATCCATAAACATAATGTCAACATATGAACTGATATTAAAATGTAGGGTGTGAGTAATAAAAACCAGTAGTGTATCATTTTTTCATCATTACAATGTGTTCATACGTATAACATGTGTATGTCAAGCTAATAATAATTTCACAACATTGAATGAAAAATATATAATAAAATTCTTAGGGATTGTATATTGACCAAGATACCACACACCACTAGATATACCAACAATGGATCCATGTTAGAAGGACGGTTTTTGGATGTTTCATGTAAAATGAATAATACCTAATGATTATAATATTGAATCTCTGTTGTCTTAGCGCATTAATCTGATGTCAGTTCAACAAATTTTTTTATCCTGAATCCACATCACAAGTCAGACCTTCTGGTCAACATAACCAATTTATTAATTAAGGCAAGCCTCCATGAAATCATTCCCCAATATCTATTATCTTAGATTAAGATTTGAGGCTTTAATTCCCCCATAAATTGATCATGTCTATCATTATCTTAATTGTGATCCTTGTGCAATCCCCCGAAATAGGATAATCGTAACATGATGGTCCACCTATTATAGGTACCAAGAACTACCTCTAAATTCTTGTTAACACACATAAAAAGAAATATAAAATCAGTAAAATTATATCATATCATCATGAAAAAATAGTAGAAACATATAATATATGTGATAAACATCATACATGGTATAAATATATATTATCATACTTATCACATCATTTAACATCAACTGGACTCATAGGCTATAAACAAACCCATATCAAATCATAAAATAGAATGATATAATAAGATATTCGAACCCAATAATTATAATATGGGAAAAACATTATTTTTGAGCCCCAAATTGTAAAAAACTTACTATCCCAGTGGTATTGATGATATACTTCCAGGTTAATCAAGGATTAATGAATGATCCAAATTGAAAACCATAAAGAATATTCATACTTGTGAAGGATGCCTAACTAGGGCTTTCAATTATCAATATAAGACATATAATATAAATTGAAGATAATTAATTTTAAATAAGGCCATTCTATAATTAAATATCATATGGAATCTATCAATGGTATCAAATCTGACATATGTTAAAGGAAAGAATTAAATTTCCCTAAATTGGTTTTCAATCAATGAACATTTAATTAATTCATTGTTGATTATTAAAGAATAACTCATCTCCATCATGAAATAATTAATCCCTCAATCGAAAATAAATTAAAGGTGACAATCAAGATGAATAAGATATCATGGTAATTGTTCAATCAGAACATTCCCCAATACATCAATTGTTTATGATAATTCAATATCCGTTCTGAGGGGTTTCCATTAAAATATCAAATACTCAAATAATTTGACAAATAATCATTTATAGGTTATGTATCTATTATCAAACACCCATCGATAATAGTTATATTTTGTTTATTCAAGAACACATGATGTATAACATCTATTATTGATGGTAGTTATCGATTCGATCAAGTTGCATTGTTAACTCACTAGATCCACCACCAATATTTTAATAGAGGTAGGATTCATCATTATATTTTGTGTAAAAAGATAGATCTATCCAAGATTAATGCTTAAATCACCATAAGGTGGAATTATTTTGATTTTATAAAGAAAAATATCATTATTGTTGCACTGTTATATCGTTCCTTTGTCAAAGGTGAAATGGGAGATAAATGGGGATCAAATATTAGGGAAGGGTTGTTTAAATTTAATACATAATATATGTTTTCATGTATTTGGGATATATAATGTTAAAACTATGTGTTATTGAAACCCCTTGAGGTGATTTAATTTCTCCCTCAAACTGGTAGCACAAATAACCTACTGAGTCTCATCAGATGATCTATGTGCATGGTAGAATGAATTGAATTTAGTATTGGAAACGGATGGAACCATGGGTCATATATAGACATCAAACTTACTAAAACTCAATTGGATGGTCCATAGGATTCAACAAATGTTTTTTTATTTTCCATCCACCCAAGGATAATCCCTTCTTCAAATATCCAACCACCAATTCCAAGTCACATAGCCCCAAAGTTCATGCAATTAATCAGTCATATCTAATAAGGACATAAGTGAAAAAAGAATAATTATAAAAAACAAAATATGTTAGACATATAAATAAAAATTTGATGTAACAATATCCCCACCCACTCTAATAGCATCATGTCCCCGATAAGTACCTATAATGGTTTGGCTCCAACTACCCGGTATACTGAGACTAAAAAATATCTTCCCAGTCCTTCATCTCATCGAAAATATATCCATCATGACTCTTAATGAAGACTATTATGTCTTCTATTTTGTAAAAAAATCCCTCTCTACTCTATAGTCTGCATGGGGTGCTCATGGTATGAACTACCAGGCATAAACTCAATATCCACATAGTCGATGACATTATTAGGAATGGGCATGTAACTATACATAAATCACACATAAAACATGAAATGTTTATCTTGTAAGAAAAATTGAATATACAGATAGAATTACACTATCTCAAACTATAATGTGATATTTAATGGCAATGTATAGTGATTAACGGGCATCCCATACTTTCGAAAACATAGGTATCCCAACCAAGGAGTTACTCTTAGGAAAACCTTATAACATATAGAATACTTCATTAGACTCCTCCTATGATATTCATATGAATTCTACTAACTATAAGATTTTATTTACCTTTTAATAATTATATTCACCTCCTTAAAGGTATCATATATAAAATTGGGCCTATAAGTGTTTCCTCGTCATCCATATTCAAACAAAAAAGTGAATGACATGGCCCCCATGTAGAACCTCATAGGATCAATATTTATCAATAACTGGTTGTTGATATGGGTGAACTCTTCCATGGTTATATGATCATACAAAACTCTATTAAAGTATATGAAATATTATTGAAACATATTCTCTTGTATAAGAAAATATAATTATAACTATATGTATATCAGTGTATGGTATGTTGTACCCAATATCAGGTGAGTCCCAAAGGGCTTCTATAATCGTTGGAAGATTCACAATGTAAAACCAACCTCAATATAAGGTAATAAAATAAACTCCATGTAAGTGAATTATATGATGTACATATGGTTATCCCATATTTTCTATAGGATGTGTCTAACGGATCCATGATGAATGAGAAACATTCCTCAGTCAGTCGATAATCACCCAAACAAATTTATGGCTTCTCATGGAAATGGTTAACCCCATAAAAATGTTCATAATTAATTCCTCTCACATGAACATGGATATTATATGTGTCTAAAAAACACCAATATAATAAAGATAAACGTTTAACCTCTTGAAGGTAGGGCACTAAGAAACAAATCTTTCAATATCCTTCTTGATGTCATGCCATAAAAAATTACGCACAAAATTATACTACATCATTTTCACCCATGGGTGAACCACCAACATAGAGGTATGTAATAAATTCATTAACTCCTGTTAGATGAAATTAGAAAATACCACTATACAATACATAAACATCACATCGTCATCATCTAACAACTATTTGGGTATCTAGTCACCTCTATGTAGTTATTCCTACGTAAAAGTACACTAAGGGTTAGTCTCTTATCGATCCTTTTCCTACATTATTATGTAATATTTGACCACCAATGGATAAAAAAACATATATCCATAGTATTTATAAGCATCAATTATATATTCTTCCAAAAATCTCATAAGTCGCCACAATTCCTCTAAAAAGTGGTCACAATCCACCTAAGCTACTTTTATCTAACAACATAGATAATATGCCGAAATAATACCTTTACCTACTGAATAAGACCTATATATGTCTAAACTCTAATGATACTCCACCCAAAACCTTTTCATGATGTTTTGGTACTACATTGTGAAGATATATAGAAGGATCATGTGCTCATTGTGGACAACATACCTGTCCCCTAGGAGATATTGTATCCAATATGTCAAATCATGGACCATAACTACGAGCTCCATGTCATAGGTAGGATTGATTTTATCATGGGTTTACAACTACTGTGAACATTAAGATACCATCTCTACCAATTATGTATGTAATATTTCCAATCCAACACCTACGGATTCATAGAACAAAAATAAATATATTTATAGCTCTAGATGTAAAAAAATGATGTAATTTTAACCACATCTTCAACTCATGAAATGATTCGTGACACTGGTTTGAATATTGGAACGTCACTATTTTCATTGCAAGCATATTCATAGGTTCTCCTAATGGAGGGGATGTTCAAGGTAAAACATTTGTAGTATTTGTATCTACCCAAAATACACATAATCATAAACATGTTTCTTGGATTTGTTCATTAAATTACTACACCCACCTTATATATGACCATGAATCTGCCTTTCTCAAACCCCAAATTCCCCAAAAATTTAACCATCTGAATCCAACAGTTATAAATTGATATCTTAGAGTATATTTGATGTTATTGAAGTGTTCATAGAACTATATCCTAATTTTTTTAATGTTACTCTAGTGTTGGGGAGTATACTATGATGTCGTCAAGGAACACTATGTTGAAAATAAAAACCCTTATCTTTATTAGACAAATAATCATGACTTATTACATAAACATGCGCATAAGACAACCCTGATGATCAATAGGTATAGTTTTTTAGGAAAATTAGCAACATTACATGACAACATGTAACATAAAACATGACATCCTAATTGAAAACTTCTTTTACATGACCATAACATTCCTTCGTAGTTATCATTCCATGGGATAACCTGATGAAATTTTGAAGAAAAGGGTGAACTGTAAAGCATTTTAAGGGATTAAACAAGGAATAACATGATGAATTCTATACATGTTAGAAAATATTCATATCAATGGGGAACAATAGAAACATTAACATAAAGGCATGATAGAGCATGATTTTTATAACCTGGAAATTTGAAAACAACATTTAACATGATATTTTCTTGATGTGAGGCTCATTGAAAAAGGATCATGGCTAAATTCTCATTTTACATTAATTATAATGTTTAAACACTAATTTAAATTTATGTATCATGATAGTAATCCTTACCCACTGAATTGGAGTGCTATCAAAGAGCACTTTTCTTAATAATTTCATTTAATTCATAAGTGTTACACATAGATCGTATAACTTGGATTCCTTAAACCTAATAATTTATTCTGTGAATAAGTGATATGGAATATATAAATTTTATTTCTAAATCAAAATGTACATGTAAATAATAGTGATTACCATAGATAGAGAAATGGGTATGGTATTCACTTAAACAATGATTTTGGCATGGAAATTTTGGTGTAACTTCGGCAGCATAACGACGTCAAATAGAAATTGTAAAATGTGTTGATGAAATAAAAATGGGTGTATAATTATTTAGAAATGAAATAGAAAGTAATTGTGTCAGGTAAAATAATATCCCAACATATTTAATGGAATTTATATTCATAATATAAAATAATTTCATCAATTTAATAGAGAAAATGGAAATTCCTTGTGGAATTTCGGCATGGTAAAAGGTGTACATGAAAATCATTAACGAGAGAGAAATGTGTATCTAATCATTCAAACATAAAGGGGGTTTAATGTTGGAGGTGATAAATCATACCCCAACATTTTTAATTTAAAAAAAATATAACAACATAATGAAATTTGAACAAAATTGAGAAAATAAGAAATCACTTACTCTGATATGTGATTCCAAAAGAATGGGAGAGGCATCAGAGAGGCTTTTGGGATATTGGGGAACCATTTAAAGATTATTGAAAGAGGAAGAAATATTTTGGTCAATCTATAATGGTTTTGAGTTATGAGAAAAATGAGATTAAGTTTTTAATATAGGAAATGAGAGGGAATATTTTATTAATTAGGTTTTAAAAAACACACATTAATCTAATCAAAACCACAAAACACCACTTGGTTTTTGCCTATGGATTTTGTAAAAGTGTAGTGGAAAAATTATATTATAAGTCCAATGTGTGATATTTTTAAATTATGAGGCATGCTTATGTGGAGGTAAGTCGCACTCTCAACACAATATTTTTAAAAAGATTTAATATTTTATAAGTCTTGGAGGGTTCACTAAGGCACCATAAAATTAATCAAAAAGATTATAACGTCACATTATATAAAACATAAAACAAATAGTGGAAGAAAAACCTTATTATTTTTATTTTATTACATAACTATTTGATCATTTTTATGTCCTAAAACACAATATATATTTCATTAATATTAATTTTTTACTCAAAAATATGATTGTCTCAGAAAATTCTAAAAAATTAACAGTGATGAAATTTCAATGTACTGAATCCGAAAATGATATTAATTTTATCTATAAAATTTCATAAATATGTAAATTTGTTTTTTAAAATAAAAACTGATATTTATTGAAATTTCATTGGTTTTGAGAAACAATGTTTCCAAACTATAATAAAATTTAAATTTGTATTCCAAAAATTAATATGATAATTTATATTTAATAAAAAAATTAGAAATAATATTTTTAAAATGTTATTTAACTAAAAAATATTTTAATTCATCAAAATATATTTTTTAATTGAATTTAAATATTAAATAATAATACAGTTTATGCTTTTTTTAAACATTTTCAAAGTAATAATAAAAAAATTAAACTATATTATTTATTAAAAATAATGAAAATAAGCATAGTTCTACGATCTTGTTATATAACCCCTTATAACACCCTCATAAGATCTAAGTTTATGGTGTGCAGTTGTGAAATACTCTTGGGTGGCTCAGATAAGATCGCTTGAGTTGAAATATCTATTAACATCTACTTATCCCATAGGTAGTTCCATTCATGCTTAACGTGTTGATGCTTTTCTTGGGCATCGTCCATAGAGAAGCACAGGGAAAATTCGTCCTTTCAAAGCTCTGACAAATGTGCTTCATATGTATCAATTCTAATAGAGGAGCCTATCAATTCCATTTTTTTGAGTAAATTGTATTTTTTATGCCAGATATTGATAATAATCAGGTGATCACTGTTCTATGACTATATTAGCCATGATAACAATTCGTAACAGTTTTGTAAAATCAAAAATTGTTAATCCATGGAAGATAATATGTTTTATATAAACATAATAAAAAGTTTTATTAGATCATGATAATTTTTCATCAATAAATTTTTGGTTCACTACAATCTTCCTCCCTTAAGAAATTTCACCCTCGAAATTTCCTTTACCCACACTAAAACGAATGAGGGTAACTCTATTTCATCACTTCCTTAGATTCCCATGTTTCTTCTTCAATATTGTGGTATTGCTACAAAATAGTGGAGATGGGCTTTGTCTTTTTTTGTATAACTTTTTACCTATGGCCGATGATCTTAACCAGCTTCTCCTTATAAGAGATGTCATTCTATAATTGTACCACCTCTAGATTGAGAACATGTGATGGTTCAGGTACTTACTTCATCGAGAGTGATACATAGAATAAAACATGTACTTGAAACAGGTTGGTAGAAATTTCTAGTCAATAGGGTTGTACTCAAATGTGATTAAGGATCTCAAAAGGTCCAATGAACTTTGCAAATAGCTTTCTCTTCTTCACAAATCTCACAAATCCCTTCCACAATGATATATAGAGCAACACCATTTCTCCAATATAATAATCTTGATTTTGTTGATGATTGTCAGCATATCTCTATTTTTGAATCTAAGAAGCATTAATGTGTTACTGGATGGTCTAAACATTCTCTATGATTTCTTAAAATATTTCTAGGACTCGGAGTTCTTTCTCCCCAACATCATCCCAACAAGCCAGTGTTCTGCACCTCTTCCCATAATGAGATTCAAAAGGATCCATTCGGATGCTTGTGTAAAAACTATTATTGTAAGAGAACTCAAATATTGAAAGATGCGGATCTTATACAACTTTTATGTACATTAATCATGCTCTCAAAAAATCATCGAGTGTTTGGATAGTCTGGTCAGATTGGCCATCCTTTTGAGGTTGATAACCCATATAGATTTTCAGCGTAGAATTCAGAGCTTGATGGAGATTCTTCCCTAACATAGAGGTGAGTCATGGTTCTCCACTGCATACAATTGATTATGGTACTCCATGAAACCTTACAACTTCTCTAATGTAAATCGACGTTAGTAGATCCAGTGAGAAATCCTCCTGAATTGCAATGAAGGGTGATGTCTTTGTAAGACAATCCACATAAACCCAGATAGTATTTTTTCCTATGGATATATTCAGATGCCTGGTGTCAATGTCCATGGTGATGTTCTAACATTTATATGTTGGTATGGGCAATGGTTTCATAATCCACTTATGATTCTGCCTCTCAGCCATCAATTACTAACATACCAAACACATTGAAAAATACTCAATGACCTACATCTTCATGTTATACAACTAATATTTCTCTCAGATATCACAATACATTTTTTATTTTCCTGGGTGAATGGAGAAATTTGAACAATTTTCATCATCCAAAAGATCTTTCCTTAAATCAAAATTTTATGGAACATATAATCTTGTCCAAAACACACAATTTCTTCTCCATTAAAATTTAATTATGAGAATTTCCCTTCCTAATAGTTTCCACATTCTTCGAAATTCCCATATCATCCTTTAAAGAATTCTATAACCATTTTAAAAGAGATGGTTGAGAAATCATATATGAAAAAAATTGATGTTCCATTCAATATTATTCACATGATCATTATCACAAAATCCATGAATATTGGATATTTTTAAATTCTCATCAATTATAGAATCGTTGGTTTCTTTCTAGTTAGAGCATCCTCTACTATGTTTGCTTTCCAATGGTGGTAATGGACAGATCAGTCATAGTCTTTGATCATCTCTAACCATCTTTGTTGGATCATATTCAGCTCTTTATGTTTAAATATATACATGAGGCTCTTCTAATCTGTATATATTTCACCCTTATCCTCAATGAGGTATTGTCACTACATTTTCTATGTATTGATTTCTGAATCCAACTCAATATTGTGTGTTGGATAGTTTTTGTAAGAACCCGGTTATTATTTTTGAGGTACTGGATTCTTCTTTTTACTTTTCCTTAACTATTTTTGAGAAAATATGGAAAATGGGAAAAAATCCTAAATTTTTGAACTACACATAGTGTACTTTTTCCACACCCTGTGTACTTCTAGCCGTGTGGGGATGAGTACATGGGGCATGTAGCCATGCCAGTGACGAAGGCTGTAAGAACTGACTACACGCCATGTAGTGGTACTTACACGTCGTGTAGTAAGTCGGCAGGCCTAAACAGTAAGGCGGTGGAGCAGCTGACAGCTGGGCGATAGTACACGCCATGTACTCAGGAGTACATGTCGTGTACTCATGTCGACAGATAAATAGTGTGGCGGTGCTGCCAGAAGAATAGTTAAATGAAGGGATTACACGCCGTGTACTTGGAAGTACACGCCATGTACTTTGTTTTTTCAGCTTAAACCATGCAGTAGCCTCCTCTATTGGAAAAGGAGTCATTTGAACCGTTTTGGAGCCAAGGAGGATGGTCGGACCTTTGAAGATCCTCCAGGTGTTCTTCTGGAATCAGTTTCCACCTCGGACGATCCCGTTGGAACCGCACTGGTAAGGGCTTCTACCTCCTTGGCCGCTTCTGACCAATTCTTCTCCCAACAAGAGTTATTTACGTTTGAATGGGTTTTGTTCTTCGTCAGATCTATGTTGTTCTTTGGTGTTTCTGGATTCAGCGTTCAGGTATTACGTTTGATGTCATATAAGGTCAGTGGCTTGGTGTAAATTTCCATCTGTCGTGCATTTTCGTTCATTTTCATGCCACGAACCCAAGTTGGGGTGTCGTGTGGCTGAGGCCATTTCTATATTTAATGCCTATAATTTCATAGGTGATTAAATTTTGATAATAAAATGATGGTTGGGATCTTTTCTTTGATCCAAAACCACCTTGGGGGTGTTTTCCACTAATTAGCCGTTTGGCCCGGATACCCAAGGGTATGCCTTTAAAGTAGTAATTATATAATTTCCTTGAGAGGAATTGCTTTTTTACGGCATTTTGACATGTTCGGAATGGCCCAGTTACCTGTTTGTCCTGAGGGAGTTGTTGTGATTAGCATGTGGGCACTGTACTATTTAGCCTGAGGGCAGTAGTTAATTCGGCCTGATGGAAACATCTTTTGCGCCTGAGGGAAATTGATTCTATGACTGAGGGCGACACTACCTATGCCTAAGGGAAAAATCTATTATTCCTGAGGGCAGATTCTTGTGTTGGATACTCCATACCTTAGGGTAGGGGTTTACATGTTCGAGGACATTAGCTGGTTATTTAGAATATTCACTGTGGTGGTATTTTAAGTTAAATGATTTAAATGGAAAATAACACAGCAATATTACTGGTAATTAATTACTTTTAAGTGCTGCTTACTTTTTTGCATTTTACTACTGCACACTATTGTTTCATTCTTACACGCAGTTGGGCACGAGCCTTTGGTGGGTTCCTACTGAGATATGTTTCTCACACCCTGTTTTGGTAACGTTTTTCGGCCCAAACAGATTATGTTGTTGTAGGTGTAGATAGGGGAAAGAGTCCCTATACAGGTACATGACTGTTGCTGAGGAGTAGGAGGGCATGGGACTGAGCCTAGGCTCACGATGCCGCTGCCAGCTGTTTTTCTTATTTTGCTGTACTCTATATTTTGTTGTACTGTGTTGATGTGTAACATGTTCTGGCTGTATTCTTAGAACATGAAACATGTAGCATTATCATTTATATACTATTGGTTATATCAACTACTGTAGTTTATTTCAGATGTGTATGTTTTACTACATCCGTCGGTTTTTTTATGTTTTATTTAAATTCCACTGTGCTACACTTTGACAAATGAGGGCATAGTTTCCCCACTATCAGACCTGGGCCCTCGCTTCTAGTCGGCACCCTCTAGAATTTAGGGAAATACACTTGAGGTCTCGTGTAGAACTAGGTTCGGGGCACCCTTTGCGTGGCACCTGGGTCCGGGGCATTACAAAGTGGTATCAGAGGGACTCTTTTCTTTGACTTACTATTTGGAGTGGTAGTCAGGGATAAGACGAACAATAGTTGGTAATAAGCTGTTCCTCAGCATAGCTAACCCGTGTATAGGGAAAATCCAGTCAACCTCGTATTTTTTAATTCTTTTGATTTTGTAATTTTACAGTTGATATGATTTCACCATTGTGTTACGCACTTGGATTGTGCTGTTTATATTTTATCTATGGGTTCTATTTAGTTGCAACCCGATGAGATGAGGGTATGTCGTCTCATGCATCATATAGGCACATGCTAGATATCACATGCCATGCATAGTTTCCATGCCATGTAGATGTATTTGAATTGGCATTTTGTTGTGATAGTTGTCGTGCTAAATAGTCATTTTGTTGTGATTGCTACTTGATAAAGATATCATCTTTGTGATAGGTTATTCCTTGTGTAAGCCTGTTTATAGAATGGATGCCAAACTTTGGTTTTTGGGGAGTATGGGCCCCCATTGACCAAATTTTGGTGGATCATTGACTATCTATTGGTTATATCACATATAAGATGTAAAACTTTGATTCGTGTGGAGTATGGGGCCCCACAGGTCTGAATTTGACACATAGGTGTTGGTTTCTGTATTTTCTGGGTTCCGTGGATGTTTCTAAGGCATAATGTCTAGAAGACCCAGTATAGATGCCATGTATAATTTTTATACACGACGTGTATGGTCTTCTGTTTGGGAAAAAAAATATACATTTTTAGTACACGCTGTGTACCCTGAGTACACGCCGTGTAGTCTCTTCCCATGTCAAAAATCGTGTGGTTGGGGACACGGGGTAGGGAAAGGCTTGGGTGAAACACACCGTGTAGATTTTGTACACACCGTGTAGTGTGACCTGGTGTCCGGTCGTGTAACTAACAACACGGGTCGGTGAAGTCCTGTACAGAACACGATGTGTCAACTTTTTACATGCCGTGTAGTGTGACCTGGGGACTCATCCGTGTAACTAACAAAACGGGCCAGTGTCACCTCTCCCTGAACACGCCGTGTACCATTGGGACACGCTGTGTAGTCTTGTCCGAGGATAGACCGTTTGGTGTTAGCCATGTGGCTGGGAAACGGGATGGTGTACACGCCGTGTGCGGTTGTAACACACTGTGTAGTGTTGAGCCATGTAGTCGGCTATGTCACAGACGACACAGGAAGTTTTCAAATAACACCATACACGTCGTGTAGTTATTATTTAACTAAAGCCGTGTGGCTTAACCGTGTAGAAGGACCCAGGTAGGGGAACTGATGTCAATTACACGCCGTGTAGTCAGCATACACATCGTGTAGTCTTGTTTTGCAAATTTTGAATGCCTACTTCCTCTTGTTTCCTTTGTGGTTCCATCATTTTTCGATCATAATAATCTTGAATCTGAGGCATGATTTTGACCCTGTAGTGTCATACCTCCTAGATGACCACGAGTTTTTCGCCCGGAGAGTGGCGATGATTATACTCTGGATGTGGTGGGCCATGGGATACCAGTTGATCCTCCAACAAAGCCAGATGTAGCGCCAGCTGCTATACCAAACATAGGCCCAGAGGCGCCGTTCTGTGAAGGCTTTATGCGGTTCATGCAGACCTTTCAGTGATCACCACAGGCTGCTACATCTATGGATGAGTTGACGCGAATTTTCCAACAGCAGCATCTGCCTACGTTTTCCAGGGATGGCGGACCACAGGCTGCGGAGTCTTGGCTAGGATCGATGCAGAATATTTTCGAGCATCTTGAGACATCTCCAGGGCAGAGGGTCAAGCTCGTGATGTATATGCTATGTGATTCCTCCAAGAAGTGGTGGGATGTTACCACCCAGTCAGAGCATCAAAGAGACATGACATGGGAAGATTATCAGGCATTCTTCTATGACTTCTTCTTTCCTGAGACACTGAGGGAAGATAGAGCTCAAGAGTTCATGAATCTGCAGTAGGGCGCTATGTCGGTGATGGACTATTCTTCTCATTTTACGGAGCTTCAGTTATTTCCACCCGTGCTGGTGGGTGATGAGATGTTGAGATCCATACATTATGAGGATGGTCTTCATTTTGAAATCTGAGCGCTGGTAAATGTTTTCAGGTTTCCTTCAATACAGTATATTGTGAACCAGGCACTGATTACTGAGTAGAACCTGCGGGAATCGAGGGGTGTGGGACAGGGCGGTTCAACAACAATTACTGGTACTATTTCTGTTGGCAAGAGGAAGAGACAAATGGATTTATCTTAGGGTGGCTATACCATCCAAGAAGCTTCTTCAGGTGGTCCGGTCAGGTGATACTAGTGTGGCAGAGAGAGTCACAAGAGACCACAGTGTCCACAAGACCCATTGGAGTGCCGAGCTTGTGGCAAGATGGGTCATCTGCAGTGCTTTTGTAGGGCGTTTCCACCAGCAGCTAGTGAGAGGGGTTCTGTGCAGACTCCGCGTGCGGGAGCAGGTCCAGTGGCTTCATACCAGTCGGGGAACCGGAATATGTCAGGGCGTGTAAGCATAGATAGTGGTCATGGTCATGGTAGCAAGTCACCAGGATCTCAAAGGCAACAGGACCGGACAGCTCAGGGTAACAAGGCTATGTCTCCGGGCCGCGACACTGGGAAGGCATATGCAGCACAACAGACCCAGCATGAGCAGGATCTCTGACCTTTGACAGTTAGAAGTACTATTCTAGTAGCTTCTGTCTTATCTTCAGTACTTTTCGATATGGGTGCTACACATAGTTTTATATCTGTACCCATTGTGGAGAGCCTTGGGCTCTGTAATTATACTTAATCCGATATCTTGATGCTAGACATTCCGTTGGGGACTAGTACGGCTGGTGTGTGTCAGTTAAAGGAGTTCACCCTTGAGGTTGGTGGGTGTCAATTTCTTTGGGACCTCTATGTCTTAGAGATGACGAGCCATTACGTCATTCTCAGGATGGACTAGTTGGTTCCCTATCGAGCCTTTGTAGACTGCTATCGTTGCAGGGTGCATTTCACGTCACCAGAGGGCAGAGAGTTTCTATAAATGGGTTAGTGGGGTGTTCAGTCACGTCGAGCTGGACCAGAGCATCATGGGTGAGGTGGAGTCATAGCCCAGATTTCGAGCTTTTATCTGGATGACCAGGGGACTTGTCAAACAGATTTCCCTCCAGTGGTTGATCGTTTCCAGGATTTCTTCCCGGACGACTTTTCAGGTCTACCTCCGGTGCGAGAGGTGGATTTCTCTATCGAGATTTTTCCAGGAGCAGCAAGGTTGTCCATTCCTTCTTATAGGATGGCCACACCTGTGTTTCAGGAGATCAAGAGGTAGTTAGATGAGTTATAGACAAAGGGTTTCATCTGACCCAGTACTTCTCCATGGGGTTCTCCGATCCTTTTTGCAAAGAAGGCGGCCAAATCCCTTTAGACTTTTCGTGGATTATCAGAAGCTAAACCATTTGACGGTTAAGAACCGATATCCCTTTACGAGGATTAATGATCTGTTTGATCAGCTTCGTGGAGCACGGGTACTCTCAAAGATTGACTCAAGATCTGGAAATTATCAGCTGCGCGTGAGACCATCGTATATACCGCTTACAGCTTTTCGGAGCATATATGGTCTGTACAAGTACTTGGTTATACCGTTCGGACTCACGAATGCACCAGCAGTTTTCATGGATCGTATGAATTGTGTGTTCCATCAGTATCTCGATTATTTTGTGGTAGTATTTGTGGACGACAACGTGGTGTATTCTCACACTCGACATGACCATGCCACCCATCTTGAGATCGTATCGGGGAGCATCAGCTATATGTTAAGCTCTTGAAGTGCAACTTTTGGATGGACACGATTCACTTCCTGGGTCGTATCATCTCAGAGGCAGGAGTTGCAGTAGACCTAGAGAAGGTGAGAGCAGTAGTTTCCTAGGAGCAGCCTAAGAACGTGTTTGAGATACGAAGTTTCTTAGGGATGGATAGTTACTATAGACGCTTCATATAGGACTTCTTCCATTTGGTAGCACCATTGAAAAGTCTGACTAAGAAGGGTGTGAATTTCGTTTGGTCATAAGCTTGTGAGGCAGCCTTTTAGGACCTGAAAGAAAAGTTGACATCAGCACCAATCCTGATACTCCCAGAGCAGGGGAAGAGCTATACAGTTTATTTTGATTCATCAGGGATTCTGTTGGAAGTAGTTTTGATGCAGGGTGACCAAGTTATTGCGTACGGGTCTCGACAGTTGATGCCACATGAGTGGAATAATGCGACACATGATCTCGAGTTGGCTGCAATTGTGCATGTGTTGCACTGTTAGAGACATTATCTGTTGGGAGAGAATTTTTTGGTTTTCACTGACCACAAAAACCTCAAGTATAACGTTACTCAGTGTAACATGAATCTGAGGCAGAGAAGGTGGGTTGAGTACCTACAGTCCTTCGATTTTGAGCTTGCCTACACACTTGGTAAAGGTAATGCAGTAGCTGATGCACTAAGCAGAAAGACTGAGATACAGGCAGTGAAGGAGGCCAGTGGTGAGTGGCTGCTCATGGCCTTGTTCTCTAAGATTCATTTGGAGGTTCTCGACAGTTAGGGGAATACATATCATTCATCTTTAGCTGTGACTTCTACCCTCCTGGACAGAGTGAGGATGAGACACCTTTCGGATTCAGAAGGCCGAGTTCTACGGGAGTCGGTGGCAAGTGAGGACCCTCCTCTTGGGTGGATGATATGCGATGATGAGGTTTTCCGTTTACATGGATGAGTATGGGTTCTAGGGGATATATGTGAGGAGCTGATGCGGGAGTTTCATTCTCTAGCTTGTGCAGTTCTTCCAAGGGTTACCAAGATTTACCGTGACTTGAGGCGTCAGTACTAGTGGTCAGGTATGAAGAGAGAGATATCTGGTTTTGTAACGAGGAGTTCCACTTGTCAGCAGGTGAAGGCGGAGCACCAGAGGCCAGTTGGGTTGTTACAGTAGTTACAAATTCCAGAGTGGAAGTGGGATGATGTCGCGATGGATTTTTTGATGGGATTGCTGAGGTCACCTCGTGTTAATGACACCATGTGGGTTGTTGTGGACAGACACACGAATATAGCTCACTTCTTACCAATCAAGGAGACCTTCGGTGTGGACGATCTCAAAAGTCTGTATATCCGAGAGATTGTACGTCTTCATGGGGTCCCCCGTTCTATCATTTCTGATATGGACGCCAGCTTTACGTCTCATTTCTGGCAATGTTTTCAGAGTGCACTGGGTACACAGGTGATTATGAGCATAACATACAACCCTAAGACCGATGGCCAATCGGAGCATACGATACAGGTGCTTGAGGACATGTTCTATGCATGCGTCCTAGACTTTGGGGGCTCTTGGGAGAAGCATATACCCTTAGTCGATTTTTCCTATAAAAATAGTTTTTAGGCGACTATTGAGATGGAACTATACGAGGATTTATATGGTAGGCCATTCCGATCATCTTTGTGCTGGTTAAAGGCAGGTGAGGCGGCTTTACTGGGACCACAGCTCGTGCAGGAGACATCTGAGCAGGTCTGGTTGATTCGAAAGCAGATGGCTGCCGCACAGTCTCATCAGAAATCTTATGTTGATCGCCGCAGATGACCCTTGGAGTTCGTGGTTGGGGATCTGGTTTTTCTACCTGTTTCACCGAGGCTGGGACACAAGCGGTTCAGGAGACAGGGTAAACTTTCACTGAGGTATGTGGGGCCATTTGAGAATCTGGAGAGATTCGGGCTGGTTGCCTATCGGTTGCAGTTACCACAGCGGTACTGAGCCATGCACGTCGTCTTCCACATGTCTTAGTTTCGTCGCTACCATTCAGACCCATATCACACCATTCATATAGAGGAGGTTGAGCTTCATCAGGATGCGCCCTTTGAGGGGAATCCGATCCGTATCTTTGATAGGAGCATGAAGGTTCTCCGATGCTGGTCAGTTCCTCTCGTATGGGTGCTATGGCATCATGGCCGAGTGCAGGATGAGACTAGGGAGTAGGAGGCCGACATACATGCTCAGTGGCTGGAGTTTTTCACAGCTATATCTTCGCCACCCTTGGAAGGGAAATTTAGGGACGAATTGTTATAAAGGGGGAAGATTGTAAGAACCCGGTTCTTATTTTTGAGGTACTGTCTTATTCTTTTTCATTTTCCATAAGTGTTTTTGAGAAAATATGGATAATGGGGAAAAATCCTAAATTTTGGAACTACACGCCTTGTAGTTTTTCTACACGCCGTGTACTTCAGGCCATGTGGGGATGAGTACACAGGGCATGTAGCCATGTCGGTGACTAAGGGTGTAGGAACCGACTACATGCCGTGTATTGGTACTTACATGCCGTGTTCTTAGTTGGTTTGCCTAAATAGTAAGGCGGTGGAGCAGCCGACAGCTGGGTGACAATACACGCAGTGTACTCGGGAGTACATGCCATGTACTCATGTCGACGGATGAACAGTGTGGCGGTGCCGCCAGAGGAATAGTTAAATGAAGGGAGTACATGGTGTGTACTTGGAAGTACATGCCGTGTACTTTGTTTTTTCAGCATAAAACAGGCAGTAGCCTCCTTTTTTGGAAGAGGAGGCATTTGAGCCATTTTGGAGCCAAGGAGGATGGCCGGACCTTTGATGATCCGCCAGGTATTCATCAGGAATCAGTTTCTGCCTCAGATGATCTCGTTGGAACCGCACGGGTAAGGGCTTCCACCTCCTTGGACACTACTGACCAAATATTCTAATAACAAGAGTTATTTACATTTCAATGGGTTTTGTTCTTCATCATATCTACACCGTTATTGGGCGTTTCTGGAGTCAGTGTTCAGGTATAATGTTCGTTGGCATATAAGGTAGGTGGCTTGGTGTAAATTTCAATTTGTCGTGCGTTTTGTGCGTTTTCGTGCCACGAACCCATGTTGGGGTGCATTTTCCACACGTCTTGTACTTCTGGACATGTGGGGATGAGTACACGAGGCTTGTAGAAATGCCAGCGATGATGGGGGTAGGAACCGACTAGACGTCGTGTAGTGGTAATTACACGTCGTGTAGTTAGTCAGCAGGCCTAAACATTAAGGTGGTAAAGCAACTGATATCTGGGCGACAGTACATGCCGTGTACTCGGGAATACATGTCGTGTACTCATGTCGACGGATGAACAGTGTAGTGGTGCCTCCAGAAGAACAGTTAAATGAATGGAGTACACGCCATGTGTTTGGAAGTATACGACGTGCACTTTTTTTTTCGGCATAAAACAGGCAGTAGCCTCCTCTTTTTGTAGAGGAGGCATTTGAGCCGTTTTGGAGCCAAGGAGGATGGAAGGACCTTTGAAGATCTGCTAGGTGTTCGTCTGTAATCGGTTTCCTCCTCGGATGATCCCGTTGGAACCTCACTGGTAAGGTCTTCCACCTCCTTGGCCGCTTCTGACCAATTCTTCTCCTAACAAAAATTATTTACATTTGAATGGGTGTTGTTCTTCGTCAGATCTATGTCATTCTTGGGCGTTTCTGTAGTTAGCATTCGGGTATAATGTTCGTTGGCGTATGAGGTAGGTGGCTTGGTGTAAATTTCCAACTGTCGTGCATTTTTTTGCGTTTTCATTCCCCAAACCCATGTTGGGGTGTCATGTGGCTGAGGTCGTTGCTATATTTAATGCTTAGAAATGTATAGGTAATTTAATTATGATAATAAAATGCTGGTTGGGATCATGGCTTTGATCCGGAACCACCCTGTGGGTGTGTTCGACTGTTTAGCCGTTTGGCCAGGATACCCGAGGGTATGCCTTTAAAGTAGTAATTATAGAATTTACATGAGATGAATTGCTTATTTACTGAATTTTGACATGTTGGGCATGGCCCAGTTACCTATTTGACCTGAGGGTATTTTTGTGATTAGCCTGTGGGCACTGTACTATTTAGCCTGAGGGCAGTAGTTAATTCGGACTAAGGGAAACATCTTCTGTGCCTGAGGGAAATTGATTCTGTGCCTGAGGGCGACACTACCTACACCTCAGGGAAAACTCTGTTATGCCTGAGGGAAGATTCTTGTGTTGGATACTCTTTACCTGAGGGTAGGGGTTTACATGTCCGAGGACATTAGATGGTTATTTAGAATATTCACTGTGGTGGTATTTTAAATTAAATGAATTAAATGGAAAATAAAATGGAAATATAACTAGTAATTAATTACTTTTGAGTAATGCTTACTTTATTGTATTTTACTACTGCACACTTTTTTTGCAGGATTACACGCAGTTGGGCACGAGCCTTTGGGGGGTGCCTACTGAGATATATTTCTCACACCCTGTTTTGGTCAAGTTTTTCGGCCCAAACATATTATGTTTATGCAGGTGTAGATAGGGGAAAGAGTCCCTATATAGGTACTTGACTATTGCTGAGGAGTAGGAGGGCATGGGACCATGCCTAGGCTCGATATGCCACTGCCAGGTGTTTTTCTTATTTTTCTGTACTCTGTAATTTGTTGTATTGTGCTGATGTGTAACATGTTCTTGCTGTTTTCTTAGAACTTGAAACATGTAGCATCGTAATTTATATACTATTGGTTATATCCACTGTTGTAGTTTATTTCAGATGTGTATGGTTTACTGCTTCTACTAGTTGTTGTATGTTTTATTTAAATTCTATGTGCTACACTTTAAAAAATGAGGGCATAGTTTCCCCACTATCAGAAATGGGACCTCGCTGCTAGTCAGCAACATCTGGCATTTGGGGAAATGCGCTTGAGGCCACGTGGAGAACCGGGTTCGGGGCAACCATTGCATGGCACCCGGGTCTGGGGCGTTATAGTTTTTATCATGAACATTCAATTACGTGGAAGCATAGGAAATGAATTTGTCATTTTGCATCAACACTCAACCTAGGCCCTTCTTCAAAGAATCACTAAATACCACAAAAAGTTCTCCACTTGTGGGTTGTGTGAGAATGGGAACAATGATAATCCTAAATTTCCACTCCTTGGTGCTCTCTTCAAATTCATCATTCCAAAAAAACTAAAATTCCTTCTGAGTTAGCATGGTAAGAGGGTTTGAAAATTGTGAGAAATTTCTCAAAAAATGAGTGAAAATATCCTGCTAACCCTAGGAAGATACATATATTTTTCACTGATGATGGCCTTCACCATCCCTCAATTGAAATGTATTTGATAAATCCATAGATATCTTGTTTCTTGTGATGATATGACGTAATAATGTGACTTAATTCAACCTCAACTCACACTTTTTGTACTTTTCATAGAGCTTGTCCTTTCTCAAGGACACTCATACAATGCTTAGATGCTACTCATTCTCCTCCTTGTATTTAGAGTATATTAGAATATAATCTATATAGACTACATCTTATTTTTTCAAGGTAATCTCTAAAGACTATATTCATCTTGTCCACGATGATTTCTAGAACAATATTGAGTCCAAAAGGAATTACTATGAATTCATTTTGCTCATACCTTGTAAGAAACTAATTCTTAGGGATTTCTTCCATCTTCACCCTTATATGGTCATTTCCATACTGTAAATAGACCTGGGAGAAGTATTATTCTCCCTAGAGCTGATTGAACAAGTCATCAGTTCATGGAACATGATATTTATTTTTATCATGATTTTTTTAGCTTACTATAATAAATGAAAAGGTACATTGACTCATAATTATTATTGACAAAGAGGATTAGTGCACCCCATGGTGAAGCACATATGAATATAAACACTTTATCTAGATTCACATGTTGTTATATCATTATCTCCTCAAGCTCAAAATCACTCATTATATACAGAGTATTGGATACTGGGAGAGCCCCATGTATAATATCAATAGTGAATTTCACTTCTCATCAGGGAGGATGACCATAAAATACCTCTGGAAATATTTCAGTGAATTCACTCACAAATGGAATGTCTTCAAGGATGGTTTCTCCGTTAAAAATAATCATCTAATCAAAATAACCTTTATTAATGGGTAGTAATATCCACTCTTGAGATGATGGTGCTAAAGAAGATTCATCATCCTCCATTCAGTTGTACATAATTGGGGGTTGATATTCTATATTTAGAGTGATTTCCCTCTCAATGGAATTAATGTTTCCTCTATGTATGGAAATGAAATTGATGCCAATAATTGTATTAAATTCAACCAGAGGAGGTATGATAAGGTTTTTCAGGAATTTCAATCCACAAATTGTGAAAGGGGTGGAGTTATATTCATGGGTTTCAATGATTTATCCATTTTTTGTTCTCACCGACATCTCTACATCCTATATTTGTAGTTCTATTTGTATTATTCTAATAAACATATGGGATATTAAAGAATGCGTAGAACTAGAATACAAAAGCAGGTTCACAATTTTTGAATGAATAATTGGCCTACCAATAACCAATTCATTGTTGGGGTTCAAATAAGAGGTAGTGATGTAAATAGATCTCCCTTACTTCCGTGGAGGTTGTTGGTTGCCTCTAAAAACCCTTTTCTTAGGGCAGATTCTTGATAATTTCCCTTTTTCTTTATAATAGAAGCAATAAGAAATGCATTGAGGGTCGAAGGGAGTGTTCCGCTACATTGTTTTAGTACTCGGTTTTTCTTGTCGGCAGTTAATGGCCAGCTACCCTGATCTTCCACACCTAAAGCATTTCATCGTCCCTTTCACCCAATTTTTATGGTGCTTTATTCCACAACATTGGTATGTGGGGTGCTGTAATTTCTTATCACTGTTGGTTTCATCCATCGGACTGCTAGAATAAATCTCCACATTCCACTTCTTATCCCCATGATACCCATGATATTTTCCAATATCCATTTTTTCTTTGAGGAAACATAGGAATATTTACTCATTTTTATCGTAGTCATGGATCAATAGGTATTTCCGTAGCAATGGTTTTACACCACCAAAGAAGCAGTCAATCATGCATTCTAGAGTAACGATTGAGTTGGAGGCCTATCGTGCAAGAATATTGAATTTTTCCTCACACACTCTTATGGATTCGTCATTATATTTCATGAGGGAATGGAATTCCATTTCCATATTAAGACACAGGGTGCACAGAAAATATTTATTGAAAAACATTTTCAATAAATCATTCCATTCAAATGCGTTAATATCTTTCTTAGGCACCATATTTTTTATCAATGTCTATCATTGATCAGCTTCAACCTCCATATGATAAGTAGCCACAATAACCATCTCTTTTTTGGATCATTTATGGATGGAGATGATCTTTTCACTAGAGTTGATCCATTATTCAGATATTGACAGATTCGATGATCAATTAAAAGTAGAGGAACATTGACTCATGATGCTCTCAATTTTCATTAGTTCATTCCGGGAGGGGGGGGGGTGATCATTCCTCTTGATCCATGTTTATATTCAAAAAATGAGTTACTATGTGATTATGAAGAAAAATATTGCAATTCCCACTCCCATCAGATTGGGAATCTCATTAGAATAGTCATCACATTGATCTTCACATCGGTTGTTAGCCCATGTCTTCATATTATCAGACATTGGAAGGAATGAAAAGAAATTTAAGGGTACCACATAATGGTAAATACGATGAAAAAATTGATAACTTATATATTATATCTAATTCCATAACTTATGAATTTATAGTCTTTATTCTATGTTATCCATAATCTAGTTCCAAACATATATTCATAGGGGAATTGTTTTATTCTCATAATAATGGTTCATACAATTCCTATGAATGTATCAAATTATATCCTCTAAGAGTGTCGTAACCAAGAGTAAAACATGGCTTGTTTTCATGCACCAGTTCTCATTCAATTCTAGCTCATAGTAGTGTTTTTCTATATTACCACTAGATACGTCTGTGCTAGAGCCACCACTACATGTTCATATCCCAATTGGGATTTATTTTCATGATAATGCACTTATGATATACTCAAAAAAGGGGATGTATTTATTATACATAGACTTAACTTTAAGGTATTCACTATGTTTTTATAATCCTAATCCAAAAAATTAAAAAACATATACATTAATACCATCTAAACAAGCTTTATCATTATAACACATGTAAACATGATTTATTAAAAAAATGAATGTAGGAAAAATATGAGTATCCAGATGTCTAGTGAATTCGTAAAATTATGAACATTACATTACAACATAGAACAAAAAACAAAACAGATTTATTGAAAACATCTTTTAAATGATCACAGCATTCCTTCTTACTACGTATTGCATGGGATAACATATGGACATGCATAAGAAAAGAGTGAACTATAAATCCTAGTGATAGAATAAACAAGGCATACCATTAATAGTATAGTACATGTTATCCAGTATTAATATAAATGGATCACAAGTGAAACATAAAAAAATACATGATATAACATGATTATTATAACATGGAAATGTGGAAACTACATTTTACATGATATTTTCTTGTGCCAAGGATCATTTCACATGGTGCATGAGTAAACCCTAATTGAACATGAATTAGATTTAGAAAAACCCCCATTTCACATGAATTATATTAATTAAACCCTCAATTCATATTATTTGTGACGATTCTTATCATTACCCAATTCATTGGAGGGCTATCCGGGTGCACCTTTCTTAACTATTTTATTTCATCCATATATGTGAAACATAGATCATACAAAATGGACTCATTAAACATCATAATTTATTCAAAAAACAAGAGATGTGGAATAAATAAATTTATTTCCTCAACCAACAATCAAAATTTCATAATAGTGAATACCCTTGGTAGGGAAATGGGTTTTGTATTCACTTGCACAATGATTTTAGCATGGAAATATTTGTTTATCTTTGGTAGCATAACAACATCAAATATAAATAGTAAAATTGGTTGATGATAGAAAATGGGGTCTCTAAAAATTTATAGATGAAATAAAAAGTATAGGTTCCATGGAACATAATATCCAAACATATTTAATGGAATTTATAAGCATAATATAAATGAATTCCTTGAATGAAAATGAAAAGGGAGATATTCCTTAAAGAATTTCGGGACGGTAAAATGTGTATATGGGAGGCATTAATGAGAGAAAAATAGGCCAATCAACAAAAAAAATTTATAGGGCGCTATGGGGGTGGTGAAAAATTAAACTGTAATATTTTTAATTGAATACACAAGAGTATTACCACATAATTAAATTTGGAAAAAATGAGGAAGGAAAAAATCCATTATATGGAAGTGAAATCCAAAAATATAAGGAGAGGATTGAGAGAGAATTCATGGGAGCTTGGGGTGACATGAGAGATTTTTAGGGTGTTATGGGATGAGGTTGGTCAATATAAAAAGGTATTGAGTGAAGATGAATGGGATATTAGGTGAGTTTATTAATGAAAAGAGAGGGAATTTTTTATAATTTCTGTTTTGGACACAACATATTAAACTAATCAAAAACAAAAACCAAATCATGGTTTATGACCCTAGATTTTTTAAATTTGGATTGGAAAAAATTATTTTATAAGTCCAATGGCCGAAATTATAAAAATATTAGGCTTTTTTATGTATAGGTGAGTCACACTTTCAAATAAATCATTTTAAAATGTAAAAATATTTTTTTAAGTCATGGAAGGTCCACTAGGGCGCCATAAAAATAATAAAAAAATATATAATCGAATTATTTTAAATATAATACATGTATTCCCAGAAAATACATTTTATATTATTTTATTACATTTCTATTAGGTCATTATGTTGTCATAAAACACATTATATATTTAAACAATATTTAATTTTTACCCAAAAATTCAGTTGTCTTAGAAAATTATGAAAAATCCACCATTAGAATATATTGACATCATGAGTCCAAAAATGATACTAATTTTATCTAAATAATTTTATATATTTTTTAATTTTTTATTTAAAATGAAAACCTATATTTATTGATATTTTATGGGTTTTGAAAAAAACAGTTATCGAACCTTAATAAAAATTACAATTGTATTCTTAAAAATTATACGATCATTTATATATAATAAAAAGTAATTTATTAAAAATATTTTACTAAAATTTTATTTAATTAAAAAATCCATTAATTTATTAAAATAATGTTGTAAATTATATTAATGTTTTAAAAAAATACTATTTGTGCATTAATAAAATACTTTTACAAAGTAACAATAAAAAATGATTGTATATTCTTTATAAAAAATAATGAACATAATCATAGTTCTAGGTTTTTGTTACATAACCCACTAGAACATCGGCATATGACCTAATGGTAAGGTGTGAGATGGTAACAAACTCTAGGGGTGGCTCAGATAACATCGCTCTGGTTGAAATAAATATTAACTTCAACTTCTCTCGTAGGCGGTTCTGTTCAAGCTTAAGGTGTTGAAGCTCAGCTTGGGATTGGTCAAGAATGACCTCTAGTGGAGATATATTTTTTCTGAGATCCAAAAAATGGGCTACATATAGAGAAATCCAATTGGATGAGTCCATCATTTCCTTTTTTGGAGTAAATAGGATTTGTTATAGCCCTATATTTATACTAATCATGTGATCACTATTCAACGACTATATTAGAAAAGGTTACAATTATTAATGGTATTTTAAATTCCTAAATCATAAAACCATGTAATTGAATATGTTTTATAAAACCATAATAATACCATTATTAATATCAAGAGGAATTTTTATTAATAAATTTTTTGTCCTTACAATGAATAAGCGAGGATATAACACTATTTCCCTATTTATAAGATTTATGAGCATTTTTATTTCATTCATCAATAAAAATGGCATAAACAATTACTCATATACCCAATACATGATCTAAAATTAATTATTTCTAATTTTCATCCCAATAATTCGTTTATAGTGATATCTTATTTAAAAATAAATCACGAAGAACCACTAGGATAACCGTAACTGATCAATGAGATCATTATTCTTGGTAAAATGATATTTTTTCTTCACCATCACAGGATTCAGCTTATAGAAATATATAAAAATTCAATGAAAATTTTCTACCATCTTGAAGAACAATAATAGTTCAACACTTAGTGAAGTAAATTTCCTAATAAATTTCTTATTATACAAGTTCTCGAGTTATATAATGTGAAGTTTCCTTCAATAAATAAGTGTGATAATGATAAGAAAAAGTAGTGTAACATTGGATGTCAAGATCTCATTAATGTATTATTCTTCATACATAGAAACATTATTTCATTCTTCAAAAACACTCCAAGTATCTTTCATTAAAATTTTGATTTCATTAATGAGTGATTTTTTCTCAAGACATACATCATCTCCTTAATATAGATGATCTCCTCTCTAAGATTCTTCACCTTCATATTCTTCATTGTTTATGGAATATTTTTTTCTCAACTATTTCAATGAATGTTCTACAGTTTTTAAAATATTAATCTTTTAAATAATTATTGATTGTTGACTTCAAATAATATTTTATACTCATCAAAATTCGTTTTCTAGTTAAATTATTATAATATTTTGTGGATGAATTTTCATCATTATATCATTTGTTCAACATCTTCCATAATGAGATTTCATTAGAATAATATAAATATTCAACCAATTTTATCTTGTGTAAATTCCAAAGAATGTTTCCAACTCCACAATACTTAAATCATTTGATAGTAAATTCCCCACCATGATTTCTTCTTCCTCGTTGATTATTATTATAGATAAAATGGCTATTTTTTTCAATTGAACTAATTAAACTCATTATATTCATTTTCACAAGGATCATCATCTTCAACGTCATTAATTTACAATTTTCCCATAGATTCAATATTAATATCTTCTTTCATATTATTTAAAATTTTGGATCTCTTTTCATTTAACTAAAAATATGAAAGTTATTTAGTTCATCAATAGATTAATAATATTTTTCTTCTAGATAGATATTTTATAAATAAACCTATCAATAATTATTTAAATGAGATTCTTAAAATTTTTAGAATCATTCAATAAATCTCTAAAAAAATTATATTTACAATCAATTTAAATAACATATGTTAAGTGGTCATAAATAGTTTCTAAATCTCTCATTAATTAATGTTCAAACATTTTATTCTAGATATTTATCTTTTTTTAGTTCACATTGGTATTACCTTTAAAAATAATTTTGATAATTCCTGACATATTGTTTGATGTCTTGATACACATCTTCTTCAAATATACCTTTTATATCAAAGAAAAAATGATTGATTTTCTAGATTTTTCTTCTACATCAGAAAGTCTCTTATCATCAATATTTATAGGAGAATATTTCTTAATATGTTTAAATCCATTTATAGTAGCATAAAAAACATCTAGTCTATGTTATATAAAATATGGTATCATCTTGTTTTTCATCGATGATAATTTTTTCCACCGAGTTTTGGAATTAATCTACTATTTAAAGAATTTTGATTGTCCATGATACGTATTTAACAAGGGAACCCCCGCTAAAACCAATTTATTATCCAAAGGATATACTAACAACTAAGATGTGGTGTTAAATTCATTGTTTCATTTTTGAAATTTTCAAATTTAGTAAATTTAACCCCTATATATTATTAGAATTTATTCCTTATAAACATTCATAAAATTCAAGTATATAATGAAATAGAAAAAAAAACAAGGAACAAAAGATTTACAATGTTTTTCCTAAGTGTGATAACATAAATTATTTACCTAGATACTCTCATAGTTCTATTGAAATTAAATATTATGAAAATATGAATACAACTTCCATCAACCCCCATTCACACATTATATATCCAGATAGGAATGCTTATACTGACTCCTATCAGTTTTTAAAATTATATTATAAGATTTGAGACAACAAAAAATATGTAAAATTTTTCAAACTAATCCTCCATATGATTTTCCTGAAGCATGATTTGATCAAAGTCTATCAAATATTCTTACACCAGATGGCTTATGTCTGATTACATCATAAAAATACCCGTTTTTTCAATCCTTGTTATTCCAAACTACTTTATATAACATAATAAAACCCCCTTAGTATGTAACTCTCTTTCAAGTAATATGATATTTCCTCAGTCTGATATTCTTAACAAAATACTCTATCCAGAAACTATTCTTCAACACATAAGAACTATCATTTGAAATATGTCATCTAACACCAATTCAGAACAGTACCGCCTTTTATTCACTTGTGAAAAGTGTTATGTAAATCTATAAATTTAAGCTCTATTTATTGGTGTTCCAAAAAAATTAATGATGGGAATTTTAAATATTTTCTTGATCACTGTTATTATAAATCAGTAAATATCATGTTTTTTTAACATCATTTTGATTACTTATACCCTTATCATCTCTTATGGTGTCTTCTCTATATACATTTTTATTATAAACACTTCCTAGATTTACTATCATTAAAAAAGATCAAAAGACATTTGATAGAAGAAAAAGTTAGTCTATACATATTTTAATTGAAAATTTTTCATCTATTTGATTCACATAACCCACATGAAATACAGTCAACGATCGACCCACACTTTAAAAAATCTCTATCAATAAATTGAATTTCTATAACTCAATTAAAAATTCTAATTATATTATCCCAATTTAAATAAAATCTACCTTTTTCCCTTGATTTAATACAAAATATATATACATAATTTATCATTATGGTTATTCAATACAACTGATTTAGGTTAACTACAATGGTACAACTTCAAATGCCTTTTGAAACCTGAAATGATTATCTAGTTTAAACATTAGTATGTATCACATTTTTATTCAATTTTTCTTTCCACTCTTATGTTCATCAGTTCAATAATTCAGTGTCTAATTGAACTCTTCATCTGATGAATTATCGGTCTCAAAAGTCAATTTGATGTATCAGTGACAAACTACTCATCTAATGAATCTTATTGGTCATTTATATTATTCAGGACTGTGTTATTTTAACAACTATAAATACATCTTTATTTCAACAAAATTATCAACTATTATTCTTTATCTAATTTTTATCATTAAAATATTCATTTTTATTAACAAAGAAACATCCTTTTTTCTAAAGAGATCTTTTTTTAAAATAAAACTCGAACGCATCTATCATTCTAAAAATACTTAATCCAATGAACTTATGTGTTAAAGAAACTTCATACATCTCTATATATTAAAATATGAAATACTGATCCTCTTTATATTTAGAGGATATTTCCAAAATCACAACAACATATAACTCATAAATAACAAAGACATAGTGATTATCATTTGATTTTTTGAGTTCGATTAGATGGTCCTCATTTAATTTTAAACTTATCTTTTATTTGGGTTATCACATTAAATCCTCCAGACATCTGAGCAATTACGTGTTTGATAACTCAAGATCCGATAATATGGGTCTACAGTACATCTATATTCAAAACTATAGAAACCTAAATTTCTATTTTTTCTAACAAATTCCATATTTTATGATGATATCTTCATGATTTTTAGGAGCTCGAATATATATTAAATCATTATATGAATAATTTTGGAATGTACATTGACTTACAATATTTTTGGGTCTCAACAACATTCAAACAGAATTCATTATTAAAATATCTGATTTTTATCAAAAATACATTCTAGTGGCCAGTGTATTGTATATCATCTCATGGATTGTATAATTGGAGATATGATCCCTAAAATTTAAAAACAATTTAATTATTAGGATTTTCATCAACTACATAGAAATAAAGTTATAAAAATCTAACAACTCATCTTTCACCTTAATTAAAAAAATTACAAAAATATACTTTTCAACAAAAACAAAATATTTGAAAACTAAAATATAACAAATGATCATAATAATTATTAAGAATATCCCAACATTATCAAATGTCATGACTGATATCAAATGTTAATGACGTCACATAAAGTTGTTTTTAGTCATCTTAGAGTAAGGATATCAGGAAATAAGAATAAATATCCTTCTAAATAGATGACTATTATCCTAGAGTGCCATTCCATGATGTTTTCTTATACCATATGATACAAAATTGAGACATGATATTACAATTAATACTATAAATCAATAAATGAGTGTTTGAATGTGAATATTTACACCTTTTTATTTTTTGATGGATGGAGCCCATGAGTTTTATGGTAGATCATGACTATTATAAAAATATTAAAAATAATAATTTCATGGTATGCATTTAATTTAATTTATGTTTTCAAAATATGGAAATTATTGCACGAAATCAATCGAGATGAAGGGTGGAAACTATGAAATATCTATAATATCATGATGTGTTCAAACATTATGGATGATGAAAAATGTGGATGATGTTAGAAGATATCATTCATAGTCATCTGGTCTAATGGATATCAATTATAAAAGGTATTTATACTTTGTACTTGATAACCATTAACTGGGAGATTTATATTATGGTGTTCTAATGTATTTTTGAAGACATTTTTCACTTGTGTGAATATGATGAATACTATCAATCATAAAATGTGTGATCAAATGTGAATAATTAAACATGATTTTTTCTAAAGGGTGTCGACAATGATTTTTAGAGTGATAGTGATGATTATAAAGAATTAAAAGGCATGATTTAGTAGTACTGCATTGCTAATAATTTCATATTAAAAATATTGAAAATGTAACATTCTATTATTTGAGAATAAATATGCTAAAAAGGATATAATTACAATATCACATTGTTCTTTTTATATTGTTTCCAATATTAAAACTATGTAAAATATCTCACAAAATTATTTTAGGTATTTATAGATGAGAAGAAGAGAATGGAAAAAAGATCATTTTTTCTACAATTTGAAATTTCATTGACTCATTATAGAGTTAGGGGACATGATGATACATTTTGCGTAACATAAGAAATAGGTAAATAAATATTGAATGTCTAGTTTTTTAGAAGAAAATACTTTTAAGGGATATCGATGGTCTAAATATAATAAGATGTGAAACATGTGTAATACTCATTAGTATATCCTATTCTAAAGAATATGAAGAGTAATATAATGGATTATTATGTGGATTTCGTTCATTATATAAATATTTAAAATATAGAAGGATTAATGGGTATAGGTAAAACATTTCCACATTTTGGTGTAGAAAGAATAATGAAGAAAGATGATTCCAAAGATGAATTATCGTTATATGGAGGATGATAATCACAGTTATTGTGGAATATACAATATTTATATCTCTAAAATGATTTCATCTCATCCAATATAATATATATATATATATATTAGTAATCATAGAAGTGAATTGAGAATCCACCTAGATTTGTGGATGTAGAAAAAGAAAGATTACTCAAATTATCATAGAGAGACCCCCAAATATATAAATTAATAATCCCTTCATGGATGTACTATATTCAAGAGAAGATGATGGAGTTAACTTTGGGTAAATAGTTACTGGAACCAAAAACATGTAATGGATGTGCTACTTATCATCGATTCTCCATGATGAAAAATCAAACAAAAAAACTAGTGTAGTAGTGGATTATATTACACTGACAAATAATCATATGTATGAACCTTGGATTATCCCACAAGTGTGTACAAATTATAACCATGATGAATTTTACATGGTTTACATTCATTCATATCAATGTGAATTTTTTTTAGAACCCCCTAAATAGAGATATGATGAACACTTGTTCTTATTGATGTGGTAATGAGATCTTAAAATAATAAAGAATAAAAAATAAAATAATAAATGAGAAAGTACCAAATTCAACCACTCATAGGAAGTATAGGATTGAATCATAATCTAATAAGTGACAATCAAGTTATTATTCTTCTATTATTCTAGAAAATTGTTATTTTTTATGTCATTTATAATAATTATTTTTTTTAAAAACAAAAAAAAATTAATACATTGATGAAATATAATTTTTAGGAGTTTATTAATGATGATTCATGTACACAATCATTAAATAATAACTTTTATGATGAATAAAACTAAAAATATTAAAAATTATAATTATTATATATTTCCATTCACATAATGTTCTCTATAAATATTGATATTTACTCTTCTTCATGATTTTTTATTCTCTCAAACACCAGGTGAGATCATCTCATATCCAACACACATTTATATTCTATGTTCAGCTTCTACTCTCATATTGTGTCTTACATTTACTCATATTTTATTTTATTATATATATTTATTACTTTTTTCTTAATTGGACTCAATGTATAATGTTATAATTTCAATGTAGAATTTTTTTTTTGGATTTTCGTATTAGGTCATGGATAGTTCATTTTTTATGTTAAATATAATTATTGACCATACATTTGTTAAGAGTATCTCATGAAGAATTTATAACATATTTTAATTTTCATTTAAAAAATACAAACACTTGTCAAAAAATGCCCAAAAATTTGTTTCTTCAAGAACAAAATTTCATAATATTAACACAATTAAAATATGGAAGAAGGGAATAAGGATTAAATATTGATCCAAGTTCTAATTAGTTTTAAACAGATAAATTCAATCTATATTGACTATATTATTTCTTGTTTACATAAGAACATATCTTTTTTCATGCAATCATCAGTTATAAGATTATAATATAAGTAAACTGCCCAAAATATTATTCCTAAAATCTGTGAAATATTTTTTTGATATCTAATTATGTGAAAACACAATTTTTTGTCAAGATTTTATTCCATATATATAATTTGTTGTATCTAAAATTAGAATTTTCAAAAAAGTAATTTATTTTAAAATGAAAAAAATATTATTTAAAAAAAATCAATAATGTGATATATTTTATAGTTATGTGTTATGTTATAGGATCAATACTAGATTTTATGATGACAAATCAGGTAAAAAATTTCAACAAAGAGGTAGTCTATTTTATTTGTGAAAAATAAATTGTGATATTGAATGTTTTCTTTTATGTATCAAAATATAATGTATATATGTTTATGAGTTTTGAGTGGTTTTATATTCATGATAAAATGAAGAGGTTATATGTTGGACAATTTTAGAGGACATAATGTCAAAACTATGACGATATGTTATTTGAAAAACATGTCAAATCATGATATATGTGGAATATGTCTATCATAAATTGATTTATTATTTAATGATGATTATGGTGATATTTTTATGAATAAGGGATGATGGTTGAGATTTATTGTAAAGTAATTAATCCATATGGTTTTGATGAAATCGTTAATGGGATACCAATTTTAATTATAGACTATCATAATTTAGCTAATTTAAGCATTATTATGTAAGAATATTGGAATTGCTAACATTTTGTTTGGTAAAGGAAGTGATAACTACATACAAAAGTTGGATAGACCATTTCTTGGTCATGTGAACATGAGGATGATCATTTTGGAATCTATTATATTGTGTGTAATTTGTTGACTTTTTTGTGAAATGTTTACATGCCAAAGGAAAGAAAAAAATGTTATTGGTATTGGTTAATGTTTTGGGAAAAATTAATAGGACCCTTTAGAACCAGATAATTTTAGTCTTAGTTCATTTTATTTATCGTAAATGTGATGATATAGACATTCTATACAATTTTCATCCTCATTGTTTTGGATTTAAATTAATGTAAAACATTGAGTTATACAAGTATATCACTATAATTGTGATTATAGTATTAAAATAATAATCTTGATATGGGGAACTATAATTCACCACATTGTAGTACTTGTTTTGGTTTCTTGTAATTTTTTTAAAAATTGCGTTTCACAAATAGAGTCGAGAAATGGGTATAATGGAAATTGTGATCTTAAAATATGTTTGAATCCCCAAAATTAAAAATATACCCAATATAATAGATAGTCTTTATAATTATTGAGTTTTCTATATGATGAACTGAAAATAGATAGCCTGGCCAGGGTACCATTCTTGGAGTTATGAACATTGAGGACCCAATAATTTTATTATTATCAAAACATATCATAGTAAATCATGAAATTGAAAAATAAAACATGGAAATAACTAAAATTTTCAATATATTATAGTTTTATTTAATATTTCTTGGTGTTGAGATATTTTTCTGATTATCAAAATTCCTTTGTGCATAAATATTTTTTTTGGTGGATCTAGTATTTGAAAAAAAGAGTAATTTTTTAAATCAACTATGGGATAATATGGATCAATATTTCATGTGTTTAATATTTCTATTTGGATTAATTTGATCTTACATAAACATGTGTGATATAATTAATTATACGAAAGATTTAATTGATCAAAAATAAATCCATACAATTGATCCAATGGATTGTAGTTCAGAGGATATTTATAAATTCTTCTTTAGATTAACATGTAAGAGAAAAGATTGCTATGTTACTCAGTTTTGAGGGAATATAAATTAAATATCAATTACATGTTGATAAAAATATTCTATTAATTGATGAATCTGAATTAATGGTGTTCTAAAAATCTTGTTTAGCTACTTTGATATAAAATTATATTGAAAAAGGAAATTTAATTTTGGGATTATTTTAATATAGTTTAATTATTATGTATTATTGTAGAGTTAATTTTAATTCAAATAATTCAAATAGTTTTATAAAAAGTTATTGTTTCTAGAATTTTATATGTTGATAGAAAATATTAAGACCGAGCTGATAAAAAATGCGATCATATTAAGGTATTGTCATTTTTTGTCAAGGAAATATCATAGAAATAAAAATTACCACACTTTATTTTTATGAAAAGCAAACAGAACATTATATTCAAGATATTGGACTATCAATGTAACACCAATAGGTTTTTTTATGAAATAATTTCTCAAAATAATTATATTTCTTCAACAGCTTTCATTGCATGAAATCATTAGTTTAAATGAACCATGAGACACGATTGTTTTAAAATGACCATTATTACTTAGTTGTAATGATATCAAGAATAAATATGAATAACTTTTGAAAATGTATGGTGAATTCTTTGGTTACCATTTATTTTTAAAAAATATAACCCAATTAAATTTAAAGGAAATAATTTTATTTGTGAATTAATAAATGGTGTGCATTATAATTAGTAAATAAAACTAATGAAATAAATATGTTATATATTTAAAAAATATAATCTGTATTCATCCAACAGATATTTTAGTCAAGAGATATGGATAAATCTTATTTTACTTATAAAAAATTGATATTTTTCAATTTTATAATTTTATCGCCTATTAGTGGAGAACCCTTTTTAATTTAAATTTCTGAGAAATTAATATTTTCTATGTGGTTGAATAATCTTATTCTTTGTAAGAGGGTTATAAAAATATAATTTAGATTATTTTTTAATATATTTTTGATAAATATCATGTTTTCATCAATAATAAAAATAAATAAATTTCTAATTGAAAACAACTTTTTTCATCCAAGTAATTTATATCGTTAAATTATATTAATTAATGTTTTGAAATAATAAGTAGATTATATTTTTATCATTTAATATAATGGAGTTCATTTTCATTAATTTTACATTGAATATATATATAAACATTTCTAGTCTTTGTAAATATTTTAATGTTCAAAATTTGATTTCTCATTATGACATAGAGATTAATAATAAATTAATTACATGAACTTATATAATTAGATTTTTTAAAAATTTATTTCATATTTGGAATCAATAGATCCAAATAATGTATATAGATTTATTTTATTTTTTATTTGGGAACTATGAATAGTAACTTATATAATTTTAATTAACAATTTAAATTGGTAAATCAAGTAATGAAGCATAAAAATAATATTATAAAATTACACAATGACTTGAACTAATTTCAATCGATGAGTATATTTCTCTCTATATCGTCCGTGGGCCAAAATGGTATCCTTTGGAAGCCACTTGAATAAGATATGGACATTTACTTTAATTCAATTTATGAGAAATCAATAAAATAATTTTAATTAAAATTATTATAACAATTATATTACTAAAAAACTTGACCAAATATTTTTGGTAGAGCATATATCAACATCAATCATCCAAGGATCAAGTTATTGACCATTTCACATTCATGTTTTAAAAAATATAACATCATTAATGTAGGAACATCAATATGATATATTTGATTATTATTATTCATCGAAAATAAACGTGATTTATCTTCCTCATATTTGTTTTTATAATTTAAAATAAACTATTATGTTTATTAAATAAAAAGATAAAACTAATGTACTAATTATTTAATTAATGGAGATAAGAAATAAATGCTATGAAAAATATTAAAATAAATATTAGTTGGGATAGTTAATATATCCAATGATATTTCTATAATAATTTTATCTCTTAGTAATATAATATAATATTTGGTTCTAATTTACCTTGTTATATTCATGTTTTTATGTATAAATGAATTTAGTAGTGGAAAAATTGACACTATTGATTTTTTATCAAAATATTGTATTATTAAATTATTTAAAAATACAAAAGAAATTTTTAAAAATATATAATATTTATGATATGGTCTAAAATGTTCTAAAGTATTCATTTACCATCTATTTGACATTGAATAATTCAATATTTTCCCTTTTTTATTTCATAAGAGGCACTCACCTCGATTATAAAAGGGAAATTCCTCCCTCAGTTATTCACATCATTAAGAACCTTAAATATCATCCATATCCTTAAAATTTCTCTTATTAACATCACTATTTACATTCTACATGTTCTTTTCTTCACAATAGAAAACTATAGTTCCATTAAGAGGGGATCTCAAGGGAGCTTATCAAATAAATGGTAATATTCTTTACCAATCAATTCTAACATTTATCTTCTTCAAGTTTCTTGTATTTAGATTAATCCAATATAAATTAATTACTAAAATATCAATTATATATTGATATGTATAATGATTATGTAAAAACTATGTCACATCTTCTATCCATTCTAGAAAAAATAAAATTTCCACATATGCGTACGTAAATCTTACCGTTTCCACGCCAAGGTGTAATCTCTTTTTCACCACCACCATATATGGATGGGTATAATGATGTAAATAATAACTATATGTGACTATTATAATATTATATGTATTCTATAACAAGAATATATACCATCCAAAACCATACCATTTCACAATTATGGGAATGATATCATTACCCATGTGTATTTATGACCAACCTTCTCAATGACGTGATGTGATATATTCTACTTTATATCAATTAAATAATTATTATATAAATGTATAAAATTAATAAATATGTTATATATTATTTTAATATAATTCTTATTGATATAATTATGAACTAAGAAGTATAACTAAAATTTATTCGATAACATGTTCATAAGAAAAAGAAGCCATCAATACCTGAAAAACAAGTAATAATGAAATGTTATTAATAAACGGAGGATTATATGATTATATATGATATCATAAAAATTAATATGATTACAAAATATTTGAATGAAATTATTTAAATCATTATATAGTAGTTTTTGATATATTAAAACGATAACAGACCAAAGGTACTAAATAATTTCCTAATCTCAATATTATACGAGATTATTTATATTTGAGTATTTACTATGGTATATTTATAAGCCATGTCCGTGATTGATAAATATTTATTTACAAATATTTATTCAATTATTCAAAAATTCATTAAATTTAATTTTTCCCATTGGTAAACTATTACCAAATGTTGTAAAATGTATCATTTTTTTGTTTTCGATATGAGGTAATTTTTAATTTTTTTCGAAATGTATGAGGTTAATTTTTTTAATCATATGTGGCATGAATGTATTTTTATGATTTCATAAATCCTTATTTCTATTAATACCCCCTTATATTATTTTCAAGGATATTTTCAGGTAAATTGTTTTTCGAAATTGTGTGGTGTTTTAAGAAAAGAAAATTTTTATGAATAAGAAATTATATTTTCATCAAGAATTAATTTCTAGTGATTTATCAAAATTATTTTCCATATTAGATGAAATTATTTAATAAGGACCTGAGTCAAGTACACTATCCCTAATATTCTATTGGTTTTATTATATTTATTATGTAATGATTTTATCAAATCCATTTCTTTTTTATGAAATAATTTATTATAGAATGATGATTAAGAAATAAATAATACACATTTGGTTATGCTGCAACGACCTGAGGAAAAAACCATGTTTTTTTGACAAGTTTGCTTTCCAATATCACCCGTTAAGTGAACCAACAAACAACTAATAAGGTAATAATAATAAAATGCATCAAATGGATGAAAATTTCTTTTATTCAAATAAGCAACATCTCGGCTACAACATCCACTGACCGAACAAGAAGATAAACTAACCGAAAATCCCAACTAAGAACCCGATTACAATAATGGGGAGACTGCATAAAACTACTAAGATCCCGAGAATGCGGTATGGGTTTCGAGCTTCCATCATAATGAACATGAGGATGGCCGAAGCCACTGAAATCGTGCTCAGCACCATGGGGATCACCCGAACCATCTTCTTTGTTTCTCCTTCAGTCGCTTGGAGTAAGGGACAACCCGAGACCAGACCCTTTTATAAGCACCCTAATCTGACCGTTGAACCCCAAACGGGTATAAATTCGACCGTTGGTTTCCCAAAGAATCTTATGTTTGATTTTGACCATTGGAAATAAAATCATTTTCCCCAAAAGGATCGGAATTCTAATTGTGCAATTTGCTTTAATGTTTAAAAGTGACATCTATGATAATTTAATCAATTTATGTCTTATTTTCCCAACAATTCGAAATATTCTTTATGAAAAATTAACATTATTATTCACTACACTTATTTTCTTGATTTGAGAAACTTTATGTTGTAATTATATTAAAGCTAATGAGTTTTTATTTTGTCTAAAAATGTATTAACCCTTGAGTTGTATATATATATATACTTATTGCATCAAATTAAATAATTCGTTTTCTCTAATTAAATTTAAGGGTTAATGTTAATAAAAATGTTTTTAACTTGGATAAGCGGTTTTGGAAACTACGTCAAATTATGGTTTCTTTTACTTATGTGTTTCGTAGTGATGATATTTATATCAACACACTTTTATGTGTGATAAAATGTAGTTACGTTTAATAATAATAATTAATTATGAAAATTAGGGTAGTTAACTAGTAAAGGAAATTAAAATATATATATGTGTTATGTTTATATTTCTCAATGTTCTTAATCTTTAATTTTCATAATAAAATATAAAGTAGTTAATAATTATGGTTTAATAATAATAATACTATAATAAAAATTATTGATGTTTTAAAAATAATATATAAATATACATATATATAATAATATGTTTCGATTGAATAAATATATTTTATTGACCAATGATTTTTTTTAAATAATAAAAGTGGTTTAATAATTACATTCATTAATAATAATAAAAGAATAAATCAATCAATGATTTAATAAATTAATAAGAATGATAATAAAGTTTTTTTTCAAAAACTGTTGAAGTCCCGCGTTTCTTCCTCCCTATTTGCACCGCGTCGCACCCCCAGCTGTCCGATCTCCCCCAGCTTATCATGGTCATCCGATGTTAATTTTTTTTAACCGCATCAACTCCAGCCGCCCGATCTATCTCCTTTTAATCCTAACCGTCCACTGTTTCTTGCATTTTCTTCCCCGTGGCTTTTTCTTCCACCTCGCGCCCGCGGTTTCTTCTCCTTCCTCACGTTGCCGGACCAATAGACCGTAGGGTGCCTCATTTTTCTTCACCTAGGCCGGCGAGTGGACCAGAGCCGCTCCCTGCTTTCCACGAGCCGACACAGACCCTCTCCCTCGGATACCCTCCTTGCATGTGGGTCTCCGTCTTTTTTTAAAAAAAAACCCTGTTGCTCCGAAGGCCGGTAGTTTTCACCGGACTCCCTTGATCTCTCCAGCTTCGGGACCACTTCGCTGCTCTGTCATTCCTCTTCCTTGTCGTCGAGCTAAGGTAAGGGTCGTGTTTTGTTCTCTCAAGTTTTGTTTATGCTTCAGGTTATATATATATATATATACGTACATTCATGTTCTGTATATATGTATATCTTCTGCGTTTAATCATTCGGTTCCTTCTGCCTTGTCTACTTCTCCTCTCCTCACAAGGTAAGAAGCAGGTTTTTCATTTGGCACGGTTTGGTCAAGTTTCGGTTTATATAAATGTGTAAAAATATATATACATGTTATATATATACTTATGGTGTGTGTGAAACCGGTGCAAACCTAGACCATGGGATCCCTCTCGGCTTAAAGAACCAATTAAGAGTAAGGGGGGAAAATCCTCTTCTTGTTTCCTTCCATTTATGTAAGTTTTATACAGTTATAAATTTGTTGTATAAATGTGTATAAAAATATACGAGACCATATAAACCTATTTTAACTATTCCTAGAACCGATCTTGTCATCCCCTTTGTGAAAACCTAAAATTGGGAGTAAGGGTTCAAAGGTTCTGGTTTTATTTGGGGGCGGGTTCTAACTTTTCACACCTTGTTTTTATTGATGTATGTATTTATATACATTTATATACACATATGTATAAGATGATAAAAACAAGTATACAACCTTTCCTCAATGTTTATAACCCTGATTTTTTCATTCGCCTATAAAAGAAAGGAGATTTTGAGTAATTGAATGAATATGTAAAATTATGAAAGTGAACGAAGTATATTGTTATATATATACATACACGTATGTTTATATACATTAATATGAACATAGTGTCCATGTTTTGCAATTTTATTACAATATAGCATGATGAAGTTTATGGGTTGGTTGGATTTCAAAATCATTCTTGAAATTGAGAATTTTCATTTATCACCACTCTGTATAAATCAGGATTTTTGCTTTGTGAAAATGGTTAGTATGGACTCCTTGAACTTTTACAAATGCATACATGTATTCATAGGTATGTAATAATGTTTATTTAAAGTGCTAATAAAAGATTTTACACAATTATATACATGATTTCCCCAAGATGGACTTGATTATGCACATTGTAACCTCAACTGCCTGTTTTAAACGCCTATGATATCCATTTATCATCATATGTGTAAGTTATGAACGACCATGCTTTAATTGGGTATTATGATGTATGGAATGTTAAGTGTTATGTTTATTTTCATAAAATCCATGTTTTCAAATGTTAAGATAACTTTTTATGTGCATGGAGATTTAGCATGCATGTCATAATGTTTTTAATGATTAAACTACTTTCATGTTATGAATACGTATGTGAAAATGGGGATTAATTATGAATGTATGGAACCCTATGAATGAATTACCATGTCAAGATATGTGAGGGATGTATAGGAATTACATGTGACAGGTGTGCCTGGAATTATATAGCGCAACAATAATGATGTGACGGGTGCGCCCGGAATTATACAGCGCTCCAATGCATTGGTTAAAGAAGGAGTCTCATGAGACGATCATGTGCGACGGTCTTAGCAGTTAGCCTTGACTTGAGCTACCAAGGAAACGGGGTGGGCAGTGAGCCTTGACCCGTTATGTATGTTATATGGTCTTGACGAAAGGTCTTGACAAAGTGCAGTATTATACATTCCCTCTGGATGTAATGATAAAGGTTAACCAGGGGTTAGTTCAACTAACAGGACAACCCCTAGTTGAAAGCTCCAAAGATCATGAAAATGTACTTTATGTGACAAGAATGGTTTTCCATATGGTAAACTGTTAGATGATCTGCATCTTACTCATGAACCATGATATGCACGTTTTCTCTGCTTAGCCATAAAATTCATTTAGAATTAAAGTAACCTTGTTTGAACATTAAGCATTATTTATTCTTCTTATATTGCACACTCTGATCATGTTTACATTAAAGCTTAATTCAAGTACGTGCTTATTTGTGCAATTGATTTTAAAAAAAAGATGGATTTAATTTTTTAAGAAAAGATAATGTTTTGTTTTAACAAAGTGTTTTATTCTCTTTAAAAGAACTTCTTTGAGAATGGATTTTCTAAAAACGTTTTTAAAACCCCTTACTAGGCATTTTTGCTCACCCTACGTTTTGTTTAAAAATTTTCAGGCATGGTTGGTACTAATGAAGTCAATCAGAAGCAGCTGGTTTCCCAGAATCCTGAGCCTCACGATCTTCTGTAGTAATGCGACATGATATTTAATTTGTAATGATGTAATGTTAAGTATATCATTTCTCATTAAGCACCCTGGGTTTGGGGGTCGCTACTGTTGGTATCAGAGGATGGGTTCAGGAAACTCTGAAAAAACAGGTGATATAAATATATTTCTAGGATTAACTAAGTAAAAAATGTTATAACTTTCAGATGGCTGATGTACCTACCGACCTTTTGTCACTTCCCACAGAGGCTCTAGAGAACATTATATCTCTAGCTAGCCGTGAGAACTTTCTGAATTATGCCCAAATTCGCATGACGTTTAAGAACCTGTACGGCTTGTCAAACTCACCTAGGGTGCTTAGTCTCCACCGGGGATTGGAGATGGATTATCTCCTAATGATGATATCCCAATTTCCCTCTTATGCACGTCGGAGAAGGTATCACGAAGGACTCTTCCGAGTGTTCACAACTGGCGAGGAATTTGGCACAATGCTTGATAACCCTTTTCAAGAAGCTGCTGCTGCCGGAGACCTCCGAGCGGCTTACCTATGCCAGATTTTGCACTACGGCTTCTGGGGCCAGTTAATGGAATTTGGAGCGTTGGAAAATGAGCTCACCCATTTGTCTCTTAGACAAGAAGTGTACACCGATGTTTCCTAACTCCACACCCCTCACGCTAAAATCCAGAGGCATTATAAATGTTCCCATGAGTTTAGTCCCGTCTGTTCATCCTGTGTGTGGTTTGAAGAGTTAGGAAGTTTTTCCACTCTTTGTGGCATACATCTTGTAAACTCAGGATTTTCCGTGTAAACTTTTTCATAAATGGAAGTTCCTTGTTTCCTTTCAAGTCTTCACCTTATCTATGTTGTTAAGATTTTCCCTTTGATGTTTCCTTTCAGATGGCTGGTCAAACGATCTTCTCATCCCTACCCAATGAGCTAGTAGAAGTCATCTTGATCAAGGCATGCATGGTGGATTACTCATCATTTCTCCACCTGCGAGGGTCCTGCCAGCGTTTGCTCGATTTAGAAAATGGTCCAGAGATCCTTCGCTTATGTCAAGAGGATGATCGTGTCTTTCACCTCGTTGCCACAGCTCAACTCCCCTGCTACAGGCGAAGGGGAAGATACTTTGAGGGCCTGTTCCAGTGTTTCACTCTGGCACATAACTTTTCTGCCAGAGTGCGCTTCCTCGTGGCTGCTCAGAATGGCCATCTCAGTGCAGCCTACATGTTCCAAGTCTTGAATCTCAGTCTCCTCAACCGCATCATCCCTCTCAACTACCTCGACCATGATGTGGCCAGAAGAGTCATCAAGTAGTTTATCTACTTGGACGTTTCCGAGCTTTGCATCGCACGATCCTCCCTTTGGAAGCCCGTGTGTAGTACACACGAACATGAGTTCAAGGAGTACTGTTCGAGGTTCATCTAGGCTAGGGAAATGGAAGAGCTATGTGCCAACCTTGGTATCCCGTTAACTGAGCCAGATCCACTGTTTCGGTAGTGTTCTACGTATGGGGTTTCAGTTTTCTTTTTTTTTATGATAGAATTGCGAGGGTGCAATTCTTTGAAGGGGAAAGTGATGTAAAGACTCGAGGAAAAAAGCATGTTTTGTTTTGAGAAGTTTGCTTTCCAATATCACCCGTTAAGTGAACCAACAAACAACTAATAAGGTAGTAATAATAAAATGCATCAAATGGATGAAAATTTCTTTTATTCAAATAAGAAACATCTCGACTACAACTTCCACTGACCGAACAAGAAGATAAACTAACCGAGAATCCCAACTAAGAACCTGATTACAATAATAGGGAGACTGCTTAAAACTAATAAGAGCCCGAGAATGAGGTAGGGGTTTCGAGCGTCCATCATAATGAACATGAGGATGGCTGAATCCACTACAACCATGTTCATCACCCAGGGGATCACTCGAACCATCTTCTTTGTTTCTCCTTCAATCGCTTGGAGTAAGGGACACCCCAAGACCAGACCCTTTTATAAGCACCCTAATGTGACCATTGAACCCCAAACGGCTATAAATTCGACGGTTTGTTTCCCAAAGAATCTTATGTTTTATTTTGACTGTTGGAAATAAAATGATTTACCCCAAAAGGATCAGAATGCTAATTGTGTAATTTTATTTAATGTTTGAAAGTGACATCAATGATAATTTAATCAATTTATGTCTTTTTTTTCCCAAAAATGCAAAATATGCTTTATGAAAAATTAACATTATTATTCACTACACTTATTTTCTTGATTTGAGAAACTTTATGTTGTAATTATATTAAATCTAATGAGTTTTTATTTTGTCTAAAAACGTATTAACCCTTGAGTTGTATATATATATATACTTATTGCATCAAATTAAATAATTCTTTTTCTCCAATTAAATTTAAGGGTTAATGTTAATACAAATTTTTATAACTTGGATAAGCGGTTTTGGAAACTATGTCAAATTATGGTTTCTTTTACTTATGTGTTTTGTAGTGATGATATTTATATCAACACACTTTTATGTGTGATAAAATGTAGTTACATTTTATAATAATAACTAATTAAGATAATTAATGTAGTTAACTAGTAAAGGAATTTAAAATATATATATGTGTTATGCTTTGATTTCTCAATGTTCATAATCATTAATTTTGATAATGAAATATTAAGTAGTTAATAATTATGGTTTAATAATAATAATAATATAATAAAAATTATTGATGTTTTAAAAATAATATATAAATATACATTTATATAATAATATGTTTCGATTGAATAAATATATTTTATTGACCAATGATTTTTTTTAAATAATAAAAGTGGTTTAATAATTCATTTCATTAATAATAATAAAAGAAGAAATCAATCAATGATTTAATAAATTAATAATAATGTTAATAAAGTTTTTTTTAAAAACTGTTGAAGACCCGCGTTTCTTCCTCCCTATTTTCACCGCATCGCACCCCAAGCCGTCCAATCTCCCCCAGCTTATCATGGTCGTCTGATGTTAATTTTTTTAACCGCATCAACTCCAGCCGCCCAGTATATCTCTTTTTAATCCTCACCATCTGATGTTTCTCGCATTTTCTTCCCCGTGGATTTTTCTTCCACCTCGCGCCTGCGGTTTCTTCTCCTTCCTCACATCGGCGGAACAGTAGACCGTAGGGTGCCTCGTTTTTCTTCACCTAGGCCTGCGAGTGGACCCGAGCCGCTCCCTGCTTTCCACGAGCCGACACAGACCCTCTACCTCGGATACCCTCCTTGCTTGTGGGTCTTCGTATTTTTTTTTAAAAAAACATGTTGCTCCAAAGGCCGATAGTTTTAACCCGACTCCCTTGATCTCTCCAGCTTCGGGAACTCTTCGCTGCTCTGTCTTTCCTCCTCCTCCTCGTCGAGCTATGGTAAAGGTCATGTTTTGTTCTCTTAAGTTTTGTTTAAGCTTCGGGTTATATATATATATATATATATGTACATACATGTTATGTATATATGTATATCTTCTGCGTTTAATCATTCGGTTCCTCCTGCCTTGTCTACTTCTCCTCTCCAAGCAAGGTAAGAAGCAGGTTATTCATTTGTCACGGTTTGGTCAAGTTTCGGTTTATATAACTGTGTAAATATATATATACATGTTATATATATACTTATGGTGTGTGTGAAACCAGTGCAAACCTAGACCATGGGACCCCTCTCGGCTTAAAGAACCAATTAGGAGTAAGGGGGGAAAATCCTCTTCTTGTTTCCTACCATTTATGTAAGTTTTATATGGTTATACATTTGTTGTATAATTGTGTATAAAAATATACGAGACCATATAAACCTGTTTTAACTATTCCTAGAACCGATCTTGTTAGCCCCTTTGTGATAACCTAAAATTGGGAGTATGGGTTTGAAGGTTCTATTTTTATTTGGTGGTGGGTTCTTACTTTTCACACCTTGTGTTTATATATGTTTGTATTTATATACATTTATATACACATATGTATAAGATGATAAATCCAAGTATACAACCTTTCCTCAATGTTTATAACCCTGATTTTTCCTTTCTCCTATAAATAAATGGAGATTTTGAGTAATTGAATGAATAGGTAAAATTATGTAAGTGAATGAAGTATATTGTTATATATATACATACACGTATGTGTATATACATTAATATGAACTTATGTCCATGTTTTTCAATTTTATTACAATATATCATGATGAAGTTTATGGGTGGGTTGGATTTCAAAATCATTCTTGAAATTGAGAATTTTCATTTATCACCACTCTGGATAAATCAGGATTTTGGCTTTCTGAAAATGGTTAGTATGGACTCCTTGAACTTTTACAAATTCATACATGTATTCATAGGTACGTACTCATGTTTATTTAAAGTGATAATAAAAGAGTTTACACAATTATATACATGATTTATCCAAGATGGACTTGAGTATGCATATTGTAACCTCAACTGCCTGTTTTAAACGCATATGATATCCATTTATCATCATATGTGTATGTTATGAATGACCATGCTTTAATTAGTTATTATGATGTATGGAATGTTATGTGTTATGTTTATTTTCTTAAAATCCATGTTTTCAAATGTTAAGATAACTTTTTATGTGCACGGAGCTTTAACATGCATGTCATAATGTTTTTAATGATTAAACTGTTTTCATGTTATGAATACGTATGTGAAAATGGGGTTTAATTATGAATGTATGGAACCCTATGAATGAATGAACATGTCAAAATATGTGAGGGATGTGTAGGACTTACATGTGACGGGTGCGCCCGGAATTATATAGCACATCAAGAATGATGTGACGGGTGTGCCCAGAATTATACAGCGCTCCAATGCATTGGGTAAAGCAGGAGTCTCATGAGACGATCATGTGCGATGGTCTTGGCCGTTAGCCTTGACTTGAGCTACCAAGGAAATGGGGTGGGCAGTGAGCCTTGACCCGTTAAGTATGTTAGATGGTCTTGACGAAAGGTCTTGACAAAGTCCAGTATTATACATTCCCTCTGCAAGTAATGATAAAGGTTAACCAGGGGTTAGTTCAACTAACAGGACAACCCCTTGTTGAAAGCTCCCAAGATCATGAAAATGTACTTTATGTGACAAGAACAGTTTTTCATATGGTAAACTATTAGATGATCTGCATCTTACTCATGAACCATGATATGCACGTTTTCCCTGCTTAGCCATAGAATTATTTTAGAATTAAAGTAACCTTGTTTGAACATTATGCATTGTTTATTCTTCTTATATTGCGCACTCTGATCATGTTAACTTTAAAGCTTAATTCATGTACGTGCTTCTTTGTGCAAGTGGTTTTAAAAAAAAGATGGATTTCATGTTTTAAGAAATGATAGTGTTTTGTTTTAGCAAAGTGTTTTATTCTCTTCAAAAGAACTTCTTTGAGAAAGGATTTTCTAAAAATGTTTTTAAAACCCCTTACTGGGCATTTTTTCTCACCCTACATTTTGTTTAAAATTTTTCAGGCATGGTTAGTACTAATGAATTCAATCAGAAAAAGCTGGTTTCCTAGAATACTGAGCCTCACGATCTTATGTAGTAATGGGACATGATATTTAATTTTTAATGATGTAATGTTAAGTGTATCATGTCTCATTAAGCACCCTGGGTTTGGGGGTCGCTACATATGCTTTATCTAATGATTTATGTTTTGGTGGAACATGTAATAATGATTTAATTATGAGATGGGTGGTACCAATATCTCCTTCCAATGCATTGGGTAATGATTAATATGTCATGAGATAGACAGTACTGGAATGATAAATGATATTGGTTCATTAATATATGGATGTAATGAGGAGTGAACTCAGTTCAATGGTGGACTTTGTCTACTATGATGGTATGACATTGATCCTAGAATAATATTAAATTATTTTATATTATTATCTTTATTCCAAAAATTCCATGTCTTATGTTATAAATTTTTTGTATTTGTTCATTGATTCTTTATGTACATTCATGATTTATCTCGTAACATCATATAATGATCTTTCATATGCTGGATATGATTTTTAAATGTAATTTTTGTATGTCTTATGATTATGATATGATTGATATATCTATTTTTACCCATTATGATAATTTGAGATCACCATTTCATATATTAGTTTTCCCTAGATTGGGAATAAGTGTGATATGTAAGATATTTCAAAATGTAATCTAGTTATGATAGAATAATGAGGTGATAATGTAGATTTCTTATAATCTTTTTTAAGCTTCCCAGTTTCTTAAGACACTAAACCGAAATTTTCCTTATGTAGTTATTAACATTTTTTAATAAATATTCCTAAATTTTGAATTAATATATATGTATAAAATGTTTTGTCCAATATAGTTAGTATTAAAGAAAATGTATAATTAACCATTAGAAATAAGGATGAGAAAACGATAGTAAGAACCCTAAAGATCTATAGATGTATAGGATACAATCCTAGTGGTTTAGAAATGATCATTAATATCCTAGAATAATAAATAATTTTTCCTAAATTGAAATTATATTCTTGATTATGTTGTTTTCCATTATAATTAATGTTTCCCAAACTATGTATCATGGTTTTGGACAAAAGATGGAACCCTAATGAACTCAGTTAGTGTTGAATGTGAGGGACGATTCTATGATTATCCACCAAATTTAATGTATTTGTACAATTTAAATGATACTTTTATTTCTCCAATGTTCATATCATTATAAAGTCATCCTAGCATTATATTCATTGGAAGTTGAATCTGGTCAATGGTGAAATATTATCATGAATATGATGAAAATTGATGAAATTGACATTATAGGATGGGATGTGTTTAATGACTTATTTTTCAATAAGTACTTTCCTTGCATACTTTTAACATGTATGGATATGGAGTTCCTTGATCTTATTAAAAAGGATGATGAATCTATTGGTACATATGAAGAAAATTGTAGTTGACTTCCATGGTTTGTTTCTAGAATTATTTTCCAAACTGAGATTCACATAGATTGAATAATTATTGGATTAATGACATGTTTACATATGGAATTATCCATAAGTTAAATCAATATCCATGAGAAAATCATTCAATGTGCTTCCAATATTGGAATAGAGATTGGAGTAACCATGCTGTCCTATGGGTTTGATAAGGAAAAAATTGAATTCAATTGAAAATATAACTACCATAGGGAATGCAAGTTTATTTTAGCCTTATTATCAATGTGTGGAAATAAAAATTGGGGAAATTGACTAAAAGGGAATAGATAATGTTTTAATTGTTTGAGAAGATGGTCATCAGGAAGTTTAATGCTAAAGAGATGGGAATAATATGTCTAATGATGTGAATAGAGAAATGGATATATAGAATACACCTCCTATACATAAATTCTACAAGGGTAGGACAATATGGAATTTTTCTAACCAGTGCCCAAATTCAAGGTTCATTGAATATGTTCAATGTCATCAAACTCTTAACATTGATGTCAAAGGAATCTCACATACAATCAATATAAACTATGTGGAGTACAATAATGAACTGATTAAATGTAAACATACCATACACACTAGATTTTAAATGTCTTATTTGACTCTATATATACCTACTATTTTATATTTGAAGAACAATTTTACGGTACATCCATATTACCTCTAAAAAAAGATGTAGAGTTAGATTTGACAATTGTGTATGTAACAATGTTTTCTTTAAATGTTTTTAATTCTTCTCTAGTTGATGACTGTAAGAATGTCGTTCCGGAAAATATTGGGATACTTTGTTTAGTGTAATTATATGTGATTCATTGCATCGATTGAATTTCTATATATGGAGAACATTTAAATTTCTAACAAAGGGACGCCACATTTCATATTCTAGATCAATAAATGATCATCTATCAATGTACGAAAGAGTATGACATTCCATTAAAAATATCATTCATCATATGGACCGCGATTCCAATACATGAAGGTTATCATTCTCAAATGGTTGGAAATAAAATAACCATTAAGAATACACATATTGTTAAGGAGTTTTATTATGTTTTTTCCGGAAGTATTTCAATATCTTTCCCCAAATCACGTTTTAGGGTTTTGAATATAACTTATAGAATGTGATGTTCTTTTTTAATATACACATTATATAATGGACCAAATTGAGTGGTAGGAATACAATAAGAAACTTCTATAGAATACTGACAAGGGATTCATAAACCCTAGTGTCTCACATTGGGGTGAAACATTTCTATTTGTTAAGATGAGATATGAATCAATTATTCATTTCCTTAATTATCGAGAACATAACATGATCAATAACTATATCAGATATTGTCTTCCCTACTTGGATATCTTATTCAACCAAATCCGTGGAGCTCAAAACCATTCTATGATTCAACATAATTTTGTATATCATCAACTAAGGGTCATGAAGGAGAATATACAAAATACCACATTCAATAAATGGTATGGACTTTATGAATTTATAGAAATGTATTTTAGTTTTACTATTTCCCTCAGTATCTTTATGGATCTAATGAGTATATTCTTTTGAGACTATCTTAATAATTTTTTGGTAGTAATTATAGATGATGTTATATTATATTCTATGTACAAGGAAGAACATGAAGATCATTTGATATTCATGCTGAAGACCCTGAGAAAGTAGAATATTTTTTCACAATTTACCAATTATGAATATTGGATTCATATTTTTTCTTTTTTATTTCATTTAATACTAATATATGGGATATATGTGGACCTAGAAAAAACTATAAGTTGTGGAATGTTTCTCAATAACAAAAATAGTAACTGAGATATGATGTTTTCTTGGTTTGTCATGATATTGTCGATGTTTTATCAAATATTTTTCATGAATATATAATCAACTGACCATGATTACTCTGAAATGATTTAGGTATGCATGGATAGAGGAATCTGAATTTAATTTCAATGAGATAAATATAATTTTAGCCAATGCACATGTTCTCACACTTTCTTATTGTGTTGAATAGATTTTGATATATAGTAATTCATTCAATAAGGGGATGTGAAGTTTTCTCATAAATAATGATAAGGTGATAGCTTATGCCTTTCTACAATTGAAAATCCATTGAAAAATTTACAAAACTGATGATTTAGAATTAGATTTGAAAATATTTGAATTAATTATATGGACGAATTATCATTATGGTGAATAGTGTTATATTTATTCAGATCATAAACGTTATAAGTATATTTTCAAAAAAAAATCAGATGAATATGTACCATATAAGATGGTTTATATTGATTAATAATTACAAATTTTCAATACATTTCCTCCCAAGGAATGACAACAAAGTGGTTTATAGATTTAGTCAAAAGTAACAAGCTTCACTATCCATGATGAGTATTTAAAATGATCAAATATTCATGGATTTGTGATTGATGGATCATGAAATTTTAATGGAATAGGATAAATATTATCTTTCTCATATAAATGTTCATTCATTTATGAAAGTGATGATTAAAGAGGGCCATAAGGAATATATAGAGTTATAATAGAAGGTAATAAATGATCATCAATTCAACCTTGATTGTGATAGAATAATATGGTTTAGGAACAATGTTTATATTCCTCCCATGTTTGAATTAATGGAGTCATTGGATAATGTTTATTGTTCTTCATTCATTATTTATCTTAAAAGCACAATGATGTATTGATAACTGAAAAGAATTTATGGTGGGATGGAATGAAAATAGTTGTTTTTGAATATGTCTCACATTTCTTGGATTGTCCTCATGTTATGGCAGTGAGACAGATGCCCAAGGGGATGTTACAAATATTACCCATACTAGAATGGAAATGGGAAAACATCACAATGTAATGTTTTGGAAGACAATACAAAACAACTAAATGCCATAATGAAATTGGTTTATAGTTTATCTCCTTACGATTTTAGAACACTTGATGTAACACCCCGGGTAAATAAAGAATATGACATTTTTTTATCCATATTTGTGAATGAAATATTAATATGACTTTAAAGGGGACACTATGCTCAATAGCATACCCAACACTCAACAACGAGTTTCTTGGGAATCTTATGTTGCACTCTAATAATAAAATAATATTATTTTAAATGGTAGTTAACATGTAGCCGTTGTAATGGCGGGAATGGATAGAAATAACTAAAATATGATTATATATGTTCTTAAATGTTTTTACATTTATACAATCAAAGATAAAGGCTTAAAATACGGAAAGAATTCAATTTTAGGCATATATGCCCTAGTTTTCACTAAAGGTTCACTTATCGCCTTTTGATGGTGAACCGTCATTAAATATAGTTTTGATCACTCTTATACATTCTTTTGGACCAAATAAAACTCTTATTAAGAATCGGGACATCAAAATTTACTTTGTGTAAATTTTTGGTATCTTTCCGATAAAGTTCATTTTTTAATGAATAGTGTAAAATGTTTTATTTTAATTCAAAACCACTTTTTAATCTAATTTATTTATATGATTAGATTATCTTTTGAATTGGTTTTAAAGTGAAATTAGAAAATATTTTTACCATCAAATCCAACAGTGGTCTTTGGAATTAATTTCACTTTGAAATCGGACTTAAACTAGTGTCAATCTTTTGATACATATTGTTTCATAAAAACACGCTATTTGCGCTGACAGCGGAAATTAATTATTAAATTAATTAATGTGACTAATATGTTTTGAATTTTTTTAAACGGATATCATTTTTGAATTCGGAATATCAAATATAGCTTAGGGTGAAGTTTTGATATTTTTCTGAAAAGCTTCAATTTTTGATGAATAGTGAAACCACTAAGTGGTAATCAAGCAAACTGATTTTTCTGTTAAATGAAAGTTTACCCCTAATGTGTATTGAATTTTGAAAATCCGACATACATGGTTGTCATTAGTATATAAAATGTGGTTCAATGGGATGAAAATAATTTTTTGGTGAATAGTAACTTTTTTTCATTAATCGCGATTAGAGGTAATTAGTGTTGTTTAAGGTAAATATAATGTTTTAATAATATGAAATGAACTTGACACATGTCCTAACCTCATTGGATGTGTAATGGCCGACCAAGACAAGCCATGTGTCAACTTGGGGACCCCATGAAGCCACTTTGGTTGGGAAATGACATAAATAACTTTTTATTTAATGTAAAAGTAAAAATGACACAAACATGATATGTTTTACTAAAACAATCTTTAAGTGGGGTTATAAAAGTCATATTTTTGATTATAAATAGTAATTGGAAAGCTAAGAAGATTTCCTACATCATAGTATTTTTTTTATAATTTATTGACATTAAATAAATTATATTATTTGTGACATAATAATGATGCAGCGATGACATCATTATTTGACGATTTAAATAAAATGGAAAGATAATGTAAAATATATGAACAAAACATGTCCAAAACTTATTTTATGGTTGTATTTCGAACCCTTATCACCTTATCCACGAATTATATCAATGTGGGGCCTTTTAAAACCGAAACACATTTTCAAATAAAGTAATATTTCTTACTTTCCAAAAGTGCCCCTCCTCTCCTCTTATAAAAGGCCCCAACCTCTACCTCATTTCACACAATCCTCAAGCCTTTGGCTCGGCCAAACCCTGCCCATTTACTCTCTCCGCATCCCTCTCCTCATCCTAGAGGATTCTCTTTGGGCATAATCCTTTCAAAGTAATCCTTTTGGCTCAAATCAAAAGGAGTTACACTTTTAAAGGTAATTCATTCTCTCATGTTCATTTGTTTTATTTTGCTTCTCCAACCCACTAAACTCTTTTTATTTACTTATTTTGTAACAAAACCAGTATATTAAATATACTAGGATGTTGTTATATGATTTATTCGAGCTACACTCTCACACAAATACATCAAATGGTTAAAGAACATACGGTTTCCGTGGATGGCGAAATTCTGCCTTCCGAAACGATGATTGTTCAATACTCATTTATCACCTTAAAAGGTGGCCATTATGATGTCACTATTTTTATATATGATATATAATATGTTTATGTTTTCCTTAAGCTTCTGTTTTTTTTTCATTTTGGGCATACCTTTATGGTTTCCATTATGGGTAAACGTGATATCTTCATTTAAGGAAGTGCGGACTACCCCCCCTCAAAGTGATTTGATTCGTTAAATACCATATGTGGGACGTATAAAGGATGGAACTATGATATTATATATGATATTATACTGGAATTATAATATAACTTTATATCATTATTATTCCATTTTATAAAATACGAAATAGAAATGAAAGTAGCGTTCATGCGTACGTACGGCTTACCCTCTCCATGAATGGTGCATTTCATTTCTTACCTCTAAATGATTATGTAATGTTATAAATGCATGAATTTACTGGATATATATGAAATATATGATATCTATATCATGAATACAATTCTGTATATAATAAAAATTTGGCCACACGAACAACAGTTAGTTGTAAGAAGTCCACATTCGACTTAAGAACCAAGTATCGACAAAACAAATATTATTGACTTAAATGATTACATAAATGTTTATGACATGGTAATAAGTGATATAAAAGGAATAATGAACTTGAAAAAGCTTCTTAAGGAAGTAGAAATTAACTCAAGTTTATTATTCAGGAGATTAAAGAACGATCGAGTCAAGTCGGACCCGAGGTAAGGGATCCTACTCCTCTCTTTTTTTTAAGTACACACTTTTATGTCATTCCTTTTAAAGCTCATATTTCTTGTTATTGGGGTGATATTTTATATTAAACATACTGTAATTTTTATGTTCATGTGATTAGAGACCCTATTCTCTCTCATCAATCCATTTTGGAAGTTTTGAGTGGCGCCGTTAGGCTGTCGAACTTTCGTAAGAGATCTAACCTCTCTCTTTCTTTTGAAGTACTCTCCTTTATGACACTTCTTTTAAGCTCCTCTTTGTAATGTTGGGAGATTTTCTTTTATATTCCTATTTCTTTACATTATATTTTAATGTGATGAGATACCCTATTTGATCTCATCAATCCGTATTCGGAAGTTTTAGGTGGCGTCGTTAGGCTGCCGAGTTTTCGTGAGGGATTTTTCATCTCACTTTTATTCCCGTGAGATTTATGCTACATTTGCCACAAATTCCATTTAGTGGTGTATGTACTACCCATTATTCTACTCTTTGTGTAATATAATTTCGTTTATGAGTATTTACATCAATGATCTATTGTCCTTCTTTCATGGGGTGTATGTTTTGAAAGATACCCAAGTCGGTAAGGGAACCTTTCACCCTCCTCTTTTTTAAAAGACTTCTTTTGTTGGGTCTTTTAATTTTCATATTGTTATGTTGGGATATGTTCTCATATATCCTTATTGATGTAAATTTTATGTCCAAGTTATGAGATACACTTTTTATCTCTCATCAACTCATTTTGAGGTGATGCCGTTGGGCTGTCAAGGGAACTTTTAACCCAATTTCGATTTCTTTGGGTTCAACATGTAGTCATTGAATATGTCATCCATTGAATACGTGTGAATGAACTTTAATTGTTTTACACTTAATATCCACTTATATTGGGTGTATTTAAATTTGTCACACATATTTTTGAGATTGATTTGTCCTTAATTTAGGGATACCTTCTTTATAAGGGATTTCATCACATTTGACATTTCTATTGAGGGTTCATTGTTGTTTTGCACCAATTCGCTCTTATATGGTGTATATACTATCCTTTGGAGTATTATATCATGAATCCATTTATTCTCATGATATTACAAAGTTCTAACTAAATGTTATTCCTCAATTATTGTATTCAAGTGTCTCTAATTTTGGTAAAACCCCTTTAACCAAAATATCGCTTTAAATGTTTTAATTATTTTTTATTATTAATATCCATGTTTTCAAAATGGTTTTAAGGATTTATTTATATGGATATTAATGGTTTAACATTTTAAAATCTTCAAGGTGGTATGGGACACTTTGATTCAAAATTCTCTTTATTAAATTTTTTAAATGGTTTTGGAAATGGTTTCTTTTTGAATGGATTCATTAATTCAATATAATAAAATGTTATATTGTGATTGAAATGTGGAAATGTTATGTTTCCTTTATGCTTGTTTTATGTGATACGTTTATGTTATGTTTCTTGGGCATTGTTATGAAAACGGGTGGTTCCGTGATAAACTAAGGGCGGGTGAGCCCGATATAGCTCTCCAATGCATTGGGTAACGCGAAGGAGTGAAATGTTAAGGTTTCTACGAAGATATTTAGGGAATATACTGTGATGGGTATTCCAAACGTAACCAAGAGGGTTACTCCCTACGTAAGAATGTTATGAATGCCTCAAGTTACCTTTATGTCTCACGTTTTCTATGATTTATTCATGGTTTGATGAGGTATGTTAAAGTGACTATGTTTTATGGGTAAAGTATGATTTCATTCTTATGTATATATGAACTAATGTTTCCTTTCCATATTTTTATAACCCTTACTGAGCTTTTTATGCTCATCCCAAGTTTTTGAAATGTTTTTCACAGGTCAAGGGAAAGGTACATGATGTGATGATAGTGTCGAGGATGTGTCAAGAAAGAATCCGTGTTATATTTTAAATATGTTTCCGTTGATGGGGAGAATGAATACTGTCTTTTATGTAACCACTTTGTTTAAATGTGGAATGTAATGCAAGTTTCATGGTCTAATTCTCTAAAAATCTAAACCTGAAAAGATCCTCAATGTGTAATCTTGTAATAACTAAAGATTAAGTAAGGTTTAAGGCTGGGGCCTTATAGTTGGTATCAAAGGTCGGTTTAGATAACTTTAGAGGTTAGGGTATTCTCTAAGCATAAGTGACATTACCATAATGGATAGGATTTCAGAAAGAGTTATAGTTTTAGATAAAGTGAATGAGTAAGTATATCTTAGTGTTTATCTTACTTATTAGTACATGATGGTTTTATTGATATACTCACACTGACATTTCTATTTTTAGTGAATGGATGGATCTAGCAGGCACCAAAGAGACAACAGGTTTGAAGGAAACTATGGTGGTTCTCTGATTAAGATACTAGATAAAATGGAGGATTCAATGAGGAAACTCGTGGTTGTTCTAAACCAAATATCAAGGAGTCATGATCAACCACTTGAACCTTGCTATGATATTTAATGCATCATGTACGAGATGACCAATCCATGTGGAAATTCAGGTAATAATTTTAAAGGTAACCATTAGAGTTTATATGATCCTTACTTTTGAGGTAATTATGGGTTATTATATGATATGCTGGAAAATGAAAAGCATGAGATAAACTTGAGGTTAAAATATTTTATGATCATTTTTGATGATTTTATCTCTTTTGGTGAATGATTTAAGAATTATATTGTTTTGGAAAAAGGACAACACGCAGACCATGTGACAACCCGTCGCGTCGGACAAAGCTGCAGGAATCGAACCCACAACCAAAGTGTGACTGGTATTTATCGCCTACCACTGAACTACGTGAAGTCCCTGGTTAGTTTCACTGATTCTTTTTAGTTATATGATTTTATTAATTAAGAGTAAGTTGATTTTGGGTTATTTAGGAAAATGATTAACCTATCATGGAGGATATGTGATTAGGTTAATTACTTTTCAATACGGGACTTTAGGAGCAACTGATGTTGTTTGGAGATAAATGTTACGATTTAACTTGGAAGACTATGTGACTAAATCCTTCAAATATTTGGGTTTCAATCTTATTTTGGTTTAAATTTAAGAATGTTATGGACAAATTGATTATAGAATGGTCCTCGTTGAACTTTGGGTTTTATTGGACAAATTTTGGAGGTTAAGAATAGATTTTCTTTTTATAAAGGGTTATCCTTTTCTGGATTATCTAATCTTGTACTAACCTTTTGGTTTTGGTTTTGGTTAAAGCCTAAAGAAATGGGAAGTATATAGTTCTCTTTTGTGGATTAGGTGATTCTCTAGAAGTTGATTATAGTACTCTTAATGTGAACAAGTCTTCCTAAATACTCGTCTTTTGGAGAAAATAGGAGTTTGTGTAAGGAATCTAATAAAAGTTGAAAGTCAACATGATAAGTGATTATGTTTCCTTATGAATAATTCCCTCAATAAAAAGTAACTTAAAACAAAAATGTTGTCTATTAACTTTTCCTACTGGGGAATAGAATACCGTTTAACCCATCACAAGTTTGTGATTTTCTTGTGGTTAACTTTCTCCTAAACATGTTTTCTATCACTCTCCATCAGAACATGACCCTTTGTTTTTTCCTCCATGTCCATATTTTCATACTTGGAATCCTAGTATGGGTTAACCCGGGTGACCTCTGTGCTTATCTTTCTTTATTTTAAAGTGATTATTTTACCGACTCTTGTTCCGATGTGGGACTTTCTAGGATGTTTCCAAGTGCAATTTTAAAATTGCGAGGACGCAATTCCCAAAAGGGGGGAAGGATGTAACACCCCAGGTAAATAAAGAATATGACATTTTTTTATCCATATTTGTGAATGAAATATTAGTATGACTTTAAAGGGGATGCTATGCTTAATAGCGTACCCAACACGCAACAACGAGTTTCTTGGGAATCTTACGTTGCACTCTAATAATAAAATAATATTATTTTAAATGGTAGTTAACATTTAGCCTTTGTAATGGAGGGAATGGATATAAATAACTAAAATATGATTATATATGTTCTTAAATGTTTTTACATTTATACAATAAAAGATAAAGGCTTAAAATACGGAAAGAATTCAATTTTAGGCGTATATGCCCTAGTTTTCACTAAAGGTTCACTTATCGCCTTTTGATGGCGAACCATCATTAAATATAGTTTTGTCACTCTTATACATTCTTTTGGACCAAATAAAACTCTTATTAAGAATCGGGACATCAAAATTTACTTTGTGTAAATTTTTGGTATCTTTCCAATAAAGTTCATTTTTTTAATGAATAGTGTAAAATGTTGTATTCTAATTCAAAACCACTTTTTAATCTAATTTATTTATATGATTAGATTATCTTTTGAATTGGTTTTAAAGTGAAATTAGAAAATATTTTTACCATTAAATCCAATAGTGGTCTTTGGAATTAATTTCACTTTGAAATCAGACTTAAACTAGTGTCAATCTTTTGATAATTATTGTTTCATATAAACACGCTATTTGCGCTGACAGTGGAAATTAATTATTAAATTAATTAATGTGACTAATAAGTTTTGATTTTTTTTAAAACGGACTTCATTTTTGAATTCGGAATATCAAATATAGCTTAGGGTGAAGTTTTGGTATTTTTCTGAAAAACTCCAATTTTTGATGAATAGTGAAACCACTAAGTGGTAATCAAGCAAACTGATTTTTCAGTTAAATGAAAGTTTACCCCTAATGTGTATTAAATTTTGAAAATCCGACATACATGGTTGTCATTAGTATGTAAAATGTGGTTCAATAGGATGAAAATAATTTTTTGGTGAATAGTAACTTTTTTTCATTAATCGCGATTAGAGGTAATTAGTGTAGTTTAAGGTAAATATAATGTTTTAATAATATGAAATGAACTTGAAACATGTCCTAACCTCATTGGATGTGTAATGGATGACCAATACAAGCCATGTGTCAACTTGGGGACCCCATGGAGCCACTTTGGTTGGGAAATGACATAAATAACTTTTTATTTAATGTAAAAGTAAAAATGACACAAACATGATATGTTTTACTAAAACAATTTTTAAGTGGGGTTATACAAGTCATATTTTTGATTATAAATTATAATTGGAAAGATAAAATAATTTCATACATCATAGTATTTTTTTTATAATTTTTAGACATTAAATAAATTAAATTATTTATGACATAATAATGATGCAGCGATGACATCATTATTTGATGATTTAAATAAAATGGAAAGATAATGTAAAATCTATAAACTACACATGTCCAAAACTTATTGTATGGGTGTATTTAGAACCCTTATCACCTTATCCACGAATTATATCAACGTGGGACCTTTTAAAACCGAAACACATTTTCAAATAAAGTAATATTTCTTACTTTCCAAAAGTGCCCCTCCTCTCCTCTTATAAAAGGCCCCCACCTCTACCTCATTTCACACACTCCTCAAGCCTTTTTCTCGGCCAACCCCTGCCCATTTACTCTATCAACATCCCTATAATAATCCTAGAGGATTCCCTTTGGGCAGAATCCTTTCAAAGGAAGCCTTTAGGCTCAAATCAAAAGGAGTTACACTTTTAAAGGTAATTCATTCTCTCATGTTCATTTGTTTTATTTTGCTTCTCCAACCCCCTAAACTCTATTTATTTACTTCTTTTGTAACGACACCAGTATCTTAAATATACTAGGATGTTATTATAAGATTTATTCGAGCTAAACTCTCACACATCTACATCAAATGGTTAAAGAACATACGGTTTCTGTGGATGGCGAAATTCTGCCTCCTGAAACGATGATTGTTCAATACTCATTTAACACCTTCAAAGGTGGCCATTATGATGTCACTATTTTTATATATGATATATAATATGTTTATGTTTTTCTTAAGCTTCTGTTTTTTTTTCATTTTGGGCATACCTTTATGGTTTCCATTATGGGTAAAAGTGATATCTTCATTTATGGAAGTGCGGACTACCGCCCCCTCAAAGTGATTTGATTCGTTAAATACCATATGTGGGACGTATAAAATATGGAACTATGATATTATATATGATATTATAATGGAATTATACTATACCTTTATATCATTATTATTCCATTCTATAAAATATGAAATAGAAATGAAAGTAGCGTTCATGCGTACGTACGGCTTACCGTCTCCATGAACGGTGCATTTTATTTCTTACCTCTAAATGATTATGTAATGTTATAAATGCATGAATGTACTGGATATATATTAAATATATGATATCTAAATCATGAATACAATTCTGGATATAATAAACATTTTTCCACACGAACAACAGTTAATTGTAAGAAGTCCACTTTCGACTTAAGAACCAAGTATCGGCAAAAAATATATTATTACCTTAAATGATTACATAAATGTTTATGACATGGTAATAAGTGATATAAAAGGAATAATGAACTTAAAAAATGTTCTTAAGGAAGTAGAAATTAACTCAAGTTTATTATTCAGGAGATTAAAGAACGATCGAGTCAAGTCGGACCCGAGGTAAGGGATCCTACTCCTCTCTTTCTTTTTAAGTACACACTTTTATGTCATTCCTTTTAAAGCTCATCTTTCTTGTTATTGGGGTGATCTTGTATATTAAACTTACTGTAATTTTTATGTTCATGTGATGAGAGTCCCTATTCTCTCTCATCAATCCATTTTGGATGTTTTGAGTGGCGCTGTTAGGCTGTCGAACTTTCGTAAGAGATCTAACCTCTCTCTTTCTTTTTAAGTACTCTCCTTTATGTCACTTCTTTTAAGATCCTCTTTGTAATGTTGGGGGATGTTCTTTTATATTCCTCTTGCTGTACATTATATTGTAATGTGATGAGATACCCTATTTGGTCTCATCAATCCATATTCAGAAGTTTTATGTGGCGCCGTTAGGCTGCCGAGTTTTCGTGAGGGATTTTTCATCTCACTTTTATTCCCGTGAGATTTATGCTACATTTGCCACAAATTCCATTTAGTGGTGTATGTACTGACCATTATTCTACTCTTTGTGTAATATACTTTCGTTTATGAGTATTTACATCAATGATCTATTGTCCTTATTTCATGGGGTGTATGTTTTGAATGATACCCAAGTCGGTAAGGGAACCTTTCACCCTCCTCTTTTTTAAAAGACTTCTTTTGTTGGGTCTTTTAATTTGCATAATGTTATGTTGGGATATGTTCTCATATATCCTTATTGATGTAAATTTTATGTCCAAGTGATGAGATACACTTTTTATCTCTCATCAACTCATTTTGATGTGATGCCGTTGGGCTGTCAAGGGAACTTTTAACCCAATTTCGATTTCTTTGGGTTCAACATGTAGTCATTGAATATGTCATCCATTGAATATGTGTGAATGAACTTTTATTGTTTTACACTTAATATCCACTTATATTGGGTGTATTTATATTTGTCACACATATTTTTGAGATTGATTTGTCCTTAATTTAAGGATACCTTCTTTATAAGGGATTTCATCACATTTGACATTTCTATTGAGGGTTCACTGTTGTTATGCACCAATTCACTCTTATATGGTGTATATACTGTCCTTTGGAGTATTATATCATGAATCCATTTATTCTCATGATATTACAAAGTTCTGAATAAATGTTATTCCTCAATTATTGTATTCAAGTGTCTCTAATTTTGGTAAAACCCCTTTAACCAAAATATCGCTTTAAATGTTTTAATTATTTGTTATTATTAATATCCATGTTTTCAAAATGGTTTTAAGGATTTATTTATATGGATATTAATGGTTTAACATTTTAAAAGCTTTAAGGTGGTATGGGACACTTTGATTCAAAATTCTCTTTATTAAATGTTTTAAATGGTTTTGGAAATGGTTTCTTTTTGAATGGATTCATTAATTCAATATAATAAAATGTTATATTGTGATTGAAATATGGAAATGTTATGTTTCCTTTATGCATGTTTTATGTGATATTTTTATGTTATGTTTCTTTGGCATTATTATGAAAACGGGTGGTTCCGTGATAAACTAAGGGCGGGTGAGCCCGATATAGCTCTTCAATGCATTGGGTAACGCGAAGGAGTGAAACGTTAAGGTTTCTACGAAGAGATTTAGGGAATATACTGTGATGGGTATTCCAAACGTAACCAAGAGGGTTACTCCCTACGTAAGAATGTTATGAATGCCTCAAGTTACCTTTAGAGACCCGAAGCTTGACTTACATGGACATTACATTACTTTTGCGGAATACTTAGTACCTAACAAAAACACATACACAAGGACCGTAATAGTTTAGTGTCTTTGGAAACTCGGAATATAATCTTCTAATCGTGGTGAAAGATCTTCAACATCTCCCATAAAGATCTTCTTTTTTTATACCTAAAACCTTTCTTTATATCCTGGGGAAAAGAAAACATAAACGGGTGAGCTCAAATGCTCAGTAAGGGTAAACAAAATAAATATCAATCACATCATATACATAAGAACATAGATTTTGGAAATCTTAACCTGCAAAAAGAGAGCTCATAATATCATAACATGGGATAAATCATAGAAGTGAAATGTAATCCCAATAATCATAAATTAAAACAGGAAACTTTGTGGCATACACACATATTCATAGAGAATCATTTCTTGTTAGTCAAGACTCATTTCCAAGACTATCTTAGTGGACAATGTCCCTTTCTGAATCGAGTCACCCTCGTTCCAGTCCTGTTTCACTGAACCGGTATAACCTACCGTTCCAGCCATGTCTATCTCATGAGATATATAATCTTTACCCAATTCATTGGAGGTAGAAATAGGTCCCACCCATCTTATAATGAATCCTTTCAAATGTGTGCCACATAATCATAAATCATACAACATCGCATAACACATGTAACAAAAATGGTATTCTTGAAACATCATGACATCATAAAACAAATCATATAAGGTAAATGACTTCATAAAAATAATTCCCTCACAACATACTCAAATCAATGTAATTAAAGGGATAAAAACAGAACCCTTTATTATCTTAGATGGAAAATAATTTTGATAAAACACTTGAACTCCATTCTTGAGGAAAATATCCTTTCTTCTTCAAAAACATTTTTCCTTTCATAACATGTCATACGAATTTAAAATAAAAGAAGTTGATTAAAAATAAACTTGAAAACTTGTAAAGGAAGCTTCTTGGAAATAATGTTTTAAAAATCCATTCATTCCGTATAAGTTAAAAAAAACATTCTTCGTACTTTTGTCGGAAAAGTTAAAAAGTACCTCGTACGAAAAACGACAAAAGATTCCTTTCATATCCTTTAATAAAAACTCACCGAAGGGTAAAATTGGATTTAAACAATTTTAGGTGGATGGAAATAACATTACATATTGAGGAAACATGGATTTGGATGATAAAATACACCCCAGTAAATTTCATAGTATAAACAATCTCGGATAAAAATGAGATTGTGATATTTCCCTTACCTTAGGTCCGACTTGCTTTGTACGTGTCCGAACCTCCTGTATAATGATTTAAATAATGTTATTGACTTATTCCAGAATCATATTCATTGTTATTATATCATATATGTTCCACTTATGACTTTATATTACCCGTTCTTTTGTAAATTCGTGTTAAAGAAGCATTTTGGGTAAAATCGTTTCATTTATCGTAGGTGTTTGGACTTGTTGTTCTTGACATTATTATTACTTTTATCATGATTTACTTACTTCCAGAATATAAAGTATGATTTATATATCATATATATTAATTATATATATATATATATATATATAATAGATAGATAAATGAAATGAAACACACCGTTCATGGAGACGGTAGTCTGTACGTACGCATGAACGCTGCTTTCCTTTCCTTATTTTCTTGAATGGAAGTAAGTAGATGACATATATATATATATATACATAAATCCAGTAGATTTACCATGTCATATATTCCATTATTATTAATTATATATACATTATAATCATTCTGGAATGGTTAACATGGATAATGAATCTCATCGCGTTGTGGAGACGGTAGTCCGTACGTACGCACGAGCGATGATATCGTTCCCATGGTCATGGAATTGTGTTGAAGTGTATGTATACTATTTCATAATCAATATCACTTTATAATAATCATATATAGTTACTCATTACACCATTAAACCCATCCAATTAAGGTGGTGGCGGAAAATAGATTACACCACGGCGTGGAGACGGTATTCCGTACGTACGCACGCGTGGTGATTTCCTTTTTCCATAGGATGGATAGAAGGTTAATTAGAGTTGTTTCATATTTATAATAACATATCAGTATGTAAGTAATACTTATGTTATTACTTTATCATGAAACAACTAAAGAAGAATAAGTTGAAGAATAAAGAAATTGAAAAGATCGGTAATGGATATTACCTCTTCTTTGAAACGCCTCTTTGAATCCTCCACTTAGGGAAGTAAGATTGGTCTTTGAAGAAGACCAGGACCTCTAGGATTATTCTAGGGAAGTGGAGAAGAGATTTTGTCAGGGTTTGGCCGAGCTTGAATGCTCAAATTGGTGTGAGGAGGAGAGGGAGGAGGTTCCCTTTTATAAGGGAGGAGTGGGGCACCATTGGAATTCTTAAATATATTAATTTATAATAAATCTAACCCCACTTAAAAACCTCCAAAAATGTCTCATATTCGAATATTAGATGAGATAGGGTTGTAATCTCATCAACCAATCAAATTTAGACATGTTTGGATCTGATTTTAATCCTTATCATTTTGATTTATCCTTATTTAATCTATTTATGTTTATTTGTGGTAATAAAATTCTAAATTTTAATTATAACAAATAATTACTTATTTGTTGTGAATTTTCCATAATTGTTTAATTTATAACATTATATACCATATAAATTTAAATTTATAATTTTTAATATTTTTGTGATTTTTAAACAATTTTATAATATGTTATTTTTATAAAATAACAATAGTGTCAATTTTGACACTATTCATTTATTTGAATTTAAATAAAATATATACAGAAGATATGTTCTAAATAAAAGTTTTAATATATTAATAAAACGTAATATGTATCTATAAAATTAGTGTATCACATTAAATAGTTCATATAATATTTATTTTATTATTTTTTAAAACCATTTATTTGGTTTATCTCTTAATAAAATAATTACTACATCATTTTTGTAATTATTTAATATACTTATTTTTTACATAAAAATTTAAAATAAAATCCTATTATAAATATAAATATATTAAATTTCACAATAATACTTTTACTCAAATTTATCATCTTAAAATAAAAATATTTAAATTGTTATATTTATTAAATTATGAAGGTGACAACTTTGGCATCATTTAAAATAAGATAATATAAGTGTCATAATTGTTTGTATAAGACTCCAAATGGTCAAATATTATACCCTTGTATGATTATAGTTTAAATTTACATGACCAATAAGTTTTGTTCAGGGTTTTGTGCCTTTTATGGTCACTATTAGTTCAATAAAAACTATATTCTTAATTTTTCACTAGATAAATAATTTCTGCATCACTATTGTGTCACAATTAATGATAATTATTTAATCCCAAAAAATTCTAGATAAATTCTCATGATGTAGATAATTTTTTTAGCTTTCTGGAGACTATTCATGTTCGAAGTTTTATGATGTTTATCACTAAGTTAAAATTATTATACTTATAAGATTTAAGAAAGTGACATGTTGTCACTTTCTTTGGTTTTAATAATAATTAAATTATTTTCATGGTCAAAAGTCCATAAAATGAATCTAATCCGACCCTTAGTTGATATAGGTCGACTTTTAGTCATCCAATAGGATTTTGACATTTGTTAGGGTAATTTTAAAATATTATATTTACCCTTAATTACCCGATTTACCTTTAACTATGGTAAATAAAATTTACCGTAGTTACTATTCATAATTCCCAAAAATAAAAAGTAGCTTATTAACATAATTTGGACCCACTGATTCCAAATATGGAATCCATTTTTCCAAATTCAATACACAAAATATGCAGAAATTAAATTAAAGTTAATCCCGTTGTCGAAAGAAAACGGGTTTTTCTTTAAAACATTGCAAAAGATTGAATTGATTTAACATAGGGATTCAAGGTAAAATCAATGCTGATGACATACATCATATTAAATGGTAAAAATATATTATATTTATACATTAAAACCATAAATATTATAATTTAACTACATAAGATATTACGATGAAAAAAGTTGTTTTTAATTAAAATATAGCGGGTTTTTACTATTCATTAAAATATGAAAGTTATCGGAAAAATATCAAAACTTTATCTAATGTAAATTTTTATATCTTGATTTAAAAGAAGAATTTTATTTTGTTAAATTAAACATATAAACATGTCAAAAACTAGATTTAAAGTGGGTGCGCCATTAAAAGGCGGCAAAACTGCATTTTTTGAAAAATACTTATTTTACCCGAAAAATTTATTTTGTTCTTATACCATGTTCTAGAAAATGTATAAGATGAATAATAATGTTATAAAATTCAAAATTTAGTTAATACTATTCATAAAGGCTAGTTCATGACAAAATTATAATAATATATCATTGTTTATTAAAACCCGGTATTGCGTACAACACACGCTATCGGGGAAGGTCGCGATTGCGTGTAATGCAAGCCAAGTCAGGGTTGCGTGTTGTGAAATAATCCTTAGTTGTTTCGTATAATAGAATCCAACCATATTATATATATATATATATATATATTTATATATACGCAATGTTGAGTAGAATAACTATTATCAAAATTGTGTGTAACACGATCCAAGAATAGTGTTGCGTATACTGCAAGCTAATACGGTGTTGCGTATAGCGCAAGGTAATCTTGGTGTAGCACAAGACATTAATGAAATTATAAGAATATTTTTCATAAAATCTCGGGGTGTTACATTACCTTTATGTCTCATGTTTTCTATGATTTATTCATGGTTTTATGAGGTATGTTAAAGTGCCTATGTTTTATGGGTAAAGTATGATTTCATTCTTATGTATATATGAACTCATGTTTCCTTTCCATATTTTTATAACCCTTACTGAGATTTTTATACTCATCCCATGTTTTTGAAATGTTTTTCACAGGTCAAGGGAAAGGTACATGATGTGATGATAGTGTCAAGGATGTTTCAAGAAAGAATCCGTGTTATATTTTAAATATGTTTCTATTGATGGGAAGAATGAATACTGTCTTTTCTGTAACCACTTTGTTTAAATGTGGAATGTAATGCAAGTTTCATGGTCTAATTCTCTAAAACTCTAAACCTGAAAAGATCCTCAATGTGTAATCTTGTAATAACTCAAGATTAAGTAAGGTTTAAGGCTGGGGCCTTATACTCAATTCCTATTAGAGATGACTTCTCTCCGGATTATATTGCCATGATATATGTAATGGGAGTGGTAAAATTTTTTGGAGTAGCACATTCGATTATATCTAATCAGGATGCGAGGTTTACCATGACGTTTTAGCTCTATCTTCAGCAGGATTAGGATACATAGTTCAAATTGAGTACTACATGTCATCCTCTGATAGGTGATCATTCTAAGCGGCCAATTCAAACTCTATAAAACATGTACAGAGCTTTATCAATGGATTTCAAAGGTGTTTGGGATCAACACCTACCTTTTGTGGAATTTTCTTATATCAATAGCTTTCACTCTATAATAACGATGGGTCCTTATGAATCCATATGTGGAATATTGATATGAACAACATCCTTTTAAGGATGATGTTGGGGACGAAAATATTTTAAGACTTAACGTTGTTGATGAAATGGTAAAGAAGATCAAAACTATTCAACAACACATAAGAGTTCCTTACATTCGTGAAAACATCTATAGTGACATCTTACAAAGGGACATAGTTTTTGAAGTGGGTGAGAAGGGGTTTATATGAATATCTACATCATAAGGAGTAACGGTATTTTGATATAACAAAATTTCAATCCATAGATATATCAATCCTTTTGAAATTCTAGATCATGTTGGGATTGTAGCTTATCGATTTGCAGTTCTACCGAATCTCTCTCGGGTTCTGCTGAGTTCCAAATATATCTCGTAAGAATTTATAAACTTGATACTTCACATGAACTAAACATTGATTTCATACCATTGGAGAATGATCCATCTCATTAAAAACAACCAATAGATTTTCTGGATCATCGAGAAAAAATTCAATGAAACATGACATCTCACTTTGAAAATGTTTTATGTAGGAACTACCAATTTGAAGTTGATATATGGGAATATGATGATGTGATGAGGTAGAAATATCCTCATCTATTTTTATCTATATGATAAATTTTGAGGGTAAAATTTAATTTATGGGGGTGGGGGTATAATGAAACACCCAGATGTTATTATAAAATATTTTGTTTAAATAATTTTATTTATTAAATAGCTTGCATTGCAATCAATCACGAGTTTAATCGAAAAGTGAGAATCCCTTAGTATAAAATAACAACTAAAACCTTTTAGTTATGATACCTAAAATAAATATAAATTTATTATGAAAATTTATTGTGTATTATTTGGCTTCCAATTATTTATGAAAAATATATATTAATTAAATGGAAAGTAAATACTTTTTATTTTTGTATTAATGAATTAAAAAAATAATAATTAGTAAATAAAATTAATTAAATATATATGTTATATATTTATTAAAATATTTTCGATATTCATCCAAAATATTTTTTAGTAATGAAATACGAATAAACCTAGTTTTATTAATAAAACACAATATTCATCAAAAGGGAAATGTTACATACATTTAATGGTGAACCCATTTTAAATTAACATTTTGACATATTAAAAAATTTTATATGAAACTATAAACATCTTATTATGATTATGGATATAAAAAAATTATTTTTATTAATTTTTGATAACATTCAAGATATGATGAATAATAAAAGTATACTAATTTTTAACTAAAAAAAAATTCTCATCAGAATTGTATTTTTGATAAAATTATTTTTTAAATTTTTTTTAAGTATTAATTAAATAAAATTTTATTAGTTAATATAATATAGGTAATTGGAAATAATTTTACATTGAAATTAGATAGAAAAACAATCTCTATCTTTTGTAGTGTTTTACCTTTCAAACCTTTTTTTTTCTCATTTTGACAATACAATAAATTTTATATTAATTAATAAAACTTCTATTCTTTGAATTTGGGAAAATGGATTCCATATTTGGAATTAGTAGGTCTAAATTATGGAAATATATTAATTTTATTTAATTTTTTGGCATTATAAATAGTATCATTGGTAATTTAATTAATACGGTAAAAGCGTAAATCAGGTAATGATGTTTAAAAATAATATTAAAATATTACCCAATCATTTTTCCTAATATAATTGGATGATTTTTTCATCCTAAAAAATCCTTGGGTCATAATTGTATCCTTAGGAAGCCACTTGTATGCTATTATGACATGTAATTTTTTTAATAAAAGGTAAATATGTATTATTTAATAACAATATATTAGTAAATATCATATTATAAAGAAGATAAATAAGATTATAAATACTCATTTGAAATATAATCTATTTTTATTTATCATCGGAATTTATTTTAGTTTCTAGAATATACAATATTATCTTAACGACTTATAAATTGATTATAAAAATATTATTTAATTCATGAAAAATAAATAATTTTTTCTATTAAATTTATAATAAAAAATAAAAGACCTTAAAACATAACCAAATCTTATTGGTCAAGTATATCATGAGAATACACATCCAAAGGTTGATTTATTGAGCTTTTGGATCCATATCAGAAAGATAATGATACTTATAATATTTTATTTAAAGTAATTCTAATGTTGTCACATTCAGGTCATAAAAAATATGAAATCTTTCATTTATTAATTTCTATAAGATATTTTTTAATACAAGTAATCTTGTGAAATATAGAGGATTTATATTTTTCTTTATTTAAATATTTATTCAAAAAATATGTGTATTAAATAATTACACAACAATTATTTTGTAGTTATTTTATTAATGAAGATAACTAATAAATATTATTTAAACTATTAAAATACAAAAATTTTGGATAATTAATATATCCAAATAATTTTTGAGATAACTTTGGCCACATAGGAATATTATAAAATATTTTTTTTCTATGGTAACTTGTTATATTCATATTTTTGAAAATCATTTAATTGATATTGTTAAAGTTGTCACTCTAGATTATTTATCCTAATAATGTATTATTAAATTATTTAAAATTCATAAAACATTTGTTTACAAAATATCATAATTGTTATATTGGTTTGAAACATTATAAATGATTCATTTAACATCTAATTGACATAAAAAATTTAAATATTTCACCCCTTAAATGATGAAATGTTTTTCTCCTTAATGAATAATTAAATAGAATAACTATGTTTTAATTAAAAAGATATGGTTTAAGTTGACAGTAATACTTCTTAAAATTTTATTTGATGATATTAACACCATATATCATTAAATATTTGAAATTAGGATATGTTGTTTTTTTTGTATATGGATTTATTTTATTATAAATTAATATTTTTGTAGATTACATAAGTGCCTCTCACCTATAATATATAAGGGAACCTCCTCCCTCGCTTCTTCACTTCATTTTTAACCTTCATTCTTAGATATACACTTACCATTTCCATTCTCAACATCTCTAGTAACATTATATATATGATTTTATTTCCAAAAGACCAAATTTAGTGAAATCATGTGGAGATCTAGAGGGAGCTCGTTGAAGAATAGTTAATCACCTCTACCAATTCTCTCAAACTTCTTTCATCCTCTACATGTTATTCATGAGTTTATTCCCTTATAAAGTAATAATACTATAATAATATATATAATTATATGTTATTAGGATAATTTAATAACCACATTTCACCTTCTATCCATCATATAAAAAACAAAACTACCACATGTGTGTATGCACGACATACCGTCTCGACACAGTGGTGGAATCTGTTTTACATGCCACCTTACATTGATAGGTATAATGATAGAAATAATAAATATATATTGTTATTATCATACGATATGGATTCTATAAGATATTATATACCATCCACATCTATACCATTTCACAATTTTTGGAATGATATCATCGCTCGTGCATACGTACAACTTACCATCTCCATGATACGTTGCGATTCATTCTAAATGATATAAATTAAAACATGATTATATAAATGTATAGAATGAATAAATATTTTATATATTATTTTAATATAATTCATTAATCATATAAATATAACCTAACAAGGTTAACCAAGACATATTCTACAAAACATGCATAAGAACAAAAATCCATTAACACATGAATAACTAGTCATAATGAAATTTTATTAACAAACAGATGATAGTATGATTTTATACGATATTATAAAATTGAATATGATTCTGTAAGAAGTACATGAATATATTTAAGTAATTATATAATATGTTTGGATACATATAAAGGATATCCGACCTATGTTATGGGGTAATTTCACAATCTCATTATTATACAATATTGTTTATATGTATTTATTCACTAGGGTATAATTATTATCCCTGCCCATGTTTCCATAATATGTGTTCCAAATATTCATTCAATTTTTAATAGTTGTTCAAATAAACATTCACCTAACGGTAAAATTTTAATAAAAAGTGTGAAATGGAATATTTTTCATTTTAAACACAAGGTCCTTTTTTACTCTTCTGGTAAAATTGTGAGAAGAAAGTTTTTTTATCTAATATGACTTGAATTTATTTTGATGTTTTCAAAACACATTATTTCAATGAATAATACTTTATAGGTTTTTATGGTTATTTTAAAATAAATTATTTTCTTTTAAAATAGCATGGAATTTTATGATAATAAAATGTTTTAGAAGATAGAAGGATATTTTCGACAAGTATTAATTTCATATTTTTCATTAAAATTATATTTTATAATAGAGGAAATTATTTAATAATTATATGTCTCAATTATAATATCCCTATTATTCATACGTTTTTGATTTTTTTATGATAGAATATTATTTATGAAATCGATTTGTTTTTCAGGGATTCTGTTATAATGGAATGATGTTTAAGGAACCCATTGTTTTTCATGGGTTATGATATGATTAATGATTTAAATTTTGGAGGAACATGTTAGAATGATTTAATTTTCATATTGATGGGACCTATATCTCCATCAAATGCATTGGGTAATTTTTTTATCTCATAAGATATATAGGGTTGGAATGGGAAATGATTTCAGTTCTGTAATACAGAGCTTGGATGAGGAGCATACTCGGTTCAGTAATAGACTTTGTTCACTATGATGGTCATGGAAATGATCCTTGACAAATATGAATTGATTTTAAATTCTTATGTTTATTCCACAAATTATTTTTCGTACATTATGCTTTTTTTGAATTTTTTCATTAACTCTTTAGGAAGATTTATGATTTATCCCATGTCAATATAACATGATCATTTGTATGCATGATATGATTTTTAAAAATTATGTACTCATGTCTTATTTTTATGATATAATTCATATCTTCTTTGTTTACCCATACTTTTCATATGATCTCACAGTTTCTCTTTTTCATTTTCCTAATTTTTTAATATGGTTATTATGTAAGATATTTTTAATTGGGGTTCTATATATAAAAGAATAAGCTTGAGACAATGTAAATGTACTATGAACCAGTTTGTTATGTTTCCCAACTTCTACACACACTAATCCTATACAGTCTTAGACTATTGTTGTTATGTTTTTTAAGTAATGTTATTGGATTTTTAGGCAATATATATGTACTTAAACTTTGATCCATTATACTCCATTCATAATATGGTCCATTGTATTTTGTAGAATCCTTATAGAATTAAAGGGTAACCGGACTCACCATAAGTCTGGAATGAATGGGGTGATCGTAATAGAGGAGAATTAGAGTACTGAAGACAATGATATAAAAGTGATAATGTTTTTTCTAATCATGGATTTCAAATAAATACAAATTTATTTTTAATAATTTTCATATATGCTTGATAAAAATTTGGGGGAAACAGATTCATACAATCGTATACAGTTAGACTGTAATCATGCCAGTCGTATTTTGGATATGAAGGAAAGAATGATGTTGGTGAATGAGAGATATGTTAGAATACATTCCTTGGTAATAAAAAAAATATAAAGCTGATCATCTATATTTTTATGTCATAAAGTAATTCATTATATAAGAATAATCTTTTGGAATAAAAATTATGGTGGAGGAGGATGATTAAAATGAAGAAGAAAAAAGAAGTTACTCATGTAGAATCTATTGATGATGATTCGACATATTCATTATATCATTTTATTCATCTAAGGCTGCTTATTTTTGAATTTGAAGATGCTGATTTAAATGAAATTTCTGTGACCGATCAAAAATGTTGTCCACCATTGATCGGGTTGAATTGTTTTGTTTATCTAATTTTTTTACATGTTAGTTAAGAGCCATCTTATTGATGTTGAATCTGATTTTCAGATTAGTGGTGTGGCTGATAAACCAAAGAAACCTAACAATAATAAATTAATCAGATATTGGATCTTCTATCTGATGAATATGTTAATAAGAGTATATTTTTAATACTTTATCTGTATAGTAATGAGGCAGATCACAATGAAAATTATAATGGAGATTCATAACTGGAAAAGGTTTGTGGATAATAAGATGAAATCATTCTATTTATATATAAATGAAACTGGAACACAACATCATAATGAAGAAATCATATTGATGAAATTAGATTTAGACTGATGTTTGTGAAGAAATCATGAAGTAGAGATGATGTTTTTATAAGATTTGAGACGGATTTAGAATAAGAGAGTAGAGTTTATAAATTTTGATGATGTAAAGATTCTCCCAAAATACATGAAAAATCTTGATTTGGCTAATTTTCTTGTGTGGGAAAAAATTATTGTTACACCCAAACCATTGGTGGGGAATTAATAAAACGGTTGTTCATTGTACACTCCTAATTAATGCACTATTTAAAAAATCATAGATATATGTGTATCCTCTAAAGATTAGAATTGGTTTTTTATTGGTTTTCATGAAGAATTAATGTTGGATTGAAGTTAAATGAGAAGATATATGTTTCAAATTTAATCGTCTAATCACCATATTCACCTTATCATCATACTAATATGATCATCATATTAATCTAACCATTATATTCATATAGAAATAGTGTTCGACTATGAATTTAATTCATATAAAATTATTATATTGGTATTTATATATTGATGAATAACATGTTTAGAATTGTCTCAGTCCTATTCTGATTGATATATATATTAGTGTATTGGACAATAAGACTGGAAGAATCATATTAAGAAATTGGATTGTGGTTTATAACAAATTCATGAAAAAGTTATTACTATCTTCGTGTTATAAAATTAAAAAATTGATTTATATAATCATGTTCTTATAAGATGGACAAGAAGAAAATTTACATATATTGTTTCAAAAAAATGAATTTAATTATTTGTTCTATAATAAACACATGACCTATTAAATTCTTTACACACTGCTACATGATTGTAAGGAGATATCATACTCATTGTATTTTATAAAAAAGTTTTATTTTCTAGTGGACTGTAATGCAATTGATTGTTTCCAATCCATAATAAGGGTGATCTTTTCATATTGAGTGGAGAACCTTGTATATACTTGTGTTATTGAATATTTGTGACTGAATTTTTTAGTAGATAAATAAATAAATAATAGTTGTTGAAGGTTTTTTCCTTATAATTAAAACATAAAAGAAATTATATTACTGATTCAACCCTTCCCCAGCATAGGGATACAATTATCCAGATGGGGCACTTACAACTAGTATCAGAGCTGATGGTTCCCTTCATCATTCTATTATAATGTTTTGAAGAGAAATTGATGGAGAATCTGAATTTTATGAATAGTATAGGTATCCCATATTCTATTATGAAGTATCGTAACTATAATGATATAATTTATCCTTATATTATATTTTTTGAATATGATCTTCTTGAATATGCAATAGATGGTATTCCTCCTATTGATGATAATTTTCATATTACATATGTTGATAAGAATAATCGTGATAATGAACGAATGAACCAGAATTATTTAATATGATAATTTTTTAAAATTTAATATCTATGTGTAAAAAGGTATTACATAGGAAAAGCTATATAGGAATACATGAAAATCACATATTAAGGAAATGAAAAATTGAAGAAGGAAATGTAAAAAATTTGGAGGTTAAAGAATTATGTTCTCAAAATTAGTGAATACAAATATATTGAAAACTTATTTAATAGCATGAATGACATTGTCAGAAATATCTAATGTATTGGTGAAAAGATTTAAGATTCTATATGTTTAAATAACATGATAATTCTTCTTGATAATTTTATTATTAATATTTCATCATTGGAATATTGAGATAATAAATCATTATATCTAGATGATTTACATGGAACTATAATCACATATGTAATGAGAAAGGATAAATATATGAAAAAATTTATGATAGATAAATGTATTTTGAATATGCAATTAATGGTATATCAATGTGTATTCTTATAGAATATGAAGTTGGTGATTCTGATTCTAATAATGAGGAATTTAGAAAACATGAAGATATTTTACACTTGTTTTCAAAAAATGAGAGAAGAGGTATATGTAAAAACAAAAGGACACTTCCCTATAAATTATTTGAATGTGGAGGAATAAGAAACTCTAGACCAATTTTCTAAAATTAAATATATAATAGGATATTGAGAATGTCGAAATAAATCCAACCAGATCATGTATGAATTATGGAGATAACTATAAATCATTTTCTAGATGAAAAAATTATTATTCAAATATAAATGAAGATGTTTTTTTTCTAAAGATATATAAGAATAAGGAAATTATGTTGAATCTGAGAATTATACCAATGATTTTTGTGATAATACTTTAATTTAAATGCTGAATTATGAATAATTCAGAAGCAAGAATTCATAAGAATAAGAAACTAAATTATATATTAAGATGAAATAAGAATTGAAATAATGCGTAAGAATCATTGGAAGACTAGGAAAAGAAATAAGGATCTGAAATAATTATAGTTCCTAGATAAATAATCAATAATGTTTTCATGATGAGAAGGATATGCTGGTAAAATATATTGATGATTTGAAAAAGACTATTAACTAAGAATTGAATCATAATGAATATCTAGAAGTAAAGATGATGAAAAAATATAACGATAATTATGTTTTCCTACAAATCATTTCTAAATCATACATTATGGTATATGTTTCAAAATCATAGTCTCCAATGTTGGTGAATGTTATTTTAAGAAGAAACCTGATAAGGATAAAAAAAATACATTCTATGGTTTTTAAGAAAGTTGAAAAGTTTATGTATGTGTCTAAGAAAAAAATGTTTAGAATTCATATGTTTCTAAAAACCCAATGTCGAAAAATGTTTCTAAACATTCTAAATATGAAAAATATTCTTTTACTTTTAATTCTGATAAGGTTAGAATGAAAAAAAGAGATTCGGATTGATAATCGAAGAGTCAGTCATCAATAATGTTTAGATAATAAAGATAACAAGGTTACTGAGTTACATATTCACAACTCCAGTCAGTATGTATGTTTTAGAGGAAAATACACTATATATATATACACTACATGTATTGTGTTGGATTCAGATATAATAAAAATATGTGAGGGTTCTAAAAAAATTACTTTTATTGAACATGTTATGGAAGGAAAGGTTTAGGGGGATTTAATCTCTTTAATTAAAGGAATATGATAAGATTAGATAAATGTTTGAGATGATATTTTAGTCCCTAAAAACTATTTGTGAATGATTTCAACAACCTAGAAATAATTCTGAGGGTTTTTATGATTTTTCACTAGAACAGAAAATGATTCTTAACAATTTCTAGAAGCTATATGTGAAGAACGAAAAGGGGGAATAAAATTATCTTCTGGTTGATATCTCTCTGCAATATTTAAAATGTGAATGACCTTGTATTATTAATAGTGGTTTTTATTCTCATATGGAAGAAAAAATATGTTGTTTTTGAATAGGAAATACATAAAATAAAGAATGATGGCATTTTGAAATAATGATTCATTAATAATCATGGGTTTTTTTCTAGCCATCATTGTTAATGAAAAGTTGAAATCCCTGAAATCATTATATGCTGATGCGTGGAAACAGAACCTATTAAGTGTTTAAAAACATTTTGGTAAGGGAAATAAATTTATCTTCAGAAATGATGTGTTCATGGGAATGTGAAGATTATTTAAAGATAGATACAAGTGTACAACATAGAAAATTAAACTTGTTCCAAATTGTTGAAATACACAACTCTTGTTACATTAGTATGGAGGATGAGAATCAATTGTGACATAAATGGATTGGGAATATGTATCAAATAAATATGATAAGTTATCAAAGTGATACATTGTCTGATAAATTCATGATTTTGAATGAAATATGTATTGGTCTTTTACTAATTTTCATAATGGAAATTTATTAAATTATGAGAATAAGTTATGATTTTTTAAAAACAACCCCTAGAACATATTAAATTTGATATTTATGGGCCAATGAGGAATATATTATAAAATGGATATAAGTACTTCCTAACATTAACTTTTGACTTCATTGGATTTACTTGTTTTATGTATATGAAATATAGGTCCGATGCTCTTAAATTTGTTTAATTTTTTTTGGAAGAAATATGAGAAGGAATATAAGTATTTACTGAAGAGGTTAAGAACTGGTAATACATGTCAGTATAAGAGTTAATAATTTGATTGTTTCATTGATAAGAATGGTATTTGGCATGATTATATTACCCCACGCACTCCTCAACAAATTGGGGTTGATGATAGAAAGAATAGAAATCTCGTGGAAATTTTGAGAAACGTATTACCGAAGCATGATATTTCTCATTACTATTGGATGAACTCCGTGAGCACTACTATGTATATTCAATACCAATTTTTCTATATGAAATGTTCTTAGATGACTCTCAATGTGACATTTAATGGAGAACTCCATGTTTACACCACATCACAGTTTTTAGGAGTCTAGGTATTATAAATAATGATGATGCTATAATTGGAATGTTTGATCAGAAAGGTAAATACAAAATCATTATTACATATGATCTAGATGGATGGGAATATAGGTGTTAAAAAAATAAGATAGAATTATTAACTACATTGATGTAAAAAATATTTAAAAACATGAGGTTAATAAATGGACCCACACTGATAAAGAACGTGTTTAAAATAAGGAATATTTTGTTAACATTTATGATATAGAAATAGTAAACATTAATCCTACTCATGATGAATAATAAAAGTCATCTCTTTAATGGGTTGAGGATGAATCCGAAAAATATCATTCCAAACTAAGGAAGCATGTATAAGTTCAATACAATATTGTAAATTAATGTCAAATTTTTCTAACAAGAAGAATAAATATTTCTATTAAACATACATTATTATATTCAAATGATGAACCTAATGATGTGAATGAAGCATTTGGGTATCTGGAATGAGTTCAATCCCTGAATGAATGTCACGAACCATTCCCTGGGGCTCGTATCGTGATAACCCCAAGCCCTCCTTCTATAGGCCAGGAGTTGGAGACTAGCACCAAAGCCCTAAATCCCTATACTAGGAAGGCATTGCCTTTACAAATTGAAACCCAAACAATAGAGTACACAACTAAAAGAAAAACACGAAGTATGTATGTATACAAATGAGTGCTAAAATGTAAAGGGCCCAGAAATACAAGCCCAACAGGAAAGTACAATACATCTGAAATGCAAGTACAACTGAAGAAAAGTAAGAATCTAATGTATCTTCCTCTGGGGTTCCTACCTGATGGGTAGGTACAGATGGCCTTCTCAGCACTCCATGTCTGTCCGCCCGCTCCGCGTACTGCCACGCCGAGTGGTCCACCTCTTGGTACCATCCAGTCCTGCTACTCTCTTCCTCGATCAGCGTTGTCTGTCATCTGCAACCAACACAACGAGGTTCGGGTATAACCCATGCATGGGTGATTATAACGATACTCAGTAGGGACCCAGAGACTTTCAAGGTCTCACAAAATCTAACAAGGATAATCCACAAAGTATGGATTCAACAGATAATAGTTACTTAGGTATATGCCCATACATATACCAAATTTATCTATTAACCCATCTCAATAATGAGGGAAACACAAAAAAAAAATGACTCTGCTCAAAGTAGGATATTATTCCAGGGGTTAGTATCAGGTAAAAACCCTGGTTACAATGTCTGAACCTCTACTGATGGTGTACTCCTCCTCAATCGAGTATAGTGGGAATGCTGCATCACACAGAGGCGCTTCCTACTATCCTTGGACAGCTGAGGTACTACTCCTGTTTAGTTCTATGGGTTTGTTGCGTCATACAGAGGCTCTCCCCAGCACGGGTCTGTCACGCTCACACAGAGGCGCCCCCCTTCATAGCTTGCTAAGGTACTCCTCCTGTCGAGTACCATGGGTCTATCATGCTCACACAGAGGGGCTCCCCACCATTGGTCTTCCATGCTCACAAAAGGGCACTTCCCACTGGTCCAGTCGAATCCCTCCGAGTCAAAAAGGTCAAGCCATCGTCAGGTCTTAGCCAACTATTAGGTCTCCGTACGCTGTCTGCTCGCCTCTAGAAGGATACACACCACGAGCTACTGGTCGCTACTACAACTATCACGAGGTCCCCTGTAGTCGTATCTCAAATGTCTGCCTCGTCATATTGGTCTCAACGGAATAGACGACGCGTCAATCAGATGCCCGGTCTGTGAGTTATTGGCAATTCCGTCTCTGCGGCCCGGTTGGAATTTGGGTTCAAACGAACCTTACTATACTCCAACTATGTCCAAATCTCAATTAGGATATGTCAAATTAACCATCTCTCTCTATGATTTCTGTCGCCGTAGGGGGTTCGTCGATTGGACACTAGTAGCCCATGTTATGGGCGAAAAGGTGTATTCGGGTCAAACAGGTTCGGACTAGGTTTCGACTTGGCCCAAGGGGTGGCTCAGAGCAAGGGAGGCCCATCCAGGTGGCCTGCGTGGCCCAGATGGCAGCCAACGTGGCCCGGTTAGCGGCCCGCGTGGCCCGGATGGTGGCCCGTGTGGCCCAACTGGCAGGAAGCCACCATGGCCCGGCAGGTAGCCCACATAGCCTGGCTGGCCGGCAGCCCGCGTGGCATGTTTGGCCACGTCTATGGGGTGCCGCGCACCCTGCCTCTTGAATGGCACCAGCTATAAGGAAAGGTTTTATAGATCGTGGGTCTTAGGAGGGTCCCGCTTTGTCCGGCTGGCCGAGCGGCCAGCCGGTTCCGCACCACCGGTGGTCGGCCTAACGTCCGCCACCCCTGGTCCTCGGCTGCGATACCCTGCCCCTCCGCGTGGCGTGACAGTGCTATGCCACTTTGGCGGTGACCCGACCTGGCATGGGCCCTCCTTCCACGGGGCACAGTAGTGTCGTGCCCTTTTGGCTACCCGGCGGCCATGCACCTCCAGTTTCTTCTTGGCTGGCCCATCACCGGCCGCCGTTTCTCCGCCGCTGTCCACTCTTCCGGTGGCACCGTTGCACCGCCACCAGCATCAAAAATCCTGCTAGAACGAAGGTGGAGGGTTGATCCATGTTCGTGTGACCCGAGCATACCACATTATGCTAATAACAATAGGAAAAACACAATCCATGATTTGTGCGTTGAAGGACGGAAACAATTTGAAACATAAAATCACCTACCTCAGGCTCATTGATCATTGAAGAAGTGGTAGAAAGGCGGGAATCGATTCCTCATTGTCAGAAAAATAATAGGATATTCGTCACTAGTAGATGAGCGTTCAGAGGTGATGAAGTCAAAGATGGCGTTCTTCATGTTTGGTCCTTCTCTTTTGACACGGTTGAAGTTCATTCTTCATTGGGAGAATTTGTTCCTCCATGCTCTTCCTACCCCTCTCCCAATGCCCCACCAAATGAATTTTCCAACAAAAAATAATGGGTTAAGCTAACCTATTTTTTAATTTTTGGCCAAAAATATTCAAAATAATTCGAATGGGTTCAATTAATTAATTGTTAGTGTTAAATTAATTAATTGAGGGAGTTGGCACATAAGGAGGGAAGTTCATGGGTTCTCCCCACATAAATGTGGGGGTTCCAAGAGTAAAAATCCCATGTGGTTCCCACCAATGATATCCTCCCATGGGAGATTATGTGCGGGTAGGACCCACCACCATATCCACTCATGGGAGGTTATGGTGTGATGGCCTCCACCACTAACCACCCCTTCGAGCTTTTAACCTCCAACCATAAAAATAAGTTTCACACTTATTTTTATTTACCTTTTTCTTAAAAAATCAAAAAACAACTTTCATTCTCGGCCAACTGCCGTCGAGGTGAAAGTTTTCATAAGCCAATATCGGCACTACGAGTACAACGTTGCCCTTGTATTTAAATTCCGAGCACCGGTTCAAATGATATAAAATCTCGCTCATACATTTACTGAATGTACTTGAACAAAACATCAGAAATTGATTCCGGGCACACCGGTCCTCGGAATCTAGCGCCCTAAATTTTCACGGACTCGTAATAATCTCATGTTTTTTTGAAAAAAAATTCAACGGCATTTCTGGGTCATTACATTCTCCCCACCTCAAGGATTTACATCCACGTAAGCTACAACTCGAAATAAAGGAACCAATGGGGGTATTGAGCATGCATCTGAGCCTCCAGATCCCATGTGATCTCATGGATGTTCACGTGCAACCAGCAAACACACACCATTGGTATCGACCGTCCAAGTATGACCAGCACTTGTCGATCCTCAATTTCTACTAGAACCTCCGTTAATGTTTCCCCGTCATAGATTTCCAGCTCTCTATGGTCGATGATGTGGGAAGGGTTATGAACATATCTCCTCAGCTGAGATACATAGAAGACGTTATGTACCTGATGCAACTGAGGTGGAAGTGTAACACCCCGAGATTTAATGAAAAATATTCTTCTTATTTCTATTGATATCTTATTTTGTACGCTACACCAAAAGGAGCTTACACTACACACATCCATGACTTGGCTTGCATTACACGCAATCATGACCTTCCACGATAGCGTATGTTGTACGCAATACCGAGTTTCACTAAACAACGATATATTATATAAACTAGCCATTATGAATAGTAATACCCACTTTTATATATTTTATCTTTCCAAATGGACTTCATTTTTGGATTCGGAATATCGAAATTAGCCTAGGGTGAATTTTTGGTATTTTTCTAAAACCTTTCAATTTTTGATGAAAAGTGAGAACACTTTGTTACTATTTAAAAACCAACTTTTTATTTAAATAATTATTTATTTTATTTAAATTTATTTTAGGTAAAAATTGATATATAATACCTATTTAAATTAAATGTAATTCATTGAAGTAATTTTATTATAATTTTAGACATATAAAAATTTTATTGAACTTTTCACCATCTTTTACCCACCTCTTAGGAGAGTTTGAAAATATACATAAAACTTAATTTTACTGTTTCTGTGAGTGGAATTTCAAAATTCCGTGAGACATGGTTAATATCAAGGAGTAAAATGTGGTTCAATAAGGTAAAAATAATTTTTGATGAATAGTAACTTTTTACTTTTATTTACCACGGTTAAAATTAAATAGGGTAATTAAGCATAAAAATTATATTATTATTACCCTAACACATGTCCTAATTCTATTGGATAAGTTTAATTAGACCAATATCAACCATAGAAATAAAATACCACCCTTTAGGTTCTATTGGATTAGATTAGGGCATTTATTAATATTTTATTTAAAGAAGAATTAAAATAGTTAAAATCAATTTTTAATAACTAAGACATTATTAATATAGTGTTACACATAAGAAAAATTCGACTATAAATATTCATTAGATAGATAAAAATATTTCCTACATAATGGTATTTTATTTATAATTTTTAGACATTATATAATTTAATTTATTTATGACACAATGATGATGGAGTAATTACCTTATTAAAGAAAATATGAACATAATGGATGTTATAAATGCAGAAATAAATGTAATTTTAGACTTTTTATAAATTCCACTGATTTTATAGGTTAATATGACATGTTATTATTGATTTAATTAACTTTTTTAGAACTAATAATGCTGTTATGATTTTCACAAAAATCAAGTACCAAATAGTGTCAAAATTGACATAAAATAGTTTTTAAAACAAATATTATATAATTTATTGTTATTTAATTCCTAAAAATCGAAGGTTCAACAAAATGACATAGATAAGGTTATATATATTAATAATTATCCTCTTGGGGTTCTTTTTGATTTTTATAGTATGTTTATTAACCATATTTTATAAGAAAACAGAAAGACACGGTAAAAGTTAAATTATTTATCTTAGAGTTAAATCAAAATGATAAGGATAAAATAGTAACCTAAACTTGTATAAAACCTATTTTATGAGTGTACTTCGACCCATCCCTACCATATATTCGAAATAAATCAGTTTGGAGCTATTAAAAACCGAATATGACTTTATTATAAAATAATATTTTATGTTTTCCTAAGGTGCCCCTCTCCTCCCTTATAAAAAGGGAACCCCTTCCATCTTCCCTTCACACCCATTTGAGCCTTTAGGCTCAGCCAACTCCTAACAATTAATCTTCTAAAACAATCTAGTTATATCATATAAGTTCTCGTTTTCTCAAAAGAGCAACTTTAGGGCCCTAAGAATATGTTTAAAGGAGGTGGTCGAAGAAGAGGTAATCTCTTCTAACGATTCATTCATGTTTCTTTATTCTTCAACTTCTTATTCTTTAGTTGTTTCATTATAAAGTAATAACATCAGTATTAATTATATACTGATATGTTATTATAAATATGAAGCAACCTCATTTCAGCTTCTATCCATCCTACGGAAAATGAAATCACCGCACGTGCATACGTACAGAATACTGTCTCCACGCCGTGGTTTAATATGTTTTTCCACCACCACCTTACTTGGATGGGTATAATGGTGTAAATAATAACTATATATTATTATTATAACATAATACTGATTCAATGAAATTATATCATCCACTCAAATTTCATTAAATAAATATGGGAACGATATCATCGCTCGTGCGTACGTACGGATTACCGTCTCCACGACGTGATGAGATTTATTTTCCTTGTTAAAAATTCAAGAATGATTATAAAGTATATATAATAAGTAATCATGAAATATATGAAATAATAATGCTACATGATTTATGTATATATATATGTACGTCATCTACTTAATTCCATTCAAGTCAATAATGAAAGGAAAGCAGCGTTCATGCGCACGTACGGCCTACCGTCTCCATGAACAGTGTATTTCATTTCATTCATCTATCTATTATATATATATATGATAAATATATATTTTATATAAATCATGATTTACATTCGGGAAGTAAGTAAATCATGATATAAGTAATAATAATATCAAGAACAAAAAATCGATACACGTGCAATAAATGAAATGATTTTACGCAAAACACAGCTTTAACATGGAATTTATAAAAGAACGGGTATTACAAAGTCATAATTGAACCATATATTATATAATAACAATGAATATAATTCTGTAATAAGTCGATGAAATTATTTAAATCATTATACAGGAGGTCCAGATACATACGAGGCATATCAGACATAAGGTAAGGATAATTTTTCAAATCTCATTTTTATTCATGATTTCTTATACGTAAGTATTTACTGGGGTTGTATTTTTCATCCATGCCCATAAAATGTTTTTCATAAAGTGTTTAATATTCTTCCATGTATGTTTAATGTTACATTTACCTCGTGTTGACTTTTACTTTGTGTTATGGAATGAATCTTTCTTTGGTTTACCATACGAGAAACTTTTTGACTTTTCCGACAAAAGTATGAGGAGAATGTTGTTTTACCTTATACGGCATGAACAGATTTTTACGGTTTCATATCGCCTTATTTTCATGAAGCTTACTATACAATATTTCATTTTTATTTTCAACAAAATCCTTTTCTTTTAAAAATCTGTGGAATTTTATGAAAAAATTATGATTTTTAAGAAAAAAGGATATTTTCCTCATGAATTCTTTTCAAGTGTTTTATCAAAACCATTTTCCATATAAGATGAAATTATTTCGTATGTGTATCTCTTTTATTTACATGGTTTCACTTTTCATATGATGAAATGATATCCATTTGTTTTATATGGATTATTTTATGATGGGATGATGTTTATGAAACCCATTTTTATTCTTTGGGTTATGATAAATGATTTATGCTCATGTTGTGGCACAAGTAAGAATGATTTAATTATGATATGGGTGGGACCTATATATCCCTCCAATGCATTGGGTAAGGATTTATATCTCCTGAGATATACATGCCTGGAATGGTAAATTAATCTGGTTCAGTGATACAGGACTGGAACGAGGAGTGAACTCGGTTCAAAAAGGGACTTGGTCCACTAAAATGGTCTTGGCACCAATGCATTGGCTACTATGGAAATCATATCATGTGATTAATGTTTTTCCACAATTACAAGATTTATTTCCAGGATTTTTTATCTTGATAGATGTTCCATTATGTTCTATGCCTTACGCACTACCATGTTTTATGTCACTGCTCATGATTTCGATGTTTAAACATTATGTTCATGTTATTATGTTCAAATGTATATGGTTTATTTTATATTCTCCATGACTACCCTTACTAAGAATTTGAGCTCACCCTTTATATGTTTTCTTTTCCCCAAGATATAAATAATGGTTTTAGGTAATAAACCAAAAAGGGGAAGATCTTTTTGGGAGATGTTGAAGATCATTCACCACGATTAGAAGATTATGTCCCTGGTTTCCAAATACACTATACTATTATGGTACTTTAGTGTTTGTTTTTGTTATGTATTAAGTATTCCGTAAATGTAATTTAATGTCCATGCATGTCAAGCTTTGGGTCTCTACAGTTGGTATTAGAGGTTCGGTTTAGTCAACCTTTGGAAACTAGGATGTGAGAACTTTATTGAGATCCTTATAGATATTTCTAAGGTATTTCTAGGGATGTACCTAAGGTTAAGTATAATTATAGGTTATAGTTCTAGAATTATGGAAATTATTAAAATTAAACCTAAGATGTTAGATATTGAAGGTAATCCCCCCTGATTATGATTTTTTCCCCTCACACTATTTTTTTGGGTTTTAGAAAATGGCTGGAAACAGGAAGATTCACGATAATAGAGGATATGATGGACAGAGGAATGATATTCTTCATGAGAAACCAAATGAAATGGGATTTGGAAGTCCAAACATCATTATTATTCCTAATCAGAAATCTCATATTATGACCAATAATCTCAACTTTGGTAAGTTTCCTGACTCAGCTAATAAGAGAATGATTGACTTTCATGATGATCATAGAGGAACGAAAGTTCAATTTCCCTCATGTAAATCATGTGGGAAGAGGCATTACGGAGAATGTTTCAAAGGAACTGGAAGATTCTTTGTGTGTGGAAAAGAAGAAAACAAAGCTAGTAATTATAAAGGAAAAGGTTGAGTTAACACCATGGACAAGGATAATGGTATTGCTAAGACATCAACAACGGTGAAGTGTTTTAAATGTGGAATATATGGGCATTATGAAAACCAATTCCCTAAGGTAAAATCTCATAAAGAGAGTCAACATGGTCATATGGGTAGTATTTATGTGGATGATGATGAAGAGACTAAAAATGATATATGAGATGGAATACATGATGAAGCTCAGTCAATGTTTTAAGAAGGTAGTGTAATGATTGTATGTTTATCAATAATAATGTATGGTACTATGGAATAAAGAAAAATCTAAGGATTATTACATTGTTTCCTTTGCTTGAGTTTTGAAAGTATATGTTGAATGGTACCGGTAACAATGAAAGGTTATTCAGTTATTTTTGGAAAGCACATAATGCGCATAAATAAGGGATAAGGAGATAATGAAATGTTTTAAAGTATTAATGAGCTCATTACTAATATAAGGAAAAAGTGATATCATGGTTTGAGTATATAGTATTTTTGGGATTTTGGTATATGGAAAGAGTTACCTTGTGACAACATTCATGTTTTCACAATGGTTCAAGAGAATACATGATTAAGGTATTCACATGTTTGAAATGTGAACAACAAGATATTTCGTATGATATAGGGGGGATAAGTGAAGGTATTCACATGCTCGGCAGATGACATTTCTAGTAATTTTTTTTCTTTATACTATGAGCTTGGACATAAGTATTTTGGATAAGCCTAAAGATTGGAATGGATTATGTTGGACATAAGTTAGTATTGTTTAAGGATAAACCTTTTTTTATATTATTGATTGAATGTTATAATAATGTAGTTTTAGAAAAAGGACAACCTACAGGACGGGCGAAAAACAGTCGTGTCAGACAAGGCTGTGGGAATTGAACCCACAACTGAAGTGCAATAAGCCTTTATTTCCTACCACTGGCCTACAGGATGTCCCTGGTTAGTAGAAACTAGTTTTATTAAGCGGTATGATAAATGAAGTATAAGTCCATTTTTGGAATCATATACAATTAACCTCACCAAATAAGTACTTATGTATATTTGATAACTTTCGCTAAACTTTTTTTTGAAACAGATGGAGTGACCCATCATTCTATCACATGATCTGAAAACACTTCACAAATGACAAATTCAACTTCATCTATTTAATAGATGAAGTGGAAATTTTTCAAGGCACAAAAAATGGTGAGATTGTACCGAAATAAAGTAAGTATTTCTTCTAATTGAAATTCTTCAACTTTAGGGAAATCATCTTGAAAACCAAAAATGTTGTCCTACTTCCCTTATATCTGATTTATCAAATCGAACCTTAGATCATCACAAATTTATGGCTTTGTGATTATTGGCTTTTTCATAGACATGTGTTCTACCACTATCCATCAAGACTTGATGGTTAGATTTCTCTTCCATATCCATATTTTCAGCTATGTTCTCCTATGTGGAAACCCAGTGATTCGTTAATTTGGGTAACCGTTACATTTCATAATTTAGTTTTCAGAGATAAGTTTTGGTATTACTTTTACGGTGTGGGTTTCTATTAAATCTTTTTAGTTGTAAACCATTTATAACCCCGACGAATTTCGAGGGCGAAATAAATATTAAGGGGGGTAGAATGTAACACACCGAGATTTTATGAAAAATATTCCTTTTATTTTCATTTAAGTATTCTTTTGTATGCTACACCAAAATGAGCTTTCACTACACCCATCCCTGACTTGGCTCGCATTACACGCAATCATGACTATCCATGATAGCATATGTTGTACGCAATACCGAGTTTCACTAAACAACAATATGTTATATAAACTAGCCATTATGAATAGTAATACCCACTTTTATAAACTTTATCATTCAAAATAGACATTAATTTTGGATTCGGACTATCGAAATTAGCCTAGGGGAAAATTTTGGTATTTTTCTGAAAACTTTCAATTTTTGATAAATAGTGAAACACTAGGTTACTATTTAAAAACCGAATTTTTATTTAAATAATTATTTATTTTATTTAAAATTTTTTAGGTAAAAATTGATATATAATACCTATATATGTTCAATGAAATTCATTGCAGTCAATTTATAATAATTTTAGACATATAAAAATTTTATTGATCTTTTCTCCGTCTTTTACCCACCTCCTATGAGATTTTGAAAATTTACATAAAACATAATTTTACCACTTCTGTGAGTGGAATTTCGAAAATCTGAGTGGCACAATTAATATCAAGGAGTAAAATGTGGTTTAATAAGATCAAAATAATTTTTGGTGAATAGTAACTTTTTACTTTTATTACCACAGTTAAAAGTAAATAGTGTAATTAAGGGTAAAAATGATATTGTTATTGCCCTAAAACATGTCATAATTTTATTTGACAAGTGTAATTACACCAAAAACAACCTTAGAAGTAAATAATTACCCTTTTGTTCACTTGGACTTGATTAGGACATTTATTATTATTTTATTTAAAGAAGAATTAATATAGTTAAAATCAATGTTTAATAATTATTTTTTTTAATATAGGGATATACGTAAGATAAATTTGACTGTAAATATTCATCAAAAAGATAAAAAGATTTCCTAAATAATAGTATTTTATTTATAATTTTTAGATATTAAATTATTCAATTCATTTATGACACAATGATGATGTCGTAATTACCGTATTAATGAAATATTAACATAATTGATGTTATAAATACCCAAATAAATGTAATTTTAGACTTTTTATGAATTCCACTAATTTTATAGGTTAATATGACATGTTATTATTGATTTAATTATCTTTTTTATAACTAATAATGCTGTTGTAATTTTCACAAAAATCATGTACCAAATAGTGTCAAAATTGGCATAAAATAGTTTTTAAAAAAAATATTATATTATTAATTGTTATTTTATTTATAAAAATATAACGTTCGTCCAAAAGACTTAAGTAAGGATATATATTAATAATGAACCTCTTGGGGTTCGTTTTGATTGTTATAGTATGTTTATTAACAATATAGTGTAAGAAACCAAAAAAGACACGGTAAAAGTTAAATTATTTAACTTAGAGTTAAATCTAAATGATAAGGATAAATAGTAAACTATACTTGCATAAAACCTATTGGTTTAGAATATTTAGACCCATCCCTAAAAATAGATTTTAAATAAATCAATTTTAAGATATTAAAAACCGAATATGACATTATTATAAAATAATATTTTTAGTTTTCCTAAGGTTCCCCTCTCCTCCCTTATAAAAAGGGCACCACTTTCCTCTTTGCATCACACCCTTTTGAGCCATGATGATCAGCCAAACCCTACCAATTACTCATATAAACTTCTCTAGTGATATCATAGAGGTTCTTGTAATCTTAAAAGACCAACTCTAGTGCACTAAGAAGAAGTTTAAAGGAGCTGCGTCGAAGAAGAAGTAATCTCTTCTTACGAATCATTCAAGTTTCTTTCTTCTTCAACTTATTCTTCTTTAGTTGTTTCAATATAAATTAATAACATCAGTATTAAGTATATACTGATATGTTATTATAAATATTAAACAACCACATTTCACTTTCTATCCATCCTACGGAAAATGAAATCACCACGCGTGCGTACGTACTGAATACCGTCTCCACGCCGTGGTGTAATCTGTTTTTCCACCACCACCTTACTTGGATTTGTATAATAGTGTAAAGAATAACTATATATGATTATTATAACATCATACTGATTCTATGATATTATATCATCCAGTCCAATTCCATTTAATGAATATGGGAACGATATTATCGCTCGTGCGTACGTACGGATTACCGTCTCCACGACGCGATGAGATTCATTTTCCATGTTAAAAATTCATGAATGATTCTAAAGTATATATAATAAGTAATCATGAAATATATGACATAATAATGCTACTGTATTTATTTATATATATGTGTGTGTCATCTACGTAATTCCATTCAAGTCAATAAGGAAAATGAAAACATCGTTCATGCGTACGTACAGCCTACCATCTCCATTAACGGTGTATTTCATTTCATTCATTTATCTATTATATATATTTATACTGAATATATATGATATATAAATCATGATTTACATTCTAGAAGTATGTAAATCATGATATATGTAATAATAATATAAAGAACAACAAATCGAAAGACGTGCGACAAATGAAATGGTTTTACCCAAAACACTGCTTTAACATGGAATTTATAAAAGAAAGTGTATTATAAAGTCATAATTTTTCACGAACCATCCTCGAGACCCATTCCGTGACTACCTAAAGCCGTCCTTCCATAGCCCAGGGGCTGGCGACAAGAACCAAAGGCATAAATCCTGATAAAAGGTGAAGGCATTGTCTTATAAAGTAAACAAACACCTCAGAGTAAGCCAGCAGATGTACACCCTAAGTAAAACTGCATAAAATAGTAAGTGCAAAAAGAAAATGGGCCAGAATACAATCCCAAACTGAATGTAAAGTACAACTGGAATGAAAGTACCACAACTAAAAGGAAAGTAGCAAGGTCAATCCATCCACCGGATGTTCCACCTGAAGGGTGGGTACATATAGCCTCCTCAGCTCCTCGGGTCCAGACGTCCGCTCCGTGTACGTCCCGCCCAGTGGTCCACCTCCAGGTACCAACATTCTCCACAAGCCTCAACCACGATCAGCATTGTCTGTCGTCTTCATCCAACAAAATGTAGTGCGGGCATAGCTTGTGCATGGGTGAGTATACGTTACTCAGTAGGGACCCCGAAACCCCCGAAGATCGCCCAGAATCCATAAAGGATAATCCACAAAGGAAAGATAAAATCACGATGTAACATCCAACAATACTTATGTATATGACCATACATATACCTAAGTCATAAATTCCAGTTCAGCTCCAACATCCGAGCCAATTTTCGATCAAGTCCACACAAGATAGTACAACCCAATCCACACAGGAATGCACAACACAATCCACATAGGAAGCGGGTTAATCATATCGAAGATAATGATTGAAAGTCAAGACTCAGATCACACATGTATACATCATCATAAGGTGATAGAGATGATCAGATGTAGCCACTGATTCATCTAAGCTGGGACCCTCGTAGGATTCTAGACCAGCTAAGCTGTCGGACCCATGTACGATACAAGTACTACAGTCGTCACCGCCGAACCCATGGAAGATTCCAGTATGGTTGTCGTCATTGTCAAACCCACAGGAGATTCCAGTACGATATTCATCACCGTCGAACCCATATCTGTTGGGGAACTCCTCCTCTTTCGAGTATAGTGGGCCTGCCGCTACAACCAAGCGCTTCCCACTAACCTTGGACTGCTGCAGTACTCCACCAATCGAGTACTGTGGGCCTACTGCTACAACCAAGCGCTTCCCACCAAGGGTCTGCCGCTACAACCAAGCGCTCCCCCTCATATCCTACAGAGGTACTCCTTCTGTTGTGTACCGAGGGTCTGCCACTACAACAAAGAACTCCTTTGCCGTGGGTCTGCAGCTACAACCAAGCGCTCCCCACTGGTCTATCGAAACACTCTGAGTCAATCGATCAACAGTCATCAAGTCTCATCAAGCTCTAGGGTTTCTGCACACAACACGCTTGTTTCTGGAGGGTCCACTCCACGAGCCAAGAGGTCGATACATCAACTTTCACGTAGAACATAGTTTATGTATCGCATTGTTCCGTCATGTTAATATGAACACAACGCGACAGACGGCGCGTCAATCGGACGCCCGGTCTGGGAGTTAATGGCTTTTTCGTTCCAGGGGCCCGGTTGGTTTTAAGTCAAAACCAACCCGATCATACACCATATCCATCCAAACCTCGAGTAGAGTAAGGAAAAAGATTTGTCTCACTAAGAGGAATCCAACAATGTCAACGGAACGTCATTCCGACGTCCGGAGCTCAAGTTATAAGCGTTTCCGCTCCGAGGGCCCGGTTGGTTTCGGGTTCGAACCAACCGGCCATACCCAAAGTTCTCCAAAACCGTGAGTGTAATATACCAAAATGAACTTCTCGATCCAAGGATCGCATCATAACTGATGGTGTGTCGATTAGAGGTCTGTAGCCCATGTTAAGGGCGTTTAAACGAACCAATCTTCTTTTAGGGGGTTTTGGGCCCGGACCGACCTGACCCAGGACCTGCTGGGTCAGTTTGAACCGGGTCGACCTGACCCGGTTCCGGGTGTGGCCCATTAGGGCGTTTCCCGGCCCGCCTAGCGTGGCCCGCGCGACCATTCTGGTCGGCCATTTGGTTGAGTGTGATGCGGAGGGGGGTGCTGCCCCCCTTGAATGAAGAAACGGGCCCCATGAGGGGGGCCCGCCTCTTGGCCAGCCGGTGGTTATGACCCCCAGTTCTTCCGAAACAGCTGGCACGGCTGGCCTTCTAGTGCTTCCACCGCGGGACCCCGTGGTCCTGCCCTTCCGAAGCGCCGGCGGCTGGCGGTTCCGGCCGCCCCTCCTTGCACCGCCGCGGCTTCAAGCCGTGGCCTTCTCCGACCGGCGCGGCGCAACAGCGTCGCGCCCATCCGTCGCGGCCCCGCTGCGGCCGCAGCCTCTTCGTGGTTCTCCAGCATGGCGCGATGGCCCGCACCCCTTCTCTATGGCCCGACTCCAGCCGCGGCTTCGTTCTGCCTCAACGGCGCGGCCTGATGGCGTCACGCTTCTTTGTCATGTTCTTCCTTGATTCCGCGTTGTGTCGTTGCACCGCGACGCCTTCATTCGAGCTGTAGTAAATACAACATCAAAGGGGCAGGAGGGTCAACTGTGTTCATGTGGTCAGACCTCCTCGCGTTATAACGATAACAGGATGGCCAAAAATAAAAGATGATGAACGGAAAAGAAGATCACGAACAAAATTAACCCCTACCTCATGGAGTTGTCAAACAAGGATCGTCACGGAAAAGGACGTCGCAGAAGAGGGCGTCATGTAAGATGGCGTCGCGGAAGATGGGATCATATAGGTCATTGGTGCACACCCGATGAAGGATGCAGTGCATCTTCATTCTCCAAAGAAGGCGTCTCTCACTAGCTGCAGAGAAGAGAAGAGACAACACAGCGATTCCTTTGCAGTGTCGGAGTTCTTCGTCGTAAACTCGGCGTTCTTCGCGTTCTTCGACGAGGGAGAAGAAGACCTCCATGAATGTACTCTCATCTCCCAAATATCTCCACAAAACAATTCAAAAAATAATAAAATAAGGCTTTTCCTTATTTTATTACTCATGCCAACCCTTTTCAAAATTCAAAAGATCACATTCAATTAATTGACTTAATTGATGAGAGTTTAATAATCCAAATTTAATTTCGAGAGTTGACTTGTCATTTAATAGGGGTTGTGGGTGTGTTACCCAAATAAATGCACGTGGGAGGTTTTAATGGATTTGAAGGGGTGGGGCTCATGTGGGCCCCACATCACTAATATCCTACCAAGTGGATTTAGGGTGTAGTGGGTCCCACTCCAACCACCATGCCTAGGTTATCACTACATAGAATAGAAAAAAAAATTGTTGTACAAATTTTTTATTTCATTCCTTAGTTAACCAGTTTTTTTAATAACCTCACCTGAGCATATACAACTCCAGAAAAGGTGTTCCTAAGCAAATATTGGCACTGCTATTCCATCGGTGCCCTCAGATTTCGATTCCGAGCACCAGTTCAAAAGTTAGAAAAACCCGCTCGTTCGTTCACTTAACGTACCTGAGCTAATCTTTGGAAATTGATTACGGGCACACCGAGCCTTGGAATCAGGTGCCGTCAGAAACTGTGTTCTCGTAAAATCCCAAATAAAATTAAGAAGAAATTTCCTATGAAATTTACTGGTCTTTACATTGCTCCCACCTCAGGGATTTACGTCCCTGTAAAGATACAACAGAAACTAGGGAAACAAATGAGGGTACTGAGCACGCATCAGAGCCTCCCGCTCCCAAGTTCTCTCTTGGAGGTTCCCGTGATGCCATATGATGCGCACAAGGGGAATCGACCACCCACATAGGACTCACTATTGTGGATCCTCGATCTCCACTGGAACCTCCGCAAAAGTCACCCCATCGTCAATGTCCAACTCCCCATGATCGATGATATGCATCGATTCGTGCACTTATCTCCTTAGCTGAGATATGTGGAAGACGTCGTGCACACGGTGCAACTGAGGAGGTAGAGCCAGGCAGTAAGCCACCTCACCTATCCTGCTGAGCACCTGGAATGGTCCAATGAAGCATGGAGATAACTTTCCGCCCAAGCCAAATCTCCACAATCCACTTCAAGGTGAGACCCGCGAGAAAACTTGGTCCCCATCTTCGAACTCTATTGGTCTACGCCTCCTATCATCATAAGACTTCTGTTGGCTCTGAGCTGACCTCATCCTCTCCTGGATGACCTGAACCTTCTCTAGTCCTACAAGAGATGCTAAGATTTCTTCTTTGCCGATAAGAGAAATCTGGTCTCATCCCCTGGATGAACCACGTTCTTTGCCTAATATAGTCTATCCAGACATGGATGATACTAATCCATACCAAGGATGACGTCGTAAGGCCTCGATGCTACTACCAATAGATCCAACCACGATTCTCGACTTCAAGGGTCGAGTCACACTGTTAGTAGCAGTGTGTGGTTACTAGGTCTCCTCCAAATAAAACCGTGAAAGTGAGGGTCAAGTCAACTGTATTTAAACTGGAACCTCTTAGTAACAACATAAAGAGAGGGCATGAATGTAAATGCCACACGAAAGGTGTCTTTTATTACTGCATCTCATAGTACAAAGACACATACAACCATACATCAACAAAAAGAAAGTTAGATGCACCAACAACAAAGACCTCCATGCTTGGAACTAGATTAGCTCCTGTCCACCAGCTTCTGGAGCTCCATAGTCAAATGCATCTGCTACCTGAAGCTGAGCTCTCCCATGTCCACCTATTCCCTGCGGTCGGGGTGGACCTCCTGTTGGTTGTGGTGGAAACACCTCAAAGCGTCGTCCACCTCCAACCGTAGAGCCAGCTCCCCTGCCTGGGTCTCCTTCTCCTTGTGATCCGCCCCGATCGAACCTATGCCTCTGCCTGGGAGGTCCTTTGTTTATCCGCTGGTCATCTGTATGGCTAGTCGGACAGTCACATGCTATGTGACCAACCCCACCGCAGGAGTAACACCTTCCGCTCCTGGTAAGCCATTCTCCACCCCAGGTGCCTCACACACACGATCTTATGTCATGTGGTCGATCACCTGTAGGTCTGGTCCTCTTGAGCCTCTGCGTCATCTATCTACTGCCCACTGTAGAAGACTCGGCCGCATACCGGCTAGTGGTGGGCCCTACTCCTGGAGACTACTCAACAAGGAAACTCTCCACTAAGAGGGCTCTCTCCCACACCCATGTCTGCATCGGGATGCTCCGAGAAACAGCTGAAGCTCTAATATCTCACTTGAGCCCCTGCTCGATGGTTCAGTCCCTGAAGAATGGGTCTCGTACCATATTTGTAGAGTAACATGAGAGATTAGTAAACCTCGCCGACTACTGGGCCACAATCATGCTTCCCTGCTGCAGTTGTAGTAGCTCTTGGATGCACACCGCATGGAGGGTGGCTGGGACGAACTTTGAGAAGATGAGGCTCTCAAAGTCTGTCTAGAGGAAATATGCCTCTTCGTGCACCGGGAGCATCAGGCTCCACCATCTGCCTGCTGCCGTGTGCAGGAAACTTGCTGCAAAGATCACCATGAGGTCAGATGGTGTCCCCACTAACCTAAAAACTCGAACTATAGCCACCATCCAATCCTCGGATTAATGAGGGTTCATCTCCCTACCGAACATGGGCGGTCACTGACGCTGGAACTCGTGAAGTGCACTAAGGCGATGTGCACTCTCAGTGGCTGGGGTGGCTGTATCGGTGGCTCCACAGGTAGTGGTACCGCCAGTGCCTTCGCTGTAAAAGGCCCCTGCACCGAGGCCTCATCGCTCGGTGGGCTGTCGTCTCGCACAAAGCTTGGGACCCTAGCTAGCTTCCATCATGGGGACATACTGTAAAGAAATAGGTGTGCCACGGTCAAAACAGTATACTTGGTGAGCTGACACAAGAAATCACAATGAAAACTTTTGAAACACACATGCAATCAATGTTTTTTTGCATTGAGTCGGAAATCCTAAGTCATGGTCCTGGTGTACGGATACGTTAGGCGCCGCACCAACATTGGACTCCCTGGACTGATAACCACACTCAATACCCTTAACAATATTACTTCACATAGAAGGATGATTAGAGTCCTGAGTTCTACGGTAGAACCAAAATCCTATGATACCAATTTGTCACGACTCGTACTCAGGACCGATGTCGTGACTACCCCAAGCCCGCCTTCCATAGGCCAGGGGCTGAAGACTAGCACCAAAGGCATAAATCCTGATAAAAGGGGAAGGAATTGTATTATAAAGTAAACAAACACCTCAGAGTAAGCCAGCAGAAGTAAACAATAAGTAAAACTGGGTAAAATAGTAAGTACGGAAATTAAATGGGCCATAAAACAAACCCAAACTGAAAGTAAAGTACAACTGGAAAAAAGTATAGCAATAGAAAGTAAAGCAGCAACGTCGAGCCATCCACTAGAATTTCCACCTGAAGGGTGGGTACAAATATCCTCCTCAGCTCCTCGGTTCTAGCCGTCTGCTCCGTGTATGTCCCGCCCAGTGGTCCACCTCCAGGTACCGACTTGCTCCACAAGCCTCCAACACGATTAGTGTTGTCCGTCGTCTGCATCCAACACAACATAATGTGGGAATAGCCCGTGCAGGGGTGAGTATACGCTACTCAGTAGGGACCCCAAGACCCCCGAAGGTCTCTTAGAATCCACAAAGGATAATCCACAAAGGATAGATATAATCACGAAGTAACGTCCAACACTACTTAGGTATATGCCCATACATATACCTAAGTCATCAATTCTAGTTCGGCTCCAACATCTGAGCCCATGTTCGATCAAGTCCACACAGGATAGTACAACCCAATCCACACTGGAAATCATAACACAATCCACATAGGAAGCGAGTCAATCATAATGAAGATAATGATTGAAAGTCAAGACTCATCTCACACAGGTATACTTCTTTGTAAGGTGATAGATATGATCAGATGTAGCCACTGATTCATCTAAGCTGGGACCCACGTAGGATTCTAGAACAACTAAGCTGTCATACCCACGTAGGATACAAGTAATGTAGTCATCACTGCCGAACCCATAGAGGATTCCAGTACGGTTGTCGTCGTTTTCGAACCCACGAAGGATTCTAGTACGATAGTCTTCACCGTCGAACCCATAGCTGCTGGGGAACGCCTCCTCCATCGAGTAAAGTGGGCCTGCCGCTACAACCAAGGGCTTCCCACTAACCTTGGACTGTTGTAGTACTCCACCCGTCGAGTACTGTAGGCCTGCTGCTACAACCAAGCGCTTCCCACCATGGGTCTGCTGCTACAACAAAGCGCTACCTCTCATAGCCTACAGAGGTACTCCTTCTGTTGAGTACCGTGTGTCTGCCTCTACAACCAAGCACTCTTTCTCTATGGGTTTTCCGCTACTACCAAGCGCTCCCCACTGGGCTATCAAAACAATCTGAGTCGGTCAATTAGCAGTCGTCAAGTCTCAGCCAGCTCTAGGGTTTCGGCACACAGCACGCTCGTTTCTGGAGGGTCCGCTCCACAAGACAAGAGGTCAATACATCAACTATCACGTAGACCAGATTTGATGTATCGTAATGTTCCATCATGTTAATAGGAAAACAATGAGACAGACGGCACGTCAATCGGATGCCCGGTCTGAGAGTTATTGGCCTTTTCGTTCCAGGGGCCCGGTTGGTTTTTATGTCAAAACCAACCCGACCGTAATCTAACTGCATCCAAACCTTGAGCGGAGTAATAAAAAAGGTCCGTCTAACTAAGAGGAATCCAACAAAGTTGACGGAACGTCATTCGGACATCCAGAGCTCAAGTTATAAGAATTTCCGCTCCGAGGGCCCGGTTGGTTTCGGGTTCGAACCAACCAGCCATACACAAAGTTCTACGAAAACTTGAGTTTAATAAACTGAAATGACCATCTCGATTCATGGATCGCATAGAAACTGACGATGCTTAGATCAGTGGTACGTAGCCCAAATTACGGGCATTTAAACGAACATGTCCGGTTTTACGGGGTTTTGGGCCCGGACTGACCCGACCCAAGACCCCCTAGGTCAGCCCGAACCGGGTCGACCCGACCCAGGTCCTACCCATTTGGGCACGGCCCGGCCTAGCATGGCCAGTCCGACCTGGGCTACCGGTCCGGTCTAGGCCTGGCCGGTTGGCCTGGCGCGGGTGCGACCTGCCCGACCAGTCAGCTCAGTCATTTGGCCGAGCGGGATGCAAAGGGGGGCGCTGCCCCCTTGAATGAACAAACGGCCCCCATGAGGGGGCCCCGCCACTTGGCCAGCCAGGGGTTTGGACCCCCAGTTCTTCCGAAACTGTCGGCCCGGCTGGTCGGTCGGTGCTGCCACCGCGGGACCCCGTGTTCACGCCCTTCCAAAGCACCAGCGGCCGGCGGTTCCGGCCGCCCCTCCTTGCACTGCAATAGCTTTAAGCCTCGAACTTGTCTGACCGGCGTGGCGCGACGGCGCTGTGCCCCTCCACTGTGGCCCTGCTCCGGCCGTGGCCTCTTTGTGGTTCTCTAGCGTGGTGCGACGGCGACGCGCCCCTTCACCGCAGCCCGACTCCGGCTGCGTCATCGTTCTTCCTCAACGGCACGACGCGATGGCACCGCGCTTCTTCAGCGTGTTCTTCCATGATTCTGTGTGATGTCTTTTCACCGTGCCGCCTTCGTTCGAGCCGCAGTAAATACAACATCAAAGGGGTAGGAGGGCCGACTATGTTCGTGCGGTCCGACCTCCTCCCGTTATAAGAATAACAGGCGGACCAAAAATAAAAGACGATGAACGACAAAGAAAATCACGAACAAAATTGACCCCTAGCTCAAGGAGTTATCGAACAAGGATCGTCACAGGAATAAGATGTCGCAGAAGAGAGCGTCATGTAAGACGGCCTCTTGAAGATGACATTGCGGAAGACGTCGTCAGTTACGTCGTCGGTGCATGCCCGATGAAGGATGTGGTGCGTCATCGTTCTCCAAAGAAGGCATCTCTCACCAGCTGTAGAGAGGAGAGGAGATGGCACGACAATTCCCTTTTGGTGTCCGAGTTCCTCATCGTAAACTCGGCGTTCTACACGTTCTTCGACGAGGGAGAAGAAGCCCTCCAAGATTGAGCTCTCCTCTCCCAAATATCTCCACACAATGATTCAACAAATAATAAAATATGGCATTGCTTTATTTTATTACTCATGCCAAACCTTTTTTATATTCAAAAGATCACATTCAATTAACTGACTTAATTGATAAGCGTTTAATAATACAAATTTAATTTTGAGAGTTGACATGTCATTTAATAGGGTGGTGCGGGTGTGTTACACAAATAAATGCACGTGGGAGGTTTTAAGGGTTTTGAAGGGGTGGGGCTCGTGTGGGCCCCACTTCACTAAATTCCTACCTAGTGGTGTTAGGATGTAGTGGGTCCCACTCCAACCACCATGCCTAGGTTAGCACTACTTAGAATAGAAAATAAAAATTGGTGCACCAATTTTTTATTTCATTCCTTAGTTAACCCATTTTTTTAATAACTTCACACGAGAAAACACAACTCCAGAAAAGGTGTTCCTAAGAAATTACCGGTGCTATGATTCCATCGGTACCCTCGGATTTCAATTCTGATCACCGGTTCAAAAGATAGAAAAACCCGCTCTTTCGTTCACTTAACGTCCCGAGCTAAACTTTAGAAATTGATTTTGGGAACACCGGGCCTTGGAATCAGGTGCGGTCAGAAACTGCGTTCTTGAAAAATCCCAATGAAAATTAAGAAAAAATTTCCCTTTAAATTTAAGGGTCTTTAAATAATTGAACCATATATGATATCATAACAATGAATATTATTTTGTAATAAGTTAATGACTTTGTTTAAATCATTATACAGGAGGTCCAGATACATATGAAGCATATCAGAGATAAGGTAAAGGATAATTTTGGAAATCTCATTTTTATTTGATATTTCATATATGTAAGTATTTAATGGGGATTTATTTTTCATCCATTCCCATAAAATATTTTTCATAAACTGTTTAATATTCTTCCATGTATTTTTAATGTCGTGCTTACCCCGCGTGGACTTTTACTTTGTGTTATGGAAGGAATCTTTCTTTTTTTTACCATATGTGGAACTTTTTGACTTTTTTGAAAAAAGTACGAGGGGAATATTGTATTAAATTATACGGCATGAACGGATTTTTATAGTTTCATATAACTTTATTTTTATTAATTTTCATCTAAAATATTTCATGGTTATTTTCAACAAAATCCCTTTCTTTTAAAATTGTGTGGCATTTTGTGAAAAGAAAATGATTTTTAACAATAAAGGATATTTTCTTCAAAAATTCTTTTCAAGTGTTTTATCAAAACCATTTTCCATATAAGATGACATTATTTCATATGTGTATCTCTATGATTTACATGGTTTCACTATTCATATGACAAAATGATATCCATTTGTTTTATATGGATTATGTTATGATGGGATGAAGTTTATTAAACCCATTTTTATTCTTTGGGTTATGATGAATGATTTATGCATATGTTGTGGCACAAGTAAGAATGATTTCATTATGAGATGGGTGGGACCTATATATCCCTCTAATTCATTGGGTAATGTTTTATATATCATGATATAGACATGGATGGAAGGGTATGTTAATCTGCTTGAGTGATACAGGACTGGAACGAGGAGTGAACTCGATTAAAAAAGGGACGTTGTCCACTAAGATGGTCTTGGAAGCAATACCTTGGATACTATGGAAATCATATCATGTGATTAATGTTTTTCCACAATTTCTAGTTTTATTTCCATGCTATTTTGTCATGATTGATGTTCCATTATGATCTATTCCTTACGCACAACCATGTTTTATGTCATTGCTCAAGATGTCAATGTTCAAACATTATGTTCATGATTTTATGTTCAAATTTATATGGTTTGTTTTATTTTCCGCATGCTTTCCCTTACTGAGAATTTGAGCTCAAAATTTATATGTTTTCTTTTCCATCGGATATAAAGAAAGGGTTTAGGTAAGAAAACAAAATGGGGGAGATCTTTATGGGATATGTTGAAGATCTTTCAACACGATTAGAAGATTATATTTTGAGTTTCCAAGGACACTAAACTTTTACGGTCCTTCGGTGTTTGTTTTTGTTATGTATTAAGTATTCTAAAAAAGTAATGTAATTTCCATGTATGTCTAGATTTGGGTCTCTACAGGAAGAGCCAAGTGGTAAGCTACCCCGCCTACTCTCTTGAGGACATGGAAAGGTCCAATGAATCTCAGAGACAACTTTCCGCCTTGGCCAAAAAACCGTAGACCATGTCGAGGTGAGACCTATATAAAGACATAGTCTTTATCCTCGAACTGCAGAGGTCTCCATCTCCTATCAGTATATGACTTCATTCTACTCTGTACAGTCTTTATCCGCTCCTGGATGTTCTGCAGCTTCTTGGTGGTAGCGCGTACCATCTCTGGTCGCACTAGTGCTGACTCCCCTATGTCTGTCTAGCATAGTGGCGATCTATAAGGTAGACCGTACAAGGCCTCAAAAGGCACCATACAGATGGTGGAGTGATAGATATTATTTTATGGAAACTCTACCAATGGTTAGTGATCCTCCCAACTGCAAGCAAAGTCGAGGACACAGGCTCGGAGCATGTCCTTGAGTGTCTGAATGGTCCACATAGTCTGACCATCTGTCTAAGGATGGAAGGCGGTGCTCAAGTGATGTTGTGTCCCAAAAGCCTCCTACGACCCCTTCTATAGCCGAGAAGTGAACCGTGGATCATGTTCGGAGACAATTGAAGAAATTACTCCATGTAAACGCATAATCTCCAGCACATAATGGTATCCAAAGATCTCTAATAAGCCCTACTCTCTGATCAGTTGGATGTGGGCCGACTTGGTGGGTCGGTCAGAGATCACCCATATCTAATCATGACTCCTGGATGTATGCGGAATACCCATCATGACGTCCATGGATATCCCATCCCACTCCCACTCTGGGACCTCTAAGAGATAAACCATGCCTACTGGTACCTAGTGCTTCGTGCTCACTTGCTGACAAGTGAGGCACCGAGAGACAATCATCACTACTGCATTATTCTTACCTAGACACCAGTGAAGTCATCGGAGGTCATATTACATCCTCACCACTCCTGGATATACTGCTAGAGGGGCAGTGTGAAACTCCCAAAACACTTCCCCCTGAAGTGAAACTGGAAGAAAAGTATGTCATTTGAAGAGGATGACGTTCTCTTCACATTCATAAAATCCTTCAGGTGCCTGACCTGTGGATAACTGAGCACGTCACGTCTCGTAGTCAGCGTTCCCACGCTACGCCTCCCAAAATCGCTAAAGAAGTGGATGAGTGACTATAAGTGTCTATAGAAAGGCAGATCCATATCTATCCAAAAAGGTTATCTGTAAAGCAGCCGGCTGCTCTGTCTCCTCTCCTAGCAGCTGTATGCCAGATCTTCTACTGAGTGCATCCGCAACAATGTTCCACTTCTTAAGAGTATAGAATATCTCGATGTCATAGTACTTGAGGAATTGAATCCAACGCCGCTGTCTCAGGTTCAGGTCCTTCTAGGAGAAGATATACTTGAGACTCTTGTGATCAGAATAGACTGTGAAATGCTCACCCATCAGATAGTGAATCCAAATCTTCAAGGGGAAGACCACTGTTGGTAACTCCAGGTTATAGGTAGCATAGTTCTTCTCGTGCTGTATCAGCTGCCGAGAACCATACACAATAATAGATCGCTCCTGTATTAGGACACACTCGAGTCTGGTCCCTGATGTGTCACATTAGACTACGTACCCTACGACTTCCTCAGGAAGCCTCAATATAGGGGCAGTAGTCAGCCTTTGCCTCATCTTCTGTTGGCATCTCTTCGACCACAGGAAGGGTTTCCCTTTCTTCATCAAGGCTTATAGTGGTGCTACAACTCTGGAGATGACTTGAACAAAACTCTGGTGATAACCATCCATACCCAAGAATCTACATACCTCTGTAACACTCTTGGGTTGCTCACAAGCATGTACTGCCTAAATCTTTTCAAGATCCAATACAAATCCAGCCTCCGATATGACATTCCATGAAGTGAATTGTTCGAATCCAAAACTGGAATTTCGAGATCTTACTATTAAGTTAGTGCTCTCGGAGTGTATCCGGTACTACCTGAAAATGGTAGGCATGCTCTTCCTCTGTAGTCGAGTAGATAAGAATGTCATCGATGAAGACCACAACATAGCGATCGAGGTAAGGCTGGAAGATCTTATTCACAAGACTCATGAACACTGCTGGAGCGTTGGTTACGCCAAAGGGAATAACCAAGAACTCGTAGTGGCCGTACATACATTTGAAGGCTGTCTTATTCACATCCTCTTATTAAACTTTGATATGGTGATAGACTGATATGAGGAATATCTTAGAGAACCACCATGCTCCATTGAGCTAATAAAAGAGGTCTTCAATCCTCGGGAGTAGGTACATGTTATACATGGTACCTTGGTTTAGGTGCATGTTTTCGACACAAATCCCCAAGCTCCTATCTTCCTTCTCGGTGAATAGAATTGGGGCTGCCTAGGGAGAATGACTAGGCCAGATGAATACCTTACACTTCATGTCCTCTAACTGTACCCACAGCTCACGAAGCTCACTAGGATCCATCCGATATGATGGAGTAGATATCAGTGTCATCCTGGGGTACAAGTCAATGTAGAATTCCACCTCACTACAACGAGGTAGTCCTAGAACATCGTCAGGGAAAAAATCCGTGTAATGGTCCACCACTATAGGATAGCTCAGACTCTAAGCATATACTACTTAGAGGGTAAGGAAAGCCAACTGATGAGTGATTAGATGGACACTCCCTTGAGTAAGTCTGTCCTCTACTGCATAGGTTACCTTCTCGCCGATGAAGGTAAAACTGGTCCAATCTTTGTGGAAACACCACACTTTTTGCCTAATACCATCAATATGATAATGGACTATAGATAATAATTTCATACCCAATATGATGTCGTATGGCCTCAATGCTACTATGAAGAGATCAAAGCCAAAGATCTCGCCTCCTAGAGTAAGCTCACACTGCCGGCACCAGTGTGTAATTGTCAAGTCTTCTCCCGTAAGAGTGTCTAGCCGTAAGGATCAAGTCAACAACTCCATCAGAATCTTTGAGATCCATACGATGGTAGTAGATATGAAAGAATGACTGGAACCTGTGTCGATATGGAATGAAGCTTAGGTGGAGTAGACACAGATCATACCTCAAATCATATCTGGAGAACCATGGTCAAATGCCTTAGCTGCATGAAGAAGGGATCTCTCCTGTCCACCTGCTCCATGTGGTCAGGGAAAACCTCCTGGTTATGGTGGTGGTAGGACCTCGTAACAACATCCACCACCAGCTGCTCGACCAGCTCCACTACCACGTCTGTATGTGCCCTGCAGACTGCCTCGATCAAACCTCTGCCTCTACCTGGGAGGTCCCTCAACTATCTGCTGATCATCTAAACGGTGGATCAGACAGTCACATGTCATGTGACCCCGCTCGCCGCATGAGTAACACTGGCTACTCCTAGCTGGTAAGTCACTGCCATGGGTTCCCCGTGACGTAGATCCTGAGTCCTTCGATCAACCAACCATGGGTCTGGTACTCTTGGACCTTAGTGTCATCTGTCAACTTCCAGCTGTAGAAGACTCCGTTGCATGCCGACTAGTGGTGAATCTCGCCGCTGGTCACTGCTCACCAAGGAAACTCTCCACTATGAGATCTCTTTAATACCCTCGCATGCATCGGGATGCTGAGGGAGATCATCGATGCCCTGATCTCTCACCTTAGCCCCTTAGTGAAGGTCTAGGCCCTAAATAATGAGTCCCGCACAATAGTCTCCTGCCAATCCTCAGCCTGAAGACTAGGGTGGCCTCTCTCCATTTAGTTTCCTGGTGTCCCTACTAGCCTGAAGACTCTCACCACAGCCTCCAGCCAATCCTCAGCCGCATGTGGGTCCATCAATCCTCGAAACATGGGAGGCCTCTCACACTGGAACTCATGCAATGGTCACAAACATTGTGCATCATCTGCTGCTGGGGATGGTGTTATCGGTGGCACAATGGAAAGTGGTACCGATGGTTCCACCATTGGTAAAGGGCCCTGCACCGAGGCCTCGTCGCTTGGTGGGATGTCATAGCATACGACTCTTGGGGATCTGTGGGGAGGCATCCTAAAATAAACAGATGTGGCACTATAAGAATAATATACCTTGTGAGCTGACCTAGATGCGCTGACTTAAGAAAACCTATATACACCCACACACAATCAATGTTTTCGTGCACTATGTCGGAAATCAGTAGTCAGGGTCCCTGGTGTATGGATACGTCGGCCGCCTCTACCAACACTGGATTCCCTAAACTGAAAACCACACTTAGTACACTTAACACTATTGCTTCATCGAAAATAATGTTCAGAGTCCTATGTTCTGCGGTATAATGGATTCCTCCGATACCAATTTGTGATGACCCCTTCCCCGGGGCCCGTATCGTGACTACTCCAAGCCTACATTCCATAGGCCAGGGGCTGGTGACTAGCAAAAAAGGTGTAAATACCTATACTGGGATGAAATTTCCTTTATGAACTGAAACACACACAACAGAGTAAGCAACTGGAAGGAACACACAAATTATAACTGTATACTAAAGAGTGCTGAAAAGTAAAGTGGTAATAAATACAAGACCAATAGGAAGGTATAATACAACTGAAATTCGAGTACAACTAATGAAAATTAAGAAGCTACTGGATCTTCCTATGGGGTTCCTACATGATGGGTAGGTATAGATGGCCTCCCCATCACTCCACGTATGTCCGTCCGCTCTAGGTACCGTCAGGCCGAGTGGTCCACCTCTAGGTACCAACAAGTCTAGATACTCTCTGCCTCGATCAGCGATGTCTGTCAGCTGAAACCAAAATAACGAGCTATGAGCATAGCCCATGCTGGGGTGAGTATTATGATACTCAGTAGGGACCCCGAGACCCTCAATGTCTCACAAAATCTAACAAGGATAAAACAAAAAGTATGGATTCAACAGATAACCATTAATTAGGTATATGGCCATACATATTCCTATGTTATCTAGTAACCCATATCAATCATGAGGGAAACAAAAATTCATTGACTCAGCTCAAACTCAGATTTTATTCTAGGGGGTAGTATCAAGTAACAACCATAGTTACACTATCAGAACCTCGACTGATGGTGTACTCCTCCTCTATCGAGTACAGTGGGCTTACCTCGTCACAAAGAGGTTCTTTCCACTATCCTTGGACTTCTTAGGTACTCCTCTTGTCATGTATCGTGGGTCTTCTATGTCTCATATAGGAACTCCCCACCACGGTTTTGTTGCGCTCACATAGAGGCGCTCCCCCTCATAGCTTGCTGAGGTACTCTTCCTCTCGAGTACCATGGTTCTTCCGTGCTTACAAAGTGGCACTCCCCACCATTGTTATTCCACGCTCACACAAGGGTTCTTTCTACTGGGATAGTCGAATAATTTTGTGTCGAAATGGTCAATAATTTGTCATGTCTCAGCCAACTACTCGGTCTCTGTACTCTATCTGCTTGGATCTAGAAATATCCACTCCACGAGATATTGTTTGATACTCAAACTATCACGAAGTCGCACGTAGAAGTATCTCACGGGTCTGCCTCATAATAGGGGTCTCAACGCAACATAAGACACATCAATCGAATGCTCGGTCTTTGAGTTATTGGAATTTCTGTCCCAGGGGCCCGATTAGATTTTAGGATCAAACAAACCAGAGCATACTCCAACTGTGTCCAAATCTCACGTGGGATATTCCCAAAGAACCATTTCACTCTATGCTTTCTATCGCCGTAGATGGTTCGTCGATCGGACACTCTTAGCCCAATTTATGGGAAAAAGATGTATTCGGGTCACATAGGTTCAGACTGGGGTCTGACCCAGTCTGTTATTCTGACCTGGTCCACGGGTCCGACCCGGCCCGAGGGGGCGGCCCATCCCGAGGGCGGCCCTGCCCGGCAGCCTGCATGGCCTAGTTGGTAGCCCGTGTGGCCGGGTTGCGTCCTGCATGGCATGGATGGCCACGTTTGTGTGTGTGTGTGGGGGGGGGGGGGTGGGGGTGTCGCGCCCCCTGCCTTCCGAAAAGAACCAGTGCAAACCACCAGTTTGGTATCCCGCATGACCCAGGAGTGTCATTCCTTATACGGCTAGCTGAGCGGCCAACCGGTTCCGCACCGCCGGCGGCCGACTCGATGTCGGCTGCCCCTGCTCCTCTGCCGCGGCCCACCCTGGCCACTGCTCACATCCTCTGCGTGACAAGATAGCGCCACGCCACTTCCTCCACGACCCGACCTGGCCACGATTCTCCTTCCGCGTGACAAGGTAGTGCCGTGCTCTTTTGGCGATCAGGCGGCCTTGCGTCACAGGTTTCTTCGTGGCTAGTCAATCGCCGGTAGTCATTGCTCCACTGCATTCCCCTCTTCTGGTGGTGCCGTTGTGCCACTGTCATCATCAACAAGCATGGTTGAATGAATGGGGATGGTCAGGCCATGTTCGTGCGGCCGGATCCATTAATTTTATGGGTATAACAATTTGAAAAACACAATCCAAGATTTGTGCGTTGAAGGACAGAAACAATTTCAAACGTATGATCTCCTACCTCAGGCTCATTGATCGTTAAGGCAGTCGCATAATGTCGGGCGTCGATTCATCAATGTCGGAAAATAAAGAGGATATATGTCGCTGGTAGATGAGCATTCAGAGGTGAAGCAGTTGATGACATCGTTCTTTGCGGTCACCTCTATCACTTTTGAGGTTGAAGTTTGTTCTTCGTTGGGAGAATTAGTTCCTCCAAGCTCTTCCAACCCCTCTCCCAATGCCCCACCAAATGAAATTTCCAACCAAAAATATTGGGTTATTCTAACCCATTATTAAATTTTTGGCCAAAATATTAAAAATAATTCACATGGGTTAAATTAATTAATTTTAAGGGTTAAATTAATTAATTGAGAGAGTTGGCACATAAAGAGAGAAGTTCAAGGGTTCTCCCCACATAAATGGGGGGGGGGGGGTTCCAAGGGTTACCATCCCAGGTGGTCCACACCATATATATCCTCTAATGGGAGGTTATGTGCTAGTGGGAACCACCACCATAACCTCCCATGGGAGGATATGGTTTGGTGGCCTCCACCACTAACCAGCCCTTGGAGGTTTTGACCACCAAGCATAAAAATAAGTTTGTCACATATTTTTTTAACATTTTCTTAAAAACTCAAAAACCAACTTTCATTCCCGACGAACTGTCGTTGAGATGAATGTCTTCATATGAAAATACCATAGTTATGAGTTCAACCGTACCCTTAGATTTCAATTCCAAGCACCAGTTCAAAAGATATAAAATCATTCTTGTACGTTTACTGAACGTACATGAACAAAACATCAGAAATTGATTTTGGGCACACTGGGCCTCAGAATCAAGCGCTATAAATTTTCACGAACTCGTAAAAATCATATGTATTTAAAAAAATATAAATTGTACTGAATTTTTGGGTATTTTTAATGAATATCTAGATTATACTGAAAATATTGATGCATGGGAACTCGTACCGATGATAGATAACATATTTATTATTGGTACAAGGTGGGTTTTCCAAAAATATTATGAATTGATATGGAGATATGTTGAGAATCAAAGCAAGATTAGTGTGCAAAGGATTCTCTAAAATTGAAGGATATTATTTTTCAGAAATTTATTCTCTAGTGGAATGGTTTGAAACAATCCAAATTTTTATTGCTATTACTACACAATGAATCTATAAAAACGTTCAAATATATGTTATATCCTCATTTATTTATGGGGATCGTGATGAATAAGTTTACATTGAAAAAACATGTTCCTTTTTTCAACAATTAATGTTTTGTGTGAATATTAATGAAATCCTTGAATGGGATGAAACAAGATCTAAATGCAGAGTATTCCAAATTGGATACTTTCTTATGAATGATGATTTTTAAGAAAGGACTACTCAATATAATTATTTAAATCAAATAATGTTATGAGTTTCCCTCAATATAATTAATTATGTTAAGGATATTATCTTTGATGTGAATTATGAATGCACATGTAAAATATTTTCAAAATAAATGATTTTTTTAGATTTCCATGTTTAGGGAAATGAAATGCATTCTTGGGTATGTACTTTTACAAAATAAGAAACACATCATTCTATCTGAAGAAAAGTATGCAATGTAACTTCTTAATAATTTTGACATGGAAAACTAAAAACATTTTACCACTAATATTTTAGTGGAAAAAGGTTGTCTAATGATATAGAAGGTAATGAGTTTGAAAAAAATAGAATTTGGTAACCTAATTGAAAGGTTGTTATATTTGATGACCCCAAGAACTAAAATTGTATATGTTTATAAATTATGTGAACAATTTTAGATTACTCATAAAGAATCACATTTTATTATTTGACATTAATTATCTTATATAATAAAGGCACAAATTTGATATATAATCTATGATAGCTTTGAAATTATGTCTTTTGCGGTATTTAGATATTGATTGGGTAGGAAATGATGATGATAATCGATCCAAATCAGGTTGATGATTCATTCTATGTAAAATTTGTGTTATTTGGAATAAAAATAAATATGAATACGTAACTCTTAGAATATTTGAAGAAGATTATGTTGCTTCTACTCAACCTACTACCCTACTTATGTGGATGAAGACTCAGTTAGAATACATACATGATGAATGAATGTTCTTGTTCCTCTTGGGGTGTGATAATCAAAGAAAAATCAACATTACTTGGAATCCTATATATCATTAATATTCAAAACATTTTCATATAAAATATAATTTCAACCAAGATCTTGTGGAGAAAAATGAAATTGACGTTAGAGAATTTTCCAACATTGGAACATGTTGTCGGCCTTTCCACAAAACCATTACCAAAGAGTCCTTTGTCTAAATTTAGGATGTGCATGGGAATAAATACTCATTATCATAATGGTTGATGTTTGTTCTTTTGACTCCTATCTCATATTCACATTAGATAGTGTTTCCATTGGGGATAATTGTTCCATAAATCTATCCTTATGGAAACATGCAATAAGGGGGAGTGTTTTCTGAGTAGTGAATCTCACATTTTTAATTAGTGAACTATTCATTCATTTTGTTGGAGTGGTTGTAGAAAATTTAAATTTTTTTCTAGGGAAGTAGAATTAGAATAAAAAAGAACATATTTTTGCTGAGGAAGTTTTCATAATCACTATTTTTGGGAATCATTGCCTTTTTTCATCAATTTTTGTTTCTTACAATGAGTTAGCTAACTTGTTCATAGAAATATTGAAAATTAATCCATTTCATGAGGATAAAAATTTCAGTGATTTAGGAATATTGGTTGATAACAATATATAATTGGTGAGATTATTAGGGAAAAAAAATAATTAATGTGATCATATTCTGGTATTGCATTTTGTTATCAAGGAATGATCAAAAAAAGCAAAATCGTCACACAAAGTTTTTGGTAAAAATAAGATTGACCATTGTATTAAATATATCAGACACTCAATACATAAAAATTTCAATTAGATTATAGAGATTCTTGCTAGAAGAAAATAGTCTTCATATTCCCCACGATTCAATAAAAAATTATGTGACCATAATAGTTGAGAATCATAGTCTTCATGACTGTGAAAAAAATGTGATGATGATTTTCTGATCATGGAGTTATCATAAATCATAAGTTAGTCGTAAAACATGCAATGTAATATTAATTAATGAAAGAGTGGAAAATATTTTTCCTATCTTATTCAATCGGATGTTAATCCTTCGAGTTGTATGCAGACTGAGATGGAAAGATATATGATAATGACTGATAGGGAAGTTACAATATATTCATTGAAAGTCCGATGATGATGAAGCTGATTCTCCATGTTTTCTATGTCATCAAGGATGTCATTCAACAGTAAGAAATTTTTTAATGGTGAATGACAACCGATATGGAGTAATGAATTAAAGAAGAAAAAAGAAGTTGTTTATGTCAAAGCTTCTTATTATGATCCATCATATTCATTATATCAACATATTCATCATAGTTGGTGTTTTTTAGTTTTTTGTAGCTGATTTAAAATCAATGGTAGAAACTGATGAATAATGTAGTCACACATATATCAGGATTAATTGTTTAGTTTATCTTATTTGTTTATATGTTGTTATAGATACATGACATAGATGATGACTATAATTTTTAAACAAGAGGTGAGTCTAATAAATAGAAGAAACCTCACACCAATAAATTAATTTGATATATGATAGTTCTTCTAAAGAATAGATAAATAGAAATGTATTATTTTTTATTTTTATTTATCATGATGATGAAGATAGTAATGAAAAATATAATGGAGATTCAAAATCATAATATGGTTTATTAAGAGGAAGAAAACCATCTATTTCATCCTAGATGCAACTAGCATTGGGAATCGTAATGAAAAAATCACATTGTGGAAGTCAGATTGGGATTGATGTTTATGGAGAAATTATGAAGTAGATATGAAGTTGTTAGAATGTTAAAAAAGGATATATAAGAAAGAGTAATAGTTTAAAAAAGTTTACAAAGTAAATATGCTACCAAAATTCATTGGAAATCGATATTTCTAGTAATTTGGATGAAAGAAAAAAATTTATATTTTCTTCCAAAATTATATTTATGGTTATTATAAAGGGGATGTACCTTATACTTTCCAAACAGATGTATTGTCTATATAAAGGTGGAGGGAAGGCGAATATCTATAGAGAAAAATAGTTTTTGTATATTTGTTTTCTTGAAAATTTCTTGTTGGACCTAATAGAAAGGAGAAGTGGAAATTTTTTAATATATTTAATTGATAATCATATTCATATGATTATCATATTCATCTAATAATCATATTTATATGATTATCATATTCATTTGGGAATTGTATTCATCTTGGATTCATATTCATCTAGGATTATTGAATTGGGATTTACAAACATATGATGAAATTGTTAAGTATTGTCTCAATCATATAGTTGTAGAGATATATTTTTTTATATTGGGAAATCCGATTGGGAGAATGGGACATGGACATTGGAATGAGATTTATAATGATGTCAAGAAGAATTACATACAATATTCTTGTTATGAAAGTGATGAATTGGTTTATATGATCATATTTTTAATAGATGATCAAGAATCATCGTTACATGTATTCACAAAAAAACCATTTTATTTCAAAATTTTTGCATGAAGGAGAAGACACACAATTAAAATATTTACATAGTGATACCCGAGTGTAATGTAATATCCTACTCATTGTATTCTTCATAAAATGATTATTTCAAGTGGATTATGTGTTATTGGATTGTTTCCCACTAATACCAAGGATGTAGCTTCTCTTATCGAGTGGTGAACCTTGTATATTATTGTGTTCATCTAGATGGATGTGTGAATTTTTTTCATCATGGAATGAAATAATTAACAAGTGGATAATGTTGTTTCTCAATAAATAGAACATAAAAGTATAGATATCACAAATTCAGCCCCCTCTTAGTCGAACAGTTATATTAATTGGGAACTTACAAAAATGTTGAGACCATTATCACATCAAATCTAGTCCTGATGTTTCTAGGAGTATAAGTTTATTATAATTTTTTTATAGAAAATACAAGACTATAACCTAAATATTACTTCTAGGAAGAATCGAGTGAATGATTAATATTAGTGAGTGGAATTTTGGTGATAATTTATTTTTCTATAAATCTATTATAATGGTTGTACACATTACAATGGCTTAACAACCACATAATTAATTTTATCCATTTAAAAAGTGCATAGAATGTTGAATTTGGTTCATGGAAACATCACCATGTGTATTATTATTTGATATCACTGAATGCATGTTGGTGAATTAATTTTCATGTGTCCTGGTGTTCATTAATTCTTATATATGAATATGATATTTTAGGAAACCGAGATAGAGGGAAAGACATGCAAAATATTTCTCCTTTTAAAAATGGAACAATATCATAAAAAGTATTAGGGTTACAAATTTATCATTTTAAGATGTATGAATTAGTAAACACCAATATTAAAACATCTTAGACTTTCTTATTGTATATATCCAAAAAATAATAATGCCTTATGTATTTTTCATATTTAAAAGTTTTGTAACTATTGGGGGTGGGTGTTAAAGTTAAAAAAAATTCAATCATGTTATATGAATCTTAATATATATATATATATATGTGTGTGTGTGTATATCTATTCTATATAAAATATATATATATGTATTTTAGTGACAATTTATCCTTATGCGAAATACCTTAAATATATACCGCGAAATATAATTCAGTCTGATTAAATATACGTATCACGACCATCCAATAGTGTTTCCTTCACTTTCTAATCCATTATTAATGGAATAATGACTTTACATACATTCATTGAATAATTTTTATTCACTCTTTTATGAAATTATTCACACGTGTGGAATTTCATAACACCTAATGAAACCTTCATGTTCATTATTCTTGAAGGAGTATTTATAATCTTTTATAAATAGGAATTTATCACTTTGGTGTGAGAATTAATCCTGTGTATGTTAGATGTGAGAGTAATAATTACTTTTAGTATATAATATTTGAAAATATCTTCATCCAAAATCCTATTTCGTCACATATGGTGAATGTTCCAACAACCCTCTTGATTCTTGAGAATACCCAAGAAGTTATCATGGATCATTTGGCTAGTGGATCAGCATCAATGGAATGAAATCTATGTTTCTTATCCTATGATATTTATCAAAGTGTACTACATTGATGATGATTACATGGGACACTACACTAGCATTATAGGTATGATATGGTTTTATGTTGCTTTTTTCAAACATGTAACACTCTATTGTGGAAATATTTGGTAGATATTAGGCTTCCTTCTACCACTATGAATCATAATAGTTCACCCTTAATAAAAGTTTTGGTATAAGAGACATCATCATTGATGGATCAATGTGTTTCTGTCACATTTTAATTAAGAACAAGTTATATACATCAATATGTATTTGATTTTAAATTATGTGATAATCTAATGAGGGATGGTCTAACACCATCAGTGTAATTAGTTTATGATTTATTTTGATTTCAAGTGAGATGTTCAAGAAGGGTTATTAGATAACACTACATGTTTTTCATGCTACTAAAAACATACCACTCCGTTTCTCAACCTAAATCCTTATTGAGTGTCCACATGAGGTAGGGATACGATAAACATCACATTCATATGTAATTTGAACATATAGATTATTACACACTTGAAACCCTTTTTCATTGTCAAACTTTCATATGTAGTTCAATAATGTAAGAACAGTACCCTATAAAATGTATCCCACTTGATACATTATTTAAGAGGGTTCTTATACATTACACATTAAATACTATGGGTGTCCCATAGAATCCTTTTATATTTTCCTATTACGATAGTCAATAATTACCCCCACATATTGTGTTCTCCCTAGATCACACCAAGCTTCCTATAATTTCACCTAAACACACTTACACTCCCTACCACTCATGGTCAGCCTACAATTGAGCTTGGAAAATCTCCTATTGATGGTTGGATAAAATGGTTGGATAGATAAGGGAGAGAAACTTTTTTTCAAAAATTTTTTTTTTTAAATTTTTTTTATAATTCAAATAATTTATAAAATTTTTAAAAATGATATTTTTTAATAGAATTTGTCTTTAAAATCTAAACATAAATTTTAAATGTTTTGGATATTTTCTAAAATTAAATAATTCCCTTATTTAATTTATTATATCAATATATTATTAATTATTATAAATTTTTCAGAGAATATGAAGATTTTGTTTGATTTTAGAAATATGTTAAATTAATTATAAGAGATAGATACTTACATTATTTGGTAGGTGGGACTCCATAATATTTTGTTCCTTTAACAACCTTGACCATAGTTTGTTGTAAGAGTTATAATATTTGGAATTGTATTTAATTATCTTTTTTATATATTAGGTATTAGATATATCATGGATTGAATTTACTCTTGAGTAATGTATCCCTTGGGAGATGGAATAGCGGTCAGACTATCTACTAGTTTAGATGATAGTCCTTGTTCATGAAAGGTGAAAGGTTGTCTATGTTTCGATACAGGGTTAGAATTTTAGATTTTTTCAATCTCATAAAACTATATGAATTTAAATAAAACATTTAACATATTCATTAGATGAATTCGGATGTGTCTGAATTTACAATAATTTTTTGGTACTAAAAAACATGTCAATTGTATAAAGGGTTACATAATAATGTATTCTGAATTAATTAATTTGGTGGATATAATAAATATTCAAAAAACAATAACACTAGAAGAATATATACATAATTAAATTAAAATTGAAAATATAATATTTTCATGTTATGAAATAGTCTTAATTTGAATAAAATATATAATAATTTAGGGATACATGGAATTTAAATCATTTAAATACTTATTATATGAGTCTGTAAAAAGTTGAATTTTCTAGGATTTAAGCATCTGACTATATAGGTTATTCCAAATTTGGGTGTTCAAGGATTATATTATATATTAAAATAAAATGATATGTTGAACTGGAACCTCCATGGGAAGGTAATTTCTTATCCGGTTACCTCTATATTTTTATTTACTAGCTTGTTAATGAATATTCCCTTGGTATAAACACCTTTATAAATCCATTAGGTAGGGTACCAAATTAATAAACATGATTTTCATCATATTATATAATTGGGTAAAGAGTTTCCCACATAACTATCCCAAAATAAAAAATATTATGATTATGATAATTCCCAAAAAATGTAGTCATATCTTGTTTACATAATACCCATTTAATTCCATGAGAAAATATAGATCTTTACTCATTAAATAAATGGCATGTTTGGGGAAATCATTTTAGTGGGATAACATTAATTGAATAACATGATTTAATAATACCTAGTATATTGGCATTAAAATTTGATTAATTTTATTTTTTTTCCACCATTAATAGGAATTTAATTTCTATTAATTTTTTCACAAGAAAGTACATTCATTTTTTATATGATAAAGAGTCTTTTAGTGTATAATAATGAAATGTTTTATTGATTTTTTAATATAAAAAAGAGTTTATATTATTTATATATGGATATTACTATTTATAAAAGTCAAAATAAAATGCCAGTGGTGATTCCAATCCCACCAACCATTGGTATTGTCTCTTCAAGATTAGAAATGATAAAAATAATTAAAGAATATATAGAGATAGATTATTGGAATAATTCAATTATGAATCAATTGAAAATAGTTAATCTTTTTATTAGGAAACATAGAAAAATAATATTTTAGAGGTAAATGCTAAAGGGATAGTGGATTTAGGGAACACATACATAGTAGAGTATGTTTACTGATGACTACCCAAGAAAGTGGTGTTTTATGTACATGGTTATTTTAATCTATGAATTTAGTTGTTTTGGAAATTTTTTTGATGAATCATATGTATGAATCTTTTTAAATGTTCATGATTTTTTTGAATTAATAAAACAATAAATTTCGAAAATGATTATGATTCCATCATTAGATTGGGGTGTTAAAATCATTTTCTATGATTTCATTTATAATCGAAGAGATTGTGCAATTTTTTCATAGGAGTAGGTCTGATGCCTTTGAGCGGCCTCTCTCTTGTTTCTACCCCGAGCTTGGGTTCCTTCGGCAGCATTCTGGAAGGGGAGGCCTATGTGCTGCCTCTCCGGTGTTGTCTCCCCCTCTCCTCTTTACTTCCTCCCCTCCCCTCTTTTCATTTCTTATTCTTCCTCTTGTTCCTTATTCCCCCTGTCTCTTAGTCTTCTGTATTCGTTCTTGACTCCATATTGAAGGCCTCAGTTTTTCCTCTCCTCTTCCCTTCCAATTACTGCATTTCCGACCCCACTATGGTTCTGTGTGATGGATTTATCAGGGTGGTTTGGGATGGGTAGGTTGAATCATGTCGGTGTCCCAGGAGCTTGACAGTGTTCATGGTGGATTCGAGAGATGGGGTTTGTGTTTCCAGGAACGTACGAGCTTCTTCGTGGAGACCCCATCGCTTCAAACTCTGATCTGGCTTCTTTCTCCCTCGCAACACTCTCTGTCGGTCTGCTGCGATGGCTTCAAGAGGCTTTGGGATGTGCTATTTTTTCAGTCGGCAGTTTTCCAGAAGGCACACCCCTTCGTCAACTTCGATCTATATTGTAGCTGTTTCAGATGATTTTTGCAGTCATTTTCATTGGAATGGGTTTGTTTAACGCTGGTATGCTTATTGTTAAATTTGTTTAGGGATTTTGGGTTTCTGATGGTCATGGCATTGTCGGGTTATTATCGATGGATATGGTTTCATTTAATTTTTGGTATTATTTTTTTCTCGTATGGTTTTCTCCCAAAGGAGGTTCATATTTTTGGATTTTGGTTCAATTCAAAGGTGAATTTGTGATTTGATGATGGCGAGGTTTGTTTGGTTTCTCTGTGGTTTGCTGTTCGGATTTGGTCCTCTACGACGATGACTCTGACACTGCTTGTGTTGGATATGATGAATATGTGCTATGGTTTTGTGAAATATATTTATGTGATCTCAAAATTTTTTGTGTGGTGTTGATGTGGGTCAATGATGATGCTTTAGTGACCAAGACTGCGATGGATGGACGTTTGGTCTGGACAACGATGGCATGATGAAGATAACGGTTCTCTAATGATCTAACGACAACTGTTTCCTAGGTGGTAGTGTGATTTGTGGGATTTAGTTCTTTTTGAATTTTGAATATGGGGTATAGTTTTAATTTTGAATCTATGAGGTGTGATCGATACTGTACGGTTCCCACTATTCCCTGAATTTTTCTTTTTCATGAAAATAAAAAAAAAATGATTTCGAGGATATTTAATTTCTTCACAAATCACAACCTCACAACTCCATAATTTATTGGAATGTACAAAATGGGTAAGAAACCCTTTATTACATGGTTTTATCAGCGATAAGTCAATCTGATTCTCTCATATAATTCACAGGATATTTTTTATGGACTTATGCATTTCTACTAAATAAAAATTTCCAAATGCCCAGGGTTCAAATCCTAGAATTTAAATTGGGGGATTTATAATGAAAAAAGTGACACATGGATGACGTAGGTTGGTAGTGATGTTGGCATGATAATGGTAAGTGGTGGAACATGAATCTTGTAGGAAAGTAGTGATTTAGGAATTAAGCAAGCATTATGTTACACTAGGGCTTCTGGACATGTTCAGGGGACACTTGGTTTGTAGCCTTTGGACTATGTAATGGGTATCCCTATACCTAGATATAAATAGGTAGTTAATTTCATATTAAAAAGAGGATTTAGTCAACTCTATTATGATTAATTAGATCCAATCTTAATCTACTATAAGGACAATATATATAATATTGACTGGGAAACATCCCATAATGACTTTTATAAGAATTTTGGTGTATGAGACATATGTTAAAGGTATTTATTCAAATTTACATGGCCCAAAATCATTAAAATTATTATTTAGTCTCCTAAATATATGGAATGATATTATTTTTATAATCCTATAAAACATAATTTTTATTCGAATGGTGTGGTGGTTTCCCTGAAAACAAACACATTTGTTTGGAAATCCATATGAGGATTGTTGAACATGGATAAGTTCATGATAAAAAATAGTTAGTGTTCCTTATAATGATTGTTTAAAGGTTCAATACCATGTTTATTTTAGAAAAAAGGCTCAAAATAAACAAGTTCCTCGAAACAATTATATGAATTGTCAATACCTCATAAGCTAGGGATTTCTCTTATGTAATTTCGATATGGTAAGGTTTATATGATATAAAGATTATATATACATGGAATCCATTGAGGGTTTTTATTCAATGAAATTCTTAACATCCATGGAATATGAAATGGACTCTATATACACTAACCATATTTGGATGTTTGTGGATGCATTAGAATGTGTAAACAAATTGGGTGAATTTGTGTTTTATTATGAAAACAAAAATGGATGGTAGAGTGTCTACAAATAAATAGCTATTAGTTTCATAAGGTTATAAAAAAATTTATGGTATTTAATATGTGGAAACCTATTCACATGTTTGGAATATAATTTCTATTTTTATATTTATCTCTATAATAGCATATTTTGATTGTTAGATATATCAAATGGATTAAAAAAGAATATTACATAATGAGAATTAAATCATGTAAATGATTATGATATAACCAGAAGGATTTATTTTTCTGAATAAGGACATTATGGTATCTAATTCCCAAAATTATATTTTACTAATGATTAAAGGATCTCAATGTTGAAAATTCTAGTATGGTGAAGAAAATATCAAATTGTTTGGTGTGACGAAGTATTATTATTATTCTTGTGTGTCTAAGAGAATTAGAGGGATAATATAGGTGTTTTTGATATAGAATGTGAATGAAATAGTACACATCAGAAATGATATCGAGATTATTTCATCAATGAAGATGTGGTTCAGATAGTAGCTGTTGATGAAAGACATTGGTGAATATTCCTATATAATGGGCATGAAGGTTAATGGAGGACCATCTAATAAATATTTTGTAAATATACATGAATCATAAACTGTTATAGTTCTAAAGAGGATTGACATGGATAACATTGAAATGTTGTCATTATAATTGTTATCTGGAAATAATTGTAGAACGATTCAGCATCTATCTATTGAGTTAGAAATGAGGGAATTAATTCACTATAAATCTATGACATTATCTATCATATAAGTTATGTTATGTATTAGACATGATGCCATTTGTGGTATTTCAATAATTGGAATATACCAATCAAATATCAGGTAGAATCATTTGATTTTTGTGTAGAATGTAATAAATGACTTATGAATGACTATGTATGTTTTCTTTATCATTGTAGTTTAGGATGATCTATGTGTGAATGGTGATACAAATACTCAGTTCATATTTGATATATATGATATAAAATCACAATCCATTTTATTTTTTCACATGAATTGTGGAGAAATCAATTTTATGAGTTCCAAATAATCCATCCTAAAGAGATTAGTAGTAGAGGGGGTGTGCATTACAAAATCAGATGTGGTGAAGGATTCTATTTATATTAGGAATTTCGTTTCTGAACTAGATGTCATTCCTATCATTGAGGTAGAAATGAAGCCATACTATAAAAAAAGAATTGATTTATTAGTATAAGGAATCATGGTATCACAAAAATACAAAGCCCATTCATCCCTAATAAAATGTCATACAACATAACATTTAGATTGGTGATTTAGAGATCTATTGGATGGATACAGATGACAATGTAGTTGTTCCATTGAAAAAATGTTATCATAAAAAAAGTAGAAGGCACATGTAGAGTCTCATAGTATATGATATTTAATATATTGATGTAATAGTTGGATAATTTATCTTATTATTATAAAAATAGAATTATCTATTTTCTAATAATTTAGGTGTGAAATGTTTTCCCCTAAAATAAAACATGTATTTAATAATTACTCTCGATGGAAAATTTTTGGTCTCCATAATTAATAATCATTACAAAAAATTATGTTTTGTAAGGATATGTTAAGAATAACAAGAATTGAATCATGTCTATTTTATGAAGAGTTTTATATGATATTTGAATAACTGATTCATGGGGTAATGAGTGGAGAGTTATTATGTGGATTTATTGTATAACTCAAGGAATTCCATTCATTCATCGATATACTTATGGGGAATTTAATTATTGTCAATCATACATACGTGAGGATGGTGAGATGACAAACATGATAAACCTCATAAATTTATAACTCTTTATTCTAAGTCAAGACAGACATATCTAATCAAGGAGTGATGTGGTATGTTTTTATAATTTTGTTTTTCGGACTACATCCAATTTGCGATTTATCCACTAATATGATAAGAAAAGATATAGGGCCCTTTAATGAATTCGACTAGAGAAATACACATCCATTCATATTTGAATCGCATATAATTTGTTAAAATAAATAGATTGGGGACATGTGATGTTCTCATTTGTTAGATGATTGATATTTTTTGTATTTTTTGACCTAGTTAGTATTTTGTAGAGAATTATAAAAATATTAGAGGACCTATACTAGATTGACATTGTTATATGTCTAGTGGAAACATGATGTTAGGAAAAAAGGATTATATATGAATATACATGATGTATATGATTTATCTTATTGATGACATATTTTCTTATATATATGAGTATGTTTTATGGAAATCACACTATTCACATTAATAGAATGAGTAGAAAAACATACATTCCTAGAGGCATCTCTTTAACTTCATCATTAAAATATTAATTTCATATTTTTCATTGCTTAACTTGTCTACATCAACCCATATTTATGTATTTGGGTAATAATTATGTTTTGAAATAAAATTATTTTTCCAAAAATATGATATTTAGATAGAGACAGATCTAAAATGGGATTCTATAGATTCAAAAAGATTTGTGATATTATTCAATATATAATTATATGATACATGTTCAAGTGGGATATTTATAGATATAAAGTTAAAACTTGTGTATCTGATATATATAACCTAAATATACAAAGGATCTATTGTATTCATAATCTTGATCATAATAGTAGGTTAAACCAAATGTATATTTGAATGAGTGCAAGCATGTTCTTGGCATTACCATTTGGTTACCTTTAGTTTTTAATCGTTTAGGATAAAAATAATGGATTTTAATATATTCATTAACTTGTTTAATGAACTCATGAATAAGAAATTACTCATGAATATGAAATTACTATTGGGTTCTATTATGTTACACATGAAGCACTCGATGAGTTCTGTATTCGTGGATGTGTTTCATGAATTCCCTATAAAATGGGAGTTTTCTTACTAGTGTTGGTATAAATTTTTAAATATAGGTGATAAAGATCAATATTTTCCTTAAATGGTTTTTTGAAAAATCTTTTTTCCATAGCTTCATTCATTAATTACAATGAAGGGTCTAGAACACCTCTTAATGCACAAGAATCCTCCCAACATGATAATGGATCAGTAAATTAGTGGATCACCTATGGGTGAAAGAAACCTTCAAATAATTCACCTATAATCATTATCAAATGGTACTCTACCTAAGAAAATTCTTCAGGATACTAAACATGTATTCCTTGATCATCTATTTTTTATGTGCATCATTTTTCCATCAGGCTAGATTCTTTGAGGGAAAGATTATGATAATTTATCAGTCGGTTTCTACTACCAATGATCAATGAATGATACCGTAAGTAACATCAAGTTATGGGATTGAGTTTGGAAGCTACAAAATGGGATTGAAATTATTATTGTGAGGATATTACTTCATGATTATTATAAATTACAGTAATATTTTTTCCTAGGGAATGTATTTTTCCAATGTTTGGGGAGGTCCCACCATGATCTAGGTCTTCATTGAGTGGAATTTAGATCAATTGAGTAACTACCAATCTTTTTATATTGTGATATTCCAAAATTTGTTGATCACACCATGAATTCTAGAGTTTTGAAATAACTATGACCCTTTAAAATATGTTAATGAAGCAAATGAGTGGAATTTTCACTTAAATGGAAATGTCTGGAACATTATGTTTTGAAATTTAAAAATTAATGGGGTTATAAGGCAGCATTATAAACACTGATATCACACCACTAAAAATGGATATAGAATGGGCCATATTTTGGGGGTTCATCATAAAATAGGCTAGGGAGAAACTTGATGAAGTTATGTGTAAAGACCCGTAAAATTCAAGGAAATTTTTTTCTTAATTTTCTTTAGAATTTTACAAGAGCGCGGTTTCAGACGGCACCTGATTCCGAGGCCCGGAGTGCCCGGAATTAATTTCCGAAGTTTGGCTCGGGTACGTTCAGTGAACGAAAGAGCGGGAATTCCTAACTTTTGATCCGGTGCTCGGAATTGAAATCCGAGGGCACCGATGAACTCGCAGCGCCGATATTCGCTTAAAGAGACCTTTTCGGGAGTTGCGTTTGTTGCGGGTTGAAAGTTAGTTTTAGGGGTTTTTAGTTTGAGTTAAATAAAATTGTGTAGAACAATTTTATTTTTAACTTGTTAAAACCTATCAAAGGAGGTTGGGAGTGGGACCCACACCCACTTAACCTCCCTTGGGAGGATTAAGTGTGGTGGGGCCCACACGAGCCCCTAAACCTTTCAAATTCTCCCAACTCCCTTAACGCCTCTTTTAATGGATTAAGTTACTTAATTAATTATGGGAGTTAAACCTTTTTGAATTTCAAACTTTTGAAATTCTTGTGTGTTTTGTAATAATAAAATAAGATGTTATCTTATTTTATTATGGGTTGTTTGTTTGTCACCTGGAGAGCTTTTGAGAGCTTCTTCTTCATCTTCAAGCTCTGACAAAGAACGAAGAACGCCCAGACTCCGACGAAGAACGACGCCTCTCTTCTTCGTCCTCGGTGTCAACAAGAGGGAACGCCGCTTCCTCCTCGGACCTTCTTCGTCGGCATACGAAGATTTGCCAACGACGTATCTCTTCGGGCATATCTCTTCGTCAACGGATTTGACGAACGACGACCGCGACGCCCGACCTCCGCGACGCCGTCTTCCGCGTAACGTAGACGAATCTTCGAATCTTAAACCCGAGGTAGGGGTTGTTGAATATTGTTAATTTATTCCTTTTCTTGAATGTGGATATCGCTTGTCTAACATGAGGCTTGAATGTTTAATTTGAGTTATTTATTTAACGTGAGGGGGGGCCGGATCGCATGAACACGGCCGAACCCCCCTCCATCGTTTATGTTGATTTATCTTGCGGGTAGAAGTAAAGTGACGTGGTACCGTCGCACCACGCGGACATTCGTGCTATTATTTTACGGGGCGCCGTCGCGCTACGCCGAGGAGAATCTTCAAGAACGCGACACCGTCGCACCGCGTTGAATGGAATCAAGACACGGCGAAGGGGCGCGGTGCCGTCGCACCGCGCCGGATGACGAACGCCGCGGCGGGACGAGGAGACCGCGGCCGGTTCCGGGCCGCGGCGGGAAGAGAAGACCGGCGGCCGGGCCGCCGACGTCGGAAGCCGAAGGGGGGACCGGAATTTCCGGTCCCGTTAGAGAAAACCGGCCGGCCAGCTGGCCGGCCGGATACCTTTAAAACCGGGGGAATTAATCCCCCGGCCATCTTACAAACCCCCCTCTTAATGAGGGGGGCGGTTCTTTAAAGGAGGGGGGGCGGCAGCCCCCCGGTTCGTGTCCAGCCGGCCCCCACGTGTGGGGGCCGTTTCATTCAAATGGCGCGGCACAAGGCCGCGCCGCTTCACAAAATCAGCGGGGGCTTTCCCCCCGCGTGCCGACCACGTGCGGCGCCAGCCGCGGCCTGCCGCGCGGCCTCAGCGCACCGCCGCGCCGCCGCGCCGCCTCCGCGCGCCGCCGCGCCGCCTCGCGCACCGCCGCGCCGCCGCACCGCCTCCGCCGGCCGCCGCGCCGCCGCCCCGCCTCCGCCGGCCACCGCGCCGCCCAGGGGGGGGGGGGGGGGTCGGGCCGGGTCGGCCCGGACCCGGACCCCCCCGTTTCGAACCAGAATTGGTTTTTGGCCCATAACATGAGCCTCGGACCACCGATAGACGAACCGTCAGTGGCAACACGATCCTTGGATCGAGACGGTTGTTTCGGTATATCGCACTCAAAGTTTCGGGTTACTTTGAGTTCGGCCGGGTTGGTTCGTTCACGAAACCAACCGGGCCTTCGGAGCGGAAACGCTCATATCTTGAGCTACGAACGTCCGATTGACGCGCCGTCAGTCGCGTTGTGTTCCTCTTAGTGAGACGGATCTTTTGGCATACTCTGCCCGAGGTTTGGACATAGGTGGAGTACGGCCGGGTTGGTTCGTTCACGAAACCAACCGGGCCCTCGGAGCGGAAACGCTCATATCTTGAGTTCCGGACGTCCGATTGACGTGCCGTCGATTTTGATGGAATCCTCTAAGTGAGACGGATCTTTTGGCATACTCCGCCCGAGGTTTGGACGCAGGTGGAGTACGGTCGGGTTGGTTTTGCCTTAAAAACCAACCGGGCCCCGGGAACGAAAATGCCAATAACTCTCAGACCGGACGTCCGATCGACGCGCCGTCTGTTGCGTTGAGTTCCTGTTGACGATACGGAACTTTTGGATACATCAACTCTGGTCTTTGTGACAGTTGATGTATCAGCCTCTCGGCTCGTGGAGCGGACCCTCCGAACGAGCTTGCTATGTGCGGGAACCCTAGTGCTGGCTGCGACTGCTACTACTGCTACTGTGACTGCGACGACGACAGTACAAAGATCCTGTGTGGTTTCGACGACGATGACTACAGCACTCAGCGATCCTACGTGGAACAGTGCTACCGAACCTGTGTGAGCTGAATCTTCTTTTTACCTTGAGCGGTGGAGCGCTTGGGTGTAGCGGCGGACCCGTGGTACTTGACAGAGGTGGTGCGCTTGGATGCAGCAGCAGACCCTTGGCGGTGGAGCGCTTGGTTGTAGCGGCGGACCCGCGATACTCTACGGAGTGTGTGCGCTTGGTTGTAGCGACAGACCCGCGACGGTGGAGACGTGCGTGCGGAGTACGGAGACCGTGTAGATGACTGAGACCTGACGACTGCTTGACCGACTCGACTTGGAGTGAGTCGACTAGCCCAGTGGACGGAGCGCCCAGTAGTTGGCAGCAGACCCACGGCGGACGGAGCGCCTGGTAGTTGGCGGCAAACCCGCGGTACTCGACAGGAGGAGTACCTCAGTAGGCTATCTGGGTGAGCGCCCGGTATTTGGCAGCAGACCCTCAGCGGACGGAGCGCCCGGTAGTTGGCAGCAGACCCGCGGTACTCGACAGGAGGAGTACTTCAGCAGTCTTAGGTTAGTGAGCAGTACCTCAGAGTCGTGACAGGACCACTGTACACTTCAGAGTTGGGGCTCTTCAACTTTTACGGTTTCGATAATGAAAATCCTGGTTTGAGCTGAGTCTATGATCTTTGTGATTTCCTCATGATTGAGATGGGTCCCTTGATAACTTAGGTATATGTATGGGCATATACCTGGGTAATGGTTATCCGTTGATTTCATAAACTTGTTATTATCTATGTGGATTTACTGTTTACTCTTCTTTGTGGATTGGGTTGTTCTTGGGCTCGGTGTTGGAGCCGAACGGAAATTGATGACTTAGGTATATGTATGGGCATACACCTAAGCAGTGTCAGTTGTTACTTCGTGATTGTTACTTTTCTTCGTGGTTTAACCATTGTGGATTTGAGAGACCTTCAGGGGTCTCGGGGTCCCTACTGAGTAGCTTATACTCACCCCTGCACGGGCTTCGCCCGCACTACGTTGTGTTGGTTGCAGACGACGGACAGCGTTGACCTTAGCTGAGGCTTGTAGAGCGGGACGGTACCCGGAGGTGGACCACTGGGTGGGACGTGCACGGAGCGGACGGCGGGACCCGTGGATTAGAGGAGCTATCTGTACCCACCCTTCAGGTGGGATTTCCAGTGGACAGCTCGGAGTAGCGGCTTTTACTTTTCAGTTGCTGTTTTTCCTTTTTGAGTTGTACTTTACTTTCAGTTTGGGTTTGTATACTGGCCCATTTACTTTTCCGCACTTTCAGTAGTACTCTGCTTTTGTTTAGTGTTTACTTTCCGCTTGCTTACTCTGTGGTGTGTGTTTACTTGTCAAAGGCAATGCCTTCCCTTTTTACTGGATTTACGCCTTGGTGCTAGTCGCCAGCCCCTGGCCTATGGAAGGCGGGCTTGGGGTAGTCACGACACAGACCCCGAGGGCGGGTCGTGACAAATTGGTATCAAAGGAGTTCGGTTCTACCGCAAACTCTGATCTTTTCTATGTGAAGCAATAATGTTTAGCGTATTGAGTGTGGTTATCAGTCCAGGGAGTCCAGTGTTGGTGCGGCGGCCGACGTATACGTACACCAGGACCCTGACTTCTGATTTCCGACTTAATACATGAAAACATTGATTGCGTGTGTGTTTCAAAGTTTTCTTTGTGATTTCTTTGTGTCAGCTCATCAGGTATACTGTTTGACCGTGGCGCACCTGTCTCCTTTCAGGATGGCCCCACGACGGCAGCCAGCTAGGGTTCCGAGAGTCGAGTGAGACAACAACCCACCGAGCGACGAGGCCTCGGTGCAGGGCCCTTTTCCAGTAGTGGCACCGACGGTAGCTTTACCCGCCGAGCCCCCGATGCTTCCAGCAGCAGCCGCTGACGATGCACGTCGCCTCAGCGGACTGCATGAGTTTCAGCGCCAGCGACCGCCCAGGTTTCGCGGGGAGACGGATCCCCAGGCAGCAGAGGACTGGCTGGAGGCAGTGGTTCGAGTGTTTAGGCTAGTGAGGACACCAGCAGACCTCATGGTGATCCTCGCTGCGAGCCTACTACACGCAGCAGCAGGACGATGGTGGAGCTTGATGCTCCAGGTGCACGATGAGACATCTCTACTTTGGACGGACTTTGAGAGCGTCTTCCGCTCGGAGTTCGTCCCAGCCCCCCTTCGTGCGGTGCGTATCCAGGAGCTTCTACAGCTGCGGCAGGGCAGCATGACGGTCGCTCAGTACGCGACGAGGTTCACCGACCTTTCTCGGTACTCGAAAGACATGGTACGGGACCCCTTCTTCCGGGCCCGGACCTTCGAGCAGGGTTTGAGACACGAGATCAGGGCATCGCTGATCTCCCTCAGCATACCGACTCAGACAGGAGTACTGGAGCGGGCACTTCTGATCGAGAGTTTCCTTGCTGAGTCTACACCAGCACAGCAACTCACCGCAGGGCGGCACGTGGCAGAGTCATCTGCAGTAGGTAGCCGACGGATGACTCAGGGTTCCAGGCAGACCAGACCTACCGGTGGCCAACTGCACGACACAGGCTCAGTTGTACGGGGAAGCCGGGGTGGAGTCAGAGCCAGGCGTGCCGAGAGTGGGCAGTGTTACTCCTGTGGCGGGATTGGTCACATGGCTCGTGACTGTCCGACCCGCCATGCTGATGATCAGCAGTTAAGTGAAGAACCTCCCAGGCAGAGGCAGAGGTTCGACCGTGGCGGTCCGCAGGGAGGAGGCGGACGAGGCAGAGGAGCTGGACGAGCAGCCGGTGGTGGGCGACGCTTTGAGGCTCTTCCACCACCCCCACCAGGAGGTCCACCCCGACCGCAGGGGAGAGCTCAGCTTCAGGCAGCCGAGGCCTTCGATCATGGAGCTCTGGGAGCCGATGGACAGGAGCAGAACTAGTGGATAACATCCTTTGTACTTCTGGTTCCTTGTTGCTTTTGTGTAGCGTCTTGTAATATGAGCTGCAATAATAAAAGACGCATACCTTTGTGATATTTTCGTTCCTGTCCTCTTTCGTGATGTTACTAAGAGGTTCCAGTTTTGGCTGTTGACTTGACCCTCACTTGTGAGACATCTACTGGAGGAGACCCAGTTACCACACACTGATGCCGACAATGTGACTCAACCCTTGGAGGCGAGAGTAACGGTTGAATCTCTTAGTAGTAGCGTCGAGGCCTTACGACGTCATCCTTGGTATGGATTAGTATCATCCATGTTAGGATTGACTGTTTTAGGCAAAGAATGTGGTTCATCCAGGGGATGAGACCAGATTTCTCTTTTCGGCAAAGAAGAAATCTTGCAGCTCTTGTGGGACCTGTTATGGTCCAGGCCACGACGGAGAAGGTCCAGGTCATCCAGGAGCGGATGAGGACAGCTCAGAGCCGGCATAAGTCATATGCTGACAGGAGGCGGAGGCCACTGGATTTCGAGGATGGCGACCACGTCTTCTTGCGGGTCTCACCTCAACGTGGTATTCGGAGATTTGGCCGAGGCGGCAAGTTATCTCCGCGCTTCATCGGACCCTTCCAGATTCTCAGCATGATTGGCGAGGTGGCTTATCGCCTGGCTCTACCACCTCAATTGCACCGGGTGCACGACGTCTTCCACGTATCCCAGCTGAGGAGATACGTGCACGACCCGACGCACATCATTGACCATGGGGAGCTTGACGTTGACGATGGGGCGACTTTTACGGAGGTCCCGGTGGAGTTAGAGGATCGACAGGAGCAGGTCCTGCGTGGGCGATCGATTCCTCTTGTGCGCATCAGATGGCAGCACGGGAATCTCCAGGAGAGCACTTGGGAGCGGGAGGCTCAGATGTGTGCTCAGTACCCTCATTTGTTTCCCTAGTTTTTGATGTATCTTTACGGGGACGTAAAGCCCTGAGGTGGGAGTAATGTAAAGACCCGTAAAATTCAAGGAAATTTTTTTCTTAATTTTCTTTAGAATTTTACAAGAGCGCGGTTTCAGACGACACCTGATTCCGAGGCCCGGAGTGCCCGGAATTAATTTTCGAAGTTTGGCTCGGGTACGTTCAGTGAACGAACGAGCGGGAATTCCTAACTTTTGATCCGGTGCTCGGAATTGAAATCCGAGGGCACCGATGAACTCGCAGCGCCGATATTCGCTTAAAGAGACCTTTTCGGGAGTTGCGTTTATTGCGGGTTGAAAGTTAGTTTTAGGGGTTTTTAGTTTGAGTTAAATAAAATTGTGTAGAACAATTATATTTTTAACTTGTTAAAACCTATCAAAGGAGGTTGGGAGTGGGACCCACACCCACTTAACCTCCCTTGGGAGGATTAAGTGTGGTGGGGCCCACACGAGCCCCTAAACCTTTCAAATTCTCCCAACTCCCTTAACGCCTCTTTTAATGGCTTAAGTTACTTAATTAATTATGGGAGTTAAACCTTTTTGAATTTCAAACTTTTGAAATTCTTGTGTGTTTTGTAATAATAAAATAAGATGTTATCTTATTTTATTATGGGTTGTTTGTTTGTCACCTGGAGAGCTTTTGAGAGCTTCTTCTTCATCTTCAAGCTCTGACGAAGAACGAAGAACGCCCAGACTCCGACGAAGAACGACGCCTCTCTTCTTCGTCCTCGGTGTCAACAAGAGGGAACGCCGCTTCCTCCTCGGACCTTCTTCGTCGACATACGAAGATTCGCCAACGACGTATCTCTTCGGGCATATCTCTTCGTCAACGGATTTGACGAACGACGACCGCGACGCCCGACCTCCGCGACGCCGTCTTCCGCGGAACGTAGACGAATCTTCGAATCTTAAACCCGAGGTAGGGGTTGTTGAATATTGTTAATTTATTCCTTTTCTTAAACGTGGATCTCGCTTGTCTAACATGAGGCTTGAATGTTTAATTTGAGTTATTTATTTAACGTGAGGGGGGGCCGGATCGCATGAACACGGCCGAACCCCCCTCCATCGTTTATGTTGATTTATCTTGCGGGTAGAAGTAAAGTGGCGTGGTACCGTCGCACCACGCGGACATTCGTGCTATTATTTTACGCGGCGCCGTCGCGCTACGCCGAGGAGAATCTTCAAGAACGTTACGCCGTCGTGCCGCGTTGAATGGAATCAAGACACGGCGAAGGGGCGCGGTGCCGTCGCACCGCGCCGGATGACGAATGCCGCGGCCGGTTCCGGGCCGCGGCGGGACGAGGAGACCGCGGCCGGTTCCGGGCCGCGGCGGGAAGAGAAGACCGGCGGCCGGGCCGCCGGCGTCGGAAGCCGAAGGGGGGACCGGAATTTCCGGTCCCGTTAGAGAAAACCGGCCGGCCAGCTGGCCGGCCGGATACCTTTAAAACCGGGGGAATTAATCCCCCGGCCATCTTACAAACCCCCCTCTTAATGAGGGGGGCGGTTCTTTAAAGGAGGGGGGGCAGCAGCCCCCCGGTTCGTGTCCAGCCGGCCCCCACGTGCGGGGGCCGTTTCATTCAAATGGCGCGGCACAAGGCCGCGCCGCTTCACAAAATCAGCGGGGGCTTTCCCCCCGCGTGCCGACCACGTGCGGCGCCAGCCGCGGCCTGCCGCGCCGCCTCAGCGCACCGCCGCGCCGCCGCGCCGCCTCCGCGCGCCGCCGCGCCGCCTCGCGCCCCGCCGCGCCACCGCACCGCCTCCGCCGGCCGCCGCGCCGCCGCACCGCCTCCGCCGGCCGCCGCGCCGCCGCCGCGCCGCCGCCGCCGGCCACCGCGCCGCCCAGGGGGGGTCGGGCCGGGCCGGGTCGGCCCTGACCCGGACCCCCCCGTTTCGAACCAGAATTGGTTTTTGGCCCATAACTTGATCCTCGGACCTCCGATCGACGAACCGTCAGCGGCAACGCGATCCTTGGATCGAGACGTTTGTTTCGGTATATCGCACTCAAAGTTTCGGGTTACTTTGAGTTCGGCCGGGTTGGTTCGTTCACGAAACCAACCGGGCCTTCGGAGCGGAAACGCTCATATCTTGAGCTACGAACGTCCGATTGACGCGCCGTCAGTCGCGTTGTGTTCCTCTTAGTGAGACGGATCTTTTGGCATACTCCGCCCGAGGTTTGGACACGGGTGGAGTACGGCCGGGTTGGTTCGTTCACGAAACCAACCGGGCCCTCGGAGCGGAAACGCTCATATCTTGAGTTCCGGACGTCCGATTGACGTGCCGTCGATTTTGATGGAATCCTCTAAGTGAGACGGATCTTTTGGCATACTCCGCCCGAGGTTTGGATGCAGGTGGAGTACGGTCGGGTTGGTTTTGCCTTAAAAACCAACCGGGCCCTGGGAACGAAAATGCCAATAACTCTCAGACCGGACGTCCGATCGACGCGCCGTCTGTTGCGTTGAGTTCCTGTTGACGATACGGAACTTTTGGATACATCAACTTTGGTCTTTATGACAGTTGATGTATCAGCCTCTTGGCTCGTGGAGCGGACCCTCCGAACGAGCTTGCTATGTGCGAGAACCCTAGTGCTGGCTGCGACTGCTACTACTGCTACTGTGACTGCGACGACGACAGTACAAAGATCCTGTGTGGTTTCGACGACGATGACTACAGCACTCAGCGATCCTACGTGGAACAGTGCTACCGAACCTGTGTGAGCTGAATCTTCTTTTTACCTTGAGCGGTGGAGCGCTTGGGTGTAGCGGCGGACCCGTGGTACTTGACAGAGGTGGTGCGCTTGGATGCAGTAGCAGACCCTTGGCGGTGGAGCGCTTGGTTGTAGCGGCGGACCCGCGATACTCTACGGAGTGTGTGCGCTTGGTTGTAGCGACAGACCCGCGACGGTGGAGACGTGCGTGCGGAGTACGGAGACCGTGTAGATGACTGAGACCTGACGACTGCTTGACCGACTCGACTTGGAGTGAGTCGACTAGCCCAGTGGACGGAGCGCCCAGTAGTTGGCAGCAGACCCACGGCGGACGGAGCGCCTGGTAGTTGGCGGCAAACCCGCGGTACTCGACAGGAGGAGTACCTCAGTAGGCTATCTGGGTGAGCGCCCGGTATTTGGCAGCAGACCCTCAGCGGACGGAGCGCCCGGTAGTTGGCAGCAGACCCGCGGTACTCGACAGGAGGAGTACTTCAGAAGTCTTAGGTTAGTGAGCAGTACCTCGGAGTCGTGACAGGACCACTGTACTCTTCAGAGTTGGGGCTCTTCAACTTTTACGGTTTCGATAATGAAAATCCTGGTTTGAGCTGAGTCTATGATCTTTGTGATTTCCTCATGATTGAGATGGGTCCCTTGATAACTTAGGTATATGTATGGGCATATACCTGGGTAATGGTTATCCGTTGATTTCATAAACTTGTTATTATCTGTGTGGATTTACTGTTTACTCTCTTTGTGGATTGGGTTGTTCTTGGGCTCGGTGTTGGAGCCGAACGGAAATTGATGACTTAGGTATATGTATGGGCATACACCTAAGCAGTGTCAGTTGTTACTTCGTGATTGTTACTTTTCTTCGTGGCTTAACCATTGTGGATTTGAGAGACCTTCAGGGGTCTCGGGGTCCCTACTGAGTAGCTTATACTCACCCCTGCACGGGCTTCGCCCGCACTACGTTGTGTTGGTTGCAGACGACGGAAAACGTTGACCTTAGCTGAGGCTTGTAGAGCGGGACGGTACCCGGAGGTGGACCACTGGGTGGGACGTGCACGGAGCGGACGGCGGGACCCGTGGAGCAGAGGAGCTATCTGTACCCACCCTTCAGGTGGGATTTCCAGTGGACAGCTCGGAGTAGCGGCTTTTACTTTTCAGTTGCTGTTTTTCCTTTTTGAGTTGTACTTTACTTTCAGTTTGGGTTTGTATACTGACCCATTTACTTTTCCGCACTTTCATTAGTACTCTGCTTTTGTTTAGTGTTTACTTTCCGCTTGCTTACTCTGTGGTGTGTGTTTACTTCTCAAAGGCAATGCCTTCCCTTTTTACTGGATTTACGCCTTGGTGCTAGTCGCCAGCCCCTGGCCTATGGAAGGCGGGCTTGGGGTAGTCACGGCACGGACCCCGAGGGCGGGTCGTGACATTATGGTTCACAACATAATGTCTGGATGTGTTGGGTTTCATTGATTCTTCTAGGGATAGATTCAATGTTCCACAAACTATAAGGGTCACACTCTTAGGATACCCCAATGGTATCTCACACTATGACACATGTGTTCACTCCAAGATGTATGACATATAATTTTTAACATATAATTAAATTTATAAATGTTTGTTTTGTAAAAATATAAGAAAAATTTGAACCTCCATTTACCCCAGTCATGCCTATCCTCCCCCTCATAACCTATCAAAATACTTTTTTGCCAAGTGAAATCTAATTTATTCTGCAAAGGATACATGATCTGTTTTATTTTCGTGATAACATGTGGTGTGTTTTTCACTCATCTTTGATCACTTCATGGAATCATTATCTATATAGTGTTTATATTCTAGTTATGGTCGTTCTGACCTATTTTAGTGGTTTTTTCATACTATTCAGGTCGTACTTAGTGATCTATAATTAGCTATAGATATTCAATTAGTATTTTACTTCAATATTAATATAGTTTGAACAATAATTTATCTATTGTGTCCTCTTAATTTTCATGTGTTAATGATTTGTGGTAACACTATCATGATATGTTCTTGGCCTAAATGTAAAAAATATTTTTTTACCTTATTATAAATGGAATCCATTTTCTTCGGTCATGAGTAACTCATGGATTACTGTAGAACTAAATCATTATGATATTAATTAAGGCATGCCCTAACCAACTAAAAAGTGTTAATATGAATGGTTACCCAGGGGTTCCCAACTGGAATATTGAGATATGATGTTCATGTCACCCTTTCACCAATGTGTGTGATGAATGAGAAATACTAGGTGGCCTAATCTTTCCTCGAGTAAGTTATACATGTGATATAGAGGGTTCTCCCTTATTCCCCTAGGTTTTTATACATGAGATATACCATATGGAATGTTATTACCTCAGATGTGTTATACATGTAATATAATGAGTGATTTACACTTCCACATGTTTTTTATATATAAGATATACAGGGTGAGCCCCTTTTTACCGGAATGTGACGTATATGTGATCTATGTGTTGGTTTTTCATCACTTGTTCTTTGAGATTAATGATTCTGATGTAGAACATTTCTTTCATCGGTGGGTATGTACCATGTTCAGAGACATTTGGTATTATAAAAATCATTTATGGTTGATCAAATATATCTCCATAGAACCAAATGACCAATAATGTTTTATTATTTATTCTTTGTTATATTTATTAAGTCCCATTAACATGACATTTCTTTACATTGGATATTTTTTGGATGCTATTGGGGGTGGCCTACATAGTTGTACTCAAACCCTACTTGGGCCATCATGGTTACTTTACTAAAATTCAAGGTTGAAAGACTATATATTGTTGAATTTCATTTTATTGGTGGTTAATACAGATTTATAGGATGGATAATGATATATTTGATAGAATTAGGATTCAGGACTACTTTATTTGATTTTCCCATTTATTAATTTTTTATAATTTTATTATTTATATGATTTACCCATGGTAGAAAATGATTTCATTTAAATGTTTTCTATGATATTTAGAACTTTTTAATTTTTATATATCATAGTTTTTATATGTTTTTTAATATAACTATTTAGTATATCTAATATCATTTACAAATATAGATGATTAATAGCACAATTATTTTATATTTGATTTCAGTACTACAATATAAGATTATAGTAATCCCATGGTGTTACCTAATACCATCACTACTAGTATGTAACCTTTGAATTATGAGGAATTATGTATGTGAACTCATAGATCGTTGTTCTGAATACTATGTAGTGATCCTTTATAGGGTTTTAAAATGTAGTATCAACAATTTATTTAATCTTTTGACTTCATATTTGGAAATATACGTATGATATAGGTTATAATTAAAAAATGAATATATTTTGATTCATAAAGATAAAAAAATATGTACTAGGTATATCATAGTTACTATAGATAGTACTTTAATTTGGGGATTTTATTTTTATAATAGAGTTACATTAGTTACGGTGACACAATTATATTTCGGATTTTTTATATATTGGATTCTTAGTCTTATAATAGAATTTTATGAATGTTGGTGTTCATGAATAATATTATAAATTTTTGATTCATATGTATTTTGTGGGATTTAATGTGATTGGTTACCTAGGACCATATATGGTAAATGAGTATCTATTATGTCAGTAGGAACATATATAGATTTTTCTAGTATAACATGATGGTGGAGTTTTGTCTAGTCTATCCATTAAAAAGTATTATTATTTTCACAATATATTAATCACATTATTACCAAGGTGTTTTGTAAAATAAAATTCTATTATCAAAAATAATATATTTTCTCTTACATATTTTGAATGGAATTTGATATAATCGAACAATAAATTTGATATCCTTATAAATAGAAATTTAAAAGGAAATGATCTGGATTATACATATATATAATGTTGACCCTATATGTCGGTTGATACAGAAATAGGGAGTAAATGATTTTTAAGGTTTATTTTGATATGACATTTATAGGACAATGGGTTAATATTCCTTTTGCTTCTTTCCATAAACAATAATTTTATGAATTATCCTGGAAATTAATTTTGAGGAATGCATCTAGAATTATATAAAGGTTCCTCAATAAAATAATTTTTTGAAGCACTAAAGGGGAGGGGATGAGAACAACCCATTATGGTTATTCAAGTGAACCTTGTTGCAGTAAGACCAATAATAAACGGTTATCTCCATGGGAGCTTGTGATGAGTAATGTGGTCCATGGATAGTGATACTCTCTTTGACTCACTAACCTTGTATAATACGAGACCACAGTTTCAAATTCATAAACCACATTTTAAACGATTAAGGCCCCCTAAGTTAGCTTTGATTCGAGTGGAGTCTTTTCAAACTATCATTTCCACCTTTATAAATACACTAAGTGGGGGTTAAATTGGAGTTATACATGTTTCATGACAGAACCAAGTGTTGGTGTAATATTTTGGTCTAACAGTCAAGGTATATTAGTATATAATAGAAAAAATTACATAACTTGTTATATGACCAATTCTTCCTAGTTACATTTACGTCAGATAATGACTAGGAGATTATATACTTCACTTGGGGACGGAAGAATGTTATGGTGTATGTATATTGTTTCATAGATTTTAACTACTTTTTCCTAATACTATATAGTGATTAGCTATCTTGGGTTATTTTAGGAGCATTATGTAAGAACCTAGTGGAAATGGATATAAATTAACACCATCATTAGTAGTGGGATTGAATATTCCATTGAATGAAGGTATTTGGAGCTTATTAGCCATTTACGTGAGGATGGTGCATACAACAGTTATAGATAGGGGAGTCCATGCTAATAGTGGTGTAATGTCAAATAGAGTTAGGTTGTATCTTAGAGATGAGATTATAGAAAATTATAGGTCACTAAGACTACCAATATTGATGTGTATATTGCACCATATATAGTATGTAGTATTAATTTATTCACTTCTACCTTAGAATATACCTTTTTAAACATAATATCATCATATTACTATATATCATCTTAGTGTGTGGATGTATTTTGTCTAGACATTTAGTATCTATATAGAGTTCTTTTGATTTGTACTCATTTATTCATATTATAAGGCTGAATATATAGAGATTTTGAGGTTTCTTTAAGGATTGGTGGATTTATTTTCTATTGGGGATTCTTTATACTATATATGACTAGATTGGACATGATCCTTATGTAGGATTGACTTTTTGGTGTTGATTAAAAATTGAATATTATAAATAATGGGTGGAATTTATTACCACAAAATGTAATAGTTATGACTTTATTGGTTAATATTAATTTATATTAATTAATCAACAACCTTACTAGAAATAGGTTGGTGGTATTATGGAACATGTTTCTACTCTTATTTCAGATGATAAAAAGACTCATCAATACATCCCAAATAATTCTATACATTCCAATTTTTAGGAATTTTTTTACGAGGTATCAGATTCTATATTCTTACTCAAAATACTTTTTCTATATCAAATTAACTTATTCTATATAATTGTGAACTTATTTCCCTTCATGCATGTTTTATTATACTTATTCCGCCATAGTTTTTCATTATAATTATTTTCAAATTCACAATTTTTATGTTTTGTAAAATTTTAATAAAAAAATCGATTCCACAACAGTCAAAATATTTAAGGAGATGTTTTTATCCATACATTTATCTTCCATGTCATTAATATTTTAATGATAAGTGACATTATTTTTTTCATTTAAATCATTATCCTCATTATCTTCAGAATGGAAAGGATCAACATCTGAAACATCTTGAATTGTCATCTTTCGCATAGCATAAAAATTCATTATTTCATACAACTTCTTTTTGAATGCTTGATATTTTTTCATTTCATAGATAATATAAATTTCAGGACATTCTTCAAGAGATAAATATTATTTTTTTCTTATAAATAAATTATTTTAGAATAAAGCCTTCTAAGAATGCTTCTAATGTGATTTATTATAATTGTAAATTCTTTAAATTCAACTTTGAAAACTATGGTGTTGTAAAGAACATCATTCACTATAGGAAAGTACTCTTCAATATCTTCTTTATCAATCATTATTATATCTTCATACATGATACAAAATATTTATATATTTTATTTAATTACATTATTATTTATTTGAAAAATACTTTTGATATTTTCCAATATAATCATTGTTATTTTGAGACCCATCAGCTTTTCAAAAACATTTTCTAAAAGATTCATAATAATATATTTTTAAGATTTTTCATCATCTTAAATCTTTGTCTTATTAGAAAATGTTATATAGGTATCTTTCTCTATGGGTGGAAACCTAGTTGTTTCAGAATCAACAACATCTTGGAATGGATATAAAATATAGGGATTCATAATATTCTATTTATTAAATTGAAACAATCTAGGATATGGAATTAATAGGACCTCCTTCCCTTGAATAAAAATAGATGTTTTTTAAGATTATTGAATCACGTTGAATGGTGTTGTTAAATTAGTGATTTCTTAATAGAAATATGAACATTAATAAACTAAATCACAACAGCAAGTTATATTATCTTCTTTATCCACTTTTCATAAACTCATATTCACATAAAATTAGTAATGTAAACAAGAAAAATGATATTTAAAAGGGTTTTACTCTATATAAAAACCTATATTCTTTCCATAGTCACTCTCATAGGTCTAAAGATATTCAATATAATAAATATGTGAATTCATATTTTTTGTAAACTCATGTTTGACACCTTTTGATTTAAATTGGAATGTTTATAATGACTCCCTTTAATTAACAATTTTTTCTCACTAAATTTGAGCTATAACACAAGAATGTAACATTCATAAACCATATCCATAGGGGATCCATATAAAATATCTATCTGATCTTATTCATTAAAAAATCCATCGTTAGTTAATTTTTTTCCTTGGAATCATTTTTGAAAATGAACATGATCCAAATTTCTATTCTTCCAACTTAACAAATCAGGCATCCTCCCAAACATTTCTCAAATCATAGTCCAATTCACTCTATTTGTTTATCTATATTTGATTTTATAAACATTATACTATATGATATTTTTATAGAATAGTCATTCTAGAAATATTCCTTGACACGATATATTTATAATTTTATCTTTTCTATCTTTTACCAATGATGATGTATGACATACATTCAACTTCTATTTATATGTGCTCTTATAAATAGTGAAGTTAGGAAACCTGAAATGTATTCCCACCCTCCAAAATTAATAAATATATATATCTATGATATTTGGTAATCATTTTAATGCCCCCCAAATATTATCAACACATTTTAATTATTTTAGAATATTATTATTGTTGTAAATGCATTATCATTCTCGTATTTAGGAAAATATATTATAATGTTCTACTAAATGTCCGGTTCAGAAGAATATTGTCCTAACATATATTTATCATCTTGGTTCTCCTGAACCAAATTAAAAAAATGATTTAGTATGGTCAATATTTTTTAGTTCAAACTAACTAATCATCACATTAATTCCGATATTATACAACCTCTTACAAAAAAGAATCTTTAAACATCATATAGAATTACCATTCAAAAGATCTTCTCCTACCTATGTTCATTACAAAAAATAGGCTGATGATTTTTGAATACATTATAGAATCTTCTAAAGACTCCAATATCCTAAAATTATTGTATGTTAACAACTTCAACCATTCGATCATTTACATTGTTTGGAGACTTTGTCAGTCTAAAATCATGAACTCTTCTACATCGTTAATCCAAATTAGTTTAAAACATATCTTCAACTGATCAATATGTTTATGATGTAGAAACATAAATCATTCTCACACTAATCTATATTGATAGAATTATATGGTTCACTTTTTTCAAGATATATTTGTTCGATTATAAAGATTACGTCCCCATTTGTGTTTTCTCAAATATTTTATAATGATTATTCGAGTCACTTTTATTTTCTTCCGCCATTTTAAAAAATAAAAAACCAAGAAAAAATTTTATTGTCTTATAAATTCCCTTTAAAACATTCTATGTCATGTTTTTTGTCCCTCTAAAATTTTATATCTATCAACTGGTCTGGTTAGTCTATTACATCAATCTGATCGGGTACGTCCAATAAGCAATGTTTTATTTCCTGGTAATATTTTAAAAACCTATACCTAAATTCTATTTCTAAAAACTAGCATATATGTATTCTCATGTTTTTCACAAAATCAATGATTTTCACAAACTCAGACATTCTAAAAAAAGATTGTTCCTAAAATTATCTCCATACGGTTTGTCAAATAAGTTGCAAAGATGTACTACATTTATCTTCAAAAACATAAAACATCCAGTTTTATTAATATTTATCAATGTAGGGAATTTTTTTGAATATATATGTTTATGATATTTAGAAATTTTTAATCTCTATATGGTAGTTTGTATCATGAACTACATTTGAAACATTGTGTGTATAAAATTTTCATCAGGAAAACTAGAACTAAAATTTCCATAAAATATGTGGATCATGAAATCCTTTAATGATGTTTAAAATGTTGAGATTCTGAAATTATTTTTTTACTTTTATTGGAATTTTCCTCAACTTCTCGACCTACCAATCTGTCATACATTGCAGCTATCTTCATTTTAGAAACTCATCCAACTCATTTATGAATTTTAACTATTTTTCAGACAATATTATTATAAAAACATAGTATTCAAAAAAAATAAAAAATCATTAAAATAAAAAACAAAATAAAGGATCATTAGACCCAATTGGTGTGGGGGATAGTGGATTAATTGTGGGTAGGAATTGGGGTAGTGGAATAAGGTCCTATGGTAGGGATAGGTGGGGTGGCAGGATGGCTGGTCGACGACAGTGGGAGAATATAGGATTGAGGATCGATGGTAGGGGTGGGATGAGGGTTCGATTGGAGGATCCATATCGATATTAAGGGGTATACATAACAACACCAATGCTAGGGTGGGGTGTTGATGATGGATATAGAATAAAGTACTTGATAGGGTTGTGGAAAAAAATAGTCAGAGAGTGACAATGTCAAATAATATATGTTTAGCAAGCTTTAATGAGGCGAATATTGACCGACATTTGATGGTCACTCAAATAATTTCTTCTTGAAATTCAAGATCTCTGGTAGTATATATATCATAATTTACATATTTATTGAAGAATGTGAATCTTATACCACATCCATCCCAAATAATTTACTATGTAAGGTGGATCATAATTTTATGAAAAGGAGAAACAGTAGATGAAAAAATAAAACAATTATGAGAATTATTTATTATTAGCAAATAATCAAAATTTATTATTCTTAGCAATATCCTTTTATAAAAATATTTATTTTTCATTAAATTCATTTAAAGAGTTTATACATGAGAATATTCATTTTCTTCACATGATAATTAACTAATTTTGTATCTTTAACGCTTCCATAACAATATGGCCCTGTTGGAGGTGTATGTTATGGACAATCACCATGAACAAATTCCTTGAATACAATTTCATGTGGAATAACATTAGAGAAAATAAAATTTATACATGAACAATTAGATATATTAAGATATGTAATTTTTTTTCCACATTTAGAGGACAAATTTCCAAATAAATTTTTATACTACATTGAAGGGTTTTATAAACAGTTCCCCATTGCTAAAAGTCAATTCCAATTGGAATCCATTGTGAAAAAAACCTTCATAGAAAATGATGTTTAATATATGGTCATTAGTTATGATACATTAAAAAATATATAATTTTAAATAAGTTTTTATTACTATAGCATATAATAACACAAATTTTTCATAAAATGTAATTTCGATGGATTTTTAATATGTAGTAATTACATAAAAATTGAAACTAATTATTATAAATAATTAATAAAAATAAATTACATATAAAAACCATTTATAGAATAATTATACTATTTCAAAAATAATATGTCTATCAAATGAACATACATAAAAATAAATTTAGGAAATGAGAATTAGGTGGTATCCAATGGAGGATGATCACCCAATGGGTTGAGTGTAATTTCATGTAGACACAATGTGATTGGAATCACATGTACTCTAATATATTATCATCTATTTGATCATACATATGATTCTCCTCCCAATCTCTTTGCATATGTTTTATAATATCATTAAGATATTTCATCCACTCTTTATATTGTGCAGTAGGAGATAATGAATCTTCATGAGTTACCTATGAGTGGAATGACACATCATAGATGTAGCATAAAAAATACTAGTTGTCAATTGTGATCCAATACTTACCACACAACATTTATTTACAATGATCATTTTCACCTACATCCATGTCCCCTCATCAAAAACACATTCGCATGTGGAATCTGCTTCGGTTTTGTCTTGATGATCTCATGAACAAGAAGTTTTTTTGTTTCGTACATTTCCTTAAAATATTATTCTAAATTAAAATAAGAATAAAATTAGTTTAACTAATTAATTTATGAAAAATAATAAAAATAATCTGGCACTATTGGTCATCGATAGGTTGTCATGTACCGGGATCATTGTATATATTCATATAAAAAACAAACTCTATAATGGATTCATCTATAAAATCCTATATAATATAATAAATATAATATATTTAATTAGATATATATATATATATATATTAAAATTACATACCATTTGTCGTTGATGTTAACTAAATGTATGTATCCCACCCCTATGTATAACCTCCTTCAACACCCTGTTCAAATAGATAGATGATGAACTACACTTAAAATTATTTCATGGCTATTTGGTTGACAATACATCTCATATATAATATGATATATAGTCATGTCTATGAGAGAATAATGACGTGTCAAAAAAATTAAAAAACTCATTATCTATGTCTCCATTTCTTCTGTAGTGTAAAAAGGAATGAATGTATTCATGTATACAAATATCTCATACCCTGTGAATAGTATATCTAATGATATACTTGATTAGAGACCTTAAATTATGGAAATAAAATAAAACCGACTTCAAAAAAATTAAATAAATTTAAAATACAATATATTATTTATTTATTCAAAATATATTTGTCAAATATCTAATGAAAAATATTAATGGAAACCTATTCCCATTAAACCCATTGAAACGAGAAAATAATATTATAGAATAAAAAAAGCTCTCATAATAAATAAATTTGAAAGGTTTTGAAACTAAAACCAATAATTGGAATATTATTACCAAATTTATAACCAAAACATATTATAAAATAAATAAAATAAATAGTTTTATATAAATATGTAAATATTAATCCAAATCAATAGATGTATTTATTTCAAGAAAAACATCTAGAACAATTAATCTAGCAAGACTACAACCCCTCCTAATATAAAGTGTTGTGATAACATCCTATAGGTTAGATGAATGGTCATAATTGTTATCACTAGGAACCTCAACACCACAAAGAGAATGGAATAGTTATTCAGAACAATCATTAGTCATCTAAAACAAATAATCTTAACTGTAAATAATTTTCAATAAATACATAAAATGTAAAAGGCTAATAAATATCATTATATTATACACCATTTTTTTCTTCATCCTTATTTTCAATGATGAAAATTTCATTATCTTCTTCTCAATCATCATAAACATCCATACAACTTTTAGTTTCTTCATCCTTTATTACTTATTCAAAATTATTGATATTAATTGAGTTTAATTGGGGGGGGGGTCGTTAATGATATTTATATATTGTCTAGTAATAGATGTAAATGATGATATTTGTGGAAAAATTTAAATATATATCATTAAATTGAACCATATCAGTTTTGAAGAAAATAATTTTCAAGAGTTAACATTCTTATTACCATCCAAAATTCATTTATACATTTGAAAATATCTAAGTATTTTTGATAATAAACATGATATACTTGTTGTTCCAATTTAAATGGTTCAATTTTTGAAGGAAGACTTTTATATTTATTTTCATCATTTCTATGTCATGGATGAACTCAAAACCCTTGATAAGTATCAACACAATAAAATTAAAACATTGTAACATATTTTTGGTCCAAGATAACACATCTCAGTTGTTTCATCTATCATTCTGTAAAATTTCACAAAAAACTTCCTTGGGGGAGATCCTTTCAAAAAAAAAACAGCACATTTCATCAATTTCATTAATTAACCATATATACATTTATGAAGTAGAAATAAATTAACCATATACCCATTATAATATTTTTCCAATTTAGAAGGATGGTTTTCTTGGACACATAATCCCTTATTATTTTTTTTCATGATGGCTTTCAAATATATTTTAAAAATTATTACTAAAAGATATCATTAAGAAATTGATATGTGGATAAACCAAAAAAATATAACAAACCTATATTCGAACCAAATATGAAAAAATATATTTTCAATGTTCCTTAAAAGAAGAATGGTTATTTTCTATTAATTATTTTTTTATTTGGTAAATATATTTTCCAAAAAAATAAAAAAAAATTCTTAACTCTTCAAAAACATAAAATGAAGATTAAAATGTAGTTATTATTTCTATATGAATTTAATTTCATCATAATTATGTTGAAATTATTTATGATATTTTTGTAGTTTATCATTTAAAGCCTTATTTCTTAATAATCACCAAATTCAAGATTTTGATGATTAAAAATAGTAAATTGAATATGTGTGGAATCATCAAAATATTCCTCATTATGAATCATGTGATTTTGTTTCAAAAATGGTTATAATGAAAATTAGTGTAGAAGAAATTTGAAATTTTATCCTAAAATATACATATTTAATGTACCATTCAACAAATTATTTTCAATGTAAATTCTATCATATTTGAGAATATATTTCTCATATGGGTAAATCCATTTTAATTTTTCTATAACTCCACATTTTGAATCCTATGAAAAATTTAATATTAAATGTTTCATTTAGTAAATTATGTTCATTGGGAATATTTACCAATGTCTTCATCAAATCAAAACAACTAATTTTTATATAATACTAAATGAAGCATAAACTAATATTTCAACCCAAATATCTTGAAGGAAATATGATATTTTTAGTCAACACATCCCATATTGAATATTTCATGACCTTATAAGACCAACATGATGTTTTCACCCCAATATAACATGACATTCGTGACTTGTAAAACTTGTAATATATCCAATTATAAAACAACAAGGAAAGTAAGAAACAGAACCCTTCAATGGCATAATACATCGAATCCATAAAAATGATGAATATTCAACATTCATAATAATGTGAAAATTTTTTGTTTGATTTCGTTAAATTCTGTGATCTTTCATTTTCAAAATATTCAATGTTTAGGATGATTTTAAATTTTGTAGTGATTTAAACATTATTTTACATTAACTTTGGTCTTACTATGTGTGTGAAACATAGAAATAAAATGTGGTAAAATAATTTTCTTCACAATATTCAAATATTTTAACATGCAATGCCTAGTATGGAATGTTTCAAAAAATGGTTCACATTCTCAAATTAATACCTCCCCCGACACCATTTATATTGTGTTCATTTATAGTTGGTGAAAAATTAATAGGTGGACATGAAGAGGAGATATATTTTTCCCTTAATACCGGATTGTACTATAGTTGGTTTGTCTCTTCCAATTATACCTTCTGTAAAAAAAATTATATTCCATTAAAACAGGGTGATTTTCATGTAAAAATCTATAATGACAATAAAAATAACTAGTTCTTTCTTCAACAGACAAGAATAAATAATTTGTATTCAATCATGCTGTATATAAATTAATTTAGACCATGTATACTCTATCACGTTAACATACAATATGGCATAAAGTCACCAATTTTCTATATTAAGGAAACATTAAATGTAAAATTATAATATACAATTATATTACATATAGTTGCACCATTATTCCATAATGAAATTAAGTCCTGAATTAGCTTCATTAAATACAAATTGTCATTATTTATCATTTTTTATGTTCATAATTGCATGAGATATATATATATATATATACATATATATGATTCCTTCATCATCATCAAATTAGTTATGTTTTACAAAGTTCATAAAATTTTTAAACAAAAATATTGACTGCCATATAGACCCAATGGATAAAAACCATCAATTGAAAGAAGACAATATATGTTAAGATTTTATGAAGAAAATATGGTTGAACATGATAAATTTTCTTTCATAAATCCTCAACACATGTATGATTTATACTATTACATAAGAAAATATTATATATTTGTTATTTCCACAATGTATTTGTGTGGTGAGACATAAATAGACACTATATATGGGGTGTAATATGAAAATACCTGAATTGTTACATAAGAGATAAGGATTTTACAAGTTATTCCCCTTTGTACCTCGATTCTCCAAATGTAGGAAAATTAACTGATGATTCATAATCCATTTAATATATGTTGAAAGTGTTTGATCCAGAATGGATTCTCTGATAACTGTAGCACATATTATAGAGCAACTTCTTGGTTTCATAGAAACAAGCTTGTAATGTATTTTTCATAGAAAAAAACGATTTAATCAAATAAAATAATTTATAAAAACAATTTGATATTCCAAAAAATGATTTAATATTCTTGAATTTTATAATGACTTCAGGTTTTATTTATCATTCAAAATAGATATAGGGCCTCCATAGTAGATTTCAATAAATTGTAAAATGATGATGGTTCTAATTCAGGATTTGTAGTTTCCTTCTAAGTTGTTTTTCATTGAATATATGAGGTAGAAACTTCAAATAATAAAATCTAAAATTGAAGCTATCAAACAATATGATTTTTATTTTCTATGTCGTTTAGTTCAACTAGTTGATACAATAATATACAATCTTTCTCGGAACCATAAATGCAATAGACAATTTCAAACATTAACAAAGGTTTTGAATCTCTTGAAGTTGCGTTTCTTACATAGAAATTTTATTATTCCTTCCAAAAACTATTTTGAGTTTGATGATGAAAATAATATAAATATTTCTACACCCTCTATATTGAAACAATATACACAATATCCATTATTATTTTTAATTTTTTTTTCAATCAGAATCTTGTAACAGAAACTTCTGTATATGTATTGTGCATATAGTATGCTAAATAACAACATTAAAAATATTTATTACATTTCACTGTGAATTATTATTAAAAATTATTAATAAATATTTAATATGTATAATTATTAAAAAAACCATAAAAATTATTACAACTTCTTAATAATTATTACAGTAACTTATATATTATTATAAACTATAGAAAATATTTATTAATTTATAGTTCTATTTTATTAATTATCGGTAAATTTATAAGAAGAATTTATATTTTTTAATAATCAAATATTTTTTAATATTTTTTTAAAAGTACTTAAAAATTTCATAATATTAAATAATATTTGGAAATTATTAATAAAAATTACTCAATATTACTAATATTTAATTTTTTACTAATATTGACTAATTGATTTTTAATTATTACAATTTATTTATTAATTTTAAATTTAATTTTAAATTATTACAATTTGTAAAAATTATTGGACATTTAAATAATTATTTGTATTATATATATATATATTTTATAAATTAATTTAAATTATTACATGTATTTTCAATATATTGCTAACATTTACTATTTATTACTAATATTTACCATTTATTTGTTATTTAATAGATATTACTTAATAAATATTATTATTTTTTAAAATTACGAATTTTTATCTTTTTATTGAAACTTTTTAATTATTGTTTACTTTTTTATTATTTTTTATAAGTTATTAGAAATTTATATCAAATAATTTGTATTATTCATTAATTTTTACTTTTTATTACAATTATTTACTAGGTAATAATAATTATCATTTAATTATTACAAATTTTTAATAAATATAATTAATTTTTAATAATTATTTGTATTTAATAAATTATTTTATAATTTATAACTAAATATCATAATTTAATTATATTTCAAATTTATTACTAATATCTGAATATTAATAGTAACATATATTATGTATTAATAACATGGATATATTATTTATTAGATAATAAAAATTATTTTTATATTATTAATATTTTTTTATAATGCTACATTTTTATAAATTATTGAAAATTTTATATTTAGTATATTTTATATTGTTTTTTATTTTTTACAAAAAGATTACTAATTATTAATAAGATTAATTATTAATTATTAATTATTACAATTACTTATTTTTTAATACTAATTTTTTATTAATCATAAATGAATTTGTAAAAATATTAATAATTTTTTATAGATATATATATTCTATATATATTTTAACAATTTTTCATAATTTATCATTGTTTACTAATATTTATTAATTGTTACTAATAATAACAGATTAATACAAACATTGGCAAATTATTACTAATATTGAACAATTATTTATGATGTATAATTTTTTTTAATTATTTCTAATTGAATTTCTTATTACTACAACTTTACTAATTGTTAAAAAAAATTAACAATAGGGTGCGTTTATATTTTTACACGATTTTCTAATTTTAATCTAATTATTACTAATATTTATTATTTTTTAGTAATTAATAAAATTATTTCTTAAGGCATAATTATTATTTATTAATTATAAATTATTTTAATAAAAAAATAATCTATTGTTTTAGAAATTTTTATTATTTCAAATATTTTTTACAAATTATTACAAATTATCTTAAATTAGTAATATTTACATATTATTTTTAATATTTAGTAATTAATTCTAACATTTATAAATTTATATGAATATTAAATAATTTTTTTAGTAATTACAAATTAACTTTATATAATATTTTTTAATAGTTATTACCATTAAAGACTATTTATTTATTAATCATTGAAATTAATTTAATAGTTATTACTTATTTATTAGTTACTAAAAAATTTCACTAATTATTAAGATTATTTAGAATTTTTTAGTATTATGTATATTTTTTACAAGTTCTATAATAATTATACCTACTATAAAAAATAATCAAATAATACTAAGTATTTTTTTAAATATATTTAAAATATTAATAAATATTATTAATAAATTATATCTAATATCTAACATGAGAAACGATCAAATACATTATGAATCAAAATTGGATATCATTGAAAAAAGGAAATGTGATGTTAAAATAATTAATAGAATCATGATGTTTGAACATGTAGACTAAATTCAAATATTACATATATTACAAGAGTGGAAATAATTGAAACTTAAAAAGAATCATGTAAGTGAACATTTCAATCAATCATCCTGGCATAACTACATTCGAATGATATAATCAAAAAATCCATAATCATTTACATCTCAAAATATACCAAATGTCAAATATGACAAAATAATTTGAGTTTTAAACAAAACATATACCTTATGCTAAAAAATCATTTAAAGAAAATCCAAATGTTTGTTTAATTTTAATGCAATCTAAAAAACATGTAATGTACCCTTCAACACAATATCTAAAATATATTTAATTGCAAAATAAATTATGTCAAATACCCAGATAGAAAAAACACTTAAATCTAATGATTAAACATTAGAAAAACTACCTCCAATAAAGGCAGTCAACATATATGGAGTTTGATTGTGTTGCGTTCAATTGTGGATACCAAATGGGGATGAAAGAACCTATAATATTGATAAATATTTAAAAAATTGAATATATCGAGTGAATACTTTGACATAGGGTTCAACCACCCCAATTGTACTGAGATGAATGGGTGGATATAAAAATATATGAAGGGGGAGAAAATAGAAGCATATACCAAGGGGATTTCAAACATAATCTCCAAATAATTGGTGTGGTTGAGGGAAACGAAGGGTCGTGTTTGGGTTGTGTGATGGGGATTGAAAGAATATTGTGGGGGAGAAAAGGTTTCAACCAATATTTTTAATAAATAGTTTGTGATGGGGTAATGGTGATGGACAATCAACTGCTAAATGAATGTTTACTTGATCTTTTTGTTATAGAACATATTATATGTCCTTAAAAATCATGACATGATGACTAATAGAGAATTATATAAATTCTATTTTTATTACCTATCACAGAAATAATTTTTTTATCAGCAATACCATTCATAAAAAACAAGTAAATATTTTTAGTTATTTCAGACATATGGTAATCTATCACAAATAACCTATCACTAATGATACCTTTTCTTGTAGTGGTGTATATGATTGGGTCTAAGAGAACCCACAATGGAATAATATTCACTACATGGAGAGGTTCATCCTACTCTGAGTCAAACAATTCCCCTCAACTGACTTCCTTTTATTATGTAATCAATTTCGTCACAATAATTGTTTTTTGAAAATATGAATTAAACAACTACAGAAAACATCATATTATTAAAATCTATAGGGTGAAATTATATGTTATTTATATCTATCATAACCCACCCACCATCTTCTTTTGAAGGGTAAATAGTACAATATCCATGGATATATGATTAATAATAAGAAACTCCCAAAAAGATCACATTTGTTGGAGATTAAAGTAGATCATGAGCCGATTGTCATGTTGTTTGTTCCACATTATGATATGAATGTCAACATGGTCAAATATTATACTAGGTCTTCTGATATCTTACCCTTTAAAATTCTATAAAGATATATGATGATAATAATATATGTCTTTTATTTTTTTTTTCAATTGAAACCCCTTTAAGAGTTGATTTAAAAGGTCTGAAATGATCCATGATATTAAATATTAACATAAAAATGGGAATCATATAGTCATTTTAAATCACCATATGTATTAAATAGAAATTCAAAATGTCATTTTTAGAATACACTAACCCCACCAATTCTGCCACCCTATATATTAACATTTCATGTTCATATAGATAAAATATTCATAGAAGGAAATGTGTCAAAAATGGAATATAAAGATGAAATATTTTTGAGATGCCATTAGAGATGTGATTGGTCTCGAGATTATCAATAAACTTTATTTGTTTTAATTTCGATATGTCATAGTTTCGGATGCATAAATAAAAACTTTAATAATATATTTGTCTAAATAATTGTTCTACAATGTTCATTATAGAAAATAACTATTCATATTTTCAAGATGAATATATATTACTACTATGTAATGCGAAATCCCTAAAAACATAAATTTAGACACATTATCCAACTATCTTTTTTAATCCATGAGTCAATCGTGAAATTCAAAAAATTTAAAAAATTATTAACTAAACACAACATTTGGATTGAAAATTAGTGGTGGAAACCTCTTCTGTATTAATAAAGTGCAAGGGCAAAACCCTGTAGTATAATCGTATAAATAATATTTTTCTTTCCTTGCTGTTATTTTTTAAGAATCACAAGATGCGCTTCGCACTCAATTTGGATAAATTGAATTTTTATTAATTTTTATTTCAGGAAAGGATTTCAATTAATTACATAACACATGGTGTCCATATTGAATTTTAAATGAAATACAATCAACATTTTATATATAACATTCAATTTAAATGTTTTAGTTAATATTTCATAAGAATTTGTTTTGAGATAGATATCTATAAATATCATTTAAATTATTGTATGTGGTTGGTCACTAAACTCTTCAAGCCTATGGATTTATTAAAATAGATAATTATTAATGTATATATATTTATTTAACTTTAAATAGAATTTAAAAAAAAATTAATTATTCTGATCGATATTTCTGTTCTTTATGATTAAAATAATGGCAAAAATTATAAGTATTATGTTTATAAATTTATGAATAATATCATATGTGATTAAGAATCTACCATCCTAGAATAATTATTTATGAAGGTAATTATTATTCCATTGAAATTTTTTTATAAATTTGTATGCTTATATTTTTTTAGTATTATTAAAATTTAAGAAAGTAAATATATTCAAAAGAAGAAAAATTTTTGTTTAGAGATAAGTGGGAAGAGTATGTTATGTTAAAAGGTATTTCACCCTCATGTTCAGGTGATTACCTATTATGTTTATTTTTTTATTTCATTAAAATCGTTATAGGTTGACCACCAGTCAATATGAATCATGATTTAACTAGTAAGTATCCATAAGTATGTTTATAACAAATAATTTCATTTTATTCCAAAACATGATTCATAAGAACAAAACAATAAAAACATGATTATATTGTCTTAATACATTAGTAAAATGTACTATAATTTTTTTTGATGTGTGTGAATTGACCACATAAAAATATGAAAAATGATCTTTCTTTTATGACTCAATGTGCTTGATTTCAATATAATAGTTTTATTTTAGTTCCAAATGTGATTGATAAATCCAAAACTGAGAAAATGAGCTTTAGATGTCTTGGTAGATTACAAAAATTAACCATAATTCAATTTTGATGTGGGGGAGTTGACATCAAATCAATATTAGAATTTATGTGGTAGTAATTACTCAAATTTTACCTTTTCACATTAAAAATCATCATTTTATATAGAAACACATGTCACATGGCCGAAGCTGAGAAAATGGTCTCATAGTATTTTCATACGTTATAAAAATGATCCACTGTTTATTTATTATGTCTAATAATTGATCCCACATCAATAAGACAGATGATGTGGCTATTATAACAAAGAGTTCACGTTCTATCATTAAAAATTAGTTATATTCTGTAATAAGATGTGTTGCATATCCAAAACCAAGAAAAACATCTAAATTTAATTTTTTTATTTTTGGAATGTGGTCCATAATACAATTTTGAGGTGCAGGAGTTAACATCATGTCAATCCAACACACAATGTGGCTAACACGACTCAAGCTCTATGATTTCAATGGAAGTGTAATTTAATGTTAAAACATGATTCACCAAGGCAATAACTAGAAATTGATATTTAATTTTCTTTATAATCTATTAAAATTATTCATATTTCATATTTAGTGTGTTGGAATTGACTAAACATCAATATAACACATTATTTGGATGGTATGACTCTTTTGAATATATTTTATCATTAAAAAAATTCATTTTACTCTAAAAATTGAATCACATAAATTAAAAGTGAAAAATAACTAATATCATTTTTTTGAAGATATTTATCCACAATTCATTTAATGTGTAGGAATTGAACACATGTCAATCAATCACACAAGGTGGCCAATAAGAGTAAAAGTTCTTATTTTCTATATAAAATTGACATTTTATTCTAATAATGATTCATAGATTCATAACAATGATTACTAGCTATGGTTTTATTCATAATTAATGAAAAAAATCATATTTCATTTTTAATGTGTAATTATTGAATGTGCATCATTATGACATATGTTGTTTCAGGTATGGCTCAATTCTGATGTTTTTAATAAGAAAGTGTCATATTAGTCTACAGCATGATTCACATAGATAAAATCATTAATAAAGTCTTTATTTAATTTATACATAACAAAAATTATCTATAATTTATATTTGAGGTTTGAGAACCGACATCACATTAATACAACACACGATCTGGCTTATATGGATCAATGCGGCTGTTTTATCATTAAAAGGTATAATTTTATTGTAAAATAATCTTCACATAGGCAAAAGTATAAAAATAAGGATAAATTTCATTGATACATTATTAAAATGATACACACTTCATTTATTTTGTGTATTTATTGACCACACTTTAATATGAAACATCATGTGGCCAGTACGACTTAATGTTTATGTTTTCCATATAAGTTTCATTTTAATATAAAAAACATGTCACAAATCCAAAATTGATAAAATGATCTCAAATCATATTAATATTATAGGAAAATGATCCAAATATTTTTTTTCTATTTTTGAATCAACCACAAGTCAATCTGACACAAAATGTGGCCAGTATGACTCAAATTTATTATTTTCATCATAATGCGTCACTTTAATATACAACAAGATTCACATATCCAAAACCAATTAAAATAGATCTAATTATCTAGATACTTTATTTAAATGATTCGTAATTCACTTGTAACATGTAGGAATCAACCGCACATTAATTAGACACATGATGTGGCTTACATGGCTCAAACTGCACGTTTTCAATATAACATTGTTATTTTATTCTAAAACATAATTTAGATAGTCAAAAGTCAGCAAACATTCATGTATTTTCATGATACATATGAAAAACAATCAATATTTCATTTGTGATGTGTAGGAATTTAGCACATATCAATCGAACACACAATGTGATCGGTATGACTCAAATAACTTATTTTCAATATAAAAGGGTAATTTTAGACAAAATGAGATTTATATAGAAACTTTTGATTAAAGAATATAAGTTTATATTGACAATTTAGAAAAATTATCCATAATTCATTTAAGATGTGTAGGAATTAACTACACATCAATCTAATACAAAATGCATCTTGTATGATTCAATTTTTTGAGTTTTAATATAAAAGTTTCATTTTAGTATTAAACATGATTCACATGGATGAAACTATGAAAATGACTTCTAGTATTCTAGATTTATTAAGAAAATTACATAGAATTCATTTTTTTTGTCCAAATAAACAACCTGGGAATATGACACATGATTTCGCCAATATATATCAAATAAAGTGTTTTCATTAAAAAAAAATTAGTTTAATACAAAATTCTTTTTTAAAATCCAATAAAATAATATTGATTTTATTTAATCGTTTAAAAAAGAATCATATTTTGAAAAAGATGCCTCGAGATGTGGGAATGAAGACTCTCGGTAGATGGCATGAACCACATTCACATATGGTGTGAAAACTACAACAGATAATGATATAATTTATTTAATTTTTGAAATCAAAATCAAAAAATAAAACTAACACAACGTAATAATTATTAAATATTAATAAAATTAATAATATATTTAATTATTATTAATGTTACTATAATATTAGAAATCAATGATATAATTATTTATAACTATTTATGTAATTATGTTAATTAACAACTAATAATATCACTAATATTTTTCAAGGATTAAAAATATAATTCAAATAAATTTATAATAAAAAATTTATTTAATAATTTAAAATATAATTATTAATTAATAGTATGATAAATAAAGAAACATAATATGAAAATAATAATATATAATAATATAATTTCTAGTTTAACTTTAAATATCAGTCATGTATTCAATAATGAACAACCTTTTTTATCATATGTGAATTACATAACATTATAATTACAATTTGTTTATTTATTTTATAATATTATTAAAATTAAATTTTCTTTTATTATAGGGACAAGATTTTGCATGGAGTTCAGTTTCAAATTTGGAAAAGTCTTATATTAGACTACTGTTTTTGTCTTGAATTGTGATTGTTTTTATATTAACTGAATATATTATGTTAATATAAAAATTTCCATTAGATTTTCCTTAAAAATCATTTGAAATATTAATGATGTTTCAAATTTATATTTCTTTAGAAATTGTACCTAATTTGAAATGTCAAATTAGAGTTTTTTATGATTGCAAATTTTGAGTTTTCTATTGGGGAAATTGGTGGGTTCTAGGTTTGTAGTAGCTAGTATGAAATTTATAGTACAAATAAATTATCATAGACAACTTTTCTCAATTCTAATAAAGGAATAGATAAATTGTAATATTATCAATTCTTTATTCTAGCACAAAAAATGGGGGACTTTAATATTACTTTCATTAGTTCAAATAATGTTCGCATTTTATTTAGGGAACATAACTTGTGAGAAAATTTTAGTACTACTAATGGCCAATTTTTTAACTGACTATTACCAAATATACATTCATGAAATTTTGGTTCTCCAATGTTGTTTGAAAAATCATGGAAATCCCATCATATAAATGGAAAAAATTACCATTTCACAATCTATAAAACGTCATTGTATGAATATAAACTATCTAAACAAATTATATGAAGGAAGATCAAATATTGATCATTTATGTTGTTGAATTTTCAATCAAATAAAATTAATTTTAGGTAAAAAAATTATTTGTTTCTATAAAAATACATGATATAATTTAGGAAGAGTTATTTATCCTTGTTGGAGAAGGTGGATCAATTTTAGTTCATTTTTTTTTTGAATATTTAATCCATTGAGAAATTCTTGGATACTCATTTATTTTATAATAAAATAAATGTTTTATTAGTCTGATTTTTTTGTTGGTAATAGGGTAATAAAATAAAATAATTACAAATCCTTAATTTTACACCCCCATATAGACTCATAATATAAATAAGGAATAAATCATTTAATATTTTGTAGATTATGATGTGTAGAAAATGATGGATCAATTATTATACAAGTTGAGTAGTAAGGATTTTTTATATAAATATGTATTAGAAAAATGGGATCCCTCCCCATAGATCATAGTTCTTCTTTTTCTACTAGACTTTAGAGAGTTCAATGATGGAAGAAGGTGAAAACAATGTAGCGATACTGTGGGCTATTATAGGTGCAGTGGGGATAGTATTTGTCCACCGATAGATATCTATTTAGAACCAACAAGGTTGTCTAAGAATGTGTGGAAAACTACCTCATTAAGTGGTGGGTTTTAATTAACAGGGCTTTTGGAAAGGATCATTCAATAATTGACAGGGATGCTATTTCAAAATTATTAGAGAGAGACTCACTTCATTTCTTCCTGCAAAACAAAAAAAGGAGGTTATCCGAGAGAATATTCTTCAGTTTGTTTCTACATAATTGAAGGAATCTTAAATGGACTATTTATTAATAGAGTAGTTTTAGTTGGTTCCCTAGACAAATGACATATGTTATGAGCAGCCAATGATGAGTATGTGATTTTTATTCTATTCATGCATGTGTTGTGAATTTATAGAGAGTGGTCTTAGAAGATATTGGGAGTGGTGGTGGGTAATCCCCCAAATAATTGGTGGATGTTGAAAAGGATATGCACCTACACACATGCATTCTTATCATTCCTACCATGATCATTCTCCATAAATTTTGTCTGGCCCATATTACTATGAGCTTACTTGAAACAATATTTATATGTCTAATTTTTTTTAATTAGAATTTATTTTTTGAATCATTATAAAAATGATTAATATAACATTTATTACATGTATGAATTGAAAGTACATAAATATTACACAAGACATGGTCGATATGACTAAAAGTTCTTGTATCAATATAAAAGTGTCCTTTTTTTATTAAACATTATTCTCATAGACAAAATCAATAATATGATCTTTTAATGTCTTGATTCTTTAGAAAAATATTCCTTGAATCTTTTTGGTGTGTACGAACTGAATTAACATCAATCTGATACATTATGTGGTCGGAAAGAATCAATGTTTATGGATTAATATAAAATGGTTGATTTGCCTAAAACACATTTCAGGTATCCAAATCAAGGGAAAATAGCTCTATTTTTCACTAATCTTTAGAAAAATGGGAATTAATTTATTTTTGGCATGTTATAATCGACCACGTGTCAATCAGACACATGATGTGGTTGATACCACACAAATTATGTTTTAAATATAACAACATCCTTCAACATTAAAAAAAGATTCATATTTTCCAAACCAAAAAAAACAATCATTGATTTATTTTGAAAGTTAGGAAATTGATCCTTATTTTGAAAAAGGAGTCTCGGGATGCATGAACTTATTCTGCTGATATATACTGTGAACCCCATTCAGGTTTGATATACATGCAATGGTAGTTAGTAATGTAATATAGATAATTATTTATTTAAATAACTAATAGTAAAAAAATTAGTATTGAGAATAACTAATAAATAATAATAAATTTAATTGTATTATTAATATTAAATAATGTAATTGAAATATTATAAATTAATGATATGATTATCAACAACTAGTTATGTTTTTAAGGTAATTAATTACTGATTATATCATCAATATATTAAATAATTTACAACATAATTGTTATAGATTATTAATTGATTGTGTCATTAATATTTAGAAGTAAAATAATTAATTAATATCACAATTGATTATTGACATTATAATTAACAACATAAACAATATTAAGATAATTAAAAACCTATATTATAATATCAATAATATTTTCAGTAAATAAAAATATAATTTATAATAAGTTGATTATATAACATTACTAATATAATCTGTTTATTTTTTATATACTATTACTAAAACAAGTGAAATTAAGGGAATCATATGGGGCAAAGAAAATGGAGGCCATGGTCATAGATGGGTTTAATGGGAATCTTAGTGATGACCAATGAAATCAAGTGCATTAGGAGAGAGTTGTGGTTGGCCACCAACCGCAATTAGGGAAACCCATAGTTTTGGGTCTCTTTCAAGTAGTGCCTGATAAGAACACCTATGTAGAGCTAATTATACTATAAGAAATGTTGAAAATATCTATGATAAGGATGGTTGGTCAAAATAAATGAAAACAATTGGGACTCGTCTAAATTTCATGAGGTAGCTTACATCAATTCTGGTGGCGGAAAGGGAAAAACGGGATTCAAGGGTGGATATTCCTCTATAAAAAAGTGAGGATTGCGTAGCTCAATGAATGGTCAGATATTGTAATCTATATCGGAGATGAAAATTTTTTCAGATCATTATGGAGACCCTACGATTGTTGAGAACCCCGCAACAGTTAGAGACAACTTGGACATCAATGCCAAGGGGGAGGCTACAATGGATAAGGTTGATGTCATTATACCACTTATATCATATGCAACATGTAGAGGTAATATAGATATAATACCGAGAATGGGAATGGAAAAGGTTGTTTATGATGAAGTTTTTAGCTGGTATTGCACTTGAAATTAGATCATCCCAACTTGTAGGAAAATGTGGAGCTGCGCAAAGAGAATATATTGAAAATTGTGCCAATCACTACTGATGTTTACTATGAGGATAATGATTATGGTGTAAAAATTACTGATATATTAAATATATATCTATGACAAAACGTTTTTCATGTTGAGTTTGGTAATCTACATGATAATCTTATTTTGTTATCGAAAATGGAGTTCACTAGAAATCAAGTCATAAGGTCCCTTGTAGTTGAAGAGGGATTGATAGGAAAGGATGACACAGTCAAAGGTTGGAAATAATCTAAGCAATGAAAAAGAGGAATACATCCATGATGTTGGGGTGATTCCCCAGGGGGAGGTGATCAACACAAAAGAGGATTTTAATTGATGGCTTCTTTCTTTGGTGATACTTATGTGTCATTTTTTCCCATCATAAACCCTCATTCACTTGTACTTTATGATATTTATTAACAAATTTCATATACCATGATTCCATTGATGGTTCACACTATTTGTATATTTAATGTAAACTTTCCCGTATCATTTTGCTTTTTATATTAGGGGTGTTGTTTCCAAATATTTCTTAAAGATATCCAAATCATTAGTAGTGACGTTTTTTATCCCCATAATATATGAAAAGGATGGTGATTCAAGGAAATATTTGGAAACAACACCAATTCATTGAATTTCCTTATAATCTTCCAAAATATTTATAGTTCTTGTATTAGAAGGTATATCAAATTAATATAATTTATTATATTTAATTTCAGATCATAGAATAAAGATTAAATTTTTAAAAAGAGATTTTTTATATATAAAAATTGTTGATCATTTTCAGTGGAGTTTTTTAATACGTTTATGAGAATGTTGATCAATTAGAAATCATTTATCATCGAAATTTTCATTCTTAGAAAATTATCAGATAATATTTTATTTAATAATCAATATATTTTTTGATTGGTGTCATTATTTGGGATTGTAATTGGATAATAATATAATTAATATCGAAAACATTAAATTTACACCTCCTAGTAGACTAAGGTTTTTTAGAAGGCCCCAATCATTTAGAATTACATAACTTAGGATACCCAAATAATGAAGAATATATTTAAATACTAGTTTAGAAATAAATTATTAAATAAATATGTTTTAGAGAAAGGGTTTTATTCCCCCTTGATCTCAGTTTTTTTCTTCTTCATCGTTATAGTTCAATGGTAGTAGAAGGTTTTGATGATGTAGTGTTAGTGGGGGTCACAATAGCTACATTAGAGAGAGTTCTCTTCCTATTTTAATTCCATTACTGAGTCGACTCAATTGTGGACTACCAACACATGGTTCATCATATCGAATATCACATCGGTGATTGGTGGAACAAAATAAACTATCTTGAATAAAAAAATATTGTGGAACTCACAACCTTACATCGAGTAACACCATGGAGAAAATTGGGGTGACCCAAAGATAATTCCAATGTGTGTGTTTGTGATTAATTTAATGAAATTCACAAACACTAAATACATTCATTGGAGTCAAATTAGGTGCACATGAAAACTGACATGGTCAAGGAGTAGATGATGATGAGTATGTGATATTAAATTGATGCTTCTCCTATGCCTACTTAGGTTGGAAATTTATGATAATTTGATCTCGAGGTGATTCTTATTTATCTATTTATGGGGGGGGGGTCTAAATTTGTGTGAGGTATGGATTCCCTTAATCAATCAATTTTTATTTTATCACTCTATATGAAAAAAATAATTACTGAGAATTGCCAATGAAATTTCAAGGATATATGTGTATCCCTCCCCATTAGTCTTCTCTATAGATAAAATATGGGTTTTCACATGTGTGTGATTTCAAATTGAGATAACATAGTTTGATCATTCATTTAAATTGGATGAGATTTGATATCATTGCAACATATATGACCATTTTCAGTGATACCCATTAACAATACTAAATGAAAAATTAAAATAGCAGTTCCTATATAAGCGCTAGCAAAATACACTAATAAAAAAATAATATTTTTCAGGACTTATACTAATATTTATATTACAATGATTAAATTTTAATATTTTATATATTTTACTATATTTTTAATTATATATATTTATATTTTAAAATTTTTACTTATAATAAATAAATTATTTATATAAATATTTAAATATATTTTCATAAATATGTACTTTTAAATATATATGGAATATGGAAAGAAATATTCATTGTTTATTTTATTTACAAATAATAAATATTCATTCTATTTACCACATAAAAATATACCATTATATATATACATATAAAAGTAATTTTTATACTAATATATGTGTGTTTCAATAAAATATATTTATTTTTATGTGTATATTCATATAGATGTTAACAAATACAAATTTGTAAATATCGGAGCATGTATGTGTGAAATATAAAAGTCGACCTATTTGTGAAATATGTGTGTTCATGTGTGTGCCAATAATTAGTAAATAAATCATATATGAACACATTTTTATAAATATATCCTTTCCATTAAGTATACTATATTCGCATATTTTCTATAAATATTTTTGAATACATTATAATAATATTATATCTAAATATATAAAATTTGTTGTAAATATGTATACATATATATGTAAATTTTATAACATGTTATTTCTGGTACATGTGTCTTTGTTAATGATTTTAATCTATAAAAATGATAAGGTTATGTTTTTGGAGGTTCCGATGTGTTTTGGCATGTTTTGTAGGTTTTTTGGAGGTGCACGATTTGATCATGATTAGTAAAAACTATGCAACATCTCCAAGTAACCATGATGCTGAAACAATGGGTACTGGGTAGGTACATAGTTAGGTTCCCATTTTTTTACAAGCTGTATTGCTACTCAGTAGAAATCATGAAATTTTTAGAATAGTAGAACAACATGATTGGATCATGATTTTTCTAAACATCTAATTAAATTGTGAGAGGTGTGGTTTGATCTAGTGACTCATTAACAGTTAATGCACAGGTTTTTCTAACTGAGCGCCCAAACCATGAATCGTGAAAAAATATATACAAAATTCATGGATAAAAATAGATTTAGCTTTGAAACTATTCAATTGATAAATAAGCATGTTATAACACGAGTTTATATTTTTCTTGAGGTTGTGGAGCCAATTCCATTCATTGTAGGAGTGATTAATAGGATAATATAATTGCTTTGGAGTCCCAGATTAGTATGTAATGGATAATTCATCATCATTTTACTTATACGTATTATTCATCCCTCAATTGGAATTCTCGATCTATTCTGTTCGGGATAGATCCATTTTGTGTGATGAAAATATTTATAGAATATGACTGTTTTGTTTGAATGCAACAAGATTTATGGATGGTTCCTATATTTTCAAGCTGATTTTATGAAATTTTAGTTTCATTATTAATTTTAACAAAAGTTTGAGAGGATTTTGGAACCTTTCTCAATGCCTCTTTATTAGAACATGAATTCTTGATTTCAAATTGTTTAAATTTCTTGAATTTGTTGTTAAAATCATACTGTGATTTAAGGTAAATTATTTTTTGAATTTTGGTTTTGAAAAACATGGGAATTTTATTAATTAAAAAAAACTCCATTGTTTATAATATATAAATGGGGATATGAATTTTTCTTTGATATAAAAAAAATATTATTTGTAATTATTTGAAATGTAAGAAATTATTTTTACTGAATAGGTTGGCATATTTTGGGCATATTAGTTAGAAATGTGTTTAATGGGATGGAAATTCGTTGCTAAGTACCACAATAAAAGGGATGGAGTATGGATGGGATGTTCCACCATCAATGGTAACACAAATCATTTGTGTTTTTCGCTGTTGAAGAGGTGTGGGGACTTGGAATGGTTTATTTATAATTACAAATATAGAAATAGTTTAAATTATTTTTTGAGGTATTCTTTGAAAATGATTGTTGAAGCTTGTTGATGCTTAACGTGGAAAATACTATTTTATGGATTTCTTATATTTTTTCTTCTTTGTATACACTTTTTTTATAAAATGTGATAAGTTTTATTATTCTATTGTAATTAGTTAGGAAATAATTGGTGAATTCATACAATGTTTTATAACGACCTCTTACTTTGGAACTATGGTGGGTTTTCAAATGTTATATATTAATATGCTGTTGAAGTAAAGGTATCACATCTTTTTAGTGATCCATCTTGATATCATTTTCTAGGAATATGGATTTCGATATTGGTTAAGGTTGGGAGTTTCTAAGTAGATGATTTTTTTATTTGAGTATTTATGTTTAATTTTTCCTTTTTTTAACTCTGATATTGTATTTTAGTTTGATATTGTAGCGGCTTGTATTTCATTTTCATGCATAATTACTAGTTTATCTTTTAGGGATACCGTGTTATCATTATTTTTTTTCAAAGGAAAGTCATCCTAAATTTGTTTATAAATCACGTGGCATTTATTTTCTTCTATTGGTATCAACAGATGTCACCTAAGGCCAGTAGTACCTCTTCCTCTTCCCAAACCAATTGGTGAAGGGTGGGATATTACAAATGGTATCACCCTATTCAATCCGCGATTTGGAATTAGTGTCAGTATGTCACATGGGATGATAGAAAGGCATTGGATTGTTTAAAAAAGAAATAAATGACATAAAAAAGGCATAGATAACTTATATTTGATTAACTTCATGATTTGATGGACTTTGGGTACATAAGTGTTTTGAGACACTTCTAGGACATATCCCCACAACATCATGGGCATTGATGATGGGAAGTGTATAACATGCATGGATATTAATGAATTTATAGTATTAATTGATAATTGATTTTGAGGAATATATTTTTGATTTTCTGAAAAAAATGTTGATTTTTGAAAATAGCTGAAACAGTTAATATTTTAAATTGCATTATTATAGTATTTGAAAATATATATATTGAAATGATTATATTTTGAAAAAGTAATGATAGTGGAATTTTAAAATAGTTGAATTGGCATGTTGTTTATAAACATGTTCTTTTAAATTTTTGAAATTGTAAATTTGAAATTGTAAATATTTAAATTAAAATAGAGTGAGACTAAATAGGGTTTGTTTTGGTTATAGAAAATGGAAAAATGTAGGCACCATAGATGCCAAAAATAAGTGGTTTTATCGAATGTGGTAACACCTAAGCCAAAGGTAAAAAAAATAGTTGGTTCAGAATATTTCCAATGATTTTCATTCCATTGGTAGATGGAATAGAAAGGATGAACTAAAAAACGTAGATCAACCAATTCAGTTCTACAAGAAGAATCCACCTATCATTCAGGGTGATTCAGAACTAGAAAAATAAAAAAGTGTGGCTAAATATGATTAATTGAATTTTCAATTTCCTAATCACACCAACTGATCTGAATGTCATGCTGGCATTGTACATGCCAGATTATCTACGAATCTTATGGGGGGATTTAGTAGTTTAGGCTAAATCGGACCAAGACATGACATGTGAAGAATTTGATGAATTGTTTAAGAAATAATTATGTACTTATCCTTTATAGATAAGAATTATATTTGTCTTATTTATTTTAATATATGATAACCTGATAGTAATAGTGAATGAAGATAAATTTATTAATTTAGTCATATTTTCCCAAGAATATTTTCGAAGTGCATCCTTGAAGGAATGTATCTCCTAATCAGTGTTGATGATATATATTCTCTCAATGATTTATATGTAGTGTATATCAAATTATACAGGTATGGTAAATAGGGAAATGTTTGAAGAAATGGATATCTCTAGAAATAATTATGAAGGAAAAATGTGGATACCTATGGGAAATTATGGGAACTCTAATGCTGGGAATAAGCCAAGGAGGGACACCTATTTTGAAAGTAGTGGTTTGAATCAGAACTAGATGGAGGGAACCTTGAATCCCCCTCATTAACTAAATGGTAAACTTGATTGTTTTTATATGGTTTTCTCGACCACAAAAAGAGATATTGTACATCACCATATAAAGTACATCACAATTGCAACTAGATGGGGCAACTTCATCACTATTGGAAAATTGCTCCAAGATTAGGTAGTATATACACATCTGATTCTTATCTAGAATCTCATTTATGGATGATATGAGTGTTTTTTGATATCCCTCATCATCAAATTTAATATATCCATGGTAAATTTTGTAATACCATTACTTATCAATAAGTGTAATATCAAAGGAATTATGATGAGAAATGTGTGGAGAGTAAAAATATTTATGGAGCTGAGAAAGTGATTGTGGATAATAAATTGGGACCATCAATTGTGAGAGGTATGTTTCTATTTCATTATAACCTCATTCAATATTTTTTTGATATGGGTAAATCCCATTCCTTTATCACCTGTCGTGTTATTACCTTTCTAGGTTTTCAAATTTAGAGGAGGACACCTATTTGGAAAGTTCACACTCATCTTAGTCAAGGAGAATGTTGAACATTTATGTACCGAAATTTTAAATAACTATCGATAATGTGGAATTGATTTAGAATTTTTTGTGCATGATATGGATGTCTATTACATAATCCTATGTATGGATTGGTGTAAAATGTTTAAAGCTCAAATAAATATCAATACTATAAGGGATAGTTTTAAAATAGATGATATTATTTATCATTTATTTAAATAATATAATAATGTAAAATTAAGTGGTGTGTGATTTCTGTAACCATTAGGTATAAATTTCTCATACCAGTTGGAATCATTAACATCATATTCTATAGATGAGATCCCGAAGAACAATTTTCCATCATTGTTTTACCACATTCATGATTTTTTACATAATTTAACAGGGATTTTACCCAAAAAAGAAGTGGATATTAAGATTCATCTCTAACTAGGGACTAATCATGTAGAAAATCCCTGTTATCTTGTAAATCTGATAGTATTAGAGTAATTTGAAGTCCAAATAAATTAGTTGTAAAGAAAAGGGTTCATATTTCCTAGTATTTCTCTATTTGTAGCAATAAAATTGTTTGTCAAAGGGAGAATGGAACTCTAATGAATTTTATAGATTATCCTAAAATTAATCATGTAGTGATATAGAATAAGTATCATATTCCATTCATTGATCAAATATATAATCAATATAAGGTATCTTTTTGTTTAATAAAGATGACATACATTCAGGATATCACAACTTTTGGATTCAAAAATAAGATATTTGAAAGACATCCTTTATAAGAAGTTATAGCCATTATTAGTTCATTCTTATGACTTTTGGGCTATTGAATGAACCCGTAATATTTATGGAATTGATGAATCATATATTTAAATGGGGTTTGTAGTAATTTTTTTTGATAATTTTGGATGATAAACTATTATATACAAAGAAATAATTTAACCATGGACAACACCTGGTGTGGTGTATGGTATTTTTCATGATCATCGTCTGTATCCCAAAATTTCAAAGTAAGATTTCTGGATACAAGCGGTAAATTTACATATCCATGGTATAACAATAATATATTTTTCTTTTGATCCATAAAATATAGGAGACGTGTTCTATTGTAATCTGTCACATAATTTCATTGTGATATGCATTTTTCTTGTCATGTCTTATTATTACGAATGTTTGGTTCATTACAGTTCAAGAGTAGATTCAATAGTCACATTTTTGATATGGAAAAATATCCCATTCAAATTAAATTATGATTATCATAAATTGTATAAAGAGATTGAAGTTAACCTTAGATAAACACCAATCATGATACATCCAGAATTAGGATGAGGCAATTTCGGGAATTGTGATTCTTCATGTTCTATGTGGGTTTATGTTTTCCTATATGGAGATCATGTTGGTTCTTATGGAATATGGTGGATATAGTTTAATGGTAATAACATCCTAACACAAGATTTAGAATTAGATGATTTGATTGATTCTTTGAATAAATCATATCATTACATTTGGGTTAGATAATTATTTTGTTTACAAATAATATGATCTTGAAACAATTTTTCTCATAACGAAATTTGAATTTGAGTAAATAAAGATGGTTGTAGTATAATAAAATGTTTATAATTGATTTAATGTAACCATTAGTAAATGGAATCTCTGTAGATTATGCATTGATTAAAAATTCATTTAATAAGATGAAAAAACGAGGCTTGAGATAAATGGAAGATGACATCGATGATAATAAACATGCATTTGGATTGTGAATACTGATGATGTGCTACTATTTTCTTTCTAGTTTCTTTATTTCATTATTTATTTGAGTAGGTTAAGGAGGATCAGACATTAGTTTTTGATATTTTTCAATGAAATAAAAACTCAATGGTGTGGGGACCATTATGTGATGGAATCTTGAATGAAGAGCAGTTTTTTGGATATGATATCGAATGGTCATACTATTGAATTATCAAGAAAAACGTCTTCATAAATACCACTATTTGAGATGGTTTGATCATCTTGGAATAAAAAAGTTCTATAAGGTAAAGAAAGAAACATTTCGTTTGGATGACAGGATAATATTTGTGTCTATTCTTATCATAGTTTCCTCAATTTTTTATTGGTGAGGGAAAATCCCCGGTAGCAAGTGGGTATGTTAATGTCTTTAAAAATTCCCAGGTGGAAATGGGATCAGATATCAATAGATTTTATAATAGTTTTACCAAGTATGGAATGGAAACATTATTTCATATGTGTGATAGTGGATCATCTCAGAAATTCATCCCTATTCATGAATCTAATATGGTGAAGACATATTGAATTCTCTATCAGAGAAGTGATAAAAAGAAAGGAACTACTGGTTTAGATAATATCATACCAATATCAAAGTTTTATGTATTATATTTGGAAATCATTAAAGAAATCCGTTGGAATTATATTAAAAATTATCATGGCATATCATAATCAAATGAATTGAAAATATTTAAGGATGATTCAAACATTGGAAGAAAATTTTAGGTCTTGTTTAATTGATTTTTGTGGCTCGTGGAAGGATCACATTCCTTTAGTGGACATCTTTGACAACAATAATTATTTGGGATCTATATATATGTATCGTATTTTGGAATTCTATGGGATTTCATGCCATTATCCATTTTGTTGGGTTGAACCAGTTGAAACATCACTAGTCTGTGCAAGACCTGTTTGAGAGATAATGTAGAAATTTATTTGATCATAAATATGATAGAGATGGATAATGTATATAAAAAATCATATGTCTATCATCCTTGTTGGTCATTGTCACTTGAGATATATGATAATGTATTTTTTATAATCTTTCTCCGGATTTGGCATCATCGTTTCAAGAAGAATTTCATGTTATCAACTCGATAAATATGCCTGTTTGAGATACCTAAACACGTTTGTGAGGTGGAATATTTTTTAAAATTTCCACTAATGTCCAAATTATTTCATAATTTGTTTTATGTAATTAAATTCAATATGTATCAACCCATTTATGGCAGTTTGATTTGGTGGGATCAAAATGAACTAGAGAATAAGCTTTGTTGATTCATGTTCCATAACATATTTTTGAAAGCCAATATAAATTAATTCATGGTAAAAGCATCATTTTAGTGAATGTTTTTCATAATTATGGCCTTATTTAAGAGAAAACATGGATTTATTATAATAGAATGTTTGAAAAATAGCCTAAAATCTTTCAAGACAATGCTGATACTCTTATTTATAAGGATGGAAAGAGCAATGATGTGGAGAATGTATCACCTATGGTGTCAGATACATTATAATTTATTTTTATATGTATATAAAATGTTAAAGATATTCATTAAGAGGTTCAAGGGAGTTTTGGAATGTTTTGGAGGCTTTTCTAGTTGTGCACAGTTTGAGAATGTTCTGTAGAAATTTTGAACAACCTCTAGGAAGTCATGAAACTAAAATAGTGTGTCATTGGTAGGGACACCTTTATCATATTGGCTAATCAAACTATTCTATTACTAAAGATAATCCATGAAATATTGAATAGAGTAAAATATAATGAATGTCACATAGTTTTTCAAACCATGCAATCGAACCATGAATGTTGTAGTTTATTGGAGTGGAACGTGCGTGGTTTGATAATATTTTGCCTAATCATGCTACAAAACACCGCACCATGAAAAATTAGATAAAATATTCACAGATCTAATCATATTTGTTCCCGATAACACTCATTTTCTCCTAATCATATCATTATATGAATTATTCATCCTTAAAAGGTTTTGGAGATATTTCCATTCAACCGTGGTGTTATTACTAGGAAAATATTAGGGTGTTGTAAGACATAATTAATCATTAAGTGCACATTCATCATATTTTCTCTTATATATCATCTTATTCTCTCTCTTGGAATCATGAACAATTTTGTTGGGGATAGATCCATATTGTTTTGTGTCAATCATAATGGGATATTATTTTTTTAATTATAGGAAATGATATCTAAGGATGGGTCATGGATTTTATGGATGGGTTGTTGTAGTTGTTTGTACATTTATTATTTTCACCATTTTTAAGAGGTATGTGGATTCTCAGTCAACGAATTTGGATTATAACTAGAAGGATTGATTTCAAATTTATTAAATTACTAGAAATTATTGTGAAATCCATGGTGTGATTTTACTAAATTTCTTATTTGAATTATAATTTTGGAAATTCTTTGGAATTAGATGAATATTTGTAAAAACCCTATTTTAATATTTTTAAAATCGTGATTTTATAATTATCATTTTTTATGAAATTAATGTATTCATTAATATTTTTAATTAGATGAAATGTTTTTTATTGAAATGGTTTGTCAGGATTTGGAAGAAAATGTTGGCCGTGAATTGAATGAGATGATTATAGGTCATCAATTACAACCATAAAAGGGATGAAGTTCGGATATAAAGATCCACCCTCAATAGAAACACCAATATTTTGTGTGTTTGTTGTGTTTTTGTGTGTCTTTTGGAAGACTGTAGAAATGGAAGGGTATATTCTAAATCACTATTTCAGAAATTCTTTAAAGAAATATTTAAAGCATTATTGGGAAAATGAATTTGGAAGGATATTTAAGATTATGTTGGAATGAAAATATATGACATTGTAATAATTTTTTCTCATTTCATGATCATTTTAAAAAAATATACTAACAAGTATTATCCTAGTGGCGTGTATTGAGAAAAAATTATGAATATCCTATTGAGTCTCATATGCCTCCTCTTCTTGTGTATTATAGTGCATTTTCAGATATTATATATTAATACATAGGTAAATGAATGTTCTTATAGTTCATTTGTGATGGTCCTTGATAACTTTTGTTGGGTATTGGGAGTTTCATGTTGGATTTGGTTGAGAGTTTTTGAGTTTATTTCATTGGTAACATTGAGTATTTTCGGTCTTCTTTTCTTCTCATACTATAATATTTTCTTTTGATTTTCTGTAGTGTCTTGCATTTCATAAACATACATAATTTATTGTTTTGGTTTTCAGGGTTATCTTGTTGTGGTTGTTTTATTTTCAAAGGGAAATTCATCCCCTTTTTATAAAACATTTTGAATTTATTTCTAGCCTTTTATGTCTAGAAAAGTCACCTAAGACCAGTAGCACCATCACATAATACCAAGGCAATGGGTTAGGAGTGGGATGTTACATACATAAACTAATATATAGATATAACTTATATCCATATATAAAATATATAAACAAATTTTAAAAATTTATTTATAAAAATTATTTCAATTTATATATTTATATGAACAAAATATACAAATATAAATGAATTGTGTGTGAAAATTTACATATAAATATGTATAATATAAAATAATAAATACATATTAAATTTTCAATTTTAAAGGTATTATAAATGAAGACAGAGGTCATGTATATGAATTCATGAACAAGAAAGGATGAAGAGGGAATAAAAAGAATTGATAAAGGGGTGGAAAGAGATGATAAAAATTTGTGGGATTTAGAAAGGTTCTGATTTGGGTGTAAGGGTCACATAATTATATTAATGGAGGGAGTTTTGATAAACTTAGGTATAAAACGATTTTAAAAAAAAAATCTTTTTGAGTATTCATATTTCCAAAATAATCACTGATAAACGAATCATTTGACTGTGATAAAAAATAACCTATAATGTCTGAGTTATTTTTTGATATTTTATCTTTTTAATAAATTTTATAACCTAAAATGACCATTTTTCATTTATTATTATCAAAAATATATTAGTGTATTGTTTATATCGTTTTTTGTTTGAAAGAAATTGTTAATTTAATTGATTATTTAAATGTTTGATGAGATATTATAAGAATATAATACCAAATGACAACATATTTTCTTAACCTAAGGAGAATTATGACTTCAAAACTATTCATGATTTTATCTATGTTTTCGTTATAGAGAGGGTCCTAAAATATTGAATTTTTCTACTCTATTTGCAATAATAACCTTTCATGACCGCAACAAGTGGCCATGAAAGAGTTTTATTTGAAAATAATAATTATCATTTGTGGAAATCCTTGGTTGTTGGAAATACCAACATATTTTTAAAAATCAATATAAATTTGTATAAATGTAGCATCATTTTGATATTAAAAACTATATATAAAAGAGTCATTAATTATCATAAAAATAATTATTTACTAAAAATTAATACATTTCATTTCAAGGAATTGTTACATTCCAAAATATAAATTATCTAATCCAAAGGAAAGAATATATTCAAGATTAACTATTATTACATTACATAAACTCAACCATCCCAAAAATAAAACATTTATCATTTCATATCAGTCATTATAAGGAATCATATTCAACTAGAACATTGTACACAGACCTTGTGGTCCACTTGCTAACTAACCATCAAGGATTTGAGGTATTTCAATTCTGTTGATTTTACACGCCCCACATAACAATCATACGATATAACTATAAATATATATGAAATAAATGTTAAGATTTGTTTAAAAAATATCAAAAATAAATAAACTCTCAAATAGATTATGAAAATTTAATAGAGACTCCCTTAACAATACGATATTAAAAAATTATGGGTTAAAATAAAATTAAGGTATTTATTTATACTAACCATAAAAATTATAAATTTTAACAATTTAAATTATTTTTTTATTATCTTATAGGAATCATAAATGATAATAATTGAATTTTTTAAAATATGTTTTTTTACAAAAATGATGTTGACAATAAGGATATCTACCTAGATGAGAATGAAAAATGTCATGGTGAAGCTTGGAGGTTGCATAACAATGTGTTTGATTTATTGATGAATTGGTTTTTTTAAAAGTCATCTCAATGGATATTGTGTTCGAATCATTGTCCGCATAATGAGAATAGATATTTAATGGATATCCAAAGGTATAAAGGAATTACACATAGATAATGTATTGTAATTTAAGGGGATAATGTAATCGTTGATATGAAAATGGATGACTATGAATTTGAATAAGGAATATTTTGTGGATTATTCGCATAAAGAGAAACATTAAACTATAGTTAGTGGCCATGTTTATGGTTAATAATGATTTAGGTGTATCCACACCCAATACATTGGATTTCTTGAGAATAGGTTGAAAAAAACTAGTTGAAAAAAAGGACTTTGTAATTGTGCTCTTTGTGGTGAAGTTGTAACGAAACTATGAAAATGTGCATAAGAAGACTATGGTGGTTGTCATTCATAAAAGGATGTGCCACATTGAAAACCAATAGTTCATAAGGAACAACTCGGGATGGACCATTATATTTATTAAGGAATAGTTGTCCAAGGGGATCCATGTGAAACATGAGTAAGCCAATTTTGGGAGAAGTGGTGTTTGATGGTGTCCATGGTCATCACCTAGATGTGAAAGAGAAAATATTCAATTGAAAGAGGTCACATTGTTGGGATCAATTTTTTTGAGTTGAAATCATCAATGTTTGTTACTATTTTTGGTTAATGGTGTGTTTATAAGTGTTGTGTTTGATTGTAGTGAAATAATTGTAGTGATACTTGGATGGTTCATGAATTAATTCATAACCATTTTAATCAATTTTTTCTAATGATTATTTCATGATAAAAATGAGTTTTTAGTTTAACTCATGTGAATTAAATAGAGATATAATTTACAATGTAATGGGGGGAGTAATGAGCCATGATGTACATAATTTCATGGAATGAATTTACAAAAATCTTGTGAAATTCATAGGAGTTATAGATATATTTATTAACCCAAAAGGATATTGACAACTATCCTTTGGATCAGTGTAGGACCCCAATTTCATATGATTGGAGATAAATAGAAAGAAAAAATTGAAAAAAATAAATAAAAGGAAAATATTTTTTAGATACAAATAAAGTGATGTTCAATGTGATTGGTTGGATGAAGGATGAAAGAAAATGAAAACTATTAATGACATTTCTAGAGTAGGAGAGGAATGTGATTCCTGTGAAAACATCAATGAAAAGATGAATTCCAATTTCATTCAGGAAAGAATATTTGATTTTTCGTGAGGTGTTTGCATATTGTGACGTAAAATCATAATGATACATCAATTGATTAATTATATTTACGAGAGGAACCATCCCAATAAATTGAAGTTGGTGAAGTGATATTCATGTCCATATATTGGATTATGGTGATCCTTTAAACTAAAATTAGTAATTTGAAGAAACATCTAAGGAAGATACCCTTAGGACGTGTTGACCTATACCTAAACCATTATAAAGTGCAGTTCCTCGTGTTAATATTTGTGATCTTAATTGATATTTTGTACACAACAAAATGGTGATTCATTCTCCTTCAATACAGACTGTTAAGGGGGAGCCATGTAAATTCATATGTTTATATTTACATTATTCAATAACACTATAAATGATCTTTAAATATGATGTATATAAAATAAAATATTTGTACAAGTGGCCCTCAAGGTTGAGAGATCATGATCCATTTAAATGAAGGTGAAAATTTAAAATGAACTAGTTCTTTTAATTGGGTATGAAATTATATAACCAAATTCACCCCACCCCATCTGGGTAAACTATCTCTAAGACAATATTAAGGAATATACAATTGGTATCAAAGATATTTTTTATCTGTATTTGTTATTTACATGATCTATAATATTGAGATATGAAATTGTATCTGCAGTAAAGACTCTAGCTTTTTATGGAAATATAATCATTGAATGGTAAAAGGATGTCATTTCTTATATGAAATATAAACATGGAGTTCTTGGAGATGTTATGGTGGGATGAATTATTTTATCCAATAGACACATAATTATCTTATTTACAGATCATAGAAACATTGACATTAATACCTCATGTAAAAATACATTAAGGTATGACCTTAAGGATGATGAATTCAATGAAGTGTCACATGGAATGTTCTCCAAATATTTTTTTGATGAAAATAAAATAAATCCATAAAAATATATTTATTATTAACTTATTTATAAAGTATATAATAAATATAACAATGTGAATTCATATCCAATGTTGAATTCAAAAATATGGAAAAAAATTATGAATTTAATTTCATATATATTTCTGGCACTAGTTTCGATAATGTAGGTAGAACATAAGACTCTACTCTAGATATGAATATAATATTCAATCAAGATGTTAAAAAACATAATGTTTCTAATCAAGGATGTATTCATGAAATGGATAGAAGATATCACAATTTCATAAGAGATGGAGGGAAAATGGGATTCCATGCATGTGGATTATTTTTCTATGATTAAATATATATCCCATGAGAATAAGTGATTAATTAAAAGAGATTTAGACTTGAATTTAAATATGAATAAAATGGGAGAAATTATTAAAATATTAATATGCATGATTAAATAACACTACAGATATATCATCATGAATGATGCCATGGAAATGTAATTCACGATGAGAATCAATCCACTCATTAACCTACTTTAGGAAACAACAAAATTTATAATGCATGATTCTTCAAGTATGGACGAAATGGATTCCAAAGAAGAATGGTTGTCGAAATAAAGGGGATAAAAGAAAGGATAATTAATTTCATTGAAAAAAAAGGCTATGTCTAGAATCCTCAACATGTTCTATAAATAAAATTTATAATTCTAAAGAATTGAGAAATTAAATGATAGAGGATATCTAAGAGGGATGGTGGCATCCAAGTTCACCATTTATTAAATATTTTGGAATATCATAAGTATATGATTTAAATCAAACAATCATATAGATGTGATAATGTATTTATTTTCACATAAATCACAATAAAGGTGATACACCGAGAGGTATGATTATTATGGTGGATGTTTCAGTTTTTTTAACCTCGGTCACATCGAAAGTTATTACAATTATAGGAATTCATGGATGGGTAAAGGTACCGTAAGGAGAATCACATCTCCTATTACATATAATAATGGATTTTTCTAATAAAATGTATCGTTAAGATAGAAAAAAAGTTCAATGTTTTAGATAATCTAAATGAGCCTCAATAATGGGTTTATCATGCAACAAAATTAAGATAGTGGTTATAAATCTCTAGGAATTAAAGAAATAAAATATAGATGAAAAATAAAGTGTTTTTTTCAACTGTTTTAGTGGTGCCTATAAAAGAGAATCCACTACTAAAGAAGTAGTATTCTAAGATAGAAATCTCATCCATGGTATAATTCCATAGCAGTCGTGAAAAATAGGTATAAGGAGGCCATGATAGTGTTTGTGATCAATATGATGTCATACATTGAAAACCTATAGTTCAAAAGGTATGACATGGATTGACCATTTAGTTGAGAAAAACCTAGTGGTCTAAGAGGATCCTAATTAAGCATAGGGAATCCCATTATAGGTTTGGTGTTGTTCAATGGTGGTTATGGTCTATTGTGTGACATAAAATCCCAAGATGAAAAAAAGGATACCATTTCATTGTGATCGTATAATTAGAGTCTAAATAGGTAATGGTTTTTGAAAATGTCATGCTAAAGGTACTTTAATTGGATGACACATATATTTATTAAAAAAATCATAATAGTGATGCACAAATAGTTATTAAATTTTTTCATAATCACATTTACTAGTATTAATCAATGATTCTATCCAGATGTGTAGGAGATTACAACATTACACTTGTGAATTAAATGGATATTTAATTCAAATTGTATAATACAGTGGAATGAGAGATGAAACTATTATTTACAAGGGATAGAGTTATATAAATCATTGGTAAATTAATGGGTGTAATGGGTGGTTTTATTACCCAACAACGATGTTGAAAATTGCATATTTCTAAGGCCCATGGGATCACTATTTGAAGAAGGAATATGAAATGAATGAATATTTTGAGAAAGTGTTCAAACCTTCATATATGTGTTTCAAAATAAACGAAACGAATCTTCCAATGGAGGGGATTAAATAAGGGAGATTTGATAGGATCATTTTTATGAACATTCCAAATTAAAATTGACAATAGATTTCTATTAAAATTTAATAAATTAAATATGAACAGTAGTTTCATTATAGACTGTAAAGATGCTACACCATGAGGTGTTCACATACTATGAAGTAGCATACAAATGGGACTTCAATAGAGAATCTATTATACATTTTGATACATGTTGAACAAATTAATCTATTGAAGGGACATGTATGTCCATAAACAATGATGAGTTAATCCTTTCCCCAGACCGAGAGACATAAAATGAATTTTTGACTCAGTGACCATTATCATGCAATGTTCTATCACAAAACTGTTGTAAAGGGATGTTTCCAATTGATCAATAATATATATTAATGTATATTTGGTTTAGGGAATAATGATGATGTATAATCCTTGGATGTCGCCCAGTGAGGATGAACAATGAAAATTCTCAAGTCCCATTTTCCATTATTCATGTGAACCAAAACATTTAATTATATCTAATGAATAGATTTTCATATTATAGAAAAAGTGCCCCTAATTTTTCAATGGTGATTTACGTTTAGATACAGTGGTACTTTAAAAGGAAAATTGGTTTAATTTTGTAATACATTTAATACCATGATTAACTCTCCCCCCTCCGAGTAATCTCACTTTAATCCCCTATTTTGGGACCAATAATACTTTTGAAACAAATCATCACAAAATATAAATAAAAATAATAACAAATTAATGAACAAAAACATAACTATCAACTAAAAACAAATGATATAATACTATAATAATCCATAATAACCATAAACATTTATGGTAGTAATAAAAAATAGTAGTACATTATATTAATTTGATTCAAATAAAATGTATAAAAAATTCCTAACACCAACAAAATAAATAGTTAAAATCATAACATCCAAAATTAGCGACCTTTTCATGTCCAAAAACATAAACATGTTGATAATATTTTATTAAAATAATGAAAATAATAGTTATGAATATAATACAATGTAGAATTCCTAACACCAACAAAAAAATAGTTAAAATCATAACATCCAAAATTAGCGACCTTTTCATGTCCAACAACATAAACATGTTGATAATATTTTATTAAAATAATGAAAATAATTGTTATGAATATAATACATTATTATTCTAATGAACACAAATATCAAGTATATCATTTTGGAATATCATAACTACTTTTACTGATAAAAAATAAAATATAATGTTTGGTAAATTCAAAAACATAGTCAATATTTTTTATTTCTACCTAATGGAATCATTTATTTTATAAGTACTAATAGTGCCAAGATATGAGAATGAAAATAAAAATAATTGTAAAAATAATGCTTGAAATTGGTAACAAAAATTATAAATTTAATTTCAAACCGATATATAAGGTAAAATAATATAATTATCCTAATAATCAGCTCTTTTATTCATTTTACAAAAACCTAGTTATAAAGATTTTTCCTTAAGTGGAGTAGTGATCAACTGTATCCTATATTACCCTACCTATGTTTCCCTTATCAATTAAATGACCACCCCCTATGTTTGTAGGTTTTGGAATTCCCATTATGCCTAAACTTACACACTATTTACATTATGTATATTAGTTTTTTATGTGATTACATATCCATGTAAGTTATTGAAATTTTCATTCAACTAAAATTTTGGTAAACAATTAGTCAGTGTTCCTCTTTCTGGTAGACTAACTTCCGTGAACTAAAATGAGGTTCACAATATCAACAACATATAATCCAATCTATAATTTATCAACATAATTTATTCATTATATCTAATATTATTAGTCATGAAGAATCATACTAGGAGAACTTATAAGCCATTAAAATTAAGTATTTATGAATGTTTCGATGTAGTAAAGGTTAAATAGTGGAACTACCTAATACAAAATATGGATATAGGATTAGTGATTCTCACCTTGAGATGATTGTGGCATTACTTTATATGTGATAAGTTTTTTATTTAACTTACCATAGTATCATAAATATATTTTATCTCACTACCAGACATAAAACATCGACCATTTATGTAGTTTAATTACTTTTAGTCATTTGATTTTGAGTTAGTGAAAACCCCTATAAGGGGTAATTTCACTAAATATTCAATGAATATGAAGCATAGAACTCAAGTGTTTTAGGAGTTGACCAATGTGTTATAGATAATGGACCTCTATGTTCAGATGTGGATAATAATAACAGAGTATCTTGGTCATACAGCCCTTATATCATTATTTATCACTTATTCATACTTCTCTAGGATCAGGTGGAGTCAACTAGTATATTTTGATTGGATAGTTTTTAGTGACAACATATATGTTGGTGAGATACTAGTAAATTAGTTTCTAATCCCAATGAGATTATTTATGTCTGAGGTTGTGTTGTGGTTCTATGCATATTCACGAGCTACTGATGATGGAATCACATGCCTCGAGGATGGGTTTACATCTATTTCATATCATTAATTATAAGAACCCAGCCATAAACATTACATAATATTGAATTACATCAATAATTCACATTGAGGAACTTTTAAGGATTATAGTTTTATAGAATTAGGCCATAACTATTACATTATATCTCAAAAATTATAGGGTAGACAATTCTACTCAGTTTCAAATTTTTTATAAAATAAAAAACCATGATAAAATGTGTCATGTCTAGTACCATGTTATAGAAAACATGACTTTTCCTTAATCCCATCCATGACCCTATTCATCTATAGGTCCTGTGAGAAACATTTCAAAACAATGCATGAGCATAAAAAGCTCAGTAAGGGTTATAAAACAATGAATGAAAACATTAATTCATCATTGAATACTTATCAAAATATCTTTAGCATAACTCATGAAATCATAATATTTATTAATAACACATAGAAAACATAAACCATAAAGGTAACTTGTGGAATTCATATCATACTTACAATGTCGATATCATAGCTACATAAGAAGTTACATTTGGAATATCCAAAACAGTATATTCCCTAAATCTCTTAGGAGAAACATTCACATTCACCTTCATCACATTAACCAATGCATTAGAGAACAATCTCGGGCTCACCTGCCCTAGGTTTTTCATAGAACCACCCGTATATTTAAACAATTTCCAAGAACCATAACATACTAATAACACATAAAACAAACATAAAGGAAAGAAAACATTTCTACATTTCAATCACAATATATCATTTAAATATATTGAAATAAAAAATTCTTTATCAAATTCATTTTCAATACAAAAATATGTAAAAATAGAATATGGTATTTATTTTCCTTTTAAAAACATTAAAGCTTGTCAAAGAATCCAAAAGATCAAAAATATACTCCCTACGCTGGAAAGGTCGTGGTCACCACGTACGCTAAAAAGAAAACATTATAATTATTGCCGTTTAGTAAAACACTTCATATAAATTGATTCCCAATGAATGAAATAAAAATTAAAAGGTTTTTATACTTTATATAAAATAAAATCTTGTATAAAAACAAAATATGCCTCAATGAATGAAGATTGAGATGAAGTCCCATACCTCGTGTCATATTAGACCCGTTTGTTCTTTAATCTCATGAATAATAAACTAAAGTTAATTAGTAATTTTTTAAGAACCTTTTAAATATTATCATTCCTTTTATATCACTTATTACTATGTTATAAACCTTATGTAATCATTTATGTTAATAATGTTCATTTTGTCGATATTTGGTACTTCAGTCAAAAATGGACTTCTTATAATTACAATTTGTTCACATGGTCAATAATTCATTATATCTAGAATGATATTAGTTATTTAGATATCAAATATATCATATATATTCAGTATATACATGAATTTATAATACTACATAATATTTTGGAGGTATGAAATGAAAAGCATCGTTAATGGAGGCGGTAAGCCGTACGTACGCATGAACGCTACGTTCATTCCTATTTCTAGTTTTAATGGAATTAAAAAATAATGATACATATTTATATAATAATTAAAGTATAATATAACATATAATATCATTAAATTAAACCTTTATACGTCCCATATATGGCATTAATGACTCATATCACTTTGAGGGGCGGTTGTCCGGACTTTCTCAAATAAAATTATCGTGTTTACCTATAATGGAAACCATAATGGTATGATATAAAAGAATAATTCATAAGCATAAAGAAAACATAATCAAAATATATATCATATATAAATATACTATCATCTTAAGGGCCACCAGGATTGATGGTAGGAGATAATCTACAATCATCATTTCGTGAGGCGTTAGTTTTCCATTCATAGAAACATTATGATCTCCCCCATTAGATGGAGGTTTGTGTAAGTGTAGTTAAAATAAATCTCACAACAACATCCTAATATATTTAGGATACTGGTTTTATAATAAAAGAAATTAATAAAAAGAGTTAAGGGTTTTTAGATTTTAAATAAAAGAAAACAAGTTAAGAGAAACTGTTAACTTTAATTTGTTTAACTCTCTTTAGATTGAACCAAAAGGACTTCTTGAAGTGCCTTAGGCCTATGTTAAGGCTTCTAATATGAAGAAAGGTATCTTGAGAGATTATTTTTGTAGGGTTTGGACGTGCCAAAGGTATTGAGAGTTGTATGGAATGGTTTATAGGTGAGGTCTTTTATTAGGGGCAGGAGGGGCTTTTAAAGAATGTTTGAAATTATTATTTAATTATAAACTTATCTTCGGTGTATAAATATCCTAACCTCATTAAAGTTTATTATAATATGGTATATGTTCGAAATAAAATCATCCAATAAAAATTGGACATTTTATTTATTTTGTTTTAATATTTATAATCTTATTCATTTAAATCATTTATTAATGTGGTGAATACTGCATCATTATTGTGTCATAAATAATTTAATTTATTTGATGTCTAAAAATAATAAAAAATACTATAATTTAGTAAAACGTGTTATATTTATAAATAAAATGTATAGTTGAAAAGATAACTTATATACCCCAATGTAAAAATTGATTTACTAAAATATATTTGTTTGTGTCATTTTTTCCTTTTCTTTAAGTTAATTAAAATAAAGTGTCATTATCACTCCCATGTAGCTCCATGGGTTCCAAAAAAATATACTAATATTCCCATGGTCATAAATGATTCAAATTATAAGGTTATGTCAAGTGTTATGGTAATTTTGTATTATTATAATATTCTTTTTACCTTGAATTACCATATTTATCCTTAACAGTGGTAAATAAAAGTCAAAAGTTACAATTCACCAAATAAAATTTATCTTATTGATCCACATTTTATGTATTAATAACAACCTCATATGTCAGATTTTTGAAATTCAATCCTTAGAAGGGGTAAAATTTTATTTAAATGAAAAAGTCAGTTTTTAACTACGACTTAGTGGTTTAACTATTCTTCAAAAATGGTAGTTTTTCAGAAAATTAGAAAAATTCAGCCTATGATATATTTGATATTCCAAATTCAAAAATGATATCTATTATACAAAATTAAAAACATCAAATTTGGATTAATTAATGTAATATTAATTCCTGTTATAAAAAATAGCATGTTTTTAAGAAACAATTACTAACAAAAGATTGATACTTGCTTATGTCCAAATTTAATGTGAAATTAATTCCAATGACCAAAATTGGATTAAATGGTAAAAAATAATATAAGTACACTTTAAATTCAATTATTGAATTTAATATAACAATATAAATAATTTATATTAAAAGGCACTTTTGAAGTAAAAAATAATAATTTTCACTAATAAAAAATGAATTTTATTTGAAAAATACCAAAAATTTACCCAAATTAAATTTTGATGTATTGATTCTAATGAAGGATTTTATATGGTCATATAGAAAAAATAAATATTAACAAAACTCGATTTAAATAGGGTTCCCATCAAAAGGAGGTAAATCGACCATTTAAAAAATATTAGTGAATTTATGCTTAAAATTAGATTTATTCACATTTTAAGCCTCTAAATTTTATTGTATAAATGTAAAAAAATTAAAAAACTTGTATTATAATATTTAATTTAGTTCTATTCATTTCTACTAATACAATGGCTAGTCATTAACTAAAATTTATAATAATAATATTATATTATTAGTGTGTAACGTAAGATTCGAAAGAATATCATTGTTGCATATCGGGCACGCCATCTAACTTAGAAACCAATTTAAAGTAAAATAAATATTTAAATAAAAAATATTAATAAATATTTAAAATATATTATTCATTATTTACCTTGATTGTTACATCCTTCCCCCCTTTTGAGAATTGCATCCTCGCAATTTTATTCACTTACCAAATAACTGGGTGTATTGATGCCTCATAGAATTTTCAAATTCCCATGATTCCCATTTAACCATATAGTTTATCAATGAAACATTTACCAAGTGAATTACCTTATTCTACAACACTTTCTCTCTACGGTCAAGAATCCGAACTGGCTGTTCCTTATAAGAAATATTCTCTTCCAACTAAACTACCTCTGGACTTAAAACATGAGATGGATCTGGCATATATTTTCTCAACATTGAAACATGAAAAACAATATATACCTAGTACAAACATGGAGGTAAATCCACTTTGTTGGGCGGAGAGTGATGGCAAGAGGGGGGGTGAATTGCCTTTTTAAAAAAGTTTAACAATTTAAGAAAAAGTTAAAGCGCAGCGGAAATAAAAGAGGCAAGACACAAAATTGATAACGAAGTTCGGCTTAAATCCCAAGCCTACGTCTCTGCTCCCAACTCAACCGTTGAGAGATTTATACGACAGCTTGCTTTTTAATGGTTGTAGCAAGAAACCCACTAGACTTTAAGGCAGCCTAGAAACCTATTACAGCTTGCTTTTTATTGGTTGTAGCAAGAAACCCACTAGCCTTCTTACAGGTGAAGGCTAGATCACCTATTACTCAAGTCTTTTACAGGGAAGACTTGACAAACCTCTTCACACCTTGAAGGTGGTGTGAAAACCCAAACAAAGAGAGGATAAGAGAAAGAGGGGTTTGTATGCACAAACTCAAAATAAAGCTCAAAATGATAAAACGATAAAAACCATAAAGAAGAGAAGTCTTGGGCGCCAATGTATTGATTGGTGATGATGAAGAGCGCTCCCAAGCTTCTATGGTGGTGCTCCTTGGTTGTGGAAGTGAGTTGGAGAAAGTGGGGATCCTTGAAGGAATGTGCCGGAGGTTCTCCAAATGATCGAAAAATGTTCCAGTGGGCATTCTTGTGTTTCCGGGGCTTCCTAGTCCTTTATTTATAGGAGAGGAACACTTAAATGGCCTTTGGGGGTCTTCGGAGCCGTTGGAGAGGTCTTCGGAGCCGTTGGGAGTCAAAAGTACAGGTCTGGTCAAAGCCCAACGGCTAGTTTGACTGGGCCCACCTACTGACCGGTGGTGTCTCACCAGCTGGCCGGTCCAGAGCCTCCGGATGGCCGGTGTCCAGACAGAGAGCAAGCTCTCGGCCCAGGTTCTACCGGCTGGCCGGTGGTCAGCCACCGGATGGCTGGTGACAATACCGGCTGGCCGGGGAGCTCACACCGGCTGACCGGTGGCTCTGGACAGAAGCCATTGCTACTGCCAGAGACCACCGACTGGCCGGTGGGAATTCACCGGTTGGCCGGTAGACTCAGAGAGTCTACTTTCAGTCCTTCTTGGCACAACTCCTTGGAAACCTCTTTCCTATCAACAAAAACACTTGAAAACAAGTTAGAATAAAATAAGATTGATTGTGATCATTGAAATCCAAGAGAGAGGGGCACAACAATCTCCCCCTATTTTGACGATCACAATCACCAAAACAAGCAATGTAAAAGACTAAAATGAAAGGCATGCTTTAAAGGATAAATTGAAAAGTAAAGCAAAGCATGAGAGAAAAATTTCTCCCCCAATCAACCAATAAAATCTCCCCCTTTGTGATTATCAAAATAGCACGGGGCATAAAATTTGATTGAAGGAAAGGATTGAAAAACAAGATAGAGATTTTAAACCAATTGAAATTTTTGAAATTTGAAATGAAAGTTTTGAATTGAAAATTTTGAATTGAATGTTTTGAATTGAAAGTTTTGAATTGAAAGACGCAAAAAGGCTTAAACGATCCTAACTCCCCCTAAATAAAAACAACAAATCACCGGGGAGAGGATTTTAGAACCGAGACAAATTTTGGTCCGGAGAGACTCGCTAAAAGGGATTTTTCAATCCAAACTTGTCTTGTGGCGGGTCTTCTCCTATGAAATTCATCGTTAAAGGAAATGGTTTTGGGCCTTCCATACCGGGCATTTTTGCAGTCGCACTCATAAATTAAGTGCCCGATCTTTTTGCAATAGTTGCAAAATTTTTATTGGGAGCTCCCCCTTAAAAAAATAGTAGGAGCATGGGAAGAGGAAGCTTTCTTGGAATAGCCAAGCCCTTGGGTGGTTCTAGATATGCATTGGGAACCAAAGAGCTTCGAAAGGTTATGATCACCTTCGGTGAACTTAGCTAGGGATTTCCTTAAATCCTTGATTGTTGATTCCATAGAATCAACATCGGGAAGGTTTTGGATCTTGAGGGACAAGTCTTCCTTCTCTTTGAGAAGTTGATCCTTTTCAGAAGAAAGAATTTTGAATTTCTTTTTTAAAGCAATAAATTTGGAAGAAAGTTCGTGAAAACCTTCCTCCAATTGATCTCTCGCATGTTGGAGATCCTCGTAAGATAAATGATTGAATGAATTGGAAGAACAAGAGGAAGATGAGTCGGAAGAGGTTACCTCATGAAATGCCATTAAACATTTTTTACCGTTGTCTTTTGAGGAGGAGGAGGATGAGGATCTATCACTCTAAGTGGCCTTGAATGCCTTTTTCTTTTCCTTTTGCTTGGCCCTTGTCTTGTGGAGTGGGAAATCGGGCTTATAATGGCCTTTCTTGCCGCACCCATAGCATATTACCTCGGGCTCAGATTTTTCGTCGAGTTCTTCCTTTCGAGCCTTGCGAGATTTCTTCTTTTTGTTCTTTTTCATCAATTTGTGCATCTTGTGGGAAAGGTTCTCGATTTCTGAATCGTCGCTTGAAGAGGAAGAAGATGAGGAGGAGGAGCTTTCTTCTTTTTGAACTTTGAAGGCGATGTTCTTTGGAGTTTGGATGAGTTGGCCTTCCTTTTCAGCTTGCCTCCTCATGGTGATCTCGTAGGTCATGAGGGATTCGATGAGCTCTTCGACCAGCATTTTCTTGATATCTTTTGCTTTTTGAATTGCGGTCACCTTTGGTTCCCATGAGCTTGGTAAGATCCAAAGGATCTTCTTGACCATCATCTCTGCAGAAACATCATCTCTAAGAGACTTTCTTCCATTGCAAACGTCAGTAAAACGAGTAAACATTTTAGTAATATTTTCAGATGGATTCATGCTAAAAGACTCAAAATCTTGACGGTACATATCCAATCGAGTATCCTTAACTGTGTTGGTCCCCTCATGGGTAACCTCCAAATGTTTCCAGATTTCATGAGATGAGGTGCATGTGGAAACTCGATTGAATTCATTACGATCAAGGCCGCAATGAAGAGCGTTCATGGCTTTGCCATCAAGCTCGAAAATTTTAATATCTTCTTGAGTCCATTTGGATTCATCAGGAGAAGAGAGAGAGTAACCATGCATGACAATTCTATAAATAGGATAACCTATACTTCTAGGAAAGGAAGACATGCGGGTTTTCCAATAAGTATAGTCGGTTCGATCAAAAAAAGGAGCACGACCCAATGAATAACCTTCGGGGACGAAAGAAGATGAAGCCATCACAATGGATCTTGAATTTGAAACCGGTTAAGGTATTACACAAACATTACCTTTGATACCAAATGTTGGGCGGAGAGTGATGGCAAGAGGGGGGGTGAATTGCCTTTTTAAAAAAGTTTAACAATTTAAGAAAAAGTTATAGCGCAGCGGAAATAAAAGAGGCAAGACACAAAATTGATAACAGAGTTCGGCTTAAATCCCAAGCCTACGTCTCCGCTCCCAACTCAACCGTTGATAGATTTATACGACATCTTGCTTTTTAATGGTTGTATCAAGAAACCCACTAGACTTTAAGGCAGCCTAGAAACCTATTACAGCTTGCTTTTTATTGGTTGTAGCAAGAAACCCACTAGTCTTCTTACAGGTGAAGGCTAGCTCACCTATTATTCAAGTCTTTTACAGGGAAGACTTGACAAACCTCTTCACACCTTGAAGGTGGTGTGAAAACCCAAACAAAGAGAGGATGAGAGAAAGAGGGGTTTGTATGCACAAACTCAAAATAAAGCTCAAAATGATAAAACGATAAAAACCGTAAAGAGGAGAAGTCTTGGGTGCCAATGGATTGATTGGTGATGATGAAGAGCGCTCCCAAGCTTCTATGGTGGTGCTCCTTGGTTGCGGAAGTGAGTTGGAACAAGTGGGGATCCTTGAAGGAATGCGCCGGAGGTTCGCCAAATGATCGAAAAATGTTCCCATGGGATTTCTTGTGTTTCCGGGGCTTCCTAGTCCTTTATTTATAGGATAGGAACACTTAAATGGCCTTTGGGGGTCTTCGGAGCCGTTGGAGAGGTCTTCGGAGCTGTTGGGAGTCAAAAGTACAGGTCTGGTCAAAGCCCAACGGCTAGTTTGACTGGGCCCACCGGCTGACCGGTGGTGTCTGACCAGCTGGCCAGTGGTCCACCGGCTGGCCGGTCCTGAGCCTCCGGCTGACCGGTGTCCAGACAGAGAGCAAGCTCTCTGCCCAGGTTCTACCGGCTGGCCGGTGGTCAGCCACCGGCTGGCGGGTGACAATACCGGCTGGCCGGGGAGCTCACACCGGCTGACCGGTGGCTCTGGACAGAAGCCATTACTACTGCCAGAGACCACCGGCAGGCTGGTGGGAATTCACCGGTTGGCCGGTAGACTCAGAGAGTCTACTTTCAGTCCTTCTTGGCCCAACTCCTTGACAACCTTTTTCCTATCAACAAAAACACTTGAAAACAAGTTAGAATAAAATAAGAGTGATTGTGATCATTGAAATCCAAGAGATAGGGGTACAACACACTTTATATGCAATTGATCCAACTTTCTCAAGGATTTAATAAGGTCCAATGATCCTCAGACTTAACATTCCCTTTTTAACAAAATTCATCACACATTTTCATAGATAATCATTGAGAAAGACTTGATCACCTACCTCAACAAAAAGATCCTTTCTCCGATTATCCACATAACTTTTCTGCCATCTCAAGGCTATTCTCATGTGCTTCTGAATCATGTGAACCTTTTCAGCCATCTATTCTACCTATTTTCGTCCCATCAGCTTCCTTTAACATATTTCCTCCCAAAAAGCTGGAGTTCGACCCTGCTTTCCATATAATGCCTCAAATGGAGCCATCTAAATACTGGAATGAAAAATGATATTATAAGAAAATTCAACCAAGAAATATGTTGGTCCAAACATCCCTGTTACTCTAGTGAACAAGAACTTAGCATAACCTCCAAGGTCTAAATTTCTCGTTCTAACTGCCTATCTGATTGCAGATGAAAATTTTTACTAAAATTTAATTGAGTACCCAACGATATCTGAAGGCCTTTTTAAATGTTAGAAGTAAAATTGGGATCATGATCAGATAAAATAGAGAGGGGAACTCCATCTAACCTAACTATATTTTTAACATATAAACGAGAAAGTAGATATAGAGACAATGTATCTCAAATAAGAATGAAATTGGAAAATTTAGTCAACCAATAAACAATAACACAGATTGCATTAATAACTTGAGATGTCATCAGTAATCCCATAACGAAGTCCATGGATACATTTTATCAATTCCACTCTGGCACTGGTAATGACTAAAAACATCTCTTTCAGTAACTGTTACTCTTATTCAACCTCCTTACATGCCAAACACTTTACAGTAAAATCAGCAACATCTATTTTCATTCCATCCCTCCAGTAATACATTTTAAAATATATTTTTAAATCTTAGTACTGCCAGGATGAACTGAAAATGGAGAACTATGAGCTTCACATAACAACTCATTCTTCAACTGTGAATCAGAAGGCACACATAATATCTCTCATCCCTCAAAACTCAATCATTATGAACATCAACTTCTCGCAACTTACAATTCTAAACCACCCCTACATTTTTCTATAAATCACTATCTTTCTTATGTGGTTTCATTATTCTATAAAATAGAAATGATTTTACTGACACTTGAAACAAAACAGATGAATTTTATGCACCAACAACTTCAATGCCAAAGTTTATCAAATCAAAAACCAACGGATCCCTTTCCAAATCTATAATGGTTAATGAAGCATTATTTTTCGACTCAAAGTAGTAGCCAATTTATTTACTATTCTCAGATTGTAAAGGATTGTGCAATCATAGTCCTTCATTAATTCCAACCATCTCCTCTATCTCATGTTCAATTATTTTCTCAGTGAATATATACTTCAATCTTTTTTAGTCAATATATATTTCACAATTTACTCGATAAAAATTATTCCTTCAATTATTTAAATCCAAATCAACAACATCTAATTCCAAATCATGTGTAGGGTAATTTAACTCCTGAGGTTTCAACAGACGTGAATCATAAGCAATTACCAAATCATTCTGCATAAGGACACAACAACATCATTTCAACCAAGCATCACTATAAATAACAAACTCATAATTTCCTGGAGGTAGTGCCAAAACTGGAGAATTCAACAATCTTTTTTTCAATTCCTGAAATAAATAATCACATTATTTTGTCCAAATGAACTTAACACGTTTTTGAGTAAACTTAGTCATTAGACTAGACAATTGTGCAAAATTCCCAACAATCCTCTGGTAATAACGATCCGAAACAAGAAAAAAATGAATCTCGGTAATATTTTTGGGTCTTGGCCATTCTTCAACAACTTTTTTTTAAGAAGGATCAAAAGTCATTCCATTTTTTGAAACAATGTCACAAAAGAATGAAATTTTCAATAACCAATATTCACACCTGATGAAATTCCCAAATAGTTTCTTTTATTTTATGGTCAGGAAGAAATCCCCTAAATGAATTTCATGAACCTCTTTACATTTAAAATAAACCAAAATATCATCAATGAACACTACCACATACCTATCCAATATCTCATTGAACATTATATTCATAAGATCTATGAATACAACTCGTGATTTCATTAAAATAGAAGACACAACTACACATTCATAATGGCTATATCTAGTATGAAACAATATCTTTGGAATGTAAGATTCTTTTACTTTCAATTGATGGAACCCCGACCTCAAATCAATATTTGAAAAATACTGAGCTCCCTGGAGCTGATCAAACAAATCATTGATATGTGGAAAATGATACTTGTTCATAATAGTGAGGTTATTCAATGATCTATAATCAAAGAAATTTCTCATTGAACTATCTTTCTTTTTAACAAAAAAGACAGGGTCACCCCAAGGTGATGTGCTAGGTCTAATGAAACCTTTATCTAATAGCTATTTTAATTGATTCTTTAACTCTAAATGTTCAATCTGATCCATCCGATAAGGGGTTTTTGAAATTGAATTAGCATCAGGAACTATATGAATATAAAGTTCAACTTCTCGATCAGGTATAATACCATGTAACTCATCAAGAAAAACATCTAGGTACTCATTTACCACTAGCACATCATTAATATGAACTGTTCCTTTGTTTTCAACAATATGTGAAATGTATCATTCCTTTCCATCTTTTACCAGTTTCTCAGTTTTCTGACATGTTATCAAAATAAAGGGTTCATTATTGTACACAAACTAAAAATATTTTTGAAAATAAACCTATTTAGCTCTTCCGTCAATCTTAGCATGATAAACAGAAATCCAATCCATACCCAAAATAAAATAAAACTCTACTAGAGGAAAAACAATAAGGTTTGTAGGTAGAATCTTTCCACACACATTGATAGAGACGTTCTTATAATTTTTTTCCCAACATTTTCTCTTGGTTTTTTACCATAATTTCCATATTCATATCTTAAGATGGAATTTCCAATTTACATGAAAACTTCTCAGAAATAAAAGAGAGTGTATACAATGAATCAAACAACACATTGGAATAATATGGAAAATTTAAAAGTGTACCTGATACTAATTCATTTTATGGACCAACATCTGCTAAAGTAGTTACAAAGGACCTCACCACCCATTTAAACATGTAGTCTTGATGATTTCCCTTAGTTGTGTTTTTTTTGGACAGTCAATTGCATAATGACCCATTTCATTGAACTTAAATAAATTACTGACTATAAATCATATTTTGTCTTAGAATTACCATGAACTTTTTCAGTGCAATTATGAGCCTTATGTCCCATTTTACCACATCAGTAGCACTTACCAGAATTCCAAAGACAATCCCTAGCATGCTTTTTACCACAATTTTCACAAACTGTAATATTATGTTTTTTACCATCAGACATTTTTGAAGAGTTCTTCCCTTTCGTCTTCCACCTCATCCTCTTATTCTGTATTTTTTTAAGAACACCTGATCATCAGAAAACTCTATTTCCACATTCCCCACACAATGAACAACTTTTTCATATCCTTTTAACTCATGAGAAGCTAAAGACCTTCAATACTTTGGATATAATCCTGAGTAAAAATATTTTATTTAACTATCAATATCTCATAAGAAATTTGGAGCATACCTTGCTAGTCGAGTGAATTTTTCTTCATAAGCAGCCACTCACTCATCCACATGTCTCAATTCTTAGAATTGTTTTCCCATCCAAAGATGAACCACCTTAGGAAAATATTTCTCATGAAACATATCTCTGAATTCATTCTAATAAAGAGAATCAATCTCTTCACTATCACTGATATTTTTCCCCATCGACCACCACTAATCAGCTTCACCTTTTTAATGGTAAACAGTGAGACTAACCTTCTTATGTTATGAAACCCCATAACATAGAAAATTTTATCCAATTCTTTAATCCACCCTTCTGCTAGCATATGGTCAGATGATCCTCTGAATTATGGGGGATGTTGCCTTATGAAATTCCCAATTACTGACATGTTATTATGTGGATGATCTAGATGATATCGTGCATGTATACCACCACCATTTATATCTTGATTCAATTGTGCCATCACTACAACAAACTATTCATTTCTGATTCCAACAATCTCAGGTCTTTGATTTGGAAGGTTTTCTTCCTCCTGATGTCATCCCAACATAGCTGCCATGTTTTCTCTGTGGAAAACCATTCTTAACATAGAAATATCTTAAGCCAATGAAGATGGTAATATGTAAATTTTATATCATCTCAATATTAAGATAAAGTAATTTATGGATATTAATTTAACAGTACCCTAACTGAAAAAGTTATCTAAATCGACCTCAGATATCAACTATAAGAACCCTGGCCTTAAACATTATTTAATCGTGAATTAAATGAATAATTCACATTGAGGTTCTTTTCAGGTTTAGAGTTTTAGAGAATAAGACCATAACTATTACATTACATCTCAATAATTACAAGGTAGACACTTCTACTTAGTATCCATTTTTTTCAAAAAAAAACTCTTGAAAAAAGAGTCATTTCAAGTCCCATGTTTTAGATACCATGACATTTCCTTGATCCCATCATAGACCCTATTCATCATTAGTTCTAGTGGGATACATTTCAAAACATGGGATGAGCATAAAAATCTCGGTAAGGGTTATAAAACAAAGAAAGAAAAAGTTTGTTCATAATTACATACATAACATTATCTCTTTATCATACCTCATGAAATAATAAGATTTATGAATAACACATAGAAAACATAATGAATAATTGTAACTTGTGGCATTCAAATAATACTTACATTATATCTATAATAGCTACATAGGGAGTTTCATTTGGAATACCAATCAGAGTATATTCCCTAAATCTCTAAGGAGAACCATTCACATTTACCTCTGTCACATTACCCAATTCATTGTAAAGCTATCTTGGGCTCACCCGCCCTAGGTTTATCATGGAACCACCCATATACATAATAAATTCCCAAGAACCATACCATATTCATAACACATAAAACAAACAAAAGGAAAGATAACATTTCTAAATTTCAATCCCAATATTTCATTTAAATATATTGACATAAAAAATCAATTATCAAAACAATTTCAATACCAAAATATGTAAAAAGCGTATATAGTATTTATTTTACTTTTAAAAACATTACGTCTTGTTAAGGAAGACAAAATATCAAAAATTATTGGTGGCATCGGAAAGGGCGTTGCTACCACATAGGCTAAAAAGAAACATTCTTTTGTTTGTTGATTAGTAAAACTCTTTGTAGAAATAGATTCAATTTTAATGAAATGAAAATTCTATGGTTTTTATACAGCGTATAAAAAAATCATGTTTTAAAATAAGGTATGTCTCACTGAAAGGTGATTGAGATGAAGTCCCTTACCTCATGCCCAATTTGACCCATTCATTCTTTAATCTCCTAAATAATAAACTAAAGTTAATTTATAAATTCATAAGAAAAATTTCCAAGTTTATTATTCTCTAATATCACTTATTACCATTTTATAATCAGTATTTAATGATTTATGTTAAAAACATTCGTTTTGTCGATTTTTCGTACTTGAGAAAAAATGGGCTTCTTATATTTACAAGTTGTGCACATGGTCAAAATTTCATTATATCCAGAATGATATTCATGATTTAGATATCATATATATCATATAAATCCAGTATATAAATGTATTTATAATAGTACATAAAATTTGGTGGTAAGAAATGAAATTCACCATTCATGGAGACTGTATGTGGTACGTACGCATGAACGCTACTTTCATTTCTATTTTTTATTTTAATGGAATTAAAACATAATGATACATAGTTATATTATAATTCCAGAATAATAATATATATAACATCATTAACTTTATCCTTTATACATCCCACATATGGAATTATTGAGTAATATCACTTTGAGGGGGTGATAGTCCGCCTTACCTCAAATGAAATTATCGCGTATACCCATACTGAAAACCATAAAGTTATGTAATAAAAGAAAAATACAGAATAATATAAAAATAGACCTAATAAATATCATATATATATATAGTTACATCTTAAATTCCACCAGGAGAGGTGGTAGGAGATAATTGAACAATCACTGTTTCGTGAGACGTTTGTTTGCCATTCAAAGATACATTATGTTCTTCACCCATTTGATGGAGGTGTGTGTAAGTGTAGTTGGAATCCTTATCATAAAAACATCCTAGTATATTGATGATATCGAGGATGTTATAAAATAATGGAATAAAAAGAGTTTATTTTTATTAGAAGTAAAATAAATGAAATGAAGTTAAGAGAAACTATTACCTATAATTTGGGTAACTCTCTTTGGTTTGAACCAAAAGGACTTCGTTAAGTGCCTTATGCCTATGTTAAGGCTTCTAATAGAAAGAGTGGGATATTGAGAGATTATTTTGGCACAAGATGGATGAGCCAAATGGATTGATAGGTGTGAGGAATGGGTTAGAAGTGAGGGCTTTTTATAAGCGGGGAGGGGCTCTTTAGGAAAGATTTCATGTATTATTTTATTATAAACATATCTTCAGTTTATAAAGAACAAAAACTCATTAAAGATGAAGATAAGATAACACAATTTATAAATAAAATCTTCAAATAATAATTGGAAAATATTTTTATATTGTTCTAAAATTTATAATCTTATTTATTTAAATAATTTATTAATGATGTAAATACTGCATCATTATTATGTCATAAATAATTTAATTTATTTGATGTCTAAAAATTATAAAAGATTACCATATTATTGTATAATTTTTGGATTTCCAAAGAATATTTATAGTTGAAAATATAACATATATAACCCCATTTTAAAATTGATTTACTAAAAGATATTTGTTTATGTCATTTTTTCCATTACTTTATGTTAATTATAATAAATTGTCATTATCACTCCCAAGTGGCTCCTTGGAGTCCCAAAATAAAACCAAAGATTATCATGGTCATAAATGACTCAACCAATATGTTTAGTATATCTGTTATGGTAATGTATTTTTATTATAATATTTTATTTACCTTGAATTACCGTATTTACCTTTAACAGCGGTAAATAAATGTCAAAAGATGCTATTAAAAAAAAATTACCTTCATATTATTTAACCACATTTTACTTACTAATAACAACCAATTATTTTTGATTTTCGAAATTCAATCCACCAAAGTGGTAAAATTTTATTAAAATGAATAAGTCACTTATTAAACTACGACTTAGTGGTTTCAATATTCATCAAAAATTGATGTTTTTTAGAAAAATACAAAAAATTCAGCCAAATATATATTTTATATTCTGAATTATAAAATGATGTATTTTTTACCAAATTGAGAACATATAATTTGGATTAATTAATTTAAAATTAATTCTCATTGTCAAAACAAATAGCGTATTTTTAAGAAAGAATAACTATCAAAAGATTGATAATTGTTTATATCAAATTTCAGAGTAAAATTAATTTCAATAACCAACATTTGATTAAATGTAAAAAAATAATATATTTAATCTTAAAAAAAAATTAAAAAGATAATATAACCATATAATTTTTTTTTGACTAAATGGCACTTTTGAATTAAAATACAGTATTTTTCACTATTCATAAAAAAATTAAATTTTATCAGAAAAATTACAAAAAATTACCCAATGTAAATTTGGATATACCAATTCTAAAAAAGAATTTTATTTGGTCATATATAACATATAAAAGTTACCAAAAAAATATTTAAATAGTGTTCTCCATCAAAAAGCGGTAAATCGACCTTTTCATGAATATTAGAGTAGTTATGCTTAAAATTATATTATTTCACATTTCATGCCTCTAAAAATTATTGGATAAATGTTAAAACATTTAACAAACATGTATAATAATATTGTAGTTTGTTCTATTCATTATTACAAATATAACACCTAAAATTTTACTACAATTTAAAATAATATTATTATTTTATTTGTGAGCAATGTAAGATTTCAAATAATCATGTTGTTGTGTATCAGGTACACCATCGAACATAGAAACCCATTTAAAGTAAATTTAATATTTAATTCACAAATATTAATAAATATGGAAAATGTCTTATTCTTTATTTACCTGGTATGTTAAGAGAATTACAATTATATACACATGTAATATTTGAATCCATTGACGAAGAATGATATTTTGTGCTTCGGTGCACTATGATAGACCTATAAATTAGTGAAGGTTGGGAAATAGTGGTCCATTTATCTTATTTAGTCACTACACAATCTTGAGTGTATGTGTTATGATGTGATTATTGACATTATGATAGGGTTTCCAAGGATTCCCCATGCTTGTGTAGTAGATTGGGTGGTAGTGGTTTAGATGACTAATGTGGCGCATTTCATACCGATATGATAGACCATAAGTGAAGAAAAGATAGGTAATATTTATTTCCATGTTAATTTATATTTACATGGATCACTTTAGAGTATCATCTCATTCTATGATTCTCACATTGCATCACACTTTCAGCCAGGATGGGTGATGACTTGTGATATGTAGGTTCATTTGTGCACTAGAATTTACCTACCAACAAATGTGATGTATTATAAAAAATTCACATACATGTGGAAATTAATTGGGAATATTTCATTGAATTTCGAGGATCCATAAAAATCAATTTGGTGATTTAATAGTTTTCCTAAATAAATAACAATTTTTTTGACTTAGATGACACCAATTAATGTTTTATTTAGTAGGCCATGTCATTCCCCGCTATGTTGGTTGGACATTGGGGAGATGGTGTTTATTAGATAACATATCATGCTGAATGCATCGAATAATATATTATTTATTGGGAACAAGTAGATGAACACACAATGTAGGAATTTTTCATATACTGACTAGTGATATCATCATTTATAGTTTTATATGGTTGAAATGGTTCATATACGAGTCTCACCTAGATTATGTAATCACCATATATAGAATAAAGGGATGCTGGAACCAAGAATTTTGGGTTTATTTGAAATCATGGGTAGAATCAGTATAGTGGATTGTTGGTAGGATAATCAATAATGTTTCAATGTGGTTCATGACATCTTCCTTGTATCATATATTTGGTGGTACAATTCTAACCATTCAAATGTGATTAAAACTAATGACATTTTTTTGGAGATAAATTAATTTTTAAGTTTAATTATGCTTGTTTTGTAAATGAGAGTTAAAATATTATGTATGAGCATATCGATCTTCTAGTGTAGTTGTAGAGGAAAAAATGATCGTATTCAAGAGGATGAATGGGAGTGGGAATCTGAAATATGGTAATAATGGTTGGGGTTATTCATCGATGAGTTATACTAATTCAGGAGAAAAAATCAAGAAGAACCAAATCATTTCAGTGCGAAATGTATTAATATCAAGAACATTATTGAGTTATGGAATCATCTTAATTAATTCGAAACCTCCTTTATTTTTTGATTTTATAAAAGTATTAGTTGTTGGAAGTGAAGTAAGTGTTTTCCAAGATGTTAATTTAGTGTTTTTGGTTGTAAAATAAAAAAAGTTATGAATCATTAGTGGAGGGACCATTTCTATGTGATATGTTTCTAGAGAAATTAATTATATAATGTCACGAATGTTCACAATGTATCTTTGGGAATCAAGACATGGTTAGTGGCACAAAAATATGACTCATTGTTTTATTATTTTTTGAGATTTAGATTAATCTATGTCATGATGTATTGAGGGAAGGATTACCTTCTTCATGACCAATATGGATAAGGTAACAAATTTTTTGAAAATTTTTAAGGTCATAACCATTATACATTTTATTTAATAAATTAAATGGGGAATTTTGGTCGAGCTATGACCATGTGCATCATGTTGTCAGGCCTGATGATAGAGGGTTGTGGGGGAGTGAAACTATATAGGGTGGATTGGGTAGGATATTCACATTTTGATGGGGGATGACATTTTATGAAGGCCTAGTGTATCGGTACTCTTTGATTCTTCTTGGGAAAGACGCATCACATCATACATAGAAGGGTCATGCAGTTGGGAGACATAAAGGGATATCACACCCTAACTAGTTTTCACTCCATAACGCATGGCCATGATAGTTTTTTATATTGTTAAATTTATTTATATACATTTATTTATAATGTAAAATAAATAAGAACCATCCTTTTTTACCCTATCCACACATGACAACCTTTTCACTACCTATTGATCAACACTCATCTAATGTGTGATCTCCTCATTTATTCAATGTATTTGATTGTTTCGAAATCTAAATAATACCTATAGTGATACTATTATTAATATTAAAAAATTTATTAGGTAATATCATTGATGAATGGTTTTATGTTGGTTATGGTTATTATTCCACATTTCATGGTTTAGGTCAGATTTCTCAATTCCAACCGGTTGAGAATGGATTACACATCAAGATTCAATGAGTAACAGCCTTCAGGTATTATGTAGGTGATCCCAAATAGGTATCTAAATTATCCTATTAAATAATATTTTTTATGAAAGAAATTAACAATAAATAAATGTTTGATAGACGTGAAACTTAAAAATGTTATTTTTACATTCTTATAAAAAAAAACGAATTTATTCGACTCATGGGTATCATATGGATGAATATTGAATCAAAATATTTGGTCACTATACAATGAATGTCTTGAACAACAAAAAATGGAAATTATTAGAGGATTATTAAAGGGTAATGAAATTTAAAATTTCAATATATCGGGCATCTGACACACCCCTTGTGTTTGTTACACAGTAGTTATGCATTGTGATCAATTCTTATCCCATGTATGTTACACATATGATTTAAAAGGTGGGTCTCTCATACCTTGAGTGTGTTATATATGATTTATAATAATTTATTCTCTCTTCCCATCAGATTATTATGTTGTTCTTATCACCATTATTAGATTTTAATGATAAAAAACTCATAAAACATTCTACTATTTCTATTTATGTTACGTGGAGATTATATTATGGAATATTGTTTGAACACTTGTAATGGTCCATAAAAATATTTTAATTGGATTTTTTAAGCCATGGAAGATTTATAGAAGAACCGTTGAGTCTCATGAAAGGATATGAAGAATCAAATTCATTAAGATTAAGGCTTCAAGTAGAAACAATTAGTCATAGTCATGCCCAAAATTTTCCACATCTTACAAAATTCCACAAAAACCTTGTAGAGGATCATTGGAAAGATGAATCTGATGGGTTGAGCTAATTTTACCACTAAGAGGACACCATCCTACATGTTTAGGGGCACCATTCACCCAATGGTAGCATAAAATATTCATGGAGTACCAAAAAACACCTCTGGCCACCCAATAATGTCTATTGGGTGACTAGTGACATCGGCCAAATAGCTCAAAAAATATAATTTACAATGGTAAAAATTAATTTAACAAATAATTTTTCATGTTAACGTCCCATTATGGATTTTATAATATTACGAAGTTACTTTATCCTAGGAATATTTTCAGTGATGGCATTGAAAACACACTAGGACATGCGATCTCTAACCCCAACTTGCTCAATCACACAATTTCTCTCAATAGTTCCCTCCATTATAAATCTTCATTATCCTTTCTATAGTTTTAAAACTATTACATTCAATTAATCACATCTACTATTATCATTATATCATTCCATCCATTATATCCTTCGTGGCTAATCAATAAGGATATTTTATTCCTAGAAATCTCCTCACATTCCACATTCCTCTAAATTTAGTTTCCAATAACATTAACATGATGGAACATGGTTTTATCTCAATTCCATTAATAAGGAAATGAAATATTAATATTGATGTTTCTATATTTCATGTTAATGGAAATTTTTATATTTTATTTGAATTTTATTTCTATAATATAAAATAAAGGGATGGTTTTCTTATCTTCATTACCACTATTTCTAAGGGAATGGTACATTAAATCCTTATGTTATTGAGGTGGTAGAAATATGTACTATTTATGTTTATTTCCAAACATCCTTAACAAATATGTAGTTTCATTTACATTAAAAAATTTACTTATTTATCCCATTCAATCAATCATTATATTAATCCATCAAACCCACAAAATAATTTATAAATAAAATTTTTATAAAATTTTTAAATTACTAGTTATTTTTATTCATATGCTTTTATTACAATATTATTGAGATTTCAAAAAAAAAATTCTACAAAAAAATTTATTCTCTTTGATATTTTAAAATGAATTTTTATTTAATTGATTCATTTACATTATTTTGTAAAAGGAAATTCACCACCACTTATTTTCATTTTACTCATCTCTAACCTACATTTGGAATTAATGGATTATTCAATTTATGTTTTCAAATTCTATGATAACTATTTTTTTATGAAAATATTTAATTCCATTCTAAAAAAATAATGTATTCAATAAATTTGATTTTCAAGACAATAGTTGTTCTCAAAATTGAATATCACTTTGTTGTGATCCTTTTCTAAATTGAAATAAATATGGTTATTCAAAAAAAAAAATTTATATGTTTCCTACATCTATTTTCAATCCTTTTTATAATTTTTTAAAATATGGATATACTCTTGTAACATAAAAAAGAAGATTAATGGAGCCCTTGTGATGTATTTACATTTGTATTAAATGACAAAGCAATGAATTCCATGCAATATGGTTTGGATCAAAAAGACATTAATATAATTTATATATTAATAAAACTTCATGATATCATAAATCTTATAGATTTTACAATTAAAAGAACTAAAAAATTCATAGATAACCATTTAGATATGTTTATAGAAGAGTTTTATGGTTTCTCTATGTATCCTAGAGAATACATTACTGATTGTTTTGCTCAATTTATTGATATTATTAATTCATATAAACTCTTTTGTGATTGTATTTGTATTGAAACTATATTAAAAAATATCATTTTGGTATTACAAATTAATTTAGCACATAAAGTCATCAACATCAAACATGCTAATAACAAGAAAACTTATAAGTTGAGGAACTCATTGGGGTCTCAAGACAAATGATATTACTATGTGATGGGAACCTAAAAAGGATGATATGAAGGTCAAAAAAAAATGTACTACCACATTTAAATATATCAACAATAAATATTCTGGACATGAATCCTAAACTATTAAAATTTCCAGAAATATTAGAAACTACTTGGAAAAAAATAGATACACAATGCCTTAAAAATAAAAACCAAGGAAAGGAAATTATATTCAAATAATGTAAAATGAATGTTCACAATATACAGGATAGTCCCATGAACAAAAAATTTAAAAATAAAAATAAAGCTAAGAATTTTCTAAATTTATTATATCAGAGTGTGAGAAAAAATTTCAATTTTAATATATAAATCAAGATATTAAATCCCCAGATTCATAATTTCCAATAAAGTGGTATATGAAAAAATAAATTTTATAGGTTCTAGATCTTACTTTTATACTTATTCAGCCACTTCATTAATATATAAATATCATAGTTTTGTTATAAAATGTATTTAATTTATTTTAGACAATTTAAATATAAAAAAATTATTAAATAAATATGAAATCATGTTGATCCAAAAAAAAGTAATCTTTTAAAAAAATTACTTTTTTCCTTTTAATGTTAAATGAACGAATAATTATTGAAAATTTTTAATTTAAAATTATATACCTTAAAAGTTATCTTTAATGGTTTACCCAAGAGGAATAACATTCCAATACAATTTTTTTGTTCTAAAAAACTATATATAAATATCCAGGGTTTAGGTTTTTGAAAAAAAAAGTCTAATTTTTCAGAATTTTATAAAAATATGAATTTTGTGTAAGGAATATCTGAAAATAAATTTTATTATTATTGTAATAAAGTTAGTGATATTTTTTAAGAATCAAATTATAAAAATTAGAGATATTGTAGACCAAAAAATTTAGGATTTCATATCAAACATCAAATGGAAAAACATTATCTAAACAAATTTGGATTTCATAATTTGTATTGGATATCATAAGTGGACCTATGATATGGTTGAAAAAACTATAGTTTCTTAATATATAATGGAATAAAAAAACCTTTGAAGATACACATTATATGGATAGTGGGGGTGAATTCATATATGTGTTGATCCTTTCAAATTCAATCATCTTCAAAATTTTGATTGTGGAAATGTAACTATTGGATATGATTCAAAAGGAAAAATTACTAATATTGGTAATATTATTTTCTCCATGTGAAATCCCTAACATTGGATCCATAGAATGGTGCCCTAATCTGGTTGGCCACATGCCCTCAAGTATGGCTCATCATACGCTAGAGGGTGCCGACTAGCATAGAGGGTCTTGTAAGTCAGTCTTGGGGAGACTATACGCTCATTTATCAAAATAAAACACAAACGAAAGAAAATAATGATAACCAAGTTTGGAATCATATAAATAACTCTAAAAATAACATGTTATGTGATATCCAAAACAAGAAAAATGCAATACTCAACTGAGTTGTCAAAAATGCTATGATAAAGGAAAGGTCATGTGTATACAATGCAACTAAAATTAAAGCCACGACGACTCCCAAGTTGGTACAAAACCACATCTGATTCCCTCTCCGATGCTCAAATAGATAATAGAAACCTATCATAGGGCCTTTCCATTATCTAATAATACATCAATAATGACTTCTTGGGTGCCGATCAGGTGACCTGAATAATGTGTGAGTACAACTCTGTAGGCCACCACTAATGGTGTCTAAAATGAGTCTAGTAATAATATAGTGCATGAAGTTCTATGAAGAAATAAATATAGTGTGTAATATAAACAATTAGTATATTATCATTTAATCGTTAACCATCACATTGGACCCCATTTAAATTCATGTTTCCCATTTCAATCATAGTTTATTATTATCATTCATTTGGTATTGAATGTCATGTCAAGAACCAAAATCTCACATGAATAACCATTCATTATTATCATTCATTTGATGTATTTTTCATGCCTAGAACCCCAAATCACATTATGTGTAGGCATCCATGCCTGTCAATCTATATCTTATTTGGAGTAGCTCATCATCCCTAGTACCACATAATCTCAAGAACGAATAACTATTGGGGAGGAACACCACGTCCAGGTCCCAACTTCTAATTGGTCTAGAATGCCATGTCTAGTACCAAAAAGATCTCATCCATTTAATAAATCATTAATAGTCTATATTTTTGCACATTATTCTATTACTAATCCATATTTTGGCTAAACATATCAATTTCCATTAGTTAACTTCAAAAATTAACAAATCACATAATTCGGTAATTAATTCATCAACTAAATAATCAATCAACACAATTCTCGTTCCATAATTAAATCTTCATAATACATTATGCATATCATGTCTCAAAATGTCATAATTAATTGTCAAAATTAATTATATTTCTTCCACAATAAGGAAGACAATTAATTCTTAAAATTAATTATCTTTGATATTTAAAATACTATCATAATTAATTATCCCCAATTAATTATCTTTACAAAACAATTAAAAATCATAATTATAATATCTAATCCAATTAAAAATCTCCAAATATATATTTGTGAATCTCCCCATCATTAGTTATGGGATTCAATTATCAATTAATCACTAAAGTGAAACCAATAAGATTGTACATTACTTGATACTCCATTTGAGGAAATCAATTATCAAGTGAAGCTAACAATTCATACAGTAACAAAGAAATATCAAATCATGATTATGGGAGTTTGATATAGACCACTTAACAGGGTTTATTAATAGATATTATCATAATGAGAATCCACAAAATCCAAATGGTACAATAGTGTCGAAGAAGATTTGGATCTAAATCCCTAATCAAAATTAAAATAAATATCTTCTAGATCATGATAATCTAGAAATTGATCCACAATCCAAGAACTGGATCTCATTTTATAGGTTTAGATCTCTATAAATAGTTTATATCTTCAATGAAAAATGTTGATAATATATAAGAAAGAATCTGAGAAGCAACGAAAGGAAATAAACATACCGAAACAAGAACATATTTTAAATCAATGCTTCCGATCATAAAAGACAGTGTTCTAATAACCTTGGAATTCCTTTGAAAGCCTCTGAGATCACCTAGATGTTTTACAGCCCAAGCCTAGGTCATACTAGGTGGTTTCAAGGCATCGAGTGGTTTTAATAAAAAAATTTGGAATAATATACTCTATGCACACTGTCTCCCCTAATATTCAACATAGTTTGGAAAAAACGTACACCAACCCTGAAGTATTAAACTGCCCACACGAGTCAATGGAACACAGTTAAAAAACCATGATCCAACTATGTTGATCTCCACAGTCCGTAGGGTTAGTTTGGGCCTGGTTTTCCCAACCCATTCACAAACCATGAAAAATGAACTATCTTCCAATGTTCCTTAAAAAATTATACAAACACACTCTAGTTCATACCCCAACACGAAAGTACATAATAGAAAAAAATGTACCTCCAAACAAACCTGATATTTTATTATAAAAGGTTAGGATCTTACAATCTCCCCAGATTATAATAGCTCATTGTCAATTTGTACTCCTAAATGTTTCTAGGATTCTGATTCAAAAATATTGGGCCATTGGACCTCATGTATTCTTCCCATTCCCAAGATTCCTCTTAAACACTTCCACGTTTCGATAACACATGAACTAATGGAACAACCTTTCCCTACAACACTTTCTCACTATGACCCATCACATGTATCATATTCTCCTCAAAAGACACATCTATCTCATGATTAACCTCTTCCACAACAATCACTTGAGATGGTTCGGGGTGATACTTACCAAGTTGGGAAACATGGAAAACATCATGCATAACACTGAATTTATATGGAAGTGTGAATTAGTATGCCACTGGCTTGATTTACTCAACATCTTCAACGGTCCAACAAACCTGGGTTCCAACATTTCATTCCATGGTATCCTATGGTGACCCAATCTAGGTGACACCCAAAGGAATATATTATTTCCCAGAGTAAACTATAGGGGGCATCTCATTCTATCATTATACACTTCTTCATACTCTATGTTGTATCCATACGTTTCTGAATCAACTGTACAAGCTTTGATTTCTTCTAAATGATATTCGGTCCCAACAGTTGAAACTCACCTACCTCCAACGAACATAGTAGTGATCCACATGGTCTACCATAATGTGAATCATATGGCTTCATCTCAATAGTTTCTTGACAATTTTTTTTCTAGGATAACTCCACTAAATCCAAGTTCTTTTCCCAAGAACCATCATTGTCAAGCACACATTATTTTAGAATATCCTCTTACACATTTATGTTACGCTCTGACATCCCTTCTTTCTATGGGTTGAAGGCCATACATAAAAAAAAATTTGTACTAAGAACCTTCTGTAAGCCCTTACAGAATCATCATGTATATCATGAATCATGATCTGAAACTATATTCCTTAGAACCCCATAAAAACCTATCTCCCTCACATATAGTTCTTCTTACTTCTCAACTGTAAAGGTCTCCCTAATAGGAATGAAGTGTGCTACCTTCATTAGTCGATCCAAAAATACCCAAATAGAATCAATATTTCTATGAGTCTTTGGAATTCCAACATTCAAATACATAATCATGACATCTAACTTCCATTCAGTAATAGGTAATGGATGCAATTGGCCTCCAGGTCATTGATGCTCTGTCTACACATGCTAATAGGTAAAACATGTTGTTACAAACCACACAATCTCCTTTTTCATTCATTCGAACCAAATCTTTCATCGTAGGTCTCGATAAATTTTTTTCACCCATGGACTTACCACCCATTTGGAAGGATGAACATCTCGAAAGAGTCCCTCTTTCGTACTTGGATGAACAACACCCCAAATTTTTTACATAAATGATACCATCATTATCAATTATCTAGTCTGAAGGTGTCTCCCCACCCTATAGTCTTTCCTTCAAGGATAAGAACTCTATATCCTTGTACTTCATATCCCTTATTCATCTAAATATTGTAGAATCCAATTCTACCAAAACCACAGTAATCATGTCCCAAATCTATTAAAGTACAAAATGAATTTCCTCCAGCAATGTTGTTATCTCTTACTATGAACTCGACTCATGTTCCAACTGAGTTTGAGTTTTCCTGCTCAAGGAATCATCCCCATTATTCCCCTTTCTGGGTGTATATGTTAGTTCAAAATAAATGAATGACATATACACTAACCATATTCATTACTGAAGATTGAATTTTCACTATGAAAAGATATACATCATGGTTTTCTGATCCATAAAAACATTAATCTTTTCAACCAAAATATTCTGCTGCCATTTCTAAAGAGCCTAATCCACCTTTTCCAACTTGAGGTCATGCTTAGGGTAATTCCGTTCATATGGACACAACTAATATGACCCGTAAGAAATGACCCAATCCCATTACATAAACACTTCTCTATGTCTTATCCCATAAGAGTTACAACACACCACGTACTCCTCACTAGACTCAGGTATGATAAAAATTGGTGATGATTCCATGCTCTTCTTTAACACCTAGAAAGCATTCTCTCTTGCTTCTTCCTAAAAAAACATTATCCATTTCTTTTTCAAACCATAAAGTGGTGCTGCAAATTGGGAATGGTCCTGGATAAACCTATTATAATAATAGATAAATCACAATAATCATTTTATATTATAAAATATCATTGGTTGTTCCCTAGAAACCACTGCCTACCCTTTTTTGTGCCCATCACCACACCTTCTTCTGAGATGATTTGTCCCAATAATATTACCCTGTCAATCCAATAAAAAAATTTAGATAACTTGTATAAATTTTATGCCCTCTTAGAGTACAATGTATGATGTCAAGATGATGGTCACGATTATCATGAGTCTTATAGTATACCAAGATTTAATACAAAAACACCCCACAAACCGATCTATGTATAGATGAACAATCGTATTCCTCAAGCCCACAAACACTGATAGATATTTTGTCTACCCAACCGGCATTACAAAAAACTCATAAAGTTCATACCTGCTTCTTAATGTAGTACATGGTATATAAGATGTCTGAAATCTCACCAGATGATACCCGAATATCAAACTGATATTTGATAACACACATGCCCCTTCAGTTGGTTGAACAGATCTTCGATACGCGGAAGTGGTTATCAGATCTTCACATTCATTTTATTCAACATCCTGTAATCGATACACAAGAGTAACCTCCCATTGGCCTTATCTCCAATCAAATAGGTGACCCGCAATGCGACATACTTTGATGGATAAATCCATTACCCTCAAACTCCTCTACTGGAGTTTTGAGCTATTGGAGCTCAATTGATGCCATTCAATAAGAGGGGATAGATATCGGCTCAGCCCCTGACATGAGCTTAATAGTGAATTATACATCTCTCTTAGATGGAAACCCCTAAAAACATTAATAAAGAAATCCTAAAATAGTTTTACTATAGGTGGGAGGACATATTTCTTTAACCCATCCATCATCCAACAAAAGACTAGAAATGTGGGCTAGGATATATCAAAATTTATGAGTAATTGGCCCATCTCGACCGGCAAGGATATCAAATTCTCCACAAAGAACATACTGAAAACCCTCTGTAATGCCCCGACCCTAGTTACCCAGAGTCGGTGAATTATTTTAATACATTGTCATGATTACAAGGAGCCATGTCCTGAAAAACCGATCAGTTTAGTAGTCTTGGAAAATAGATTATATACATGAATTTTACATTTTACTTTATAACATACAACACTACATAAGTAAACCTTTATGAACTCCATTATTTCCCTTAGCTTAACCCTGCATATCAATCAAAATGCACTTCTTGAAATCCTAGGAAAAATAAAACATAGAAAGGGCTGAGCTCAAATGCTCAGTAAGGGTATGCAATACAGCATAAGACAACATAAATATTAATCATGGTGAATAATTGAAACCAATGCCTTTACCAATAATAAACATGACTAATTTTATGGTAGGAATATGAGCTGAGTAAATAATGCCATAATAAAACATAATCATTGGTATTATACTAGTTGAATAACCAGAAGAACCATAAATATTATTTTCATAATGAGGGAATGTATAAAGCCCGTCATTCTAAAACATTTTGTCAAGGCCTCGGACAAGACCTCTAAAAATGATTAAGGCCTCGACCAAAACCATATATCAAATTTGGAAAGGACCTCGACCAATTCCAAGTTTATTTTTCTCATGAGACCAACCGATGCATCGAAGAGCTATAGCGGTCTCCACCCATCACTCACTATGTCTAATACATTCATCATATGAAAAGGATGAAACATAACATAAACATTCTTATTAGAACTAGCATATGAAATGTAAATAATTTAACCATAAACCACAAATGGTATAAAAATAGAACATCCATAGTCAAACATATCATAACTCATTCAATACAATATGGAATATTGTATTATAATAAATCAACATCAATCAAAAATAGTATCCAGTAAAGGATGCTGACATAGATGAAAATGATTAGTAAAACCTTTTGAGAGAAATATCCTTTTTGTAAAATAATTTAAAATTCACACATTTATAAAGTAAGTAATTTAAAAGAGATTTTTGAATCAAAGTGTCCCATACCAATTTGAAACTTTTGAAAAGAATTATCATTTAAAAACATTCATTCCCATAAAAATAAATCCTTAAAATCATTTTGAAAACATGGACATTAATTAAAAGGATTTAGAAAGATAAAACTTTAAAACATTTAAAATTTTGGTCTTGATAAAGAGTACCTTTAAAAAATTCTTAAAATATTCATTTTGAAATAATTTTTAGGAAATATGGACAAGGATGATAAAAATGTCCCAGCAAATACTTATACATAAACAATATCGGAAAATAATTAGATTGAGAATTTAACCCTTACCAATTTGGTAACTTACAAAACATACACCCTTTGAAAGAAGTATCAGACAATGAATATATAAACACACATAAAGTAAAGTGTATTACACAATGAATACAATTATGGGCAGCACATACACCACACAAAAGGTAACAGTGGCAATATGGCATGAATCTCACGGGAATAAGGAGTGAGATGAAAACCCCTTATCTTGCAATTTTTTTTAGTCGAGGGTACGTTTAACCACCTATATGAAGACCATAGTATGTTATTAAATTATACCAAAACCATATTAATATTTATGATATCATAAATTATTCATTTATGTCATTATAATACCCATTTAATAATAATTTCGATGTTATAATAATATTTCGGGTAATAATCGCTTTCTTTATCAAACGTGTTTTAACTTGTTACCCTTGATTGTATCACATAGATAATGATTTAAATACTTTTAGAATATAAAATTGTATTTATAAATCATGTATATTTTGAATGTAAATATGTATAATATACATATCTATGAAATGGAAAACACCGTTTATGGAGATGGTAGTCCGTACGTACACATTAACTTTGGTTCCGTTATCATATCGTATTGAACGGAACTAAGTAAATAAGATATATATATATGTACATAAATACATATATATATAAATATATATATATATCTCCAGTAGAATTATTATGTCATATATTACATACTTATTAGTATTATATTTTTATAATCGTTGATTAATGGTGGACTTGGAAATGAATCTCATCGCGTCATGGAGACAGTAATCAGTATGTACGCACGAGCGACAATATCATTCATTTGATATTAAAATAATATATAATTGGATGGTGTATCATATATAAAGAATAATTATCATGTTATATTTATTATTTAAATGAATTACACTTCATTATCATACCCATTCAAATAGTAATGTTTTGAATAACAATTACACCACGTCGTGGAGATGATAAGCTGTATGTATGCACGTATAATGACATTTTGATTCAAAGGATTGATAGAATACTGAATATGGTTGTACCATATTTATAATAACATCACAGTATATAGAAGATACTAGAGTTATTAATTTATAATGTAAATAACAGATAAATAAGAAGTTGTAGAAGAAAGGTACTTGAAAAAGGGTGGTGGAAACATTATCTCTTCTTCGGGTTCTTTCTTTTGATTTGATCAAAAGGGCCCCATAGGTTCGCTTTTTGGTCAAACTAAGGCCTCTAGGATTAATTGAGGATATTTGAGAGAATATTTGGGTAGGTCTTGGATGAACAAAAAGGCTTTCAAGTTATGAAAAACTGGTTAGAAGTGGTGTCCATTTATAAGGGAGAGGCGGGGCTATTTAGAAAAAACATTATGTATTAATTTATACTAAATTAATATTCGGTTTCTAATTGATCAAAAGTGGATTATTCAAAGTATATGGTGGGGATGGGTCGATATACACTCAACCAATATGTTTTAGATAGGTTTGGGTCACATTATTGACCTTATCATTTAGTTTTAACCCTTAGTTAATTAGTTTGACATTTATCATGTCTCTTTGTATTTTTATACTATATGGTTAATAAACATACTATAATCTTCCAGGAGACCCACAAGTGGTCCATTAATGATTCACATATCATGATAAAAGTCCCTTGGACGAACCTTAGATTTTTAGGAATAGAATATCAATTAATCATATAATATTTGGTTTAAATATTAATTTATGTCAATTTTGAAACTATTTGATATTTTGTTTTTGTGAAAGTCATCACAACATGATTACTTATAAAACGATACATTGAATAAGGCCTAACAAGTAATTTTCACCTAGAAAATTCTTATATGTCATATAAACTTTAAAATTATATTTATTTTAATATTTATAATACCATTTATTTGATTCTTTCATTAATAAGTTAATTTCTACATCATCATTGTATCATAAATAAACTTATTTATTTAATGTCTAAAAATTATAAATAAAATTCCATGATGTAGTAAATTTTTTTATCTTTCTAAGAAATACTTATTGTCAAATTTATGTTATGTATAACCCTATATTAAAAATGGATTAGTTAATAAACTTTGAATTTAACACTTTTAACTCTTCTTTAAATTAAACAATAATAAATGTCATAATCTAATACAAGTGGAACTAAAGGGTCATCTTTTATTCCTATGGTTATTTTTTGCCTAATTACAGTTTCCAATAGAATCAATACATGTGTTATCATACGTGTTTTAACTTGTTACCCTTGATTGTATCACATAGATAATGTTTTAAATACTTTTTGAATATAAAACAGTATTTATAAATAATTTATATTTTGAATGTAAATATGTATAATATACATATCTATGAAATGTAAAACACCGTTTATGGAGATGGTAGTCCGTAGGTACACATTAACTTTGGTTCCGTTATCATATCTTATTGAACGGAACTAAGTAAATAAGATATATATATATGTACATAAATACATATACATATATATATATATCTCCAGTAGAATTATTATGTCATATATTACATACTTATTAGTATTATATTTTTATAATCGTCGATTAATGGTGGACTTGGAAATGAATCTCATCGCGTCATGGAGACGGTAATCAGTATGTACGCACGAGCGACAATATCATTCATTTGATATTAAAATAATATATAATTGGATGGTGTATCATATATAAAGAATAATTATCATGTTATATTTATTATTTAAATTAATTACACTTCGTTATCATACCCATCCAAATAGTAATGTTTTGAATAACAATTACACCACGTCGTGGAGATGATAAGCTGTACGTATGCACGTATAATGACATTTTGATTCAAAGGATTGATAGAATACTGAATATGGTTGTACCATATTTATAATAACATCACAGTATATAGAAGATACTAGAGTTATTAATTTATAATGTAAATAACAGATAAATAAAAAGTTGTAGAAGAAAGGTACTTGAAAAAGGGTGGTGAAAACATTATCTCTTCTTCGAGTTCTTTCTTTTGATTTGATCAAAAGGGCCCCATAGGTTCGCTTTTTGGTCAAAATAAGGCCTCTAGGATTAATTGAGGATATTTGAGAGAATATTTTGGTAGGGTTTGGATGAACGAAAAGGCTTTCAAGTTATGAAAAACTGGTTAGAAGTGGTGTCCATTTATAAGGGAGAGGCGAGGCTATTTAGAAAAAACATTATGTATTAATTTATACTAAATTAATATTCGGTTTCTAATGGATCAAAAGTAGATTATTCAAATTATATAGTGGGGATGGGTCAATATACACTCAACCAATATGTTTTAGATAGTTTTGGGTCACATTATTGACCTTATCATTTAGTTTTAACCCTTAGTTAATTAGTTTGACATTTATCATGTCTCTTTGTATTTTTATACTATATGGTTAATAAACATACTATAAACTTCCAGGAGACCCACAAGTGGTCCATTAATGATTCACATATCATGATAAAAGTCCCTTGGACGAACCTTAGATTTTTAGGAATAGAATATCAATTAATCATATAATATTTAGTTTAAATATTAATTTATGTCAATTTTGACACTATTTGATATTTTGTTTTTGTGAAATTCATCACAACATGATTAATTATAAAACGATAAATTGAATAAGGCCTAACAAGTAATTTTCACCTAGAAAATTCTTATATGTCATATAAACTTTAAAATTATATTTATTTTAATATTTATAATACCATTTATTTGATTCTTTCATTAATAAGTTAATTTCTACATCATCATTGTATCATAAATAAACTTACTTATATAATGTCTAAAAATTATAAATAAAATTCCACGATGTAGTAAATATTTTTATCTTTCTGAGGAATAATTTTTGTCAAATTTATGTTATGTATAACCCTATATTAAAAATGGATTAGTTAATAAACATTGAATTTAACACTTTTAACTCTTCTTTAAATTAAAACAATAATAAATGTCATAACCTAATAAAAGTGGAACTAAAGGGTCATATTTTATTCCTAAGGTTATTTTTTGTCTAATTACAGTTTTCCAATAGAATTAATACATGTGTTATGGTAATAATAATATCATTTTTACCCTTAATTACCCTATCTACTTTTAACAGTGGTAAATAAAAGTAAAAAGTTACTATTTACCAAAAATTATTTTCATCTTATTGAACCACATTTTACTTCTTGACATTAACATTGTCTCTTGGATTTTCGAAATTCCACTCATAGAAGCGGAAAAATTATGTTTTATGTGAATTTGCAAATTCTCTAGGAGGTGGGTAAAAGACGGTGAAAAGTTCAATAAAATTTTTATATATCGAAAATTATTATAAAGTGAATCCAATGAATTACATTGAACTTATATATGTATTATGTATCTATTTTGACCTAAAATAAATTTAAATAAAATAAATAAATAATTAAATAAAAATTTGCTTTTAAACTACAACTCATTGTTTTTCACTATTCATCAAAAATTAAAAGTTTTCAGAAAAATACCAAAAATATACCCTTGGCTAATTTAGATATTCCAAATACAAAAATAATGTCAATTTTTCCAAATTTGAAACATAGAAGTCACATTTATTAATTTAATATTAATTCTCGTTTTCAAAACAAAAACCGTGTTTTTAAGAAACAATAACTATCAAAAGATTTTAACTTTTTTATGTCAAATTTCAAAGTGAATTTACATCCAATGACCAAAATTGGATTAAATGGTAAAATTATAATATAATTATACTTCCAAATCATTAAAATTTATTATCTAACACTATAAATTATCTTGATTAAAAAAGTTGTTTTCAGTTAAAATATAGTATTTTCACTATTCACCCAAATACAAAAGTTATCAGAAAAACACCAAAACATTATTGAAACTAAATTCTTATGTCCAGATTTTAAAGAAGTTGTTTATTTTTTCACATTGAATATATAAAAGTTTCAAATATTGGATTTAAAAAGGCCTCCCCATTAAAAGGTGGTAAAATGGCATTTTTGAAAAATACTTCATTTATCTGAAAATATGTATTTGTTCTTATATTATGTTTAACAAACTCATAATATGGATTCTAAAATTACAAGGATTATATGAAGTTCAAAATTCAGTTAAAACTATTCATAACCGCTTTTGAATGTCTAGTTTGGTATGTCATGATACGCTTGATCTCGGTGTTGCATGTAGTGAAAGTCATTGAATTACTTTGAAGAAATAATGTACTATGAAATCATGGGGTGTTACATTATTCCATCATTCAATATATTTCATCCTCGCAATTTGAAATTATTTTTCAAAAATAAAAGTTTGAAAATAGAAAATACCTTTGGGAAAACCCACATCTGAAATTAGGTTAATAAAATTTAGTCTTAATAAGAGGAAAAGGTAAATGAAAGGGTCCCCACTAAATTATGATCTCTATTAGGAGAACATTGATGATAATTAGAGACATATAATTGGAGGAAAAACATAAATAATTATAGGTAGTGATTGAAGTCAAAAATCATAATCCAGTGTAAAATTGAGGGCCTTAAATTCATCAATCTATGATGATTTAAAATACCATCGGTTCAACAAAACATATGATATTAGGATGACACAATTTTGGTTTTAAGATCCTTTCACTAAAGTATAAGAATTAATTTCTTTATAGAATAATTGAAGAAGAAAAATATATACTTCACAAGTAGAGTAACATCCTTGAACTAATTTCTACCACAAACTCATCTTTCACTCCAAAAGATTTAAAAAAAATTATTTATTGTAATCATATAGGGTTTCAAAAATAATGAATTTATAATTCACCTATCAGACTACATTATATAATCCAGGATGTCACGTGGTTCAGTGATAGGTGACACACCCTTGCCTCCCTTCGGTTGTAGGTTCAAGTCTCATGGCCTTGTCGGACGTGACAGGTTGCCGCCCAACCTCCGGGTTGTCCTTTTTATGGAAATCCAAAAATAACTTTAACAATAGTATCCAATTTTAAAAATATCCCATTCTAACATTTATAATTATCCAAAATACATATATCCAAACTCTCAGTCTAAAGTTTATAAGGAATTGAAACATAATGAGGATCCTTTTTACCCGGTAATAACATGCGAAGGCCTTCATCGTGTGTTCTTTTACAACACTACAACATCCTGAATTACCAAAATCAACCATCTCTTATTCCAAAATTACTACCTTAGTATCAGGAAAATATAATCTGTAATTCCTAATTAAATAATACTGCAGTTCAATCCTTATTTATCTCAATAATTCATGTAACCAGAATACTATTGATACAACACTCAAATGAAATAATTCTACAATAACAACATAAGAACACTAGTCATTCTTCTTCATCTTAGGTAGTGTCATTACATGATTATTATCCAATAACATCATTTGTGGTATACTCTTATGAATGGGATATTGATTCGCGTAGTGTCTCAACGCCTTTCAGATGAAGCATTTTACATTTGAAAACTTTTTCTTACACTTGAAATCACGTACTTGGTGTCTTTTTTATCCACACTTATAACAAACTCCCCTACACTTCAAGAATTTACCTAGGTGATTCGTTCCACATTTATCACATATTGGAAAATCCTTATTTCCCTTATTCCCTTTATCCATATTTCTTTCTACCATCCTTTTCTTCAATGGCTTCCTTCAAAGCCATAGGATTTAGATATTCTTTACTGATCTTATTAACACATGATACTATTTATTCATATAATTATAACACGTTCGAGAATATTTCCTTTCTAAATTTTGGATTAATTCCATGAATGATATGACCCTTCTCACTCTTTGGATAATATGTATTGCTAGAGTTCTCGTTCCTTCTACTGGGTTCCATTTCTAAAAAATAGCATACACTAGGTCTGTTTATGAATCGAAATGCATTATTCCACACATTTAAAATACCTAACGTAAGTTGAATAGTTTATGGATATAATCCATAACCACAAAAATGTTTTATTTGAGGAGGTATATACACACAAACCCTTCAAAGTGGTTTGTAAAGAAAATGAGAATTATCCTAAGCATATCCCTGGGGAGTGTCGTAACAAAGAGTGCAGCAAGGCCTATCGTCGTGCACCGGTTCCCGTTCAAGTGAATCTCAAAGAGGTGTTTTTGGGTTTTACCTTTAGATATATCTGTGCTAGAGCCGCCTCTACCTACTTGTATCCAGAAAGGGATGTATTTTTTTTAAAAAATCACAATATTATTACAATACCAAAATTTTAGGAAGTTCTTCTATACTAATCTTCAATGTCAATCTTACGGTAATGTGCTCTAATCAGAGATTATATAAATCTAGTTTCCAAGGTTATTGATAAACTTCCTCTGATACCAACTGTAACACCCCGAACCCAGTTACCTATCGTCGGTGCATTATTTTAATACATTGGCATGATTACAAGGAGTCAAGACCCGAATGACCGATCAGTTTAATAGACTTGGCAAATAGACTATATACATGAATTGTGTATTATAATTTATAACATACAACACAATATAAGTAATCATTTATGAACTCTATTATTCCCTTATCTTATCCTTTCATATCAATCAAAATTCACTTCTTCGAATCCTGGGAAAAATAAAACATAGAAAGGGGTGAGCTCAAATTCTCAGTAAGGGTAAGATATAAAGTGGAAGATAACATAAATAATCAGCATGGTGAATAATTGAAACCAATGCCTTTACCAATAATAAACATGAATACTTTTAGGGAAGGAAAATGAGTTGAGTAAATAATTCTATAATAAAACATAATCATGGGTATTCTACTAGTCAAATAACCATATGAACCATCAATATTATTTTCATAATGAGGGAATGTATAGTACCAAACATTCTAAATCATTTTGTCAACGACTCAGCCAAGACGTCTTAAAATGATTAAGCCCTCGGCCCAAAGTATATATCAAAATGGGAAAGGACCTCAACCAATTCCACATTGAGTTGTCTCATGAGACCTACCGATACATTTAGGAGCTATAGCGAGCACCACCCGTCACTTACTATGTCCAATACATTCCACATATGAAAAGGATGAAACATAACATAGACATTCGTATTATAACTAGAATATGAAATATCAATACTTTAACCATAAACCATTAATGGTATAAAAATAGAACATCCACAGTCAAAAATATCATAACTTATTCAATAAAAAATGTAATATTGTATAATAATAAATCAACCTCAATCAAAAATATTATCCAGTAAAAGATGCTGACAAAGTTGAAAATGATGAGTAAAACTTTTTGATAGAAATATCCTTTTTGTAAAATAATTTAAGAGTCACACATTTATAAAGGAAGTAATTTAAAAGATATTTTTGAATCAATGTGTCCCATACCACTTTGAAACTTTTGAAAATAATTATCATTTCCAAACATTCATGTCCATATAAATAAATCTTTCAAATAATTTTGAATGGATATTAATTAAAAAGATTTAGAAAGATAAATATTTAAAACATTTGAAATTCTGGTCTTGATAAATATTACCTTAAGAATACCTTAAAATATTCATTTTGAAATAATTTTTATGAAAAATGGACATGGATGAAAAAAATGTCCCAGAAAATACTTACACATCAACAATCTCGGATAATAATGAGATTGAGGAATTAACCCTTACCAATTTGGTAACATACAAAACATACACCCCATGAAAGAAGTATCATACAATGAATATGAAAATTCAAAAAAAATAAAGTGTATTACACAATGAATACAATTATGTGCAGTACATACACCACACAAAAGGTAATAGTGGAAATATGGCTTGAATCTCACAGGAATAAGGAGTGAGATTAAAACCCCTTACCTTGCACTTTATTTTAGTCAGGGGTACGTTTAACCTCCTGTATGAAGACTGTAGTATGTTGTTAAATTATACCAAAACCATATTAATATTTATGATTTCATAAATTATTCATTTATGACATTATACTATCCATTTAATAATAATTTCCATGTAATATTAATATTTCGGGTAATAATTGCTTTCTTTATCGTACGTGTTTTAACTTGTTACTCTAGATTGTATCACTTAGATAATGATTTAAATACTTCCAGAATATAAAACATGATTTATATATCATGCATATTTATAATATAAATATGAATAATATACATATATATGAAATGGAAAACACAGTTTATGGAGATGGTAGTCCGTAAGTACGCATAAACGTTGTTTCCGTTTTCATATCGTATTGAACAGAACTAAGTGAATAAGATATATGTGTGTACATAAATACATATATATATATATATATATATATAAATATATATCTCCAGTAGCATTATTATGTCATATATTACATACTTATTAGTAATATATTTTTATAATCGTCGATGAATGGTGGCCTTGGAAATGAACTCATCGCGTCTTGGAGACGGCAATCCATACGTACGCACGAGCAATAATATCATAATTTTGACATTAAAATAATATATAATTTTATTTTGTATCATATATAAAGAATCATTATCATGTTATATTTATTATTTATAGGGATTACATTTCATTATCATACCCATCCAAATAATAATGTTTTGAATAACAATTACACCACGACGTGGAGACGGTAAGTCGTACGTACGAACGTATGGTGACATATCATTCAAAGGATGGACAGAATACTAAATAAGGTTGTACCATATTTATAATATCATTAAAGTATATATATGATACTGGAGTTATTATTTTATAATGTAAATAACAAAGATAAAAGAAGTTGAAGAAGAAAGGAACTTGAAAGAGGGTGGTGAAAACATTACCTCTTCTTCGGGTTCTTCCTTTTGATTTGATAAAAAGGGCTCCATAGGATGGATTTATGGTCAAACAATGGATTCTAGGTTGAAATGAGGACAGTTGAGAGAATATTCGGGAAGGGTTTGGCCGATCCAAAAGGCTTTGAAGGTAAGAAGAATTGGATAGAAGATGTGTCCTTTTATAAGGGGGAGGAGGTTCTCTTTAGGAACAACATAATGTATTAATTTATAATAAATTTATATTCGGTTTCTAATGGTTACACAGTGGATTATTCCAAATCTAAGTTGTGGATCGGTCTAAATACACTCAACCAATAGGTTTTAGACAGGTTTTGGCACATTATTAACCTTATCTTTTAGTTTTAACCCTTAGTTAATTAGTTTGACATTTAACCTGTCTCTTTGTATTTTTATATTATATGGTTAATAAACATACTATAAACTTCAAGAGACCCCCATGTGGTCTATTAATAATTCACATATCATGATATAAGTCATTTGGAAGAACCTTAGATTTTTGGGAATATAATATCAATTAATAATATAATACTTGTTTTAAATATTAATTTATGTCAACTTTGACACTATTTGATATTTTGTTTTTGTGAAATTTATCACAACTTGATTACTTAGAACACGATACATTGAATAAGGCCTAACATGTCATAGTCTCCTATAAAATTCATGGATGTCATAAAAGCTTTAAAATTATATTTATTTTAATATTTATAATACCATTTACTTGATTCATTCATTAATAAGTTAATTACTGCATCATCATTGTGCCATATATAAATTTAATTATTTAATATTTAAAAATTATAAATAAACTACCATGATTTAGGAATTAATTTTATCTTTCTAATGAATATTTATAGTCGAATTTATATTATGTATAACCCTATATTTAAAATGGTTTAGTTAATAAACTTTGAATTTATCACTTTTAACTCTTCTTTAAATTTAATATTAATAAATATCCTAATCTAATACAAGTGAACCTAAATGGTAATATTTTATTCCTAAGGATGTTTTTGGTCAAATTACACTTATACAATAGAATTAGGATAGGTGTTAGGGTAATAATAATATCATTTTTACACTTAATTACCCTATCTACGTTTAACTGTGGTAAATAAAAGTAAAAATATACTATTCACCAAAAAATATTTTCTTCTTATTGAACCAAATTTTACTCCTTGATATTAACTGTGTCTCTTTGATTTTCAAAATTCCACTCACAAAAGTGGTAAAATTAGGTTTTATGTGAATTTGCAAATTCTCCTAGGAGGTGGGTAAAAGACGGTGAAAAGTTCAATAAAATTTGTATATATATAAAATTATTATAAACTGACTCAAATGAATTACATTGAACTTATATAGGTATTATGTATTTATTTTGATAGAAAAAAATTTAAATAAAATAAATAATTATTTAAATATAAATTCGGTTTTAAACTATAACTCAGTGTTTTTCAATATTCCTCAAAAAGTAAAAGTTTTCAGAAAAATAACAAAAATTTAAACTATACTAATTTCGATATTCCAAATCCAAAAATGATTTCTATTTTACCAAGTTTGAAACATATAATTTTCATTTATTAATATAAAATTAATTCTCGTTGTCAGAATAAAAAACGTGTTTTTTAAGAAACAATAAGTATCAAAAGATTGACACTTGTTAATGTCCAATTTAAAAGTGAATTTACATCCAATGACCAAAATTGGATTAAATGGTAAAAATATAATCTAATTATATTCCCAAACCATTAAAATTTATAATTTAACACTACAAATTATTTGGATTAAAAAAGTTGTTTTCAGTTAATATATAGTATTTTCACTATTCACCCAAATACGAAAGTTATCAGAAAAACACCAAAACATTATTGAAACTAAATTACTATGTCCCAATTTTAAGGAAGAAGTTTATTTTTTCAAATTGAATATATAAACGTTTCAAATATTGGATTTAAAATGGATTCTCCATTAAAAGGTGGTCAAATTGCATTTTTGAAAAATAAATCTTTTATCTGAAAAAAAGTATTTGTTTTTAAATTATGTCTATCAAACTCATAATATGGATTCTAAAATTACAAGGATTATAAGAAGTAAAAAATTCAATTAATACAATTCATTCCACTTTTGAACGACTAGTTTGGTAAGTCATGATACGCTTGAACTCGGTGTTGCATGTACTGCAAGTCACTGAATTACTTTGAAGAAATAATGTACTATGAAATCTTAGGGTGTAACACCCTCTGGATATACTAAGGTCACTCTACTACTTTATTAATATTTGTGTGATTGATATGTGACTAAAGAGTCCATACCCATAATTAGTTTGAATCCTATTATATCAAAGACAATGATTTTACAACGAAGATGATACTCTCTAATCTCTTGAAAACATCATTTTCATAATAAAATATCCCATGACTGTGTACCCAATGGTGTATCATCATTCATCATCCCGATTATGAAGTCAACATCTAAGCTCCATCCATTAAAAATATTTTCATATATAAAGGAATAATAGGCATCAGAATCAAATAATGAACTAGATAAAGTATAAGAAACTGTAACAGAACCATTCACTATCGATGGAGCATACTTTCTCTCTACAAGTGTAGGTTTCACTACATGTACCTGTCCGGCCCCTGTTCCCTATGGTGTCGTTTGACTCCCCTGAGTATGGCCCCTCTATTTATATGAGGGCTCATATCCAGAAGCACCACATCGACTACCTCTATATTCTCTCCCTATAGAACTCTACCTACCAGACCTATATGGTTTATAAGTCCCCCTTCCAACACACTAAATTTGAGTATTTTCTCCCTAAACACTGGTTGTTTCTAATTTTTACAGAAATTTTGTTGGTTCCCCATCTCACCACAAAATCCAAACTCTGCCTGAGGTTGAGGACATTGTGTATCATAGTGTCCCTGCCTACCACACTAGTGGAAAATCACAAGAGTAAGATATATTGAAATTGTTCCTCTTGACTATCCACCATGCTTTCTACTGTCTTGAATAAGGTTCTCATAATGGTTCTTCTTACTCTCAAAAGGCAGACCCCTGATCATCCAGTGACAATTACATGTCATGTACTGGAATTATCCTTCAGGTTCCACTCAAAAATGAAATCTTAATTAACAACTTTTGAGCCTTACTTAATCATAATGATATTCAACTAGTAAATAATTTCATTCCTAAGTCTGTTCGGAAATCATTTTGCCGAAGAAGCCTCATCTATCTCAAAATCAATAGAAAACGCTATAAATCTATGAAACGTTCAGCATAATCCATTATGAAGATGATTACATGCGTCATATGTGTAATCACTGAATCCTTCTCTTGTCTCAGTATCTATGGAAATGATTCCTCCAAGAACTTCTGTAGAATTTCCATCCATAATATATAATCAGTCTATCCAGATCATACCTGGATGTCCCACCAGTGCTTCACTGACTCCTGTAGCATTTAAGCATCCAACATTCCCTTCCATCTAGCATGTGTTTAAAAACGGTCATGTATCATCTCTATGGATTCAATCCAAAATTAATCTCTCTCAGGTCCACTCTCAATAGGAAAAGTAGGAGGGTGTTGTAGCTGAAACTCCCTTGTCAACTCACACATGTTTTTCAGATCCTTCCTTGGGTCTCTCTCCATGAATTTCAAGAAATGTGGAAAACATTCTCAGAACAATATCCATTACCCATTAGCATGCACCAATGGTTCTTCAAGTTCTCTGTCTGAATGTTCATTCTGGTCCATAACCCATAGTCTCACCCTCAACCAGCATCATGGAGGCATAACTCAAAAAGTCCAAGAACACAATTTAACTCTCCTAATGAACCAGTAAAACGTTTATGTAATATGATAAACAAACAAAAATTGTTTCAAAATTTTCATTACCCTTTTTACTCAAGAAGTTCATCACATAGGAATTATAACTACTCTTAACCATCTAACACTAAGGTATTGGTTAACAAAGGTACATATCATATTATTGATTAATTGATCCATTAATTAAACACATTATCTCAAATTAATTAATTCAAAAATTAATTAATTAATCATACTCATTTAATCAATCATGGTTCTCATCAGACACCCATTCAATCTCATTTTTAGTCATTATTTCACTCTCACAACATGCAATAATAGTTCAAGATCAAAATCATTCCCATAACCCATTTTCCTAAGAGTTCCTATAATTATGCATGTCCCAACATACATGAGTGCCTAGAATGATGCATGCAAACTCAAATATCATTCCTATTTAGGCCACAAATCATAATTCAATAATTCTCAAATAAAATATCACATCAGACCACAAGTTTTTCACCCAAGGTGAAATATTATCTAACATTAACAACAAACAACAATCACAACAATTCCACCATGAGTACTCATATTTTCTCCCATACATATGTTTTCTACTCCCATGAACGAGATCATTAGCTAACATCCATACTTCCTAGTATCTTTTCTACCTTCCCAAAATAATATGTCCCAAGGATAAGTATGAAATGAAAAATCATATGATATCACTTCTAGACATCACGACCAGGGAGCAATTGAATGGTCCCCCGAGTCGGTTAGCCACATGCCCTTAAGGACACCTCCTCATATGCCAGTGGGTGATGAATAATAGTGAGTGTCTGGAAAGTCTATCATGGGGAGACTGTAAACATTTTATCAAAATAAAACACTAACAAAAGAATATAATGATAACCAAGTGCAGAAGTGTATAATTACCTCGAACAATACCATGCCATGATATATCCGAAACAAGAAAAATACAAAACACAAATAAAATATAAAACATGCTCTGACAATACAAAAGTCAAGTGTATACAATGAAAAAATAATGACTCCCAAATGGTTCACGTAACAACATTTTATTCCCTCTCCCATTCAGTAATACCAAACAATAGCCAATCCCGGGGCCTTTCCCTTATCCCGTCCTATGACAACAATATCTGTTTGGGTGTGGATCATAAAACCCAAATATGGTGTGAGTACAACATAGTAGGCCACCACCAATAGTGTCTAAAACATGTCTAGTCAAAATATATTTCATGAAATACTATTAATAAAGAAATAAAGTCCATAATGAACACCTTTATCACATTGTCATTTAATCTTTAATCATCCCATAAGGCCGAATTTCAATTCATGATACCCATTTTAATCATCATTAATTATTATAATTTATTTGGTGTGGAAAGTCATGCAAATAACCACAATCAAATTGAATCACTATTCAATATTATATTTCATTTGGTGTATGTCATCATGCCTAACACACCAAATCTCATCAAGTGTAGTTTTTCATGCCTATCAATCTATATTCCATTCAGTGTAGGTAGTAATACATATAACCCCATAATCACTTGTGTGGATAACTATTGGGGAGGAAGGCCATGTATGAGTCCCAAAATATAATTGGTCTCAAATTCTATGTCTAGAAACACAAAAATCTCATCTATTTAATCATTCTTTTATTCACCGTAAGTTTCACAATATTCCATTACTAATAAATTAATTATTTAAACATTTCAAAGGTCATTATTCAACTTCCACAATTAACTAATCACATAACTCATTATATAATTCATTAATTAATCAGTCAATCAACACAATTATCATTCCATAATTAATTTTTTCAGAATTAGTTATCTATATCAAGTCTCATAATTTCATAAATAATTCTCACAATTAGTTATCTTTGATCAATATTAAGGAACATAATTAATTATCACAATTAATTATATTTTGCAGTAAAAATCATAACATAATTAATTCCCCCTAATTAATTATCTCAACACAAAAATAAAGTATCTTATTTACAATATCTCAACCCATAAAAAATTACCAAATATCTATTTTGGAAAACCCATATGTTTGGTCCATGATTAAATTTTCAATTAATCACAATGGAAAACCCAATTCAATTCCACTTTCCTAATTACTCTAGTTTAGGAAATCAATTATCATGGGAAGCTAACCATTCATAAAGAGACATACACATATAAAATCAAAACTATGAGAGTTCAATTAAGTCAACATGCCTCTCTTTAGTGATAGATGTTATCCTAATGGAAATCCAAAAAATGCGGGTGCCACAATCCCCGTCGAGATTCAGATCTAAATACCTAACACAAATTAAGATCAAAAGAATTAAGATCATGTAGATCAATATCCAGATACACAATACTAGATATATTTCTCTTCATAGAGGATTATAGATATTGGAATGGTGTACATCATCCATGAAAATATCATCGAATGAGAGTGGAAATAATGATATAAGAAATGGGATGAAATCTACAAATTGGAACAAGATCAATTCTTCAATTCGGACATTTTATCTCAATAAATGGTGTTCAAATCTCCTTGGAATCCCCCTGGAAGGCTCTGAGATCACCAAAAAAAATTCAAGATAGAGCCTAGGTCAAACTAGAGAGGTTCCCAGGGTTTAGGTGGGTTTAAAACCAATTTTCAAATTTAACATCTCCGCATGCATGGTTTCACCTAGGTGGACGCACTGTTATGACAAAACGGGCACCAACCATGTTGTCTTCCGCTACCCGCACAGTCCGATGGCACATGGCACGGAAAACCGTGTGCGAACTGTACCGACATCCACGGTCACCATAGTTAGCTTGAAAATAATTTTGAAAACCCATTTTCAAACCGAATGCAGCCCCCTGCATTCCCATATTCTTTAAAAACATTACCCAAACACACCCAGGGTCACATCCCAGCCCAATGGTACATAATAACAACAAAATATAACTAAAAACATGTCTGCGATTCCACTATAAATGGCTTGGATCATACACTCTTTCTCTTATTTAATAAACTATTATTATTTTTGAAGGCTTCAATCATATTTTATTAAGTTTTAGTTAATTATATGATAGTGGAGTCAAAAATAACATTACAAATTACATATTTAATGTTTTAAATTTAATGGGAATCTTTAATTTCCATATCCCATTTTCAAAAAGTTTATAATTTTAATTTAAAATCTCATTCCACCTATAAAATTTATATTTTTAAGTGCATAGGAGAAATACTATTTTATTTTTCATTAGCACATAATCCATTATAATATTCAATCTTTTTTCAGAATCATTTGTACCTGACTAGAAAAATATTTTCAAAAAATTCTTACTAAAGATTACCTTGTTTATGAATCCTGGCAACTAAGAATGAAAAAACATATTATTTGAAACCAAAAACCCTTGTTTCCACTTCTAAATACATATAACATGTTTAATGTGACCTTTCAAGACTATCTGAAGTTACTTTTATTAGAGGTAAAAATTAAAAAAATTTAATTTTTTATGACTATACTAGATTTACATGTGTTTTCTTATAATATAATTATAATGAAGATTTTTATTTATTTATTAAAATTTCATGGAGATTAGAGTATCATAATTTTTTTAAAAATATATTCTTTTAGAAGTTACTATGGTGGATTATTTGATATAAAATATCTTGATGAGTTTTTTCTTCTCAACGTTATAATCACTATTTTTTCTCTGCTAAAACACCTCAAAAAAATATGTTTATTTAATGATAAAATAGGACCCTACTAAAAAATTTTAATCCAATCATAAATGATTTCTCCCCCCCTTATATCAACTGATATGTGGCAGAAAATGTCACAAATTTTATCTTTATGAAAATCCTTATAAGATACATCTTAGTATAAATTTCTTTATGATATTTAGAAATGAAAAATTGTAAAATTTTTATTCTTTAGAGTCTTTGGTTATAAATTTATTGCTCCTAATATCACAATAATATATGAATGATTAACACTAAATTTATTAAATTAATACATCTTGGGTACTCCAAATCAATTAAATTCTTATTAATTTCAATAAGAGGACCCATACCCATGAAAAATATGTTAACAAAAAATTTGAGGATAGTCACCTTAAATCACATCCACAATGTGATAACAATGTAGACCGGTCTAGTTTGACCCTTAATAAAACTCAATATTCTAATTTAGTTAATTATTTTCTAAAAACCCCATCCTCTCAATTTCACATGTCCTAGATTCAATCTAATGACTATCCTCTGGATAATGTTATCATTGAATTACAAACCATAACTCATACTAGATGTTCTACCATAAGTGTAGTTAAACATAAATTTTTTCTCTCACAACATGATCCTTATTAAATTGATAATTCTATTAATGGCGTGAATTAGATATATTCCATGAATGGGGAGTGAAATAATTTCAAAATAACAATGATTTTCCTCACATGTAATTTTCTAATAATCATCATATTATTCCAACCAAGTTGGTTTATAAATATCAATCTTTATAGATAAGTAAAATTTATACTAAAAAATGCTTGACTTTTTGTTAAAGGATATAATAGAGGAGAATTTATTTATTATAGTGAAATTATTTCACCTATTTTCCTACTAAAATCAATTATAATCATTTTTATTCAAATCCCATTTTAATTTTTAACCATTACAAATGAATTTCATAATTATTTTTGTAATGCAGATATTTCTATTTTTTTATAGAACAACCAACTTGTTTTTAAAATAATAAATTTATAATTATGTTTTCATGTTAACCAATGCTCTATATAGTTTAAAACAAACTATTATTTCTTGTTATGAGTGGGTAACTAAAATTATTTTATCGAATTCTTTTAAAAGGGGAAAGATAGAAACACCAATTTTCTAAAAACCTCTAAAATTAATTTATTGACCATTAAAATTAATAATTATTATGTTATTTTCTTCTCAAAAAAATATATCCTTTGAAATAAATTATCATTTTTATGATAAAATAACATAAATTGGGTTTTATGGGAGATAATAAATTCTTATTTGGTTTTCATATTTCCCAAAATTATAATGGCTCTTTTTTAAACAAAAGTAAGTGAACTAATAAACTTATAAATAAGTTTTCCATGAAACATTAAAGTATGTTTTAATGCTCGTGACTATATTTTTTTATCAAACATTAGATTAAGATACTCAAACAGTTGAAAAAGAATATTTATCGAAGTATGAATGGAAGTCTACATTATCTTACTAAAACCCTTCTGGACATCATCATCTATTTATCCATTTTTTAGTAATTTTTTATATAATCCAAATAAATCATATTTATAATCCCTGAAAAAGTATTTTTATTTAAATGGAACTAAAAAAGATTAACTTTTTTCCTTAAGGAATCGTATTTTGAATATTCATTTTTTTACAATGACGATTTTAGATGATGTAATATAGATTGGGAATATAAAAGTGGAATGTTTCATATACTAGGAAAATCCATCACATCACTGAGAATGAGGGAGAAAAAAATACTATAAAATTTCAAATTGGAATACATAAATATTGGGATTTTTCCCTCTAATATTATACAGATAAATGATACTCATTTGGACTTTGAGTAAAATTTTATTTCAACACTATCAGGTGTAAAAATACAAGTTTGATTGGTATTTTAAAAAATAAAATATAACAATAACACAATAATAACATTAACTTGATTCACCATTTTATATGGGGTGTCTTTAAAAAATGTTTTATCATTCCACAATTTGTTTTCGTAAACCATGAAATTTATCATATCATCACTAAACCACATACCCTTTATAACTATGACTCTATTAAAGGTGAATTGGATATTATTAGCTTATGATTCTAGTATCATAATCAAATATAAATATTGTGATTTTTTTCAATTTAAAATTTTGTTTTTAAATAATTTTCTTATATATACATAAAATAATAAAATGTTTTCAAATCATTTCATAACATTTGATAAGTAAAGTGAGTATGATACAACAATAAAAACATTCTTTTCTAAATACAAAAAATAGATGTGATTCTAGGGTATACTCTCCTTGGTATTAGTCATGAAAATAGTTGATTGGCCTTTTAAAGCTTTCTCTATTATAGGAATGGTGAGTGGGAATTTTCTGCATACCTAGTTTTACACTCTAAAGAAAATATTATATTATATATTAATATAATATATGTTATAAATTTTTTATGGAATGATTTTTCAAAAACAATATTTTAATTCTTTTATTAGATTATTTTATCCACCCAATAATAGATATAATACCTTTATAATCCATTGTTTAAATACTTTATGGTAGCTAATATTTATAATACTGAAATGAACCTTCAAGTGAATATATAATTTTCAAAATTAATTTCAAAAAAAATTATTGTCGTCATATTTTAAAAATGTATTCCAATTTTTATTTTAATCATTATAATTATTTTAAAAAATTTCTGTCTTTCACATAATATCATTAATTATGATAGATATTATTTTTAGAAATTATACTTTTATTATCTAACACTACCAATATCGATTTTTTGTAATCTCAATGGAGGATCAGTTTTTCCCTTTCTCTAAAAAAGAAAAGATAAATTAATTTTTTGGGAGATGATTTAGGTTTTAATAAAATTCTACATTGTTGTAAAATGGGAGAGAAGTTTTCTTTTTCGAAGGAGGAGAAATTATTGATATCATGATAACTCTATTTCTTTATCTTTTTAAATTATTTTTATTAATTTAGTTATTATTAAATATTATTCAATCCTATAAAGGGATGCTATTTTTTTGATTCTCACCATCAATTATTTTATTGAACACAAACACTCAAAAAATTGTTTAATCTTTCCATTTAATTGATGTTCATCTAGATAGATAATATCTAGTTGTTCTTATTTAAATGTTCATTGAACATGTTTTAGTTGAGGTGTTGAAGAATTAGAATTCGTATAAAATAACCGTAGAGGATAAAAGAATTAAGTATAATAAGAAATAAATTAACAAACTACTGAAATTTCATGTCAACAATACCTTATGCCGAAAGTAAGAACAAATAATCCATTGAGTATAATAAATAAGAAATAACTCTTAGGAACTAGCTCATTATGGGTCCTAGGTACCTCGTATATCGGTTAGAGTAACCATGACAATATCCATTCTGGTGCACACGATCCTCTAGTAGAGAGAATAAACATAACCTAGTGGTCCCCAATAATCTTCATCGTAGTTTAGTTCATGTTGTAACCATAAATCTTTTTACCTGAAACTAAGGCCAAACCCCATGAATTCACTAGCATACATGTACACGTCCACCCACCTAGATACCTAGGATTCCCTCCGGCTCTCAAACAAGTTCAGCAAGCCATGAAATATAGTTTTCAAATGAAAATATTACTTCCACATCACACATTAACCAAACAGCCCGATGTACATCACAAAAGTCACAAAATCCACTTTTCATTCAAATGCATTTTGAAATCAAACTCACACCAAAATATCCCACAACACATTTTTCAAAACTTTCACAATCCAAAAAATCCTTTAACAATTCTATAACGTCATTCCAAATATGATAAACATCACATAAGAGCCCACTGAGACATTTCATAAAACCCAGTTTTATTAACAAAATCCAATTTTCTCATCACACTCACACATGCTATGCACACCACGTTCACACCTCTTTCACATTTCAGTGAATCCGTTAATAAATTTTATAGAACATTTCCAAGAGTATAAAATTCACATGATATCCCCATTTAAATATAAAATTGAATATTTCAAAATATACACAATCCAAAATAGTTTTCCAATATGGTTTCACCTATTACATAAATCATTAAACCATTCAAAACATTCATAAATCAATTACAGGGAGTGTACACAAGCTTTTCACATAAAACCCATCTCAAAACCATCTATCAAAGAAAAAATTACACCAATAAAATTTCAGAACAGAATTGGAATCCCCCACAACATTTAATAAAAAAACCCCAACTGTTATACGAATACCTTAGACAATACCACAAATGATCCACATGAAAAACACATGTTTTCAAAATCACTTTCTAGATGTACAACATGGTTTTACAACTTAAACCCATTAAAACCCATCTTTGAAACCCAATGGCACAACAAGACCATACCAATTCAGAATTGGCAGCCCAAATGAAATTTATTAAAACAATTTCATATTTTTTAAAATACACCCAAATAATACCACAAGTGTTACACTTGAAAAACACCCAATTTAAAGCTAAAATGAAACTATAAAATTAAATTCTTAACTAAATAAATCATGAATAGTTTTAACACCACACACAATATATGGGTAATATTAATAATGATAAAATAAATCAATCTTACTCATCAATAATTGTTTACACATGGAACCACCTACAGAAAGTGTTGAATCCCTCAAATTTTGGTGTGAAACATCAAGAACCCCCCCGCCGCACCACAAGGACGTGAAGAGAAACCTAAAATCACAATATTACACCAAACATGCACCATGTCAAACCCTAGGTTCTAGCCCAATCATCGGGACACTTTTTATATCATCAAAGAGGGATGAAACCCAAAGGAAATGGAAGAAAAGGAAGGGAGGAACACTTACTTGAACGAATCATGGAGAAAAAGACCTAACGACACAAGTATCTGAATTTTCACATAGAAAAACATATATTTGATTTTCTAAAAATGATGAGGCGATTATGTAGGAATTAAAATGGGGGAAGAATAGTGGGAAATGAATGAGTTATTAAGGAAACAAAATAAATTTATAAATCTGATCGAATTGAGGAATCATAAGAAGTTTCTACATAATTCGAGATGCAAATGAGCTCAAAATAGAGGGTGAAGAGAATGGGGGCGTGCATATCTTAAGTGGTCTTGGGTTATAGGTTAAATCAATGAAAAATTTTAAAATTGAATATGATATTAAATAATCATATATTTTTAAAAAAAATTAGAAATGGGATTTCGGGCTGGCCCAAATCCTTAAATGAAAACCCAAATTCACCATAATTATGGATTCCCAAAGAGTGAAAATTGATATTGGGGTGTTAATAGGTCATGGGAGGCCATTTAAAAATTATAATGGGTGTAAAATATTAAAAAATAAAAATGTTATTATATAAACACAATTGGTTTTTAAATCCGAAAATTATCTCATGGTTTGGCCCAAATCCTGAAAACTCACACTTTTCTTGAAAAAAACATTGGAAACCCCCAAAAAAAAGAATGAATGGAAATTAAATGAAAAATAAATTTTAAAGAAATTATGGGTGTGAAAATTCTACCCACTATGTAAACATTCAATTCCCATAATGTCACAGTAAGGCAAAATACAAACACCAATTTCAACTGATTAACCAAGATGTACTTCTTCCCCAAGCTTTTCCCCCAAAGGCCAAAACACCTCTAGTGATCAATTAACGAAATAATTACTCTCACAACCAAAGCATACACCACATTCCTAAAATGATGAATCTCATTCATACATTATCTAAAAGGAAATCTCATCAAACACTATCTGAACAAGACTCAAGCAATTCACCCGAACAAACAACATCATCAAACAAGGTTACACTTAACATGATATAACTAAAATTTTGGGCATTCTCCAATCCCAATGTTTTCTCAAGAATGATGTTTGTAGATAGATAGCTCCGAACGATATTACCTACCACCAAGCCAAGGCAATGGGTAAATCCGAGTTATTTGTACGGGTGGACACAAATAAGCTCCCCACCATATGAGACAACATATATTTTTTTCTGAGACAGAATGAGGACACTAACAAGGGGAGGCCTGAACAGATTCCCAAGTACAATGGGTAGAATTACATTCAAATTTTATGAAGGAACGCACATGAGAATCCTATTGGGTCTCCCCACCATAATAAAAATATTCTTAACCGACCAGCATGGGCTGGCATAGAAAGACCGCAAAATTTAAAGATTAGGTAATGTTACACAGTTAGTCTTCACAGTTTGTAAAAATATGAACTAACTATACAGATCATTATTTCTTTATGGATTCCAAGCACACATTCATTACTAATCAGGCTCAAACCATGTTCTCGGCCTATCTTGGAAAATTTCCAACCATTCTTTAAAGATTCATGGGAAACCATAAGAGTATTGAATAACATCGAGTGATGACATGGGTACATGTCCCTCCACCTATTTCCACTGAATAGGAATAAAAGAAGATTGATGATGAAACTAGAGTTTTAAACTCTTCATATATTGTATACTAAGGATAAGACATTGTAAAAGGGTTTAAATGACCCTGGGATTTCCCCTGACTATGAGCCTGCTTCTCTCTAAGACCTATGGCTGGAGCTCAAATGATTGAAGTTTCTTCTACATCACAGTTATGATTTGGAAACCTCATGAATGAGAATTCATCATTAGTTTCCACCAAAAATTACAACAAAATCCCCAATATAATTAACAAGACATATCACTTTCTAAATACTCATTACCCTAACCCGATAATTCATGTAAACAAGGGATTAGAAGATGCACACCCATCAAACCTTGTTTCTTTAGGCCAGATAAAATAAAAGTAATGAACACCTATAACCACCTTCTTCTGAAAAGAATTATTTTCATGTTTTTCAAAGGGAGATATTCTCCCAACATAAAAGATAATCTCATAGGATTTCATGAAAATATCCTTTAAGGGTAATTTATCACATGACATTACAATGCATCATCGAACATGATCATTGTGAATGAAATAAAAAATTCTTGGAGAGTGACCTTATACAACATGCCCAAAACAACACAGAATTCTAGAGAGTGGCCAAAATATCCTCTCGTGACCAGATTTCCCATATTGGTAGTTTAATGTGAAATTCTACTTCAAAAATCTATGAATGACCTAGAGGCCCTCTTTGACACAATCCAAACACTCATCCAAACTAATAACCCCTGACCACTTCCACCTTGGACGAATCGGGGAAATTATGAAACTATTTTTCCTTATAACCTTCTGTGAGCACTCTCCCGCAACAAGAGTATCCTCAAACACATAAATGAAAGGTTGTAGACTCATTCTACAAGTCACAAGAATAGATTTCACACATTGTTCAACTATACGATTTTATAACGACGAAAAAATCTGGGTTTCACTTCAGTAGTGCACTATCCCCTAATGAGGGCGTACCTTATCCAATGAGAGAACCCAAGGAACCAACCAACCTAGTCCATTAGTCAAAAAGGGACACAAACTAGTTTCAAAAACATGATGGAGACCACCATAAAAGAATTTCGAATCATTTCACAAATGATACTACTAAATGGTATTTCTACTGAGCTTACCGACCAAACAAAGACCCAAAACACAGTTCAAACAAGAAGGGTTCTTGGACTCAAAACATCCCACAACATCAACATTCAAAAAAAACACATCATCCCAATCCAGTTTTCAAAACACCATGTTTCCCTTTCAAAACATTCCTTGGAAAGGAATACTATTCAGTGGTTACCGTATCCACCAATGGTACCCCATGGGCCTCATACATGGATGTATTTGTTCCATAATGAGCACCCTTCTCAAAAACATCCCGGCATCCATCCATCCAAGCCATAAAAATTCAATCATCCTATATAACCCCATTCATGTGGTATCACATGGATAAACCAAAGGATAAAACAATAATTCATTCCACATTTGAAAACCTAAACTGTCAACCAATACCATTTTTTTCTCAAAACCACTAACCCCAAAATCAAACCCTAATTACATATTTCTAAAAATATTTATAAAGGAACAATAATTTAATTAAAAAATAAAATTAATTCCATTCACAGAAATTTCAAAACAACTCATCCCATTAAATCACCTTTAAAATTTATGGAAAATACTAATCGAAACACTTCTTCAAAACCAACCATGACAATGTTCATGGTTTTAAAAGAGGTGAAAACACCCCATTTTCCATTCCAATACCACTCAAAAATTCCATTCTCCCATTTAAAAATTCAAACCATTCCCTCCTTATTAGAAAATCATTTCACAAACACTTTACACTTCTTAAAACCATGTCATTTGGGCTTTAAAACTTATCTTAATGGAATTCAAAACTATAGAACACAATACAATTCCAGAGAATCCTAGTTCTGGTGGGTGACTTGAACATATGGTTGGAGGCCGTACAATAATCACTTCACCATCAAGGAGACTGTTATAAGGAAATATCCCTGGCTCTACATGGCTTGTCAGGCCTTGTGAGCTCACTAAGACCATTATCGAAACTCTCTTTTCATTTCCCGTAATCATCATCAAACCAAGAAAACCAAAGGACTCGGATAAGTCCCGACTCCCCTGGTGACTTGAATCTCACCATGAGGTGTGGTGATCAAGAACACTACCCATAACCGAAATTCCATGTACCAAAAATCCTAACTCCAGCCTATCTCAACTGTTCCTAAAATAACATGATCAAAGGGGTTAACCTTAACCTCCTTTGATACCATTTTGTCACAAACCGAATCTGGTCGCCATCAAAATCGACACTTGACCAGGCCCGAGACAAGTCCCAAAGGGCGTTTCTAATCCCCAAGGGCTGGAACATGTGACTGGGTATCATTAAATGATGTTTGGGAACTATTTACCTGAGTTTATAAACATTAAACAACCAACAAACTCAATAAAACTAATCTGTGTTTTCCAACTAAAATCGTGTTTTACAAAATTTTAGAACTGAATTACAGAAGTTAAAAATATTTTTATACACCATTATAAAGTTACATAACCAAATAGATACATCCCAATATCCTTCATATGGAAATAGGAATCTCCCTCAATCCATTCCCACAAACACGACATCACAAACGACCGGTAAAAACCCGAACTGTTGGCACAAAAGTTGTACCCAAACCTACGCCTACAAATATAACCATGTCCACATTCAACCAAGTGTGTATGTAGGGTGGGAGTCAATGCCCAGTATGATACCACCAATAAGTGATTCCATGTGTTAAAAGTTCAATGACGTAAATCATTAATGTTTTTAAAAATACCCAATGCTCGTTACAATTTATAAATGATGTAACTTAAAAATTAAAACAACTTTCAAGTGGGCTAATTTAAAGAATCATAAATTTTAAAATAAATTCAAAAACTAATGAAATTTGTAGCCAACAATAATGTATTCTGACTTTAATCCCAAATAATTAAATGATCACATGCAATAGGAAATAACCCCTAGGAACTAGCTCATTGTGGGTCCCAAGTACCTCGTATCTCGGTGAGAGTAACCATCACAATATTTGTTATCATGCAGATGGGCCACTAGTATGGAGAATACCCATAACCTAGTTATCCTAGATCATCAAAATTATAGTTTAGTTAGTCTTGAAAGAGTATATCGTTCTATGTGTAGCTGAGGATAATCCCCCTAGATTCACTAGCATACTAGTACGCATCTACCCACCTAGATTCTTGGGTTTCCCTCTTGTACTAAAACATGTTCAACAAGCAATGAAATATAGTTTTCACATGAAAATATCACTTCCACATCACACATTAACCAAACAACCCCATGTACATCACACAAGTCATGGAATTCTCTTTTTGTACAAATTCATTTTGAAATCTAACTCACACCAAAATAGCCCACAACACATTTTTTATAAATTTCAAAATCCAACACATCCTTTAAAACATATATTAATTCATTCCAAATATTCTAAAAATCACATAAAAACCCACTCAAATGTTTCATAATTCCCTTTTTCATAATCAAAATCCATTTTTCAAATCACACTCACACCAAAGCCCACACCACGTTCACTCTTTCACATTTCAGAAAATTCGTTAAAATTTTTTATAAAACATTTCCAAGATTATAAACATCACACGAATCCCCATATAAATTTAAAATCGAACATTTCAATATATAAAAAAGCCAAAATATTTTTCCAATATGGTTTCACCTCTTACATAAATCGTTAAACCATTTAAAATGTTCATAAAACAATTCCAAGTCGTGTACCCAAGCATTTCACATAAAACCCTTTTCAGAACAATCATTCAAGGGAAAAATAAAACCATAACCAATTCAAAACAAAATTTTAATCCCAAATAACATTTATTAAACAACCCCATAATTTATACAAATACATCAAACACTAGCACAAAAGTTCCACATTAAAAACACACGTTTTCAAAATCACTTTCAAGCAGTACCACATGGTTTTACACCGTAAAACCATTAAAAACTGACATTCAAACCCAATAACACACCATTACCCTAACAATGAATAATTTTCATCCCAAAATTTATTTATTAATCCAATTTCATATGTTATAAATTACACCCAAATAATACCCCAAGTGTTACACATGAAAAACACCAAATTTCAAGCTAAAATGAAACTATAAAATTAAACTCTTAACCCAATAAATCATTAACAATTTTTGAACCACCCAAAACATATTAATAATATTTAGAATGATAAAATACATCATTATAACTCATAAATTGTAGTTTATAGATGAAACCATCTACCGAAGGCGTTGAATCCCTCAAATCTTATTGTGACAAATCAAGCGCACCACCACCGCACCCCAAGGAAGTTTAGAGAAAAATAAAATCTCAATATTACACCAAATATAAACCATGTAAAACCCTAGGTTCTATACATATCTTCTGGAAACTTTGGAACATCATGAAAGAGGGATGGAACACTATGGAAATGGAAGAAAAAGAAGGGATGAACACCTTCTTGAACGAATCTTGGTGAAATAGACAAAAATCCACCAGTATCTTAATTTTCAAACAGACACACATTCAAGGGAGGTTTTAAAAATTATGAGGAGATCATGTTTGAATATGAATTGATGGAATAGAATTAGAAATGAATGAGTCATTATGGAAACAAATTACCTTTATAAATATGATCGAATTGAGGAAGTTTAAGAAGATTCTACATAATTCCCAATGCAAATGAGATCCAATGAGGGGGTGAAGAAAATGGGGGGCGTCTCTATTTAGTGTTATTAGGTTAGAGGTGGAATCACCGAAAAAATGGTTCAAATTTAATAAGTTATTAAATTATAAAAATTTATTTTTAAACTGGAAATGGGCATTCGGGTTGGCCCCATTCCTTAAATAAAAACCCCAATATACCATTATTAGGTTTTCCTAAATGGTACAAATTTATATAGTGGTGTTAATAGGTCATGGGAGGGAATTTATGAATTGGAATTGGTGTAAAATATTAAAAAATAAAAAGGATGTAAAAGCCATAAAATTGGTTTTTAAATCTTGAAATGTTCTCATGGTTTGTCCCAATTCATGAAAACTCACCATTTCTTCAAAAAAAAAAATTGTGAAACCCCCAAACAAAGCAATAATGAATATTAAATTAATGATAAATTTTAAATAAGTCATGGATGTGGAAATTTTGTACTTTTTTGTAGTCACATCATCATTGTGGAACAAATATAGGATGGTTGGTGTCATATTTTGCTACAAAGATGGTGTGACTTTGGATCTGGTGTCCAATAGAAAAGGTGGAAACATCTATAACCTCGGGCGGTGATGGGGGATGTCTTGGGGCCTTGCAAAAATCATGGTTTCAATGGCTGTGACACTTGTGTTTTTGAGTAGAGATGGTATCTTGACTTGCGCAGCAGCCCAGGGGTCTTGTACTTGAATCAGAGGGTGGTGTATTTGGATCACTATCGATTTAGAGGATATAATAAGTGGCTAATATTTTGATGACTCATGTGTATGAGCAGTCTACCTATATGGAATCTAATTTTGGTATTTATGATTTAAAATTTTATTATTGTGGAGAGAGAAAATTATTAAGGAAGGGATTTATCTCAACATTCATGGAAACTATTCTCCCAATATTAATAAAGTGTTTTTCGCAATATTAATTGATGTAATAATAAATATTGATTTCATTAATTAGATATATATACAGGGTGTATATATAAGAGGATGTAGTAGTAGGATTTTTAATGGAGAGTCAATAAAATGTAGCTATTATATGACGGAATGAAGAAGGGGTTTCCACATTTTCGGTAATTGGTGAAAAATGTGGGTTTTCAAAGATGTAGTAATATTGAGAGGACTAAGAAGGGTTTGATGCCCTTTCGGTAATTCATGAAAAGATATGATAAAGAAATGTGATTTAGAGGTTATGGTGATGACAATGATTTCATGAAAACGATGGTGAATGAAATCATGTGTGTGTAGATGATGACGGTGCAACGAATCTAAAGACCTCTTGGTTTTGGAGATCATGTGGCGTTTCCCAATTGTGACAATCAGTGGTAAAACAAAAATTGTATGCTCATGGGTGTCAGTATGTCAAGAATGAAATCCTATAGGTGAGTTGTAGAAGGCCTTGAGGTGGTGTTAAAAATCATTCAGTTATGTAAAATTCCATCACCTGATAAAATGACTTTGGGTGATAAAAGGCCTTCGAGTGAATATTCTCTTATGTCTATTCTACAATGACTTCTGTTGTAGCATTGGGCTCCACCATAATAGTTGATAGACAACACTACATATTTCATCCCCTAGGAGTGTGGTGTTGTAACTCTTGGACTTGAAGGGATTCAGCTATGGCATCAACCAAATGAGGTAATCCACTAGGTAAAGCCAATCCCCTAGAAAGTGGGGTCTCAACATGGTATTCATGAATGTGTATATCCTTGTTTGTGTGACCTATTTCCTATCATTCTTGAATATTTCATCATGCATAGTGAAAACTCACTTTGATTCTTCCCCTTGCATGTAGGTTGAATTTTCCAATGCATGTTACATATTTACGTCCATTTACAACTTTCTTCATCTACTTTGGTGAACTAGTTAATGTTGAATGCTTATTCCTAAAATAATTCAATCTTGTTTTGGATTTCGTTCTTAAGGTTGAATTTATGAAATTATTACTCTCTCTCATTGGATCAACTAATGGTTTTGTGGGTTGTTAATCCCTATATTAGCCACTGTATGTGATGTAGTCACTACCCAGTTATAATTTGTTAATATCATATTATCGGAGTTCATTTATATAAATATTTTCTCTAATTATTAGTTTTATTTTTATTGTACTAGAAATATATGAAGCATATTTGATTACATATTTTGAGTTTCCTAACCACATTTCTACCCAATGGATCATGGCGGTTTTAATGGTGACATATTTTTGTAACCCACCCCCCCCCAAAAAAAGTGGAAATAGAAAAACATTAGGTATAATTTTGTGACTTCAACCGCTGGAATCGATAACCCGTTAAATTAAATGATTTGATAAGGTATTTCACTCTATATTTGGCTTTGATATTTTATTCAATATTGGTTCTTTAATAATTTTTCTATAATTTTGAAAAAATTTATTTACAATTGTTTCCCTTGTTATATCCCTATTTTTTATGCACTAGTTGAGACCATAGGCATTTTGGGGTTTTTTTAGTTTGTGTCTCGGGTTTTTGGGAAGGAGTGGTTTGTGTGAGATTATCTTGGTTCAGAGTGTCTTAGTTAAAAATGAAATGTTTATAATGTTTTCCTATATCTTTGGTCACCTAAATATCCATTTTTTCTTTTAGGGAGTGATCTGGTAATTATCACGATTTTGTACCCCTAGTTTCTGTCCTACTATTGTGTTGGTGTCTCAAGGTGTTGACCTGTAGTGAGTGGTGCTTGGTCTATGGAAGTGTTTAGAGTGCCAATGTAATGTGAATAGTTTTTTTTGATGATCATGAAAAATGGTGATTCTATCATGACCTCTTTAATAATGTTTTGTGAATCCTAGATATCTTTAGGAAGCTAGAATATGATGGAATTTCTTAGTCAGTAGTTGGATGCCTTTGGATCAGCAGTGTTCTCGTGGGTTAAGAGATTGTCATTAGGACACATGAGGATACATGTGATTTTCTGCTATACCTAGTTGTTGAGGAACCTATCCTGTTGTCTTGGTTTACGTTGTGTTAATATCTAATGTCCATCTAGTGGGGCATTGTTATGAATTCAACTCTGGTTTTTTCATTTTTTGTCCTAGGAGGGTTGGTATTATCGGGATATAACATAGTATGAGTGTAGTGATGTCTTGTGTAGTGGTTAGAGAAGCAGTTCATCATTTAATGCTTGGAGGATCACCAAACCTCATGATGGGTGTACTAGTATATTTTTATTGGAATTGGTGAGTACCTATGAATTTGTTAATGAATGTCAATGGTAAGATATATTTAAGTGGTTGTATTCCCTTAGGATGGTAGTGGGCTACCATTGCATGATGCTTTCATTATCTCATGGTAATGAGATGACTATATGAATTAGGTCAATATGAAATTTATAGTGGTACTAGTTATGAATGTGTGACCAATTATTTCGTACATTCTATGTAGTTTCTTCCCTTTTGGTGGAGAGTTTTCTCTGTTAGTGTTAGATTCAGGTGGAGACTGGTTTTCTTTTTTATTCTTGTTTTCTTGATGTATATTTTATTTCTTCCATTTTCATTAATATACTGGTTCATTAGATATATTCATTAATAATTTAATGTGATGATTGTTATATTTTTTTAAGAGGATAGGAACTATGGTGTTCTCCCTTGTGTTGCAGGTTCTGGTTAGCAGTCTAGGGTTTCATCGATGGCATGATCTCAAAAGTCAGCTCAGTTAAGTGTAGGTATGAATTAATCTTATGTTTGGAGTTGTTTAATTATGAATCTATTTGGGAGCTTTATAATGTCATTAAATTCATCCTCATGTGTCACATTAATGCATGATGTGGTGCCATTTGGGTCATACTATGTAGGTGATTTCTTGTTTAGTATGTTATGAAAAATTTAATGATTGTTGGAGGTACATAATAATCATGTGGATAGATTTTTTTTGTTGGTAGAGTTATATAGTTTTGTTGCACTATTTCATATTAGATATTTTGTAAATTTTAATTACCAAGGTGGATAATTGTGAAATCCATTTCATTGTTATTTTTATTTTGTTAAATAAAATAATTTTTTAATATGCCTTTTGAGGGTCTGTTACGAGGCTATAAATATAGAAATGCCTAATCCAATTAATCATTCCCTATCTTCCACTCCCTCAAGGAGATCTTCCCCATTTATTAATTTAGGGGTTTTTCTCATAACATCTCACATGGAGATGATGGTGGTTCTCCTATATCGTTTTGGGGCCAGTGGTTCTCTCACATCTCAATAGTGGCCGCAGTCTCCCGCTCCTCGTTCTTGATTTCATGTTTAGGGATTCTCATGGATCATAGTTCCCATGGGTTTAATAGTTGGAATTTATTTAATATTCCTTGGATTCTAGATTTTTGTTCTCAGATATACTTTAGATCGAAGGTTTAATACACAAATCGGGTAGAATGTGCTTCATTTGGTAGATGTTTGACTATGAGGTAGTGGAAGATGTGTTGTGGGATCACTATAAGAGGGGCAGTGTCAACATTTGTAGTGGGTATGGTGAGACATTGGATCTATGGGATAGCAAAGATGGTGGCATCATCTATGTTCTTAAGAGGAGACAATGGTTTTCCTTTAAACCATGCATGCATCATGGTTTTTGTGGATGTGATACTCATGGATGTGAGTGTAGATGGAATCTTGAATTTTACCATATCACAGGGGTTCATGTAAATGAATCATATTGTGAATGAATTGGATTTTATTAGATCTAGTATACAAAGTTATTGTCTCTGATTCAGATAACACTTATGTAGCATTGGTGGACCTAGATGATAGTGGTTGGATGACACCGAATTTCTAAGCACTTTGGATATAGGGGTTGTCACTCTATTCCTAGGAAGCATTGGACTAGTGATTGTACTATATGAATTTCTCCACCATGTAATATCAATCACCTATTAAAGGGGTCTTAGCTTTGTATTCATTAATATGTACATCCTTTTTTTTGTCGATTTCCCAAATTTCTTGTATCATTATTCTTGCATAGTAAAAACTCCTCATGATTATACCTCAAGCACGTATAATGAATTGGCTAATACATGTTACATCTTGGCATCCATTTACTTGTTTTTTCATCTTTTTTGGTCATGATTTTTAATTTAGAATGCTTCTTCGTGAATTAATTCAATTTAGACTGGGATTTCATTCTTAATGTTGAAGCTATATTAATACCAATAACTCTTATTTTACTTCTTTATGGTGTTGTGGGTTTCACACCCTGTATTAGCTGTTGAATGTGATGTAGACATTACATAGTTATCGTTTATTAATTATGTATAATTTTTGTTCTTTTATTTGAATATTTTATCTTTTTATTAGTTTCATTTTTATGGAATAGAATGACAGGATGTCGGTTTGATTCCATATTTTGTGATTGTGAACCTAATTCATTCCCAATGGATCTGGTTGTTTTTTCAATGGGGAGGGGTTTATGCAATGCTAAAACCATCATATATATTAGTTGAATGCAGCGTTCCCTACCCAAGGATACTGGTTCTTCTCTTTCTTTGTGACCACAAAGAGTTTAGTGATGATAACAGGTTCAAATGACGTATGGGAAGTGGGGGGGGGGGGTCACAATAGGTCTAGAGGTCACATTCCTCTGCTTTCAGAAGCTCCCACTATCATCTCAACACCCCCAAAGCTACCCAACATAGAATTCAAATGTTATTAAAACCACTTTCATTAGAAGATGAATTTAATTATTGTTGTTTTTTTATATGATAGACCGAGAAATTACCTAGCCCTGATACTCGCAATATCATAGGGAGACTCTAATCATTTATTACTTGAAAATAGTGGTTAATATGATGGTGAGTAAGAGATAAAATCCATGTGTGTGTTTCATAATAATATTGGGATAAATACATACACTGGGTGCTTTCTGTGTAGTTGGTGTTGGTGCACATGATGAACAACATGGTCGAAAAAGAGATAATAATGAGGATGTGATGCTTCTCAAATTCCTACCTATGTTTGGTATTTGTAGATAATAACTGAACAAGAGAGTGGGGATGGGATTCCAGTGATAGTGGGAAGACCCCACAAAGTATGGGGATGGTTGAAAAGTATGGTCACACCCCAACATGCATGCTTGTCTTTCCCAACATATTTATTCTCCATCAGGTTTTGGTTGTTTGAATATTAGTGAGATAGGGATTCACTTAATCATTGAGTAAATAATGTTAATTGGATAATTTTGTGTGAAGAACATAACTTCCACTTCCATGGTGGCGGCCACCCCCCTTTTCTCAAGGGAGGTGTGTGTGGCTGACATGTGGTGGCCAACCAACCTCACTAACGAGAATAAAGTGACTGATGAACATGGGGTTAAGATTTCTTATAAAAGGTTATGAATTCCCCTGTTTTCAGATCTCACCAATCAACTCCATCAATCAACATTAATTAATTTCTTATTTTTTAGTATTTTGTGTATTAGTTTCCCCACATATTTAACAGAGAAATTATGATGTTCTTCTCCTTATAATATTAATGTATCATGACCCAATTTTACCTATTGTTAAATCCATCTATATGACTCTTTATTTTCAACAAATTAATTTTGTGGAGTTTTCAGTGTGACATATAGTGTCCATTTATTTCCTCATTTTCCACGATATATTATGTCATGATTAATGCTGCACCAATGGGAAAATAATTTAAGGTCTCTAAAAGTGTTATCATTTGATGGTTTGGACATGTGTTGTTCATGTCTTTGTTTATGAATAATTATATTAAATTAGAGTATTCCCTATGATTATGACTCTAGTTGATCTTTCAAATCATAAAATTTTATTTATATTAATAAATACACCATTTTGAAATGGAGAAGGTTTTAGACTGATAGATTTTCCACCAGGTGGTGATTTTCAAGATAAAAAAATTCAATGAAAATAATTTTTCATTGAGGAAAATGAATATGCAAGATTTATTATGGAAGTATAATTACCAACTATAAATTGGTGATAAACCAGCTGGTGTGACATATGATAAATGGAATGACATTGATGGGAATGGGTTGAATAGAATGAAACTATCCCAAAAGGACATGTGTACATGGGAAACAGTTGCCACCATGAAGTTCATTAGAGTCGATACCATCAATTTGAAGATATATGATGGTATTTTTAAAACCATCGATGATGTACTCCATGTAAAAGGACTAATGAAGAAGGTATTGTCTTTGGAGAAATTTGATGATATCAAATGTGATAATTTCATATAGAATGGAGGGATGATAATTGTGAAGGGTTATCTTATGGTGATGAATTCATAGAAGATCCCAAAAAATTGTATATTATTATCGTTGAAACATAAATGGAGGCATAGATAGTTATTATTTATTCTAACTTGATCTTAGAATTAAAGAAATTATTAAATCGGAACCATGCCCGTATGTTAGAATTATTTATGAAGATTCACTCAGATCAAAAGTTGTATCCTATTATTAAAAGTATGTCTTTTCTATTTTGGAACATTATGTTTTGAGAATGAAAAAAATGTAATGTCTTAGACATCAACAACAATAAGTATGGAGATCTTATAGTTGATCCATTATAACATTTAAAGAGCACCAATTATATCCCTATAATGAGCAACGTACACTATATCATTTATTGATCATTATTCTGGGAGATTTTAGGTGTACCCAATCAAGATGAAGGTTGTTGTTTTGAAATCATTAAAACAATAAAAGTGTTGAAAGAACATGACTCTAGAATGAATATAAAATGATTTTTGGAGTAAAATGGTGGAAAAATACTACATAAGTGTTTGATATTATTTATCAACATTAAGGAATCTCGAGATATTTCAAGGTGGTGTAACCACCCCAGCAAAATAAAGTATAAGAGTGGAATACCATAACTATATTGGATAAAATAAGGGTTATGTTGAAGACTATAATTATTTCCAAAACATTTTGGAAAAAATTAATGCTTATTTCCACTTATGTAATCATATGATATCTTTCCATAGTTATTGATTTGATGATTCTAATGGAAATGTTGATTAGAAAACATGTTTACTATTCACGGTTTTGTAATTTTGGAATTCATATATATGAAATTTTAATGACCATGAATGATCAAAATTGGACTCAAGATGTATGAAATATACACTATTAGGGTACCCTGATGGCGTGGTGGGGTATCATTTGTGGGACCCCATATCTCAAGAACTTATAATCAATAGAGATTTCATTTCTTATTATAAAAGTCATAAATAAAAAATGACCGATACATGGATAAGGAAAATATAGAAACCATAGTCGAGGTTGAGGACAAATATAAGAAATAACCAGTTTCCTCTGAAGCATTAATAGTGTAGAGATATCAAGTATTGGATTATTCTAGATCATTTTGGTCTACTGATGTGAAAAATACACTAGTATGGAACTTAGAAAATATCCCTAAGGGAAAAATTTCATATTGATTATTGACAGAGGATGTATATCCATCATCTTTTTTGGATGCGAACTACAGTCCATATATGTGCTCATTGAAAGAGGAGATGCATGAAGAACATGAATCCTAATACAATAACAAGACTTGGGATCTTGTTCTTTTAAATCCTTGAAGGAAGTATATTGGAACCAAATTGGTCTTTATGATCAAGTGAGATGCAAAAGACCACGTGGAAACATATCATGAAATAATGGTGGTAATAGCATATGATTAGAAGGAAGGCATTGATTTCAATGAAAATTTCTCCCCTATTGTTAGACAGATGAATGTTTTGATAGTTATGGAAATATTCGCTACATACAGTTTACATCATGATACGATTGATGTGAATGATGTTTTATACCATGATAATCATTATTATGATATCTATATTATCATTTAACAAGGTTTTGTAGAATAAGGGAAAGAGTACAAGGTTTTTAGGATGAAAAAATATTTGTACAGTCACATTTGGTGTTCTTGGTAAAATATATTTTATTCTATTTCACGAGTATTAGAGGAAATAAACTTCTTTCGAATAATTTTTCATGTTTTATGTGTTTAATTGGTAATAATTTCATCATTCTTCTATTTTTTGTGATGAAAAGATGGTTGTCGGCACCAAAAATGTTGAGATCAAGGAGACAAAGGCCTTATTGGCTAAAGAGTTTATTATGAAGGACATGGGACCAGAAAACAGTATTCCTGGGATTTAGAGTTACCGAGCCATAAATAATTGGAATATTTGTATATGATAGAATAATATCTTAAGGAAAGCCTTGAAATTCTACAAAATGATATAATATATTCCAATCTCAATAGATCTTCCTATTAGTTTCATTTTATCATATATGATGAGTCCTAATAGTAATTAAGAGATGATATTCATGTCTTGAGTACCATATGCATCAGTAGTGGGAAGTATGATGTTTTCTATGGTTTGAAATAGACCATATATTGTACATGTAGTGGAAAAGATCATTCTATACATGGAGAAGAGTATATTTAGATACAAAAAAGAGACCTCATATGATAAACTATATTCTAAAGATCAAATTTTATGATCAGAGGCTATGTTGATTGAGATTTTGCTGGTGATTTTTATTAGAGTAAATTCAATACATAGTATGGGTTTACTCATGCAGGTGGAGTTGTGATCTGATTTAAATGTTACATTTATTTATGGCCTTATCTATGATGGAGGAAGAGTACATGGAAACAACATACACATTAAATGAAATTATTTGGATGATTAGTTTATTCTATGACATTGAGAACACATAGAAGTAGATTTTATTGTTTTTATAATGTGAGATAACATTGAACATTGCAATTAATACATACATTATTTCTATAATAAAGCTCATTGGGATAAAATATCACTATAAATGAGATGTGGTGGAGGAAAGAAATTTGTACAGACATAAAATTCACATTAAAGAAATTCTTGAAAATTTATTGAGGAGGGTAGTTGAATCTGAAGAGTTATGATTGTGTAGATACTCAAGAAACCTCATAGAGACATGATAAAAATGTGTGGGTGATATAAAGTATGTGTGGAGATGTAATTTTCTCCAAATAAAATCCCAATGTGGGATATTTGTCTAGAGTAATTTTTTAGGATGGTGTCTCCCACTTATCAAGGGAGGTGAGCATGACTGGCGTGTGGTGTGTGGCTGACCACACCTATAAGGATATAATGAGGGAGCGGAATGGTGTGATGATTTACTATAACAGGAAATGGATTCTCCATGTTTCATCACTCACTAATCAACTCCATAAATAAACATCACTGTCTACCTAATTTTGTTGTATTTTATGTGTCAATTTCACCGATATTCAAGAGAGATAATTATTGGGTTTTTCTTCTTGAAATAATGGTACAATGTGTACCCACAAGTACCCATAGAGAGATCCTTATATGTTCTCATGGATTTTTACCCATTTCATTTTGGTGGTTTTTCCATGTTACAACTTGTGTCCATTTATTTCTTCATTTTTCACATTATTTTACCTCATGATTTCGTTGCACAAGTTGGATGATAATTTATACTCACAAAAAATAATATTTGAGAAAAAACTGATAAAATTTCAATGATACATTACTCCATCCCAATTGGTCTTTTATAATGTAATTTTTTTCCTTTATTTATTGGTTTGTATCATGTGACTCTCCAATATTATCATCCATTCACCTATTTAGACATATTTACAATATATGATACTAAATTACTACTTGACACATGTTGGTAACTACGATTCAGAAATATCATGCTTATAGTGAGGAAAATCATTTATGAATATATTTGGTAATTTTATCATATATGTTATCCATTTTACCTATAAATTTATAAAATGAAACATGGATGTATATTTCATTCACTAGTAAAAAATTGAGCCTTCCTGGGGGTTTATTTGGGCAACCGCAATTTGGAAGACAATTTGACAAAATTAGAGACTGCTAAATGGCAGTTGCTGTAAATTTTGACCCCCAAATGAAATTTTCCTCCACCCATGAACCTCCTCATACTGCGACCCTATTCCCTTATTCACACTCCTGTAACCCCAAAACCTCATCTCGATGTAGCCTCATCCCCCTTCCTTCCACTTTTGAACTGTGATGTCCCCCTCACACCTTGCAGTTGAGCCCTCCCACCTCCGTCGAGCCCCCACCCCCCCACCACTGAGCAATCCAACCCCTACCGATCTCTACTCTTGATCCCCACCTCATATGATGAGGCCCATTTATTGGTCCATACCATTAAACCATCCTTTTATCAATCCCCCATCATCATGCCCCTATCACACATCCCCAATATCCTTTCCCACATTACCCTTGGTCACGTCCCATCCTTGGGAGTTTTTCAAATTCCTATTTAATATTATGTATAGAATCTAAACATTAGGTGATTATTACATGGGTACATCATCTTTCCATAAATACATTAGATCTATATACTCTTATAATCATCCATTATCTTCATCTTTTTTAACAGGTTGTATAGAATTTATTTTTTGTGTAAGTATTATGAATTGGGATTTATATTGCATTATATTTTTAATGTTGTATACATATGAGAAATTAATTGGGGTTTTTATGTTTCATTTTACTAATCTTTTAGTATTTAATTCATAATATAATCAATAAAAATAATAATTATATTTTGACGATTTTCATTGTGTTAGTGTAGCTATAAATTTTCATCTAATAGATTTAATGAGACTGCCTGATTTTATTTTTCTAATATTATTCATTAAATTAATGTTTCTATATGATAATAACTTCTCCCATGATTCCAATAGAATCTAGAATTTATTATATTTTTTCCCATGGTTTTTCTAATATGTTAAGAAATTATTCATATCATCAGTTTTTTATTCTATATTTTTATATTTCCTTCATTTTTTTTGTTAATTTTCATTCTGGTTTTAATATTGTAGTATAATTCTTTTCATTTTTTAATTTACATATTGTTATTCATTTTTTAAATTTTATGATTAATTATTTTTCATTACATGAAAATAAATATATTTTTCTTATGTATGTAATATAGTTACATGAAATTTGGGTCAAATCATAGTGAACTACAATCAAGTTTTCTTAATTTGTTTTAATTCTCTCTTATATCTAGTTTGTGGAATAATGGTACACCCCACTATGCCATAGGCAATGCTTCTACCATTATACTATTAATGTTTACTACAAAATTTTATTCCACTATAAAAATTTCTTAATATTAAGGATTATGATTACTATATGATTTAGCTTTTCATCTATATAATTAAGCATTTTAATTAAAAATCCTAAAAAACAAGTATTATTTCCTTTCATCCTTATATCTATGTTCCATTCATTGATAAATTTTTAACGTATTGTACATTATATATGACATATGAATTATGGTTATAATTCTCCACTTCATGGGTATGATTAGAAAATATATATTCATGTATAAGGTTCTTATTTTATACAATTTATTGACTAATGGTTAAGTTTATGTTTCTAACTAGGAGATTATAAATAATTTAAAAAATGGTTGTTGAAACAAGTAGAAATTATTGGAATTTAAAATTAGGTTTTTATATAAGGATAAATAGAATAATATTTCTGAAAATTATTGGAATTTAACCTTTTAGTCATATATATCAAAGATCCCAACATTTTCCATATGAAAATTAATGTGGTACTTCATGGGTTTTAATAATCTCATTATCATTTTTTGGAAATATTGTAGAGAGGAAAATTAATTTTCTAAATCATGGATAAAAAAAGAGGAATGAATTATATATCACATGATTACATTACGAAAATGCCAATGTCTTTCATGATTGGTAAATTTTATAGAATATTTTAAATGTTGTAGAGAAAGGTACATTTTTACCTCACAACTTATGTTAAGCCAAGAGAACAACCATTATCATTAGAGTAGTCTATTTAATATCACTTCTATATATCATTTTAGTTATATATTGGTTAGAGATAAATATAAGAAGTATATTTTTTCTGTGAATGGTTACATATTGAAATGAAAATAATTTAACTGATTCTAACAGTAATGTGAATGAGACTTATAAAGGGGAAACATGACAATAGATTTTATAAATACATAAGAATATATCACATTGATTGGCTTTATAGATTTTCTCGGAAATAGGGTGTGTTATATCATCGAACTATTAATCTTATTATTTTTTATGAATGTATATTTGTTTTGAATGTAATGAAAATTGAGGATGAATGAATTTAAAATAAATATGGGAAATTTAAAATATGAGGGACTATAGTGAATGAAAAGCATGTTAGATTGAATGTATTAGTCCATCGTAAATTGACTAAAAATATTTTTATCATTGTTTTTATTATTGAAGATCACCCTCTAGGATAAAAAATCCTATCAGAATGAAATGAATTTAATTACTCAACCAATTTTACATTATAATAATAAAGAAAACTACTCATTAAAATATATTTATGTATGAATCAGTCTCTTTTGAAATGTGTAGTGGTAACACATAGATGTATCCATGATGAAACTTCATAACATTTTCATTTCACAATCCATGTATTTTAATGTATAATTGAGCTAATTACATCCTCTATTATTTTAATGAAATCATAGAAGGGTGATTGAATCATTTTTTGGGTTTTTCTTCTTGAAAATTATACAATAAATTTATCTGTTTATCTATTTTTAGAAAAAACAATTGCAAGTGATTTAAATTTTAGAGAGTTGGTATTAATTTCAAAGAAATCACACATAAAATTTTTTATATACACATGATTGGTATGAAATGTGATTTTTTTCTGGATGTGTTGAATGAATTTCTTGGTTTCAATCATTTATAGCCATTTAATGTTTTTATTATACGATTTTTTATCACTCCTCATTATTTTAAATAATTATATATAGAGTTTATGTGTGTCTATATATTCATGTACACATATTAATAGATATTACATGTAATATATTACATTATAATCTATATGTGTAATGTAATTAACCAATAAAATTTAAAGGCTTAGTATTATGATATCAGAAGAGGTCCAAAAAGTTTTGAATCTAATGTTCCTTATTGTAGATACTTTTTTTTCATATATTATTATTCATATTTGATAACATTCCCAATTTGTTTGGTATCACATAGTATTGTTTTCATCCCCTTTATAATCTTCCTCATACTGTGGCTTAATTGGTTGGTATCTTTTAATTATATGAGTTTTTTAGAATTAATATAAGATATTACTATTATTTTATTTATATTTAATATAGATATTAATAAGGGATGTTTTTATATATCAAATATATTTTATGTTAAATATTATGATGGGATTAATAGACTTATGGATTTGACCACATGATATCAACGAGATTTGATTATTTTTCTTTTCAGAAAATGTCAAAACAGATATCTCTTCAAATGAGATAGTGGTAGAGAATAGATATTTCTAAATTGTTTTTTGAAAAATTATAAGGAATCAAAATTTTATGGAGAAGAGTCTATTTCATGTCATAAATCAAAAAGTATTTCTATGTATATTTTATCAATAATAATAGATCTGATAAACATAATTCTCAATAATATGATACGTCAGTTACAAAAAAGAGACAATAAAGTAATAAATGAAGACATTGGAGGGAGTAATACTTATTCTACTATAGATGGAGAATAATTGAAATTATTTATAATTATTGATGAAGTGCATACTGAATTATGTAATTGATGCACAAAAATCTCCAAAATTTCATTGATCATTGAATTTCTACACATTTAATCCATGAATTAGTTGACAAACACCACATTTGACATGTTATTGGTATTGTTTCAGATGGTACTCCTTACAGGAGTAAATATTCCAGATTCATTCTTTTAATCTTTCAAGTTTAATGATGACTTTTTTTATATAATAAAATTGTAGTGTGTCTCCATGAAATTATATTGTTTAGAAAAGATAATGCACAATTTCAATACTTGTACTATTTTATATTCATCTAGGTGGAAGTCCAATGAGTTTAATAAAGGTTGTCATATTATTCCTAGATGTGTCTTGTTTTGAGGAAAACAATTTTTTGCTTTGCAAATCCATTACATACCCCTAAAACTTCTAATTATGAGATTGTTCATGTCAGCTAAAATGTCTAAATTTATGAAATGGAATTCATTGATAATCAAAGAGTTTTATAACTCACTCAGAAGATTCTTTGGAATGTAATGAGTTTGGTCAATGACACTCCTAATTTTACCATGATGTTGATAATGTCTGAGCATGATTTTAATCATATGGTTTTATCCCATTTATGTCCATTTTTCGTGGTAAAAAACATTCTTGTCTAATGGTGTTGATTAAGTACAGCCATCCCCTATGGGAATGTATGAAGAAACCATTTTTTTACATTAAAATCTAATTGACGGATAGAGAGAACTAGGGAATAAGTAGTATGTTTATATGAACCCTTAGATTGATGAGCTGTTAGAATTTTGGGAAGATGGGGTAATCACATTTTACTTGGATTCCAATAAAATGATTACACTTCGGGCCACAATGTTATAGAAAAATAATGAATTAAAATTTTATTCTATCTTATAATGTTTTAAAAAAAAGGATTATTAACCTTGACTTGAAGTAATAAAAGTTAAAAATCTAAATGTCTTACAAACTATAGATAGTGTGCATATCTTGGTCATATACACATTGTTCCTCATAAAAACGGTTTGGGAAAGACAATGTGTCATTTTATGAGAATATAGAGCATGGCCCATAACCATAAATAATTTCTAGGGTTAAAATTATTACACAACATGATCAAGAAATGACTCATACAATGTTTCATTTTCATGATTTATTGGCTCATGCATTTAATTTTATTACAACTAAAAATAAAATCATACCCATAATAAGAATGAGCAGAGTATTAATTTTTAATTTTCATATAGAAAATATAAAATTTTATGACTTAATTTGGTTGTGATTCACATTTAATAATCATTATGTTATCATATATTCTGTACCTTTTTTGTCATCAAGGTGAAGTCAAAGGACAATAAAAAATTTCAACATTATATTCAAGAAATGTGATTGTGAAAACCATTATAGTTATAGTTGGGAGACGTTAATTAGGAATTATTTCATAATACATAGTACATAATTAGTAAAAATGAAAAAAAATCATTTCTATAAATTTTAATGACCATGAAGGTGTCTAATGATTCTATCTCAAATATTTCTCAATGTTAGTCAATATGATGGGAATGACATTGCAGTGGTAGAAAAGACATGATAATCATATTTGGTTTATTTAGATAATCAAAATTGTAATTGATTTTCCATACCTACCAAGGTTGTTGGCCTGTTGATTGTATTTTATAATTGTTATTCAGAAATCTATGTTCAATACATCATCAAATGAGTGATTCGAAAAAGAAGGAAGTGAATATTCAGCTTTAACTATGTCACCTAGACAAACAATTTTTTTTGTCTTTCATGATGTCATGGTCCACTTGAATATTTATTTAACTGGTGAATTCTTTACTTGAATTATTTTGAAATTTAGGTGGTTGTGTATAATAAGGAAATACATAAATACATAAAAATGGTACGTATACAAAAAATATTGTCTAGATGCTTCTATTTTTTTGGGATATTAGATGGTTGGGTGAACAAATTTTTGTGCATCATATATTGATGATTTTGAAATAATGATAGTTAAACCATCCCTCAATTACGAGCATATAATTGGAGAAGGGATAATGTTTGATATGAACAATGAAAAGTATGTTCATGCTCATCTATATGTTTTTTTAAACACTCCATTTATTATGCCAATGATATAGTAATTTTTATAGTATGTATATTATAACTTACATTTCTATATTTACTTTATTACTAACTTTTTATTGTGTTGTGATTTTGGACTCATATCATTGAGTTAAAATGTGAAGGACCCCATGAAATTGACCATCAAATACAAAAACAAAATTTCAACACATTGCATGAGTGGTTCTGGATTCACATACATATATTTAATGGATTTAATGTTCTTATAGTGAAACTATGTTTTTTCTCAATATTTTATCTATTGAATTATGTGAAATTTAATGATTTGAAAGATTTTTTTAGAGTACATGTACTATGAGCGAAGAACAGAACATTCTAGCTGATGGCCTACTTATTACATCTCATCACTACATGTCTTTCATTGCTAATGTATACTGATTATGCATTAGTGATGTACACATGAACCGAGCCACACATAATAGTGGTGTTTTATAATCATTGATTGATGCATGTTATTATTATGGATTTTTAGGGATATTATTGAGGTTATGTATGGTCATGGAATAAGGAAAAAATTTGTAAGTAGTGATTAGGTCCATCCGTTTCACAGAATGAATGTATATAAATACAAATTTACATCAATATATATTCAAAAATATTTATATAAATATGGATGAGTAAAAAATGAGCCCTTCATTCTGACATCACAAGAAAAAAAATTTATTTGTCTTCTTTGATTCTAATTGGAATGTTTTGTTGAAAATGTCTAAAAGATAGTTTTTTCGGATTCAATAATAAGGACAAGATGTTGTCACCTTTCTTGATAAATGAATATAACAAAAAAATATAGTTTTATGAAATGAATATATACAATGGGTGAAATAGATAATTGAAAGAGACACGATAGACATTCATTATCTATGAATAAAATAATATTTTTCAGAATTAATGTTTATAAAAATATTTTGGATATATATGTATAAAAATTACATGATGTAACTGAATATATCTTTATTGATGTAGGTATCTCACATGGTGGTTAGAGTGGTTCACCTGATTTTGTCAGTATATATTTTTTATATTCTAATATTTATTTATTATATTTTATTGTAATTAATTTCCCTAACTACTTCTAATAAATAATAAATAATTTATTTATTTGTAATTTCACTATGAATTTATTTTATGTTAGGATCGAGTATGTCTTCTCGAAGTAGGGGTCCCGATATAGGGTTTTGATCCAGGACCTCTAGTGCCTGATTGGATGTGTTATTTGATTAAACATTTCATCTAGTTGGAGAAGGTTTGATCATATTGATTCATCCATTGAGGAAATAGATATTAGACCCACATAGGTTCCCTCTAATCACTCATGATTGGACTGTAGGACCCTGGGACACCCTGAGAGGGGAGGGGTGAATCAGCGTGACCAGGTTTTATTTTAATGTGATGGATATTGTTCCCACATTGGTAAGACCTTGTTAAACCTATATGATTAATATGATCAGAAATAAAACATTCACATTCAATGAGATGACACAACACTTTTTACTTGGTTCACCACTAAGGGTTACGTCCAAAGAGCATACGTTGATAGGTTTTCGGTCAAAAAAAATTCCACTAAAACATCACTAGTTGTGGATTAAAATGGTTCGGGCACAGTCACTCTATGCCAGGGTCACTGCCTTTTCAATGGTTCAGGGATAGCTCACTGCGTCCCTCGGGTCACTCCCGTTGATGCCCTAGGGCTCACTGCCTTTGGTTAAGTCACATTCAGTTTATACACTAGAAGGTCTCTTAATTATTTCCAATGAATACATCCTCATTTGTATGTATATTCTCTGTTGATGTTCAACTTTCTCCGGTAGATTAATCTCCCTTTGCACCGAGGGTATCGGGAAATCTACCAACATTCACGCAGCTCAAAAAAACATTGTCGTGCTTCTTTCTTGCCTGGCGTGCATGTCACTTGTGTGGCACAAATTTGGCACGCAAGGTTCACCAACCCACTTGCACGACACCTACTCCTTCAACTCCAATCTTGCGCCACTCAATGTATTTTAATCCCAAACCACCTTGGATGCGCAGCCAGCAACCGTCACACAACCTCTACGTGCGCGACCAAACTACCACTTGCGCAACTACAACACTTGTGTGATGGGAGCTCAAAATAACTCTAAGTCATGAAATCCTTTTCAAATGAGGAAGGGTGGTCCTCCATACATAGGAAAACTCAACACCCTGTGTGGGGGCATGCAAGCCTCCTCTCGGCGCACAAGTTCCGGTGCACAACTCCAATCGCCCAAGCCTCTGTCGCGCTACTCACTAGCACGACCAAACCAATACGTGTACGAACCTCTATCATTTTCCATATTTGGAAGTTCTGATCTCAAAAAAATGTTTGGTGCACAACTTTCCAATCACCCTAGACACCAGCGCGCAAGTTATTTCTCGGCGCGCAAGTCACTTGTGTGACACAAATCTGGTGCGCAAGCCCCTTTCCCAAAAACACCGTTTTCATATTTTTGTCAAATTTGAGGTCCTGAAATTTGTCAAACACTGCAGAACGGTTCCACCATCAATACTGTTATCTTCTTGACCTGTATAAGCACTTTTTCACACACATTTTGAACTTCCCTTGAGGACTGACAATAAACACAAACCATACTCCAATTCATGCATAGATGACCATGGTTCCAACAATATCCCCCTTTGTGTTTGTTGGAAATCAAAAAATAAATACAATAGATCACAATTTACATGAAAAAAATGCAAGAATCAACTCAGCCAACACTCTAAGTCTTTGTGAGAAATTCTCGATGAAGAAAATAAGAGAAGAAGCTTGAATTGGGTTCCCGTGTTTTTTTTAATTCTCAATGACGCCCAAGAAGAATTACATGTCTACTGTATTCCTTCTCATCCTTCTTATCCTATCATTGACAATGAATTTATTCCTTTCTCCCCCATTGACAATAAACCCAAATATCAATAATTTTTTCATTATTCAGCTCAAACCACACTCCCCCTGGATAGTATCGCCCCCACAAACATGCATCGCATCCATAAACAGATTAAAAACAATTAACATAACTAGGTAGAGGGGATTCTCGAAACCCCCTTATGCAATTGGAGGTGGATGAACACCGAGTTTTAACCTATGCTTCTCAAACACAGCCATTGACAATGGCTTGGTTAGGATATCAGCCACATTCTCATCATTTCCCACATGATCCATTCTAATAACACCTTGTTCAACATTCTCTTTGATAAAGTGATACATAATTTCAATATTTTTTTTATGAGAATATTGTACCTGATTCTTCGTAAGATCAACTGAGCTCTTTTTATCATAGTAAATCACTGTTGGTTGCTTCACCTCATCACTAATATCTTTTCATTGTTGCATCATATTTATTATTAGAGTGCATTCCTTTGTGTTATAGATATACTCATCTTCAGCGGTACATAGAGAAGTACTTTATTGTTTGTTTCTCAACCATCCAACACATTTATTTTCAATATATAATGCTCCACCACTAGTGTAATTTTTTTCCACAACTTCACCAGCCCAGCTAATATCATAAAATGATGATAAATCACTGTTCCTTCTAGTAGAAAAGTATAATCCACAATTGTGAGTACCTGTAATATAACTCATGATTCTTTTTACTGGTGCCATATGTTCCTCCTTTGGATTACTCCGAAAGAGGGCCGCAAAACATGTGGCAAAGACAATATCTTGTCGTGATACTCTTAGGTAGATTAGGCTCCCAATGATCCTCCTTTACTTGATGGGATCTATAGAGGTACCCTCCTCATGCTTTCCAATATTAGCTCCAACTATGAACAGAGTTGCCTTTGGATTGGATTCTTGCGTATTAAATTTCTTAAGCAACTCTCTTGCATACTTTTCCTGAGAAATGAAATTGTAATCCTTCATTTGAATCACATGCATCCCCATGAAATATGAGTACTCCCCAATCATAGAAATTTCAAATTCTGATTTCATATGATTGGAAAATTCATCCACTGATTTCTTCCTAAATCCACCATATTTGATATCTTCAATGTAGACTACAACCATGAACTGATCTTTTGGATAATTCTTCACATATATATTTAGGTCTACTCCTCCTCTTTTTATTTCTAGCTTCTTGAGATATGAGTCTAGCCTGGAATACCATGCTCGTGGTGCCTGCTTCATACCATATAGTGCTTTCTTCGATTTTCAGACCTTTGTTTCATCAGTACCAAGAACAAAACCCACTGGTTTTTCAATATAGATGTCTTCTTCATGTACACCATTCAAGAGTGTTGTCTTGACATCGATTTGATATAAATTATATCCTCATTGGACTTCCATGGAAAGTAACAGCCTGATTGACTCCAGTCTAGCCACTGGAGCAATGGTTTCCTCAACATCAACACCTTCAATTTGGGAGTATCATTTGCATACCATCTATTCCTTGTTTCTAATAACACATACATGCTCATTAAACATGTTTTTAAGATAAATTTTGTACCAATCACATTGCGACCATCAGGTCTCTGGACAAGATCCCATGTTTGATTCATGTTAATCTCATCTAACTATTCATTCATGGCTTCCACCAATGATTCATCATTTGCATCTTCTTCAAATGAGGATGGCTCCATAACTGACAAAAATGAATATTATGTGTTATTCCTCATTCTCCTTGTCTGTGTGGGTGCACTCCTATCCCCAATTATATTGGATGTATCAATCTCATCTCTTCGATTTCTCATGCGAGGTTCAGTTGCATTCTCTCCATCCATAGTTTCTTCTTCAGATTCAACTTCTGAGTCAAAATAATGATGTAAATGCTGAGTGTTTTGAACAACTTCCTCTATTTCTGTATTTTTATTTTCTCCACGTTATCTTTCTTCCTTGCTTTATATCACATCAGCATATTACATCCTTGAAGAATTTATGGTTTTCTCTTCAATTATCTTAACATCACTGGTTTCCACAATCCCTCCCAATCGCTTGTTGAAACACTTGTAGGAATTGTTGTTTATTGGATACCCAAGAAAAATTCCTTCATCCGTATTGTCACCAAATTTCCCTTGATTTCCTTCTTTATTATGGATTAAACATTTTCTTCTGAAAACATGAATGTATTTCAAGGAAGGATTTCTTCCCTGCCACAAGTTATATGGTGTCTTCGTTTCTCCCATATAAAGCCCTGTTCAATTCTGAATGTGTACTACATTTTCAGCATCTTCCTTCCAGTAATGGCCAGAGATACCACTCTCAATCAGCAGTCCTGGCCATATTGTGACCTGTCGATTCTGGAACTCAACAACTCCATTTTTCTATGGAGTTCTCACAGAAGCAACCTCATGTTTTATTCCATGTTTTTCTATGTAATTCACAAACTCAATGGACGTGTATTCCCCTCCATTGTGAGATCACAATACTTTGATTGTTCATCCAGTATCATTCTCTACAATTGGCCAATATGTTTTCATGTAGTCAAGCACTTGTCGTTTCATGTGAATGACCATAACACGTGCCATTATACTATAATCATCTTTGAAAAGGAAAAGGTACCTTTCTCCATGATTTCTGGAAACATTTAACATCCCACATACATCTTTATGAATTAGATCAAGAAGATGAGATTCCCTTTTCTTATTTGGCCGATATGAACTGCAGACCAGCTTTCCACGATTGCAAGTATCCCATGATTTTTCATGCTCACGTTTCATGTGGAGAATTTCCATGACAATCCCCAATTTTGATATTTTCTCCATGTCTTGTTGATTGATGTGTCCCAGTCTCCGATGCCACAATTTTTTTCTTCTTCAACAGTCACGTAACAAAAATTTTCTTTGCTATCAACCTGATATAAGTCGCCTTCTATTCAACATCCCTTTAAAAGTGAATTGCATGTCTTTCCCTTGATAGTGCAACCTCTCTGATTAAAAGTAATTATAAGTACCGAGTCATAGTGTTGACTCACACTGAGTAGATTATGACATTGGCCATCTATGTAAAGGACATCAGTCTTCTTTACCTCTCCATTAGCTAATTCAGTACGTCCACTAACTTTAATTTTCAGGGCTCCATCATTATCGAATAGAAAGGTACCATCAACCTTCCTTTTGATATCCTTTAACTGGTTGACATTACCTATCATATTAGATGAACAACCGTTATCCAGAATCATGGTACTATTGCTATTTGTAGCATTGAGGGCCACCTCTGCAAAGATGGATTCTTCAATTTTTTTCCTTTCTTTCCATAAGACATTGGATTGGGTATACGATATTGAAGGACCTCGAATTATTTCTTTAACATACACAGATTATTCATTCCCATAATCTTCTTCGAAAGGAGAAAACCTGTTTGAGAGATTAACACAATTAGAAGGATGAGGATTGGCCTGTTTCTGAGAGTTGAATGCATCTCTTCTATCGAATATCTGCCTAAAAAACATAGCTTTATGGACAAAGTTAGAAAAATGAAAATAGTATCCATATAATCTATTTCTTCTATAAGATGGAGGATATGAAGTCAGTATCCTTTTTTGACATCCTAGATCTTACCCATCCAAGTAGCTCCTTACTTCTTCACAATATTACATGGTATGTCCCATGTATCCAATGAACTGACATTTCAGGAGAGGAAATGTCTTCTCAATTGAATTTCTCCTCATACTTTCTTCCTCAGGAGAATAGTAAGACTCCCGGTCATTTCTGAAATTTTGAGGATAATATTCAGTTCTCCTTTATTTTGGATTGAGGGTTCCTTTTTCAGCACTTTAGGCAATGTTTCAACATGTCCAACTTTCATCTAGTCTTTCTTTTGGAACTTTTCACTTCCAGCAGTTGATGTCTCAGCTTCACTACCAATTCCACTCTTTCACATGCAAGAGGTTCTTTGATTACTCAAGATTTTTCCAATCACATCTGAACCACATTTTTCTCTTTCTAGTAGTTTCTATAACTGAGAGTCTTACAAAATGAATTTTTTTCTTACCATCATGGGCGGTTGATTGAAATTAAATTTTACTCCTAAGAGTAATAACATATTCTTCAAGACCCTCAACAGTCTGGGAATTTTCTTCTAGTCTAGGCGGGAGGTCATTTATGACCATTTTATGTTCTTCAATTCTAAGCTTTAGTTCCAATATTTCATCTGTGTTTTTAAGGATTGAAGACTGAAATTTCACTAGATCTTCTAGTCGTTAAATTTCTGCTTCAAGCTCATCGACATATTTTGATGATTCTCCCACCATTTCCTTCCAGTTTTTACATCTCTTAAATTTATTCCCAATCTTTGAAAGGGCATCCATAATTTGACTCTTTGGATCACCATTAGTAGTAATATGATTATCTCTGACTTTATTTATTGAGTGTTATGAATTTTCAATGGTTCCCAACATGGAAGCATGGTTTCCAGTTTTAAACTCTGGTTCTTCTTCTTCTTCACAGAATTCATTATCATCATCTTCCTTTTCACAGACAAAACTCTTCTTCAGTACTTTCTTTCTACATATGAAGTCTCCTTTCGTGAAAAATCTTTTCTGAGGCTTCTTAATTTTTTCAGCATCGCTATCATCATCATAAATCTTTTTTAAGCACTGTGAAGCAATATTCTTGACTTTTCCACAACGAAAGCAAGCTAGCGGTAACTTGCCTTTGAATTTCCCATTTCCCTTATGGAACTTCTTGAAAATGTGAGAAAGAATTTCTTTTTCCTCATCGTCTTTAGCACTACTATCTTTTCATATTTTTAGTATATCCGTGGATTTGAATGACATTTCCTTGATTACTCATGTAGTAAAATATGCTAGTTTGACTCTCATTTCATATGCCACTAGTCTTCTCAATAGATCATTCAAAGAATGTTTGGAAAGACCAATTTCTTCAAGGGCAGACTGCTTTTCATTGTACAGGGGTGGAAGCCTTCTTAATATTTTCTTAACAATGTCAACATCATTGATTTCTTCACCAAGACCCTGTATTGCTCCAACCACTATAGTAATTCGATTTAATAAGGAGTCTGCATTCTCATCTAGATGCATCTTAAGATCATCAAACCTATTGTGTACGATTTTTAGTTTTGCCTCCTTCGCATTGCAATATCCTTTATAAATATTTTCATATTTATCCTACATGAACTTTGTTGTGGTGCAACTCATTACCTTTAGATAGATCTTATCATAAAGGGCTACAGTGAGAGCATTCTACACAATAGCATTATCATCAAGAATTTTCCTATCGGAATCCGGCATAGCCAGCCCTGTAGGATTAGTAACATGAATAACTTACATAGTGGAAAAAAACCTTCAATTCCAAGGGATCTTAGATGAGATCTCATTATTTTCATCCAGATCAAGAAATTACTTCCATCGAAGAGAGGGAATCCCCTGACATTGACAACATTTTCAATGATGACAAAGGACTGATTCAACACCCATAACCTTTACCCTCTGATACCACTTGTAGGACCCCGAGACACCCTGGGAGGGGAGGGGTGAATCAGGGTGACCACTTTTTCTTTTAATGTGATGGAACTTTTTCCCATGTTTGTTGGAACTTGTTAAACCTGTATGATTAATATGATCATAATGAAAACATTCACATGCATAGAGATAACACAACGCTTTTTACATGGTTCACCACTTAGGGCTACATCCAAGGGGAATATACTAACAGGTTTTCGGTCGTACCAAATTCCTCTAAAACTTTACTAATTGTGGATTACAATTGTTCAGGCATAGTCACTCTGTCCCAGGTTCACTACCTTTACAAAGGATCAGGGATAGCTCCCTGTATCCCTCAGGTCACTCCCATGGACTCCCACTGACTCACTGCCATTGGTGAAGTCCCACTCAGTTAATAGACATGAAGTTAAATTATTCATTTCCAATGAATACTTCCTATGTTTTATGTAGATGATCTGTTGAGGTTCATCTTTCCCCCATAGATGAATCTCCCTTTTCACCGAGGGTACCTGGAAATCTCCCAACTTTCACAAAGCTCAAAAAAACACTCCCGCGCTTCTTTACTATCTGGCGTGCAAGTCAATTGCATGGAACAGATTCAGCACACAAGTGTAACCAACCCACTTGCGTGAAACCTCCTCCTACAACTCCAAACCTGCGTGACTGACTATCTTTTAATCCCAAACCACCATGGACGCGCATCCAACAACCGGTGCACAACCTCTACTTGCAAGACTCAACTACCACTTGCGCGACTACAACACTTGCGCGACTACAACACTTGCGCGATGGGGGCTCGGAAAATCTCCACGTATTGAACTCCCTTGAAAATGAGGAGCGATGGTCCTATATATAAAGACAAACTGGACACCCTGCGCAGTGGTGCAAAATCCTCCTCTCGTCGTGCATGTTCTGGTGCGCAACTACAACTACCCAAGCCTTTATCGCGCTACTCACTTGACCGACCAAACCAATAATTGTGTGACCCTCTTTCCTTTTCCTTATTTGAAGTTATGATCTCAAAAAAAACATATAGAGTGCAACCTTCCAATCACCCTAGACACCAGCGAGTAAGTACTTTCCCGACATTCAAGTCACTTGCGCGACACAAATCTGGCATGCAAATCCTTTTCCAAACAACACTGTTTTCCCCTTTTTGTCAATTTTAATGTCCGAAAATTATCCAAACATTGAAAAACAGTGCCACCTTAAATACTGTTATCTTCATGACCTGTATGAGCACTTTTCTATCACACATTATAAACATCCTCTGAGGATTGACAACAAACACAAACCACACTCCAATTCATTCATAGATGACCATGGTTCCAACATGGACTTAATTCCCTCAGGTTACGATTGACATATTATTGAGGGAGGATTAGTTAAATTAAATGTTTAATGTTTCATTACATTATGTTAATTTTTATCGCAAATACTAACTATTTTTTTAATGGATAATTTCAATTAATGTACAGATGTATTTTGGGTAGTGTGTATGTCAAAATTAATAAATAATTATGGATTAGTTACAAATGATGGGTGAAGAGAGATCATTTGATACCATTTATAGGCATTCTGAACATTCTACTAAAATTCCCTCTAAGAATTCATCATATGCAGTGGAAGGATTTGGTTTTCATTTGTTCAAGTGAGGCAATGATAGAAAAATTTATTGTTTTTACTCTATAAAAGATTCAAATTTTTTATATTTATATTAAATGAATTTTTTTAATGTACACAAGGTTCTCTTGTCATTAACGTTATCAGGTGATGTTGGGGACATAGACTAGACTTGGTACTCGACACATTTCATAGCTCATAGATGAAGTATGTTTAGAATTAACTATTCATTCATATATAAAAAATATTGTAGTATAACATGAATATAAATATGTATTTTGTGGGAACAATTTTTATATTTAAACCAATGTGGAGATCCAGAAGATATAATTTTGAAATGGGTGAGGAGATATCTAGTGGGTGATATTAATGATTCCAATGTTATTGTGAAAAAATTATTTAGTAACTAATATATTTTTTATATCATATAAATTATTTATATTTTTTATTAACTAATTATGTTAATTCTATAGGCTATATTTGGAACTAAGATAATAGAGCAAACAGTGGAGAAATATCATAGTACAATGCACGTAAATGAGATATTTCTACCTATCATGGAAAATAACTCTAATGTCTATTAATTGACATACGGAATTAGTATACCATGATGTGATGTTTTTAGAGAATTGGAAATGGGTGCGTGTTGATATGAATGGATGAACACAGATACTAAGACATATGCTTCTATACCGGCTACACATCATATTATAGATGAGCAGTTTTTGTAGTTCTGTGAGGTGTTTGAATAGAAATATTCATAGATGTGGGAATGTATCGATGGTGTGATGACACAAAATCCTGTCAATGAAACAGAAGTGATTTTATTGGTAAAAGTGAAAATAAACCATACTCATATTCACTTTTATTGATATGCATAAGATAAATAATATTTATATATATTATATGCTCCATATTTTTCTAGTAAACATTCTAGTGAGTTAATTGGTGATCTAGCTGATGATGAACCTCATGCATGAGGTAATTTACAGTACCTATTTAATATTAAACATTAATTAGGAATTAATTACTATTCTTGTACAAATACTTATTTTTACACCTCTATCTATTTTATTATTTTAATTCTTGTTATTTAATTCATTCATTTAATATTATCTAGATATTTTATCAAGATATATAACAAAACATATTAATTTATTAAAAATTTTCCTTCTTTATGTATAATTTGGTGGTTTCTCTGTATTGGTCTAATGTGGTTGTACAAGAAAAATAATTTTGTCAATTATGTAACCATGCTAATTTTCGGAAATTTTATGTTATGTAATTATGAAATTTTGTTCATATGATTTATTAAGTAATCATGAAATTTTGGTCATGAGATCAATTTACCTAATGATAACATTCCTAATAACTTCATGGAAGGTTATAAAGTAAGTGAACAAGACATGGTAGACTTCATATCCCATACAGTGGTGTTTTGGTTTATTGTGTGTGATCCTAGTGTCTATGACATGTCTCAATGATGTTCAGACAGTTTGGGATGATTTTTGAATAATTTCATGCCGTATATAATGATGGAAGACCATGGAATATTGAATGATCTACCAGTTGATGGAGAACTTTGATTCTGTTCTCACATAAATAATATGCACTATTCACAAAACCCCACAGGGGAATATGTCTTTTCTGAATTAGAACATGAAATTTATGACATTGACTGATCTTACCAACTTGATTTTATGATATGTTATCTATGGAATGTCAGTTCTGAAATCTGTCATTAAAGGATAAAATATGTGGTACATTGCAGTGATAATGACGATGTGGTACTAATTAAAGTTGTTATATCTGTAATATAATGATATAATCAGATCTTATATTCAAGAATCTATTTTTTTCATGTAGAAATGTGAGGAAAAAGAATGTTTTCACAACACTAATTGTATCTAATCACACCAATCCATTTGAAGTTATTAATCATGGAGTTTATGAAGAAAATGAGTTTGAGTCTCTAAAAAGATTCCAATGTAATTTCTCACATTCAATAAATAATATTTCTTAAGATGAATCTGAATAATAATGATATTTAGCATTTAAAACCTATAAATTTTAGAAAATTTAATTCTTATTCAAGGTATTACCCCGTTTTAAAACTCTAATACAACTCCACAAACTTATACGACCAAAGAAAAATATCCCATAGATACACAATCCATTCAAGACATTAATGAAATTATTATAGTTTTAATGCACTTTAAAAACATGTCAGGGTCAAAACCAACCAAAGAAATTTAATATTCCATTCAATCTGTCGATAGCATCTATGGAGTGAATTTTCAAATGGTGTAGAATATTATATGTCAATTCGAGGTTTTTATTGATAATGATAGTGAAAAAATGCATGTTTAGTGTCATCAAACAACAAAACATGCATTTAATGGTTAAATCCATATTACAATATCTTGGAATGACATGAAATCAATGTAAAACCATATTATTGTAATTATTATTATTCATGATGTGTATGAGGGGATGTTGTATCAATCAGACATGTAGCCTACCTGGTAAAACTGAAAATGTGGTTTAAAAGGATTTGATTCCCATTAAAAAGGTGAACCAGGTAGTCATAACTAGATGATGGACTCTGAACGCCATGAAATTAGATGAAAAAAACTATGGAGGATTTTTGAAATATTCAAGCATGTGGTATGTCAATTGATGGTTTCATTTGACCACCTTGAGGGAAAATGCACATTCTGTGTCATAAAAAAACATGGTTTTAATAGAAACATCCCTAAAAATGATCTCAAGACGAAATGAAATCATAGTAAAACCATATTATTATTATTATGTATGCCATGTACGAGTAGATGAAATTTCAATCGGGATGTGGTATGAATGGTATGACTGATTATCTTGTTTTTAAATATTTGATTCCATTTAAAATGTTTTTTCAAGTGGTCCAAACCTTCTCAAAAACCATGGATTTACATGAAATCAAATGAAATAAACCCTAGAGGGAATTGTGAAATGTAAAAGAAGATGGTACATTAATTGGAATATTTGTTTGACCGTGATGAAATATAATGTTTGTTTGGTTTCAGAAAACCCCAAAACAAGAATCTAATAATTTGATAAATAGAAAACTACCTTTTTATTGAGATGGAATTAGTGAAAAATATCTTATTATTATTTGTGACTTCTATGATGATTGGACATGTTAATTGGACATGTGTTCTATGTGGTAATGCTAAATTTGTTGTTTTTAGAGATTTAATTCAATGTAAAACGTTTTGTTACGTGGTCAAAACAAGTCGACTGACATTAGAATGGAATTAAATCCGAATAAAAAAACTATGTAGTGAAATTTGAAATTGTCATGCAGATGGTGTGTCAATCAGAGGAGTCGTTTGGCCATGATTATGGAAAATCCATGTTTAGTGTCATAAAACACCAAATCATGTATTTAACAATTAGAACCATAAAATATGCCCTCAAAATGAAATTAAATCCTTAAAAAACAATATTAATACTATTCACGAAGTGTTTGTGCAGACAACTTGTCCACCAAACACGGGGTCATTGCAGTATCACATAGTATGTGGTTTTAAAATATGTAAGGCCCTTTAAAATTGTGTGGTAGGGGGACAAGACTAGAAGAATGATGTTATAATACCATGAAATAAGATGAAAACAGCCATGGAGTGAATTGTGAAATTTTTGTGTATACAGTTCATTAATCGATTGTTTCGTTTGACCGCACTGACGTAAAGTAGTCTTTTACTATCATAAATTTAAAATACGAGTGTTTAACAATCTGATCAATATTAAACTACCTCAAAATTCATTGAAATCATACAAAAAAAACATGTATTGAATTATGAAATTGTAGTGTTTACGATGTCTAAATCAGAGTTAATGTTTGACCGTAGTGACGAAAAACATAATTTTCAAGTCATAAAACACTTGAATGTGCGTTTAATGTTCAAATCCATATCTGATGTCCTCAAAATGACATTAAATAATTTGAAAACTGGATTATAATTATTCTTGAATTGTGTGATGATACAACATGTCAGTTGGATGTGCGGTTTGCAAGGTATGATTGAATACAAGTTTTTTAATGATTTGACACCCTATAAGAAGGCGTGTTGTGTGGTCAAAACCATTTAAACGAACTCTAAATGATATGAAATATTACAAAAACAACCATGGTGTGAATTTTGAAATTGTCAAGAAAACAGTACGTCAATCATAGGTTTCTTTTGACTGTGACAATAGAAAAAAGACATTTAGTTTCATATAACACTAATACATGATTTTAAAAGTTCAATCCATAGAAAACTGACTCCTAATGACTTCAAATCATATGTAAACCATGTTATTATTTTTACTGACATCTACAAAGAGACGACACATCAATAAAAAATGAAATCACTATGGTGTGACTAAATTTGTGGATTTAAATGATTTAACACCCATTAAAAGGTGTGTTGTGTGGTCAAAAAAATTGAACAAACTCGGAATTCCATGAAATCATACTACAAAAACAATGGAGGGAATTATGAAATGATAAATTATACAGCATGTTAGTCAGACTTTTCTCTTGACAATGATGATGAAAAACATATTTATAGTGTCATAAAACACAAAAACATGCATTTGATTGTTATATCAATAAAAAATTTCCTCATAATGACTTTAAATCATAATAAAAACATATTATTATAATTATTCATGAAGTGTAAAAGTTTATTGAAAAATAACCGACTATTTAGTCTATATGGTTAGACTAAATCATTGGTATATAATGATTTGATGCCCATTAAAAATATTTTTCGTGCGGTCAAAAACATCCCAACGACTTCAAAATTCCATGAAATCAAGAAAATAACAATAATGTGAATTCGGAAATGTTTGATCAACCATTACATCAATCTATGGTGTAATTTGGCTCTGATAAATGAAAAAAAATGTTTATTATCATAAAACACCAAAACATGCATCTAATAGTTTGGTACATATTAAATGTGCTATGAATGACATTAAATCAAAGGAAAATGTCTTATTAAGATTTGTGTCATGTACGTGGATTTGAAACATCAATCAAACATGCAGTCTTTGGGGTACGCCTGAATGTCTAGTTTTTAATGATTTGATTCCATTTAAAAAGTAGTTTCTTGTGGTCAAAACTAGACGAAGGACACCTAAATACCATGAACTCCTAAAATAATAACTATGTAGATAATTTTGAAATGGTCATCCATATGGTACATCAATCAGGGTGGTCATTTGACTATGATAATGAAAAATTCTCTTTTAGTGTCATAAAACAACAAAACATGCGTTTAATGGTCAGATCCATACAGAATGGCATCAGAATGACTTGAAATCACAGGAAAACCATAATGTTATTATTATTATTATTGTTATTATTGATATCTATGAGTAGAAATAACATCAACCAGACTTGTGGTCTGCACTATATGATTGAATATGTGGTTTTAAATATTCCATGCCCTATAAAACGGTGTTTCAGGTGGTCAAAACCAGTAGAATGACATTATAATTCCATGAAATTCGAAAACCACGAAAACTGTGGAGTGGATTTTGAAATTATTACATATATGGTTTGTCAATTAGAGTTGACATTTTACTATAGTGATGAAAAAATACATCTACTTTCATGAAACACAAAATGGGCATTTAATAGTTTGATCCATTGAAAATGACCTCGGAATGACTTAATGTGTAAGGAAATAAAAATATTATTATTTTTGATGTGTAATAGAATATGAAACAACAATCGTTCATGATATTTATGTATTACGAATAAATATGTGGTTTTCAAAGATCTGATTATTTTTAAAAGGGGCATCGAGTTGTCAAACCCAGATAGACATGCTTAAGAATGCCATTAAATATGATGAAAAAAATTGTGGAGTGACTTGTGAAATTTTCAAGATGACATTATATGAATCAGATGATTCATTTGATAGTAATGATGGAAAATTATTCTTTAGTGTATATGACACCAAAACATGTGTTAAACAGTAGGATCCATAGAAAATGACCTCAGAGTGACACGAAATCAGAGAAAACCCATCTTAGTATTATTCATCAAATGTTTGCGTTGATGAAACATCAATGAGAAGCGTGATGTTTGATGTACGAGTAAATATGTGGTTATAAATATTTGACTCCTTTTAAAAAGGTTTGTGGGGTGGTCATGACCAGCCAAGAAAATCATAATTCCATGAAATTAGTTTACAAAGACCATGGAGTGAATATTGATATGGTCGAGGAGATAATACGTTAATATGAGGTTTTATTAGATTATGATGATTGAAAACACACATTTTGTGCCATAAATCACCAAAACATGTATTTACCAGTCAGATCTATAAAAAAAGTACTTATAATGGCATGAAATAATAGGATAAAAATTTTATTATTATTCATGAGGTGCATAAGAAAATGGGACATCAAAAGAAAGTTGGATCTTCATGGTATGTCTGAATACATGTTTTTTAATGATTTGATGCCCTTTATAATGGTGTTTCAGGTGGTTAGAACCATTCTAAGAGCCTTAGAATGCCATGAAATAAGATGAAAATAATCAATGATGGAGTTTTGAAATGTTTGAGAAAATGATACATCAATCAAAGGTGTCATTTCACAATGTTGATGTAAAGCATACATTATGAGTCATAAAACACAAAAGTATTCATTTAAAAGAGAAAACAACATAAAAATACATATGAATGAATTGAAATTATAGAAAAAACATTTTTTTTATTATTTTGTACATGTGAGGAGAAAAATGTTCAATCAAACGTACGGTCTATTCGATATGACTAAATATGTGGGTTTTAAAGATTTAAGACCCTTTAATATGGTGTGTTGGGTGGTCAAAACTAGATGGATGACCTTAGAAAACAATGAAATCAGACGAAAACAACCATGGATTGAATTTGGAAATGGTCGATTAGATCGTATGTCAAAAGGATGTTTTAATTGATCATGATGATGGAAAACACACGTTTAGTGTCACAAAGCACCTAAAAAGGTGGTTAATTGTCATATCTATAGAAAATAACATTCAAAGGACATTAAATCATAGGAAAACCATTTCATTATTATTCATGATATCTTTGCAAGGTCGGTACATCAACTGGACATACCATGGAAATTTTAAGATTGAATATGTTGTCTTTAAATATTTATTACCATTTAAAAATATCTTCTGTCTAGTAAAAAAAGTTGAATGACCTCAGAAATCCATTAAATCAAATTGAAGTCACCATGGGTTGAATTGTGAAATGGTCGAGTAGACTGTATGTCCATCGAAGGTATCGTTTGACCATGATGATGGAAAAATCATGATTAGTGTCACAAAATCCCAAAATGTATGTTCAATGGAAAACATCTATAGTAAATGACCTCAAAATGTCTTGATATAATTGGAATACTGCTTTGTTATTATTATTTAGACGTAAAAGGAGACATAATGTCAATTGGATGTGTGTTCTATGCATTATGACTGAATATGTGGTTCTTAAAGACTTAATGCCCTTTAAATTGGTGTGTCTGGTGGTCAAACCTTACCCAATGAACTCAGAATTCCATAAAATCATCCGAAAATAGACAGGGATTGAATTTTAAAATGGTCGAGTAAATGGTATTTCAATTAGAGGTGTCATTTGACTGAACAAATAGAAAAGGAATGATTTGTTTCATAAAACACCAAAACATGTGTTTAATGGTCTAACACATTGGAAACAAACTCTTCATGTCATAAAATAATATGAAAATTATATTATTTTTATTAGTGGCGTGAATGAGTAGAACAAATGTCAACTGGATGTGAGGTCTAGAAGGTAGAACTGATTTGTTGGTTTTTAATGATTTTATGCCCTTTCAAAAAGTACATTGAGTGGTCAAAACTAGCCAAACAACCTCATAATTCCACAAAATCAGTACAAAACAACCATGGAGTGAATTCTGAAATGTTCAAGTATATGGTACATTAATCAGAAGTTTTGTTTTACCAAGATGATGGAAAACTTACGTTTAGTGTCATAAAACAAAAAACAATGTGTCTAATAGCCAGTTCAATAGTTAAAATCCTTGTAATGATATGAAATTAGAAGACACCTTTTTTATTATTATTCATAATATGAATGAGGATACAACACAACGATTCGACAAGTTGTCTACATGGTACTACTGAATCTTTAGTTTTTAAAAGTATTGATTCTATTTAAAAATGTGTGTCAGGTAGTCACAACAAGCATGATGTTCATATAATTCCATGAACATAGACCACTACCACTATTGAGTGAATTTTCAAATGGCTGAGTAGGTCATATGTGAATCAGTGGTTTCATTTGACCGCGATGATGGAAAACGCCCATTTAGTGTCATAAAACACCAATAAATCATTTAATAGTAATATTAATAAAAACAACCTCATAATGAATTTAAATAATAAGAAACCCATATTATTATTATTTCTGACATGTACGAGTATACAACATATCAACTGGATGTTTAGACGTCACAGTAGGACCGAATATGTTGTTTTTAACGATTTAATGCCCTTTAAAAAGATGTGGCGGGTTGTCAAAACCAGAAGAATTACAATGAAGTTCCTTAAAATCATACAACACCAACTGTGGAGTGGTTTTTCAAATTTTCTAGTTGAATAAACATCAATTGGAGGTGTTACAATAGCACACAAACGGAAAACAGACTTTTAGTGTCAAAAAACACCAAAATGGGCATTTAATTGTCAGATACCTAAAGATGACCTCAAGATGGATTGAAATCATCAGAAGAAATTATTATTATTAATTTTTAAGTGTATGATGAAATGTCAAAAAATCGACCCTCTTTTATGTGTGGTATGGCGGAATTTGTGGTTGATAACGATTTAAGACCCTTTAAAAAGGTAGGTTGGTGTTAAAAGAAGATAAACGACCTCTGAAGTCTATGAAATTTGATGACAACAACCATGGGGTGAATTATTAAATGATCACATAGATAATACATCAACCATAGGAGGTATTAGACTGCAATGATGGAAAACATGCATTTAGTTTGTTATAACAATAAGACTAGTGATTAATAGACAGACGCATAGAAAGCATCCTAAGAATAACATGAAATCAATGGGAAGTCATCATAATATTAATCATGATGTGTATAAGGATATGTAACATCAATTAGATGTGTAGTGTTCTTGGTGATAATGATTATATACTTTTTATTTATTTGAATCCCTTTTAAACGGTGCATCGGGTGTTCAAAACCATCCAAATGAATTCCGAATGTAATGAAATAAGACAAAAGAAACTGTGGACTAAATTTTTTTATGGCCAAGTAGATGTTACCTCAAATGGAGATTCTGTATGACCATGATGATGGGAAATGCACATTTAATTTCACAAAACACATAAATTTTTTTTTGTGGTCACATCCTTACAAAACAACCATTGATTGATTTTAAATCATAGGAAACTCGTCTAATTATTTTTTGTGACATGTACGAAGAGACAAAACATCAATCATACATGTGGTGTGCACGATACGATTAAATCTTTTTTTATTAGTTATTTGATCACTTATAAAGTTGTGTTGGTTGGACAAAACCAATTGATCAACCTCATAATTCCATTAAATTGGACAAAAAAACCATGGATATAATTTTGAAATGGTATAATTGAAGTTATGTCAATTAGAAATGTCGTTTGACTATAATGATAGAAAATGCCCAATTATTGTCAGGAAACAACAAAACAGGCTATTAACACTTAGATTCATAGGTAATGGACTCAAAATTACCTGAAATCACATGAAAATTGATTTATTATTTTTAATGAAATGTGTTGGTAGATGAAACATTAATTGGATGTATTGTATTCTCAGAGAGATAGAATATGTTTGTTTAAGATTATAAAAAATTATTAATAAATTATTAATAAATTTTCAAAATCAAATAACATAAAGCTATTTTACTAATATTTAATTGAAATATTTTTATTTCATTTTAGTTATTATTGGTGATATTTTATTTAGTTCGAATTAGTTTATCAAATTTTGTAATGTCGTTTCTTTCGATGATGGGCATGAAGAATAGAAGTTGTTGATCTCATCTGTTTTGATAATTCCAATTATGCTTTCATATACTTTGATAATCTTAATCTAATGTTTTTCTATATATTAATTATTTCAATTTGTGCTCAAGATGATAATAATATTAAAATAATCCCCAAGATAGTTTAATCATTGTTTATCCATGTTTATATAAGTTCTTAATTAATTCTAACCCATTCAGATGTGTTTTGCATAAAACAGTCAAGTGTTATAGCTACTGGTATAGACCTACCGGTACTCAGTCTACCGATAGACTTAGTCTACCAATAGATAGAGTCACTGATACACTATGGTCACTGATATAAACAGAGTTACCAGTAAGGAGAAACAAAGTCTACCGACAGAACAGACGAGCTACCGATGTGCATGTCTACCAATAGTTACCAGTAGAGTAAGCCTACTGATATGAGTACTGAATCACAAAAAAGAGTTACTGATATGAGGATGTCTACTAATAGAACCAGTCTACCAAGCTATCGACAGACAAACAGACCAGAAGTCTACCGATAGACAGAAGTCTGCCGATAGATCCGGTTCACAGATAGTTACCAATACAAGTATAGTCACCGATATATCGAGCTACCGATAGAAGGCTGATGATAGTATAAGTCAACCGATAGACTACTGATGCAAATAGATACTGATCAAGAGACAACTACTGATGGAGCAATAGCTACTGATAAAAAGAGCTATCAATGGAACTAATGTCACTGGTATAAGAGCTGCCGATGCATGTTCAAAAGAGATACTAATGGAAGGTTCTACAACACAAAGTCCACCATCCACGTCTACCAATAGAATGCCACTAATGCTTGACCAACCAGTCAAACCCTATACTATTCATACAATTTATTTATTTATCTAATGGTTACATTTGATGGTTTTAATGCAGTTAATGTAATTTAATGATTTCTGTTGTATGTCAGGAAACTATACCTAGTACCCATGCAAAAGGCGATTATTCTTTGCTGCCGAAGCTGAAAGCTATAAAGTAATGGAAGGATAACACAGGAAATTGAGATGCATGTAACATGAAAGGCACTTACAAGACACAAAATGGGTGAACTAGACAAGAGCTGAACTGGATTCAGATGTGGAGCATTTTTCTTTAATCTACATCCATACTATGTGAATTCTGGACATACACGAAGAATCCTATTCTAGAGGAGAACACAAGTTGCATCTTGAGTGAAGACTACAACAAACATTCCATGTACTCAGGCTGCTAAGCTGGACCAAGAATCAAAGAAGAAAATGACACTCTGTTTTCTGAGAAAAACCAGAGAAGTACTCAGAAGCTTTTCTGATAAACCAAACGAGTCCAGAGCTGCACTGCTTATCACTAAAGCATTTCTAAACTCAATCATACTTCTCTTAGTGATTTTATGTTTACATTTTGAGCAGTTTGTGTATCATGTTTATTTTACACAAACACTGTCTCCTATGCTAAACTGGAGGATTCTTAAATCCTCACTCAAACTCCAAAACTCTTTTGTTTCTCACTGTGGATGGTGGTTGAGGTCGAGTAAGACCTGAACAACATATGAGTTGTTGTTTTTTTTCCACGAAGAACTGTGGTAGAGGTATTTTTACCTTGACATTAGTGTACTGTTTTTTACCCCTGATCCAGGGCTTGGATCAATTTATATAAATTTTTGACGAGACTATTTCTTGGCTTGAGACTGAACATCTTGGTTATCTTTGTTGTGATTTTATTTTAAAGTCTATAAGTATTACATATATATTTTACATATTCCAATGCTATTACTTTGAAAAACAAAACTATTTTAAAGCAATTTTGATAGTTAAATTAACATGTTTTTATACTTATTGTAAACCAGTAAGTTAGTTTGAAATGTTAATTTAATCTTCAAATCAAATTAACTGAGACCTAATCAATCTTTGAGAAACTAATTGAACTTTTACACTCTGTATAGATTTACTACAGTTTAACTATGTTTTAAATTGGGATATTTTAAGAGAAATATTTTTAATAGAAATTTTAATTGGAACTCAATTAACCCCCCCTCTTGAAAATCCACTCCGACCAACATTTTGTATATGAGGATTTGTTTTTGTTCAAGGATATTTGAAATACACTGTTTTTCAACTATGATTTTAGTTTCATCATTAATGATCTTAAATTTCTATTAGTTCTAAATTAATCTCTTTAAACCTATGTTCTAAAATCAAGTTATGTATAATATACTAGAGGGTGCTGCTACTAACAGGACACCTTTCTTCAATGGCCAAACTATGCCCAGTAGAAACTGAAAATGAAAATTTATTTAGAAAGCATGGGTTTTGATATTTGGACTGCTATAGAGACTCAATATAAAATTCCAAAAACTGAAAGAATAACTTGGGATGAAACTACAATGACTGCTTACAATAATAATTGTAAAGCAATGAATGCTCTGTACTGTGCTTTAGGAGATAGAGTGTTTAATAGAATTTCTTCTTATAAAACTGCCTTTGAAATATTGGATACTTTGGGTGTTTCTCATGAAGGAACAACCAATGTTAATGAAATGAGATTAAATACTTATAATTTTAAATATGTAAATTTTAAAATGAAAACCTATGAACCTATTTAGGATTTGTATCTTAGGTTTAATGAGACAGTCAATAAAATGAGTTCACAGGGAAAAGTTGTTCCAGCTAAGGAATAAATTATGAGGATATTGAGATGTCTGCCAGAACGATGGAGACACACCTCTGTCTCAATCAGAGAGTCATGTGGAATTGGAGCACTTCCTGTAAAGGATCTTATTGGTGAATTAATGATGTATGAGGAAGAACTCATGGTGAATAAAGAGGAAGATGATGAAACTAAGATAAAATCTGTAGCTTTCAAGTCTACTTCCTCTAAGAGTAAAGACAAGGAGAAAATTCAAATACATACTGAGATTTCAACTAGTGAAGAATCTGATTCAGATAGTGATGCTGAGATGGCTCAAATAGACAAGAGATTCAAGAAGATTTATATAATGAAAAAATTCTTCATGAAATCTGACTACAAAAAAAAGTATGACAACTAGGGACACTGGAAGAAGGATTGGAAGAAAGGTGACAAGAATGATTAAATAGTCTGCAATGAGTGTAAAAGGAAAGGACACATCAAGGCTAATTATCTAAAATTAAAAGGCAAAAAGAAATATGATTATAAGGACAAGAAATACAAGAAATCTATGAAAGAAACCTAGAGTGCATCTGAAGACAACACAAGTGAATCTGAAGTTTCTAATTCTGAGAAGAATCATGATAACATGTGTTTCATGACTAACACATCTGAGGTAACCTTAGATACTCCTGTTTTAAATTCTTATTATCATGAAGATGATGAAAAATCTGATTCTGATTCTGAAAACATGACTAGTAATGAATTATTTGAATACTGTAATATGCTATAGGAGAAATGAAATGATCTTTAGGATAAATAAAAATCATTAAAGAAACAGCATGCTCTCACTACTACTGTTAAAAGTGATTTTACTATTGAAAAAGAGAAGAATGATCAACTGTTTAAGGAAAATACAGAACTGAAAATGTCAAATGAGAAACTTAGAAAGGACTTATAGAAGTTTACAAATTGAAAAGACACAATTAATAAAATTTTAGGTAAACATGTTGCACTTAAATACACTACTGGTTTGGGATAAAAACCTGGACCGAGACGGTTCACTAAAACTCGATTTATTTCTATGTCTGGACAAAATTCTGCATATTATAGTTCTGGAAATTCATATGCTTCAACCTGTAATTCATATGGTTATAGGTCATATAAATATTATCATTCCAAAGATCTTGATTCTGTAAATTATATGAGACCTATAAGACAAATATGTGTACCTAAAGCTTTGATTACTAACCTTTCTGGACCCAAGAAGATCTGGGTACCAAAATCATTTCCTATATAAATATGTTTTGTAGGAAACATGCTTAAAGGGTTCTCACAAGAAGGTATGGTATATGGAAAATGGACGTTCAAGATATATGTCTGGAGATTATTCATGTTCCAAAAGTTTAATAAAGGTTGATGGAGGACATGTCACCTTTGGTGATAATTCTAAAGGAAAGATCATCGGCCTAGGCCAAATTGGTAACACTGATTCAGTTTTAATTTCTAATGTTTTATTTTTTGATTGACTTATGTATAACATGTTAAGTATTTCTCAATTATGTGATGATGGATTTAATGTAATGTTTGAAAATGATTCTTGTAATGTTTTTAATTCTAAAATTGTTTTAGTATTTTCTGCTTTACGAAATGAAAATGCTTATGCAGTTGATTTAAATTCTTTAGCTAAACAAAATGTTACTTGTTTAAATTCATTTCATAAAGAGTCTTGGATTTGGCACAGAAGTTTCTTTTAAATCAAATAAAGAAGTTTCAACTTCTCATCCTCTCAAGTTGGTTCACATGTACTTGTTTGGACCACCACGAGTTTCTAGGTTAAATGGGAAGAACTATTTCTATGTTCTAGTAGATGATGTTTTTAGATATACTTGGGTATACTTCTTAGCTCACAAAAGTGAAGCTTGTTCTTATTTTGTTAAAAACTCCAAATCTATAGAAAATCGTAGTGGACTTAAGATTAAAAATCTAAGAAGTGATCATGGTCGTGAGTTTGAAAATCATGAATTTGAATCTTATTTCTCACGCAATGGCTATAGTCACAACTTTTCTGATCCTAGAACACCTCAACAGAATGGTGTAGTAGAAAGATGGAATAAAACCCTTCAAGAAATAGCTAGAACCATGTTTAATGAATATGACCTTCCTATTTACTTTTGGGCTGAAGCTGTGAATATATCTTGTTATATTACTAATAGAGTCTTAATTAGACCAATTCTTAAGAAGAACCCTTATGAGTTGTGTAATAATAGAAAACCTAAAGTTAGTTACTTTAGAGTATTTGGCTGTAAATTTTTTAATCTTAATACAAAGGATAATCTGGACACGTTTGCTTCTAAGAGTGATGAAGGAATTTTTCTTGGTTATTCTTTAACTAGAAAATCCTATAGAGTCTTTAATAAAAGAACCAAATTTTTGGAAGAATCTGTTCATATCTTTTTTGATGAAACAGATCCACATGAGCCTAAAATCTCTCTTGAAAATCTTGAGGAAGATTTAACTATTCTGAACCATAATGATTAATCTAATGAACCTGCTGTAAAAACATCAAGTTCTGGACATATTCCAGAATCTGCTTTTATGGAACCTGAACCTATATTTGAACCTGAAATTTCTAGTCCTACCTTTACTAGATCAACAAAGATTCTAACGAATCATCCTTTGTATGTTGTTGTTGGTAATCTTGGTAGAGGGATAAAGGCTAGAGCTTCTCTATAAAATCAGGTTGAACATCAAGCCTTTCTGTCATAGCAAGAACCTAAAAATATCAATGATGGTATCAATGATGAATTTTGGGTAATGGCTATGCCCGAAGAGTTAAATCAATTTGAATGAAACAAAGTCTGGTAATTAGTTGACAGACCTATGGACACTTTAACAACAGGCCCAAAATGGCTTTTTAGGAACAATGTTGATGAGTCTAGAAACATAGTTTGAAACAAAGCTTTACTAGTTGCACAGGGATATAGTAATGAAGAAGTAATAGACTATGAAGAAACTTTTGCACCTATATCCAGATTAGAAGCCATTAGGATCTTATTGCATATGCTGCTCATCTGAATTTCATGTTATATCAAATGGATGTCAAAAGTGCTTTTCAAAATGGTTTTATTGTTGAAGATGTTTTTGTTGAACAACCACCTAGATTTATTAATCCCCATTTTCCAAATCATGTTTTTAAACATTCTAATGCTTTATATGGATTAAAACAATCTCCAAGAGCTTGGTATAATATACTTAGTAATTTTATTATTTGAAAAAGTTTTACTAAAGGGATTGCTGATCCAAATATTTTTATTAAAAGAAATCCTAAAGAAGTTTTAATAGATCCAATCTATGTTGATGATATTATTTTTTGATCTTCTAAACATTCTTTATGTACTAATTTTTCAAATAATATGAAAAATGAATTTGAAATGAGTTTCATGGGAGAACATAAATATTTTCTTGGATTTAAAGTGTTTCAAAATGAAAATAGTATTGTTTTGAATCAAAGTAAATATAAAAAGGATATTTTAAAACGTTTTTGTTTAGATAGTATTAAGGAAAGTGAAACTCATAGGAGTAATATTTGTAAATTGGATGCAGATGAAATTGGGATACCAGTGGATCAAACCAATTACAGAGGTATGATTGGAAGCTTACTTTACCTTACTACTAGTGGACCAGATATTATGTTTAGTGTGTGTATGTGTGTATGATTTCGGGATAATCCAAAAGAATGGAATTTACTTGATGTTAAAATAATTTTTAGGTATCTTAAACATATTGTAAAATTTGGATTGTTTTACCCAAAAGGACAACCCTTTGAGTTAATGAGTTATTCAGATGCTGACTTTTCTGGTTATAAGTTCGATAGAAAGAGAACATCAGGAACATGTCATTTATTAGGATTCTCCTTAGTATCTTGGTATAGTAAGAAGCAGAATTATGTAGCATTATCCACTGCCGAAGCAGAGTACATTGCTGCTGGTAGTTGCTGTGCACAAATTCTGTGGATGAAACACACTCTTTTGTACTATGGATATGACTTTAGGCATGTGTCAATCAACTGTGACAATACTAGTGCAATAAATATATCTAAGAACCCTGTGTCTCACTCCAGGACCAAACACATTGATGTAAGGCACCATTTCTTGGGAGATCATTACCAAAATGGCGATATTACTCTAGAGCTTATAGGCAATGAACATCAATTAGGTGACATTTTCACTAAAACTTTGAGTTTGGATTGGATAAGTTACATTGGACATGAGTTAGGAATGTTTAACCTCAATCGGTAGCTATTATCACCGATGTGAAATTCTCACCGATATGAAATTATCACCGATGTGAAATTCTCACCGATGTAAAATTCACACCGATGTAACCTCACGGATAGAAAACCTCACTGATGTAACCTCATTGATAGAAATTCTCACCGATGTGCGCGCTGTTTTAAAACTTCTGTCTGCTGCCAGAATCTGAATATTATTTACTTTATTTCATTTTGTATATTTATTTTCTGATTCCTAAATGATAAAACTAAAGTCCGATCTACTTCTAAATCCATCGAGCCTCAAACATTAACCCTCGAACCTTAGCTCCTGAATCCTTATAGAAACCTAAATCCTTTGAACCAACGATGGAAAAAACCAAACTTCCTACCATCATAGATGACTCTGTTGAGCCACAAACAAAAAAACAAAGGACTGAGCAAGAATAATGTGGTAGTGGAAGTGTTGCTAGAACTAGGTCAGGGAGATGACCAGGGAATCATCGTCTCCAAAATCGAGTAACTGTAATTGAAAAAGAAACTGTGTGTAGAATGGGAGATGCTTAGCAGGTCCTTAGTGCTCGAAGTTCTTGAAGATCAAAAATGGGTAGAGTGTTTTTCGAACAAAAATGGTCCTTACTTTCCAAAATTAGTGAAATAGTTTTATGATTTTGTAACCTTTGATGAATCGGAGAATGAAAATCAAGTAACTTCTTTTGTGAATGGAAAAGAGATGTCGTTTTCATCTGTTGAATAGCCTGAGTGATTGATATTTCCACATGAAGAAGTATCTGGATATTTCACGAGATCCATGCCACCTACTAGTGACATTTTTGATAATGAGACTGCTTTGGAAGAGCTGACTGGTGATGGAAGACAAAGACAAGTAGTTGCTGCAGAAATGGAAGGAGAGAACAGACTGCTGTTCAAATTTGTTAAACAAGACTTGATACCGAGGAGAGGAGACTTTTCCAATTTGAGATATCAGGATATCTATCTCCTGAACCTCTTACGAAAATGTGTAAAGGTTAATTTGTGCAGATTGATGATGCTCCATATGGAAGATACGACAAGGCCAAAATCAAAAACAAATTCCCTATTCTTTTCTAAGCTAATCTCTGTGATAATCAAGGTAAAAGGGGTTGCTGAGTCTCTAGATGAGACAATGGTAGTAAAGAATAACTTTTGAATCACATCTACAGTTTCTAAGTACATGATAATAAATTGGAACCCTTGGAAATGAGAATGGGCCAATGATGACCAGAGGATGTATGGAAAGTTTAATCCTGTGAATCATCCTTCAAGACCAAAGGATGTGAGGGATCCAAATCTGGGACCTGATGAAGAGGAACCAGAATACAGAGATGATTCAGAAGAAGAAGATTCTTCTGCTGATGAAGGAGGAGACCCTAAATTGCCACCTTGCCCAGCTCTTGAAAATCTAATTCAACATATATAAGATAAGGAACAAGCTTCATTAGAAGCTATTGAAGAGGCTGTTTTACAGATTGAAGAAGTTGTTCATGAGAGTGAATCATCTCTTTTAGATGATTTGAGTCTGAGTCTAGTGATTGGACAATCTTTAGTACCTACTAATGAAGCAAATGAAGTTGACACACCCTTACCTAATCCGGAAGACCCTTCTGCTGCTGCAGTAATGGAATTGATAGGGGGAGATTCTCTTCAGGATGAAAGACCTACTTAGGATGCTGCTGTGAATGTTGCTGAGAATGTTGTTATCCTAATTGAGGATTCACCCATTGAGGGGGAGCATCGATCTATGTTTGGAAGTGTAACAATGGTTGTTGGTTTTAATGATTGGGCAGAAGACCCCAGTTTTGGAGTATGTGGTTTAGACTATTCAAATTCAGATGATGAGGCATCTCACAATAGTCCTAAGATTACCTATGATGTCGATTCTGAGTTATTTCCTAAATATGTGGTCAGAATTCATGACTTGGATACGCTGAATAAAAACCTTAAGGAATGTTTTGTTGAAGAGGTAAAGAAAATAGATGTTTCTATGCTATCTTCAATTCAATCAGTTATGAATGACTCTGTGGTCAGTTTAGCCTCCGAAAGAGCATCTGCAGCAGTTTCACCTGCTGATTTGGTTACCAAGGCTGATATGGATATCTTAAGAGATAAGCTGAAAGAATCTTTTCGTGCCTTAGTTGCTGAGATGAAGCAGAGTTTTGCTGATGAAATGGTTATGCTGGAAATATCTTTTGAACTATCTATTTCCTGTAATTTATCAACCTTTATGGGTGAAATAGTTGAAGAAGTTAAAGAATTCTAGGCTCATGTTTCTAGACTTGAAGCAGATCATGATGCACTAAAGGAATATGTTGTTTCTTTAGAATTTTACATGAGCTCAAAATCCCATGCAGATAAGGAATTAGATTATTTGAAGAGTGTTGTAAGCCAGATGGTTTCAATATTTGAAGGCATCAAAACTTCTATGAAAGGTCATATTAAAACCCAGAAATACGATGTTCAAAATCTTATCAGTGGATTGACCAAAAGCATCAAAAAGACTATATCATTCTCTGTTGGTTCTCTTGAATATAAACCTTCGATGGATTTGAATGAAATTCGAGCTATAATGAAAGAAGAGCTTGGTTCTTCCTCAACCAGTGGCTCTGTGGACTCATCTGAATTGAGTAGTGTGGTTCTCTCTACCAGAGATTCAGCTAGAGAAATTATGAAGATAGCCCAAGACTACATGAGAGAAAGCTCTACCTATCACAAAGAATTTAAAGAAAATGTGGACTCCTATTTATCCAAAATTTACACAAAGACCCTAATGACCAGTCATTTTAAGCTTCTGATTGAGAATATGAAACTACCTCCTATCAATCAAGCCTTTAAAGAGCATTTTTGCAAGATAAGAGAATTGAGTCCAGCATTGGATAAGTTTATGGAGAACAAGGGTGACTTCATATCCTCTATGGAGAGAGGGGGAGGAATCATTGTGGATTTCAGAATTCTTTTGCTACCCTTTCTGCATGTTGATGCTAGTCCAGTAATTGTCCCTCCTGCGTTTCCGGCCACTACCTCCACTACTTCCCCAATTCAGATGACGGTTGTTCAAGCCATTCGAAGCCTCACACATATGATCACACAAAGGACTCCTCAATATAGGCCGAGCACAGTGTCAGTTTCTAAGCCTCCTGTGGTAATTTTCAGGAATTCCTCAGCCTTCCCCAAGAATCCTCACCACCTAAATCCTCTTCTGACCCCAAGGGAAAATCTCACATTGAGGATGAGAATTGATCCAGTAGCTGGACTGTTTGATAGGAATCCTATTTTTTTCTGTCTTTGTACCTTTTTTGTCACATTTAATACAAGTGGTTTTATTCTATTCCTATTGTAAATTTTTTTTCTATTATTTCCAACTTTTTGATTATCACAAAGGGGGAGAAATATTTTATAGAGGAGGATAAATACTCTCTAAGTATCAAAAGAGGAGGACATATTCACCCAGAGGGAGATATATTAATGAAAAGGAGAGAAATTTTATTTGATAGCTATCATGATTTTCCCCTTTTATACCTCTTAATTTCATCCTCTAATACCATTTCTTTTTCTCACATCCTCTGATATAATTTCATTTAGTTCTCTGATGTCATCTAATACCACTAAATTTTATCTTTGATATCATGGCTTTTTCATATATCTCTGATACATTTAATTCTATCTCTGATAAATTACGTTTTATACCATACTATTTTCTCTGAGAAAATGGAGCTTAATTATATATCCTCTGATACATTTTTTTAATAATAATATCATAAGTTGTGATTATCAAAAAGGGGGAGTTTGTTGACCTCACCTATTTTGATAATCCCAGTTATGCGTTCATATACTTTGATAATCTCAATCTAATTTTTTTATATATATTAATTCTTTAAATTTGTGCTTAAGATGATAATAATATTAAAATAATCCCTGATATAGTTTAATCTTTGTTTATCCATGTTTATATAAGTTCTGAAGTAATTCTAACCCATTCGGATGTGTTTTTCATAAAACAGACAAGTGATATAGCTACTGGTATAGAGCTACCGATACTCAGTCTACCGATAGATATAGTCTACCGATAGACAGAGCCACCGATACACTAAGGTCACTGATATAAACAGAGCTACCGGTAAGCAGAAACAAAGTATACTGACAGAACAGAGGAGCTACCGATGTGTATGTCTACCAATAGTTATCAGTAGAGTATGCCTACTGATACGAGTAATGAATCACAAACAAGAGTTACCGATATGAGGATGTCTACTGATTGAACCAGCCTACCAAGCTATCGACAGACAAACAGACCAGAAGTCTACCGATAGGCAGAAGTCTATCGATAGATCCTGTTCACAAATAGTTACCGATACAAGTATAGTCACTAATATATCGAGCTACAGATTGAAGGCTACTGATAGTATAAGTCTATCGATAGACTACTGATTCAAAGAGCTACCGATGGAGAGACAGCTACCGATGGAGCAACAGCTACTGATAACAAGAGCTTCTAATGAAACTAAAGTCACCAGTATATGAGCTACCGATGCAAGTTCAAAAGAGCTACCGATGGAAGGTTATGCGACACAAAGTCCACCGTGCACGTCTACCAATAGAACGCTACTAATGCTTGACCAACTAGTCCAACCCTATACTCTCCATTCTATTTATTTATTTATCTAATGGTTACATTTGATGGTTTTAAAGCATTTAATGTTATTTAATGATTTTTTTGCATGTCAAGGAACCGTACCTAGTACCCATGGAAAAGGGGATTATTATTTTTTGCCGATGTTGAAATCTATAAAGTAATGTAAAGAGAACACTGGAAATTGAGATGCATGTTACACGAAAGGCACTAAGAAGACACAAAAAGGGTGAACGAGACAAGAGATGAACTGCATTCATATGTGGAGCATTTTTTTCTAATCTACATCCATACATAGAGAATCCTTGACATACATGAAGAAACATATTCTATAGAACACAAGCTGCATCTTGAGTGAAGAACTACAACAAAAATTTCATGCACTAAGGATGATAAGCTGGACCAAGAATCAAAAAAGAAAACAACACTCTGTTTTCTGAGAAAAAGCAGAGAAGGACTCAGAAGCTTTTCTGATAATCCAAACGAGTCCATAGTTGCACTGCTATCACTAAAGCATTTCTAAACTCAATCATACATCTCTTAGTGATTATATATTTACATTTGGAGCAGTGTGTGTATCCTTTTTATTTTACACACACACTGTCTCCTGTACTGAACTGGAGGATTCTTAAATACATACTCAAACTCCATAAATCTTTTGTTTCCCAATGTAGATGGTGGTAGAGGTCAAGTAAGACCTGAACTGCCTGTGACCTGTTGTTTGTTTTTCCCATGAAGAACTGTGGAAGAGGTCTTTGTACCTGGACAGTAGTGTACTATTGTTTACCCCTGATCCAGGGTGTGGATCAATTTATATAAATTTTTGAGAGGACTATGTCTCGGATTGATACTGAACCTCTTGGTTATCTTTCCTGTGCTTTTATTTTAAGGTCTATAAGTATTACATATATATTTTACATATTCCATTCCTATTACTTTGAAATACAAAACTATTCTAAAGAAACTTTGATAGTTAAATTAGTAAGTGTTTATACTTATTGTAAACCAGTAAGTTAGTTTCAAAAGTTAATTTAATCATCAAATTAAATTAAGTGAAACCTAATAAATCTTTGGGAAACTAATTGATCCTTTAAACTCTGTATAGATTCACTACAGTTTAACTTAGTTTTTAAATTGGGGGATTTTAAGAGAAATATTTTTAACAGAAATTTTAACTAGAATTCAATTCACCCCCCTTCTTGAGTATCCACTCCGACAAAAAGAATTTGATGAGATAATCTTATTTAAGTGTTTTTGGTTTTAGATATTTTAGAGATATATATATTTTATTTTTCAAATATTGTGGTTTTTTTATGTTATTATAAAATTTCTTTAAAAAATTTAAAAAAAACTATATTGGCAGCCATATGGGGGTCATTATTGTTGTAGCATTGTTGGGCTATAGAAACCACCAAATGGTGGTCACTATAAGTCATCTCAATCTCTTCTGCAGAACCTTCCCAATGGTGGTTGTTATATGAATAAATAATGGGAAAAAATCACCCACCATTTTGTGAATACTAAGAAGCTGTTATTTGCCTTTGGAGTTGGATTTTGGAATTATTAAGGGCTTGTTTTCTACTAGTTATTATCCATCATATGGCTCATTTATTTTTTAGGATTTTCATATGAAAATATCATTACTGGCTTCTAGAAAATATCTTAGAGGATTTTTCACACCTCTTATGAAGCGACGTCCTATGGATGATGAGGGTAAAGTAAAATCCGACCCACCAGCTCTACATTAACAACTTATAAAAAAAGAAATATTAAAATATTTTAGTTGTCTCTATGATGATGAATCATTTCACATGTAGAGTATTTTAAAATATTTTATCATTTATTTATTATATTCTCCATATATTTCATCCCCTTATAAGAATCATCATCCATCAAGACCCCTCAATGCTACCTGGTGGGGGATTATTTGTTAGCCTCTGTTTATTAACCATGCCATTTTCATCGCTAGGAGTCCACCGACCATCCATTGGTTGTGCACAATTCTGGTGGGTGTAGTAGACATAAAAACAGTCATTACATTTAGTTACTTTTTTAATTATTGGTTATTTAAACTATCAAAAAAAATTATCAGTAGTTATGAAAACCACAACATATTTCATGGCTAACAATCATTTATTGGAATTTATTTTATATTATCAAGAATTTTAGTATTTTTTGTTTTTTTCTTCATTTAGGTGTGGTGTAGATTTTATTTAGCAAGTTTTTTTTAAAAAGGAATCCAAAATATAATAGGTAATATCAACCTATCGGCCATTGTTTTGTGTTCTGGGGGTTATATTTAGCATTTTTAACAGTAATCCCAATAAATAAATTTTTTAAGAATTTTTTTAGCAGATTTTTTTTAATAAAAACTCTAGATTTTTGTCCTTAACATTAATTTTAGAATTAAATTTTAATAAAAAAATATAAAGATAAACACTTTGACATGTAATAAAATAAAAAATAAATTCATATTAAACCCATAACATATATATTATAAATTTTGTATCCATGTTCGTATATAAATATATCCATCGTCACCATAAACTCAGTCACCATAACTGCATTCCATTGATATCATCAATAAATCCATACATGATTCATCAATATATATATATATATAATATGTCTATAAATAACTCATACCCAATATACTTCTATCTCAAAACCTTTGAGGCATCCATATACCTCAACATTATCTCATTTAATGTAACTAGGCACATCATCTCATCAACTATAACAAAAAAGATGACAAAAATTGAAACATAACATAATAATTTGGAATTAATGTATAGTCATTAAATAATTTACAATGTACAAAAGAATCAATGATTTATCATGACTACCTTCTGAATAATTTCGTGGATCATAATGACCATCCTCATTCCCACTATTAGCATATGTAGCCAATAATAAAACAAGAACATTTAAAAAAGAAATCAGATATAGAAATGTAATATAATATATTCATGAATTTTGAACATAAATTTGTAATTTCTTTTAATAAAAGAAAATTTATATTAACAAAAAATAAAAAATATATCTTCCAAAATACTTTCATAACATTAACATACATATTTATGATATAATTCAACACATGAAACATAAAATGAATAAGTATATACCAACCAACTAAATTTTTAGTGTTTCATGAGGTGTTCTAGAAATATAATTCATAATGAAATTTTATTGAAATTCAAATGAAATCATGTCATATATTTCAAAAATAACTCAGTGGTGGTTATACCATGATTTTACACCAATCTGATGTTGTTTTTTGTGGTTTTGAACATAAGACACATGTTTCTCTATTTTAAAACCATTAAAACACATTTGTATGAATTCCAAGAATCCCCTAGCTTAGAATGATGTATCATTGGTACTTACAATTCAAAAATAATCTTACGGTCTTTTTTAATTTATTTCATTGAAATCATACATCATTTTCTATGTTTTGACCACCTGACAGACCATTATAAAGGCTACGGTAACAATAAAAACTATTTACCGAGACATTTTTACCACCCCACAAGTCTAAGTGACATTTTTTTGTTTATTCCAATCAAAAATTACTATGCAATACTTTTCCCAAGAGTTAACATCATTTTAAGGAGTTTGTATTTGGTTTTGACCATTACATGAACATTTTAGTGATTTAACAATAAAAATATGTTTTATAGAATCCTAAGAAAACCTTAACTCAGAATGATGTGTTTTACATACTAAATTTCAAAAATAAATCTATTGTTGTTGTCTACATATTGAATGGAAATATGATGTCATTTTCATGGGTATGACCCCCCGAAATGTGATTTTAATGGCTTTGGTACCTTTAAAAATATTTTTTAGAGTCATTATAATAACACTACTCATTGAATTGACTTCTTCCTATCTATAAAAAAAATTATTCAATAGTGGGTTTTCCATGATTTCATGTCAACTTGAAGAAGTTTTCTATTGTTTTGACAATTACATGCACGTTACAGTGTTTTATATCACTGAGAAATGGTTTACATGAATCTCAAGTAATACATTTCATAGAATGATGTGACATATTTTTCTCCATTTTAAAAATCAATATACAGTTATTATTTTAATGGCCTAGTCCAGCCCACGATCATGATATAGTTCGCTTTGGGCCTAGCCCACATTTTTTTGTTTTCCCTCGGCTCTGCCCATCTGGAAACCCCCAGGAAAAGACCTCATGATGGGAGAGGTATCCACACCACCTTATAAAGGGGTGCATCATGATCCTCCCCCTTCAATGTGGGATTTCCATAACCTACCACCCTAGAAGGGCCCGACATCCTCGCTGGAACATTAAATGGACACCGGATCTGATATCATTTGTAACGGCCCAGTCTAGCCCACGATCATGATATTGTCCGCTTTGGGCCTAGCCCAAACGACTTTGTTTTCCCTGGACTCTGCCCATCAGGCAACCCCCCAGGAAAAGGACTCATTATGGGAGTGGTATCCACAACACCTTATAAAGGGGTTCTCCGTGCTCCTACGACATTGATGCGGGATTTCCATAACCACTATGTTACGTGCCGGTTCTGGAAGCCACCCAGAGGCACCCCGTACACAGTTGGTCACATGGCCTCAAACACATTTCCCTGAAAACCAGAGGCTTACGACTAGCAGCAAGGGCCTTGGGTGTGATAATGGGGGAACTATACCCTCATTGGCAGGGTAGACAACAGATGTAAGCAATACACAATAACATAACTAGTAAATATCCAACAATAGTAAACAACGAAAGACTGATAATGAAACAACTAGAGCATAAATATATATAAATTATGCATGATACATATATATCTAGCAATGTAGCCAACATGTCACAATGCTGAATACAGTACTAAACCAGAGTAAAAAAGGAAAACAGTTGAGAAAATCCCCAACATTGCAATCATCAGCTTGGTCCCATGGTCTTCTGATTCAATGTAATCAAGTACATGAAGTCAAAGGGAGCATTCCAATATAAATAACTGCAGAAATAAATAAAATTGGGCCCCAAAGCAAGGCCCAAATATGGTGTGAGACTTTAACCCAATGGGAAACCACCAGAAGATATCTGTCTATTATTCAGTGAGTATATGGTAGGTAAATGAACAAAAGGTAATAAACAAGGAAGCATTAAGAAGTAATCAATCCACAAATTAAGAATTCAAAACACCATACAACATGAAACTGTAGAATAGATAACACAACAGGTAACCCTATGAGAAGTACCCATAGCCTATCCCCTCTGGTCCTACCTATCAATTACAAGAAACCCTCAGGGTAGGAAACATAGTCTCACCCCTCTAGTTCAACTAAATTATAGACAGTCTAAAAAATCACTAACCGTCAATTCCCTCTCTAGTCTCGTATCATAATAAAATGCGCTCTGGGGAAGCACTCAACATCAACTCCCCAAGTGGCTCACGTAGAGGAAGTAAATACCCTCTGGGGATACACTCAACACCAATTCCCCCTATGGTCTCGTATCATATAAGTATAATGACACTCTGGAGAAGCCCTCAACAACAATTCGTTTTATGGTATATACACCACGTTCTCACGGACCTGCGTATGTAAACAAACTATAATAGTGTGTAAGAAACCAAGAAAACTTCAAGGAATACTTGGATAGAATTCTACAGCAAAAAAGATAACAAAATAATAGGCACACCATCCAATAATACTAGACATGGATAGTAAACAGCTGCCTAATGGCAATTAATACCCAAAGGTCAAAGAAGGAAAACGTGCATGGGAAATACATCCAAAGCAAAAAAATTTACAATATTAAAAAAATAAAAATCTACTCAGGCATACAAGCATTGAAAAGAATCAAAATGGATAAAAAAGTAAACAGGTAATACCTCGTTCATGGGTATTATGAGAAATTTCACATATAAATCAATGACTTCGTACAAAAAAGGCATAAACCACATACCTCGGGTTTAGGGTATCAATATAATTGAACCTCAAAGTCTAAATCTCCTTGGAATGCTGTAGATCTTCCAAAACGTCTAGAACGTTCATCCCATGATAACATGTAAAAAAATAGAAAACATGAAACGACGTTCCAACAGAAGAGAGAACTCACTAATGCGATTCCAATGCAATCAAAGGTGTTCGATTCAGAGGATGGATGGAGCCTTGGGGGATCATCGAATATCTGTAGAAGCTCAATGCTATCGGACAAAAAATACTCAAAAGTAGTTCGTTCTGGCGATTAGATGTGATCCCAATGCGTTTAATGAAGAAAAGAAAGTACACTTTGTTTACTTTTGAATTACACGGTGTGTAATCACCTTTTCTATAGTCCATTTTAAGCAGCCTCCAACTCACTCTCACATGTCCATGTGTGTGTCTATGACATGGACAACGAACAACCTTTTAAGGAAAGGAAGTACACGTCATTTACTCATAAAGTACATGGTGTCTACTTAGAAAATTTCCAGAAACTCATTTTTCCTCAAAAAATCCAAGAAAAATAAAAAAATACTTGAATGGAAGGATTGGGATCATAAAAATGTCTCCCAGTAAAGAAATTCATCCCCACATTTCCCAAGAGCGGCGTAGAAGATGAATCCCCAAACACTTCCGGCCACTATGCTCGTACATGGGTTTCCCTCTCTCAATTCTCGTCCAGCACCTGCTCGTGCTACCACATCAAGTGTACCAAGTGAACTCACCTGCCACGAAGAACCTTTATAATTCAGACCACAATCTAGATATAATAATCCTCGAATGACTTATCCGCTTTGAGATCAACCTCCTGGGGTTGTAAGACATGAGACATGTCGGAAAAGTAACGTCGGAGCTGAGAGACATGAAAAACATCGTCCATATCTCGGTACCTCTGAGAATATAGCAACCGATAGGCAACCAGAACAACTCTCTCTAACACCTCAAATGACCCGACGTACCTCGGCGAAATCTTACCATGTATCCTAATCATCTTGCGTCCCATCCTCGGTGTGACACGTAGAAAAACCTGATCCCTGACCTCGAACTCCTGAGGTCATCTCTGCTGATCAACATATGACTTCTGTCGAGACTGTGATGTATCCATCCTCTTCGGAATAAACCCTATATGTTCTGTGGTCTCTTAAACAAGATGAGTTCCCAGAAAGTCTTCCTCTCTTACCTCCAACCAACATAATGGATATTGGCATGGCCTACCATACAAAGCCTCATAAGGTGCCATCAGAATAGTTTTTTGAAAACTATATTTGTAGGAAAACACCACAAGAGGTATATGCATCTCCCAAAAACCTCCAAAATCAAGAATGAATGCTAGGAGCATGTCCTCAAGAACCTGAATAGTATTCTTGGATTGGAAATCTGTCCGGGGATGGTAATCCTTGCACAAAATTACCTTGGTACCCAAAGCCTTTTGTAGCCCCTGCCAGACCCAAGAAGTAAAATGGGCATCCATGTCTAAAACAATGGAGTGTGGAACTCCATGTAGACGTACAATATCCCTAATGTAAAACTACCCCATCTCATCAACACTGATGGTCTCCTTGATAGGCATGATGTGAGCAACATTCGTGATCCTGTCAATGACAACACAAATTGCATCATTCCCTCGAGGAGACCTCAGTAAACCGATCACGAAGCCCATCTCGACATCATTCCACTTCCACTCGGAAATGGGTAACTGTAGTAAAATCCTTGCTGGTCCCTAATGTTCCGCGTTCACCTGCTGACAAGTGGAACACCTCATGAAAAACTAACAAAGACCCTCTTCATACCTGGACACCAATACAAACAATGTTGATCATGATACATCTCGGTGACGCCAGGATGAACTGCCCAAACTGAGGAATGAAAGTCCCTAATCAGCTCCTTGTGTATATCCATTGACACCAATATGCATCCCTGGAAACACATGATTTCATCCTCATTTATAGTCCATCCAGGAATAGGGACCTCTCCTGACACACTGTCCCTTAAGACTAGGACATCAGAATCTGATAGATGCCTCATTCGAACTCTATCCAGAAGAGTAAAAGTCACAATGACATAAGAATGAAACTTGTGCCATTGATTGTCGTGAACCTCCAAATTCATCTTAGAGAAGTGAGCAATAAGCTGCCACTCACTACTGGCTTCCCGAACTGCCTGTATCTAAGTCATCCGACTCAATACATTAGCTAATGTGTAGCCTTTACTAGGCGTATAAGAAAGCTCAATGTCAATGGATAGTAGGTACTCGACCCACCTGAGCTATCTCAAATTCAAATCACATTGAGTAAAGATGTATTTGAGACTCTTATGGTCGGTGAAAACCACAATGTGCTCTCCCAGATGATAATGTCTCCAACAGTGTAGGGAATGAACAACAGCTGCCAACTCCAGATCATGCATTGGATAATTCTACTCATGTGGCCTCGACAGATGAGACCCGTACGTAACGACCTCATCTCCCTGCATAAGCACATCTCCCATCCCGATACTTGATGCATCGCAGTAAATAGTATTTCTCTTGGCTAGATCTTTCAAGACCAGTATTGCGGCTGAATTCAACCTCCCTTTCGGCTTCAGGAAGTCTGACTCACATGAATATGACAATAAGAACATAATACCCTACATGGTCCGACCTATTAGTGGTTCTTCTAAGCATGAAATGTCTTATATGTAATGTCATTATTATCCAGCTAGCCCTAGAAAACACTTCACCTCAAAGACGTTCTTCGCATGCTCCCAGGAAAATATAGCCCTCAGTTTCTCTAGGTCTATTTATACTCTTTCATATGAGATAACATGACCCAAGAAGTTAATCTGGTCCATCCATAAGTGGCATGTTGAGGGCATAACATATAACTGATGCTCCCTCATTTTACTCAAAATGATATCAAGATGGGTAGCATGGTCACATTGAGTGTGAGAGTACACAAAAATATCATCCACAAAAACAACCATGAAAGAATCCTTGTATGGATGAAACAGTCAGTTCATTAGTTACATGAGAACTACAGGTGCATTCATGAGACCAAACGACACAACCATAAACAAGTATATACCATACTGGCTCCGAAAGGCTGTGAGAGTTATATCAGATGGTCAAACGAGCAAATTGATGATTACCAGACCTCATGTAAATCTTCATTAACACCTAGGATCCTCGAAGATAATCAAAGTGATCATCAATATTAGGAAAAGGATATCTGTTCTTGACTGTCAACAGGTTCATCTTTTTATAATCCAAAAGAATCCTATGGGTACCTTTTTCCTTCTTCACAAACAGGATAGGCGTACCCCAAGGAGAATTACTATGTCGAATGAAACCCTTGTCCAGCAACTCATCCATATTTTTTTGATCTCCTGAAACTATTGTCTATCCATCCTATAATGAGGAATGGACACTGGTTCCGGCCCTGGCTCGAGCTCAACAAAAAAGTCTACCACATGCTCCGGAGGCAAACCTGATAAGTCCTCTGGAAATACATCTCTGAAATGATTCACTACTGGAGGAATTTCTAAATGTGAAGTCCCATTGTCATCCTGATAAATACTAGAAATCTAGGATGTTACTACTCCAAACCCATGATGCTCTGGACCCGCTCTGATCGCCAGGAAATCGCACTCGCCCTTGTGAAGAAATGATCCACCGTCTGGTGATATGAAACTCACCCTGCTGTGATAACAGTCGACGACTAGTAGGATGGGAACTAGCCTGTCCATTCTGATAATGACATCATAGCCTATCATCTCTAGGAAATAGAGATCCCAAAAAAAGTGACACCCACCAACATCAAGAGGTAACTCCTTGAACTGATGTACACTAAATGTTCTTGTCCCCAACGGAGTGTCTAGTATCAAAACATCAGCTGAAGAAATGAAACAAAGCCCAAGGCTCTAAACAACACTGATTGATATAAAGCTATGTGTAATGCCAGTATTGAAAAGAGTTGACGATATAACTGATTCAACTAGGATTCTACCTCAAACTATAGATGGGTTTTGATCCTACTACAGATAGGTCTGCTCCACTGAAAATGTCTGGACTGCTCTGTGGTCCTGCGATCCTTTTTGACTACTCTGATCTGATCCACCCTGATGTCGCTGAGGACCGGGCGACTGGCTATCACGACCACAACCTCCACCTAGGCTTGAATGGCTGGAAGAACTCTAGTTCCCAAACTGGTGAGAAACTAGTGGTGCTGCACTTGGACGATGACTCATAGACGAACCCCTGTCACCAACGGCTGGTGAGAAGACCTGACAAAAATGGTGAAGGTGTATCAACTTTTCACAAGATAGTCACAACACAAGGTCTCTTTGGCACTGTGGCCTCACATGCCTGATTCTCCCACACATTTATCACACCACCTGGATACCTAAAGATGCACCCCGCCTACTCGGATCTCCTTGGGTAGTCTCCCTGCGACGCTTCCAGCTATCAGCTGGAGGAGCACTAACTATGGATGTCGAGCCTCCTTGGCTCACAACTACGGATTCACTCATACTCCGCTATGTGATCAGTGCCAGGTTGATGATGGAAGTGATGGAATCAACCTGAAGATTTTAACCTGAGATTAGATGTCCTGTATGAGGCCATCCTTGAACATCCTTGCATGAAATAAACCATCTCCTCCCAGGAAGGGTGTGAAATGTTGAAGCTCAGTGAAACTTGATGAGTAATCTATAACCGATAGGGTACACTACTCATGGCTCATAAACTCTCGGCCTCAGTCATCCATCTGGGTCTCGAGAAACATATATTCATAGATGATGCACATGAACACCTCCCAAGCCAAAACCTGCTGAAGACCCGCCTGTGAGATCACAACCCACCATCTCTTGGCGGAATCCCATAGCATATTTCTAACGAGCGTGACTCTCCTCTATGGAGGTGTCTCCATATGCTCAATGATCGTTTGCATGGCATCGAGTCATGAATCTACAGCCTGAGGTCCTCCTTCCCTTGAGACCATGGGAGGATGCTGCTGCTGGAGGACCCATATCAAATCATCCATCGATGGGGTAGAAGGCGGACATCCCTGAAAAGTCTACATCATCCTCATGAATCCTTTCCTGAACTATGCATCAGCATCAGTAACATATATAACTGTTGTTGCCTCGACTAGCAAAAAAGGAGGACCTAGACGTGGAGACTGATCAGTCTTGTCCGGTGTCTGATCACCACCTGGCTACTAGCGTAGAACTGGAGGACGTCTCAGTGGCATGACTCTACATGGTCAAGCACACACCATAGATCAGAATTATCATGGAATGCAAAAAAGGAGTGTAAGAAGAGACCAAGAGGAATAAAACATTCATGTTTTAAAAAACATGAATACACAGCGTGTTCCCTGAAGTCATTCATTTGGATGTGTACTTTTTCCTAAATTAGTTATTTAACACCCCAGACACACGGTGTATTCTCAAAACACATGGCATGTACTTGAATCTGCTTCCCCTTCCCGGGTCCGTCTACATGGTTAATCCACTCGGCTCTCCTATGACAAGACAAATCGGTGTGTTTAAGGTAGACATGGCATGTATTGGAAAAGCTTCACTTGGACCGTGTTGTTAGTGGCACAATTAGACCCATGACTCAATCTACACAATGTGTTCCTGATAGACACGACGTGTTGGAATGGATAACACTGACCCTTGTTGTTCATGACACGGTCGGATACCAGGGTCTGACTACACGACATGATCAAGGTGGACACGGTGTGTATAAGAATAGACTCTACTAACCCATGTGGTTAGCTACATGGAAGAGTTACTAGGATTATACTACACAGTGTGTTCAATGCGGACATGGCGTGTTTCCTCTAGAATTTTTCCATCCCGTGTCTCTTCCCACACATCCTTCGACACAGTCAGAGACTACACGGCATGAACATAGAGTACCGGGCATGTACATATGAAAAATTGTTTCTTCCCGAACAGAAGAACGCAAGGCATGTACATAAAATTACACTACATGTATTGTGGGTTTTTCCAGAAAATAAGCCTCAGAACCTACTCCAAAACACATATAAACACTGAAATGAAAATTGAAAGTGCCAAATTCCAATCTATGAGGGCCCATACTCCCTAGGAATAAAATATTGGCATCTTATACACATTATAACATGGAAAACAAGGAAATGATTCAACAAATTCTAGTCCATAAGGGCCCATAACACCTCAAGAACCAATTTTTGGCGTTTATTCAAGAAAACTTCTACACAAACAATACCTTATCAAACAAAAAGTATTTATATCATGGAAAATATCACAACAACATGCATATATTACACATCATCTATCACAACATCATGTAATCTCTAATGAATCCTAAATGGGATAGAAAAAATGAATGACATGTGATTTATAGCAAGTGTCTATATGATGAATGAGATGGAATACACTCATCTCATCAGGTTTCAATGGAAATAGAACCTCAATGACATCAATAATAACAGTACAAATCATATGAATCACACAAGGTGAAATCAAATCAACAGTAATAATTTCAAAACTAGAGAAATTACAATTTAATGTGGTAGATTGGCTTTACCCTGTACACAGGTTTTATACTCCCAGACAAATCTTAATACCAAGTACATATTCCATCTTATCCATGGATAAAGGCTCTAAACAGCAATTCAATATAAAAGAATTCACAGATACCACATTGTAATGTCCCAGTTCGGGAAGCCACCCAGAGGCACCCCATACCCGGTTGGTGACATGACCTCAAGAAAATTTCCCCTAATTCCAGAGGCTTCCTACTAGCAGTGAGGGCCTTGGGTGTGATAGTGGGGAAACTATGCCCTCACTGGTAGAGTACAAAGCAAATGTAAAAAACACAATAGCATAAAAAATAAATATCCAACAACAGTAAACATGGATTTCTAATAAAGAAACAACAGGAGAATAAATATATTTAAATGATGCATGATACATATATGTCTAGGAAAGTAGCCAACCAAGTGAAAATTCTAAATAAAGTACTAAACCAAAGTAGAAAAGGAAAAAAGATGAGCAACTCCTTAGCATCACAAGCCTCGGCTTGGTCCCATGATCTCCAGCTCCAATGCAATCAAGTACCTGAAGTCAAAGGGCTATTTCCTTTGTCTATACATACACCTATATAATCTATTTTGGCCCAAAAAGCCCGGACCAAACAGGGTGTGAGACTAAATCCCAGAAAGAAACCACCAGAAGATCTGTGCCTAACTGTCAGTGAGTATATGGAAGGTAAAATTAATGAAAGTAGCAAACAAAGAACCACTAAGCAGTAAACAATCTACAATTTAAGCATTCAAAACACCACATGGAATGGAACGACATAACAGATAACACAAAATGTAATGCTCTGGGATGTACCCACAACCTATTCCCTCTGGTGCTACCTATCAAGTACAAGAAACCCTCTGGGTATCACACACAGTCTCAGACCTCTATTTCAGCTAATGTATAGACTCTCTGAGGATGGACTCATGTTAATTCCCCCCATAGTCTTGTATCATACTAAAGGTGCTCTGGGATATCACTCAACGTCAATTCCCCATGTGGCCCATGTCGAAGAACTACAGACACTTTGGGGAAGCACTCATTTTCAATTTCCACTATTATCTCGCATCATAAAATTCGAATGACACTCTGGAGAAGCTCTCAACATCAATTCTCTGTGTGGTCTATACACTAGGTTCTCACGGCCCTGTGTATTTCAAGAAAGTGTAGCAGCACATAACGGCCCAAGTAAACCTCAAGAACAACTTGGGTGGAATTCTAAAACACAAAAGTATAATAGAAGAATAGGCACACCATCCTATAATACTAAGAATGGATATTAAACAATAGCATATAGGGAAACAAGGACCAATGGTCAAAACAGGAAAAACATGCAATGGAAATACATCCAATGAAAAAAAATCACCCTATTCACAAACAATAAACATCTACTCAGCCATACCAGTAGACCAGAGAAACAAATTGGGTAAAAAGGTAAACACGTAATACACCGCTCATGGGTATTGGGATAAATTGCACATAAAACTCAAACAAATCCTCTAGAAAGGCACAAACCACCTACCTCAGGTTTAAGAAATCAATATACCTGACCCTCGAAGCTTGAATCTATTTATAATGTCGTAGATCTATGAAAACATCTAAAACGTCCAACCCATTATAACATCGAAAAGAAGAGAAAAAATGAAATGAGGATCCAGCAGAAGAGAGAACAAAACGATGCAATTCCAATGCAATCGACCGTGTTCGATTCAGAGGACGGATGGAGGCTCAGGGGCTCATTGAAGATCTGTGGCTGCTTGAAGATTTTAAACGAACGTGACCTAAAAGAAGTTCATTCTGGCCGTTAGATATGACCTCAGTGCGTTTAATAAAAAAAAGAAATCACACAGCATGTAATTTTTAATGTACACGGTGTGTACTTGCTTATTCCATACTTCGCTTTAAGTGGACTCCATGTAACTCTCACATGACAATGTGTGTGGCTATTACATAGACATCACATGTCTTACTATGAAAAGGAAGTACATGGAGAGTACTCATAATATACAAGGTGTGTACATAGAAAACTTCCTGAAACTATTCATTTCTCAAAAACTCTAGGAAATAGAAAAATACCCCTGAATGGAAGGTCTGGGTTCTGACAATTATCCTTTGATTTCATGGAAATCTTTCATTGTCTTCCTTGTTTTGTTTCCTTGATACACATTTTTAAATGCTTTAGTACCATTAAAAATTGATTACCATGTCATTAAACTACACTAAATGTTTTATTAGTGTTTTTATATGCATACTAAACAAAAATAACTCAAAGTTGTTTTCCCATGATTTCTCAACAATATAATCTCACTTTATATGGTTTTGACTGTTACATTCATGTTGTAGTGTTTTAAAACAATAAAAACATATTTATAATCATACATTTCAAACTGAAACATTGAATGTTTTTTCATTAGTTCCTATATTTCAAAAAAAATAAAATATAGTCATTGTCCTCAAATTTCATGACAACATGACTTCATTTTCATTATTTTGACCTTTAGACACACATTTTAAAAGGCATTGGTACCTTAGAAAATTGATTACCAATTCACTCTGACCACACGAAACATCATGTTGACATGGTGTCTACATGTACATGTCAAAAATAACTCAATGGTACTTTTCCAATGATTTTACATCACTCTAGGGTTGGTATCTATTTTTTGTTTTTTACATTCTTTTTTAGTGTTTTAAAATACTAAAATAGTGTTTATAGACATCCTGGGAGATCAGGACTCCTAAAAATATTTCATTGCTTCCTATATTTCAAAAATGAATACATGTTAATTTTCCTATTATTTTATTTAAATAAAAATTTTTTCTCCGAAATCTAATCACATGAAACATGTTTTTTAATATCTTTTTTACCATTAAAATTTATTTTTCGATTAGTTCCGACTTCACCAAACCTCGAATTGATGTGTTTTTTAGGTTTTCATGTCAAAAATTACTCAAAAGTGGTTTTCAATGATTTTACATCAATATGAGGTCATTTTATATGGTTTTGACCATCGTACACACATTTTATTGTTTTAAAAATACAAAAATGGGTTTTGGAACTTCCTAGAAAAACCATAACTCGGAATTATGTGTTGTAAAATATTATATTTCAAAAATATATCTAAGATCGATTTCATGTAATTTAATGGAAATCTAATTTCATTTTCTTATTTTTTACTCCCCCCAATACATGTTATCATTAGTGTAGAAAGGATATTTCAAGTTAGTTTTTTTTGTTTTCACATCGATAATTATGAAAAATTTATACAAGAAAAATTATAAAAAATTTTAATAATTTAATTAAAATTGAATTTGTAAATATATCTATATAGGGGGATTTCAAATTAATTAGTGGATAAATTATTTTAAAAAAATGACCCTAGGTTCTCACACTAGTTATCGGGAAATCAACCAGAAAAAACCCTAGGTTGATTTGTTTTCCATGTAAGTTATCCAATAATAGATGCGATTTTCTTAAGTCATTTTATTTTAATTCCTCCTCTCTACAGATGACCAGTGGAAAAAACCAGAAAGAAGGAAAGTAGAAAAACTATAAAAAGACACTTACAATTGAATATTCAAAATTTATTATATATATTACAAATAATATAAAAATAATTCAAACATATAAATTTATTCTCCCATTCAATTTTTACGTGTCTCAAATACTATGCACTATACATATATGGGTTATCAAAAAGATACAAATAATAATTAAAACATTTAACTTATATATTCAATAAAATCAATGAAATATTAATGAAAACATCAGAAAGAAATATGACCTTATAAAACATCAATACAACTCCATTTGTAATTATTTAATACTTAAATATTAAAACATAATATCCACATTCTTTTAGACATTATTTTGGATAAACATGTTGTTCCATGTAATTTTTTATTCAAAAATAACATTTTATATAATATATCAAATATTTGGTAATTGTAAAAGAAAATTTATCTTAGTGTGTGAATATTTAATCATGGAAGTCATCTTTCATCCCATATCCATAAATAAATTCAATGGACTATTTAAAAAATATGAATAAAATAAATTTCTGAAATTTTTATTATAAAAATATAATAATATTTTCAATATTATATTTTTAATGCATTCTTTAAATTTTATATCACTTCACCATGGACATAGGGTAGCCAGTATGGTGTATTCACTCTTGGAAATAAAAAAACCAACATCCAATGAACACTGATATATAAGAAAATATAATGTGAGTTGTTATTATGTTAATAGATATAAACCCATTCTGAGAAATATTCCTTATACTCATGATGTTATGGAATCAACCTACACTAAATAATTACATTCTTCATAAATATTTTAGTAAAAGAAAAATATCTGTATTCCTTAGCCTCTATCCTAGATATCGGTGATATAAATTATGGTTCATATACATATTTCTTTTAATTCTATATAATAATTCAATGAAGATATATAATAAAATACACTCATTATTATAAATTAATAACACGTTTAATGAATGAAAAAAATTATTCATAATTGATAGGAAATATTTTCATCATGTTAATGCCCAACTTATCTCTTGATACAAGCTCGATGATATCACTTTTGAAAAACCTCACAGTCATTACACACCCACAAATAGCAGCTTCAATTAGAATCTCATATAAATCCAATAGAAAAATTTAATATGGTGAAAATATATCAAGACTAGTTGAATATATATTTGAATTCAAAAAAAATTGTATTATTTGTTTTCTATATAGTGATTCTTTAACATTAAGGTATTGAAATAAATAATTAAGTTAATATATAAATTTTAAAATGATATAAAAAATTTAACATATAAATTAAATAAAATATAAAACATATACACACCTCTAAGGTAATATGTCAAACAAGTCTATATAGTAAAAAATGGTTGATACATTGTCTAGTTATACTAACCTTATCTATAAGAGATGTAATTTTTATAATATATGAATAATATATATAATTTTGTTCTTATGATGTCATATCTCTATCTGTTGATGATGAATTGTATTTCCCACATTAAATATCATCCCATATGAAATAATATACTAGGAATCATCAACATTTAATTCAAAATATTTTTGAAGTTGTGGAAAAGTTATGTATGGGTAATATAATGAGTGGGGTTTTTAGGTGGGGATGTATGAGTAGTATAAGAAGGAGTAGTGGGATAAAATGGAATAGGTAGAGCCAGATCGACAATATGAAATTGTCTTCACATTTCTGCAAATGTCGACTGTATGAAAGCACTTCTCCTATCATCCGTCATAACAAGAATATCCTAATCATTGACATCCAAATATTATATATTTTTTAAAACATCCTCTATTAATGAATCTTCCATACATGGAAACTATTTTCATTATAATACACCTTTGGGATATCCTCATACATAACTCAATTGTTCAAGATTTCTAAATGATGCAGCTAGTACATCCTTTCTACCTTGAGATATAGAGACCCCCCATTGTGCTCTAATCCCCAATAGAATCATATATTGAATATTGGAATAAATATTTATAGAATAAAAATATATAAGGAGGTGATTAATCATAAATAAGCAAATAATTTAAACATATTACAATCGTCTCAAATACAACCCCTGACACTTCTATATGATATTGAAATTTTTTTCCTATTCCATCCCTCTTATATTTTTTCTGTCTAACTAGGAGAAGATGGGAAACCTCTAAAGACACTACAGACTTAGAACTCATATTTGGTAGTTTTTCTACAATCATTTATACTTCCAAAAACATATACCCTCTACTATATAACTTATGATGTTATAAATTTCTAGATTGTATATTCAAATGATATATCATCAATTTCTGTAAATTAAAAATTTAAAAGAAAGAAATCATTAGCATGGTCATAAATATAAAAAAACAACTAAAACATATCATTCGACATAACAAAAACACTTCTCTTTATATACATAAACAAATTTCTTGCATTGATATTCATCTATAAGTTGATATATATCACATGGATTATGATCTTTTTGGTCCCCAAAAATGGACTGTGATGTGAGCAGTGATTTAAAATCCATCCATATCCTAGCAAGCGACGACAATCATTTCTTCTTGACTCCTCCAATATCTAGAATATTATATTTCATCTTATAATAATGAAGAATACATATATTACCATAATCATTTCATGATTATTAAAATTATAACAAACACTCTTACCAAAATGGTCTCCCAAAAGAGAGATAATTACACTTTTTCAATAATTATCCAACCATCAAAATATACCAATTTGTATTTTAGTGTGAACTGATAAAAAATACTTGAAGTGTTTTGAATTTGGTCCTATGGGAATACCAATATCATCAAAGTTCACTAGTATCCTCGGGTCCTAACAATAATCAACTGATAATTTTTGTAGACATGTGGTTCTATATTTACAAATCGTCAAACCATTTTCCTCCATAGACATATTTCTCATGTAAATAATGATGAGGATGTTCATCAGTAGAATTATAAGTACATTCCACCCCATAGGTATGAGTACAACCATCTTTGGATGTATGTGGTGGATCATATGATTGATCTGTCGTTGTCCTAAAAATCAATGTAACAAACAATAAGTACGAAATATATAAATGCAACTATTACATTAAAATATAAATAAAAAGTAATCAATAATTAAAAATAGTAATGTAAACTAAGAATATCAATTTTATATTCATATTAGTTAAAGTTAACTAAAATGATGAAAATATTAATGAGATATAAAATTAAATTAATTTCTGAATACAATTCCAAATATGATTTGTGAATTTTAAATGTTCTCCCTTTCGATAAATAAAATTTCCACCATTTTTTAATATACTATTATGTAATATTTTTTTTATTAAAAATATTAAAAATAAAGTAATTGGACTTCCATATAATCAATTAATATATAACCTATGTAAGGGTAAACATGGTCAACTAAGCACATCTAAACAAATATGGAGAAACAATTTAACTTATTTGTTATAATACATGTTTTAATTAAGAAAATGAAATTAAAATACCTAACAATTTATGAAATTTTAAAATTTAATCCAGAAATAAACATTTATTACCTATAGTATTTGGAATATATAGAAGGTTTTTTTCCCAATTTCCTTTTTCATGATTTTTCTATACATGGCGCAAACAATTTATATGATGTTCTCATCAATATTATTTGTCAATCATTCCATAGAAGTAGGAATCTCATATAAATCAGCATATATGTCATGTTTATCATAAAAAATATACTATATCTTTTCATGTGAAATAATAAAAAACTTCGTATTGGATTGGTCGAGAACCTTGATATTTTTTTGAAGTACACGGTGTGTAATCACCTTTTCCATAGTCCAATTTAAGCAGCCTCCAAGTCACTCTCACATGGCCGTGTGTGTGGCTATGACATGTCCAACACACAACCTTTTGCGGCAAGAATGTACACATCATTTACTCATAAAGTACATGGTGTGTTCCTAGAAAATTTCCAAAAACTCATTTTTCCTCAAAAACTCCATGAAAAATAAAAAAAATACATGAAAGGAAGGACTGGTATGATAAAAACTTCTCCCAGTAAAGAAATTCACCCCCAAATATCCCAAGCGTAGCATATGAGATGAAACCACGAACACATCCGGACACAATGCTCGTACATGGGTCTCCCTCTCTCAAGTCTCATCCAGCACCCGCCCATGCTGCCACATCAATTGTACCAAGTGAACTCACCGTCCACGAAGAACATTTATAATTCAGTCCAAAATCTATATAAAATAATCCTCGAACGACTTATCCACTTTGATATCACCCTCATGGGGTTGTAAGACATGAGACGTGTCTGAAAAGTAATGTCGGAGCTGAGAGACATGAAAAACATCGTGCATATCTCGGTACCTCTGAGATAACTGCAACCGATAGGAAATCGGACCAACTCTCTCCAACACCTCAAACTACCCAACATACCTCAGGGAAAGCTTACCATGTATCCTAATCATCTTGTGTCCCATCCTCGGTGTGACATGTAGAAAAACCTGATCCCTGACCTCGAACTCCTGAGTTCATCTCTGCTGATCAGCATATGACTTCTGCCGAGACTGTACTGTAGCCATCCTCTTCGGAATCAACTCTATATGTTCCGTGGTCTTTTAAACAAGATGAGTTCTTAGAAAGGCTTCCTCTCTTGCCTCCATCCATCATAATGGATATTGGCTTGGCCTACCATACAAACCCTCATAAGGTTCCATAAGAATATTTTTTTGAAAACTATTTTTGTAGGAAAACACCACAAGAGGTATATGCATCTCCCAAAAACCTCCAAAATCAAGAATGAATGCTTGGAGCATGTCCTCAAGAACCTGAATAGTATGCTCGGACTGGAAATCTTTCCAAGGATGGTAAGCCTTACACAAAATTACCTGGGTACCCCAAGCCTTTTGGATTCCCTGCCAGACCCGAGAAGTAAAATGGGCATCCATGTCTAAAACAATGGAGTGTGGAACTCCATGTAGACGTACAATATCCCTGATGTAAAACTACCCAATCTTATCAGCAATGATGGTCTCTTTGATAGGAAAGATGTGAGAAACATTTTTGAGCCTGTCAATGACAACAAAAATTGCGTCATTCCCTTGAGGAGACCTCGGTAAACCGATCACAAAGCCCATCGCGACATCATTCCACTTCCACTCGGAAATGGGTAACTGCAGTAAAATCCATGTTGTTCGCTAATGTTCCACTTTCACCTGCTGAAAAGTGGATAACCTCATGAAAAAACTAGCAAAGACCCTCTTCATACCTAGCCACCAATATAGAAGATGTTGATCATGATACATTTCGGTGACGCCCTGATGAACTGCCCAAACTGAGGAATGAAAGTCCCTCATCTGCTCCTCGCGTATATCTGTTGACACCAATATGAATACCTGGAAACACATGATTTCATCCTCATCTATAGTCCATCCAAGAATAGGGCCCTCTCCTGACACACTCTCCCTTAAGACTAGGACTTCAGAATCTGATAGCTTCCTCATTCGAACTCTATACAGAAGAGTAGAGGTCACAACGACAGAAGAATGAAACATATTCCCTTAACTGTCATGCACCTCAAAATGCATCTTAGAGAATAGTGAAATAAGCTGCCACTCACTACTGGCTTCCAAAACTGCCTGTTTCTGAGTCATCTAGCTCAATGTATTAGCTAATGTGTAGCCTTTCTTAGGCATATAAGAAAGATCAATGTCAATGGAAAGTAGGTACTTGACCCACCTGCGCTATCTCAAATTCAAATCACGTTGACTAAAGATGTACTTGAGACTCTTGTGGTTGGTGAAAACCACAATGTGATCTCCCAGATGATAATGTCTCTAACAGTGTAGGGCATGAACAATAACTGCCAACTCTAGATCATGCGTTGTATAATTCTACTCATGTGGCCTCAACTGCTGAGACCCGTACGCAACGACCTCATCTCCCTGCATAAGCACATCTCCCAGCCCGATAACTGATGCATCGCAGTAAATAGTATTTGACTTGGCTAGATCTTTCAAGACTAGTATTGCTACTTAATTCAACCTCCCTTTTGGCTCCAGGTAGTCTGACTCACATGAAAAAGACAATAAGAACATAAGACCCTGCATGGTTAGACCTATTAGTGGTTCTTCTAAGCATGAAAAGTCCTCTATAAAATGTCATTATTATCCAGCTAGACCTAGAAAACACTGCACCTCAAAGACGTTCTTCGCATGCTCCCAGGAAAATATTGCTCTCAGTATCTCTAGGTCTACTTAAACTCTTTCATATGAGATAACATGACCAATGAAGTGAATCTAGTCCATCCATAAGTGGCATGTTGAAAGCATAGCATATAACTGATGCTATGTAATTATACTCAAAATGATCTCATGATGGGTAGCATGGTCACATCGAGTGTGAGAGTACACAAAAATTTCGTCCAAAAAAATACCATAAAAGAATCCATCTATGGAAGAAACATTCGGTTCATCAGTTCCATGAGAACTACAGGTGCGTTCATGAGACCAAACGACACAACCATATACTAGTATATACCATACCAACTCCAAAAGGCTGTGAGAGGTATATTAGACGGTCTAACGTGCAATTGATGATTACCAGACCTCATTTAAATCTTAATTAACACCTAGGATCCTCGAAGCTAATCAAAGTGATTATCAATCCTAGGAAAGGGATATCAGTTCTTGATTGTCAACAGGTTCATCTTATGATAATCTAAAAGAAGCCTACGGGTACCCTTTTCCTTATTCACAAACAGGACAGGCGTACCCCAAGGAGAAGTACTATGTCAAATGAAACCATTGGCCTGCAACTCCTCCATCTTTTTTTGATCTCCTGAAACTCTAGTGTAGCCATCCTATATGGAGGAATGGACACTGGTTCCATCCCTGGCACGAGCCCAATAAAAAATTCTACCTCACGCTCTAGCGGCAAACCTGATAAGTCGTCTGGAAATACATCTCTGAAATGATTCACTACTGGAGGAATGACTAAATGTGAAGTCCCCTAGTCATCCAGATAAATACTAGAAATCTGGGATGTTACTACTCTAAACCCATGATGATTTGGACCCGCTCTACTCGCCAGGAAATCACACTTGCCCTTGTGAAGAAATGATCCACCCTCTGGTGATATGAAAGTCACCCTGCGGTGATAACAGTCGACGAATAGTAGGATGGGAACTAGCCTGTCCCTTCTGAGAATGACATCATAGCCTATAATATCTAGGACATAGAGATCCCAAATGAAGTGACACCCACCAACATCAAGAGGAATCTCATTGAATTGACGTACACTAAATGTTCTTGTCCCCAACACAGTGTCTAGTATCAAAACATCAGCTGAAGAAATGATACAAAGCCCAAGGCTCTGCACAACACTGATTGATATAAATCTTTGTGTAGCACCAGTATCGAAAATAGTTGAATATATAACTGAGTCAACTAGGATCGTACCTCAAAATATAGAGGGTTTGTGACCATACTCATGATAGGTCTTATCCACTGCAAATTCCTGGCCTGCTCCGTGGCCCTGCGATCCTTCTTGACAACTCTGATCTGATCCACTCTGATGTTGCTGAGGGGTGACTGGCTACCACGACCACAACCTCCACCTCGGCCTGAATGGCCGGAAGAACTCCAGTTCCCATAATGGTTATAAACTGGTGGTGCTACACTTGTACGAGGACTCATAGAAGAACCCATGTCACCAGCAGCTGGTGAGAAGACCTGATAGAAATGATGAAGGTGTCCCATCTTTTCTCAAGATCGGCACACCACCGGGTCTCTTTGGCACTACAGCCTCATATGACTGATTCTCCCACACATTTATTACACAACCTGGATACAAAAAGATGCACCCCGCCTACTCGGATATCCTCGTGTAGCCTCCCTGCGACGCTTCCAGCTATCAGCTGGCGGAGCACTAACTATGGATGTTGAGCCGCCCTGGCTAACAACTACGGATTCCCTCATACTCTGCTATGTGATCTATTCCAGGTTGATGATGGAAGTGATGGAATCAACCTGATGATTTTCACCTCAGATCAGATGTCCTGTATGAGGCCATCCTTGAACATCCTTGCAAGAAATAAACCATCTCCTCCCAGGAAGGGTGTGAAATGTTGAAGCTCAGTGAAACATGATGAGTACTCTTTAACCGATAGGGTACCCTGCTCAAAGCTCATAAACTACCGGGCTCAGTCGGCCCTCTGGGTCTCGAGAAAGAAGTATTCATAGATGATGCGCAGGAACTCCTCCCAAGCCATAACCTACTGATGACCCGCCCGTGAGATCATATGCCACCATCTCTTGGCGAAATCCCATAGCATATTTGTAGCGAGCGTGACTCTCCTATATAGAGGTGTCTTCTTATGCTCAATGAGCGTTTTCATGGCTTCGAGTCATGACTCTGCAGCCTGAGGACCTCCTTCCCCTGAGAAGATTGGAGGATGCTGCTGCTAGATGACCCGTATCAAATCATCCATCGACGGGGTAGAAGGAGGCCCTCCCTAAAAAGTCTACATCATCCTCATGAAGCCTTCCCTGAAATGTGCATCAGCATCATTAACAGGTATAACTATTGTTGCCAAGACTGGAACAAAAGGAGGATCTGGAGGTTGAGACTGATCAGCCTTGTCCGGTGTCTGATCACCACCTGGCAACTGGCGTACAACAGGAGGACGTCTCGGTGGCATGACTCTACATGGTCAAGCACACACCATAGATCAGAATTATCGAGGAGTGAAAAAAGGAGTGTAAGAAGAGGCCAAGAGGTAGAAAACATTCATGTTTTAAAAAACATGACTACATGACATGTTCCCTGAAGTCATTCAATTGGACATGTACTTTTTCCTAAATTGGTCGTTTAACACCCCAGACACACGACGTATTCCCAAAACACACGACATGTACTTGAATCTGATTCCCCTTCCCGGGTCCGTCTACATGGTTAATCAACTCGGCTCTCCTAAGACAAGACAACTTGGTGTGTTTAAGGCAGACATGGAGTGTACTGGATAAGCTTCACTTAGCCCGTGTTGTTAGTGACACAGTTAGACCCACAACTCAATCTGCACAACCTGTTCCTGATAGACCCGACATGTTGGAATGGATAACACTGACCCTTGTTGTTCATGACACGGTCGGATACCTGGGTTAGACGACACAACATGATTAATGTGGACACGGTGTGTATAAGAATAGACTTCACTGACCCGTGTGGTTAGCTACATGGACGAGTTACTAGGATTATAATACACAGTGTGTTCAATGAGGACATGGCATGTTTCCTCTATACTTTTCCCATCCCGTGTCTCTTCCCACATGTCCTACAACATAGTCAGAGACTACACAGCATGAACATAGTGTACGGGCATGTACAAAATAAAATTTTTTTCTTCCCGAACAGAAGAACACAAGGCATGTACTTAAAACTACACTACATGTATTGTGGGTTTTTCCGGAAAATAAGCCTTAGAACCTACTCTGAAACATAGATACACACTGAAATGAAAATTGAAAGTGCCAAATTCCAATCTATGAGGGCCCATACTCCCCAGGAATCAAATTTTGGCATGTTATACACATTATAACATGTAAAACAAGGCAATGAATCACCAAATTATGGTCCATGAGGGCCCATAACACCTCAAGAACCAATTTTTGGCGTTCATTCAAGAAAACCTCTACACAAACAATACCTTATCAAACAACAAGTATTTATTTCATGGAAACTATCACAAAATCATGCATATTTTACACATAATCTATCACAACATCATGTGATCTCTAATGCATCCTAGATGGAATAGAAAAAATGAATGACATGTGATTTATAGCAAGTGTCTATACGATGCATGAGATGGAATACCCTCATCTCATCAGGTTGCAACAGAAATAGAACCTCGATAACATAAAAAATAACGGCACAAATCATGTGAATCACTCAAGGTGAAATAAAATCAACTGTAATAATTTCAATGCTAGAGAAATTACAATTAAATTTGGTAGATTGGATTTACCCTGTACACGGGTTTTCTACTCCAGGACACAACTTAATACCACGTACGTAATCTTTCTTATCCATGGCTAAATGCTCAAAACAGTAAGTCAATATAAAATAATCCTCTGATACCACATTGTAATGTCCTCGTCCTGGAAGCCACCCAGAGGCGCCCCATACCCGGTTGGTCACATGACCTGAAGAAAATTTCCCCGAATGCCAGAGGCTGCCTACTAGCAGTGAGGGCCTTGGGTGTGATAGTGGGGAAATTATGCCCTCATAGGTAGAGTACATAGCGGATGTAATCAAAACAAAATAGCAGAAATAATAAATATCCAACAACAGTAAACATGGAAGTCTGATAAGGAAACAACATGAGCATAAATATATTTAAATGATGCCTGATACATATATTTCTAGGAAAGTAGCCATGCAAGTGAAAATGATGAATAAAGTACTAAACAAAAGTACAAAAGGAAAAAAGATGAGCATCTCCTTAGCATCACAAGCCTCAGCTTGGTCCCATGCTCTCCAGCTCCAATGAAATCAAGTACTTGAAGTCAAAGGGCTATTTCCCTTGTCTATACATACACCTATATAATCTATTTTGGCCCAAAAAGCACGGACCAAACAGGGTGTGAGACTAAATCTTAGTAGGAAACCACCAGAAGATATGTGCCTCACTATCAGTGAGTATATGGAAGGTAAAAGTAATGAAAGTAGCAAAAAGGATCCACTAAGTAGTAAAAAATCCACAATTTAAGCATTCAAAACACCACATAGCATGCAACAACATAAGAGAAAACAAAAAATGTAACCATCTGGGAAGTACCCACAACCTATTCCCTCTGGTCCTACCAATAAATTACAAGAAACCCTCTGGGTATCACATATAGTCTCACACCTCTAGTTCAGCGAATGTATAGACTCTCTGAAGATGCACTCACATTAATTCCCCCTATAGTCTCATATCGTACTAAAGTCACTCTGGGAAATCACATGACGTCAATTACCCATATGGCCCATGTCGAAGAACTATAGACACTTTGGGGAAGCAGTCAATTTCAATTCCCACTGTTGTCTTGCATCTTATAATTCTAATGACACTCTGGAGAATCTCTCAACATCAATTCTCTGTATGGTCTATTCACTAGGTTCTCACGGCACTGTGTATGTCAAGAAAGTGTAGCAGCGCATAACGGCCCAAGTAAACCTCAAGAACATCTTGGGTGGCATTCTACAACACAACAACATAACATAAGAATAGGTACACCATCCTATAATACTAGGAATGGATAGTAAACAATAGCATATATGGAAACAAGGCCCAAAGTTCAAAACATGGAAAACATGAATTGCAAATACATCCAAAGCAAAAAAATCACCCAATTCAAAAACAATAAACATCTACTAGCCATACCAGCATAGCAGAGAAAAAAATTGGCTAAAAAGGTAAACACGCAATACACCGATCATGGGTATTGGGAGAAATTGCATATAAAACTCAAACACATCCTATAAAAAGGAACAAACCACCTACCTCAGGTTTAAGAGATCAATATACTTGACACTTGAAACTTGAATCTTTTTATAATGTCGTAGATCTATGAAAACGTCTAAAACGACCAACCCATTATAACATGGAAAGAAGAGAAAAAATGAAATGAGGATCTAGTAGAAGAGAGAACAAACCGATGAAATTCCAATGCAATCAACAGTGTTCGATTTAGTGGACGGATGGAGGCTCAGGGGCTCCTAGAAGATCTACGGCTGCTTGAAGCATTTGGATGAACAAGACCTAAAAGAAGTTCGTTCTGGCAGTTAGACGTGACCTCAGTGCGTTTAATGAAAAAAATGAAATTACACAGCATTTAATTTTGATGTACACGATGTGTACTCGCCTTTTCCGTACTTCTCTTTAAGTGGACTCCATGTAACTCTCACACGACCATGTGTGTGGCTATTACACGACCATCACACAGCTTACTGTGGAAAGGAAGTACATGGTGTGTACTCATAATGTACACGGCGTGTACATAGAAAACATCATGAAAATATTCTTTTCTCAAAAAATCTATGAAAAAGAAAAACACCCCTAAATGGAAGGTCTAGTTTCTTACAATTATCCTATGATTTCAGGGAAATATTTCATTGTTTTCCTTGTTTTTTTCCTTGATACAAATTTTTAAATGCTTTAGTACAATTTAAAAATTGATTACCACATCATTAAACTACACTAAATGTTGTATTTGTGTTTTTTATATGCATACAAAAGAAAATTAACTCAAAGTTGTTTGCCCATGATTTCTCAATAATATAATCTCAAATTATATGGGTTTGACTATTACATTCATGTTTTAGTGTTTTAAAACACTAAAAACATATGTATAATCATACATTTCAAACTGAAACATTGAATGTTTTTTCATTAGTTCCATATATTTTAAAAAAATAAAATATAGTCATTCTCCACAAATTTTATGACAACATGACTTCATTTTCATAATTTTGACCATTAGACACACATTTTAAAAGGCATTGGTACCTTAAAAAATTGATTACCAATTCACTCTGACCATAAAAAACATCATGTTGACATGGTGTCTACAGGTACATGTCAAAAATAACACAATGGTAGTTTCCCAATTATTTTACATCATTCTAGGGTTGGTATCTAATTTTTGTTTGTTACATGCTTTTTTAGTGTTTTAAAATGCTAAAATAGTGTTTATAGACATCCTGGGAAATAAGGACTCATAAAAATATTTCATTGCATCCTATATTTCAAAAATGAATATATGTTAATTTACCTATTATTTTATTTAAATAAAAAAAATTCTCCAAAATCTAATCACATGACACATGTTTTTTAATATCTTTTTTAGCAATAAATTTATTTCTCGATTCGTTCCAACTACACCAAACATCGAATTGATGTGTTTTTTAGGTTTTCATGTCAAAAATTACTCAAAAGTGGGTTTCCATGATTTTACATCAATATGAGGTCATTTTATATGGTTTTTACCATCATACACACATTTTATTGTTTTAAAAATAAAAAAATGGGTGTTGGAACATCCTAGAGAAACCATAACTCAGAATTATGTGACGTAAAATATTATATTTAAAAAATATATCTAAGATTGATGTCATGTAATTTAATTGAAATATAATTTCATTTTCTTATTTTTTACTCCACCCAATACATGTTTTCATTACTGTAGAAAGGATATTTCAAGTTAGTTTTTTTCATTTTCCCATCGGTAATTATGAAAAATTTATACAGGAAAAATTATAAAAAAAATTGTAATCATTTAATTAAAATTGAATTTGTAAATATATCTATATAGGGGGATTTCAAATTAATTAGTGGATAAATTATTTTTAAAAAAACATGACCCTAGTTTCTTACACTGGTTATTGGAAAATCGACCTGAAATAAACCTAGGTTGATTTGTTTTCCATGTAAGTTATCCAATAATATATGTGATTTTCTTAAATCATTTCATTTTAATTCCTCCTCTCCACAGATGACCAGAGGAAAAAACCAGAAGAAATGAATGTATAAAAACAAGAAAAAGAAACATACAATTGATTATTCAAATTTATTAAATATATTACAAATAATATAAAAATAATTCAAACATATAAAATTATTCTCCCATTAAATTTTTACATGTCTCAAATACTATGCACTATACATATATGTGTAATAAAAAAGTTACAAATAATAATTAAAACATTTAACTTATATCTTCAATAAAACAAATGAAATATTAATGAAAACATTAGAAAGAAATATGACCTTATAAAACATTATAACAACCCCATTTGTAATTATTTAATACTTAAATATTAAAACAAAATATCCACTTTCTTTTAGACATTCTTTTGGATAAACATATTGTTCCATGTAATTTTTAATTCAAAAATTACATTTTATATAATTTATCAAATATTTGGTAATTATAAAAGAAAATTTATCTTAGTGTGTGAAAATTTAATCATAGAAGTCATATTTCATCCCATATCCATAAATAAATTCAATGGACTATTTAAAAAAATATGAATCAAATAAATGTTTGAATTTTTTATTATAAAAATGTAATAATATTTTCAATATTATATTTTTAATGCATTCTTTAAATTTTATATCACTTCCCAATGGACATAGGGTAGCCAGTATGGTGTCTTCACTCTTGGACATAAAAAAACCAACATCCAATGGACACTGATATGTATGAAAATGTAATGTGAGTCGTTATTATGTTAATAGATATTAACCCATTATGAGAAATATTCCTTATACTCATGATGTTATGGAAACAACCTACAATAAATAATTACATTCTTCATAAATATTTTAGTCAAACAAAACTATCTTTCTTCCATAGAAACTATCCTAGATATCAGCGATATAAGCTATGGTTTATATACATATTTATTTTAATTCTATATAAAAATTCAATGAAGATATATAATAAAATACAATCATTATTATTTATTAATAACACGTTTAATGAATGATTTTTTTTTTCATAATTGATAAGAAAAATTATCATCATTTTAATGCCCAACTTATCTCTTGATAAAAGCTCGATGATATCACTTTTGAAAAACCTCACAGTCATTACACACACACAAATAGCAGCTTCAATTGGAATCTCATCTAAATCCAATAAAAATATTTAATATGTTGAAAATATATCAAGACTAGTTGAATATATATGTGAATTCAAATTTCAATGTATTATTTGTTTTCTATATAGTGATTCGTTAACATTAAGGAATTGAAATAAATAATTAAGTTAATATATAAATTTTAAAATGATATAAAAAAATTAATATAGAAATGAAATAAAATATAAAACATATAAACACCTCTAAGGTAATATGTCAATCAAGTCTATATAGTAAAAACTGGCTGATACATTGTCTAGTTGTATTAACTTTATCTACAAGAGATGTAATTTTTATAATATATGATTAATATATATAATTTTGTTCATATGATGACATATCTCTATCTGTTGATGATGAATTGTATTGCCCACATTAAATATCATCCCATATGAAATAATATACTAGGAATCATCAATATTTAATTCAAAATATTTGTGAAGTTGTGGAAAAGTTGTGTATGGGTAATATAATGAGTGGGGTTTTTAGGAAGAGATGTATGAGTAGTATAAGAAGGAGTAGTGGGATAAAATGGAATAGGTAGAGCCAGATCGACAATATGAAATTGTCTTCACATTTCTGCAAATGTCGACTGTATGAAAGCACTTCTCATATCATCCGTCATAACAAGAATATCCTAATCATCGACAACCAAATATTATATTTTTTTTAAAACATCCCTTATTAATCAATCTTCCATACTTGAAAACTATTTCCATTATAATACACCTTTGGGATATCCTCATACATAACTCAATTGTTCAGGATTTCCAAATGATGCAGCTAGTACATCCTTTCTACCTTGAGATATATAGACCCCCCATTGTGCTCTAATCCCCTATAGAATCATATATTGAATATTGGAATAAATATTTATAGAATAAAAATATATAATGAGGTGATTAATCATAAATAAGTAAATAATTTAAAAATATTACAATCCTCTGAGATATAACCCTTGACACCTCTATATGATATTGAAATTTTTTTCCTATTCCATCCCTCTGATATTTTTTATGTCTAACTAGGAGAAGATGGGAAACCTCTAAAGATCCTACAGACTCAGAACTCATATTTGGTAGTTTTTCTACAATCATTTATAGTTCCTCAAACATATACACACTACTATATAACGTATGATGTTATACATTTCTAGATTGTATATTCAAATGATATATCATCAATTTATGTAAATTAAGAATTTAGAAGAAAGAAATCATTGTCATGGTCATAAATATAAAAAACAACTAAAACATATCATTCGACATAACAAAAACACTTCTCATTATATACTTAAACAAATTTCTTTCATAGATATTCATCTATAAGTGGATATATATCACATGGATTATGATATTTTTGGTCCCCAAAAATGGACTGTGATGTGAGTAGTGATTTAAAATCCATCCATATCCTAGCAAGTGACGACAATCATTTCTTCTTGACTCCTCCAATCTCTAGAATATTATATTTCATCTTATAAGAAGGATGAAAACATATATTACAATAATAATTTCATGATTATTTAAATTATAACAAACACACATACCAAAATGGTCTCCCAAAAGTGAGATAATTCCACATTTTCAATAATTATCCAATCATCCAAATATACCAATTTTTATTTTAGTGTGAACTTATAAAAAAGACTTGAATTGTTTCGAATTTGGTCCTCTGGGAATATCAATATCATCAAATTTCACTAGTAACCTCGGGTCCTAACAATAATCATCTGAAAATTTTTGTAAACATGGGGTTCTATATTTACCAATCCTCAAACCCTTTTCCCCCGTAGACATATTTCTCATGTAAATAATGATGAGGATATTCATCAGTAGAATTATAAGAACATTCCACACCATAGGTATGAGTACAACCATCGTTGTAATTATTTGGTCGATTATATGATTGATCTGTCATTATCCTAAATATCAACGTAACAAACAATTAGTACAAAATATAAAAATGCAACTATTACATTAAAATAAAAATAAAAAGTTATAAATAATTAAAAATAGTACTATAAACTAAGCATATCAGTTTTATATTCATATTAGTTAAAGTTAACTAAAATGATGAAAATATTAATGAGATATAAAATTAAATTAATTAATGAATACAATTCCAAAAATGATTTGTGAATAGTAAATGTTCTCCCCCCCGATAAATTAAATTTCCACCATTTTTTAAAATACTCTTATGAAATATTTTTTTATATACAATATTAAATATAAAGTAACTGGTCTTCCATAAAATCAATTAATAGATAACCTATGTAAGGGTAAACATGGTCAACTAAACACATCTAAACAAATATAGAGAAACAATTTAACTTATTTGTTATAATAGATGTTTTAATTAAGAAAAGGAAATTAAAATACCTAACAATTTATGAAATTTTATAAAGTAATCCAGAAAAAAACATTTATTGCCTATAGTATTCGGAATATATAGATGGTTTTTTTCGCAATTTTCTTTTTCATGATTTTTCTATAAATGGTGCAAAAAATTTATATGATGTTATCATCAATATTATTTGTTATTCATTCCATAGAAGTAGGTATCTCATATATATCAGCATAGATGTCATGTTTATCATCAAAAATATACCATATCTTTTCACGTGAAATAATAAACAACTTCGTATTGGATTGGTCGAGAACATTGATATTTTTTCATGTTTTTTTATAATAAAAGGAATTGTTGTGTATTCTGATTTATTTATATTAACTTGGGTCATTCCAAATTCATTGTTTCTGAAACTATTGTTACTAATAAACCATATGATGTGAAAAACAGGAAAAAGAAATTTAATTTAATCAAACTCTCATATTTCGTCAGAGAATCAATATAATGTAGTTGAAGTGGAGATTTGATTTTTCTCTTTGACACCTGAAAAATCAATTGCTTCTACGGACACCAATACACTACAATTATGATCCACACAATCTTTTTCTTGATCATTCACATCATATGTCTATCCATTAATGTCATACACATACCATGATTTCAAATTAATAGATTGACCACTCACAAACCATATCATTGTTTTCTATTCTTCTAATCTATAAATAATTTTCTCTTTAATCCATGAAATGAATTTTTTGTTATGAACATTCAAATTCATCCTATAATTCTGATTTATATAACATTGTTTCAACAAATTAATATGAAATGTTATATATGGCTATGTTTCATCAATGTAATTCAAGATGTATAAATGTTCCATATTTATCAATTCACTTGTAAATTATTTAATTTTCACGCCATAGATCTCATTCCCCCCATAATTAACAAGTTCAGGTTGACATTTAGTATATCCTATTTGCTCCACTATAGAAAAAATAGATTCTAAAAAACACTCTAACCTCTTAAAAAAACAATTCTAAAAAATTGAGGCTTTACATCATTATGGATTCATAACATACCCCTTAAATATATAAATATAACTTTCAAAAGGCAACATACTATGTAGATATACATGTTTTTAAAGACATGATTCTCACACCATGTGAAACATTATATGCACCTTGATATCAAAAAAATATTGAGGAAAATACATTTCTAATAAAAAATGTATAAAAACATCTTCATTTTCTTAAGTTTTAAATCAATTTGAATCAAAACACTTTTTAAATATTGAATTGAAAAAATAAAACACATTCATGATAGTCATTCTAAAATTAATGGGAAACATTCCATGCAATTCAACTGGTATGAGCTGTTGTATCATGATGTTATAATAATGACATTTCAAACCTGTCTCATTCAAATACATTAATATCTAAAAATATTTTAAATTCCACGAATAACCCTATGGCACATTGATATCATTATTTCGTTGAAAAAAGATACTTTTCTCCCTCTTGGATAATGTTTTAAAATATGTGAGTTTGAATTTTCTCCTTTCATCTGGAGTGGGTTCCAATGAGAAACATATTCCCAATGAGAGTATGTCCAATATTTCTAGCTACCCATGTTTTTTATTTCATTTAAAATATAACAATGTTCCAATAATGTGGTCACATATATTATTCTTTACATGCATTCCTTTTGTGTTATTTTTAACCTCAAGATATCTTTAATTTGATATATCATTAAATATTAATAATTTCTTCCAAAAACATGTATCATTAAAATATTTTTATGTATTTTTGAATTTCATATCAATGTTATTTATTGTGTCAACATACTAATAAATGGATAAAATTTTTAGAGTAATATCATATTCACGTGATCCTATGAATTTCTTTTTTAATCTTTTATAATACTGATACATGGAAAAAAATATTTATAATCCATTGGTAGTATTTTTCTCTAATGATGTGGTTGATAATATGATGTCGGTTGTTAAAAAATTCAAAAAGATTAATGTCCCAAAACACTGTATCCATTCAAATATCAATATGTGGGGAATTCATTTATTTTGAACCAAATCATTCTTTATAGATGAAATATTCCATTTTATGTGAATCATACACACTTATACCTTCATTAAATAACAGTTTCAAATAATCAATTAATGGTGAAAATAAAAAGTCAATATCATTTTCAGAAAGTTTTGGTCTAGATATCATTGTACTCAACATGACATATTTTCGATTTATACATAATTTAAGACATGAGTTGTAATTTAACAATAAAAAGGCCAACAACTATGTGTGGAACTAAGGATTCGATATGGATTCATTCCATCTTTTAAAATTCATTGTATGATATTTCTAGACTAATTTTAGAATGTATTAAAATGGTAATCATTTTTCATCCAAATTGAAAAATATGGAAGATGTTATGATTTTCCATCCCATATCTTCTCCTATACGTTCTATGATAACATTTATATATCATGTGAATTTTCAAATACACATTTCAATGGACGAATTATTGTAATATATAAAAATGAATTGCTGTGGGTCTTTGTAACTGCTAAATCCAACTATGATTTTTCTTTCAAATGATACCACGACATCCCACATTAATGATACCCCTAAATAAATTTTCATTCATTCCAATATAGAACATAATCAGCCAGGGATACATTTAATTTTTCATAACCTAATCCCTTTATGAATATTATTTCATTCACTTTATAATGGGAATTTGTTGACCAATTTCTTTAGGAAAAATATCTTTAATTAATTGTAGAAACTTTGTAATAATATTTTAACTCAATCCATATTTCACATTCAATTTAATCAATATTATCTCCATCTATAAAACCAAAAACATCATATAAACCAAATACAGGGGATTTTCATAATTTCCATATAGAAACACATTTTTTATTCTTCCTCAATAACCTCTAAATTAATATCATAAATTATTTCTTTAATTTAAATAGACTTATCATCTTGCAAAGAATCGTCGTCAATAGATCTAAAATTCTACACAATTTAACCATGAAAAATAGTTGCTCTATAACTATGATAAAACCCAGGAAAAATAATATGATATTAGATCTCTCTATTTTTAAACATCTTGATGTTTAAAAAATTTGAGATTGGACATAAAAACAATTCATTGTTTCGAATATTTAGTTTACGAAATTTCAAAAATCGTCATCAAATTTCTCACATTCAACATTTATTCAAAGTTATTTAATCTAGAATCAACTAATTTTGACATATAAAAAATTATCTAATATATTTATATATTCAATATATGATATTTTGAAATTTTTATCAAACATACCATACTTTGAAAATAACACAATTTTGAAATATAAATCCTTCATATGTGAATTTAAAATGTATAATGATAAATTTCAGAAAATAATAGAATATAAGTCTAAATATAAATGGTTTTTAATAAAATTAAATGAATGGATGTTATTTACAAAATAATACATATGTACAAAATTATCTCATTTTTCAGTTTCATATAAATGATATTAGATGAAAATTAAAATTTAATATTATTTAATAGAATCAAAATCAAGTTTTCATTATCCATATTTATTATAATAATGGACATCAAATTTTATAACTAATTTTTTTCATGAATAATACATCAATTATTAGTTGAAACATTAATTCACACTATAATATATTCACATAGTAGAATTCAAACTACACAATTATGAATATTTAATTTGGAGTGTGTATATATATATACAGAATTAATAGTATTTATTATTAATGTCTACTGTAATATAAAAATTATGGAAATGGTATTACATAATAAATATTCCATGAAAACACGTTTTATATGATGCAACACACTAATGAAACACATTTTAAATATTACAATATACATCATTTGACAGAATAAAAATCCAAATTTATGGTGAGAGAAATACTTTCACTCTGAATACCATGTGATGCATCTGTAATTACATGATAATGTATCAATAAAAATATAAATATGTTATATAAAAAAACCAATTAATAGTTCTTATTGAGTATTCACCAATAATGTCAATATTATATTGACATTAACATTGAATATTTAAACTATATATTTAATAAATGATTTTTTATGGTGAGAATGTACTCACAAGAATTGAAAAATGTTGATATGCATATAAACTAGTCATATGATATGGTATATTGAATAGAATGAAAATTTTTGTTTGTCTGTGTGTGTGTGCGTGTCTATATATATATTTTTATGTTTAAAATGTATCAAATATGTTTATAACACAAATTAAATTGGTTCATATATATGCTAGTGTATGTATATATAAGTAATGAATTGAAAACCTCATCTAAATAAGATACATTTTGGGATTAAATGTAGAAACTCAACATGTGATTCAATATAAATATTTACAAAACAATTTAGTGAAAATTTGATTCCATTTAATAGAAATACCATAACATTATGATATAATGAAATCCATTGACTTTCTCACTTAAATCAACATAGAATTAAGGGTTATGAAGACGATAATTCTATATTTGAGATAAGAATATCAATATTTGTACTTGTAATTAGGAGACCAATGAAATATGATGTTTTGAGAAGATGTTAATGAATGATTTTATTACACAAAAATAAAAAAAATGAATTTTATAGATTCACCACCATCGAACAACTAAAAGAGACGATCAACATGTGTGGCTTACCTGAGTGTGGAGTACATCTAATAAGGATGAAGAAACTTGGGGATCTATAAATATGGAAAACTGATATTTGAGTCCACTAGATTGATGAAATGATGGTTTGGGATTCCGTTTGAGAGAAATGAGTAAGCTTTCATGGGAGATAATAACACCGAAATTATTCAACTTGATGATTTATAAATTATTAAATGGTTTATAAGTTGAGTTACAGAATAAGTAACGTAGTAAATCCATTTTTACTTATTATTTACAGTATAAATGATGTGAAAAGGAAATGATAATTGCTTTATCATATTAGTTAGATTATAACATACTTGATAAAGCTACATAACCATTTTTTCACATCAGTTCAATAATAACCGACATGATGAATAAAATAAACTACTTTATCCTTATGGGTATAAAATAAATGACATGACAATGTAAGTCAAATTAATTTTTAACATCGGTAATGAATAAAAATCAGAAAAAGGCTAATGTGATAAATAATTTTGTAATAGTGTTTTAAAGACTTTGTTTCCTTTAAAAACTATTAACTAAGTCATTTTGATGATACCACACATCATATTGATATTTAAACTATGTGTAGACTATAAAATAATTCAATTATGGTTGTCCCATGATTTCCTGTCAATATGTGATTTCTTTCTATGCTTTTAACAATTAAATGAATGTTTTAGTGTTTTAAACCACTAAAAAATGAATATGAGAATATCTAGAACACCATTTTTATGAATGAAATTATTTTGGTTCCTAAATTTCAAAAAATAAATCTATACTAATTTACATATAATTTTATAGCAATTCAATGACATTTTTACCCCTAGAAACATGTATTTATTGAAAACGGTATCATTAAAACTTTTTATTGACTAGTTTAAAGCGCACCACACTTTTGATTGATGTGATTCTTAAATTTACACATCACAAAAAATTAAATAGTGATTGTACCATGATTTTACATCAATCTGAATTCTTTTTCTATGGTTTGAGGTTTTTATGTGTGTTTTAGTGATTTAAAAAAATAAAAGCATATTTATCAACTTCTCAGCCATATAGTTACTCAGAATTTTTTCTTCCAAATCATATATTTCTCAAATCAATATATGGTTATTTCCCTCTAATTTAATGTAAATATAATGTCGTTTTCATAGTTTTGACCTCCCAACACATGTTTTAAAATTCTTTAGTTTGTTTGGAAACTATTTAAAAAGTCATTCTGATCACACCACATGTCATATTAATGCATTTTCTATGTCTAGATGTAAAAAGTATCTAAAATACTTTAGTTCCCTGATATCAAATCAATATGGGTTCTTTTCGATGGGTTTTAAACACAAATACACATTATAATATTTTAAAACACTAAAAACACATTTACTGGAATCCCTGGAAAACTATTAATCAAAATCATGTACGATGAGTCACTACAATTCTCAAAAAAAATAAAATATGGTCATTTCCCTACGATTTCAATAAAATATGACATCGGTTATCAAGTTTTGACACCCTAAAAGAAATTTATAAGGTCTTGAGTACTATTAAAACTATTTACCCAGTCTAAAAAGGGAAAATGAGCATAGATATTTTTTCAATCGTAATGAAAATGATGAATAATTAAATATTGATGTGTAGGAATGAACCACACATCAATTCAGCATAATATGTGGTTGATTTGTGTTGAAGCCCCTATTTTCCATATATAATTTTCATTTTATTTTTATTTTGGGATGTTTTTTGTGTTCTTTAAAAATGTGTGAATGATCTATGGAATTTAGAATTTACCATGGTATGTTGAAAAATTAGGATATAAATTTCCACATGGACCATGACATTACTTCAATGAATTATATAAAGTAAATCATTTTTCATTACCAACCACAATTTATAATGTGTTTTCTTATAATAGTTGTATTCTGGAACATTTTTTAAACATTAAACTTTTTTCTTTTTTATTCCTGATTAATGGCACTAATTTAACACCCACTAGGTTTAGTATTTAATGATGATGATTCCATACCAATGACCAATTATGGATCCATCCCAAAACTCATCCCCTCTATATGATAGTGGTGATCATTCTGTAAAATGATAACAACATAATTATTATGAAAAAACAATGATTACTATGAAGAGTTTACATCCTAGACTTCTTGATTTTTAACCTATAAATAAGAAATATTAAAAAATCTTTTATAGAATATACTGAACAATATAATATTATATATTTTATAAAGTTTTCGTAAATATTTTTTCATATTTCATTTCACTAAATAAAAATAATGAATAATAAATTATACTCTGATTTTTGTATTTCAAAAATAGAAGGCACTTTATTTTACATATGATTAACATGTGGATATGTGTCAAGGTTTATGTATCCAAGTCACTAATGAAGTGGGTGTGTATTGTTGTTAGTGAAGAATTCATGTGAAAACAAAAGGCATACTTTAAATCGTCAGTGGATTATTAAAAGATGTTTTGGCACTTGAGGAATATGGATTATAGTATCTAGGTTGAATTCATTTAAGGGGGTGTGGATCTGAAATGGGAATCATGTAAAAATAGCTTAGGTTAGATTTAATGATGTGGTTCCTGAATCCACTATTTAGAATGTGGCATGATCTTCGAATAATCTGAAGGGTGTGGAAAATTTTAACCAGCTAAATAGTGATTTAGTTGAGCACAATTTTTCTGAGAAGGATCCACTGGATATAGATAAGAATTAACAGGCTCATATTTTTTATTCCTTAAACATTAGGGATATTTCACCTCATATAGAGGCATTCCCTAACCAGAATGTGTAGTATTTGGTGGAGGTGGATTGAGATAAAGGTGATAATGTTCTAGTTTCTTCAAATTAGGGTACTCTAGTTGATCTAGTGTCATGAAACACACATTCCAACATGAGGAAGAACCATATTAGCATCCCAATAAGAAACCAATTTGAATGCCTAGATCCTGAGGGGCTAAAACAAGACTAGGGCGGGTTCACATAGCTGTAGAATGACATTAAGGGTCAAGAACCATATCAGACAACAAAATAATTTGAATATACATGTTACTCCTCAATGGAAAATTCAAGAGGATGATACACCCAAGGTTTGTATTGCTTGAGAATGAAAAATAAGGAGAAAAACAGACCTCATTCAGGGAGCATTAGTTTTACTGAAGGAATGAATAAAAAGGGAACAAGGACAATTCATTCCTATAGAAACCACTACTGATCCTTATAATGTGTTGGGAAATCTTGAAAATGAGCGTTCTATCTTGGGTGAGGACAAAACTGAGAGTGTAATGAATGAGAATCATTGGATGTTATATGTGGATAATTTAATTAACAGGAACCCAATAGAGTTCAAGGCCCAATAATATAATGTTATTATAGATTAATATAATATTATAAATTCCATAAAAAAGGAAGAAAACATATTTACTGAAACAGTTCTCTAAGAGGACACCAATTGTGAGTAGAGTACATGGATTAATAAGTAAGACCATATCTGTAGATCCTGAGGGGCTAAAACAAGACTAAAACAAGACTAGGGCGGGTTCACATAGCTGTAGAATGACATTAAGGGTCAAGAACCTTATCAGACAACAAAATAATTTGAATATACATGTTACTCCTCAATGGAAAATTCAAGAGGATGATACACCCATGGTTTGTATTGCTTGAGAATGAAAAATAAGGAGAAAAATAGACCTCATTCAGGGAGCATTAGTTTTACTGAAGGAATGAATAAAAAGGGAACAAGGACAATTCATTCCTATAGAAACCACTACTGATCCTTATAATGTGTTGGGAAATCTTGAAAATGAGCATTCTATCTTGGGTGAGGACAAAACTGAGAGTGTAATGAATGAGAACCATTGGATGTTATATGTGGATAATTTAATTAACAGGAACCCAATAGAGTTCAAGGCCCAATAATATAATGTTATTATAGATTAATATAATATTATAAATTCCATAAAAAAGGAAGAAAACATATTTACTGAAACAGTTCTCTAAGAGGACACCAATTGTGAGTAGAGTACATGGATTAATAAGTAAGACCATATCTGTAGATCCTGAGGGGCTAAAACAAGACTAAAACAAGACTAGGGCGGGTTCACATAGCTGTAGAATGACATTAAGGGTCAAGAACCTTATCAGACAACAAAATAATTTGAATATACATGTTACTCCTCAATGGAAAATTCAAGAGGATGATACACCCAAGGTTTGTATTGCTTGAGAATGAAAAATAAGGAGAAAAACAGACCTCATTCAGGGAGCATTAGTTTTACTGAAGGAATGAATAAAAAGGGAACAAGGACAATTCATTCCTATAGAAACCACTACTGATCCTTATAATGTGTTGGGAAATCTTGAAAATGAGCGTTCTATCTTGGGTGAGGACAAAACTGAGAGTGTAATGAATGAGAATCATTGGATGTTATATGTGGATAATTTAATTAACAGGAACCCAATAGAGTTCAAGGCCCAATAATATAATGTTATTATAGATTAATATAATATTATAAATTCTATAAAAAAGGAAGAAAACATATTTACTAAAACAGTTCTCTAAGAGGACACCAATTGTGAGTATAGTACATGGATTAATAAGTAAGACCATATCTGTAGATCCTGAGGGGCTAAAACAAGACTAAAACAAGACTAGGGCGGGTTCACATAGCTGTTGAATGACATTAAGGGTCAAGATCCTTATCAGACAACAAAATAATTTGAATATACATGTTACTCCTCAATGGAAAATTCAAGAGGATGATACACCCAAGGTTTGTATTGCTTGAGAATGAAAAATAAGGAGAAAAACAGACCTCATTCAGGGAGCATTAGTTTTACTGAAGGAATGAATAAAAAGGGAACAAGGACAATTCATTCCTATAGAAACCACTACTGATCCTTATAATGTGTTGGGAAATCATGAAAATGAGCGTTCTATCTTGGGTGAGGACAAAACTGAGAGTGTAATGAATGAGAATCATTGGATGTTATATGTGGATAATTTAATTAACAGGAACCCAATAGAGTTCAAGGCCCAATAATATAATGTTATTATAGATTAATAGAATATTATAAATTCCATAAAAAAGGAAGAAAACATATTTACTGAAACAGTTCTCTAAGAGGACACCAATTGTGAGTAGAGTACATGGATTAATAAGTAAGACCATATCTTGATAAGGGGAATAAATTAAAGAAATATAAATTTTAATGAGTACATTTAATTTTGGGATAATATTTATAAGCACATTGAATATTTTATCTTAGAATATCCGGAAACACAGGTACGTATACTCTCCATGAAATTCTTGGGGTAAAAATTTTCCAATAGGATCAAACATCATTTCAATGATTATGTTGTGTATTTGGATGGTTTTATTCCAAGATGAACTATATGGTTTCTCAAATTCAATCAAATGTGTTTGGATAATAAAAAGAAAAGTCCAAAAAATAAATTTTAACAAAAAATAAGACTTAAACAAAATAAATTAGGGTTTAAGGTTTGTTTGTTGATATAATTTATTTTTAATTGTTAATTTTTTATTTTAATGGAACAACATAAAATATAAATTAAAATTACTTACTCAAACATCTTTGGTATTGTCATTTATGAAATTTCTACGAGGTTTCCTATGAACTATAAATCATATCAATGTTCGTCCAACAAAGTATACAAATTCATTTTGATTTAAAAAAAATAAGTTAAAAAACATGACATATAAAAAATGATTTAAATAATATGTTATAAAAAACCAAAATTTCCCTATTTCTCTATAACTATATGATCTGGTGATATGAGGAATTACTTGTTTCTCATGATTGAAAGTTTTTAGATAAAGCATAAAATAATAGAAAAAATAAAATAAATTATAATTTAATTGTTTTTATGTTCATAATATACTATATAATATGAAATTACCTCATATATACATCTCTTTTAATATCAAAAAATTGTTTCCATTTCACATGAGAAATACCTTCATCAATGTTCTCATAAAACTATCATGAGATCAGAAGTGTTTAAAAAAAATTCCATAATATTCATTTTAAAACATTTCATTTATTGCACAAATCATTCAGAGTCCATGGGTGTGAAATAGATTCATGGACATAAAAATGTAAAAAAACTAGAAATAAAAAACATAACATTTTTTATGTATATTAAATAATTACTCATATATTTTTTTTATTTATTAATAAAAAATAAATTAATATTACCATTACTTGATTATAAGTGGAAATATTTTCCATATTGGGCCATTGTGCCTCTAATCATTATAATTAATGGGAAATCTAACCATCTCAAAAGAAGTATATCCATAATTTTTCCCATAAATTTTGGAAGTGTCACTAATAGGTGCACCAAAATCATAAAATGGATTGATAATATTGACGGCTTGTAGGTCCCATACATATATCGTGTTTATATTTTTTCCCTTATATTTATGTCATTGTCTATTTGAAATAATTCAATAAATAATTAATAAAATATATATTTTTTGGTAAAATTACTTGCAAACCAATAATAGTAACTCACCAATATCCCCTAGATAGAGGGTTGTCCAACTACTCCCTCACCATAGGTGAATCTGATTGTGGGATTCAAACTACATAAATGTAATCACCTAACTCCCTAATAGTGTTGGGTAATAATGGAATCAACCAGATCCACTGAAGCTAATAGTAATGGAGGTGTTCATTGAGGTAGTGATCGGTAGGGATGATGAAATTTTTTCTAGGATTTATAGTAAATCAAATTGTACAGATATATTAATTCTATAAAAATATTCAAAAATAATAGATTTTTACAAATAAAAATGATAATTTAAAATTATTGTTATATGTACAAACCAGTTATCTAGAAGAAATGGTAATATATTTTCATTACCAATTTATATACTAAATTATATTGGTCTACACTATCTTCATTATTATCAACCTCCATTGTGATGAGTGACTCATTTTCACCCTCTCTTGTATGTTATATTTTTTCGATATTGTTATGAAACAATTGTTCAATGTTTTGGGGTTGATGTGGTTCACTATCAAAAATTAGTAACTGATATTCATTACACATATCATATAAGTATATCTAATTTATTTGTAAAAAACACTACCACCATATTTTATTTCATCATCCACATAATAAATGAACTTTTCTTGTCAATCCTAGATAAATGGATCATTTTTTGCCTTATGACATATATGGATCAATTGAGATGAGTTGGTAAAAGTGAAATGTATATAATATTTCTTTATACCCCATTCAATGTTGACCAACATTCATTTTAATAAGACAATTGAAAACTAACCATGATAGTTCAATTTAATAATATCATTCATTTATCCATAGTATCCCACCGCTTATAGTGTAAATACAACACCATTTTGAGTTCTCGAGTCTTCTTCATGATAAATTGTACAAAACATGAATCCATGAATATTGTAGTCATCAATTATATTATCCTTTCATGGAAGAACTTGAGTGACAAACTTCAAATCATTTGAAATTATAACTTGATTATCACTATTCATTATCTTTACATGATGATATAAGGTGTCACTTTAAAAATAGAAAAAATCACTACACATCAATAACATGAATATATTTGTATTTCTAGAGGACAAGAGAACCATTCAAAAAGATCATTATTTTCATATTTTTTAATTCCATCCAATTTTTTGCATAACCCCTTTATCATGTCATTGTTGAAAAAATAAAATTTTAATAAATGGATTTGCCATAAGAATATTGAGTAGCACATATCCTTGTTCTTATTGAAACTCTAGTTCTAGAAGGATAGTAGTGGATCCATTCCTAATTGGGAACCTCATAGTTGGAAATACTGATTTCTTTTTTTAGAATGATAATTAGTGGTGATGCCATGAACACATCCAACACAACAGAATCTAGTCTTAATCGAATCCAAATTCATAGAACAGATGGACAAACACTCTTAATCACCATAATATTGAACAATATATCATTCCGATTGAGAATTATTCATCACATATGATTTCAAAAGACATATTTAAATGATGATAAAATAAGACACATATTATAAAAATTACTGAATGATTTCATAAAATTGATTTCACTATTGAAAATAATAATAATATCAATGTACCTATTAGTTTGATAATTCATGGATAGTGTATCGGTCCACCATGTTAATCTTCTTCGACCAAATGATCGGTCAAATGAATCATGTCTATAAATAATGAAGGCGGAAATAACATCTCAATATGGAAGAGTGTTATAAATTATTTTTCATAAAATTTATCAATACTAGTTTGATATAGAGTGTTTCTTCAAATCACATTGAAAAAGATACAAAACTCAACTAGAACCACATTTACTTATTTTGGTAATGTATTATGCAATTCCAAATTTTTTTATTATAATATCTCTTCATGAATTCTTAATCTATCCATTTTTTTGTTTTAGGTCAACAACCATTGATATATTACTAGTATACCCATCTATAACTTTTAAAATCATTAATATTTGATGGAATATGTCTTTCTCATGATTATCCATTATTCAATTCGTTGATAGAAATGTAAAAATCTCATTTCACAAAAACCATTCTTTATATTATTTTAATTTAAACTATTATAATCATTACGTTGATCCATTAATATTCTGTGATCAATAAGAAATTTAAAAATTATTTTATCACATGTGTTCTTCCCAATATGAATAATTTCATGATAATGATGTTTCAAATTAAACTGCCATTAAGGATGCTTGAAAAATATACTTTTGTTATTCCATTATTATGTTTTATATGCTTCATACATTTTACAATGTACCTTCTCACTTTTCATTAAAATATTACATTTTCCAAATTATTTAGTGATATTCATTAATTATATAATGATTTCTAGACAATATAATACCATATGTGTCTTTCTCAGATCAATATAACTAATTAATTTTGTCAGGTTAAAATAGAATATATGAGGAACATCATCAAATTGGATATGATACATAAAACATGATTTTCAACAATGAGGTTATCGTTGAGGTTCCAAATCCAAATTACAGGTTGGAGAAGACAACCCATTAGGTGTGTTGTGACGGAATATTTTTCCTAGTCTAGGAAATTCAATAATATTCCACATTAATGATGCATGAATTTTTAATAGTATTCTCATTGATGTATCATATGTTTCCAAACCATCATCCCATATTTATAATAAATCTTTGACTAGAGGTTGAAGGTACATATATACTTTATTTCCATGAATTTTCATTCTAGGTATAATGAAGGAAGTATTCTTCCAGAAAATCTATGCAATAATGGAAATAATACCTATACCAATGGATTTTTCAAAACTATAATTATAGGCCAATAATTTGAACAGTTGGTATAGGTAACTTATATGGTCTTATAACCTTAGTTTTTTTCAAAAATGTTCGTATAGGGTAACTCTAATGGACCTATAACAACGGCTTAGTCTAAAACGTTGGTATAGGTCAACCTTATCCCAACAGTATAACCAAAACTAATGGTATAGCTCAAAAAATGAACCTATACCCATGGTTCTCAAAAACACTTGTATTGGTTTGTAACAATCGGTTTAAGAACTGTTGGTATAAGATCCCAAATTTTTTATGTCATCTTTTGTCAAATAACATTAAATAAATAAAATGTTATATTACTTATGAATATATATATATATATATGAAATTATGTCCATAAATTTATTGTTAGGATAGTGATTAAATTGGTAGACTATAAATGGGTGGTGATGGGATAAATATCATGACAACATTTTTTTTGAATTACCTATATCGATAGTGTTATGATATCGTTGGTATAGGTTTTTCAAGTTACCTATACTAATTTTTTGAAAAAAACGGTTGTATAGGTTTATTCCAATGATTTCCCACGAACTGTTGGTATACACCTATCCCAATGCGAAACAAGCCTATGGTCCTCCAAACCATTGGTATTTTCTATACCAATAGTATTGTGAATAGTATTAATAGTTCCAAACTATTGGTATAGGGTATTTTCAGTTAGTAAGGGTGTTAGATTATATTCGATAAAAATAACTTGCCAAATGATAATATTAGTACATAATGTACCAAAAAAGTTAAAGCAATTTATAACATCCTCGGTAAATAAATAATATAAAATATTCATATTTACTAATATTTGTGAAAAAAATATTAATTTTACATTCAATGGTGTGCTATTTCTGATATAATATACAACAAACAACAATGGGTTTCTTTGAAATCTTACTTTGCACAAAAATTTGGAGTTATACAAAAAAATATAATAAAATTATTATTTAAATGGTAGTTAACACCTACCCATTGTATTGGTGGGAATGAAAAGAACCATCTAAAATTTTATTAAATATAATTTTAAAATGTTTGTACTTTTATCCAATAAATTTTAGGGGATTATAATAAGATTATACACTAATTTTTTTTAAAAGGTCGATTTACCTCCTTTTGATGGAGAACCCTTTTTAAATCTAGTTTTTGTAACTATTATATATTCCATTTTTCAAAATTAACATCTACAATAGATGAGGGACATCAAAATTTAATTTGGTTAAAATTTTGATATTTTTAGGATAATGAATATTTTTTAATGAATAATGAAAAATACTGCTTTTTAATTCAAAACTTCATTTTAATATAATTTATTTATACTTTTAGATTAGTATTTTAATTTTTTTGATAGTGAAATTAGATTATATTTTTACCAATTAATCCATTGTTGGAAAGTGTATGTAATTTCACTTTGAAATTGGACAGAAACAAATGTCAAACTTATGATAGTTATTATTTCATAAAAACATGCTCTTTGGTTTTGACAACCAGAACAAACATTTAATTAATTTATGATACATAAGGGTTTTGAATTTTAAAAAATGATTCCATATTTCGAATTAGGAGGTAAAAAATGTTTAAATAGATAACATCAATTTTTAAACATTATGAATAGTAACATTACTAAATATTTTATTTACCATGGTTAAAGAGTAAATATACTACGTAAGAGTATAAAATAAAATAATAATAACATTAAATTACCAAAAAAACGTGTCATAATCCCATTGGATGATAATTGTCCGATCGTGGGAATCCATGGGTCGATTTTGGGACCTCTTGGAACCACTTTTATGTGAAAATGACACTTTATAAAAATTAATTTAATGTTATGAAAAATGTATCATAAACATATATATCATAGTAAAAGAATTATAATGGGTTATAAAAGTGATATTTTCTAATATAAATTGTAAATAGAAATATAAAAATATTTATAACATCATGGTATTTTATTTTTATTTTTTATACATCAAAAAAATAAACCTATTTATGACACAATTAGGATGTAATGATTACCTCAATAATGAATGTTTAAAATAAATGAGATTATAAATATTAATATAAATTTAAATTGAAACTTCTTTATATCCTCTAAAAAATTTATGAATGATTATAACTTGTTATAATTGATTTAAAGCAGTTTTTTGAAGGAAATAAGTTGATATATATTTTTTAAAAGTCTTGATTTTATGATTTTATAAATTGACATAAATGTGTTTTTAAAATGAATACTATTTTATTAAATGATAAAATAATCCTAAAAAAATTATTAGGCCAAGTGGGATATATGATGTTAATAATGTCATTGAGGGTCAGTTTTTTTTGGTCATTTGGCATTTTATAGTAAATATTTAAACATGTAGTATGAATATACAAGAGAACATGGTAAAAGTTAAATTAGTTAACTAAAGGTTAAAGATTAAAGTTAAGGTTAATTTTATGCACTAATCTTGTTTAAAACTCATTTTATGAGAGTATTTAGGACAACAATCACATTATATTTTAATTAATTGATTTGGTGTCATTTTGAAATCGAAATTCAGTTTATAATAAAATAAAATTTTCAAACATTCATAAGGAGCCCCTCCTCTCCCTTATAAAAGACCATCAACTCTACCTCATTACTCACACCTCTCAAGCCTTGGGATCATCCAAAATCTACCTTAATAAACTCCCAACATCCCTCTCTTCCACCTAGAAGCATAATTTTGGTAGAAATAAATTAAATAAGGCCTTTTGGTTGAAACCAAAGGGAGTTACCCGATTTAATGGTAAATTCTTCTCTCAAGTTCTTTTCTTTTTTTCCCTTATCTATCCCCATACAATCTCATTATTCCATTATATTATAACTAAATCACAATACCTGATATACTTGGTTTATTTTATGAGAGATATTAGAACAATACTTCCACAATCCTACATCTAATGGAACGAACATACTGTTTTTGTGGACAACGAGCTACTAGCTCCTGAAATGATGATTGTTCAATTATCTTCTACTGCCTCTAATGGTAGACATTATGATCAAAATATTTTTATATGTTATATATATTATTTTTATATGTTCTCTATGATTCAATATTTTTCATTTATATCATACCTTTATGGATTCCATAATGGGTAAATACGATAATTTCATTTGAGGAAGTGCGAACTACCGCCCCCACAAAGTGATATAACTCATTCGTACCATTAGTGGAACATATAAAGGACTGTGTTAATGAAATTATATAAGATATTATAGTGGAATTCTAAAATACCTATGTATAATTATGTTTCAATTCCATTAAATATGAATTAGAAATGAAATTAGCATTCATTCGTACGTACGACTTACCGTCTCCATGAATTGTGCATTTCATTTCATATCTCCAATTATTATGTACTATTATAAATAAAAATATATAATTAATGTATATGAAATATATGATATATAAGTCATGAATATCCATAGGGAGGTAATGGACATTTTACCATAAGGGAAACTTCTAATTATAAGTTCATTTTTAACTTAAGTATCATATATCGATAAAACAACTATTATTAACTATAATGATTATGTAATTTTTATATAATTGTATTAAGTGATTTATAAGGAATAATAAACTTTATAAAGGTTCTTAAACAATTATAAATTAACTATAGTTTATTATTCAGGAGATTAAATAATGAACGAGTCATGTCACACAATGATGTAAGGGAACTTTGTAACCCAATTCCCATTCCATGGCGTAATCTTATACTTGTTGATTAGGTCATGACATTATTAAGAAGGAAATAAATTTTTATATCCTATATTTTATTTATACTATCAACACATAATAGATCTATTTTATAAAAAAATGATCTTTGTAAGGAAACCATTGACCCTCCTCTTTTTGTCAAATATTTCAACATGTTATGTATTTAAATTTACATTTTTTTATATTGGGATATATTCTTATATATCCTTATTGATTTAAATTTTATATCCATGGGATTATAAACCATTTTCTCTTTCATTAGTGCATTTTATGAATTTTTTTGTGATGTGGTTAGGCTACTGAATTTTCATAATGGAACTTCTAAAGCCTATTTCAATTCATTGGGTTAAACATATACATCATGATTATGTTGTGTTATGAATATATGTGAATGACCTATGATTATTTTAAACATAAAATAATGATATATTGGGTGTATTTATATTTTCCGCACGTAATTAAGTCATTAATTTATAATTAATCTAATGATATAGTCTATGTAAGGGACAACATCTCAATATCTTTCCATTGAGGCATACAACGATATTGTGCACCATTATTAACCATTAAGGTATGTATACAACACATTGATCATTTTATATCATGAATTAATAATTTATCATGATATTTATAGATCCCTTTTATTTTATTCTTTAATAAATTTTATTCAACTATTTCTCAAGAGGAATGGTATTCTTTAACTAAAACATCATTTTAATGTTTTAATTATTTAATCTTCTAAATACTTATCTTTCATGAACATGTTTAAAAATTATTTTAAGGATTTATTTATATTGACATTATTTTTTTAAAGTGTAAATTCCTTTTAAATTATTTAACGTGGTTTGTGACACTTTGAATCAATAATATTTATATTAAATGTTGTAAATGGTTATGGAAATGGAATGACTATTTTAGTATCATAAATTGCTATATTGTGATTGGAATATGGAAATTTTATATTTTCATTATACTTGTCTAATGTGTTGTGAATATGTTATTGTTTTGGGGAATTGTTTACGTATATGGGTGGTTCCTTGATAAATCAAGGGGTGGTGTGCTGGAGATATCTCTCCATTGCCTTGGGTAATGTGACAGAGGTAAACTTTATTGATTATGCTAAGGGATTTTGGGAATATTCCGTGATGGGTATTCCAAATGTAACTCCCTATGTATATGTGAAAGCTACAATGTATGTTTGATATGGATGCCACATGTCACCTTTAGAATTTATTATTTCTCTGTTTATTCATAAATCTTGTGATTTCATTATATATTTTAAAGAGCTTAGTTTTGTCTGTATTGATGGACAAATTTTTTATTACTTTTTATTATAACCCTTACTTAGATTTTTATGCACACCCTAATATTTTTGAAATGTTTTTCATAGGTTGTATGGAATGGTAAGAGAAAGGAATAATTCATGAATATTTATATCAATAAAAGAAATTTTGTTTTGATTAAGGGTTTTTATTTTATGAAAAAATAGAGACTGTGTAGGAGTGTCTACTTTGTAATTTTTTAGATGTAATGTAATAGTTATGGCCTAATTCCATAATACTCAAAACCTGAAAAAATCATCAATGTAAATTATTATCTTAATTAAATATTATGTAATGTTTAAATCTACAGACATATTGTTGGTATCAATGGTCAGGTTAGATAAATTAATAGGTTAGGTTGTTATTTAAGCATTAGTGACATAACCATAATGGTTATCTTATAAGAAAGATTCAAAGTTATTTTAAATAAAACATATGTGTTTAATATAATATGAATAATTATATCTTAGTTTCTACCCTCCTTATAAGATTGTATATGAGGATTTTACTAATATAATCCCACTGACCTTTTGGTTTTATTAAATTTATGGATCTAAAAAAGAAACAAAGTTACAATGGATGTGAATAAATCTATGATAGTTCTCTGAATAATCAACTGTATGAAGTGGGAGATTCAATTAAAACTCTTTTGTTTATTCTGAACTAAGTATCTAGAGTTATGATTGACAACCTAAACCTTTGTGATTTTTATAAGGCATCATTTATCTGAGAAATGAATCACAATAGGTGTTCAGGTAATAACCATTATGTTATGTATATTAATAAACCTATGTGTCAAGGATGGGGAATAAAAAACCTAGGAAAATTCTTCAATGGGATTGTAAGATGTTTCAGATGTGGTAATGAATGTCATAAAGCAATAACCTACAATGAAAAAAGGAAGAATTTTGTTGAATCTAGGAAAGGGTAAGAAGTTCTTTCTAAAAGACCAATTAAATGTTTTAAATGTGCTGTTCTTGGTCTTTATTCAAATAGATGTCCTATGAAGAAGGTTCAAGAATGAAATTAACAAAACTAAACAAATATATAATTACTAATACCTAATTCCATTCCAATTTAGGATGAGGAAATTGACAATGACCAATGAAAAGTATGGAATATTTCTTAGCGGATGTCTTGACAATATTGAATATTAGGATACAATTCCTCACTTTTTTTGGAAGGAATTATTACGAAATAATTTTGAATATAAATGGTAATGGATCCAGAAAATATTGAATGAGTTAGAAGTATACAAATAATTGATTAAAGAGTTATGGTAGATTTTAGGATGATGAAATGATTTAAATAATTATGGATCTTTTTATGATGTGATAACATTGGAATGATTTTTTAGTATGTTTGTCCCTCGCTTTTGATATGCGAATATTGTATACATGAAATAATTATCATTTCTTTTGTGGACATAGTTATAGAGAACCTTTTGGGTTTTATGATTTTTGAATTTGAGAAAATTATATGTTATTACATTTTTGAATGAAAATTCAAGGTATGAGATAACTTTTATCATTAAAATATGTTATTGTTATTTTTGTGGAATTAATCTCATTTTTTGGAATGTTATAAATGTATATAATTTTCTGAAATAGGACAACATGCAGACTATGTGGAAACCTGTCACTTCGAAAAAAGATATGGGAATCAAACCAACACCCAATGTTTGATTGGGATTTAACGCATACGATTCAAATATGTGATGTCCCTAGTTATCATGACTTATTATTTTTAGTTAATGATTTTATTTTTCAATAATAAGTTGATTTGGGATCATTTATTTTATAAAATGGATATCCTTAATATAGGAAATTGATTTTTTGTTTATTTGATAACGGTTATTTCAGAATACATTCTATATTTTGGGAACACTGTACGATTATGGAAAATAGACTACTATGAGATCTCATTAGGGGAGTAGTGCATGAAATTTTATTTTGGAATAATCTATGTTTTCATTGTGGATATATGTTTACTTGGGTTATTTTGTAAATGAATAACCTATCATAGAAAATATGTGATTAGGTAAATTACACTTCAGTGTGAGACATTAGCTATAGTTGATGTTTTTTTAGATAAATGTAAAGATTTACAAGGTAAGACTATGTTATTCAGGATTTCTAAGTTTTGGGATTAAATATTAGTTTTTATTACATTGAATAAATTTAAGGATAGTTATTTTTTGAATGGACGATGTTGAACTTTAGGTATTATTTGTTAAATTTGTTAGATTAAGAGTAGTATTTCTTTTTATGATGTATTGTCCTCTTCGGGGATTATCTGATCTTGTAATAAAATTTTAGGTTTTGGTAGAACTCTTAAGACATGAAAAACATATTTTTCATCTTTTATGGATCATGATATTCTCTAGAAGTTAATTATCGCACTTCTTGAGTGACCAAGTAATCTTGAATACTCTTTTTTTGGAGAGAAGATAATTATATTGGATGAAACTAATTAAAGGATGAAACTATTCTGTAAAATTATGTATATTTCTATATTTATTTAGTAAATATCATATATAAATTCTTTAAATGTATGAAAGGGAAATTCAAACAGAATTTTTTTCCATTTACATTTTCTAATGGGAATCTAATGACTATTTAACCCATCAAATGTGTTGGGTTTTCATGTTGTTAACATTATCTTGATCATCTTTTCTATCACTCAATTAGAACATGACATTAGATTCTCATCCATATCCATGGTTTCCTATATGAAATCATAATATAGGTTATCTCGGGTGGCCTTAATACTTTTATTTCATTCATTTAATGTTGTATTTCTATTGACTCATTTTATGATGTGAAAATTTTAATTGAGTTTTTGAGCCAAATTTTAAAATTGATAGGATGAAATTTCTAAAAGTGGGGAAGGATGTAACATCCCAGGTAAATAAATAATATAAAATTTTCATATTTATAAATATTTGAGAATTTAAATTTTAATTTTATATTCATAGTGATGATATTTTTGAGAGCATACACAACACATAACAACAAGTTTCATTTAAATCTTACATTGCAATCAACATTGAGTTATATAAATAAATATTATTATATTATTATTTAAATGGTTGTTAACGGCTAGCCATTATATTGGAGGGAATGAACATAACTAACTACAATATGATTACACATGTTTATAAAAAAATTTAATTTTATTAAATAAATTTTAGAGACATAAAATAAGTGTGAATCCAATTTTAAACATGAAATACTCTAATATTCATTAAATAGACGATTTAAAATATATTGACGGTGAACTATTTTTAAATCTTGTTTTTGTCACTATTATATTTTCCATTTCACAAAATAAAATTATTCATTTGATGCGGGACATCAAAATTTAATTTCGGTAAAATTTGCTTAATTTTCTAATAATGTTCATTTTTAATGAATATTGATAATTACTGCATTTTAATTCGAAAGATCTGTTTAATCAAATTTATTTATTTGGATGTATTATATTTTTAATTGGTTTTAAAGATTAATTATTTTATATTTTTTCTATTTAATCCAATTTTTACCATGTAAGTAATTTCTCTTTGAAATTGGAAATAAACAAATGTCAATCATTTGATAGCTATTATTTTTTAAAAACATTCTATTTGGTTTTGACCACTAGAATTAATTATAAATTTAGTTTTTCAACTTCTGTTCTTTGAATTTGGAAAAATGGATTCCATATTTACAATTATTATGTCCCAATTATATAAATAGTTAATCTTTATTTTTATCCAATATGTATAGTAACTTTTGTAAATATTTTATTTACCATGGTTAAAAGGTAAATCAAGTAAATAAGATTGAAAAAATAATGTTATAATAATGTTAAATTACCCTAACATGTGTCATAATCCTATTGGATTATACATTTCCCACCGGGCTCATCCTTGGGTCAATTTTGAGTCCCCATTGAGCAACTTGTAAGTGAAAATGACACTTTATAAAAATGAATTTAATGTTATGGAAGATGTAAAATAATCATATATCGCTTAGTAAAACAATTTTTATAATGTTTAATGTAATTACTAGTTTTGATAATAAATATTCATTATAAATATTCAAATATTTCCTACATCATTATATTTTATTTATAATTTTTATAAATAAAATAAATAAATTTATTTATGACACAATGATGATGTAATGATTACCTCATTGATGACTGGTTTTATTAAATGAAATTATAAATATTAAAAAAATTATTTATATACATTTTATATCATCCAATAATTTTAAAGGTGATTATAAATGGTTATATTTTATTTAATTTAGATTTCTCTGAAGAATAAATCTGTTATAGAATTTTTAAATGTCTTGATATGAATAGTATATAAATTGTCATAAAGAAGTTTTTAAAATGAATATTATTTTATTAAATGACAAAATGATCCTAAAAATATGATATTTGGCCATCTGACATATATAATTATACTAATGACATTGATGATCTATTTTTGGGTCTGTTGTAATTTTAAAGTAAATATATGATCCATACAGTATAAATATACAAGAGGGCACCGTAAAAGGTAAATTACATAACTAATGGTTAAAGCTAAAAGATAAGGATAATCTTATTCACTAAACTTGTTTAAATCCCATTTTATTGGAGGATTTAAATACATAATAACATTATATTAGATTTAAATGGGTTGGAGAGGTTTTTAAATCAAAACTCATTTTATAGAAAAATAATATTTTTAAACTATCTTAAAGCGCCCCTCCTCCCCCTAATAAAAGGCCATCAACTCTACCATATTACTGACACCTATAACGACCATTTGATATTACAAAATATGCTTCAATAAACTCATAACATCCCTCCCTTCCACCAAAAATCCATATTTTTATCATCATGCAATTCAATAAAGCCTTTTGGTTAAAACCAAAGAGAGTTACGTGATTTAAAGGCAACGTCTTATCTCAAAATCGTTTCTTTTATTTTCCTCCTCAAATCACATAAACTATATTTATTTGTTTATATAATAACAACACCAGTATTTTATATATACTATGATATTGTTATGACAATGATTCAAACTACACATCCACCCACCTCCATCTAATGGATACAAACATACTGTTTCTGTGAATGTCGAACTACAACATCCCGAAATGATGATTGTTCAATAATGTCCTAAAACCTCTCATGGTGAACATTATGGTGGAAATATATTTATATGAGATAAATATTATAATTAATTTTCACTATGCTTCTTTATTTTCCATTTATATCATTCTTTTATAATTTCCAAAATGGATAAATACGATAACATCATTTAAGGAAATGCGTACTACCACCCCCTCAAAGTGATATGACTCGTTCTTACAATATGTTTAATATATAAATGATTTTAATTAAATTATATATTATATTATACTATAATTACAATATACTTATGTATCATTAAGTTTTCATTCTATTAAATACAAAATAGAAATGAATGGAACATTCATGCATATGAACGGATTACCATCTCCATAAACATTGCTTTTTATATCTTATCTCTTAATGTTATGTACTTTTATTAATAAATATACATATGGGATATATATGATATATATGAAATATGAATCATTAATATCATTTTCGATATAACGTAATTTTTACCACATGGAAAACATTTAATTATAAGAAGTTATTTTTTGACTCAAGTACCATATTTCAAAAAAATGACCGCTATTAACTAAAATGATTATATAATGTTTTTAACATGGAAATAAGTTATATTAAAGGAATAATAAACTTGAAAAAGGTTATGAATAATGTATAAATTAACTGTAGTTTATTATTTTGGAGATTAAAGAACGAACGAGTCAAGTCCAACATGATGTTAGGGATCTTTTTAACCCAATTCCCATTCTGTGGGTTAATCTTCTACATTTTTATTATTTCATGATATGATTAATTGGGAAATAACTTTTGATATCCTATATTTTATTTATGCTAGATAAACATAATTGATCTTTTTTTAAAAAAAATATCATTGTAAGGGAACCTTTGACCCTCCTCTTTTAGTGCAAGATTTCTTTATGTTATGTGTTTTTATTTCCATTTTATTATATTGGGATATGTTCTTATATATCCTTATTTATTTAAATATTCTCTCATGTGATGATATACCCTTTTCATTCTCATAATTTCATTTTCTGAATTTTTATGGGATGTCGTTAGGATACTAAATTCTCCTAAGGGAACTTGTTAGCACAATTTTATTTTTTGGGGTCAAACATCTTCTAATTGATTATGTTGTTATATGAATATGTTTGAATTGCCATTGATTGTTTTACATGTAATATACACTTATATTGTGTGTATTTTTATTTTTCACACAAAATTAATTAATTGATTTATCCTTAATCTGATGATACAGGCATTGTAAGGTACTACATCTCAGTATCCTTTCATTGAGTTATATATGGATATTGTGAACCTTTATTATTATATTATGTGTGAATACAACCATTTTATCAATTTATATCACGAATTAATAAATTATCAAGATATTTCTAGTTTCCTTTGATGTTATTCATTATTTATTTTTATTCATGTGTCTCTAAAGTGGTAAGGAATTATTTAACTAAAATTCCATTTTAAATGTTTTAATGATTTAATATTCAAAATCCTTCTCTTTAATGTCCACTTTTTAGAAATTATTTTAAGGATTTATTTATATAGACATGAGTGTTTTAATTTTTAAATTCTTTTTAATAGTTTCAATGTGGTTTGGGACACTTTTATTTGGGGCTGAACCCTCAATTTATTATTAATGGGACATATTGATTCAAAAATATCATTATTAAAAATTTAAAATGGTTTTGGAAATTGATTGACTATTTTAGTATCACGAAATGTTATATTGTTACTGAAATGTGGAAATTATATCTTTTTTATTGAATAATTAATTTTTTATGAATATGGTATGGTTCATGGGCATTGTTTACGTATATGGGTGGTTCCGTGATAAACCAAGGGAGGGTGTTCCCGAGATAGCTCTCTAATGAAATGGGTAATGTGACAGAGGTAAATGTTAATGTATTCACTAAGAGATTTAGGGAATTTACCATGATGGGTATTCCAATCGTAACTCCCTATGTAGTACTGAAATATATAACGTACATTTGATATGGATTCCACAAGTTTCGTTTATGATTTACTACTTCTAAGTGTTATTCTTAAATCACATGATTTCATGAGCAACGTTAAATAGTTTAGGTTTTTTAAGTATTGATGGACTAATGTTTTCTTTCTCTATCATATAACCTCTACAGATTTTTTATGCTCATCCCATGTTTATGAAATTTTTTTTACAATTTATGAGGAAGGGTAAGAGAAATGAATAATTGAAGAATATTTATATCATGAAAAAAAACTCTTGTTTTATTCATGGGTTTTTATTTTTTGATTAAAAAACAAATAGTGAGTATGAGTTTCTACTTTGTAATTTTTTAGATGTAATGTAACAATTATAGTCTAATTCTCTAAAAATAAAATCCTTAAATAATATTCATTGTTAATTATTATATAAAATCATTATTAAGTAATATTTAAGGTTGTGACATTATACTATCCGATTAAAATCCAAAATGTATATTTCTAGGATCCGATGAAAAATATAGATATAAGGAATAAAATAACTTCAATCTTGTTGATTAGTTTGGATGTATCATCAAGCGATCATCACTATCCTATGAACCCCACTTCATGTTGTATGCATTATTAGAATAATTGGACAAACTTTTCAAGCATTGTTGTATTGTAATGTAATGAAATACTTTACAATAGTTTTCTTTTTCTCTTTATTAATTAGGATGCATTGATTTAAACACTCATTTTTTGTTATTGACTTCTATTTTATTTTATGATATCCTATTCAACATTCTTTATTAGACTCTTCCCCCAATTAAATTATGAAATTATTTGGATATATATGTATCTTTTTAGAAGAAATTCCATGTTTCATGATGACTTTATTCATCTCATAGAATGATATATAGATCTTAGATTCAATAAATTCATCATGAAGATATAATAATTTCAAGGATATTTCGTTATCAATTTTTAAAATGTCAAACTTGATATGATAAAACTTAATTAGAAATGAAATATTCAAATACTTGGAACATCATTCGTATAATTCTTATTATCCTTATAAAAATAATTCCAAAAAAAATTTGTTTGGTCACCGATGTCCTGAGTAAGATTAACTTGATCATGATATATTTAAGGATCTTATATTATATTAAAATCATTGAAATTATATCCTAAAAAAGTGTCATTGATCAAATTTCAAATTGAATTCCCCAATAGTGGGTAAATTTATTTTTTATTGATTGAATTGTCCTTTCTTTTGAAATCTAGTAACATTAAATACAACAACACAAGTCCAAAAAACATATTTAGAATAAATAATTTTCAACAGAAAATCCTTATATATTTTATTTGAATTCAACCATCACATAAATTTTTAACATGGACAATGATATTTTAATCTACCCTCCACTGATCGGTATATACTTTAATAATGTTAAAATTATTCAAATCCATGGAATACTATGGTTTTTAGGTAAATTTGTCAAATTTGACCCATATGTATTATTTTTTCACTCTTCTCTATGTATATTTATATATAAATATATAAATGTCATGTTACAATTAAACACCACTCAACTTTATCATTGGAGAGGGCAGGTTCATTATTTGACATAACAAAAATTTAGAATAAAAAGTATTCAATCAAACATTAAAAATATAATCAGTGCTAATTTACATACATCTGTATATAATTTAATTGAAATCCTTATAAAAATTCATTAAATCATACCTTTAATGTTTTTGGGGGATTCGGTCACTCATGAAATCTTAATAGAGGCCTTTTGGGGTCATTGTAGTGGAGTGAGGGTTTTGTGTGAGGTACACATTTGAGACTAGGGGGTTGGGGTCTTTGGAATTAGATGGGAAAAATGATTATCGTGATGATGATTATGGTGCTGAGGTCATGGAATTCACCAGAATGGGTGGTAAAATTTAAAATTGTAGATGTCAGGGGGTCATGACGGTCGTCATTGGGGGTTGGTGTTACAATGGCTTCCATCAGGAGTAGGGGGTTAGGGTTATTATGGTCACCACTATGAGTAGGGGTGTAGGAAAGGGGCCGAAATAGGTGGTGGGAGATGTGGGTAGGGCAATGTTGTTCATAAAAAAGAGGGTCAATATTAGGTTTTTTAAATTTAATGACAATTCAAATTGAAGTCATGCAAAATATGAATATAAAAAATTTCATAAGTGGTTATATTAAAATGTCATTATTTTTTAATTTTTTGATATGTTATATTTCACGAATGTTATTGGAATGCCTCTAACAAGCTTCTTATAAGACCTAATTTATTGTGATAATATGAATATATTTCAATCAAACCCATTGGCTACCTGATGGAGTCTTATGGTTCCTAGTGGCATTGGCCAATTAATTCCAATACTAGCATTAATAAAGGTAAAAATTAATTAAACTAATAAAAATTCATCTTAAAGGCCCCTGGTTGATTCTAAAATATTACTATATGTATTTTATCCCATTAATGGAGACCTTGAAGGATTTGAAAGCTCACTTTTTCTTCTGATCCCCAATATCAACATGCTCAATTATGCAATTTCTTTCCATAGTAAACTATATTCAAAATATTAATATTCTTTATATCATGTTATAAAATAATAATACCATATCACTTTCTTCTACTATTCTCATTATCTCATTCCTTTAATTATATCAATTTAGAAAATAATTACCAATAGAGAAATATATTTTTACTATAAATCTCCCAATCATCATTTTTATTCTAATTTTTTTTCTAAATACCATTAATGTGAGGGACCATGGTTTTCCTTCCCTTCTTTTAATAATGTAATGGTTTATTTATGATAAGGTTTTTATCTTTACCATTAAAAATGTTTTGTTTACACATTTTTTAGTTTCATTCTATAACTAAAAAACAAGGCATATTTTCAGTATCATGGTTACCCTTAAACGTCGGTGATTGATACATTATATCCTTAAGTGATTGAGGTGGTAGAAATAAGATATATTTTGGAGGTATTATCTACCATCTTTAACAAACATAATGATTAATGTATATTCAACAATATTGTGTATTTATCACTTTTAATCATTTAGTTATTCAATTGATTTATAAATAATAAGAAAATAATCTTTTTTATATAAAAATTAAATAGTATTTTTAATTTACCCTATATTTTTATTCATAAAATTTGATAATTATATCTATTAGCTTTATAATTTGAACATTTTATCTTCTAAAAGATTCTATTTTATTCAATATTTTTTTGAGTACTTTTTAATGTAGGATTTTTTCATTACCATTTAAAGGGAAATTCACCCCCACATTCCATTTTACTCATCTTCAACATACATTTGGAATTAATGGATTCTTTAATAAATTTATTTATAATTAAATAGAACCCATTTTTTGTCTGCAATTTCATTAATTTCTTTCATGAAAAAATATTTATTAAAATTGATTTTTAAATCACCAATAGTTTTCCAAAAGGAAAATCCTTTCTTAGTCCCTATATTTTAATATAAATAATTAATTAATTTTAAATTTGAAATTTTTATTTTTGGTAAATCTTTTTCATATCGTATTTATATGATTTTAGTTCAAGTATATACTCCAGAAATAGAAAAATAAGAAAAATATAGCTTGAATGGTGTATCTAAATTTGAATATGATTAAAAAAAATGAATTCCTTTGATTGTGGTTTAAATATTAATAAATTTAATTGAATTTATACATGATGAACTCCATATAAAATTTGAAATCTTTTATAAGAAACTCTATAAATTATTTAAAAAAATTATAATATAGATTTTTAGATATGTTTAGGAAATACTTTCCTAGTATCTCTATGAATCCTTTTGAATCTATTATAATGGGGGATAACTATTAATAATTATATTTCTATATAAACTTTAGTCATGAAAACCCTTTGGGTTTTACTATTTAATTGAGAAATTAAATCCACTATGATCCATTAAGATAAATACAAGAACAACTTAGAAGTTTATGCGCTCATTGGCTCTCTCGTGACAAATGGTATTACTATGTGATGGAAATAAAAAAAGAAATACATGGATGTCAACAAAACTAAACATACTAACATGTTCCAATATATCGATAATTAATATTCCAATCATGACTATGAAACTAGTGTTATTTATATAAGGCTAAGTAAAGAAATGGATAAGAAAATATCTACCCAAAAATTCAAAAAGAAAAACCATGATAGGGAAGCCATTTTATTTTGTAGAAAAAATAAGGGCCATATAAAGGTGGAATGTCCCATGAACACAAAATTCCAAAAATAAATTCACGGTAAGAAATATCAAATTGTCACATCTTAGAATGCAAGAAATTATTCTATTTAAACATATAAACTAATAGCCTAAAGTCAAAGGGGCTTAATGGCCATTATAGAGGTATGTGAAAAAATAATTTTTTATATGATATTTCTTAATACATAAATTATTATACCTATTCTTTAGGTTATTATGATCTTATTTTTCCTGGATAAAAAATATAAGATTATTTTTCTGAACATATTTCAAAATAAAATTATTTCAAATAGAATTTAAATATTATAATGTCATAAATATATCAACTTTTAAAATAAGTATAGGATTTATTTATAATGATAAAATATCTCCCTAATGTGGAAAATTTTCAAATTCAAATTATTGATGATAAAAATTATTGTTTTCATTTTACCATAAAGGAAGAAAATGTAAATAATATTTTTTGTTCACATGAACCTATTTAAAATTTATTTATTTATTATTTCAAAAAATTATAGTTTTTTTGCTGAAGGATAAATTTTTTAAGCTATTTTATAAATATAATTTTTATTATTATATTAATATTGCTAGTGATATTTTTTGAAATCCATTATCAAAATTTTAAATAAGGTAGAACAAAATAATTCAAAATTGATCTCAAACTTAAAATGGAAAAACATTATATAAACATGTGTGGATTCCAAGATTTTTATATGAAAAAATAATGGGACACAATATATTGGTATGAAACGATATTGTTTCATAATATTTGATTAGAATAAAAGGAAAACCTTTGAATCTATTGGGTATATATATAGAGTGTTGATTTGGAATATTTGTTGTGATCCTTTCAAATTCAATCAACTCGATTATTTTGACAGAGGAAAGGACATTTTTTTAGATGATTTAATAGGTAAAATTACCTATATTGGGGTAATTAGTTTCTATTGATGTTTTTAATTAATTATTATTTATTGTTTGAGGGATTGAATATTAATTTATAATATATTAATCAATTATGTGATAGTGGTTTCAAAAAATATCTTAAAAAATGAATTTCTTAATGTTTTTAATTATAAATGAACTCTTTTATTAACGACATTTCATTTACAAAATGTTTGTATTATTAATTTAAAAAATCATTCATCTAAAAATGATAAGTGTTTATGTGAACCTAATAATTAATAATGAATTTTTTCTTAGCACCCATACCATTATAATATTAACTCTATTGTCAAGATTAGTGGTAACCAACTAGTACAAAATATACAAACATTTCCTTTTATAGAAAACATATTTTCAGAACCTTTCCAACTAAAAAAACCCAAATCTTCATCCAAACATGACAACCTAATTTCTACTTATATAGCCCTAGAACTTCTTCTACATTACATTTTTTAGACCATCTCGATTAACTAGTATCTAAAGTAAAAAACTACAACTTTGTAATTATTGAGGACCATACTAGATTTAAACAGGGTTTCATCTAATCAAATAATAATGAACGGTCTCATGTCATTATTAACTTCTCAAAGAATGTATCAAATAATAATTTCCACAAAATTATTTCCCTTATAAGAGACCATTGTAGTCATTTGGAAGAAAATGAGTTTTTTTTACATCTCAAGGTTATCATCACTCACATTCATCTCCAATTAAACCTCATATAAATGTCATTGTGAAAAGATGAAATAGAACCTTCAAAAAAATATACCTATACAAAATTAGTGTTATCTTTCTCAGTTCTTTTAGGATTAGGCGGTAAATACAACCTTTTTTCTTTAGCTCTATCCTCATAATACCCATATTTAGAAAAATCCATTATCAAATTTGGAGAGGGAAAATTAGAAAGGAGGGATTATTTAGAGTATTAATCAATAATTTCATTATGATTTATACAATTCATTACATATAAGGGGTTTACCTAAATCGAATGAAAAATATTTTCATGGGTAATCAGTGTCAGTAAATTCCTTCTAATTCAAAAATAAGAGGAATAATATCCTATGAGAATCAATTTACACAAAAATTGAGAACAATCATCATAAATAAAAACCCAATATGATGATGATGTTGACCAACCATGTTTTACCCATCTTAATCCTCGGTCATTTAAAGTAGTTGAATTTTTTCTTAAAACCCCATCATATCTTGTACCCATGTACTGGACTCAATCCAATGACCATCCTCGTTAGTTTTTTATAATGGAATTAATATAATGAAATCCTAGTATATATTCATTCTAAAATGTTGTAGAGCATTAATTTTTTTTCTCACACCTTGATCCTCATTCCCTTGATTACACTATTAGTGATGAGAATTGGATATTTTCCATGAAATAGATTTAAAATTTATTTCAAATGAACAATATTATTACTCCCATGTAATGTCCCAATTATCATACAATTATTTTCATCAAGTTGGGTTTTAAAAAAAACTCGCTAAATAAGGAAATTTTATCTATAAAATGATTGGATTGTTACTAATGTCTGTAAAAAATATTATTTTATTTGTAATAGTGACATATTTTTACTTGTTTCAAAACATGAGTCTATTATAATTTTTTGGTATTTGTTGTACATTTAAATTTTAATATTTTTCTAATGGAATTTAGAAGTTTTTTTTATAAAAGGACTTATTTGTAAAAAAATTCCTAAACTAACCATGTAGTTTGGAAAGTTCAGAATTTCTAAATTATGTTTTTAATTTATCTAGTTCATTATATGGTTTAAAAAATCCTGTCTATCTAGTAATGATAGTGTTATATAAATTATTTTATTAATTTTTTTAAAATTTAGAAAATTCAATTCCACAAATTTTTTAAAATCTTTTCAAATAATATTTTGAACATTAAATTTTTTATTGATGATGTTATTTAATTCAGATTTAAAGAAAATAATTTCAATGAATTCATTAATTAATGAATGAAAATAGTGAAATGAGTTTTACGGGAGATCATAAATTCATCTTTGGTTTTCAAATTTCCCAAAATTTTAATGGGATCCTTTTAAATAATATTAAATATACTAATAAACATATAAAGTTGTTTGGAATGGATCATTCTAAGGAAACTATAATGCCCATGAGTAAAACATATAAGATAACCTTGGATAAATTTGGTTTATCAGTCAATAAAACGATTTATCGATGTATGATTGCATTCATACATTACCATTATATGATTTTTCATTAAATAATATTCAATTTATTATTTTTTTTATTTTTATTATAACCTAATGGAATAACATTAAATAACCCTCGTAACTGTTTTTTGTTATTTTAACGGAGAAAAAAATGTTATATAATTTTATGTTAAGGTCACCTATTTTGACCATTGTTGTTTTATGATGTTGATTTGATAGGATTGAAACTATAAGGAAAATTACTAGACAAACTAGACCTATACAAGGAAAATACATCATATCATGTTGTATTAAGATGAAAATTTCTAATTTTTTCAATATTGGAAGCAGAATACAAATCCAATAAGACTATTTTCAACTAATTTGAACGGATGAAACATGCACTTATCGATTGTAGGATAACATAAATTTCAATCCTTACCATTTGTGGAAACACTAGAATGATTGGAATTTATAAAAATCCAATCCAAAAGACTGTCACCGTGAAATTTACCTTGTGTCACAATTTTATAATCGATCACAATCAAAAAGATAATATCATTATTTAGTTTTTTTTGTAAAAAACATAATCATACTGATATATTCACAAAATTCCTTACTTTTATCATTATGAATTCATTAAATGATTTTATTGTGGGATTATATTATGATTATTATCTCTTAATAATATGTAATGTTTGAGATGTTTTCAATTTTTTTTAATTATTTTTCCAAAAAGGACTACAAATAATAAAATGTTTTCAAAAAATCTCATAATTTTTGCATAAGTAATGAATTAATGGTAATCCAGAAAAATTATTTTTTGGATACAAAATATGGATACGATTCTTTATTTGATCCTCCAGGGGATTTAACATGAGAAATGTTTTTTCGGTTTTTAACAATTTCTTAATTATGGTCATCATTAGTGGGCCTTTACCCCACACATAGTTTAACACGACGATGGAATTTTATATGTTTTGTTAATAAAAATAATTTTATTTAATATTTATAGAATATTTTTTGGAAAATTATTCATTAATCGTTTTATTTCTTAAAGTTAGTCTTTCTTTAAAGGGTATGATCCTTGTACACTTTATTGTTTCATTATTAGAGGGAATTAATTGTTATTAGTATAGAATTATTATTTGAATAGAGTATATATTTTTCAAAATTAATTTCCAAAAATATATTTTTTTATTTCAATTATCTGGTTTTTTTATAAAATCAATTTTAAAGTATTTTTACCTTAGTAACTCTATTTTATAATCCTTTTTTCTTTATCACATTAAAAATATCATAAATAACGATAATCATAAATTTTAAATATTATATATTTTTATTATCTAACTCCCCCTATAATTCATTTTTTATAGACTCATATGTGGGGCAATATTATCTTTTTTTTGTGAAAAATTGGAAAGAAGTTTATTATTTGGGGAAATATGTATTTTTTATAAAATTATTATGTTTTGGAAAAATTAGGGAAAATTTAACATTTTTAAAAGAGGATAGACTCTCAGTATTGCAGTAACTCATTATCATTATTTTTTTTCATATCCATCTTATAATTAAATTATTATTCATGTGTTTATGAGTAAAAAAATATTTATTATTGTTTTTAACTCATCCTTTATTGATTTTAAAGATCACCAACACTCTTAACATTGTTTAATGTATCCATTTATGTGAAATATACTAAGAATGATAATATCTGGTAGACACCATTAATGGTTCATTAAACATGTTTTACTATATGTCTTGATGCCTTATAAGATGGCTAGAAGAACCATTGTGTCTCTTGTGTGGAAGTAGAGAATTCACATAATTAAGATCATGGATACAAGAAGTACCAACTAGACTATGAATTACATAGAAGTTTCCTTGTCCCATAAGATCCAATTTCATACTTGATAAAGGAGCACCGGTTAGTTAGTGATGATATATATATATATATCCAATTTAATCTCAAGGATTATTCCAATTCATGGAAAGAAACATTCATGGAGTTTTAGACAAACCAATCACTACACAGGGGAGGCTATATGATAACCAATGTTCAAGGCCAAGTAGATCATAAACTATATTTTATGATGGTAAAAAATCATAAAAATCGATATTATTTATATTAATGTCCCTTGTATAATTCAAAAGGATTGTTAAATGTATTGGAACTAATAAATACATAACTTTAGGGCCTTGGTAACTAACTATTTCATCCAATCTCTAATGTCAATGTGATCAATCACTGAATTACTCTCATTAGTGATCTCATTTCTAAATATTATATCTCTTTTAAAAAGATTAAAATAATTTTTTTATCCATTCCCTCTCCTCTATTATTCACATTCACTCATTGAATTCGTTTAATTTTTAATATAATTTGCATCAAGATTGAAATATATTCCATACTCATAATCATTTCTTGTTCCTTCATCTTCTAAATTTTGTTCCCACTACAATTGTATTGGAGGACCAAAGTTTTCTAATTATTCCATTAATATAAAAACATTGAATATTCTTCTTTTAGTTTCTATATTTCTTGTTGAATATGTGGTTTATATTGTAATTTTGGTTTCATGTGATGACATAAAATAATGGGATAACATTGGTATAATGGATATTATTGATGCCAAGGGACTAAAAAATTAAATCTTCAAGTGATTAACGTGGAATATGTAGGGGATATTTTAAAGATATTTGTGAATAATCATACGAAATATCATGTCTCATATAGATTTAGCTATTTCATTACTTTATTGATTTCATTCAATCATTTATTAATTTGATTAATCCATTAAACACCCTTAATATTTTTTATCATTGAATCCCATAATTCATTTAAATTTCCCTTTTAGTATTATTCTCATTATATTTATTTATTATTCTATTTTCTACATTGGATGTTTTAGCTTCAAAAATATTTTATTTTGTTCAATATGTTATAATGTAGTTTTTCAACATGGATTTTTTCCATTATTTTTTAATGTAAAATTCACCCCACCCTCCCCTTTCCATTTTACATGTATCTTTCCTACATATTATACATTAGATATATCAGGTTAGATGATCATTCCAGGTGTAAGTTATACATGTGGTATATATGTTGGGCCTCTCTTCCACCAGGTTTGAATTTCAAGAGATCTCTATTATTATTTTTCATCCCTTATACATTGATAATAGTGATTCTTGGGTGGGTCATTTCTTCCCATACTGATTTAGTAAAATGTTCAATGGCATTAGGGACTGGATGAAAAATATATGGTTGATCTAGATTATCAGCATAAAACTATATTAGTAATGGTGGTTTGTTTTTTATGTCATGATAACTTGTACTTTATTCAGATTGAATACATTTATGGTCAATGTCCGTCATGTCCAACTACATTACACTAACAAACTCATCGAGAAGCCATGGGTACCAAATAAGTGATCAGGGTTCCATGACATGATCAACATAAGGGGAATATAATTGATTGTCATTTTCTATTTCCTTGATAGAAAATTGGATATAAGATTCGGTCATAAATGATGACTAGTTTTATAGCATTCCCTATAATTTTTATTTCGGTTATTTTAGGTAATGATGTATACAATCCCCCGATGAGGGATCATATTTGGTTTTTTATGTTTTTTATTACATTTACATCATTAATTTTGGCATAATATAGGTTCTATATGTTTCTTATGGGTACTTTTTATGATTTATGTTATCTTCTACTCATTGCGATTTTTTTTGTTACTATTTTCATAGTTATTAAACTACTCTGATATGAGGGTATTTTTTTCTATGATTTTACCTTATAACCTCAGTGCTAGTAAGTTGCTTTTGGTGTATGGGTTGAATGATGATGATCACAAAGATCTTTAGTGCAGTTACTCTAGGGTGAGATGGGATATGGGTAAAATGATTTGCCTCCATCTTATGATATCTTGTATGCATTATATTAACCTAGTGGTCCCAAAAATTTGAATTTGATCATAAATAATCCTTCATAGAATTCATTCAATCAAATATGCTTCAGTTATATTTTCACATTATTTTTTTAATAAATACCCATTTTTTATCAGTATTGAAATTGTTAGTAAAAAATAAGTGGTGATTAGTATTTTATTGATGATTTAATTGATAATATACATCATGTAATTTATTTCAGTAGTAATTTTGAAAGAGTAATTAATGTAATGCTATTTATATTATTAGTTATTGAAAGAAACAGAAGATGATTTTTATTGTTATAAATAATGAGATATTCAATAAAATTATTCTTTGTGTTAATGTATTTGAGAAATGGAACACAAATCTGTGATAAAATCTATAAGAGTTCGTTTTGAATCTGTGGATGTTGAGTTTTTATGGTTAATGTTGGTGAAAATTTGCTAATGTAAAAACGAATGGACGAGAAGTTGAAATAATAAGAGAATTCTAAAAAATATACACACCCTAAGAAATAGCATCATTTCAAATAATTTGATATAAGTGAATAAAACATTGATTTGGATGTTCCATGTCAATTAGAACATTTGGGTTCCCCTATGATTATTGATAAAGTATTCTAGTTTTATTTGTGGTGGATCAATTGGTGATTACATATGTTCAATAATTTTCATTAAAAGATAAATTTGTTTTAGGTTGGAAAACAAACATTCCATTTGATTGAAAAGCTGGAGATCATTATTGTATAGTATTATATTAATTCTATGGAATATTTAAATTATATGATTTAATATAGTGATGAAGAATAGATCCAATCCTTACAAGTAAATTATGATCAATCATAGATCATTTGTGTTGTGGAATTTGTTTTACTAGAAAATTTGATTTATTTTGGAAAAAAATTGATTTTATATTGGAAAATTGGATTATGAAGGATTTTTAAAATCATTACATTGAATAAACTAATGATAATTTATGTTGTGGGATTTTTATTCACAAAAAATATATATGGAACTTGTATCACTATAATAGATAATCCCTTTAACAGTGCACAAAAAAACATTAACATCACTAAAAATCGTTATTTTCCTCAGTGACTTTAAAGAGGTACCCTTTATTAGTACATTTAAATAGTGATAATGAATTCCCAACTAGTATTAGTGTATTGATTTAATTACAGCACACTACAACAAATACATGTAACTTGATTGCAAATGTATAATTTAATTGAAATAAATTTTACATCACGATTACAAAAAAACACTATAATATACATTTGCAGGAATGTTTTTTATTATTACATTTATTATTTATTTCTGAAAAATATAAAGACATAGATTTTTCATCATATTTACCACCCATAACCCCAGTCAAAAAAGATTGACCATGGTATCAGTTTCCAAAAGAATATCCACAACTTGAGAAAAAGAATCCATCTATATAGGAAAATAAATCGTATGTTATTAATACTATAAATAAATAAGTTAACCATTAATATGTATAAATACATAAATAAAATGTTTATTTGGAATAATAAAAGTAATACATGGAGTTATACCAGTCATATAATCCATCGTATTGAGGTGTGACTCATTCCAACTTATCATAAAAATTTATTTGATCTTTTTTAGGTATCAAAATTATCTGAATAAGTTTTAGCTGTTTTTAAAATCACATATGTTTTTTACTAAGATTAATGTCAATGTTAAATAGAAAGAGACACTTTGACTTATACCAGTCACACCATGTTTCAAATTTAAGTGTATCTGATTCCGACCTATAACAAATTTCATACGAATTGTTTTCCTTCAATATGAAATCTATATGAATGTGTTTTTATTTATTTTGAGTATGTCACTTGTGTTTTTTTAAAAAAATGTCATTTAGAACTAGAAACATGCCCTTTCATTCATATTGTTAACATAGTGTGCTAAATTGATGTGAGACATCTTTATACATTTCAAAAATTACTTATGTATAATTTTTCAAAATTATCAGTACAATAGAAGTGTGTTATCCTTGCTTTCAGTGAGTGACACACTTTTAGAACTAAAATTTCAATTTTAAACTAATAATGGAATCTTTGTGTCATAATAGTCACACAAAATATTAGATTGCGGTTTGATTGACTATTATATGTCACTAATTATGTAAACATCATTTTCAAAATTTATGAAATAAATCTGAATTCATTTTTGTGATTTTATTTTTTCACTATTTCATTCATTTAATATTAATGAAAATTTAAAATAAAAAGACATAGTAAGAGTCATACAATTCCCACCATGATTAATATTATTGTACTGTATATTCCTACATGTCAAAATTACTTATAAATAATTTTCATGAAGTATTAAAATAATATAAATTTGTTTTATTAGTTTTCAAAATGTCACATATTAATTTTACTAAAATAAATATAAAATTTAAATTAAATGAAACACATGTAGTAATATCAGTCACACCATGAAATGCATTAAGATTTTTATTATTATTTTACATAAAAATTTAAATATTAATTTTTTATTTAATGTATCAAAGTAGTCCAAATATGTTACCCTTGTTTTCAATATGTCACTTGTTATTTTTACCAAAATTTGTGTCAATTTTAAATAAAAATACACACATGGAGTTATACCAGTCCCATTTGCATCATATTGATTTTTTCTTGATTCCTGCATGTCAAAAATTACATATGTATCATTTTCCCAACGTATCGAAATAATATGTATATATTTTCTGTGTTTTCCTTAAGTCACTTGTTCTTTTTACTAAATTTAATATCAATTTAAAATAAATTGAAACTAATGTAATTATATCAGTCACACGATGATTTAGTATGAGATTTAGCTGACTCATACACATATAAAATACATATTGATCACTTTTCATAAACTATAAAAATATTTATATTTCATTTTATTGGTTTTGAGTATGTCACTTTTGTTTATTATTAAAATGGTACATGAAATTGGAGAATTTTTTTTTATTCATATAGATAACAACATGTTTTAGTTTTATATGAGACTGATTCGTAGACATCAAATCTAACATATTAATCATTTTAATAAATTGTCGAGAATACAAGTGTGTATTACTTATTTTTCATCGAGTGAGACTTTTGGAAATAAAATGTGGATTTTAAAATGATAATTGATATTTGTAGTCATACCAATCACTCTCTGCATCAGAATGAGGTGTGTTAGAACCCTACACATCACTAAAGATAGATGGATCATTTTACTAAATTATCAAAATAATATAATTGTGTTTCATTGGATTTCATCATCTCACTTATTAGTTTAAGTACAATTAATGTAAATTTTAAATAAAAAAATACATATTGTTTTAAAGGTCACACCATGTTTCAGATTGAAGTTGGGTTGATTAATAAATGTCATAAATTACATATATATAATTTTCCAAAAGTATAAAAACAATCATAATGTTTTTCCCACTTTTTTTTATGTCACTTTTTCTTTTTAAATAAATTTCATTAGAACAAGAAACACACACTTTCAATCATACAAGTCACATAGTATGTTAGTTTGATATGAGACTACTTCCTAAATGTCCAAACAAATAGGTAAATAATTATACACAATTATCTTAAGAGTCATATATAGATTGAATTTCTTTAGTGAGTATAATAGGTTTAGAACTATAATGAAAATGTTTAATTGATAATTTATACTTTGAGCCATTTTAGTCACAACATTCATCTACCTGATGTTTCGTCGAATCCTACAGATAAAAAATAACTTTTGGATCATTTTTCCAAAATTATTAAAAAATATAAATGTTTTTTCTATGTTTTTAGTATTTCAACTATTCTTTTTACTAAATTCAATGTCAATTTTAAAATAAATACACACTTATAGTCATACTTGTCACACCATGCAATGAAATGAAATGTGGTTGATTCTAGCATTTCACAAATGAAATGTGGATCATTATACTAATATATCAAACCAATATGAATATATATCCTCAATTTTGAGTAAGTTTCCTACCTCTTTTAGTAAATTTAATGCCAATTTCAAATTAAAATATGTAGTTTCTGCCATATCAGTCACACTGTGCATCATAGTGAGGTTTGGATGATTCCAAGATGTCAAAAATGACATATGGGTAATTTTCCTAACGTATCAAAACATAATGAATGAATTTTATATTTTTTCAGTATGAATCATCCCTTTTTACTAAAATTAATGTCAATTTTAAATAAAAAGGCACACTTTGAGTTATACCGATGACAACAAGTGTTTTATTGTGGTGGTGTTGATTCCTACACATCACAAATGACTTATAGATAGTTTTATTAATTAATTAAAAAATTTCAATGTCATTTCGTTGTTTTTGGTATGTGACATGTTCTTTTTACTGAAATTATGTCAATTTTAATTTAATAAACACACTTGAGTTTTTGATGTATGTTTTAACTAAAAAATAAATTATAAACTACAAACAAATAGTCTGATTTATATTATGCACACTATGTATCAAAATAAGGTGTGGATGATTGACTATGTGATATTTTTTTGTCTTTAAAATATTTTTAAAAGGTTAAAAATGATAGAACATGATCCATTTTGATTTAGGAGAAACCTGATGATCCTAGAAACAATTACGTTTTAGGAATAATGTGGTTTCATCTTCAATCATAAAGGAACATGTTATATATATTTAATATTTTTGAATATATTATAATGAAAAATATACTTCCAAAAAGATATATGAAAAGGTTAAATAAGTATTATGTTAAAATTATAAGGAAATTAAAATACAAATATTAGATTACATGATGTATGAATTAAGTAATTAAGTATTAGTAATTCAACTTCTCATGATGGTTATATATATTCTTGACCCATTTCTGATTTTTCATTATCTTTGTTGTAGCAACAAAGTACAATATCTCATGAGCATCAACATCTAAGAATAATCCACCCAAAATCGAACAAAATAATCCACATGTATATGAAAACAATAATTTATTGAGTTATACTATAATAAAATATATTAAAAAGAAATATGAAAAAAAATCAATTACATCTGTGGATGATGATTTTACATTATAAACTAGAAGATTAACTCTATGATTAAGAAAAGGAAACTTCATTTCTCTTCCTACAATGGTGGTAGAAGGAAATTTATAGAATGTGATAATTGCCAATACTGTAGGGGTGTAAAGGATGTGAGGGGTGAAAATCCATTGTAATTATTAGTTAAAATTTTCCTGAAGGATGAAAATAAATCTTCTAAATAAATGCACTCAACGATAAATAATGAAAAGTAAATCAACATTTTATTTTATAAATTTTCTGAAAAATAGAAAAAATATTTAATAACATTACCTTTACAGCTTCCAAAAGAGAGTCCATAATTTTAGTCTATTCTTCTACCAGATTAGTAACATCATGATGTTAAGAAGACATTGTCTTCATGGGTAGTCAAACATTCAATTTTGATTAAATTAATGCATTAATGAACCAATTATATTATTTGAAAATGTAATTATATTTAAAAAACATTAGACTTACCATGAAACTATATTTATATCATTAAAAGGTATAATTATTTCACCTTTTCTAGGATGGTTGTATACATTATTTACCCACTTCCATACATTCATTTCTTTAGTTGTATCCTCGAAGTACAATATCACATGAGTTTGATTCATTATGTTCTCTTAAAAAACATAAAAAAATAATTATTAGATATAAATTTAGAATAAATTAACTAAAAAATTAGATAAAAGTATTGTAAAATAAACTTAATATATTGGAAGTCACATCATAATGATATAACTGCACATTTTTTCATCAGGTATAATGCCCATTCGTTTCTAAACAAGTCTCTCTCATCTTTTGAAAACGATGACTTTATATAGGCACATTATTACTAGAAAAATATAAATACAAAAAATTTTAATAAATATTTCAAAGAAAATAGATATTATCTTCAAAAATACCTCATTTGTGATGCTAGTTTGTTGGTGGAATGTGATAACTATCATAAATATACAAACATAATAACCACAATATTTTCTATTTTTTGTTTTAGACTCTATAGAAACATTGAAAAAAATAATTAATTTTATTATATATGTGTTTGGATAGTGAAATATAATTACATATACTCTAATATATCTACCCTTGCAGAACTTGTTAGGCTCTTTGTGCACATTGACTGTCCTTATGTAATGATTGTCACACTATTTTAACACCTTCCTATCAAAACAGAATTATCATTGAAACATTAAATAAAATATGTAACATGAAATTTATTACTAATATGATGGATGTACTGTATAAAAAATTGAAATACATAATCACGTGTGGTTAGTTTTTTGGTTATACATGAAGGGAAACCAAAATATAATTCTTTAGAGTATCCAAATTTACTGCAATGTGTATCAAATGTTACCAAAATAGAAATATATTAAGTATTGAATTGAATTAAAATATATTTTATATGACTAAATTTTAGTGTTTCCCCCGCACATAATAGGAATTATGATGTGTGTCATCTATAAGTTTTCATTCAGTCGATTTTTTCAATATTACCATAATTCATCTATTATTTATTATATTCTATTTTGTTCTATAAATTTCATATGTGGACTAATGCGTCCACATTTATGTTCATGGGGTATTAAATTCAATTACTATTCCTATATACAACTTACAAAAGCAAGAAATGTATTTAGTAAAAATTAACAGGGTATATCAGCTATTGAAAAAAAAATTAGGAAAACACACCTCATGTGTAACTTTACATCTCAAAATCCTAGCAATTCAAGATTGTATATTTTATTTAAATTCTCAAGATAAATTTATTCTATAATGATCCCTATTTACATTTGTTTTTCCAATCCAACTAATTGACCACAGCCAAATTGTAACTATGTGTCCACATGAACCTACAATGTTAGTAAATGAGGATATTAAGAATTAAGGGTAAAAGTGCTTTATGAATATCATATTGATTCATTGGTTGATAATTTTGATAATTTTGATTAAAAATGAATTGTAAAAATTCCCCTTGTCTTTATAAAATAACATTTATTGGTTCAGACCATTTGCATTTATTTTTTATTTTTTATATAGAAACACAAATTGATAATTAATTCCTCTATGTCGTCATATTTTCATGAAGATCTGACTACCATGCTACATATGTTACAACAACCTGGTCAACCACATGAATATATATGTCATCAAGTGGAACATGAACCTTAGTGTTGCGATCATGATCTATATAAATCCACACAGTCACCTGACCTGTTGGAACTGGTCTCTTGTTCATACTATCTTCTTGGATATTGAACACATTATCCATTACATCTAGGTGATGGGTAGGAGTTTATATATATAAATTAGAGTCATTTTCACCATTTATAATGCCACTAGAGTAATTTTATTTGTGTATGAAAGATTGAAAATTCAGAAAAAAATTATTATAATTTTCATTGCCTCATCTAATGTTGATCATTGAAGGCAACGCCTCGCCTCAAAGTCGGTGGGGGTATCTTCATGCAGTGTTTGTTCTTTAGTTGTTTCGTCTCATTTATTCCCCCCATATCATTTATAGATACAAAAACATCAATTTTTTCTTCTTCAAATATATATAATCATTATTTCAACTCCTACATTTCAATATCACCATCATCCTATTGTTTTGTTTTATCAAGGTGTCACACAAAAACCCACAGCAATGATGTCGCCATACTATTCTGGCCACATCAGGGCCACTAATAGATATTGTTCATCTATTTTATAGTTTGATGATTTCATTATTTAATTATGACATAAAATATTGGAATATAACTAGTCATTGTTATATAATAAAGATTTAATGAAAAAAATTATTATGTCATATATACACATGCTTCAAAAAAATTTGTGTTTTCTCAACTGTTAGTATACCAAGTTTATTTTTATCTGCTTCCTTATAAAGCACATGATGTGTGATAGATGTGGATTTGGATTTGGATTCATCAATATTAATTTTAATAGTGTAACATAATTATGATTTTTTATGTCACATATAATTAATTGGACAGATTTAAAAAATGTACCATTTATTTCATGTTATGAGAAACTCATGATTGATTTATTCTTGGGGTGCATTGGTTTTTCTTTCGATTCCATATTTTCATAACATTGATTCAATTTCATAATTTAAAATTCATAACTAATTTTAACTGTGAAAGTACTATCAAAAAATATACTCCCACCCCCAAAGTACATGAAAAGATATCGTTATATGATGTTTAGTAATTGCATCTCACGTTTCGTTTTTTATCTAGTATGCATACAAAAGGGAAGGGTACATATTAATTTCCCCTTTGAAATATTATGGTAAATGTTTTTTACAAATTTTCAAAAGCCACAATGAGCCTCTCTAGTATGTATTAATATAAATTTCATTTGGTATTTATCTACTATAAATGCACTATGCATGTGATATTGAATTGTAACTCAATGTTTCATAGTTTTTTTAGTAAAATAAATAAATTATATCATAATGTTAATATAATCTTTTCCCAAATTCAAGTCTTAATCATGGAAACAACTTGGTTCTATGAATCTACATCCATCGACCCATGTTGTCGAGTGAAGAACCCAATGAAACAACTGAACATGTACATGTTAGGGTTAACAGGTTGTCTTTTAACATTCCACCCAATCATGAATGTACATTTCATTTTTACTTAATAAATTTTTATAATACTATAATTCTATGACACATTCCTTATGTGACTTAGGATCTTCACTATTTATCATTTCTTATGGTTCAACATCATCAATATGTTTTTTCTCATGATTGGTATAATTTTCATGTGTATAAGGTTATTGTTCCTCTACACTGAGAGAATCAAAAGGTTGAAAATGCTATCATTTCTATGGATTGGTAGCATCAACATGTGCAGAAGTTCATTGTTCCTCTATACTAGGAACAACAACTTGGTGAGAAAACTATTCTTACTATAGATTGGGAACAATATCATATACAGAATACATTATCTACATACGTGTTTTGAAATTTAATATAGATTACATAAATATAGAATCAAATATATAAAAACATTATATAACACATTTTACATTACAAAATAAAATATAACATGATTATCATACTCTCATTCATTAAAAATTATAATGGGACATTACTGCACTATTGAGTGTCCAATTAACATTATTATGTTTTCCTACCACATAAAAATCACATCTACATAGGGACAAATGTTAAATGATTTCTATATCCTAATTAAATGGTCATCCATAGATAAATATCCATCTTACCCAACATTTGTTTTGGAGAATAATAGAACAATTGATGATTTTAGTTTTTTGGGTTTTAGAACATAAAATATTAAAATTTCATATGATTCTATTATAAAGAGATCATCTATGTACCTTTCCCTACAAAAATGACCTTTCATTAATCCAAATTTATTTATTTGAATAGAACTACTATTATCCTCCAATATTAGTTAAAAATTAATAAAACTGAATGTTGTATAATCCAACACCCATATTTATTTGATGACACCAAAAGATGACATATTTTCATAAAATATATTTCCTTCTTTAGTACCGAATAAATGAATAGCTTAATCCCTTTGTGTAACTCCACAATTTTCATGGTACTAACTTCATCATGTTCATTTGTATTTAATATATAACCATTCGTTAGATATGAATTGTATGATAAAACATACACACATGGTCCTATGGATCGCAATCAACGTTGTTCGGTAATTATTTTCATATTTAATTACGACTCTCTAAAAAATGATCACCACACCATCATATAAACTATCTGTTATATTTATTTGATATATATCATTTATCTCTTTATGGATTTAAATTACAAATAGTTTTTTTGCTTTCAATATATGTGTAAACCTCTACAATATTATGAATAATGAATTTTGGGGTTTCTCTTGATCTGTAATTGTTGTTGTGACAACATTTATTCCTGAATTTTTGTCATCCACAAGTCATCTAGTGTGATGAGATTTCAGTAGACCAATGCTTTACCCACCAGATTGGTAGTAAATAATAAATTCAATTGATTCTTAAACAAAATATGAAACTATAATTCAACCCTCTAGACAAATTCAATTATTTTACCCCCTTTTGAAAATATTCATATATCGGTCAACATACATCCATCTATAATATATTTGACCATATAGTTAAATCTCAATCCTCAAGTGAATCATCATGTGAACCATCATATAAAATAATAATAGTGGGAAGAACATTTAAAATTTACATAACATGATGGAAATTTCCGTTTCAAATAATGGCCATTTCTCCGAGTTAACAAATTATTTTTAAATAAATTTGAAAATGAAACGGATCATGGTTAATGTATGATATAAATTCATGGGAAAAAAACTAAAGATACAAGAATTAGATTATACATTAAATCAAGAAAAAAATGTTATTTTAGACCCATTTACTTAGAATTATTCATTGACATGTTATTCTTTGTATGTGATAAATACCCCTATCGAACCATTAAATCATTCAAGTAGTTATAAAATTGATATAACGTTTTTCAAGAATGTGTATAAGTAGATGGGGAAAATTTCATTTTCCACCCTTTACTATGATCATATCTTACTTTATTCCCATGTAAATTATATCCAACCTAGCTGTAATTGTAAAAAAATTTCAACTAGGTGAATTTATTAAATTTACAATGACACTATCACATACATTTTATCTACATTCATAACATCAATAAAAATCATAACATGGAGACAATTCATATATGGTATTTCAAAAAAAACAAAACACTATTCCAACTTATTTTTGTATGGTTCTTTGAAATGTTTATCCAAAAGTAATGTCCATATCTTTTAACTTCCCAAATAGTTGATCTCTTATTAGAGGAGACAGTTTTGTATGTTATTATGAAATCCCATTAAATTTTGTCATATAATATTATTACTTATTTCGTTGGGGTATGAATATATATGATGACCTAGAACTAGAGTCTTTTATTAATTTTTTAACCTAATTCATAGTGTATGTTGTTCATGAATGGTAAAACATTGAGTTCATTTAATTATACATATTGGAAATTTTCCATATGTATGAATGTAATTTATCATCCCATACAACATGTATTTCATTGTGAAATATTCACTTCCTTAAGAATCAAAAAACAAAACACCTGAATCCCATAGTAATTTTGAATCATCAGTCAATGGATCCAAAGGAACATCAATATCATTACTCGGTTGTTTTTTTCCTAACATAAGCATAGATAACTTAATGTATTTTAATTTTTGGAAAAACCACAATTGATATATATATATTTTTTAAAAATAGCGAGCAATGTAATGTAATTGATAATTTGAAAAAAATGATTAACTCTATATATAGAAAACATTAGATGAAGGTTTATCATCATGATTCTAAATTCTGGATAGACATTATCGATTTTCTTCTAATGAGGAGAGTCTTACGATTAACCAATTTTACCATCTCTTTTTCATGTATATTCATGCCACATCAATTTCATTATATTCCATGTACTTCAATATATGTTCCTAAAACATGGAATAATTGTAAATTATCATACAACAATCATAATACCGGATATATCTTTATTGTATCAAGAATCAACAAAAATTGGTAATTATTTAAATAATTTTTTTCCTCGTGAAATAGTATATATTCATTTTGACAAGAATGTATTCTTTCAGAGATAATACTCATCAAGCGTAAAATTCATTTAGCGTTATATGTTTTCTATGGGAGATCATAATATTCTGGGTGTGTATCTTTTAAGAGATAAATCACTTTAGTAAAAATGTAGTCACTAAATTTATTAATAGTATTTAAATTATCAATCATTAGTGTTGATGAAAATGTTGTATATTTACTGAAACAAGCATATAATGGAATATTACCAAAAATCTTTATCATCACATACAATTTTGGACAATCATGAATTTCATCTTCAATTTTCATTTTCATTTCTTCAATATGATATTTATCACCATTCACTCTCATAATCATATAATCAATACAGTCATCTGTATTTTCAATAATAGTAATCAAATCATATGGCCCATAAAATTCAATTTTATCCCAATTAGTTGCTACATTTATTTTTTCCACGTGTTTATTGCATGATTTATAAATTACATATATTCTATGAAACATCATGTGTTCTATGAACTCATTTGGAAAAATTAGTCATGAATACAAATGGTGTAAAAATGAAAAATTGGTTTGAGAAGTGTCATTAGTAAGCTATGTTGCAATCTTGGTGTACTCTTTCACCCCCCCTTAATATTAATTATAAATTCAATTGGAAACCATCAATTTTCTATTCATATCCATCTTATTTTATTTGTCAATATCAATATTTAACAAAATAAACAAAGGGAAAATAGACCTTCATATTAGGGGAACCCACCAAATGAATATTTCTAATAATTTTATCATTGTTTAAAAGAAATGAGTAGATGAATTAAAAAATAATTCCTCCATTGGTGGTAGTTGTTATCCACTAAATTAATCCACAATGTTCAATGGTACCTTGTATTATATGACTATAACTAAGTGTTTTTCATGTAGCATTTGTGCATGTCATGATTATTTGGAGAACGTGTCTCAGGAAAAAATCAAATAATAACTATTTGAGAAATGAAGCTGATGAGGAAAATAGTTAGTATTTCATTTTTTCCTAAGACTCATTCCGATTGAAGATAAAACCAAAACAAAGAAAATTTGTAGTTGTGGAGGTCTCTTTAAATCAAATCCATGAAGGTGATATGGAATGAAAAGTATGTTTATGATTTTACATATGGTTAAAAGTTAATTCATCTTTTTTGGGAGTGTGGTCTTGAGGGATATCATATTGGTTGGAAGTGAGATCATGTGTATCTAGGATGTATCTTAATGTTAATATGATGATAAAAATATAGATATCATCCATTGTGAGTAAACCAGGGTCTGTCGATGTAATAATAAAATGGAATCCAATAAGTACCCCCCTTGGACACATTGTTGATCATCAAATCCTAAAAAAGATAACTTTGAAACTAATTCATCAATCAATTGAATTAAAATATCCAACATCTATCCATTGGGATTTATGAAATAATGTATTTCATATAATAAAATAAATCTAAATAGACCAAATTAAATAGATGGAAAAATAATAATCATATAAAAAAATTATAAAAATGAAAAGTATAATTTATTGAAATAAATTGTATGAATGTATAATAGTATTAAACTACTGAAATGTTGAAATACATACATTGGTTTTAATGTGTAAATTACAAATTTATATTTATTTGTATAAGTATATAAAATTATAGAAATATATAGATGTATAAAAAATATAAAATTTATAAAAGAATATATATATTTTATATCAATATACATAATTTATAAATATATAAAAATTTAATAAAAAATATATAAGACAAGATATATTTTATAAAAGTATACATAATTTAGAGAAGTATATAGTTTTAGAAGTTTATAAAAGTATAATATTTTAATATAAAGAAGAAATCATTATGAACATATAAAAGTATATCAATTTACAGTGAATAATACTAAAATTTCATAATAATTTATATTTCAATAACACAATAAAAGTATGAAAAATTTAAAAAAATTATATTTAAACTATATATTTATATATTATATACAATAAAATTAAAAAATGTGCATAAATTTATATATAAAAAAACAATAAATGTATAAATATTAAATTAAAACTATTACTAAATTATATTTGTTTAATATTATAGACAATAATATTTATACATTTATATAAATTTTAAATTTTATAAACCTATAAAATTAAAATCTTAAAACACTTTCAATATATCAAAATTCAATCTCATAACAAGAATTTTTTGTGTTTCTTCTGATTTATTTTCAAAAAACAAATATGATAAAGGGTCCATAGGCAAATTATTAATGTCATTCCTATTTAAATACACAAAATAAATTAATTGAGAACTTTTTTTTCTAAAAAATTACTTCATTTAACATAATTTGATTCATCTAAAAACTATGGATAATTAAACTATATTCATTTTAATCAAACACTATATAACTAATAAAAAAATTATTAATGAACAAAATGTATATAAATTGAATTTCCATTCATCAAAATAACTAATAAATACTCTTATATGGAGAGAGTTGTATTTTCAATGAACTATATAAAATACACTTGTTCTTTATAAATCAAAATAATAATTTAAATTTTTAATGATTTTCATTATTGAAATTATATAATTAGTTTTATTGGGGCTCCATGAATTATTTAAATGTAGAAAATCCCCTAATTTACAATAATGAAAATAATAATATTTTTATAAATATTTAAAATTTTATAATTCATCTATTAAATTATTTTAGATATATTTTATTCATTTTAAATTTTATATTTTTTAACAAGAAACCTCAATACTCTAAAAATACATGTTTGAGAATTTTTTTATTAAAAATAAGAATCATATTCACATATATATATATTCCATTGATGATAATAAAATTATCATTTGTGATACTATGTCAATGGGATGTTTAATCAGAACCTTGAATGGGATATACTTAATCTCAGACATGGTACATATTCACCATATATTATATACCGGCACAACCAATTTAAATCAAAACCATTAGAGCGAGAAATTCCATAATATGATATGAATATTAATGAAAAAATTTAAGATTAAATAAGAATCTTTATAAATATATATATATATATATATAACACATATAGAATCATTGGAAATTACTGGAAAATAAAATATAAAATCAACTCATAAAAATGGAATGATAAGAACTACAACTAAAATGTTAAAAGAACACCACATAAGTTATTATTTCGAATGATTTGATGAAATTCAGTCTCCATGGTATAATTATATATAAATATTAGTGATTTGACTGGGTGAAATGTCTAGAACATCAAATTTTATAATTACTTTAGGGAAACATGGGTCTGAGGAGGAGTATAGAATGTTTGATTCATCAGACGGGAGGGAAACTTATTGGGATATAGATTCTCAATAACAATCATCTCCTTACATGATGTTGGCCATAGTCGAAAAAGAATGTGTACAACCATATTTAAGAAAAAAAAACTATATCTGAAGCAGAAATGGTCCCGCACACCCCTATCAAGGACCTATGACCCCAATCCAGTGTTATTAGTGATAAAAAATTCCCCCATATCTGAATCTAGGGTGCTAAGAAAGAGAATAAAAGGGAAGGAGATGGTGGAGAATGATAATGATAGTAGACTCAAACTCAACCTATATACAACAAATATGGGAGCTATTCATTTGGTTCATCTATAAGAAGATTACACACACTCAGGAAAAGTGCGAGTGAAAAAAATTGTGTTTTTGGAGGTTCCAATAAGATAAATATTATCATACCCTTGATTTGGAGATATTTATTTGTCGAGAATGTAGACCACTGACAACATTATGGTCCAACGGTAGTGGTGGAAGAGAATCAGATTCATGATATCTTGAGGTGTGAGTGACATAAGGTTTCTATTATGGTTCAATTTATATGAACATGTAACGAATTACTCTGTTCTTTCAAGAAAGTATGATAAAGAATAGTTTTATAAGCTCCTAAAAAAAATATCTGAGAATACTGACATTTGTATACTCGTTTTTAATGCTGATCAAGTGGTATATTTATGCACCCTAAGAAACACCGATAAAGTTATAATCAAATTAATTTATTGTATTATTATATATTTTTTAAAATTTTTATATATTATCAATATATTTATTTTTTGATAATAATAATTAAAAAAAATTATTTATTTATAATTATATATTTTATTAATATATTTAATATATTTCTATATATTTATAAAAAAATTAAATTCAAAAATATATGAATATATTTATAATATTTGTATATATTTTAATATATAATTATAAAATTATATATATTTATATAATTATAAATAATATAAACATATTTAATTTAATTTTTTAATTTCATGATTTATATATTTATTTATTTAATCGTAATTATATTTTATAAATTATTTATTTATGTATAACTATATATATAAGTACAAAATAGTGACATATAAAACCCCTATTGATGTTAGGTTTGTGGGAGCTGCTTAGCTCAAGATGTCACGTAAATTAGGTTGTGAAGTTATCATCGACGACTAATACTCTTGCACACAGTCACTTTTACTATCATAGAAATGTGTGTTTCATGAAATATGGAAATGATATTTGGGAGAGAATGATGATTGCACCAGTTATCAGAGAGGTCATTCTCACAATCATTTCTCACTCCTCAAGGGCTAGATAGTAAATCGTATAAGTCAAAATGGAAGTATTGATCTTGTAAGCCCGAACCTGATGGATTTATCAAAATGAATAGTAATTTAGGACAAGTAAATCATTAGTGGGTTTGTTTTTCCAAGAGGCATGTTAACTATGAATGTAAGGATCCTGATTGAGCATTACTAAGATGGTTGGGGTTTCTAAAATTTGTGATGTGTCTCATTATTATGAGGTTATTTTTATATTCATTCTCATACTATGGATTTGAAGATGATATCCAGGGGTTTTGGCTTGATATCTCTCAAACCTGGATTCATCCATATACATGAATGGGATTTCATATTCAACAAACTAGAGGGTTACCACTCATTAATATAGGTATGGTTCAAGGTATTGGGTTTGAATTGGATGTTATAGAACACCCAGAATATCTATGACATCACAATGGTAATTAGGGTGTCGATCGTATTAGATAAAGAAACTAAAATGGATTAATTTGGGCAATTGGGCTAGTTATTTTTTTGATATTTTCCTAAATATTATTTTATTTAATTGAGGGTTAATATCAACTGATGATGATAAATTGGATCTAAAGGATTGAATATGAAAGAGTACATATCTTCTGTCCAAATTTCAAGGGTATTGGTAATGAAAAAGAAAACTACAATAGATTGACTGTTTGTTCTTTATGTTTTGGGTTAGGACAAGATGATGTTTCATGCCTCAAAGATAGATGTTTGGGGATTTTTACTGACATTAATTATGATAGAAAGATGATTTCATGGGATTTAATGGCCACTAAAGTAGGGTTGGAGAATGAACTTAGTTTTGGATCATTTCAAATGCATGGTGGTGTCATCGATGGAAATAACCATTCTACTGGTATTTGATAATTTTAGATAAGAGATAGTGTGTTAGATAGACTTGGCCCTTATCAAACAAGCATTGGATCCCTACCATAATCTGGGCTGAGATTGTTGACGATATAGTAGGTGGTGATGTTACAATTTTGGATGCTATAGAAATGCTCAAAATACAAGCAGATGAATTATTATCTTATTATAATGTCATCATACATATCCTGAATGTTTTCATTTTTGGTAGAGGTAATTCATCATGTATCATTAATGGTGGATTCTTAGGTGATCAACAAGTGATGTATATGAAATCAATGGATGAAAAATTCATTGACGAAGATGTTCCTCTAGAAGTAGGTTTTCTATATCTTTAGCAGGAGAAACTGATTTAAAAAATGGCTCATAATGTTAATAATGATTCATTTGGTTATAAGGGATTCCAACTAGTCATCCATCAAAAACATATGTAGTATAAATCTTAATCCCAACTCCCACAAGATTCACCAGTATAATGATAATTCAATATGGTTTGGAACATTCAAATTCATCCGCCCTGCAGGTTTGTCTTCCAATTAGAAGGAAAACATGTTAGTTGACCCAACTTATATGAATTGTCATTATATGGATGTTTCTCCGAAAAATATGTTACAATCTTGAATTCAGTTGGTGAAAATTGGGATGATTAAATCTACCATCCCATTGTAAGATACACAGAATTGAAGCAATATAATGATCTGATGCACTAAGATTAGAACTATCCATAAAATTATTCTAATCGCATGAAGAATTCATATGGATATTTGGGAGAGGCCTCTGAGGAAGAATGATTTATGCCTGATACAAGAATATTAATTTTGTTGTTCCCAAAGACAATGAGGATGAAAGGCCCATTTAAGGAACTAATAATGAATTAGTGGACTTATTCATCTCATAGTAGGATGTTAAATTTTCTATGATAGAGTCAGATGGGATTGGATGTAATGATTATGTGGAAGTAAAGAATCTTCTATCAATTACCATTGATGAACCACTTAATTTGAAACCAGATATGAATTTTTGAGAATTTTCTTCAAAATTATGAATTTTTTCTATATCGGACGTATCCTCCATGTTGGCATCTGATGAGGATGTTGACCCTCTACAATCCAAGACGTGGCAGAGGGGAAGACACCTAAAAAAGAGTGGTAGATTTCCATGGAATATGGGATATAGGGGTACACAAAGGAAGTGTCACATTGTTTCAATGTGGGAATTTTGTCTCATGATTTCACCATTCTATTCACAGAACTTTTATCTTTTATTAATAAATTTTAATTCATGGGTTTTACTTTCCAAACCCTAGACTAAGCCTTTTGAGTATAATTATATATATTATAAATGTATTTTTAAATATTTTTACATGCATCTAAATATTTATAAATATTTATAAATATTTGTATATATTTATTAATATTTATATATATTTATATATATATAAATAATTATAAATAATATTAATATATGTATTATATTTTTATATATTTTATATATGTAAATATATATATTTATAAATATAAATATAAATACATACATATTCATTTAAAATTATATATAATAAATTTATTGATAAATATTTTTTTATATGTATATAAATATCTATAAATATATTTATATAATTTTTATATTTATAAATATATTTATATAATTATATATATATATATATCTCTCTTAAAAATATTAAATATAAGAATTATAATTTTTAAAATTTTATAATTATTTAAATAAATAAATATATATCTACATATAATTATAATTATAAACACATTTATACATATATATATATATATTTAAATATATGTATATAATTATAGAATATATATATATATATTTATTTATTAATATATATTTATATTTATAAAAATATAATAATTTTTTTCTACTTTTATGATTATTTAGTTTATAATTATTTATAATAATATTTCTAAATTAATATGTATATATTTAAAAATATTTCTTGAGAATTATAAATATATTTAATTAATTATAGCACATTGTATGCACCGCGTTGGTCATATTTATATAACTATATATTTATATCAATATATAAATATATAAAATTATATGTATAATAGCTATATTTATTATTTAAATTTTTTTATTATAATTTTAAAATTATTTAAATATTTATATGTTTATTTATAATTATAATTATAAATTAATATATTTAACAAGTGTTTATATATAATTAACATTTTATTATTGTAAATATAATAAATCTATTGATTATTTAAATATTTAAATTGTAATTTTATAATTATTTATGAGAACATAATATGTTTATAGGTATAACATGAATAAATCATACCTAGTAAAGTATAGATCATAAAAATGAGTTGTCAAATATATGGAAAAATTAATAAAAATAATATCAATGTATAAATGAGTCATGAGTACATGACATATGCACGTGTCATCAAAATATAGGTAATCTAAACATTGGGAAAAAACCCATAATGTTGTCCACAAATAATCTTATGATCATCTAGTGGAAATTATACTCACACGGTAAAATATGAATATAAATAATGACTGAAATGTGTATGAATATAATCATTATCCTATGAGATATATATATTAATTAATTTACCCAATTCTTTGGAGGCATATATTTATTTAAATATATATTTATTTAACTATACGTTTTTCATCTATACATATAATTATAAATACATATGTTTAAAAAGAATTTATATATAACTATAAATATAAATATTTTAAAAAATTATAAGTTTATATTAATTTAAATAACTATATTTATATTTATAATCTTATAAGTTATTTTTAAATATATATATATATATATATATATATATATATGAATTAATAAAAAATTTATATTTTAAAATATCACATTTAGATTAATTATAAACATGGGTTTTTTAATTATTGTATATAAATAAATATTATTTTATATTAAAAATATAAGAATTATATATATATATATTAACAATATTTTTTATTAAAACATTAATATGTGATGAAACAATCACTAATAATGGGTGCACCATTCTCTGTACTTATTTTATCAATGATAAAACAAACATTATCAGCGCTATTACATAAAAGTCATAAAGGTTTTTCTTTTATCAACACTGTAGGATTAATGCTGACAAATGAAAGTGGTGATTTTTCACCGATCTATGGTAGTGTTGATCATATTTTTGGAAACTAGATTATATAGTAACTGCAATCCAAACACTTAATTTATCACCTCCATACATAGAAGTCACCCATCATTTTGTATTACTTGACTTATGATACACATGTCATGAGGGATCCATTATTATACTTGGTGAGAAATAATTTTTGTTTGTAAAATTAAGAATTAGAACAAGCTAATGTTCTATCCCCATGGATCCCGGTTCTTCTCTTTCTTGACCTTATATAGTTTAGTGATGGTAGAAAGTACCGAGAAGAAAAGATGCAGTAGGTATAGTCCTCTGATGTTGGATGCTCCCCCATCGATTTTGCACCATCGTGGCATCCCTAAAAAAAATATCAATTTCAGTGAAACCACTTCGTTGAATAGTGGAATTAAATTAAATGTTTTTTTAGATTAGTAATCATGAAATTAATATCTGATGATTAAGAATTCATATCTAGTACCTCGTATTGATGATTTATTTGATTATCTTAGAGGATTCACTGTGTTCCCTATGGTTGAATTGAGATGTTTCTATCATTAACAAAGTGTAGTACACATCGACATACCTTCAAGTACATCCAATAGTAGGCATGGTGTATATGAGTATCTAGTGACATTCATTGGGTTGATAAATTCTTTAGGTAGGTTTAGGACCCAGATAGATAATTCCCTTCATCCTTAATTAGATCCGTATATTATATTATTAATAGATTTTATACTTAGGTGGTTCTAGTCAAGGGAGGAGCACACATAACATCTTGAGATCCTTTTGGGAACACATTGAGATCATTGACTATATTTCAAGCTTTCAATGTGTCTATTTTTGACTAACCATGTGTTTTCATTATGTCATATGATATTAGAGTCTCTTTTATCTATGAAATTAGAGAATGTTGATGTATTAGTTTCTAGGGATGGATATAATAACATTTTTTAGATTCACAACATTTGGATATTTTTTAGGCATTACACATGATTCATTTAGGACTTCATTTTATTAGAAGCACCAATGATAGGACTAACCAAGTTAAGGGTAGAACTTTTTTATTATGTCTCGTGTGGGTGATCATTTAAATTGTATAAAGGGATATTTAAATATGTTGTTATCTACACATATTCAAATTTAGGCAAGGATTATATATATATTGTGATGCAACATGATTCATCGTCAGAGGAGTTTTAATATAAGATAGTCATGTAGTTTCATACAGGTACAAAATATTAATATTTCATGAGTGAAACTACCTAATACATAAATTTGAACTTCTAGTGGAACTACAAGAGAATCGCCATTTAGCGAGGGGGGGGGGTTGCATTTCACGGCGGTTTAAACTGTTGCGACATGGTTTGGAAACGGTTTACAGAAACTGATGCCTATAACAGCGTCAAAAATCTATTCACAACAGTTTATTCCATTTGGCACCGGTTTCAGGAAATCATCGTAGTTTCCTCATTTAGCGGTGGTTTTCCTAAATTTTGCGTCTGTTTTTTCGATCCCGGGATATCAATTTATTCGCGGCGGTTATAACCGCCATGAATAAACTCAAAATCAGCGGCTGTAAAACCGCCGCCGAAGTCACAGGAACCGCCGTAGAATGAGGAAACAATGAATTGGCTATGTCGTTGAGGTTGAAACCGCCGATAAACGTAAGAAAAAAATTACGTTTAGTGGCGGTTTTCATAGTTTAGCGGCGGTTTAAACTACCGCCCCTATAAATGTCGCGGCGGTTTAAACCGCCGCTAAAAGTTGTTCAAAAAAAAATTCTGCTTCCGCTTCACCACTGCCCTGAAAAACAAATAAAACCAGAAATATAAACCAACTGAGATACAGTATAGACCTCCTACTATGCACAACCCACATCATGTATCATCATCACTAGCCCTCCTCCTTCACTACATCACATTCCCACAATCACATCCTCAAAATAAAAAATAACACCACGACAATCACACAACAAAAGCTTGGTCATGGTCAAGTTCCTTGGTTGGAATACCTTGGATCATGATTTTGTAGAAGCCATGGACTTTACTCCCACGGAACAAGTTTGTGGTAGTCGATGCCTTGATCTTGTATTCTCCTTTGGTCTTGATTCTATAGGATGATTTGGGCCTTGATACCCATTGTATATGGATTTCTTAGGCTTGAACTAGACATGGCTCATTGACATGCTCCATGGAACACCCCAATGTTACTATGTTTACATCGAGATGCTCCTATGACTCGACGTGTATTCCTTGGACTTATATTCCTTAGATCCAAACCTTTATGATCTATCACTTATGATTACAAAAAATGACCATTGTGGATGTGATACACACTTGATTATCTGGTCTGGCTGTGATGGGGATTATTCACTAGATAATATTGTGTGGCTATGGTAGTTTTTTACACTAGATTATATGGTGTGGCTGTGACGGATGTTTTCTTTTACAATACAGATTGCCTCGTTGTGGTTATTTTCCTATAGTGGGTAGACATGATAGTGTTATTCTGGTTTATTTCTATTTATAAATTCACTTATATATAGTATCATGACTATTTACTATAGGGATCCTATTCTGTATGGATATTATCACTTATTCCTTGTGAAATTTTCGTTCAGTACATTAATATGTGTGATATATTGAACACAAATTTTTTTTATGTCACACAAATTGGAATTTTTATAGATGGCATTTGTTAGGTCCAACTGAGTGTTATGTCACACAATTTTCGGTTCATTGTGTACCTATATATACTTCTTGGATGCATGAAGGGACATTGTATTGTTTCAACAATACAATTCATGACATCCATATTTTGTAGGAGAAAAAGAGAACTTGATCATTCAGGGTCGTGATGCTAGGTAAGATAGTACATTTTGGTATTATGGGTATTTTCAAACATGTACTATACTAGAATTTTGTATACCTATTATCTTACATTATAGAGGAATGAAATGACATATCATTTTTTATTATATTTCCTTTGAAACTGTTTATTTATTAGTATATTTTATGTTTTACCTCTATTTGATGATAAAATGCTTCCAGTATTGAGGAAATTGTTTATTAATACTATTATACACTCTAACATGAAGGACTAGTCTCTGCCCAAAGTCACCATAGGTCCTCAAGGCTATTCGGTAGCCTCTGGGATATGGGGAGGTGTGATTACGGCCATGTGACCCAGCAAATCGGGAAACCACATAGTGGAATCCAATTTTGGATGTTATAACATGGTATCATAGAATTCATTTTATTATTTTATTACTATAGTGAGACAAATATTTAGGTATTTTTAAGGTAATTAAATAAGGTAATAGGTGGTATCTAGGATTATCAATCCCACAAACCAGAAAAATCAAAATTTCGTGGAATGAAACATGTTCCCCTAGATTTTTTCTATTACTATTGATTTGATTCCACTGTTTGGTGATTCAGTTATAGCTTGATGTTCCATTCTATTATGGATTTCATGGATTCACAATGGAATAATGAGTCATGGACCATTGGTATCATGAAATATAATGTGTAATGGTATGGATTAAGTGGATGACTTATTTCAGTCCAAGAGGTGAATGGGACCATATGGGTAAGAATTTATGACCCATTTGGTTCAACCATTCAAATATAATTATGATATAAAAAAGCAATTAAATAAAATTTAAATTGGTAATCAAAGACCTTGACCTTGACCCAGCTTTTGAGTGGGTAGTAGGAAGTGTCTCTTGTGATGTTTAAGACTATTTATATTTACTATGTTCTAGATTTTGGAGTGGGTAGAGGGGTGATTGAAGACCATGAGAAAACTAAACTATGAGCTATGGAACAAATAGAAGATTGTGTACTGGTCATATTCTTCATTCTCTAAAGGATGAGGCATTGAACTTAGAGGTCTCAAGTGACTTCTTGAACCCTTCATTGGGGGGGGGGGGGACCCTTTGAGATGGCTTTTCCCTAGAGGATGATCCTTATATACCTTTTTATGGAGGGGTTTTGTGACATAAGATGACCATCCAATGTAGGATAGCAATGACCCTTGAGACACATCCAACAATTAAGTAATGTTTGACTTAATAAACATGGCCAATCTAGTCTGGATTGTGTCGTAGGTATACCTCCAATGCTACACATGCATTCATAATCTAGGGTTTATATTTATAACATACATGTTGATGGTGCTTTATAGATTTTTAGGGATTATGATTGGTGTGGGTGGACAATTGGAGCATCCATCGGGTCGATAAACCTCTTTGTAGCATAATGTATCCAAGAAATGAGTCCTCTATTTATTTTTTGGATTACATAACCCTATCATAGCGATAGGACATGGGTCCTCCATTCATAGAGTTGGTAACCCTTTCAGCTGATGCACGGAATTCACATTGAGGCCTAGATCATTCATTGTAGCCTGTAACCCTCCTGAATAACACAATATTTTGTCATTAATGAGTCCATTATTACTTCTACTAGTGAGGTAGGATGTATAAGTGATTGATGTGTGATAGTATGTGTGAAAGTTAGGACATGAAAATGTGTGGTGGCAACTACCAATTCAAACACAGGCCTAAATGAAATGGTGTATACCACACTCGAGAAATCAAGACATAAAAAAACATCATTAATCAATAAAATGAATAAAAAGAATCATGAGAAATGAAGGAGATTTTAGGACAAGAAAATGTTTTGTGGCAACTATGTGCCACAAATGATACATCACAAAACAATTGTTCCCATATTTGTTCAATATATCAATAATACAACTACTCAGGGTCTGATGATGCATCGTCACCCTCTCCACCTTCATCTCTACTTCCTGCTGTCACCTGTAAGAAAATTATATTTAAAATTAAATACGGTTGCATATTTATATTAAAACATAAAACCAATGAATGTTAGAAAACTAAAAGAATTTGATTTTTTGTGATTTACCTACATACCACCAGTCGATGCACTACCACTGGGGGCATATCTTTTCATTTGCCGCAGAACTAGATGAAATAGTGTATTGCTTCCTCTTTGACATTTCTGTCATTTAATCAAATAAAATTAAGTTCAAAATATATATTTCAAAAAAATTATGCAGAAAAAAATTTAAAAATGATAACATATGCCCAGTACTAACAGACAAAATATATATAATAATGATAATGAATGACTGCAGAAAAGAATCCAGAAGTTGATGAATAAATAAATAATTGTACATACAATCATTTTCCCCTTCAGTCATGTCTGTTTTCTACTCCATTAAGTTATCCACTTCATTCATCCTTGATAGAATAATATTTTCAATATCATGATGGACAAATAATCCCGCTTACTTTTGCTGATTAACTTCAATTTCAGAGGTCAAATTTTCCACTTCATCACCCATATCATACAAATCTCTTTGTATTACGTGAGCAACTACACTCAACCCATCATCAGCAAAATCATTCACATAATATAACATTTTTGCTTATGATTCTATGATATATGGATCATGCAGTTCATGATCACCAACATCCATCAAGAGAGAGAAGTTCACAGAAGTAAATTGCAAGGAATCTCTTTTAACACCTCTAATAAAATCTACCCGTTTGCATTTGAATAAAACAACCGAAAAATTTCCATGGTAGTTTAATTCAATAATATCATCCATCATTCCATAGTATTCCACTTCAGAAAATGTAAATATACCAATATTCTGTATTTTCAAACCCACTTCTCGATCGACAGTACGAAATCTAAAGTCATTCACATTATAAGCGTCGAACTTTCTAACTTGTTTTAGAGGACCTCTAGCAAGAAACTGCAGATCTTATGACACCTCTGCTTGAGTATCAGTATTCATGATCTAAAAAAAGAAATATACTATATTAGATTTAAAAAATGTATGTGTCAAACTAATATTCATATATTTTGCGATATTTATGAACTTACACATCGTGCAAACCAATCTACAAGATCTTTATTAATGGCTTTAGTTATATCTTTCTCATTTCGTATTCATCCTCTCATTCGTCTCTTTTTTTGTATCCTCAACTCTTTCTTTAAATGGATCTGCAATTTCACTATTCAGCAGCACATATCTATGTGCCTGTAATAATTCCAATTCAATCAATGTTACATTTGAGGTCCTCCCAACTGATCGGCCAATATAAGGATATATTTTGGATTTTTGATGTATTTTAGATTGATTCGATGTGTCATCAACACGTCCAACTTGATTAAATCATCACTCATTATCATCCAAGTATTGAGGACAAAAGGTCATAAACTCTTCAGCCAAATAGCCTTCAGCAATAGAGCCTTCTGGTTGAGCATTATTTCCCACGTTTGATTTCAAATGCCCAAGATATCTGTGACATAAAATAAACATAATTATGCATTTAATTAAGTTCCAAAAATTGTTTACATTATTGGAAAATAGATAAATAAAGTACCTCTCATTTGGATACATCCATCAATAATGAACGGGGCCTCCCAATTTAGCTTCCTCAACCAAATGCACAGTTAAATGCATCATTATAGTTAAAAATGATGGAGGAAAGATAATATCCATTGCACAAAGGGTCAACACAAACCTCTCATGGAGGTTGTCAAGCTGAAACGGATGTAGAGATTTCTCACATAGTTTTCTAAAAAATGTGCCGAACTGGAGTACAACAGCAGTAATTTTTTCAGGTAATAATGTACGCAATGACAATGGTAGTAACTGCTGTAACAAAATATGTGAATCATGACTTTTCAATCCATGTAACTTACGATTCTTTAAGTCAACACACCTTGAGATGTTACTTGAATACCCATCAGATACCATAAAATTATTTAACATTCGAAGGAATGTATATTTATGCCTATTTTTCATTGCAAAAATTGTCGGAGGATACTTTTCATTCTTATCTGGCCAGTGATCGCGTTTTATGTTCATTGCTTATAAGTCATTGCGAGCATTGAGATGATCATTCGACTTTCCATGACCATTATGGAATGTGAATATCAAATTGTCACAGACATTATTCTCAATATGCATCAAATCAAGATTATGCTACATCAAATTAAATTACCAATACAGAATTTTGAAGAATATACATTTTTTCTTCCATTTTTGTGATCCGGTTTCGCTTGACGATGCACTTCAGACCCGTTTTCCGCTCTCATTCAAATGTTGAACCTTTCTAAATATGTTTCAACATTTTCAAGCTATTTCAATATTTCAAAACCAGTTAACAACTTTGAGGTGGTCTACTATCAATGGAACCATTAAATTTTGATCTTTTCTACCGAAATCTATGAGATTCACCGAGAAATCTTCGAAGACACAATAAACACCATTTTCTACTTTGAGGTAGCCATTTGGGCTGAAAATCAAAGTTACAAACATGGCAATCCAAACTCATGTAAGTGCTCCAACCAGATAAATTCCCAAGCCCAGGGAAGTCACTAATGGTCCACATTAATGCAGCATGCATTTTGAACATTGTTTTAGAAGAAGCATCAAATGTCTCAACACCGTTGCTCCATCACTCTTGCGATTCGTCTATCAAAGGCTGCAAGTATACATCAATATCATTTCCAGACATTTGTTTTCCAGGAATAATCATTGGAAGGATAAAAGATTTTTGTTTCATACACATCCAATGAGGCAGATGATTAGGGATCAAAACAACTAGCCAAATGCTATAACTGGTACTCAAAGTCCCAAATGGGTTTACTCCATCGGCAGCCAATCCCAATGGAACATTTCTAGGATCAGTTGAGAAATAGAGATGTATTGAATCAAATGTCTTCCACAATTGATAATCGCGTGGATGTCTCATTAACCCATCATTGTTATTATCTACAGAATGCCACTTCATGTATTCTGCGGGATTCATTGAAATGAATAATCTTTGCAATCGAGGCATCAAAGGAACGTAACGCAAAACCTTTGCAGGTGTGTTCCTTTTATTCTTCTCCCTGAAATTATGTTCATTCAGACTTTCAACAACACCCTTTTCCTGCCATCTAGAAGAATAACATTTCTTGCAATTCTGTCTACTTGAATCCTCTCCCCAATAAAGCATACTATCATTGGTACACGCATGTATTTTTTTATAATTCAGACCAAGCTTGTTTACAAATTTTTTCTTATCATAAAAATATTCTGGGATTTTTTCTTTAGGAAATGAATCACAAATAAATTCCAATATCATGGACATTTCCTTCTTTGTAATCCCACATAGACATTTCATATGGTATAACATCAGCAGAAATTAAAGCTTTGAATATTTCAATCACCCACTATACCACTCTTGATTTCCATCATCAACTAAATCATGAAATGCATTTTCCTCAGTAATGTTATCTCTTACATTTGACTCCACCGAATCAAGAGGAGGATCCAATGATATGTTAAAATATTGATCTGCATGTGTTACAGTCTCGAAAACATCACTTGTCATATTGCTATTTGTAGAATCCTATTCTGGTTGTTCTGATATGTTTTGATGCTGATAGAGGTGTCTTGCAATGCCGGATGCATCATTTATGAGTTTTTGCATTTCATTTTCCATTGTCGACAGACATGGGACCTAATTCATGCAGATTAACATCAGTGCTCAATATTTCTGTAACATTCTATTCTCTATGCCAAATCCAACACAAATATTGAACAAGAAACTTCTTCAGTATTAAATGTTCATAATCCTCATCTCTCTTCAACTATATTATAAATTTACTATTAGGACATGAACATTTTATTATCCCTTCAACATATCGATTAGAAATTGAAAAATATAAAAACCCATTCAACCCCTTAACATAATGAGCTGTGTTCCTCGGTAATGTGATCTAGCTTTTATCCATGTATATCACAATGTGCCTACTCAATAATAAAAATAATTAAAACACATAGTTACTACTACATAGAGAAAAAGATTCATATATACGATAGTGTAACATTCTAGAAATATAATATAATTAAGATGAGCCTCTGAGTTAGATATGAACCCTCTAGAGTTTGGGATAGGGGAGGTTTCTTTGGTAATGAGAAATAGTGTGCTAACAACGTGGTAGCTACTTTACCATGAAAACTAATGCATATTGTTAATTTGGAATAACCCCAAACTAAGTTCTCTATATAGTCTTCATATAAAACTCTAATATCGAATAAATCAATTATAAATAATGTTTAGGGAAATCTTTATGATGATTACAAAATGTGTGAGGAGGAGTAGAGGAAGTGATCCAATGGAGGTAGTTCATTATCAATAAGTTAATTTTAAATACGGTTTACCTTGAATTGAGTGACCATGGATGAACATTTATAATATACAAAATGTATTGTAGAATAGTAGAATCTTGTATGACTAACACATAATCAATGAATGAAATATGATCTATCCCGTAGTGTTAAACCAATTAAAATTTTTGGGGTCCATTTTACATCTACATTCTTATGTTTGGTAAATGTGTGTTATTTTAGATAGGTTTAATGTATTTCTAGAAATTTGGTGATAACATATTTTAACCAAAAATAATTATTTGATGCCATGATTAACCCCACCCATCTCAAGGAATCCTACGGTATAGAAAAAATTGTTTTTGAATAATCATCCTTCCCATAAACAATTAAATGAAACTCATAATAATGGGGGTATCTTATTATAATTATTCTACTTAAATATTATTTTTTCACTATTTATAACACAATCACACACTTCTATTTGAGCCATGAAAATTTCTATCACACCCTACTATTGAATTCCAATATATTTTGGTGAATTTATTTCTTTCATAGTCTCACTAGAACATGTTTTTCTACGCGGAGAAGCATGATATTTCCTTTATTTAATATATTTCAATTCATCTTCCTTCCATATCCTTGGTTATTACACACTTCCCAAAAGATCTTATTCAATTCCCATTTAGTGGAAGGATGTGATGATTACATTAGGGGTGATCAATGTTCGTTGATAAGATATTTTTTTAACTGTATAGTGTGAGGTGATCATTGAAGATGTTTGTTTGAATCAAACGTTCTATGTGAGGGTAATAAGTTGTGGTCGTTGAAAATTAGTGAGAGAACCTAAGTGTTATAATTGAGTGAATTATGATTCAAAATGTTAGGTCGAGGAATGTCCAATGTGAGTGAATTGTTCTATCATCATATATTAAACTCTAATTTACATACACTCACACACTTGGTTCTCTATTTCAACCTACCAATCAACCCCCCCCCCCCCCCCACACAAAAGCACATAGAATTATCTTTGTGATAAATAGTGATTTACACTACTAATTAAATTTATCTCAGGTTTATATTTGTATATCTTGACACATTAATTTTAGCTGCATAATGATTTTTCCAATATTGTGGGTTATCAATCCATATTCATTATTTTATTTTTATTTTATTTTTTTAAAACGGTTCCATTGAATGACTATATCTAGTTCTAGTAAACCTTTTTTTATGCAATGGTTCATAAAACTATCTTGGAAATTTCTATACTGATAAGGGTCATCGATAATTTTTGATATAAATCATATTAATATTAATTTAATAGCCGTAATAACTATATAATTATTCTATAGCTACATTAAATATTCATAATATAGGGGAGAATAATGTACAATTAACTAGAATACATAGAAATTTTTCTGGACTAAATTTTAACTATTACAATAATCGACCATTGTTTCTAAATAATCAACTAGAATTTTAGTTAGAGCATAGAACAATTCAATATCTTCCAATGTTTCATGGTTTGTATGGTGAGGAACCCAATAATAATTTTATGAATTTTTGTATTATGTGTATTACCTTTAATACTAGAGGTGTTTCATGAGCTCAAATCATGTGGAAGGAATCGACACTATCTCTAGAGTGATCATAAAAGGAATATATATAAATAACCTATAACATGGAGGGTTCACAAACATGGATGATCTCTAATGTGACATTATTCATAACTTTATCCCCACTACAAAGAAAACACCTCTAAAATAGGATTTATAGAATAAATAAATATATTATAGAAAATATTTATGAGTACTAAAAAGGTTAAAGATGTTGATTTTTATTTTACATAGCAACCCATTAAAGATCATTATTTATTTCTTTTTTAGTAAGGCCTTGTGGATAGTGAACAGAACATTCTAGATACTTCACAACATGTGTCTATCATCACTATAACATCATCATATTAGCTAGAAAATAGGCAATCCCAACTCCCAACCGATGTCAATCATCTCATCATCATCACATCAGCATAACAAGAAAGTCCAACTCTCAACTAGTGTTAACCATCCCATCATCCACTAAATTTCCACATCATTACCTGACACATTTTATAACCTCGAGCCATCACAACCAAAAACATGAAATAGCCTTAAAGCCTTCACAACCTAAGGAAATGTGTAAATGTTATACCTTAATCCATTATAACCAATAATATATGTATGTATTGTAACCATGAGCCATCATAACCCATGAGTATAGTTTCAAACAACCATAAATAATCATGCAGATAGAAAAACAATCACTTAAGAATAAAAACTAACAACACAAATAAAAAATCACATGCAATAAGTAGAAAAACAAATAATCATAAACGAAACATCTCCATACAATACAATAAATAAATAATTACAATTTATTATAAGAAACAATAATAATAATGAAATAAATAATATTAAAACAATTAAAAAAAATAAAAATCAAACCCTAGGGTTCGTATAGGTCACTGGGGAAGCAGGGTCGTCGGGGTCGCGGGGTCGTCGGGGTCGCTGGATGACGGGGTCGCTGAGGTCGCGGGGTTGCTGGGGTTGCGGGGTCGCGGGGGTCACTGGGGTCGCTGGGGTCACAAGGGGCCGTGGTCACGGGGGACGTGGGGGCCGGGCGAATCAGGGGTGCTGGGTGAGAAGGGTCAGGCTGGGTGGGGGAAGTGTCGGGAATGTGAAAAAAAATGTATTGCGGCAGTTTATTAGAAACCACCGAGAAACCTTTTGTAAAAAGGATTTAGCGGCGGTTCCTAGAACTGCCGCTACAAAACTGCCGCTAAACGGAGGTTTTTTTGTACTGTGGTGGTTAATTGTATGAGTTTTAGGAATAATTATCTTTTGTGGAAGATGTTTATAGTATACACTGATCCCATGATCTTATGGTATTCATTGTAATAGTGAGACCAGAACCTTTGGCATATAAGGTGGATCAATCAATAGAATTCATTTGTTTTTCAGCAGGATTATATCCAAAAAGTGTAAAATCATTATTGATTTACTGAATAAGATGTCTCAAACATTTTTTATGTAAAATTCAACAACGAAGTGGAAGATGATGGCCCAAATTACTGATATGTGTCTAGATGTTTAGGTGTATCAGGTTCTTGCTTCCTTTATTTATCTATAACATTTTGACTCATTTGTTTGCTGAAGATGAGTTAGATGTCCGATTATGATTATATAATCATGAGGGGAAAAATATATATTTGGGAGGAAATACTAGATTGGAATCTTATCCATAATGATATTCTTTATGTTATTGGTCGTGTTGGGGTCCCTACAAGTATGTGTAATGGGATGATGAGAGACCCATACATCTTCATGTTTGATATAAATATAAGATATAAAAATATTTACCATGATAAATGCATACTGTATATATTTATTAGGATAAAGAAGGATATTATATGTTTCTTACATAGTAGTCCACATATCAGCATGATAAACACCTACGGACTGATGACCTTATTCATTAACTACCCATTCCCATGTATAAGTGAGAATATACGAATAAAATATTTATGATATGGGTATTGGGTATTCTCATTAGTATTTACGGGATTTCAGTGATAATCGATATGTTTACTAGGAGGATCATTTCCTACTGATCTAATAGACATTCACTATTGATGAGCTGGATAAGATTTAGGTGTCAGTGATAGTTCTTTTAGTTGGAGTACTATGAAGTATCATCTAAAAAATGTATTTCTACTTTACATTCTGATTTTAGAGATTATTTTAAAATGATATTGATAAACAGGTGCATTATAGCACTACATATCACCCACATATAGATGAACCGTCTAATATGAACATTAACATACTGAAGAATATGATTCATTCATTTTTTCTTGACATTTGAGGTTCTTAGGAGAACTATTTCCACATTTACAGTATTCCTAAAACTACATCTATCAACATTAATTTTAGATGGAAACTTTCATTCCATTATGTTGATTCCTATATCATTCATCTCTTTGTTAGTTGAAATATGGGGAGTTATCAATAATCAAAAATATACTTCTATAAGATACGTCATTTAATTTCATGTTGATCAACAACCATATGGATATCAAATAGAGAAGCCAATGGTCTATCATAAATTTCCAAAAGCATCCTCTAGATTTTGAGGTGGCCGATTGTGTATTCTTATTAGTGTTGAATCGATTGGGAAACATCCATATATTGAATAAAGGGATGTTGACAAAAATATTTGTGGGGGTGTTTGAGATCATAAAGTGTATTAGTACAATGTCACACTAATTGGATTTTTCATGTCATTTACATGTTATGCAAGATGTATTAAATTTATCCCAAATTCAATTTTACAGTTAGGAGCCTTCTCATTTGAATGAGCGTGATGACAATGACATTGAGGTCGATGCATATTTTGAGGCCCATCAAATTCATATATTATACAATAGATAAAAGATAGTATATGGGAAGATGGTTCGAATCGTGCATGTGAAGAGTAAGAATAATTTTATTCTAGATTATATAATGAAGTGGGGGTTTGACAATGGGAATAATGGATGGATTTATTCATCAATGATTTTAAATGAAATTCATAAACATTTCTCACGGAAAATATTATATTGTTTTGATATTGTAAAATCCAAATCCATCATAATGTCTGAAACTATTTAATTTCATTTCAAAATCTTGTGAAATTTATTTGTTTCTATATTTTTATCGTGTAGAAGAGGATTTAGAAAATTTTCAAATTGTTTTGTAGGATTGGAGGTAAGAAATTATAGTAGAGGTTGAAAACTAATTTAGTGGGACTGTCATTCCACAATGAGGATATGTAATTCCATAAGGGGAACTTTAGAAAAAAACTAACAATCTGAAAAGTTCATACCATAGACTACGGATTTGGGGTGAGTCATGTTTCATGTAAGTGTAATTCCTTATGTTTTTTCATGGTGGGATTTATAACAACACCACTGACATGTCAATGAGGGGTGTTTCATCATGGATATGATTTTTATGAATAATTTATTGAATTATATGAATGTATTGTACTATAAATTTTCAAATTCATGAAATTAATGTATATTTTTTGATAAATTTATGGGCCATCAATGTCATGCTGCAACCATAGGCCTCATGTCCAGAGGCTTAATGACGAAGAGGGACATATTAGGGTGTCTTCCAATTGGTTAGATTGGGGATGAGATTCATGTAAAAAAATTGGTGTTCATCCTTGAATTCCTATATAGTTGGGTGATTTTTTTGGTGATATGTTTTGTTGGATGGCTAGATGGTCTATTCCATGGAAAGGCCCGAGTGTGTTGTAGAGCTTTGAAAAATTCCATGAGGCCCAGATGCATGACCTAGATAGATTTATTAAAATAATTATTTAAATAAATGGTTGTTTTGATTATACATAAATTAATAAATAACCTCTATTTTTCCCTAGAAATGCTTGACTCCATCATCCCTACCTCTATATCTCCTCTCTTATAAAGAGAGATCTTCATTATGCCTTAATAAATTTGAGTTTTGTTCAAACAAAGATAAATCGAGGGTAATTTTATCACACCTCTTGGATATTTTATCAGATTATCTCTATTTTTTGTGGTATTAAATTATTTATTGTTTTTGTACTGTAATTCAGGTTTTTTGGTAAATTTTTAGATTCCTGTTGATATCTCTCAGATTGGACACTAATATTTGACAATTATATACATTCATGGTTAAGTTATGTGTTCTTAATGTTATCCTTAATGTCCCATCATAATTTCTATGTAAATATGGTTCAATTTTATTCAAACATAATGTTTACAATTCTATTGGTTTCCCCCTTTTTTTATGTTAATTAAATGTTGATTTAATATACATTATTTCCATGTCTTGATGATCACATGATCCTTGTTCTTTATTTGGAATCTCATATTATATATGGTTTTATCCCTATGTTATTCCTTTGTCCCATTCATTACCCATGTGTGAGGTTATCAGTACTTGTATGTGTGCCTCACATCTCTTATGTTCCCTAACATAAGTCCTAGGGAACCCACATGTGGGTCTTTTTCCCTCTCTCTTGACCATTATGTATGTTTTCGTTTATCCTTATGTATGATTCCCTTAAACCTTAAATAACTCTTCCATTGACCTTACATTCTATGTAGATTTCATGTTTGACCCCATAATAAGTCCCTCTATACCCTTAAATATCCTATGTTTTGATTTTCGTACCCTTAAAAAGAAGGGGCCTAAAATAATGCAAGTGGTTGGTACCCTCACATGAGAGGCTTCAAACCCTTATCTAAGAGCATGTATGAACCTTACACGAGTGGTGATGACTATTGAGTGAGTGGTCTCAGACATTATAAAGTGGGCCCTAACCCTTATGTGTTACTCATACACTGTAGCTATGTACCCTTATTCAGTGTCGGCATGAACATTACACATCACGTTAATATGATAATTATGTGGGTATTGGTTTTTTTTATATTGATTTGTAAGTCTTTTGTGGCTCGATTACTCTCATCATTCGTTTTAATCATTTTTTGTGTTGTTTCATCAAATATTGGATTCTAGAGGGTATAATATAACATTATTATTCTATGTCATTGATGGAATAAGATAATAATCTAATGTGGTGTGATCCTCAACTATTCAGAGATGGTGATAGAATGTAGTTTTAAGGAAGAGTTTTAATAGATCTCGTTAATAGCCCTCTAGAGAAGAAATCACGTGAAGGATGATTTATAGAGCTCACCCTCAGATCCATGAGTTTCTACTCCAACATAGGGGCTCCTAGATATCCATTTTATATGCTAATAAAACATTTTATCCATGAAAATCCTATGAATCTAGGCATCAATTATTTGTACAATTATGATGTATTTCTCCATTAAAAAGTTCTTTCTGAACCCTAGTAAAGGGGTTTGGGTCCTCTTATAGTTTTCCATTTTTTTTGTATTTATAAAATTTCATATTCCTTGTCAGTTGTTGTTTTTTTAATACATCATTATTTCTATCCAAATTTTCTATTTTTTAATTCCTTTCATTTTAAAAAGGTGAAAATAATAAATTATCTTTCCCTATTAATATATTCCAATTTGAAAAATCACTTAAATACTTGTGTCCTCTTTTACTAAATTCATTTTTAAAACAAATTCAGGCTATAATCAATTAATGAAATCCATCTGTCTTGAATATATTCAAAAAATGTATTTGAATTTGGTAGTTTATATTAAAATAAATTTTTTAGAGTCTTGTTTTTTTTATTCCTTTAAAAACATATGTTTAAATTATTGACATATATTTGATGTTTTCGGTTTTAGTTTTTTTATATTATTTAATAAATTATCGCTTCAGATATTCAAATTCCAAAAACCAATTTATTGGTTCCATAAATGACAATTGAAAATATTTTATACTGAATTTGGTTTATTTATTGATATTTTATTGATTTTATTTATCATGAATCATTTATATATGATTTTTTTAATTTTATAATAATTTATACAATATTTTTTCTTATATATACCACTATCATTTGTTATTATTCATAATTTTTATCATTTGAGTATTTAATGATGTTTTGAATAAATCCATGTGTCATTTTACACGTTTATAATGTAATGAAAACTTATCTTTTCATTTTATTTTATTGTATGTTATAAAATGGAATTAAATATCATAGTTTTTAGTTTCATATTTTTCTTATCGAAATACCTATAAAGATATTGCATGTTGCATATGGAATACCTCGCCTATGTAGAATCCCCAAAAATAGTGTCGCATGAAATCCAAATAGGGATTAAATTTTCTTCATTAATATTTTCATTTTCATTTTTATTTATATGAATGATTTAATAGTTTTTATTTACAAAATGAAATGCATTGATTTATTCATTTAACAAGGTTACTCTTCCCTCTTTGGAGATAATTTTATAGTTATCTATTGATAGTTTTTTCCATATTTTTTCCATATTTCTTTTCTTTTTATGCCATGAATAAATTTTTTTAGGTTTTTATTATGTGTTTCCATGGAATAAGGGGAAAAAAAGTTTTTTTGTTAGGTTACCCTAGGATTGAGAGATGGTTGTTTTTTTGGGTGTTAGTAAAATATTTTGCATCTAATATCTAACATTTTACTAGTAGTTGAGAAAATATTTGATCTAGTGCGTTACTCCATTTCCTTTGGGACATTTGGCCCTATTTATGGGCATGTAGTGAGTTCTATGTTTTAAATTGGGGTTTTTTGGGTCAATGCTCTAGTTTTTTTGTATGATCACTGTACTCCTTGGATTTTTGAGTTGACCCTTTCAGATTTGTTTTATTTTTTAGTGCTCTTATATGTGTACTGTTAGTAAGAATTTACTAGAACGTGTAATTTATGTGGTTTGTTTCCCCAAATGGCTTTTTCTAACCCCCTCATATTTATTCTCTTGTTTTATAGATTTCTTAGGATGTTGGAACTATTTTCATCTGATTTTGAAGCTTCCATTTTTTTGAGGAAATTTAATTTTCTAATTTTTAAGGTAGTCTTCTCCTTTCATGGAAAAAATAGATATATATTAGGTTGTTTGTTCATTTTATATGGGTTTATGTGGCGACTCTTCCCGTGGTATCTTTTACTAAGATTTCATTCCTTCATTTTGTCATTTCTACTAGTTGTCTGATTTCACTGATTTTACGTGGTTGATTTATTTTTTTATTTATTAGATATTTTATTCTGACATTATTTGTTTATGGATTGATACTACTATAGTTAAATATTTTTAGCAGGCACAAATAAGTTATTTCAAGGAACTTTGTTAACAAGTGATTTTTTGGTCTTATCCTTCATCATTAGTATTATCTTTAAGTGCAACTGATGAATGTGATAGTATATATTTCATAATACTGGATTTCATGAATTATTTAAATTATAAAAATGTTCAATAGATTTAGTGTATCATTCCATATTGGGATTCATGTTAACATTAGTTTTATATTTGGGGTAGGTGGATCGATAGTATAACTAATATTGTATAGTTATTTTACCAAATAGTTGTGTTGTGTATTAGATGATATGCCCATGTTGATCATAGATTAGGTGGTTTAATATCATTATGTGGTTTAGAGATTTATTTTTTATGGTTGGTGTGTGATGATGTTGTGCATTATATCGCTTCTATATTTAATTTAGATGGTGTAGATTTTTGGGTTTGGGTTTCACCTTTTTTTGTTTTGATAATTATATATTGATTTAATATGTTATAATTTCTTCACTTGAATAACATTTATACCTTCGTATTTATTTTAACCCTTAAATATGGTTTTTTTACCCTAATGTGATCCCTTCCCAGGATTAACACTTACATGGGGTCCTGAGTACCCTGATGTGTTCCTTGTATGTCTACATCTATCCATACATAACTCTTTGGGCACCCTTATGTGGGACTTTTCCCTCTTTACTTACCCTTATTTATGTCTTGTTATACCCTTACATGACTTCCCATTGACCATTATAAAGATATTCCCTTACCCTTATGTATTCATTGGATCACTTGGATTACCTATATGTATGTTCCTCTATAACCATAAATCGCATGTGTTATGATCATCTTATATGAACATTGTGGGATAATATCCATACATGAGTGGATATACACCTTATATGAGTGGCTTCTGAAAAATACATAGGGTCTTGTATAATACTTACGTATGTGGTTATGACACTAACATGAGTGGTCCTAACACATATGATATTGGTCCGGACCCTTACATGGTACACATATGTTGAAGATGTGTACCATATGGAAGTGTTGGGATGGAATTTCAATATTGGTTAAAAAATTCATTTATTTGGTGTTTGGATTCATTTCTCCTAATGCATCGGGTTGTTAGGGGTGAATTGTTCTCATCTTTTAAATTCCCCAATTATTAGTGGAAATAATCCTTTAATTATAAAGGTTATAACCTGAATTTCTTCTTCCAGATAAAAAATGGAGTGAAATAATTATCTAATTTGGAGAGCTCCTCAACTACACTAAGAGATAGAGATAGAGGAAGGGGGGAGAGTTGTTTGAAGTAATAGCTCTGGTGGCCCTTGTTAATGACCCAATGGAGGAGAAGTTTATTGACGGAAGATTCATGTATCTTACACACAAATCAATGTGTTATTATTCCCCCATTTTAGATCATGGTGTTTCGTATAAACTAGAAAAAAACCATTACATAGGTGATTATCCTAGATATATTTACATATATAATTTTTCTTCTTCTGATGGCTTCGTCATAAAATATTGTCTCATAGAACCCCGATATGTGGGTTTCAATCAAATTGTGGTCTTATTAGTTGATTTATTAAATTATTGATTACATTTATTGTTTCTCATTAAATATTGGTCCAATTTTGTGTAGTATGTTTTTCCCACTTTTCTCACATTATACTTCTAATATTTTATCATTATGGAAAACACCAATTGGTATATACTATAACTAAAGTAAAATTGTGTAGGCATTTAAATCTTTATTTCCTTTTTTTCTTCATTCATTCACTTCAATTTTTTGATCTTCGTTCATTGAATGAAATCCTTTCCTTTTGAATATATCTCAAACCTATATTTGAATTTAGCAGTTAATATTGAAATTTGTTGATGGGAATCTTGAATTATTTTCTTTATTTGAAAATATATATTTTTGTTTTCTATTGTAAATATATTCTTCATGTTTTTATATTGAATATTTCTTCAATATTTAGTTCATGCTTTTCGTAATTCATCTTATGTCTAGAAAATAGTTGTAGATATTGTAAATCAAATTTAAAATTTCTTTTTGGGGTTTTTTGTTGTTGTATTCTCATATGATTGATTATATTTATAAAGAAACATTATTAATAAATAAATATGAAATTTGAGAATTCATGAATCTTTTTTTGTTGTACTTTCCATAGTCTAGTTAATGATTGTAATAATATGAGTATTTTCTGATATTTGGATTACTACCTTGTGACATTTTTAACATTTGGAACGTAATGTGAACTAACATTTCAATATTATTTGATGCTATATTATAAATTTGATATAATCTTTGATATTATTAGATTTATATATTAAGAACAATTATACCCATGAAGATCCAAGTTATTTCTTATTGACTGCCTCTCCCTAGGGTATTCCCCCACAATAACATGAATGACCTAAAACATAATAAAATGATATTTTACTTTATGATAATGGGAAAAAAATTATATAGTTCATGTGTATACCACTGATTAATATAGAACCAAAATTTAATACCACTGAATGATGTATGTCTTGAACAACTAGAAGGTGAAATTTGGGTGGCTTCTTGAGGAGTTCCCAAATTAAATTTAAGAGATATATCGGGTTATCATCTCTCTCCTAGTGGTGTTATACATGATACATACGAGGAATATAACACATCCACTGTGACTTTTATTAATGATATATTCTATGAGGGCCTCTATCCCCCTTGGTGTGTTATACCTAATATATATGTGGTGACGTGATCTTCCCTAGGGTGTGTTATACATGAGATATATTGGGAAATATGATCATCCCCTAGGTGTGTTATACATGAGATATATATTGTGAGCTATTCTTCCCACATGTGTGACATACAGGATATCTTTGTGAGTGTTATTCTTCCCCCATGATTTTAAAATGGAGATTCTGTGGTGTATAAATTATTACCCTTTATTTTATAAAGGTAAATAACCCCTTACTTTTCATTTGACTCATATATGGAATACATATTATATATGAGATATTCCGGGTGGTATGCTCTTACCCTAAGTGTGTTAGAAAAGTGATATATCGGGTTGGCCTCCATTACACTGTGTATGATTTAAATGAGATCTCTATGTGGGTTGTTCTTCCCTTATAGATTGATTATAGAGATACTAGGGTGGGTCATGACTTCCTATGGTGATTATGCACCATATTTAGAGAATTCTTACATTATCTAAAATATATATAGTTGATCATGAGTTTCATAAAGAAACCAAATCACTATTTCTCGTTTATATTTTATGATTTTTGTTATTTATTATGTCACATCAAAATTCAATTTATTCAGAATGAATTTTTTAGGTACACTTTTTGTGTTGTCCTACTTATTTGTACTAACAACTTTATTGGATGTCCATGAGTACCTAATCACATTTCATTGTTGTAGGGAATGATTAACACAAAGGATCTGTGATCGATGGTCTATCTACAATTATTTCACATAGAATGGTAAATGAGTGTGTGTTTGAACTCATGAACAATATTATTGTTTTCCCCATTTTTTTTTTAAATTTTGGCAGGTATGTTTTTCATGATTTTTAAAACATTCATTCTAAACTATCATTGGATGTATATGTTTTTTGATGGAACATTCCTTGATGTATGTCATCCTATACTTAATAGTATTTACATTTTGGTATAATTTCCACATTTATTGAACTACTCTAATATGAGGGTATAGTTTTCTTATGATTTTACCATAGACCCTCATATATATTTGGCAGCTTCTACTGCACGAGTTTCATGTCAAAGGTCACATAGCTCATTACTCCAGTTACTCTAGGGTGAACTGATATAGGACATACATGATATAGCCCCTAAACTTCTTAAGATGCCTTGGGTCTCACATATTAACCCAGTGGTCCCAATAATTTTTTCAGAGAATAAATCATCTTACATGTAATTTTATCCATCAAATTTTATTCATATATCTTTTCATATAAAAATATGTTTATAAAGACTCATGTTTTTATTATAAACGATATTTTTAGATATAAAAGAGATTCTTAGTATTTCCATGATGATGTAATGGAGTTTGTACATTGTGATGTCAGTTATAGGAAAATTATTGAAATAGTTATTGATGGGATCTAAGATAATAAGTTAGTGATCCCATGATCGATAATATATTTGTTATATATATGACTAATGATATATTAAAGAAAACAATTCATTATGCTACTGTATCTGAGTCATAGAAGAAAATTTTGATTATAAAATCATTATTAATTTTTCATAAAAATATTGATGATGAGTTTATTATGGTTATTGTTGGTGAATATTTCCTAATTTATGAAGACTAGAAGAAGAGGGTAAATAATAAATGTATTCTCAAAAAGTGAGACACCCTATGAAATATGATTGTTTCAAATTTTTTGATATGTATGAATCTAACATTATTTTGGATTTCTCTTGAAAACTATAAATTTTTTGTTCCACCATGATGTTTTAAAATTATTCTAGATCCATTGAAGATGAATCAAATAGTGACTACTTATGTTTTGTAATTTTAATTCTTTGAAAAATTGGTTTTTTGATTTGAAAGAAGGATATCTTTTGATATAATCATTAGAGATCATTATGGTAGTGATTTATGGTAAATATTTTTTGGGATTATTTTATTGGATTTTTTATAGTAATAAGTAATATATCCAATACTTATAATAGTGTGTGGAACAATTGGAAATCTTTTGTGTGGTAAAATCTTCATCCATTAAGCAATTGGTTTTTGTGGGAAGAAATATTTTTTATATACAAATTATATTATAATTATGTTTTTTAAACCATACATTTAGTTAATTAAATATCATTTATGTAGGGATATATTCATTTATATAAAAATTATTGGAATTTTGGTTATTTAATGTAAGAACATGGATCCTCATTTTAAGAGAGCGAAGTACGACATATTATCTTCGAGCGCATCTTATTCCTCCATCGTAGCTCTGATTGTGATGATGCCAAGTTCATTGGATTCCCAACAATCTAGGAAATTCTATGCCGATTCAAGGGATGATGTTCAATATTGATCATCGTACAATATCTAGGTATGTGGGTTTTTTCCATTCAGATTTTTTCTTTGAGATATATATGTCTATGTACAGATTACCCATGATTTGGGAGTTAGGTAAATGAACATTGACATCATATATTTGAGATTGATTGATATATTAAGGTTTTTACATGATTAATTATGATAAATTTCATACATATGGGACACATCGTGGGTACGATTCCTTGAATGAATGTTTACAGTCATTTATTCAAGGTTTTTTATGAGACAGACCTTGTTTCTATGCCTTTTTTGTTACATTGGAATTGTTTTCATGTTGCAACTTGATGAATTCTTTTTGTATGCATTGTAGATACTTCTCCATGTAGTAGTTGTGAAAAATATGTGCTATAAAATATCATTTTGGAATGATTGTTTTAACCAGGGCTGTAAGAACCTGGTGTTGTTAGGCAATAAGAGGAATTGATGTTGAAGGAATCCATAGATTGTCTATTATATTACAATTTTGAGACCACAGTTGGGATTCATGGTGAGATATTTCATATACTGTATATTGTATGTTGTTACAAAACCATAGGGGTAATTAATGTTGAGTTCTTCGTCATAGAGTAGGTATTTTATCGTTAAAATACCATAGGGTGAATTGATGATGCGTTCTTTCTTAGAGATTATTAATTTTTTGAGAGACCAAAGTGGTTAGACTGTGTGAGATTTCCCAAAGGGTATTTATGTCTTTATTGAATTTATGATATGTTTAACTAGATGGGTTAGCATGTGATAACATTTCGAGTGGGTTGCTGGTGAATGATTGATTGATTGTGTCTAGCCTGCAAAGCCAAAACACAAGTTGGATTCAATGTTATTTTATTTTCAGATTGTCTTCTAAGACATATATTTTTCTTTTACACAAGTGATAAAAAGCCTAGGATAGGTCCCAGGTTTTCATTATTCAATTTCTTGGATAAATTATAAATGTTAATGAATGTAATTGGAAACTGTAGAATTGTTTATGAGTGTGTAAATTCTTACTCAGTAATTTATATTTCATATTTCCTGCTATAAATATTCATTGACAGTTAGGCACATATAATTTGGGGGATTCCTACAAAGATTCTTCCCACACCATGTTTGGGTTATGCTTTTCAACCCAAATAGATTATATGGTTTTAGGTATAGATAGGGGAATGTTCTCTTCTACATCAAGAACTTGATTGTTGTTGGAGATGAAGGGAATTGAACCATGCTGAGGCTTGCGATTCTATTGGAGTTATTTACTATTTTCTGTATAATGGTTTTATGTTTTGAATTTCTAAAATTGTGACTAGTTCAGATGAATTCTTAGACATATGTTATATGCATAATTTATATATGTGCTCTAATTTTTTAAATAGTATCAGTCTTCTGCTATTTACTTCTGTTGTATGGTATTACAATTTCCAAAAATATTTCTTGTTGTTATTCCGATGTGTTTCTCTTCCAATATAGTCATAGTTTTCCCAATATCACACTCATGGCCCTAGCTGCGAGTCAGCAGCCTCTGGTGTTTGGGGAAATGCATTTGGGGCCATGTGACCAACCAGGTATGGGGCACCTTTGGGTGGAACCCAGATCAAGGACTTACAAAGTTGTTTCAAAGGAGTTTCTTTTCTGATTGGTCTTACAATTGGGATTCTATATAATGATATATGAAGGACTAGGAAGTTACTAATAAACTGTGCCGTGGAGTAGCTAACCCATGTATAAGGAAAATCCATGTTACCTCGAATATTGCAATTTTTTTGCAATCGTTGCAGTTCATTTGATTTCACTGTTGGGCGGTACACGTGTTTTGTGTTGTCATGATTTAAATCATAATGGTTCTATTTAGGTTTAAACCCAATGAGATGAGGGTATTATTTCAACTGTATCATATAGGATCTTTCTAGAGATCATATGTAATGCATTATTGTCATTCCATTTAGAGTGCATTACCGATTTCATGTTGTTGTGATAAATGTTGTGCTAGTTATTCATGATGTTGTGATATATTCCTTGATAGAATACTTTCTATTTGATAAGGTATTGAAAATATGTAATGTTTAATTTGGATTTACACCAAAATTTAGACCCTCTGGTATTATGGTACCTCTAGGATCAGAATTTTCTGGATCATGTATGGACATTAATTGAAAATTTTCATGTTCAGATTTGAATGACGATGCCAAACATTTATTCGTGGGAATGTGGGATTTTAATGGTCGGAATTTGTCATTACTAGGAATATATTTTTGGTTTCTATGTTTTTTGAGATGTTTTAGAGGCATACTATTCAGAAACCCAGACAATAAGTTGTGTGGTGTTATGAACACATGTCATGGATTCTTCTATTCTAAAAATAATAACTTTTCATAAGTACACGTATTTTAATTTATGTACATGTTGTGAAGTCCATATCCGTTTGACTTACTATGTGAGTAGAGAAACGAGATGGTAACTGTTTGGTAGAACACACTATGTACTTGGAGTACATGTTGTGGTGTAGAGGCCATGTATATAGATGTTTGCTGAATGACCCAGGAAGAAGAATTTTGGGAAGTACACATTGTGTCCTGCTTGAACAGGATGCATGGAAGTCAGCTGTGTCTCTGAATGTGTGACTAACTACATGGGTGGATATGGCATAGGTTGTACACATTGTTTATAGGGTTAACACACAATGTGGTGTTACCCATGAGGGAACAATGGGGTTTAGCTGTGTAGAAGAACTCCGGAAGGAGGGAAAGATCAAGCACATGTCATGTCATTGAATGAACATGTTGTTTGTATGTGCGTTAAATGAATATATTGGGAAGTGGTACACACCATTGTTGAAACCTGAGGGGACGTGTATTGTGGAGGATATAAACATCGTGTAACACTTTTTTTGTAAAACATTAATGACCTCTTCTCCTACTCCTTTCTTTCAAATATATGTTTTATTCCTTAATAATATTGAACTGAGGATTGTGTTTGGCCTTACAGAGTCATTCCACCAAGACATCCTCCGGTTGTGCACCAGATACAAGGAAAATATTAGACATCGAAAATGGTAGATCTGGGACTACCAGCAGATCAACCTATCATGTCAGTCTTGAAACAAGTTGTTATACTAGAAATAGTTGTTAATGAACGATTCTGAGAAGGCCTCATGATATTTATAGAGACCTATCAGGGAGCACCACATCATGCCCCGTCTATGGCAGAGTTGACACAGGTTTTTCCACAGCAGCATCCTCCAACATTCTCAGAGGATGGACAAACATAGGCTATATAGTCTTGGATAAAGGTCATGTTGTCTATCATCGAGCATCTCGAGACACCTATTGAGAGGAAGGTTATTTTTGCAACATACATGCTTAGAGATTCGACAAAGAGATTTTAGGATTTTGATATCAATCGTGGTAAGTTAATGAGTTATTTCATGGGATGAGTTTTAGCGGACCCTATATGACTATTTCATCCTGAAGACCTTAAGGGTCAACCGATCCAGAGAGTTCATGGGTCTGGAAGATGGTACTCATCATTTTTGGAGGTTTAATATTGCATCCCAGAGCTGCAACACTTCAATCCCATTCTGGGTGTAATTAGTTTTTTTCTAGGATGTTTGAGGATGCTCTCAAAAATGATATATTCTCCCTATTGAACATCAACATGTCGACTTCGATATCATCTACAGTCAACCATGTGTTGATCACTAACAATAATATGAGGGACTTTAGAGATATGATCCAGGGTGGTTCGGCATCTAGATATAGTACCTCTTTGACTGATAGTAGGAAGCGTTGTACGATAAGAGTTCTTATATGACTTTATATAGAGTGGAGAAACCACCTGTATCTCATCAGTCTAGGAACTGAAGTTCGTTCAGCCATTTAGGATGAAGAGGAGGTCATGGCTATAGGAGTCAGGCTACAATTTTTTAGTGATCATAGTGTGGATCCTCTCAAGGTAGTCAAGCAGGGTCATAGGATTATGGTATAGGTCAAAAAATTACAGTGTACTAGACCTAATAAGATTCGCATGTCGAACCCTCTATAGATAGAGGTATGATTATAGTTTCCTCATTTTTAGATTTTGCTCTTTTTGAAATAGTGGCTTCCTATAATGTAATAAATACTGAAGTTTTAGAGTGTCGTGGGCATTTTTTATTTTCTTGTGTGGATGTTATGACACTAGACACTCAATTGGGGATTACGAAGAATAGTGTATGTTACTACAAGGAGTACCCTCTTGAGGATGGTGGGTGTCACTTCTTATAGGACCTCTAAGTCTTATGATAGGCTTCAATGTAATTCTCAGGATGGACAGGTTAGTCTCCTTCGAGAACATTTTTAACTGCTATCATCATAGGGTGAGTATCATGCCACCAGAGGGAGGGTATTTTCTACACAAGGGTGAATGGTATGTACAGGCGAGCAGAGAGGGTCCCAAGCATCATGGGATCGGTGGAATTACAACCCATATTTCTAGTTAATGTCTGTATGACTTGGGGAATTCATAGATGGACTTTCTTCTAGAGGTATATCATTTCAAAGATGACTTTACAGATGAATTTTCATGTTTACCTATGGAGTGATAGGTATATTTCTCTATTGATCTTGTTCAAAGAGTAGCACCAGTGTTCATTCCTCCTTATAAGATGGCTACACCCATGATACAAGAGATAATGAAGTATTTAGAAAAGTTGTTAGAAAATGGTTTCATATGACATATTAATTATTCTAAGGATTCTCCTGCCAGTTTCACGAAGAAGGTGGATTGAACCCTCTTAATTTGCAATGATTATGAGAAGCTAAACCAGTAGATGGTCTAGAGATAATTTCCATTACTGAGGATTGATAATATATTTGATCAATATGGTTGGGCTTGTGTGTTCTCTAACAATGGCATGAGATCCGGTTATCATTAGTTATGTGTTAGACCATCAGATATACCTCTTATAGCCTTTCAGAGCAGGTATGGTCTATATGAGTATTTTTTATGCCATTAAGTCTTCCAAACACTCAAGAAGTTTTCATGGAACTGATGAACCAAGTGTTTCATCTTTACATGAACTTTTTTTGGTTGTTTTCGTGGATTATATCTTCGTTTACTCTCACACTCAACATGACCTTTCCACCCATCTGATGATAGTTTTGATTACACTGAGAGATCACGAGTTATATGTTAACAACTCAAAATGCTAATTAAAAATGGGTTAGATTCACTTCTCAGGTCATGTAATCTCATATTCTAGAGTATCAGTTGACCCATAGAATTTGAGAATAGTAGTTTCATAGGAGAATCAGAAGAACATCTTTGAGGAATGGAGATTTCTAGGGCTGACATGATATTAGAAATGTGTTATACAGATCATTTCATATTTAGCAGTGCCACTGATGGGCCTGACTAAGAAGGGTGTGATGTACTAGTGGATTGATTCCAATGATTGAGCCATTCAATATTGTAATGGGAGATTAACATTATCACCAAGACTAGTTTTTGCAGATATGGAAAAACGTTACCACATTTACTATGATGCTTTGTGTATCAGGCTAGGAGCATTGCTTATGTAGGGGAAGGAGTGGTTGTGTACAAATCATATCAGATGAGGCCACATGAGATGAATTACCTGACGCATGATCTCGAGATAGCTGTAGTTGTGAATGATTTATGCTATCAAATATATTATCATTTGGGAGATAATATTGTGGTTTTCACTGAAAAAAATGCCTCAAGTATATCATTACTCCACATGATCTTAATTTGAGATAGAAAAGTTGGGTTGAGTACCATCAGTCTTCTGACATTGAGCATGCATACATTCTTGAGAAAGGAATCACAATGACTGATGCATTGAGAATGAAGACCAAAATACAAGAAGTTCAGGAGGGTAGTATTGAGTGGATGCTTTTGTCTCTGTTCTCTGAGATTCATTTATAGGTGCATGATACATAGGGACATGCATTTTATTCTTCTAAATTTGTTACCAATACACTTTTGGATCGAATGTGAATGAGGCACCTATCATATTCTGAAGGCCTAGTCCTATAGGAGAGTGTGTTTGGAGAGGACCCTACTCCTGGCTAGACCATAGGCGAGGATGAGGTCTTCTGTTTTGATGGGAATGACTGGGTTTTAGAAGACATACATGAGGATCTATTATGAGATTTTAATTCCTCAGTTTGGTTAGTTCTTCCTGTTGTCACCATAATGTATTGAGATCTACATTGATAGTTTCAGTGTCTATGTATGATGAGAGATGTTGCTGGTTTTTTATAAGGTGTTCCATCTGTCAGCAGGTGAAGGAGGAGCATCAGCAACTGAAAGAGATTTTACAGTAGTTACCCATTTTTGAGTGGATGTAGAATACTGCCGTAATAGATTTCATGATTGTTTTAGCAAGTTAACCTAGAGGAAATGATGTATTTTGGGTTTTCATTGACTGAAATACTATGGTTGCACAACTTTCACCAATAAAGGAGACCTTCAGCATTGATAAGCATGAAAGTTTTTACATTTGTTAGATTTTATGGTTTCAATGGGTTTCATACTCTGCCATTTCTGATAGGTACATATATTTTACTTCTCGTGTCTCGAAGGAACTACAGAGGGATTTGGGTACAATGGTATATTTGAATACAACATACCATTCCCTGACCGATGTACATTTTGAGTGCACGATTCATGTTTTAGAAGAAATTATTCAAGAATGAATGCTGATTTATGGGGGTTTATGGGGGAGACTCATACCCCTAGTTTAGTTTTTTTACAATAACTATTTTTAGGTGACGATTGAGATAGAACTATATTAGGATTTATATGGTAGACCACACTAATCACCCCTGTATTGGCTGGATGTAGGAGAGGTAGCTATGTTGGGACCTCATCTTGCCTAAGAGACCTCTTATTAGGTTGAGTTGATTTAATATAGGATGGATATTGCACATTCTCACAAGATATCTTGTGCTGATCAATAGAGATGATCTACATAGTTTGACGTTAGAGACTAGGTTTTCTTACGTGTCCCACCGATGATGGAACACAAGAGAATTAGGAGACATGGGAAGCATTCAACGAGGTACGTTGTTCCATTTGAGGTTTTGGAGAGATTCATGCTGGTTTCTTATCAGTTTAAGTTACCTTAGATTTGAAAGGCTATGCACGATGTCTTCAATGTTTCTTATCTACAATGTAACTTTTCAAACCCATCTCACATTTTTCAACCCGAGGAGATTGTGTAGGGGGTGGATGCATCCTTCAAGGAGCTCCCTATTCGGATTTTGGATTGTAGTGTCATGGTTCTTTATGGTCGGCTTGTTCGTCCTGTATGGGAGTTATGACATCACGTAAAAGTACATGATGAGACATGGAAGAGTGAGGTTAACATACTAGCATAGTGTCCAGAGTTGGTTGAAGTTTCATTCATCACCACCCTTGGAAGGGAAATTCTAGGATGAGTTTCCTTATGGGTGGAATGTTTGTGATAATCTGTATCGTTAATTTAGGAGAGTGATGTTGGCCGATTTTCTTCACCCATCTCATATTCCCCCATCCGTTCTCCAATTGAGATTACGCCAGGTGCATTGGATTCCCACCAATCTATGATGTTCTAGGACAATTCAATGGTCATCGATCATGAGTTTTCATCGTACAATGTTAAGGTAGGTTGTTTGTTTCTTTTTGGAGTATTTTGCTGAGTCATATACGACTAAGTTTTGACTAACCATGATTTGAGTATTTCGTGTTAAGGAATTGAACCCTTTTATCAATTAACATAGATTTATTGATAGATTGAGGGGTGCCATTGATAAATTATGATAAATTCTATGTTAGGGGACACATTGTGGTTGTGTTTCCCTGTTTGAATGTTTATGACCATTTAGTCTAGTTTTCCTATGAGGTAGACCTAGTTTCCTTGCCTTGCTTGTTTGGTTGGAATTTATTGCATTTTGATGGTTTTTGAATGCATTTGATATGAATTGTTTCTTCTTAGACATGTAGTAGTTGATATTACTTTGGATACTAACTATAGTTTCTGTTTGATCATATTACAGATGGCTTTGAGAACCATGTTTAGTTAGACTATTGGGGGAACAAACAATGAGGTCTTCCATCGAGTGTCTGCTATATTTAAATTTCAAGACCATATAAGAGATTTAAAGTGAGTGCTCCCACATAGTTTCTATATAATACCATTACAAGAAAACATGGGGGATTGATGTTGAGTTCTTCATTAGATATACCGCAGTTTATCGTTAAAAGAACCCCGGGGGAATTAACGTTGAGTTATTCCTCAAAGAGTCTTTGTTTTTGTGACACCAATGTTGATAGATAGTGTGATCTTTCCCAGAGGGTTGTTATATCTTTATTGAATTGATGATACTTGTAACCAAAGGGGATATACTATGAGAAAATTCTTAGAGGGTTGCTGATGAATTATTGATTGATTGTGTTGATCCTTCCATGCCAATGAATTAGCTTAGACTCAACCTTATTTGATTGTTAGATGGTCTTCTGAGACATCCCTTCTTATTTGAAATAGGGGATACATAGATTAAGCTTGATCATGGATTTTCATTATTCAATGGTTCGAATAATTGAAAAAATTTAAATTAATGCAATTTGAAACTGTAGGATTTTTTACTTTTGAGTAATATTTTATTCATTGTTTCATTTTTCATATTACCTACTATATATATTCACTGACATTTTGGTGCAGATATTTTGGTTGTTTCCTACTGGGATTTATCTCACACCCGGTTTGGGTCATGCTTTTCGACCCAAACAGATTATATAGTTTCAATCATAGATAATGGAAAGCACCATCAACATCAAGTACTTGATTATTGTTGTATACTGAGGGAAAGTGACCAAGTTGAGCCTTCCGATGTTGTTTGAGTTATTTACTATTTTCAGTACTTTGGTTTTAAGTGTTGTATTTCTAGTATTGGAACATGTTTTGATACTTTCAGAAAAATATGTTACATGATTCATTTATATATGTGCTCTAGTTTTTTATTTACTATCATTATTCTGTTTTTTACTTCTATTGTATGGTATTTTCATTCCTCTGTTATTTATTTGAAGATATTCTGCTATGTTTCTTTTAAAATGTGGGAATAGTTTTCACAATATCACATCTAAGGCCCTCACTACTAGTCTTCAATTTTTGGAATTCATGGAAACATTCTTGTGGCCATGTGACCAATGGGATACTAGACACCATAAGGTAGCACCTGGATCCGGTATGTTACATTTAATAATCAATGTAATATTCTATTGGTGTGTTTTTTGTGTATAGAAAATTGGGTAATAATGTAACCATATTACAAAGCAATAATTTCACACCAATATATGTAAAGGGAATTCATCCTTTAGTATTACATGTGTTATGATACACATTCCATGAGGGATCCAATTGTATACTAGTAAAGCAATAAATTTTTTATTATATAAATATGAATTATAAAAATGTGGTGTGCTCTCCCCATCGATATATTTTTATAACAGTTGAGAAATAATTTATATTGAAAAATAGATTTAAAATAAAGAATATATTAATTATTAAATCTCTAATTATTATTCAGTAATATCCATTTAATTAAATTATGATTATTAAAAAACAAAAAAAAATTAACAATCAAAAATCAGTTTAACATATAAATCTAACAAAAAACAACCATAACTTTTGATTAGAGTTTCCATTTGGGATATATTGTATATAAAATCAAATCATGTAATGAGATCTACACATTTGTGACATAAGAGGACCATTGTCACATTTTTCTAGGACATAAAATTCCTAGAAGTCCCCCAAAACTGAGTTTTTATTAAAGGTATCCAATTTTTTTAACATTCAATGGACATTAAACTTCGATTAAGGGGTTCACATTTACCATTTTCAGTTAGGCCTAAATTTATTCCCAATAAATACATTCATATTTATATTTTGGTTTTTAATTTTTAACTTTTTTCATAATGTAGTATTATTTATAATCAAATATATAAAAACCAATTCATATTTTCTATATATTCACATATATAAAATTATATATATAAATTTATATCTATGCATATTTACACGTAAATAATTTTTAATAATATATAATCCTTATATAAATAAAAAAATAATGTGAATTTTATTTAAAATAAAAATTTATTAATATTTACATACATAAAAAATTATGGTATATAGAATGTTTATATAAATAAATAGATTTGTGTGTCTATTGAAAAACAAATATATATATTTATCTATATATTATAATATATGTATATAAATATTAATATTTAATATATGTAATTGAATATAAATACGTATAATTATATTTAAATATTTACACGTATGTATAAATTTATATATGTGTGTATATATTTACCAACACACATACCCACACACAGAAAATATATTTTATTTATATATATATGTATATATGGTTAAATTTTTTAATAAAATATATATATATATATATATTGTAAAATAAAAAACAATACAATATAGGTTAGTGGAATTGTCGTTGGCTTTTCTGGGGGAGGTCTCAGGTTTGAAACCCACCAATGGTATCTGTGTGCATATAGGTGACCGAAAGCCTATAGATCCTAAAGGGGGTGAGGTAGTCAACCACTGTTAACGGGGATGGGGGAGGCTAGCAATCTTAATGGTAAAGGGATAGACAATCTAGTGATATTATAATGTTGTTGAAGAATTGATAAAAGGTGTGGTGTACCACCCTCTGATTTTTAAAACATTTTTATTTATATTTTTAACCTTTAAAAGAACTTTTTTATAGCTGATAAATGACTCAATTTAACAGTTATTCTTTGAAACTATTAAAATTAGACCTTATCATCATTTTTTGAGCCTATATATAAGAGATCCCCTTTTAACTATGATGGGGACATTAACTCTTTTTTATCACTGTTAAAAAATTGCATAGTTAAAGGGACGATTTTTAGTAGTTCTACTAGCAATGTAGGCACACATTACAAAACATGAAAGATGACCATATTTTTTGATTCTATACTATGCTGAATTAATTTATTTATATTGTATATGATAATATTTTATTGAAAATTTTATTATATTCTACAAATATATCATGCACCCAAAAATTTAATCATTCAGTATGACCGCACAATATATCTAATCGAGGATCATTGGTTACCAAGTGATAATTGTATAAGTTATATTCATCTATAAGGGTCCACCAACCAACCAGTATAGGTGTATCATCCTACTAGTAGTAGAAAGTGTAAAAAAACATGCATTAATGGTGGTTATTTTTTCTATTTGAATCAGTGTGAACCACTGATAAATCACTTTTCTATTATAATTAGAACTATATTGAATTTCATGGTTGAAAACCATATATTTGTGTTTATTTTATTTTAGATTAGGATTATGTTTGTGTCATATTTTTAGCATTTAGTGGTAGTTAATTTTATATTTAACATAATATTAAAATAAAACTAACATGGAAATAACATCAAAATATAAAAAAAGTCATGCTAATATGGGTAGTGGAGGTTATGTGTAGTTCGATTTTATAATAACTTATAGAAATTAATATTTTTTGAAATTTATTTAGGGTCATTTTATAAACATCACTAAAAATATTTCCCATAATTTTTTCTTTAAAAAAAAATTTATGTACAAACATAAAGACAAAAACTCTGATATTTAATAAACTAAAACATAAAGGCATAATAAACTCATCATACATAAATCATACATAATACATGTAACATCCTGGATCCGGGTGCCACTCAACAGTTGCGCCGAACCTGGTTCGCCACATGACATCATGCACATTTCCCCGAACACCAGAGGCTTCCGATTAGCAGCGAGGGCCCAATTCGGATAGTGGGAAAACTATGCCCTTATTTGTCAAAGCGTAGCCCAGTAGAATGAAATTAAACACATAGAAATGGCGAAAGCAGTAAACAATACACAACTAAAATAGACAACTACAGTATATATAACCAACCAATATATATATTGGTGCATCATTCCTCATATTCTACGAAAGCAGTCATGACGTGTTACACAACCATACAGTACAGTACAAGTACAGAGTATAACAAAGAAAAACAAATCTGCCAGTAGCATCGCGAGCCAAAGCCCGGTCCCATGTTCCTCTACTCCTCAGGAGTAATCAAGTACTCGTATAAGGGCCCTTACCATTATCCACACCTATAGATATATAATATGTTTGGGCTGAAAAGCATGACCCAAATTGGGTGTGAGAAATAATTCCTAGTAGGAACCCACCAAGGCCCGTGCTCAACTGTGTGTAGACATGAAATAGTGTGGAGTAGTAAATTGAAATAAACAAATTATTACTCATAAGTAACCAAATTTACTAGTTATATTGCCATTTTATTATTCATTTTAACCATTTAATATAGTAACATTTTGTGATCAACAGAACCAAGCCCTCAGGTGAACCAGAATCTTTCCCCCAGGCTAATATAGTAAAACCACACCCTCAGGCTTGCCCTCAGGCTATACAGAATATCACCCTCAGGCATTTACCTCATCTGAAGTAGGATCTTTCCCTCAGGACAAACTAAAATGAAACACTTAGGTGATCCGAATCTTCCCCTCAGGCATTGCCCTTAGGCTAATAGAACTACGCCCTCTGGCTAATACAGTGATGCCCTAAGGCTATAGTAAAACACATCCCTCGGGCATAAGTAACTGGGCCATTCAAAACATATAAACATGAAATTTACATACAATCCCTATCAAAGAAAAAGTAATTTATAATTAAACATGGAATACCCTCATGTATCCTGGTCAAATGGCTAAACAAAGGATCACACCACTCGAGATGGTCCTGGATCCAAGCAGCGATCCCAAACAACATTTTAATATCACATTTAATTACCTATACTATTCTAGGTATTTAAAATAGTTCAATTCTCAGCCACACGATACCCCAACGTGGGATTGTAGCACAAAAATACATAAAACACATAATAGTTGGAAAATTAACACCAAGACACCTACCTTTAACACCCATGAACGATATACAAGAACGATGATCCTTGATTCTTCCTTGAATAGCGTAGATCTAAGGTGAAAGAAAACCTCATTCAAACTTAAATAACTTCCCTATGGGAAATAATTTGTAAGAACTACTCCTGGAAAAGGGAGGACTCACTTGTGTGGTTCCAGGTAGATAGACGGTGCAGAAAACGGATTCTGGACGTGCGCTCGGCAGATCTCCAAACCTCCGGCCTCCCTATTCTGCTCCTTCTTCCCGTTCTAATCCTTAACTGTGAACAGGGAAGGCTACTGCCCAAATTATGTGAAAAAACAAAGTACACAACGTGTATTTCCAAGTACATGGCGTGTAATTCCCATTTTTTAACTGTTCATCTGGCGGTTTTTGGCCAGCGTGACACTATTCATCTGCCGACATGACTACACGACGTGTCTTCGTGAGTATATGGCGTGTTCTATCGCACAGCTGGACACCACCTAACTATTTTCCTGCCGACTGACTACACGGCATTTAAAGGACCACTACACATTGTGTAGTCGGCTTCTACACCCTTCATTGCCGATATGGCTACACGACCCTTGTACTCATCCCACATGACCAAAAGTACATGGCATGTGGAGAAATGACATGGAGTGTACTTCCAAAATTTAGAAATTTTCCCAGTTTTTCTTATTTTCTAAAAAACACATAATAAAAGGAGAAAATAAGAAACCCGTATCTCAGTACTAAGAACTAGGTTCTTACAAAATTCCCCCCTTAAAGCAATTCATCCCCGAAATGTCCTTCCAAGGGTGGTGAAGATATAGCCCTGAATAACTCCGGCCACTAAGCAAGTACATCGGTCTCCCACTCCCAGGTTTCGTCCTGCACTCGGCCATGCTGCCACAACACCCGTATGAGAGGAATTGACTGGCCTCAGAGAACCATCGTGCTCTTATCAACGATACAGATTAGATGATCCTCAATGTACGTATCTTCATCCAACTGAACCTCCTATGGATGGAATATTTGAAATGGGTCTGAATGATATCGGCACAACTGAGATAAATGGAAGACGTCGTGCATGTCTCGGTACCTCTGTGGTAACTACAACTCATAGGAAACAAGCCCGACTCTCTCCAGAATCCCAAATAGTCCCACATCCCTCAGTGAAAGTTTTACAATGTCTTCTAATCCGCCTATTTCCCAACCTTGGAGAAACACGCAAGAAAACTTGATCCCCTACAATGAATACTAAAGGTCATCTGTGGCGATCAACATATGATTTCTGACAAGACATTGTTGTAGTCATTTGCTTCTGAATCAACTAGACCTTCTTAGAAGTCTGCTGCATGAGACGTGGTCCCAGTAAAGCTTCCTCACCTGCCTCTAACTAGCACAAAGGTGACCGACATGAACTTCCATATAAAGCCTCGTATGGTGCCATCTCAATAGTTTCCTAAAAGCTGTTATTATAGGAAATCTCGTCCAGAGGTATATGCTTCTTCCAAGAGCCCCCAAAGACATGAACGCATGTACGCAGCATGTCCTCAAGCACCTGTATCGTACGCTCTGACTAGACATTGGTCTGATGGTGGTAAGATGTGCTCAAAATCACTTGTGTACCCAGTGCCCTCGGAAATCTCTTCCCAAAATTAGACATAAAACATGCGTCCCTATCCGAAATGATAGAACGAGGAACCCCATGTAGATGTACTACCTCTCAGATATACAACCTTCTGAGCTCGTCAACACCGAAGGTCTCCTTGATCGTCCAAAAGTGGTCTACCTTCATGAGTCTGTCCACAACAACCCACACGACATCATTGCCTCGAGGTGACCTCGAAAAACTAGTCATGAAATCCATCGCGACATCATCCCATTTCCACTTCGAGATGGGTATCTACTGTAATAGCCTAGCTGGTCTCTGGTGCGCCAACTTCACATGTTGACAGGTGGAACATCTCTTAACAAAACCAGCTACATTTATCTTCATTCCCAGCAACCATTACTGACGTCTCAAGTCTCGGTATATCTTGGTAACCCTGGGATGAACTGCCCAAGCTGAAGCATGAAATTCTTGCCTCAGCTCCTCATGTGTATCCCCTGGAACCCATACTCATCCATGTAAACGCTAAACCTCATCATTGCCTATTGTCCAACCAGGAGGAGGTCCTTACTTTCTGCCGACTCCCATAGAACTAGGCCTTATGAATCAGATATTTGTCTCATCCATACTCTATCTAGGAAGGTAGAAGTCACATCTAAGGAGGAAAGATAAGTTTTCCCCTGGCTGTTGTGCACCTCTAAATGCATCTTAGAGATCAAAGACATGAGGTGCCACTCATCACTGGCTTCCTGCACAGCCTGTATCTAAGTCTTCCTTCTCAGTGCATCAGCTACTACATTACCCTTACCAGGTGTATAGGTGAGCTCAAAGTCGAAGGACTGAAGGTATTTGACCCACCTTCGTTTTCTCAGATTCATGTCACGCTGAGTAAAGATATACATGAGACTTTTGTGATCGGTAAAAACCACAAAACGTTCCCCTAATAGATAATATATTTAACAGCACAACGCATGCACAACAACAACCAACTTGAGATCATGCGTCGGGGAATTACTCTCATGTGTCCTCAACTGCTGATACTTGTAGGCAACAACTTGATCGCCCGGTATCAACACCGCTACCAGCCCAATACCTGATTCATCATAGTAAACTATATATCTCTTCCCCTTCACTAGGAGTATTATGATCGGTGCTGATGTCAACCTTCCCTTCGGGTCCTGAAAGGCTGCCTCACAAGCATCTGACCAAACGAACTTCACACCCTTTTTAGTCAAACCCGTAAATGGCGCTGATAAGCGGGAGAAGTCCTTGATGAAACGTCAGTAGTAACTATCCATCCCCAAGAAACTATGTATCTCAAAAATGTTATTTGGCTGCTCCCAGGAAATTGCTGCTCTCACCTTCTCTGGGTAAACTAAAACTCCTACCTCTAAGATGATATGACCCAGGAAGTGAATATGGTCCATCAAAAAGTGGCACTTGGATAGCTTAGCATAGAGATTATGCTCACTCAGCGTACTCAATACGATCTCAAGATGGGTAGCATGGTCGTGTCGAGTGTGAGAGTACACCAAGATTTCGTCCATGAATACTACCACAAAAGAGTCCAGATAAGGATGGAACACACGATTCATCAGAGCCATAGAAATTGTTGGCTCATTCGTGAGTCCGAATGGCATAACCAAGTACTCATACAGACCATATCTGCTCTGAAAGGCCGTAAGCGGTATTTCCGATGGTATCACGCGCAGCTGATGATATCATGATCTCAGGTCAATCTTCGAGAACACTCATGCTCCATGAAGTTGATCAAAAATATCATCTATCCTCGGCGAGGGATATCGGTTCTTAACCATCAATTGGTTCAGTTTCTAATAATCCACACCGAGTCTTGGGGGACTGTCCGCCTTCTTTGCAAAAAGGACCGGAGAACCCCAAGGAGAAGTACTGGGTCGTATAAAACCCTTTTGACGGTAACTCCTCTAACTACCTCTTGAGATCCTCAACTCAGGCGTGGACATCCTATAAGGATAAATGGGCACCAGTGCTGCTCTTGGCACATTCTCAATATGTAATTCCACCTCACGCTCCAGAGGTAAACCTAAAAAGTCATCTTGGAAGACATCCCTGAAACGATAAATAATTGGAGAGAAATATGTCTGACAAGTCTATTAATCATCTAGATATAAACTCGCAATTTGGTCTATGACTCCACCTCACCCATGATGCTCTGGTCCAGCTCGACTTTCCGGAACATCCCATTCACCTTTGTATAGAAACTCTCCGCCCTCTAGTGACGTGAAACGCACCCTACGACGATAGCAATCTACAAAGGCTCGAAAGGGAACCAACCAGTCCATCCCATGAATTACGTTATAGCTTGTCATCACTAAGACATAGAGGTCTCAAAAGAAGTGAAACCCACCAACCTCAAGAGTGAAATCCTTACACTGACGCACAACAGCAGTTATAATCCCCAACAGTGAGTCTAGCATCATAACAGTAGAAGAAGAGGAAACACAGAGCCCAAGGCTCTCCACAATGGGTACAGATATGAAACTATGAGTAGAAACCGTATTAAAAAGTACTGTAGTCAAGACAGAATCTAATAGAATAGTACCTCTGACCGTAGAAGGTCCGGGATCCTACTCTTGCTGGGTCTGTTGCACCGCATATACCTACCCAGTGTCGTGAACCTACGACACAGCCTGTCTACCCTAAGTTGTCTCGCCCTGCTGCCTCTGAGATCATTGTGTCTGGATACCACGGCCACGAACACCCTATAGCCATGCATGCCATGACGAATTCCAGTCCCCCCGACTGGTAAGAATCCACTGGTCCTTCTCCCGTTGGCAGAGTCTGCGCAGAACCCCTCTCACTAGCCACTAGTAGAAACGCCCTTTAAAAGCGCTGTAGATGACCCATCTTGCCGCAAGATCGGCACACCACTAGTTCTTGTGGACACTGCGGTCTCTTGTACCCCTTTTTACCACACTGGTAGCACCTGATCGAGAAACCTGAAGAAACAGCCTGGCTAGTACTGTTACCCTGAGGGAAGTCCATCTGTCTCCTCCTCTTACCAACAGAAATAGTACTAGTAACTGGTGCTGAACCGCCCTTTCCCACACCACTAGCTTCCCCCAGGCTCCTCTCTGAAATCAGCGCCTGGTTCAAAATACCATGTACCGAAGGCAACCTGAAAACATTCACTAGTGCTCGGATGTCATAACGAAAACCATCCTCAAAACATCTGGCCCTCAAATTCTCATCACCCACCATTGCGGGTGAAAAATGCTGAAGCTCGGTAAAACTAGCAGAGTAGTCCATCAACGACATAGCACCATGCTGCATATTCATGAAATCTCGCACTCTATCAGCCTGCAGTGTCTCTGGAAAGAATAAGTCATAGAAGACTGCCTGAAATACCTCCCATTCCATTTCTCTGTGATGATCATACTAGGTGGTAACATCCCACAACCTCTTGGCAGAATCACACAGCATATAAGTCACGAGCATGACCTTCCACCCAGGAGTCATCTCAAGATTCTAAAAAATAGTCTGCATCAATCCTACACAAAACTCTGCAACCTATGGTCCACCATCCCTTGAAAACATAGGCGGATGGTGGTGCTGGAAGATACGAGTCAGCTCGGCCTTAAATTTGGCAGCATGTGGTGCTCCCTGGAATGTCAGCATGAACCGCATGAAGCCTTCATGGAACTGCGCATCGGTGCCTGTGTCTGGTATAACGGCTAGCGCCACATCTGGCTGTGCTGGAGGATCAGCTGGTAGCCCATGGCCCACCATCGCTAGAGTATAGTCGTTTCCGCTCTCCTGGAGAACAATGCGCGGTCGTCTCAGTGGCATGACACTACAAGGTCAAATGCACAACTTAGAACAAGATTAACAATGATCGAAAACGAAGAAACCCAATAGGGAACAGTAGGAAGAAGGCATTAAAATTTTTCAAAACAAGACTACACGGCGTGTATACTAACTAAATGGCATGTACATGACTTTTCTTCCCCTGCCCGGGCCCTTCTACACGGCTGAGCCTCACGACTCCTGTTGAACAAATCTACACGGCGTGAAAGTCATCTACACGGTGTGTATGGTGTTATTTCCAACTGCACGTGTCGTATGTGACACGACCGACTACTTGGATTGAAACTACATGGCCTGTGACACCCAAACACGACATGTACACTACACTGTTTTTCCAACCACATGGATAAGTCCACACGGTCTGTCCTCGGACAAGACTACACGACGTGTCCCACAGGTACACGACGTGTACTGGACGAGCTCTGCCGACCCGTGTTTTTAGTTACACGGCCTGGAACACGGCTCACACTACATGGCGTATTCTATATACACATGGTGTGTTCCCAAGAGGATAACATAGACCCGTGTTTTTAGTTACACGGCTGGGTCCCCAGGTTAGACTACACAGCGTGTTCCACTGTGGACACAGCGTGTATGTCTTAAGGTCTCTTTCATCTGTGTTGTTCGTTACACGGGCAGACTCCGGGTCAACACTACACGACGTGTACATCTGGTACACAGCGTGTTCACTCCAATCTTTTCTCTTCCCTGTGTCGCCACCCACATGGTTTGTGACACGGGATGAGACTACACGGTGTGTACTCTGGGTACACAGCATGTACTCGAAAAGTTTATTTTTTTCTTCCCAAACAAAAGGCCATACACAACATGTCTAAATTACTAAACTACATGTATACTATTTTTTCTAGAAATTATCCCTCAGAAACTTTCCTGGAACCCAGAAAACACTGAAAAATAACACCTAAGTGTCAAATTCCGATCTGTGAGGGCTTATACTCCCCACAAATCAATGTTTGACATCTTATCTGTGTTATAACAAAATAAATATCCAATGATCCACCAAATTCTGGTAAATGAGGGCCCATACTCCCCAAACACCGAAGATTGGAGTCCATTCTATCAACAACTTATACAAAAATACCCTATCACATAGCATGTATTTATCAAGAAGCTATCACAATAGCATGCTTTTATAGCACAACGACTATCGCAACAACATGCAATTTCTAATGCATCTACATGGCATGGAACTATGCATGGCATGTGATTTATAGAATGTGCCTAAATGTTTCATGAGATGACATACCCTCATCTCATCGGGTTGCAACTAAATAGAACCCATGGATCAAATATAAACAGCACAATACAAGTGTGTCTCCCATCGGTGAAAATCATCTCAACTGTAAATTGAAAAATCAGTAAAATTGCAATACGAGGTAAATTGGATTTTCCCTACACAAGGGTTAGATACGCCTGAGCACAGCTTATTACCAACAATCGTTCCCGTCCAATCCTAGAATAAGGCTCCAAATAGAATGTCAATTAAAAGAACCCCTCTGATACCAATTTGTAACGTCCCAGATCCGGGTACCACTCAACGGGTTCCCTGAACCCGGTTCGCCACATGACCTCACGCACATTTCCCCAAAAGGAAGAGGCTTCCGACTAGCAGCAAGGGCCTAGGTATGATAGTGGGGAAAATATTCCCTCATTTGTCAAAGTGTAGCGTAGCGGAATGAAATAAAACATACAGCAACAAAAAAAGAAGTAAACCATACACAACCGAAATAGACAACTACAGTACATATAACCAACTAGTATATATAATGGTAAAACATGCCTCAAATTCTATGAATGAAGTCATAAAATGTTACACAACAATACAGTACAGTACGGGTACAGAGTATAACAAAGCAAAAAAAATCAGCAAGTTGCATCGCAAGCATAAGCCCGGTCCCATGCTCCCCAACTCATTATTAGCAATCAAGTACCCATATAAGGGCCCTTATCCTTATCCACCCCTGCAGAAACGTAATTTGTTTGGGCCGAAATGCATGACCCAAACAGGGTGTGAGAAATAATTACTAGTTGGCACAAACCAAAGGCCCGTGCACAACTGTGTGTAGACATGAAATAGTGTGCAGCAGTAAAATTAAATAAACAAAGTAGTACTCATAAGTAACCAACATTACCAGTTATATTTGCATTTTATTATTCATTTTAACCATTTAATTTAGTAACATTCTATGCTCAATAGAACAAATCCCTCAGGCGATGAAAATCTTTCCCTCGGGCTAATATAGTAAAACCACGCCCTCAGGCTTGCCCTCCGGAAATATAGAATCTCATCGTCAGGTGAAGTATAAGCATTCCCTCAGGACAAACTGAAACGAAACCCTCAGGTGATTATAATCTTTCCCTCATGCATTTCCCTTAGGCTAATAGAACTACACCCACAGGCTTATACAGTCACGCCCTCAGGCTATAGTAAAACACCACCCTCAGGCATAAGTAACTGTGCCATGCCTAACATATAAACTTGCAATTTTCATACAATCCCTCTCATGGAAAAAGTAATGCATAATTAAACATGGCATACCATTGGGTATCCTGGCCAAATGGCTAAACAGAGGATCACACCCCTTGAGATGGTCCTGGATCCAAGCAACGATCTCAAACAACAGTTTAATATCACAATTAATTAAATATACAATTATAGGTATTTGAAATATCACAGGACTCAGCCACATGATACCCCAACATGGGTTCGTAGCACAATAATACACAAAACGCACAACAGTTGGAAAATAAACACCAATCCACCTACCTTTATCAACCATGAATGATATACGTGAACGACGATCCTCGATTCTTCCTTGAACGACATAGATCTGAGGTGAAAGAAAACCTCATTCAAACTTAAATAACTTATTTACGGGGAAGAATTGGTAAGAACTACTCTAGGAGAAGGGATAACTCACTCGTGCGGTTCCAGGGAGATCGACGGTGCCGAAAACGGATTCCCGACGTGCGCTTAGCGCACTACTAGAAATACGACTTTTCCCAATGCTTCTATACCAACGGTTTGTAAAAACCATTGGTATAGGTTCCCTTTCCCAACGGTTTGGCCAAACCGTTGGGAAAGCCCACTTTGAGGCCACTTTTCCCAACAGTTTGGCCAAACCGTTGGGAAAGGGTATGGCTTTCCCAAAGGTTTGGCCAAACCGTTGGGAAAAGTCCCCTTTGTGACCACCTTTCCCAACGATTTGGCCAAACCATTGGAAAATGGTCCCCCAAGAATCAGAATGAAATTAAAAACTCAAAATCTATACCAACAGTTGTCAAAACCATTGGTATAGGTCTATACCAACGGTTTTGACAACCGTTGTATAGGTCCTTTGATTTTTTATCGAATCTTCTTACCGAGAACATTATATAAATCAAAATTTAAAATAATTATGAAAATACATATATATATATATATTTATGTAATTATATTCACAAAATTCATGTTAGTTTAGTGGTTATGTCATTCAATGATAAACTAGGGGTCCTGGGATCAAATCCTAGAGGATGTTTTTTTTGAAATACATATACCAACGGTTCCATAACCGTTGGTATATATTTCCATATTACTTAAACCAACGATTTCCAAAACCGTTGGTATAGGTCTATACCAACGGTTTTCCAAAAACTGTTGGTAGAGACCTATCCCAGCGGCTTACTTAGCAACAGTTCTCCAAACTATTGGTATAGGGTATACCAACGGTTTGGAGGCCTATACCAACGGTTCCAAACTGTTGGTATCGGTTAGTTTTCAGGTAGTGGCGGATATCCAAAGCTCTGGCCTCCCTATTCCACTCCTTCTTCCCGTTCTAAGCCTTCCCTGTGAACAGGGGAGGCTACTTCCCATTTTATGTGCAAAAAACAAAGTACATGGTGTGTACTTCCCATTTTTTTAACTGTTCCTCTGGCAGTTTTCCGCCAGTGTGGCCCTGTTAATCTGCCAACATGACTGCACGATGTGTCTTCTTGAGTACACGGCGTGTTCTGTCGCACAGCTGGCCACCGCCTTACTATTTTCTTGCCGACTGACTACACGGCGTGTAAAGGACCACTACACAGCGTGTCGTAGGCTTCTACACCCTTCATCGCCGACATGGCCACACGCCCCCTGTACTCATCCCACACAGCCAAAAATACATGGCATGTGGAGAAATTACACGGTGTGTACTTCCAAAATTTAAGAGTTTTCCCCATTGTCCTTATTTTATCAAAAACACATAAGTAAAGGAGAAACGAACAAACTCATACCTCACAACTAAGAACCATGTTCTTATAATACATCCACAATCATATATGTATACATCCCTAGTCAGAATAACCCTAGTCACCATAATATCAGTCAATTGAAAAAGTCATCCAACCCAAGCCTCAATCATAAATATCTACATATAATATATTCCCACTAACTGCCCATAACCAATATTCATCCATCTCACAACCACTATTGTGTCCACCAACATCTAAGTCATCTCATCAACTAGAACTAACCACATCACCTCATCTACTGTAACAAAGAAATACATATATTAAAACTGCACATAATAAATCAAAATTATACTATAATCAGTGATTAAATTTGAAAATGCCATGGAATCTAAGAATCATCGCATCTTCCTTCAAAACAAAGTAATGGATTAGAATGGTATACATACTTCTCACTTCAAATATCTATCGCCTGTAATAAAAATAACAATATTTAAGAAAATAAATTCCAAATAGAAAAGAAACAAAATATATTTAGAATGTTTCATATAAAATCAGTTATTTATTTAATTAAATTGAATAAAAAATATAGATAAAAAATAATATATCTTTTAAAATTTTTTGAAGAAATAAACACGACTATTTAATATACGATTCAACACATGAAACAAAAAATAGACAAGTATATAACAATTTAATTAATAATTAAATCGACATGTTGTGTGCTTGGAATTTATTACATAAAATAAATTGTTGTATTTTATTTGAAATCATGTAAAATATTTCAAAAATAACACAAAGATTTTTATCCAATTATTTTAGGTAAATTTAATTTTGTTTTCTATAGTTTTGTCCATTACATGTATGTTCCAGTGTTTTAAACCACTAAAGCATCATTTGTGTGAATACTGGGAAAACACTTACTCAAAATGATGTTTAATTGGCTCTTAATTTTTTATACTAATAATATACTATAGGTTTTCTATGATTTCAAGTAAATATAACATCATTTTCTTAGTTTTTACCCCCACCAAGACACACATTTTTAAGTTATTAGTACCTTTAAAAATAGTTTACCTACCCATTTTAACCACACCACATGTAGGATTGACATGTTTCCTATAGATACACATAAAAATAACTCAACTATAATTTATCCATGATTTCACATCAATCTAGGGTCTTTTTATTTGTTATGGGTTTTTAAATGCACATTTGGGTGTTTCAAGACACCAAAAACATGTTTACCGGCCTCTCAAAAAGTTGTAACTCAGAATTAATGCTGTTAGTTTCTACATTTAAAAAATAATCCTATAGGTTTTTTCCTATAATTTAATGTTAATATGATATAATTTACTTTGTTTTGAACCCCCAAAACATGTTTTGAATGTTTTATTACCTTAAAATTTTGTTTTCCGGGTCATTCTTACCACACCGCACATCATATTAATGTTTTTTCAATTTGTACTTATCAAATAAAATTCCAAAGTGGGTTACCATTATTTCATGTCAATAATAGGTTGTTTTATTTTGTTTTGACTAATAAATTCAGGTTTTTTTAATTAAAAACACTAAAAATTTTTTTATGGGTATCCTGATAAAATAAAAACATTACATGTCTTTGGTTAGTACATTTATAAAATAAATATATGTTCATTTTGAAATGATTTAATGAAAATTTAACATTTCTTTCCTTGTTTTGACCCCCCTAATAAATATTTTTAAAATATTTAGTACCTTAAAAGTTATTCTCTAATTCTGTCTAACTACATGACTCATAATATTGACATGTCATCTTTTTATACTCTCACAAAACAAGTCAACTATGGGTTTTCAATGATTCCATGCCAATATAATGTATTTTGATATGGTTCTAACCCTTATAAATATATTTTAGTGTTTTAAATCACTGAAAATGAATTTATGGGAATCCATGGAGAATCGTAACTTGCTATGATGTCTCACAGGTTCTTACATATCGAAAATAAATTTATTGTAATTGTCCGAAAATTACATAATAATATAACAACACATGCCTATGTTTCACCTCCCGACACATGTTTTTGAAGGATTTGGTATGATTAATCATTATTTAATGAGTCATTATAACCAAACCACACAATGTATTGACATATTTCTTGTGTGTATATGTCAAAAATAACTCATAATTGTTTTCCCCCATGATTTAACATGAATATGGGGTATTTTACTATTATTTTGTCTATTAAATGCATGTTTTAGTGTTTTAAAACACTAAAAAATTATTTATGAAAATATCAGGAAAATCATAATATGGTAATATTATTTTTATGTTCCTAAAAATTCTAAATAAATATATGGTCATCTTTTTCTAATTGTATGGAAATATGATATCGTTCTCCTATTTTGGTTCGCATGACACATGTTTGTAAAGGAATTAATAACTTTAAAACACTTAAAAATGTCATTCCCACTACACCACATATAGAATTGACATGTTCTCAATTTTTAAAAATTAATAATAACTTATTAGTAGTTTTCTCATGATTTTACATCAATATAAAGTAATTTTTAATGTTTTTATCATTAAATAAACTTTTTACTGTTTTAAAATTCTAATTTTTTTACAATTATCCTGAGAAATCCATAAATTCTAATAATGAAATTACATTTCATCCATTTACAATATAAATCTATGATTGATTCCTATAGTTTCCTCATAATCAAAAACCATTTTTCTTGTTTGGAACACCCAATACATGTTTTGAAAGTCTTTGTTACCTTTAAAAACAATGTATTATGTCATTTTAACAACACCATACATTGAGTTGACTTATTTTATATGCATACACATCAAAATTAACCTAATGGTGGGTTCCCCATACTTTCATTTCAATCTAGGGTAATTTTATAGGCTTTTGATAGTTACACAAGCATTTTATTGTTTTAAAACACCAAAAATGTGTTTACAACAATCCAAGGAAAACTATTACTCAATTTGATATTTTTTAGATTTATATATTTAAAAAATATATATAATGTTCTTAAAATAATTTCATTGTAATATGAAGACATCTTTCTAGTTTTTACCCCTCAAAACATGTTTTTAATGACTTCGTTATGTTAAAAAACTATTTATTGAGTAATTTCAAGAACATTGAATGTCAGGTTTACATGATGTCTACATTTACAATAAAAAAATAATTCAATAGTTATTTCTCAAGATTTAACATCTATAATAGATCTATTCTTATATATTCAACCCTTACATGCATTTTTTAGTGATTTAAAATACTAAAAATTAATTTTCAGACATCCTAGGAAATTGTTACTTAGAACAATGGGATTCCAGTTCCTAAATTTCTCAAATAAATCAATGGTATGTTTATTCTAATTTCAATTCATTATAATGTCATTTTCTTAGTTCTATCCTCTCGACGAATGTTTTTTACGTCTATGGTACCTCCTTAAATTATTTACTATGTCATTCTAAGAACATTGCATGTCCTATTGTTGTGTTTGTCTATGCATACATGTCGAGAAAATATCAAACTATTTTTCCTTATATTTTAATTAAAATCCATGTTTTGTTATATGGTTTAACTCTTCCATATATCTTTATGTGTTTTAAAAAACTAATTTTTTTTTACTAGAATTATAGAAAAATCATAACATGGAATGGTTTACAATGATTTCATACAATTATCAAACAAAATGAATATTTTTGACCTATTATTTTAACAAAAATACAACATTTTTTATATAGTTTTGACTCCATACACATGTTATTAATGTCTTCAGTTCCAGTAAAAAATATTTTCCAATTAAATATATAGAAAATTATCTCAAATTGTTTTCAAACATAATGAAAACAATTTTTTATTCATTATTAACGTGTAGGAATCAACCACACAACAATCCAATAAAAGATGTGCTCAGTTGGACATTAAGTTTTTGTTTTCAATATAGAAGTCTCATTTTGGTTTTATTTATGTAAGTTATATGTGTTATTTAAGAATGTTTGAATACTCTATAGAATTTAGAATTTACCTCGGTAGGACGAGCTATAAGGTTTGTAATTTCCATGGGGATCGGGTCATTCATCCACTAAATTATTGAAACTAAAGCATTTTCCATTGTCAACCACAATTAATCTTGTGTTTTCCGATAAGAGTACTGTTCTTTCAAATTTTCTCCCAAACATGAAATTTCTCTTTCTGATTCTTCATCACTAGAACTAATCAAACCCCCACTAGGTGTAGATATAAAGGATGAATGTGCCTTACCAAATAAAACAATTTTAGTATGCCCAAAAGCCATCATGGAAACACATATGGGATGCTCATTCCCTAAAAGGAATTTAACTACAATATTATATGAAATTGTTGATTACTATGATGGTTTTACTTTCCATAGTCCATTAATTATAACCTATTAATAATAAAATATTAAAAATAATTTTGAATAATATCTAAATATCATAAAATTATGTGATAAATAAATTTTTCCTCACCATTTTATTATTTCATTTCTATGAAACACAATAGTTAAAAATAAATTATAACAGAAAACAGGTCTTAAACCCAGTTAATATTGGTCACAATGATATATAAAATGACATTAAATTGGAATTATTTGACCCATGTAGTTGGGGACTTTTAATTGGGTTTAAGTCATGTTTTTTGTATTAATATATTTATCATTATTTTTTTATAGTAAAAAATAACATGAAATAGTATTGAAATATACTGACTAAAAAATAATGGGTATGGCCATTTATGAAACTTCCATTGGGATTCATATACATTTTAAACAACATATCTATTCAAAAAATAGAGTGGAATATGTCATTAGCCATAAATAAAAATTAAACAAGTTAGAAAAAAACATGGCATATAATAAAATGATATAAATAATAGTGGATAAAATGAAAACCACAATTTTACTTTTTCTCGAAAAACTCTACAACTGAGTGATATGAGGAATGAATTATTTATCACAATTCACAATATTTTATTAAATAATACCAAATGAAATTGGAATATTAATAAAATAAAATAATTTTATTTTTCAGGTTATTTATATTCTATTAATTATGAAATTGCATTATTAGATGCATCTATTTGAATATCGAAAAATAGTATCCATTTTTCACGTTTTTTTTGGAACATTCTCAAGCATCAATTGTGAGCATCGAAATGTGTAATTAAACTCATGCCATAGTATTCATTTAATAAAATCCATTTCTAGCACAAATTGTTTAGATTCAATGTACATGACATGGATTCAGGGACATCGAAATGAAAAAACATATCAAAATAAAAAACATAACACGTTATATGTATATTAAAAATATACTCATGCCATTAAATTAATATTACCAAAATTTTATTATCAATGAACTCATATTTTCCAATATGTTGGAATATGCCTTTATTTTTTATAATTCATGTGAAACAACACCATATCAATAAAATTTACCCACTAAACTATCCATATATTATATAAGTGTCAAAATAAGAATCCAGAACTCATCAAATGGAATATTAATATTGACGTCCTTTATTTCGTATAAATTATTAATGTTTATATTTTTATCCATTATATTTTTTTCTATATCTTTTTAAAAAATGAATTAAACAATTTATAAAACATATAGTTTTTTGTAATGATTCATAAAAAACAATAATAATAAATCATTAATATCCCCTAGATGTAGGGGTGGCCAAATGCTACTTCTATAGAGTTGAATCAGATGATGGGATACTAAAAACTTTTGGGGACTAATTTTATTCTATATTAATCTTGTGTAAAAGAGAATCACTCAAATCCATTGAAGTTAGTGATTGTTGTGGCGTTCTCTGACATTCTGATGATCTAGGATCATGAATTTTTTTTCTCTTAGAATTCCTAAAATTCATATTATTTGGATATTTTAAATTTATGAAAAATGAAAAAAATACAAATAATAATGAAAAAATAAAGAAATGTATATTTGTATGAAATAATTATCAATGAGAAATTGTAATATATTTTAATTACTAATTTATAAAATGAATTATTTTCATCATCATTTTCATCATTGTTTTCAACCACCATTGCAAAGAGTGATACATTTTCACCCTCTAATATATGTTCTATTGAATCAGTATTTTTTGGAAAATAATTGTTCAATGGGTTATTATTTGTGATGTTCTTATTCATAGAGTACCAATTGATATTCATCACCTATATCATATAAATCTATTTAATTTAATTTTAAAAAACCCTAAAAAATTCGTGTCTTCCATCTTCCACAAAATAAACCATCATCGCTTGGGAATCCAAGATAAATGGTTCCTGCTCTAAATGATCACCAGAACAGATCATACATGATAACTTGAATGATGTAAAATGTAACAAATCATTCATTATACCCATATCAATTTTAACCCATGAGAACTTGAATAAGAAAAAAATAACCATTATGATTTAATTAAATTATTTCATAAATATATCTATAGTATCCCACCTATGTAAGGGAAAATATACAACAATTTTGAGTTGTCTAGTATTCTTCCTAAAAAATTATATAAAATATTTAGAAATTAATATTTTATCCGTCAAATAGATTACTTTTCCAGAGGAACTCATACCAAAAACCTAAAATAATTTCCTATAAAAAATCTCTTTTCAACATTCATTATCTAAAAATGAATATATAAGGTGTTACTTTTAACATAGAAAAAATAACTACACATCCATAATATGAATATGAGTATATAATTGAATAATAGGAGAACCATTTAAAAACATTCTTATTAATAGATTTTGTTAATTACAACTCATTTTATGCTAGCCCTCTTAGTAAACTCATTATTTATAGTCACAAGTTTTTAATAAATGGATCAGTAATAAGATTATTGAGTAGCACATATCAGTGTTATAGTATAAAGTCTTATTGTGTTTGTGTAAAATTTAACCCATTCCCAATTTTTCTTCAATAGTTGGAAACACTAATGAATAATTTAAAAATGATAATTATTTGTGATTTCATGAACTCATCCTGTATTACGGAATCTTGTCTCAATCCCATGAAAATACCTAGAACATGAGGAAATTTTTTCTTTAGCTACATAACCATCAACACTATATCCTTTAGTTTGAGAATTTTTATTCACATTTGATTTCAAATTACATAAGTACTTCATTAGAAAATAAGAAACATATTTAAAAATTTACATAATGATTTGAAAAAATTGGATTCCCCAATGAAAATAATTATACTATCAACATACCACTGAATTGGATAATTCATCAATAGTGTACCATTACACCATGTTTATATTCTTCAACCAAATGAATGGTGAAATGCATCATGAATATGGATAATTATTGGGGGAATATCATCTCTAAATGAAAAAGAATAATAAAAATTATTTCTTGATGATTATCAATATCAGTTGGATTTAGTGTTGTCTAAAAAAATCTCTCTGACAATTGCACACAACTCAACAATAATCGTTGTTACTTTTTTAGGTAATTCATTTTTCAATGGTAATGAATAAAATATCTATATAAGAATATGTTAGTCATGCCATTTCAATTCATTTGAATATTGATGTTTATTGTCAACACACCAAGATATGATACATTAAAACCAATATGTAATTTTTTATTCCTTAACCTTTTATGGAATACGTCTTTCTCATGATTTATTATAGAAAAAATTTCCTAAGGATACATACCATTCTAATTTTCCCACAAAAAATGATTTATGTTAATTGAATTCAAATACATACAACCGTTATGGGGATCTTTTTATTTACCCATCTAATTACGAAATATAGAAATAATATCGTCAGAGATGTTCTTTACAATATGAATTATGGGAAGATTATGATGTTTCTAATTAAACATTCAATGAGGAAGGTTAAAAAATATACTATTTTTCTTCCAGTATTGTGTTCTATATGCTTCAGATATTACACCTTATACCCTTTCTCACCTTCATTAAAATAATAATATATTCCAGTTTCTTCAGGGAAATTAAAAAATTCTCCCATGAATGCTAAACTGAACAACACCATTTATGTACTTCCTAGTTGAATATATCCTTTTATTTGTGTCTTATTAAACCTGAATTTTTGATCAACACCAAAAAATTGAAGATGACACATAGAACACTATTTTCTACTCTGAGGTAATTGTTTTGGTTCAAAATCAATACTACAGACTGGACAAGCCATACATATATGGTGTTCAAACAATATAAATTTCATAGTCATGGAAAGATGATAATTTTCATCACTAAAGAAGCATGAATTGTAAATAGTTTTCTCATTGAATTATCATATAATTATATGCTATCTTCATATAATTATGATAATTATTTGATGATAAGATGAAGGTACAAATTTACACCATTTAAAAACATTTCATTATAGAAATAATCATGGAAAAAAATGAAATTTGTCTTCTTCACTAACTTATATAGAAGTAGATTATAGGGGATCAAAACAACTGTCCAAATTTTATAGTTATTAATAAATATACTAAAGTTTTTAAATCATCAGATGCTAATATACAACATACATTCCTAGGATCCAACAAAGAATATTGATATAATGAATCAAACATGTTAAATGATATTGAGTAATTTTTATATATCATCATGCCACTATTACTATCTAGAGCATGATGCTTCAATTCATATACTGTCTTAAAAAACTACAAAAATCATTTAAGGATTGTTTTTAGAAGATATTAATGAAGTTAAATTACTATATTTTTTATCATATCTTTTTTCATTGGGTATCATTGATCTATATTCTCAATATTGTTCTTTTAATTCTATTTATATTAATGAAATCTTTTTTGTTATTCATCATTTGACTCATCTCTCCAATAAATTAAGCAATCATTATGGAATTTATTAATAGTTTTATAATTAATTAATTGTTTTTATGATTACATTATTTTTCTCATTGAATTATGTAGGGATCGTGAATTATCTAAATGCATCATGAAGAAACTCTACAAACATTTCCATTTTATTTTCATTAATTACAATGATTCGCATGATATGTGAAAACATAATTAAAAAAGACATCTTCGAATATATGGAACAACCTTCATATTGTAATAGTTATCTATCTTCTACTAATTCTGGATACTCATTTTATTGGTCACTGAGGTTAATTTTTTTTTAATTCTCATTAATAACTAAAGGTTTTGTTGATCTATTAAAATCACGGATATTATATGCTTCGAATATGATGTGTAATTTATTAAATTTCAAACTAAATTTTCCTATGGAGGGAAACTTTGTGTTTCTATGATACGATTTTCATTTCATTGAAATACCATAATATTTTATTCACCATTACAATTTGGGAGAATGGGGGTCATGATGACTATTTATGGGGGGGATTGAGGGATAGGAGGGGTCACAACAATCTCCGTCAGGATCTGTAGGTTTGGGGTCCTGACGGTCGCCATTGATATCATGAGGGGTCTATTTTGGGGGGTCACCGAGGGGGGGGGGAGGGTGTTTTAGGTTCAATGGGATCAGGAAATGGTGGGTTGGAATTAGGTTTTCTAAAATTTAACAAGTTTTTTAAATTGGACATCTAAGAAATTTAAAAATACAGTAATATAGATATAGATATATTAAACCACAAATATATTATAATTTGTCATACTATGATTTATTTCAATGACTTTATTAGTAACTTCATTACTAAAAAACATCTAAATTATGATTTTTATAGTGAAAATATGTATTCAGTTCCATCAACCTCAATGGCTACCCAATGGGGCCTACTGGGTACCTAGTGGAATTAGCTGAGCAATTCACAAACTAGAATTTTATAAGGTAAATTTTTTTTAAACCAATAAATATTCATCTTTAATTATCGTAATGGATTCTATAATATTATTTAAGGTATTTGATTCCATAAATGGAGACATTAAAGGCCTTTTAATGTCACTCGGTCAAGTGACCACCTACACCAAAAATCATAATCGTGTAATTACTGCCAATAGTTTCATCCCTTCTAGAGTGTGAAAAAAATAAAATATTCAATCACTGTATTTTATTATCCACATTATATCCTTCATTTCATTATATCTTTTGAGAAAAAAATACCAATCTACATTAAGATTTCTACTATAAATCACCTTATCATTCTCTTTCATCTAAATTAACTTTTCAGTGCCATTAAAGTGAGGGACCTTGGTTGTCTCCTCATTCTATTAATAGGAAATGGAATATTATTATTAAGGATTATATCATTCCCATTAAAGGGTAAATGACTATTGAATTTCAGATTTCATTCAATAACTTCAAATCAACGGTTATTTTTAGTATCATAGTTTCCATTAATGCTTACGGGTTGAAACATTAACTCCTCAAGTGACATAGGTGGTAGACATAGGTTTTATATGAGATCTATATTTGAACATATTTACAAAATATGTAGTCTCATTTTATTTCCACATTTATATTTATTTATCACTTTCAGTCATTTAGTAATTCATTTTATTAATCTATCAAATACACATAATCATTTTTATATTCACATCACATAATCTTTATAAAATACTATTTATTTTTATTTTTGAACTTATATTACTATATAATTCATATTTCTAATTTGAATATTTTATATTTATAAAGATTTTATTTACTTTAATAATTTATAATTTAGTTTTTAATGGGGGGATTTACATTACTTTTTAATGTAAATTCACCCACCCCTTTCCATTTTACTCACCCCCAACATACATGGTGTGTTAAAGGATTCCTAAGCTGATTAGTTTTATAATTCAATCAAAAATATTTTTTGTTTGATTATTAATTTATTAATTTCTTAAAAAATGTTATATTTTTTAAAAGAGATTTGCATAAAACTAATGGTGATCCGGAAGGAAAAAACTTGGGTCATACTCTGTTTTGTAATGCAAATAAATATGTTTATTTGAAAAATTGCATTTCTAATTTTCGTAGATCTATTAGATATTAAATATAAATGTTTTTAGTATATGGTTATACTCCTTTAATTGAAAAAAAAGATAAATATATCCTATTTTGTGTTTCTACAATTTAATTAGATGTGAAAAAATGAATTCCTTGCATTATGGTTTGGATCTAAATGAATTCAATTGAATTTATACATAAAAAATACCACATGATATAATAAAACTTTTAGATGAAAGTATTTATTAAAATAAAAATCATATAAGATACATGTTTATATTTGGTTATACGAGAATTTTAAAGTATATCTATCAGTCCTAATGAATTATTATTAATAGAGGGAAAATCATAGTGATTATATTTCTATAGATGCATTAGTTAAGAAAATAATTTTTCTGTCAACATGTAATTGATAACCTAAATTGACAATGATCCAAGAAACTAAAGACCTGAAAAATATGGTGGTTGAGGAACTCATTGGTTCTCTCATGACATATGATGATAATATGAGAAGAAAATATTAAATGAATTCTATCGAGGTCATTGATATTAAACCTACAATTTATTTCAAATCTTTCATCACTGAATTTTTCAAATGTGAATATGACAGTTTACAAATTTCTATAAAGGTATGAAACTACATGGACTAAAAAATAGATTCACATCTATTCCAAAAAAAAATATCTCATGGATGGCACATTCTTGGGTTAAAAAATAAGGGCTATATCATGTTTGATTGTCCCTTGAAAAAAATATTAAAAAATAAATATCAATGTAAGAAGCTTTAAATGCCTCATCATGGACTATGAGAAAATATTAAATTTCAACAAATGAATCAATAAATGAAATTCCAATGGGATCAATAGAAAATATAGATCTATTAGACAAAGTAAAACGTTTGTTCTATTTCATAATCATCTACATGTCTTACCACTACATTATGATATAATTATCTAATTTTTGTTAAAAATAAAATTTATGAATAATTTCATGAAATTCATTCAAAATTAAAATATCATAAAAATAATTTCAACATTATTTTTTTCTAAAAAATATAATCTTTTAAAAAAAGAATTTATTTATTGTTAAAGATAAAAGATCACCCAATTGCTGAAAATTTGAAATTTCAAAATAATTATCATGAAAATTATTTTAATAATTGAACCGAAGGGTAAGAAATTATATATAATATTTTTTCTTTTCAAATGCCTTTTAAAAATATCCATGGTCTTCTTTTTGCTTAACAATATTGATTTCCCAGTATTTTTAAAAGGGGAAATTTAGAAAATGGAATTTTTCAAAATAAATTTTATTATTCTTATAAGAAAGTTAGTGATATATTTTATGAATAAAATTATAAATATTTTAGTTATTTAAGACCAAAATAATTCATCTTTCTTCTCAAATATCAAATGGATAATAATTATCTAAACAAGTATAGATTATAAAATTTATTGGATAACATAACTGGGCTGAAGATACGGGTAAAAATTTCAATGGATTCAAAATATTATTTAATTAAAACATATACTAAGAACCAAGATGGTATATGTATAGATAGAGATAGAAGAGTATGTGTGGCGATCCATTAATATTCAATAATCTAGAATATCTTGATGTTCGAAATTTCACTTTTATAGTTTTTTAATTGTTAAAATTATAGGTATATTAATTTTTTTATTAACCATATCTTCATTGATGAATGTAGACTTCTTTTTAGAAGACTTGATGAGTAATTTGAAATATATTAGTCAGTTATGTGATAAAGCTTAAAAAAATAGTTTTAATGAATAATTTTATAGAGTTTTTAATTCTATAGGAAATCTATTGTTTTATGTATTTTATTTTCATATTGTTTATATTATAAATCAAAAAATATCATTTAAGTAACATAAACTGGTGTTAAGTTCAAACAATAATGAATCTTTGATTTTTCATTAGCACATATACCTTTTTAATATACACTCTATTATTAAACTCTATGGTAAATAACTAGTATAATATATATATAATTTAATTTTAATGAAAACATTGATTTTGAACCTTACCAACTTGTAATACAACACAAATAATCATTCAAAAATAAAAACCTTTCTTCCACTTCTACAACATTTGATGTAGTCAAAATTGACTTTTTGGACCAACTCAATTAACTTGTATCAGAGTTTAAAATTACACATTTTTAATTATTTATGACTATATTATATTTACATGGGTTTTCCTTTAAACTAGTAATAATGAAAATTTTAGTGTTTTTATTAATTTTCTATAGAATGTAGAAAATGATAATTTTAATAAATTATTTCAATTATATGTTACACTACTGAAGAATTTGATTAAAAAATATTTTTTATTCTTTTTATTCTTCTCAAGGTTATAATGAATCCTCTTCCACTCCATGAACACCTCAACAAAATGAGGTATTCATATGATGAAAAAGAACACTCCAAAAATATTTCTAGGAATATCTAAGATTATTTTTCCATTATTCCATTCTTTTCGGATGAGGCGGTAAAGAAAACATGATTTTTCCATATCCATGTACTTATATAAAACATATAAAGAAAAATCTATCATGAAATTTGGAATGGAAATATTATATTGGATGGCATAATTAGATTCTAATGTTTTATATTATTTATAGTTAACAACATTGATATCATAGAATGTTTTACCCTAATTCATAAAAGGAACTTTTATCAGGTACGCAAACCCAAGAAAATCATTCTGAATCTAAAATAAGAGGATCACAAACCTAGAATAATCCATTCACATAAAATTTGAGTATAATGACATTAAATATGTCCAAAAAGTTTTTGATAAAGTTGACTAACCCTTTTTTACCCTTTTTAAACCTCATTTTTATAATGTTGTTGAATATTTTATTATAACCCAATCATCTCCATTACCCATGTTGTTGATTATTTCCACATATCATCCTCTTAAAATGGTTATCATTGAACTAAAATATATAATTCATGCTAGATTATCATTCTTAAATTTAATTGAAAATCAATATTTTCTCTCACACCATGATCCCCATTCACATGATTAATATATTAATGATGAAAAGTATATATGTTCCATCAATGAGGTTTCAAATTGATTTCAAAGTAATAATTGTTTTTATCTAACGGAATGTCCTTATAATTATGATATTTTGGGAACCATAAGTTTTTTTGAAAAAAACATAATAAACATGGAAATTTTATCCATTAAAGTATTTACTTCTCTCTAAATTCTCTGATCAACAAGAACTCATTTATTATAATCATATATTTTCAAATATTTCTATACTTGAATAAATTATAATATTTTTTTCACTATATTCCCGTTTAATTTATAAATGTTTTTAAATTAAAGGATGAGGTTTTTTATAAATTTATTTATAAAAAAATCACTGACCAACCTCATGGATTTGAAAATCCAGAATTTCCAATTTATGTTTTCTAGTAAACAAAATCTCTATACTGTATAAATCATTATCCTCTTGCATTCCAGGATATGGAAAAAAAATTTATTTATTTTAATGATTTTAAAAAGACAAAATTCAATCAACTGTTTTCTTAAAACATTTTCAAATGATTTATTGTCCCTTAAAATTTATTTTGATTATTTTATTTTCTCTTTACTAAATTAACTCCTTGAATTTAATTTTATATTTTATTGTTAATTATTTTGAAATTATTTTCTTGTGATATTAAAATTCAAATTTGGTTTTACAATTTCTCCAAATTCTTATGAATCCTTTTCAATCCAATGTTAATACAGTAATGAAATTTTAATGATGTTTTTTGTAGATCATGATATGATAATTATACACCCTTGAGTATAACTTTTTAGTTATATTTAAATGATTATTGTTAATAAGACAACAAAATTATTTATTAATGTATGATTGGAAGCCTACAATACTATATTATGACCATTATAGACATCACATTTAGTTTATTCTGTTGGTCTCAATTCCAATCCATTCTAAAGGAACAAAACTTTCTGTCACTCAAAAGGTTTATTTTTTATTGAAAAGAAACAAAAGAAATTATACTACTTTATGATAATTAAATATATTTTAAAGGTTCCAATTTTTATGTTTTTTAATTTAGTGGATGAAAAATACATTAAAAATGTAATATTAAAACCTATCGTGTACATAGAAAATCCATCACCTCTTGAAGTCAGAGGAAGAAAAACTATATTTCCATGTCTACATTTCAAGAAGAATACAAAGACATTAGTTTTTGTTCCAATCATGTTTTATGGATAAAACATACTCTTTTAGAATTAGGGATAAAATATTATTCAATCCTTATCAAGTGTTGAAACACTAGTGTGATTAGTATTTTTAAAAATACCATCCTACAATATCTCACAATTCACGTTGACTTGAGTCACCTTTTTCTATGATATAATTATCAAAAAGGACATATCATTGTTGACTAGTTTTATAAATACCTTAAAATTTCTGATATCTACACTAAATAACTTCCCCTTTTTTATGACTTCAATAAATTAGTGTTCTTTTTGATTAACATGTGTTTCTTATATCTTAATCACATAGAAATTTTATTAAGATATTAAATTTAAAAATTAAATTTCAAATATTATTTAAAATAAGATAATAAAGAATATTAAAATTTCTTAAAATTTCATAATTATGGATAATTATGGTAATTATGCCACTCCATATATAAAACCCATTTATATATATAACAAAATGGTTGTGACTCTGTGAAGATTAATCAAGAATTTTATCATGACGAGAGTGATTGGGTTTTTAAACCCTTTCTCCGCTCTAATAATAGTGATCAACCATTTACCATTCTCCTCGTTTAACACACTGAGGAAATTTTTTTTGGATTATTAATAAAATATAAGGTAAGGCTTGTTTATGGAATTATTTTTATTAAATTATTTTTTGTAACCTTTTACTTATTCATTTTAGTATCTCTTTAGTGGATATGATCCATGTATTTTGTACTATTTTATTATATAATGGGTTGTAATCTTGTGTCTAATGAAAGTAACCCTCCATCACATTTAACATTTAATAATGTAATTTCCAAAAAAATTAATTATCTTCATTTTATTCAAATATATTTCAATGAATAATTCCACTCTTTAACCTTATTTTAAAAAAATTATTTTTTGGTGTCTCTAAAATTATCCTTCATAATGATAAACCAAGTTTTTAAATTTTAAATTTTTATTATTTAATCCACCTATAAATAAATTTTATATCCAAATAGGGAGAGAAATTTTATCCATTATACCAAAATGTATATAAAATATACTAGTTTGGGGGAAAGTGTTATGTTTTAAAAAAATGATGTTGTGGAAAAATGGGGAGAAGTTGACTTTTTCAAAAGAGTATAAATTCATTGGATCATAGTAACTATTTATCGGTATCTTTTAATATCCTTTTATTAATTAATTTATTATTCATGTGTTTATGATCATCAAAAAAGGGAACTTTTTTTATTATTCTCACTATTATTTGATTTTAATTATCACAAACACTCTTAAATGTGTTTAATGCTTCCATTTATGTGATGTGGACTAAGAAGGATGATATCTTGTTATAAACCATTAAAGGATCCTTGAATAGGTTTTAATATAAATTGTGAATCATTAGATGATTGTTAGAATAATCATAGAGTCTCTTGTAAGGATGTGTAACAGCCACATATTTATGATCGTGGATATATGAAGCACCAACCATCTAGTGACATGCCTAGAAGTTTCCCTATAGATTAGGACCCCATCTACTACCTGATGAAGAATCATATAATATTCAATGATGATTTATAAAGCAAATATAATCATGTGGAGTCCATTAATTGGTATTTTTCAACATTAATGGAAGTATATAGGGTACCTAGTGTCGTCAGACCATCTATTCAGAAACAAGAATTTATGAAGTTCACATGACATCAAAAATGAAAAATTTTAAATTAATAAAACATTAAGGATTAAAAAATATTTTTTAAGGTATTGGATCATATATGTAGATAAAATTTTGTAATAGGAAACTCATATGTCCATATGATCTCCAACATTAATGTGATCAATAAATAAATTTCTCTAAAAGTGTTATTATTTCTAAATATTCATTATCATTTATAATGTGTGAAATAAGTTTGATATCTAATCACTCTCCTCTATTGTTATCATTATCAGCATATATATATCAATTGTTTTTACGGAATTGAATCCTTTAATAAAATTGATAGCATCCATTTAATATTTTCATCATCCATTTTCATCTAAATTTGGTTCCCACAATAATTAATGCGAGGGACCATAGTTTTCTTTTAATTACATTAACAAGGGAAGGAAATATTCTTATTGAGGTTTATAGATTTCTAATTAAAGAGGTTTTTTATAATTTATTTTTATTTTCTTGCAATTACTTAAATGAAAGTGATAAATTTTCTATAATGGATAACTTTGAAGCCAAGGGACTAAAATATTAAATCCACATGTGATTATTTTAGTATATGTTGGGGATCTTGTAGATATATTTCTTAAAAATATTTGAAAATGTAATTTCAAATTTATATTATGAAATATCATTTATATATTTATTTCAATCATTATATTATTATTTTGTTTAATCAAATAAAACCATCATTTTTATAACTTTTAATCACTTAATTGTTTTAAATGAAACTTTTATTATTCTTGTGCATTTATTATTATTATTTTTAATGTGATTATTTTATATTGAAAAATAAAATTTTCTTTAATGTTTTAAAAATGATTTTTAAAACCTTGATTTTTTTCCTTTATAACATAAAGGTAAATTCACCCCCATATTTTTTCATTTTACTCATATCTGGCACATATTATACATGAGATATAATATGTGGCATGATCATTCCTCAGGCATGTTATACATGATGTATTTCTGATGGGGCTCTATAACACCACATGTGACTTACATGAGATCTCCATTTGTGTTGTTCATCCCCAGCACAATGAGAATAGTGATTCTATAATGGGCCCTTTCATCCCATGGGGATTTTGTACCATGTTCATAGACATTTGAAGTATGCCAAAATAGGTCTGCTAGATCCTTAGTATCACTATGAAACCTTATCACTGGTGGTGTGTTATTGTGTTTTAATTATTTATTATGTCGCGTCATGAAGAAAGTTATTTAGAATGAATATTTTTAGGGATAATATTACTAGTGTCCTAAATAGTTTTACTAACATTATGATCATGTGGCCATGCGTACCCAAGAAGTGTCCATGTTTCTAAAACCTGATCAGTACAAAAGCCATATGATCAATTGTTGATTTGGATTTCTATGATGGATAATTAGAGATGAGAGAACGTTGTAATTCATGACTAGTTTTACTGCATTTATCTAGTTTTTTTCTTTTGGATATTATATGTTTTGATGTATATAATCAACCCACATGGGATCTTGATTTGTTTTTTCTGTTTTTTTATGACATTGAAAACATTCATTTGGAAATAACATGGGTTATATATGTTACTAATTGGTTCTTTCCATGATATATTCTATATTTTACTCATATGAATGTATTTTTCATGTTAATATTTCCATAGTTAATGTACTAATATAATGTTAGGGTTTATTCTTTCTATAATGTATCCTCTAACCGTCACTAGTAATTTATTGATTCTGGTACATGGGTTGTTGGATAATGTTCACATAGCTCTTTGGTAGGGTAACTCTAGGGTGAGTTGGGAATGGGTTTACCTGAATCACCCCACCCATAGGATCTCTTGGGTCTCACATATTTACTTAGTGGTCCTAATATAATATATTAGACCCTAATGCATCTGACATGGAATTAAATCTATCAAATATCATTCCAGGATATTTTTACATAAAAATTTGATTATAAGTAGTCATGTTTTTATATGTGCTGACACTGTCAGTTAAAAAAAGTTATGCATAGTATTTTATTAATGTTGTAATGGGGTGTACACATTAAGATGTTGTTTTCATGAGTCATTTTTATAGGGTTATATATAGAATCAAAGTAAAATAGTTAGTGACGGAAAGGAATAGAAGAATATTGGTATTTCAATTAATGATGTTCTGTTCAAGAATAATATTTATCGTTCTACTTTATTTGAGACATGGAACAAAAAAATATGATATAATCCATAATATTTAGTTATAAATATATTGATAATTATTTAATTATAGTCAATGTTGGTGAAATTTTTTTAATTTCCCAATATAGGTATAGGATGAAATATAATAAGATCGTTATGAAAAATATAGACCCCTAATTAAATATAATAGTTTCAGATATTTTTATAAATGGAATAATAACATTATTTTGTATGTACCTTGTAAATAATAGTGTTTTGGTTTCCCCTTTGATGATTGAAAAGTGTGATGGTTACGTTGATGGTGCATCAATTTAATATTACATATGTTATAGAATTGGAATTCTTGTAAAACTGTTTTTTTGTTTGAAAAAAAGTGATTCTTTTAAAAAGAGAAGTGTAAGATCATTATGGTAGATTTTTATGATAATTACATTATGGAATTATTTATTAGGATTCCTTGTAGTAATCTAAATGAGAGGAAATCAAAATAAGAGAATATGGATAATTAGATATCTTTTGTGTTGTGTAATTTTGTATCATAGAAAAATTTGTTTTAGGTTGGAAAATAATTCTTTTCAATATGAAAATTACATTATGATTTATTTTTTTAATCCTTATATTGAATAAATTAATGATAATTTATGTGGAGGTATTTTCATTCAATGAAAAAATCATGTAAACATGTTTCACTGCTAAAGATAACCCCTTTAACATAGATAAAAAAGACATTAAGATCACTAAAAAATGTTGTTGTCTTCTCCTTCATTAAAAGGGTTTCATTATTTCAGTGTTTTCAAAAGCGCAAATGAAACAACAACATTATGTTGTGTTATTTTAATAACAACACACTATGGAAAATAACTATAACCTATATGAAAATATATTATTTAATTGAAGTATGTTTTACATCATCAATAAGAAATAGTAAAACTTACATTTCACCCTTTTTTATATAATTATATTTCTAATTACAATCAACAAATATTAAAAAAAACTAATGATTCATTTCTGTTGGATCTTGTGATCCCCTCTCAAAAATATCGGACCATTATATTAGTTGCTAAAATATCACCACAACTCGAGAAAAAGAATCAACATATATTTTGGAGAAAATACATTGTTAGTAATACAGTGATGAAATTAATTAATCATTAATAAGAAAGAATACATTAAAAAAATGAAAATTTAATTAAATAGACAAGCATATAGTTATAAAACTCACATTGTGCATGTTATTGAGGTTTGGTTGATTTATACACATCATAAATTACATATGGATCATTTTTCTTAATATCAAAACAATCCAAATGAATGTTCTCTATTTGTAGTATATCACATGTTCATTTTTATAATACTAATGTCAATATAATATAAAATGACCCATATTGAGGTATACCTGTCACACCAAGCATCATATTGATGTTTTTATAATTTATACACATAAAAAATTACTCATGAATCATTTTCATAATGTATAATAACTATTTTTATATGTTCTCACATTTTATAGTATGTTACTCATGAATTTGTATAAAATGTCATTTCAAACTAGAAACAATCACATGGAGTCATACCAGAAACATCATATTATAGTTGGGTGTGAGACTACTTCCTCTACAACAAAAATGACATATGAATGATTTTCCTAAATTATCATGACGTCTGTAGTGCATTTTCATGGCTTTTAGTGAGTGAAACATGTTTTGAACTAAAATGCCAATTTTAAATGGGAATTAGACACTTTGAGTCAAATTAGTCACACCATACTTTATATTGAGGTGTGGTTGATTCCTACACATCACAAATTTCGTATGGATAATTTTCCTAATGTATTACAATAATATGAAGGAATTTAAATGGTTTTCTGGATTTCACTTTTTCTTTTTACTAATAATAATGTCAATTTAAAATAAATAGACAAACTTGGAGTCATATCGATAACACTGTGCTTTTGATTAGATGTAGTTGAAACATTAAAATAAAAACTGACATGTCGATCACTTTGATAAAGGATTATAACAATATGATTTTTATAATGGTTTTTCCTATGTCAGATGTTATTTTTAAAAACATTAGGGTCAATTTTAAATAAAAATTCATATTTAAAGTCATATCAGTCACATTGTGTGTCCAAATTAGGTTTGGATGATTCTTGCTCATAGATATTAACCAATGTATCATTTTCCTAATGTCTAAAAGAAATTCAAATATGGTTTCTCAGTTTTTTGTATGTAACATGTTCTACTTAATAAAATTAATGTCAATTTTAAATAAAAAAATACACTTTTAGTTATACTAGTTATAATGTGTATCAAATTGATGTTTGGTTTATTCAAACATGTTAAAAATGAATTACGGATCAATTTATTGTTGTATAATAATAATATGAATGTGCTTCATTGGTTTTAAGAAAGTAACATTTTATTTTTTCTATTTTTAATTTAAATTTTAAATAAATAGACACAATTACAATTATAACAGTGTGGCCATGCATCAGATGAATATGATGCTGATTCATACACATTAAAAATGACATGTGGATGATTTTCATAAATTATCAAAAAAATACTAATGTGTTTTAATAGTTTTCAGTTTTTCACTTTTGTATTTTAAATATATCTTGAAATTTGAAACACCCACATTGAGTCATACTTAACAAATCATTTTGTCAGTTTGTTGTGAAGATGATTCATATAAATCATAACTATCTTATGAATCAGTTTTCCTAAATAATCACGATAATAAAATTCCTTTTTAATATTTTTCCTTGAGTGGAATTTTTTGAACTAACATCTAAATTTTAAACTAATAATGGAAATTTTGAGTCCTACTAGTCACACAATGCATTGAATTGAGGTTTGGTTGATTCCTACAAGTCATAGGTGACATATGAATCATTTTATTAAATAATAAATATTATATTAAACCATTTTAATAGTTTCCAGTATGTCAAATGTTCTTTTTACTAAAATTAACGTAAATTTAAATTTAAATAACACACTTGGAGTTATACCAGTCACATCATTTGTCAGATTATGGTGGGGTTGACTCATAAATGTCAAAAATGAATTATTGGTCATTTTCCTAAAGAATCAAAATAATACAAATTCATTGGATTTGTTTACATTATGCTAGATTTTTTACAATAATGTAATTTGAATCTGAAAACATGCACATTATACCATATAGATCACATCGTGTGTTAGTTTAATATGATAGTACTTTCTACCCAACAGAACTGATGTTTGAATCATTTTCCAAAATAATCAAGACAATAAAATCTCATTTTTTTTATGAATGAGTGGAAAATTTTTTGAACTACAACGACAATTATAAATATATAGTAGACACTTTGAGTCAAACAGGTCACACTTTGCATTGGAGTGAGGTGTAGTTATTTAATACTCATTATAAGCGACTTATGGATTATTTTTATTATATAAAAATCAAATACGAATGTGTTTTAACAGTTTTCAGTATGCCATTATTCTTTTAACAACAATTAAATTCATTTTTATATAAAAAAAGTCACACAAGGAGTCGTATCTATCTCACCGTGCGTCAGATTGAGGTGTGTTCAATTCATACACATCATAAAATGAATTATAGACCCTCTTCCTAAAGTACCAAAACAAAATGAATATGTTTTCTCAATTGTGAGTATGAAACAAGATCTTTTTACTCAAACTATTTTCCATTTCGAATAAAAAGACACACCTTGAGTCTTGTCGGTCATATCGTGTGTCTAATTGAGGCGTGGTTGCTTCATATATGTAACAAATGACATATGTTTCATTTTAATAAAAGATTAAAACAATAAAATTTTTATTTTATTGGATTAAATTATGTCACAAATTCTATTTAATTAAATTAATATCAATTTTAAAAAAACAATCACACATATTGTTATATCAGTCAATCCTTGTGTCAAATTATGGTGGGGTTGATATTTAAACAGCAAAAATTAATTATGGATCATTTAAAAATTGTATCAAAACAATTTTAATGTGTCTTCTTTTGTTTTTCAGTATTACATTTTCTTTATAATATAAATAATGTCAATTTTTGGTTAAAATACAAACATGAGTTTTTTATGTTTGTTTTGACCTAAAATAAAAATTATAAAATAAAAACATAGAGTCTAGGTCATACCACACAAATAATTTATCCAATTGAGGTGTGGCTTATTGAGTATATTATAAGTTTTTCCTATATATATCTACAAAAAGTTAGAAAAGGGAGAATATGATCCAATATGATGGTGAAAAACCACATGATCCGTACAACAGATACATTTCAAGTAGCAGGCAATTTCATATTCCATTATAACAGAACATGTTCCATCATTGATGGATTCATGAAAATAGTTGAAAAAAATAAGACATCCGAAATAATTTTTAAAAAATACTTAATAATTATTAGACAAAAATGATATGGATGTTTTCTTATAATTAGTAGATAAAATGATTAAATAATTAATTTATAAGAAGTATGAAATCACAATTTCATGATGGTTGTTTACATTCTTAACCAATTTAGATATTTCCATTATCTCTCTTTGATCTGGAATGTCCTATCATTCATGATCAAGAGAATCTTTGTTCAAACCACCCAAACTCAAAAAAATAATAATCCACCTGTATAATAAACCATTCATATTTGAGTAGTACTAAAATGACATAAATTTCACATAAATAAGAATTAATGATTTACTACTATAGATAAAGAATTTTTCTGTGAAAAAATAATCATAGCCTTTGCATTTTAGAAGAGGTTTCATCATTTAATTTCCATCATAGGAAGTGGAGGTAACTTTACGGAATGTGATAAATTCAAACATTGCATAGGTGAAATTTTTTTCTAGGATAAGATGTATGTTTATGTTTTGTTGTAGAAACACCTAAAATATGGACACAAATATTCTAAAATAAATGAATATTATGAATAACAATGAAAATTAAATCAAAATTACATCTTTAATTTTTTCACTAAAATAGATAATGTATACCATAATATAACATTTACATCTTCTTAATGTTTTTCCATCATTATATTTTTTTCATACGGTATTGGTAACATCATCATGTGTAAAATAAATTGACTTCTTGAGTATTCAATATTATCATTTATATTATTTTCATATAGTAGATAACATATAATATTATGAGTAAAAATATAGTATATTATAGAACACTTTGAACTTCCCATTTAATACACTTTATTTTTTTAAAGGTAGTAGTAATTCATCTTTTCATGATGGTTGTTTAAATTATTAGGTAATTTACATGTTTTCATTTTTTCAATTTTAGTCTTGAAGTTCAATATTGCATGAGGTAATTTCTTTATTGTCTCTATAAATATTGAAAAATTAAATATTATACAAATATTAATAAGAAATGAACTAAAAAATTAGCAAAAATGAGGAGATAGTCCACTAAATAAGTAGTAAGTCACTTATTCATGATATATGTGTACATTCATCCATTAGGTTTGTCACCAATTCGTTTTTACACAAATCTATTTCTTCATGTTAATAGGAAGATTTTTTATAGTCATAGATGTATTAGAAAACAATAAATACAAAAATTATTAATAAATATTTTAAATAATTTAATAATTATCATTTAGAATACCACTTTGAGGATGCTAGTTTTTTATGGTATATGATATCACTCATAAATTAATAAATAGAAATAATGGTATTTTCCATTTTTTAGCCACTGTAGAATCACTAAAAAATAATTTATTTCGTTATATGTGTTTGGATAGAGAAATCTTATTATATATACCCTGATACATGTCCAACTATCGAACTTGTCACAAGCCGGCCTCGGGGCCCGTGTCGTGACTACCTCAAGCCCGCCTTCCATAGGCCAGGGGCTGGAGACTAGCACCAAAGGCGTAAATCCCGATAAATGGGAAGGCATTTCCTTTATAAAAGTAAACAAAACACTACAGAGTACAAGAGGAAGTAAGACACTAAGTACAAAGAGAAGTGATGAAAGGTAAAAGGGCTAGAATACAAACCCAAGTGAAAGTACAACTACAATTGAACAAAGTACAACAGAAAAAGACAACAGCTGGAAGAAAGGAAGCAGCTCTTGGGTCCTCCTCCTCGGATCTTACATGAAGGGTAGGTACAGATGGCGCAGCTCCTAGATCGTCCACCACGTATCCTACTTGAAGGGTAGGTACAGATGGTGCAGCTCATGGATCGTCCACCACAGATCCTACCTAAAGAGTAGGTACAGATAGCCTCCTCAACGCTCTTTCCCGTCATCCTCCTCTGTGTGTCGTCTCGTCATGTAGTCCACCTCCGGGTACTGACTCGTCGTGTAGTCCACCTCCAGGTACCGTCCAGTCCTTGAACAATCGGCCTCCGTCAGCACTGCCCGTTGTCTGCAACCAACACAACGAGATGCGGACATAGCCCGTGCAGGGGTTGTATAATGATACTCAGTAGGGACCCCGAGACCCTCACGGTCTCACTAAAACCAACATGGATATCCACAAAGAGGATCTCAACAGATAACCTCTAGTTAGGTATATGCCCATACATATATCTAAGTTATCAAGTAACCCATCTCAATCTTGAGGAAACACAAAGATTATGAAATCAACGAATAACCACTACCCAGGTATATGTCCATACATACACCTCAGTTATCAAGTGGCTCATCTCAATCATGAGGTAAACACAAAGGTCAAAAGTCTCATCTTAAACCAGGATTTTCATTATCAAAAACGTAACTGCTGAAGAGCCCCGTCTCTGGAGTGTACAGTGGTCCTGTCACGACTCCGAGGTACTGCTCACTAACCTAAGACTGCTGAGGTATTCCTCCTGTTGAGTACTATGGGCCTGCTGCTACAACCAAGCGCTTCCCACCATGGGTCTACCGCTACAACCAAGCACTGCCCCTCATAGCCTCAAGAAGTACTCCTTCTGTTGAGTACCGCAGGTCTGCCGCTACAACCAAGCGCTCCCCACTGTCCTATCCGAAAAACACCGAGTCGATCGGTCAAGCAGTCGTCAGGTCTCAGCCGGCTACACGGTCTCCGTACTCCGCACGCTCGTCTCTGGGAGGGTCTGCTCCAAGAGCTTCTGGTCGATACTAAAAGTATCACAAAGTTCCACGAAGAAGTATCTCAAATGACCGCATCGTCATAGGGGTCTCAACGCAACAGACGACGCGTCAATCGGATGCCCGGTCTGTGAGTTACTAGACTTTTCGTCCCAGGGCCCCGGTTGGTTTCGTGAGTGAACCATTCCCTGATGTATCTCAACTGTACCCCGAACTATCATAGGGTATACTCATTGGGGCCGTTTCTTAACGTGATCAACAACGCCGCTGACTGTTCGTCAAACTGACGTCCTGTCTGAAAGATATCAGCTTTTCCGTTCCAGGGGCCCGGTTGGATTTAGATTACGATCCAACCCGACCACTATCCAACTATATCCAAATCTCGGGCAAAGTATGCCAAATGTTCTATCTCTTCAAGAGGAATTCAACGAAACAGACGGTGCATCAATCGGACGCCCGGTCTGTGAGTTATTGGCTTTTTCGTTTCAGGGCCCTGTTTGGTTTCGTGAGAAAACCAACCCGACCGCACTCCGTCGGCATCCAAACTCGAGCAGAGTAAGCCAAAAGCACCGTCTCCCTTAGAGGAATCCATCAAAGTTGACGGCTCTTCAATCGTACGTCCGGTACTAATGATATATCCGTTTCCGCTCCGAGGACCCGGTTGGTTTCGTGTACGAACCAACCCGGCCGAACCCAAAGTTTTCCAAAACCTTGAGTGTAATATACCTAAACGACCGTCTCATTCCACGGATCGCTACGCAACTGACGATACATCGATCGGAGGTCCGTAGCCCATGATATGGGAATTTGACCGAAAGTAGTCCGCATCGGGGGGTCTGGGCCCGGGCCGACCCCCCCCCCCCCGGCGGCGCATCGGGCGCCACCACCTTCTTCCGCGGACCACCGGACGCGCTCCAGTGGTCCGTTTCCCCTACCGTCTTCGCCAACGGTCCTCCTGGGACCCGAACTTCACTTCGAAGGAATTCAAATGCCATAGCGGCCTGCTTCGTCATCGTCCGTCGATCCACACATCGATAAACAAGCTGTGGAGGGTTGTCGGGCCATGTTTGTTTGGATCGTTCCCTCCGCATTAGGTGTTATCAATTGGCAAATAATTAAAAAAATTATTTTAATCACTGACGAGGGTATAATTTATCCAAAATAAATTATACGATCACCCTGTAATCAAATACCCACACATGAGGGTTTAAAATTTTGAATGCACGGCGTGACGACGTCGTGCATTCTTGCCGCTCGATCCCGCGTGGCGTGATGATGTCGCGCATCCTTGTCGTTCATTCCCACGCAGTGCGACGGCACCGCGTAACTTTCTTTCGGACGTCACGTTTTTCTTGTCATTCTTTCCCACGCGGTGCGACGACACCGCGTCACTCTCTTTCGATCAACAACGACAAGAAAGAATAAAAAGGGAAGAGGATCGGCCATGTTCGTGCGGTCCGATCTCCTCCCGTTAAACGATAACAAGGGGGGGTTCTCATTACCCATAGAACGTCAAAGATAGAATCAAGAATAAAATGAAACAAACCCCTACCTTGATATTTGACGTCGCACGTCGGGTATCGCGGAGAATGGCGTCGCGGCGTCAGACGTAGATTCTGTGGACGTCGGGGTACGTCCGAGGAGGAAACAACGTCTCCTCACTTGTTGCTATGATGAAAAGGGAGGTAAGTTGTCGTTGGTGATGATCACCATGGACGTCGACTTTTCCCTTATCGTGGAGGAAGATGAAGAGGGAAGAATCCGGGACACCGAGTCTTCTAGGTCGTGGGGTCGATGTTCTTCATCGGAGAAGAACCGTTCTTCACGTTCTTCGTTGAAGACGAAGAATATATTCACGTTTCTCAATGATTCTACCAAACCTCCCAAGCAACAAAGAAACTAACCCAAAATAAATTAAGGCCACACTTAATTTATTAACACAACATAAACCATTGGAATTCAAGATTTTGAATTTCAAAAACTCACATTAAACTCACTACATTAATGTCATAAGTTATAACTTAAGTTCACAACATTAATGGTGAGTTGAGGGGGTTAGAGGATATGAAGGGGTGGGGTTCGTGTGGGCCCCACCACCCTCTTAACCTCCCAAGGGAAGTTGGGTAGTTACCCAACATCCATCCAAATGGATAAAAACACATAAGGAAAATAAAAATTGAAGTTAAATTTTTATTTTAACTTTCCCAATTTTTTTAACAACTTCCCTCATGTAAACACAACTCCGGAATAGGCATTCCTAAGAAAATACCGGCACTGCGGTTCCATCGGTGCCCTCAGAATTAGATTCCGAGTATCGGTTCAAAAGTTAGATATTCCCGCTCGTTCGTTCACTGAACGTACCCGAGCTAAACTTCGGAAATTTATTCCCGGCACACCGGGCCTCGGAATCAGGTGCCGTCAGAAAATACATTCTTGTAAAATTCCAAATAAAATTAAGAAAAAAATTTCCTTGAAATTTCCAAGGCTTTACAGAACTTGCTGGACTCCTTCTGCACAAGGAATGTCCTTGTGCCCATATTTTCATTATATTTAATCTCCTTCATATAATAAATAAAACTTCAATAAAATTTCCAATAAAATATATAACATGAATGTTAGTTCTAAATTTTGGATGAAATGAATTAAAACTGAAATATGTTAAATTCTGTGGTTAGTTTGTTGTGTATCTATGTAGTGAATCGCGTAAATAAAAATTTAGAGTATCCAAAATGACCACAATAAGTATCCAATGTTTCTTAAAAACTAAAAATTGAATATATAACGAATGGAATCTTATAATATTTTATATTATAAGATTTTAGTTTTTTACCCCTGAATATTATGTATTAAAAAGACTCTTTCATCTTTATATTTTCTCTCAAACGATTTTTCTAGTTTTTTCTACTATTTAATTCATTTTTTTCTATTTCATTTTTCTCTATAGAAGTTATGTTTAGAATAATGAGTACTAATTTATTTTCATGGTGTAATCTCATTGATTGGTATTTATAGGGATGGAGGTCGTCATGGAACTCAAAATGTTATTTATAAACCTACATTAGTATAGTAGTGAAGGGTCGATCCCAATGGAATGTAGCTGAGTTTTCTAAGGGTTTATTTTTATAAAACTGCAGTATTGTCCGTATCGATGTAAGTGTATATATTTTTACTTTATTTATTTATTTTTTTATGATTTTTTAGTTAATATTAATATGAACACAATAATTTTCCATGGAAACTAGATATTACAGTAAATCTTGCACTAAACTACAAAAAAACTACATAAAAGAGAAAAATAATACATAGAAGCAATGGAAAAGGAGCTCTGACCAACAACAGTCTCTCGGAAAATATAATCTACTGGTTGAAATAGTTTTCTTCATCAAAACTATTTTTTAAAACACACCTTAACCCAAAACAGGTTAATCTTCCTCGCCAGGAAATTAAACAAGCAGAGGATTATGTATTGGAATTCGCCACACCAAAACAAGACCGAAGTGCTAAGAAGTTTGAAAAAGATTATATTGTGATACAAACACGTCGTGAATTTCCAAAAATAACGACTTTAATGTTATGAAATATGCATTAAAAAACAACCTTTCCAGTCGATATTGATATTGTAAATTTTGAAATCAATTGATATGTGAGTCAAATGATTAGAGAATCACAATTCAATATCACCGATTCATTTTTATTATTAAAAATGTAATGTAATTGAAGATATTTTAAATATAGGCATGCAGAATTATATTCCCAAGCTATGAAAATATTAACCTATAATCATATTTATTAATGCTTTGAAAAAAAATAGATTAATGAGTACTGTGAAATTATGTACAAGAAGGAAAAAAGAACTCCATTAGTGATGCTCTGTTCTCAACCTCCATCACCTCCATGTCTGATCTATCATCTCACAGGAGTCTCCGATCTCGAATAGAATGGCGTGGTATGAGAATGAGCATCTCCGGTTCTTCTCTCCAAATGTGTGTTCGTGGATTTAGAATGAGAGTCCCATTGAATCTGCTATTGCTCTGTTTTAAATATGAACTATCGCCTGCTGCTTGTCACCGCCACTTTCCACCGACAGTAAAAATCCTTCAAATGTGCACAACACACGTGTGTTTTTTCACAGCCGACACATCGCACTAGATTTTTACTTGTAACTAACTCCAGGTGAGTTAGATTAGTGCCCCTAGATGATTACCTGTCACATGATTGATAATATGAATGAAAAATAATTAACACAGCAAAAACATGAAGGAAATAAAAATTAATAATTTAAGAAGATATCTTATTAAAAGGTTTTTTAAAATATTTAATATACTTTTAAATAATGTTGTTAAATAAATTACATTATTTTTACTATTAAAAAATAGAAATTTTATTTCATAGATTATATTGAGAAGAAATAATAATGTAATAATTTTATTTAATTATATATTTAAATATTTAATTTATTACATTTGTTAATGAAAACTAATTTAAACCTTCTGACCATTTGAATTTCAAAATTTTAAATAATTATTAATTATTCAACATTAAGTAATTACCTAAGTAATTTATTTAATTATTAAATAAATAATTAGATTAAGATATTTTATTGGTTAACTTTATTAAGATACATTATATAAAATTTATAATTTGTTAAAATTCAAGTTCAAAAAATTATATTAAAAAGTTACGTTGAATGAACCCGCATTGTTAAAATAGAGAATAAATAATTCGAAATTAAATTTAAAGTGTAAACTTTTATAAATAATTAATCAACTACTTTATTAGTTTATTAATAAAAGTTCTTTAATTTATTGTAATAAATATTATTTTATTTTATTTTGAATTAATTTTTAAATTATTATATTAAAGTTAATAATTTAAATAATGTTATATACTATTATCTAAATATTAAATAAAAGTTTTAATTTGATTATGTAATTTGTTAATTTTATTTATAATAATTATTAATTGTAATTTTAATTCATATAAATATTTTGTTAATGATAATTTCAAGAAATAAATTATTCAACATTTTATTTATATTAGTTTATTTAAATTAAGTATTTTAGTTCTTATAAATTTAATTTAAATTATTTTTATATTTTAATTATTTATTTAATAATACTATTAATTATTTTGTTATTAAGTGTTCTATTTTTGTTATTATTATTTAAAATTATTATTATTATTCTATCATTACTTATTTATTTTTATTTAGTTATCAATTTTTTCCGGGTCTTCTTCTTCCCTAAAACATTGACTCCACCTCTCATCTATGATGCACTAACCTCTTCGGTCTTCAGTGAAAATATCAGTTGGGGACCTCCTCCTTTAGTCCAGAAAGACCCACACTCAAGCCACAACACAAGCCCCCTCTAGTGGTGAAAACCCAAATCATAGTGGCAGTGCGGATCATCATTCAGCAGCGCGACTCATCCGACTCGGCTCGGACACCAGCTTCAATGGTGGACAATAAAGACTCCAACAAAAACTAATAGCGGTCCAGCTCCACCTTTCTCTTGAACCTTGCTCGGGCAGAACCCTCTCTTTCAGTCCTGATTTGCAGCGGTGTGGTCTCCATCACTGGAGACACGACTCTTTGCTGCAATGGTTAGGTTCTCATCTTCTACACTAGTGTGGTTCACGGAAACTCCTGAATTGCGAAAATCAACTACATTTAGTGTGGCGGTAGAATCAACGAAATGTGGTACTAGTTTCATGTCATTAGATGTGAAATTTAATGTGTGAATGATGAATATTTATGATGTATATTGTACATAGCGTGTTGGAAGCGTTAGTGTAAGAGAGTAAGGAGTGGCTATTGGTTCAGGTCTGAAGAAGAATGGTGAAGAGTGAGGATGAAGCAGTGACAATGAAATAGTGCAGTGAGATACATGAGATGAAGAAGAGAAGTGGGTTTGTCGAAAACGCCCAAAGTTGAGGTCTAGGAATGGTTACTGATAGATAGAAAAAGAAGGGTCACCGTTACACACAATGAAAATCTCACTGTTTTAAAAAATGTGAGGTGACCAATAGAGAAAAATTAAAATGTCCTCGATAATATTAAAATAAACGCCCACCATTGGACACACAGAAAAGGTTCACCGATAGAATTAAAGTTTACAAGTAAAAATAAAATTAGAGGCTAACCGTTAGAACAAAAAAAAAAGTAACGGTGACCTTCAAAAATTAAAAACACAAGAATTGAACTTAAAATAAAAAGTTATGTAAACTAAATAAAATGAATCTAAAAAATTATTTAGAAGAATTATAAAAACCATTAATTATAATTGGTATTTTTTTAAACATAAAAATTTATAGCCACAACTAAAATTATATATAGTTATCGATTAAATAAATAATAGGATATTTGATAAAAAAAATTGATAAATTTCATAAATTAAATTTATTATATTATTAATTACAAGGTAGGAATCGAGTGAAAAGCCTAACATCTGTGCCCTAAAAAGTTACCAATAGCTCTTGTCTACCGAATTGGTAGACTAAAAACAAAAATTAATGAACGAATAATAATACAACATACACATGAATAAATAATTAATGTTTTTAAAACAATTAATTAATTAATTAAAAAAATATTTGAGTTCATAAAATTAAAATCAAACTATTTTTTTAATTTAATCTAAAATTCAAAACATAATTAGTTTGTAGGATGTTTATAAATATTATTTAATGAAATTAATATATTTTAATGAATATATATCAATGAATAAAATATTAAAATAAATACTAAATTAATTAAAACAAAAATAAGGATATGAAATGAATTTTTATTATTAATGTCAAATTATTAGAAGGTGAGATGATTAAAATTAACAAAATTAATAAACAAATAAATAAATTAGAAAAGCAATGTAAGAATAAATTTAATAATTTAATGATTAAAAATAATTAATTAATTATAAGAATTGATTATTTAACAAAATTAATTATAAAAATACAAAAGTAATGTTATTTAGTAATAATTCATTAAATAAATAATTAAATAATTAAAAATTAATTAAAAATATGTAGAAAAACTATGTAAAAATAGATCTACATAGAATTCCCCCACACTTAAGAATTGTTTTTCCTCAAACAATACCATGTTTTATTATCTTTTAAAAACATATTGTAGTATTTAAAGATTCACCTAAAACTGTAACATGTATAGCACATAAAAACAGTGGACTGAAGTGTCAATAAGATTTTAGAAAATGAACTACTCAAATGAATTATTTACAATAATCAATTCCTCTCTGGTTGTCAGGAGATCAACGAATCATCAACAAATGAAAAGTGTCATGCCTCATAAGTGATACTAATTAGTGACTGTTTTGACTCCATGATTAAGTCCAAATTCTAAGGGTGGAAAGAGGTAAAATTCATGAGGAATTAAAACTTTACAAGAGGAGACATGCACTTTGACTCAATCTTAAGGTACAAACCTAAATATTTTTTTTTGTGATTCACATTAATGAAACAACCTAAATGACTCCCATATAAGCCAGTAGACACCTTCTTCATTTGGAATTCATCATTCCCTTCACCTTAATGAACACATTTTTGACCCTAGACACATTATTTTATTTTTCCCACGCCATGTATCGTTGTGCTAAGCACTGTGCAATGCACTTATTCAAGGTGAAAAAAGGGATTAATGTTAACAGAAATGCACCCAGTATCTAGGGTATCAGAGACTCACCGTAGGATCCCAAATTCCAAGGCTATTCCAGTTTCAAAGTATTTTTATGAAAACCATTTACAATGAATCATATAGATAATTAATTTTATTAATAAATGAAAATGAAAGGAATGAATCCCCTATGATAGAGTCAAACATCCAGTTCCAGTAGGTATGATCATTACACAATAAAAATGTTACCCAAATCACTTTTATAATTAGTTCTTAAACCAAATTTCTATCAAATCACTAAGTAATATCACTCAGCAATCATCCTAAATCATTAACATAATATTCAAAGCAATTCTTGGATACTGGAAAGGCATTGTCTTTAGGCATGACTCATTAGTGTTAAATTTTAAGACTAAAATTATGAATGAATTATGAAAAAATTTCACCATTTTTTTACAAAATTTTAGATGTTTTAGAGGGAATTAATGGACTCTCATTAATGCACAGTTTACTATAGTCATGAATTGACCCCCTCCCCCACACATAAAATCCAACATTTTCCCCATAGTTGTCTTCTTCAATTGGAGAAGAACATTTTAACAGTAAAAGGTTCATTACTAATTTTCAATTAAGAAGATTTATGACATGTATAAAGTGTCTCATTAAATTTAAAAGATTATTTTTTTTCCACATATATTAATTTACTGTAGGTTCATTATCATAAAACATGTGGGCGCACAGAGAATTTGGAGTAAAGAAATTTATAAAATATGATTCAATTAGATGTTCAATGACACAAAAAACAAGCATTACTAACATCCCTTAGCAAAGAACATTCAACAAAAACACAGCAACCAGCAAGCATATACCCCCCCCCCACACATAGTTTCAAGCAGTGAGAAAATTTTAATAACAATGAAATTCAGTTTCCAACAATGAAGTACATGTAATTTTATTTATTTCCATAGTGATATACTGATGAATTTCATTCCAATTCAAGTAGAATTTTAAACATATGAAGAATTTTTTTTTAGTAGCAAGACATGTAGTATAATTAAATACAGTTCAAATATAGCAGAATTTTCTAATACATTAAATTTTTTATGCAGATTGTTTTTGCAAAAACAGAAGAAAAAATAAATATAGAAAGTTGAAGCACTTACCTGAATAAGATCTTGTCCTGAAATGATCATGGAAATTCCACTCCTTATATGACATCAAAAACACCCTAAATACATAATACATGTAAACCATTGACAAATAACTAGCATAGACAGTGCATACAGAAGGCTAGAATTTATTCGATGTAAAATAAGAACAGAAACAAAAGTAAACACAAAAGAAAGAACCTGGGTAGACAACCAAGAAGCACTGAATTTAAATTATTCAGTAAGACATTATTTAATTATAATTTTTTTATTTATTAATAGAAAAACCATAGGATACCAACCATATAGCACTAGGTTTATAGTCCCCAGTCAGACTGACCTAGTAATTAACCGTATACACTACATGGATTTTGTTTTCGTAATAGTAACCACCACCTGTGTTTGGCCCAAATATTTATTACAAAACAATGAAAATTATGGGCTGCAGAATGTAACATAAGAGAATCTAAATTCTCATAGCCTTTAAAAATCTCTAAGTAACACCCTTTAATAGTTATATGTATAATTCTGACCAATTTTTGTTTTGTTTCAGATTTTTCAAGATTTGAATTCACATGAAGAGTCGACATAGAACTAGGCTCATCAAAGGGTGTTTCATTGACCTCAGAGCTATATCTATTAACCTCAACATAAAAAAATTCTAATTTGATGCTATATATGGGAAAATTATGATTAGTAAGTTCAAGAGGAGATTAAATAGAGTGCGGAATAGAATTATGATCATTGGAAATCAAGTGTAATTCCCCATTTAGTGTAATATTAGTATCATAAGAAGGCTCAAAACTATTCAAGGCTGAGGATGGAATTGAAAGACAGGGAAGAGAATCTATTTTATCACTAATAGATCAGGTCTATCAATGTTGTAAATATCTTCCAAAAGATCATCATCTATTAACTCACACTGAACATATACTACTTCTATCAAATCATTTTTTCCTAATTCAGTTGTCTGCTAAACCACTTTTTCATGTTTTAATTCAAAAGACTCAATTCCCCAAACAAGGTCTATATTCTGTTCCAAAAAATTCAAATCAGGGGGGGTAAGGTTTAATTCATCCTCAATAAATAAAATTTAAATATTTTTTAAATTTAAACATTTTCCCTCATGTATACCATCTCTGTTTTCTATTTATGTACACTCAGTTTCAATCAAACAATCAATCTGAGAACAGGAAGATGAATGCTCATCATTTAATCTTTCTTCAATCAAAATTCCCTTATCCTCAAAGTAATACAACATCATTTCATTAATATATGGGTTTAGAGTTTCAAAACATGGAACAAAAGTGTTCAGTTCAAGTTCAAATATTTCATATTCCATGTTATCTAGTTTAATGTTATCCCTTAGATATAACCCAATATCATGATTAGACTCATTATTGATAATAACAGAAAAGTTGGGTGAAGAGTTCTTAACTTTCAAATTTTCATTTTTTAGTATATCTTCAACTCGAGTGACTTCCTTCTCAAAACTCCTAAAACTATGATTTTTCTCAAAAGAATTAATGATGTTTAGAATTCGGAAATATTTTTTAATTGATTTTAATTCAACTTCAGAATTTTCCAACTCAACTCCATTAATTTTTTTTGGAATACTCAATGTTATTCTCTTGATTCAATGAGTTGGTAATTTCTATATTTAGTTCAAAAAATAATATTTTTCAAAGGGAATGGTTTCTTTCTCAGTTTTACAGTCACTCTCTTCTTCAATTAGATTTTCATGTCTTTTATAAACATTTCCTTCTTCATTTTCTTCAAATTCTTCTTCTTCTATAACCCTTTTTTGTAACCCCATGAGCATGTTTTCCCATCTATTGATTGCATTATATTTCTCTTGAGAATCACTAAGATGAATTTCATGGGTTTCAGGTGACCAATTATTAATTAGTTCCACACTAACATCTAATTTAGAAATAATTAGTTCAATTGTATCTTGGGTGTTAGGACTAGATTCAATGTTCTCATCCTCTTCAATGGAAGAATCCTATAGTGGCTAGTTATAGACACACTTATAAGTAGTGTTCCAATAATAGCTACAACATACATAGTATAATTCAAGTTGATGATTCTTATCCTCAAATTGGTCCATTTTTTGGAAACTAAAAAAGGTGAGTTTAAACACACAAAGATTCACATTTGAGTAGATTTTTTCAAAAACAATACAAGCATCAAATAAAGTTCAATGATGTTTTTATGTGATTTTTTAATATGTTTTTTAATGTTTTTTATTTAGTTTTTTTATATTCTAAAACATAGAACACCCAATGTGTGCCTTCCCCCGCAACGATGCCAAATTTTGATGAGGTTTTAGGTCTTCACGGACCTCAAAAAAATTATTTATAAACCTACAATAGTATACCCATGAATTGTCAAAACAAAGGAATGGTAGATGAGTTTTATATGAAATAATTTTTATTAATCTCAATTATTTTCAGTAGCGGAGCGAGTGTACATCTTTTTTTCTTTTTTATTTATTTTAATATGATTAATTTAGTAAAAAAAAAATTAAACAAAAGATTTTACCAAGGAAACTAGATCTAACACTAAATCATGCCGTAATGTTTTGATAAACTAATGAAAATAGTAAACTAATACTAGGAAGCAATGGAAAAAGAGCTCAGACCCACAATAGTCACTCGGAAAATCTAATCTACTGGTTAAAATTGTTTTATTCATCAAATTTTTTTTTGAAACACACCTAAATTTTTTTTGATGAATCTCCTTTTCTATGAAATTCAGAAGGAAGAGGATTATGTCTTGTTGTTCGCCACAACAAAACTTAACTGAACTACTAATAAGATTGAAATCAATTATATTTGGAAATAAACACACCGTGAATTTCCAATGTTAATGACATTAATGTTCTGAAAGATGCATTCAAAAACAACCTTGCCAGTCGATATTGAATTTTTAAATTTTGAAATCAATTGAGACGTGAATCAACTGAACATAAAATCATAATTCAATCTCGCCGATTGATTATGATTCAGAAAAATGTATTGTAATTGAAGATGATTTAAAGATAGCGAAACATAATTAAATTCCCTAGCTAAGATAATATTATCCTATAATTATCAGGATTAAATCATTGAAAACCAACCGATTAGAGTGTACTGTGAAATTAAGTACAAAAAGTGAAGATAACTCCCCCAGTGATTCTATGTTCTTGGGCTCTTTCGACTCCATGTATGCTCTATCATCTCTCAGGAGTGTCCAATCTCGAATTGTATGGTGTGGTATGAGAATGGTTTTCTTTGGTTCTGGTATCCAAAGGTGGGTTTGTGGAATCAGAATGAGAGTCCCCTTGAATCTGTTTCTGTTCTATGTTAAATATGAACTATCGCTCGCTGCTTGTCAATGCCTCTTTCCACTAACCTCAAAAATCTTTCTTGTGTGCAGTGCACACATGAGTTTTTTCACAACCGACATGTCGCACTTGATTTTCCCTTGTAACTAACTCTAGATGTGTTAGTGGAGTGCATCTGGATGATTTCCCATCTCTTGAATGAACCTACGCAAGAAAAACTATTAACATAGTAAAAACATGAATGAAATAAAAAGTAACAATTTAAGAAGATAACTTATTAAAAGTTCTTTTAAAATAATTAATAATCTATTAAATATTTTTTTAACTAAATTACTTTATTAGTACTATTAAAAATATGAAATATTATTTTATAGATTATATGGAGAAAAAATAAAAAATTAATAATAGTATTTAATTATAAATGTAAATATAAAATTTATTAAATTAGTTAATGAAAACAAAATTAAACATTATGACCATTTAAAATTGATAATTTTAAATAATTATTAATTATTAAACATTAATTAATTATGTAATTTATTTAATTATTAAATAATGTTTTAGATTATGATATTTTATTAGTTTACTTTATTAAGTTACATGATCTAAAATTTATATGTTGTTAAATTTCTAGTTTTAAAAATTATATTAAAACGTTCTGTTGAATGAACCAACATAGTAAAAATTGAAAATAAATAATTAGACGATTAATTTAAAGTGTTAAATTTTATAAATAATTAATCAAATATTTTATTATTTTATTATAAAATTTATTTAATTTACATTAATATTATTTATTTTACATAAATTTGAAAAATTTATTAAATTGTTTTATGATATTTTTCAATTTAAATAAAGTTATATAATATTATCTAAATATTAAATAAAAGTTTTTATTCTATTAAGTAATTTATTAATTTTATTTATTATAATTATTAATGATAATTTTAATTGATATAATTATTTATTAAAAGAAAATTTAAAAAAATAATTTATTTACTGTTTTAATTAGATTAGTTATCTTAATTAAGTATTTTAGTTCTTATAAATTTAATTTAAATTAGTTTATATTTTATTTATTTATTAAATAATAGTATTTATTGTTTATTTGTTCAGTGTTGTGTTTTTATTACTATTATTTAATTTTTTTTATTATTATTCTATCTTTAATTATTTATTGTTATTTTGTTATCAATATTTCAGAGTCTTCTTCTTCCCCAAACCCTCAGCTCCGCCTCCCATCGGCAAAGCGCAAACTTTGTTGGTCTTTAGCGGAAAGCCCATGTGGGGACCTCCTCCTTCATTCCAGTGAGACCCACACTAAAGCCACAAAAAACACCCCTCCAGAGGTGATGACCCAAATCACATCAGTATTGTGACTCAACATTCAGCGGCTTGGCTCATCCTTCCTGGCCCGGTCACCATCTTCAACGGTGGACACCAGCGACTCCAGCAAAAACTGACAGTTGTACGGATCCGTCTTTCTCCTGATACCGGCTCTAGTACGGTACTCCATTTCAGTCCTTCTCCACGGCGGCGAGGTCTCCATCAACGGTGAAACGACTCGTTATAGAAATGGTGTGGTTCAACTCCTCAACACTAGTGTGGTTCACAGAAACTCCAGAATTGTGACTATCAACTACATCTATTGTGGCAGTTGATTCAACATAAAATCCTGAAAAGGGGTACCAGTTTCATGTTGTAATATTTGAGAAGTAATGTGTGAATGAAGAATAGTGATGGTGTTTATAGTACACTGTGTGTAGTTGGCGCCGTTGGAAGAGATTAAAGAGGGACCATTGGATCGTGTTCGAAGAAGAAAAGTGAAGAGTGAGGTTGAAGTAGTGTCAATGAAATGGTACGGTGAGATACATGAGAAAAAGTAGAAGAGTTGGTCAGTCGAAAACGCCACACAGTTTGGTGCAGAAAAGGTTATCGATAGATAGAAAAAAAGGGTCACCAACTAAAATTAAAAATGGATATCGCTTAAATTAAGAACATGATATTTTATAAACAATGTTGATAATTGAAGTAAATTAAATTTATTATATAATTAATTAAAATGTAGGTAGTGTGTGAATAGGTTAGTATCAGTGACCAAATAGGTTACCTATAGCTCTGGTCTGCCTCATCGGTGGAATAAAAACCAAATTTAATGAATGAGTAATAAATTTTCATACAAATGAATAAATATTTAATGTTTTAAAACACTATATTAATTAATTAATCAACTATTTGAGTACATAAAATTAAAAGAGCACTATTTATTTAATTTTTTTAAAAAAATTATTAACTTAATTAGTTTGAAAGATGGTTATAAATATTATTTAATGATGTTATCATATTATAATTAATATATATCAAAGAATAAAATATTAAAATAAAGTGTAAATTAATTAAAACACAAATAAGAATTTTAAATTACTTTTTTATTAAAGTAAAATTATTAAAAGAAGAGAAGATTAAAATTAACGAAATTAATAAACAAATAAAAAATTAGGAAAGTAAAGTAAGATTAAAATTAATAATTTAAGGGTATAAAATACTTAATTAATTATAAGAATTTATTATTTAACAAAATTAATTATAAAAAACAAATGTAAATTTATTTAGTAAAAAGTGCCTAAATAACTAATTAAATTATTAAAAATTAAGTAAAAAGATGTTGCAAAACCATGTAAAAATAGAGCCACATCAAATTCCCCACACTTAAGCAATGTTGGTCCTCAAACAATCCCATATTCTATTATCATTAAAAAAAATTGTTGTTTTTAATAATTCAATTTAAAAATTAACATATTCATCACATAAAAACATATGATTGAAGTGTCAATAGGCTTTCAGAAAATGAACTACCCAAATAAATCCTTTCTAATAATCAAATTCTCATAGGTAGTCAGGAGAGGAATTAATAACAATGCAATGAAAGTGTCAAACCTCAAAAGTGATACTACTTAGAGACTAATTTAAATCAATGTTTAAGTCCATATTCCGAGGGTGGAAAGAGGTAAAATTCATGAAGAATTTAATATTTACCAGAGGAACCATGTACCTTGACTCAATAATAATTTCCAAATTTTTTTTTGATTCACCTTAATGAAACAACCTAAATGACTCCCATATAAAACTGTTGATCCCTTCTTCATTTGGTGTTCATCATTCCCCTCATTTTAATGAACTCATTTTTGACCCTAGAAATTTTATTTTATTTTTCCAAAGTCATGTATCATTGGTCCAATCATTATGAAATGCACTTTTTCAAGGTGAAAAGATGGCTTAAATTTACCAGAAACGCACCCATCATCTAGGGTCTCAAAGACTCATCGTGGGATCCCAGATTCACATACTACTCCAGTTTTAAAATATTTTTATGAAAACCATTTACAATGTATCATTTGGATGATTACTTTTATAATTAATGTAAAATAAAAATAATGAATCCCCTAAAATAGAGTCAAACATCCAGTTACGGTAGCTATGATCATAACTCTACAAACATGTAACCCAAATCACTTTCAGAAGAAGTTCCAAAACCAGATTTCCATAAATAAATTAGTAAGATCAATCTGCAATCTTCTAACCTCATTAAAATAAGATTCAAATCAGTCTTTAACAACTTTCAATGCATTGTCCTTCTGCATGACTCATTAGAGTTAAATGTAAAGCAAAAAATTATGAATTTTTTTTGAAAAATATTAACCATTTTGTAAAAATAAGTTCTATGTTGAAGTGGTAATTGATGGGCTCTCATTAAATTATAGTTCAACCAAGTCATGAATTTACCCCCTCCCACACAAAAAAATCCATCTTTGTCCCCAAAGATGACTGTTAAAATGGAGAAGAACAATTTAACAGGTAAAGGTTCTAAACTGATTTTAAATTAAGTATATTTATGTCATGTATGAAGGTTCTCTTTGAAATTCAAAATTGACAGTTTTCCACCAAGATTAATTTACAACAGGTTCATTAGAAATAAACAAATGGGTGCACAGAGAATTGGGTGTAAGGAAAATAAGAAAATATTATTCAATTAGATGTTCAGTGACACGTAAAACCAGAATTACAAATATCCCTTAGCAAAAAATATTCAACAAAATACACTACAACCACCAAGAATGTAGCCCCCAACACATATTTTCAAGCAGTGAGAAAATTTTAATAACAATGGAATTCAGTTTTCAGTAGTGATGTACATCAATAATTGTTTATTTACACAGAGACATGCAGTAGAATTTCATGCCAATTCTAGTAGGATTTTAAACATATTCATAATATTTATTTCAGTTGCAAGATATGCAGTATAATTTAATACAATTCAAATGTAGAATTATTTTGTAATACAATAAGATTTATTTAGTAAGCAAGATTTTATTAGCAAAAACAAGAGCCAAAATGCATGAAGAAAGTTGAAGTACATCATTGACTATGTTATTGTCCATAAATGATCATGGGAATTCCACTCTGTATATGACATCAGCAGCACCCTAAAAACACATTACATGTACACCATAGACAAATAACCAACATAGATAGTGCATACATAAGGAAGGACTTTATTCAAAGAAAAACAAAGAAATAAACCACAGTAATCACAAAAGAAAGAACCTGGGTTGACTAACAAGTAGCATTGATTTTAAAGTCTTGAATTAGACATTATTCAATTAAATTTTTTTAATTTATTAGAAAAACAAAATCCATGAGTTTCCTCCCATGTAGCGCTAGGATTATAGTCCCCAGCCGGACTCTCCTTGAAACGAACTGTAGTCACTAGGTGGATGTGGTTTCCTAAATAGGAACCACCACATGTGTTTGGACCACATATTATTAACCGAACAATGAAAATTGTGGGCTCCAAAACCAAACATTATAGAAACAAAACTCTCTTATCCTATAAAAATCATTATGAAACACCCTTTAACAGTTGTGAGTATAATGCCGACCACTTCCAGTTTTGATTTATATTTCTCGAGATTTTAATTCCCATGAATGGAAAGCATAGAACTAGGTGCATCAAAGGGTGAGACATTGACATCCGAGTTATATCTATTAATCAAAACATTATCAAATTCAAATTCAAGAGTTCATATGGGTAAATTATGATTATCATGTTAATGAGGAGATTCAATAGAGTGTTGAATAGAATTATGATCATTGGAACTCAAGTGTAATTCACCCTCTAGACTACTATCAGTATCATAAGAAGGATCAACACCCTTTATAGTTGAGGATGGAATTGACAGACATGGAAGATAATTTATTCTATCAAAAATAGATTCAAGTCTAACAATGTTGTAAATCTCTTCTAAAAGATCCTAATTTGTTAACTCACACTGAACATATACTACTTCTATCAAATTAGTTCTTCCTAATTAAAGTGTTTTCTCAACCTCTTATTCTTGTTCAAATTCAAAAGAGCCAATTCCCAATACATGGTCTATGGTGTGTTCGAAAAAAATCTAGTTAGGGGGAGTAATTTATAATATAGAGTCAATAAATTCAATTTCCATATTGTTCAAATTTGTACAATTACACCCATGTATAACACCACTATTTTCAAAATTAGTACACTGAGTTTCAATCAAAAAATCAATCTGAGAGCATAGAGATAAATTCTCATCATTTAATCTTTCTTCAAACATCATTACCTCGTACTGTAAATCATACAACATCCTTTTAGAAATATATTTTTTATAGTTTCAAAACATGGAAGAGAAATGTTCAGTTCAAGTTCAAATATATGAGATTCCATGTTATCCAGTTTAATGTTCTTATCTAGATAAAACCCAATATCAAGTTAAGACTCATTATTTACAACAAAAGAAAAGTTGGGTGAAGAGTTTTTAACATTCCAATTTTCATATTCCTGTATATCATTTACTGAGTGAATTCATTCTCAAAAATCCTAAAACAGTTATTTTTCTCAAAAGAAAGAATGATGTAAATAATTGGGCAATGTTTTTTAATCTGTTTTTGTTCATTTTCAGAATTGTCTAACACAACACCATGAAAATTATTTTGGAATATTCTATGATATTCTCCTGGTTTAGGGAGACTATTTTTTAAGATTTAGTTCTACTGAATCATATTTTTCCTCGAAAAAGTTTTTATGGCCAGTTTCACAATCACTTGTGTCTTAAATTTTATTTTCAAATCATTTATAAACACTTAATATTTCATTTTCTTCAAAATATTATTATTCATTAACCCATTGTTGTAAACCCAAGAGCATGATTTCTAATCATCTCAATTTTATATACTACTCTTTATAATCTATAAGTTCAATTTAAAGGTTTTTTGTTAACTTATTATTTATTAGTTCCACTGTAACATTAAATTTAAAACCAATTAGGTAAATTTTAGTTCTTCTGTCAGGACTAGATTCATTGTTTTCATCCTCTTCAACAGATGTAGCCTTTTTTGGCTGGTTATTGACACACTACCAAGTAGTGTGCCCTTAAAGTGGAAACATACACTGTATAATTCAAGTCGATGATTCCAGTCCTCAAAATGGTCCATTTTTTTGGAAACTAGAAATAGTTGACTGTAAACACGTAAAGTTTCACAATTGAGAAGATTTTTCCAAAAAATGCACAAGAAAAAGATACAGTTCAATGCTGTTTTTAGCATAATTTTAAATATTTTTTTATGGTTTTTTATTATGTTTTTTAATCATATAAATCATAGAACAAATAACGCGTGTCTTCCCCAGAACAACACCAAATTTTGATAATGTTGGAGGTTGTCACGTCCCTATAAATATTATATATAAGCCAACAATAGTATATTAGTGAAGGGTCAATCCCAAGGGATGGTAGATGAGTTTTCTAAGTGTGTATTTTTATTAAACACTACTGTTGTCAGTAGTGGAGTGATTCTACATATTTTTACTTTTATTATTTATTTTTTATGATTTGTTATTTAAAATAAATCCTTACACAAGAATTTTCAAAGGAAACTAGATCTAACACTAAATCTTTCACTAATGTACTGATAAACTAATGAAAATAGTAAACTTATACAATGAAGCAGTGGAAAAGGAGCTCAAATCAACAACAGTCAGTCAGAAAATCTAATCTACTAGTTGAAATAGTTATCTTCATCAATTTTGGTTTTGAAACATACCTCAACACCAAACTAATGTATCTCCCTCACCATGAAATTCAATAGTCATAGGATTCAGTAAGAGAGTTCATTACAGCAAAACATAACAGAAATGCTATGATGTTTGAAAAAGATAATATTTGGTAATAACTCACCATGAATTTCCAAAGTTAATGACATTAATGTTCTGAAATATGTATTCAAAAATGACCTCACCTATCGATATTGATATTGTAAATTATAAAATCAATTGAGAGGTGAATCAACTGAATAGAGAATCATAATTCAATCTCACCGACTGATTATAATTTTAAATAATGTTATGTAATTGGAGAAGTTTTAAAGATAGACTATCATAATTAAATTCTAGAGATAAGACAATATTAATATATAAATTTATTGATTAAAGCATTAAAAAACAATCGATTACCAAGTACTGTGAAACTAAGTAAAATAATGGAAAATAACTCCCTCCTTGATGCTCTGTTCTATGGCTCCTTCGCCTCCATGTCTCCTCTATCATCTCATGGGAGTCTCCCTTATTGAATAGTATGGCATGGAATGAGAATGAGTCTCTCCAGTTCTGCTCTCCAAAGGTGTGTTCATGGAATTAGAATAATAGTCCCCTTGAATATGTTGCTGCTCTTCTTTAAATATGAATTGTCACATGTGGCTTGTGAGTACCTCTTTCCACCGACCTTAATAATACTTCAAGTGTGAACCGTACATGTGCGTTTTTTCACGACCGACACACCGCACATCATTTTTCCTTGTATCTAACTCTAGATGAGTTAGTTGAGTGCACATGGATGATTTCCCATCTCTTGAATGAACCAGCACAAAATAAAAACAATTAACTCAGTTAAAACAAGAAGGAAATAAAAATTTATAATTTTAGAAGATATCTTATCAAAATGTCTTTTAATATAATTAATAAACATTTAAAATTTTTTGTTAAATATATTAAATTATATATACTATTTAAAACTAGAAATTTTATTTTAGAGATTATATTGAGAAGAATCATTAATATAATAATAATATTTAATTATATATCTAAATAATAAATTTAATAAATTAGTTAATGTCAATTAAATTAAACCTTATGGCCATTTGAATTTGATAATTTTAATTAATTATTAATTAGTAAACATTAAGTAGTTAAGTAAGTAGTTAATTTAATTATTAAATAATGTTTTATATTAAGATATTTTATTAGTTAACATTATTATGTGACATTATTTAAATTTATAAGTTTTTAAAATTCTAGTTCTAAAAAATATATTAAAAAGTTAAGTTGAATAAAACTGCATAGTTAAAAACAGAGAATAAATAATTCAATGTTATATTTAAAGTGTTAACTTTTATAAATAATTAAACAACTATAATATTAGTTTAAGATTAAAAGTTATTTAATTTTTATTAACAGTTATTATTTTATTTAATTATGAAAAATAAAATAAATTATTTTATTAAATTTTACAATTTAAATATTGTTATATAATATTATTTGAATATTACATAAATGTTTTAATTTGATTAAGTTGTTTATTAATTTTAGTTATTATAATAATTAATGAAAATTTTAATTTATATAATTAATGAGTCAATGATAAATTAAAAAATTAAATTATTTACTATTTTAATTAGATTAGTTTGTCTTCATTATGTATTTTAGTTATTATAAATTTAATTCAAATTAGTTTTATATTTTAATTTTTTATTTAATAATTTCATTAATTTTTTATTTATTATTGGTTATGTTATTATTATTATTGTTTAATTTCTATATTAATCTCTCTTTACTTATTTATTTTTATTTAGTTATCATTTTTTTGGGTCTTCTTTGTCCAAAAACACTCAGCTCCGTCTCCCATCTGTGAAGCGCTAACATCTTTGGTCTTCAACAGAATGCTCAGGTGGGGACCTCCTCTTTCAGTCCAGCGAGACCCACACTCAAGCCACAACACAACCCCCCTCCAGCGGCGATGAACCAAATCACAATGGCTGTACTTCTCAGCATTCAGCGGTGAGGCTCATACGACTGGTCTCGGACACCAGCTTCAACGGTGGACCGAAACGACTCCAACAAAAACTGTAAGCAGCCTGAATCCATCTTTCTCCTAAACCCAGCTCTGGTGCGGCCCTCTGTTTCAGTCCTACTCCATGGCACTGAGTTATCCATCACCGGTGATATGACTCTTCGCAGTAATGGATTGGTTCTCCACCACAACACTATTGTGGTTCACAGAAACTCCAAAATTGCGAAAATCAACTACATCTGGTGCATCAATTGATTCAACAACAAATACAGAAAAGGGGTACCAGTTTCATGTGGTATGATTTTAGATTTAATGTGTGAATGAAGAATAGTGAAGATGTTGATAGTTCATGGCATGTAGGAGGCGTCAGTGGAAGAGAGGAAGGAGTGGCTATTGGTTCAGGTCTGAAGGAGAATGGTGGAGATTAGGGTTGAAGGAATGTCAATGAAATGGTGCGGTGAGATACAGGTGATAAAGTCAAAGAGCGGGTGAGTTGAAAATTCCCGACCGTTAGGTACATGAAAGGTTACTGATTGATAGAAAAATAAAGGTCACCGGTAATATAAAAATAATAGCTCATCGTTACGCACATAAGAAATGGTCACTGATAGAATTAATATTTACTAATACAAATAATATTAGAGGCACACCAGTAGAACAATGAAAAATATCTAACAGTGACATTCGAAAATTATAAATGCATGTATTGTAATTAAAATCAAATGGTAGTTAAACACAATAAAAATACTGAAAATTATTAATTAAAATAATTCTAAACACACTTTATTTAAATGTGATTTTTGTTAAAATTAATACATTAAAGCAACAAATAAAAGTATATATTATTATCAATTAAATTAAGAAGATGATATTTGATAGACTAAATTGATAAATTACATAAATTAAATTTACTATATAATTAATTACAAGATAGAATGAGAGTGAAAATGTTTGCATCTGTAACCTAATTTGTTAGTAATGGCTCTTTTCTACCTCACAGGTAGACTAAATACGAAATTTAATGAATGAATAGTAAAACTGCATACATAAGATTAAATATTTAATGTTTTATAACGCATAATAAATTAATTACACAACTATTTCTGTACATAAAATTAAAAGTGAACCATCAATTTTATTTAAACTAAAATTCATAACGTAACTAGTTTTCAGGATGTTTAAAAATATTATTTAATGAAGTCAAAATATTTTAATTAATCTATATCAATTAATAAAATATTAAAATAATGTCTAAATTAATTGAAAAAAATAATGATGTTAAATGACTTTTTATTAATGATGTCAAATTATTAAAAGGTGAGAAGATTAAAATTAACAAAATTAATAAAAAAATAAACAAATTAATAAGGTAAAGTAATAATAAAATTAATAATTTAATGACAAAAAATACTTAGTTAATTATAATAATTTATTATTTAACAAAATTAATTATAAAAATACAAAAATAATTTTATTTAGTAATAAGTGCTTAAATAACTAATTAAAAAATTCAAAAATAAGTAAAAAGATGAGTTAAAACCCTGGAAAAATAGAGCCACATCAGTTATTAATATATATACCGACAAAAAATATGAAATGTATTTAGTCAAAATTATTCTGGTATATCATTTATTGGAATTATAAAATCATGAAACACACCTTATGTATACATTTATGAATCTTAATCCTATCCTTTAATACGAGAGGATTTCATTTACATTATCAATAGAAATGTTGTCTATATTGGCCCCACTGTACATTTTTTCTTCATAATCAACTATGTGACTACTACTATTTTGTAACATTGTATCCACATCAACCATCAATCATATAAATTTTGGATATTACGTGGGAGGGGTAAAGGTAATTTATGAAAATATTTTAGATCATTTGGTTAATCCTTTATATGTGTTTGGTTCAACCATTCCATTCACCTCGATCCTTATGTACTTCTAGAATAACATATATTGGTTTAATCCTATTTTATTAATGGTACAGTTTTTATATCAAAAATAAATATGAAATGAATACCACATCTTCAATATGTTTTTACAATATTTAAGAGACATTCTATGATAGTTCTAACAGCTTGTTTGACCATATAAATATCTGCATCATCATGTTAATAGGGTATTTTGATGCTTGGTTCATGATATATTGTAATCCCCACTCTCACATGACCTATTATAACTAGTATGTTGCGTAGACTATCATCTTAATAATTAAACACGGTTGCCCTCACATCAAGGTAGTGCTTGGGTGTTGATAGATATAAATCACATTCATTTTCTTCTTTTATAATATCAGTACTATAAGTATATCAATATCTATCAATTTCATGTTACACATAAAATATTATGATAATATTGAATAGCTCATCTAAGATATCCCATTAAGGGGAATGTCTCACCTCAATACTGATGGGGGTGCAGAGGGATATTCATGTCACAGTTTTTCAAGAGTTGATTCTTATCTTTTCTTCACCGCCAAAAGATTCTATCAACTTAAACATCCAATGAAAATTTTCTTCACTGGAAGATAATTTTTCTTTAATCTCATATATTTCATAATCTTTACTCTATATTATTTTATATCTCAAAATATGTTAGAGGTGTTAACCTAAAACCACACCTCTTACACATCCATATTGTTATATCCACTTTATGGCCACCAGTAGTAGGTCTTAGTCTAGAATAGGTGTTATGGATTCCGATGTCTATGTTTGATAAAAAATATAAGAAAGTAAGTACTGATTATAATGTTCTATTGATTTAATGAAAAACAAATATTGATTATGCAATACATACACATGCTTCCAACATGTTATGTGTATTATAATCTATTAGTATACCATGTTTATTTTCATGGGCATATATCAATAGTACATGATGTGGGATTGAATTGTACATGGTTTTTTATACTTCAATATTCATATTAATTAAATAACATAATAATGATGTTGTTTCATGTCCCATAAAAGTATTACATAACATTTATAAAATGTATCACATTCTCAAGTGATTTTTTCACACTTCTAGACTTATGGTAGGTGTAAATTTGATTTAATGCATCTTCCATATTTTCAACACTGATTTGTTGTGTCAAAAATAAAATATTCTCAATCAAAGTGATCAATGATTATAATTTCGGACAATGTATTACCAAGTATTTTGTACCTGATAAGATATCTCTCTACGATGGCTAGTTAATGCATCCAATGTTTCATATATTATTTAGTGTGCACACACAAATTGTGGCTAAATGTTTATATTTCCCTTAGCATATTTAAGATGAAATTTCATTAGAATATTTTGAAATCCACTATGATCATTCAAATATGAATTAATAAAAATTTCATGTTGAAGTCATCTACAATAAATGAACTATGTAAGGGATGACTAAGATTAAGTCAATGTTTCATTTTTTATTTTTTATTAATTTAAATAAATGAAATCATAATGTTACTGAATAATCTTCCCATATCAATGACATAAGAATGGGACCAACATAGTTTCATGAATCTATATAAATCGGCATGTTTCTTTGAATAATTACACCAATAAGTAAACTAAACATAACCTTGTAAGGGTTAACGAGCTGGTTGTGTACATTCCATCTGACCTCGCATTTGATTCCTTTTCATTTTTACCTCAATATTTTTTCTAACTTAATCAAACTACAATGCTCCAGTTTTTTCTATGACATAAATTCTTCACCATCTACCATTTCCTATGGTTCAATATCCAAAATATGTTGATTTATGTATTGGTAGAATCGTCGTGTGATGAATGTTGTTGTTCAACTTATTGAGAGTATAATCAGGTCGAGAAACTAGTGGTTTATCTAGATTAGTAGAATCAGCATGTCTATAAGGTTGTTTTTCCTCTGCATTGGGAACAATAGTTGGATGATAAATCTAGTATTCCTCAAGATTGTGAGCATCAGTACATTAAAAATACATTATCTACTGAAGTGGTTTAATATTTAATTTAGATTACATAAATGTATTAGTAAATAGATAATAACATGAGGTAACAAAATGTATGTTATAAAAAATATATAACATTATTATTTTACTATATTTTTTTAAGAAATATTGATGGGATTTGATCCCTCAATCAAGTATCCAAATAAAATCATTGTGATCCCTTATTACACACCTATCCACTTCCACATAGCAAGTTCTATGAAATTATTGCGACACCCCTATTAATGGTTCATCCTCAATTGAATTTTTATCTGACCCTTCTATTTTTTTGAAGATCAGTGTTGTTTCTTCTAGAAATGGGGATGAACTTGTTTGTTTGAGTTTCAAACATTCCAATTGGTTTCTAACAGGATTATTCATAGAACAAGAAACGTCCAATGATTCTATATCCATTTGGACTTACTTTCCAAAGGTATGTGCCCTTTAGTTGTGGACCAATGAGGCTTAAGAATTTTCATTGGTTGAGAGGATGTGAGTTTGGACTCATCACACCATTTTTGGAGAATTATTGTCTACTTTGGGACTCTCTGTATAGATTTGATATATGTTCGTGAATCCTTATTAAATTAGATTGTATGAAAATGAGTTTTTCCTTTAGATATTGCAATCAATTATTGATATGTACGAGATTTAGAGAATATTTTATAAGTATTTGTGGTTCTTCATCAATAGAGAATCATCTATATGAATTAGTGATTCTTAGTCAATGGTATCCTTCCATAAATTATGTAGAATTCCATTGGTCATTATGATGACCATACTGGTTTTAAAGCCACTCAGTGGGGCACTTCAAATTTAATGTCATTAAAAAGGAAATGATTATTTTAGAGTTGGGACTGTACCCACAGATGGGATACCTACGTTTCCTTATTAGAAAATGAATCAGAACCCACGTAGTTCTAGTGAAGAAGTATGAGACTTATGCATGATTGATGGCCCAATGAGAGATGCCAAAATTTCTTTTACGCTCTATGCTCACATGCGTCATGCTCAGTGTGCGAAACAAGAGGTATCTGTAAAACCTGAAGATTGTTCTACAAAATATGGAATCATAATAAATGATGTGGGGCTTATGTATGTATGGCTACCCAGATAGATGAGGATTGGGATTTACTTCAGGGAAGAAGCTCGGTAACAAGGTCCAAAAAGGTATATGTGCATTATGGAGATTCAGATACATAACTTAGGACTTAATCCTGAGAAAGATGCCCAAATTAATGGGGGATTATGATTGGGTTTCATTCATGAGATGGAATCCCAAATCAAAAGAAATTAATACTGGTGATTATTCATGAAAAGAAGGCCCAAGTTAAAGAAATTTAGGATTTGGGGCTTACTCCTATGAAGGATACCCATATTAATGGAATTTGATATTGGGGATTACACCTGAGGAGGATGCCCATATTAACAAAATTAAGACATGGGCTTACTCTTGAAAATGAGGACCGGTTTAGAGAACATGGACCGAGGCTTACTCCTAAAAAGGAGGCCCAGATTAAAGATCTTCTCATCTTAAAGGGCGATGTTGAATGAATGAAATCTCTCACCTTAGGGATATAATGATATTTAAATCACTATGTTTTGAGGGATGTTCCACAAAATTCGTTTCCGGTAAAGAATCCAATAAAGGAACCATGTAAAAAATGTCTTTGAAGAGGGTTTCGAAGGCTAAATCATGAAGAGGAGTGGTGGATTTGAAGAAAAGAGTTGAATAGGCAAGAGGAGAAACCAAAAAAACACAGGTGCACAAGTCTTGTTTGGGCGCGTAGGGCATGGTCATTCATGTATACTTGCACGACAAATGTTTATGTGGGAGAAGTTCCACCCATAGTGTAATACTAGGGTAAGAATTCGCTCAAGCCCTTAGTATTATCCCTAATGGCTTCCAAGAAGGTGGCGTACATGTTTTGTTGATGGGATTAGGCGGCGCACAAGTTTGTTCATTTCCCTTAAGGGCTGGACACATAGGCGTGCAATTGTTGATGAATTCCAACACTTAGGCCTTATTCCTCCTCCTTAGATCTTTCAATCTAGGTACAAATTTACCTTATAAGTGATCGGAAGTCTTCAAGGTGATACTAGGGCTCCGAGAGCTTAAATATGACATTTGGAATTTTTTTCCCCTGAAATGGGGGGCTCACAAGGGTTTTTTATAGGCCATTGAAGACCTTGGGAAAAAATAACATAGGGTGCGCAAGTCATTTGTGTGACCCATATGTGGCGTTAAAGTATACTTGCGCGACCATGATGAAACATGCACGAACTATGTGTAATGAAATACTTGTTCATTACTTTGTCAATTTGTGGTGTTTCATCCAAGGATGAATCTCTTTGTGCTTAAGGTATTCCCTTTTTTAATTTGTTTCAATCTGTGATGGAATGGAGGGCCAATAAATGTCCCCCCTCCGAGTTGGATCTGAAAAAAGGAAGAGGATTTCACTCAGAGGTAAAGGAGAAAACCAATAAACATGGGCATGCAGGTTTTGAGAGTGCATGTGGAGGGACGCAGGTGCTAGCCGTGCAGGGTACGACGCGCTGTGTATGGCATTTTCCTATAAATATGGGTGTCATCCTCATGAAAAGTACCCGAATTTCAAACATTCCTTCTCTCATCTCACAGGTGGCTCTCGTCGCGCAAGAACACTGTCCATGGTTCATTGCTTCATTATGCCGCGCTTCTGCAGAGGTATATGGACTTGCACGGTGACACATGTGTGCCCATACTTGCGCGACCAGATTAGACATGCATGCAAACATGGGACTTGTGTGCCTTAATTCCTTAGCCATTTTTTTCCAAATTTCATCACAAATTTTATGAAAACCCAACTTACATAATTGTTATTTATTCGGCCATTGTGCAGATTAAATGGATCCCCGAAGAGTTGGAATGGCTGATGAGGTGGCCAACAAGATGATTGATGACATGAAGAACATCATTGGCCATTATTACTATGCTATCTATGACAACACTATCCTAGATTTGGCCAAGTACATGAAGAAGTATCATGTTAATTTCCCAAAGAGCATCTACCTACCTCTGTATGGACATGGACATCCTCAAGGATTCAACGTTCCAGATGAAAATATCTATATGCCCAAGATTCAGCAGCACTGCTACCCCTCATTATTGTTTATGCTGTGTATTATGAAAAATAACACTTGTGTGAACTTTCAAATTTTTCCTCCATGTCATTTCCTTGCAGATATGAAACTGGAAAACCCATGGGCTGATATGTTTTCCGCTGCTGATGGTTGGAGAGAAGACCACCATGACATTAGAACAATATATTAAAAGATGATTCTCTCCAAATGTCACTTTAATTCTAATGCTCCATTATCAAATCCATGTATCCATATTCCAAGTCTCTTGGACAGAAATAGAGTCACTGTTTGATCAACAAAAAATTTTCTCAAACCGCACAGAAGAACATTCATTTAAAATTTTTCCAAGAAGAGCTGGTATCACTGCGACTCTTATTGTATCCAGTTGAATGAATGAATTCCATGTGGTTGCTGATGAAGCTCGGGATGCCATAAATCAAATGATGAGTTATGTTGAAATCCTCTTGTAATTAATGAAAATGTGAAGAGAATCAAGTTTGTGGATGTCCTTCTAACTCTTATGCATCAATGACGAATAATTTCTTCTTCAATCATTTGTTTTTCCATTATTTTTCTATCCGCTTTAATTTTTTTACCTATGCTAGTGGGCCTAGTATGAATAGTTTGAATATTTCGAGGATTATAAAACTAACCCTACAAACATTAAATCTTTTATTTTCTCAATATTACCTACATCATACAAAATGTATCTTTAGGTAGCTGGGACTTCACTTTTGTTCTAAGTTCCCTTATCTTTTGTGGGCAGTTTAAAATCGTGCAGGTCGGGCATAAAATGGCTAATGATTAAGGTCAAAATAGATTTGACCAAATGGATTAAATCTTACTCAATACCATGATAATTTATCTGAAAATTATTGACATATTCATTTATGGGTGGACACATGTAAATTATTTCTTAAGAAATTTTGAATCTAAGGAATAATATGAAAAAAGGGATAAATAACATTAGAAGAAGTATTTCCCTAGAATGAAGTTACCAAAATTTAAAAAACCTGTTAAGGGGTTGAATTATGCAGGGCCACTTATGGGAATTGGATACATTGTCAAGTAATAGCATCTTTTGGCTGAAAGATCCATTATGGAGACTTCTTATGAAATTCCACATAGGGGAACGTGATGTATAGTCAGGAAAATGAACTTTTAGAAATTTTACTTTTCTATTTCTAAAAGCCGGTGAAAGATTATGGTAATTTAAATTTTCCAATGCTAGAGTCTGTTGTATTGATAGAGGTACTTTAATATAGAGAGGATATCTCCATTTTTTATTGTCAAATAATTTGATGAATGTCACTCCTGTGAAGGTATTACCCAAACATAGGAAATAAAAATATAAACCATAGACTTAAATACTTTTGGATCATTAAAAAGAGTATGGGACAAATATGTCAAGGATATCTATTTTTGAAGATCCATACATATTGTTGTTAAGACAAATAAGATCATAAGTGGTTTTTCTCCCAAGAATAAAGTTACCACTATTTTGGAAAACCCGATATGGGGTTGAATTATGCCGGTTCATTTTAGGGAATTCCCTACATAGTCAAATAATACTATCTTTTGGCTGACAGCTCTGTTATGTAGACTACTTATGAAAGGTTGCCTAAGGGCATGTGCTGCATAGTCAGTCAAAAGAACTCTCAGTTATCAGAACATTTGTGATTATAAGTTAGTAAAATGGTTATGGAGATCTGGAAGTATTTAAGGTTAGAAGTATGACACGTCAAAATGGGCGTTGCCCATCATATGTAGAGATACACAGACCAATGCTAACTATAATCATGTTGTGGCTGGGTCCTTAATTGAGGTGTTGGACATCACTATGTATCCCATAAGGATGGGAATCAATCCATACGTAGTTCTTGAAATATGTTTAACATCAAGTGGGACAAGATTATAATAGATCTTTGTTTTCGGTCAAAGAGCTCAGAGCATAATGAGGAATACACATATAAAACAGAAGTGAATGAAGACCAGGGTTTTCATACCACATTTCTGTTTTCACAAGGGGATTTTTCAGCCAAGGGACTGAAAGTGGAATTTGGGGTTAGACCCAATGACTTGGGTCTAGATTCTAGGGACACTCAAACCTTCCTATGTATCCCATAAGGATGGGAATAAATCCGTAAATAGTTCTTGAAATACCCTCTATAGAGATTTGGTTCGTACAAGTGAAGGGTGAAACGGGACATTAGTGTAATGATGATTTTACATAAGATAAAAGATTCGGCAATTTCCATGTATGCATGAAGTCATTGGAATATAACATGATTGAAGATTAATGTAAATAATTATTCCCTCTCAGGTGAGGGTGTCAAAGAATGTTTTAGTTTATTGTCGTACAAGAAAAAATTGCGAATAGTTTAAGGTCATATGCATGGACCATGGTAAACCAAAGTAAAAATATTGGTTCTGGGGGTGGCTTCACAAATCAACAACGTATGAGATGGAGGTGAACGGATGTGAAGATATTGGTTTAGGGCTTGATCCTAAGGAGGTTTCCTACGTACCCAGCCTAGAAGGCAAGGATCAAAGTCCGCGTAGTACAATTGAAGAATGAATTAGTGATCAAGATGTTTTTTAGGACGACCTAAAAATGATTTTGGGATATAAAAATGGTTAGCAGCTCAGAGAAGGTGTTATGGTTGAAGTTTTTACTCTAATAAAACGTGAGTCATACTCAGTATGAGAAACAAGAGGTAGAAACAACCTTAACGATTCATAGTTTAATGTTATGTGGGACAAATAAGGGATTGGACACAGTTTAACGTCTTCTTGGACAATGAAGGAATATGTAGTTTAAAGTCTTATAGTAAGGACTAAAGGGGACTGTACAGTTTAATGTCTTGCAGTAAGGACTATAATAGTGTAAGGTCATATGTATGGACCAATGCTGCACAGTTTAGCGTCATGTAGCTAGGGAAAACATGTACAGTTTAACCTCATGTTGGGCGAGTAAGGGGACACAGTTTAACATCATATTGGATGAGGACCATAAAGTTTAATGTAAAATAGCAAGGAAGATGGTGATGTGTTTATGTTACACAAAATACTTCTTCAAAAACCTAGCATTGTTAGAATCATGATGAGTTCTCCATCCATTGAGATTAAATAATAAACTCCCTTGGAGTAGACCTTACTTATTGAATAAGGTCCTTCCCACTTTGACTCAAGCTTTGGAGTTTTCATTCCTATTATAATTGGAGTTCTGAGAACCAATACCAATTCTCCTTGAATGAATGAAATAAGATGACCTTTTTTGTTGAAAGCTCGTGCTATTCGATTATAATAAACTTCCATGTGGTGCAGGGTGCAAAACCTTTTTTCATCTAATCGTTCCAATTCATCCAATCGCTTATCATATTATTCATCTATAGATGACTGATTACAAATGGCTTCTCTGTGCGAGGGTAATTTATCCTCAGTGGGAAATACTTCTTCTGTTCCATATACCAATGAATATGGAGTTGACTGCGTAGCAGTGCGGGTGGTGGTATGATAATCCCATATAGCATGAAATGGTTTATCAGGACATGAATTTTTATCTTTATCCACCATCTTTTATAGTATGTTTGAAAGAGCCTTATTGATGGATTCTATTTATCCATTGGTCATTGCATGATACTGAGGTGAATGTTTTGATTTGATGTTGTATTCTTGATACAACTTCCTTACCTCAGATGAACAGAATTTGGTGCCATTATCCATCAATATGGTATGAGGGACACCAAATATGGTAATGCTGTTAGTCTTGATGATTCTAACAATGATTTTAGAACTAAATTCTTTCGGAGGTATTTCCTCTTTCCATTTGGAAAAGATGTTAGTAGTAGTAAGAATATACTTAAACTTCTTGGATGTAGCTGAAGGGCAAGGTCATACTACATCCATTACACATGTGGAAAATGGCCATGAGTATTTAGCTGTATGAAGAAAATATAGGGAATGATGAATGAAATTGGAATAAACATGGAATGAATGACACTTCTTAGTGAAATTAACATAATCTTGTATCATTGAAGGCCAAAAGTATCCAGGCTATTGAAATTGATCATATAGACTATGTACAGTCTGGTGGGCACCAAAAACTTCTGCATGTACTTATTTCATGACAACCATTGTCTCATCACCATTAATACATCTGAAAAGAATTCCATCAAACCCTAACTTGTAGTGAATTTTCTCTAGGATATCTGGGCTATCATAAAGATTAAAATTTACCACACGTAGCCAGGCTTGTTCTTTCTCGGATCTATCTGTTGGGAGTGTTCCATTTTGAATTTATTCCCTGATGGGTGTCATTCATCCTGTAGTATGACCATATGGTTCAGAAATGGGACTAATTTCATAGATTTCCTCTATTCTGATTTGAACATAAGGTGAATCTATATTACGATGGGCAATACTAATGATTGTCTCATCCCGATTTGGATCTGCCAGAGCTGTGGCTACATTAGCCAGTGCATCAGCCTGAGCATTTTGTGATTGCGGGACATAAGAAAATGTAGGATCCGAATGAAATTTCCCAATTAACTCTCAGACATAATCATACAAAGGGATTAACTCTTATTTTCTGATGGCATAGTCCCCATTGACTTGTTTGATTACCAAGTCTGAATCACCTTTAATCTTTAAGTGATTCACCTGTGCCTAAAGCACCGAATCCAATCCTGCGATGAGAGCTTCGTATTCTGGTTAATTTTTTATACCGCCTTCCAACAATAAGAAGGAATAGGGTATCACTTTCCTTTCTGGGGAAATAAGAACAATTCCTAACCCAACATTGTTGAATTCGGGATCTTCTATTTTGTTCCTTGTTGGACTTCTGGAAGCACCATCAAAGTACATTTACCATACATGGGGATTATCTTGAATAGTGAAGACTTCCTCATCTAGAAGATCAATATCTGAAGATTTATCTTCTACTGAAGGGTGTTCAGTAAGGAAATCAGCTAGAGCTTGGCCCTTTATTGACTTTTGAGACACATACTGGATGTCAAACTGCTGCAAAATAAATTCCCACCTTTCCAGACGTCCTGTATGCATTGAATGACTAAGGACAAATTTGATGGGGTTATTTCATGATACTCATGATGATTCAGGTAGTGTCTCTACTTCTGAACTATAAAGAGTATTGCTAGGAAGCGCTTTTCAATACTTGAATATCGATTTTCTGCATCAAGCATAGTCCGACTGAGGTAGTAAAGTATATTTTCATTCTCAGCATCATTCTTTTCTGCAAGGAAGGAACCCAATGATCGCTCTAATTCTTTCACATAAATAATATGTGGTCTTCCTTCAACAGGTGGAATTAATACTGGTGGACTCAAGGGATATTTCTTGAAAATATTGAATGCTTCTTGACATTCTTCAGTCCACTAGTATGTGACTCCCTTCTTCATTAAATTCCTGAAGGGTAAAGATTTTCCTGCAAGATTGGAAATGAAACGCAGAATATAGGCCAAGTGTACTTGATGTTATCTCAATTATTTCAAATTTTGAGTAGGTGACATGCCAAGGAATGATTTTCTCTTCTCAGATCAACATCATTTCCACAATGGCATACAACAAAGCTGAGAAAATGTTCTAAGGTTACACCAAATGCACATTTTAACAGGTTCGGCTTCAAAGTGTGTTTTCACAGTTTTTGGAATATGACTTCCTAATCGGTCAAGTGATTATAACATTGTATGGATTTAACCACAAAATTGTCCACATAACATTTAACAAATTTCCCTAAAAAATATTTGAAAATATGGTGCACAACATGCTGATATGTTTTGCCTACACTGCTCAGGCCAAAGGGAATTACTCAATAGAAAAACACACCCTGAGGGGATCTGAAGGCTGTAGATTCTTCATCTTTTGGAGCCATTCGGATTTGATTATACCCAGAATATCATTCCATGATGGAAAGTGCTTCATAGCCATTAGTTGCATCAATTAAATTTTCTGTAATCAGAACTGGAAAATCATCTTTAGGACAATGTTGATTAAGATCTCTGAAATCAATGAAAACTCTAATTTTTAATTTTCATCTTTTTCACAGGGACAATATTAGCAATCAATTTGGGATATTGAACTTCTCTGATGAAGTTTGTATTGATAAGATTATCCACTTCAATTTCAATTTCAGAATCTTAGGTTGGGTGTGTTCTTCTTGCGACTTGCATGAATACTCAACGTTCTTCTAGAAATCTCAAATGATGAGTGGAAACATCAATATAAAGACCTGAAATTTCTGTATAAATCCAAGAAAATACTTCTTGTTTTTTCTTTAAAAATGATATATAAATTTCTTTATCTTCAAGATTTATGGCCGCACTAATTAATTTAGGGCGTGGATCTTCTTTTTTACCGAGATTTATTTCTCTGTGTTCATTCGCAGTGGTAGAGAGACCCTCTTCAAATGCTGGAGGAGCATCCCTGATATCTTCCTCTTCTTCTTCAACATGTGTTATCTCTTCTATTTCTACCTGCATAGTAGATGATGAAGCAAAATTTCCATGATCAAAAGTTATGTTAAAATTTGATCATTTTGAAGAAGCAGCTTCCTTTTCTAACCCTATTAATGATTAAGGATCTTCCTTGGGTAATAAAGAGGTGATGATGGATTGAGAATTGATATCATCGTTCACCTCTAACATTTCTATAACTTTTTCTGGCCTGGTTGAAAAAGTATAAAGTTGTTGTATTTTAGCGGATGAAATGAATAAATCTCATTTTGAGCTATCATCGTTTCTTGGTGAATCACCAATTTCTCCCATGCTGTCTGGCTTGGTTGCCATAATTGACATTATCGAAGTTTCTATAAGAGCATTTAGATTTGGTTCTATCCAGTCAATTTGAATGATAGGCAACACATAATCTGTACTCACATGTATGAAAGGGTTTACTAGAATCTTTTCCAAACCATATGATGCAATAACTTTGGTAACCTACCTTGTTGTGGATTTCTCCATTCCCTCCATGTGATAGAATTCCGCCTCAATGTATTGATATTCACATGTGTTGAATGAGGATTCATCACCAAAAAATGTCCCAATTGGACCATTGAAACAATATTTGAGACATTGATGGTATGATGAAGGAATAGCCACATGTTGATGTAGATAAGGACATCCAAGAAAAATGTTGAAAGCATTGTCATGACGAACAACCGTGAAATCTGAATTGGATACAAGATCTCAAACTAAGTTCTGAGTGTGATCTTGCCCAGAGGTTCTTGTTCATTTTTATCATATCCTTGCAACATCAAAGTAGAAGGAGATAAATCAGATTCGTTGAGGCCCAATTGATGAAGTTTACGAATGGGGATGAGGTTGACTCATGAACCATTATCAACGAAAGCTCATCAGATGTATACATCATTGACCTTGCCAGATAAATACAATGTTCCAATATGCCCATGCTCTACATCATCTTAATCATATTCAGTAAAAGATATCACTGTATGGAATTCTGCTGGATCATTCTCTATATGGTATAATTCAACCGCAGAAATTTCAGTTTCGAATACCTGAGGACTTTACAAAGCATCAATGAGTTCTTCCCAAAGATCCATTGATAGATTTATGGCATCCAAAATTGATAACTTGGCCCGAACATGGGCCAAATGATTCAAGGCATCATTATTTTGGTCCAAAGGTCTGTGTTTCCCTACAGGAACATGTGGTTTCGCATGTGCCTTATAATTTGATGCATTGTAAGTAGATTCATCTTGTATCGGGGAAGGAGTAAAAAATGCTCCTAGATTTGGCATATTGGACCGACTAGGTCCATTTACATGCTGAGAGTATAATAGTGTAACTTCATACCAATCCTCCAAAATAATTGTTCCAGGACTGAATCTACAATGCATGGAAGAGAAATCTTGTTCCAAATGAGCCTACTCAAGGACTCTACCACGAGTTTATGATTCATATATAGTTCTAGCAGGGGTAGAATTGGAATATTGGCTTATAAAATAACCAAATCTTTCTCTATATCCTAGACTTCTGGAACTCCTTCTAATTTCTCTGTTTGATATAGGAAACTCAAGCCCATCAAGATCAAAACTGTGGCTGGAATATGTAAATGTTAAGTGGATCATATTAATGGAACAAAGATCAACTCTTCAGCTAATTAAGACTCCGCCGGATTAGCCAGTTTAGGCTATTCCGCTTGGTGGGGTGGTGTCTGTGGCATTAAAGTAGATGTCATAAAATTAGACAGAGTCAAAGACAAATTCGGCTTTGACAAAAACTCATCTTCTTCAAATTGTTCTTCTTACATTGAATAATGCCACCCCTTTGAGGATTTTACTTCTAATGAAGGGGGTTTTGGTGTGGAATTCATAGCATAAGACATAATTGGTTTCTTCAATTGCGTTCTCAAAATGGCATGAGATCGGTTTATTGTTTTCTTGACCCTCCAATCATCATATTTCTATCCATTTTTTTACTTATTGCCACTCACCTTCTTCCTCTGGATCTGTAGCAGTAACACATGCAACCTAGGCTGAAGATCCTTTCAGTTTGACTTGTCCCAAGTCCACCATCTTTTGTAGGTGGTCTTCGAATAGAAAACACTTTTGAATGGGATTCCCCAACATCTAATGACATGGGAAATAGTTGGAATGGTCTTCATCTCCTTCATTTTTTAGCCTTTTGAGCCTTGGAAACTGAAATAAATTATTTTCTAGAGCCGAAATAAAGTAACCAGGAACATGTTCATTTCAGAAAGAATAAACTTTGTTCTTCAGATCCTCAATTTTTTCCACCTTTAATCTCATTGATCATATTGGAGAAACAGCCTCTGTTTTTGATGATCAGGAGGTGGAGACCTTAGATAAGATGAAGATTTTGAAGTGGGAACAGGTACAAGAGCTTGTTTAATAGTAACTGTAGTAGTCTCTGCTCTACCCATTGTCCTTCCTAGATTAGATGGAATTACATGAGTTTTATTCTTATTCTTTGTAAGAGATTCTTAAATCTAATGAGTTATCGAAGTAGGATCTCTAAACGCTCCACTGTATATCACATGCATCAACGGTGTTCATAATTCATCCAGAAAATTTGCCACACATATTGGAAAAAACTATTCTTGAGGGAGTGCTAAGCTTAGGGAATATGTTAATCCCTTCCTGTGAGCAATGAAATATGAAACTCTTTCATTCTCCCTTTTAATACAAATTTTCAGATAAAAAACTATTTTCTTTGGCTACGTTGAGCTAAATTGATGAAAGAATCATTGATGGAGATCTCCCCACACAGTAATTGACCAAGATTGCAAGCTTGTGTACCAGAAAAAAGCAGACCCTTGTAATGAATGTACAAAACACTTGAGATTAACTGCTTCTTACTGTTTATGAGTTCCCATCATAAGATCACAACAGGAAACAATGTGTGTTATGTGTTGTTATTGGTCTCCCGAACCATTAAATATTGGGAATGTGGTATTTGAAAAAGTTGATTGGGGAGTAATTGTATCAACCCATTCAGGGTATGATCTGTTTTCTGGATGAATTTGTGCTTGTTTTTCATCCATAGTTTCCAACCGAGATGGTAATGACTAAATGGTAGTTATTAGCTTTTGAGAAACATCTGGTTGAGTTTGGACCTTAGCAAGTGAAATAACTGAAGCTTAGATAGGTATGGTGGCTGGTAATACATCTGATTGTAGCACCACCGATTGTTGTTGTGCATGACCCATAGGATTAGACCTTATAAGAGTGTACTGGTAAAAGAGGATATTCTTGATCCATCTCAGTAGCTACAAAAAATTCCCTTGGCTGCCTGGCTCCAGTTGGTTTTGGAGGAAGACTACCATAAAGTAGTTATGCATTCACCCTCCTTAATTCCGTCATTTCTTCTTCATGTTGTGAAAATAATTGCTTTAGTGACAGTGATTGGCCTTCTCTAGAGGGAGGGTGGAATTTAACCTAATTCTTTCATTTCCCCTTGTTGGACGCCTTTCGAAGAGGGGGATGTTGGTTATTTTATGGATTACCTAGATTCTGGGTAAGCCTTTGATTTCATGTATGCACACCTTCTTAATTTGGGTCTGTGTGTACAACTTCTTGATCATGAGCTTCTTCATCTAATCCCTCTGAGTGAGCATCATGTTCGGGAAGATCAGAAACAACAGCATTGATGACATTTACGTATGGATAACACATTGTATCCCTTCTATTGACATTTCTGCAATATTGTCTTCTTCCATGTCGTTGATGAGACATTTCCTTTTGTTGAGTTGATCCCTCAAGAACTTTTTGATGAACTGTAATTCAGAGGGAATCTCTTGATAATTTGTCTCTTTTTTCCTCTTGTGTCTTCTTCCCTAATCGAGAGAAGACTGACTTTCTCCAAGGAAGAGATTTAGGATTTGAAAAAGACCCCAGTCCGGTGGACTAGGGTTGTTCCTGTTTTTCCTGATCAACTCCTCAAATCCTATTTGTTGATTCTGAGGGTTGGGTTAAAAGAGTCCCCATTTTGGAAAGCAAGGGTGGTTCTTGAGATGCTATACCCGAGACTTTCTTAAAAGCTCTCCTGATATAATGAACTTTATTCCGGAAATTGGATCGATGCATCAACATACATCCACTCAAATCACATGACAAAAATGACCGTTGGATGATTTTTGACACTTCTGTCACCTGATGATGTGCATTCTATAAACAATAGACATGCTCGATATTCTCGTTTTCTTGATGCAAGAGTAATTCAACAACTTGTTCTTTGTTTTCTAGACTTTGGGAAGAACTAGTATAGGACTGTTCTTGGGAAAGCCTTTGATTATGCACAAAACCAGCGAGATGAGGCCAATTCTGGGAAATAACATTGGTTGAGACCACCAATGGTGGTATTTGTTCACTAGAGAGTATAGTTAAACGGAATGATCCATGAACACCCTATCCCATGATACGAATACCAGATGGGGCATTGGAAATTAACTGTTGGAATCTTTTTAACGTGCCAAGGAATGAACGCTGAAGGGCTCTCTCCTGTTTTTCAGCCTTTGGTTATCGGTAAACTAAGAGAGATGCCAAATCAATTTGGCATTGTGACTTTTCTATTATCTTTAAATGATTATCATATTAATAATAACATAAGAATTTACCTTTTAAATGACAAAGAGTATTACACATGTTGAGACGAATATCGTGAATACAATATTCTATCAACATCTCTAGAATTCCATAATGAGAGTCTTCCAAAGGCCAAAACATGACTGGTACTTCACCTTTCGCCAGTTGTTTTCTCATATTCAGAACTTCCTCCTTATCATTAGATGAAGATTTTTCTACCTGATTAGACCAAAGCTGGTGCTTCTTTGTTTCTTCATCAGATTTAATAAGATTGGTAGAGAATTAATTATCAATCTCGAAGATGAATGTCCCAGGGGTGGTTCGGAGAGTGACCTACACCTGGGGCTATCTTCTGGTTGAGCAAGTATTTCACCTGCTTATGGTAAAGCATCAGACATGACTTTCTTCACATTTGCAAGTGCCTCATGATAAGTGGGATTTCTCATTACTTCATTTTCATTTGAATAATTTTCTAGGAAATGAGAATTACTACGGCGGAGAGTACTTTCACAGCTAAATTCATCATCATGGGGAGGACCACCATGGTGGGTTACGGAAAAAGATGAAACCTTTTTCACCTTGATTATCTGGACAAGTAGAGGTTTATCATGGCTCTTATCTGAAGATGATACTTCGAGATCAACCGAACTGTCATGAAGCAAGCCTTCATGAGGAAATGTCAGATGGAGACCTTCAGAATTGTTTTTATTAATTTGAAAACAAGAGTGTATAGTCATGAGTTGAAACATATAATTTTCTGAGTGCATCATGAACTCCAGCATAGAGCAAGACCTTATTACAGATTGTCTCTTTATTTCTCGACTAAGATGGACAAGTATTTTTATTAAACACCTTATTACTCAATATAGGAACCACTTGTTGATGAATGTGGCCATTATGGGCAGGTTTATATTCCTGCTTATGAGAAATATCCAGGTTATTCTAATCATCTCCATTCAAATCAGGTGTATGTGCCTAACTTCATTGTCTGTATGATATGGGGTAGTACACCACAAAACCCTTCTAGACTATGAAAGAGGTATGTATCTGTTACAAAGTGATATGTTAATGTGTCAATACACTGACATAGATAGATTTATGATACTTTCCCTGTGATGCTGCTGAATCTGTTATAATATTCTGACATACATCCAGAATATGAGCAGGGATTCGCTTCTTCTCTTTCACCATTTTCAGAATGTGCTAGGTGACTTCAGCTGCCAGAATGGGAATACACGTCCATTTTGTGCTTCCTGTAGGTGTGTATTCCTACTCATGTCATCCATTTCCTATCAGTGAATTCTGAAAGTACTCATGTGTGGGGGAAGAGAGTTGAGCCTGCTCGAAATTTTTCAACAGAGCTTTCCCACTGACTTCTCTAGGTGGTACCAAACGAGTCTATTGGTAGGATTGATACATATTGGAAGGTGTATTTCCCTAATGTGTATTCTTCGTCAATCATGGTTGATTAATTTTTGTAAATATTGGCAGACGAGACTCCTGATAGAATCGTTGATTTTAAATAGGTGTATGTCCTAGCTTATCAGTTGCCACCGTATTAGATTGGTGAGCTTCTTTGGTTGTAGTCAGACGAGCCTGCTGACTAGATGATGATTTATAAATAGGTGTATATGCCTACCTATAATACTCTGGTGGAATTTCTTGGAAGGATTGGTGCGTTACTGCCAGACGAGGCTTCTGGGTAGTAACATCCGGACAGACGGGTGTATATGCACGCTCGTTGTTTGCCATCATGTTGGCTTGATGGACTTCTCCGGAGGAGGATGAAGTAAGAACATGCTCCTTGTTGACCAGATTTCACCTCGGGTGGTTCGTCTTGCATGCTCGGGTCTGAGGAACCTAAACTGAACCCCTGAAGGCGATACCCTCATTATTTTGAGGGTGCACTACATCTCGAGTCTGGCGATGATTTTTCATGGGAGCCTTCGGGAAGGACTTCTATCTCCTTAAATTAAGTCCTTTAGTGAAATTCTCATTCACCTCCACATAGTATGGGTGGGACTGGTGGTTTTGTTCTAGGGATAATGACCCGAATCGGTTAGAAATAGTGGTTGGAACCACTTGCTTCTTGATCACTCTTCATCACCGTCCGAAAAACCAGGGTAAATTATTGACTTGGAGGGCTTGTCGAGCGGCCTCCAAAGTTGGAATGGTAATTTGTTGACGGTATTTCTTAACCAGTGCATTTGATAGCCAGCATTGAAGATACTGAGTAGGTGATGTCGTCCTAAGTTCGGATGAGGATCCAACAGGAGTAGCCGCAGAGGTATTCACAGGTTTGAACATTAGAGAAGCCCTTTCTGTAATGCAGAGTGATGTTGAAAATGAGTGCCTTTTTGATATAACATACACAATAATGTTATGTTCGGCCAAAACATCTTTTGGATGAGCACATGTTTTATTTATTTCTTCTTTGGCCCCCACATTGAGTTAGATATGGGCCTAACAAATAAGTAAACCATCATTTTTCCTTGGATAACGATTCACATCGGGTTCACCATTTTTTGATTCTTCTAGAAATGGGGATGACCTTGTTTGTTTAAGGTTCAAACATTCCAATTGGTTTCAGACGAGTTTATTCATAGAAACATAAACATAAAATGATTCTATATCCATTTGGACCTACTTTCTAAAGGTAGGTGCTCATTAGTTGTGGACTGATGAGGCTTAATAATTTTCATTGGTCGAGAGGATGGTAGGTCGGACTCATCACACATTTTTGGGGGGAATTATTGTCTACTCTAGGACTATCTTTATAGATTTGAGTTATGTTCATGAATCCTTATTAAATTACCAAGTAGGAAAATGAGTTTTTCCTTTATATATTGCAATCAATGATTGATATATATGAGATTTAGAGAAACTTTTATATGTGTATGAGATTATTCATAAACCGAGAATCATCTATATGAATTAGTGATTCATAGTCAATGGAATCCTTCCATACATTATGTAGAATTTCCTTGGTCATTATGATGACCATACATGTTTTAAAGCCACTCAGTTGGGAACTTGAAGTTTATTGTCTTTTATAAGGACATGATAATTTTAGAGTTGGGATCATACCTAGTGATGGGCTTCCTACGTATCCTAATTAGAAAAGGAATCAGAACCCACATAGTTTGAGTGAAGAAGTATGAGACTTATGCATGATTTATGGCCCAGAGAGACATTTCATAATTACTTTTACGCACTAGGCTCACGTGAGTCGTGATTGGTGTGAGAAAAAAGAGTTATCAGTAAAACCGAACGATTGTGCCATGAAAGATGCAATCATAAGAAATTATGTAGGGATTATGTATGTATGAATACCTAGATAGATGAGGACTGGGATTTACATTAGGGAAGAAACTCGGAAACAAGGTCCATAATGGTATATGTGCTTTATGGAGATTTAGATAGTTAACATAGGACTTAATCCTACGAATGATTCCCAAATTAAAGGGGACTTATGATTGGGTTTTATTCTTGAGAAGGATGCCCAAATCAAAAGAAATTAAGACTTGGGCTTATTCCTGAAATATAGGCCCAGGTTCTGGAAATTTTTAATTTGGGGCTTACTCCTAAGAATAATGCCCAAATGAAGGGAATTTGAGATTGGGGCTTACTCTAGATGAGGATGCCTGTATTATAGAAATTAAGACTAGGTATTACTCTTGAAAAGGAGGGCCATGTTAGAGAACTTGGACTAGGGCTTACTCTTGAAAAAGGGGACAATATTAAATATCTTATCATCTTAATGGATGAGGTTGAATGAATGAAATCTCTCACCTTAGTGACATAAAGATGTTTAAATCACAAGGTTTTGAGAGATGTTCCATAGAATTCCTTTCAAATAAGGAAGAAAACAAAGGAACCATACGAAAAATGGCTTTGAAGAGGGTTTGGAAGGATACATATTGAAGGGGAGTGGTGGATTTGAAGAAAATAGAAGATTAGGCAGGAGGGGCACCCAAAAAGAGGTAGGCGTGCAAGTCCTGTTTGGGCGCGCAAGTCTTGGTCGTGCAAGTATACTTGCACGACACATATATAATTGGGTGACAGTCAATCCATAGGGTAATACATGGGTGAGACTTGGCTCATTCCCTTAGTATTATCCATAATGGCTTCCAAAACGGTGGTGCGCAAGTTTTGTTGAAGGGATAAGGCAGCGTGCAAGTGTGGCCATTTCCCTTAAGGGTTGGACACTTAGGCACACAAGTGATGATGAATTCCAACACTTAGTCCTTATTCCTCCTCCTTATATCTTCTATTCTAGGTAATAAAATTACCGTAGAAATGATCGAAATACTTCAAGCAGAGACTAGGGTGCTGAGAGCTTAAATCAGAAATTTTGAATTTTTCGTCCCCGAAATGGGGGGGCCCACAGGGGGTATTTATAGTCCATTGAGGACCTTGGGAGAAAATAACATAGATCAATCATGTCACTGGCACGACCCATATGTGGTGTGCAAGTATACTTGCACGACAATGATGAAACTTGCATGGCCTATGTGTAATGAAATCCTTATTCATGCCTTTGTCAATTTTTGATATTTCATCAAAGGATGAATCTCTTTGTGCTTAAGGTATTCCCCTTTGTCATTTGTTAGACTCTGTGATGGAAAGGAGCATCAACAAAATTATAGCTGGTAAAACTCTATTTATAGAATACAGAACATAAAATACATGCACTACTAGTGATTACATCATATATGTTTCTACTTTGTATCCATAGATATTAAAATATAATTTTAGGAATACCAACTAATCAATTTTAACAGTACTCTTTTTATCAATCCCCTTGTATTGAAAAATTACCACATAGATTTTTGTATAATCTAACTCTAGTTTGTGTTCTTTGAAGAAAAAGTATGAAATATTCACATCCATATGATTTCTATCCATATTACCAAAAATATGTATCACATAAAACACAAGTTTACCTAAATTATATTTCATGATACTTCCTTCATGTTGTTCATTTTTATAAATCATATAACAATTAATTTCATAACCATTTTAAGATAATAAATACACACTTGGTCCTTTGTCTTGCCATTGAATTTGATAAGAAATTGAATAAAAAATTGCCTCTTACTCCTTAACAATATTGTATATAACCATTATATAAATATTATTCATGTGTATGTGGTATATATCTATCATCCCTTGATAGATTCAAATTCAATAAGTTTATTTTTGGGATTCAATATATGAGTAATCCTCAAAACTATTTTGAAAATTTTAAAGGGTGGAATATTCCTGACCTACAATATTGGATTTGACATCATATTTTCCAAAACATCCTTCAACAACAAGACACCTTGTGTGATTAGATTTCTATAGTCCAATGTTTTCCACTCTAGATAGGTAGTTGATTGATTATTCAATGACATCCTCAACAATATATCGCTCTGAAAAACAACCATTTAGTCAACCTCAGTTTTTAACATACCCATTCAAAATCATTTTATAACATTTAATTTTTTAAATCCTTCTATAATATATAGGACCAGATATTATAATCTCTCTCAATAAGTAAAAAATAATGTCAACAACCATATCAAAGAATGTTTCCTAGAATAACATTTCCAATTCACAAAATATGATATAAAATTCGTTTTCCAATGTTCTTAATTTATCTTGGTGTATAACATTGAAACATACAGATTTAAAAAATGAACAGACCATGCTTAATTTATAATGGACATTCTTGGTAAATATGAAATGTAAAGCTATAGGAAATAAATATTGCATCAAAATAAGACTGTCACATGATTTTATAACATTTTACATTAATCCAGTCATTGACATGATATTCTTGACATTAGACGAATACCCCTATGGAAATATAACATCATTCATGAAGTTATAAAACTGGAATCTCTCTAGTATTGAAAGCATGTAATAATTTAGGGGAAGAAAAATCTAATTTTCACCCTTCACTAGCACCAACTCTTCCCATATTCACATGTCAATTATGTCCATCCTAGACTTAATTCCATCATTTTTTAAAATTTACATTTAGTAATTTTTCAATTAAACTATAACATAATTATTTTCAACATACATAAAATTAACTAAATTTATGACTTACATACAATTCCATTAGAGAAATTAAAAACAAAATCGACAATTTTTTACAAATTTTTTTTTCTAAATTTTTCCAATAAAGGTTTTTCCAAAGGAGTGTCCATATTTTTTACTTTCTAAAATATTTTTCCACCTATTATTGGAGACGATGTTGTGCATTCTTTTGAACTCCCATGTAATGATGTCATCCAATATGAGTACATATGACATCGGGGTAAAAATAAGTGTCGTACTAGAATTATAGTCTTCAATGAATGATTTAATGAAATTTATTTTGTATATTGACAATAAATGGGAATCCTTTAAATTCCATTAATGCATTATCGTCACCAATTTCCTGATGCAAGAATTCTCAATTACATACCATAAAACATGGATCTAAACATGAAATATTCATTTCTATAATCACCATCCAAAGATACTCCTTAATTACTTATTAATTTGAAAATTATTGATCAATGGTTCCAAATAAACATCAATATCATTACTCGGTTGTTTTGGTCCGGATATTAGCATATATAACATAATTTATTTCTATTTCATGCGTAACAATAGTGGGAAGTTGTAATTTATAAACATAACAATCAATATACTATTAGTTATTCTTTTAAAATACAAAGGATTCACTCCATACATAGTTAATTAAAGACAAAGGATTCCCAACTCATATCTAAATTTGGGATATTCTAGATCAATTCACTTCCACTACGGAGAGTCTTCCAGGTTACAAAGTTTCCTAACATCATTTCATGTATCTATGTTTAATTTCAATTAACATATAGTCTCTACACTTCAATATAGGTTTGTAACCAATATAATGATTGGAATGTACCATAATAAATTCATAGGATCTAATTAATCATTCATTTATTATGAACCACCGTACATTGGTCATAATTTAAGTGATTCGTGATCCATGAGAAATAGTGTATTTTTAATTGGATAATAATTTATTCATTCAAATATCATACCCATCAAACATAGTATTCATTCAACATTATATTTTTGGCTAGGGGGATCATTATCTTCTAGGAGAATATCATTCCAAATATAATGATGATCAGTAAAACTGGATTCACTCCATCCATTAGAAGGGATTAAATTTTTCAACTTCATTATGACTAAACATTTTATATGTTTACTAAAACCATTATACAATTCCATATTTTCAAAACTCTTTAACATATAAAACCATTTTGGACAATCATGATGTTCATATTCAACTATCTTATTTATTTCCTTAAAATGATTTCCATCATCATTCACACTTGTAATCACATCGTCGATACATTCTTATTTATTGTGCACACTTGTAATCATATCATATTATCTATAAAAAGTAGTGTTATCCTAGTCACCATCTACATTTCCTTTTTCACATTGTTTATTACATAATTTAAAACTTTTATCTATTCTGTGAAAGATCAATATTTCTTCCAACTCTTATAGGAAGATTATTCATGAATAAAAATAGTGTAAACACAAGAAAATGATTTGATAAGGGTATTCTACAAGATCTATTGCAAACATGATGAACTCTTTCACCCCATCATCATTTTATTTTTTCATACTTTAGGAATCCATATATTTTCTATTATTTTAAATCCAATGTGATTCAGAAATATTAAAATTTAACAATATAAATAAACAAATAAAAAGTGATATTTCAAAAATGGGGAACCCAATATATGAATTTTTCAAACAACTTCATCATGGTTTGAGAGAAATTGGTAATTGAATTAAAAAATTAATTACCTTACTAAGGTATGTTTTATCCTTAGAATTAATCCACAATGTTCATTGATACCTAGTATATGATGACTACTAGTTAGAGGAGGTCAATGAAACATAGGTGTGTGTCCAGAAGTTATGTGGGTATGAGTCTCTGGAAACAAAATAAAATAATAACTATTCTAGATTTGAATCTGATGAGGATGATAGTTATTATTTCATTTTGATACTAGTGACTCATAAACTTAGATGATAACACCAAATCAGATAGAATATGTAGTTATTGGGGGCTCCACTAGTATAATCCATGCAAATGATTTTGGTTGAAAATTAGGTTTATGAGTTGAAATGGGATTAAATATTATTCTGCCTTTTATGGGAGTGAGGACATGATATATATCCAATAGGATAGATGGAGTTTGTGACATGCCACTTCTTTGGTGTTATTACGAAACAATATTATATAGGAGGTTAGATTTTGTGTATATTGGAGGTCTCTAAAATTTAATATGATCATATAAATATAGATAACACCCTTTATGAGTAACCTTGGTCTACCAATGCAATTATAAAAAGGAATTGAATAAGTTCCAGCTTGCATATATTATTGAACATGGAATCCAAATACAACAAAGAATATTTTGGAACACATTAAACACCTAATTAATAGAATACCTCATACATCTATTTAATAGGATTTCAAACCTAAAATAATTCATATAACAAAACTATTCTTAATTAGTAATGTGATTTTGATGAAAAATTTACAATCATATTAGAAAATTCTAAATTTATAAAATTATAATTTATAGAAATAAATTTTATGAAATTATACAAGTATTAAAATATTGATATTTTGTAAAAAAGTATGTATGTATAAAATTATAAATTACTAATGTATATGTATTGATATCAGTATATAAAATTATTGGCATATATAGAAGTATAAATTTATATATAATTTATAAAATAATATATATTTTATATTAATATACATAATTTATAAATACCAATATTTATAAAACAATATAAAATTAAAAATATGCTATATAAGTATTAATAATTTATAGATATATATAGTTTTAAAAAATTATAAAATTATAATTTATAAAAGTAATATTTATGAATGTATAAAATTTTCATTATTTATAACATTTAAAATGATTTTTTTATATAAATTTATACATCTATAATACTATATGAGTAAAAATTTATTAAAATTTCATATTTATTATATATATATAAATATGATATAATACAAAATTTAAAAAATTATATGAATTTATAAATGAATTTTTTTTGTAATAATACTATTGTATAGAAAACATTAATTAAATTATATTATAATAATATGAAAAATTATATATTTTATAAAAGTATATAAATTCAAAATCATATAAAAAAATAGAATTAAAATCTAGAAACACTTTGAATATGTCATAAGGCATTTTCATACCATGCATTTTTTGTGCTTCTTTTTTTTCAAAAATTGATAGATGGTCCAAAGGCTAATTATCAATTTCTTTCTTATATTCATGAAATTTTTTTAATAGAAAACTAATTGTTATGTAAAATTAAATTATTAAATATAAAATTTATTTTCTATTAATTATGTAAAATGAAAATATATTAAATATAATTGAACAAAATATCTATTATAATGAAATTATAAAATAAAACAATTATATATTTTGAATTTACATCCTCCAAAATATCATTGAAGTACTCTTCTATGGAGAGTTCTCTATTTGTAATGAACTATATAAAATACACTAGGAAATTATAAATTAAAATATAAATTATATATTTAATGATTTTCATTATTGGGCATTCATATTTAAATTTATCGGGATATCAAGATATATTTAAATTTATAAATTCTTGTGATTTCAAATACTGATTTTTTTTTAAAAAATAAATAAAAATAAATAATTTTTCTATAAAATTATATGATATTTTTATTAGTCATTATAAATTATAAAAACTATTGTAATTACAAAACATATAACCAAAAAACTACATGTATGAGCCAATTTCAGATTATTAATCACAATCAAATTCATATAAATATTCCTTGGAATATTATGAAAATCTCATTTGTTATACTTTTTCTATGGTATGTTCTATATGAACCATGAAAGGGTTATACTTAGTCTCACACACACTACATTTTTACCATATATTACATACAAGCACTATCTATTTAAATCAACACCATTATAGAGATAAATACCCTAATATGATATAGAAATTAATGAATAAATATAGAATAACATATAAACTAGAAATATTATATTAATATATATAAACTACATATGGAATCATTGAAAATCTCCATAAATGAAAATAATAAAACAAGATATATGAAAAAATGGAATGAAATGAACTACATGTCAAAATGTTAACAAAACACTCCTTCTGTTGTTCTTTCAAATTCAAGGATGAAATTTTGTCCCCCTACACTAATTAGTTATAAGAAAAAGCGAGTTAACATAGTGAAACAACTTGAAGTTGAAATTTTAGGAATAGTTCATGGAATAATTTGTTTATGGAAGAGTATATAAATTCATAGTACTTTCACAAGAGGGCCACTTCCTATGCCACAACTCCTCAATCAACATTGTCTCCTCACATGTTGTAGTCCATGTTTAAAAAAATGGGTAAGAAATGATTTAAGAGAAAAAATTGTATATGAAGTGGAAACGGTCCCATTGACTATTATTGGATACCATTGGCCCCAAACCATTGCCGTCAGAGATTAAATTTCCTCCAGATTAAATGATAGGGCACCGAGAAAGCAATGAAAATAGGAGAGGAAAAATAAGGTGGAGAATAGAAGACACTTACTCAAACTAGATAAATCAACGATGGGTGATATTTGTTCTATTCATTGGGAAGACGCGAACATGCGTGCAGGTGAAGTGGGGAAGGAAAAATTCTATTGTATGAGGCACTAAAATAATAAATATGCACATACCGTAGATTTGGAGAGATAGATTTGTAGAGAATGTAAGCCATCACAGGTAGTGGGTTCTGTGTGAAATGGGGGAACAACTCTAGTTCCACAAAATCTTAAGCCACGAGCAGCAATGGGTCCTATTATTTATAAAAATATAAGAACTCGTAAGTAATTTATCAGCATTTTGTTAGCACTGATAAAACATGTCTTTATCAGAACTAAAATTCTTTTGATGATATTGGTCAAATATTTATATTAATATTAAAATATTATATGTTTATAAATTTATAAAAAATAAATAAATATTTATTTATTATTAATAAATATACACAAAAACGTATTTTTTTAAATTATAAATATAATAAATATATATATAAATATTCATAAAAATTAATAAATTTGTTTATATTTTTATAAATAAATTTATAATTATATATAATTATATATAATTATAAATAATATATATATATATATATATTTTATAATTTCATAATTATTTAAATATATATATTTATTTCTATTTAAATTCATTTATAATTAATTTTATAATAAATATATTTATAAATATTTGTATATACACAGAAGACGTGAACCATGGATTGGGAAAGACCAAATGCATGATCCCAACAATGTTTTTTTAATGGAAACTTGTATAAAGAGAAGGATTACATGTCCAAATCCCTAAGAGAACAAAATGTAACCTGAAACACATGTCTATAGCATGTATAATACATATTTCAATCTTAAAAATGTTTAGAACTACTTGTAAAACATAAAATGGAACCATCCACTCCCATGAAAAAAAGAATTGCAATATAGAAATGCATGTTGCACATGATGCTATAAAATAGGGGCCACAGGACCCCTTCATGAACCATGCCTAACATCTAATCTATTTTAATAACTTCAAAATGATATGAAGCATGCATTCATCAATCTTTATTACATCCCCGTGGATTGTGCCCCATCCTCAATTTATTAGTAATCTAGGATCCACTTCTATCTTCCAAATAACTAGTTGTCTGATTATCATTTGAATTTACCTACAGATGCACTTGCTGCCTGTGTTCAGGCATCATAGTAGTCCATACATCCATATTATCTCCTCCCACTAAAATAATCTAATACCCAACCCCCTTTGAATTCACATGTATAAGTCCTTGTCTTAAGTATTAATTACAAATCATAGAATCATTAACCAATCTAGATACCACCAATGCATTATTGGTCATACCCTCCATGTCATTATCTCCATCATTAGGTAAATATTACCCATCACTGTCATCCCCCTTATGTGACTGCACAACTTCATTTTCCTCCACACAACTATTAATCATTGAGAAAGATGATCAATTTTAAAGCCAAGATTTCATCATACCTTCCAGATATAGATGAACTAACGCTATGTTGTTAATCAATTCTGGCATAGAGAATAAATTAACCTTCCTTATAATGTTTCCTCTTTTAAATAAATATTTTTATATATTTAGAAATATTTTAATATATTTTCAAATGTATTGATATAATTATATATTTTGATAAATTTATTAATGTTATAAGTATATTTATTATAATATTATAACTATTTAAATATATATATATATATATATTAATATATTTAAAAATATAATTGTAGATAACTATATATTTATTTATAATAATATTTATAAAAAATATATTTATAATTTTTTTATATATTTATAAATATTTATCTATATTTATAAATATATTTATGTAATTATATATATTTATAAACATTTAAATATAAAAAATAAATATATATTTATTTTACAATTATTTAAATATATTTATTAATAATTATAATTATAAATAAGTAGTTATATATATATATATTAATAATTATTTTTAAAAATAAATATGTATTTAAATATTTTTAAATAATTATAAATATATTTTTTATTATATATATATGTATATTTATAGATTTATATTAAATTTATTTATCATAATTTTATAACTATTTTAATATACATATATTTATTTGTAATTATAAATAAAGATACATTTATTTAAAAATATTTCTCTATGATTATAATTATATTTATATATTTATACCTCATAGTCCACACAGATTTTGGAATATTTACAAGACTATATATTATAACAATATATAAATATATATAATTATAAATATAATAACTATATTTATTGAATCTTCACAATTATTTTAATAAATATAATTATTTATAATTATAATTATAATTATATATATTTAAAAATTATTTATATATAATTATAAATCTATATCTATATGTATAATAAATGTATTTGTTATTTAAATATATTTATTGTAATTTTATAATAATTTATGAGAACATAATATGTTTGTGGGTATCACATGAATGGATCATACCTATAAAAGTATATATTTTAAAAAAGTTTATCGTCTTGTGTATAGAATCATGAATAATAAGGGTGTTCATATATAAATGATTCATGAATGAATCATATCTAGTTAATATATAAATGAGTCATGAGTATACAACATATGAATGTTTCACCGTAACAGAATTATTCATAGGCTTTACGCCAGTGATGATTCCATCCACCACTCTGGTTCCCGTGGATTCATCGGTAATCCTTTTAGAAGAGATCTGATGCCTCTATTGGAATTGGTGGCTTACCCTTTCATGTATATTGAGATCTTCAGTGAGCTAATCATTGATCATAATCAGATGCGTCTCTTAGAAACAGTAGCTTGCCACTTTCTTATGTTGAGAGTGTTCTTGTGTGAGATTATCACACATTTGAACCTTCATCTGGGTCATCACAGGGAATACATCCATCACTTATCCGCTATATCCCACCATAATGAATTCGAGATCTTATTCCACTATGCTCATTGCTTCTGGGGTTGTGACTGTTAATTTCAACCTGTATGATCCACCTCGGTCCTTCGTGAAGGTGGAGGGTGGTAGCTTGTGTTCGTCATTTTTAGGGGTTTCAATGTCTATTTTGATGGTTGGAGGTCCAATAGTTGAAGAAGTTGCAACTGGTCCAAGGGTGTTGTATCCTGCTCTTTCCCGTAATAGCATATTGTTTGTGGTACTTAGGTTTGTAAACCCTATTTGTCGGAAAATTATAATGACGGTTGATACTACATTTGTTGAAGCCAGTCATCGGATTATTATTTAATAGATCAATGAATGAATGTTCTCTATTATTTATCATTTATCTATAGTTGTGAATGAGAATCTATGGAGTTTATCTGATATTAGGAATCGATTAATAACTATTTGGGGCATTGATTGATGTATAATTACTTCTCTAGGAAAGGTCTTCATTCATGCGGTCATTCAAAATGCTTGTCTAAAATCCAGAGTATTGGGCATTTGTATCATTAATTTGAAGAATGGTTTTCATTGAATTCATGACTGGGATCCTACTTCCAATACATTAAATTGGAAGAAGTCTCTCACCCAGTCATAGATTCAGATCCATGGGTTGTGATGTGTCCTCTAGTATCCACATATTTTATGGTAGACTGATCTGAGAGTTGGGGTTCCTATGAATATGGATAAGTAACTATGAAAGAAAAAGGTATGGTCAATTTTATAGTATATATATAGATATTGACCTCAGGAAACCACTAATTATAACAATAGTGTAATCTATTTATTATTATAGAATTTAAATTCTTATTGAGTATGAAAATGTACCTTATTTATATTATGGTTTCAAAAATATTGGACACTATATTCCAAGATGTCGTAAGAGGAAGGTTTGTGATTCTTATTGGGTGAAGGGGCACACTGGTGATAAATTATGTAGTGCTAAGTACTCTCATTCAAATGTAGACCATAAATGGAATCATGAGGTTCAGTGAAAAGGTAGTTTCCATGGGCCCTAATGTGGGTAAAGGACGTCTTAGTGTGGACCTGTGTAATAACGTTCATGATGTGGAGGGTTTGGTGGCCACCAACTACTAGAAGTGGGAACCACTTTTTTGGTACATTCTCATGTAGATGAAACTACGATCACCTTGGTTATGGCTATTGTTAATAGATGAAATGATGAAAACATAAATGTTAAGGAGGGGTGGTCCTCTGGAAATGAACATGATTTAGACTCAGGAGAATTTTCTAAGGGTGCTTACTTCAATTATGGTGGTGGTAAAGGAAATAATGAAATTTCAATGTTTGATGTACCTCTATTAAAAAAGGAAGGTCTACAATCTTCTATGGATAATCAAGGATTAGTACCCATGTCTGTGATGTTGTAGGTTTTAGATCAATCTGGATCCCCTACGCTTGTTGGGAACCCCACAACAATTAGAGATGACCATAATGTTAATGCCTAGGGTTGGCCACAATGAATGAGGTTGATGTCAATGCACCTCATAGATCAGATGTGACATGTTGGGGTAATCAGGATGTAATCCAGAGAAAGGGTAAAGCCATGATTTTTTATTTTGATGGTTTTCATCTAGTATTGCACAAGAAATCTGAGCAGCCCAACGTATGGGAAAAATACAAGTTCACAAAAATAATTTTTTGAAAATTGTGGATTCTACTACTCCACTGGCCTCTGATGTGAATAATTTTATAGTTAACCTTATAGATATATTTAAAATATTGGAAAGTTGAGATGTTTTTCAGATATTTCTTGTAATCTGTAAAATATTTCTATTTTGGTATCAAATTTTTTTTTATGGAAATAAAGACAGAGGGTTGCATACAGTGGAAGAGGAATCATTAGTTACAGATGATCCAATCAATGGATGAAAATTTCCAAAGAATTAAAAAATAAAAAGTCATCCAGGAAGTTGGGGTGGTTCTTAAAGAAGTGGTGATCGGGTAAAAAAAGAATATTAATTGATGGATCTATGCTTTGGTTACACTTATGTGTCAATTTAATTTCACAACATCCATCCTCTAGCACATGTACATTTACATTTCTATCAATAAATTACTTAGACCATGTGTTCACCCATGTATCACAGAAATTTTTTATTGGTAAACTTTGCATTTGGAACATAGAAACTCATAATCAAGTCCACAAATAATATAATGATCATATACAGTCAATATATTCAAGAATTAATATATGAACATAAATAATGACAATCACGTAAAATAATATCATTAATATCTCATTAGATATATATATATATATAATCACCATATTCATTGGATAAACATATTAATTTTAAAATATATTTATTTAAATACACTGGAAAAATTCAAGGAGAAAATAGATTCTACTACAAAAAATGATTATTAAAAAATAAATGAAAAACATGAATGAGAATGGATAATGTCCAACAAAGGGAAATCTCATATCCAAAAAAAATAAGAACTATAGATCAAAATCATCTCCATAATCAAGGATGTCATCATATTATTCCCATTTTAATTATTAATATTTCTTGTTGAGATGCACAATGTACTTTTCCATAAGATTAATCTACTTCAGAGTGAGATCATTGGGAGAAGACCTGGTAGAACATCCATGCCCACCGTCGTCATTCTATTGGCCACAGTTTTGTAGATGAAGACTCAGTTTCAATGGATTGTTTTCTATCCATGATCCTTTTCGTTAATCCCTCTATGAATAAGGGATATTCTCTATAAGAATAATCCCCATGTTAGGGGATTTACCATGTCAATCCTCCTTCATAACTGGGGAGAGGTCCTCCTCCATATATTCTATGAATTTTCCAGATAAGGGACGCTCCAACCCCAGTTCTTCATCAACATCAGTATGATCTGTTTGATAAAAGTCAGATGTATCATGAAATATCTCATCAATTAGCATCAGTTCATGCTTTGATCCAATAAGAAAATAGTTGAAGAAAACACTTCCAACTTCAATTACTTCTCTATTAATCCCTTTTTTTAATAGTTACAGGAGAACCAATCTCCATTATTAAAGGAGATGTGGCATTTTCCTGGTCTGACACATGTATATCATTCCCCTACATGTCATCGTGAATAGTTGTTCCCCTCTCACCATCATTGAGATTATTCAAAATGTCTTTCTTGAAAAAATTCTTACCAAAAAGATTGAATGTACAAGCATGTTTGACTTGGAAACATAAAACATTCATGCAGTTGGAGACTTCATTCCCTAAAACCATGCAGAACTTACAAAATAGTGGAATGAATTCCATATTCAAATTAAAATCCAATTTTGTCAGAATTTACATCATGATTTGTAAAAATAGTAATTGAATTTTACAATTCATCAACCACAAATACTCTATCAATGTACCAACATTTCCCTTCAATAGTGTTCTCATCCAACTTGATTGGTTCACCAATACAAGAGAAAAGATTATTATGAATTAGATGATGGAAAATCACCCAACTGAGATAATGAATTCATGTCTGATCTATACAGTTTTATGTTTTTGTGCTTGTGAGTTAAAACTCAAATCCCAAGTAGGAACAGGATGCATCCCTGCATTAAGCACATAAAAAAGAACTCAAAGAACACTCTTTGTTGTCCTCGTTAGAGAATATTGAAATAAAATATAGTATTCAGATTGGAACAATCAGCCACTAGAAAGTTCCCAAAATCTGGGTGAGAGGTGACTTAACCTCGTCAGTATTCAATAGTTTTTCACACTTACCAAGAATCAAGAGCCCTATAAGGGAAAATTTATATGCATCTAACCTCTCTTATTGTGTAAGGACATTATCAATGACTATCAAGGTACCATTATCAGATCAAGAAATATTATGCTCCACAGAGGCATGTGAACCTTCATCAAGTTGTAAATACATCAACATAAGGGCCTTAAAAAAAGAACAACCCTTACACATGGTCTTTGACGCAGGATGCATGGGATCTGGAATCAAAGATTGACCCAAGTTCTCAACCCTCAATGTGGCTTCAATCCTCGCTATTCTGCAAGATTCTCCATATGAAGATGGGTTGGTCCCTCTCGAACTCGTCGATAAAAAACCAACCACTGCACCATTGTTTGCAGCAATGATAGAAGAACTGACAATATTAAAAACAGACCCTCTCAACATCGTCGTTAATACAACCCCCACCGCCACTCTATGACCAACCCAATTATGAGATTTGATGGAATCCTACAAGTTTGTATACAAATAATGCAACTCTAAAACCCTAGCACGATCGTTAGGCGCTCCGCTATGCTCATCCACATCCATCCTTATTTAAATATATATTTATTTAAATACCAATTGATTTATTTAGAATTTTTATTAAAAATAATTATATTATAATATATTTATATAAAATTATAAATATAATTATTTGAAAATTTATTATAATATTTTAATTATTTAAATATATATATTTATTAAAAATATTATAATTAATTAAAAAATAATTTTACATATATTGAAATTATTAAAACATAAAAATTAATTTATCATATTTATATTAAATATAAACATGTAATTTTTAAATAATGTTTGTAAATAAAAATTATTTTCGAATATAAATATATTAATTTAAAAATAATTAAAAATAGATTTCCTTAAAAAATTTATAAGGTCTATAAAAATAACTCATAATGGTTAACCATAATAAGTGCGTCTTTTTAGCAGAAAAATGGGAGCATTTTAGTGTTTTCAACTAGAATTGATAGAGGTGACACTATTGTTAATGATTTCAGTTTAGTGCTAGTAAAGGCAGGGGTGGATTTTATGCTGATTTGTGGTTATGGTAATTTTTAGTGTGGGAAATTGGGTAATAAATTAGCATCATTCCCAACCCTAATTTTTCCACTTCCATACGTAGAAGGCACCCATAATTTAGTTTTACTTGGATTATGGTAATGAAGGATACATTATTAAACTCGTTGATCAGTAAATTTTATTTTATATAATTATGAATTAGAAAAAGGTGGTGATCCATTCCCATAGATCCTGGTTTTTGTCATACTTTTTGAACATATAGTGTTTAGTGATGGTAGTAGGTGAAAGAAATGTAAGGGAAATACAGGAAACATCGGTCATATTTGGTGCACTTGGAAAATGAAATGGTCAGGGAAGAGATGATGAAGAGTATGCGATGCTTCTTTGATGCATGTCTGTGTTTCAAATTTGTAGAGATGTCTGGTAGAAGAGTTTGAGGTCAGTATAGGGGTGGCGGTTTGTAGACACCACGTGGATTTGGGTGGAAGAAAATTAAGGGAACATGAAAATATTCATTCTTATCTTTCCCATAATATTTATTCTCACTCAGTTTTTAGTGGTCTAGATTTGTGTGAGATAGGTATTACTTCACTCACTCAGGCATGTGTGAGAATTAGAGGATTATGGGAGAAAGAAATAATGATTTAGAAAGGAAAATGAAATTAAAATGATATATATCTCCTTCCCCATTGGTCATTCCTAATGTAAAAACGTCATTTTCTTCATTTTTCTTTTTTTAAAATTATTTTTTGGTTTGAAACATTAATTTCACCAATTTGGCCAACCATTTACCAGTTTGATCATATTTCCAACATATGATACAATGTGACTACTTAACACATGTAGAGAACTAGGCTTTGGTAACATCATGCCAAGAATAAGACTATAATTTATGAATATACTTGGGTATTTTTATCGTATATTTTCCTCATCTTATCAAAAAATTATATAATGAAACATTCATTTATGTTTCATCAACACTTTCATTATTAATTTATTTTAAATTATTGTCATTAGAAAATTTGAAGTAATAGTAACAAAAAAGGCTCAGTGAGCAGTTTGGAAACTTCATACAATGTGGAATCTCATAGATGATGAGGATAAAGTAAACATACACTAATCATATCTGTGTGTAAACATTATAAATCCGGAAACAATAATATCTTTCTGTAGTCTCATTGATGACCAAGGATTTCAGGGTCATTGTATTTGATAATATTTTATTTGACATTATTTATTTTGTCTATTGATTTCACACCCTTAAATGTTTCCTCAACCATTATTACCGTTAGGATACCTTGTGGAGGATCATTGGTTGGTCAGTGCTAATAGACAATGCCAATGTCATCTTTTGGAGTCCACTGTCCATCCTGTAGAGGTGCCCCATCCTGCCGATGGTAGCATCCACAATAAACAAATTGTCCTTAGTAGTGGGAATTTTATATTCTAGAAGTGGTTTAAACCAACTCAAAATAATTTATTATAGGTTATTAAATCTATCTTATATTTCATGTTCAATAATCATTTAGTAGTGTTTTATTTTCATTTAGTGGTGGTTTTAGTATTTGTTGTTTTTTTAACATTTAGATGTGGTATCAAATATATATATAGGTCATGTTTTTTTAAAATTAACCTGCAAATAAAATAGATAATATGAACATAACCACCTATACTCTATATAGTGATAGTTCATAATAACTACTACAAATTATTCCTATGAATTTCGGAACAGATCGAGTGAAGGTTTTCCAAATGACATATTATAAAATTAAAGAATCGATTTGAAATGCAGAATGAAAAACAAAAATATATATAAAAAATTAGTTGTAATATGGATGCAACAATGAATGAACAAAAAATATATCACATTAATGAAAATATTGAAAAAGGTATTTATGTGGACATGACCAGTGTTTTCATACTCCACAATAAGAACACCACCCAAATGATTTATTATTAGGAAAAACAAAAAACAATCCAAAAGATAATATAAACAATACTGAAACACATGTGGGCTGAGGAATGTATTAGTTCTTGAGATCATATTCACTCCAGGTACTTAGGATGAATTGAAGAATTAAGATGCCAAACTACACACCTAGTCAAGATAGACTCACAAATGTCATCCCCATCCCCAACCATGAAGAAGGAAAAAGATACAACACATAATTCAATAAAATGAAAATACAGACATACAAAATCATGTCGACACCAAGAACATGAGATGAAGTATTATGAATAATGGAATATTGTGTCCAAAAATTCTTTAAGATGTGTCAGTTGTACATGATTTTTAAGAGGAGAGATCTCCATTGTAAGGGATCACCAGAACAGGGAATGCGCAAGTTCAAAATAGCACCAGAACTCCTATATTTCTTTTGAAGGATATCGCTAGATGAATTATATAGTTAGTGATCCACATGCTAAAAAGGAAGCACCGTATGAATTAATGAAGGCACAACTGCGCTTTGTTTGTGGCCTGACCATCACTCTAGTCTCTGTGGACATGTGTTGGGATGGGGGTGAAAAATTTGTTCAAGAACACTAGGTAGTCCCAGCAAATATACCATATCCTGAGACATGAGGCATGCGAGGAGTGAGCTGGAGATAATGGATAAGGATCACCATGATATTCAAAAAAATATAAGAGTTGTTAGATGACTATTTATCAGGGGATAACAGCAAATTTAATGCATTGATTCCTGAGGTGGCATGAAAATACATGATGTTCCATTAAATAAGAAGGCTAAGGGAACATTCTAGAAAATAGTCCCAGTAAGCATAAAGGATCCCAGCCACACTGAAGGCCTAAGAGCAGGATCATCCATAAAGAATCCCTCATGGAGAATCCCATAAATGACAACTATGAACAACATTAGTTGTATAATAATTATAATATCATAGTTTATCATAGAATCATTCAACATGACTTTATTTTTGAAAACTAAAATTAACAAATCACTACCTTTTCAGAATAAAATGAAAAAAAAACAGATAGGGTTCTTACAACCTATCTACCCCTATCCTATCATTATTATTGGTATATTTTAATAAATATAAAAACCTATGTCTACAAAGTACTCATCCAATATGAATACAACAAAGCATGTGTCAGTAGTGGCACATGTTCTACCCATACTACCAACTACTACTATCAAAATAATAACATGATCTGAAATCTTAATACTAAACATCAAAATCAAAATTAGATCTTACCACCAATACCTAAGTCACCACATCATTCTTGATGCAGTATTGAGCATTAAAACATTCAAAAAAAATATTTTTCCGCCATCTGGAAGAATTAGTTTCACTTATATTTTGATAATCCCAACTATGCTCGATTATATTATGATAGTCCCAACTATGCTCAATCATATTTTAATTATGCTCAATTATATATTTGATAATCTCAATTATGTTAAAATTCATATATTAAGTAATGATTAATTACTTATTTCATTATTCATGTACACCATGCACATATTCATATATTACAATATTTATATTATCTTCGAAGAATTCGGTTACTAAATGGATATATATTCTAACATGACACATTCTTCCAAGAGAATGCTTAAACAGACAAGTGGACACCATTACATCAACCCTACCGATATGAGATGGTTACCATTACATCAAGCCAACCAATACGAGAAGGTTACTGTTACATCAAGCCTACCGATACGAGAAGGTCACCGTTATATCAAGTCTACCGATATGTGAAGGTCACCGTTATGAAAAGGATACCGATACGAAAAGGTTTCCGATACATGAAGGTCATTGTTATGCAAAGACTACCGATATGTGAAAGTCACTGATACAGACAAGTCACCGGTACAACAAGTCTACCATTATGCAAGCCTGCTGGTACATCATGTCTACCGATACAGAACAAGCCTACCATTACAGAAAAGTTACTGAAGGAAGTCTTCGTTAAATGAAAGGTCACCGATAAATAAAGTCTACCAACAGACATGAAGCCTACCGATAGAAAGGCTACTATTACACAAGATTCTAACGATACAAAGCCTACCGTTACTCAAGGCTACCGATATCCAAAACTATCGTCCTAGAGAATCAGACGCTGCCTTAATTTCTTTATCTTTATTCAATCTAACCAACCATCATATTAGGTATATTTTAATGCTCTGTCATTAATTTAATGAAGGTTGTTGGATGTTAGGGAATCGTACCTCGTACCTGCAAAAAGAAATCATTTCTTTTTCCAGAGCTCTTGATATAAATATAAGAATTCCTTGTTGATGCAAAGTGATATAACACACGAAAAGATACGACACATATACGACGTTCTATACACACATCCAGAATACATGAGGAATATACACAAGATAGAAGCATACATGAATAAGAATATCTCAGAGAGATATACATGCACGATCATAAAGACACACAAGCTCATACAAATTCACGAGGATTTTGAAGAGCTTCATCGACTACATTTCACTATCTCTGAACCTGAATGTCAAGCAGACGACACTCTGTTTTTCATAAAGAAACCAAAAGAGGACTCAGAACCATTTCTGATCAAATCTAAAGGAGTCTAGAGCTACACTGCAATCACTAGTGCCATTATAAACTATATATCTTTCTCAGTGATTTATTATTTACATTACAAGCAGTATGTATCATCTTTTTTAATTTTTACACACACTGTCTCCTGAACCTTAACTAAAGGATCTGTAAATCCACATTCAAACTTATAACATTGTTATTTCCCACTATAGATAGTGGTAGAGGTCCTGTATGACCTGGAAAGCTGTATTTGTTGTTGTTTTGTTTCCCACGTAGAACTATGGTAGAGGTCTTTGACCTGGATAGTGGTAAACTGTTGTGAACCCAGATACAGGGTGCGTATCCAATTTTTATAAATTGTTGAGAGGACGAAGTCTCATCTTGAGACTGAACCTCTTTGTTATATCTACTGTGATTTATTTAGTTTTATCTAAAACCTTTTATTCTGCTGCTAAGTGCATTAAAACTTAAACTGTTTTCAAATTTACTCTGATAATTGAATTAGAAAGTGTTTGCAATAGTTGTAAATCATTAGGTTAGTTTCAAAAGCTAATCTGATCTTTTGATTAGATTAACTGATAATTAATCAATCCCATGACAACCTAACTAAAATTTTTCTTTAATTCAAATTCACTACAATTCAATTTGTATATTAAATTGGGGGATTTTGGTAAAGGATTTTAAAATAGAAATTTTAATTGGAACTCAATTCACCCCCCTCTTGAGTATCCACTCCGACCATCATTTGGTATCAGAGGGTTAAAATATTTTCTAAAGTACTCTATTTCTCAACTATGATCTTAGTTGTATTTTAATGTTCTTAAAATTTCTGTTATTTCTAAATTTTTATCTCTTTAAAATTTCTACTTTAACCTAGTTATCATGGATAACAGACTTGAGGGTACTTCTACTAACATGCCACCTTTCTTCAATGGTCCAAAATATGCTCAGTGGAAACAGAAAATGAAAATTCATTTAGAAAGCATAGGTTTCGATATTTGGACTGCCATAGAACAAGAATATAAACTTCCCACTGCTGCTAGATCCACTTGGGATGAACCTACAAAGACTGCATACAATAATAATTGTAATGCCATGAATGCCAAATACTATGCTTTATAAGATGAAGAGTTTAACTAAATATCTTCTTGTAAAACTACTTTTGAAAATTGTAATACTTTGGGTGTTTCTCATGAAGGAACAACCAATGTTAAAAAAATGAGATTAAATACTTATACTATTAAATATGATAATTTTAAAATGAAAGCTGATGAACCTATTTCTGACATGTATCTCAGGTTTAATGAGATAGTTAATACAATGAATTCACGTGGAAATGTTGTTCCAGCAAAGGAACAAATTATGAGGATTCTGATATGTTTACCAGACCAATGGAGAGGCCCATATGTTTCAATAAGAGAGTCATGTGACATTGCTTCTCTACCTGTCAAAAAACTCATTGGTAAGCTTATGATGTATGATGAAGAACTCATGGTGAATAAAGAAGAAGATGGTGAACCTAAGAGGAAATCAGTGGCTTTCAAGACTACTGCTTCAAAGAGCAAGGACAAAGATAAAGCTCAACCACATACTGACAGTTCAACCAGTGACTATTAAGACTCTGATAGTGATGCTAAAATGGCTCAGATAGCCAAAAGGTTTAAGAAATTTTATAGGAAGAAGGAATTCTTCATAACATCAAATTAAAAAGGAAAGTATGACAATAAGGGACATTGGAATAAGGATTGAAAAAATCCAGATAAAAGTGATGAAGTTGTCTGTTATGAGTGAAAAAGAAAAGGACATATTAAAGCAGACTGCCCAAAGCTCAAATTCAAGAAGAAATACGATTACAAGGACAATAAGTACAAAAAGGCTATGAAGGATACTTGGAGCGCTTCTGAGGATTGATCCAGTGAATCTAAAGCTTCTTAAAATGAAATCAGAAATAAAGCAAACATGTGTTTTATGACAAATACATCTGAGGTAATCTTAGATACTCCGGCTGTAAATTATTATTATTCGGAAGATAGTGTAGAATCTGATTCTGATTCTGAAAACATGACTAGTGAGGAATTGTTTGAATATTGTAATATGCTAGAAGAGACATTCAATAAACTTAAGGATAAATAAAAATCATTAAAGAAACAACATTCTCTAACTACTACTTTTAAAACTGAACTTACTATTGAAAAAGAGAAAATTACTCAACTGTTAATGGAGAACATCGAACTGAAAATGTCTAATGAGAAACTCAGAAAGGATTTAGAGAAATTCAAAAATGGAAAACATACTCTAACTGAAATTATAGGAAAGCAAGTAGAACCAAAATACACTACTGGAATAGGCTACAAACCTAGACAGAGACAGTTTACTAAGAATATATTTATTCCTAAATCTGGACATAATACTGCTAGTTCTAGTTCTGGACATTTATATGCTTCAACTAGTTATATTCATTGTTACGGATCTAACAAGGGTTATCATTCAAAATATGTTGATTCTATAAATTTTATGAGTCCCATAAGACAAATTTTGGTACCTAAAGTTTTATTGGCTAACCTTTCTGAACCAATGAAAATCTGGGTACCAAAATCATTTCCTATCTAAATATGTTTTGTAGGAATCCTGCTTATAGATCTCATGTAGAAAGACTTGGTACTTGGAAAGTGGATGTTCAAGACATATGTAATGAGACTTCTCATGCTTTAAAATCTTAGTCAGAATTGATGGAGGTTTTTTCACCTTAAGTGATAATTCTAAAGGTAAAATCATCGGTTTAGGCCAGATTGGTAACACTGACTCAATATTAATTTCTACAGTTCTATTGGTTGATGGACTTAATTATAATTTACTAAGTATTTCTCAGTTATGTGATGATGGTTTCAATGTTAAATTTGAAAATGATTCTTGAAATGTTTTTAATTCTAAAAATGCTTTAGTATTTTCTACTTTGCGAAATGAAAATGTCTATGTTGTTGATTTAATTTATTTAGCTATGAAAAATATTACCTGTTTAAATGATTTTTATAAAGATTCATGGCTTTGGCATAGAATATTAGGACACTACAATGTACATTCACATAGAAAACTCACTAGGAAGAACTTAGTTAGAGACCTACCAAAACTTGAATTCCCAGCAGATAAAGTTTGTAATCCCTGTCAAAAGGGAAAGCAAAATAATGTTTCCTTCAAATCAAAGAAAGAAGTGTCAAATTTTCAACCTCTCAAGTTGGTCTACATGGATTTGTTTGGACCTTCCAGAGTTTCTAGTTTAAATGGGAAACAATGTGTATATGTTCTAGTAGATGACTATTCTCGGTATACTTGGGTATATTTTCTAGCTCACAAAAGTGAATCTTGTTCTTACTTTGTTAAATATTCCATGTCTATAGAGAACCTTAGTGGATTTAAGATTAAAACCTTGAGATGTGATCATGGTCGTGAGTTTAAAAATCATGAGTTTGAATCCTACTTCTCACACAATGGCTATAGTCACAATTTCTCTGCCCCTAGGACCCCTCAGCATAATGGTGTAGTAGAAAGGTGGAATAGAACCCTTCAGGAAATTTCCAGAACCATGCTAAATGAGTATGACCTGCCTATTTATTTTTGGGATGAAGCTGTCAATATATCTTGTTATATTTTCAATAGAGTTTTGATTAGACCTGTTCTTAAGAGGACCCCTTATGAGTTTGGAACCATAGGAAACCTGAGGTAAACTACTTCATAGTTTTTGGTTGCAAAGTCTTTATTCTTAATACTAAAGATAATCTTGACAAGATTGGATCCAAGAGTGATGAAGGTATTTTCCTAGGTTACTCTATTTCTAGTAAAGCCTATAGAGTTTTCAATAAGAGAACCAAATGTGTGGAGGAATATGTTGACATCAAATGTGATGAAAATGATCCACATGAACCTAAGTCCACTCTTGAAAATCTAGAAGATGATCTCTCTGTTTTGAACCTTAGTGATAAAGACAGTGGACCTATAGTTAAAACATCCAGTTCTGGAAATTTTCCAGAACCTTCTTCTATTGTCTCCCAACCTGTTGATGAACCTGAAGTCTCTAGCCCTACCTTTTCAAGACCAACTTGGATTCTAAAGAACCATCCTTTAGATACTGTTGTAGGTAATCTAGATAGAGGAACACAGACTAGAGCTTCTCTAAGAAATAAGGTGGAATATCAAGCTTTTCATTCACAGTCAGAACCTAAAAATATTATTGATGCTATCAAAGAGGAATTTTCGGTAATAGCTATTCAAGAAGAACTAAATCAATTTGAAAGATAGAAAGTGTGGGAACTAGTAGAAAGACCTAAGGAAACATTGACCATAGGCACAAAGTGGGTGTTTAGAAACAATGTTGATGAATCTGGAAATATCATTACAAACAATGCTAGACTAGTAGCACAAGTTTACAATCAAGAAGAAGGAATTGACTATAGGAAACCTTTTCTCCTGTAGCTAGATTAGAGGTAATTAGGATCTTACATGCCTTTGCATCACATCTGAATTTCATATTATATTAAATGGATGTGAAAAGTTCTTTTCTAAATGGTTTTATTGTTGAAGATGTTTTTGTTGAACAACCACCAGGTTTTTCAAATCCTCACTTTCAAAATCATGTTTTTAAACATTCTAAATCTTTATATGGTTTGAAACAAGCTCCAAGAGCTTGGTATGAAAGACTTAAAAATTTTGTTATTTCAAAAGGATTTACAAAAGGAATTGCTGATCCGAATCTTTTTATAAAAATAATTTCAAAAGATGTTTTAATAGTAAAAATCTATGTTGATGATATTTTTTTGGATCTTCTAAAAATTCTTTATATACTAATTTTTCGAATGTTATGAAAAATGAGTTTGAAATGAGCTTAATGGGATAGCTTAAGTACTTTCTTGGATTTCAAATATTTTAATCTAAAGATGGTATTATTTTGAATCAAAGTAAATATACTAATAAATTATTAAAACGTTTTGGTTGGGATAGTATTAAGGGAAGTGATACACCTATGAGTACCACCTGTAAATTGGATATGGATGAAACTGGGAAACCTGTAGATCAAACTAATTATAGAGGTATGATTGGGAGTTTACTTTATCTTACTGCTAGTTGACCACATATTATGTTTAGTGTATGTATGTGTGCATGATTTCAAGCTAACCCAAAAGAGTCACACTTACTTACTGTTAAAAGGATTTTCAAATATCTTAAAAATACTGTCAGTTTGGGACTATTTTACCCAAAAGGAAAATCATTTGATTTAATATGTTATTCAGATACTGACTTTTCTGGATGCAAGTTAGATAGAAAGAGCACATCTGGAACAGGTCATTTACTTAGAAAGTCCCTAGTTTCATGGTGTAGTAAAACACAAAATTCAGTTGCATTATCTACTACTCAAGCAGAGTATATATCTGCTGGTTGTTGCTGTGCACAGATTCTGTGGATGAAACACACTTTGTTGGACTATGGATTTGATTTTAAACATGTTTCGATTAACTGTGATAACACTACTATGATCAAAATCTCAAAGAACCTTGTGTCTCACTCTAGAACCAAACACATTGATGTTAGACACCACTTTCTAAGAGATCATTATCAAAGAGGTGATATAAATATTGAATTTATAGGCACTAAACACCAATTAGCTGATATTTTCACTAGAAATTTATGTTTAGAAAGATTAAGTTTCATTATACACGAACTAGGAACGATAACATACTCTTAAACTGTTAGGAAAAACCACACCATTAGGAGAAACCTCACCGTTAGGATGAACCTCACCGTTAGGATGAATCTCACCATTAGGATGAACCTCACCGTTAGGAGGAACATCACCGTTAGGATGAACCTCACCATTAGATAAACCTCACCGTTAGACCTCACCGATAGGACACCTCACCGGTAAATCTCCTGCACTGTTTTTAAATTTTTGTATTAAGGCCGAGATATTAAATTTATTTTTAATATAAGATTTATTTTATATGTGAATCCTAAATGATATTAAACCCAATTCTAGACATCACTCAATCACCACGACCCTATCTGTTCGAATCCCTCCTACCTAAACCTCTCAAGCTTGCAAAAGCCTAAGCCTCAGAATCTAAAATGGCTCATGTGAAGCGACCCTTAGTGGATGAAAGAAGTTATGCACTACAAGATATGAAGCAGAAAGTAACGAATGTTGGTGCCAGTGGAAGTAGTAGAGATGTTGTTCGAACGAATCCTGTGAATCCACATTTATCGAAGCGAGAAATTGTAGTGGAAAAGTAATTATGTTCGTAATTGTTGCTGGTAAGCAAGTCCTTAATTCTGAAGGTTTTACAAGAACAAGGATGGCTCGAATACTTCATAAAAAATAATGGACCATACTATCCAGCTCTGGTAAAAGAGTTTTATGAGTTTGTCTGTTTTGAGACATCAGAAGAAGAGAATAGGATGATTTCCTATGTGAATGGTCAAATGTTTTCGTTTTCATCAGTTGAATGGGATGAGAACCTTAGAGTTCCTCATGAAGGTGATTATGGGTTTTATTCAAAATCCATACCTACTACTAGTCACTTTTTCAATTATGAGGATGCCTTGTTGGAGTTGACAAGAGATGGAACTTCTCGAAAGGTCATTGCTGCAGAGATGGCAGGGGAGGAAAAACTGCTTTTCAAGTTCATTCAGCATGTGATTAGTCCATGGAGAGGAGATTTTGCTACCCTCATATTTCAAGACATTTATTTGATGTATCTTCTAAATCATGGAGTAATGGTGAATTTATGCAGACTGCTTATGATTCAGATTGAAGAGATGACTAGACAGAAGTCTAAGTCCAATGCACCATTCTTTTCTAAGTTAATTTCTATTATGTTAAAAGCAAAGGAGGTAGCTGGATCTCAAGATGAAACTGTTGTAGTTAAGGATAACTTTTGCCTCACCAAGACTGTTTGTATGTTTATGAAAGTAGGCTGGAACCCTTGGCAGAAATTATGGGTTAATGATGATGGAAAAATCTATGACAAGTACACTCCTGTGGATCATCCTTCTAGACCAAAGGATGTGAGGGATCCTGGTCTTGGACCAGATGAACCAGAACCGGTCTACAGTGATGTTGAAGCTGAGGAGGAAGAGACATTGGTTGAGGAAGGAGGAGACCCTGATTTACCTCCTAGTCCTATGCCTCGAAATATTTCTTATGGAGCAGCTAGCCCTCCAATAGTACTACCCAGGAGAGAATCTATTTTGAAGGACAATGACACTGAGACTTTGGAAGAAGAAGAAGAATCATATGAGATTGTTGTAAAAGACACCTCTAAAGAGGATGATGTAACCAAGTTAGATCAGATTTCTCATTCAGAGAAGGAGGCTATTGGTGAAGCAGATGATGTGGAAAATGAAGAAGAGCTCAGTTTGAGCCCTCTGATAGATAGTACAGTCATGACTGTGCCTGATCAGGATGTAAAAACTGTATCTGTTGATGAGAGAGTCATTGATGACTCTGAGGAAATGGCTATTGAATCTTCTGTAGTTGGTGAAGAAGTTTTTCAATTACATCAAGAAGAACAGATGGAGGAGATTCATAAGGAGAATGTTCAAAGTGAGGGGGAGCATCTTGGTTCAGTATCAGTTTTGTATGAAATTGAAGGTTATACATCAGATCCAGGATATATGGTTCTTGGACATTCCTATGGAGAGTTAGATGAGGAAGAATAGCCCCAAAGGGAATCAGTTATCCTACATACTGTAGCTGAAAATTTGGACACCAAGGAGGGCCTTGTGTCCTTAAAGGATGAAATGAAAGAAACACTGAGAGAATCAGTGTTAGATTTGAAGCAAAGTCTGGTTGATGAAATGAGAAGTGTGGAGAAATACCTGGATCTATCTCTGGGATGTGCTGTTTCTAGCCCAGTAAAGGAAATGATGGATGAAGTTAAGGTATTCCATACTCAAATTGAGAGTTGGACAGAAGCTGTGGTTGATCTCAGACAATCGATTTCTTCATTGACTGCTATGAACAGCTCTCAAACCCAAGTGCATATTGATATCAGATATATCAAAGAGGTAGTCAAACAGTTTGTGGAAATGTTTGAGGCTTTTAAGAAATTAGTCAAAGAATATTTGAATAGTCAAGATGAACATGTTCATAAGGTATTTAGTAATCTGACACAATCTTTCAAGGATAAAATAGCTTTCTCAGTTAAACCCCTTCCCTCATCCAGCTCCACTATAAACCTTGACCAGATCAGAACTGTTATTCAGGAAGAGTTGGCTAAGGACAGTACCCATGGTACCTCAGATAATCAACTCCTTGCTACCACTAGGGAAGTAAGAAGTTTTGTTCGTGATCACCTATGGGCAGCTACTACCTCTCAAGAGGCAATTAAAGATAAAGTGGATGCTTACTTTGAGAAGGTCTATACCAAGCATCAACTGACCAATCATTTCAAGATTTTGATGGATAATCTGAAGTTGCCTCCAGTGATTCAAGCTTTTAGAGAACAGGTTAGTAAGCTCAGGGAGCTTACTTATGCCTTGGATAAATTCATTGAAAATCGGGATGATTTTGTGTCAGCAATGGAAAGAGGAGGTAGTATTATTATGGATTTTAGGAACCTGATGCTACCATTCTTGCATGTGGATGCCAGACCTGTGATTGTACCTCCTGCCCTTCCAGCCTCTACCTCTGGTAGTACACCTCAGATGACTCTAGTTCAGGCTATTCGAAGCTTGACACCTTTGATCCCATAGAAAAGCACAGATTTCAGATCCAGTACAATTAGTGTGGCTGAACCTCCAGTTGTGTTTTCAGATATTCCCAAGCCTTCTACTCAATCTGAACCTGCATCCTCTTCTGATACTAAGGGAAAGACTTCTTTTCAAGAGTATGATTGAGTGTTTATGGATGTTTTTCATAGGATTCACTTGTATTTTTGTAATCCTGACTTTCTCAGTTTGTACCTTTTGTACCTTAATGATAATTTACTCTTATATTCTCCACTTTACTGTGTTTATGTTTCCTTGCATTTTGATATTTCTCTAATTCTACACTTATTTTTGTTAATCACAAAGGGGGAGAAAAATGAAAAATAAGGGAGAAAATGAGAACTGGAAGTGCAATTGAAAGGGGAGAAAAATGAGAACTATGTTTTACAGTAATGCGTTTTTATTATTAGTAAATTTTTCCTCTGACACTATCTTAATTTTCTCAATAACTTGGCTACACTGCAATCACTAGAGCCATTCTAAACTCTATATCTTTCTCAATAATTTATTATTTACATTACGATCAGTGTGTATCATCTTTGTTAATTTTTACACACACTGTCTCCTGAACCTTAACTGGATGATCTGTAAATCCTCATTCAAACTTCTTACATTGTTTATTTCTCACTATGGATAGTGGTAGAGGTCGTGTGTGACATGGAAAACTGTATTTGCTGTTGTTTTGTTTCCCACGTAGAACTGTGGTAGAGGTCTTTGACCTGGACAGTTGTAAATTGTTGTGAACCCCGATCCAGGGTGTGGATCCAGTTTTTATAAATTGTTTAGAGGACTAAGTCTCGGCTTGAGACTGAACCTCTTGGTTATATCTGTTGTTCCTTATTTAGTTTTATCTAAAACCATTTATTCCTCTACTAAGTGATTTAAAACATAAATTGTTTTCAAAGTTACTCTTATAATTGAATTAGCAAGTGTTTGCATCAGTTTTAAATCATTAGGTTAGTTTCAAATGCTAATCTGGTCTTCTGATTAGATTAACTGGGAATTAATCAATCCCTTAAAAATTTAACTGAAAGTTTTCTTTAATTAAAATTCAATAAAATTCAAATTGTAAATTAAATTGGGGGATTTTGGTAAATGACTTTAATACAGAAATTTTATTTGGAACTCAATTCACCCCCCCCCCCTCTTGAGTATCCACTCCGACCAACAAATACAAACCAAGACCTAGATCGGTGGTTCATAGATAGTGAAACTAATAATATTAGAAAAACACAAAATAATGCATTATTAAAAGAAGTAGAATCCCACAGCAACCAAAAAATATGATGTTGACTGGAAAAGAAACTCCACCTCATCCAAGATATCTTAGATGAACAATAAAAAATCTCCTCTCAAGACAGGGTTACCCTACAAAAACAAGAAGGTCCTTTCCTGGGAACGTAGAATACAGACTAAAAAGAACATATATCTAATACAAAAAAAGGATTTCTAAAAAAATTAAAGAACATACATAATGGAGATCTCAGTGAGTTCTAGTTGAGACAATGAGAAAATATATTTTTATTGTTTGGGGATTATATTTTTTGATTACAATTCTAGCCAAAATAAAAGAACCACATGATATTAAATTAGTTATTTATTTCTTTTATTTATATTTCAATTGTCCATTAATATGAAACAACTGAGTAACAATTATAACATCAGTAACTTCTTCTTTAAAACCATTTGTTTGATGATCGCGAGACAAAACATCATATTTAATCTATTATAATGCAATCTAATCTATACCATACATCATAGAGTCTTTTAATGAGTTTAATGTATCATCAAGGGAAGCCAAAATAATCTAATCCTAAACATCATCTTCAAAATTTATATCTATATATGTTAAATCAAGAAGGTATATGTTAAAATAATTAATTTGAACAAACAAATATGATCCAAGAGTCATCATCATAAAATGTGTCTGCAGACTAGACCTCGGAAGAAAAAGTCGCTATGAGTTTATTGAGGCCAATAAAAGATCTTGCTAACCCACTATAGAAAAAATGAACACGTCTTAACTCTCTACATGAAAAAATAATTATCTCCTTCAATATTATTAGCTTAAATCTTAACATACGAAATTGGAAAACCGTTTAAAGGCTATGATACCATTTTTGATTTTTGGAATAAATCTAGGGAATGTTTATTGATGCAAATAGATGAGAAATGATGATTCCAAGATAATAAAAATTAATAATATCAAAAATTTATGCAAGAGTGAATAAATTACATGATAAATTAAAATAATATTTTTGGAATGTAATCAATAACATAGGTATTTACGTCGTTCAGACATGTTTGGACTACCTCAACAGTAATAACAACACCATAACAATTTATTATCATGAAAAAATCATAGAAGCATATAAGGAAAAGAAGTGTGAAACACACATCGACAAGATAAATTATTTGTGAATGAGGTCCTTGTCACACAAGGGACTCACGTTAAAGCTATAATGAATCATGGTACCATACACCATTGGGTTGGATGCACTCACAAATTCCAACCCTAAGCCCAAATATGGTGAAAAAAGAAGATATAATAGAGAATTAAAAAATAATTACTTACAAACATTGGCCTAGTCCAAGAACACAATATGAAATAGATGGATAGCTGGATTGATGTTGATGGAACTTCTGGATAGAAATCTTGTCGAACAAGTCATTCTAGAGGTGATATCTCTATTGCAAGGGATCAATGGATTTGGGGGTGTGCATGTTCATAGGAGCACAAGATCTCTTCTATTCCATTCTATGGCTTTATATGGATGAACGATGAAGCCAATGAAACTAATATAAAAATGAGAGAAACGTGGAATCTAATAAAGGAATAAATGAGTTGATGTGATAAAGTGTGAGGATAAACAATGTAGGAAGCCATGGGAAAAGCTAAGGACGAGAACATTGTTCAAGAACACCAGGTGGGCACAACGAATCTCACATGACCAGGGATATGCTACAGGAGAGGATTAGTGGGAAGTAGAAGAATATGATCATTAAGAAACACAACCAACATATATATGAGACGTCTAATAAATTTTTATCAAAAGAAAAAATAACATGTTAGGTATATATTACCACAGTGTCATGGAAAGACACAGTGGTGAAATTAATCATCATGCAAAGAAAAAAACCCAGCACACTAGAAAAGAATGCATACACGAGCCCAAAAAAAACTGAATGCCCCAGTAGACACCCATCTAAAAAGAACCCCACATGGATAATACATAAAATAAAAACCTACAAAAGGATAAATTGGATAATAATAATAATATCATAATTTTTTATAGAATCAATAAACCTGAATTTAAATTTTATGACCAAAATTAACGATTTCTCTTAAAATTTATTTTTAAGATAAATTTTTTATGAAATACTATAAAAATTAAAACTATGCCATGTATTAAACTAAACCATGAATTATTAGTAAACAAATTATAAATAAATCATATATCTTACCTCCCTAATCATATATACATACATCCATTGTGACCATAACCTTTGTCAACCAATAAAATCAGTCAATCCATACCTCAATCAACAATAGATAAATTTAAAATTTTTCCAACAACAACCTGTAACCAATATTCATCTATCTCAGGACCTTTTTTCATCTATCTTCCTCCACATCATCTCATCATCTAGAATTGAGCACAACAACTTATCAACTATAACAAAAAATAAGATGTCGAATTTTAGATCCCGAATTAAATGAAATTATTTTTATGTTTCCATGAGATATATTTTATTATTATTATTATGCTATAATATTTTTTGGGCTTTTCTTTTTTTTGGGTTCTCCATGAGGGCTTTCTAGATAGGCCACCACATTAAATTGGCTACCCGAAATCTCTACACCATTTGGACTTGTGTCCATGGTCTAGTTTTCTAGCTTTATCTAGGGTGTGCTCTTGAATGTTGATTAGAATTGATTTTCAATCTCTAAATCCTTTTGTTTGATTATTATCATCCTTGAAAATCAAAAAACACTTACATCTTCCCAATCTACTACCTCCACACATCCTCTTCTATTCGATATTTGTTACGCTGTAAATCCATTGTGATCCATCTTCTTTCTGTATCTCTAATTTCCAAATGTCCACCTATCCTGATGCACCAAATACCATCATGTCATGATTCCACCTACAGACATTTATTTCCCATTTCTAGTTCATTTTTCGAGGCATCTTCACCTATGGTTTTTCATGGTCACATTGTAATCATTCCAAAGAGGGGAGTCTTTCTGCCTCCATGTCATCTCACCGCCTATTCCTGTGATCCACTCTAGTGGAGATCTTGGTACTCATTAGCATTGTGTGGATAATATAATATTGAAGGATTTACAACCATGGTAGTTCCATTAGTTTATTCAACACTTCTGATAATATTATTTGTGAGATTATTCCGTTTCAATTTCCGTTATGTATTTTATTTTCGTAATTATTTTTTCTTTTTATCTGTCAGGTTTGGGTGCATGATTCCATACTTCTTGGATGTGAGTTCTACTATCTACCATTTGGGTTCATTACGAGTACCTGAGTGGTAATGTCCTCATGTATCGATAGCTTGTGTAGTCTACATGCATTGTGTCTCTACTTTTCTTCTCTCTTATGTGTTCACTGTTTGTTTTGTATAATTACAATGCTAATGGTAGTGTTCTTTCTATAGATTAGGACCAAAAGAGTCTAAACATTTTCAATACTTGTGTTATATTTTACTTTATTTCATTTTAATTAATTTTACTTCATTTTTTTTAAAATGGTTCTTTTTTCCTTTGAACCATTCCCATATGATCATTCATAATATTTCTTTCAGCTTCCCTGTGAGAGTTGGACTGAATTAAAAATGATATATTCCAATACTCTCCATATCAGATCCAATAATCATTTTAGTGATGTGTGCTACGTTTGAATTTGATAAGTTCAATTGTGATAATGATTTTATTTGTTGTGGAGTTAAAATGTGTCAACTCTTAGTTCACAATAGAATTATAGATTCCATAAAGGATACTAAAAAACCAGTAGTTACCACTCATGTGGATGTTCTATCCACCAAAATATTTGTATATGTCAACCCTATTATCATAGAAAAGTCTCAGTGTATGTAGATTTTGACACTAAGAGAGATGGTTCCTCATGATGTTTCCCATGAAACTACTTCTAAAGATATCCATATGAAAGTTGAACATAGGTATAAGAATATGATTTTTATTTTTCAACATTATAATAAAATGAGACTTTATACTTTTAAGATGACACTGGTTTCTTTTTTTCGTGTTTATATAGATTAATTTAATAAATTTCGTCATGATTTTGAAAATATAGATGTTGAATTTGAATATAAGGATCAATATTTTATTATTTTATCCTCTAATAATAATTATTTTAGTTGGCTAAATGATTATAGGATGTATGTTCAGGATTCTATAACATTATTAAATGTTACATTTTATGTTTTGTCTTTTGATCATCATACACATTGTTTGAAGGATGAAATTAATAGGGATAAAAATTTACGAAATTCAATGAATTATAGGTATCAGAGTAGAAACCATTATAATGAATGGTAGGATAAGGACCAATTTCATAAAATTATGTGTTTTGCGTGTGGTAAAACCATCAATATTAATAGATATTATCCAAAATTTATTAATATGGATTGTATGGTCTAGAGCAATAAGGTATGCACCGGTTTTGACACTACGACTATTCTGTAAGCTTTAACAACCCTATAAGCTAGATTTAGATAATGTTTATTTGTTTTATACATTTTAAGTTACTAGGACTAGCCCAACTATGTTTTTAATTATTACCATTTGGATACGGTGGGAGGTAGGTTCTTTGGGTTGGTCGGAGCTGTTTGGATTTAGCTGGATAATATTATCCTCTAAGATTCCTATTTTAGCTTCTGTGTATTTATACATCCTTTTATTACATGAATTCTTTGGTTATTTATTTTGTTTTCATCATTCACTGTAAATTACCTCTAATGAATAATGGGTGTTTTTAGGTATCTATATGCTTTGAGTTGTGGGTTTCAATGAATGATTATGTAAATTTGGTTTGCTCTGTTTTCTAGAGATGTTACTTTATCAGTTTAATTTCATGGAAAGTTTTAGTAATATAGTATTATTAGAATTATATGTATATGAAGTCTATGGGACACTATGGAACATGATAATTTTATATGTTCTATGTGGATACTATTTGTTTATATTTATTTTCTATTTAATAAAAGATTCTTGAACCTATTTGTTGGTTAGATAGACTATGCAAGAAAACAATGATGTTTTTTTTTAATTTTTAAACGATGAGATTTGATGAATTTAAGTTTTCAAATATAAAAACATTTTATGTCTCCATGAAAAATATATTTTTTGATTTTATTATAATAATGAAATTTTGTTTTGGGGGTTTTTAATAGTGGGATACTCCGAGTGGGCTTACTGGTTGGGAAACCACTGTGGCATGGATGTTTGGCTTCAATTCCCCATTTACTCTAGTGGGTGTGGCATGTTTTGCTCTCTCATTTGGCATATTCTTCTTGTAGTTAGTTTTCATTGTATGTAGACCATTGAAACCTATTTTTTGTGTTATCTATTCCTTGGTGATAAGCAATCACTACCACCAACATTATCTATCACGAGCACATGTCCCCATCAATTCATGAGTTTTTATGCCAACTATGTCTTGATGATCTTTATGTTCTCTCTCTACCATCCTCATGTATGCCTAACCTCTTTTTACTAACACCATAACATCTCCTCACCTCATGATTCCCATTATTTTTCATCACTTCATCATTTTTCAATGTTTCATGAAATACAATTCATTGTGGTTCTGGAATCATCATTTCAAATATTGGAGTCTCACCGGTTCTATGCTGTCAAACCCCACGTTTTTGTGATCCTCATTGGTGGAGAACTTAGTAATTGTGAGAATTTTTTAGACCGCATCAGCTATAAGGATTTACAGTGCTGACACTACTGTATGATTCATAATCACTTCTGTGATTCAAATTTTTGAGATTGTTCCTTTTCTATTTTGGTACAAATTTTATTTTCATACTTTCTTTTTGGATTGGGTTTCAAGGATTCATGTTTGATTATGTCCTTCTCAGAGGTGTATTCTACCATATTCAGCTTGGGTTCAAGGAGAGTCCTAGAGTGGAATGGACAGTTGGCACAAATATCCTTTGTGGTCTATATGAATTATTTCACTAATTTATCTTCTATATTGTATGTTCCCTATTTATTTTTCAAAATGATAATGTTGGTCGTAGTTTTTTACATTGGAGTAGGACCAAACATGTCTGAACCATGTCAATACTTGTGTTATCTTTTACATTCAGGAATTTTATTTACCATTTATTATGCTTTATTATAATATTTTCTATCTCTTTTAAATGTATCTCTCTTGATAATTAAATAAATTTATTTCTTCTTCCCTATAAGATACAGACTTCATAAAACAGTTCTGTTCCAACCCTCTCTATGAGGACCCAAAACATAAAAATTACTTAGTCTAGTGTTTTTGAACCAGAATTGTCATTCAAGGATTTTTTTGTATAATGTTTCAGTGAATTATGGAATTTTTTTACAAGAAAACCAATACATTTGATGTAGAAACTTATACTCAGTATTAATTATTATCACAACATAAAACTCCTTAAAATAAAACATGATTTCACTTTATGAAATTTTATTTTAGTTATTTCTTGATCTCATCCTTGTCCTTATACCCCCTTAATTTTATGAAAGATATTTTTCAATACATGGATGAGAACATATGATTAGAAAGGGAATAATATAAATTATAAACCATTATTTAAATAAAAAATGATAAATCAGATAATGTTCACTGAGATTATGAATTAAAACTTTTTCACATGGAAAAACATCTTTTTCTCATTGAAAGTCATTAAAACCTATAACGGGCTACTAAAACACTATTAGTCAACTAAGAGAATCATATAAATAAAAACAATTAAAAACACTTAAATTGGAATAACCATATGGGCAACATAAAATTAAGCTATTATGGGCTTACGATTAGTATCTAGGCAACCCCATGTTTTGTTATAAAGAACTATATAGGTGATATTTGGTCCGCCCATGTTATGATATAAAGTGTTTTCTAAGCACTATCTTGGCCACCATATGTTAATATATAACACACTTACCCTGTACTTTCCAGGACACCCCTTGTATAATTTGTATAAGTCTCACCCATTTCCTATAATTCTTAAGTACCATATTAATAAAACAATTTTATCATAAATCCCTATAAAGAATCATTAAATCCCACTGGAAGATAATTTCGTATAAAAAATATTATTTTATTTGATAATCCCATTTTGTATTATAAAATACCAAAAATGGAAATAAAGAATTTATCTGAAAAAAATGCATTATTTAACTACAATCGTAAAATTGAATAATAGTCATGATGGAGGAAAATTCATTGTCACCGTATATGATAAGAATATATCATTCTATCATTCATTTTTCAAAACATTCCATATAAAAATTTAAATATATTCCTTTTAAATACGATTGAATGAAATTAAAAATAGGAAAAAATTTCAATTATAATAAATTTATATACATATAAATAAATACAAAAAATTATTTCATGAATATTAACATAGAGAAAAAGATATAAAAAATAAATATTTAAACATTCAATGTGTCTCATTCCACCTTTTACATTTAAATAATAATATCCACGAATGAATAAATTTAAAAAACAATAAATAAAATGAATATATATAAAATATGGATATGAAATGAAATGGTAATGGTATATAAAGAAATTAAATTTATAAATGTTTACCTCATCAAGGAATTCCTAAATGAAATTTTATTGAGATGAAATCCCTAAACTTGAGACCGACACAACGCATATAATATTTATCTTCCTAAATAGTAAACATTGGTTAATTATTTATATGATAGATGAAATTTTCAAATTTTATTATTCATTTTATATCACTTATTACCATTCTATATGAATTATTCAATTATGTGAGTTCATATCACATGTTTTGAAGATATTCATTACAAGAGTCCAAAATAAAGTTTTTTAAATGTCAAAACTCAAAGTGGCCCTAAGTCCATATTCTCCAATATAATAATCATGAAATAATGATAATTTTTATACATTAATAATACTTTTAAATCAATAATTTTATGTATTTTTTTGAAGAATTAACAATGATATAATCAGGGAGATGGTAGGTCATACATACGGAGGAGTAACGTTTCCATTCTTCAATGATCCATTTGGAAAGAAGGTAAGTAATATTTTATCTTTAAATAATTATAATAATATAATAAATAACATATTATTAATTTATATATATATATATATGATTCATTTGTTGTGGTTATAAAATATAAATCACATTCCTTCATGGAGGTGATATTTCACACGTACGCAAGAATGATGCTATCATATTTATGTGAATTGAAAGGTAATAAATAAAATGATCTATTATTATTAATAATTATAACTATTTCATGAATATAATATATAAAAATTGATTCCATCATTATAACCAGTCTTGAGAGATCGTTAAGGAAAATGAATTATTTTGGTACATGAGGTGGTAGTCCACCTTATACACAAACAAATATTTAATATCTTATTTAATTAAATTTTAGATGTATTTAGCTGATTAAACTAACATAAGAAAATATATTAATATTGAAGATAGATTATTTATTGTTACATCATGTTTTTAGAATATTTTAATGTATTTGAAGAAGAAACAAAATAAAAACACTTAATTAAAATGATAACTTTCTTTCACACAATCTCCATTTAATTACATCATTTCACATCTAATTTGAGTTTTATTCATAAATAAGGCCTATAGTATGTGGGGAGGAATTATAAGAAGGCATTTGGTCAGATATTGGATTAAAAAAGTGGTTTTGAGGTGATAATAAAAGATAATAAAGGGTACGATTTTTGAATAAAGGGGCGGGGCACTCATAGAAATCGTCCAAATATTAAATTAATATAAATTATTATTCTATTACAAATGGATCCAAAATGTGTATTTTAGAATATAGGATAATGGTTCGTTTACTACCTTTCATATAAGGAAAATTAGACATGTTTTTACATTTTTTTAATCCTTATTATTTTCTTTTAACCCTTATTAAACCATTTAACTTTTCACCATGATATCATGTAATATAAACTTTTTGGGTTAATATAATTACAATAAAATAGAAAAATACCAAAAATGAGTCATTTTTGTGATTATATGACATATAAAAATAATTTTTCTCAATTTTAGTTTTTAGTAAATTATATATAATTTAATAATTTTTTATTAAATTAAAAATATCATTTGTGTAAATTCTGGCAGTACTATTTATTTGACATTCTATAAATATCATAATAATATCATATCGTTGAATTTACTCTATTAAATCTTCAATAAATTTTTTAATTAATCCCTAAAATTCATGTATGACATTAAATTCGACAAATTATATTTATTTTAATATTTTTAATATCTATTATTTGATATTTTATTTAACTAAACAATCAATTCATCGTCATTTCGTAAGAAATTAATGCAATTAGTTTATCACTGAAAATTACAAATAAATTACCAAAATTTATATAAAAAATTTAATCATCCAAAAGTAAAATATATTTCTTTCTATATCCCATGTATAATACTATTAATAATATTTATCTAGTTAAAAACTAATTCATGACAAAATTTACTTTTCATTGAATACAATATTTTAAACTTCATATTATTATCTACGTAGCATAAAAGGTCACAATTTTAGAACATGAATTTTATGGGTAGAAAAAAACACATACAATGAAATAATATTAATATTTTAGTTAATTTTATAATATTCATAATATTATTTTTATCCTTAATAACACAATTTACCTTTCACCGTGTTAATTACAAAAATTCTAATTGTAATATTAATAATTTCCAAAATTAAAAGGGAACGAATTAGTAAATTTAAAAAATATGATTCCAAATTTAGAATACATTTTTAAAAATTAATAACATATAAATTTTAGAAATAAATTAAAAATTAATCCCATGGATGGAATGATAAAATTGGATTTTAATTAAAACCAATCCAAAATTTCACAATGTATTTATATCCAATTTCAATGTGAAACTGGGTTGAATTAGCTAAATTTTATTAAATGATAAAAAACAAAAAATATACTTTAAAAAATTTCAAATATAAAAGTTAAAATTATAAATATATTTGATGAAAAATTAGTTTTCAATTAAAATTTTGTAAATTTTAATTATTAATCAAAAATGAAACTTATCATAAAATAACTAGAATTCAACAAAAGAAAATTTTTATATTCCAATTTAAAATAATAAGTTCATTCTTTTTCATATATAAAATATAGAATTGTAAAAAAACAATTTTTAAAATAATTGTCCTATTAAAAGGCGTTAAAATTGCATTTTTTTAAAAAAATCATTTATTCGTAAAATTTAATTTGTTCTTATATGATGTATATAAACCCCACAAGATTTAGATAAAACATTAAATTAAATATATTTCATATTTATTTAATTAATATTATTCAAAAATATTTATTTATTAACTTATTGTAATAAAACCCAGTTGTTCAAATTTAAATAGTTTATTAGTAAAACATTTCATTTGATTTTGAAAAGGATTTTAAATTAGTTTATAATTTATTGTTATATGAATTATATATAAATTTTTGAACAATATTTTGATATTATAGTTATTAGTGTTCATTCATGGCATTCTAACAACTAGTTTAATCGTAACATTTCAATAATAATAACTAGTTGTATGTTTAAGCATGATTGCGTGAATCATGTACACTATCAAACATAATGATTCCTTTAATATATCATGGTTTTACTTTCTACCCTACCTGAATAAATTAAAACTTCTCAATTTGACCTATTGATAAAAAACTAAAGGATTCAATTTTCAAAATACCTTTATTGAAATCCGTCATCAGAATAAAGATTAATAAAACTCCCACTTTAGAAGAATGAAAATAAAGTATGATGTTCACCTAAAATAATAGATACTAGGATTCCATGTAGGAAAACATGGATATGGAAGATAAAAATAAATCTCATGTTCTGATCTAGAGTGATATAGATCAATGTTGTGATAATGTTAACAATCAAAATACAATAGATATTGGATGAGTTAAAAGATAATTGGCTTCATAGTAAGAAAATTAAATGAATAACATATCATAAGATACATTTACCAGATTTGTGGAATTATTTTACAAACTGGACAAAGAACATAGAGAAGTATAGTCACTTGGAAATTTGAGTTTTATCCATTATTAAATTTCTACCACAAACACATCATTTTCACTATGTGATGTGTATTTAAGATGAATGGTTCATGCTTGAAGAACAATAAAAAACATTTATAGAATCAAAAAATCCTGAAAATGTTAAATACATATTTCACATATCTTTAAACATTAACAAAAAACCAAATGGTTTTGATAATATAATATAATTCCCAAAAAAGGATGAATAATTATATAATTAAAAACTACAATAATCTCAAAATTTAAATAGTAATACCCAAAATCAAGCATAGGCCATTGAACAAATAAATTTTCTTAAACATCCCCTAAAATGTCATAATATTATATTGAAACACAAAATTTATAAGGATTTGATAAAATAGACTTCCAAGAATTTTTTAACATTTACCTCCAAATGACATCAATAACTCTTATTGGCTTATATCAAAAAGGTAATTTTCTAAATCATGTAATCTATAAGATATTATTATTATTTCTATAAATAACATGAATGACCATAAAATTAAATTTTACTCTAAAAGGCAACTGAACAATTATTTATTCAATAAAACCCAACAATACTCTAATTACCTTAATCATATAATGTTCCCAAAATAGTGATCATCATTTGAAATAACATTAATCACTTAATCAGTAAACCATTCTCTAATTCCATGTCTAACTAATGTATAAAACATTTTTTCCAAAATAAATTTATTTTTGGTCCATTAAATTGTTAATTAAAAATTGATATTTATAATGGACAGGACTTCACATAGGCTAGTCATAGGAAATGCACCCTTGTCACCATATGGTTGTGGGTTCGATTCTGCAGCCTTACCAGATGCAATGGGTTTTCACCCATCATATGGGTTGTCCTTTTTCAATGACTATATTATTCTTATAACATTGAAAAAATATGATAAAATCCTAAAAAATAACAAGAATATTTTTTAACCACAATGTTTCTGTCATACTTTTATATTTTTTCATCAAATTTAATAACCAATAATTACCTAAGAATTAAATTTATGCAAAAATACCATTACTCCCCTTATAATTTCAAATCATGAATCCTCAATAATGTTTATAAGTTATTAAACCTATGATAAAACTTAATATTATAATCTCATGATAATATCTATAACATTTTAGAAAAAAATCCTAATATTAAAAGTTGTCTAAACTATACTTAATTCCATCTTTAAGGATCCATCCTTAAACATATATTATTCACATGTTTTTTGAATAGAATTAATATTTGAAGAACATTCTAGAATAGTGTTTTATATAAATCAGAAAATATCTTAACAAGTAAAATCATACATTAAAATTTTAAACTTATACTCATTATCCATTTTTTAATATATAAAACACATTAAAATAAAAAAATATTTCTCTTTATGAAAAATATTCACAATTATAATCTTGATCTCAATCTTGAATCTATTCCCCATTAAACTCTGTGACATACATTTTAAAAACATTTGCAGAGCACATAAGCACACTAAGGGATAATAAAATCAAAGAACACATTAGTTGAATAAATACATGAAAACACATATCATGTTCTTTTAGAATATGAAAATAAACTATTTCACATTGAAAACACACACATTTCTTGAATGAAAATCATTAAATACCATAGAATCTAATTACAACTCATGTAAGATAATTAGAGAATAAAAATAATAAAATCCTTACAAAACCATTCCAGTTTGAATAACCATAGGTCCAACATCCAATTAAGATAGTTTGATATTTAATTATTTTCTCTTAGCCACCCCTTGTTAAGCTATAATGGGCTTTCCGGATGCTATTTGGGTCACCCCATGTTATGCTATTATGAGATTTACTAGTTCAATCTATGACACCCCAAGATAATATATAACGGGATGACCCAATGATGTTTGGGACACCAGTATTATATGGTGTATCAGGCTCATCTATTTCATATAAGTCTCAATTACTATAATAGTAAAACACTTTTTTAATAAACACATTTTAAAATAATTTATCCTCATAAGAAAAATACGTTTTTATAAAGATATATTTCTCATTAAAAATATAATTTTTATTTTAAAAATTCCAAAAAATTAAAGGAAAGCTATTCTTTATTGTTTTCTTTATTTTAATGGATTATTCTAATTAAATATTATTCATAGTGGAGGAAAATAATTTTTATTGTATTCGTTAAGAATAAAAAATTTAGTTTGTCATTTGTCAAAAAATTTCATATAAACATGTAAAAAGATTCATTTAGAAAACCATTGAATGAAAGTAAATAGAGATAATATTTAATTTATAATATATCTTCATACATGAAAATAAATATGTAAAATGATATCAATATTATTGACATGGATAAAAAGATGTGATAATTAAATTTTTAAAATTTAAAGGTGTCCCATACAACTTTGAACATTTAAATCATAATATCCATGAAAGAATAAATTTAACAAAACATTAAATAAATTGAGTATTGATAAAATATGGATATGAAATTTCATATTTAATATATATACACATTATTAAATAATTCATTTTCATATCAATAAGATAGGCCTCAATGAAAAGAGATTGAGATGAAATACTTTACCTTGAGTCTAAATCATTACGTAATAGATATAAATATTTTTGAAAAATATAATTTGGTTAATTTTATACTTGATTTTGAACCATTTTAATGTTTATTATTCCTTTTATATCACTTATGATAATGTTATAACAACTACATTATTATGTATGTCCATGATGGAATTTTTGATGATATTCATTACTGGAGTCGACAATGATCATTGATTGATTTCAAAGACTAAGAAGTCACAAGTCCGTCATATCCAAAATAATATTCATTAAATTATAATATATTTTAGACATAAATTATAATTTTAAATCAAACCATTTATGTATGTTTAAGAAAAATGAACATTATAATCATGGAGATGGTAGGTCATATGTATGCATTGGTTAAATTTTTATTTTTCAGTGATCATTAATGAAAGAAGGTATGTATTATTTTATATTTTTTGGATGATATTAATATCATAAATATAATATTAGTCATTTAAATATACTTATAAATATATCATAAATCTGAATTGGTGATAAAAAACAAATGACATTACTTAGTGGAGGTGATAGTTCACACATATGAATGATCAATGTTATCATTTTTTTGTTCATGGAAAGGTAAGAAAATAAATTATTTCTTATAAATTAATAATTATAAATATATCATGAATATAAAATAAAAACATTAATTCAATCATTGTAGTAGTCTTTGTAGACATTAACAGAGAATAAATTATTTTTGTTCTGGAGTTGGTAGTGCATTGTACACAAAAACTAATAATTCATTTCCCATTTGATGAAATTAGAGATGGATTAAGCAATGATATTAACATATTAACTTATAGATATATTGGAGATATTGGATTTATAATTTAATCATGGTTTAATAATATTTTAAATATATTTAAAAAGAAACTAAATGGAATCATTTAATAAAAAATGATATATTTCCTTCAAGAAATCCTCTTTGACTAACACATTATCACCACTAGGGTGAGTGTTCTATCTAAACTAAGGCCTATATAAAGAGATTTGGGATTCATGGATGGTATTTGGGTAGATATTTGTATAAAATAAGTACTTATTTTTTAATATTAAAGATGATTGGGTTCCCATTAATAGGAGAGGGGATGGACAGTCATGGATACCATCAAAATATTAAATTAAATATAAATATATATTCTATTACAAATGGGTCCAATGTAATTTATTTTTAATATATGATTATTTTGGGACTAATAAACATAGATAAATGATAATGATAAATGTATTTACTATTTTTCAATTCACATATTTATTACCCTTATTTAAGATTTTAAATTGTAACAATTATATCATGTAATTTACACTTGGTGGGTTAATGTAATGACTATAAAATTCCAAAATATGTATAAATAATTCATTAATGAATTTTTATGAATTATCCCAATTAATTTTTAAAATTTTATAATTTTATTAATTTTATATCACTTAATAAATTATTATTTTTTTAAATATCATTTTTAACAATTTTGACATTTATTATTATTGGACATTTTAAAAATATCATAATAACCTGATATCTTAAAAAACAACTCTATTAACTCGTTACAATAATTTAAAATTAATCAAAATAAATAATTTATTTCATTAAATCTCTAGAATTATAGTTATTTTAATATATTTAATTTCATATATTTTATATTTTCTATAATTAAACAATCACTACATCATCATTGTGTAATCCATTAGAACAACTAATTTTAACTAATAATTATAAAGTAACTAAAATGATATAGATAAAAAAATTTCATAAAAATACTATTTATATTTGAAGATATACCCTGTATGACCTTGTTGAAATAAAATTTCATTTGATAAAATCAAAATTATGACAAAATTGACATTTATTTTTATAAAATATTTTATATGCCATATTCTTTCCCATGTGGCTTCCAAAAGTCATAATTTCGGCCCAAGTATAATGTGGGTTGAAAATAATCATCCAATGAAATTATTAAAAGTGCTATGGAAATTTTATACAATTTATGATATTATTTTAACCATTAATTACCTGATATACCTTTCATAGTGTTAATAAAACATTTCTAAATTAAATTTTTATAATGTCCAAAAATAAAAGGGGGATATTTAGTAAATTTAGACCATATGATTAAAAATATGGAATAAATTTTTCCATATTAGAAAAATTATATTTTATATATTAATTAATAAATAATCTAGTTGATGAAACAAAAATATGAGTTTTAATGTAAAAAACATTCAATTTTTCACAAATATTTTATATCCAATTTCTTTGTGAAATTAATTGAAATAGACGACATTGGATTAAAAGATAAAAACATGAACTAATTATAATTTTATACATTTCAAATATATAATTTTACAATATAAGAAATTTTTTTGAAAAAGAAGTTTTTAATTAAAATGCAGTAAGGTTTCACTATTTATCAAAATATGAAACGTATGAGAAGAATATTAAAAATTTATCCCAAGAAAATTTTTATATTTAGAATTAAAATAAGATGATTATTTTTTCATATTAAATATATAAAATTTATAAATAATAACTTTAAAATAAGTATGACACCCAATAGTGGTAAAACAGCCTTTTGTTGATAAATACTTCGTTTATCCATAAATTTTAAATTTCTCTAATATCATGTATAGAAAACACATAATATTAATGAAATAAATAAATTAAATATATTTCATTAATATAATATAACATTATTTAGCTATTAAATTATTGGTATAGAACACACTATTTCACATTTTAATATATTTTTAGGAAAAAATCCATTTATTTTCCAAAGGGACTAAATTGTTTAGTAATTAATTGGTAAAAGAATTATATAATGATGTGTAACCCATATTATTATAATTCAATTAATATAGTTTGTTCCAAAAATTATAAAATCTATTTTACAGGTCACATTTGAATAATAATATCTATATGTTTATTTAATCATGTTGGGGTGTATCATATAGACTATCAAAAACAGTGTTTCCTTTTAAAAACATAGGATGCTACACTTACAGAAGACAGAAATTAAAACAGAACATAATAAATAAGAATTAAAGTAGAATAAATGTTAAATTATTAATACCATGAAAAATAATAATCATCATGACTCCCTTCATTATAATTTAATGGATTAGAATGGCCAACCTTCTACCTACAACCTGAATCTATCACTGATAGTAAAAACTAAAATAATAAAGAAAACAAATGAAAAAATAAGACACAGAATATATTCTTAATGCTTCACATTATATTTATTATTATTTTAATAAAATAGAGGTCATTTTAGCATAAAAAAATATTATATCATGAAAAACATATTCAAAACATATACAAACCTATTTAAGCTTTGATTCAATAACTGAAATTTGAAAAGGGAAAATTGTTTAATAAACTCATTAATTTTTTAAATGACATATGGTGTGAATTAAAGATACATAATATTTTTCCTAAAATACATTGACATGATTATATTTCCAATATTTAAATAACCAATCAATAGTTCTAATCCCATGATTCAACATCAATTTGAGGTTTTTACTTTGTTGTTGTATATTACACAAATGTTTTAGTGTTTTAAAACACTAAAAATTTGTTCGTTTGAATCCCATTCTAAAAATAACCCAGAATGACATGAAATAAGTTCATGTACTTCAAAAATAAATATACAGTCACATTCCTCAAATTTCATGGAAATACTACATCATTTACCTATTTTAGACTCTCTGACACACGTTTTTAAAGCCTTTGGTACATTTAAAGGCTATTTACCTAGTAATTCCAACCACACTACACATTGTATTTACATTTTGACCATGTATACATGTCATAAATAACCCAAATAGTATTTTCGAATGATTTCACATCAATATATGGTCATTTTATTTTGTTTTGACATTGAAACACGCATTTTAGGGTTTCAAAAAACTAAAAATGGATTTGCATGAATCCTAGGAAAACCATAACTCAAAATTACATGTTGTTAGTTTCAAAATTTAAAAAATAATTCTATAGATTGTGTCCTCTAATTTTTTGGAAATATGATGTCATTTTACTGGTTTTGACCCCCTTTAAGAAATAATTAAAGGCCTTAGTACATTTAAAAATAATTTACCAAGCCATTCTGACCACACCACACATTAGGATGATTTGTTGTCTTCACCTAAAAATAAAAAGTAATTCATGGGTTGTTTTTCCATGATTTTATGTCAATGTGAGGATGTTCGATTTTTTTGATCGTTACATGCACAATTTAATGATTTAAAAAACTAAAATTGTGTTCACATGAATCCCAAGACAATCATAACTCAAAAAGATGTTTCATCAGATCATATATTTCAATAATCAAAATAAGGTCATTTTACTATGATTTCATGGAAATCAAATATTTTTTACAAGATTTCACCCCTTAATACACATTTTTAAATGATTTATTACCATTAGAATCTATATACTAATTCAATAAGACTACACAACACAATCATATTAAAGTGAGTTCATATGTTAACTCATAATAAATAATTGAGATGTGGTGTTCCTCTGATTTCAGATCAAATTAATTTAGTATTGGACTTTTTTGACCCTAAAACACAAACATTAGTGTTTAAAAACACTAAAAACACAATTATGAAAAAACATAAAAATCCTAAAATGTAAAGATGTACATTCAGTTACTGCATGCTGAAATATTATATATATTCATTTTTTATTAATGTCATGACAATTCAACATTAATTTCTAGATTTTGATCTCCTGACACATTTTATTAATGGCTTTGTAACTATTAAAAACTATTTACTAAGTCATATTACCACACCTCACAATAGATTGATGTGTTTTTTCACATACATTTAAAAAATAACTCAATGATGATTCCCCCATGAATTTAGGTAAATATGAAGCAATTTTCTATGCTTTTGACCATTACTTGCACGTTTTAGTGTTTTAAAATACTAAAAGAGAATTTATTGGAATCTCTAAAAAACAATAACTCAAAATGATGTTTTATTTGTTTTTATATTTAAAACATCAATATACTACCATATTCCAATGATTTTATAGAAATATGACATTGTTTCTCAGGATTTGACCCCAGGATACATGTCTTTATTGGATTTTGTACCTTTAAAAATTGTTTATCATACCCTTCCAACAATAAAAAGCGTTGAATTGATGTATGTCTATGCATACATATCATAAATAACTCAGAATTGATTTTACCATGATTTTAGGTCAATTTTATGACGTTTTCAATGCTTTTGACCATTACACTCAAATATTTGTGCTTTAAGAAACTAGAAAAACATTTACAAGCATTTTGGAAAAACCATAATTTGAAAAGATGTTCCACCAATTCCGATTGATTTGAAATTAATTTATGGTTTTTCCTTTGATTTAAGGAAATATGATGTAGTATTACTGGTTTTGACCCCTGATATATGTTTTTAAATTCATTGTCAGCTTTAATTTTTTTAACACTTCATTCTAACCACCTGACTCATTATATTGATGTGTTTTTTATGAGTACACATCAAAAATATCTCAAAAGTGGTTAACCAATGATTTCATGTTAATATGAGTTCATTTTCTATTCTTTGGAGTGGTACATGTATGTTATTGGGTTTAACAACAATAAAATAACATTTTTGGGAATCCTGAGAAAATAGTTTCTTCTAATGATATTTTATGGGTTCCTATGTTTAAAAAATAAATCTATAGTTGTTATATGATTATTTCATGGCCATCGAATGTCGTTTTTACGCGTTTGACCCCATTCCACAAGTTTTTAATGACTTTGGTATTTTAAAAATTGTTTATTGAGACATTTCAGGCACACCACATGTAATATTGAAGTGGTTTATTCATTTACAAGTCAAAAATAATTAAAAAATGGTTTTACTATAATTACAGATCAATCCTATGGTTTTGTTTTCTATGGTTTTCACAATTACATGTATGTTTTATGGATTTAAAACACAATAAACATATTTATAGACATCTCGGAAAAATATTTACTATGAATGATGGGCCATTAGATCCTACATATCATAAAAACATTTATGGTTGTTTTAATATTATATCATGGAAATATGATTTCATTTCCTTGTTTGGACCTCCCAATACATGATTTTAAATACTTTTATTACTTTTCAAACTATTTACTAAGTCCTTCTCACCACACTGCAAGTCATATTGATGTGTTTTCTACGCATACACATAAAACATATATCGACAATGTTTTCCCCAATATTTCATATCAATATTGGTCTTTTATATGGTCTTGAACGCTATATACAATTTTTTCTATTTTTTAAAACTAAATCCACATTTAATGGCATCCAAGGAAAACTATTCCATATAATGATGTATTTCCAAATCCTACATTTATAAAATCAATCCAAGGTCCCTAGACTCAAGTTTCAGGGTCATAAGATATATTTTTATGGTTTGGACTCCTTGAAACACATTATTAATTGATTTGGTACCTTTAAAAATAGTTTACTGATTCAAACCTAAAAAAAGATCATTTTTTCATACAAATGAAAAGTGGTCCATAATACATTATTGATGGGTATGAATCATCCACAAGTTATTATTGAATAATTAGTGGTTTTTATTACTCGATGTGTGTGTTTACAATATAATATTTTCATCTAAGTTTTATTTATGGAAGTCATACATGTTGTTTAAAAATTTGTGAACTGTCTATTGAATTTAGAATTTACCTTGGATTAAAGAGCAATAATTCTAGAAATTTCCTTGGGGATAAAGTAAGCCATCTAGTGAAATACCCAAACAAAATCATTTTTCGTTTCTATCCTCCATTGATTCAACGTTTTCCTAAATGATTTGGTTCATGAAATTTATCTTTCAACTATTTAATTTCACTTTGTGTAATCTGATAAATGGATCAACTCAAATCCCCATTGGGTGTTGCAGTAAATGATGACGAAACCATACTAAATTAAACTGATGGGGTAGTCTAGAATCACATCCCTCATACAATTCTGGGATGCTAATTCCCTAAATCTATAGAAACTAAATCATTATGGGAAAATGATTATGAATGTGATGGGTTCACATCCAAGACTTCATGAATAATAATATCTTAATAAAAAAACATTAATAAATATTTTTTAGAATGAATGAAAATGATAATATCATATTATTAATAAATTTTTCATTACTATTTTTTATTATTTCATTACTATAAAACAAAATAATGAAAAATCATTTATTACAAAAAAAGTCTAAAACCAATTAACTCGGGCCAGTTGTATGTAACAAATGACTCCCAATTAGCATCATTTCATCGATGTAGTCAGACTCAATTGATTGTTTTGGAGGATTTTTTTATATTATATACTTTTCATTATTATGATTTTATATAATTGAAATAAAATGAAATAGTAATGGCATGTACTTATCCCATCATCATTGGTAGGGTTATTTACAAAACTACCATCGGGTTTCCTATGCACATTAAACCAAATAACTATTCAACCAACACTGTAACCTAATTCATTATCCATTATAAAAACATAATAAATATCTATAAAAACCATTGACTAATAATAAAATTATAAAATTAATAATTGATAAAACACAAACATGAATTATTCTTTTTCTCGAAAAACTATATCACCCAGTGATACGAGGAATAATTTGTTTATCATGAATCACAAAATATATTAATAGAATTATTGAAAAAATATAAGTATTAATAAAAATTATAATTATATTGTGTTATTGTTATTAATATAATAGAAAATATTCAATTTCCTCGTGATATTCTCTCTATTAATATAGAAAAACAGTATCCACTACTCACGAGAAATGCATTGAGGAATATTTTCATAAATTTGTTGTGAGCTCATGGATATGTTATTTAACTCATGTCATAATCTCCATTTAAAATCACTTTATTTCTTTCCCAAATGTTTTATAGTCTACGGGAGTCAAATGGAGTTAGGGAAATCAATATGAGAAGACATCTTCAAAAAATAAACATAACACTTTATAAGTATATTAAAAAAATTACTCATGTCATTTAAATTAGTAATAACGAAATAATAAATTAGAACTACCGTTACTTTATTATCAAAGAAATAATTTTTCCAAGATGTGGGAATATTCCTAAAATCACTATAACTAATTGGAAATCTCAACAACATAGAATCAATCTACCCTTGATTCTGCACATAGATTCTGATAGCCTCTCTGGTAGACACCCCGAACTAATCAAATGGATTGAAAAAATGGATTTCCTTTATTTTCCATACATCAATTGTGTTTATATTTATTTCAATTATATTTTAAACATTACATCATGATTATGAAATTCCAAATTAAACACCCAATAAGGAAGTATGAAAAATATAATATTTCTCTTATATAGATTTTTTAGCTTCTTTGGATAGTGTACCTCATACCCTACCCTCCGCAGTTATTATACTAATTTATTTTTCCAATTTTCTCAGTGACATTTATTATTTTTCCAATGATTTCTGAACTAGGTAACAACTTTGGTAATTTTTTCAATTAATTCTCTCTATTTGATTATGTCTTGTTAAACCTGAATTTATGAAACAAATTAAGAAAATGAAAATGACACATAAAAAACCATTCCATACAATGAGATAATATTTAAGGTTCGAAATAAAAACTACATGATGGATAAGACAAACCAGTATGATTTTTCCAACTAGATAAATTTTTTATCCCTAGAATTTTAATAATTTTACACATTAAATAAGAAAGAATTTTTAAATGTCTTCCCATTGATGTATCATATGTTTTCAACCCATATTCCGATATTTCTCACAATTCATTGATTTGAGGTTATAGGTCCAAATCTATGTCATTTCCAAACATTTTCATTCTAAGAATAATCATCTAAATAATGAAATAAGTATTATTCATAAACATATATTTTTGTATATAATAGGGGAACAAAAAACCTTTCCAAATTCTATATAAACTAATTAATGTTGAAACCATCAGAAGAAAATCCCAAACATTAATTCATATGATCCAAGGAAATATCTTGATATAATGAATCTAACAAATTTCAAGATGTTGAATCATTTGGATATATCATCAGTCAATCATTACTATCATAATCAAGAGAATTTATTTTATATTAATTCATAGAATACTTGAAAAATATTTCCAAGCTTGGTTTTAGAGGACATTAGTACAATACATTTACATGGGTTTTCTTCATCAATTTTTTCCTAGGGATGCATTGATTTATACTCTCATATTTTTTCATTGACTTCATTCTTAATTAATGAAATCATATTCATAATTATTTATCTGAATCTTTTCTCCCCATAGAATATGAAACTTGTATGGAATTCATGTATCTTTGTATAACCAGGTCCATGTTTTTGGGTGACATTGATTGTCTCATAGAATTATGAAGGGATCGTAGATTTCTAAAATTCATAATTAAGAAAATCTAAAATAATAGAAATTAACTTATCATTAATTACATAGAGAAACATAATATGATACAACATAAGTATAAAATTCATCTTCAAATACATGGAAGACCCTCATATTGTTGTTGTTGTCCATCTTCATCTAATTCATAAAACTCAATTTTTTGGTCACTAGTGTTCTGATCAAGATTAACCTTCTCAAGATAAAATAATGGTTCATTCGATGTTTCAAAATCATAGAAATTTTATCCTATAATTCAAAATCTATCATTTATCAATTTTAAAAATAAATTCTCTATTTGAGGGTCACTTTTTGGTTTGTTGATAGGATTGTCATTGTTTTGAATTCCAATGACATTTTATTCTCCATGAAAAGTTCAATATATATATATCAAAAATGAAACTATTTAAATATATAATTACCATATACATTTTTTATATTCAACCATCTCTTTAGTTTAAAATATAGATCGAATAAAGTTATTTTACCATCCACTTATTGAGTTATAATTCCATATTCTAAAAAATCATTATATATCTTAGCATACCGATGATTTCATTGAGGTAAATAAGTCCATGTTTTATCTATATGTATTTTATTGTCATTATTCCCCATGTACATCTTGATATGATGATATAATTGTTCAATAAAACATTTAAAGTAAAAATTCGACATCGCCTAACTTCGTCATTGAATAGTTTATTGTTTTCATAGGACATGACAGAAACTTGAAATAAACATGATTCAATCAAATGATAAAATCAGAAAACCCTCATTTACAAAAATCATTATACATTTAAATTAAATCCCACAGTAAAATTTATTCAATTGTATCTTAAATTATTTATGGAGTCATAGTTAGTGTAAAAATGGGATTGTAGGGATCTAGGGGGTTGTCAACAAGGAGATGGGACACTGTGAGGTCCTCAATAGGGAGCAGGGGGTCTGGGACACATGGATCAGATGGGTGGGGGAGAGATGAACATCGTCAAGAGTAGAGGGAAGGGGTCATGGGGTTCCCTGATAGGGGGTCAAGGTTAGAAAGGTAACTGAGAAGGTAGTATGGGTCATTGTGGTTTTTTCCAGTGGGGGTCCGGGTGGAAACAATCATCATTAGCAGTAGGGGGATGGGGTCACGACAGTCACCATAGAGAGAAGGGGTTTCTGGGATGGGGGTCTCCATGGGGGAGGGGTGCTAAAGGGGGTGTTGGTTGGGGCCCAGAGGATCAGGAAAAAGTATTTGGAATTTTTTTTTAAAATTTAATCTTAGTTTGAATAAAATGACAACTAAATATTAAAATAACAAATCATATAGCATAAATTATATTGATCAGATTCTATATTATAATTTCATTAATATGAATCATTTTAAGGGGATTATTAGAATCTCCAATAACAAACCACTTCCAAGTCATATGTTTTTGTTCTGATAGTATGCATGGAGTTTCCCTAACCCTGCTGGCAACTCGATTGGGGATACTAGGTACCCATTTGCATCGGCATAGAAATTACATGTCTTGAATTTATGATGTTATAATAAATTGAACAAATAAACCCTCATCATAATGTCCCATTATATATTCTAAAATATTTCTAAAGGTAATTGAGCCTATAAATACAGTCCTTGTATGCTTTGGAAACTCACTTGGCCATCTTATCTCCAACACAAACATGCTCAATTGTGCAATTGTTGTTAATAGTTCACTCTTTATAAATATTATTTGTCCGTTGAACAGTTATAACACTATTATATACAACAACTATATTGTATTTTTCTCATTATATCCTTCCTTTTAGACGATATATAAAAACTACAATGAGATTTCAACTATTAATTTCATCCTCTTCACAATTTTTAAAGTTTAATTTCACTATAAGATTATAGTATGGGAAATTGGTTTTCATTCCATTCCTTTAATAAGGAAATGTAATATATTTCATTTTTTGTGTATCATTCAAATTAAATATATAGTTTGTATTTTATTTCTGGTTTCATTCTATAACATAAAATCAAAGGGAAATTTTTAGTATATTAGTTACCATTATTGAAATTGGATTGGTAATATATATCCTTGTGTGATTGAGGTGGTATACATAGGTTCTATTTTAGAGATATTTTTGAACATCCTTTCAAAATATAAATCCTCCTATAACATCCACAATTTTATTTATTTATCTCTTTCAGTAATTTAGTTATTCATTTTATAAATCCATCAAACACAATTAGTCATTTTTATAGTCAAATCATTTAATATTTTAAATAACACTTTTTTTATTCTTATTATTTGATTAATATATCATTGTGGATTCTATTTTTAATCTTTTATCATTATAGAGATTCTATTTTAATTATTATATTATAAAAAATTTGTTAAAAATGTATTTTTTTTCTTTTACTTATTAATGTGAAATTCATCCCCCACCATTATTTTTGTCATCTCCAACAATCATTTTAAATTATAGTAGTCTTGAATTTGTTTCCCATAAAATTTTATCAAACCCCTTTTTTGATTTCAAAATAAGTTTTTTATTTATAAAAACATTATTCTTTAAAATGGCTTGTCAAAACACCACATGTGATATTGAAGGAAAATTTATTGGTTGTGCTACATTTTTAATTGAAATAAATTTGGTTATTTTAAAATTTTCATTATAATTTTTTATATCTCCATATTATATCCTATTTAGATGTTTTTATTGAATGGATATACTCCTAAAACAAAAAAATGATATATATATCAAAGTTGATGTTTTTACATTTAAATTTTATTGTAAAACAATGATTTCCAAGAATTGGATATTGGATATACATAAATTTTATTTTATTTATACATGTCCAACAGCACATGAAATCAAGGAAATTTTTTATGAAACTCTAAAAAAATAAAAAAACATAGAATATACCCCTTTTGATATTATTAAACAATACATTTAAAGTAACTCTATGCATCCTAGAAAATATTTTTTTTACTGGGGAAAACTCATGTTGATTCTCTTTCTATAGAAACAATAATCAAGACAATACTTTTTGTATTTCCAATTAATTGAGCACGTAAATTCATTATGATCCCTTTAGCTAAATACATGAAAAACAAAGAGGTTAAAGAACTCATTGGCTCTCCAATGACATATGAGACTACAATGAGAAGTAAATCAAAAAAGGATGTTGTAGAGTCTAATAAAACTAATCATAATATTTTCTAAAAATAAATAATTTATGAATATTCCAAATGTGAATCCGAAACAGTTTATATTTTCATAAGTGTAAGAAACTGCATGGAAAAGAAAAAAATAAAACCCATTATTCAAAAAGAAAAACCAATACATGGATATTACTTGTATTGGTTGCAAAATGAAGGGCCACATCATGCAATATTGTTCCTTGAACAAAAGTTCAAAAAGAAAAATCTTGGTATGAAAGCTATAAATATATCATATTAGAGTGAGATAAAATATTCCATTTCGACGTATGAATCCAAAGATGAAAATCACAATTGTTAGAGTCCAATATAGAGTTATGTGAAAAAATAAATTTTCTTACATTCCATTTTTTCATCAATTACTTTTTTTACTACTTTATTAAGCATTGAAGATCTTATCTTTTATATAAATCAAATTTAAAATTAATTTCATGAAATTAATTCATAATTCAATGATTTTTTCAAAATTATTTTTTCAAAAAAAAAATATTAATGTTTAAAAGAAATAAATGCTTTAGTGTTATGTTCAACCAAATATTGAAAATATGTAGACTAATATTAATTATCATAAAATTATTATTTACAATTTCACATAAGGGGAATAAATTTAAATATGATTTTGGGTTCTCAACAACATGTTAAAAATTCTCATGAATTTATTTTTTCAAAAAAATATATTTTTCCCAACATTTATAAAAGTAAAAAAATAATGGGAATTTGTAAAAAATTATTCTTATAATAATGATAGTGATATTTTTTATAAATGAAATTATTAAAATTATAGATATGGTAGACTGAATGAATTTAACTTTCCACTAAAACATTAAAAGGATAACAATTATCTAAAAAAGTTGGTACTATAAAAATATTATTCGATAGCATAAGTAGACCCATGATATGGGTACTAAAATAATTAATTTCATAATATTTTTTAGAATATTAAAAAAAACCATAGAATTAATATGGTTTATGTACAGTCAGTCATCAGGGAGCATTTCCATTTTTAGTTGTGGAGCGGAGAGAGTGAGTTATTAAGGTATGTGACAATTCCGATTATACAAAAACAATTTTGTTGAATTTGATCAATTTTAATGTGTCCATATTAATTCTAGGGGCTCTATTATCATTGTTTCTTTCTTAATGTCAGTGGATCCTTTAGAAGAGTGTGTGGCCAAATGTTTTGTGGTTTGAAGTCTAATATTTTGTCTGTGATGAGGAACAATATTTCCTATTTTTTTATAAACTGATTTATTATCAAATTTGGATGTTTTTTTGTGTGTATATAAGGGTTTTTTTATAATAGGGTGATTTTTCCTCATTTTTAGTGAATAGAAAAGGGTTCTTTTCTAAGTATAGAAATGATTTATGAAATTCATCACATGGAATTCCTTGGGTATGTTGGAGGAAGGTTGAGCTTAGGGACATCATCCATATTACCATAAAACAATTTTCTCAGGGATATTTTCTCTTATCCCTCATCTTGTTCCTAGGAACATGAACATGGAATCATTGAGAGTTTCACCCAAGGGGTGTTTCTCTACCCTATAGGCTTCTATTTTAAGAACTTGTTGTGATCAAGTCATATTTTTTTAAGCGAGTAATTTTATAGCTTTACTTTATAATTTCTATAGTGTGATTTTTTTATGATTTCTATTTATACTACTTATATCTTGATGTATATTCTTTTTCGTTGAAAAATTTTATACCTACATTTGTTTTGAAATTTTAAAAAACATGATTTATTTACCACACTTTTTGAAATAATTTCATTAATTTTTATCATGAAATGTTTAATTTCAAATTGGAATTTATTAATTTTTGTTTAGAGACTTGTTATAGAACACCTAGGTAGGATCATACTGAACCTGCTTGCTCACTCCCTGTGCACTTCATTGGTTGCTGGTAAAACATTTATTTCTATCAATGTTGGGAAATGAATTGTGTCGAAATGGCATGGTGGGGATTTATGTCAATGGGTTTTGGGCATCATGATGTTGAGATGGTTTGGGTTTCCCCATGTTATCGGTTAGAGAATGTTAGAGTTTTTATCTTAGTATTTTTTCTTTTGTAGTTGGACATTTACATGAAGTATTTTAATTCTCTTGAATTTTTTGTATCTTGTATTTGTTTCATTTCTTCAATGTATATTTATTCTATTTTTTACCTTTTATCTATATATATTCCATGTTTTTGCTTCTGGTTGAGTGAAATCCTTCCCTTTATTTGTTGTTCAACTCCTGGGATCATTCCTCCAACCAGTGGTGAACGACAATTCACATTGGGTACATGGAATATATGTTAGGATACTAGTTTAAGAGGGTATTTAGTTATGTTTGTTATAAGGAACATGGGTATCTGGAGTAGGGGGTCTAAATTAGTTTTTTTATCATTTTAATGGTGGTTTAAATAATACAACGACTAAATTCTAGTTTTTTTAAAATATAGTGATTGTTATGTTAATTCACCACTAATAATCATCCACTAGGACCTATTCTTTGCGTAGTGAAAATATGCATGGTCTTCCAGAAACCCCACTGGCTACCAGATGGTGGATTCATGGAACCTAATGACATCTGTTCAGTAGTTATGAGACCAGAATTTATGATGGTAAAAATTTATTAATCTAATATATATTCATCTAAAATTCCCATGATGAAATATATAACATTACATAAGTCATTTTAGAATATAAATTGAATCTTTTAAGTACATATAACGTCACTTGGTAATCTGATCTCTAATACCAACATTCTCTATAACACAATTATTGTCAACAGTTCACTCCTTAATAATGATTCTTTATCCATTATTGAGTTTGAAAAAATTATAATATTCAATCACCCTCTTCTATTATTCACATTATCTCATTAGGTTCTTTATATCCATTATGATAATTAAGGTCTATCAATAAGTTTTTTCTCAGTGGAAATCACATCAACCTTTTCTTTCCTCTAAATTTAGTTCTCAATCACAGTAAATTGATGGGAATAAGTCTTCTATCCATTATTTTCATTAGGGAATGAAATATCCTCCTTGAGAATTACATATTACCCATTAAACAGGTAGTGTCTATTTTATTTTTTGTATTTTCTATAAGGTAAAAGAAATATATAGTTTTAGTATCTTGATTAACATTAATGCAAAGGGAATGATACATTATGTCCTCATGTGATTGAGGTTCTATTAGTATGTTCTATTTTATAGGTATTTCAGAACATGAATACCAATAATATAGTCTTATTTACATTCAAAATATTTATTTCTTTATCGATCACAATTATTATATATTTTATTTGGATCAATCCTTCCTATAGAATTAATAATATTTATATTCAAATGGCCTATTATTTTTAAAAACACTTTGTTTTTATTATTCTTAGTCGATTATTATATCATTGTGATTTCTAATTAGAATCTTTTATATTAAAAATGATTCTATTTTCATCAATATTTTATAATGTTGATTTTAAATAGGGATTATTATCCTTTACTTTTTAAAGGTAAATTCACCCCATCCCATCATTCCATTTTACACATCTCTGACCTATATATTTCATTTAAGGATTTTGGATTTTTTTAATTTCTATCAAGAATCTTTTTTAAAGTCATTAGTTTCTTTCTAATGAAATTCTCTCTTTCTTAAATTGGATTTCCAAAACCACAATGATTCACTTTAACGATAATCATTTCGTTGTGCTCTATTTTTTTGGAAATAAATGTGGTTATTTGAAAACATTATTTTATAATATTAGTATATTTTTTATTTATCCAATATATAATATATTTTTTGGAATGATTATACACATACAACTGAAAAATAAGATAAATATAGCCCGTAGGATGTTTCAACATTTGAAATATATGTTAACATAATGAAATTATGGCATTTTTTATTGAAACCAAATGAATTAAATTGAATTTATACATTCTAAAAACCACATGAAGGCATGATAATTTTTTAGTATGGAATTAGAAAAATCAATGATACTCATTTAGATACGATTTGATAAGACGTGGAATGAATCTATATGCATCATAGTGAATCATTTAGAATGGTTGAAAATCATATTAATTCTATTTCAATAGAAAATAGAGTCATGGAAATCATTTGGGTATTTATAACTAATTTAGAACATAAATTTAAATAATCTCAGAATCTAAAGACATGAAAAAACACAGCAGTTGAGGAACTCATTTGATCTCTTTTGACATATGGGATTACAATGATTAGAAAATATAAAATGGAAGTTATGGAGATAAATGAAACTAAAAATACCATCTCATTAAAATAATTTAACAATGAATATTTTGAACATGAATATGGATGTAGTCAAATTTCCACAAGTGTAATAAAGTACATTTACAAGAAAATATCTACCAAATGATTCAAAAAGAAAAAGTAAGTCACCGAAGATACATTCATTGGTTTAAAAAGAAGAGCTACATCATTATTGATTTCCTATTGAAGAAAAATAAAAAAATAAAAAGAAAAGGTAATAAATCTCTAAATTTCTCATCTTGGAGTGCAAGAGAATATTCAATTTTAATATTAGAATTATGAGAAGAATGTACCAAGTGGTAAATGGGAAATATAAAGGCATGTGATGAAATAATTTTTGTTTTTTTTTGTTCATAATACTTTACTTATTCCACCTATTTTATAAGTGTGGTGATCTTATTTGTTTTTTGAAAAAAAATTTAATATTATTTTAATCATAAATATTTAAAATTTAAAAGATAATAAAAATAGATTCAATATTATTGTGTCTAAAACATTTAAACTTCTAAAAATGAAATGATTTAGTATTTAAGATAAAATTTCAACAAAATGTTGAAAATATAGAATTTAAAATTAGTAATCTTAAAAATTTATCTTTTTCATTTTATATAAGGGGAATAAAACATAAATAAAATTTTGGGTTCTCAACAACCTATTAAAAATCAACATGTTTTTGTTTTCAATACAATCTAGTCTTCCCTACTTTTCTAAGAAGGGTTTTTATAAAGGTAATTTCTTAAAAAAAATTCTATTTTTTAAGAGAGTTAGTGATATTTTTGTGAATAAAATTATAAAAATAATAAAATTGGTTATTTGAATGAATTCATCTTTCACCTATAACTTCTAATAAAAAAATCTATAAATACATGTGTATTCCAAATGTTTTATTGGATTACATAACTATACCAATCGTATGTGTGCCAAAAGTTATGGTTTTTTAATATTTTTTAGAACAAAAGAAAAAACCAACAAGTTATATGGTATATGTTTAGAAAGTGGTCGGTGAGTATGTTTGGTGATCCATTCGAACTCATTCATCTCAAATATTTTGACAGAGGACATGTCACTGTTGGAAAAAATTTAATAGGAAAAATTACTGATATTGTTATAATTAATTTCTCAAACTCTTCTTTATTTAATTATGATTTATTTGATTATTCATTTATCCACAATATACTAATTATTAGTCAATTTTATGACAATGGTTTCAAAAAAACATTAAAAATTATTTTTGTAACATTATTAATTCTAATAAAAATATTTTATATACAACATCCCATTTTAAAATTAATTATATTATTAATTTAAATAATCATTTTAGTAATAATGTTAATTGTTTAAGTGCACTGGATAATGAATCATACCATTTCAATTCACACTAAGACAATTATAATATTCACTCTCTTGTCAAACTCTACATTAACTGACTAGTTAAAAATTTACCAATCATTCCTTTTTATGATAATGTAGTTTTTAAACCCTTCCATCTAGGAATAAACTAATTTAAAAAAACATGTTTCCAATTATAAATCATTAGAACTAGTCTAACCTGATCTTTTGGACCAATTCAATTTACTAGTATTAGAAGTAAAAACTACATCTTGGTAATTATTGATGACTATACAAGATTTACATGGATTTTATTCTTACATCATAATAATAAATCATATAGTGTCTTTAAAATCAATTCCAATAATGCATAACCTGATAATTTCTGAAAAAAATTCACTTAGAAGTGGCCATGGTGGAGGATTTGTTATAAAATAAAATGATTATTTTTTTCGTCATAAGGTTATAATCACTCCTTTTCGTATCCTATAACACTTCAACAGAATGGGTTAGGTGAAAGTTGAAATATGGTCCTCCAAAAAACATATAGACCTATCTTAAATGCTTATTCCCTTCTTCAATTATTTTAGGAAGAGGGTGTAAATATGACATTATTTATCCTTAGCCCTATATTTTTATGAACCATCTTATTAAAAATACCATATGAAATATGGAATGGAAAATTCCATTATGAACTTTGGATATAAAAACATATAAATGATGCCTTCATTAGAGTCAGTGATTATAAATGCATTATTCTACATACCATTTATATTTAGGAATGTCTGAAATTAAATGTGATGAAAAAAATTTTGGTAGGTACTCAAACTCAAAAAAAAATCCTTCAATTGGAGGATGGAAAAATGGATTTTTTTACTACTCATGAGCGCACACTCAAAGTTCCATAGGGGTATTAAAATTCTATGCATGTTGCAACCTCATCAACTTGGTCTCTAAAAAGTTGGTTGGTCTCGTTGACCTTTGATCCAGGATCCATCTACGCTCCTCCCTTACCCTCAGCATCAGAGTTGCATTTTGGCTCCTCTCATAGGCCTCCTCGCTCCATGCCTTTGGTGGTTCCACCCCATGGGCATGTTTAAGCTTTCATTCCTGGCGTCCCTGCAGCTCAGTCGTCTCCCACCATCTCTTCCATTGTGGCCCTCAGTTCTGTCTCTTTTAGATATTTTCTCTGTGGTTCTCTGGGTTAACCTACATAGTCGTGATTCCTGAAGGGTTCTATTATGGGTTAACAACATAAACCCTAGATAATCCAATATTAATTTTTTTGTATAATGGTGAAAAAATTTGTATCTTTCAATTAATATATTAGTTATGAAAAAAAGGATCAAGAATGAAAAACTCAATCAAGATATTGGAAAGATAAATAGCTATTGTATGAATATAATGAGGACAACAAATGTAATGGGTTTCGGCCCAAAGGGGACCAATGTGAATGGTGGGACACCACATGTGAAACCATTTTATTAAGAATATATTAATGAAGACAGTCAAAGATTATGAACACAAATAAAAAAATTAATAGGACCCCAAAAACTATCTGATGAGACTGATCTGGCTAAACTAGGGGGAAGTGGTCAACCCAACCACATAGATTCAGACTCGTATACTTCGGTATGGAATCATTCACACACACAAGAAGAATACAATAGTAAACATGATGATGAAAAGATAATTCACTACCAAGACATGAAATACAAACATGATATTGGTTATGATGAAAATATTATTCAAACTATTACCAATTGAGTTGAAGTCGTCTGAATACCCAAAACTGATAGGATCCCCACTGACTTTCCATCGAAAAAGTCTTCCGGTTGTAGGAGGTGGCATGTACAACAAAAAAGGGGTGTGTGGGTGTCTAGATTCTCTTGTAATGCCGCCCTTATTCTACACGGAGTAGGAGCATATACTCTCCCATAGAATTTCATCAATGAACAAGAGATAGAATATAATACTTCACTGAGAAGAACAGTAGGGGATTGCAATGAATGAGAACCAAAGGAAGCATTGGGAAAGTCAGGCGGAGGTCTAGGATGATAGCCATGTGGACGATAGGGAACAAAGGTATAGCTCGCATAATCGAAGCCAAGATAGTGCACATAACCTATGTGTGCATTCTAAATGGAGTGGCACAACTCACAGTGTATCAAGACCAACCTGAAGAAGCACATTCAGAGAAATTTTAACATTTATATCAAGGTAATCAATGGTCTACTATAATTCATCGTAAATAGGTAAGGAAATCATATTGGCCAGATTATAATATATAAACGAACCAAGATATGTTAGGCTAAAATGGAAATGGAAAAACCCCCACATAAGAGTACCATATAGCCATGCAAGAGTAATCAGGAAAAAAGTGACCCAAATTAATTCCTTTCATTGCAACAAGAATTATGGATGAGCATATTCAATAATTATCCACCATGAAATCAAATAAAATTCCCTGATGGTGTTCCCATAACCTACATTATTGAATTGTGACTAAATTTATCAAATTAAGACAATTCATGAATTTAGATAATAGAACATCCTTAGTCAAACTATTGGTTGGGTTATCGTTAGTGGGAATCTTGGTGACACTAACTTTCCCAGATTCTATAATATCCCTAGAAAATGTAACCTAATGTATAAGTGATTTGATCTACCAAAGAATTTAAAATGTAAATATAGATGCAAGGAAGATTGGATATCATAGTGAACTACTATACTATCAGTAGATAATTAAATCACAGTGTGATAAAACCCTAAGCCAAATGGCTTCATTAATAGCTTCTGTCAAGGAAATATACTCTACGTCGGTAGTGGAAAGTGCCACCATAGATTTCATGTTGCATTTCCAAGAGACCGGTCTTCCATATACAAGGAAAAAACTATTGTTATACTATTGGGTGACGATTTTTGATGCATTGTATGAATAAACAAAACAAACTATATCATTATCAAAATTAGTATTCATGCTATATCAAATGCACAATTTTGCAGACATAGAAACATATATTAGTAACTATTTTAATTAATTCCAATGGTCTTTACCAGGTTTTCCCATAAACCTTCACAATGTCCAAACAAAAAAGGATATATATGTCCAAGAACATCCCATTTCCTACATAATACTTTCATGAACATTGGCATATGGAATCATATTCATAAATGCAGTTTCTTCTTCATTTCTATGGGATTGGTTCATGAAAAGTGTTAAATGTTTTCCTAAGGGAATATTAACAGGTTTAATGTTCTCAAACATGTATATGTTTATTGCCTTCTAAAAAAATAATATTTGGACAAGTACGGGGTTATAACATTCCTATCATTATTTATGTTCATACCAAGAATTTTATTTGCATTGCCCAAAACATTCATTTAAATGGAATAAATTTAACTAGTGCTTTACTAAATTAATAATCCCCATGTTTTATGGAGATTAAAATCATGTCATCAAAATATAATAAAAGGTAAACAGATCCATGTTTAACAGTCTTAATATACATTCTTGTATCAAATCTACTTCTAGAAAACAAATTTTCAATCATAAAAGAATACAATATTTTGTAATATTACCTAGAATATTATTTATGACCATATAAGGAATTATATAATAGAAACCCATGATTAGTTTTTGACAATTTTAAAAATATTCCACGAGGGTTTATATAATTTCATTGTCAAGAATATCATGTAAAAACATTTTTAACATCAATTTGTTCAATATGAAGATCAAATTTGGCAGAAAATGGAAGAATAAATCTAATGATTTAATTCTTAACTATATGATATAATATTTCACTATAATTAATGTGTTCTCTTTGAATGAAGCCTTTAGAAACCATGCAAGATTTAAATTTGATTGTAGTCTCTCCTACATTGTTTTATTTCTTTTTATAAATCAATATAGAACTAATTACTTTCATGTTATTTGTACTTGGAATAATAACCCAAGTATTGTTCTTAATAAGAGAGTTAATTTATTCTTGCAATGATTATGCCATCAATTGGATTATTTGCACTTGACTACTTGGCTATAATTTTGGGGATCATCATTGAACAAGTCCTAATCTACATTTAAATTAAAGGCAACAATATCAACTTGTTTAAATTGAGATGGAGGTCTAATTACTCTCCTCTATCTATCTTGAGTGAGATAATAGTTTCTCAGGTCATCGACACCTTGAATCTCATGTTTTGATTCTATACTATAATATGATTTATGTATGGTTTGTGTTACCGAATTAGGAGGACCAAAATTATACTAGGGTTGGTCACCGGGTCTCAAAGTGACTTCAAAACCTAGAGGTTTGATAACCATTGTCGATTCTACATATTCATTAGGAGATACAGCTGGTTCAGGTTCATTGTCTATGGACATACCAGACTCATGGAAGACACCGTTGAGGCTAACGAGGCATTTTTTGTATCCATGATTATCTACCCATTAACAATACCCTTTAACAACCTCTGGGTATCCCATGAATATACACTTAATATCAAAAGGATATAGAATATCATTGTGTGATTGTGAATAAGCCATGGTTCAAAATATCCTAAGGTGAGATTGATTCGAGGGTGTGCCTTTCCAGAGTTCTACAGGTGTCTTAAATGATTTGGAAGAAGATGGGAAATGATTAATAAGGTACACATATAATGAATCATCCTCGGACTAAATGGACCTTTGGAGTTTAGAGTTGGAAAATATACACCTCACCATATCAAGAATAGTCATATTAATTTTATTTGAGAACCCATTCTTTATAACATAATATAAAGAGGACAATAGATGTAACGTTCTTCATCCACAACAGGACCTGCGTGTGTTGAGAGAACATGACCAGTGAAACCAATTAATTAAGAAAGAAAGAATGAAGACAATCACATATTATGGACTCAAATTCCACGAATAAAAGGTCCCAAAAAAATTATCCGAGGAGGTCGAGCATTAAGAACTAGGGGTAGTGGTCAACCCTGCCACGTAGAGTCATCCCCATCCACTCCTTGACAGACCTTCCCACACACAAAGGCAAGATACAATCATAAACATGATGAAGAAAAGATAAGTCACTAAAAAGGCAAGAACAACAAACCAGACCATGGTTACGATGAAAATTTTATCAAAAACTATTACATCTTGAGGAGAAGTCATCTGAATACTTAGAACCGAGATGATCTGCACTGAGTCTCTATCAGAGAAGTACTTTGGTTACATGAGGTGGCATGTACTGTGGAATATGTGAGTGTGGCTGGATAGAATCTCTTAGAATGACATCCTACTTCTACACAGAGCCATAGTAGCGCCTCACCCACCAAATTTATCCCACATAATAGAGAGAGAACAAAATACATCACATAGAAGAATAGTGGGGGAGTGCAATGAATGAGCACTGGATGAGGCATTAGGAAAGTCGGGCGGAGGCACATGATGGAAGACACATAGACGATGGAGATCAATGGGACGGATCCCATAACCAATTCCAAGAAAGTGCACATGTCATGTGGGATTTTTTAATTAAGTGGTGCAACTGACAGTAGATCTAGAGAAGCCAGAAGAATCACATTGAGAAGAATATGAGCTGTCAGGTAAAAGGTATTCACTGGTCCACCATTGGTCATCGCTAACAGTTAATGAAAACATATATACAAGGTTCTAGTAAATAAACAAACTATGAAATGTTAGGAAATACCAGAAATGGGAAATCACCCATGTATGAATGCCATGCAGCCATGCATGAGTAATTATAAATGATAACTTAAACAAATTAATCCATTTAATTGCAAAAATAATCATGGAGCATATTAAATAGTTTTCTTGTCAATCCTGAATTCATTATAAGTCAAACCTTTCTTTTCCCATGATTTACCTACAATGAACTTTCTAGAAGTGGAGGTGTGCCTTAATTGGACTCTTGCAACTGATATCAGGGCTATGAATCCTCTGCTTTCAATCTTCTAGAGCATCCTCAACTCTTTGGGTGTTCATCTTCCTGTGTAGATCTCATCGGGCACAAGAGTTATATTTACCTCATTCACATCTCGAAAGATAAATTTATCCACGTGTTTTGTAAGTCCCCCGCTCCCTCAGTTGTTGGTGCTTCAACTTCCCTCGGTGGTCCTTAGATGTCCTTAGAGGCACGAAGAACTTTCTCTCTAAGGTCTGGATCAATCTCCTCGGGATCCCACTCCCCCTTCATAATGGTGGCTACATCAACAAGATCAGAGATTTTCATGGAGTCTTCCTCTAATATGATGATAGTACAAGGCAATTTGCAAGTGTGTAGATGGATCATATATTTATAGATATGGATCTCTCTCCCCCATTTCAGATAAACATGTGCATCAGTTGTAAGATTCTTTCTTCAGGATCTAGGATATCACATACCCAGTCATCCCATGGTATTTTCCTCATTTCCTCTCTCAGTGGTACTCCCTAAAATTCAGAAAATGACCACTTCAAAGAGATAATCAACTATCCCAGAAGGGTGATAATTCATGGGCTTGGAAGAGGGCCCCACCACCCATCTCTCCATTTGATGAGACAATGGTGGTAGACCAGAGCTTTGATGGAATCCCAACAGAGCTTCCATAGGGAACCCCAACAACTATACTCGAGCATTCCATAATCCCCTTACATGAAAAGAGATTCAAAAATGAGTTAGGATATGGTTCCCTTCATTGCAAGGTACTCTCCCTCCTAACATGTTGGATTCAATATTCCGCCCCTCCCCTATTCTTTGTTTAATTAGGGTTTTAGTCTTGGCGTGCCCTTGTAAAGCTACATGCCCAAACATACAAGCCTATTGGACTTTCTTCCTCCTCTAACTTATTTGTCTATCTATCCTTTGGAGGACCCCTACATTGTTGGTGTGGCTATCATACCCCATAATTCCCCCCAAAGATAGAATATTGCTTCTTCTTCTTCAGGCTCTCCTACGCAACCAATGAAGGGTTATCCAATGCAAAGTCTTGGAGAACCAGTGGGTCCCCAGACCCCCCCCCCCCCCGCTCAAGTGTTCAGAGTCTAAAATCCTATCATCACATTAGATCCACCTCTCCCTCTAATACACTATCATCCAAGGGTGTTGGAGTGTTCATGAGATCAAGAATAAAGAACCTAAATGAGAACTCATCCTCACACTTCAAGAAGTACATGTGTTGTGTATCCAATTCCCAAACATTGTTTGATCAATCATTCCAATAATCATCTACAATTCCCACAGCCTCAGCACCTAAGGAAAGGCAGACTTCTTTTCCACTAAATTCAAGACACACAAGGACACTGTTATCTCTATCCTTGTGCATAAGAAAAATCCCTCTATTATTAGTGAATTCTATAGGAAAATATTATTACATGGATCTATTCATGTTGATCCCATTTACAAGAATAACCATGTATTTTAGAGCATGATCATCTCAGTAAATCTAGTCTAGACTGGTGACCAAGTCATCACTATGAAGGTGATTCAGTGTAGAACACATCTCTTCATATCATTCAATAATTTTAGTAGTGACTCCCAACAAAGATAAACTTTATGTAATTACAACATTACCTTTTATCATGAAAACTACCCATGGATTTTATAGGGGGACATCAACATCATTTCTATCCTAGAGGGAAATAGAGGAAATGCTTCATTACATAGGAATGGTAGTATAGATTTTAAACATTTCATGGCCTAGAAAAAGTTTATTTATCTCAGCATCTCAAGAGACCGATTCACATGGTGAAACAACAAAAGAGGGAAACCCCACTCCGGGAGCTGCTTGGATAGTAGTCTGGCCATCATGAAATCCATATCCTTGTTTTACAAAATTATTGTAATTCATCTTTTTCATGGTTTATCTTACCACTCCATTCTCCTAGTTTCCCGATCTTTAGATAGAACCACCATGAATGATTATATTACTATCAACAATGGGATAGCACTCCAGTGTTCCATGAGTTGTTTAGAGACCTATGCATTAATCTTCCTAATGGGCATACTTGTGTGTTAATCCACTATAATCTAAGATATCTCAAGATACAAATCTAGGTGTGGGAGAAATAAATCCCTCTAATTGGCAGTGACATTTATTTTTGCAAGAATGTTGTTGAATTCCATGAGCATTGCCTTGAAGAATCCCAGTATGTCCCTATTTTTTAGGATATTTACTGTAAGAATGATGCCTTGATGGACATGCTCTTATAGAAGAATCCCTAGAGGGAGAAAAATAAAGAATCAAATGGATTAGTGAGGGATATAGGAAAACTACGTTCTTCTAATGTTTGATCAAAAAGAGGAAACGGATGGTGAAACCAAATATACTACTACAAAACAGTTCATATAGGGATGATAGAGATATTTTGGATGTCTGGACAAATTAATTCATCAAGGATCTCCTCACTGGTCCCAAATCTTGCATGCCTAATCGGTATCCAGGACTCTTTTCCACTACGATCATCTTCCTTACCAAAACCTAGAATCCCTCTTGTATCAGGTACTATAGACCGGTGAGTATGTGTAACTTCATATACAAGATCTTGGATAACATCATCAACTCTAGGTTGTATCTCCATCTTAATTGATGGATATCCAATGAGCAGAACAATTTTGTGGAGGGCCGCTCAATCTAGGGTGTCATTACACTGGCCTAATAAATGAACAAATACATTAATTTGAAGACTCACAGTTCTAAAATGGTCATCATGTTGGACATGAAAAAATATTATTACCTCATTTAGTGGGGATTGATCAACAAGCTGTTGGTAGGTATAGGACACTCCTCTTGGAATGTTTCTCTAATCTTTAGGTGTTTCCAATCATCATGGTTGTCAGTTACATTCATGGGAATGACTTATGGCTTCATAAAGACCACCCTCTTCCTATGGAAATGTTACCTTATTTTTTAAATCCTCTTTATCCACTTTCAGAAAGTCCATATCTGCCTTCTTCATAGGATCATCGAGAACCGAGATATCATGACCTATAGTAGAAGAATAAGACCTCCCTCTATTTCCAAAATAATGTCCATTCACGAATCAATTATTTTTAGGAATGTTAATTGAAGATCAATTTGATTAATTTACATGGTGTTAGAGGATTACTTCCACTGAAGTGGCACGGAGATCAATAAGGCCAAAAGAAACTTCTATATCTATAATAGATGTATATCCAACCAAATTTTCTCCATCAATCATATCCTCAACATAAAATGAGGGAACATTACAATATAGTACATGGTTTCCCAAATCTCAACAGGTAGTTTTTATTTCATGAAATTGATTTCCACATCATCTGGATTACAGACCGAGTTATCACCTGCAAGAATAGATACCTATCCTTTGGGGGTTTGATAGCTCTGTTATTAGTATCTTCTGAGATACAATCTTCCATTACCTATCTTCTATTAATGTACTGAAAGGTATCAACATCAATGTTAATATTATCCACGATGGATTCATATAGGGAACTATATAGGAAGGGATGTGTCATTGGGAATCCTTTCTCATTGGGGAAAGGCTCTCATGGGAAGGTGGCATTAATGTCTGCAGTCTGGATGACACCCTCAAATAAATTCATACCATGTTAGCATGGGAAGTTCTGGAATAGCGTATGCTTTGGGGCATCACCAAAAAAACTCTCAATTCAAGAATCAGGCCCTGAATGATTGTTAATATTCCCTGCTCCGGTCTGTGCTTTCTCAAATTATTATTTCTCTTCATCCTCACTCTACCTGGATTTTTATGAAGGGTGACATATCAATTCGGCATAAAAACTAGGTTGAGAATACCACTGGCTTCTAGGGGCCCCTACCGCCTCTATGTCCATCAGGGAGGCCGGATCTTACCCAACCATCATAAAGGTTGTGTTGGATGAGGCCTAACAAGAAATATTTAATCAAATTGAACATAACATTGAACCTGATAGATATTTTTTCACACATTATTACTTTAGGGCGTTCTCCACAAAGTATTTCCATTACACTTTATAGATTCATGGTCATGAAGATATTTGGAATGAGTCCCTTAAAAAAACAATGGAATCCCCTGATGTATAAAATTCCACATGGATGATTTGATACAAATACATTCAACTACAAGAGAGCAAAAATCTCTATGGCTTCCGGATGGCTTCAAGATGACCCTTTTATAAAATCATAGGAAGGATAGTGCTGGATATCTTTTCATTTTAGGAGATTGGGAGACTGTGGTGTGGAATTACATTCTTGGGTTCTCTACTCTCCATCATCATAACATGGAATATCTCTTGTTCATGAAATGGTGGTTCCTAGTGTGACAAAGAGTGGTCTATAGAGGTTTTCCTGCACCATGGTTCCACATAGAGGTTACTAGTGCTTATAGTAGGGTAGGAACACGATTAGGAACTAATTGGTCCAATCCTCAGGCAGGTCAATCATCATCCAAATATTGAACCTCCTCCACAACACGGTTAGATTCACCACAAATGGTGGGAGGCTCCCACCCATCAACATATTCAAGTGAATACATGTGATGTACATCATAGTAGTTGTATCTAAAAAGGAAACTGGGTTTGCTAGACACCCATTTTATGGGCCTCAAACTCAATAATAAGGGGTCTTTCAATATCAGTGTCTTACGCAGAGGAGGGGTCATCTACAACTCCACGGATTCAATCATCTGGGTTTGTTTTACCCAGTTGGGTCATGGAAACTCCCTTTCAGATGAGGCTAAGGTTCTTTCCTATGGTCTTATATTATGCCGCTAGAAAATGATTTAATTGTAAGAGGCTGAAACTAACTCAAATATCCTTCACAATTCCCTATATGGAATTGTTTCCATTCCTTGGTTGATTCACTACATCATTAGAATGTATCGATGAATGATTAACAACAACACCAGAGTGGTTAACACATGTCATGATTCTAACCAAGTTGCTAACCATGTATCTTCTCTTAATGTCCTTGTTCAAGACCCCATATGATTATATATTGTTCTTTTCATGGAGATATTGGGGGGTCAATCTAGTTTGAGATAATTTCATTGGTCTTCACTATCTCATACCACCTTAGGCTCTTCATGTCCTAGAATAATAGGGCTTTCCATTTCGTGTTTTTCAATTTATTATTTTCTTAATTAAAATTTACATGATGATGAAGAAAGCCCTTAGACATATCAGATATGAGGACCAATACCCTATATGATTCTATTCACATTAAATTCTTATAGTGTCACATTAAATCCATACACAACGTGATGATGATATTGACCAACCTAGTTTTACCATTATTAATCCACTGTCTTCTAGTGTAGATTAAAATATTATAGAAACCCCATCATCTCCATTAAAAAAGAATATTATTCAATCCAATGACCATCCACATTTGAGTTATATCATTGAATTACCATAGTGAAAACATACTTGAATGTCAGTTTTAAATGTAGTTGAAAAAAATATTTTCTCCCACCCCAGGAAACTTAATCCTTTAATGAATACATTAATGATAATAATTGTATATGTTCTATGAATTTGTAATCATACTAGTTTTAAAGGATCAATGTTTTGAAACTCATAGAATATTCTGATAATAAATATATTATTGGAACCATGTGGGGTTATTTAAACAAACATGATGAATTGAGAAATGTATTCTGTTAAAGGATTAACATTATGATAAAGACTATAACAAAGGCAAATTTATGATTATAGAAAAAAATTATCACTTATTTCGCAACTCTAATCCATTAGAAACTTTTAGGAATTCTATAATAATTTTAGTTTTTATCTTTATCAAATAGAAGTTAGATGTTTTTTCAAAATGGATTTATTCTAATAAAAAATCATTGACCAACCACCTGTTTTTTTAAATCCTGAATTTCCAAATTATGCTTTCAATATAACCAATGCTCTATACAGATTAAAATAGAATCCACTATCTTGAAATGAGAGGGTAACTAATTTTATTTTATCATGTGATTTAAAATTGGAAAAATCTTATTCCACCCTATTTCTAAAAACATATTCATCTGATTTATTGAGAATTGAAATTATTGTGGATGATGTAATTTTCCTCTCACCTAAAGGCTTCCTTTAAAATAGATTTTTTAACGAATAAATTACTTTAAATGTGTTTTTTTGGAGATTATAAATTCTTATTTGTTTTTGAAATTTCCCAAAATTCTAATTGATCCTTTTAAATAAAAACTAAATACAGTAATTATGTTTTAAATAAGCTTTTCATGTATCATTTTAAGATAATTATAATTCCCATGAGTACCAATTACAAGATAATATTAGATGAATCTATTTAATATTTTAAAAAATATTTATCAAAGTATGGTTAGAATTCTACATTACCGTATTTGGATTGTTCCAAACATCATATTCAGTTTATAGATTTGTCCTCATTTTCAATCCAATCCAAGGGAATCACATTTAAGATCCCAAAAAGTATTTATTTATTTAAAAATAACAATTTTTTTATTATTTTACTCTTGGGAATCATATTTTGAATGTTATTGTTTTTAAAATGATTATTTTATATAATGGATACAAGATTAGAAAAGCACTAGTGTAACGTTTCATCATCTAGTAAAATCCTACATCTCTGGATGTGTGGAAAGAAAGATTTTATTTCTTTCTCAACATTCAATTCATAATATAAATCCATTGTGAGTTCATTGTCCCGAGTTATATGGATGAAACATACATTTTTGTTTTTTTTCTAACATATTATGTTGTCCATATTAAGTATGGAAACACCAGTGTGATAGCTATTTCTAAAAATCTAATCCTACAATATCTCACTAATCACATTGACTTGATTTACTATTTAATATGGTAGAAATTTAAAAAAGTTGATATCATTATTGACTTTATTTTAAAAAAACATCAATATACTGATATCTTTAATAAAACCCTTCTTATTCATCGATATGATTTCATCAAATGAGAGTTAGGTGTGATTATCTTGTGATTATGATCTCTTAATTACATGGAATGGGTGAGATGTTTTTGAAATGATTTTTTTGAAATAATTTTCATAAAAAGGAAAATAAATAATAATTTGTTTTGAAAACCTTTCATAAATTTTTATTACTAAAGTGAGAATCATATTCCAAGAAAAACATTCCTTTCTATATATAAACAAATAGATATGGCTATGATGTAGATTATCCAATGGATTTAACCTGAGAATAGTCGATTTTTTATCCCTTTCTTCATTTTGGGCACAATGAGTGGGCCTTTACCACAAATCTGGATTGACACTCTGGGGGTGTTTCCTATGCTATATTAATTATATAAATGTTAAACATTAATTATGGGATTTTTTCTTGGAAAATTATTTGCTAGTGTGACAAATTGGTCCCAGTGACAACACAAACACACCTCCTTAACATGGTCGTTAGGTCCTGGCCCGCCAGGTACCACCAGTTGCCCCACAGACACGTGGTCCCCACCCAAGGGTCCACCCACATTCATGAATAGGTCATCAGACTAATTATAGTCCCGACATGACAACTCATGTCCATTCCAGCGTGTTTTGTCCTCACTCACACACATCCTGGAAAACATCCAAGAAGGTCACCCATCCTGGGGGAGTTTTCTATTCTATATTAATTAAATAAATGTTAAACATTATTTATGGAATGTTTTTTTTTGCTAATTTTTTTGCTAATGTGACAAATTGGTCCCAGTGACAGCACAAAAACCCCGCTTTAACATGGTAATCAGGTCCTAGCCCTCCAGGTACCACAAGTTTCCCCGCAGACACGTGGTCCCCACCCAAGGGGGCACCCACATTCCTGAACAGGTCATCTGACTAATTATAGTCCCCATAGGCCATGTCATGTCCTCTCCAGTGTGTTTTTCCTCCCTCACACACATCCTGGGAAACTTCCTAGAAGGTCACCCATCCTGATCACTACTCCAGGCCAAGCACACTAAACTATGGAGTTCTAATCAGACAAGCTCCCGAAAAGAAGGTGCACCTTGTTGACATGGCTCGTATCATTTTTTCATTTAACCCTTTATCATTCGGTGGTGTTATAATAACCCCCCCGGAAGAGCGAAATGTCTGTTGTGGTCCTTGTATTTCAATCCAGGAAGTGCACCACACTTAAGGCTGTGTAAAACCTCTGATACCAAATGTGAAAACTCGGTCCCAGTGACAGCACATACACCCCTCCATAACATGGTTGTCGGGTCCTGGCCCGCCAGGTACCACCAGTTACCTCACAGACACGTGGTCCCCACCCAAGGGTCCACCCAAATGCGTAAATATGTAATCTGACTAACGATAGTCCCCACATTCCAAAAAATGTCTTTTCCAGTGTGTTTTGTCCTCACTCACACACACCTAGGGAAACATCCCAGAAGGTCACCCATCCGGATCACTACTCCAAGAAAAGCACGCTTAACTATGGAGTTCTAATCAGACGGGCTCCTAAAAACAAAGATTCACCTTGTTTACATGAATAATATCATTTAGACATTTAATCGTTTATCATTCAGGGGTGTTACAGTTAATCCATTAAATTATTTATTTTATTCCCACTTTAATGGTTATAATCCTTGTATTCTGTACTCCAATAATATCTTAAGGTAGCTAATATTGTTAATTGAAAAATAAACCTGGAAGAGGATTTATCGTTTTCTAAATTAAAAAAAATAAAAAGCTTATTTTTATTATCATTTTTATTTAAAAATGTTTTAAATAATTTTATTTTACTAACACTCTATTTTAAAAACATTATTATTCACCTCTCTCAATATATCATTGATGAATATAAATATTGTGTTTAATTATTATCATATTATGTTCTAAATCAACCTATAACTTTATTTTTATAAGCTTATAGGGGCAATTGTTTTAATTTCACTCAAATGGGTGATAGAATATTATCGTTTGGGGGATGTTTAATGTTTTATAAAAATTTTATGTCATGGAAAAATGGAGAAGTTATTTTTTCAAAGGATGAGAAATTATAGGTATCATAGTAACTCTTTAACTTTATATTTTTATGTCCTTGTAGAAATTAAATTATTATACAATTGGTAAGGTTATCAAAATCCGGTATATTTTTGTTCTTATCACTATTCTGTGCATTTAATTTTCATAAACACTCTTAATAGTGTTTAATATTTCCACTTTTGGGATGTAAATATAGATGGATGTTTCCTCGTTAAGACCATTTTCAATATAATTTATAATGTATTAATTGATATTTTGAAGCCTTATAAGATGGATAAAAAAACCATTGGGTCTCATGGAAGGAATTGGAGAATCAAAATAATTATGATCATGGCTAGAAGCTACACCAAGAAGATGATGATTTACTTATATGTTTCCTTATCTAGTAGGACCCCACTAACTACTTGACAAAGAAGCATCATATAGTTTGAGAAGATTGATATTTATAATTTAATATCTATGAGCCCAACAATTGGTAGAATGAAAAATTCATGGTGTTTTAGTAATCCCAACAGAAACTCTATCGAGGCTATAAGATACCAATGGCTGTTGGGGTAGCTATTCTGAGACTAGAATTTATGATGATAAAAATTCATTGAACTCTAAAATAATCATATAATGACACCATAAGGATTCCAAAAGATTATTGTTGCTGTTAGAGAATATAAATAGATACCTTGATTTCCTTATTTACTCTCATATTAATCTGATCTCTAATGTCAATGTGATAATCACTCAATTAAAATCAAAAGGTATCTCTTTTTTAAATTTTCATTCTCATATACAATGTGAGAAAAAATTGTAAAATCCAATAATTCTTTAAAATTATTCTCATTTCCTCGCAGAGTTCATCACGTTTTTTGAGAAAATTGAGACCATGCTATATATCGATTTTTACCTAGTAACCTTTTCATCTATCTTTTCGCCTATATATTTAGAGCCTGCTAAAATTAATGTGAGGGATCATAGTTTCCTTATTATTAAATTAATATGGAAATAGACAAGTATTCTCTAGGTTTCTATCTTTCTCATTGAATAGGTAGATTCTATTATAATTTTAGTTTCTTTCTACATCGTAAAATAGTGGGACTACTTTTGTATAATGCCTACCATTGAGACCAAGAGAAAAATCGTTTAAATCCTAAGTGATTGGGGGTGGTAGATGTTGGTACCCTTTTTTAGAAATGTATAATCATTTTTAGGAAATATCATTTCTCATTTATATTCAAAAATTTCATTGATTTATCCATTTCAATCATCTTTTTACTCATTTGTTTAATATATTATTGTATTAGAATTCGATAACTGAAATTTTAGACTTCAATACATAAAATATCCAATAATTTAAGAGTTTTTTCAATCTTTTCCAAAATAATTATTTATTCCTAGTCCTTTTTTAAAAATGGTAAGAAAAAGGCGATAGGACCATTATAGACATTCAGACAAAAGTAATAAATAAATATTAAAAATATTCATTTTTGTATATTTAAAAATAGATATTTTTATATAATAATATATATTTTGATTATTTATTTTTCCAGAATTATTTCATTAATATTTGAAGGTGAAAATGTTATTTTTTTAATCAAAAAATATGTGACATGTAAATTAGCTTTTACTTAGTATATTGACGATATATTTATTTTCAAAAATGTTTCATATGTTGAGAGACTTTTTCAAATATACCATAGATTTTAGTAATTTTTATACGTTTTATTCATTCAAAGTTACCTATATAAAACATAATAATGTTTTATTTTGGTTTTATTCAATGTCTATAACATATAAAATATAAATACAATATAAATAATATTTGACACAGTTACTAATCATATAAAAAATAATTTAAAATAAAAATAAATTCCTAAAATATTATTGAAAACTAATTTGAGTTGCATAAAAAAATTTTAAATGATTAAAATTGTATTTATAATTTTTTTTATTCTATTCATTTTCAATTAATTAATATATTTAAGAAATTATTTTTATTTTTAAAATAAATTTAGATGCATAGGATCTTTCTAGGATTTATTTACTTTGTTTTTAGATTTTATATTTTATATGATTTTAACATTACCCACTTTATATTTAATTTTTTTTCTACATTTCAAGTAGTCAACATTAAGGTACTATAAAATATAATCTTTACCAAAAATATAAAATAAAATTTAAATTTTGGCCAATCATGTAGATATGGTTGACCAAAAAAAGTATTTCAACATTTTAATAGACCGAAAAAAATAAATGAATGAGTAAAATCACTATATATGGTGAGGTCCCATCCCACATGGTGATGTAAGAATAGGATGGTCATCTAATGATCGATGACCACTATGTTGGTGTGGAGTATGGTGACATATAGAGGGTTGATCCTCAGGTGTTAGAACATAAACTATCGAATGTTATGCCAATTTGTCAATGGGAGGAGGTGTCAATAGGATATTGTCATGTTCACCTGATCATTCATCCACTTGGAGAGTAGAAGGACTTGTCATCAGATCATGGTGGAACAATATATTATGTTAAGGGACTGGAAAGAAAGATGGAGGCTATGGAAATAACCCCTGATAGAAGCTCATATAATATTCACCTGAATAAAAGTGATGATATCCTTCCATTATAGATGGATCTCATTCCTCCTGAAGCACATTCTGAATTTTATGATTCCAGACTGCTAGAGGGATGACCTCTACCTGTGGAATAGGTGAGGCCCCACGTGCAGAATGATGCAGTATACATCACCATTATTGTGGATCCTCTACCTTAGAAGCTACTGGCGGAGGACCCAAAGTAGGAACCCCAACTCCATAGGAAGGAATGTATTCTCATTTGTTTGTAAGATCAATGAATTTACCTTGAAAAACATGATAATCTAGCATCATCCCCGACTATACAATAAGAATCATTGCATGTCTGGCAACCTCTTCCTCCATTAGAGAATTTATGTTTATAAAATATAGTATATGAGTATACATAATGATTAACAAAATGAATTAGAAAATAGTAAAAAATATTGGAAATTTATTAACATAACATATCCTGAAGCCCTATACTGTGTTGAGCAAGATACATTATAGACTTCATCTTATACGATGGATCATACACAACATGCTATGGAAGTTGGAATTTTATTGTACATACAACCTCGATGTGAAGCAATTAACTACTTCTCTAGATTCGAAGATACTCAGCATGTCCCCAACTCCATTCGACATCCTACCATACCATCATCTTCAAGGAAAAAAGAACTAGTTCCTTTTTTGGAGGAAATGAAATATGTTTAACATAGACCAATCGGTGAATGATTCTATCATGATGGTTCAACTAAAAAATAGGAAATTTTATGATAAACTATAGTCATACCATCATGAAGTAAAAAAGTGAAGTATAAAAGAATCTATTCCTATAAGGACAGGTATGGAATCCATGAAATCTAGAATTACATGTTAGATTTGTCAAAAACATTTCTTTCTAAAAACCAAAATTGATGATATTATGAAATTTATTAGGCAATGAAGGGTTTTATATAATTATTTCATTGGGTAGTATACTGTCCGACATGAGATCTTATGCACCCAAATGGTGTGTTAGTGCACAAATTAAGTTGGGTTCCTTACTCTGCCAATATAATACAACATAGAAAGTGATAAATAATGAGAAATTAAATTCAATAATTCCTACAAGAATAATTAATCTACAACGGTGAGTGATCATACTAGTATCTATGCAGATAATCATGAAAAAAATATATAGGAATATTGTGACTAACAAAAATATGAGGGAGGGGATGTTCCCCCATGCCCACATCTAAAGAAGGATGACACATCCCCCTAGATCTATGAGATTTGAGTTTAATGTCATGAATAATGCTATATAAGTTTAATAGAATCAAAAAAATCATCAACAGTATGTCCAACCTGATCAAAATTATCTAGTATCCCAAGATACATCATGTACATATGCATATCTGAGTGTTCAGTGCATAGTTTCTCTCCAATTATCCATAAGATATAGGCACATATATAATTCATGACTGTATTATCATCAGCATCATCATGTAAATGTGTAAACATAATCTCAATCCACAACATAGATAACGACCCGCCATATATAGCAGCATCAGCGACAAAACAGTCATTGCCTAGAAATCTCAATACAAGATCAAACTAATTATCACATCTGGATCCAATAATTGTATCCCACTGGATAGAAAAACCGAGCATGACTACAACATAATCAAGGGTCGTGGACTTCTATCCCTTAGGTCTGTGGAATGTGTGTCTCCCTAGTAACCATCTCTCAAGGCGTGAAAAAAGAATGTGATGATTAATGAATGTGAAATCAGATACTATAATGCTTTAGAAGCTAGAACATCACAAGTAAAATATAATTGTGGATAGATATGGCATGTGATTATTATGGTGTGATCGAGACACCCAAATACATCATAATGGAAGATATAATACTAACGTATCATTATATAATATTTTACTAGAAAATAAGTAACATAATTGTTTGGAAAATAGGTTAAAAAGAAGAGAAAAAAATAAAATCTATTTATTTATAAATGATAAAATGAAAAGTATGATCATATGAAGTGAAATGGACAAGAGCTAACCCATTATATGACATATGAATATTTTATAATAGATAAGAAATACACTATAGTTGTTAACATAATAGTGTTTTTCTATGATGATCCATAATTCTGATGTGATGCAAAATACAACATATTTTCAAGTTGTATATTAATAACATTTTCTAAAGGGGTGTACATTACATTGCAATTTTGAAAATATTTCAGCCTTCGTAGTAAAAATTGAAGGGTGACAGATTTTAAAAATTCAAAATTTACATACATCCCTCTAGAGTATGTAATTTTAATGCCACTTGGAAATTAGTTTTATTTTACTTCACTTATAAAGTTCGGCTCATCTCATCCAAACTCTATTCTATTAAAAAATTTCATGTAATTATTTTTTTTGTTGTAAAACATTCATGGGTACATTAATTGGTTTTTTCATGGAAATTTCACTTCATATGATCACAATTTTCATTTTATCGTGTATAAATATACTGATTTTACGTTTTAATTTCTTTTTACCATTGTTTCCCAAACATCCTTTGAATACTATTGACAATGATGTTTAACCATATTATAATTATGATATTTATATTTTAGAATGTCTTCTGACATTATAAAATAAAATATTAATGATTTGAAGTAAAATATTTAGTCTTCATAATGGAATTTTAGTAGTTTCTAAAGAAAATATAAATCATCAAGATAATACCCCCCCATAATGTCAAACTAGGTTGCTAGTAAGGCCCATATTCATGCACCAGTTCCTGACTGAGTCTTGCTCAATGTGGTGTTTTTAGGTTTTACACCTCATGACATTTGTGTCTGAACCACATCCACATTTAGTATCAACAAATGGATTTGATTTCGTAGATTACCAAGTAATCATTCTGCTAGCCAAATATTAGAACATTTTATTAGTGAAGATTAGTTTTTAATTATTTAATCATTCAATAATTATTCATTAATAATTCATCAATATCTATGTAATCATTCATTAGACATTTTTTATTCCTTAATTAATCATTAATTAATCCTTCTTCAATCATTAGTTAATCATTCATTTATCATTCCTTAATATTTTCATAATCATTCATTGAATGCTGAAAATAAGGAATGGGAAGCATAACCAACATACCCGTACCATAAAAAATTTATGGGGTATAATTGACGTGGAAAATATATGGTATGTATTTAAAATCTACTATAACAATTTTATGTGACATGAATAAACAACATAATTATGATCCTTTGTTTATATGTAGATTTATGAATCTAAATCCAATGCCACATCCTTCCCACATCATGTGATATAGAATGAGACTTTTGTAAATAAATTTGGGATTGTAGAAGATAAAAATCACAAAATGTCTGGGAAAAATTTGTGTGTATGGGATAATATTATTATCATTAATTCACTATTACGTAATAATGATTAAACATTTTTCTCTATTTTATACTTGAATTAGAAAAAGGAATCACCAACACTTGTAACTAATTAACATCTACTATCAGTGGATTTGGAGTATCTAAAATGGTATTATAGTATCAGAGGTTTGGGTCTCTGGGAGACACCCAAAAAATATTTTGAGAAGAAAAAAAAACAAGATGATAAATATTAAAGAATGGAAGTGATGAAAGAAAGATAATATTCCCTTTAATAAAATTTTAATTGGCAGTGTGAGTTTCAAGAATATTTTATTAGTTAAATAAATGAGATGAAACAAATCACAAACAAAGTATTTCATGATGGTATACCCCACCCACCCCCATCAGCTTTGAGCATATCCATTCCCCTTGAAGAGATATATTTGTTGAGTTAATAAAAATTATATTAAATGTTTATATGAAATATGAATGTATTAGACACTGATACCTTTCCTGTAATGATATTATTTAAGGTGAAAATGGTTGTGATTTATATCAATCAACACCCACTGACCACCTTATTATGTGGTATAATATGTAAAATATCTTAGAAGATAATCTAGATAAAAGAAAATTTACATCTGTTTATGTGACAATCGCGATTAGTGTATCTCATGAGCTAAGCACCAAAATACATATTCCACTTAATGATCATTATATTCATATAGTCGACCAAGATAATAAAACATTAATATCATGGCTCTAAAATATTGTAAAAACATGTCAACAATGAGGTATTAAATTTAATTTATTATTCAACCTAATACATTAAAATTTAATAGAGAATGTGCTGAAATAATGAATGATATTACAGAAGGACAAGGGGATGGTGTAAAATAAATGGTAAAAACAAAACCATCAAATGGTCAACAATCTAATCCAAAAGATATTTAGAAAGAACATTTACCCATAGCATTAAATTGGTTCATTTTCTGACATTGAGTTTCATGCAGATAAAAAAGTTAAAAATTGGTAGATATCAGAAAGTTGATTTTGAAGTAAAATATAATGAGAGGCCATTATATACTACTTTTCTCTTGATAATTTAAATGAAATCCTCATGTTTTAATTGCTAGAAATCTTAGTTGTAAATGTATTCAAGAGGTTTGTATTCACGATTTTTTTAAAAATATGATATACTTAGTTATTTATGACTAAATAAATTTCATATTTTTTTGTAGGAATATATATGACTACAAATTTTAGGGATTTCCTGTTGAACAAAAATTTGTACTCATTAGTCCTCATTTCAAATCTACATAATAGAAAAAAAATGGATGAAATAGTGGCACACATTGCACAATCACTTGAATGAAAACATATAGATGAAATATTATTATTATTTCCAATAATGTAGGGGTAATAATATATAATTTAGAAATATCAAATATATTACCATTTCATCCATTACTTATTCCTTTCGGTGTTTTAGACAATATTGGATTCTCATTGTAGTCAATTTAGGTAACTGCCATTATTTATTTCATAGATTCACTACGTGGATACCCAAAAAACGCACCACACTTGATGTCATATTTCAATTTTTAATACAATTTAACAAATGTTTTATAACTAAACATCAAATTATGTATTTTATATTTTGTTTAAATGAGAATTTGGTTAAGACAGTACAATTTTTAAATATCATATAAAACGATGAATGAGGATAGATCATGCACACAAGGATCCTAAAAATATCGACAACTAGACATGTATCACAGTATATATAATAATATTTCAATATAAGAACACATATAAAAAACTACTTTTTTTATTATATTTGCAGTGTCTGAAGAAAAATTAAAAGAATGTGGTTATTATGTTTGTTAATTTATGAGAGAGATCATATTCCCTCAACAAACATTCTTCCTCAAAAAAGAATTTTTGAAGATAATTAAAATTTCATTTAAAATATTTATTAATTATTTGTGTATTAATATTTTTCAAGTACTACTTTGACTGTTGAAAATAATCATTTCACAAGACAATATAAATATTCATAGAAATGTATAAGATACATAATTGATCGGAGAATATACACATATAAAATGAAGAGGTCACTTCCATATATGTAATGGATGTTCTCATAATTATGATTAATTTATTTCATTTTATTATAACTCTTATAAAAATTATTTTCTTATACAGGGTGATTCCTTTATTCAGGTTGGGGTAGTTTATTCAAAACTGCTCATGCTTAAGAGAGATTGACATAAAGTCTATAACTGAGATAATGAAAACAATTAAAATGGTTTATAATGTATAAAAACATCATGAAAATATGAATTCATAACATTAAAATTGTGTGTTTCTAGTTTAAAAGTATCTACTTCCTATTTCAAAAGAGATTTTAACAAAAAATTTGAAAAACTCAAAACAAATTAAATGGATTATGATAGTTTTGATACATTAAGAAAATTATCCATGAGTCATTTTTTATTTTTTCGAATTAGCTACACCATAATCATATTCATGGTGTAATTATTAAAATTTAATGTGTTTCAATTTATTTAATATTTTAATATATTTTACTAAAAATAAGAAGGGACATGATAAAAACCATGAAAAAAATTTATATGGTTTTGATAATTTCGTAAAATAATACTTATGTAATTTGTGACATGTAAGGATCAACAATACCTCAATATAAGGCACTGTGTGATTGGCAGAACTCCAATTTTATCTTTTAATTTTAAATTGACATCAATTTTTCTAATAAGAACACGTGACATACTGAAAACTGAGAGAATGTATTTCTTTATTTTGATAATATAATGAAAATAACCATAAGTCATTTTTGACTCATAGAAATCAACAAAATTGAAATCGAACACATGGTGTGACCTATATTTTCCCAAGTGTTTCTTTTTATTTAAAATTGCAATTAATATTTGTAAAACGAACAAGTGGAATAATGAAAATAATGAAAACTCATTTTTATTATTTTGATAATTTAGTACAATAATCCATGTTTTATTTTTCATGTGTACAAATCAAACGAACCTCATTCTAAGGTATATTGTGAATGATATGACTCTATGTGTCCATTATTAGTTAAAAATTTAAATTCTAGTTCATAAAAAATGTAAATAAAATAAAAAAACAATACTTTCTTTTATTGAATTGATAATTTTTGATAATTATTCATAAGTAATTTTTTATGTTTATTATGTTTTACCATGTCAAACTAACACGTGATGTGACCAGTATGATTCAACATGTATTTTTCAGTTTGAAATCCAATTTTTTATAAATAATAGTGACATATTTAAAAACACATAATACACATTCATAATTTTTTGATACCATAGTAAAATGAAACATAAGTCATTTATTTGTGAAAGAATCATCCAAACCTCAATATGATGCATGGTGTCACTAGTATAACACTATGTGTTCCTTTTTATTAAAAATTGAAATCAATTTTAATAAAAAATGTGTCATTTAAAAAACATAGAAAAAACATTCATATTTATTTAATACTTCAGTAAAATGATCCATTTTTACCTTGTTATGTTTACGAATCGAAAATAACTCAATAAAATGCATGGTGTGACCAGTAAAACTCCAATACTGTGTTTTTATTTACAATTTCCATTAATTTTATTAAAAAAAACAAGTGACATAATAAAAATTATGATTTTTTGTATTGTTTAGATACATTAGGAAATTGATCCATGACTCCTTTTTTACAGATAAGAATCAACCTCATCTCAATATGATGCATAGTGTCACTAGTATGGCTCAACGTTCCCGTTATCAGTTTAAAATTGACTTTTTAGTCCAAAACATGTACCAGTTAATAAAGACTAATAAATACACATCAATTAACACGATAATTTATGAAATAAATGCATAAGTAATTTTTTATATGTAAGATGAAGTATAACATCAAACTGACACAACATGTGACCATTATGACTCAAAGTGTGTGTTTTCACTATGAAACAAAATATTAGAAAACATCACAAGTAATAAACTAGAAAATAAGAAAACACATTCATATTATTTTGATTCATTTGGAAAAAAACCATGGGCCATTTTTGACATGTAGGAATTATCCTCACCACAATCTTATGAATCGTGTGATTGGTATATCTCCAAATGTGTCTTTATTTTAAATTGGTATTAATTTTGGTAAAAAAATTATTGACATACTAAAAAATAAGAAAATTAATTCATATTATACTGATTCTTTTGGAAAATGATCTATAAATTATTTGTTGTGTGTCAGAGTAAATCACATTTCAATACTATAAAGAGTGTGACTGGTATAACTCTAAAGGTGTATTTTTATTTGAAATTGACCTTAGCTTTAGAAAATAGAAGAAGTTAGGTAATGAAAACAGAGAAAATGTATTCATATAATTTGGATAATTTTGGGAAAATATCTATAATTCATCTGTAATGTTTAGGAATCAACGACACCTCAATATGATATATAATGAAATAGGTATAACTCAAAGTTTGTCTTTTTTATTGAAAATTTACATTAATTTTATAAAAAAGAATTTTGACATATTGAAACCAAGAAAAAGTAATCTTATTATGTTGATAATATTGTAAAATTATTCAAAAGTCATTTCTGACAGGTAAGAATCAACCATAGCTCAATCTAACACATGGTGTGACCAATATGACAAAAATGTTTGTCTTTTTATTTAAAATTAATATTTATTTTAATATAAAGAAAAAGTGACATACTGAAAATCAAGAAAACGTTTTCATATTGTTTTAAAACATCTTTAAAATGATTAGTGAGTCATTTTTTACTTTTAGAAATCAACTACACCTCAATTTGATGCATATTGTGACTTGTATGACTCAAATTGTCCATTATCATTTTAAAATCGATATTTTACACTACATGAAAATCAGAATATTACTGTAGGCATATATCTACAATTTTATAGAATTTTGTCTATAGGGGAGACTTTTAAGCATTGTTTAATTTAAATCATGGTTTTTGCTTGATTTAAATCCACGGTTTAATAATAGACTATGACAATAGGGTTTTTTTTTGCACATGTGTGACTCCCATATCCTACCCACAATGTTGGGACACTTCTTCCTCATAATTCCTCTAATCTTTTTCAACCCATATTCGATTTTTTCATGTGATTCCTACCAGCCTTTGAAATTTTCCCCATATTCATATACCCTCTCATGATCTACCATGCTGCACTTTTACGTGCATATGTCTATTCTGGTCAGGACCAAACATAACTGGGGCTTTTCTTACTCAGTTTAATCACTATCATAGGTAATCCTGAAAGGTGGTTCATCCGTACCTACGATTTTGTTACCCATACAATTCCTCACAATACCTCATTCCCTCTATCCCCTTGGTTTTAAATTGCTCATCCATTTGGAGGCTATTCTGTATGCAGGATTAGCCATACATTTGATTTTATTACACATACACTTCATTTTGATTCCTCATTCCCACCATCCCCTTCATCTTGCTTTTCTTCTCCATACAATTCATTGGTGGAATCTTATTATTTCTATGAGTGAAACACACATGAGTTGAAATTGAAACCTTACCCAAGAGGGCCTGCGTGAGCCACCCTATCCTTTTTGGCAAACTAGATGACTCTCGCTCCTCAAAGTGACTATTCTTCCTTTATCTATGCTATTGTGTTATAGGGTCCACATTTTTGTTGATAATAGGTTCATGAACCATTCCCATTACATTTAAAATGTTTCTATAATGTATTTCATTATGCTCTACCATATACTAATATTGAATTCATACGTAATTATGCTTATGCCTATGCCTATGATCCTGTAAATCATTAAACGAGTACTAACATAACCACATTTTTAATTTGATAGTGAATATGATTATTATTATTCTTATACACTTTCTGAAAAACAATCAAATTGTAAAATTAATGGTATGAATGCCTATGATTATGTTTATATCCATGAATATATAAATACAATAATACATACGAATATTCAATTACTGTAATAAAAATTTATTGTAAAAAATACCCTAACATATAAAACATGAAAAATTAATATTCAATTGTCTCATTCATATATGAAACCTTTATTATTTACATAAATATGATTGTGTGTATGGACATTATCACACTAATTTCTATACCGAATAATAAATAATACACATATTCATGTCATCAATGCATATTATTTCTTATGTTTATAGATATACTGCAATATATAAATAATTTGAAGTTTTTAGTTCTTATGGTTATGCTTATGATTCAAGAAAAACTAATATAATTACATATTATCATATTCTGTAATATATAATTATTCACATTATACCATGTGTAACATTATATTAACATTCCTATCATGAAAAATCTAGATAATAGTGTGTGAAAAAATAACCATGATATTCATATATGAATAACTTGTGAAATTGAATCATGTATTATCTATTAATGACATTATTCTATTCTTCTAGAGAGATTTGTTTTTAGAATTTGATGATAAGGAGTCAATAAAGGATACCAATTAGAGTAGTTTATTTATAACACATCAACCATGTTCTTCATATTAATGTAGGTATGTTATGTGCAAGGAATTATATTTTTATCAAAACTCTTAAACATTATAAATCTTTTATTAAAATATTTGATTCATTCAACATGTAATATTCTTAATAAATTCATTTTTCCAATTCAATAGACATAAAATTAATAACATTTTCATTAACATATTTACATTTACTCACAGTTTTTATTTAATTTTATGAATAAAAATTTTAATTCAATTGAAATATTAATCAAATTTTTTAGGATCCTATATTTCTCACTCAGTTTAATTGCATCACATGAATGAAGTGGTTGATTTTTTCATATTTTATATTATTTTCAGAAATGTTAAAATATTTCACATGAAGTTTTTGGTTTCCCACATCATGGATACCTATTGGTAAACATTCCCTTATGACCTGTCCTAAATTGTCTTGGCTACAACATCTTCCTATTATAGTTTGTGATGTAAAAAATTTTCAGGTTCATTCATCATGTGATTTTGCTTCTCCTTTTCATATTTCATTATGAATTTATATTTCATCACCATTAGTTTATTTATGGTATAATATTCTATTTTGATTGGTTATTTTTCATTTATTGTTAAATGTTAATTTTTTTACTTTAATTTTTTTATCAAACCTTCAATGGATCTAATATTATCTCTCAATATAATTGCATCACTAGAATTAAGTGGTTTGTGATTTATGGTTTGTATATTATAGTCGGTGATGTTAATTGATTTTAGGTTATTATTTGGCTTTCCCCCATCATAGTGAACTACTAGTAAATATTCGCTTTTGTCTTCACCTAAACCATCACAACTTCCTTAAGTTTCTATTATAGGTGGTTATGTTAATTTACTTCATTTTTTTCTTCCTCAATCTTCCCAGATGTGATTGTATAATACGTCTATAATAATTTCAACTTTTTTTGTGAAAAATATATTTATATTAATATATTCAATTTTCATAGGTTATTTTATATTTATTGAAACATGATTATTATTCAATTTTTAATATTTATTCAATATTTGGAATGTTCTACACAATATTATTCATGGATTTATATATCCACAGAACATGGCATGATATTCATGTACAATATAAATTTAGTCTTGTGATCCATATGATGTTTGAAACACTATATTTGTGGTACCAGGTGTGAATCATTTTTTTCATACACTATATATAACATACTGTAGTGGTGGTCCATTTTAGGTGACATTTTACTATCATTGGAACATATACGGTCTGTAAAAATTCCATTTTCTATTTTGTTATATTATTTAATTTCCCTTGAAAGTGATCCATCATATGTAACGTTCACTAATATTTATACAACATGTGGCATCTATAGCCTATGAGTTACCTTGTGTAAGAATATAAAGTAGTTTATGTGCTACAATTAAAATTAAAACAAGCCAGTAGACTAAATAAATTGCGAGATCCAATTATATTTTAAGAATTTTTACAAATGTAAGCAATATGCATGAAGTATTTGATTATTTATAATTTTTAGAATTATATTTCTCTAATCCATTCTGAAAGTAGTAGAACCCCATCCATTGTTATCACATGACAACAACCGAGTTAATCAGTGGCCTTTCATATAATGAATGTGCAGATAATGCCTGATATTTACAATCAAGGAATTTCTAAGGTACCAACACATAGATTTGTTCTTACGATATAGTGTGATTCAAAATAGTCAAATACATACAACAATTTTTTAGTCACTATTTTATAGATATAATTTCTGAAATAAGAAATTTATTGTTTTGGGTATAAAAAGATTTTCTATAGGTAGCTCTAGATATTCAATAAATAAAGATGAGTGACTATAAATTTTGTGTATAAACATTGTTTCAACTTTAAATCATTGAAGACAATGTTTTATTTCATTTTTTAATCTACAATATGTTCATAATCAATGTTGAATAAAAAATATATCATTAAAATCAATGTATTATTTCATTAAAAGATAATTTTTTATACCAATTTAAAAGTGCTGTAAAATTATAATAACTTGGGTCTTATGAATATTAGTTTATAATCTGTTAAATAATTCCATACTCAGTGTTAAATAATCTCTAAGTATTATAATATGCTATATATGTATGTCAATATTTTTATTATGATCTGTAATTAATATCTAATTTTAATTTTCATATGAAAATATAATTATAATAACAGAAAAAAATAAAATTTTATATATATTATTTATATTTTAACTATAGTGAAAAAAATTACACAATTAATCCATATCAAAAAAAGTTTCTAACACATTATTGTATATAGAATATACGTATAGAATATAAATATAGAATATTTTAAAATATTTAGAGATAAGTACATATATGAACCAATTTTTGTTTAAAGATATTTCTATATCAATTTTAATGTATAAAAAACAACAACATTATTATGGGCACTTATTTTTTTTGGATATTTTACATGCACTTATTTTATATATGAAATTATTTCTCTATCCAATTATTTATCTATAAATTTTATATTGAAATTCATATAGATAATCATTATATAAAATATGTTCATTGTTGTAATCATATAGACAATAAGTGAAAAAATGATCACATTTCTATATATACATTTTAATGTGATTATTTTATTGGAAATGCATATAGAAAATAAGTGTATTCTTGTATGCACTTATATGTTGTTGAATATTATATATACACTTATTCTCTATATGACATTATATTTTTGTTTATTTTTGTAGTTTATATTAATATATGAACTTATTTTCCAGTATAAATTAACAATACACACTTATATAGAAAATTATCATTACACGACTACTGTATGAAATGATTTCCAATTATGAAATACATGTATTAACTAATATAGAAAATATTGGAATTAATATTTGTTCATTCATATGTGCACTTATATTCTATGAATTTATATAAGAAAAATCCAATATATGTACAAGTGAATTTATAGTAGACATTTATTTTAATGTTTTCATAGAAAAAGAAGAGTAAAAAATATATAGGAGAGATATTTGGAGAGAAAGAAAAAATATCATTATATGTATTTATTATTATGTATTGTAACTATAATATATAAAAACATTTCATGTACTGGTAGTATATTAAATAGTTCACCATATTTTCTTGTATATAATAAATCCATATAATTTCGGTTGAAAGTGTATATCATAATACATACCTAGTTATGTTAATATACAAACACAACATCATAATTATATCAAATAGTAAATCTAAAATTTAATAAATTTCAATTCAAGAATCTAATATGTTTGGATATGTATACACAATTCATGGGAATCTGTTAGGTTGTATCAATACTTGAATTTTTATATACTAAAATTACAATGTTTAATTGATGAAATCATAAAAAATATATTTTCGAATAACATACAACGATATTTTTTTAAAATTTTCTATATGATCTATTATTAATATAATGTAATAATCAAATTTGTTTATAATAACTTAAGAAGTTTTCATTCATAAATTATAAGATGATTTATTTTTCCATTTATATATGATTAGAGTTTCATTAGATAAAACATACATAAAAACATGGTTGTTAAGACAATATTTGTTAACTAGGAATGAAATTCTAATAATAAGAGATCCAACTCAATTGTGTTTGTATATTTATTAATATGTATTTTTTTCTATTTTAAAAACAGAATATCAAATTTTTAATTTATTCAATTAAATAATTGATCTAACTTATTTATGATCACATCCAATATTTGAAGTTATAAAAAAAATACATCAGATTATAACACATTGATGTTTTTTAATAATTTAAGTATAATAATATTTACCAGTAAATCATTAATCTCAATTTCACATGACATCAACATTATTTTAGGGGCATAATTATAAATTTTATTCTCTGACAAGATTTTCTTTTTAATGAAATCTCTGTACAATATGATACAAGTAATATAATAATATCATCTTCATACTTAATGGTATAAACTATTTAATTGACATTCTATTTCAATTTTAGATTGAAAATATAATTTTTATTATATTCATAGCTACACATTTTATATATTTCTTCTCGCTTCTATGATATATAATATGATTAATTTTTTATAAAATGGTACTCATACCATATTATTATGGGTGTTTTTTAAACAATAGTATATAAAATGATGTATTTTATTGAAATTACTGATGATAAGACAATACACAGATAACTGGTAAACTATTCTTTGAGGACATCATTTGACACAACTATAAATGAATTGTGCATAATCTTATAGTAGATGCAGACCTATTATAACCAGCCTCCATAAAATGGAAATAGGAATGCCAAATGATGTGCAATCTTGTGGAATTAGTTTGTTGGTTAGCTAGACTGGAATACCAATTTACTATCAATGAAACAACCATGTGGAAGTAAATTCCTGGGTTTTCTTCTACATGAACATATTAACATGTGTATGTGTTTATCTATAGAAAATTACCCATTTAAAATAACTAAAACATTATATTTGATCCGGTATAAATAAATTCTATGTTCACTGATCTCTATGAAATCTAAATTTTTTCTGCAATCTTCTTACTCATTCTGACATTTTGAATGGGGGAGCATCTAGATTTAGCTTCCCCTAATCAATTTTAAATATACATCCAAATTTAAATAATGCATGTATTGATTTTTATGTTAATTTTATTGAAATATTTGATATTATACGGTATTATTTTTTTTAAAATTCTAGACAGAAAATTCCATATAGTTTATATAAAAATTTTATTAAACAAATAAACCTATAATAACATACTTAAATGGAATAATGATAATCTAGGGGAACTCTTATTTATTTTTTAATTTTGAACTTCAAGAAAAAATGGCTTGTAAAATTTATAGTTGAATTTATCCCCTAAATAGTTTTTAAACAAGACCTTGTGTCATTCATTGGTCATTTTTGATCACTAGGAAACTATTCATCTTTTTCATAAAATATATTTTTTTGTTATGCCATAACTTTTTTAGTTAACTTATTATCTATATTTGACCAATAATTTAATGTGGTTTTTTAATCATTTATCCTCTCCAAATAATAGAAGTATCCATTCTTCTATGGGTTATGGTAATTCCAATTGGGAACAACCCTTTTGAAATATTTCTTATTCAAAAAGATTTTATAGGGAAACTACTTCTCCATATTCGTTAGTCTATTCTTCCAATAGAAAAACCAGACATAAAAATGGAATTCCTTAGTGAAAATCATTTTTCATTTTATAAACTATATTTTTGAAAAATACTCAATATCCTCTTTTTCTAATACATCTAAAAAATCAATTTTCAATATATTCTATATTCACCTCTTCTATTCCAAAACGTCTATATTAGTTTTATATATTCTAACAAAATACACCTTTTAATCTAGGTTTGGTATCTAATCTCCCCTTAATTATTTTCCACACACATTCTTGGTGTCTCAAAATTATTTATTTTGTTCATGATATTCCCATAAATTTATATAAATTATCAATATAATGTTCCATAATCTAAACTATTTACTATCAATGTTATGATCACCAAAGTAGTATAGTCTTAAAAAAATTTTCCGCTAACTCACCAAATTCCATTCCATGTGTTCATTATTTTGATCATTTCCCATATCTAGAATTATTGGATATTTCTACCTCATTATTTTCATTGATCATGGTTAATAAGTTGTTCCCTTAATATCTCTAACAATACACATATATAATTTCTTGAAAATCATGGGCCATAAATTCTAACATATGAATAAAGAAAGAGATTATTATTCCAATAACATGGAATTTATCCTAATTAAATATCATATTATACACACTACACTACTAGTTTCAGCAATACTTCAAAATCCATGATGCTCGCTACACACTAAAATCCAAAACACATTGGGTCATAACACTAGAGTTATGACGAATCTCTCTTCACTTCACCATACATGTGTAAATCATAGTGTAATAATCCCCATTATTTTTCCCAATTTCCCATAGGTGAATCTACAATATAACATGTTGAGCTCCCTGGAATGGAAATCCTTATATTTTCATTTTAGCAGTTCTAGTTCTTCCTTGTACTACACATCTTCGACCACTACCAGTACAACACCAGAGTTAGGTTTCCCTATTTTTAGGAAAATATTTAGTTTAAAACACATTTCTCTACATTGTATTGAAATTACACAATACAATTTATACACACTATGTTCATGTAATATCCCTTCATGGAATACTTTTTCTTTTCTTTCTCTCTAATCTACTCATTTATCTATCATAATAAATTCTTGATTCCTTACCTCTATTTATTTGGAACAAGAAAATTATACTATGTTCAACGTATTGAATGGGTATTATTTGAATTATATCAATTTCTATACCATTTTGATTACAGGTTCTCTGGCCACTTTTATGGAAATAATTCTATCCCCTGCAATATGTTATCTCCATTATAATATGTTTCCTATTCATATATGCTCATTCCATAAAAATGGAATTGGCTCTCCATTTAAATTTTCTTTTTTTATTTTCAATTTATATTTGGAAAATATTTTATTAATAAATTTTAGATTGATCACATTATATTTTCATGAATCCCCATTTCCTGGGATGCATGTCATTTTTATTAGGTATGATTATCAACTAAAACACAGCAAAACTTGCGAGGTTGATTGATACCAACCATTTCTATCTCAAAAATGTATCAACCTCATTCAACTTAGATTGGGGTAGGTTGATGTGAATGTGTCAGTCTCCATCTCACATTTATCAATCTACTGATAATTAATTGTAATATCCAACTCCTTCCAATACCAAATTGTTCATCAAAAACAATAATATAAAACATTAAACACCATTTGACGTTCCAACTCCACATGTGCATCCATATACTTTCATGTTCATGAATTCCCCTTATTTATTTAGATTATTCTTTTATGATCATGTGATTAATATATTTTTATACATTAAACATTTGACATATTTTTTAAAATTTAAAAAAATCTACACAAATGTACGTTGGTTAAAAAAAGATCCCCTTTTTTATTCACTCTCATATATACTCCCCCTTTCTAGTGGAACTAATATCACAAGATATATGATTGAGAAAACTCATTTCATACCTCCAATTTTAAATTTCTCACTTTTTACCACATTTTATATTGAATTATTCCATATTTCTTTTTTGATTTCTAATCATAAATCTACTTTCTTTAAACTCACCTAAAAATTCAACAATAAATATCAATTAGTGAATTCTACACATTAAATTGAGTTTTTGGAAAATCCTTTAAACCAAAAAACATGGGGTTTATGTGTCACTCACCTATTTTTTGGGTTATTCATCCATGAAAGATCATAAACACTATCCAATGGATTTTCAATGTTAATAACCTTTCCACTTCTAGTTTTGATTAGTTTTATATAATCCATAAGATGGGTTTTAGTTTGGATTGACCTAAATTATTTCCCCCTTTAACGATTTCATTTCATAAATATGTCTACTTGAGCTTCAAAAAAAATATACAGGATTGGGTGTAATTATAGGGCATGCAAATCCATGTCTGAATAGTGAGAACATTTATTGACTAACCTTGGTGTGGTCCTTGTTGATTTGGATAATTTATCTAATATTTAGTTTGTGATTATATGCATATAAAGATGTTGTTTAGTCAATTAGCATTCAGTTAACATGTTATTGACATTTCACAGACAGAACCTAATGTAAATATCAATATCAATAATATTTATTCATTGATTGTTATTGAGTCTTGTATCATTTATCGTGTGAAATTGATATACTGATCATATATATATATATATATGAAGTTGTTATATAACACTTTTTCCCATAATTATTTACAGTTGGTTTCTTATGATACTTGTCTACGATTAATTGACTTCTATAATAATTCCATTAATGATTTATTACTCAGCAGTGCATATTTCACTGCCAACTATTTTGACCTTTATATTACTACATATCAATTTAAAAAGTATCAAATCATTTTTTATTCTTCTATAGTGGAGAAATTTTAAAGTTGAGGCAACCATTCAAGTATTCATAATAATGGAATAGTTTTGTCTATATAGATTTTGGTTTCGATGAATTAATGTGACTGTGTGTATTTTATTCCGTATTTTGAATGATTGAATGATGAATTATTAATGGTTAAAATGCCTTTTCATTAGGTACAATAACCTTGGGAGGTTGAAAAAAAATTAGGATGAATATTTGGAAAATAAAATCTAAAAGAGTATCCATAAGAAAGAGTTGATGACAAATAGAGTGAGGATTTTTTAGTCATGTTTCTAGGTTATGAGAATATAACCTTCATGGATAATTGACAACACGATTTCTTATATTATGAGGTAAAAACAAGTGTATTGTTTGTTCCTTTTCTTGATTTTTATTCTATCTATGGGTTTTACTATAGACTATAAATTTAGTTCTTCATGGGTTATAGTACATGTTTTTTATTTTATTTTATTATGTTTTTAGTAAACACTTGGATGAATTATTTGTTTGAAGTTGATCGGTTCCATTGAAGGTTAGTTAACAGGACTCATGGTTGATTAAGACACATGGTTATCTGATTTTCCATCTTATAAGTAGTTGTGTAGTTTGTTTTATTGAGCAGACATGGCGGGTCCGGAATGGTCGATTTTTTCAACTTTTGATCAATTTATTTTGGATCTTTCAGTCGCATGGGTATTCATATAGTCAATCTATTCCACTATGAAATGAAAACACATTGTTAAATGTTGTACATCAAGACCATAATGATTATACACTTTACACATTTCGTTTAAGGAATCATTGAATTTTTGTTGCTATGGTTCTTTATCATTCCCCATATAGTATATTCAAGGATGTTGATGTGGCAACAAGTATCTTTTGGTTGACTGAAATACCATATGATTAGATGGTATATAATATCTTGTTAATTCAATAAATTTCCTTTGAAAAGATGATTTCCACTTCCCCTTATAGTATGTCCCAGACATTTTGAATTTTCAATTTCAGTCTGTAGACTCATTGTGGGGTCTATTATGCCCATGTTATAAATCAGTTATAATTATTGACATGAATATCTAATTGAAACACCTAAGGAATGTTAGGTAAATGATTAGTTATTGGATGTTGCGTAGTTTATCATGTATTTAGTATGTGTTTAGTTATATGAACTCCATGTGGAATTGGTGTTTGTGGTACGTTTAGTTAGAGGACCATTCAACATAGTTACTATTACCCTATAGTTCTCATCTTTTTTTCCATTGGCTATAGGGACCAAAAATTTATTTTACGATATGTTGTTTATCTCAGACTAAACCTTTCATGTTTTAGTTGCATTCATGTAATTATTGATGATGTTAATGTGTTCCAACTATGAAATCCATATTATCATTTACTTTAGAAATTTTAAACATAGGGATGATTCATATTGGCCTTTTAACTGGACATAAATTATTCTGTAATATATGTGTATGCAGATGCAGGGATCGGTGTATGGTTCAGTGCGGTGAAGGGTGAAAGTCAGGGTGGGGTAGGGTGCATATAGTCTAGTTAGATTTTTTTCTTTTTCCCATAGCCTCTATTTAAATTTGAATTTAGTTTCTTGCCTATTATCCATTTTAGAATGCACCTTTCATTATTTAGTTGTCTTCATGTAGTTATTGAAGTTCTTCTATTCCAACTATGAGCTACACAATATAATGTACTATGTGAATGCCTAACATCTAGATGAGTGTTTGTCACTTAACATATGGATGAGTGTTGGTACATAGTGGGAAGTCTCGTTAGACATTAAATGTATGAGTATATGGGTGCATGTTGTGGTGTATTGTGTAGTGGAATGCAATAGAGGGTGCATGTAGGGAATTTTGTAGTTTTTAGCTTGATGGGGGTAGTTTCTAGAAATATATCTACTATTTTTTCTAGTTATAGAATCATGTAGAAATTGTTGTAAACTATGAATGATTACTTGGAATATTTTCTATAAAGAGAAAAATGTTTCAATACTTACAAACAATGTCATTATACCTATTAACACACTTAGAACCATGGCTATTTACCTATTACCGTGGTTATAAACTATGGCAATAAATCTATGTGGCAGAGTCTATTTCCATGTTATTTAACTGTGGAAATATTTCAGCTTTAATGGGTTGAACCGTGGCTATAGGGATGTTACCATGGTTAAATATTGTGGTTATAGACCTATACCTACACCCACGACATTAAAAGCCATGGCCAGTGAAACTGTGGTTATAGCCAATTTTTCAATTAGTGTTTGTTCAAAAGATGTTCCACACTTTGATAACAAAGAAATCATGCTCTGATTTTCTAGGAAATTTAGGAAAACAATTCAAAATTCATTTTTTGACATGATGGAAGTCATGTCACATCAAAATGACACACAACATGATCTTTATGACTCAATTTTTGAATTTCTCGTTTGAAATGAAATTTTAGTAAAAAGGAAAAATGATTTACTGAATACTGATTAAATGATTTCAAATTATTTTAATACTTTAGGGAAAATATCCACAAGTAATTTTTGATGGGTATGACTCATCCAAACCACTATATGACTAATGTGTTATCCGTATTACTCCAAGTGTGTAATTATTTAAAATTGACATTGATTTTAATCAAAAGAACTAGTGACATACTCAAAATTGAGAATACACATTCCGAAAATTTTTGCACCTTATGAAAATGATCCATAACTCATTTGTGACATGTATGAATCAACCACATCTTAATACAATGCATAATATGATCGGTATAACTTAAAGTGAGTGTTTTTAAATAAAATTGACAATTTAATAATGTATTATTTATTATTAATGTTTACTTTATGTCTTTATAGGATTTAAAATAAAAGATTTGTATTCTTATATAAGTGGATTCTTTTTTCCTATGTCGTGGTGATTTTATCACCATGTGACCCCATGGATGGAAATTTTTGAGAAGGAATAGTGGGTTCCAATGAAGATGAAGCATTGATGCTTTTAAATGATTTTGGAATGACATTGTAAATGAAATTATAAAAAAATGTTTGAAATGTATATAGTAATATCTTTTTATATCCATGATGTGAAATATATTTCAATTAATTTATATATTTTCCATAGAGGTTACACATATTTTCATCAATGTGTTGTTATATAATCAACATTCTATAACTTGTTGGGCCTCTATTTGTGCTAAACTAGTGCTTATAAAGGGGACCTCTATTAATAGAACTAAGGAAATCAACACTTTTGTAGTGTTGTTAAATTCCCTTTTGCACTATATAAAATGGAATATATGTCGTACTAGTTTATATTTTTCAAAAAAATTAATATACGATCATTTTATTATGATCACATGGAAATCCAACAACTTTTTATAATCTTGACCCCCTGAAAAATGATTTAAAAAAATTTGGTACCTTTAAATTTTTTTTTGAGTAACTACAATAAAACCACATGTCAGATTGACATGTTTTCTGAACATACATGTCATTATTTCAGGTTAATATAAGGTTGTTTTCATTAGTTTTTATCATCACACGCACATTTAGTGTTTGAAAACCCTAAAAATGTAATTACAAGTATCTTGAAAAAACAGTAACTCAGAATAATGTGGCACCATTTTATACATTCCAAAATTAATTCTACGGATATTCATTATGAGTTCATAGAAATCTAATTTAAATTTCATAGTTTTGACCCCACGACACATGTTTTTAAATGATTTGTAACCATTATAAACTATGTCCCAAGTCATTCTAACCAAACAACACATATGATTGGAATTTTGTCTACATGTACATGTAAAAAACAGATCCACGATGGTTTCCTCAATATTTTACTTCAGTTAGAGGTTGTTTACTTTCATTTTGATAGTTACACATCCATTTTAGTGTTTTAATGTACTATTACATATTTACGGAAATCTGTATAAAATCAAAATGTAGAATTATGTTCTGTCGATTCCTATATTTCAAAAATTAATCCATGGTTGGTGTCCTATGATTTTATCTCAATTAGACATTATTTTTCTCGTTTTGACCACTTCATCGATACTTATTACCTCTAAAAATGGTGTATTGAATCATTCCAACTACCCCACATATCATATTGATGGTTTTTCTATGTTCAATCATAAAAAAACAAAACAATGGTTTTCCTATTATTACATATCAATATATGGTCTTTTTCTATGGTCTTGACTTTGACATGTGTGTTTATGTGTTCTTAAACACTAAAAACATGGTTATAGGAATCCCTAGAAAACTATAACATTGAATTATGTGTTGTTAGTTCGTACAATTTAAAAATAAATATATAGTTATTTTCCTCAAATTTAAGAAAATTTGACATCATTTCCCTAGTTTTGACCTCCCAACACACGTTTTTAATGGATTTTTACATTAAAAAACTATTTATAGATCCTTTTCTATCACACGACTTGTTATATTGACATGTTCTCTATAATGACTTGTTAAAAAAAACTCAATATTGGGGTTCCCATTAATTCACATCAATATGATAATGTTTTCTTTGATTTTAGCCATTACATGCATGTTTTTGTGTCTTAAAACACTAAAACCCATTTATAGACATCACAGGGAAACCAAAACATGAAAATATGTACTGTTCATTTACACATTTCCAAAAAATATCTGTTCTTTTTCATTTAATTTTATAACAATCTGATGTAATTATCCAATTTTTTACTCCATGACACACATTTTAACGGCTTTTTTACCTTTTGATAATATTTATTAAGTCATTCCAACTGGACTACCCATCAAATTGATCTGTTTTATATAATTACACATAAAATTAACTCAATAGTGATCGCTCCGTGATTTTACACCAATATGCGGTCAGTTTCTATTTTTTTACCATTACAAACACATTTTAGTGTTTTAGAACACTAAAAAACCATCATGAGCACCCTGTGATAATTATAACTCAAAATGATGTAACATAAACTCCTATATTTAAAAAATAAATCTAAAGTTATTTTCCTTTTATTCCATTTCATTCAGAAATCATTTTCTTGGTTTTGACCCCTAACACATGTTTTTAAAGTCATTATAACTTTTAAAAACTGTTTACTAATTAATTCGCACTATACAACACATCATATTGAAGTTTTCTATACATGTACGGATCAAAAATAACTCAAAGGTTTTGGTCTTATTACTTCAAATCTATATAAGGCTGTTTACTATGCTTTTTTCCATTACATTCATGTTTGATTATTTTAAGAAACAAAAACACATCATTGAAAATATCAAAAAAAATTGTTACTCAAAATGAAATTTTGTAGGTTCTTACATATCAAAAATAAATCTACATTAATTTTTTGATAATATCATGGCTATCCAAAGTGGTCTATTTTTTACACCCTCACTCATGTTTTTAATAACATTAGAATATTAAAAAATGTTTATTGAGTTATTTCATGCACACCACCTTATTGATGGGTGTGATGTCTATGTGTAAAGGTCAAAAAATTGTTTTCCCAATGATTTCAAATCACCAAATGGTATTTTTCTAAATTATCTCCATTATGTATAGGATTTAAGGATTTAAAACACAAAAAAGTGTATTTATAGTTATCCCGATAAAACTATTACTCAAAATGATTGGTCGTTAGTTCCTATATTTCAAAAATATATATATGGTCATTTTCTCTTATTTCATGGAAATATGATGTCTCTTCCCATGTTTTGAGCTCCTATAACAAGTTTTTAAAGACTTATTTACATGTAAACACTATTTACTATCTCATTATGACCACACTACTAGTCGGATTGATGTGTTTTCTATGCATACATGTCAAATATATCTCAATATTGTATTTCTGATAATTTCACATCAAATTGAGGTATACTCTATGGTTTTAGGAATTAAATGAAATTTTTAGTGTTTTAAAACACTAAAAATGTATTTTCTATCATCCCATGAAAACTATAAAATAGAATGATATACAATTAGATCCTACATTTTAAAAAATCAATCAATGGTCAGTTCACTATGATTTCATGGAGATCAAACATCTTTTATATGATTTTGATCCCCAAACACATGTTATTATTGTCGTTGGTAACATTTGAAAAACTATTACTGAGTGAAAACTAATAAAATGGTCTCAAATTATTATCCAACATGAGGAAAATATTCTATAATTAATTTTTGACGTATATGAATCAACTGCATATCATTCTGGCTCAATTTTTGGTTACTATGACTCAAAATGTTTGTTTTTAATATAAATTTTCAATTTAGTTTTATTTATGTAAGTCATATCTGTTCTTTACAAATATGTAAATGATTAATGAAATTTAAAATTTACCTCATTAGGATAACCTATGAGGGAAAACAATTCCATAGGGATCATGTCTTTCACCTACTGGAATATAGAAACTACTGCATTTTACATTGATGACCACAATTGATCCTGTGTTTTCCTCTAAGATTCTTGTTCATAATCTTTTTTCATTCATCCTTATAATTTCATGTTTGTGACTCTTGCTCAATAGGAACTTATCAACCGCCCAATATGTGTACAAATAAATGTTGATGAAGAACTAACAATTCCAAATAATAGATCACCGCAGAACCCATCCCCCATACACGACTATGATGCCCCTTCCCTAAAACGTTAGCTACTTAATTATTATTGGAAACTGGCGATGACTACTAAGGGTTCACATCCTTAACATCAAGAATTTAGACCTATTAATAAAAAATATTAACAATTATTTTTTAGAAAATCATAACTTCATAATATTATATAAATAATAAATTATCCATTGGCATTTATTGTTATTTCATTATTATTAAAACATTATAATGAAAAAAATACGAAAAACTTGTTAAACCCAATTGATTTGTTTCGAATAGATGTACAAATGACAGCAAATTCACGTTATTTAATCCAAGTAGTCTGCGAAATTTAATTTTTATAAGGCTTTTTTTGCTATAATAATTTCTTCGTTATTATGTTTTTATAAAAACAATATACCGTAAAATATTATTGAAAATTAATTACAAAAATTTCTTTTTTATGGTCATTTACAAAACTATCATTGAGGTTACTATGAACTTCAAAACACATCTCTGTTTGGCCAATAGAGTGGCCTAATATGGAATTCCCCGACCCCATAATCTCATAGTTGATGCATTATTTGAATACCTTGGAATTGTTACAAGGAATCAAATCCTGATGACAAATCACTTTAGTGGTCTTTAAGTGACTAGAAACATACATGCGACCCATTTTACATTTTGAAATGAAATAAAATATGATACCTAACAAAACCTAATAAACTGCATCTTTGAGAACACAATCAATGATCTCTTCTTATTAACATGGGGAAGGAAAAAGAAATTAAAGGGGTGATCTCAAATTCATAATAAGGGTTAAGAAATACTATAGAAAATATATAAACATTAAGAATGTTGAATAACTAAAACATGTGCCTTTTACAAAAACAATAACCAAAATTGGAAAGAATAAAAGATATGTATGTAATGCCATAATAAAGATTAATAATGGGTATTCTACTAGTCGAATAACCACATTAACTGTCAATATTATTTTCATAATGATGGAATTCATAATTCAAGACAACATTACTATACTACCAATGCCTTGTGCCAAGACGATAAATAATCATTTTTTCAAGGATATCTGCCAATACCGTAGATTGTCTCACGAGGCCTACCGATCCATCAATGGGAAATAGTGGGGCCCTCCTGAAACTTAATAAGTTATATGAATTCCTCATATGAAGGTTGATTTACATAAATAACATATAATCTCATATTTAAACTAATATGGGAAATGTAAATAACATTCTTCAAACAATAATCCTAAACACCAACCATTCAAAGAAAATTAGTGAATGGTTTTAAGATAGAATATCCATAGTAAAACTAATAAAAAATAATTAAATTAAATATGGTATATGATATCATAATATTATAACCTCATTGAGTTATATGATTCAATAAGGGCAGTTATCTTAGAAGAAGATACTTTTAAATGAGACCATTTAAAATTCCTAATGAAATAATCATTAAACATTCCAATGTGTCCCATACCACCTTGAAACTTTTAAATCATAATACCTTATAATAACATTAGAATAAAAAGACTCTTTATATGATACAAAAAGCGTCAATATATTCACCACATTCAAGGAATACTTCGGGAATAAGGCGTATAACTCATAAATGTTAATGTGATATAAGAAAATATATTTTTTACTTTTGAAAGAATAGTTATTTTGGAAATTCATTTATATTTTCAATGAAATTAGATTTCATAAATGACTATCCAATAATATAAAAGTCAAGAACATTGAAATTATATTTTTTGGCATAAATTATGTCCCTCTATAGTGAAATCATGTAAAAATAGTTCTTATTCTTCTTTAGAAAGAAAACATTTTTGGGCATTTTAAGTACATTATTCAAGATAATTTTAAAGTGGAAAGAAATATTTGTTATGATAAATACAAAAAATGATAAAATATAATTTTTCATGATAAAATTACTATTTTTATAAAAATAATGGTGGCTTAAAAGAGAATCACGTGTACACTAGAAAATGTGTAAGAATTCGAAAAGATCCCTTTAATCTGGTTGGTATTTCAGAAATAATTCTTAATGTGCTTTTTAAAATTTTTACCTCCACAAAAATATGGATGGATTATGGTTGGTAAAAATTTATATAACAATAAAACTGAATTAATGAGGATTACTTATGAAAAAAATAAGATTTTGATGGTGGTGAATAGGGAATAATAGATACCAGAAAGAAAGTGGAGGTTCGATTGGAAAACCCTCATAATATAGTAATCAAACAATTTGTATGAGCCAAAATTAATAATATTAAAATGATAAATTTAATAACATGAAAATAAATATATTCATGATATGTTACATCATTGGTCAATATATATACACCATAGACAAGTATTATTAGTGAATATAAAATCTCAGAATAATGAAAGTGAGATGAATAAACCGCTTACCATTAGTCTGAATGTGTTCTGCTCTTGAACATAAGGTCCTGGAATATGAAATTAGAATCTTTAATAAAATATTTAATAACCAATTATACATGTATTTAATTTATCAGAATTATGATTAGTTTATTTATACCCTTATTGATAAGTCATTATATTGAATTTCACCATTATAGAGTGTTCGTTTTTATTATTTTCTAAATCAGTTCAACTGTTCTTAAGTAGAGGAGTTCATGTTGAATGGATGCAAATATATATAATTTAAATTAAATATTACTTATGAAATTTCAGAAGTTTTAATTTTAATTTATATGATTTATTTACATGGAAAGATGATGAATCATTAGATGAAACATTTATGACATTCACTCAGATTATTCTAGCAGTATTGTGATTATTAAGAACTAGCTTGGTCATATGATTTAAAAATATGTACGTATATTGGTTACTAAATATCTATTAGGTTATAATATAGATCTTAACTTATGTATCAACTATCGAAATGATTTCATGTCCAGCAATGAAGGATAAATTGATAAACGAAACTTCTTCGTCTATGAAGGTTATAAATTGTAACCTCATGAACGTTGATTTCATTTATTAAATAAAAGAGAGATAGAGAGTAATTATATTGATTATGTTTATTCAATTCACATGATATAATTAAAGTATATACTTTATACTGAATATATAATGTTCATTTAGACATTTGTGGTGATGATAAAATATCAAACCAAGTATATACCTCAATACTAGAAATAGCGTTGATTCGATGACCCATAATAGTAATAAATTCATGTGAGTTCGAAACAAGTTGTCTTACGTATCCTATGATGTCATAACTAGTCTATTTAATAGATAATTTGTATATGCGGTATTTTACCGTATGTCACTATTCATAAAAAATTCTAGTATGTCAGAAATATACCAAAAATTCACCCTAACCATTTATCAACATGTAGAATCAAAAAATTAATTCCATTTTTGAAAAATAATTTTCTACCTATGATTATATTAATATTTAATTATAATATTAATTTATTCTAAGTAAAACAATTTTAGAACATGTATTAACTTATTCCAAAACATAGCTATATCGTACTTCCACTTGAATATTATTTATATACAATCATAGGTAAGGTTACTATTAATTAAGGTATATTAATATTAATAAGGGTTTGTTACTATTCATAAGATTATGTAACTAATCCCAAAAAATTATGTTTTTCTTATCAGACTTAAAATAACTTGCTGATCACAACCGTGTATGTCATATTTTCAAAATTCACATCAATGAAGTGACAAAATTACGTTTATATTGTAACACCCCAAGCTTCCATGGTACTTTTCCCTTCGAATAATGCAATGGCATGCATTGTATGCAACTTCGAGATTTTAACACACCACATCCAATCAAACTAGCCATTATGAATAGTAATACCTACTTTTTGAAATTTTAAAAATTCTATCTCTCAAAATGGACTTCATTTTTGGATTCGGAATATCGAAATTAGGCTAGGGTGAAATTTTGGTACTTTTCGGATAACTTTTATATTTTGATGAATAGTGAAAATTACTAAATATTAATTAAAAACAACCTTTTTAATCAAAATAATTAATAGTGATAAATTATGAAAATGAGGGGTTTCAAAGTATATTTAGAATATATTTTTACCATGTAATACAATGTGGGTCATTGAACATAATTTCACATTTAATCCAGACATAAACATGTGCCAATCTTTTGATAGTTATTATCTCTTAAAAAACACGCTTTTTATTTTAACAACGGGAATTAATTTTAAATTAATTTCTGCCACTTCTGTGTTTTGAATTTGGAAAAATGGATTCCATATTTGGAATCAGGATGTTCAAATTGTGTAAATAGGTAACTTTTATTTTTAGAAGTTTTGGATAATTACTTCGGTAAATATTTTATTTACCATGGTTAAAGGGTAAATCCGGTAAACAAGGGTTACAAAATAATATTATAATAATACTAAATTACCCTAAAACGTGTCTTAACCCTATTGTTTAATACATGGTCGACCATGGCCATCTTTGGGTCAATTTTGGGACCCCATGGATCCACTTGTAAGTGATAATGACACTTTATTTTAATTAAGTTAAAATAAATACAAAAATGACACAAGCATATATCTTTTAGCAAAACAATTGTTGTGTAAGGTTATATATGTTGGATTTTAGACTATAGATATTCATTAGAAAAATAAAAAGATTTCATACATAATTATATTGTATTTATAATTTTTAGACATTAAATAAGTTAATTTATTTAAGACACAATTGTGATGTAGTAATTACCATAATAGCGAACAATTAGAATAATTGATATTATAAATACGCAAATAAATATAATTTGAGACTTTTATTGAATTAAACTATTTTTCTAGTTTAATATGATATATTAGGATTGATATATTTATCCTTTTTCTAAGTAATCATTCTGTTATGTGTTTCAAAAATATCAACTATTGAATAGTGTCAAAATTGACATAAAAGTGTTTTTAAAACAAATATTATATTATTAATTTATATTAAATTCCTAAAAATCTAAGGATCGTCCAAGAGACTTATATCATGATAGGTATATCATTAATTGACCACTTGGGGGTCTCTTGGATATATATAGTATGTTTATTAACTATATAATATAAAAATACAAAGTGAAATGGTAAATGTCAAACTAATTAACTAAGAGTTAAAACTAAAATATAAGGTTAATATAGTGACCCAAACCTGTCTAAATTATATTGGCTGAATGTTTTTCGACCTATACCCACCTTTACCTTTAAATAATCACCTTTGTATCCATTATAAACCGAATATGAATTTATTATAAATTAATATTTCTAGCTTTTCCAAAGGTGCCCCTCACCCCTCTTATAAAAGGGAACTCCTCCTTCTCATTTCTTCACACCTTCAAAGCCTTTTGGTTCGGCCAAAACCTGCCCAAATACTCTCTAAACTTCCCTCAATACAACATAGAGTCCTTAGTTTGATCATAAAGCCAAACTAAGTATCCCTTTTGATCAAATCAAAAGGAAGAACCCGAAGAAGAGGTAATGTTTTCACCACACCTTTTCAATTTCCTTTCTTCTTCCACTTCTTCTTTCTTTGTTATTACCATTATAAAATAATAACTCCAGTATCATTTATATACTTTGATGTTATTATAAATATGGTACAACCATATTCATTATTCTATCCATCCTTTGAATAAATGTCACCATAAATGCGTACGTACGACATACCGTCTCCACGTTGTGGTGTAATTGTTATGAAATATATTATGATTCGGATTGGTATAATAATGATGTGTAACTCATGTAAATAATAAATATAACATAATAATGATTCTTTATATATTATATACCATCCAATTATATATTATTTTAATTTCAAAATAATTATATTGTCGCTCGTGCGTACGTACGGACTACCGTCTCCACGAACGCGATGAGATTAATTATCCATAATATCCATTCAAGTATAATTATAATTTGATGATTTAAAAATAGAATCTAAGGAATTGATATCATTCTGGATATGAATAATATACATCCCATTAATAACAAATATGGCTCACATAACAAAGAATATAAAGTAAAATGAACCCGTTAACACCCGAAATGACAATAATTATAAGATATTATTTACAAATCAATGTTAAAAGATCATATATGATGTCCTATTAAAGTAAATGATTCTTTTATAATTCAATAAAAATTATTTCACCATTATACAGGAGGATAAGCTACCGTCGACCAAGGAAAAAGTACAAAGTAAGGGGGTTCTAATCTCACTTTTAATTCCGTGATATTTCCATTATTCACCACTTATTTATTGCATGTGGTGTGTGAACTGCCCATGATTGTATTCATTGTGTAATATAATCTAATTTATGGATATTTACATCATCATTGTATGATACTTCTTTCATGGTTGTATGTTTCTTATGTTACCAAATTGATAAGGGAATTTGTTATTTCAATTTCCACTCATTCGACTTTACGCATACTTCATTGATTATTTTACTCCAAGATTATGTGTGGAATTACTATTCATTTTCTTATGTCATATTTTCCACTCCCATTTCTGTGGATATACTTTTGATACACATAATCACTCCATTTATAAATTCTCAAGTGATCGGTATGAACTTGATAAGAGTAATTTTAACTCAATCTCTATTTGTTGAGTTAAATATCCAATTCATTGGTGTTGTCTTTACAAGAATATGTGTGAATGTGATCTGATTGATTTACCCTAAATATCCAATCATATTGAGTGTATTTATATTTTTTCACACATAATTATGTCGTTGATTTATCCTTAACCTAAGGATATGGTCTTTATAAGAGAATTCATCTCAATTTACATTCCAATGAGACTTGTTTGTTGTTATACACCAAATCACTTTTATATGGTGTATATATTGTACATTGACATAGTATATCTTGAATCCCTTTATTCTCATGATATTAAAAAGTTTTTATTACGTCAATTATTTGTATTCAAGTGTCTCTCTTTTGGTTAGAATCTCTAACTAAAATACCATTTTTAAATGTTTTAAAGACTTGTTCATATAAATCTTGCTCATTAATGTCCATGTTTTACAAATGGTTTTAAGGATTTATTTTTATGGACATTAATGTTTTAAAATTAAAAATCCTTTTAAAAAGTTTCAAAGTGGAATGAGACACTTTGATTCAAAAATCTATTTTTAAATGGATTCTTGACAAGTACTGTGACTTTTAAATGATTTCATGAAGAAGGGGGATATTTCTCTCAAATAGTTTTGATGATTATTTTTATCTATGTCAACATCCTTCATTATTCTTGATTGAGGTTAATTTGATACAATAAAATCATCCATATTGTATCGAATGAGTTATGTTTGACTGTGAATGTGCTATTTTTATACAATTCATGGTTTGTGGTTAAAGTATTGACATTTCGTAAGTTAATTTTCATACGAATGGTTATGTTATGTTTAAACCTGTTCATATGAGGAATACATTGGTCTTAATAAGTGACGGGTGGAGCCCGCTATAGCTCCTCGATGCATCGGTAGGTCTCATGAGACAAACTAGTGTCTTGGCACAAGGCCTTGGCAAAATCGTATTTGTAGTCTTGGAACGAGGCCTTGGCTATGTGGTTATGATAGTCTTGCATTATGCATTCCATCATTATGAAAGTTGTTATTGATATTGCATGTGATCATTCGACTAGTAGAATATCCATGTGAGTAAGTAAATGGCATTATTTCATTTTACCTTTTCCATTTTATGAAGAAGTTCATGTTTAAAAGGCTTTTGTTTTAGTTATAAATTGCCTTAAGTGTTTATGCTTATCTATGAAAGCTTCTGCTATAATGTTATCCTTACTGAGCATCAGAGCTCACCCCTTTCAATGTTTTATTTTTCCCCGGATTATGAAGAAGTAATTTATGAATGACCTGCAGGGATAGTATGAGGGGATATGAAGAAAAGATGTTTTTTTATGAATTAATGTAAAATTTTATGAATGTATCTAGTGTTTCCAAGGCTACTAAACTAATCGGTCTTTCAGGATTTGATATTTCTTGTGATCATGCCAATGTTATGTAATAATGCACCGACTCTAGGTAACTAGGGTCAGGGCGTTACAGTTGGTATCAGAGGAAGTTTAGTACAAACCTTGGAAGCTAGATTTAGATTAACTCTGATTAGAGAACGTAGAACTAAGATGAAATTTTAGTATTAGTATAGAAGAACTTCCTAGAATTTTGGTATTGTAGAGATTTTGTGAGTTTTCGGAGCAATACATCCCTGTCTGGATATGAGCAGGTAGAGGCGGCTATGGCACAGATGTACCTAGGTGTAAAACCTGAAAAAACCACTTTGAGCTAGACTCGAACGGGAACTGGTGCACGAAAAAGGGCCTTGCTGCACTCTTGGTTACGACACTCTCGGGGGATATGATTAGGATAATTTACATTTTCTTGACAAACTGATTTAAGTAATATATATATAAGATGAGAGTAAATGACCTTGATTAATCCTAATATGTTTCAAATTGAGAATATGGTGACATGTTAATATCAGATTAATTTTACGACTACTGTTACTCACACAATGCTTTCTAGTTTTACTCAATGGATAGATTCCAAGGAAGTCATAGTGAATTTGAGAATTATGTACAAGGTGGGAATGGTGGTGGCAATGAGCAACAAAATGGAATATTGATAGGCGTAAAAGATATCATCTTTATGCCAAATATGGTTTCCAAAAATATGATCAACAACATATATATTAACCAACTCCCATACTCAACAAGGAAGAGAAAGGTGATGAATGATAAGAGCTCCAACAATGGGGACCATGGAGAAAAGAACCCTCAATTTTCATCATGCAAGAAATGTGGAAGGAGACACCTAGGAAAGTGTCTCAATGGGGCAACGAAATGCTTTACGTGCGGGAAGGAAGGACATAAATTGAATAATTGCCGAAGAAAAATGAAGAATACTATGGAAGAAGATAAAAATTGTCCCAAGAGTCCATTTACAGTCATTTGCCGTAAATGTAGGGGACCTGGCCATTAACCGAGTGGATGTCATATTCTATAGGATATTTTCTTGGTCAAAGAAGAATCTATGTGGAAATAAATGGTTGTAGAAATGTCTAAAAAGTATTAGCACTCCTTGTTGATGGGTTTACTTTGGAATAATCTTCTCTTGTATTTGTAACCCCACAGTTTTCCATGTGAGAATGATATTTGAGGAAGAATTGTCTCTTCTCTTGTGGATATAGGTATAAATAACTATTTGGTTTTATATGATCATTGGGGTTTGAGCTAATTATAATTTATTATAATTTGGGATGAAAATGCAAGGTATGATATAACATTTGTGGTTAAATTATGTTATTTTGCGGAATTTATCTCATTTTGGTAATATTATAAAATATAGTTTTTGAAAAAGGAAAACATGTAGACTTTGTGACAAACCGTCGCGTTAGACAAAGCTACGGGAATCGAACCCACAACCAAAGTGCGATTGGGATTTATTGCCTACCACTGGACCATGTGAAGTCCCTGGTTAGTGTGACTATTTCTGATCAATAATATGTTGATTTGGGTTCTTATGTGTTATCAAATTAATACCCTTAGTATAGGAAAATGATTTGGTGATTAAGTGATAAATGTTATTTTGGAAGATGTTCACCTTTTTGGGAACACTATATGTCCAAGGAAAATAGAATACTATGGGATGTCATTAGAGGAGTAATGGTGGAATTAATCTATGTTTTTATTGTGGATCTATAGTGATTTGGGTTATTTATGGAAATGATTATCCTATAATAAATAATATGTGATTATGTTAATTACTTTTAAGTATGTGACTTTAAGAGTAGATGATGTCATTTGGAGATACAATTTAACGTGGAAGACTACATTCTTATAAGTTTTGGGTTTCAATATTAGTTTGGGTTATACTGAAGGATTTAATGGAAAATTTATTATTGAATGGTATTTATTTAACTTTGGGGTATTGTAGGTTTTATTTTAGAAATTAAGATTAGTATTTTTTCCCTAATGGAATATACATTTGGGGGATCATAAGATCTTATACTAACCATTTTTTTTTGATTAATATCTAATGACAAGTGAAATACATAGTTTATCCTACATGGATCACGTATTTCTATAGAAGTTTATTCTAGCTCTTTTATTGTGACCAAGTCTTCTGGAATACTCATTGTTCAAAAAATAATAATTTAGTGGTAAAAATTTATTAAATAATGAAACTATACTTAAAAAGTAAGTATATCTCTTTATGTTCTTAGTCAATATCATAAATGAATTCCTCTCCCTTATGTAAAGTAACATAAAACAAAAAAAATGTTGTTCGTTTACTTTCCTACTAGGAGACTAATGACCGTTTGTCCCAACACAAGTTTGTGGTTTTCTTATTGTTACCTTTCTTTTGATCATGATTTCTATCCCTCTCCATCAGAACTTGACACTTAGTTTATCATCCATATCCATGTTTTCCTACAAGGGATCCGAGTATGGGTTATCTTGGATGACCATTATACCTCACTTTCTTTCTTTTAAAGTGATAGTTTTATTGACTCTTTTTCGGATGTGGGACATTCTATTATATTCCCAAGCACAATTTTAAAAATTGCGAGGATGCAATTTATTGAAGGAGGGGAGAATGTAAACCCCCAAGCTTCCACGGTATGTTTCCCTTCAAATAATGAAATGGCGTGCATTGTACGCAACTTCGAGATTTTAACACACCACAACCAATCAAACTAGCCATTATGAATACTAATACCTAATTTTTGAAATTTTATAAATTCTATCTCTCAAAATGGACATCATTTTTGTATTCGGAATATCGAAATTAGCCTAGGGTGAAATTTTGGTACTTTTCAGACAACTTTCATATTTTGATGAATAGTGAAAATTACTAAATTTTAATTAAAAACAAATTTTTTAATCAAAATAATTAATAGTGATAAATTATGAATATGAGTGGTTTATAATATATTTTTACCATGTAATACTATGTGGGTCATTGAACATAATTTCACATTTAAACCAGACATAAACAAGTGCCAATCTTTTGATAATTATTATCTCTTAAAAACACGCTTTTTGTTTTAACAACAGAATTTAATTTTAAATTAATTTCAGCCACTTCTGTGTTTTGAATTTGGAAAAATGGATTCCATATTTGGAATCACTATTTTCAAATTGTGTAAATAGGTAACTTTTATTTTTAGACATTTTGGATAATTATTTCGGTAAATATTTTATTTACCATGGTTAAAGGGCAAATCCGGTAAACAAGGGTTAAAAAATAATATTATAATAATACTAAATTACCCTAAAACTTGTCTTAACACTATTGGTTAATACATGGTCGACCATTGGCATCTTTGGGACGATTTTGGGACCCCATAGATCCACTTGTAAGTGATAATGACACTTTATTTTAATTATGATAAAATAAATACAAAAATGACACAAGCATATATCTTTTAGAAAAACAATTGTTACAGAAGGTCATATATGTTCGATTTTAGACTATATATATTAATTAGAAAGAAAAAAAATTTCCTACATAATGATATTTTATTTTTAATTTTTCGACATTAAATAAGTTAATTTATTTATGACACAATGGTGATGCAGTAATTACAATAATAGTGAAAAATTAGAATAATTGATATTATAAATACCCAAATAAATATAATTTGAAACTTTTATTGAATTACACTAATTTTATAGGTTAATATAACATATTATTATTGATTTATTTAACTTTTTTCGAAGTAATTATTCTGTTATGTGTTTCACAAAAATCAACTATTGAGTAGTGTCAAAATTGACATAAAAGAGTTTTTAAAACAAATATTATATTATTAATTTATATTAAATTCTTCAAAATCTAAGGTTCGGAAAAGAGACTTATATCATGATAGGTATATCATTAATGGACCACTTGGGAGTCTCTTGGATGTATATAGTATGTTTATTAACTATATAATATAAAAATACAAAGTTACATGGTAAATGTCAAACTAATTAACTAAGAGTTAAATCTAAAATATAAGGTTAATATAGTGACCCAAACATGTCTAAATTCGATTGGATGAATTGTTTTCGACCTATCCCCACCATAACCTTTAAATAATCAACTTTGAAGCCATTAGTTTCCGAATATGAATTTATTATAAATTAATATTTCTAGCTTTTCCAAAGGTGCCCCACACCCCTCTTATAAAAGGGCACTCCTCCTTTTCATTTCTTCACACCATAAAAGCCTTTTGGTTTGGCCAAACCCTGCCCATATACTCTCTCAAATTCCCTCAATACAACCTATAGGCTTTAGTTTGATCAGAAAGCCAAACTAAGGAGCTCTTTTGATCAAATAAAAAAAAAGAACCTGAAGAAGAGGTAATGCTTTCACCACCCCTTTTCAAGTTCCTTTCTTCTTCCACTTCTTCTTTCTTTGTTATTACCATTATAAAATAATAACTCTAGTATCATAAATATACTGTGATTTTATTATAAATATGGTACAACCATATTCATTATTCAATCCATCCTTTGAATAACATGTCACCATACGTGCGTACGTACGGCTTACCGTCTCCACGTCGTGGTGTAATTGTTATTCAATATATTATTATTTGGATGGGTATAATAATGATGTGTAACTCATGTAAATAATAAATATAACATAATAGTGAATCTGTATATATGATATACCATCCATTTATATAGTATTTTAATATCAAAAGAATGATATTGTCTCTCGTGCGTACGTACGGACTACCGTCTCCACGAACGCGATGAGATTCATTCTCCATCATATCCATTCAAGTATAATTATAATTTTATGATTTAAAAATATCATCTAAGTACTTGATATAATTCTGGATATGAATAATATACATCCCATTAATAACAAATATGGCTCACATAACAAATAATTTAAAGTAAAATGAACCCGTTAACACCCGAAATGACAATAATTCTAAGATATTATTAACAAATCATTGTTAATAGATCATATATTATGTCCTATTAAAGTAAATGATTCTTGTATAATTCAATAACCATTAGTTCACCATTATATAGGAGGTTAACCTACCATCGACCAAGGAAAAAGTACAATGAAAGGGGTTTCTAATCTAACTTTTAATTTTGTGAGATTTCCATTATTCACCACTTATTTATTGCATGTGGTGTGTGTACTGCCCATGATTGTATTCATTGTGTAATATACTCAAATTTATGGATATTTACATCATCATTGTATGATCCTTCTTTCATGGGTGTATGTTTCGTAAGTTACCAAATTGATAAGGGAATTTGATATTTCAATTTCCACTCGTATGGATTTACGCATACTACATTGATTATTTTACTCCAAGATTATGTGTGGAATTACTATTCATTTTCTTATGTCATATTTTCCACTCCCCGTTCTATGGATATACTTTTTATACACATAATCACTCCATTGATAAATTCTTAAGTGATCGGTATGAACTTGATAAGAGTAATTTTAACTCAATCTCCATTTGTTGAGTTAAATATCCAATTCATTGGTGTTGTCTTTACAAGAATATGTGTGAATGTCATCTGATTGATTTACACTAAATATCCAATCATATTGAGTGTATTTATATTTTTCACACATAATTATGTCGTTGATTTTCCTTAACCTAAGGATATGGTCTTTATAAGAGAATTCATCTCAATTTACATTCCATTGAGACTTCTTTGTTGTTATACACCAAATCACTTTTATATGGTGTATATATTGTACATTGACATAGTATATCGTGAATCCCTTTATTCTCATGATATTACAAAGTTGTTGTTACATCAATTATTTGTATTCAAGTGTCACTCTTTTGGTTAGAATCTCTAACTAAAATACCATTTTTAAATGTTTTAAAGACTTATTCATATAAATCTTTCTCATTAATGTCCATGTTTTAAAAATGGTTTTAAGGATTTATTGATATGGACATTAAAGTTTTAAAATTAAAAATCCTTTTAAAAAGTTTCAAAGTGGTATGGGACACTTTGATTCAAAAATCTATTTTTAAATGGATTCTTGACAAATAGTGTGACTTTTAAATGATTTCAAGAAAAAGGGAGATATTTCTCTCAAATAGTTTTGAAGATTATTTTCATCTATGTCAACATCATTAATTATTCATGATTGAGGTTAATGTGATACAATAAAATCTTCCATATTGTATTGAATGAGTTATGTTTGACTGTGGATGTGCTATTTTTATACCATTCATGGTTTGTGGTTAAAGTATTGACATTTCGTATGCCAGTTTTAATATGAATGTTTATGTTATGTTTAAACCTATTCATATAAGGAATGAATTGGATTTAATAAGTGACGGGTGGAGCCTGCTATAGCTCCTCGATGCATCAGTAGGTCTCATGAGACAAACTAGTGTCTTGGAACAAGGCCTTGGCAAAATCTTATTTGTAGTCTTGGAACGAGGCCTTGGCTATGTGGTTATGATAGCCTGGAATTATGCATCCCATCATTATGGAAGTGGTTATTGATATTTCATGTGATCATTCTACTAGTAGAATATCCATGTGAGTAAGTAAATGGCATTATTTCATTTTACCTTTGCCATTTTATGCTGAAGTTCATGTTTAAAAGGCTTTTGTTTTAGTTATAAATTGCCTTAAGTGTTTATGCTTATCTATGAAATCTTATTCTATAATGTTATCCTTACTGAGCATATGAGGTCACCCCTTTCAATGTTTTATTTTTCCCAGGATTATGAAGAAGTAGTTTATGAATGACCTGCAGGGATATTATGAGGGGATATGATGATAAGATGTTTTTTTATGAAGTAATGTAAAATTTTATGAATGTATCTAGTGTTTACAAGTCTACTAAACTAATTGGTCTTTCGAGATTTGATATTTCTTGTGATCATGACAATGTTATGTAATAATGCACTGAATCTAGGTAACTAGGGTCGGGGCATTACAGTTGGTATCATAGGATGTTTAGTACAAACCTTGGAAGCTAGATTTAGATGAACTCTGATTAGAGCACGTAGACCTAAGATGAACTTTGAGGATTAGTATAGAAGAACTTCATAGAATTTTGGTATTGTAGAGATTTTGTGAGTTCTCCGAGCAATAAATCCCTGTCTGGATACGAGCAGGTAGAGGCGGCTCTGGAACAGATGTACCTGGGGTTAAAACCCGAAAACACTGCTTTGAGCTAGACTCGAATGTGAACTGGTGCACAACAACGGGCCTTGCTGCACTATTGGTTACGACACTCCTGGGGGATATGCTTAGGATTATTTACATTTTCATTACAAACTGATTTAAGTAATATATATATAAGATGAGAGTAAATGACCTTGGTTAATCCTAATATGTTTCAAATTGAGAATATGGTGACATTATAATATCTAAATGATTTTACAACTACTGTTACTCACACCATGGTTTTTGGTTTTAGTCAATGGTTGGATTCCAAGGAAGTCATAGTGACTTTGAGAATGATGTACAAGGTGTGAACGGTGGTGTAAATGAGAAACAAAATGGAATGTTGATAGGCGTAAAAGATATCGCCTTTATGCCAAATCAGTTTTGCAAAAATATGATCAACAACATATATATTAACCAACTCCCAGACTCAACAAGGAAGAGAAAGGTGATGATTGATAAGAGCTCCAGCAATGGAGACCATGGAGAAAAGAACCCTCAATTTTCATCATACAGGAAATGTGGAAGGAGACACCTAGGAAAGTGTCTCAATGGGACAACGAAATGCTTTACATGCGGGAAGGAAGGACATAAAGTGAAGAATTGATGAAGAAAAATGAAGAGTACTATGGAAGAAGATAAAAATGGTCCCAAGAGTCCATTTACAGTCCTTTGCCGTAAATGTAGGGGACCTGGCCATTACCCGAGTGAATGTCTTATTCTATAGGATATTTTCTTGGTCACAAAAAGCTACGAGGAAATAAATGGTTGGAGAAATGTTTAAAAAGTATTATCACTCCTTGTTGATGGGTTTACTTTGGAATAATTTTTTCTTGTATTTGTAACCCCACAGTTTTCCATGTGAGAATCATATTTGAGGAATAATTGTCTCTTCTCTTGTGGATATAGGTATAAATAACCATTTCGTTTTATATGATCATTGGGGTTTGAGATAATTATAAGTTATTATAATTTGGGATGAAAATGAAAGGTATGATATAACATTTGTGGTTAAATTATGTTATTTTGAGGAATTTATCTCATTTTGGTAATATTATAAACTATAGTTTTTGAAAAAGGACAACACGTAGACCGTGTGACAACCCGTCGCGTCGGACAAAGCTATGGGAATCGAACCCACAACCAAAGTGCGATTGGGATTTATTTCCTACCATTGGACTATGTGAAGTCCCTGGTTAGTGTGACTATTGTTGATCAATAATATGTTGATTTGGGTTCTTATGTCTTATCAAATGAATACCCTTAGTATAGGAAAATGATTTTGTGATTAAGTGATAAATGTTATTTTGGAATATGTTCACTTTTTTTGGAACACTATATGTCCAAGGAAAATAGAATACTATGGGATGTCATTAGAGGAGTAATGGTGGATTTTTATCTATGTTTTTATTGTGGATCTATAGTGATTTGGGTTATTTATGGAAATGATTAACCTATAATAAAGAATATGTGATTATGTTAATTACTTTTAAGTATGTGACTTTAAGAGTATATGATGTCATTTGGAGATACAATTTAACGTGGAAGACTACATTCTTATAAGATTTGGGATTCAATATTAGTTTGGATTATATTGAAGGATTTTAAAGTAAATTTATTATTGAATGGTATTTATTTAACTTTGGAGTATTGTTGGTTTAATTTTAGAAATTAGGAGTAGTATTTTTTTCTCTAATGGAATATACATTTGGGGGATCATCAGATCTTATACTAACCATTTTGGTTTTGATTAATCTCTAAAGACAAGTAAAATATATAGTTTATCCTACATGGATCATGTATTTCTATAGAAGTTTATTCTAGCTCTTTTATTTTGACCAAGTCTTCTTGAATACTAATTGTTAAAAAAAATATGTTAGTGGTAAAAAGTTATTAAATAATGAAACTCTACATAAAAAGTAATTATATCTCTTTATGTTCTTAGTCAATATCATAAATGAATTCCTCTTCCTTATGTAAAGTAACTTAAAACAAAAAAAATGTTGTCCGTTTACTTTCCTACTAGGAAATTAATGACAGTTTGTCCCAACACAAGTTTGTGGTTTTCATGTTGATAACATTCTCCTGATCATGATTTCTATCCCTCTACTTCAGAACATGGCACTTATTTTATCATCCATATCCATGTTTTCCTATAAGGAATCCGAGTATGGGTTATCTTGGATGACCTTTATACCTCTCTTTCTCTCTTTTAAAGTGATAGTTTTATTGACTATTTTTCCGATGTGGGACTTTCTATTATATTCCCAAGCACATTTCTAAAAATTGCGAGGATGCAATTTATTGAAGGAGGGTAGAATGTAACACCCCAAGATTCCACGGTACGTTTCCCTTCGAATAATGAAATGGCGTGCATTGTACGCAACTACGAGATTTTAACACACCACAACCAATCAAACTAGCCGTTATGAATAGTAATACCTAATTTTTGAAATTTTATAAATTCTATCACTCAAAATGGACTTCATTTTTGGATTCGGGATATCGAAATTAGCCTAGGGTGAAATTTTGGTACTTTTCGGATAACTTTCATATTTTGAAGAATAGTGAAAATTACTAAATTTTAATTAAAAACAATTTTTTAATCAAAATAATTAATAGTGATAAATTATGAATATGAGTGGTTTTGAAGTATATTTAGAATATATTTTTACCATGTAATAGAATTTGGGTAATTGAACATAATTTCACATTTAAACCAGACATAAACAAGTGCCAATCTTTTGATAATTATTATCTCTTAAAAACACGCTTTTTGTTTTAACAACGGGAAATAATTTTAAATTAATTTCTTCCAATTCTGTGTTTTGAATTTGGAAAAATGGATTCCATATTTGGAATCATGATGTTCAAATTGTGTAAATAGGTAACTTTTATTTTTAAACATTTTGGATAATTACATCGGTAAATATTTTATTTACCATGGTTAAAGGGTAAATCCGGTAAACAAGGGATAAAAAATAAAATTATAATAATACTAAATTACCCTAAAACGTGTCTTAACCCTATTGGTTAATACATGGTATACCATTGGCATCTTTGGTTCGATTTTGGGACCCAATGGATCCACTTGTAAGTGATAATGACACTTTATTTTAATTAAGTTAAAATAAATACAAAAATGACAAAAGCATATATCTGTTAGAAATAAAATTGTTACATAGAGTTATATATGTTTTCATTTAGACTATAGATATTAATTAGAAAGATAAAAAGATTTTCTACATAATTATATTTTATTTATAATTTTTAGACATTAAATAAGTTAATTTATTTATGACACAATGGTGATGCAGTAATTACCATAATAGTGAAAAATTAAAATAATAGATATTATGAATACCCAAATAAATATAATTTGAGACTTTTATTGAATTATATTAATTTTATAGGTTACTATGACATATGAGGATTGATTTATTTAACTTTTTTTGATGTAATAATTCTGTTATGTGTTTCAAAAAAATCAACTATTGAATAGTGTCAAAATTGACATAAAAATGTTTTTAAAAAAATATTATATTATTAATTTATATTAAATTCCTAAAAATATAAGGTTCGGACAAAAGACTTATATCATGATAGGTATATCATTAATTGGACACTTGGGGGGTCTCTTGGATGTATATAGTATGTTTATTAACTATATAATATAAAAATACAAAGTTACATGGTAAATGTCAAACTAATTAACTAAGATTTAAAACTAAAAGATAAGATTAATATAGTGACCCAAACCTGTCTAAATTCTATTGACTGAATTTTTTTCGACCTATCCCCACATTAACCTTTAAATAATAAACTTTGGATCCATTAGAAACCGAATATGAATTTATTATAAATTAATATTTCTAGCTTTTCCAATGGTTCCCCTCACCCCTCTTATAAAAGGGCACTCCTCTTTCCCATTTCATTACACCTTAAAAGCCTTTTTGTTCAGAAAAACCCTGCCCAAATACTCTCTCAACATCCCTCAATACAATCTAGAGGCCTTAGTTTGATCATAAATCCAATCTAAGGAGCCCTTTTGATCAAATCAAAAAGAAGAACCCGAAGAAGAGGTAATGTTTTCACGACCCCTTTTCAAGTTCCTTTCTTCTTCCACGTCTTCTTTCTCTGTTGTTACCATTATAAAATAATAACTCCAGTATCATATATATAAATTGATGTTATTATAAATATGGTACAAACATATTCAGTATTCTATCCATCCTTTGAATAACATGTTACCATACGTGCGTACGTACGGCTTACCGTCTCCACGTCGTGGTGTAATTGTTATTCAATATATTATTAAATGGATGGGTATAATAATGAAGTGTAACTCATGTAAATAATAAATATAACATGATAGTGATTCTGTATATATGATATAACATCCAATTATATATTATTTTAATATCAAAAGAATGTTATTGTCGCTCGTGCGTACGTACGAACTACCGTCTCAACGAACGCGATGAGATTCATTCTCCATCAAATCCATTCAAGTATAATTATAATTTGATGAATTAAAAATAGCATCTAAGGACATGATATCATTCTTTATATGAATAATATACATCCCATTAATAACAAATATGGCTCACATAACAAAGAATATAAAGTAAAATGAACCCGTTAACACCCGAAATGACGATAATTCTAAGATATTATTAACAAATCAATGTTAAAAGATCATATATGATGTCCTATTAAAGTAAATGATTCTTGTATAATTAAATAACAATTATTTCACCATTATAAAGTAGGTTAACATACCGTCAACTAAGGAAAAAGTACAAAGTAAGGGGTTTCTAATCTCACTTTCAATTTCTTGAGATTTCCATTATTCACCACTTATTTATTGCATGTGGTGTGTGTACTGCCCATGATTGTATTCATTGTGTAATATACTATAATTTATGGATATTTACATCATCATTGTATGATCGTTATTTCTTTGGTGTATGTTTTGTAAGTTACCAAATTGATAAGGGAATCTAATATTTCAATTACCACTCATTCGGCTTTACGCATACTTCATTGATTATTTTACTCCAAGATTATGTGTGGAAGTACTATTCATTTTCTTATGTCATATTTTCCACTCCCCTTTCTGTGGATATACTTTTGATACACATAATCACTCCATGGATAAATTCTCAAGTGATCGGTATGAACTTGATAAGAGTAATTTTAACTCAATCTCAATTTGTTGTGATAAATATCCAATTCATTGGTGTTATCTTTACAAGAATATGTGTGAATGTCATCTGATTGATTTACAATAAATATCCAATCATATTGAGTGTATTTATATTTTTCACACATAATTATGTCGTTGATTTATCCTTAACCTAAGGATATGGTCTTTATAAGAGAATCTATCTCAATTTACATTCCATTGAGACTTCTTTGTTGTTATACACCAAATAACTTTTATATGGTGTATATATTGTACATTGACATAGTATATCACGAATCCCTTTATTCTCATGATATTACAAAGTTTTTATTACATCAATTATTTGTATTCAAGTATCTCTCTTTTGGTTAGAATCTCTAACTAAAATACCATTTTTAAATGTTTTAAAGACTTATTCATATAAATATTGCTCATTAATGTCCATGTTTTAAAAATGGTTTTAAGGATTTATTTATATGGAAATTAATGTATTAAAATTAAAAATCCTTTTAAAAAGTTTCAAAGTGTTATGGGACAGTTTGATTCAAAAATCTATTTTTAAATGGATTCTTGAAAAATACTGTGACTTTAAATGATTTCAAGAAAAAGGGGCATATTTCTATAAAATAGTTCTGATGATTATTTTCATCTATGTAAACATCCTTCATTATTCTTGATTGAGGTAAATGGGATACAATAAAATCTCCCATATTGTATCGAATGAGTTATATTTGACTGTGGATGTGCTATTTTTATACCATTCATGGTTTGTGGTTAAAGTATTGACATTTTTTATTCTAGTTTTAATACAAATGTTTATGTTATGTTTAAACCTGTTCATATGAGGAATGCATTGGACATAATAAGTGACGGGTGGAGCCCGTTATAGCTCCTCGATGCATCAGTAGGTCTCATGAGACAAACTAGTGTCTTGGCACAAGGCCTTGGAATAATCTTATTTGTAGTCTTGGCACGAGGCCTTGGCTATGTGGTTATGATAGTCTAGAATTATGCATTCCATCATTATGAAAGTTGTTATTGATATTGCATGTGATCATTCGACTAGTAGAATATCCATGTGGGTAAGTAAATGGCATTATTTCATTGTACCTCTTCCATTTTATGCTAAAGTTCAAGTTTAAATGGCGTTTGTTTTAGTTATAAATTGCCTTAAGTGTTTATGCTTATCTATGAAAGCTTCTGCTATAATGTTATCCTTACTGAGCATATGAGCTCACCCCTTTCAATGTTTTATTTTTCCTAGGATTATAAAGAAGTAATTTATGAATGACCTGCAGGGATAGTATGAGGGGATATGAAGACAAGATGTTTTTTTTATGAAGTAATGTAAAATTTAATGAATGTATCTAGTGTTTCCAAGGCTACTAAACTAATCGATCTTTCGAGATTTGATATTTCTTGTGATCATGCCAATGTAATGTAATAACGCACCGACTCTAGGTAACTAGGGTCGGGGCGTTACATATATGGCTAGGTTATAATAAAGTTTTGTTTGTATATACTCAGTGGTCCATTCATACTATAATAAATCTTTTTTAAAATTATTGGGGTGTTACATTATCCCCTCCTTACAAAAATATCATCCTCAAATTTTGAAATTGAACTCTAAACGATAATGGTTGATAATTGGAAATTTCACTATGGAAAACTACATAAGAAAGATGTTTAATAAAATATTCTCCTAAAATGATAAGGGAGACGATGTCTTCAACCCAAAATTTATGCTTTTGAATGAGTTGATAATAGTTTTATGTAAAAACTTGGACATGGATGAAAAATCTAACTCTGATATTTTGCTGGAAGATGATAGAGGACATGTTCAGATGAATGTTGACTACTATGAATCTATAAACTAAAAAACCCATCGATATAATCAATTAATATGATAATAATAAAACATTTTTTAAGTCTATATTCATTGAGTCGAGGAATTATTCCACTCTATAATAGTTTTAATATAAATTTCTATATATAAACTCATCATTTTATTTCCATTGATCAATCTATACCTAATCACATAGCATGGGTTACACCATTTGGTGAAGCAATAAATTTACCACTGAAATCTCATACAATGTTTAACATTATACATTTCATAAATGGTTAAATAAATACCAAAATATTATGATTCAACACATTATAATGATGTCCTTTAAATTTCCAAGATGAACTTATCAATAAGCCTTAATCAACAAAAAGCAGCTCTGAAATTCACATCCCTAAAATGTGAATAACTTCATCATGTATCCTCTTTAAATATGTTAATAACATGACTTATTATAAAAACCATAATTGAAAAATTCTTTCATCTTGATTCATTTTCTAAGATACATGTAATTGGATATATTACTTAAATATAAAAGTATTGAAAACATCATTGATGATAGCATATACCACTTCTCGACAAGTCAATAATAACTTACATGGTAGTCATTACTTATCTGAATCAATCATTACTTCATCATTATCTCAATATCATATATATAATAACTATTTTCCTTCTGTCAATCTAGTTTTTTTTTGAAAAAAAATTTATCTTTCAACTGAATCAATTTTCCTTAGTACCATTCATCATATAACCTCAAATCCATAATGAAAGAGTACTCTAGTACAATCCTTATATATCTCATAATTTATACAACTATTACATTACTGACAAAATATAGATATGGAAAGATGCTTTACTAGGAATATTAATCATTCTACTTTTTATGTTGTAGTATCATAACTTGATCATTATCTAAAATCATTATTTGTGGAATATTCTTTTAATGATTTGGACATTGATTTTGATAGTGTCTCATATCATTAAAATTGTAGCATTGTACATTGGAACCCATTTTCATACCCTTTCAATCATGGACATGGTGTCCTTCATATCTACACTTGTAGAAAACACCCATTCCCTTAAAAAATTATGAGGGTGATTCTTTCAACAATTATCACATTTGGAAAAACACATCATTCCATTTTTTCCATTTATACCTATATCTGAAATCCATCCACTTATTCTTTTGATTCCCTTAAAATCCATAGGACTTTTATATGTATTTTCATACCTTGTTAACATATGATATTATTTCATCATATTCTGAGGATAGAAATGAGAAAAAATTCTTTTTAAATGATGGCTTAAGACCTTTAGAGATATGATCCTTCTTACATTTCGCATCTCGTCAATTGGTCATGTTCTCATCATTTATAATAAGGTATTTATCTAATCAATTAAAAATTATATATTAGCTCATAAAATTTGGAACTCTCTGTAACTCTAAACATATAACATCACATTGCATAAATTTATTCATCGTAAATCCTAAAACCATGTACTTTGGATACTTTTAGGAATAAATCCATCATAGAGGCGGATGAATAAAATGTGAAATTACTTATGCATATCCACATGTAGTGTCAATCCAAGAGTGCATCAAGGCCAATTGTCGTGTTTTAGATACCCTAGGTCATGACCAAAACTCTATATTGGAGTTTTTACTCTTAGGTACATCTGTTCCAGAGCCACCTTTACTTATTTATATCCAGATAGGGATGTATTTTCTAGAATGATACAAATAATATATTATATATCAAAATTTTAGTATGTTCTTGTTTTTTTATCCTCAATAACAATATTTTGTAATTGTTCCCTATCCTATGATTTCTAAATATAGTTCCTAGGATTCTACTAAACATCCTTTGATTCCCACTGTAATGCCCCGACCCCAGAATCATGGAGCCAATGAATTATTTTAATAAATTGGTATGATTAAAATGAATCCAATCCCAAAAAACTGAACAATTTATTTGTCTTTAAGAATCTATATTCTTACAGGGAACCCATTTTACATTTTTAATGACACAAAATATGATACATAACCAAATATAATAAACTGCCTCCTTGAAAACACAATTAATGATCTCTTCTTCAAAAAATGGGGATGGAAAAAAAATAAATGGGGTGAGATCAAATTCTTAGTAAGTTTATGTAATACATTAGAAAATATTTATACATAAGGCATGTTTAATAATTAAAAACATGTTCCTTTAACAAATACTTGAACACATTATAGCTGGAATAAAAGATGAGTATGTAATTCTATAATAAAACAAAATCTTGGGTATTCTACTAGTCGAATAACCTCATGAACTGTCAATATTATTTTCATAATGAGGGAATTCATAATGTGGGACAACATTACTATTTCATCAAGGCTTTGTGCCCAGACCATAAGTAATAATTTTTTCAAGGCCTTGTTCCAAGTCCACAATTTGTCTCTTGAGACCTATTGATTCAACGAGGGGCTATAGTGGACCCCAAACAACACTTAATAAGTCCAATTAATCCCTCATATGAACAGGGATAATCATAAACAACAAATACATTCATACTAAAACCAATATATGATATGTAAACAACTTTCCCCGAATAGTAATCATAAAAACTAACCCTTCGAAGTAAATATGTGAATGGTTTTAAGAGTGAATATCCATATTCAAACTAATATTAAATCATTAAATTAAATATGTTAGATGATATAATAAAATAGAAACCTCAATGAATTACATGATTCAATAAGGGTTGTTGTCTTAGACGATGATACTTTTAAATGAGACCATTAAAAAATTCCTAAGTAAAGAATCCTTAAACATTCCAAAGTGTCCCATACCACTGTGAACCATTAAAATCATAATCCCATAAAATATTATTGGAATAAAGATAATAACTAAATTATACACCATGTGGATGTACATAAACCACATTCATGGAATAATTGGTGAATAAGGCATATATCACATAAAAGTTAATGTGAGAATATAAAAAAATAAATTTTACTTTTAAAAGAATAGTTCTTTTGGAAAATAATTTATATTTTCCAGGAAATCCAATTGAAAACATGAATATCTCAAAATATAAAAAACTCTAAAATTGAATTTATTTTCTAGGAATAAATGATTTTCCTCTGATGTGAAATCATTTAAAAAGAGTTTATAATATTTTATAGAAATGAAACATTTTTGAGAATTTAATGGAAATAAAAAAAGAGAATTTCAATTTGAAAATACACATTTGTTATCTAAAATCCAAGAATTTATTCATGAAATTTTTTCATGATAAAATAAGAATTTATATAAAAATAACTGTGTATTAAAATAGATTCTGGTGTATACTTGAAAATTGGTAAGAATTCGAAAATATCACTTGAATCATGTTTTTATTTCACAAATAATTTTGAAATTCCTTTTAAAATGTGTAAATTACCATAATATAATGAAGGATTATGGTTTTTAAAAATATATAAAACATTTAAACTTAATTTAGGATGATTACATGAGAATAAATAAGTATTTTATTGTGGTTAATAGAGAATAAAAGAAACCCAAATGAAAATGGAGGTTTGGGTGGAAAAACATTATCATTTTGTAATCTAATGATTCGTGTGACAAAAAATTAATAATATATAAATGATACATTTAATACCATGATAATAAATATATTAATGATATTTTAAATCAGTGGTTAGTATACATACACCATAAAAATTTATTAGTAGTGAATATAGAAAATCTCACAAAAGTAGAAGTGAGATGAAGAAACCCCTTACCATAAGTCTGAATATGTTCAGCAGTCGAACATTAGGTCCTAGAATATGGAGTCAGAATTATTAATAACTTATTTAAACCCCTACTAGAAATGTTTTTTCATTTATCATAATTCTTATTAGTCCATTTATTCCTTTATTTATAAGTTATTATATTGAATTTTGTCGTTCAGAATTGATCGTTTTTTTATTGTCATAATCCTTTCACTTGTTCTTAAGTAACGAAGTTCATGTAGAATGGATATAAATATCCAAAATTGAAATTACATATTATTTATGAACAACCATAAGTGAAAATGGTAATTTATATAATTTGGTTACATTGAAAAATGATGCATCATTAGATGAAATATTTATTACATTCACTTATAATTTTTTAGCAGTATTTTTATTATTAGGAACTAGTTTTCTCATATGATTTTATAATATGTATGTATACTAGTTCCTTAATATTAATTATGTTATAATATATATATATATTAATGTTAATTCAACCATAAATGTTTTTCATTACTAGTAATGATGGAGTAATTGAAGAACGAAACTTCATCATCCACGAAAGATATAAATTAGAACCTCAAAGTCATTGATTTCGTTCATAAAATAAAAAAGAGAGAGAAAAAACATTAATATTGATTATGGTTATTCCATTACAAGGATATAATTCATGTATATAAATGATACAGGATATATCATGGTCATTTGTGTAGTGGAGGAGAATAGAGTATAAAAAAAGAAGATAAATTTAATTGAAAATAAATGAAAAATAATGGTGATTTTCCTCTTGAAAAAACCACTTTGGGAACCTCCATAATGGTAGGGGTTTTGGGATTTTGGAAAGACCAAGAGCTTCTTGAAAGTGGGGAGTGACTAAGGTATTATATTTGGGAAGTACCTTTATAATCATTTATGCTTAGAATATGGATGAGAAGAGATAGTGAGGGGGGTTTTATAGTGGAGGAGAGGAGACTTTTTATAATTTATTAATCATTAGTTAATTAATTTCTCTATAGACCTATAATAGGGATAATACATTGACCAATAAAAGTATTAAATCATTGTATGTTCATAACAAGTGGGCTTACATCACTTATGATTTTATAACCACTGTATTCAAAAGATAATTTGTCTATAAAATATTTTACCGTATATCACTATTCATAAAAAAAATTAAAGTATGTCAGAAAAATAAAAAAAATTTACCTTAAACATTGTTCCACGTGTAGAATCCAAAAAGGAAGTCCATATTTCAAAAAAAAAATCTAAATATGATTAAATTAATATTTAATTAAAATAAAAATATATACTAAATAAAATATTTTTTAAAATTTTATTTACTTCTTCCAAAACAGAGGTATATCGTACTAACACATGAATATTATTTATATACAATCATATTTAACTTTACTATTAATTACAGTATATTAGTATATATAAGGGTATGTTACTATTCCTAAAGGTTTGTTACTATTCAATAAATATTGTGTTTTTCTTATCTGTCTTCAAATAACTTAATTATTACAACAGTGTATGTCAGATATTCGAAATTCAAATCACAGAAGTGAAAAACATATGTTTACTTGGCTAGGTTATAAAAAAGTTGTCTATATAAAAACTCAGTGATCCAAGAATTCTATAAAAACCATATTTTAAAATTTGTTGGGGGTTACATTATCTCCTCCTAAAAAAATTTCATCCTTGAAATTTGATATTGAAATTCGAAAGTTAATGGATGATAATTGTTAATTCCCCTATAGAAACCCGCAATAGATACATGGTTAATAAAATATACTCATAAAAATTGTAACGGGAGATGAGGTAGGAAGCCCAAAAAGTATGCTTTTGAATGAGGTGACAATTTTTGGATGTAAAATCTTGTACGTGGAAGACACATTTAACAAGGATGTTTTGATGGAACATGATAGATTACATGTTTATATAAATGTTGATTACTAAAAAACTATAAGCTTAAAAAATTTCATCGATATTATAAATGAAGATGATATTAGTAAAACATTTTATTTAAGACTATTTTCCTTGAGTCATGGAATTATTGTAGTCTATAACAGTATAAATATATATTTCTACTTATAAAATCATCTTTTTATTGATGTTGAACTATCTATACATAATCACATAGCATTGGTGACACCATTTCGTGAAGAAATACATTAACCTCTAAAATCTCATAAAATTATCAAGAAAACCCATTAAATAAATGGTAAAAATTTACAAAATTTAATGATCCAATGATTTATAATGATTTCCTCTAAATTTCCAAGATGAATTTATCATTTACCCATAATCAACAAAAAGCATCTCTAAAATTCATATTCCAAGCATGTGAATAACTTCATCATGTATTCTCTTCACTTATGGTAATAACATTAATTACCATAAAACCATATTAGAAACATGAATTATTTTGTATTCCATATGTAAGATACATGTTATTGGATATATTATTTAAATCCAAAATTTTTGTCAACTTTATTGATGATAGAATAGACCACTTCTCGAAAAGACAATAATCAGGTCCATGGTTGTCAATAAATATTTGAATCAATATTTTCTTTGTCATTATCTCAACATCATATAATAATAAGGGTTGTCTATCCCTCAATCATGTTTTTTTATAAAAATGTTAACATACTACTAAATCTCTTTTCCTTTTTACCATCCATCATATGACCTCAAGCATTAAAAAGGGTGATTATTTCCACAGTTATCACATGTTGGAAAACTATTCATTCCATTTTTCCCTTTATCCCCATATCTCTCAACCATCCTCTTATTCTTTTTCTTCTCTTCAAATCTATAGGTCTTAGTTTAGTTTTTATATACTTTGTTAACACATGATATTATTTCATCATATGATGAGGAAACAAGGGAGACAATATTCCATTGAAAAGATGACTTAAGACCATTAGTGATATTATCTGTCTTACATATTTCTTCCCATGCATTAGTGAAGTTATCATTCTTTATTCTAGGAACCATATATAATCAATTCCACATAACATATTAGCTCATAAAATTATGAAATCTATATAACTCTAAACATGGAATAACACATAAGATTAATTTATGCATCGTAAATCCTAGATCCATATACTTTGTTTACATTGAGGGAATAAAACCTCCACAATAGCGGGTAAATAAAATTTGAATTATCCTAAGCGTATCCCCTAGGAGTGTCAAACCTAGAGTGCAGTAATACTCATTGTTGTGTACCCAGATACTCTGGGTTAAGACTGAATCTTCTAGTTGTAGTATTTAATCCTAGGTACATCTAGGCCGGATCAAACTCTTCATGTATGTATTTAGATATGGATGTATTTTCTAGAATGATACACATAACAAATTACTTACCGAAATTCTAGTACGATATTTTTTGTTTATCGTCAAACACCATCATAGGGATTTGTTCCCTAACCTACATTATGTAAATCCAGTTCACAAGGTCTCTACTAAACATATTTTAATAAAAATTTAATTCCTCGGGCATAGAATCATGGAGCCTATTAATTATTTCTATAAAATGGGATGATTAAAAGGTATAAAATCCCAAAGTACCGATCAGTTTAGTAGGCTTGAAGAAACTAGATACATGCATAGGACCCATTTTATACATTGAAATCAAACATAATATGATGCATAAAAAACTCTAATCAACTGCATCCTTAAAAACACAATAAGTGATCTCTTATTCTAAACCAATGGAAGTAAAATAAAATGAAAGGGGTGATCTCAAATTCTAATAAAGTGTTAAGCAATAATGTGGAATATATATAAACATTATGCATGTTCAAAAACTAAAAACATGTGCCTTTAACAAAAACATGAACACATTATGGCTTGAATAAAATCAGAGTAATTAATACCATAAACAAATAAACATGTGAATTCAACGAATCGAATATCCACATGAACAATCAATAATTTTTTTTAATGAGGGAATTCATAATGAGGGAAAACATTACTATACTTTCAAGGCGCCATACAAAGACCATTAAAATCATTTTTCCAAGGCCTTGTGCCAAGAATGTAGTTTTTCTTATGAGACCTACCAATGCACCAAGGAGCTATTATGGGCCCCACCCACCACTTAATAAGTTCAATGAATTCCTGATATGAATGGGGATAAATATAAATAACATATACATTAATATTGAAACTAATATATGAAATTTAAATAACTTTTTTCGAACAGTAATCATAAATACTAACAATTCAGACTAAATTGTAGAGTGGTTTAAAGTTAGAACAACCATAGTCAGACTAATCATAAATCATTATATTAATTATGGTAGATTATATCATAATATATAAACATCATTTAAGTACAAGATTGAAAAATTGATGTTTTCATAGATGAAGATACTTTTAAATGAGACCATGGAAATATTCATACGGAAATAATCCTTAATCATTCCATAGTTTCCCATAGTACCATGAAACATTAATATAATAATCCTTTATAATATCATGAGAATAAGGAGACTCATGATATGATACACCATGGGGCTATTCATACACCACAGGCAGGGAATAATGGGGGAATAAGCCATATATCTTATAAATGTTAATGTGAGATGAGAAATAATCAATTTTACTTATGAGAGAAAAGTTATTTTTGAAAATAATTTTTATTTTCCATGAAATCAGGTTGTAAACATGAATATATCATAAAATAAATTAATAGGATATTGAAATCATAGTTTATTCATAAATGATATCGCTCTAAAGTGAAATAATGTAATATGTGTTCTTAGGAATCTTTAGAAATAAAAAAATTCTGATCATTCTAAAGAAATTATTAATGAGAATTTTAAAGGGGAAAGAAATGTTTTATATATTAAATACAGAAATGATCCAAGAAAATTTTTCATGAAAAATGAGTGTTTTTATAAAAATAATGGTTGCTTAAAACCGATTCTGGTGTACATTTGAAAATGGGTTAAAATTTGAAAAGATCCCTTGAATCAGGTTTGTATTTCAGAAATAATTCTGAAAGTTCTAATTAAAATGTGTAACTCCCCATAAAATAAAGAAGTATTATTTTATGAATAAATATATAATACATTGACACTCAATTTATGATGATTAAATAATAATAAATAAGAATTTCATTTAGATGAATAGTGAATAAGAGCAACCCAAATGAAAATGGAGGTTCAGGTGGAAAACCCTTATCACATTGTAATTGAAATGATTCGTATGCCCCAAAATTAATAATTTTAAAATGAAACCATTATTACCATGAAAAATTATATAATCATGATATGATACATCAATGGGAAGTATACATACACCATACATAAGTATTAGTAGTGAATATAGAAAATCCCCCAAAAATGGAAGTGAGATGAAGAAACCCCTTATCTTAAGTCTGAATGTGTACTGCTCTTGAACATAAGGTCCTGGAATTTGAAATTTGACATATTTATTACTTATTTCAGAAACTATTATATATTTTTTATTTTATCATAATTCTAATTACTTCATTTATTTTCTTATTGATTAGTTATTATATTGAATTTCGTTTTACCGAATGGTTCATTTTCATTATTTTCATAATCATTCCACTTGTTCTTTTGTAATAGAGTTCATGTGGAATGGATGTAAATATGAAGATTTGAAATTATATTTTATTTACGGAAATTTATATGTTTAAATGTCCATTTATATCATTTAGTTACATGGAATGTGTTTGAATGATTAGATAAAATATTTATGACATTCTCTTAGATAATTTTAGCAGAATTTTGATTATTATAAACTAGTTTAGTCATATGATTTAATAATATGTACATATACTGGTTCTTAAATATTAATTAGGTTATAATAAATATATTAAAGTCTATTTAAACCATAAAATTGGTTTCAAGAATAGGGATTACATTGAAATTGAAGAATGATACTTCATCTACGAAGGTTATAAATTGGAACCTCTTTGATGTTGACTACATTTATAAAACAAAATAGATAGAGAGAGAGTAAGTATATTCATGATGGTTCATCCATTCACATGATATAATTATAGTATATACATAATACTGGATATATGATGGCCATTTTGAATGAGGACATGAAGAGAGGATAAAAAAAGAAGAAAATTAGAAATGAAACATAATTAAAAATAATGGTGCCTTTACCTCTTGAAACATCCTTTTTGAGAACCCCCTTACAAAACAAGATTTTGGACTTTTGGACAGACAAAGAGAGTCTTTGATGTGCGGAGTGAATAAGGAATGAAATTTTTTAGAATATTTTGAAGCAACAAGTATTCGAGGAGTGATGAGAAGAGATTGTGAGGGGGGTTTTATAATGGAAGAAAAGAGAGTTTCATAATTTTTTCATAATTAGTTTTTTAATTTACCTTCAAACAATAAATATTGAGGATTCGACGAACAATATTAGTAATAAATGCATTTTAGTTCGAAACAAATCATCTTAAATCACTTATTATGTCATAAATTGTGTATAGATCTTATAATTTATATAAACAATATTTTATTGTATTTCACTATTCATAAAAAATTTGAGTACGTCAGAAAAATAAAAAAAAACACACTAACAATTTTTCGATGTGTAGTATCCGAAAATAAATTCCATTTATGAAAAATAATTTTGTAAATATGATTAATTTTAAATTTACATAAAATAATAATTTATTCTAAATAAAACAGTTTTAAAATATTTAATTACTTATTCCAAAACATAGGTATAGTGTGCAGCCACTTGAATATTATTTATATAAAATAATATGTATGGTTACTATTCATTACGGTATTTTAATATTCATAATGGTATGTTACTATTCATAATGGAAGGTTACTATTCAAAAAAAGTATGTTTCTCTTGTCGGATTCCAATTAACGTACTGATCGCAACCGTGTATGTTAGATATTTGAAATTTTCATCACATAAGTGACAATCTTATGTTTACATGGAAATGATATAACAAATTGGTGTTTTTAGAGGCTCAATGATCCATGGATTCTATAATAATTCAATTTTTAAATTCATGGGGTGTTACATATTTAATTATCCTTTAAAAATATATAAACTAGTTATAAAAGACTTATCTTATAACAAAATGATATAAATAATAATGGATTAATTTCAAACAAAAAATGTTCTTTTTATTGAAATAACATTGAAACCTATTGATTTGAGGAGTGAATTTTTTTTCATGTTCCATTTTATTTTTTAGATAATTCATAAAAAATAAAAGAAACATTAATAAAAATTATAATTTTATTTTTATGTTATTATGATACTATGATATAATCAATTACCTTATGAGATGTAACTATGTTAATATTAAAATATAGTTTCCATTGGTCATGAGAAATGACTTCAAAAACAATCTCAAACATATATCATTTTCTTTGAGACTTTTCATTAAACTCATTCTATAATCTCAATATAAAATCCCTCCATTTCTTGCCCAAATTTCTAAGAGCCCATAGACACGAAATGGAGTCAGGGACATCAAAATGAAGAAATATCTAGAAATGAAAATCCTACCACAATATAAATATATTAAATAAATTTACTCATGTAATTTATATTTGTTATAAATCATTATTAAATTTGTATTACATTTAATTGATCATCAAATACCATGTTTTTCTATGTTTTGGGAATATACCTCCAGTCATTATAATTAATGAGAATGATCACCATATCAAAATAAAGTTACCCAAATATCTTACCATATATTCTGGAAGCATCACCAGTAGGCATCCCAAAATCATAAAAATGTAATGATAATATTGATGTCCTTCAGGTCCTGTACATCTTTAAGGATTATATTTATATTCTTCATCTTTTTATCTTTATCTGTCAGATAAATGACTTAAAAAATTAATAAAAAATATTTCTTTTTATACAATGGAATACATACCAGTAACAGTAACTCACCAATTTCCCCTATATGACGGGGAGACCAACTGCACCCTCACCAGAGGTGAATCCAAAGGTTGGTTACCAACAACATCTATAAAATCGGCCAGCATTCTAGTATTCTTTGGAATAATGGAATCACTCAGAGGAACTGAAGTAGATTGTAGTTATGGCATTCTCCGAGATGCTAATCAGCTAGGATCATGAAAACAATTTCTTCTTAGAATTCATTCAAATCAAATGTTTTAGATATGTCAAATGTATAAAAAATGAAAAAAAAATATTTTTACAAATGAAGGAGTAAAAATAAGAAATGTATATATTTCCAAAACACTAATCAATAGAAATTGTAATATATTTTCATTATGAATTTATACATTGAATTATCTTCTTATGCATTGTCTTCATTGTTATAAATTCCCAACAAGATGATTGCTTCATCCTCACCCTCTCTTGAAAGGATTATTATTTTATTATTTTCTGAAAAAATATTCTCACTTTTTTGTGGTTGATGAGGTTTACATTCACAAAGTATCAATTTATCATCATCAACTATATCATATAAGTCTTTCTATGTTAAGTGTACAACAAACACTCCAAAATTCATGTATTTCATCATCTATATAATAAATCATCTTCTATTTTGAAGTGAACATAAATGGATCATGATTTTCACGCTATCCTATATGGATCAAGAGAGAGATGTTGAATGAAGTAAAATGTAACAAATATTTCATTATTCTCATATCAATGATGAACCGAATTACATTGAATTTGAAAATTTAATACAATCCATTATATTTTTACTCAGTTATATAAATCCTATATCCATTGGATCCCTCCTCAATAAGGGAAAATACACCACTATTTGAGTTTTCATGACTTCTTGTGGTAAATTGTATTTAACATGAAGCCATGAATTTTGTAGTCATTAAAAAATAATATACTCCCTTAGAGGGCCTTGATCCAAAAACATAAAATCATTTAATATTTCAACTTTATTCAAAACACATATTAAATTTATAAAAAGATATTTGGTGTTACATTTAATATATAAAAAATAACTACAATTCTCTCATATGAATATGTGTATGTAATTACAATATGTGGAAACGAATAAAAAATCATCTTATTACCAACATTTGTTAATTCTAACTCATTTCAAGTTTGATCCCATAGTCACTCCTTTTTTAAATCAAAATTCCATAATAAAATGATCTACAATAAGACTATTGAATATTAAATATCAATGTTCTAGTCGAAACTCAAATTTAGTTAGTGTAATATGTGACCCCTTTCCAATTGGTCATCCAGTTGTTGGAAATATAGATGATTGGTTTTTAGAAAGGGAATCAGTGGTGATGTCATCAACACATCCAATATGATTTAATCAAGTCTCAATTCCATCTAAATACCTAGAACATAATTTTAAACAGACTTAAGTTGTGTAATATTCATCAATAATGCCTTTTGGTATAGATTTATTCCCCAAATATGATTTTAACAGACAAAAGTACCTAATGAATAAAATGACAAACATATTAATAAAAAATATAATGGATTGATAAAATTGAATTCACCATTGAAAATTAAAAAAAATCAACATACTTCATATTTGGATAAATCCATTAATAGTGTACCAGTCCGACAATCTGATCATCTTCCACCAAATGAAAGGTTAAATAAAACACAAATACTAATAATGAGTTTGGAAAAAACTAATCTAAATGGAATTGAATAACAGAAATAATTTCATGAAATTTATCATGCTCAGTAAGATTTAGTGTTTTTTCAAAAATCTCCATGAAAATATTAAACAACTCAACTAGAACTTTATTTACTTTTTCATGTGACAAATTATGAAATGCTAACTAAAACAACTATGCTTTTTTAATACATAAGTCATGAAATTTCAATCCCTATAACTTAAGATGTTTTATGTCAAAACACCTATATATCATAATTGAATATACATATGGCACTTTTAAAATGATTAATGTTTTATAGAATACATATTTCTCATTATTTTTCATTCTAAAAAAACTAAAAGATACTTACCATTTTTTTTCCTAAAAATTGTTTTATAATCAATGAAATCAAATACTTATAGGTATTATGGTGATCCTTTGATTTTACCTACTCATTATGAAATTTAGAAATTATATTTTCACTGACATTCTTCTCAATATGAATACATTAATATTATGAAAATTTGTAATGTCCAGGATCCAGTTGCCATCCAATAGTGCCCCAAACTTGGATGGTCACATAACCACAAGCGCTTTTCCCCAAATGACAGAGGATTTTAACTAGAACTAAGGGACTTGGGAGTGATAATATAGAAACTATGCCCTCATTTATAGAGTATGTATAGAGAAATAAGAAATATTAAGCAGTAGAGGATGCAATAACACCATACAACCAATGTGAATAGCATAAGACTGATAGTATAAAAAACGATAGCATATATAAATAATTGATTCATGTCACATGTATCTAGGAAATTATCCAAAATAGGTCAGAACTCTATAAATAAAAAACCAATATTAAATTACTGAAAATAGTATATAAACTCCAATAGCATCACAAGGGTAATCTTGGTCTAATGCGCTCTAACTGCGATATCAATCAAGTACCTGGTGAAGAATGGCTCTTGCCATTATCTATACCTACAACGATATAATTTGTTAGGGCCCAATAACATGACCCATAAAGGGTGTGAAACGAATCCCAATAGGTAGCCACAAAATTTCTTTTTTGTATCTATCCGTGTATATATATATAACATACAATATGAAAAATGAAGTAGTATTCTAGGAATTACTCAAAAGTACACAATGGTACAATTTCCATTTTAATTTATTTTTATTTATAAATTATTCATACCATTGTATAATTTAACATCACGATCTAGACTAAGCTCTACACCCCAAGTATATTGTTAACAATAGGCGTCACAGAAGTCACTCTAAACAATCACTAAATACTGACTCTAATCTTATGATTTGGTTTGGCAGACTCATCACAATCATACAATCATTCATAGGCAACCTTCATTGAAAATTATCATATTCTAAGACCCATTGGATTATCATCTCATCAATTCAATAAATAATGATATTGTATAAAATCTCACAAAGTCTAACAATATTGGTCTCACATGGAAAAAATAATTTACTACAAACATTTGGGTATCTCTCAGGGTCAATACCCCCTTTGTATACATGGAAAAAATAAAACATAATGACCCATGGTATCTCGCACATTCAATGCCCTATGGTCCAAAATTATTTTCTTAACGACCCTTTGGGTAGCTCTCAAAGTCTATGCCCTCAAGTCAATGACCCCATGATTGCTCTCACATTTCATACCTCTGGTCAACCATAACACCAATTCAAAATTGAAAGACACTACCATGGGAATCTCTAATAGTTAATTCCCTTGGGGCATACATTCATAATTACAAAGACATGTATCTCATATAAATATTAACTCCACCCGAACTACACTAGTAATTGAAAATAATGTGATCCTAACATGCTTTCTAGACCATATTATCATAATCAATAAAACGTGGAAAAATGCATCCTTATCAACGACAATAAAACTTAATCTAGAATAAAAACCCTTTCTCAATCAAGAACAACATAACTGGTCTCAAAACGGGTTAAAATACATAAGACACAGTACCCTAAACATGGGTATTAGACACTAAATGCATATATAATCCAAATTAAACCAAATAAAGGTACAATCCACCTACCATGATGAGGTATGTAGAACACTCTCGAAGCCCATGAATTGGAAAAGAACATCATAGATAAAAAAAAGTTAAAATAGGTCAACACTGGATTCAACAAAAGGGATTATAAATCGTGAAGAGTATCTCTAGGGGAAGACATAACTCACCAGTGGGAATCCCACTCACCTTGCAGCGGCTCAATCGTGGCTTAGACAGAAGAATGGGAAGAGCTTGAAGATCCTTGCCCGTACGTCTCTCTTGAGTAGGAGACATAGGAGGAAGAATATTGGTCTATAAACAAGATGTGGCCCCACTCCGATATATCATATAAAATTAAATGTACACTGAGTGTTCATTTCACCTATATATCGTGTACTAGCCTCTACCTGCTCTTGATTTAGGTGGTCTTTCAGGTCACCTATACAACCTTGTACTAGGTCATTACGTGGCCTGTACACGGCTACACGTGGCAACCAAGTACATGAAGTGTACTCTGAAGTACATGGCATGTACATAGAAAATATACATTTCTACTTTTTTCATAAAAAAGAACCCAAAACAAAGATCCATACCTGAAATTATGGACCTAGTTCTTACAATCTTCACCACATAAACCAAATTATCCCCAAATTTACCTTCCATGGGTGGTGAAGAAGAAACATCAAAAAACATGTACCACTATGATCATACGTTGGTCTCCCTCACCCATGTGTCTCTATGTACTCACCCAAGCTTCCATATCACCCATACATGAAAAAAATACCGACCATGGAGAACCTTTTCGTTGCGATCCAAAATCTGAATATGGTGCTCTGGAATGGATGCATCAACATCTAACTCAACCTCCTCGGGTTAAGAAACATGAGGCATGTCTGAATAGTAACATCATAGCTGAGAAATAGAATGACTCGATGCATATATTGGTCCATCTAAGGTAACTGCAACCAATATTCTACATTTCTGACACTCTCCAAAACCTCAAATGGCCTAATGTGTCTCGGTGAATGATTTACCAATATCAGAATCCTTTTGTGTCCCAACATCATTGTGACATGTAAGAAAACATGATCTCTGACCTTGAACTCTAGAGGTCTTCTCCATCCAACATCATAAGATGTCTTCATAGATGGTGTAGTAGACATCCTTTTCTGAAAAAAGTCATCCTTTTTAGTGGCTTCGTAGAAAAGATGCGGTCACATTATAGCTGCCTCTCCTTACTCCATCCAACATAGTGGTGATTTTCATGTCCTACCACACAAAGTCTCATAAGGTTCCATCTAAATAATTTCATTAATAACTGATATTTTAGGAAAACATCACAAGTGTATGTGTCTCTTCCATGAAACCCTGTAATTTAGGACACTTTCTCAATGAATGTCCTCCAAAACCTGAATCGTGCGCTTGGACTAGCCGTCTATCTAGGGATGATATTTTTTACTCTGAAGTACCTCTGTACCTAATCCCATTTAGACCCTACAAAACAGAAGAAGCAAATAGGGTGTCCCTATCTAAAATGATAGATTGTGGAACCCCATGAAAATGAAAAATCTATCAGATGTACAACCTTCCAAGCTCATCACCAATGAAGGATTCCTTAATCATCAAGAAAAGTGCATCCTTCGTGAGTCTGCTGAGATAAACTCACATGGTATCATTAACAAGATACCTCCAACATTTTAAAAACACTAAAAATCCTGCCCCTATGCATCTTGGTGATGCAACTGGTGTGTTTTATATTAACTAGGATAACTCAAACACAACAATTGTTATAACTGTTTCATCACAGTAAAGAAATGTCTAACCCTAAACATCTCCTGCAAGTATTTTCATGCAATCTTTCCTCATAATACATTTTAGATTTTCACAACACACCCTCCCTTAACTAGAAGGGTGTTCAAACTGGCTCACTCGAACCATACTCATTGAACAATTATGATAATGAGTCAAACCATCATTGGATGAATTATCTTCAAAACACATGTCTTAGAAGAACAAAATATTTCAATAGAAATAGAAAGCATTTTTCCAAGGCACCACATGCTCACAAGGAACCTGTTAACCGAATCCATCATCTGATTTTTAGTGATCCTCATATGTCATACCATCCCTTGAAAATAAAAGGGTCATGCCACAACATGCGATAAATGTAATTATAATTCTAACACACTGAAATTTTTACCTCTTATAGAATTACATCTTAGCCCAACTAAATGTTTCAGATAACCTCATATCAATCTACCTGAATATAATGAACTCACAATGGTGGTTCATATTCCTCATAAAAGTGTGATAATGGAGTGAATCCCAAAAGTCTACCTAATAAATCTAACTGAATAGAGAACGACATCTGCCTAGCGGTTACATCAAGGAAGTGGCATACATCAAGAGTCAATACAAGGTTAGCATACATGGAAACTCAAGTATTACTCATGATTAACCAATCATATACTGAATCACCACTTCTAGTGAACAACATAAAAAGAGATCATCAAACAATCCAATGATGTCCAATTGTAGCACAATGTATACGAGATGCTCTCTTAGTGCACCTAGGATGACGTCAATATGGGGTACATGATTACCTTTTAAGAAAGAGAACACTAAGAGGACTACAAGGATAACATGAAAAGGGTAGCTGGAACACTACTGGTCAACCTCCTGAAGGAAACAATTCATTTCATGGCGAAACATCAACATTCAATTGATCACAACAATTATGTGCTACCTAGAAATCACCAACATGAAACAATAATCATAAGCCTCAAAAGCATCCACGTAAAAATGACTAATTCTAAACTGTCCTTTATTGGGATCATGTACCTGTAAAGAACACCTTTGAAATAGAACTGATGTGACTCTTCCTTCCCAAGAGTGTCTTATACATTGAGAAGGACTATCCACTCACAATAGAGTGACTTCGGATGCAACATAAATGCTTGTGTATCATTCCATGACCCACGATAACCATTTCTCATATCATGGCATGAAGTTGAAAGATAAACTGATGGGTATGTCAAAACACCCATATCCCAAAATGTTATCATGAGAAGTGGGAGGGGAAATGTCTCATAAATCATAGGTCACTCTTGATCAGAAATGACATAAGACATACAACAATTCTCAATGCTCAATGATGTAACTGATATCAATGTCTCATTAAACATTTAAAACTCGATGGGTATCGCATATGTCAACATAAACCACCTCGATTTCATAAGATCAGTGGTACATTTTTATGTACTATGCATAGGTAGTCCACCCTATGCATCCTAGTACAAGACAACTCACACGAGAACTGGCTGAAATGTACATAATTCAAAAAATTGTTATCTCAAGGGACAATGTAGCATATTTTCCACCACTAAAGAAAAAGGAATTTTACACGACCTCTTAATCTCCAACCATGTCTGAGGCATGTCTAACTCGGGGAACCACGGGACCCTCAATCTTGTGACCACTTCAAATTTCAAAGTACAATGTACACCCCTATGAATAATGATGTCATTTAGAACTAGAATTCCTACTGGGGATAACGACACCTAGATCACACAAATTTCAAAAGCTCTCAGTGGAAAACAAGAAACTAGACCTAAGATTGATAACTACCACATGCTATAATCTTACGAAGCATAAGTGCCATCTTTCGCTCATAGGTTACAAAAAAGAGATTCACTAGGCTCAAAAGACCCATTGAAAACACTTTAGCTCAACAGATTAGTATAATACAGGAATGTCTCCCCAAATTTCCATTAAAACCTTTAATAACTCTAACATTCCATCACGAATGGAAATTTTGCAATTAGGATCATTTTTAACTACCATGGACACCAACAAAGATCATGTAAAATAGTTATGGGTCCTCAAAAAGGGAACCCAATAATAGTTTTTTAACTACTCAAGGCATGAACACATAAGCATTTCATTCTTTTAAAACCCCTTCCAATGCACATAATTAGAGGAACCCCACAAGAGATTTTTGAATGGTAAAAAAATAAGGGAATCTAATGATAGGGATTCATTAAGTGGAATACTGATGAGGGATCCTATATGAGACTCTATTAAATCAGAAGGTGTCACTGAATCATATTCCACAAGGAACATCTCAAACACGAAACATCCCCCAAAAAATGTTATGACAGATAGCACACTACTCATCTCAGATCGAAGGTCTCAACTTGGTTGGTCTCAACACCCTAATGATAATTTACACATTGGTCTCACTGCCAGGAGACAACTATTATAGTATCTATGGGAAGAACCACTCCATTTTGAAAAGAAACCCTTAAAAACTTATTTTGTGTTTTCATAATGCTTCTCATGTTCCACCATTACGATCTATGAAAAATCAACTTAGAATGGACTACTCACGGATCCAAATATGAAATAGAGGGATATAAGAGGAACATACCCTCAAAAGGTCCAAAATATGACTACACGGGGTTTAGAACTCATACACGACATGTAAACTCATGCTCATATATAGGTGTGTACCCTCGCCTTCCTCGACAGATAAAAATCATAGGTACACGACGTGCCATCCCGGAACACGGTGTGTACTCATGCCATCTCCCCTAGCAATGTCCATCAATATTAATGAACACACAATGGCTATTTCTATAGAAAACTATATGGGGTGTACTTAATCTACACATCGGGTCCTTAAAAAGACTCAACAACTTAGGGTTTCCCCCAACCAGGATAGAACAACACAGTTTTTCTCCCAGTGTAACACTAAAGAATATGTTCACCCTAGACCTGGCGTGTACCACTTATGTTCCATCCTCTAGTGTTGTTGGTAACTTTTCCAGATATATAGTTTATAACTACACAATGTATACAATCTAAACACATCGTTTGCAACCTTTATTTCATCCACCTATGTTGTTTATCACAGAGATGGATACATTGTTCTCTAAAACACGATGTGTACAATCTAGACATGGAGTTTTGTACCAAAATATTTCCAAAACTGTGTATATTATCACATTCTCATTCACATGTTCAAGTACTACCAGGCATGTTTTTATGAAATGTTGTATCTTCTAGAAAATAATAACACATTGCATATGTTCAGGACACCAAACACTGTGTTCTCGGGGTTTCCAGGCAATAAGCCTTTAAATTTTCCCAAAAACCCTTTAAAACATTAAATTTTGTCCCACAATAGAAAATTTCAAACTTGTGAGCGCCCATACTCCCATGAATCAATGTTTGGCGTATTTATTCATCACATAACATGAAAAAATTCAATTAGAGTTCAAACATGATCAACCAAATTCTTATCGAAGAGGGCCCGTAACACCTCAAGGACTAAATTTTGGCATCCATCCAAATGAAAAATTCCATATTTCAATACCATATAAGAATAGTAGTTATTCCATCATGAAATCTACCATAATAGCATGCATATCTAGCACAAAGTCTTTTACTACAACATGCAATCAGAAATGCACCCTAAATGGCATGACCAGAATGCATGGCATGTGATCTCTATCGAGTTCCTATATGATTCATGAGAGGGAATACCCTCATATCATTGGGTTGAAATAGAAATAGAACTTTGAAAATATCAATCATAACAAAAAAAACAAGTGAATCACCCCATGGTGAACTCCAATCAACTGTAACACTTGATAAAACATAAAAATTGCAATATTTGAGGTAACATGGCTTTTTCCTGCACAAGAGTTTGCTACTCCTGGACACATGTTATTATCGACTACCCATTATTTCCAAGACATGTCTATTGGCACCAAATTGTATGATAAAGCAGAAAAGAATATACTCTTATACCACTTTGTAACGTCCTGGATCTGGGTTCCCACCAAAGGATACCCGAACTCGGTTGGTCACATGACCATAAGTGAATCTTCCCAAATGCCAGAGGCTAATGAATAGTAGCGAGTGCCTCGGGTGTTTTAATGGGGAAAAAATTCACTCATAGGGAGAGTATACATAGTGGAATAACAAATAGTATGTAGTAGTAGACGCAATAATACCATAAAAAAGAAGTAAACCGTGGAAGACTGATAGTATAAACACCTGCAACATATATAAAAAAAATGATGCATATCACATGTATCTAGGAAAGCATCCAAAAAAAGTTCAAATGTTGGAAATACAATACTAAAACCAATTTATAGAAAAAAAAATTTAAATAAACTCTAATATCATCGCAAGTCTCTCCTTGATCCCATTCTCTCCATCTCTTATTGTAATCATGTTTTTGATAAAAAATGAAGATTTACCTTATCTATACCCGCAACAATATAATCTATTTGGCCCCAAATGCATAAAATAAATAGGGTGTTAGACGAATCCCAGTAGGAATCCACAAAAATATTTGTGCCTATGTGTCAGTGAATATATATAGCAGGGAATATGAAAAATGAAGCAATAAACTATGTAGTACTCAAAAGTAAAGTATCTTATAGTTTCCAATTACATTAATTTTTATTTATGTACTATTAAAACCCTTGAATAATGTAACCTTGGGATCTATACTAAGATATATATCCTCTTTTATAATGGTAACAATAGACATCTCAAGAGACCATCTAAACAATCAAGTAAGAATGAGTCTATTCTTGTGATTTGTCATGGAAGACTCGTCACAATCATACAATATTTCGTAAGCAACCCTCTATAAAAGTTCTCTTAAATTAATCCCTTATAGTTCCATATATCATAAATTCAATATATAATGCCCCTCGTTGGTTTTTTTTTCACAGTCTAACCCCTTTGGTCCCACATGGAACTTATCAGTTGCAACAACCACCTGGGTATATCTCACGGTCTATACCCCCTTGGTATACATAGCAAAAATAAAATTTAATGACCACTAGATGATCTCACAGTAAATTCCCTATGGTCCTACATTCATTTAATAATGACCCTTTTGTTTGCTCTCCCAGTCTAACCTCTCTGTTCAATGACCCCACAAAATCTCTCACTGTCAATACCTATGGTGAACAATAACAACAATTCATAATTATAATACCCTACCTCAGGAAGAATTCATAAACTATTAAACTTGTTCATACTTTATTATCTGAAACACATTCATATCATATAAATAAAAACACCATCTAAAAATAACTCGACATGTAATACATAGAAATCCAAACATGCATTCTAGAACGTATGACCATTATCAATCTAAAATGTGAATATTCACCCATAACCAATGAAATAAACCTAAAGAAAACATAATAATCATTTCTAAATCATACACAATATAACATGTCTCAAACCGTGTTATAATCCATAACACGTAATACCATAATCATGGGTATTCAGAACATAAAGCATATATAGTCAAAATACAACCAATAAAAGGCACAAACCACCTAACTTGGTGTTGTACAAAGAAAACTGTCGAACGTCTGCCCTCGAATAGGCCTAGAATATCATATATCTACCAAAAAGGTCCCAATATTTCAACCTTGGATTACTCATGTGCGAGGATAAAGTCGGAAGAGAGGATGTATGGGATGATATAACTCACTGGTGGGAATCCAACACACCTAGCATCGTCTCAATCGAGGTTGTAATGGAGGAACAATAACAGCTCTAAGATCCTCGATTGAATGTCACATTCCAATATGAGACACGAGAAGAAGAATATTTATCCATAAATGAAATGCAGAACTTCTACAATATATCATATAATATTAAAATTACACAGCGTGTTCATTTAATGTACTCGCCATGTACTAGCCTCAAACAGCTCCTGCTTTTGGATGTCTACTATGTCACCGACAAAGCGTTGTACTCAGCCATTACATGTCCATTACACAACTACATATGGAAACAAGGTACATGGAATATACTCATAAGTACACGAGCTGTACATACAAAATATCCATTTCTTCCTTTTTCATAAAAAACCAAAAATAAATATTCATACCAGAAATGAAGATCTCGGTTCTAACACATTTCATAATTAACCCACAATAAATAATTTTGAAAAATATACGCATTTTTTCCATTATTTCATTCCAGCTTCTTTGGATATTGTACATCACACCCTTTTTCCCCTTCTTTAAGCATATTGTATTTTCAAATTTCCTTAGTGAGATTCAATAATTCTTCCCTGATTTAAAAACCAGATAACACCATCTTTTGATTTAAAAATTCAATATTTCTATTTATTTATGTCATGTATAACATTAATTTATGACATGAATGAAGAAATTGAATATGAAACATAAAACACAATTTTCCATTTTGAGGTTCTAAATCAACATTACAAGTTTGATAAGCCAAACTAGTATGAGGGTTCTAACAAGATAAATTTCCATGTACTAGAAAGTAAAAAAATTCCACATTAAATAATAATTCATTTAGAATAGTTTCTCATTGAAGTATAATTTTTTTCAATACCTTAATCCCATAATTCCCACAATTAATTGAATATAGGTTGAAGTTCTAAATATTTGTCTTTTCCAACGCATTTTTTCAATGAAAAATCGTCGAAATTAGGAAATAAATGGTCATAATACACTTCTAGAGAGTTATATTATAAGGGCTAAAAAAACAATACAAATTCTATAATTACTACATAATGTTAAAAATGTTTAAAACCATTAGTAGATAAACCCGAATGTAGATTCATAGGATCCAAATAAAAATATGGATATAATCAATCAAACCTTTTGTATGATGTTGAATTTTTTGTATTTATCACCAAGTCATCATTAATGTCATAAGGATTCAACTTCATGTTTTATTTCATCTTAGATGACTTGAATAATCATTTTAATCATGTTATTCAGGGAAATTAATGCAATACCTTTATAATAGTTTTATTTTTTTGTTTCTTCTTGGTGTTTCATTGATTTATAGTCTCATTATTGTTTATTGACTTCCATAATATTGTATCAAATATTTTAATTTCTTCGTTATCAAACTCTTCTCGAAATTAGATTATGCAATCATTAGGGAATTCATGTATCTTTTAATAATCAAGTCCATGTTTTTTTTATTTTTTTCATCTCAAAGAGTGATGTAAGGTTATTAGCTTCGGTAAATGCATCATGAAGAAACCTTAAATCATGATCATTGATTTGTAATTAATTCCACTTAGAAACATTATATGATATAACTAATATTGAAATCACATCTTCAAATACATTGCAAACCCTTCTTTTAGTTCTTGTTTTTCATATTTAACTAAGACTTAAATCATAATTTTTTGGTTCTTGATGTTATGAGTAATTTTAACAATATCATGATAAAATAAAGGTTATTTTTATCTATTAAAATATTTCAGAATGTATAATGAAAATTCATATGTGTCATCGATCAATTTTTTTACTAAATTCTCATTTTGAGAGTCAAAATGTGTTCTATTAATACGATTATCATTGTTTTTTTTACTTTGGATAAGATTTGATTGACTATGCCAAGTCCAATATAAATATATTTTGGGAAACTATTTCAATATAAAAGGTTCAAATACATTATTCATATTAAACCATTAATAGAATTTACAATACATACTTTTCTTCTAAAATCCAATAATTTGTTTTAAATTTCATAATCTAAAATTTTATTTAAATCCATAGAATATCAAGATTTTTTTAGGTAAATTTTCCGAAAGATTATACATAGGAATTGGATTGTCACTCTTATCAATGTATAGTATGATATAATGGTTTCAATTTTCAATAAACAATGTATACTAAAAATTAATCATCACCCAACATCATCAATGTCTAGGTTATGGTCTTGATATGATATAACAAAAATTAAAAATAAAATTTTTTCCATCATACATTAAAAACAAGTACATCACTCATTTACAGAAATTGATTTTTAATTTGATCAAAAATTTTACAAAATCAATCAAATGTACCTTAAATGATATTTTGGGTTGCAATCACTGAAAAATCGGTAGAGAAGTATTTGGGGTAATCGTCAAGAAGCGGGGGGTAACTAGAATGTAATCATAATGGAGACATGGGTTTTTGGAAGTTAACATAATTTGGGGTTGATTGTTGTCAGTATCACAAGTTGGGGGTTTGGTGGTCACTGATAGGGGTGTTGGGGTCACACTGGTAGTTGACATGGGGTCGGGGTCACATCCATCGTTAAAAGGGGGTCAGGGTTACAACCGTCGTCATCTGGAGAAGTGAGGATGAGGTAACGACAATCACAATTAGGTGCGGTGGTTTCTAGGTCGGGGTTTATCGAGGTGGGTGGGTGGTGTGTTGGTCATAGATAAGTGTATCAATAAAAGAGGGGGAGGTAAATTTAGTTTAAAAAAAACAAAAGATGAAATTTAAATTAAAAACATGCCTATATTATATTTTTTAATACAATTTCTCCAAAGCAGTTGTGAGTAATACCACATATAAACTATTTATAAGACCTAGTTTTTGTAGTGATATTATTCAGGGAATTCTATCAACCCCACTAGTTACCCTATCTATGCTACTGGGTACCTAGTGGTATCGACCATTAAATTTTCAGACTAGAATTTGTAATGGTAAAAATTAATTAAACTTATATATATTAAATTTAATGGACCCTTATAGATTCTATAATATTATTGATGGTAATTAAACCAACATATAGAGACCTTGAAGGCCTTGTAAACACAATTTTTCAGCAGACATCCAACACAAACTTACTCAATCACCAAATTGTAGTGAATAGTTCCCTCCTTTCAAATTATTCATTAAACTTTCGAGATTGTGAAAAAATTATATTATCCAATAACACTATTATATTAATCTAATTATATATTTCCATTTATTATATCATTTTACAGAATCAAAGCTAATAAATAAGGAGATTTAATCATTATATATCCCTATCTTCCTATTACTTTTAAATTTGGTTCTCATTTCAATTAAAGTAAGGGACATTGGTTTTCTTTTTTATCATGTGAATAAGGATATAAAATATTATTATTGATGTTTCTATCTTTTAAATTAATGATATAGTGTATATTTTATTAATAGTTCACTTCTACATATCTAAATCAAGTTATAGTTTCAGTACCTTGACTACAAATAATTATAAGGGATTCATATATTAAATTCTCCTGTGATGGAAGTGGTAGACATATGTTCTATTTTAGAGACATTTTCAATGATCCTTATTGAATACATAGTCTCATTTACATTCATTAATAATATTTATTTGTGACTTTTAGTAATTCAAATTTTCATTTTATTAATGCATACATCATACTTAATCATATTTATATTTAAATCACTTATTATTTTTAAAATTAGTCATTGTTTTTATTTTTCCATATTTATTATTATATTATTGAATTTTATAATATTAATATTTTATCTTTATAAGGATTCTATTTTATTCTATATTTAATATATTATCCTTTAAATGGGGACTGTTTTCCATAAATTTTTATTGGGAAATTCACACCACTTCATTCTATTTTACTAATCACCTTATTACATTTATAATTAATGTAATATAAATTAAAATTTTCCCAAATAATATCCAAACAATTTATTTGAAAAAAAATATATTGATTTATCAAGAAACATTGTATTTTTTAAATGGATTTTAAAATGATTAATGGTGCCCTGGAAGGAAAACCATTAGGTTGTCCATTGTTTTTCTACGGAAATAAATATGTTAATTTGAAAAATTGAATTTCAACTTATCTTTGATCTATTGTCTATGTTGTTTATAATTTTTTAGTTTATGGATATACTCCTATAACTATAAATGAAGATAAATATTTGTTAAATGATATTCGTACATTCTAATTAGATAGAAAAAGAATGAATCACTGGTATTATAGATTGGTTCAATGTGATTTTCAATTAATCTATACAAGAAGAACAACGAATCAAATCAATAAAATATTATATGAAACTCATTAAAAATTATAAAATTCAAAGAGACATATTTATTTATATTTATATAAGACCTTGAAATTATCTCTATGAATCCTAGAGAATCTATTGTAATGGGGTGGAAATCATGGTGATTCCCTTTCTATAGATATAGTAGTCATGAAAACACTTTGGTTATTATCCTATAATTGGGAACCAAATGTCATTGTGATCCATAAAGCCAGAGACATAAATAACATGTTGGATATGGAACTCATTGGTTCTGTCATGACATATGAGATTACTATGAGAATTAAATATAAAATGGAATCTATGGAGGTCAGTGAAACTAAACATTCTATCACTTTTAAATCTTACAAAAATGAATATTCCAAACATGAATTTGAAACTGGTCATATTTCATTAAGGGTATAAAACTACATGGACAAGAAAAAATATACACGATGATTCAAAAAGAAAAACCAAGGGGAGGATGTTACATAATTTGGTTACAAAAATAAGGGCCACATCATGCTTTATTTTCCTTTCAAATTTATTCCAAAAAGAAAAATCATGGTATGGAAGGTCTAAATGTCTCGTATTAGAGTATGAGAAAAATATTTATTGTATCTCATTGTTTTTAATCACCTAATTATTATAAATCTTATTTCATATATGATAATATAATATTTTTTTAATTAAAATTTATCTTTATTTTAATAAAGGTATTTTAAAATTAAAATATTCTAAAAATAATTTTAATATTATTGTTTCTAAAATATTACAACATTTAAAAGACTGAAATTATTTAATTTTAATGTTAAAAGAAAAATAAAATGTTGAAAATTTTGAATTTCAAATTTATCATCTTACAAAATTCCTTTATCATTTTATGAAAGAGAAAGAAAATAAAAATAATAATTTTTTGCAATAAAATCTTAAATATTATTATGGTTTTGTTTTTTCAAAACAACATATTTATCCAATGTTTTCTAAATTTAATTTTATTTCAAAAAGAATATCTTCAAATTAATTTTATTATTATTGTAATAAAATTACCAATATATTTTATGAATTAAATAATTTAAATTATAGATAAGGGTGAAATAAATAATTCATCATTCACCTCAAACATTAATTGTTAAAACATTCTCATAACAAGAGTGGATTATAAAGTTTTTATTGGATAACATATGTGGACCCAAAATTTGGGTACCAAGATCTGTAGTTTCTTAATATTTTTAGAATCAATGAAAAAAAAATAAGCTATGTGGAATATGTATAGTAAGTTATAGAGTAAATTTTGTGGTGATACATTTGAATTCAATCATCTTACAGATTTTGATACTGGACATCTCACTTTTTGAGACGATTAATTGGGTAAAATTACCCTTATATGTATATTTAGTTTCTCCATATATTATTTATTTAATGATTATTAATTTGTTTATGTATTGAAGAAAAATTTTATTGTTACTACTCAATTATTTGATAATGGTATCAAAAATATTTTTAAAAATATTTTTTGTAAATTATTTAATTATAATGGAAATATTTTATTTACCACATCCCATTTTAAATAACAAATTACATTTAAAAATTTAAATTTCATTCATGTAAATATTTTAAGTGGCTAAGTTCACATGATAATGAATATTTTATTTATTATAATAACCATGACCATTTTAATATTCACTATCATGTCAGACACAAATCAATCAAGCATAATATGTGGTCAGTCTGTCTCATAGTGTGAGTTTTCAATGTAAAAGATTCATTTTAGTTTTATTTATGGATATTTTATGTGTTCTCTAAAAATTTATGAATGATCTATGTAATTTAGAATATTCCTTGATAGTAAGAGGAATGAGGATTAAAATTTCCTTAGGGATCATGTTTAACATCAACTGAAATATATAAAAATACGCATTTTCCATTTCCAACTTTTTTTTAATTTTTTTTTTCATATAAAATTCATGTTCTTGCACTTTTTAATTCGATATTTCAGTTTATCTTTGTGATTTCTGGTTAATAGAACTACTCTAACCCCAAATTGGTGAAGCAGTAATTGATTTCGAAGTCGATCAATATAACTAATCTAACCCTCATGAGGTGTAGCAGTAATTTATTTCTAAGCCCTACCAAATACAACTAATAGAGTTGGCCCAGAACCCTTCACGCATACACATCTAGGATGTTCCATCCCTAAAAGGAGTTCATCTACCTCATTTTGTGAACCCAATGATGATTGTGAAAGCTTTACAACCTAGAATTCTTGATTTGTATCCTGTTAAGAAAAAATATTAACAATAATTTATTAGAATATCTAATCATCTTAATATTATCAAATTAATAAATATTTCATTAGTATTTCTTTTTATTTCATTACAAATAAAATTTAATAATGAAAAAAATTATAACAAAAAACAAATCATAAAAATATTTTTCAAGGATGGATAGATATATCAAAAAGTAACAAAGTGGAAAATATTAATCTGTGTATCTGGACCCATTTAATTCAATTTATGTATTTCTTTATTAATAATATTTTTTTCAATATTATGATTTTATGCTCCAATAATAACATGAAGTAATAATAAAGTGTTTTTTTCAATTTCTTTGGTATGATCCTTTAAAAAACTAGCAATTTTTCCAATGCACTTTCATCCTTATCTATGTTTATAATATAGAGAGACCAAATTTATTATAATTTTTAAAAAATATAAAAATTTAATAAAAAACACTTATAATAATATGGTATAAATGATAATGGATAAAATAGAATCCAAAATAGTTCTTTTTCTTGAGAAATCTCTAACACCTAAAAATACAAGGACTTATTTATTTCTCATGGCTCATATTTTTTTAGATAATTTAGTAAAAAATAGAAACATGAATAAAAATTATAATTTCATTTTGTGAATTTTGTTAGGATATTGTGAAATACGTAATTACTTCATGATATTCTTGTATTTTAATATAGAAAAATGTTTTCATTTCTCATTAGAAATGTCTTCAAGTACTTTCTCGTACATTTGTTATTATATTAGAGATATATCATTAAACTCATTCCATATTCTCTATTTAATGTCCCTTCATTTCTTGCACATATTTTTCAGTGTCCATAGGCATGAAATGGATTCAGGGACATCAAAATTCAAAAAAATCTATAAATAGATAAAATAACACATTCTAAGTATATTAAATAAAGCAATCCTATTATTTAAATTTTTTATAAATGAACATTAAATTAATATTATCATTACTTGATTATTAAAGACCTCATTTTCTCTTGATGTGGGAATATGCCTCCAATCATTACAATTAATGGAAAATATTTGCATCTTGCACACATGATTCATATGAATATAGACATATATTCTAGTTACATCAATGGTAGGAACCCAAAACTGATGAAATGGAATGATAATATTGATTTCCTTCAGTTATGGAATATATTTTATGTTTATATTTATATACATATTTTTTTTGTTTTTATCTGGTTGAAAATAAAATTTATAATTAATAAATTAAATAGTTTTTCGTACAATGAAAAACAGACCACTAATGAAAATTCCCCAATATCCCCAAGATAACGGGGTGACTAAATGATCCATTGTGAAAGGTGATTCTGGTGGTGAACTGCCAAAAACAACATGGGAATCAGTTGGCTCTCTTGTATTCTTGGGTACAACAGGATCACTTAGGTGCACTAAAGCTGACGGAAGGGGTGGCGTGCTCTGAGATGCTGATCGGCTAGGATATTGAATTTTTTTCTTCTCCTCATTACTATAATTTAAATGGTTTAGATATATTAAATGAATAAAATTACAAAATAATATATATTTTCAAATAAAGAAGAAAAAATAAGACAATATACATATGTATAAAAAACATATCAATGAGAAATTGTAATGTATTTCATTTTTAATTTATACATTCAATTGTCTTCATATTCATTTTCTTCATTTTCATAAAACTCTATTGTGAATTGTTATTCATGTACTTAATCTCTTGCAAGTTCTATTGTTTTGATATTTTCTAGAAAAAACTATTCAATGTTTTTTAGTTTATGAGGTTCACTTCCACAAAGTTCAAATCAATCTTCAATACCCATATCAAATATGTCTCTCTTTTTTAGTTTTATAATGACTGTACAACATTCATGTATTTTATAATCCACATAATAAACCATATTAACTTCTGAATCCAAGATAACTGGATCATGCTACACATTCTCAGCAGTATGGATCAATTTAGAGAGATTCTCTGAAGTAAAATTTATCAAATATTTCATTATAACTATATCAATTTTGACAAACTTATATTTCAATAAGATGATTGAAAATTGACAATTATAGTTTAATTCAATTATAACATTCTTCTATCCATATTAATTCACCTCTAAAACTATAAATACACACTAATTGAGTTTTTAATCCTGTATTACGATAAATTGTAAAAATCCTAAATCCATGAATATTATAGGCATCAAATATATTTTACTTCAATAGAGGGACTCAAGTTAAAAACTTCTGATCACTTGATATTTCAACATGGTACAAAACATTCATTATCATAATAAAAAGTTATAAGGTGTTAATTTTAACATAAAAAATATCTACACATTAATTATTTGAATATGAGTATATATTTACAAATTTGGAAATCCATTAAAAAATTTCCTTAATAGCATACTTGTTTTAAAATATAGCTCATTTCGACCTCGACCCCTTAGACACCTATTAGCTGGGAATCAATTTTTTATATAAATTTATATGAAATAAGACTATGGAGTGGAAAATATATATGTTCCAATAGCTACTCCAATGTATTTAGTGTAAAATTTGACCCCTTTCACATTGGTCATCCAATATTTGGCAATATCGATGATGGGTTTTCACCAATGAAAATAAAAATAATATCGACTGACTTGTAAATTTGATAAATCCATCGACAGTGTACTGATCAATCAATTTTATCCTCTTTGACCAAATTAATTGTCAAATTATTCATGAATTTAAATAATTAGGGGGTAATAACATATCCAATTAGAAAGTAGTTATAAAATTATTTCATAATGTTTATCTAGAATAATTGGATGTATAGTTTCTAAAAAAATTATCTGAAAAAGGTAAAAAACTCAACTTGAACCATATTTACTTTTTCATGTAACATATTATGCAATTCCAATAAAAAAACTACCCTAGCAGGATATGTGATTCCTAACATTTCAATCCATGAAATGTTTAATATTTTTAAGTGAACACACCTTGATATTATACTTGAATATCCGTATGGCCCAAAATATTATTTAATGTTTCATGGAATACGTCTTTCTCATTACATTATATTGTTAAAATATCATAAGGATAAATTACATTCACAATTTCCCATAAAACAAGTTTTTTATACATTTATATAAAATCCATTTAGTCATTATGGTGATCCTTTGATTTACCATGCCCAATCATCAATGTACAAATTATATTTTCACTAAATTTCTTCTCAGTATGAATAATTTCAAGATAATAAAATTTTAAATTAAACTCTCAATAAGGATGTCTGAGAAATATACATGTTTTCTTCCATTTTTTGGTTCTATAATATTTAGATATTATACCTCATACCCTTTCCCTCTTCTTTAAACAAATTACATTTTCCAAATTCCTTAGTGACATTCATTAATTTTACTGAGATTTCTGAACCATATAAAACCTTCAATGGATTTTTCATATAAATTTATCCATTTAATTGTGCCTTGTTAAACATGAATTTAATAGAAATATAAATAAATTGTAAAGGACACATAAAACACCATTTTCCTCTTGGAGGTTATCATGGAGTTTCAAAATCAACATTACATGATGGAAAAGCCAATCTAGTATGAGCGTTCTAACTGGATATTTTTTCAAGTCCTTAAAAGTAATCAATTTTATATATTAATGAAAAAATAATATAGAATGGGTTTCTCAATGATGTATCATACATTTCCACACCATCATTAGATAATTATAACAGTTCAATGATTATAGGTTCAAAGTATAAATCTATGAAATTACCATAAATTAATTTTCATAGGAATATTCATCAAAATAATGAATGAATTCTTCTTCATACACATCTATGGAGGTAGATTATAAGTACACAAAACAACTGGAAAATGCTATAATTATTACCTAATGTTCCAAAAGTGTTAAATCCATATGTAGCCAATTCAAAAAGTTCATTCATAGGATTCTTTGAAAAATCAAGATATAATGAATCCATCATATTAAATGATGATGAGTCATTTGGATGTATCAAAAATCCATTGTTAATATCCCTAGTATGCCACTTCATGTCATCTAAAGTCTTAGTTTAATTGAATAATCTTTTCACATGTGTTTTTAGAGGAAATTAATGAAAAACCGTTACATGAGTTTTTTTTAATTTTGTTTCCTTTTGAGGTTTCATAGATTTATACTCTACTTTTTTTCATTGACTTCTATATTATTATATAAAATATTATGCAGTATTCTTCATCAAACTCTTATCTCTAAAAAAGTGTAAAATCATTAGGTCATGATTGTATCTTTGTATAATAATTTCTATGTTTGTGGATGACTTTCTTCATCTCATTAAATGATTTAGGTATCTTATCATCTCTAAATGAATCATGAAGTAAATCAAAATTCATTTTAATTTATTTTTAATTAATTCCGTATACAATCTTGATATTATACATCTTAACTATAAAATACATCTTTGGATATGTGGAACACCCTTCATATAGTACTTGTTTTCCATCTTCATCTAATTCCAAAAATTCATTTTTTTGATCACAGAATTTATGAGCAATATTATCTTCATCAAAATCAACAGAATGGTCCATTGATCTATTAAAATCTTGGTCATTCTATATTTAAAATCCAATTGTGTAATTTATCAAATTTCAAATTGAATTCACCTATTATGTGTCACTTTTTGTTTTGTTGAAAGCATTTTAGTTGGTTTTATTTCCCATAACATTTGATTCACTATGCAAATTCCAATATAGATATCAAGTACACAATTTTTTCAATATTAAATGCTCATTAACTTTGTTTCTATTTAAAAATCACTTGAATTTACAATAAATATGTTTTATTCTACCATCAACTACTCTTTTGGTAATTACATATCCAAAATATTATTCAAAAACTTTGTAATATCATGGTGTGTTTCGAGGTAAAATAGTCCTTATTTTATCCATAAGTATTAGATTTTCAATCGTATCATTATAAATTTATATATAATAATATAAATTTTAATTTAAACATGTACAATCAAAATTAATCTTCACCCAACGTTTTCATTGACCAGGTAATGGTATTCATTTGACATTACACAAGTCATAAAAGAAAATTATTCAATCAAACATTACTAAAATAAACAAAACTCATTTCCATAGATCATTATATAATTTAATTGAACCCCATATAAAAATTCAATTAATTGTGCATTAAATTATATTGGGGGTTTCAGTCACTAGAAAAATTTTAAGAGAGGCATTTGGGGGTCTTTATTGAGGACCAGGGGTTATTGTAAGGTACTCGTTGGGGAGAAGGGGTTCGGTATCAGGTGGATTATAGGGGGAATGAACATTTATAGTAGGGTTCAGTGTAATTTTGGTCACCAATAGTGGGTTGGGGTTAGAAAAGTAGTTGAACGTTTATTTGGGGGTCAAAAAAATTGTAGGAAGGGGTTAGGGTCATAATGATCCTTGATCGGGGTAGGGGTCCAGGACACGACGGTCACCATCGGGTACAAGAGGGGTCATGTTTGGGAGTCACTAAGGGGGATGGGAAAGTGTGGGTGGGGAAAGTGGATATTAAAAATTTTGAAGAAAATATGGTTTTTTTAATTTATCAATGGTATAAATAAAAAAGTTAGTATATTATTATTTTATAATACAATTTATCTCACAGTAGTTAATATAACCACGAATAATAAATTTCTCTTCAGACCTAATTTTTAGTGTTAGTATTCATGAAGTTCCATAAATAATACTAGATACCCAATGGATACTACTGGGTACCTAGTGGTATCGACGTAGAAATTACAAGACTAGCATTTATTAAGATAATATTTAATTAAACCAATACAAATTCATATTAAGGTCCCCTTATGGATTCTATACTCTTATAGAAGGTGTTTGAGCCTGTAAATATATACCATGAAGGCCTTTAAAACATGGTGATCCAATCACTAACACCTACATGATCAATCTTTTAATTTCATTTAATTGATCCCTCTATTGTTAATATTCTTTATCCATTCAAGAGTTTGAAAAAAATTATACAATCAAATCACTCTATTATATTATTATCATTATCTACTATCATTCATTTTATCCTTTGAGATATTCATGACCATTCTACAGATATATTTCTAATAGAAATATCAACATCTTCACCTTTATACTAAATTTAGATTTCAAAACAATTAAAGTGAGGGACCATAGTTTTCATTCAATTCTACAAATAAGGCAATGAAATATTCTTCAATACATTTCTATCATTACCATTATATATCTAGAGTCTATTGTATTTTATAGTTACGTTCTATTTTTTAATATTAAGTGAAAAGTTTAGTATCATGATTAAAATTAATGCTAATTAATTGATACATTATAACCTCATGTGATTGAGGTTGAAGACATAGGATACATTATAGATCTATTTTCAAATATCCTATTCAAATATATAGTCACAATGACATTACAATTTTTTTTCGATTTGTGTGATTTTTTTATTTATTGGATTGATCAATCAAACAGACATAATCATTTTTATAATAAAATCACATAATATTTATAATTTATTATTTCTGTTTATTATTTATCATTGATTACTATATCATTTCTCTTTATAATTAAAATATTCCATCATCAGAAATAGTATATTTTCTTCAATTTTATATACAATTGATTCTATAGATGGATTGATTTCATTTTATTTTTACATGTAAATTATCCCTCGATTTCAATTTTACTCATCTCTGACCTTTAATTGGAATTAATGGAGTCTTGAATTTCATTGTTTTAAAATTATATGAAACCCATTTATCAAAATCAGTAATTTAATTATCATGAAATGTTCTATTTTTTAAAATTTATTTTAAAAACAAAAATAGTGCTTCAGAAGGAAAATCATTGGTTGGTTAACTATTTTGTTTAGAAAAAATTATTGTTATTAGAAAAATTTAATTTCTAATTTTATTAGATCTATTTTCTATCATGAGTATATTTTTTCAATACATGTATATACTTCTAAAACTAAAAAAGATGATAAATATAGGTATGATGGTGTTACTACTAATGAATGAAATTTCAAAATAATGGATTCAAAACATTTTGGTTGGGATTTAAATGAATTTAACTGAATTTATACATGCGTAACAACACATGAAATTATGAAACTTTTAGATTCAACTATTTAAATAACTAAAAAATTCTAAGATTCCCATTTTGATATGTTTAAACAAGGATTCTAAAGTATCTAATTGAATCCTAGCGATTCTAATGTAATTGTGGAAAATTATTGGTTATTGTATTTACCTAGAAACATTAGTTAAGAAAATACTTTTAGTGATACCATTTAATTTATCAACAAATTTCACTATAATCTAAGATGATAAACACTTGAAAAACAAGGTTGTTGTGGAACTCATTGGATCTCTAATAACATGTGAGATTACTATGAGAATGACATGTAAAACAGAATATATGGATGTCAATGAAACTGAAAAAACTATCACTTAAAAACATATAAATAATGAATATTCAAAATAGGAATATGAAACTTGTCGAATATCTATAAGGATAACAAACTACATGGATACGAAATGAGCTACCAAATGATTAAAAATGAAAAACCATGACATTTATTTTAATTTTTATAAAAAAAATGAAGGCCATATCAAGCTGGATTATCACTTCAAAAAAATCCCAAAATATCAAATAGGGAATGAACCCTCTAATGGTCTCATAATAGAAGATGGAAAAAATTCAATTTCAACATATGAATCAAGAGACGATAGTCTCAACTCTTTAATGGTCCATATTGAGGTATGTGACAAATAAAATTTTGTATATTCTAGTTCTTAATCCATTACTTATTGGAACTCTTATTTAAACTATAACGATCTTATTTTTGAGTGAACTACAATTTAATATCATTTTAATGAACTAATGGAAAAAATTAAACGACCTTAAAAATAATTTCAATACAATAGTTTCTGAAACAAAATAATATTTTAAAATAAATAAATGATTTAGGTTAAGTGTAAAATAATCAAACATATTTTTAAAATACTGCATATCAAATTAATAATTGTAAAATTTTCATTATCATTTTACCCATGGGGGGAAAATGAAAAAATATTTTTGTTTCTTAATAACATCTTGAAAATCATAGTGGTTTTTTTTCAAAAAAATTAATTTTCCCAAAAAATCTAAAAGGACAAATTTTTTCAGGATGAGTTTTTATAATAAATTTATTATTATTATAAGAAAGTTAATGTTATTTTTTATGAATTAAATTATTATTAATATAGATCTATTAGAACAAAAGAATATATATATCTCCTCAATTAAAAAAATTGAAAAACATTCTCTCAATAATTGTGGATTCCAAAATTTGTATTGCATAACATAATTGGACCCATGATATGGGTACCAAATGCTATAGTTTCATAATAATTTCAGAACAAAAAATATCCTAAGAAGCTATAGTGAAAATGTATTAAAGGTTGTTGAGGAATATGTTTGGTGATCCTTTTTAATTTAATGTTCTCGGATATTTTGATGGAGGACATGTCAATTTTGGAGACAATTCAGTATGTAAAATTTCAGATATTGTTATAATTTTTTTCTCTAACTCTTCATTAATTAATTATGATTTATTTGTTTAAGTTTTGAATCATGATTTACTATTTATTATTCAATTATGTGATAATGGTTTCAAAAATAAAAATAAAAATTCTTTTGTAATGCTCTTAATTCTAATGAAAATCTTCTATTTACCACATTCCATTTCCAAAATGGTTATATTGTTATTTTAAAATATCACTCCTATAAAAAAGTTTAGTATTTTAGTGCATAATATAAATAATCTTGTCATTATCATAAGAACCTTGACCATCTTAATATCCACTATATTGTCAAACTCAACTATAACTGACTAGTAATAAAATTTAACAAAATTAAATTTTAAATGTAACTTATTTTTTGTATCATCCCAAAAAAGAAAAAAAAATCTTATTTTAGAAATAAAAACAAGTTTGTAACATCTAAAGAATTAGAACTAGTCCAACATGATCTTTTTGGACCAACTTAATTAACTAGTATCATTGTTAAAAATTAAACCTTTGAAATTATTGATGTTTATACATGATTTACATGGGGTTTCTTCTTATCAAGTAATAATGAATCTTAGTGTGTCATAATTAAAATATCAATGAAAATAGAAAATGATAATTTGTTTTAAATAATATCTCTTAGATATTTCCATTGTAGATAATTTGATAAAAAATTATTTTATGATTTTTGTGCTACACAAGGTTATCATCACTCTACTTCCTATCATAGAACACCTCACCAATATTATTTTGTTGAAAGATAAAATTAGACCCTCCAAACAAAATTATTGACCAATCCTAAATTAGATTTCACTTACATATTTCTATTAGTATGTGGTGGTAAATACAACATTCATTATCATTATCCTTCTCTTCATATGATCCCTCTTAGAAAAAATCCATTAATAACACTAGAAAGGAAGAATTATAAAAGATGGTTACGTTAGAGTCTTCAGTTATAATTAATACAACTAAAATATAATAAATTTTAACTCTAAACCCAATAAATGAATTTTTCATGGGTATTGAAACTCTTAAAAATACTTATGAATATTAAATAAGAGGTCTAAGAACCTAGAAGTTTCAATTCACATCAAATTCGAGGAGAATAACCATTAATATATCCACATATTGAGGATGATGTTGACCAACCTAGTTTTTCTCTTATTATACCTCCGTCTCCTAATTTAGTTATTGATTTTATTTAAACCGCATCCTTTCAATTACCTATGTCCTAGATTCAATCCATGTACCATCCTATTGAAAATGTTATCATTGAATTAAATTATAAAACTCACACTGGAGGGTCATTCTTAAATTTAATTGAACATTAATATTTCCTATCACACATTGAATAACATTATCTTTATCATCCTAATAATAAAGAAAATTAGATATGTTCCTTGAAATCAGGGTTAAAATAATTTCAAAGCACTGATTTTTTGACTCTCACGGGAGGTGCTAATAATAATACTGTAATTGGAACCATGTCAGTTTTACAAAAAAACATGATGAAAAGTGTAATGTTTTTTTGTAAAAGGATCAAAGTCTTGTTAAAATTTACAATCAAGAAGATTTTGTAGATCACAGTTAAACATTTTCACCTATTTATAGACTCAAATCCATTATAATATTTTTTCATTCACTACTTATTTAAGTTTTAATCATTTTAAAATTGAATTTCAGTAGTGTTTATTAAATGGTATATTTTGTAATTTTTGTTATTGACCAACCACCTCATTTTGAAAATATATAATTTTCATATTCTATTTTCATGTTAACCAACACACTATATGGTTTAAAAAAATATCATATGACATTTTTTAAGGGGGTAACTAATTTATTTTATTAAATTGCGATAATCTAGTTTAACCCTTTATCTCAAAAACTTTTCAAATGATTTATTGACCCTTGAATTTTTTGATGATGCAATTTTCTTCTCTATTTATGAAACCCCCTAAAAATAATTTCTGATTTAATGAATAAAGTGTTTGGAATTTTTTTACATGATATTTTATACTATTATTTGGTTTTTAAATTTCCAAAAATAATTGTAAAACCTTTTTAATAAATTGTATATACACTAATGAACATCAAAAGAAGTTTGTCATGGATCATTCAAGGTAAATTATAATTCCCTAGAGAAAAAAATTCTATGTTAATATTGGATGAATAGTTTAAATTATTTGACAATAATATTTATCAATATATGAATAGATGTCTACCATACCATACCGTGACCATTCTAGATATCATATTTAGTTATGCCTTTGTGGTCATTTTCAATCCAATCTAAAAAAATCACATTAAAAATCCATAAAAAAGAATTTTTTCAAGTGATTAAAAATAGTAGATTATTTTATTCCGAGGAAGCTATTATGAGTATCATTTTATTTATGATGTTGATTTTATTGGATGGAATGTAGATAATAAAATCACTATTGGAACTTTTCATCTAATAAGTTAATACCTCAACTCCTGATGTAGCAGGATGAAAATTTTTATTTATCTATGATGTTCCAAGGATCAAATAACAACTGAGATGGGGGTTGAATTAGTTGTTTAACTTTTTATAAGTTTCAAAACAATAAGAAACATAACCCTTGCTACATGTTAATATTTAACACATTATCAACCTTTATCAAGAAAATCAGCCATGCAATAAAGGTAAAGAAATAAAGGCACACTAGATATACATGGATCTGCCTCGATAAGAGAACCTACATCCTTAACATTGCAACCCCCGTGGGTCTATGGAAATACACTATAATAAAGAATTTAACACAACTTGTGGAAACACCGATTAAACACCTTCTTTTTCTCGATAAGAATGATTATACTGATACCCATTATTTTAAAATATTATCTTAAAGAAAAAAATGATCCTACATGAAGAACTAGAACATTGTTGAAGCTATTCAACAAATGATCACTCCAAATATTCAGTCTGGTTTTCATGAATATGATTTTCTGAAACCGGTCTTCTTATCTAGGTAACAATTAATCATATTTTTTTATCTATAAACTCAAGAAAACTCCTTCAAGATAGTTCCAATCTTCATAGAAAGGTAAGAATATTTTGACTCTCTTCTTCTCAAACACTCAATAAATATTCTTTCAATATGGTAGGAACTTTTCACTTTTAATTATCTAGCACTCCACCTATTCTACATGTGTAATGTTGCAAATGAGAAAATTATCTAAGCACAAATTTATATGAAACTCAAAAAACAAAGGCGGGAATCTTGAAAATGTTTCATGCTTCCACAACTCACAAAAACTCCACAAATATCTCACATTTAATTTTAAATATTTGAATTCTTCAAATCAAAATAAATTTCTTTGATATTTTCACAATTTTGAAATTCAGGTTTTCCTTATTGAAATCATCATATCATTCATGGAATGAAAAGAAAGATCATGGTTCTAATTTTCTCAGAAACATAATTAGAAATCAGGTTCTGAATTTTTTAGAAATCAGGTTTCGAATTATGAAAAAAATTATGTTCTAAATTGTTCCAAAATCAGGTTCTGAATTATGCACAAATCAGGTTCAGAATTTTTTAGAAATCAGGTTCCAAATTACTCAGAAATCATGTTCCAAATTGTACAGAAATATGGTTCTGAATTATAAATAAATCAGTTTCTGAATTGTTCAGAAATTATGTTCTGAATTATGTAGAAATATGGTTTAGAATTTTTTGGAAATCATGTTCAAAATGGATCAGAAATCAGGTTCTGAATAGTGCAGAAATTAGGTTCAAAATTATATAGAAACCATGTTCGGAATTGTTTAGAAATGAAGTTCAGAACTACTGAGAAATCAGGTTTCAATTTTTTCTGGAATGACGTTACGAATTTTTTAGAAATCATGTTCTTAAATGATCATAAATCAGGTTCCGAGTTACTCAAATTTCAGGTTCTAGTTTTCTATTGAATCAGATTTAGAAAATAAGTTCTGGTATTCATGTTTCTAAACCAGAATCTAGTTTTCTCAGGAATCAGGTTCCGAAAATTGGTAATGGTCTTCTCAGGAATCCGGTTCTTGAAACAAGTTCGGGATTTCATGTTTAGAAATCAGGTCATGTTTTTCTATAGAATCAGGTTCAGAATACAAGTTCTGATTTTCATGATAAGAAAATCAGGTTCTGAATTTCTCTCAGAATTTCTCTTAAATTAAAACATCAAGCCCAATCATAGTTTCTTCACAATATATTATCATTAAACTTTTGGTGATTTGTTTGGACATTTAGATCAGCCAAGCATCGTCTGATTTGGATAATAATGGTTGAGACACTTCATTAACTTCTAACTTCTTATTCATCAACAACATCCTCTTTTAGAAAAACAATAGCAACCATCAACATTAATATTCTGTAAATCAAAAAAATAATCATCAAATTGATTAGTTATCAAGATATACAAAATATTTTCATAACAAAACACCACAACGGTTCTTCAATATCCCCCTTTTGATTTGTTGGCAACCCTTGTTAACAAATTTTCAACTCTAAAATATTTCGCATCTCATGTTCTTGAACATTACCAAAATATAGCCTTTCTCAAAAAGAAATTATCCCAACCCCAAAATATTGTGTAATGTATTGTTTTTGATGTGTTACCATCCCTATATGACAAGAAAATTTTATAGCTATGTAAGGATAAACTTCACCTTACCCAAACTCCTCCTCAAATTTTAACATTCCCTTTCTCACTTTTCATTTCCTCTATCATTTTTCTTTATCTCTCCCATATTATATGATAAAAAAAGATTTATATTCATAAAATAATTCCAAGTAAACATTGTTACATACTCTCCCCCTTTTTTAACATAATATAATGCACGATGGGGGAATTTACTTATGAGTTTTAAAATTTTAGGGGAGGTGGATTAACATGGAGTTGTAGCCTTAGGTCAACAAACCATTCCTTCGAAATTTCTTTAGTGTAAGTATCAGCAATCTGATACATTGTTGAAATATATTCCATCATAACTTCTCCAGCTATATATTTTTATTTTAAATATTGATAATTTATATCAATGTGTTTTGATCATGAATGTTGAACATGGTTCTTAGAAATATCAATCAATAATTGATTATCACAGAGTATCTTAAAAGGTTTTGAAAATTTCACATTCAAATCTTCCAGCTGAACCTTCATCCAAATAATTTCAGTACAAGCCTAAGTGGCTATAACATATTCAGATTTAGCTATCCTTAAATTTACTATACATTGTTTTTAACTATTCCAACTCACACAGAAATTTGTTTAGTGAAATGTTTCTCTTGATGTTGATTTTATATCATTATAATCACCATCCCAACTTGCATCATTATAACCATGAAACATTATCTCATTGTTTCTCTTATATAACAACCCATGTGTTGTTGTTCCTTTAATATATATCAGAATCCTCTTAGCTCCCACCATGTGTGATACTTTTTGGATTACATTGATACATGGAACAAGGAGTCAGAACATATTCAATATCTGACCTTTAAGTTGTAAGATAATGAAGACTTCCTATCAGCTTTCAAAAGTCTTTCTGATTTACACCTTTCCCTATTTCTTCATTTCTCAACATTTTGCTCACTAAAATATGAGTTAAAACATCATTTGAATCATCCATCCCAAAATTCTGTAACTATTATTTTGCATAGAATTCTAGGGATAAGAAGGTGTAGTTTTCTTTTTGTTGAAATTGTAGTCCAAGGAAGAAATTTAATTCGGCCAACATTGACATTTTAAATACTTTTATCATATCTTCTTCAAACTCTAGAAAAACCATTTCTACTTCTCCAGCAAAAAATATTTAATCCATAAAAACCATTACAATTATGGTTCTAGAGACAACATCTTTTAAATAAATGTTGCTATCAACCTTTCCTTTAAAAAAGATCATATTTATCAAGGAATTGTTAAACTTCGAATTCCATGCCAGTGCAATTTATTTCAGCCTATACAAGGATTTATTCAATTTGAATACGTAGTTTTAATTATCGTCAAGAAAAAACCCACAAGGTTGTTCAATGTAAACATATTCCTCAATTTCACCGTTTAAGAAAGATGATTTTACATCCATATAATAATCCTTTTAATTATGATGAGCATCCACTACAAGAAACATTCGAATAGATTCAAATTATGCAACATGTGAAAAGGTTTCATCAAAATCCACATCTTCAACCTGTGTATGTCCATTACACAAATGCTTTGCATTATGTCTTGTAACTTATCCATGATTACTCAATTAATTTCTGTCCACCCACTTGGTTCCGATAACATTTATATTTTATGGCCTCGGTACAAGTTCCCATGTTTCATTTTTCTCAATATGATCCAGTTATTCATTCATATATTACACCCATATATTATGTTGAATAGATTCTGAAATTGATTTTGGTTCGCTTTTTCAGATATGTGAAGTCTCATTTTCTAATCTCAACTTCCTTCTTGTTTGAACTGCAGCCTTCTAATTCCCAATAATATTTTCCGATTCAACTTGTTTTCCTAAGGTTGTAAATCTTAAATTTCCTTTCCCAGATCACTTTCTTCTCAATTTGACTCGCCTAAGTCATGTTCACTTTTGTGAGGATTCGTTGATTTATCTTCTATAGTATTGTAAACAATATTTGTGAATGAACTTTTATTTTCATTTACCATTACTTCATATGAGTCCACCCACATCTGTAAACATTTGTTCCAGGATTTCTAACTTTTTCTTTTTGGTGAATAACACATGAATATTCTTTCATTAGATATCTCATCAAACATTCCTATGTTCGGATTTTTTATTTTGAGCAGGCATGGACATCCAAAATCATTGAAGTATTTCAATGAAGGTTTTTTGTTATACCACATCTCATAAAGAGTCACGTTTGTTTCTAGTCACAACAAACACCTATTTTGAACATGTACATCAGTACAAAAAAACGTCTCTCTAAAAGAATTTTGAAATTTTATATTTGGATAAAATAATTCTTCCCATTTCCACCAGTCTTCTATTCATCCTTTCTGCTATGCCATCTTGTTTTGTTGTATAAGGAGCATTATACTGATGTTTGATACCATGATTCTTTAGATATGTTTCAAAGTAATTTCTTGTGAATTCAGTTCCAATATCTGATCTCATCTTCTTTATGGAAACCCCCAATTATTTCTCAACATCATTTGTGAAGAATTTAATCATTTTAATAGACTCTTACATATTTTTCCTAACCATGATTTTTTATTCCATGTCAAATCATCAATAAAAGTGATAAAGTATAAATATCATTTTGTTTATTGATGTATCATCGGCCCACACAAATGAGAATGAATAATCTCAAGTGGATTGTTAGATTGAATCTCAACTATTTTATGACTTTGGTTGGTCATTTTTCATTTCTAAAATGTATCACAAACACTTCATCTCTACTTTTCAGTTTAAATTTTTTTGAACTGCATCAACTTTAGAAATCATTGTCATGTTCTTCTGCCTAAGGTGGCCAAGTCATTGGTGCCACAACTTTTTTTCATCTTCAGTGCTAAAAAAAGAGTCATTAGATTCTCCAATTCAAAAGATATTCCCAATGGTTCTTTCCCCTTTTGTAATCACATTCCCATTATTCACACTTTTGATGATTCAAGAATACATTCTGAAGATAACTTTTTCTCCATCATCACAATGTTGACTTAAACTATGTAAGTTAATGTTTATCCCATCAACAAGCAATAATTTTTTAGATTTCAGTTTCTCTACTACAATATCAATCATTCTGATTCCAATAATTTTAATGAAACTATCATTACCAATAAGTAACTTCTCATCCATCATAAATTTCAACATGTTCCATGATTTTTATATCACATGTCATGTGTGAAGAACAACCACAATAAAGAATCCATGGCTTGTTCCTCTTAATTTCTTTTCATGATGTCTCAACAAAAAAATCTCTCTCATCAACCTTTTTATTTTCAGATCTATTTTCTTTCTTGTCACAATAAAATCGTTCTCGATGGATTGAAAAACATATTTGGGCTTCATGAGTAGACTGATCACATCGTCCACAATCTTCTTCTGAACATTAAAATTTATTCTTTGTAGGAATATTTCTGATATCTTTAGAATTCACCTTTTTAACTTTCTATGAGTATAGAAAGTTACTCATTATTGTTTAACTATTTATTCCACATTGCACAAACCTTCTTCCAAGTAGAGATAAATTGTGCCAAACATTACAAGCTCTATTCCCATATATTCCACAGCACCAGCAATAGCCCTAAAATCATGATATTCATTAAATAATGATTTTCTTGATAGAAACCTTGTTGAGGTTGATAACATCTTTCAACTCTTGAAAACTCAAAAAGTAGGCCATCACTCCATTTGAGTGAGTTTTTTACTTTTGTAGGATTGATAAGTTTTTACAACTTTCTCCACCCATGATTTACTAATACCTTTTTCATAATATGAAAAGTTATAGGATTCAGATAAAACATTATTTTTTATAGGATAATATTTTAACTGATTATCATGGTATGCCTTCTTAACAATCATGGAAGTCTCATATTCTTCTTCAGTGGATTAGTTGATGTTTTCATTAATCATTCTTATGGTATTTTCGGACTCAATAAATTTTAATTTCAACTGGTTGACATCTTATTCTTTATTTTCCATATTCATTCTAACATCTTCAATTGTCTTTCCCTGTTCATTAATTCAATGTTTGTTACATAAAATTCCTTAAATGTATTCATATTCCTTCTTGGTGACATCTTTACTTCCATCATGAACTTCTTCAGGAATCTTATTCATCACACGAATTTCATTCCTGAGAGATTTATTTTTCCCACGATGTGTAAGAAGTTAAGGTATTTGATGATATTTTATGTATGATTATTCACCACCTTCTTTACTCTCTGAGGAAACATTATTTTCTCAACATCTACAAAGTTGTTTTTTAATCATTCTTTGCATTCATATTCTGAAGAATCATTATAAGATGATTATGATTAAGCCTTCTTAATCAAAATACATCTTTTTATTCAGAAAACATCTTATTAAATTATTTATAACTCTTATCTTCTTTTCCATTATTGTTATACATTGTCCATCGAGGATTCTCATCATAAAAATATTGACATTCTCTTATATTCATCTTAAGAAAATTCATAACAAGGTGTATGATTCTGCCATACTCTAAAGTTTTGAGTGGATGTTTCCCTCCATATATTCTTATTCCTATTCGAATGTTCTTGGATATGAGAGACTTGATTTTTATCATTTAACTCTTGATCTTCCTAATCATCCAACCCAAAAGTATTAGTTTCATCATCATCTTTGATTTTCAACATTCACATAGCGTCAAAATCCATTTCAACTTTCATCTTTTTCTCAATGACTGGATATTTCCAAATTTCATACAGAACAAGATAGTTATATGGTTCATCAAGAGATAAATCATCCTTATCTTCTAAAGCTGAAATTTTAGAATCAAACATGTCTCGGAAGTTTCTCATTAGTATCTTCACAATTTTTTAGTCTTCCAAAACATCTCCAAACCCCCTGAAGTGAAAACAATTACATTCACTCTAGAGAAGTATTCATCAATTGTTACTCATCTCACATTCTAATATCTTCATACATACTACACCAGATTTATAGCATTTCTTCCTTAACATTAGTATTCTCTTCAAAAATACTAACAAGATAGTCCCACATAATTTTGAAATATTTAAAACCCACCACCTTTTGATAAACATTTTCTGATAAAGAGATAAGGATTGCATTTCTTACATTTCTTTCAATTTTTATTTTCATTTTACGAGTAACTGTCATGGGGGAAACTTTCTCAATAGGGAAATTACAATAGGGGTAGCATCAACATCTTCCAAGCCCATAGATAAGATATATGGAATCATCCTATTTTTTCATCCATAATTGTTCTTCCCATCGAATATTGGAACTCTTCTACTGTTGACAGGAATTGACATTATCCGTGATAAATATTCAACAAGGGAACCTACCTTTGATACCAATTGATGTTCCAAGGATCGAATAACAGCTTGTAGGGGGGTGAATTAGTTGTTAATACTTTTATAGGTTTCAAAACATTATGAAACTTAACCCTTGAAACCTGTTAAGATTTATTTCCTTATCAAACATTAGAAAGAAACTCATGTTTGAAAGAAAGGTAAATCAAGTAAGGCAGACAAGATATAAAAGGACCGCCCTCAATAAGAGAACCTACGTCCTAGACATTACCACTCATGAGTGTCTATGGAAATCCAATATAATAAAGATGTCAATACAACTTGTGCCAACTCTTGTTAGACACCTTATATATCGCAATGGGAAAGATTATACTGACTCCAATTAGATTACAATGTTTTTTTATAAAATAAATGAGCCAAACACAAGAATAAGAACATTGTTGAAGTTATTCCACAAATGCTCACTCCAAATCGTCGGTCCGGATTTCTTGTATATAATTTTCGGAAAACGGTATTCTCATGAAGGTAATAATGGTTCTGATTTTATTATGTTGAAAACTAATGAAAACATCTTCAAGATAGTTTTGATCTTCATAGTAAGGTAAGATTAATTTTATTATCTTCTTCTCAAACAATCATCAAAAGTTCTTCAAGATGGAAGGAACTTTTCACTTTGAATTCTACAGCACTCTGTCATTTCTACGTGTGTAGAGTTTCAAATGTTTGAATAATCTAAGCACATATATATTGGCAACTTCTAAAACAAATGAATGAATCTTGAAAATGTTTCCCACTTCCTCAAATCACAAAAACCCTGAAAATCTCTCGCATTTAATTTTCAATCATTGACTTATCCAAATATCACTAAATTTCATTGAGATTCACGCAATGTTGAAATTTAGGTTTTTCTTCTTGAACTCTCCATATCATTATCCTAATGATAAAGCTGGATCTTGGTTATAATTTTATCTAATATATGCTCAGAAATCTTGTTCGGATATGTGCAGAAATCAGGTTCTAAATTACAGTGAAATCAGGTTCTGAATTATACCGAAATCAGCTTCGGAATTACTCAGAAATCAGGTTCGAAATTATGTAGAAATTAGGTTATGAATTATTCAGAAATCAGGTTCTGAATAATAGAGATATTAGGTTCTGATTTTTTCAGAAATTAGTTTCCAAATTACTCAAAAATAAGGTTCAGAATAGTGAGAAATCAGCTTCTGAATTATGTAGAAATCATGTTCAGAATTTTATAGAAATCATGTTCCGAATTACTGAGAAATCAGGTTTGGAAATTTTCAAAACTCATGTTCCAAATTTTATATAAATAAAGTTCCGAATTGTTCAGAAATCAGGTTCAAAATTACTCAAATATTAGGATTCGGTTTTCTTAAGAATCAAATCTGGAAATATATTCGGGGTTTCATGTTCCGAAACTAGGATCATGTTTTCTCATGAATCATGTACTGAAAATAGGTTCTGGCTATCTCAAGAATCAGGTTCCAAAAACATGTTCTGGTTTTCAGGATTAGAAATCAGGTTTTGGTTGTCATAGGAATTAGGTTTAGAAATCATGTTCTGGTTTTCAAGTTCAAAGAAGCAGGTTCTAAATTTTTATCAGATGTTTTCTGAGTGAAAAACGTCAAACCACTTCATCTTTTCTTCAACAGCTTTTATCCTGATACTTTTCAATATTTTTTAGATCATTATGATCCGAAAATCATCATTTTATTTGGTAATGAATGTTTGAGACACTTTCTTAACTTCTGACATCTTATTCTTCAACAAAACCATCTTTCAGAAAAACATCAACAACAAGAAACATCAACCATCTATAAATCATAAAAATTCATCATAAAAAATATATTTTGTCAACATATACAAAAAAATTTCAAAACAAAACGCCACAAATGTTCTTCAATCTTTAAAATTTTGAGAAATATACCACACCATTATGTGTTTTATGCCTGATATATATGGATGAACCATACTCTTTTGGAATTTAGGAAAACATATTATTCCATCTCTTTCATGTCTAGAAAGACTATTGTTATTGGTATTTTTAAAACCATTCCATCACTTTATTGCAAATCACAGTGACATGATTCACCATTTACTATGAGAATAAATTCAAAATTGTGAGATCATTCTTGGATTTTTTATGTAAAAACCATTAAATTAAAGAAATTGTCACTAAACCACATACTCTTTACCGCTATAACAACATCAAAGGTGAGTTGGGTGTGATTAGATAGTGATTTTTATTTATTAAACACACTGAATGTTTGAGATGTTTTTCAAATTTAAATTTTGATTCCAAATAAATTTCAAAAAAATTAATTAAATATATAAATTTTTTGAATACTTTTCTGAATTTTTGAAATGTGAAGTGAGTATGATACTCAAAGAATTTTTTTATTCATGATACAAAAAAGTTGATTTCATTTTGGGGTCGATTATCTTATAGATTTGTGCTGACAAGATATTACTTTTTTAACCATTTCTCAATTATGGGCATAGTGAGTGGGCCTTTACTACACACTTGGTTTGACACACTGTGGGAATTTTTTTATGCTTTATTAATAATATCTATGCTAAATTTTATTTAGGGAATAATTTTATAAAATTTGTTTTCTAATACTTTTAATTAGTCATCTTAGTCTCTCTTTAACATAAATGATCTCATTAATCTATAATGATACATTATTTAATGGTATATAATACTATTAATATATAAATGAACCTTGAATAGACTTTTTTTCAAATTATATTCCAATAAAACAGGTTTTATATTAATTATCATCAATATTTGAAAATATTTTTAATTTTTTTAATTCTATATTGAAATATATTTAAAAAACATTATATTTTAACTCTCTCAAAATAACATTTATGGAAGTAAATGTAGTTTTTAAATATTATCATTTTATTATCTAGATCATCCTATAACCCCTTTTGGATGGTCTCATATGAATATAAATTTGATCCATTCTTTCAAAAGGCGGGGTTAGATGTTTATTTAATGTGGAGATGTTATATATTTTGTAAAAATGTTATATAGTGGGAGAATGGGGGATATGTTATTTATTCAAAGGTAGAGAAATTATAAGGCCCCAACCTTAAAACATACTTAATCTTGAGTTATTACAAGATTACACGTTGAGGATCTTTTCAGGTTTAGAGTTTTAGAGAATTAGATCATGAAACTTGCATTACATTCCACATTTAAACAAAGTGGTTACATAAAAGACAGTATTCATTCTTCCCATCAACGGAAACATATTTAAAATAAAAGATGGATTCTTTCTTGACACATCCTTGACACTATCATCACATCATGTACCTTTCACTTGACCTGTGAAAAACATTTCAAAAACTTGGGATGAGCATAAAAAGCTCAGTAAGGGTTATAAAAATATGGAAAGGAAACATGAGTTTATATATACATAAGAATGAAATCATACTTTACCCATAAAACATTGGCAGTTTAACATACCTCATCAAACCGTGAATAAATCCTAGAAAACATAAGACATAAAGTTAACTTGAGGCATTCATAACATTCTTACGTAGGGAGTAACCCTCTTGTTTATGTTTGGAATACCCATCACAGTATATTCCCTAAATCTCTTCGGAGAAACCTTAACGTTTCACTCCATCGCGTTACCCAATGCATTGGAGAGATATATCAGGCTCACCCGCCCTTAGTTTATCACGGAACCACCCGTTCTTCATAACAATGCCCAAGAACCATAACATAATCGTATCACATAAAACATGAATAAAGGAAACATAACATTTCCACATTTCAATCACAATATACCATTTTAGGATATTGAAATAACGAATCCATTAAAAACCATTTTCAAAACCATTTAAAACATTTAATAAAGGGATTTTTGAATCAAAGTGTCCCATACCACCTTGAAGCTTTTAACATTTTAAACCATAAATATCCATATAAATAAATCCTTAATACCATTTTGAAAACATGGATATTAATAAGAACAAATAATTAAAACATTTAAAGTGATATTTTGGTTAAAGGGGTTTTAACAAAATTAGTGACACTTGAATACAATAATTGAGGAATAACATTTAGTCAGAACATTATAATATCATGAGAATAAATGTATTCATGATATAATACTCCAAAGGACAGTATATACACCATATAAGAGTGAATTGGTGCATAACAACAATGAACCCTCAATAGAAATGTCAAATGTGATGAAATCCCTTATAAAGAAGGTATCCTTAAATTAAGGACAAATAAATCTCAAAAATATGTGTGAAAAATATAAATACACCCAATATAATTGGATATTAATTTTAAAACAATAAATGGCCATTCACACATATTCAATGGATGACATATTCAATGACTACATGTTGAACCCAAAGAAATCGAAATTGGGTTAAAAAGTTCCCTTGACAGCTTAACGACATCACATCAAAATGAGTTGATGAGAGATAAAAAGTGTATCTCATCACTTGGACATAAAATTTACATCAATAAGGATATATGAGAACATATACCAACATTACAATATGTAAATTAAAAGACCCAACAAAAGAAGTCTTTTAAAAAAAGAGGAGGGTGAAAGGTTCCCTTACCGACTTGGGTATCTTTCAAAACATACACCCCATGAAAGAAGGACAATAGGTCATTGATGTAAATACTCATAAACTAAATTATATTACACAAAGAGTAGAATAATGGGCAGTAAATACACCACTCAATGGAATTTGTGGCAAATGTAGCATAAATCTCACAGGAATAAAAGTGAGATGAAAAATCCCTTACAAAAACTCGGCAGCCTAACGGCGCCACTTAAAACTTCCAAAATGGTTTGATGAGAGAGAATAGGGTCTCTCATCACATGAACATAAAAATTACAGTAAGTGTAATATAAAATATCATCCCAATAACAAGAAAGATGAGCTTTAAAATAAATGACATAAAAGTGTGTACTAAAAAAGAAGGAGAGGAGTAGGATCCCTTACCTTGTATCCGACTTGACCCGACCGTTGATTAATCTCCTGAATAATAAACTTGAGTAAATTTCTAATTTCTTAAGAACCTTTTACAACTTCATTATTCCTTTTATATCAATTATGGACATGTTATAAACATTATGTAATCATTTAAGTTAATAATATTTGTTTTGCCGATATTTGGTTCTTAAGTCGAAAGTGGACTTCTTACAATTACATGTTGTTTGTGTGGACAAATGTTTATTTTATCCAGAATTGTATTCATGATTTAGATATCATATATGTCATATATATCCAGTACATTCATGCATTTATAACATTACATAATCATTTAGAGGTAAGAAATGAAATGCACCGTTCATGGAGACGGTAAGCCGTACGTACGCATGAACGCTACTTTCATTTCTATTTCGTATTTTATAGAATGGAATAATAATGATATAAAGGTATATTATAATTCCAGTATAATATAATATATAATATCATAGTTCCATCTTTTATACGTCCCACATATGGTATTTAACGAATCAAATCACTTTGAGGGGGCGGTAGTCCGCACTTCTTTAATTGAAGATATCGCGTTTACCCATAATGGAAACCATAATGGTATGCCCAAAATGAAAAAAAACAGAAGCTTAAGGAAAATATAAACATATTATATATCATATATAAAAATAGTGACATCATAATGGCCACCTTTGAAGGTGTTAAATGAGTATTGAACAATCATCGTTTCGGGAGGCAGAATTTTTCCATCCACGGAAACCATATGTTCTTTAACCATTTGATGTAGTTGTGTGAGAGTGTAGCTCGAATAAATCTTATAACAACATCCTAGTATATTGAAGAAACTATTTTTGTTACAAAATAAGTAAATAAAAAGAGTTTAGGGGGTTGGAGAAGCAAAATAAAACAAATGAACATGAGAGAATGAATTACCTTTAAAAGTGTAACTCCTTTTGATTTGAGCCTAAAGGCTTCCTTTAAAAGGATTATGCCCAAAGAGAATCCTCTAGGATTAGGAGAGGGATGTGGAGAGAGTAAATGGGAAGGGGTTGGCCGAGCCCAAGGCTTGAGGAGTGTGTGAAATGAGGTAGAGGTGGGGGCCTTTTATAAGAGGAAAGGAGGGGCACTTTTGGAAAGTAAGAAATATTACTTTATTTGAAAATGTGTTTCGTTTTTAAAAGGTCCCACATTGATATAATTCGTGTATAAGGTGATAAGGGTTCGAAATCCACCCATACAATACGTTTTGGACATGTGTAGGTCATAGAGTTTACATTATCTTCTCATTTTATTTAAATCGTTAGATAATGATGTCATCGCTGCATCATTATGATGTCATAAATAATTTAATTTATTTAATGTCTCAAAATTATAAAACAATTACTATGATGTATGAAATCGTTTTATCTTTCCAATGATTATTTATAATAAAAAATCTGACTTGTATAACTCCACTTAAAAATTGTTTTAGTAAAACATATCATGTTTGTGTCATTTTTACTTTTACAATAAATAAAAAGTTATTTATGTCATTTCCCAACCAAAGTGGCTCCATGGGATCCCCAAGATGACCCATGTCTTTTCTTGGTCGTCCATTACTAATCCAATGAGGTTAGGACATGTTTCATGTTCATTTCATATTATTAAAACATTATTTTTACCTTAAACTACACTAATTACCTTTAATCGCGATTAAAAACTTAATAAGTTACTATTCACCAAAAAATTATTTTTATCCCATTGAACCACATTTTACTTCTTAATGAAAACCATGTAAATCGGATTTTTGAAATTCAAAACAGAAAGATGGCAAAATTTCATTTAAACGGAAAAATCAGTTTTTATATGTACCACTTAGTGGTGTCACTATTCATCAAAAATTGATGTTTTTCAGAAAAATACAAAAAATTCACCCTAAGCTATATTTGATATTCCGATTTCAAAAATGAAGTCTATTTTACAAAATTCAAAACATATAAGTCACATTAAATAATTTAATAATTAATTTCCACTGTCAGAGAAAATAGAGTGTTTTTATGAAATAATAAGTATCAAAAGATTGACACTGGTTTATGTCTGATTTCAAAGTGAAATTAATTCCAACGACCAATATTGGATTTAATGGTAAAAATATATTCTAATTTCACTTTAAAACCAATTCAAAAGATAATCTAATCATATAAATAAATTAGATTAAAAAGAGGTTTTGAATTAAAATACAACATTTTACACTATTCATTAAAAAAATGAACTTTATCGGAAAGATACCAAAAATTTAGACAAAGTAAATTTTGATGTCTCGATTCTTAATAAGAGTTTTATTTGGTCCAAAATAATGTTTAAGAGTGAACAAAATTATATTTAATGATGGTTCAACATCAAAAGGTGATAAGTGAACCTTTAGTGAAAACTAGGGCATATACGCCTAAAATTGAATTCTTTCCGTATTTTAAGCCTCTATCCTTTATTGGATAAATGTAAAAACATTTAAAAACATATATAATCATATTTTAGTTATTTCTATCCATTCCCGCCATTACAATGGCTACATGTTAACTACCATTTAAAATAATATTATTTTATTATTAGAGTGCAACGTAAGATTCCCAAGAAACTCGTTGTTGTGTGTTGGGTACGCCATCGAGCATAGCATCCCCTTTAAAGTCATATTGATATTTTATTCACAAATATGGATAAATATGAAAATTTCATATTCTTTATTTACCTGGGTTGTTACATCCTTCCCCCCTTTTGGGAATTGCGTCCTCACAATTTTTAAAATTGAGCTTGGAAACATCCTTGAACACCCCACATCAGAACAGAGTCGGTAAAACAATCACTTTAAAATAAAGGAAGATAAGTACAGAGGTCACCCGAGTTAACCCATACTAGGATTCCATGTAGAAAAACATGGACATGGGGGAGAAAACATAGGGTCATGTTCTGATGAAGAGTGATAGAAAACATGTTTAGGAGAAATTTAACAATAAGAAAATCACAAACTTGTGACAGGTTAAACGGTGCTGGGTTCCCCAGTTGGAAAAGTTAATAGACATAATTTTTGTTTTATGTTACTTTTTATTGAGGAATTTATTCATAAGGAAACATAATCACTTCTCATGATGACTTTCAACTTTTACTAGATTCCTTAATCAATCACATATTTTTTTTCCAAAAGACAAGTATTTAGGGAGACTTGTTCGCATTAAGAGTACTATAAACAACTTCTTAGAGGAGATCCTAATCCACAAAAAAAGAACTATACAATTCCCATGTCTTCAAACCATAACCAAAACTAAAACCCAAAAGGTTACTACAAGATCATATAATCCAGAAAAGGATAACACTTTAAAAATAAAATCTATGCTCAATCTCCAAAATCTGTCCAACAAAACCCCAAGTTCAACAAGGACCATATGATAAACAATTTGTCCATAAAATTCTTCAATGTAAACCAATCTAATATTGAAACCCAAATATTTGAAGGATTTAGTCACATACTCTTCCAAGTTAAATCGTAACATTTATCTCCAAACAACATCAGTTGCTCCTAAAGTCTCGTATTGAAAAGTAATTAACCTAATCACATATCCTCCATGATAGGTTAATCATTTTCATAAATAACCCAAAATAAACTTACTCTTAATTCATAATATCATATAACTAGATATAATCAGTCAATCTAACCAGGGACTTCACGTAGTCTAGTGGTAGGCGATAAATACCAGTCGCACTTTGGTTGTGGGTTCGATTCCCGCAGCTTTGTCCGACGCGACGGGATGTCACACGGTATGCGTGTTGTCCTTTTTCCAAAACTATATAATTCTCAAATCATTCCCCAAAAAGGGATTTAATAATCAAAAATGATCATTACATATTTTAACCTCAAGTTTATCTCATGCCTTTCATTTTCCACCATATCATATAATAACCCATAATTACCTCAAAAGTAAGGATCATATAAACTCTAATGGTTACCTTTATAATAATTACCTGAACTTCCACATCGATTGGCCATCTCATACATGATGCATTACAGAACATACCAAGGTTCAAGTGGTTGATCATGACTCCTTGATATTTGGTTTAGGAAAACCACGAGTTTCCTCATTGAATCCTCCATTTTATCTAGTATCTTAATCAGAGAACCACCACAGTTTCCTTCAAACCCGTTGTCTCTTTGGTTCCTGCTAGATCCATCCATTCACTAAAAACAGAAATGTCAGTGTAAGTATATCAACAAAACCATCATGTACTAATGAGGAAGGTAAACACTAAGATACACTTACTCAATCACTTTATCTAAAACTAGGACTCTTTCTGAAATCCTAACCATTATGGTAATTCCACTTATGCTTAAATAATACCCTAACCTCTAAAGTTATCTAAACCAACCTTTGATACCAACTATAAGGCCCCAACCTTAAACCTTACTTAATCTTGAGTTATTACAAGATTACACGTTGAGGATCTTTTCAGGTTTAGAGTTTTAGAGAATTAGATCATGAAACTTGCATTACATTCCACATTTAAACAAAGTGGTCACATAAAAGACAGTATTCATTCTTCCCATCAACGGAAACATATTTAAAATAAAAGATGGATTCTTTCTTGACACATCCTTGACACTATCATCACATCATGTACCTTTCCCTTGACCTGTGAAAAACATATCAAAAACTTGGGATGAGCATAAAAAGCTCAGTAAGGGTTATAAAAATATGGAAAGGAAACATGAGTTTATATATACATAAGAATGAAATCATACTTTACCCATAAAACATAGGCAATTTAACATACCTCATCAAACCATGAATAAATCATAGAAAACATTGGACATAAAGGTAACCTGAGGCATTCATAACATTCTTACGTAGGGAGTAACCCTCTTGGTTACGTTTGGAATACCCATCACAGTATATTCCCTAAATCTCTTTGAAAAAACCTTAACGTTTCATTCCTTCGCGTTACCCAATGCATTGGAGAGCTATATCGGGCTCACCCGCCCTTATTATATCACGGAACCACCTGTTCTTCATAACAATGCCCAAGAACCATAACATAATCGTATCACATAAAACATGAATAATGGAAACATAACATTTCCACATTTCAATAACAATATAACATTTTTGGATATTGAAATAACGAATCCATTAAAAACCATTTTCAAAACCATTTAAAACATTTAATAAAGAGATTTTTGAATCAAAGTGTCCCATACCACCTTGAAGCTTTTAACATTTTAAACCATTAATATCCATATAAATAAATCCTTAAAACCATTTTGAAAACATGGATATTAATAAGAACAAATAATTAAAACATTTAAAGTGATATTTTGGTTAAAGGGGTTTTACCAAAATTAGTGACACTTGAATACAATAATTGAGGAATAACATTTAGTCAAGAACTTTATAATATCATGAAAATAAATGGATTCATGATATAATACTTCAAAGAACAGTATATACACCATATAAGAGTGAATTGGTGCATAACAACAATGAACCCTCAATAGAAATGTCAAATGTGATGAAATCCCTTATAAAGAAGGTATCCTTAAATTAAGGACAAATAAATCTCAAAAATATGTGTGACAAATATAAATACACCCAATATAAGTGGATATTAAGTGTAAAACAATAAAAGGTCATTCACACATATTCAATGGATGACATATTCAATGACTACATGTTGAACCCAAAGAAATTGAAATTGGGTTAAAAAGTTCCCTTGATAGCCTAACGACATCACATCAAAATGAGTTGATGAGAGATAAAAAGTGTATCTCATCACTTGGACATAAAATTTACATCAATAAGGATATATGAGAACATATCCCAACATAACAATATGTAAATTAAAAGACCCAACAAAAGAAGTCTTTTAAAAAAAAGAGCAGGGTGAAAGTTCCCTTACCGACTTGGGTATCTTTCAAAACATACACCCCATGAAAGAAGGACAATAGATCATTGATGTAAATACTCATAAATGAAATTATATTACACAAATAGTAGAATAATGGGCAGTAAATACACCACTCAATGAAATTTTTGGCAAATGTAGCATAAATCTCACGGGAATAAAAGTGACATGAAAAATCCCTTACGAAAACTCGGCAGCCTAACGGCGCCACTTAAAACTTCCAAAATGGATTGATGAGAGAGAACAGGGTCTCTCATCACATGAAGATAAAAATTACAGTAAGTGTAATATAAAAGTTTAACCCAATGACAAGAAATATGAGCTTTAAAAGAAATGACATAAAAGTGTGTACTTAAAAAGAAAGAGAGGAGTAGGATCCCTTACCTTGTATCTGACTTGACCCGACCGTTCTTTAATCTCCTAAATAATATACTTGAGTAAATTTCTACTTTCTTAAGAACCTTTTAAAAGTTCATTATTCCTTTTATATCAATTATCGACATGTTATAAACATTATGTAATCATTTAAGTTAATAATATTTGTTTTGCCGATATTTGGTTCTTAAGTCGAAAGTGGACTTCTTAGAATTACATGTTGTTCGTGTGGACAAATGTTTATTATATCCAGAATTGTATTCATGATTTAGATATCATATATGTCATATATATCCAGTACATGCATGCATTTATAACATTACATAATAATTTAGAGGTAAGAAATGAAATGCACCATTCATGGAGACGGTAAGTCGTACATACGCAAGAACGCTACTTTCATTTCTATTTCTTATTTTTTTGAATGGAATAATAATGATATAAAGGTATAATATAATTCCAGTATAATATAATATATAATATAATAGTTTCATCCTTTATACGTCCCACATATGGTATTTAACGAATCAAATCACTTTGAGGGGGCGGTAGTCCGCACTTCCTTAAATGAAGATATCGCGTTTACCCATAATGGAAACCATAAAGGTATGCCCAAAATGAAAAAAAAACAGAAGCTTAAGGAAAAAATAAACATATTATATATCATATATAAAAATAGTGACATCATAATGGCTACCTTTGAAGGTGTTAAATGAGTATTGAACAATCATCGTTTCGGGAGGCAGAATTTCGCCATCCACGGAAACCGTATGTTCTTTAACCATTTGATGTAGTTTTGTGAGAGTCTAGCTCGAATAAATCTTATAACAACTTCCTAGTATATTAAAGATACTGGTGTTGTTACAAAATAAGTAAATAAAAACAGTTTAGGGGGTTGGAGAAGCAAAATAATACAAATGAACATGAGAGAAAGAATTACCTTTAAAAGTGTAACTCCTTTTGATTTGATCCTAAAGGCTTCCTTTGAAAGGATTCTGCCCAAAGGGAATCCTGTAGGATGAGGAGAGGGATGTGGAGAGAGTAAATGGGTAGGGGTTGGCCGAGCCAAATGCTTGAGGAGTGTGTGAAATGAGGTAGAGGTGGGGGCCTTTTATAAGAAGAAAGGAGGGGCACTTTTGGAAAGTAAGAAATATTGCTTTATTTGAAAATGTGTTTCGGTTTTAAAAGGACCCACATTGATATAATTCGTGGATAAAGTGATAAGGGTTATAAATCCACCCATCCAATAAGTTTTGTACATGTTTAGGTCATAGATTTTACATTATCTTCTCATTTTATTTAAATCGTTAGATAATGATGTCATCGCTGCATCATTATGATGTCATAAATAATTTAATTTATTTAATGTCTAAAAATTATAAAAAAAATTCTATGATGTAGGAAATATTTTTAGATTTCAAATTACTATTTATATTAAAAAATCTGACTTTTATAACCCCACTTAAAAATTGTTTTAGTAAAACATATCATGTTTGTGTCATTTTTACTTTTACATTAAATAAAAAGTTATTTATGTCATTTCCTAACCAAAGTGGCTCCATGGGGTCCCCAAGTTGACCCATGGATTTTCTTGGTCGTCCATTACACATAAAATGAGGTTAGTACATGTTTCAAGTTCATTTCATATTATTAAAACATTATTTGTACCTTAAACTACACTAATTACCTCTAATCGCGATTAAAAACTTAATAAGTTACTATTCACCAAGAAATTATTTTTATCCCATTTAACCACATTTTACATCTTAATGAAAACCATGTATGTAGGATTTTTGAAATTCAAAATACAAATATGGCAAAATTTCATTTAAACGGAAAAATCAGTTTTTATAAGTACCACTTAGTGGTGTCACTATTCATCAAAAATTGATGTTTTTCAGAAAAATCCAAAAAATTCACCCTAAGCTATATTTGATATTCCGAATTCAAAAATGAAGTCTATTTTACAAAAAATAAAAACATATAAGTCACATTAATTAATTTAAAAATTAATTCCCGCTGTCAGAGCAAATAGCGTGTTTTTATGAAACAATAAGTATCAAAAGATTGACACTGGTTTAAGTCTGATTTCAAAGGGAAATTAATTGCAACGACCAATATTGGATTTAATGGTAAAAATATATTATAATTTCACTTTAAAACCAATTCAAAATATAATCTAATCATATAAATAAATTAGATTAAAAAGAGGTTTTGAATTAAAATACAACATTTTACACTATTCATTAAAAAAATGAACTTTATCAGAAAGATAACAAAAATTTACACAAAGTAAATTTTGATGTACCGATTCTTAATAAGAGTTTTATTTGGTCCAAAATAATGTTTAAGAGTTAAAAAAACTATATTTAATGATGGTTCAACATCAAAAGGTGATAAGTGAACCTTTAGTGAAAACTAGGGCATATACGCCTAAAATTGAATTCTTTCCGTATTTTAAGCCTCTATCCTTTATTGGATAAATGTAAAAACATTTAAAAACATATATAATCATATTTTAGTTATTTCTATCCATTCCCACCATTACAACGGCTACATGTTAACTACCATTTAAAATAATATTATTTTATTATTAGAGTGCAACGTAAGATTTCCAAGAAACTCGTTGTTGCGTGTTGGGTACGCCATCGATCATAGCATCCCCTTTAAAGTCATATTAATATTTTATTCACAAATATGGATAAATATGAAAATGTCATATTCTTTATTTACCTGGGGTGTTACAGAAATTCTATGTTTCAAAATAAATCTATTATTTATATTTTCATATCCTTTTTTTAATTCAATTTTTATTCAAATTTTTTGGATTTTGAAAAAGGGGCATATTTTTTTTCTTCTCAACATTTTTTGTTTTACTAATCATAAACCCTCAAAAAAGTGTTTAATGTTTCAATTTATGTGATGTTAAACTATTTTTAGATATCTCATTAGAACCCTTTGAAGGATCTTTGAAAATGTTTTTATATAAGTGTTGAAGCCTTGGTATAAGACTTGAATAGTCATTGGGCATCTTAAAATGAAGTATAAAATCCAAATAATTATGATCAAGGAAACAAGCATCACTGAAAATCTAGTGAATTATGAAAGGATTTCCTCATCCTACAATACCCCAAGGTCTACCCAATAAAGTAGAATATAATAGTTAGTGATGAAGGAAATATCCAATTTCATATTTTGGAGTGCACTGGTTGGTAGTAGGAAACATTAATAAATTTTATCAACCCCATCAGCTTCCTAGGGGGGGGGCTATAGGGAACCCAATGATGGAGGCCCAATAGCTCCGGGACGGGAATTTATTAGCCAAAATCAAATGAACATGAAATTATTTATATTAGAGTCGCCTTATAGAATCAAAAAGATATATTTTGGTGTTAGATCGAATAAATTTAGACATTTATGTCCTTGTAAACTCTCTTGTTCATTCGCTCTCTATCATCAACGTGATCAACCACTCATTTACACTCAAAAGTTCACTCTTTTCTAAATATTCTTTCTCCTTTCTGATGTGAAAAAATGTAATATCAAATCACTCCCCAACATTATTCTCAGTCACTTTTAGAATTCATCAAAAAAAAATTAGATAAAATTTTGACCAATCTAGAAATTGGTTTCTTCCTAGTAATCTTTTTTTCCTTTGAAAAAATTATCCAACTACAATTAAATTGAGGGACAATAGTTTTATTATTATTAACTTAATAATAAAATAGACTATTCTTATTGAGGTTTATAGCTTTCTCGTTAGAGAGGTAGCTTATATTGTAATTTTAGTTTCATTCTATAAGAAAAAAAGGATAAATTTGGTATATTGTCTACCGTTGGAGAAAAGGGACTAATACATTTATTCCTCATGAAATTAATACGGTAGATGATAGGATTATTTTATAGATATTTAACATTTTTTTACTAAATTTCATGACTCGTTTACATTTAAAAATTACATTTATTAAACAATTATAATCGTTTATTTATTAATTTTCTTAATCCATTTATGTAAAAACATTCCAAACCCCAAATTAAACACCCCCATAAATAGAAGGCATCCATAATATGGTATTACTTAGATTATGATCCAAAAGTCACAAGGGATCAATTATTATTACTAGTTTAGAAATAATTATTTTTATATAATTATGTATGATGAAAAGGTTGTGTTCCCTCCCCATTTTCTTATCCTTCTTCTTGTCCATATAGTGTTTAGTGGTGACAGTATGCGTAGATAAAACATGGGTAGTGTGTTCCACAATAGTTGTAGTTGGGACATTCGTCTACCTTTGGATGCTCCTCCATCATCTCGGTGTTGTTGTTGCTGCCCAACAAATAATTCATTGTCTGAATAATGATTTTTTTTGGGTTTTTGGATTTTTTTTAAAATGTGGCTATGTCAATTTTATTTGAAAAATGTGTTTGAAATGAGTTAGGGGCCCTACCACCTTTAAGTTATGTCTAAAGGCAGCAGGGTCCCTCCTACCTTTTAACAAAAAATTACATATTTTAAATATAATTATTTTTATATTTAAATTTTGTATTTTATCTATATTGTGTTTTTAATTTTTATATAATAAATAATATTTTACCAGAATTTATCTGCTCTTTGATATCCTACATTACTGTCATTGAAGATCTCTCAAATTGTAATAGAAACCCTAACCTAGAGATCCTTTTTATAAGTATGTATTCATTTAAATTCATTCTCAATTTCCGATGTCGGATTCAGGTTCTCCCTTTCATAGAGAAAATTAATAATATATTATTTTTAATTGTTTCTATTAATCAAGTAATTAATATTATTTACTTATAAAATAAAATTCACTGTTAATTTTTGCTACTAAATATTAAAAATTAACCAATTTAAATTAATAATTTTAAAATAATATTTATTTATACAATTAATTAGTATTTAATAAAATTATTAAAAAAAACTAATTAATAAATAGTTCATAATAAATAAAAAGGTTTTAATTGATAATAAATGAAAATAAAAATCTAAAAACTATAATATTAATAATAATTGAATAATATATATATATAATCTATAATGTATTATTATTATTATTATAAATTTGAAAATAAATAATAATATGTATTTTGTAATATTTAGTAATAAATATTAATTTTAAAAAATAATGTAATTGAATAATAATTGTTTTAAAATAAAAAATAAATCATTAGTATTTTTATAATTTAATTATTATTCATTATATTTTATAAGTAAAACAATATTGTTAAATATTTTTTAGTAATTTTATTATAATAATAACTATCCATAACTATTAATTTCAAATTTATTAATTAGTTAATTATCACTTAATATTATTTGTAAGTAATTAAATATTGTATAATTACTAGTTAATTAACAACTAATAATTTTAGTAGTATTTTTAATAATTAGTTACTAACTAATAATTTTAAATATGTATTTTTAGTTAAAAATAATTAGAAATTAATATTTAAGTGAAATTATTATTATTATATATTAAATAAAAAATTTCACTTGTTATTTATTAATAATTATTATATATTAGCAACAATTATTTAATATATTAATACTAGTTTATATATAATGAATTAATAACTAGTATTTTAATAATTTAATCATTATTATTGATATTTAGTAACTAAATAATATTTTCAAATATTTATTAGTAATTGGATAGTAATAATAATTATAAATATTCGATGAATTAATAATTACTTAATAATAAAATAGTTATTTATTAAGTACTATTTTTAAAAAGTAATTAAATTTTTTTAATTAATAATTAATTAGCAATTAAAAAATTTATTTTGAAATTTTTATTTTTAATAATTGAAATATAAATTTTAAATATTTAATCATAATTATTATTATATAATAATTACTATTTATTAGAATTTAATAATTTTAAATTCTAAATGATATTATTAAATTAGTTAGTTGCTAATTGTTAATTATTTATTGATCTATTAATTAACTAGGTATTAAGTAATTATTTATTAATTAAATATTTTTTAGTAATTCATAATAATTACCAAATAATGTTAATTAAAAAATATTACTAGAAAGGTTTAGCGAAAATCCAAATCTATTAACTATTTAGTTAGAAATTAATAAAAAAAAATTATTATAAATTATTTATTTATTATTAAATTTTTATTTATTATTATAGTTTTTTATTAATTATATTTTTTAATTTCTAATTAGTTGTGTCAAAATATTTATTGTTAACTATTTAGAAATTTATTAGTTATTCAAAAATTTTATTAAACACTAAATAATATTATTATCTAATTGATTATTATTTATTAATAAGAATATATTATTAAAATTCTATAGGAAAGAGAGATCATGAATCCCACATAAGAAATTTAAAATAATTTCTAGGGTAAACGCTGTTATAAAAGGGACTCATCAGTAAGGGTTTTTTTCATAATTACAGAATGCTTTAATGGAAGTGATGATGGATAATATATAGGAGATAAATTTTGAAAAAAATTATTGTTATATAAATATAAACAAAACGAAACAGGAATAAAAATAAAAAATTTAAATATATAGAAAATTATATTTAAAATAATTAAATTATTATTTCTTTTATGGATGAAAGCCGGTAGGGCCTCAGCCACCTATCAACATAATTGAAAGGCAGCATGGCCCCTTCCACCTTTTTGATGTTGTTTTGAAAAATAAATTACTATCCATATTTAAAAAATATAAAAAATATATAAATAATCTTAGGAAAATCACTCCTTTGAGGGGAGGAAATAAATTTGTAGAGGTTATAAAGATGATTGATCAAAAAATGAAATGGACAAGGAGGTTTTGTTGAGAAGGGCCGCAGAACGGCATGGGGCCAGGCTGGGGGTAGCGGCGTGTTAGGAAAAAATCCCACAAGATAACATTGCAACATTTTTGGGTTGATTGTGTTTTACCAAAAAATTAGGTTTCCAAGGAATGTTGAGCAACTCTAGTGATGGTTTTGATGTTGATCTCTGTGATTCCGATGATCATCACAAATAGATAATATTTATATGGCTTCGTGAAAAAGGTAGCACCACTGATGAAATTTAAAATCTTCATAAAATGGTGACTACATGACTAGGATGATTCTAGAATTAGTGGAAATTCCTGTAAATAGACCATTACGCCATCATAAAAGAAGAGAGACATAATAAAAATCATAAGGCTCCAGGATCGTAAAGGAGGTTTGGAATGGTGGTTCACAAAGGGTTGTTCGCAAGCATTGGTTCAAGATGGTTATATGAGAAAAAGTTCTCAAAATCAATAAAATAGAAGGGAATGTTTTGATCATCACAAAAGAATGGAATTCAAAAGTCTATAAAAAGCCTACCTAATCTTATCAGCATCATTAAGGATATAGGAGCTTCAGGAAAGAAGGTTCTTCAGGAAGGTAGTGAGCCTCATGAAATTGTTATAAAATCAATGTTCTTGTGAACATTGGTAAATTGGTAATCATAAACTGTATGAAGGTGGAATTCATCATAGAGTATAACATTAATTGAGTATTCATGTATTCGTGAAAATTATGGGACATAGAAGTCCATAAACTATGAGTGGATCCTTTCCAAGAGTTATGAGAAAAGGAAGAAGAAGACGATGATTCATTCCACTAGAAGTGATCCAGAGAAAGAGACATTGGGAGTGACCCTTGGGAATTTTATTATATGACCTTAATCCTTTAAAAAGCAGTGAGCTTGAAAATAGAAGTGATCTAGCCCAATCCTTGTACTATTCCAGGGAACCATAGTGAATTTGGTATAATCGGCACATTGTCATTGTATTCTCCTTGGATGTAGCTCAGTGAGGGTGAACCCAGTAAAAAAATTAGTGTCCCACTATTATCATTCTTTGATTACTTTCAAGAATCATCACTAGATAAATAAGGAAAGAATAATATTTTCATAAACTCTTATGTGAAAACCACATGACTTTTATAGTAATGTGGCCTTGATCAAGTGGGACAATAATAATTATGAAAATAATATACATACCTTGATTAACCCCCCCCCCCCACTCTTGAGGTATCTAGTCCCATTTTGGGCCTATCATAATTAGTAGTCCCCACATAGCAGGGGGGAGAATGGGTATGCACCCACATTCATTAATTGCATTCCCATTATATTTATTTTCCATCAATTTTAGGTTGTTCGAATTTAAGAGAGGGGATTATGTTGCATATTAATGTTTTCATGCATTTAATTTCCAATGTGGGGATTTGTGAATTGATAATTACTATTTTATATATTGTAATTAAATTCAATATATTTTTCTAATTTTTTTCTGTAGAGTGAGTTGGATTCATTACTGTCAAGTGTGGACTGCCATGGCATCTCTGACATCCATGTTTCCCTCTTTATTTATGTGAGGGGTTCTTCAATCTATCTGTATGTTCACATATATTTACACCTTGCTTCGACTATCAAACCTAATGGCATTAGATTTCATACTAGTGGTTTCTTAGTTTTCATGGATCATAGGGATTTGAGAGAGCCTCTTCACTAATTGATAACAATTGGGCATGGATAAGAGTGGGAGACTAAGGGGAACAGCTGGATCTTATAAAAAAAATTGTTTCCACATTTGATATAATATTTTCCATTGTGGACTTCTGCAAGTGTAGCTCTATCAGCTTCAATTGACAATACAATAGGGAGGTGTGGCTCCTCATGTTCTTCAACTGTGGAACATCGATCATAAAAAAAATCAATCATGTAGTGACATGACATCAACATCTATAGATCTACACTACATAGATTTTATCTATCGTTTCATGTCATAGGGAGGTGCGGAATCTTCCATCCGTGGTTGACATGCGTTGTAGTGGATATTGGTTTTCTTTCTTGGTATCATTCGTAGTTAAGGTAGCCGTAATCATTGAAAGGATTCTTAGAACCAGTGGTGTGTGGCATCTGAAGTAATTATGGAAGAGGGCAGCAATGATACACATATGAGGGACTCCCAGGGTTTTTATTTCATCTAGTCGGAACAAATCATTGAGCCCCTAGTGATGTGTTCTCTCTCCCTCAAAATATCCATGAAAAAGACAGAGACTAAGAAAAAATTTCATCTATTGTGGAGCTTTGGAAAATGGTTCTATCTTTTTGTAGGACCAACATGAAGATAGACTCGAGGATATATGGAGTAGTTCATGGTGATGAACCTAGACAACATCAACGATCATGGGGGATCAGATCTGTTTGATTCAAAAATGCTGATTTAAATGCCTTGCAATGAGAAACTTCATTGATAAGGTGAAACTGAACCCCAATAAGGGGGTCTCATATATATTTCAATTTTTTCTTTTCATTCTTCTATAAGCTTGTGTGGGATGATTTATTCCTCTATTTGTTTCCTAGTACTCCACTTTTTTATTATATAATGAAAAACCCAATATTTATCCTCCCTGTAAAGTTAGTTTGAATAGATGAAGCACATAAATCTTTTATCCCTTTTACTATATCCATTCTATATTTCTTTGACCTATAATAACTTATCACATTCCTTAACTTATTGAATTATTTCTAAATCTGTTCTAATTTTATTAATTAAATAGAAGTTTTTTAGACCATTGTGTTGCCCAATTTTCATTTCTACTTCATCCTTAATTGATGTAATCTATTGTGTTTCTTCTATGTTAAAATCTAAATTTTATATTTTTTAAATGTATATGTCAATATGATATTTTATTTCTTATTTTTTATGTTTTCATTAAATCATTTTTGTACCAATATTATTTTCTGTTTAATGAGAAATGTTAAGGTGTTTAAATTTTTAATGGTTACATCTATCATGTGATTTGTTCAATGATTCTATGAATTAATTTAAAAATATTAATTTGATGTTATGGAATTTAAACTGAAATGTTGTTTTAGTTTATCATTTTTTCTATATTAAAATAAAAATAAACATTATTTTTACATTTTCTATTTTAATGATCCTATACACCCAATAGATCATAGGCTATTGCTTGGGGAAACTTATCGCATCGGGTAATCACGCCTCAAAGAAGTGGTATCAAATCCTAACTAGTTATATATTTTTCTTTATTAAAATTTTTAATTTTTTTAATTTTTTGTTATATTCATTGAAAAAAACACTTGTTGCTTTTACTTATGGAGGCATGTTTTGATTACTTTGGTTAATCTTGGTCATGTACCCTCTTGGGATGTAATTTCATTCTATTGCAGATAGTGCGTTTCCTTGTCATTACCCTACATTAATTTTCATTTATATGCCACAATAAGTCATCTTGGTAGTTTTTATCAATGTGTTTCTATGGTTTTATGTAAGGAATGGGTTCTATGTGAGGTTATACTATATTTTTGAGTTGGTTAAATGTAATGTCTTGGGAAGACTGTGTGTCTTTAGTGACTATATTTCTACATGGATATGAACTTTTTTAGCTATGTTTTTTCCCTCTACATTCTTTAAGATAGTTTTCACTGAGTATGGTCATGTAGCATAGTTAGTGATTGGGTTTGGGTAGTTTATGGGAGTAGTGTCTCTTAAATAATCACCAAGATTCTTTGTTTGATGTTCAACCAAGTTTAGCAGCATTGTTTTGGTTTCCTATTAACCTTGTTTCTTAAGGATCTCTATTATATCACGTGTTTCTCTTTATGTTCGTGTCTCCCACATGGTTCTTGTTTTCTCCCAGACATTGCTCACACATCTTAGAGTTATCCTAGGATGTTGGAACTACTTTCATGTGTCCTTGATGTTTCCCTTTTGTGTTATGATATCTCCATTTGACTTTTTTTAGGCGGTCGTTGATAGGGTTGGTGTCTTGAGAACAAGATTTTTAGTACTTTGAATACATGAATGTGCACTTATTATATATTGTTCATTGTTCTGCATGAATAAAATTTAATAATTTCTTGGATTATTTATTTCATTTATAGGGTCATGGTACATCCCCGCTATGATGTGAACCTTGAAATGCTATAACAATATTCATAAATAATGTTCTATGGTTGGATGACATACTATGAAAGTACACATAGTATATAGACAATCATGTACGAGTACCCGTAAGAAGATGAGACTCTCTGTCATGGTGTTCGCACTTGGTAATCTCCAAGATGAGAGATTATGAGAACAGACCTGCTAGTAGTAATTCCGCATGTTTTGGTTTCATCAGACATAAAAATCTACTTGTGTGTGTAATGGTCCTTAGACAGGAATATTATCATTTACTCATGTCATGACTCACACACGTAGATTTTCTAACAAAAACCATCACGAAGATAGTTTCCAGGAAGTAGGTTACGTTGGGTGCATCACGAATGACATGTTGTTAATGGATAAGTCGAGGAAATATTTGTCCCTTATATATTTATATAAGTATATATCTCAGGCCCTTTGATTTAAATAGAACTATCGAACCAATTCCTTGGCCATGGTGACACGACGAGTTTTTTTCTTGAAGTTAATGAATGACAGATCAAGCATATATGTTTATGAAACTACCATGAAACATGATTGACGATATATTAAGAAAAAGGGATTAAATTACATGGTAAGAATTCAAATGAGGTGACCCATCAATGTAGCGTCAACTACTTTCTCTTGGGTTACTTGACCCGTTGCTAGACAGTAATCTATGACTTTAGGCAAGCCCACCTAATGCCAATGAGAAAGAGGCCTAGAGGGTCACACAATAAGTGTATTCATGTATCAAAAGTAGAATAAGGATTATTCCCATACATGGTTTAATAATTATTCAAGGAATCCTAAATTTATTTAATGTTGGAGGAAGAATAAAATGAAAACAAGTACACACCGTGTATTAATGATTACACGCCGTGTAATTTTTTTTTTCAAAACAAGTACACACTATTCATAATTGAATGTACATGCCTTGTAGTTTTCATTTTGGAAATGAAATTAATAAATGAAAACAAGATATACATGCCGTGTACATTGAAGGTACACACAGTGTAGTTTTCAATGATAAACAACTACACAACGTGTATTTATGATTAAACTTCGTGTAGTAGATCGAGTCGGGATTTTGGGGAAATATCGTTTTATTAAATGATATTTATTATAATTATTGTGGGAATATGTCAATGTATTAATGACTCGACATGGGGTTTTCAAAAGAGTTAATGAAATCAATAAAATACTTAACGCATTTATTTAGTGTCATAACACTACAACCTCAAACTAGATTATAAATATCCTCACAACCGCAACACTTTTCCTAAGTGAATTGTTGTGCACAACAATTCTAGATAATTCTCTCAAGATCGAAAGAACTCCTTCCTCCAAGAACACTCTCAAGACCGAGAGAGATCCACCTCCACTGGATCAAGGCAATATAAGGAGGACATTTCAAGCAAATGCTTCTCCATGCTAGCAAAGGGGGATTCCTTTGGCGACATCCAAAGATACATGGTGCACGTGTGGATCACCACTAGAGAAATTCTACACCTGGCTTCTGTGGGGAAATGATGAATCACATCAGAATGTGATTGGAAATATCAACAGAGAAAGGACGCCATAAAATGTACATCTTTTCAATTAATTTAATTAATTATAATCCACCTATGATGATCCACATTTATGGTTCTAGGAATATTCCTCTTTTTTGCCTATTTCGGTGATTCGATCAATGGTGTGTGGCATTAATTGTCGTATTGATCATTTCTAATGATAAAAAGGCAAGTGAGAACATCCACCCATGAGCTTCCACTACGCCTAGAAACGTTAATTGGTATTAGAGGGAGGATAAAACATTGATTATAATTATTTGATTTTTGACGATAATTTACACATTTATATTTGATTTGATTGAAGATAAATTGTTCTATAAACTGAATGAATGAGATCTATTCTTCCTTTTTCGTTTCTCGATTCACATCACATAAACGAACATTTAATCTTAATTTTGGTTAAATTAAAAATGAGTATCTCATTCGGAGGAGCCGGTCTTTTTATCCGTACAACATAAGAATACACACCGTGAAGTGAAAACAACACACCGTGTACTTAGGTTCAACGAACCGGTACTGGTCCGCCAAACACCAATGTGTGAATTGAGTATAAATGAGTTTTATTACACCGTGCTGACAAGAATTGAACGGACTGTGGAATCCAGAATACAAAACGTCTATATTGAATCAACACACCGTGTAGTCCAATCTGGTCTGGGTGAAATTGTGTACATGTAGAAGTCATGTTCCACGTACATGAGTTTTCCAGACCTGTAACAGCGTAACAAGGAATCACACGCCGTGTTGGATTAATCTACACGCCGTGTCCTACAAAATTTACAAACTACAAAAAACACGCCAAATCCCTCAGCATGTACGTTCAATAAAGGGTGAAAAATACATGGTGTGTAGGCTATATTACATTCCATGTACTTTTTAGAATTGGAATTTCACCAGGTTTCATCCAAAAGTACAAAGACCAGTACAAGGAATATGGATGAGAAGAATCTCAAGGAAATTCAGAAAGGAATTTAAGATAAATAATTGATTAAATATAATATTAGAATTAATCGAATTCAAGAGAGACTTATCATAAATAATAGAACAATTAAATGAATTTTAATTTTAAATATGCGTAAATGTCATTTAATGCAATGGATGATCATGAGATAGACAGAATACCCTTTGTAAGTGTGTATGGATTCATTTAAATTTTTTGGCTTGTGAACCTTCTTCCAAAAAAAATTAGGGCCTGTGTGCCCATGGTATCTTTAATGTAAACCCCATGTAATGGAGGATCTCCCAAGCTAGTGGAGACAGTTCAAAAATATGAAGCCAAGGAGAAAAATTCCAAAGAAAATGCAATAGTGGATAGTTGGGAGTTGCAAAACACAAACCATCGGGTTCAAGGTGTTTTCCCTAGGTCATCGTTATCTTATCAAACCGCTATATAAGCTATGAAATAAAATATCATGATCATGCCATCTAATTTTATTTCTGTCTGATTTCATGGTTTATTTATTATGTTGTCACGGTCACATAATTAATGAAATAATCAAGCATGCAAAAATGGAATAATATAAAAAAAAATAGACTATGCATAAACATTATCAGAACATGGTTAATCTCTTAGGAAAGAATCACATAATATTAAAAAGAATGTGATAATGCAAAACTATGCATATATAATAAAATCTGTCAAATGCCATATTAAGTCAGGCCATGCCTTCAATTTCTAGATTAAGGGAAAGCCTCAATAAAACAATGTGTCTGACCTTCCCTTGTTGGGACACTTACTTTTATAATGTATGATCTTATGAAAATTTCGGGTTGACTTAAACATTTTACATCAAATGGAGTATCCCTTGATATACTTGTTTTAAAATGGAGGCATGTGTTGAGGAAATCTAATTCAGGATTTCAGGATTGGGTAGACAATTCAATAGATCAAGGAATTGTAAACTCACAGTTGGAAATGACCTGACAACCTAAATTCCTTCGAATATTTTGACCAACCCTTGTTGGGGTTATGCAAAAAAGGAATATGGATCCTTGCCACTAGAATGCCAAAGCAACTGGACATTACATGTTCAATGGTGAGGGCCATTGGGACTTGATAAAATAGTGGGATAATTAATAAATTCATTATTTATTTTTAATAAAATGTAATAAATAATGTACTGATAAATTTTCTATTTTAATTTTTAGAATTAGTATGACAAGCTCGTCAACCACATTCTCTCTCCAATAAATTCTGGATAAAGAAAATATCATTATTGGCTGTAACTTTCAGGAATGGTTTAGGCACCTTTGGGTTATCCTATGCCATGAACGAATGTTTTAATTGCTGGAGTCCTCACATCCTTATTCTCCTGCCAAAAGGGCGAGTGATCCGGATTTCTTAGTCTATGATCAACATTTGAACGATGCACTCGATGTTCAATGTTTGATGCTATCATAAATGTCTAGTGAGGTCATGAAGTCTAATAAAGACATGGATGCCTATAGAATGATCGAGAACCTCCGTGGTCTATACAAGGAGAGAGCAAGACAGGAAAGGTTTGAGATCTCCAAGGCTATATTTTAGAGAAATCTTGGAGAGGGTGCCCCAACTAGGTCTCATGTAGTCAATCTCATTGGCTACATTGAGTGTTTAACAACCAAAGATTTTATGAGAATTATTCCTTTTAATTTCATTGATGTCTTATGTTGTTCGCTACACCAAAATTAGCTTGTACTATACGCAACACCGTATTAGCTTGCAGTATATGCAACACTATTCTTGGCTCATGTTACACACAATTTCATGTTAATTTTGTGGAAATTATTCTACGCAACATTAAGTATAGATTTTGTTTAATGTATAAATGAAATAAGTTTTGATTATGTTATACACAACACCAAACAGATTTTTCACTATTCGCAGCTCTGACTTGGCTGGCTTTACACACAATCTCGACCTTCTACGATAGCCTGTGTTGTACGCAAAACCAAGTTTCAATAAACAATGATATGTTATTTAAATATTATATAAACTAGCTGTTATGAATTTTAATACCAACTTTTTGATGTTTTATAAATTTTATCATTCAAAATGGACATTATTTTTGTTTTTGTAATATCGAAGTTAACCTAGGGTTAATTTCTGTTATTTTTCTAAAAACATTCAATTTTTGATGAATAGTGAAAACACTGTGTTACTATTTAAAACTCGTCTTTTACCCACCTCCTAGGAGAATTTAGAAATTCACATAAAACATAATTTTATAACTTCTATGAGTTGAATTTCAAAAATCCGAGAGACACGGTTAATATCAAGGACTAAAATGTGGTTCAATGGGATGAATTATTTTTGTTGAATATTAACTTTTTTACTTTTATTTACCACAGTTATAAGTAAATAGGGTAATTAAGGGTAAAAATTATATTATTATTACCCTAAAACATGACCTAATTCTATTGGATAAATATAATTCTACCAAAAACAACCTTAGTAATAAAATATTTCCCTTTAGGTCTACGTGGATTAGATTAGGACACTTATTATTATTTTATTTAAAGAAGAGTTAAAAGAGTTAAAATAAAAGTTTAATTAATGAACATTTTTAATATAAGATTATACATAATATAAATTCAACTATTAATATTAATTATAAATATAAAAAGAGTTACAACAAAATGAAATTTTATTTATAATTTTTATACATTATATAATTTAATTTATTTATGACACAATGATGATGTAGTAATTATCTTGTTAATGAAATATTAACATAATTGATTTTATAAATACCCAAATAAATGTAATTTTAGACTTTTTATGAATTCCACTAATTTTATAGGTTAATATGACATGTTATTAATTATTAAATTAACTTTTTTTGAACTAATCATGCAGTTATGATTTTCACATAAATCAATTACCAAATAATGTCAAAATTGACATAAAACAGTTTTTAAAACAAGTATTATATTATTAATTGTTATTATATTCCTAAAAATATAAATATCGGAAAAGATACTTATATTATGATAGGTTAATAATTAATGGACCACTTGGGGGTGTCTTTTATGTATATTGTATGTATATTAACTATATAATATAAAAATACAAAGTGACATGGTAAATGTCAATTTAATTAACCGAGGGTAAAAACTATAAGATAAGGTTAATATAATGACCCAAACCTGTCTAAAATATATTGGTTGAGATTATTCCAACCCAACCCCACTTTATCATAGAAATAAAAAAAATTGGTGCTATTATAAACCGAAGATGGCTTTATTATAAATTAATATTTTGAGTTTTTCCAAAGGTTCCTCTCTCCTCCATTATAAAAAGGGAATCCCTTCCCTCTTCTCTTCACACCCTTTTGAGCCTTTAATATCGTCCAAACCCTTCCCATTTCCCTTTTCCACTTTTCTAGAAACATTTTGGAGGTTTTGGTCTTCTCAAAAGACCAACTCTACTTCCTTAAGAGGAAGCTTAAAAGAGGTGTGTCGAAGAAGAGGTAATCTCTTCTTCCGATTCTCTCAATATTCATTCTTCTTATACTTCTACTTCTTTAGTTGTCACATTATAAAGTAAAAAAATCATTATTACATATATACTTATATGTTATTATAAATATGAAACAACCCTATTTCACCTTCTATCCATCCTACGGAAAACGAAATCATCGCGTGTGCGTACGTACGAAATACTGTCTCCACGCTGTGGTGTAATATGTTTTTGACAACCACCTTACTTGGATGGGTATAATGGTGTAAATAAATAACTATATATGATAATTGTAAAGTGATATTGATTCTGAAATATTATACATACGATTCAATAAAATTCCACAATCATGGGAATTATATCATCGCTCGTGCATACGTACGGACTGCCGTCTCCACGACGTGATGAGATTCATTCTCCATGTAAACCATTCAAAAATGATTATAATGTATATATAATGAATAAAAATTAAATATATGACATGATAAAGCTACTGGATGTATTTATATATATATTCCATCTACTTACTGCCATTCAAGTCAATAAATAATGGAAAACATCTTTCATGCGTACGTATGACCTACCGTCTCCATGAACGTTGTATTTCATTTTTTATCTATCTATTTTATATATATATATGAATATATATTATATATGAATCATTATTTAAATTCTTATGGTATGTAAATCATGATAAAAGTAATAAAAATATCAAGAAAAACATGTCCAAACACGTACGATAAATAAAACGATTTTACCCAAAACGCTGCTTTAAAATTGAATTTACAAAAGAATGGGTAATATAAATTCATAAATGAACCTTATATGAATATGATTTTGTAATAAGACAATGACATTATTTAAATCGTTATATAGGAGGATCAGATATGTTCAAAGCATATTAGACCGAAGGTAAGGGATAATTATTCCAATATCATTTTTATCCGAGATTGTTTATTCATAAGTATTTACTGGGGTTATAATTTTCATTAATTTCCATAAAAAGTTTTTCATAAAGTGGTTAATATTCATCCATGTAAGTTTAAAAAAAAAATTTACCCCTCTTTTACTTTTAATTTTTGTTATGGATGTTATCTTTCTTTTTTTACCATACATGGTACTTTTAGACGTTTCCGTTAAAAGTACGAGGAGAATGATTTTTAACTTATATGGAAAGAACAGATTTTTCCTATTTCATAACACCATATTTCCATGAAGCTTACTATACAAGATTTCATGATTATTTTCAACAAAATTCTTTTCTTTTAAAATTTAATGGCATTTTGTGAAAAGAAAATGATTTTTAAAGAAGAAAGGATATTTTCCACAATAATTAATTTCAAGTGTTTTGTCAAGACTATTTTTCATCTAACATGACATTATTTATTATGATTATTTTTCAAGTATAATGTCTCTATGATTTATATGGTTTTAATTTTCTAATGATGAAACAAGATCAATTTGTTTTATAAGGATTATGTTATGATAGGATAATGTTTATGAAACCCATTTTTATTCTTTGGCTTATGATGAATGATCTATGTTTATATTGTGGCACAAGTAAGAATGTTTTCATTATGAGATGGGTGGGACCTATATCTCTTTCCAATGCATTGGGTAAATATTTATATCTCATGGGAAAGAAATGGGTGGAACGCTAAGTTAATCCGGTTCAGTGATACAGGACTGGAATGAGGAGTGAACTCGATTCAGAAAGGCGCAGTGTCCACTATGATGGTCTTGGCAGCAATGCCTTGGCTACTATGGAAATCCTATCATGTGCTTAATGGATTTCCACAATTAAATTTTTTATTTCCATGCTATTTTTTCATGATTAATGTTCCATTATGAAATGTGCCTTACGTATAGAAAATATTTAACTCACAACTCAAGATTTGGATGTTTAAACATTATGTTTATGTTTTTATGATCAAATGTATATGGTTTTTTATTTTCTCCATTCTTACCCTTACTGAGCATTTTATCTCACCCTTTATATGTTTTCTTTTCCCCAACAAATAAAGAAATGTTTTAGGTAAGAAAACAAAAGGGGAAGATCTTTATGGGATATGTTGAAGATCTTTAACCATGATTAGAAGATTATGTTCCAAGTTTCCAAAGACACTAAACTATTACAATCTTTGAGTGTTTGTTTTTGTTATGTATTATGTATTCCTCAAAATTAATGTAATTTCCATATAAATCTTCATTTGGGTCTCTACAGTTGGTAATAGAGGAAAAGTAGGTAGGAATGAATTTGTTACTTGGTAACTCTCACATGTGAGCATTAGATGATGCATGGCTCTCCGCCAAAGGGCTTCATGAGGAAATGGATGCCACTGGGGATGGTGGTGTGTCCCGCCCAGGGGGTGTAGCCCCCCATGGAGTGCCCTAATATGTATCAATTATAGTCCACTGGAAGTAATTCCAAACTGCTACAGTTGGTATCCGAGGAAAGTTTTAGTTAACCTTTGGAAACTAGGATGCGAAAACATTAGTGATATCATTAGATATATTTCAATGGTATGTATAAGGATGTCCCTAAGGTTTAGTATAACTATAGTTTACAATCGTAAAATTTTGTTGACGATCATGAATAACCTAATGTGAACCTATGGTGTCCTAGATTAAATAATGCGTGATAATTTAGACATCCCATAAGTGACTTTTTATGATTATGTGGTTCCCCATTATTTTAACTGTTTATTAGACCATGGATTTTGGTTTTAGTCAATGGAGGGAACCAGAAAGAATTGGGACAACATTGAATCCAATGGAGAAATTGGTGACTATGAGCAACGAAATTGTGTAATTCCTAGAAAGAAATATTTTGTGATTATGCAGGATAAGTCATTACGATATATGATTAGCAAGGTGATCTTTAGTGGTATTACTAATTCATCAAATAAGAGGAAGATGGAGTTTTATGCATGTTCTCATGTTGGGGATCACAGAGAAATGAAGATTGAGATTTCTAAATAAGGGAAGAAGAACCTTGATGAATACATCAACTGGAGGGGAAGATGTTATATATGTGGAGAGAAGGGTCGTAGAGTGACAGACAGTTATGGAGTTCAATGTCTTATCTATGGAGAACATGGTCATTAACCAACTCAATGCATTGACCTAAGTGGTTACTTCTAAATCATGGAAGGACTTCTTCCATGACAATCATTGAATAGGATGGATTGAAGTGTTTATATATTGTTATTCTAGAATATTGTTGTTGAGGTTTTTTTATGGTACATTGGAATATCTATGTATTGGTCCATTGTGGTTTTCCATAAGAATACGGCATCAGTAACCATGAAAAGTGATTGAAATATTTTTGTAGAGAGGATGATATGCGCATAATGAAGGGATAAAGAGAAAATAATAAGTCTAATAGTATTCATGAGCTAATGACTAATATAAGGACAAAGTGATATCATCGTTTGAGTATAAAGAATTTTTTGGATTTTGGTATGTGGATGGAGATAAATTTTGATAGAATTCATGTTTTCACTAAGGTTCTTTGGTAATTCATGTTGCAAGAAAATACAAGATTAACATATTCACATGTTTGGAATGTGACCAACATGATATATCGTCTCATATATGGGGGATTAATTATGGTATTCACATCCTTGTAATGTGACCCTTCATGTAATTGTTTTCTTTATACTATGAGATTGCACGGATGTATTTTGGATACTCTTAAATATTGGAATGGATTATATTGGACATCAGATATTATTATTTGAGGTTAGAACTTGTTTTTCGATATTATTCCTAGAATGTTATAATAGTATATTTTTAGAAAAAGGACTACCTACAGAACAGGCGACAACCCGTCGTGTTGGTTAAGGCTGTGGGAATCAAACCCACAACTGAAGTGCGACCGGACTTTATCACATACCACTGGCCTACAGGAAGTCCGTGGTTAGTAGAAAGTAGTTTTATTTTATTAAGCGGTATGATATATGAGGTATATGTCTATTGTTGGAATCATATACGATTAATATCAACATAGATGGAATTATATATATTTAATAACTTAGGAAGACCCTTTAGTGATAGAAACAGATGGGATGACTTATCATTCTATCGCATTATCTGCTAACGCATCATGAATTCAGCTTCATTTCATTAAGAGGTGAAGTAGAAATCGTTCAAGGCACGAACAACAGTGAGATTGTACCAAAATCATGTACGTATTTCTTTTAAACATTAGGGAAATGATCTTGGAAACCAAAAATATTGTTCTAGTAATCTCATATCTGATGAATCAGATGGAACCTTAGATCATCACAAATTTATGTCTTTATGATTGTTGGATTTTTCATAGCCATGTCCTTTACTACTCTCCGTCATAACTTGATGGTAAGATTTTTCTTCCATATCCATATTTCTCTTATGATCTACTATGTGGAAACCCAGTGATGAGTTAATATGGGTAACAATTACTTTTCATACTTTACTTTTTAATATTAATTTTTAGTATTCCTTTTACGATGTGAGTTTCTATTAAAGAAAATTTCAAGTAGTAAACAATTTATAACCCCGAAAAATTTTGAGGGCGAAATTCATTTTAAGGGGGGTATAATGTAACAACTTGAGATTTTATGAGAATTATTCTTTTTAATTTCATTAATGTCTTGGGATATACGCTACACCAAAATTAGCTTGTATTATACGCAACACCGTATTACCTTTCATTATACGCAACACTATTCTTGGCTCGTGTTACACACAATTTCATGTTTTTTTTGTGGAAATTATTCTACGCAACATTAAGTATAGATTTTTTTAATGTATAAATGAAATACATTTTGATTATGTTATACACAACACCAAACAGAGTTTTCACTACACGCAGCCCTGACTTGGCTTGTTTTACACTCAATCGCGACCTTCCACGATAGCGTGTGTTGTACACAAAACTAAGTTCCACTAAAAACAATATTTTATTATAATATTATATAAACTAGCCGTTATGAATAGTAATACCCAAATTTTGAAATTTTATAAATTTTATCTTTCAAAATGGACTTCATTTTTGGATTCGGAATATTGAAATTAGCCTCTGGTGAATTTTTTGTGTTTTTCTGAAAACATTCAATTTTTTATGAATAGTGAAAACACTTGGTTACTATTTAAAAACAGAGTTTTTATTTAGATATTTATTTATTTTATTTAAATTTATTTTCTATCAAAATTGATACCTATATAAGTTCAATTTAATTCATTGGAGTAATTTTATAATAATTATATATATATATAAATATTATTGAACTTTTCACCATGTTTTACCCACCTCCTAGGAGAATTTGGAAATTCACATAATATTTAATTTTAAAGCTTCTGTGTGTGGAATTTCGAAAATCCGAGAGAAAAAATTAATATAAAAGACTAAAATGTGGTTCTATGAGATGAAAATAATTTTTTTGTGAATAGTAACTTTTTACTTTTATTTACCACGGTTAAAAGTAAATAGGGTAATTAAGGGTAAAAATGATATTATTATTACCCTAACACATGTCCTAATTCTGTTGGATAAGTTTAATTCGACCAAAAACAACCTTAGGAATAAAAAATTACCCTTTAGGTCCAATTGGATTAGATTAGGACACTTATTATTATTTTATTTAATGAAGAGTTAAAAGAGGTAAAATCAAAGTTTAATATATAAATTTTTTTTAATATATGTTTATACATAAGATAAATTCGACTATAAAAGTTCATTAGAAAGCTAAAAAGATTTTGTACATAATGGTATTTTATTTATTATTTCTATAGATTAAATAATTTAATTTATTTATGACACAATGATGATGGAGTAATTATATTTTTAATGAAATATTAACATGATTGATGTTATAAATACCAAAATAAATGTAATTTGAGACTTTTTATGAATTAAAATAATTTTCTAGGTTAATATGACATGTTATTATATATTTACTTATCTTTCTTCGAACTAATCAAGCAGTTATGATTTTCACAAAAATCAATTACCAAATAGTGTCAAAATTGTCATAAAATTGTTTTTAAAACAAATAATATATTATTAATTGTTATTATATTCCAAAAAATCCAAGGTTCGGCCAAGATAATTATATCATTATAGTTGTATCATTAATGGAACACGTGGGGGTTTCTTGGATGTATATGGTATGTTTTTTTTAACTATATAATATAAAAATACAAAGTGACATGGTAAATGTCAATCTAATTAAATACGAGTTATAACTAAAAGATAAGGTTAATATAATGGCCCAAACCTATCTAATATCTATTGGATGAGAGTATTTTGATCCATACCCACATTAGCATCGAAATGAATCATTTTGGAGCTATTATAAATAGAATATGACCTTATTATAAAATAATATTTTGAGTTTTTACAGAGGTGCCCCTCTCCTCCCTTATAAAAATGGCACCCCATCCCTATTCTCTTCACACACTTTTGAGCCATGAAGCTCGGACAACCCCTGCCCATTTATCTTCTCCACTTTACTAGAAACATTTTGGATGTTCTGGTCATCTCAAAAGACCCAATCTACTGCCTTAAGAGGAAGCATAAAAGAGGTTCGTCGAACAAGAGGTAATCTCTTCATCTGATTCTCTCAAGATTATTTCTTCATAAACCTCTTAATTAGTTGTCTAATTATAAATTAATAACATCAGTATTACATATTTACCGATATGTTATTATAAATATGAAACAACCCTAATTCATCTTTTATCCATCCTACATAAAATGAAATCACCGCGCGTGCGTATGTACGAAATACCGTCTCCACGCCGTTGTGTAATCAGTTTTTGACCACCACCTTACTTGGATGGGAATAATGGTGTAAATAAATAACTATATATGATTATTTTAAGGTGATATTGATTCTGTAATATTATATATACGCTTAAATATAATTCCCCGATCATGGGAATGATATCATCCCTCATGCGTACGTACGGACTACCGTCTCCACGACGGGATGAGATTCATTCTCCATGTTAACCATTCAAGATTGATTATAAATTATATATAATTAATAATAATGAAATATATTACATGATAATGCTACTGGATTTATTCATATACATATTCCATCTACTTACTTCCATTCTTGTCAATAAAGAAATGAAAACAGCGTTCATGCGTACGTACGACCTACCGTATCCATGAACGAAGTTTTTCATTTCTTTTATCTATCTATTATATATATATATAAATATATATGATATATACATAATTATTTACATTCTTAAAGTAAGTAAATCATGATATAATTAATAATAATATCAAGAACAGCATGCCCAACCACGTACGATAAATAAAACGGTTTTACCCAAAACGGTGCTTTAACCTGGAATTTACAAAAGCACAGGTAATATAAAGTCATAAGTGAACCTTATATGATATAATAACAATGAATATTATTATTTAATAAGAAATTGAAATTATTTAAATCATTATAAAAGAGGTTCTGATACATACGAATCATATTGGACCTAAGGTAAGAGATAATTATTCCAATCTCATATTTATCCGAGATTGTTTCTTCGTAAGTATTTAATGGGGTTATATTTTTCATCCATTTCCATTAAATTATTTTCATAAAGTGTTTAATATTCATCCATGTATTTTTAAAGAAATTTTTACCACTCTTTGACTTTTACTTTGTGTTATGGATGGAATCATTCTTCTATTTACCATATGTGGTACTTTTTGACTTTTCCGTTATATGTACGAGGAAAATGTTTTCTTAACTTATACGGCATGAACGTATTTTTATGGTTTCATAAAGCCTTTATTCCATGAATATTACTATAAAATATTTCATGATTATTTTCAACAAATTCCTTTTCTTTTAAAATTACATGGCATTTTGCGAAAAGAAAATGATTTTTAAAGCTGAAAGGATATTTTCCTCAAGAAATAATTTCAACTGTTTTGTCAAAACTATTTTCCATCTAAGATGACACTATTTAGTATGATTATATTTCAAGTATAATTTCTACATGATTTACATGTTCTCACTTTTCTTATGATGAAAAGATATCCATTTTTTTATATGGATTATGTTATGATGGGATGATGTTTATGAAACCCATTTTTATTCTTTGGGTTATGATGAATGATTTATGTTTATGTTGTGGCACAAGTAAGAATGATTTTATTATGAGATGGGTGATACCTATATCTCCCTCCAATGAATTGGGAAAAAATTTATATCTCAATATATAGACATGGCTGGAATGATAAGTTAATCTGGTTCAGTGACACAGGACTAGAACGTGGAGTGAACTTGATTCCGAAATGGGATTTATCCACTAAGATGGACTTGGCAGCAATGCCTTGTGTACTATGGAAATCATATCTTGTGCATAATGGATTGCCAAAATTAAATGATTTATTCCCATGCTATTTTATCATGATTTCTTTTATGACATGTTCTTTACATACTGCCAATATTTATTTCACAACTCAATATTTGGATGTTTAAACATTATGTTCAAGTTTTTAGGTTCATATGTATATGGTTTGATTTATTTTCTCCAGGCTTACCCTTAATGAGAATTTCAACTCACCCTTTATATGTTTTATTTTCCCCATGATATAAAGAAAGATTTTAGGTAAGAAAACAACATGGGATGATCTTTATGGGAGATGTTGAAGATCTTTCACCCTGATTTGAAGATTATGTTTCAAATTTCCGAAGACACAGAACTATTATGATCCTTGAGTGTTGGTTTTTGTTATGTATTAAGTATTCCACAAAATTAATGTAATGTCTATATACGTCATGCTTTGGGTCTCAACAGAGTGCTTGGAGGTTATATGGTTTAAACTCCCTGAAGAAATGGGTACCGATCCCATTCTGGCATCAGTATCCCAGAGCATCTCTAACATTGTTGTAAATTTCAACATGAACAACATTGAGAAGTCTCTATTTGATCTTATAATCATTATTCACCATGTGGACAATGATATGAAGCCAGATAAACCTTCTGTCCTTATGGTGAATGAAAAGAAAGGGAAGGTGAAGAGCTATATGCCCAAATCTACTTCAATGCTTTCCAAGGAAAGGAATATCAAAGGGGAGGCAAGTGAATAGGAGGCTATTTGTTTCGCATGTGGAAAGAAAGGCCACTAGAAGAAAAACTACCCCAAGCCAAGGAAGCAAGGGGAAGCTTCAAGTGCATTTTTTATCGAATGCAGTATATCTATTTCTACTAATTGACTATTAGAAACTTCTTATGGTGCTCATATCTGTATCCAAATATAAAAACCATGTATATTCAGAAATATTGTATGAGGTGAGGTGGATCTACGAGCAGCCAACGGAGCCAGACTCATTGTTGTAGCTGTCAGAGACTACCACCTCACATTGCCTACTGGGATGGTCTTGGTTTTAAAAGGATGTTATTATGTACCATCTGTCAAAAAACATTATATCAGTATCCATTTTAGATACTGATGGATTCAACTTCAAATTTTAAAATTAATGTTGCTAATTTTATACAGATAGAATTTTTTTTGGTATGGCACATTTATATAACAACCATTATATGTTAGACTACACAAACTAAGTAATGGAAATAGATGAAAAGGTTAATTCACAAGACTCAGACCCCACCCAACATTGGCATCACCAGCTAGGTCATGCCAATGAGAAACGTTTGACAAAATTACATCAATATGTGTATTTAGATTCTTTCTAACTAAAACCACTTTGTGTATTTCATGCGTTTATACATGAAAAAATGACCAAATCCCCATTTAGTGGGAAAGGTGAAAGGGATAAAGAGCTTCTTTAATTAGTTTACATAGATGTATGTGGACCATTTCTAGGAGAAAAAAGTGGTGGGTTCTTGTACTTCATAACTTTTACTGATGATTTTAGTAGATATGGATATATTTACTTAATATGGTATAAGTCAGATTATTTTAATCTGTTCAAAGAATACAAGAATAAAGTTGAGATCCATCTTGGTAAAAAGATTAAGAACCTCCTCTCAGATAGGGGAGATGAATATCGTAATCAGGACATCATTGATTTCTTATGGGAGTTTGGGATTATATCTCAACTCACTCCTCCTTACATGCCTCAGTGGAATGGTGTAATTGAAAGGATAAACCACAACATGTTATACATGGTGAGATCAATGATGAGTCATGTGAGTCTTCAATTCTCCTTTTGGGGATATGCATTACAAACAACAACACACATTCTAAACCTAGTACCAACTAAATCAATAAATGATATTATATACGAATTATGGAGTGGATGAAATGCCATGTTATCAAATTAACATCAGTGGGGTTGCTAAGTGGTTGTTAAGTCCTCTTCAGGTAACATACTTGCACCCTGAGGCACAATGTGTATCTCAAATGGATATCCCAAGGAAATAAGGGGACATTACCTATACATCACATCGGATAAAAATGTTACATTGGAAATACACGCCATATTCCTTGAGAGGGAGAACATTTCCAAAGAGAGATAGTGGGAGTGAGAAAGAATTCGATGAATTTGAGGCTAAAAATACACAAGAGATGGTACAAGAACAGATTCCACAAAGCCCCGTGGAAGAAAAATATATTCCAGTGACACAAGAACTACAAAAGAGCATGAGAGAGGTAAGAGAACCAAAACGATATGGTTTTCTTGTCACCGATGATGGTGACTCATTATTGGTTGACAATGATGATCCTCTTACCTACGAGGAAGCAGTTAGAGGCATAGACTTTGCCAAGTGGCAAGAATCCATGAATCATGAAATGGATTCCATGTACCAAAATCAAGTGTGGATATTGGTAGATGCTCCAGTTGATGTAATGCCTATTTGTAATAAATGGGTGTTTAGAAGAAGAAAATGTACATGGATGGGCAATTAAACACCTATAAGTCATGACAGGTTGCAAAAGGTTTTACACAGCGTCAACGAATTCACTATGATGAATCCTTTTCACCGATTGCAATGCTGAAATCCATCAGGATCCTATTGGCCATTGCTGCTTACCAAGACTATGAAATTTGGAAAATGGATGTCAAAACAGCATTCCATAATGGGATCCTCTAGAAATATGTCTAAATGAAAAAACATGAAGGGTTTGTGACTCCAAAGGATTCCAATAAAGTATGTATGTTTCAGTAATACATTTTTTGGATTGATGAAAGAATTATTGTCATGGAACATTCTTTTTGATAAAGATGTAAAAAAAAATTCTTTATTAAGAACGAATGTGATCCTTGTGTCTACAAAAGATTTAGTGGAAGTGCAGTTATTTTCCTAATAGTATATGTTAATGACATATTACTAATTGGAAATGAAGTACCTATCTTACATTCGGTTAATTCATGGTTAGATAAATGCTTCTCTATGAAAGTCTTGGGCGAGGCAACATATTTTCTTTGGATCAGGATCCATCATGATAGATCTATGAGAATGATGGGCCTATGTAAAAGTACATACATTGACAATATACTACAGAGATTCAGTATGAAATAGTCCAAGTGGAGAATGTTTCTAGTGTCACATGGCATTCATCATTCCTAGAAAATGTGTCCTCAGACACATGAGGAAAGAATGAAAATTGCAAGGATCCCATACGCATCTGTGATTGGGTCAGTCATGTATGCTTTTCTATGTACAAGGCTAGATGTTGCTTACGCATTATTTGTTGTATGAATATATCAAACTGATCCAGGAGACTACCATTTGATGGTAGTCAAGACTATCCTTATGTATCTGAGACATACATAGGATATGTTCCTTGTTTATGGAGGAGATGAGGAACTATTCATCAGAGGACATGTAGATTCTTGTTTCCAGACTGATCAAGATGACATGAAGTCACAACGTGGATACATCATCAGTTTGAATGGTGGTGTAGTGAGCTGGAAGAGATCAAATAATGGGGTGGTCGCCGATTCTACAGAAGAGTCCGAGTATATCGCAGATTATGAGGAAGATAAAGAAGCAGTAGGGATGTGAAGCTTCATCCAAGAGCATGATTTTGCACCTAACATTAATGATACTATCACACTCAACTGTGATAATACTACAGCAGTGGCACTTGAAAAAGCACCACGATCACATCAGCGGACAAAGAACATAATTCAGAATTATCATCTCTTGAGTGATTTTTCTCAGAGAGGTGAAGTTTCAGTGATCAGTATTTCTCCAGAAGACAATGTGGCAAACCCCTTGAATAAAGCCTTGACTCACTAGAAACATGATCATCATGTGAGGTCTAGCAGACTAAAAGTCATATGAATTTGGCACTAGTCCAAGTGGGAGTTTTTTATGGTAGGTGTATTGAGAACAAATAGTTATGTAATTTGATTACATGAATGCACACTTATTATATATTGCTCATTGTTCTGCATGACTATAATATAATAATGTCCTAGAATATTTTTTGCATTGAAAAGGTCATGGAATATCCCTACTATGATGAGAACCTTGAAATACTATAACAATATTCTTAAATAATGTTCTATAGTTAGATGACATACTATGATAGGGCACATAGTATACAAACTAACATGTGTGAGTACTCATAAAGAGATGATACTCTCTCTCATGGAGTTCACACATGGTAATCTCCATAATGGGAGATTTTGGGAATAGACCCTCCAGTGGTAATTTATCATGTTTTGGTGTCATCGGACATTACTATCTACGAGCGTGTGTAATGGACCTTATGCTGGAAGATTATCTTTAACTCATGTCATGACACGGGCACTTAGATTTGCTAAAGAAATGTCAGGAAGACAGTTGGCGTGAAGTATGGTATGTTGGGTGCGTCACGAATGACATGTTGTTAATGGATAAGTCAAGGAATAATTTTATCACTTCTATATTTATAGATGTAGATATCTATATACATTTGATTGATATAGAACTGTTGAACCAATTGCATGGCCATAGTGACACAACCAATTTATTTCTGGATGTCAAAGAATGACCGATCCAGCATATAGGTTTATAACACTACCATGAAACATGCTTGGTGAGATATTGAGACAAAGGGATTAAATTACATGGTGAGCGTTCGTATGAGGTGACAATTCAATTCAGCTTTAACTTATTTCTATTTGCAGCCTTGACCCATTTCTATACAGTAATCTTGAACTTTATGCAAGCTCGCCTAATGCCAACAAGAAAGAGGCCTAGAGGGTCACACACTATGTGTATTCTAGTATCTCAAGTAGAATAAAGTTTATTCCCATGTGTAGTTTAATAATTATTCAAGGAAACCTAAATCATTTTAATGTTGCAGGAAGAATAATTTGAAAATAAGTACACGCTGTGTATTAATGTTTACAAGACCTGTATTTTTTATTTCGCAACCAAGTACACACCATGTATTATTGAATGTACACGCTGTGTAGTTTTAATTTTGGAAAGGAAATTAATAAATAAAAACAAGATCGACAAGCCATTTACAATTAATGTACATGCTGTGTATTTTTCAATGAAAAACAAATACAAGTCGTATATTTATGATTACACACAGTGTAGTTTCTCTTGTCGGAATATTGAGGAAATATCATTTTATTAAATGATATTTATTATAATCAGTGTGGGTGCATGTCAAGGAATTAATCAACCGACATGGGGTTTTCAGAAGAGTTAAAGAAATAATTAAAATGTGTAACACACGTATTTATTGTAATAACTCTACAACCTCAACCCCGACTATAAATATCCTCCCAACCCCAACTCTTTTCCTAAGAGAATTGTTGGACACAAAAATTATGGGGAATAATTTAAATACTGAACGAACTCCGTCCTCCAAGAACACTCTCAATACCGAGAGAGATCCACCCACACCCGATCAAGGTGATCTGTGGCAGACAACGCATGAAAAGGATTCTGCATGCTAGTACCCGGAGAATCCATTGTCGATGTCTAGAGATACATGGTGTACGTCTGGATCACTACTAGATGACTTATACAATTGGATTCTGTGACACAACGGAGAAACACATCAGAGCATGATCAGAAATATCAACAAAGAAAGAATACCATAAAAGGTACATTTTTCAATTTAATTAAATTAATTATAATCAACTTGTGACGATCCACATTTATGGTCCCAGAAATATTCCTCTTCTTTGTCTATTTATGTAATTCGATCCATGGATTGTGTCATTTATTTTCGTATTGATCTCGGATTGATCATTGCTAATGACAAAATCCCACATGGGCACATCCACCCACGAGATTCTGCTATGCCTGGGAACTTTAGTCGTCTCCTTAGGTAGAGATTCTGATTCCATATTTTAAGTATCTTATAGTTTCTCAGGTCGATAGTCTTCATGTTACAGTTTTCAAGAGGTGTGTATCATTTTTAAACCTAACGGTGCTTGGTGCTTTGATTGTTTTTTTGTTTATATGTGTTCATATAGAGACTTATTTTTCTTGTTTACTTATTATAAATACTCTCTCTATAAATATATTTATTATATTTTTCATGATTTCACTATTTTATTTCTCAGATAAAATTTTTTATGAATTTTTTTAGATTTTTTACATTTTTTGTATGAGGATGGACACTACTCAATATCATTGTATACTGAAAGTAAATGGGGGTTATTTTAGATGACCTGTTATGGAATGTGATTTTTTGATCCCATATTATTTGTAAGAATCATCATTGAGAGTGACTCAGTTAATGTTGTGTATGATCTTAGTCAAGTAACTGTTTGGAGTTATTTATTTATGATTTTGATTATCTGCTTAAAATATATCATTCAACTTCAGGTTATACGTGTCACATTTGATAGATGCTAGGGGGACCATTTCATTCATACAAAATATGATGTTTTCTATTTTGGATATTCCCTTGTATATTTTTTTTAGTGTTGAAAAATCTTAATGTGGTTTAGGTTTTAATTTTCATGATTTTTAATGTGATGTTTTTTCATATTAAAATTGTCCATGCATTTGATTTACATGGTTAATATTTTTGAATTGATAATTAAAAATTTATTATTATTAATTATATGAATTCTATTATAATATTACTTTTTTGATGTCAATGTTGGATTCACAGCAGTCAAGTGGGATCTTCCCATGAAATATCTACCATACATGTGTCCTGGTTTAGTTATGCAAGGGCTTCTTTGGCAAGTCCATATGTTCTCCTGAATTCACACCCAATATCCACAATCTGACCTGCTGTCCTCAGAGATCTTGTTGGTGGTTTCTTGATTTTCACGGCACATAATAATTTTAGAGATCCTCTTCATCGATTAAGAAAAAATCATCGTGGATGAGGGATGGAGAGGCCAGTACACAAGTAGACTGGCTTCAATTGATCTTCTTCAGAATTTTATCTGTTATTTTCATAGCTGGTCATCGGCAAGAACCTCTCCAACTATGTCAATTGATAGTACAATAGGTTATCGTGGCTCCTCATGTTCTTCAACATTAGATTTTTGATCTTGGTAAACTTTTATTTGGATGAAACACAAAATTGAATACATTAGATATGAACCGCTCCACTTTTCTCCACTGATTTATTGCATATGGTGGTGTGGTAGCATCCATCGGTGGATGACTGACACGATGGTGGATCTTGGTGTTTTCCATGAATTATTCATCGATGAGAATCTATTTTTCTTTAGATGGATTCTTTGATCTCATAGTTTGCGAATTCATAAGTAATATTTGGTGGAGAATGGAGACACTACGAGCATGAGGTAGTCACCTGGTTTCCATTGTATCAGTTTAGAGCATAGAAAAGAGCCCCCTAGTGATGGGTGTTATCTCTCTTTGAGGATCCATGACATAGAATCAGACATTGGTAATGATTCCTCTACAGTTGAAATTTGGATATCGGCATCACTTTCTTCCAGGACCAAGTGGGCTGCATACATAAAGATAGATGGTGTAGTACATAGTGATAAGCCTGGATAGTGATATCAGTCACAAAAGATCAAATATTTTGGATGCAAAAAAACTGATTTCAATCGCCAGATCCATGTTTCATCATTGATAAGGTGAAACATAACCATTGTATGGGGTACTCGGTTCTATTATAGTTTTTCCTTTCCATTTTTTGTAATATTGTGTGGGATTCTGCATTCCTCTATCGGTTTCCTTGTACTCCACTTTTTTCATGTATAGGGATAAAAAAGTTATGATCCTACCTTGGGCACATAGGTCCAATGGATGATGCACAAAAAATCTTATTTTTTGTTTACTGCTTTCCTTTCTGCATGTGTTTGACTTGTAATCACTGATTGAATTCTCTGCCTTCGTGAATTATTTCCAAATATGTTCTGATTCTAAAATCTATATAGAAGCTATTTTGTTCTTTGGTATTACTTTAATTTCATTATTGTTTCTCCCTTAATATATTTTTTTTATGAGTTTCTTATTTGTTTAACACTATATTTTCAATTTTTGAATTTTATATGTAAAACTGGAATTTAGTTTCTCATTATTACTAGTTTTATTAAATCATTATAGTATATATAATTTTTTCTGTTTAATGGGAAATATTGAAACTGTTGAATTAGTGTAATGGTCACTCCATTCATGTTCTTATATCAATTATTCTAGGAATTAATTTGAATATCTTCATTTTATGTTATATAATTTTGACACAATAATTGTTTTTATTTATCAGTTTTTTTATTAAAATAAAAATAATGATTATTTTAACATTTCAGATTTTACCAAAACAAAAAAACAAGTAGATCATTGTCTATTTCGAGGGGATTCTTCTCAGGTGTGGGAGTTATACCCTACAACACATGAGATATAGATTCCCTCAATCACTGAATTAATGGTGTGAATTAGAACATTTTGTGTGAAACAATTACCATTGAGAAAGTCCAAATTTCAATTATATATGTCTTCTTCCCCATTGGTATTTCCTAATGAAAATATTTTTTTTTATTCTTTTTTTTATTCTTGTATTTTTTGAAACATTAGGTTCACCAATTTGATCATCCATTTACTAGTTTAATCTAATTTTATTCATACTATTCAAAATAACAACTTTATACATGTGGAGGTCTTGGCTTTAGTGATATCAGGCATATAATGAAAATAAATTATTTATGAATATATTTGGGTAATGTTATGAAATAAATTCTCTATTTTATAAAAAAATATACAGAGAAACATTGATTTATATTTCATTATCCCTAAAAGAGTTTATTTATTTGAGGTGATTTTCAAAAGAAATTTTTTCTTTATGGTCACTAGAAAAGCTTATAGAGTGTTTTGGATACATCATACAATACGAATTCACAAGGTTGTTGTGGAGAAAGTAATATTCTACCAACCATATCTATACACACATGTTATAAACCAAGAAACATGGCAATATTTATTTAGTCTTCATGAGGAGGAATCCTTTCAGGTGCATTTTATTTGATAATATTTTATTTAACACTATTTATTTTGACAGTAGATTTCACTCCCCCAAAAGTTTCCCCATCCAGAACAAACCCACAAGCTACCTAATAGAGGATAAATGGTTAGTCGTTGCTAATTGATAGATCCAATGTCATCTCCAAGATTCCACCTGTAGTTAGGTGAGGATCACCATCTAGATAGTGGTAGACGACACTTAACAAAAAAATAGGCATTAATGGCAGTTATTTATGAAAATGGCGGCAGTTTAAACAAATATTAAATCATTTTTAGTTATTATTAATACCACCATATATTTCATATTAGGAATATTAATTTAAGGGAATTTATTTTATTTTATCAGTTGTTATTTTAAGAGTCGTTTTTTAAGCATTTAGTAGCGGTGTTGATTTTATTTAGCTGGTGTTTTTTATTAAAAAATTTCACCAAAAAATAAAATTGATAATATGAACTTTTACACTTATAATATATATTGTGAAAATTGTGTTTAGTAGTGGTTAATAGTAAGCACATAAAATTGAGATTTTAATTCATTTATTTAAAAGAAGATTTTTAAATCATCCTCAAAATATTTCTCTTGAAAATATTTAGTCGAAAATATTTGATAAAAAAATTTATGGATAAAAACATTGACATTTAAAAAACTAAAACATAAATTCATAGTAAATTCATTGTACATACGTCAACAAAATAATCACACATGAATAGTAATATAAACATATATCCACAATAACCATAACCTTAGTCAACACATCATCTCATAAACTATAAAAAAAATTAGACCTAAATAAACACTAAACATAAAAAATCAGAATTATAATAAAATCATAGATAAAGTTCCTAAATACCACAAATACAAAGAATTATCACTACTGCCATCTGAAAATAGTCATTGATCAGAATGGCCGACCTCCTTCCTACTGCAGGCATTTTTCACCGATAGTAAAACCCAATATATCCAAAAAATGGAAAATATAAAAGACATAGAATATATTAATATAGATTCATATAAAATTTGTTTTTTTTTCAAAAAAAATACATTTTAACATAAAACAGTAATTTATTATTAAAAAAAATTTCAAAACAAAAACATACCAATTTAAGATATGATTTCACACTTAAAACTGAAAAGGGAAAAGTATAAAAAAATCTAAATAATTTTGAAATCGACATGTGATGTGCTTGAAATGCACATAATAAACAAGAATATAAAGACATTCATATGACATCAAGTCTTATATCTATAAAATTACTCAATGGTGATTATTTCATGATTTCACATCAATCAGAGGTCGTATTCTATGGTTACGACCATTACAGGCAAGTATTACTGTTTTAATGCACTAATAACTGATTTACCAGAATCTCAAGAAAACCGTAACTTGGAATGAAATGTCACTGGTTCACTAAAGCAAATTGGTGCATGGGAAGCACCTTATTTTATCAGTACTAAACAGAACATGCTGATAATGGCCACACACTTATCTGCACTAGCTAAATTTTCAAATAAAGAAATGTTTATCTATGTTATATTTAGAACAAATAAAGGCTTTTAAAAATTTTTATTTTTAATATATATATTTATATATTTAATTATTATATTAATATTGAAAAAATATTTTTATTTATATAAAATAATTAAAAAAACACATGTTAGTAATTAATAAAAATATGAAATATTAATATATATGAACATATATTTTATTCATAATTATTTTTAAAATTACAAAAACTGTATTTAAATAATAAATATATTTATTATATTTACAATTATACCCAAACAATTTGAACCATGGATTAACATCCATTATCCTTGAAATTATTAATTTATAATTATTAATATTTAATTATATACAAATATTTTTTAAATATAGTTATTTATAATTATAATTATAACTATACATATTTAAATAATTATAAAATTACACATAAATACAATAACATTAATTATTTATATATATATTATATTAATAAATATATTAATATATTTTTTATTCATTTATATTTAAAAAATAATATTTTAAAATATATTTATTTATAATTATAATTATAAATATATATTTAATTAATTATTAAATTATAATTAATTTATTTATTATATTGATACATTTTTAAAAATATATAATTATATTAATATATTTACAAATATTTATAAAAATGTACAAATATATATAAACATATTAAAATATTTATAATTATAATTATAAATAAATATATTTATAAATATAATTATAAATATATATATTTATATATATATTTACTTATTAAATTATAATAAATATACTTTTATAATATAAATAAAATATTAAAAATATAATAATTATATTTATAATAAATGTATAATTAATTATATAAATAAATCATTATATATATTTATAATTATAAATATATTAATACATATATATAAATAAATACTAAATTATAATAAATATATTTCATATATTTTGAATTTCAGAAATATAACAATTTAATATTATTGATAAATATAATTATAAAATTATAAATATAATAAATAATTTTAATTAATTATAAAAAAATTAAATAAAATAATATTTATAATTATGACTAAAAATAAATAAATAATTATTTATAATTATAAAATTATAACAAATATATTTATTATATTTATAATTTAGGAAATAAATATAATTATATAAATACATAAAAATATGTATTTAAATATTCATTATATATATATATTATAAATTAATATATATTGATTTATTGTTACAATTATGAATAAATAAACAAGTAATTATTATATATATAATTTTATAAATATGTATAATAATATAAATACATTATTAATATTAGATCATAATTACTATATTTTAAGCAATGATAAATATAGCCCATTATCGGTGCTAAAAAGGCATATAATATTACACTTTATGGGTACTTGAATTTTTGCACTAACAAATACCAGTTTTATCAGCGCATTCTATTTTAGGGCATATAAATTTGATCTTTAACAGTGCATTTTGAAAAGCATTGATAAATGTTTTATCCCTTCTTTTAAATTAACTCTAACTATATGTATCATATCGCACACCTTCAAGCTCTCGCAAAACCCAATTGATGTCGTGTCGCAGCTCTCTCCGAGCCCCACTGTCGCTGCATCGTCACACCATCACTCTCGTCGTACCACACATCCCCTGTGCTGCAACAATTATCGAGGCCAAATCTTTATACAATCATTGTTATCGCCAAACCCAACTTTCTGCACATGGCCTTTCTCACCGAACACCATTATTGCCTCACCACTTTTCTCGCCGAACCTAACTCCCACTGCTCTCACTGATCCCCACTGCCACTGCGATGTTGTTCTCATTGAACTCTACTTCCTCCATTATCACTTCTCTCCTTCCAAGTCCTTGGTATGTGATGAATCAATACATCGCATCACACACCTACACCACATCGCACCACCCCTTCTCCACAATGCACTACAGTACAACATCACACCACCATTGGATGCCTATTTTCTACATGAAAACCATACAGTGAGGAAATAATCTATTACAAAATTCCTAGTGGGATGGTATTGGTTCATTTTATGTTTTTTAAAGTTCACGCAAGAGTTCAATATGTGTTGAGATATGCATTTATGTTGAGATTATAGTTAGGCATGTGAGTTTTAGTTCCACATGAGTTCAATCTTCATCTCCTTCACAACAACCTAACACTCACCCTTCCATAACTAAACCTGAGACCAATATAAATATATTATATTTATTCACATCAATTATTTCTTTTATAAATAAAAATCAATAGAAATTTATAATTTTTTATAATTATAATTTGTTATATTTATATTTCAAGATATAAATATTATTCTTATATATACATCTATGTATTATAAATTATTTTTCATCATGCATTTATTGTTTATAAATAATCATTTTTGAAAAATTAATAATTTTAGAGTTTATACATTTTTAAATTTATATGATTCAAAAAATATATATTATATCATATTATACTAATATAAATTATTAATATTTTTTTATTAAACATTTATACATTAATAATTTTATTCATTTATAAGTTTATAAACAATTAAAAATTTTATAATATATCATATTATAATTATTTTGTTTAAATATAAAATTCTATTTATTTACAATATATTTATAGTTTTCAATTTTTAAATAATAATATAAAATAGTATATTTATTCTTTAAAAATATTCATAATTTGTTCATTTCATTGTTTTTAATTTAATATTTTATATTTTTATAATTTTATAAATTTATAAAACAATATAATTCTATTAATTATGTAAAATTTTATAACATATATGATTTTTATTATTGTTTTAATAATTTATATACCATTATAAATTTTGAATATTTATTTAAAATATATATTATTTTATAAAGTTTATATAATTTTGTACTTTAATATACTTTTAAAATTTTATAAATAAATATAAAAAATTATGTAAAATATTAATTTAGACTTTTATACATATATACATTTCACAATTTATCAACAATTTGAAGCTTTTATACTTTCATAATATTTTCACTTGAAATATATCTTTTTATGTTTTTGTTCTTTAAACATATGATTATATAATGTTATTCCTTGTTTCTTTTCTAGTTAAATTACAATTTTATGATATATTATTTATCTTTAATGGGTTTATTTTTATCTTTAAATTTGAAATTATTAAGAATAATTCACATTCAATATAATGCTTTTTTCCACCATTTCTATTTTATTTCCTCTAAAAAATATTCTTCAACATATATTAAGAAATGATAAAGATGTATAAACATGTAAAGACCCGCAAATTTCAAGGAAAGTTTTTTCTTAAGTTTCTTTGGAATTTTACAAGAGCGCAACTTCAGACGGCACCTGATTCCGAGGCCCAGTGTGCCCGGAATCAATTTCCGAAGTTTGGCTCGGGTACGTTCAGTGAACGGACGAGCGGGTTTTTCTATCTTTTGAACCGGTGCCCGGAATCGAATTCTGAGGGCACCGATAAAATCGCAGCGCCGGTATTTGCTTAGAAACGCCTCTTCCGGAGTTGCGTTTGCTCAGACGTGGTTTTTAAATTTTGGGGCTTTAAGTCAGAAATAAAATAAGTTTGTGCGACAACTTTATTTTATTTCACTTAAGCTGCTTGGAAGCCACTTGAAGCCACTTAAAGACTGCTTGAACTGAGTTGAACTGGATAGGATGCTATCCAGAAATATCCTACCCCCTTGGTAGGATATTTGTGAGGTGGGGCCCGCACGAGCCCCGCCGTTTCTTTCGCTAAGTAACGCACCCGCGAAAACCCGTCAAAGTAACTGAAAAGTCAACCGACGCGTTTTCTTAAATTCTTAACAGACCATTTAATTGGGCGGTTTATTTCGTGAATTAAATGGGTTGTTTCATTCGTTGAATGAATTCAACGAATTTAATGGGTCGTTACTTACGCGTTTGCGTTCGTTGGCAAAATAATAAAATAAGACCAACTCTTTCCTTTGGAGGATTACTCGTTGTGCGAGATTCTCTGGGCCTCCACCCTCCCCGCGAAGAACGCGAAGAACGCGAAGAACGCGAAAAACGCGAAGAACGCCGGAGACCGAAATTCGACGATGCACACCGAGATCTGCGACGTCGACGAGCTTTACCCGCGACGTTCTTCGGCGACGCCTCTTCTTCCGCGGCCGATCCTCGTTCGTCAACTAAGGTGAGAATCGGATCGTTTAAATTCTCCTTTTTTTTAAAAATTCATGGCAACGGATTTAATTAATTAAATCCGTTTGTTCTTGATCCGGAGATTGGCGACGCGACGCCGGATACCGCGACGACGCAACGATCCCCCCTTCTTCCGCGACGAGCGATCCCGCGACGACCTCTCGTCCGACGACGACGACAAGGTAAGGGTTGAATTGAAATATTTTTGCTTTTCCCGTGTTTATTCTTTTAAATTTTAAAGAACCGATCACAGAACAATTTTAAATTTATTTAAAATTGTTGATTGGTCGTTTCTTTTCCTCCCGATGATGTTTATGACTAACGCGGAGGGTGCGGATCTAACAAACAAGATCCGGCAACCCTCCGCCGATCTTCCCATTTTTGTGCGGATTTGGCGGACGACGACGAACCGCGCGGCAGGGGCGATCTGTTGATCCCGTAGTGAAGGTCGGCCCCTGGGAGGAGCAACGGCGCAGACGGGAGGCAAAACGGGCCACCGGAGCAACTCCGGCGGCCCGCGGAAGGTGGCGGCGGCGCCCGGCGCGCCGCCGGAGGAGTCCGCCGCGGCCGAGCCGCGGCGGCGTCGAACCGCCGGACCGCGTCCGCGGTCCGGCCACCCAGCACGCGGCCCGCGCGGGCCGCGTTTCTCCAAAGCCGCGGGTCAAACCCGCGGCGGCTCACTCGGCCGCTCGGCCGAAGCCGAGCCGGCCGGTCCGGTCGGCCGGGCCGCGCCCAGGCCGGACCGGACCCGGCCTAGCCGGGTCGGGCCGGGTCGGGCCGACCCGGTTCGGGCCGACCCAGGGGGGGTTCGGGCCGGGTCGCCCCGGGCCCAGAACCCCCGTTTTCGGGCCTCTTCGGTCTTTTGCCCATATCGTGGGCCTGGTACCTCCGATTGACGAACCGTCAGCGGCTACGCGATCCTTGGATCGAGACGGTCGTTTCGGTATATTATACTCAAGGTTTCGGAAGACTTTGGGTTCGGCCGGGTTGGTTCGTACACGAAACCAACCGGGCCCTCGGAGCGGAAACGCTCATAACTTGAGCTACGGACGTCCGATCGACGTACCGTCAGCTGTGGTAGTTTCCTCTAAGTGAGACCGAACTTTTGGCATACTCCGCCCGAGAATCGGATACAGGCGGAGTACGGTCGGGTTGGTTTTTCCCTAAAAACCAACCGGGCCCCTGGGACGAAAATGCCAATAACTCTCAGACCGGGCGTCCGATTGACGCGCCGTCTGTTGCGTTGAGATCCTGTTGTCGATACGGAACTTTTGGATACATCAACTTCGGACTACGTGTCAGTTGATGTATCGGCCTCTCGGCTCGTGGAGTGGACCCTCCTAAACGAGCTCGCTATGTGCGGGAACCCTAGCGCTGGCTGTGACTTCGACGACAGAGCAGAGATCCTCCGTGGACTGCGACGACGGCAGAGCAGAGATCCTCCGTGGATTGCGACGACGGCAGAGCAGAGATCCTTCGTGGACTGCGGCGACGACTGTGCAGAGATCCTCAGTGGACTGCGTCGACTACTGCACTCAGCGATCCTACGTGGATCAGTGCTACAGGTTCTGTGTGAGCCCGATCCTATGTGGGTCCTTACTACCGGTTCTGTGTGAGCCACTGCCTACAGGTTCTGTGTGAGCCCGATCCTACGTGGGTCTTTTGCGGGGGTTAGTACCTATCGATCCTTCGTGGGTCTGACGACTTAGATGTATCAGTGATCATCTTTGACGTCATCTGAAAAAGTATACCTGGTTGAGCTGAATCTTATGTTACTCTCCTTCGTGGATTGTGTTGAACTATCCTATGTGGATTTACTGTTTACTCTCCTTGTGGATTTGAGTCTTGCTTTCCTTTGTGGATTGAGTTGTTCTTGAGCTCGTGAGCAGAGCTAGAATTGGGGACTTAGGTATATGTATGGGCATGTACCTAAGTCGAGTCAGATGTTACTTCGTGATTGCATCTTTCTTTTGTGCTATATCCTTTGTGGTTTTCGGGAGACCTTCGGGGGTCTCGGGGTCCTTACTGAGTAGCTTATACTCACCCCTGCACGGGCTATGCCCGCACCTTGTCGTGTTGGATGCAGACGACGGACAGTGCTGATCACGGTTGGGGCGTGGAGCAGGACGGCACCTGGAGGTGGACCACTGGGCGGGACGTGCTCGGAGCGGACGTGGGACCCGAGGAGCCTGGAGGCTATCTGTACCCACCCTTCAGGTGGGATTGCCAGTGGACGACACGAGGCCGCCGTCTTTTCTTCAGTTGCTGTACTTTACCCTTTTCAGTTGTACTTTACAGTTGGGCTTGTATTCCGGCCCCCTTTACTTTTCTGCACTTTACTTTCCGCTTGCTGACTCTGTGTGGTTGTTACTTATAAAGGCAATGCCTTCCCTGTTTACTGGGATTTTTACGCCTTGGTGCTAGTCGCCAGCCCCTGGCCTATGGAAGGCGGGCTTGGGGTAGTCACGGCATGGGCCCCGAGGACGGGTCGTGACAAAACATTTATACTATTAATATTTAACTTGATTTCGTACTAAATGATACTTTTATAACAATTCATCGATGTAGGTTCTTCTAAAAAAACAACATAAAAGGATTTAAAAGGGAATTTCGTGTCACTTTCATCAATTATATATCATCTAATACAAATTTCTAGTCAATAAAATTATAGCCTAAAAAATATCTATTATTTATGATATTTAAATAAATTTTTTCCCTAAATCATCTCATCCTGATCTCATAATTTTTTTGGAAGTTACTCATAACATTTTTTATGAAAATCTATAAAATTCTTCGTAAATGTTTTTTATTATTGTAATTTAGTATTGAACTATATATCTATAAGATATATATCCCAAGGAGTATTGAGCCCTGAGATATACATATAAATTAAAATGTGGTTCAAATCTTCTAAAAAATTGTGATTTTGGTATCAAAATATCTCATTCTTAATTTCATTGGAAACAAGTTATCTGTCCCATTTTTATGTATGTTGTTTTTATCATGTGATATATAATTAATTTCATATGAGACATATTTGTATGGTTTATCTTTATATGTTGAGTGGTCCCTATATATCCCTATAATTTTTGGGTAATGTGTAATAATTCAGGATATTACTATAGGGAACATGTTGTGATGCTTGATCCATATTGGGAAACCATTTTGGATGTTTCATAGGCTATAGGGAGGAATTGTGTGTCTCTATCTACTATACAAAATGAGTTATGGTTTTCCATAAACCATAATAAATAGGCTTTGGTTCATTATTTAATCAGTTATGATGGTATTACTATATAAAATTTTCATATACATTGATTTTTTATGATTATGTATGTGCCACATTTTTTATGCCACATTTCTATGTTATGAAACATGTTTATGCAATGCTCTAGGGATCATAATTATTGCTTTTTTATATAAATTCTTATTTAGTTTTATATTTATTATATCTTCGGGTTATATTTATTTCATTAATTATATTTAGAAATGTATTATATTCTATTTAAAATTTAATATTTTATTTCTTCCCTGCTCTATTTTGTCATTTGATTTTGATCTAACCACATGGTTGTCCATTTATATTTCTTCCCTAGATAAGAATTTGATATAACTCATCATTTTTTATCCAATTTCCATAGGGAATCATATACAACAATATTTCAAGAAGTAATACTTACCTAGAGAGGTCATTGTTAGATGTTGAAGGAATATAATATAATTGGACATTTTTATAGCTCATTTCCAAAGAAACTAAATAATTTGCGTCTACGGAGGAGTGATTATATCTGATTTGAAATGTTCAAATTAAAAAAATGATGTAAAATATATACATATTCGATGGAACCAGGAACACCCTGAGAGAGGAGGGATAATTTAGGGTGTGACATTTTTCTTTTTAACATACAGATCGTTCTTCCATGTTGGTAGAAATATGTTAATCTTGTCTGAAGTGGAAATTCAGAAAACAAATAATCACATGAAAATCCATGGAACAGAAATATTACATGGTTCTCTACTATGTTATACATCAATGGATCAAATGCTGATAGTTTTTCAGTCATACCATAATCTACTAAGATTCGCATATTATGGATAACTAGTGTTTAACACAGTCACTCTATACCAGACACACTTCCTTTACACGTTTTTAGGGATATAACATTGAGTCTGTAAGATCACATCCACTCACTCCACTATTCTCACTATGTTGGATGAATATTAACTCATCCTTTAGACTAGAATGTCACTTTAGTGGTTTAGAATTAAATCATGCATCCTCAACTATAGGCTCCATAGAGTGTTCTTTGTGCCACATTACCACCTCCATGTACTGTGTAGTGGGAATAGTTCATGGATCACCTCTCTTAAAATCATCTCTGTGTTCTGCATCCAAAAACTACATCCGCATACACTGTCCATATATTGACTCCCTATACTACCTCATCATAATACATTTTGAAAAATTCACCTACTTCACATACTACCTCCGCTTCACGTACAACGTTATTTTCTCTGTGTACTTCCCTATTGTACTATGTACTATGAATGATTCCTCTATGAACCACACTCTCTTTCATGTGCCATTTTTCTATACACATTCCATTATCTCCATGTACTATCGTTTACTTTACGAACCACTTTGTACATTACCAGATTTTTTCCTGAATTTTAAATCCCCAATACTCCACTTTAACGAAGTGGATTACTACACCTTATATAGGCCAAAGTAGATCGAAAACATCCTCTAATATAGGATTTACTAAATATTTTATTTGGTACACCCTTCACCACGTACCACTTTTTTCACGCATTGTAAATCTATCCCATGAACCTCAATCCTTCTGTGTATTGCATGCATCCATCCTCATACTCTCAACATGAACCTATTTCGGTTCTGTGAACCACTCTATGTACCATTCCCATTCTTTCGTACATGATCTGAGAACCTTTCCCAGAAAAAATAATTAGTCCATGTATCTATCGATGTAGTTCTCTTACATTTAAAATTTTCTTCGCTATTCTTCATGTTGTTCACTCCTATGAATAAATTCCCGATCTTAAGGCCCTAAAAATTTGCACACACTATGAAACTGTGTCAAATTTAATACATCTTTCAGCCTCAATCATATGACAACATTCCATGAAATCTCCCATGTCACCCATGTGAATATAGACAAAAAACACAAACCATACTCAATTATTATCAATGAACAACCATGGTTCCAATAGCCTCCCCCTTTGGGTTTGATGGAAATCTCCCGATAAATTCACTGAAATTCCAACAATGACCCAAACCAGAACATTTAAGAAACAACTAATCTATCTCTCTAAGTCTATGTAAGTAGTGCTCAGTGTAGAAAATAGGTGATTGGGCATGAATTGAGTTCTCATGTTTTCATTTCTACACTATAGTCTCATTTTTGACGTTATCTATTTACCATCATTTTAGTGTCTTTAAAAATATGGTTCTATCTCTATTTAATTTGTACATTCTCCCAAGATACAATTAACCCAAGGAATCAAATCTTGACTTTATGTGCTCAAAAAAATGCTCTCCCTAGATTGTATCTCCCCCATAAGCATTTATCACTTACAAAAAGATATTAAATTATATAAAACAACTGGGGAGAGGGGATTTTTGTGACATCCTTATATAGTTGGAGGTTGTTGAACACTGAGGATCAAACGTTGTTTCTCAAAAACATCTGCTGCTAGAGGATTAGTAAGAATATCATCCACTTTCTCACCAGTTCCCACATGATCCATTTTAATCACACCTTGTTAATTTTTTTAAGATGAAGTGATATCTAATATAAATATGTTTTGTAAGAGAATTATGAACATGATTCTTCATAAGATCAATTGTGCTATTATTATCATAGTAAATCACCACAAGTTTTTTTTACCTCATCACCAATGTCAATTAGTTGTTGATTTTTTCAAAGAAGATTTGTAAAATCCTTTGTTGCAGAGATATATTAGGATTCAATAGTACTATGAGAATTAATTTCCTATGTCATGCTTAGCATTCCCACACATTTATTCCTAATAATTAATGATCCACCACCGGTGGACTTTTTCCCACTATATCTATATCCCAGTTAGGATTTGAAAATGATGATATTTCCCCATCACTTCCTTCAAAAAAAGATAATCTATATTTATGTGTACATATAATATACATAATTAATATTTTCACTACCACCATTTGTTCTCCATTTGAATAACTTTGAATGTGGGCCCCTAAGCATGTTGCAAAGACAATATCTTCTCATATCGTTGTCCATTATAGTAAGCTTCCAATGATTCTTTTTTACATTGTGGGATCAACATAAGTTTTATATTTTAAATTTCCAAGTATTGTTCCTATTGAAATTTGAGTCAATATTGGTTTGGAAGCATGCATATTAATTTTTTCTAGAATATCTCTTACATAATTTTCCTAAGAACTGAAAGTGCAATCCTTCTTCAGATTCACCTACAGCCTGAAAAAAAAATATGAGTTCACTACTAATCAATATTTCAAATTCTAATTTCATGTGATTGTAAAATTCATACATTGATCCCTACCCACTTTCACCAAAAATAATATCACCAATGTAAACCAAAAACATGAACTGATCGTTCTAAGAATTATTTACATAGAGATTTTGATCCAATACTCTTTTGAATTCAATCTTTTTGTGATAAGAATCTAGTCTAGAGTACCACACTTGTGGTGCCCACTTTAGTTGATAGAGTGCATTCTATAATCTACAGACCATTATTTCTTTATTTCCAATAAGGAAACCAACAAGTTCAACAATGTATAATTCATCTTCAACAATTCCATTTAGGAAATATATCTAGAAATCCTTACAATACACTTTATATCCTCTTTGGACTTCCATTGAAAGAAATATCCAGATTCAATTCAATATATTTCTTAGAGAAAAAATTTCATTAACATCAATGATTTATATCATTTAATATCATTTAAACACCAATAACACCTTCTTTTAGATTACATTTCTTTGTTCATCAAATTTATTCTAAAAAATACAATTTTTACCAATCTCAATTTGATTTTTGGGTCTCTTATATTGATCATATTCTTAATTCCTTTCAATATTATAATTCTTATTATTCATGGATTGAACCCATGATTCATCTTCTGTTACATATTCAAACGTTTATGGTTCCAAAACTGATAAGAGTGAATATTTTGTGTTATTTATCATTAGTCTTGTTTGTGTGGGTGCAGTCTAATCCCCGCTGATGTGGTATTTATCAATCTTTACACATCAATTTCTCCATTGATGTTAAACTAAATTCTTTCTAGCCATGGTTTCCTTTATGATTCTTCATCAGAGTCAACATCATGTTGTGAATCCTTAGAGTTTTTTACTCCTTACTCTACTTATGTGTTTGGATCTTCTCCATTTTCACTTTCTTCTACATTTTCTATTATATCAGTATATGAATTCCTCGAGGAATTTGTTGTTTTATCCTCAATGATCATTACATTTTATATTTCATCAATTTTTTTAATACTTGTTGAATCATTTAACAGCTTTTATAATCATTGAATATCTATGGAATATTCCTTCATATTCCGCATCCCCATACATTCCTTGACTTCCTTTTATATTTCTAATAAAACATTCAATCGGAAAATGTGGAAGTACTTAAGAGAGGGATTTCTTCCTGACCAAAACATATCGGGTGTCTTAGTTTCACCCATGTAAATGCATGTTGAATTTTGAATATATATTGTATCATGAATAGAATCTTTCCAATAATTTAAAGTGATATGGATCTCAATCTGCATAGTTCTAGGCATACTATTCACATATCAATTTCTGATCTCAAAAACTCCATTTTTAGGTTGAGTTCTAATATCAAACTCCTAATGTTTTATTCAACATTTATACATGTAATTTTAAAACTCAATTGAGGTATATTATCCTCCACTGTCATACCATAGAACATTTAGTAACCATGTATTATCATTTACGAAAATTCAACGATAAGTTTTAATGAAATCAACCACATTCCATTTCCTATGAATAACCATCACACATTCCATTCTACTACAATAATAAATGAAAAAAATTAATTAACTTTATCCAGGAGTTCTGGAAACATTTATTGAGGCACATATTATTTTATGGATAAGACCAAGAATATTTGATTCTGTTTTCTTCTTTGGATGATAGGAACAGTATACCAGCTTAACCCATATGTACGAATCACAAGCCTTTTATAATTCATGATTCATGTTGGGGGTATCCCTGATAATATTTAGATTGGATATCATTTCAACATGTTGTTGATTGATATTCCCCAATATCTGATGCCAGAAGATGTTTTTTCTTCAACGACCAAGTAGAAATTATTTTTTACTGTTGTCCTGATACAAGTTTCCCTTTATTTTGCATCCTTTCATAAGATAATTCCTCGTATTTTGTCTTATAGTATGAAAAATCGGATAGACTGTACCAATATGTCCTGAGTCACAAAGTTGAATCACAATCAGAATATTGTGATGCAATCCATCCACATAAAGAACTTCAGGCTTCTTCAACTCTCTATAATCCAGTTAAGTATTTACACTACCTTTGATATTATGATAACCAGCATTACCCATCCCCATTGTTCCATCAACCTTTTTCTTAATATTCATTAGCAGGACTGCATTTCCTATCATATGAGATGAACATTCACTATCAAGAATCCAATTTTTGTTTTTTCTAGATTTGAGAGCTAATTCTACAATGTTAGATTTTTTAACTTTCCCCTTTTATTACCATAAGTTGTTGGATTCAGTGTAGTACAGTGATTGAATTTCAATCATTTCATCCTTGAAATTAGATTATTTATATTCATAATATTCTTTCAGTGGATAAAACCTATATGAAATAGCCACATCGTCTGGTTGTCGTGTATTGAACTGTCTCTGAGAGTTGTATGAATTTATATTTCCATTCATCTCCCTACAATGTACATATTTATGGAAAATGTTAGAACAATGAAAATAGTATTTATAAAATCTATTTCTTCTATAATATGTAGGATATGCATTATTTGTTTTTTATTGAACTCCACGCTCTTCACCATTTAGATCGCTGCTTGCCACTTCGCAATATGACATGGTATAACCTAGATATCATCAAAACTAACACATCATGGGAGGAAATGCATTCTCCCTTCTATTTATCAATATGATTTCTTCCAGATTATAATAGTTTGACTAACTAAAATTTATGAAAGCTCAAGGATAATCTTCAGTTCTCATTTCATCTTGATTTAAGGGTGTCTTTTATAGCACTATTGGTGGATTTTCAACATGATAAACATTCAGCATGGCTTTATTCTGGTCCGCATTATCTATTTCATTTGATGATTCTGTATCACAACCAATTCCACTATTTCTCATGCATGTAGGTATTTGATCACCCAAAATCATTTCAGCTTTTGTAGAACCACGCATAGCTCTCTCCAGAAACTCAGCATTTGATAATTTTCCAAGTTGTGTTTTCATCTTTATAAATTTCGAATTCAATCCACTCTCATGTTTACTCATATGAGTAACAAATTTTTCATGGAGTCCCTCAATGGTATTTGAATTCTCCTCCATTCTCAATGTTTATTCATTGAGGACCTTTATCTATTATTCAATTTTCAATTTTAGTTCCACTACATCATTAGTGTTTTCACGGATTGATGGTTTTACATTCACTAGTTCTTCCTATCATTCAATTTAATCTTCGAGATGACCAATATATATTAATGATTCATCCACCATTTCATTCAGCTTATTGAATCTCTTACATTTATTATCAATCTTACCAAAATCTTACTTAATTTGCAACTTGTTATCAACATTAGTAGTCATATGATTATCTAGAGCTTTATCATTAAATGTTTTTAACTTTTCAAAGGTAACCATCATGGATGCATGGATTCCAATATTAAATTTTGGTTCTTATTCCTCACAGAATTCATTACCATCATCTTCCACTTCACAGGGAAATTTTTTTTGTATAGTATTTGTAGTTTTTAATTATCCAATCTTGAAAAACCTTTCATCAAGTTTCTCAATGATTTCAGCTTTGATATCTTCATCATTGAAATTTCTTGATCGCTGATATGCAATGTGCCTAACACTTACACAATGAAAACAAGATATAGGTAACATAAAATTAAATTTACCTTTTCCATTCTAGATATTTGTTTCACAGATAGATATAATTTATATTTCTTCATCTTCTTCATCACCACTATATCTTGAAAGTTTCAATTTTTTATGGCTCTAAATTCCATTTCCATTATTACATGAGTTCTAGCTACTTTTGGTATGATTCTCATCTCATATACCACCAGGATGTTGAGAAGTTCTTTTCGAGAAATTTCGGAAAGTTATATTTCATCAATAGATGGAACCTTCACAATGTAAAGGGTGAAGGTATTCTTAATATTTTATTTACAATATCCAAGAATTTTATTTCATTTCCCAAACCAAGAATTGCTCATACCACATCAGTGATTCGATTGAAGAGTGAATATAAATTCTCATAATCATGCATCATCAGATCATCAAACCTATTGTGATTCGGTTTTAGTTTCACTTCTTCACCTTACTATCTCTTTCATAAATATTTCATAGTATTTTTCAAATATACTTTGTTGAGGGGAAACTCATCACCTATAGATAAATCAGATCATAAAGAGCCTCGATGATACCATTTTTCTCTTTTGCATCTACATTACGAATTATATTATCTGTATCAGACTAAGACCATCCAATTGGATCAGTAACTTCTATTCCTTTCATAGTATTAAAGTGGACTTCCATTCAAATAGATCTTAAATTAGACCTCATTCGATTCTTCTAGATCTGAATACTACATCCATCAAATAGCGGGACACCCCTGACATTTATTGAAATCTCCATGATGGAAAAGGAAAGATCTAACCCCAGTAACCCATACCCTCTGATACTAGATGAAGGACCTCAGAACACACTTAGAAGGGAGGGTTGAATCATTTTTTCAACATTTTCCTTTAAACTGATGAATATTGTTCTCATGTTAGTTGTAATCTATTAAACCTATCTGAAGAGGAAGTGAAAAAAACAAACAATCACATGAAATGAAATTACATAGTAATTTTACATGGTTCAACACAATGAGATACATCCAAAGAGCATATTCCAATAGCATTTCATTCATACAAAAAACTAAAAGACTCCATAACTAGGGGATTACAAGAGTTTAGTATCATCACTTTGTGCCAGGCACACTACCATTACATGGTTTTTGGGATAACATATTGTGTCCCTCAGTAAAATTCTACTAACTTCCTCTTATACATTATGTTGGATGAATACTCACTCAGTTTGTTGATATGAATTTCACTATAATGTATGAGAATTAAATCAGGAGTCTTGCACTATAAATTGATGCTCTTATTAAGTCCCATTTTCTTCCACAAATGTATATTAATTTTTCCTCCACTGGTACTTTATGAAAAATAGTACTTTTGCAAACAGATTTGATCACATTATAGGATACCATGAGTGTTCCATGTACCACCTTATCTCCTCCTCATACTATGTAGACAGTATGGTTCACATATATCCCCTTTAAAAACTGTCCCCATGTTCCGACATCGCAAACCACATAAGCATACCACTTATGCATACTGCCTCCACATACTGACTCCATATATATCCTCCACAAAACACCTTCTACAAAGTACCTCTTCATCTCATACATCCTTTTCTCCACAAAAAATCCTACATTCTCCGTGTACATACTAGATTTGTCATGTAAAGTGAGAGATACCTCTGTTAACCATGATCTATATCGATGACTATTTTTCATTACATGTATCATTCTATCCATGTACAATCATCTCCTATGCGAACCACTTTGTACATCACCATATTTTTTCATGAATTATTAATTCATAATCCATCACATTATAAAAGGGTATTACTACTCATTATATAGGAAAAAATATTTCCTAAAAAATCCACTAATTCAAGATTTACCAAATCTCTGATTTGGTATAGTATTCATTGCATACCACTCCTGTCATGTGAACCGTAGCTATACTGAAAACCTGAAACCTTATGTGTACCACGTGCCTCTATCCTTTAACATTTGTCATGAACCAATTTCAGATATGCAAATTCCTCAATATACCATTCAAGATGTTCCATACATAGTCTGTGAACCTCTTGGACATGGTACACAATCTATGTCCTGACCTACGTGGTTCCTTTCTTTTTCCAATTTTCGTCACTATTCTTTAGTATTTTCACTCCTTCGAAAATAAATCAGATTTTGTGACCCAATTTTTTTTCGCACACTGGGAAAAATCTCAAACCTCAAAATAACTTTTTTCCACAATCGTATGACCAAATTCCTTACAAACACCATGGTCATCCATGTGCAAATTGACAACAAAACAAAGCATATTCCATTATTATTTATGAATATCCTTGGTTCCGAGGATTTTATATTTTAGTAAAATTAGTTGTTATTAGAGTGTGGTTTAGTCACATTGGAGGTTCAGGTAATATAGTATCACAGGAACCACCATTAATGAGCATAGTATTGAACTGAAAGTATTATAGGATAAAATAAATATTATTGTTGAATATTGATTACGATGAATTATCCCACATCACTTAGAGAAATGATGTTATGTTTCATGAACAATATATTGTATAATTCATCCCATACCTAGTAACAGTGAAAATTGTGGATTAATTCACAGGATATCACCTACCCATAGTAGAGTAATTATTTCCTTAAATTCAATCACCCCTTTCCTCCAAAACATGATGAAATTATTTGAATGATTCATTTGTGGGGATCCCCTTATTTAAAATCATATTTAGAGTAATTTTTGTTAAATTTTAATATAACTGAATCAAATTGAATGGATATGAATATTGAATTGATGAATTCTAGTCAACTAAAAAAAATTTGAAGACGGGGTGAAGGATTTCATTATTTTTTAAAATGATTATACCTATGAACTTGTAAAATCCTTTATCCATGTTTAAATTTTTTTATTCAACACTAATTAGTTTAGAGTATTTGGAAGAAAAGTTGAACATTCATGTAATTGGACATATTTATAAATGCTGAGATAAACCTATGGTAAAAGGGAATGTGGCTAGTGACATGGATAAAAATGTGATTTAGGTATCATTTTATATGGTTACAAGTATGGAAAATGAAGAAGTCATTATCGAGTATGTGATTAAAATTGTGAATGAGGATGAGGATCATATCGAGGAAATGAAAATTATTGTTGAAGATGTTTTTCATGATGGTCCAAATTTTTTTGAAAAGTTAAAGAGTTGTGAAAACATTCCATTATATACAGATTTCACTTAATACACTTCATTTTCATCCATACTGATGCTATATGATTTAAAACCTAGCAATTTATGGGGTGACACATGTTTTACTAAACGAGTATCTCTCTTGAATGATATTATCCCAGAATATAATTACCTCTCTAATATAATATATAATGCTTACTAAATGATACATTTGATGGGAATGATCTATGAAAGAATACATGACTACACAGATGGATGTATAGTATTTCCCAGTGACCAAAAAAAATAATTCTTAAGGTGTGGTGTTCCTAGATAAAATAAAGATTATTGATGTCGTATGAATGTTTTATGTTACTTCACAATCATTGTATATTTTAGGTGCCAATATGGATGTGAGGACACTACAAGTCATTAACGTGGCATATAGATATAAGAAATAAAGATATGAAACCTAATCACCCCATACACATTCCTCAGTGGAAGAGAATTGAATATGAGTATCATGAATTTGGAAACAAACCAAGAACCCTTTTACTTGCATTATAAAATTATAAAGTGAATCCTTTTGGTTTTAAAATTAGTACTTAGAGTACATGGTAAGTTATGTTGGTAAATTATATCCTTCAGTATGGTTATGAATGAAACAAAAATACATTATATTATATATACTTATATCTGGTCCTAAACAACTAGGAAATGATATTTATATTTTATTGGCTCCATTGATCAAATATTTGAAATTGTTGTGGGATTTATGAGTTATATTTGGTGATTCTCACATACAAAAATATCTCGTATTGAGATCCATGTTGTATGGGATGATAAATTTCATTCCTTCATGTGGAAATTTTTGAGAATGAATCATTAATGGAACACAGTGGTGTCCCATTTTGAGATCTAGGTACATGCTCAATTAGTTAAAAACATTCATAAACGACAATGTTGGTTGGACTTCACATATTTCTACCTCAACGACATGAGTACATATCATAGACAACTATAGTCAATAAATGTTCATAAGAATGTAAACAACTATATCCACTAACAGGTGACCAAATTTTTAAGAATTTAAATGATATATACACTAATGTAGGAAAACAATTTTTTAAAACCTTAAAAAAATGGTTTTAAAAAGTGATCCATTTTTTTTTGGAATTACCAAAATGAATATTTCAATAAAAAAAATTTCTGGATTTTTTAATGTTGAAAAATATTTATTTGATGGTTCATTGGATTGTTACTAAATGCACCATAAAATAGGATGGAATTAAGGATAGGTTGTACCCAATTTACATTTGAATAGAGGAAGATTTGGTGTCAGTGAAGGGTGAAAAATGAACTTCTCTTCCTCCAACTACTTAGACTATTTATAGGAATGAGAGATATCTATTTTTCAACATATTTAATGATTTAATGGTTTTAGGGTATATTCATTAATTATCAAAAATATCATGTCAATTAATGATTTAATTTTAATGGTTCTCAAATCACATGACTATCACGTTTTGATGAAATATATACTTCTGGTAGATTTACATTGCTTTTTTCCTGTGAATATCCATCCTACAATGCCCATGAATTTTATTTTTGAAGACATTTCTAGCAACGTTATAGAGCCGGAAAAAATTTTCAACTACAGAAAAGGAAATATCCATCCAATTATGTGAATTTAAAATGTTCTTCCAACCAACATTCTTTGATATGATGGTTCTATTGATTGTTCATTTGGTGAGAGAGAATTGATTGTGTGGTCCTATACATTATAGATTGATCTACCAAATTGAATAGTATATATAAATTTTTAAAGGGAATGTCAAAAATAAATTTTTCCTATATGGTTGTATTGTGGAGAGATATATTGTTGAGGAAGACATTGAATTTTGTACCAACTACCTATCCGATGTGGAAGTCATTGCTCTATCGAAATCTCACCACACTGGGTAGCTTCTGGGTTAAGGTATTTTTTGATTATATGTTGTCATGATCAATATTGCATATTATTAGTACAACCACCACTATTTGTTTTATAATATTTTCTAGGATTCCTCATATATTGAATCACACATTGAAATTTTTAGGAATTTAAATCCTCATAGGGATGAAATATGGATATCAAATACACATTATAATAAAAAATTTAGGATTGTTTTGAGCCTATATTTTTCTGTTGTTAGATAAAAATATATATTCAATTTCATAACAACATTGATGGCTAGCCATAGGACCATGTGTGTATGTATTATCTTTTAGTAGTTATGTATTTAAGTGTTATATTCTTCACAAAATAACATGATAAAGGTTGTACCATGAAAAATAGTGGAGTTACACTTATGGATGATGACATGAATGTTTTTGATAGTAAGGATAGAAACCCAATTTATGCAAATCTGTCATGAATTGGAATCATCAAAGGGATATGGTTGTTGAAACACAAAAAAAATTCCAATTGTTAATTTTTTAATCCTACTAGGTTGAAAATAGGAGTTATTTTAAAATGAATGAATTAGGATTTGTAAAGGGGGTTTTAGTAACAAAGAGTAAAATGTTGAACCATTTAAAAATGAATTATATTTTGTATGTGTATTTTATGTTCTTTGTCCGAAAAACTAAAAGTCATCAATTGTTCGGGTATAAGCTGAACCAACTGTAGGGTTAGATGAAAATTCAACAAAATATGACCATTTTATTCAGTTGTCATAATCATTTCGTAAAGGTCAAAAAGTATATGTCGTTTTATACATCATAGGAGGTCATAACGAAGGTATTTGGCTAATTTATAAAGGGGTCAAATACAATCATCCTTTTAAAAAGAGGGTTCAATACTCATGATATTTTTTTCTTAATTTACATTGTGTGATATCATTTAATTATCCGTTCACTATTTCATTTTAGTAATATAAATTAGATATTAAAATAATTATGTAGATAATGAATTTTTCATGGGCTGAATCTCCCAATCCTGGTGAACAACTAGTTTCTGAACCTGCTATTATTCCTAGTACAGAGAAAAAATGACCTTCTTCATATGCGGATGTTATCAATCCCTAGGAACATCATAGGGATGATGTTTCATATTAGGAAATGATAGATGGTGAATCACTAAATCTTTAGAAAAAATAAAAATGTTTTAGCTTGTCATTGTTATCAGAAATTCTCAAGGTGAAAAATTTTTTTATAAAATTTGAGGTTGGATGGAATCCATATGGCTAAATTGTTAACCCCCAATGGTTATGTTAAGTATTTACATTGGGATCAATACTCGGAATCACATATCAATTAATGTGTATTTTTGGAATAATGTTGGGGCCACACATAAGACACCATTTTGGGATGTGATTACGATTACATTACATTAACCATTATTAATTTACTAAAAAATAAAATAATCAAACATTTATTTACTATGAATCATCCCTTGAAAATTGAATTTGTAGTAGATGAATCCTAGATGAAATAACAATTATTGAATTTTCTAAGGATTCCTAGAGGCTTTCAAAAAATGGTAAAGATATTTCATCTTAATGATGACGAATGGAAAATAATCCTACAGCCATAGCTTACGAATGCACACCTGACGAGCTATGTAGTTTGGGATGCATTTACCTACCGTCATGTGGATATATATTTTCATGTAAAATGTGGCAGTTAATAGGTTTTACTGAACATGTCTACATTCATCACATTGATTGGAAATTTTTCATTCATGATAAAAATGTTGTGTGAAGAAAATAAGGAATGGGAAGAAAAAACAACATACCCCTAACATAAAGAAAGGATGTGGTACTCTTCACATGAAAAAAAAAATTATTACGTATTTTAAATATACCATAATACTTTTATGTGACATGAAACAACAACATAATTATTTTTAATTGATTTTATGTAGATTTATAAATCCAAATGCAGTGCCTCCTCCATCCCACGTTATGTGCTGTGGAAGAAGGTGCACATAAGTAATGATGGTATACAAATAGATTAAAACACACAAAAATAATGGGAAACTTTTGTATGTATGAAATAATATTTTTTTCATTAAATAACTATAAAATAACAATGATTTAATATTTCCTAAATTTTTATCTTTATTATACAATAGAATAATCAACACTTATACCGAGTGAAATCCTACTATCAGTGGCCATTACGTCGCTAGAATAGTATGACCACATTAGAGGTGTGGTTTTTTGGGCGACACCCCTAATATATTTTTAGTAAAAAACCACATGATGATAAAGATATTGAAATGGAGAAGATAAGAACATGAATAGATTCACTTGATGAAAAACTTCATTGGCAAGAAAAGTTTCTAGAAAATGTTATGGGGGGAGAAAAGAGAAGAGAAATATAAAGAAAAAATATTATTTAAAGATCATTCCCCCCTCCTCCACCAACATTATGGAGATCCATTCCCCTCAATGAAATGTATTAGATTATTTAATCAATATTCTAATACTTTTATTATACTATTTAAAGAATAAATATATCGATACATTTCTTATATTAATATTATACAAGGTGAAAATGATTCTGATTTATATCTATAACAAATCGATCATCCCTTTATTGTGAGGGATATCATCTTTAATGTCTATAAATACACTCTATACAGTATATGACATCCAACAGGTCACTTGAGAGTAACAATTAGTATAAATAATGAGCTGAGAGCCAATCTATCTAATCCACTTGACGAAGTAGATTTTCATACGATCGAGCAATTTAATGAAACATATGTAGTATGAATGTAAAACCTTATTCAAAATATAAAAATAAAGGTATTCATTTCAAATTTAGTTTTTATTCTAAACAATAAAAAATTAATTAAAACTTCTTAAACTGAGTTATGTTATAATAGACAGAAAAAAGGAAATGGTGTGAATCTAAATAGAAAATCAAGAACATATAAAGTATCAATAGACTAATAGAAAAGATGTTCATAATGAACCATTACATCACCTGTTCAATATCAACATGTAAAAAAATTTATGGTTCATATAGATACAAAATTAAGATGTTTCAGTAATTACATTGTTGATTTTGTAGAAAAAAATTATTTACAGTATTCTACAGTTTAATTTATTATTGGTAAGGTAAATGAAATATTCATGTATTAATGTGTAAGAGTATCAATTGTAAATGTGTTGATGAGGTGTCTTTTTATTATGTTTTTTTGTAATGGTTGATATAATTTTTTAATTATGACCAAATAAAATTCAAAATTATAGTGGAAATATATATGAATAAAAATTTAAGGTATTTCCACATCTATGGAAATTTTAACTCATTATTCCTCACATCACTTCTCCATAATAAAAAATAATAATAATTGGATAAAATTGTCGTAGACCAGGCCAAATCATTCGAAATAAAACTGATGGATGACTAACATTTCATAATACCATCAATACATGGGTAAAATTATAATTTTTAATAAAATAAAATATATTATCTTTTCTTTCATTAATATTTTTGTTTTTGTTTTTTGGAAACATTTAATGCCCATTGAAATTAATTTGGATACTCAAATAAATTATTTCATAAATTCAATACAGGGATACCAAATAAACAAACCACACATGATGACCCTTAGCAAAGTGACATGTTGGATGTCATAGTATATGTAATAATATTTCCCCATCCAAACACATTTCAAAAAATTTATATATTTTTCTCAATGTTTCTATTGTATCTAAAACAAATGAATAGAAATGATTGTGGTCATTATGTTTGTAAATTTGTGAAATATTTTATTCCATCAACAAAAAAGCATCCCCAAAAAGGTATTCTTGAAGATAATTAATATTTCATTAATAATATTTTTTAATAATTTGTGTATTTATGTTTTTCTCGTACTATAATATCTTTGAAAATAATCATATTCACAAGCTGATATGGATTATCATTGAATCAAATAAGAAACATACCTTCTGTAATTATGTAGACCTATTACATGAAGATGTGAATTCCATATAAGTAATGTATTGTTTCATATTTTTGTCTAATTTATTTCTTTTTAGTGTTACTCTCATATGATCTATTTTCTTACATAGGTTCATTCCATTGTTCGATTTTGGGAGGTTTGTTCAAAGCTCCTCATGGTCATGATTGATTAGAATTTTAGTATGCAACATAGTCAATTACAAAAATGAAAATGGTCAAGAATGTATACGACCATTATGAAAAAGTGCATCCAACTAGTCAAAGTGTTTGTTTCTAGTTTCAAAGCGGGTGTTTTCAATTTCAAATGTCATTTTAATAAAAAAAATGTAACATACTCAAAACTAATAAAATGTATTCATATTGTCTTAATTCTTTGATAAAATGACCTATATTTTATTTTTTATATGTAAGAATAAACCACAGCTCAATAAAACAAATGGTGTGACCTGTATAACTCATAGTGTTTCTATTTATTTAAAATTGAAAATAATTTTGTTAAAAAAATGTGACAAAATGAATTACTAAGAAAACTCATTTGGATTGTTTTTATAATTTAGTACAATGATCCATATGTCTTTTATGACATGATGGAATAATCCACACCTCAATACAGGGCTCTTTGTTACCAGTATAACTCTTAGTGTGTATTTTTATTTAAATTTGACATCAATTTTAGTAAAAAGGATACGTGACATACTAAAATTCAAGAAAATATGTTTGGATTATTTTTGTAATTTTGGAAAATGATCCATAAGTCAATTTTTATTTAAAAGAATCAGTCATGCCTAAATCTGATGCACAATGTGATTGATACAACTCCAAGTGTGTCTTTTTATAGAAAATTGACATTAATTTCAGTAAAATGAAAATGTGAAAAACTAAAAAAGAAGAAAACACATTCATATTATTTTGATATATAAGGAAAATGAAAAATTAGTCATATTTGATGAATAGGAATAAACCACACCTCAATTTGACACATAGTGTGATCAGTATGACTCAATGGTTAAGTTATCACCTTATAATTTAAATTTTACATAAAAACATGTGTCACTCACTGAAAACTAAGAAAACAATATTCTAAAATCATGATATTTTAAGATAGTGATTAATATGTCAGTTTTGATGTGTAGAAATTTCTCTTATGTAAAAATAACACATGATGTGACCGGTGTGACTAAATGTTCATGTTTCTATTTTGAAATCTAAATTGAGTAACGAACAGATGTGACGTACTAAAATCGAAGAAAAGTCATTCATATTATATTATTACTAAATGAAAATGATCCATAAATTATTTTTGAGATGTTGGAATCAACCTCACCACAATAAGTTTTATAGTGTAACCGATATAACTACAAGTGTGTCTTTTAAAAAAAATTGAATCACTTTTAGTAAAAATAGCATGTAACATACTAATAATAGATAAAATGTGTTTGTATAATTTTGATATTATAGAAAAGTGATCCATAAGTCAATTTTAGTGTATGAACCATCTACACCACAATACAATGGACAATGTGACTGGTAGAACTACTAGAGTGTCTTTCTATTGACAAATGAAAATAATTTTAATAAAAAGAACAAGTAAAACACTGGAAAATGAGAAAACTCATTCATATTGTTTTGATACACAAGGTAAATAATCCATGAGTCATTTTTGACATTTTTGAATCAACTGCGTCTCAATATGATGCACGGGGTGATTGGTATGGCTCAGAGTGTCTTTTATCTGTTTAAAATTGACAATTAAGTTCAAAATGTGTGTTAATAACTTGAAAACCATGAACACACACTCTAATTATCTTGATAAATAATAAAATTGATTCATAAGTAATTTTGTAAGGGTACGATGAATTCTCCTATAAAACAAATATATGATGTGACCAGTATGACTCAATTTTTGTGTTTCTAGTTTGAAATGACATTTTAGTAAAAAATACAATTAACATATGAAAAACAAAAAAAATTCAAATATTGAAATTTTAATAGATTAGGAAAACAATCCATGAGTAATTTTTAATGAGTATGAATAAACCACACATCAATCTGACGCACAATGTAACCTATATACCTCTATAACCTTCTTTATTTAAAATTGACATTAATTTTTGTAAAAAGAATAAGTGCTGAAGTGTACTGTGTTGCATTTGTTGTCAATAAGGTATGTTGTTGATCAGAAGATGTCAAAGAATTAATGGATGCCAAGGAGAGTCAATATGTGAATGACAAAGGCTATGATGGTGTTGGTGATGAATGGAGGATGGCCATCGTGTTAAGATGAATGTCACTTAGGAGATTCACTAAGTGGCATAAGTGTTTATGGTTGAAACATTCATCCATATCAGTATCAGACGATTGTAGAGCTGTTCTTAATGTTCCAATACTTGTATCAAGGTGATACTAAGTGACAACAGTTGAAGAATGATGATGGAGCATCATTACATCTGACGATTGTTGAGCTGATCATTATGTTCCAAGAACTTGTATCAAGAGGATACAATGTCACACCAATGTTTGAAGACCATGCATTGTATTGACAATGCATGAGGAGATGAAGATGATCCATCCACAATCACTAAGTGGATGAAGTGGTGCTAATGAAGTCCATATACTATTAGTGCATGTGAATTAGAAGAAGAACCAATTTGATCTCTGATTAGATCAACAAAGCACATGGAAGAAATTATGTGATTAAAGAGCTCGGTTGAAGATGAAGAACCTTTGGGAATTCCATTCTTAAATGTTGATTATATGTTGAAGAAGAATGATGAATTCTAATGAAGAAGAAGACAAGAAATATAGAGGAAGAATGGCTTGGAAGAAGAAGTGGAATTTGGAATTTACACTTGGTTACTTTGTTTGTATACAAAGTACATAGTGTTTCCTCAAGCAAAAAGGAAGCCACCAAGGGCCAGCCTTAAGGGTTCAACCCCAAGGCACTTGTGGGACTCGAGGTCGCCATGCCCAAGGGGGATCCCATGGGGCCAGCCCGAGAGAGGCCGGGGCCGTGTATAAGCCCCGGGCCACGCAGGGGAGTGTCAAGCCCTGCGCAGCGTGAGCGCGAGGAGCGAGCCCGAGGATGCATAGTGGGCGCCAGTGGCGTGCCCGAGTGGCAGGGGTGGGCGCAAGACCACGCCCGCAGAGAGAACCCGGTGCGGGGCGGCACCGGGAGGGGAGAAGTTCAACTAAGGAGTAACGGAGAGCGCTTGGATGATAAACCGCAGAAAAACCGGGATCCGTTTCGATGTGGGACGTGGGATTTTTCCGCGGAGTGAATCCTGGCCATCCGTCTCATCGCGCGCTCGATCTGGACCGCTCATCGCATCCCGAACGCGATGATCTGATCGCGGCAGTCCAAAGTTCAGTAAACTCCTGATCTGACGGCTGCCGCATCATCCCCTTCCTTGAGCATGAGCCGAGGACACCCCGTGCCACCCGACGTCCCCCGCTGAACCAGAGGGTTTCCAGGCACTGATCTTGAGCTCCCGGCCACCTCTGAAGACGCCGAAGGCTCCATTCGGTTCGTCTGGCCCTTCTGAACACATCCATGCATAAAAATATACTTTCATGCAACAAATGGTGAAATTGGAGTTCAGCCGAGGCAAAAGAATGTTCCGAGGCCATGTGGAGTTCGTGTTTTTCATGGGATAGAAGAGAAGAGGTCGTGCATGCGTTCTAAGTCTCATGCACGTAGAGAAAAATAAAAATGGAACCCGCATTTGACATAAAGATAAAAATCAAGATTTTGAAGATTTTAAAAGATCCGAAATCTTCGGGATTTTGAAGTTAAACCACGCGGATGTTTTGAGGAGTTTCTTTGCCTATATAAAGAGAGCCCGAATCAAAGAGAATGCTTGCTGATCCTTTAAGAAACGAGAGTCCCGTGAGAGCACCCTTGTGCCTCGCGAAGAACAGTCTGCGCGTACCACTTGCGCGACAGTGAAGCCCGGAGCCATCCCTTGGCTCTGTTTGTTCCTTTTGTGCATACCTTATGCGAAAGAGGTTGGAGAAGAATCCTGCGTGCCTCCCCCTTACGCGGCAAGAAGATCCCGGGGCCGCAGCACCTTCCGCGCCCACGGGTGAAGCCTGCACTTGCGCGACTGCTCCTTGCACCGAGACCTTGAGCGCCTCCTTTGAAGGACAAGGGAGTTCGGGTGTGTGCAAGAAGAATCCAAGAAGGCCGTAGCCACATTTCCCCTTGTGTGTGTGCTATGTGAAAGGAAGGCTTGCACCTTGTGTGTGTGCAAAGTGAAGACACCCTACGGGTGGTATAAGTGAAAATGAACAAGAGGCCGTAGCCTTGGGTGTGTGCAAGAAGAGAAGGAAGGCCGTAGCCAAGTGGGAAGACAAGAGGGCCTTAGAACCCAAGTGTGTGCATAAGCACCAAGTGAAGACTGCACATTTTGTGTGTGTGCAAAGTGAAGGAAGAAGGCCAAAGACTTACCTTAGTGGTGTGTGTGCAATAGAACAAAATGCCGAACCTTAGTGTGTGCAATGTTGATGTGCACACTTTGGAGAAGAAGACTTCCACACTAAAGTATAACACACTTTTAAGTGTGTGAACAAATTGAACAAAGTGTGTGAAGTTCAAGGAAGGTGTGTGCTTGAAGTGATTACACCCTTTGTGGGTTTATTTCACCAAGAGTAGAAGAAGGAGAGTGCATGCATGCATGCATGCACATGCACACGTGAAGAAAGCTAAATCAGGCTGTGTGCAATTGAGTAGTTCAAGACCAGAAGATCTTGAAGAATCAGAGTTTCCATGGACTCAGTGCATGATGTTGAACTGAACTGAGACTGGACCAGACTGATGTAAAAGACATCAGTTTTCTGAGTATTCAGTAATTGGAGAGAGGCCTGGTCATCCTTAGAAGAAGGAGATAAATCCTGAGCAAGACGAGAAGACTTGTTCACCATAAGTGATCAGAGGAACAGAGCAAGGCCAGCAGTATTTATCCCAGGCTGCTGAAGATACTTGAAGAGATGAACAAGAAGAAGAGCTACTCGTGTGACTCGAGGAGCCAGGAGAAGCCCCCTGTGAGACTCAGGGTGGAAGAAGTCTTCAGTGGGATTCTGGAGCAGGCCAGTGGGACTCTGGTAACACTGTGGGATGCAGTATAAAGACCCTCCTGTGGGACTCAGGAGAGATACAGTGGGACTCTGTATCGACCATTGTAATACTAACCGATTATAATGGAGAAACCATGTTGGGGTGTATAACCAACATGGAAAGGACGTAGGCCTTTGGTGCCGAACCTTGTAAATCCTTATGTCCTGTGCCTTTACATTTACTGCATCATTCGAGGAAAGGCTGAGAGATACAAGAAGAGTGGATTGAGGCCTTAACAAGCCATAGAGGTTTAATTTATAAAGAATCAATTAGTAATAAGTTTTAAGGGATCACTGATTCACCCCCTCCCCCTCTCAGTGATTCACACTGATCTGGGCACTTCAATTGGTATCAGAGGGAGGTTGCCTCTAAAAGATCCAAGGGAGTCTTTATGAACTGCAGATTTGAGGAAATGAGCGACCAGCCTCAAATGGAGATATCTTCCAAGACTCAGAAAAATAGAAAGAAGAAATAGGCCAAGAAGATGAAGAAAGCTTGTCCTAGCTGTGATGAAGTTGGAACAATAAAAGATCTTCAAAGTGCAATCGAATATCTTCATAATACAGTCCCCAAGGAAGTGGTAATGTGTATAGCTACAGGCGTCCTTGATCTTCAAGAAGAAAAATTACAGCTAGAAGAAGAAGCCAATGCGATGGAAGATTAGTTGGCTAAAAGGGTTGGCATAACCAACACTCTCAGAAAGCTGGTGAAGGATAAAGATGAAACTATTTCCCTTTGCAATGAAAGATTTGAAGACACTGATGAAGAATTGCAAAGAAGCTCTTCTGAGAAAGAAATATTTATGATAATGATCAAAGAAGTTTTCCATGCACTGGAGAAGTTGCACAAAGTGTCAATGAATGTCAGATATGCTCAACTCGAAGACAAAGTCAAAATGGTGAAGGAGCTTGACAATTCATTGCTAGAATTGAAGAAGGTGCATGAAGACCAGTTAGAACAGCTGAAAGAAAATTGGGATGGAAGGCTAAGAACTGTTGAGGATGAGAAGAACTCCCTTAACATGAAATACATAGAACTAGAGATGATATTGAAAAATCTGCAATCACCCAAAGCTGAATCCTCCCAGTCAGCTAAAAGTAGAAATGTTGCTACACAAGTGTGCATTGAGAAGGATGATTCCAAAACAAGGACATCCTCTAATAAAAGGGCAACATCTTCTAAAAGGAAGGTACCATTTATCCCATCCTATACTAATGCTTCTAATTTTGTTTATACTAAAAGTGCAGGATGGAATAATGAATCCAAACAAGTATGGATGAAGACAGTGAAGAAAGAATGCTCTCCTGAAACAACACAGCAAGTCAAGAAAAGTACCCAACAATCAGAAGGACTGAAGAGGTCAAGATTTGAGGGTCAGTGTTGGTGTTGTAACAAGTATGGGCACTGTGCAAAAGATTGTTGGTACAATCCACTGAATGTAAAAGCACAAAGGAAGCCCATGCCAAGGGGGAGCAAGCTAGAGGAAAAGAGGCAGTATCCACAGGTCCAGAGACATCTGTTTACTGCAAATAGATTTGGATTACTTGACAACATCTGGGATGATTGAAAAAGTGGTCAAAAAGATACATGTCAATCTCCAACTGTATCCAGAGCTCAAAAGAAGAAAAGATCACAGAAGCTAGCTCAAAAAGAATCCTTGGGAAGCAAGAAGAAAGTTGAAGATGCTCCCAAGAAGGTTTTGAAAAAGGAAAAGAAGTCCTTGGAGTCTAAATCCAAGAAGGGTGATGCATCCAGAAGGACCACCAAGAAAACATGCTTCTACTGTGGAAAGAAAGGTCATACCATGGATCTTTGTGAACAAACCATGGAACTGAATAGAAGCAGACTGGACTCAAAAAGACAATCAATCCAGAAGAAGCAGAAGGGATTGACTGAAAATAAGTTTCCTAAGAAAGGTATCTTAACAGCATCAAAAGAACCATGTGGAATTTCCAAAACTGAGGCCTCACTTCCAAATGACTTGTTAGTCATATGGCCAAATCAGTTGCAACTTGCCAAAGATCTACAGAGATCTGAAGATGAAGCACTGGCAATTGCTATGGCAAAATGGAAACAAAAGATTTCACATGAAGATGTGTTGAGATCCACACCAGCACAAACATCATTGAAGATCAAATGTGCAAGTGTGAAGAATGGTGAAAATGGGACATCTCGGTTGAGAGAATCTTCTCAACCTTGTTGTTCACATTGATGAACCAAGGAGGATCCATCTTATTCCCTATCCACTTGTATTTACATGTTCTAACATTTCAGGGAATTGAAGATGATGATCATTCTCATCTGGAGAGTGGTTTGGACAGAATGGAGTGCACCCCTTGAGGGGGATCCAATCTGGAGAAGATGGTATTCTAAGATTTAATATCATCTTAAGAAAAGCTGAAGGTATTCCAATCATACTTTCATCCCTTGTTTCTTAATTGAGTGTATCTTGTCAATTAAGGGGGAGTATAGATTGAAGACAAATGGATGAAAGGGGGAGCATTATCTTTGCACCTGAACTTTCTAATGAGTTTTGTGAAGTTGTGCAGGATTTAGAAAATTCATTGTTATATCTAAAAAATTTCAAGACCCTTGAAGCATGATCTCACATGTATAGTGAATGTTGGACAGCATTGAGTACCTTGGTTACATCACTCTTGTTTTATACACCGGGTTAGCCCATGTAGACTTAGAGTTGATTTACTAAAGGATCTTTGCTAAAGAGAACATGTGACATCATCCCTCTCTCAGTGTTTTTCAAGAAAATACTTTTCAAAGGGAGGAAGTGATATTTTGAAAAGGAACCACACCACACCTTTGCATTTGGTTGCCAATAAGGGGGAGAAAAGCTGACATATTTCCCCAGAAATGTGTGGCACACATATTGACCAATTCATATGTGTTCTACTGATTGGATTGACAATATGTGCTCTAGTGGTATTGACAAAAAATACAAAGCGGGATATTGAAGTGCACTGTGTTTCATTTGTTGTCAATAAGGTATGTTGTTGATCAGAAGATGTCAAAGAATGAATGGATGCCAAGGAGAGTCAATATGTGAATGACAAAGGCTATGATAGTGTTGGTGATGAATGGAGGATGACCATCGTGTTAAGATGAATGTCACTTAGGAGATTCACTAACTGGCATAAGTGTTTATGGTTGAAACATTCATCCATATCAGTATCAGACGATTGTAGAGCTGTTCTTAATGTTCCAATACTTGTATCAAGGTGATACTAAGTGACAACACTTGAAGAATGATGATGGATCATCATTACATCTGACGATTGTTGAGCTGATCTTTATGTTCCAAGAACTTCTATCAAGAGGATACAATGTCACACCAATGTTTGAAGACCATGCATTGTATTGACAATGCATGAGGAGATGAAGATGATCCATCCACAATCACTAAGTGGATGAAGTGGTGCTAATGATGTCCATATACTATTAGTGCATGTGAATTAGAAGAAGAACCAATTTGATCTCTGATTAGATCAACAAAGCACATGGAAGAAATTATGTGATTATGGAGCTCGGTTGAAGATGAAGAACCTTCGGGAATTCCATTCTTAACCGTTGATTATATGTTGAAGAATAATGATGAATTCTAATGAAGAAGAAGACAAGAAAAATAGAGGAAGAATGGCTTGGAAGAAGAAGTGGCATTTGGCATTTACACTTGGTTACTTTGTTTGTATACAAAGTACTTAGTGTTTCCTCAAGCAAAAAGGAATCCACCAAGGGCCAGCCTTAAGGGTTCAACCCCAAGGCACTTGTGGGACTCGAGGTCGCCACGCCCAAGGGGGATCCCATGGGGCCATCCCGAGAGAGGCCGGGGCCGTGTATAAGCCCCGGGCCACGCAGGGGAGTGTCAAGCCCTGCACAGCGTGAGCGCGAGGAGCGAGCCCAAGGATGCATAGTGGGCACCAGTGGAGCACTTGAGTGGCAGGGGTGGGCGCAAGAGTGCGCCCGCAGAGAGAACCCGATGCGGGGCGACACTGGGAGGGAATAAGTTCAACTGAGGAGTAACGGAGAGCTCTTGGGTGATAAACCGCAGAAAAACCGGGATCCTTTTCGATTGGGGACGCGGGATTTTTTGACGGAGTGAATCCTGGCCATCCGTCTCATCGCGCGCTCGATCTGGACCGCTCATCGCATCCCGAAATGCGATGATCTGATCGCGGCCGTCCAAAGTTCAGTAAACGCCTGATCTGACGGCTGTCGCATCATCCCCTTCCTTGAGCTTGAGTCGAGGACACCCCGTGCCACCCAACGTCCCCCGCTGAACCAGAGGGTCTCCGGGCACTGATCTTGAGCTCCCGGCCACCTCTGAAGATTCCGAAGGCTCCATTCGGTTCGTCTGGCCCTTCTGAACACATCCATGCATAAAAATATACTAGCATGCAACAAATGGTGAAATTGGAGTTCGGCTGAGGAAAAAGAATGTGCCGAGGCCATGTGGAGTTCGTGTTTTGCATGGGATAGAAGAGAAGAGGTCGTGCATGCGTTCTAAGTCGCATGCACGTAGAGAAAAATAAAAATGGAACCCGCATTTGATAGAAAGATAAAAATCAAGATTTTGAAGATTTTAAAAGATCCGAAATCTTTGGGATTTTGAAGTTAAACCACGCGTATGTTTTGAGGAGTTTCTCTGCCTATATAAAGAGCGCCCGAAGCACAGAGAATTCTTGCTGATCCTTTGAGAAACGAGAGTCCCATGAGAGCACCCTTGTGCCTCGCGAAGAACAGTCTGCGTGTACGACTTGCGCGACAGTGAAGCCCGGAGCCATCCCTCGGCTCTGTTTGTTCCTTTTGTGCATACCTTGCGCGAAAGAGGTTGGAGAAGAACCCTGCGCGCCTTCCCCTTGCGCGGCCGGAAGAACCCGGGGCCGCAGCACCTTGCGCGCCCACGGTTGAAGCCCGCACTTGCGCGGCTGCTCCTTGCACCGAGACCTTGAGCGCCTCCTTTGAAGGACAAGGGAGTTCGGGTGTGTTCAAGAAGAAGCCAAGAAGGTCGTAGCCACATTTCCCCTTGTGTGTGTGCTAAGTGCAAGGAAGGCTTTCACCTTGTGTGTGTGCAAAGTGAAGACACCCTACGGGTGGTATAAGTGCAAATGAACAAGACGTCGTAGCCTTGGGTGTGTGCAATAAGAGAAGGAAGGCCGTAGCCAAGTGGGAAGACAAGAGGGCCTTAGAATCCAAGTGTGTGCATAAGCACCAAGTGAAGACCACACATTTTGTGTGTGTGCAAAGTAAAGGAAGAAGGCCAAAGACTTACCTTAGTGGTGTGTGTGCAATAGAACAAAAGGCCGAACCTTAGTGTGTGCAAAGTTGATGTGCACACTTTGGAGAAGAAGGCTTCCACACTAAAGTATAACACACTTTTAAGTGTGTGAACAAATTGAACAAAGTGTGTGAAGTTCAAGGAAGGTGTGTGCTTGAAGTGATTACACCCTTTGTGGGTTTATTGCACCAAGAGTAGAAGAAGGAGAGTGCATGCATGCATGCATGCACGTGCACACGTGAACAAAGCTAAATCAGGCTGTGTGCAATTGAGTAGTCCATGACCAGAAGATCTTGAAGAATCAGAGTTTCCATGCACTCAGTGCATGAATATGAACTGAACTAAGACTGGACCAGACTGAAGTTAAAGACATCAATTGTCTGAGTATTCAGTAATTGGAGAGAGGCCAGGTCATCCTTAGAAGAAGGAGATAAATCCTGAGCAAGATGAGAAGACCTGTTCACCACAAGTGATCAGAGGAATAGAGCAAGGCCATCAGTCTTTATCCCAGGCTGCTGAAGATACTTGAAGAGCTGAACAAGAAGAAGAGATACTCGTGTGACTCGAGGAGCCAGGAGAAGCCCCATGTGAGACTCAGGGTGGAAGAAGTCTTCTGTGGGATTCTGGAGCAGGCCAGTGGGACTCTGGCAACACTGTGGGACGCAGTATAAAGACCCTCCTGTGGGACTCATGAGAGATACAGTGGGACTCTGTATCGACCATTGTAATACTAACCGATTATAATGGAGAAACCATGTTGGGGTGTATAACCACCATGGCAAGGATGTAGGCCTTTGGTGCCGAACCTTGTGAATCCTTATGTCATGTGCCTTTACATTTACTGCATCATTCGAGGAAAGGCTGAGAGATACAAGAAGAGTGGATCGAGGCCTTAACAAGCCATAGAGGTTTAATTGATAAAGAATCAATTAGTAAAAAGTTTTAAGGGATCACTGATTCACCCCCTCCCCCTCTCAGTGATTCACACTCATCTGGGCACTTCAAGTGCCATAATCAAAATTATGAAAATTCATTATTAGTGTTTTGATACATTATAAAAATTATCCATAACTCATTTTTTATGTATATGAAGAAACCATACCATAATACTATCATGAACCATACAAGTGGGGATAGGGATGGGACTCCCTAATCACACCTCCACTTGGTTAGGGGCTGGGGACTAGCACTGAGTGGGCATATCACTAACAAGATAGGCCTTAACCGATCTACCCATACATGCACAAAAATTTCAAAGTGATTAAAATGATAAAATTTTAACATAACTGAACAACCATGCTTGCATAAATATATATTACATAATAATAGTGTAATAGTATTTGGAAGAAATTAAATATGTCTAAATACAAGCCCACTAAAATGTCTAGAAGCATTTCCCACAGGAATATAAGGGTAATTATATCTAGATACTATTGGAAAACATCAAAATATGTCATTTCTCACTGAAACTACCTAGTCTTAGTTTGTCATGTACTCTATTGAAAGGATGATCGTCTACACATGACACAACACCTATGGGAAAATCTGGTGCAAGGGTGAGAATAACAATATTTAGTTAGACACCCTGAAACCAGAAATAATTCAATAAAGAAAAACTAGTAATCTCTACCAGATTATATTTTTACAACACATATAACATGAATATCAAGATATACTCAACAAAGATGCCTAGTATAAATATAAGACGAAACCGTAATATGCTAGTCTAGGATTCCAACTCAATGATTATATATAGCACTCATTTGGGAGAACACACTCCTGAGTCTGATAGCACTGATTTCATCCATCAGAGAGATAATTATCAATGAGTTATTCCTTTAGAAAAATATTTGTAAGGTTTGAAGATATACGATACATATATGAGGATCACTCACAAGGCCATAGGATATAAAAACAACTTAATCTATACTTACCCAATGTGTTGTGGATCACCACCCATATAATGTTGGTCAAAATGATACAAATAACACCACCTAGGGAATGAAGATGAATATACATTCTCACTCTAGATCATAAGAAGGGATTCCAGTGACTCTATCCAATATATCCTATTGAAAGTATCATTGTCCTCCTTGTATGAGGAAATTTCATACTAACTATCAAGGAATGGATAATGGGAAAAAACCCAATTGAATTATTTCAATGATATATAAAACAAGGGATCCAAGCCATATTTTTATAGAGTACTTGAGGCATAGTAGGTGGTACACACCATGTCCCAAGACCTTGTGTCATACCTATGTATAAGGAAAATATCATATACTATTCCCGAGTATATGTATATAGTGTTTTGGCAACACGTGTACTCTAACAGTGTGCCAATACATAGATTAACCGATGTACATGTGCTCGTGTACCAGTACACAACTTATACCATGTAGTTTGGTCTAGGTTGTTCCCATGTAGTTGAGTACATGACATGTTTTCTTCCTGTTTAATCCATCCCGTGTTTGTGTACACTATGAAGTACATCAATAATATACCAAATGGAACCACATTCCATCCAATCTAGGTTTTACATGATGTGTGTATTGGATTTTTATAGAAACAATTATTTTTAAATTTAGGCACACATGTGTATTCATCACCTTAGATTTATTCTATTTTGGTTCTAGGAATAAATGAATCAACTTGGCCAAACCTCACCATGGCAGTTCACTAGAATATGGACTTCATATTCTTTTTGAAAAAGAATTTGGTTCATCCTAATCATCGTTTTCATGCCTGAATTGAATTAGGGATTTCCAGTATATTCTAATTCAATCATTTCTACCGGCATTGCACCTTCGTTGCATCATTCCACACCTAAATTAACTATATCATATTTTTGTGCCAAAAAATACGAGTGTGATATGATTGATTAATCGGTAAAAATTGAACCACATTCCAAACGAAGAATTCACACAAAGAACAACGAATCGAGAGAGAATAGAATGCGAACTATCTAGTGGAATAGAACATGATAGATATTTAGGTCAGTCTCAGGCCATAGTCATTAGAATGAAAATAAATGAATCTATAATCAAAATTTCTTTTAACTAAAATAACCCCTCAAATAAACCCATCCCACAATAAGAACAATTCATGAATTAATCCATTGGTCGATTGAATCAAATTCATCATAAAAATTTATAGTGGGTGAATAATCAAATAAAACAAAGATCCTACCAAGACTTGGATCAATCATTGATGAAAATTAGGACTATGTAGAAATAGTTGGGGGTATCCATTGAATCTATTTTGCATCAATCATCCATCTCTAATTCGGTTGTTTTCCACCAATGGGACCTCATTCCACACACTCCAATTGGTCACTAACAATTTCCAGTGTTATGCATGTAACCCAAAAAAATTTACATAATAATGTATCTAATGAAAGGGTAAGGTTTCAATGTCAATGAAAAAAATAAAATAATTTATATAATTATTTTCATCATTTTACAATTATCATTACATTTCGACAAATGAATCATGCTGACAAAAATTATGTCACACCTAGATTAAACCCCATGTAATGAACATAACTGTGCCCTCAAATTTATTATCAGGGGAACCATTTATAATTTATCCAATTTTTTAGAAATAATGTATGCCCCTGCAATTTAATATATTTACTATATTTCAGACATTTATTTCTGGAAAACCAGTCATTAAAATATCACACCAGCTGAGCACATGGTCTTGAAATTAATCAATATAATATCCAAAAAATAATACATAAAAAATACAATTCAATAAATTCTCCCCCACATGGGGATTTACTTCCCAAATAGCCAAAACAAATGATACATAAAGAGTTGTGGGTTCTGAGCATGAATCTAAGCCTCCTTTTCACATGTACTCTCCAATAGATTCATGTGATTCCATTGTACATGCGCTAAAGGTATCATTCTCCCATTAAAGATCCTCTCATGTCGATCCTCAATAACCAATTGGTTATCAAAAATGGTAGCTCCACCCTCAATGTAAATCTCACCCCAATACATAATTTTTGATGGTCTTTGCATAAATATCCTTAGACGTGACATGAGGAAGACATCATGTACCCGATATAACTACAATGGTAAAGATTAATGGTGTTCCAACTCACCAACATTAAAATGAATTTGAAAAGAACTAACGAAACATGAAGATTGCTTGCTACCCTGGCCAAACATCTATAATCCACATCGAGGTGAAACTCATAGGAACACATGGTATACCTCCTCAAACTCTAATGTCTCATGTTTCATTTATTCATAAGACTTATAATGGATATATGAATTATTTACCCACTCCTCGATGATCATATCCTTCTTGGTAGTTTCTCGTTCTAAATCTATGCCCATTAGTACTGACACTCGTGGGACACTCTAACAATGTGGTGGAAATCAGGGTTTCTCGAATAAAGACTTGAATAGTTCCATACTGATGTTAGAATGGTGTCTTATGTTTTACAGAAAATCCACTAGCGGTTGGTGATCCACCCACTAACCGCTAATGTTCATCATGAAAGCTAACCACATGTCCTCTAAGTCTTAAATTATTTTTTAGTATCTCCATTAGTTTGGGGGTGAAGCATTATGATCCATCATAATTGGGTCCCAAATTCTGAAAATAATACCTTCCTCAACCAGGATGTAAAAAAATAATCATAGTCAGAGATGGTCATCAATGAAACTCCATGGATTCATATTATCTCCTACACATAGAGTGGTCTCAAGAACTCCACTAAAATATACTACTAAATTTCTATGAAGTGGGACTACATGGTGAGTCAGTCAATGATCACCCATTTGAAATAATATTTCATAGATGAACGTGGTAATCCCATTAATATTTCCATGGATATCCCATCTCACTACCACTATAGAAACTCAAGGGGCTGAGGAAATCATATTACCACTTGGTTCTCATCCATTACATACTGACAAGTAAAGAATCATGAGAAAAACTTTTCAACTCTGTTCTTTATCCAAGGAAACCAAAACATAAGTTAGAGGTTCCAGTATATATTTTCCACACCTTAATGTAAAATTAAAGGAGAGGAATGAGACTCCATCAGATACTCCTCCAAAAACAAGATTGGTACCATTATATGTTCAATGAAAATAATGACACTCTCCATACATTTACAAAATCCATCAGAAACATGTCGAGTGGATATCTGAGTATGTAGGGTCCCGTGGTTTAAATACCAAATCATTTCTCCCTGAATCACTATAATTGATTTGGTGTAACAAACATCAAATGGAGGTAACAATCTCCCTCTTCATCCACAAAGGATGTCTATAATGAGCTCTACTTCTCCAACACCACATCCAATTTTTGTGAAACAAATATCCTGTTGAGAGTAGCAACTACAATGTCCTCCTTCCCATAAGTATAGACAATGTAGAAGTAATATTCTTGGAGGAACTCTATTAATATCCATTGTCTCAAGGTAATATCTTCAAATATAAGGTGTTCTTGAGAAACTTTTTATAAGAATGAATGATAATTCGCTCAACAATAGTATATTCTATCAACATATTTAGTATGAAGTCGAATGAAACTAACTCAATGTCATGGGTTTTCTAGTTTGGATAATGTAAAATTAACATAGGTAAACCATATAGATTCACCACCTTCCATTACATATTGACACAAACAAGACCTATTCCTGATGTATTGCAGAACACTACATACTCGACACCCTCCTCCAGAAACCTCATGATGGGAGCTCTCAGCAATCTCTACCCCAACTACTGGAAATATTATTCATACCTCTCCGCCAACATTAAAGGAATTCCTTTTCATTTCAAGGATATCATGGGTGTTTATATTCTGTAGAAATCGTGAATGAATCTTTGGTAATATCATGAGAAAACAAGGAAACATCACACCATTGTCACAATCTTGGGTGGCTCCCACGATAACAATTCATCACCTTGGTCGGGTCCACTACCACTCTATAATCATAGATAAAATTTCCCAAAATGTGTACCACATTAATCCATAACAATAACATTGAGAGATTCCTGTAAATATGGTTCTCTTAGAGTATGTTCAAAACTATCCTCTTGTGCCTTGCATATTCCTCCTCAGATTCTGAGTACATAAGGATGTCTCTGATGAGGACTAAAACGATAAAGTCAATGAAAGGATCATTGATATTTTCCACGAGTCTAATAATCATTCCTGGGGATTTATTCATGACAATGGGCATCACCAACCCTCATTGTGGCCATAGATGAATCTAAATGTTGTCTTCAATATATCCTCATACTGTACACACAACATGTGATTTATGGTCCATAGGTCACCCTTCCAGAACCATCAAATCACTCCATGTTTATCAAAGAGTTCATCAATCCTCAATAATGGATAATTTTTTTTCATGGTCACCCATATTAGGTTTTATTAGTTCACACATAACCTTAAAATATTTTTCACATTCTTGGAAAATAAGATTGGGGCTACCCAGGGATAAATAATGGAACTAACGAAGCCCTTTGTCTATATGTCTTCCAAATACATCCTCAACATGAGAATCTCTACATGATCCATTAGACATAATGGCTCATATATTACTGTCATTTTGTGATTTAGATAAATGAATTATCTATTTATCAAAATAGAGGTAAACATGGAACATCCTCGGTGAAGATTTCCTCATACTCTACCACCACTATATGAAAAAATAAACTCATAACATCCACTACACCGTGGGTTATGATAACCAATGTATGAGTAATCAGTAACATCCTCCAATACATGATTCTATCATTCAATCCCTTGATTCACTTTTAAGAAAAAAAATGAGATCCTTGTTCAGTTATTGCATACACACAACATTCTCATTTTGAAATAATCAATCTATAAATAAACAATGTATAACCATTCCATTCCAGAGATTACATCATAATGAATCATCAATGAAACAATTATATCCCAATAGAAACTCTAACCCCAAAGAGGTTGGTCACACTATCATCACTATTGTGGGATCATTGAGTCATCCCCAGTAGTAATCTCCATGCATAAAGGCTGATCCGAAGGTAGAAATGGAATCTCAAAGTATCAAAAAAATGTGTGGATGTAAAGGAATGATGAACACGTGTGACTATATGTACTACATATAAGGTAAAAACAAAATTCAAACCATGTATCATTCCCAGAGCCTCTGGGTCATAAGTTTGGACAACTTCTAGTTTTCCATGCCCCTATCCTCATGCTCTCCGAGCCTAGTGTGGACCACCATGGAGTGATGTTGATAACAAGTGAATGCATCTTCCACAACCTCTTGAACTCCCAACTCATCATCCATGTATGCTACCCTATGGTCCTACATGTTTCTTATGATGTCTCTACCTCAGTCTTCCTTCAATGGTATCACTTCAGTGGTATGATGGGTTTTAAAATCTCATGTGAGATGTCCCCAGATATCACGTAAATAGAACAACCTCTCTCTAGGATAACTAGGCCCATCATATGATCCCTAAACTATAGAACCCTTTTCCAAGGACCTCCTACTAAAATTTCTCACACATCTAGGTCCATAATATTGACACTGGATCACTACTTCTGAGGTGTTTCCCCCATATTCCCACACCCTCTAACAACCAATGTCTATATCTTCTTATATATGGAAAATTCAATCACCAAATAACTCTATTATAACCCCATAATATCTTGGAATGAATATAGGGACCACATTAACATAGATGTCTAGATGAAAACATCACTCGATGGTTTGACCCCAAATGAACCGATCCCGATCAATATCCATAATGTAACTGGAGTGATTGGTAAACCTTGATGTGTACTCCATTATTTTAGTGGTACCATTCTAGATCAAGATAAGATTCAAAATATTTTCAACCCTTAGCATAGTTGGAGAGACCTCCTCTATGAAAAGGCTCTCAAACTACGGCCACACTTGAGTCACCTCATCATAAGACTAGTACACAAAAATCCACCATATTTCTATTGATACATGCAGAAGGAACAATTTATAGACCACAATATTATCTACTAGTTCCCAGATGAGATAGAAAAATCAATTCAATACCTCATACCTGTACTCATCCACATGTGGGATGAGTATTCCATGGATCCTAAGGTGACTATTTAGCTAAAACTGATGTTGTGTGCTCATCCTGTGCAACTCTTCTACTGGTAATGTAGGTACCACGTGCTTCCCTATAGGTGGAGGTATATTTGGTGATCCACATGGAGGTTAAATCGTCAGAACTATTCCGTTTTTGACTCCTCAACACTAAGTTTATCATCCTCCTAATCCTGATATTGACCCCAACTTGGTATACATCACAAAGGCATCACGAAAATAAACAAGATGTACCATGGTCAATGATTATATCTGGAGAGGCGACCCAATAATGAAATGAAAATTATCAAACATTATTATAGGATAAATGTAAACTTTTTTCCCTACAACCAATGTTCTCATGTACCATGTTATGAAGTAGTTAATTAGAGTCTTGGTGAATTGATACATCACCCGCTAAACTGATACCCGAGTCCCACATCTGAAAACAGAACATAAAAAACATTACGATTTTGTCCTAATCTGAACCCATAGACTCTATTCCTAAGGTAGAACCAAATGCTCTGATACCACCCTCTCACAACCCTCCCAAGTGGGGCTCGTGCAAGGACTCACCAAGAGCACCTCCAGTAGTACATGGGCTGGAGACTTGTTTTGAGAAGGCATATAACTATGATGGGAGGACATATACTAAGCACTTGTCCACAAAAAACACATATAGCAGCATATAAAATGATAAAAAGTAAAAAAATCTGAACAACCATTCATGAATATATCTATATCCCACCACTAGAGTATAATAGGAAGTAATGGGTAGTAAACAGGGAAACATACTATCCCACCACATATTCTGAAAAAATAGTCCAACTAGAAAGTATCGGGACTGCTATCTATATTCTATAGGAACCAACCTTGGTTTTGTCAGTCTTAATATGCACTACCTTATCCTATTCCATTATGTTCTATGCTGAAAGGACGATCATCTTCAGAAAACATGACTTGTGATAGAAATTATTATGCATGTGTGAGTATAAAAATGCACAACAGGATACCCTGAAACCACTTAGTATACAAGAAAGAAAATATTTTTAACTATACACAGGTATATATCTACACTAAATATAACGAGAATATCTAAATGTACCCAATAAGGACAAAAAATCTAAAATAAATCCACAACATTAACATTCCATGATAGGATTCCAACTCAATGATTACACACAACACTCATCTGGGAGAACACACATCTGAGTTTGATAGCAGTAATGATGAACATCTAAGAGGAAATGCTCCTCAGGTTTCTAAATTCAATGTATACACAAACGGTCTGAAGAGATATGAAATAAATATTAGGCTGACCCTCATGGCCATGGGTATAACAACAACTCATTTGGATTCACCCTCTATGTAGATGATCAGTTCCCTTGTATTGTTGGTCACAATACTAAAAATTAGGGCTTTAACAAATGTAGTTAAAGGGGTTTATCAATGCATAAAAATAACTGATATTGAGAGTGTTGTTAAACAATAAGGGGTCTTTAACAATGCTCAAGAATGAACTATTAAAGGATTGTTTTTAAAAATACTCAAAAAATCCCAGAAAAAATATGGAAAAATTAAATTACATTTTAATGCACTGATAAAACAACCTTTCGTCATGCTTATATCCCCCTTTCTCATCAATTTAAACTCCCATAATCCATCATGCACACCACCCACCTTCCTCAACACTAGAATGCTATCCCAAATACTTGTTTGTTACAATATTTTATAGTAGGACCTCCCACATGAGAATGAATTCACTTTACCACTATTCCATTCTTTTTTTGTTAAATATTTAATGACTATTCTATTTATTTTTATACATTTTCATATGTGTGATATATATATATACAAATATATTTACTTAAATATATTATTTATTAATATTCTAATATATAACAAAAAGATTTGAGTCGTAAGACAAATCTCCACACCATTTATTAAGTATAATAAGATAGAGAATAGAAAAAAAAGAGAACTGATAGGGTCATACAAAGAGACATGCCATCATCAAAAAATTAAAAACTTTGGATTAATAAAATTTTGATAATTATCCTAATAATAATAATAATAGTAATCAGAATCAAATTCATCATCTCTTTCAATCACTGAATATTAATTTATTTGATTAAGGATCAAATGGATCCTCTCTTTAGACCTTTCCTACTCCATAGTGAAATAGATCTTTGATGCCTTGGATGATTTCCTTAAAGAAACATTCCAGGGAAGACTGGAATAATCTTTTTACGATTTTTTTTGTGGAATTGGAGAAAGATCTCCACTGCTGACCATCTTGTCCTCACCCCAAAAACAAAAATCATAAAAGAAATAGGTTCGCTACAACTCATAGATCCAAGATGATGGGTGTCCATCAAAACCATATCATATCACCTTCATCATCTAAAATATGGCACCATTTTACATCATTTTTGAACAACCAATGATATTGTGAATTTACTAAAGAATCTCCACTCTCTAATGAACATCATATTTTCTAATTCCATAATTATTTCTAACATTCCCTAAAAATTCAGTGTCTAATAGTTTCAAAATATAACCATTCAGATCAATTGGTTAAAGGGAACAACATGGAACTAATCCAACAACCTCATCTGAATAATTCATAGAAATAATGGTATTGAAAATGATATATGTCAAACGAAATAAACACCTTCACTGCTCCTAAAGTCCAATTTATATTTCCCAACAGTAGAATCACAAAAAACATTGACATCCTAGTTCTTCTGCACTCTAGTACCCACACCATTTCTTGACAGCCCATCAAAATCCTCTAGATATGGCTCAAGATTAGAAACTAACATTTATTTAGAGGCTTGTCCCTGAAAAATTAAAATCGTACTCACTAAAACTGATGTAGGATCATCAACCCTGGAAGCCTTCACCCATGTTCTGGGAAAAGAAGATGACAACCCATGTTCCGAAGACTTGGAATCATGATTTTGTTTGGATTTTCCATCCCAATCCATTTCAGAATGGCCCTTTGAACCAAAGAATTCACAAATCCACCTCCTACTATTTAGATCTAAATTCCCAAAAAAATTACATCGATAGAAAAAATCAAGAAATTTCATAGACTCATCCTTGATATGATATCATCTATTGGTGTAGATAGAATAACATTTTCTTCAATGGAGGAGATGAAACCAATATCAATGAGCAACCTTGAAATAAATATTGATGTCTCTTAATATAGAAACATGTGTATATATAAAAATTATATATATATATTAATCAATTTATACAAGGTTAATAAAATGGATATTGTTTAATTTAAATAAAATTAATAACAAATATGTATTTTTTTTAAAATAAATCATTGAATATATGTTGATATATCTATTATTAAATGTGATTAATTACATGTTATTATAATAATATATGAATACATTTAATTAAAAATATAACTACACTGTGAAGAATGATGAAACATCAAATCCATAATAACTATATGAATGTAATACCTATGAATACTTTTATTCCCCATCAAAAAGTATAACAATACCCCCCTAAATGGGGATAAAATTCTATAGAATGTTAAATTATTGTGCTACCAAAACTAAAAAAATCGGTTTTGGAGGTCTTTGGGTCCACTTTAGTTCACAAAAAATGTTTTTAGGTTCCCCTTCGGTGAGCACGAAGTAGATATTTTCACAGGAATTTATTTGATATGTTGTAGAGCTCAACGGGACTCTCGGATCAAATGTTATGGCCATTTTATGTTCGAGTAACATTTTATACTTATTTTAGATCATTTATAGAGATTTTTATTTTTTATCATCATGTTTTATATAAATGACTATTAATTAATAATAATAATAAAAATTATGAATTAAAGATATTTTGTAAATTATTTTATAAGTCGTTTTCACTAAATATAGTATATATTTTGTGTAAATTCTTATTTAACCTTATTTAAAACATATTTAAAAATTATATATTATATTTATATCAATATAAAAAACTTAATATATTAATATATTTTTTAAATAAAACATTTTTTTAAATATATCATTTAGAAACACTTGTAAAAAATCACTCATGGGGGGTCTTTATTGATTCTTCTAAAAAATAGGTTATAAATACCCTATTTTATAATGATTTTTTACTTGCACTGATAAAGGACACCATTATCAGTGCTTTTGTACAAGAGATCATAAAGGGCCCCCATTTAATTAGCACATCTAGCAATAACTGTTAATGGGGTACGTTATTAGAATAGTTTTATAAGCACTGATAATCGAACATATTTAACAATGTTTTTTTTCACGGGTAAAGGCTCCATTTAAAAATGATAAAAGAAGAGCTGCTAAACACCCCCATTATCAATTATTTTTTTCACTATTGAATGGCGTGTTTAACATTTATTTTAGCTAGTTCTATTAAAAACCTAGCACTTGATAAATACGATTTTTTAGTATCATAATGAAGTTAACAATAACTTTATCATGGTCATGAAGATGAATAATGGAGTTCACATTGAGAATCACATAGGGATTATGTGGGGAAAATCATTAAGGAACTATTACAATGTTTTTTATGTTTATTTTGTTTTTTGGGAAATAAATATTCCATGTTTTGTTTTGAATTTCTTTTGATATTGTTGAAAATTATTGTTGACAATGATACAAGACAAATTGATATATATTCTATGAAGATGGTGCATAAAATTGTGTATAAAATGTGGCACCATTCCCAGTGATTGCCAAAAAAATGGTTCAAATTCAAAAGAATGGAGAAAAGTGTTTTTATTAAATAAATTTGCAAACAAAATTGACGGTGAGATGACATTTTGTTCACCAGACATTTTTTGGTATCACCACATCAAAATATGAAAAAGGAAAGACGATCCTAAAATATTATAATATGCATAAATGATGAGTTTATGTGACAAAGGTAAAGTTTCACATTTTTGAGAAATTGAGATTGATCTTGTGAGTAGAAGGATCTTTCACATCCAATGTGAAGTAAAATTAAGATAATATTCACATAGGGAAATATTAAGTGTGAAGGGGAAGATGTGTAAGGATCTTTTATGCAAGGTCAGTCAAGTATATAAATTTACAGCTTCTCCCCTTAGTTCAATAGCTCATCCATTATAGAAATATGAGGCTCTAAATCATATATGAATTGGGTGAAAATGAAGGTTCATTTAATAAGTGAGTTTCTCAAAAGAAGAGGTTTGTGCGTTTGGAGGGTTGCACGTAATGCTTAATTGTTTCGCGTAAGAGGTTTATTTGCAATATTAAGTGGATGTTGGGAGTTATTCACCCTTAATCAAATGTTGCAAGCAAGGCTGCAAATTTGCGCGTAACACACACAACGTTTACATAGATGATTGATGTTTATTAGTAATTAAATGGTAAAGGGTCAATCATCTCGAGGATGAATGTAGTATTTAATGATACAATAAATGATGTGTAAAAAATAATGATTCAACAAATCTAAGGAGGATCTTCTGAAGAAGAGTGAGAAAACTTCAGTAGAGAGAACAATGAGCTTCCAGATTGTGATTTGTAGAATACCCAGTGGGGTAGTGATTATACTCACAACAATGTAAATAGAAGTGACCTTTTAATCGATTTGTTTCATTAGTACATTATCATTCTATGTTCCATAGACATAGCATAGTGATGGTTTACCACGTAAAATCAATGTGTCTCATGCATGCTTTAATTTTTTTCATATATTATTGTTGGTAGGAGATAGAAGTGTGTTTTGTTTATCAATGTAATAAGAACCAAATGGTTAGTTATTTTAATTTTTCATACCATGACCCCCTGGTAATTAACATATTTTTGATAAAAGATTATTATGACTCTATCCATGAATTATTTCTGATGGGGTCATTGTCCTACGTGTAGTTGGAAATTCTTTTCTAACCTCTACGGAAAGGATAAGGGGAATTCACAATAGTGAAATGAGTCCATGATACAGAAGATAAGGTATCTAAGACATGTTTTTTAGAGTACACAACATGTACAAGGAGTTATAATTAGTGTCCCTTTCCCCCTAGTTCTTTCCACATAAACAACCCATGTCTCATGTCATGTCCATATATAAGTACACGATGTGTTGGTTACCTATGTACTCAACCCATGCGCTAGTACACATTTTATCCCGTGTACCCATTCTCATCTACTAATACATGGATTATCCATCTTATTCTAGTTCATGCCATGTTTGTGTAGGGGAATACATGATGGGTAGTCTTCCACTGTACTTTAACCCATGTATGTGTACCATCCAAGGTACGCTCTAAGGATCCCAAAGGGGGATCATGCCTTGTAATACATATTTAAATTAAATGTGTGTCGATATTATATAGACACCATTGAACATCCATCCAAATGAACATATTCCATCTTTGCCTATGACTTCATCTTTTACCATGTTGGAAATCAAGGATCTCTCTCAGTCGAACCATTTCATGGTTGTTTCTCTGAATATGACCATAAAATCAATTCATAAAATTTATCTATTTTTTCTAGATCATCACTTGTAAGTTCCACATAAATCTAGGGATTCCAAACTAGTCTGTTCCACTCATCTACAACACATTATATACTTTATTGCATCATGTTATTCTCATATTTACAATCTCATTTCACCGTTCCAAGAAACGGTTTTGCAATGATCAATTCATCAGAAATCATCAAACCACAATCCATACCTTGAACACCCATGATGAATGAAATACTGGTGGAGAAAGCAATGAAAAAAATAAAAAGGAATATCCTCAATTAATGTTTTTGTAAATAAATCATCATTTCTGTTAGAATGATATCTATGTAATCAATACTCACAATGAAATTATCCCAAAATAACCTTGTAAATAAACCCATACATCAATATACATGATCCAAAAATAAATTTGTTTGTTGATTGATTCATGTTCATCATATAAATTAACAAAGGGGAATGAATCTACTCAGAAAAATGTGTTTCATAGATTATGATCAATAAATGTCGATTAATGGGGATGCACTGTGATGATTAGTGAGATCCATTGAATTAGTTATATGTTGATCATCATTCTCCAATTCCATTATTTTCCACTAACATGGGTTTTTTCCAAGGTCTCGAATATATCACCAAATATTAGTAGGGTTAGGAAGCTAACATTGAATATTATCTATAAGAGTTTAGTTTAAAAAAGGGTTATGTCATTTCATCAATGAAAAAAACATTTTTTTTATTTTATTATTTTATTCATTTTGTTCCCATGATGAATTTTCCATAATAAACCACGAAAACAATGGTAATTTCATTCCTATGTTTAATATATTTTTAGAACTCAATAGTTCAATATGATTTCTAATTTGTGCACCATTTTAGATGTTATTGCACTTTTTCATGAATACTGTGGGCGCGTGCAGTTTAATATATTTAATATATTTCAAAAATTTATTCTGGGTACATCAAGGCTCAGAATCACATGCCATCTCTGCGCTTAATCATGAAATTACTCCATACAATATCAAAATATAATACATGTAAAATACAATTCATTACAAATATGATGCATAGTGTGACTGGTATACCTCCATGTGTGTCTTTGTATTTAAAATTTGCATATTTTTTTAAAATGAAACACTAAAAAACGAGAAAACGTATTAAAATTATTTTGTAAATGTTGGAAAATAATCTATAATTTTTTTGGGTCAGGTTAAAATCAGCCACACCCCAATATGATGCATAGTGAGACCAGTTTAAAAAAAACTGTATAATTTTGATTAAAATTTAAATTTATTTTTTTAAAATAAAGGGGTTACATATTGAGATCTAAGAAAACATATTATGATTATTTTGATAAATTAGTAGAATGTACCAAATGTCATTTGTGACATGTAATAATCATACATACCACAATCAGATACATTGTGTGACTGATATGACTCACGCTCTATTTTTTATTTAACATTGACATTAATTCTTGTAAAAAGAAAAAAGTGACATATAGAAAACTGAGAAACAAATTTTAACTATTTTGATACATTAATGAAGTTGTCCATGAGTCATTTTTGATGTGTTGGAATCAATCACGCCTCAATCCTATGCATGGTGTCACCATTATGACTCAATGATTCCGTTATTTGTTGAAAATTGATATTTTAGTTCAAAATGTTTGTCACCCAAAAAAACTAAATATATAACACTCTAATTGTCTTGATAATATAAGGCATTGATTCATAATTCATTTGAGTTGTCTGGTATGTTTTCTCACATAAAACTAACTCGTTATGTGACCAGTATGACTAAAAGTGCGTGTTTCCCAGTTAAAATGACATTTTGGAAAAAATACAAAAGTGACGTACTTAAAACTGAGAAAATTGGTCGTAGTATTTCTGTACTTTAGGAAAATAATATGTATGTAATTTGTGATAGGTTTGAATTAGCCACACCTCAATATGACACACTGTGTCACTGATATTGTAAACACTGGGAATTTCCGTGTAAATTTTTTATTCATAATTAAATGGGAGTTTTACAAGTCCGTGAAAATTGACGGCATGTGATTCCGAGGATCGGAATGCCCAGAATATATTTCTGAACTCTTTTTTGGGTATGTTTAGTAAATGTGTGAGCGGTTTTTTTCTAACTTTTGAACCGGTGCTCGGAATTGAAATCTAAGGGCACCGTTGAACACACAACACATGTATTCACTTATGGAGACTTTCACCTTGCATGTATTATTTTATTTTTCAGTAACCATCCTCCTTGTGGACATTGGTGGTGGTTACCACCGTATCGTAACCTCCCATGAGAGGTTATGGTGGTGGGGCCCACCTGAGTCTCACCTCCCATTAGAGGTTATGGTGGTTGGGACAACCTGAGATTAAACCCCCTTGATACCCCCTTTAATTGGGAGAAAAACCACAACACTCTCATAAATGTAGGAAATCGTCTCAAACTCCCCCCCCCCTATTAATTTGGAGGACCCTCTTGACTTCCTCAACATTAATTGTGCCAACACACGTATAATTATTATACCAACTCTCCTTTAATTAATTAATTCTCTTTGATTATTACGAAAACGACTTAATAGATATTAAAATCTATTACATTGGGATACATTTTATTTTGTTGGCAAAGTAGGATTGGGATAACTTGTGAGAATTCTCTCCAATTAAGAACACCCTGCCAAAGATGAACACCGACCTCCTTCGAACTTCTTCCTTGGGACATCTTTCGACATGGGTCCTCTTAATCTACGATGAATCAATGACCATACTACCTCCTTGTGCCAACGTCAAAAGGTGAATGGGGTAGGGGATTATTCCAAAATGTCCATCACTCTCCATGTACTCCCTTCTTTACATGTATGGGTTGGGAACAAACAATGTGGAAGATTATGGTTTCACCTTCATTCTTCGTCTTTTGTGATCAACTTGTTATCACACTAAAGGTGGAGGGTGCGGGCCAAACGAACATGGCCCGAATCCTCCATTGTTATTCTTTAATGTGTTCTTCGAAATTGCGGAAGGCAAGGAATACGACAAAGGCAACGACACCATCACCTGCGACCTCCGTGTCTCGTTCCGCCCCAAGTACTTTGCCCACTCGACCGAACCGGCCCCGCACCCGGCTACTCCACATGCGGCTGGACAGAGCTATCATGCCAACCTGGGCCGAACCCCCTCGCTGCGCCAATTTCATGTCGAGCCATCACGCCGCAGTCGTGCCGAGCCACCGCGCTACCGCCGTCCGCCGTGCCGAGCTGCCACGCCACTGCTATCCGCCATTCTGAGCCGCCGTGATGCAGCCACATGCCGTGTCGAGCTGTTGTGCTTCCAATGTCCGCTGTACCGAGTTGTTGCGCTGCTGCCGTCCTCCGAGCTGCCGAACGCCATCTGCCGAGCCGCCGAGCCACCGACTGCCAAGCCGCTGCCGCTAAACAATCACCTCACGACTGGTCTACCGCCCCGTGGTCGGTCAGTGCCCTCACGGACCGTCCGCACCCCACAGTCGGTCCACATCATTCGTCCAGACCACCGCCCCCGCAGCTGGACCATGCCCACGCGGCCGGTCCGCACACTTGCGGTACTCTTCGGATGAGCCACCCTCGCAGCACACTCGCGGGCCGAGCTGGACCCAACGGGCCAGGTAGGGCCAGGTCATTCTGACCGTGACTTACTGGACCTGGGCCCACTACGACCTGGTTACTTTGTTTTGGCCATAACATCAGCATAGGATGTCCATTTGACGAACATTCAGTGGAACTGGAAATCTTGGAGTGAGACGGTCCCTTTGATTATACCCCATTTGAGTCTTGGGTATAATTGAGGTATGGTCGGGTTGGTTCGAGCACGAATCCAACTGGGTCCCCTAGACTAAAAGGCTAATAACTCAGAGACCGGGCATCCGATTGACGTGTCGTCTGTTATGTTGAGACCCCTATGACGAGGAGGAACTTTGAGATACATCTTCATTTCACTTTGTGGCAGTTGGAGTATTGTCCAGTTTAATGTGGATTAGATCCTCCAGGAGAAGAGCGAGCATAGTGCGGAGACCTAGTGGGTGTCTGAAACTTGACTACTACTGACCATTTGACTCAGAGTGACTCGACAGGCCTAGTGGGGAGCTCCTTGGTGATGCAGTAGACCAATGGTGGGGAGCACCTTGGTGACGCCTCTGACCCATGGACTCTACAGGACATGTTCCTTAGCAGGCCATGAGGGTGAGAACCTCTGTGTGACGCGGCAAACCAGTGGTGGGGAGCGCCTCTGTGTGATGCGTTAGACCCACGGTACTCAACAAGAAGAGTACCCTAGAATTCCAAGGTTAGTGGGAAGAACCTCAGTGTGATGTGGCAGACCCACTGTACTCGATATAGGAAGTGTTCTCCAGCAGGAGAGGTGTTCGACGTTGTGTTTGGAATGTTTCTTGATACTACCCCTGTAATAATTCTTAGTTTTAGTTGAGTCAGAACCTTTGTGTTTTCCTCATGATTGAGATGGATTACATTATAACATAGGTATATGTAAAGGCATGTACCTATGTATGGTTATCTGTTTATTTCATACTTTGTGTTTTATAATAGTTGGATTTTGTGAGACATAGGGGGTCTTTGTAACGCCCCGACCCCAGCTACCCAGAGTCGGTGCGTTACTTCGTAACATTGGCATGATCAAAAAAGATCAAGTCTCGAAAGACCGATTAGTTTAGTAGCCTTGGAAACACTAGATACATTCATAAGTCTTACATTACATCATAAAGTAAACAAACTACAATAACATGGTCTTCATAGTCCAAAATCATATCCCTTTCTGACTACCCCTGCAGGTCATTCATAAAATAATTCTTCACATCCTGGAAAAAATATTAAAACATTGAAATGGGTGAGCTCAGATTCTCAGTAAGGTTAACAATATAGCGAAAGCTTTCATAAATAAACATTAACATTTAAGGCGATGTATAACTAAAACAAAAGCCTTTTAAACTTGAACTTCAACATAATATGGAAAAAGTAAAATGAGATAATGCCATTCACTTCTTCACATGTATATTCTACTGGTCGAATAATCACATGAAATATCAATAACCACTTTCATAATGATGGAATGCATAATGCCAGACTATCATAACCACGTAGCCAAGGCCTCGTTCCAAGACCACAAATAAGATTTTGTCAAGGCCTCGTGCCAAGACACTAGTTTGTCTCATGAGACCTGCCGATGAAATTTTTTTAGAAGATACTTACGTTTAAAATTGCTCAAATATACTCCAGTGTTTTTCTGAAAACATTATGCAAGCTTCTGAAAACAATATAACTAATTCTGAGACTGCTCGACTAATTAAAGGCCATGATGGGTCCACGCCCAATCCCTTCCTGTCTAATACACTCGAGAGTCGGGTTTTTTGAAAACATTTTTAAGCTTGTGTTAAGTACATATACATTTGCACTGGATTTTCATATATTGGAGAGAAATATACCTTTTTTGAAAACATTTAAAAATCACATAGTTATAAAATAAAACCTTTTGAATAAACGTAAAAGTCAAAGGGGTTTATACACCGTATAAAAGAATGTTGTGTATAAAACCAAATATGCCTTAATGAAAGGAGATTGAGACGAAGTCCTTAAAAAAGATAATTTTTAAAATAAAATAGATCTATTATGTGTATTCACTATAGGTACACATAAAGAAAGTAAAAATAAAAAATATGACATAATAACATCATGATGTAATTTGAAATTAGGAGATTAACCCAAAGAATGGAAATTGGGTTAAGAAATTCCCTTACCTCGTGTCTGACTTGACTCAACCATTCTTTAACATCCTGAATAATAAACTAGAGTTAATATATACCTTATTAAGAACCATTTTCAATTTCATTATCCTTATTATATCACTTATTACAATGATATTATGTAATTATTTATGTTAATAACGGTCGTTTTGTCGATCTTTGGTACTTGAGTCAACAATAAACTTCTTATAATTACAAGTTGTTTATGTGGTAGAATATCCATTATCTCCAGAATTATATTCATGATTTAGATGTCATATATATCTTATATATCCATTATATACATTCATTTATAATATTACATAACATTTAGAGGTAAGAAATGAAATGCACCGTTCATGGAGACGGTAAGCCGTACGTACGCATGAACGCTACTTTCATTTCAATTTCATATTTAATGGAACGAAATCATAATGATATAAATGTATAATATAATTCCAGTGTAATATAGTGTATAATACCATTTACTCCATCCTTTATAAATCGAACATATGGCATTAACGATTCAAATCACTTTGAGGGGGCGGTAGTCCGCACTTCCAAAAATGAAATTATCGTGTTTTACTCATAATGGAAATCATAAAGTATGCCATAAATGAGAAATACAGAAGCATAAGTAAAACATAAACATATTATATATCATATATAAAAATAGTGACATCTTAATGGCCACCTTTGAAGGTGTTATATGAGTGTTGAACAATCATCGTTTCGTGAGGCAGAAATTCACCATCCACAGAAACCGTATGTTCTTTGACCATTAGATGTAGGAGTGTGTAAGTGTAGCTCGAATCCTTATTATATAAACATCCTAGTATATTGAAGATACTGGTGTTGTTACAAAAGAAATGAATAAAAAGAGTTTAGGGGGTTGGAGAAGAAAAATAAAACAAAACAACATTAGAGAAGACATTACCTCAAAATCGGGTAACTATTTTTGATTTGAGCCAAAGGCTTCCTTGGGAAGAGTTCTGCCCAAAGTGAGGCTTCTAGGAGTAATAGAGGAATGTTGGGAGAGTATTTGGGCAGAGGTTGGCCGAGCCAAATGGCTTGATGGTGTGAATAAGGTGGGAGAGGCGGGGGCCTTTTATAAGTGGAGAGGAGGGGCTCTTTTGGAAAGATTGAAATGTTACCTTATTACACAATGCTTTTCGGATTCTAAAGGTCCCACACTTATATAATTCGTGGATAAGGTGATAAGGGTTCTAAATATACCCATCCAATAGTCTTTGGACAAGTGTAAACCTTGGATTTTACATTATCTTTTCATTTTATTAAAATTGTTAAATAATGAGGTCATCGCTGCATCATAATGATGTCATAAATAATTTAATTTATTTAATGTCTAAAAATTATTAAAAATAAATACTATGATGTAGGAAATCTTTTTATATTTCTAATGAATATTTATAGTCAAAATTTGGACTTGTGTAACCCAACTTAAAAACTGTTTTAGTAAAATAACTCATGTTTGTGTCAATTTAATTTTAACATTAAATAAATATATATTAATGTCATTTTCCAACTAAAGTGGCTCCATGGGGTCCCCAAGTTGACCCATGGGTTGTCTTGGTCGGCCATGACTCATCCAATAGGAGTAGGACAAGTTTCAAGCTCATCTCATATTATTAAAACATTATTTTTACCTTAAACTACACTAATTACCTCTAATCGTGATTAAGAACTTAAAAGTTACTATTCACCAAAAAAATTATTTTAATCTCATTGAACAACATTTTAGTTCTTAATGACAACCATGTATGTCGGATTTTTGAAAATCAATTCACAGAAGTGGTAATATTTCATTTTAAGCGAAAAATCAGTTATTTAACTACCACTTAGTGGTTTCACTATTCATCAAAAATTGAAGTTTTTCAGAACAATGCCAAAATTTCACCCTAAGCTATAATTGATATTCCTAATTCAAAAATGATTTCTATTTTACAAAATTCCAAATATATAAGTTGCATTAATTAATTTTATAATTAATTCCCGCGGTCACAACAAATAGCGTGTTTTTAAGAAACAATTTATATCAAAAGATTGGCAATTGTTTATGTCCAATTTCAATGTTAAATTAATTCTAATGACCACCATTTGATTAAATGGTAAAAATATATTCTAATTATATTTTAAACCTACTAAATAGTATAATTTATCACAATAAATTATTTTTATTAAAAAAGTTGTTTTAAGTATTTTTCACTATTCATAAAAAAATTGGAAGTTCTCAGAAAGTTACAAAAAATTCAACTTAGGATAATTTAGATATCACGAATTCAAAAATGAAGTCCATTTTGAAATTTAAAATTTATATAATTTTAAAAAGTGGTTATTACTGTTAATAATGGCTACTTTGATTAGTCGCAGTGTTTTAGAACTCAAAGTTGCGTACAATGCAAGCTATTGCATTATTGAATGAGAAGCGTATCGTGGAAGCTCGGGGTGTTACATTCTCCCCTCCTTCAATAAATTGTGTCCTCGCAATTTGAAATTTTTCTTTGAAAGGAAAAGGTTGAAAAGAGAAAATACCTTTGAGGAAAACCCACATCGGAAATAATATTAATAAAATTTAGCCTTAATAAGAGGGAAATGGAAATGAAAAAGTCACCACCCAATTATGATCTCGATTAGGAGAACATTGGTGGCAATTAGAGACATATAATTGGAGGAAAAACGTAAATATTTGTAGGGAGTGATTGAGGTCATCAATCACAATCAACTGTCAAATTGAGGGCCTCAAAGCCTTCAATCTATGTTGATTTAAAATATCATCAGTTCAACAAGACATAAGGTATTAGGATAACACATTTTTTTGTTTTAATATCCCTTTACTAATGTTTAAGAATTAATTTATTTATTGAATAAGAGATAGGTATATATATATATATCTTGACAATTAGAGTTTCAACCTTCAACTCATCATTCACTCAAAAAGATAATAGAACTCAAAAATATTATACTTATCCTAATTGTATAAGGTTCCAAATGTTAACACATACCATTTAGATTAGTAAAATTATTTTGTAATAACCAGGGACTTCCTGTAGGCTAGTGGTAGGAAATCAAGGCCTGTCGCACCATGATTGTGGGTTCGATTCCTGCATCTTTGTCCGACGCGACGGGTTATTCCCACCCTACAGGTTGTCCTTTTCCTAAAACTAGAGTATCATAATATTCCAAAAATAATCTTCATAAATTTTTTAACCTTAGACAATACTATCCAAAGATCAACTTAATCCACTCCAACCTTTATAGTTATCCAAAATACCTCTGTCCCGACTTTCTCTAAATGGTCTCTTAATTCCAAAATCAATTTATCAGATTCCCCAAACAAAGTAAAGTTTCTCTTATTGTCACATACTAAAAATATAACTACATTCATCATATTAAAACCTTACTGAAATAAACAAGTACTGCAGTACAATCCTTATATATATATCACATTATTCTTATAACCAGAATATAATCCTTGAGTCCAAAAGCACCAATACATTAATTATTCCGCTTCAACTGTAGTCACAGCATAAGATTGGCCTTGATCCCTTGGCATTTTCTGAGGTAAGTTTCCTTGACGCTTAGGACATTCATTTGCATAATTCCCCATTTCCCTACAATTGTAGCATTCAACTTTGACAGCCTCTTTCTTTCCCTTGCAATCACGAGCCTAGTGACCCTTTTCTCCACATTTATAACAAACTCCCATTCTTTTTAGGCACGTACCAGGGTGATTCTTCCCACAATTATCACATAAAGGAAAATCCTTCTTTCCCTTTTTCCCTTTATCTGTCTCTTGTTCCACCGTTCTCTTCTTCTCTTGCTTTACTTTTTTGTCATAAGACATAGAGAATTTCTTTTTTGTCTTGATAGCACACGAGACAATATCTTCGTATAATGAGAAGGATTGTGATACTAAAGCTCGACGGAGAAATGGTTTTAACCCATCAAAGAAACGATCAATCTTACTCCTTGGGTTACGTATATAATCGGAAGCATGCCTCGCTAACCTTGTAAAGTTAGCCTCATACTTTGCGACATTCTCATCCTCCTTCTGCCTCAGACTATGAAATTGCCTTTCTATATCTGCTCGATGGTCACGAGGAAAGTATTTTTCCAAGAAAAGCTCTTTGAACTCCCTCCATTCCATATTCTATATGTCATCATCTTCCTTTGTGTTTTGAATCAGCGACCACCACTGATCGGCATCTCCAGTGAGGCGGTAAACTGCCATGACAACCTTCTCCCTTTCACTACTCCCCAAGGCATGGAATATTTTCTCTAAGGAATTTATCCATTGCTCAGCTACTATAGGATTTGTACTCACATTGAAGGTTTGTGGTTGTTTCCTCATGAAACGGTCTAGAATTGATCCTCCACGTTGCGGATCAGGGTGCTCCATACGAGTAAGGTTATTATTCATAACCTGCGTGAGTTGTCCCAGTACGGTGAGAAGCTGATCATCACCAGTTGTATCACTAGATCCACCATAATTATCTTGAGCAGGAGGGAAATCCCTACACGGAGTGCGTGAATTGATACGGTTTCCATTCCTTCTACTAGGCGCCATTTCTAAACAATGGAATAAACTAGATTAGTTTATGAAATAAAATACATAATTCCATATTTGTAAAATACTTTACATAAATTGAACTATTTATGGATATAATCCATAATCATAAAAAGAAATGTTTTCTTTGAGGAAGTATATACTCATAACCCTTCATAGTAGTTTGTAAATAAAATGAGAATTTTCCTAAGCATATCCCCCGGGAGTGTCGTAACCAAGAGTGCAGCAAGGCCCGTTGTTGTGCACCAGTTCCCATTCGAGTCTAGCTCAAAGCGGTGTTTTCGGGTTTTACCCCTAGGTACATCTGTGCCAGAGCCGCCTCTACCTGCTCGTATCCAGACAGGGATGTATTGCTCGGAAAACTCATAACATCTCTATAATGCCAAAATTCTAGGAAGTTCTTCTACACTAATCCTCAAAGTCTATCTTTGGGCTATGTTCTCTAATCAGAGTTTATCTACATCTAGCTTCCAAGGTTAGTACTAACCTCCCTCTGATACCAACTGTAACGCCCTGACCCCAGCTACCCAGAGTCCGTGCGTTACTTCGTAACATTGGCATGATCACAAAAGATCAAGCCTCGAATGACCGATTAGTTTAGTAGCCTTGGAAACACTAGATACATTCATAAGTCTTACATTACATCATAAAGTAAACAAACTACAATAACATAGTCTTCATAGTCCAAAATCATATCTCCTTCTGACTACCCCTGCAGGTCAATCATAAAATACTTCTTCACATCCTGGAAAAAATATTAAAACATTGAAATGGGTGAGCTCAGATGCTCAGTAAGGTTAACAATATAGAGGAAGATTTCATAAATAAACATTAACATTTAAGGCGATGTATAACTAAAACAAAAGCCTTTTAAACATGAACTTCAACATAATATGGCAAAAGTAAATTGAGATAATTCCATTCACTTCTTCACATGTATATTCTACTGGTCGAATAATCCAATGCAATATCAATAACCACTTTTATAATGATGGAATTCATAATGCCAGACTATCATAACCACGTAGCCAAGGCCTCGTGCCAAGACCACAAATAAGATTTTGTCACGGCCTTGTGCCAAGACACTAGTTTGCCTCATGAGACCTGCCGATGCAATTTTTTTAAAAGATACTTACGTTTAAAATTGCTCAAATATACTCCAGTGTTTTTCTGAAAGCATTATGCAAGCTTCTGAAAACAAAATAACTAATTCTGAGACTGCTCGACTAATTACATGCCATGTTGGGTCCACGCCCAATCCCTTCCTGTCTAACACACTCGAGAGTCGGGTTTTCTGAAAACATTTTTAAGCTTGCGTTAAGTACATATACATTTTCACTGGATATTCATATATTGGAGAGAAATATATCTTTTTTGAAATCATTTAAAAATCACATAGTTATAAAATAAAACCTTTTGAATAAAAGTAAAAGTCAAAGGGGTTTATACACCGTATAAAAGAAAGTTGTGTATAAAACCAAATATGCCTTAATGAAAGGAGATTGAGACGAAGTCCTTAAAAAAGATCATTTTTAAATTAAAACAGATCTATTATGTGTATTCACTATAGGTAAACATAAAGAAAGTAAAAATACAAAATAGGACATAATAACATCATGACGTAATTTGAAAGTAGGAGATTAACCCAAAGAATGGAAATTGGGTTAAGAAATTCCCTTACCTCGTGTCTGACATGACTCAACCGTTCTTTAAGCTCCTGAATAATAAAATAGAGTTAATATATACCTTATTAATAACCATTTTCAATTTCATTATCCTTATTATATCACTTATTACAATGATATTATGTAATTATTTAAGTTAATAATGGTCGTTTTGTCGATCTTTGGTACTTGAGTCAACAATAAACTTCATATAATTACAAGTTGTTTATGTGGTAGAATATCCATTATCTCCAGAATTATATTCATGATTTAGATGTCATATATATATTATATATCCAGTATATACTTTCATTTATAATATTACATAACATTTAGAGGTAAGAAATGAAATGCACCGTTCATGGAGACGGTAAGCCGTACGTACGCATGAACGCTACTTTCATTTCAATTTCATATTTAATGGAAGAAAATCATAATGATATAAATTTATAATATAATTCCAGTATAATATAGTGTATAATACCATTTACTCCATCCTTTATACATCCCACATATGGCATTAATGATTCAAATCACTTTGACGGGGCGGTAGTCCGCACTTCCTAAAATGAAATTATCGCGTTTTACCCATAATGGAAATCATAAAGTATGCCATAAATGAGAAATAGAGAAGCATAAGTAAAACATAAACATATTATATATCATATATAAAAATAGTGACATCTTAATGGCCACCTTTGAAGGTGTTATATGAGTGTTGAACAATCATCGTTTCGTGAGGCAGAAATTCACCATCCACAGAAACCGTATGTTATTTAACCATTAGATGTAGGTGTGTGTAAGTGTAGCTCGAATCCTTCTTATAACAACATACTAGTATATTTACGATACTGGTGTTGTTACAAAAGAAATGAATAAAAAGAGTTTAGGGGTTTGGAGAAGAAAACTAAAACAAAACAACATTAGAGAAGACATTACCTCAAAATCGGGTAACTCTTTTTGATTTGAGCCAAAGGCTTCCTTGGTAAGAGTTCTGGCCAAAGTGATGCTTCTAGGAGTAATAGAAGAATGTTGGGAGCGTATTTGGGCAGAGTTTGGTCGAGCCAAATGGCTTGATGGTGTGAATAAGGTGGGAGAGGTGGGGGCCTTTTATAAGTGGAGAGGAGGGGCTCTTTTGGAAAGATTGAAATGTTACATTATTACACAATTCTTTTCGGATTCTAAAGGTCCCACACTTATATAATTCGTGGATAAGGTGATAAGGGTTCTAAATATACCCATCAAATAGTCTTTGGACAAGTGTAAGCCTTGGATTTTACATTATCTTTTCATTTTATTAAAATCGTTAAATAATGTGGTCATCGCTGCATCATAATGATGTCATATATAATTTAATTTATTTAATCTCTAAAAATTATAAAAAAAATACTTTGATGTAGGAAATCGTTTTATCTTTCTAATGAATATTTATAGTCAAAATTTGGACTTGTGTATCCTCACTTAAAAATTGTTTTAGTAAAATAACTCATGTTTGTGTCAATTTAATTTTAACATTAAATAAATATACATTACTGTCATTTTCCAACTAAAGTGGATCCATGGGGTCCCCAAGTTGACCCATGGGTTCTCTTGGTCGGCCATGACTCATCAAATAGGAGTAGGACAAGTGTTAAGCTCATCTCATAATATTAAAACATTATTTTTACCTTAAACTACAATAATTACCTCTAATCGTGATTAAGAACTTAAAAGTTACTATTCACCAAAAAAAATTATTTTAATCTCATTGAACCACATTTTACTTCTTAATGATAACCATTTGTCTCGGATTTTTGAAAATCAATTCACAGAAGTGGTAATATTTCATTTTAAGAGAAAAATCAGTTAGTTAACTACCACTTAGTGGTTTCACTATTCATCAAAAATTGAAGTTTTCAGAACAATGCAAAAATTTCACCCTAAGCTATAATTGATATTCCGAATTCAAAAATGATGTCTATTTTACAAAATTACAAACATATAAGTTGCATTAATTAATTTTATAATTAATTCCTGCTGTCACAACAAATAGCGTGTTTTTAAGAAACAATTTATATCAAAAGATTGGCAATTGTTTATGTCAAATTTCAATGTTAAATTAATTCTAATGACCACCATTGGATAAAATGGTAAAAATATATTCTAATTATACTTTAAAACCACTAAATAGTATAATTTATCACAAGAAATTATTTTGATTAAAAAAGTTGTTTTAAGTATTTTTCACTATTCATAAAAAAATTGGAAGTTCTCAGAAAGTTACAAAAAATTCAACTTAGGATAATTTCGATATTACGAATTCAAAAATGAAGTCCATTTTGAAATTTAAAATCTATATAATTTTAAAAAGTGGTTATTACTATTCATAACGGCTACTTTGATTAGTCGCGGTGTTTTAGAACTCAAAGTTGCGTACAATGCAAGCTATTGCATTATTGAATGAGAAGCCTATCGTGGAAGCTCGGGGTGTTACAGTCTTAGGGTCCCTACTGAGTACAGTTATACTCACCCCTACATGGGCTCTGCCCGCTCCTTGTTCTATTGGATGAAGAAGATAGACAATGCTAACTGAGGCCGAGAGTACCAGGACCAGAACGTACCTAGAGGTGGATCTTATGGTGAGTCTGTAAACTGAGGATACAGATAGATGTGGAGTGCTTAAAAGGTGATCCATACATACCATTCAGGTAGGATCTTTGTAAAATGCTCCATAAGCTATTTTTACCTTTTCTTTGGTTGTATGCTATTACCGTTGTACAAGTACATTTCAGTTGGTCTTGTATCTGGGACACTTTTTTAGATTAATCACTCTTTTTTCATACAGTTTAGTCGGTGTTTCGTCAAGCCGTGCACTTGGTTGTGCATGTGTTTATAGGTTATAAAGGCAATGCCATCCCACATTTAGTGAATTACATATTTGGTTCTAGTATGTAGCCCCAGGCCTATGGAAGGCGGGCTTGTGGTAGCCCCGACACGGGCCCCGACGGATGGATCATGACGAGTTGGTATCAGAGGTGTTGGTTCAACCGTAGAGCATAAGAATCTGGTATTTCTTTTCTATGAAGAAATAGTGTTATTGGTAATGAGGGTAGTTTTTATTTCAGGAAGTCTAGTGTTAGTGTGGCAGCTAACGTATCCAAACTCCAGGACCCTGACTTCTGATATCCAACTCCGTGAACGAAAACACTAATTGCATGTGTGTTTTCAAGAGTTTTCATTATGTACTATATGAGTCATCTCAACAGGCCAACTCACATGGTATAAATTTTGACTGTATTTCACCTATTCCTCTTCAAGAATGCTTCACCCAGACAACCCGCTAGTGTTTTGAGAGTTGTACACACAGATAGCCCATCGACCAACAAGGTCTCAGTGAAGGGCCCTTTTTTAGTAGAGGCTCCAGCGGAGGTACCAGTAGTACCAATCCATATTGGTCCAGCAATGACACTAGCCACTATAGCAGACGGTGCATTCCGCATGAGCACATTGCACAAGTACCAATTCTAGAGGCCACCCAAGTTCAGGGGAGTGACGGACCCACATGCGGTTGACGATTGGCTAGAGGCTGTGTTGAGTGCTTCCTTAGTAGTAGGGACACCAGCTGATTTCATGGTGATACCTACTGCCAGAATTCTACAGGGTGTAACAAGAAGATTATGGAGCTTGATGTTCCTGACTCACGACGAGGCGATGCTTCTCTAGGAGACCTTGAGAGCCTCTTTTGGGCAGCGATTGTCCCAACAACTCTTCGTGCATTGTGAATTTTTGAGCTACCTCAACTTCATTAGATAGGAATTACTATAGATCAGTACTCTATGAGGTTCACTGGCCTCTCATTTTACTCCAAGGATATGGTGTGGAACCCATTAATTAGGGCCCGTGACTTTGAGAAAAGTCTCGGGCGGGATATCAGGGCTTCTGTGATATCACTCATCATCTCGACATATCCATGGGTGTTAGAGAGAGTCCTCTTAGTGTAGAGTTTACTTGCTAATTAGTCACCTAAAGAGAGTCCCACAACTAGTCGGCACATAGCTGAGTCTTCTGCAGCTAGGAGCTGAAAAACATCACAAATTTCCAAGAGGACCAGACTTATAGGTGAACAATTTCATGACTCATGATCAGTTGTGCTGGGCACCCAAAGTTGAGCTAGTCATGCCAGGAGTGGGCAGTGTTATGTACGTAGCGAGTAGGATCTCAAGGCTCATGACTGTCCAACCCATTGTTCATATGATTAGAAGATGGTTGAAGGACCGCTCAGGCAGAGACAGAGGTTCGATCAAGGAGGTCCACATGGATCAGGAATACGTGGAAGAGGACCTATTCATGCAGCTGATGGTGGGTAACGATTTGAGGTGTTACCGCCACCACCACTAGGTGGTCCACCCTCATTGTAGGGAGCATGTGGAGAGAAGAGATCTCATCTCCAGGAAGCTAAGACCCACGATCATGGTGCTCCGGAGATGATACGAGGTACAATCTGTGTCTACTCCACCATAGCTGCAGTACTTATAGACTCAGGTGGAATTATTTCTTTTATTGCCACTACCCTCATTCAGAGCTAAGAGATTCTGACAGATTTTTTGGCTCGATCCTTATGGTTGGAGAACTCTAAACGAGTTTATTCGATGATTATGCATTTATGCTGACAGTGTGAACTTACTATAGGAGGTGAGAGCTTCTACTGGGATCTCCGAGTAGCGGGGTGGAGGCCTTACGACGTCATCATGTGTATAGACTTGATATCTATAGTCCAAGCTCAGAATGACTGTACTAGGCACAAGGTGCGGTGTGTCCACACGTATGGGACTAGGTTTACCTTCACCATTGAGAAGGGTGCCTTTGCAGCACAGGATGGACTTACCCAGAGGAGAGTGCAGTCGATCACTCATCAGTTGTCTAGCCTTACCCTTGGAACAGTTTATGTGGAGAGTCCGAGTTATCCTACAGTGGTGGACCAGTATGGAGATGTTTTCCCGGATGATGACATAGGTCTACCTCCTCGCAGAGAGGGGGGATTTTTTATTTACATGTACCCCGGGACGACACCGATATGTACACCAACGTATCATATGCCTCCCACAGAGATTTGTGAGATGTGAGTACATCTAGATGACTTGTAGGGGAAGGGGTTCATCCAGCCCAGTGTTTCACCTTGGGAAACTCTGATTTGATTCACCAAGAAGGTGGATGGGAGATTGATGCTTTGTGTCGACTATCAGCACCTGAACCAGGTGACCGTGAAGAACAGGTAACCAATCTCGAGGATTGATGACCTCTTTGATCAGCTAAAGTGAGTACATTGGTTCTCGAAGATATACCTTATATCATGTATCTCCAGCTCATAGTTCAAGATGAGGTTGTGTAGAAGATGTCTTTCAGGTGCCGGTATAACAATTACGTGTTCTCGGTTAGGCCATTCGGCGTGACCAACTCTCTAGCAGTGTAAATGGAACTCATGAACATGATCTTTTAGCCGTACATTGACTGATTTGTAATGGTCTTCATCGATGACATTTTTATCTACTCGACTACTGAGGATGAGCATGCCTATCATTTGTAGGTTGTACTGGACACACTCTGAGAGAACCAGATTTATGATAAGACCTCGATGTTCCAGTTCTGGATTCGAGAGGTTCACTTCCTAGTACATTTCATATTAGAGGTTGTAGTTATAGTAGATCTAATGAATATTGAGGTGGTACTTTCTTGGGAGCCACCCATGAGTCTGAAAGAGTTACAATGTTTCTTGGGTTTGAATTAATACTACTATAGGTTTGTTCAAGATTTCTCAAGAGCTACAGCAACACTATTAGCCTTGAAGAGGAAGGGGAAACCCTTCTTGTGGTCATAGAGATTCCAGGAGAGTATTAAGTAGCTTAGGTAGAGGCTGAATAGTGCCCCCATCTTGAGGCTTCCATAGGTGGGCGTAGGGTACATAGTTTACTATGATGCATCATGGACAGGCTCATATGTGTCTTTATGCAGGAGCGAGCAGTGATCGCATATGGTTCTTGGCAGCTGAGACAACATGTGAAGAACTATCCTACCCATGACCTAGAGTTTGCAGTAGTGGTTTTTTCCTTGATGATGATGCATCACTGTCTGATGGGTGAACATTTTACAGTGTACTCTAATCACAAGAGTCCCAGGAGTATATTCTATCAGAAGGACCTAACCCTGAGAAAGTGGCATTGTCTTGAGTTCCACTAAGTAAATGACTATGAGATAGTCTATAATTATGGTATGGGGAAATTTTTAGTAGATGCACTCAATAGAAGGTCTGGTATATAGCTACTAGGTGAGCCGAAAGAGCATCTTGATTCTTTATAGATATCATTTGTGGATAAAGACGGAGCATCTTTTCTACATTCTCATATAGTCGCTCCCCCACATCTTCAGTGAGTCAGGGAGGCACATCGTGGGGATGCTGACTGTAAGATAGGATGTGCTCAAATATCCATAGGACATGAACCTAATGGATTTTAGGAAGGTGGGGAGCATGTCATCCACTTCAGAGGACGTACCATGGTACCAGTGCCACTTCTGGAGGAAGGGTTGAGGGAGTTTCACACATCCCCTCTGGGGGTATATGCAGGACTGGTGGAGATATAACATGACCTCCTAAGAAAACAATGGTGGCCGTGAATGATGAAAGAAATAGTAGTGTTTGTCTCTTGGTGCTTTACATCCTAGCAATTGAATGCAAAGCATCAGGTACCAGCAGGATTGGTTCAGCCTTTAGATGTCCCAGAGTTGGTGTAGTATAAGATATCATGGGACTTCATGATAGAACATCCAAATACATCTAGAGGTAATGACTCGATTTTGGTGATCGTTGATCGACTAACCTTGCCGGCCCACTTCCTACCGATCAGTGAGTAGGGTTTAGTAGAGACCTTGGGACGCCTTAATGTACAGATGATTGTGGGGTTACATGGAGTACCCTTGATAATTGTCTATGATCATGATTCGTGTTTTACTTCCCTGTTATGAAAGGGGTTACAGGAGGCTTTGGGAATAAAATTTTATTTTAGAACCGCCTTCCATCCTCAGACTGATGGCCAGACATAGCAGACCATTCTAACCCTTGAGGAAATGATGCGTGCTTGTGTCCTAGACATTGGTCACAGCTAGGAGGATCACTTTCCTTTGGTGGAGTTTTCCTACAACAACATATATCACTACACTATAGGGATGTAACATTTAGAGGTGTTGTACGGGAAACTTTTTAGATTACCATTGTGCTAGATAGACATAGGGGAGTAAGCATTGGCTGGACTAGAGATGGTACGGGCTACCACAGAGAAGGTACAGATCATCCAGGAATGGATGAAGACTACACAGAGTAGACATAAGTATTACACCGACAGGAGACGGAGACCTCTAGAGTTTGTGGATGGAGACAACATCTTTCCATGGGCCTCATCTCGATGAGGATTGCGAGGATTTGGATGAGGTGACAAGATTTCTCCGAGGTTCATCCGAACTTTTCAGATCCTCAGCAGAGCTAGCGAGATAGATTACCTCTTAGCCCTTCGACCTCAATTTTTCCAGGTTCATGACGTCTTCCATGTATCCCACTTGAGGAGATACGTGCATGAACCTTATCACATCATCAACCATGTCATGTTGGACATCGAAGATGGGGAGAAATTTACGAAGGTTCCAGTAGAGATTGAGGATCTCCAAGATCGGGTCCTTCATGGATGGTCGATACCTCTGGTGCTCATTCGCTGGCAGTAGGGGAACCTTCAGGAGAGCACATTGGAGTGGGAGGCTTAGATGCATGCTCGGTACTCCCACTTGTTCACTTAGATTGAGTTGTGGCTTACCGGGACGTAAAGCCTAAGGTGGAGAGAATGTAAAGACCTAGAATTTCCATGTAATTTTTTTCGTAATTAAATGTGAATTTTAAGATTAAGAAAAATTAGACAGCATGTGATTTCAGGGATCAGAGTGCCAATAATGACTTTCTGAAGTTTTTATCATTTACATTCTGTAAACGGGTGAGTGGGTTTATTCTATCTTTTGAACGGATGATCAGAATTGAAATATGAGTGCACCGATGAACTTGCATCACCAATTTTTTCTTAAGAAGACTTCCACCACGAAGACAGTTTTTTGATGGCAAAAGTTATTTTTTTTGGGTTTTTCATGGTAATAATAAAATAAATTTAACACACGTTTTATTTTATTTGGTTTTAACCAACCTCATTGTCCAAGTTGGTGGTGGGGACCACTAGACCTTAACCACCCATGAGGGGTTATGGTGGTGGGGACCACGCGAGCCTAACCTCCCATGAGAGGCTATAATGGTGGGGACCACTAGGGATTAGACCCCATTGAATCCCCCCATTAATTGGGAGAAAAACCTCAACTCTCTCATAAATGTAGGAAAAACTCTCAAACATCCCTCATTATTTTGGAGAATCCTCTATACATCATCCACATTAACTTTCCCAGTGCACATATAATTATTATGAAAACATTCCTTTAATTAATTAATTCATTGTGAATATTATGCCAACTACTTAATAGATATTAAAATCTATTACTTTGGGATACCTATTCCTTTCTAGGAAAAGAAGGACATGGAGAACTTGGGAGAAAGCTCTCCAACGAAGAACTCCCCGCCGACGAAGAATGTCGACCACCTTCGACCATCTTCCGTGGGACCTCTTTCGATGTGGGATGTCTTCTTCTACAACAAATTGTTGACCGTACTACCTCCTTGCACCATTGTTAACAAGAAAATAAGGTATGGGTTTATCCCTAAATGTTTATCACTCTATATGTACTCCCTACTTTTCTGGGGCGTGTTGGGAACATACATTGAGGATGATTATGGTTTCACATTCAGGCTTAGTTTATTATGAACTTCTTTCTATCAAACTAAATGCAGAGGGTGTGGGCCAAATGAACATGGATTGACCCCTCCACCATTCTTCTTTAATTTGTTCTTTGAAATTGGGGATGGCGAGGAAGACATCGAAGGCAACAACACCATCATCTGCGGCCTCTGCGACATGCACCACCCCACGGCACTTTGCCCTGTCGGCCAAACCGTCCCCATGCCTGGCCAAGCCACCCGTGGCTGGAATGTGATGTCACACCACCCCGGGCTGAACCCCTCATTGTGCCGCCTTCGTGCTAAGCCACCATGCTGCCACCGTGCTGAGTCATCCCACCGCCTCCCTCTGTCATGTAGAGTCATCGCACGGTCGTTCGACGCGCCACAACCTTCCCCCTTTCCAAGCCACTGCACCACTTCCGTCAACCGTGTTGAGCCATTGTGCGACCGCCGTACGTCGTATCATGCTGTTGCACCATTGCCGACTGCCAAGTTGTCGTCCGCCGTCTGCAGAGCGACTGAGTGGTCGAGCCGCCGACTGCTGAGCTGCCACTACTGGACAACCACCCTATGGCCGATCTGTCGCCCCAAGGCTGGTTTGTGCCAACGAGGTAGGTCCGTGACCCCGTGGCCAATTCACGCCATGTGACCGGTCCTCTGACCTCACAGACTGAACGTGCCCTCATGTCTGATCTGCGCCTTGTGGTCGTTCCTCTCCCTTGTGGTACCCCTCGGCCGAGCCACCATCGAGGTTCCCTCACGGCCCTCGCGAGCTGGGCCGGACCCAATGGGTCAGGCTGCACTACAGGACGGGAATGACCAAATAGTTAATGTAGGTCGACCTTGACCGGGTCAGCCCAGGCCGGGTCGGTCTGACCATGTCGAACTGGACCCGGGACCACTACGACCCAGTTACTTTCTTTTGGCAATAACATTGGCACTGGACGTACATTTGACGAACTGTCAGTGGTGATGGAAATCATTGAGCGAGACAGAACTTTTGAGTATATCCCACTATATTCTTGGGTATAGTTGAGGTTTTGGCAGGTTGGATCAAGAAATAATCCAACCAGGCCCTCAGTACTAAAAGGCTAATAACCCACAAAAAGGACGTCCGATTAACGCACCGTCTGTTACGTAGAGACCGTATGATGAGGCTGTTATTTGAGATACTTATTCTTTGGAATTCATGGATATGGGAGTATCAACCAGTAGCTTGTGGAGCAGATCCTCTTGGAGACAAGGGCGCATAGTGCATAGACCTAGTGAATCACTGAGACATGAGGACTACTGACCGTTTGACTCGGAGTGACTCGACATGCCCAGTGGTTAGAGCCTTGGTGAGGTAACACACCCATAGTGGGGAGTGCCTAAGGGAAGCGGAAAACCCACGGTACACAAAAGGAGGGGTACCTCAGCAGGCCTTGAGGGGGTGCACCTATGTGTGACGCGGAAAATATATGTTGGGTAGAACCTCTGTGTGACGCGGTAGACCCACGGTACTCGACAGGAGGAGTACCTCAGTAGTCCAAGGTTAATGGTAAGGCCCTCTATGTGACCCGACATGCACACTATACTTGGTAGAGGATGAGTTCTCCAGTAACTGTGGTTTTTGACGTTGTTTTCGGAATGTTTTTTTAATACTACCCCTAGAATAAATCATTGTTTGAGCAGATTCAGACCATTTGTGTTTTCCTCATGATTGATATGGATTACCTGATAACATACGTATATGTATGATCATATAACTATGTAAGGTTATCTGTTGATTTCATACTCTTTTTTATCTTTGTTGGAATTTTTAAGATCTAGAGTGTCTCGGGGTCCCTACTGAGTATTGTTATACTCACACCATCACGGGTTATGCGTGCACATTGTTGCATTGGATGCAGATGACGGACAATGTTGACTCAGTATGAGAGTACCAGGACTAGACAATACATGGAGGTGGACCTTATGAGGAGTCATTACACAGAGGAGACGGTCAGATGTGGAGTGATGAGAAGGCGATATATACCTAACCTTCTTGTAGAAACTTTTGAGGATGATCCAGTAGTTGTTTTCCCCTTTTCATAAGTTGTATTGTATAACTATTGTACTTGTACTTTCCAGTAGGGCTTGTATTCTAGCTACTTTTTTACTTTCAGCACTCTTTTGTTATATAGTTTACTTGGGGATTTATCCAGCGGTGTGCTTTCTTGTGTTTGTGATTAAATTTTGTAATGGAAATTCCTTCCTAGTTTTAGGGAATTATGCCTTTGGTGCAAGTCGCGGCCCCTGGGCTATTGATGTCAGGATTGGGGTAGTCACAGTCCGGGCCCCAGGGGATGGGTCATGACAGATATAACTCATACTATGTAATTATTTAAAACTAACATTAATTTTATTAAAAAGAACAAGTGAAAAAATAATAATTGAGAAAAAACATTTTTATTGTTTTGATAGTTTAGGACAACAATCCATAACTCATTTGTGATGTTTAGGATTTAACACACCACAATACAGTGTATAGTGTGACCAGTGTAACATGAACTGTATATTTTTATTTAAAATTGTAATTTTATTAATTTATTATTTAATATTAATGTTTAATTAATTTTTTATTTTATTACTAACTAAATATTTATATTCATATATTGTTTTATTCTTTTTCATGGTTAATTAATTTTTTCGAGAACTGATAACGTGGATGGAATTTTTTTAGAGGGGATCGGGGGTGAAAAATACAATGAAAAATTAATGTTATTAAATGTTTCTAGGTAGAAATAGTAAATGTAATTATACAAAACATTATTTGAACTATATAAAGTTGTCATCTATTTATTCATGTTGTAGAATTTATTGCAATTAAGTTATATATTTTTCAGACAAGTTACATATATTTACTACATTGTTCTATTATATAAAAAGCATACTACAATAGGTTGGGCCTTTATTAGGGAAAGGAACAATATTGATAAAGGGGACCCTATTTTAAAAGCATAAAGGACAAGATCAATTTTTTAGCGATGTAAAAGGTCTATTTTTATTCTGTTAAATGGAATATCAATAATAATAATTCATACCATTTTAAATTAGTCTATGATAATTTTACACTTATTTAATGGATATCTAACATTTTTTTCTGGGTTTTCATCCCCCGACACATGTTTTTAGAGGCTTCAGTACATTTAAAATTTGTTCTCCAATACATTCTGATAACACCACACATCGGATTGTCATGTTTTCTTCATGTAAATGTTAGGAATACATAAACCACGTTTTCTAATGATTTCAAATCAATCTATGGTCATTTTATTTAATTTATTTTATTATATAGTTGTTTTAGTGTTTCAAAACACTAAAAACACATTTATAAGCATCTCGGGGATATCAAAACTTGAAATTGTGTGCCATAAATTTCATCATTTCAATTTTTTTTTGCTGTTTTCCTCTAATGTTATGATAAAATGATGTCATTTTCGTTATTTTCAACACTATATACATTTTTAAATGAATTGATAGCTTTAGAAAATTTTAACAAGGGATTCCTACCACAATTCACATCTGACTTATGTGTTTTCTATGTTTACACCTAAAAAATAATTCAATAGTGGTAGTACAATAATTTAATGTTAATATGAGGGCGTTTATTTTGGGTTTGACCATTACATACAAGTTTTAGTGAGTTTAAACAGTAAAAGCAAATTAATGGGAATCCTGAGAAAACTATTACTCTAAATGTTGTGTCATTTGTTTGTACATTTCAAAAATAAATATACAGTTATTTTATGATGATTTCATTGTAATCCTATATCATTTTTAGAGTTTACCCCCCCTATTCATGTTTTTAAAGTGTTTGGTACCATTAAAAACAATTTTCCGAGTCATTCGTACTGCACTGAATTTCAGATTGATGTTTTTTTATGTATACTCATAAAAAAAAAAATACTATATTGGTTTTCTCATGATTTCACTATAATATAAGGTCGTTTTCAATGATTTTTACCCTAACATGGTGGTTTTAGTGTTTTAAAATCAATAAAACACATTTACGGGCATCTGAAAAAAACTCATAATATATAATGATGTTGTTGTCTATCCTTACACTTTGTAGATATGTCTATAGTCACTATCCTCAAAATTCAGGAAACAGAACATTGTTTTCCTGGTTTTCACCTCTTGACACACTTTTATAAATTTTGAATACCATTAAACACTCTTTAACAAGTCATTATGACCACACCACATAATAGATTGACATTGTTTCTATGTGTACATGTCAAAATAACCCAATAGTGGGTTTCCCATGATTTCACATTAAATTGAAGATTCTTTCTATGCTTTTGACCATTGCATGAACATTTTTCTATTTTACAACTCAAATAAACCACATAGAGTCATCCCAGGAAAACCTTGACCAGAAAGGATGAGTAAGAAATTCCTACATTTCAAAATTAAATATATACTTGTTTTATTATGGTTTTATGGAAATCAAAAATAATACTCATAGTTTTTAAACCCACAAATAATATTTTAAAAGCTTTTACCCTTTAAAAACTGTTAACTAATTTATTCTAACAACACTACATATTGAAATCATGTGTTGTCTATGTGTACACACCAAAAATAACTTAACAGTGGGTTTTTAGAAATTTTATGTCTATATGAGTTGTTTTCTATGGGTTTGACCTTTACATTCATGTTTTAGTGTCTTAATGAACTAAATCATGTTTATGTGCATCCTAAAAAAATCATAACATCGAATAATTCCACATTAGTTCTTATATTTCAAAATAAATATTTATAAAAATATTCAATGAAAATATTACATCATTTTCTTGGTTTCGACACTATGACACATGTTTTTAAAGACTTTAAAACCAATAAAATCATTTAATAGGGTCATTTATACCCTAAAACACATCATATTAATGAGTTTTTTGTGTACATGTAAACAATTAGTCGACTATTGTTTTCTCACGATTTCACATCAGTTTTAGATCATTTACTAGGCTATTTACAATTACACACACATTTAGTGTTTAAAAACACTAATAAATGTCTATGTGAATCTCAGAAAAAATGTTATTTGGGAAGAAATTATAAAGGATTATATATTTTGAAACTAAATCTAAAATATCTTTCCTTTGATTTCATGACCATAATGTGTTATTTTTTCTGTTTTTGACCCCTTGAAACATGTTTTTAATGACTTTAATATCACTAAAAAACAAATTTTTGAGTCTTTTAAAGAACATGACAAATTGAACTGATGTAGTGTCTACGTGTACACATAAAAAATGATTCCTAAATTGTTGTACAATGATTTCAAATATATCATATGTCTTTTTCTATGGTTTTGACCATTACATGAAGGTTTTAGTGATTTAAAACATGTAATGCATATTGAACAACATCCCTAGAAAAACATTAATCCAAATGAGGGTTCGTTAGTTGATACATTTCAAAAATCAAATTATGGTTGTTTTACTCTTATTTTATTGCAATCAGACTTCATTTCCATTGCTTTTACCTCCAGTCGAACATTTTTAATTGTCGTTTTACCTTTAAAAACTAATAAATGATTCATTCCTACCACACTACATGTTATATTGATAGAATATTTACACATTACCATAATAAATATCTCAACCATGTGTTCTATTTTTTTAATGTCAATATAAGGTCATTTATATGGGTTTTACCGTTACATGCATGTTTTAGTCTTTTGAATAGCTTAAAACATGTTTATTTGAATCCATAGAAAACCATAACATTGAATGATTTAACTTCAGTTCCAACATTATATAAATCAACCTATGTTCATTTCCCAATGATTTCATGGAAATATAACACCATTTATCTAATTTTGACCAGTCGACAGATGTTATTAAGGGCTTTAGTACCATTTAAAATAGTATACTGACTCAAAACCATAAAAATAGGATTATATTTTTATGAAACATAGGATAAATAGATTATAATTCATTATTGAATTTTATGAATAAACCACATACCAATCAGGATGAAGATGTGGTTGGTATGAAAGAATCTGTGTTTTTCAATATAAAAGTGTAATTTTTGTTTTATTTTTTGATGTTTTATGTGTTCATTACAAATGTGTGAATGATATATGGAATTAAGAATTTTTTCTTGAAGGATGAGTTATAAGGCATTCAATTTATTCAGGGATCATGTTGTTCATCCATTGAAATTTAAAAAATAATGCATTTACCATTACTGAATTCCATTGATCTAGTGTTTTCCTATAATAATCTTGTTCTAGTAATTTTACATTCATTATTGAAATTTGTCTTTCTGATTCACAAATAATGGGACTAATAAAACCCCTAGTATGTGTATAAGTATGTGATAAAGAATCCCTACCAATGACAACTAATTGAGTAGGAAAAAAATCCACCCCTTTACACGTTTGGTATTATGATTCCTTAAAATGATTACAACTACATCATTATGGGAAACTGATAATGATTGTGAAGGGTTCACATACAAGACTTCTTGAATTTTAACTTTTTAAAAAAATATATTGACAACGAATTATTCAAATATCGGAACATCATAATATTAGATAATTAATTTATTTTTCATTACGATTTATTATTATTTCATTAATATTAAAACATAATAATTTAAAATAAATTATAAAAAAACAACCCTTGGACCCATATTAAGTTATGCTAATTATATGTATCAAATGATTCCCAATTATCATTGTTTGATCCATTCAACATTACCCATTTAATTCAGTTTCATTATTCTTTCTTGTTATTATATTCCATTATTACATTTTTTTTGTAATTAAATCACATGATATAATAAGGAAAAGTAATTCTACAAAATCTTTGGTATGTTCATCTAAAATTCTCCCATCACGTTTCCTATGAACATTATACCATATATCTTTTTAGAAAATAGAGTGACCTAATTCATTAGTTTTAATAAATAATATAAGATAATTATAAAAAACCATGACTTATAATGAAATGATATATATAATAATGGATAATATGCAAACGAAAATTGAAATTTTTCTTTAAAGAACTCTGATACCTAGTGATATATGGACTGAATTATTTCTTTTGGACCAGAGTTTTTTTATTAAATTCTTAGAAAAAATAACAACATTAATAAAAATTATAATTTTATTTTGTTTATTTCAATATGAAACTATAAAATTTGAAATTACCTCATGAGATACATCACTGTTAAAATCAAAAAATTGTTTATATTTCTCATGAAAATGGTTTTCATGGACAATATCAGACATCTATAGTCAGTTCAGAGATCTATCATTAAACTCAATCCATAATATCCATAAAAAATATCTCCATTTAATGCCCAATTGTAGATGATTCCACAAGCCTAAAATGGAGTCCGGGACATCAAAAAGAAAAAATATCTTGAAAAAAAACACCTAACACTTTATAAGTATATTAAAAAAAATTCTCATGTATTTTAATTAGTTATAATGGAATATTAAAATTATTATACCTTTAGTATATTATCAAATACCTCATTTTTCCATGATGTGGTAATATTCCTCTATTCATTACAATTAATTGGAATGCTCACTATATATCAATCAAGATGTCTAAGAATCAACAAATAGATTTTGGAAGTGTTATTTTTAGGCACCCCAAACTCATCAAATGGAATTTAAAGGTTGAGGCCCATCAAGTCCCTTATATCTGTTATGTTTATATTTATATCCCATCAATTTTTATCTTTATATGTTTGAAAAATTAATTAAATTATTAATAAAATATAGGCTTTTTTTCAAAAATAACATACATACCAGTAAAGGAAACTCACCAATATTCCTTAGATGGAGGAATGATGAACTACTACATTGATAGAGTTGATTCAAACAACAATCTACCAACCATATCAAGGGAATCAATTGGCACACATGTATTCTCGAGTATAACAAAATATCTCATATGCTATAACAGTAACGGAAGTGGGGGCATGCTCTAAGATGCAGATTGGCTAGGATATTGAATTTTTTCTTTCTTTCTCTTCTTGATATTCAAATGGTTTAGATTTATTAAAAATATTAAAAATGCAAAAATTAAATATTTTCACAAATAAAGAAGAAAAATAGGTCAACCTATATATGTATGAAACAGTTATCAATGAGGATTTGTGATATATTTTCAGTACCAATTTATATATTTAGTTATCATAATCTTCATTACCTTCAATGTAATTAACATTTATTGTGATTATTTAGTCATGTTTCCCTCTTTTTCGTGTTCTATTTTTTTGACATTTTCAGGAAAAACAGTCAATTTTTTGGGGTATATGGAGTTCATTGTCACAATCTACCAATTGATCTTAATCTCCATTATCATATAAGTTTTTTTAATAGTTGGGGCCAAAGCCTAATTTATTATTTAAAGCATAAAAAAGAAATATTTTAACTGGTTAGAGGGAGAAACATTACATAGCTCGAAGGCCCATTGGGAATTTAGCCCATTACATGGCCCGTAGGCCCAAATTTTGGGCACAATGCCTATTCGGTGAATAATTCTGGTATAGAACAATGCATGATACAGTACTGCATAGTATCCGCTGCTTCTATAGTGCCCACCATTGCTACAGTTCCACCACTACTACAGTATGATACATTAATACTTCATTACTTATGCCCAATGGATCATACTCATCATGATAAACATTATAAATAAAGGGAAGCTAATTGAAGTAAAACGTAACATATACTTCATTTTTCCCAATCAATGTGGACCCACATTTATTTGAATTACAGAAAAGGAAATTTACCATGAATGTTTAATTCAATTATATTATTCATATATCCATAGTATACCACCTCTAAAAGTTTAAATACACCACTATTTGAGTTATCAAGTATTCTTCTTGATAAATTGTATGAATGATGATTTCAAGAATATTTTAGCCATTAAATATCTTATCCATTCTTAGAGGACCTCGATCCAAAATCATAAAATCCATTGATATTTGAATCTGATTCACAACATTCATTTTCTAGAAAGAAAATATAAGGTGTTACTTTCATCATAAACAAGTTAACTACATGTGAATAATATAAATATGAGCATATACGTACATGACAGGTGAACCATTCAAAAATCACCCGACTAAAAGAATGTTTTAATTAAATCTCATTTCAAACTTGACCACTTTGTCACCTCTTTGTTGGAAATCACAATACATCAATATATGGATATGAAATAAGACTACTGAGTAGCACATATTTATGTGCCTATATAAACTTCAGTTCAGTCAGTGTAAAATTTGAGACCTTTCTAATTGGTCTTCCAAAAGATGAAAATTTTGATGACTAGTTTTCAGAATTAGAATTACTAGTGATTTCATGAACTCCTCAAACGTGATTTAATCTAGTCTCAAACACATCAAGGTACCTAGAATAGAAGGTTAAAAACCTCTCATCTATCTAACATTCAGTAATATAACTTAATGAATGAGATTTATTCCTCACATATGATTTCAAATTAAATGATTACCTGATAAAAAAAGTACGAAACCTACTAAAAATTACACAATTATTTGATGTTATTGAATCCCCCATTGAAAATAAAAATAATATCAACGTACCTATCATTTGAATAAATCCATAGATAGTATATCAGTTCCCAAATTATAGCTTCATCAACCAAATGAACAATCAAATGAATCACAAATATAGAGAATAAATTTGGAAATAACCTCTCAAAATGGAAGAGTCATAATAATTAATTTTTGATGTTTATCAAGCTCAGTTGGATTTAGTTTTTTTTTCAAAAAATCTATCTAAATATGGTTCACATGTAAATTAAAACAACATTTATTTTTTTAGATATCATATTACATAATGAAAATGACAAAAACTACTCTATTATAATTTGTGAGTTGTGACATTTAAATTCATATAACTATAGATACTTTATATAGACACACCATTATATGCTACTTTAATTTCTGAAGGGAACTTTTAAATAATTTAATATTTGATCTAATATATTTTACTCATTATTTCTCATTGTTAAAATAACTGAAGGATACCCACAATTTTTATTTTCCCACATACCATGATTTATATTCATTGATTCTAAAACCTTACAGGAATTAAGATGATCCATTGATTTACTTTCCATAATAAGTAGTGTATAAATTATATTCTTAAAGAAGTTATTCACAGTATGCATTTGGTCAAGATTATGACATTTCAAATTAATCACCCAATAATTAAGATTGAAAAATGTACTAATTTTCTTTTTTTTGTATTTAAGCTATTTTAGATATTGTACATCATAAATATTTCCCCCTTCATTATAATTAGTAAATTTTACAAATTTATTAGTGATATTCACTAATTGTTCAATGATTTTAGAACATTATAACACCTCAGGTGGATTTCTAAATTAAATATCTCAATTTAATTGTGTCTTGATTAACAAAATTTTATGAGAAGCGTCAATAAATTTATGATCACACATAAATCATCATTTTTATGAGGTAATTGTTGAGTTACAAAATGACCATTACAAGTTGGGAAAGCCAAAAAGTATGAGTGTTCCAAACAAATAAATATTCTAGTCCTAAAAAGTCAATAATTTTCCACATTATATATTAATTCAATTTTAATAGTTTTATCATTGAATTATCATATGTTTCCATACCATAGACTGATAATTTTAATAATTACTTTATTATATGTTGATGGTATACATCTATGTCATTTCCAGGATTTTGTTTTGATAGAATAATCATCAAAATAATGAATAGTGTCTTCATCATACACATACATGGAGGTAGATTATAGATGATAAAAAAAATAAAAAAACTATAATTATTACCTCGTGTACTAAAATGTTTAAAAAATCAGTATCGAATCCCAAAATTAAATTCCTAGGTTTCGAAGAAAAATTAAGATATAAAAAATCAAACATATTATAGGAAATTAAATCAATGTATGTATAATCATTCCCCCATTACTATCCAGATCATACCACTTCATGTCGTATGGTGTCATAGTTGACTAAACAATTCATTGCAAGCATGGTTTTAGAGAATAGTTCGTAAATAAATTTACATGAATTTTTTTTATTTTGTTTCTTCCTTAGCTTTTATTGATTTATACCCTCATTAATTTTCATTTCTAACCATCTACTTGTATGAAATCATATAGATTATTTTTTATCATACTATATTCACCATTAATTTATCCAATCATTAAGAAAATAATTTATCTTTCTCTAATCAATTTCACGTATGTTAATGACATTATCTGTATCATTGAATGATATAGGGATCTTATATTCACTAAATGTATCATGAAGGAACTCAAAAATCACTGACATTAGTTTATTATAAATTATTGAGAAGGAATTTATATGATACAACTTATGATGAAAATATGAATTAAAATAATTCGAACACCCTTCATATAGTTTCTATTTTCCATCTTCAACTAATTCATAAAACTCAATTTTTGTCACTATATTTTCGATAACGATTTTCCTCTTTAAGATTTACATAATGTTTATTGACAAAAAAATTCATATAAATTGTATCCTACAAATCCAAATGTGTAATTTATAAAATATTGAACTAAATTATTCAATGGAGGGTAACTTTTGTTTTGTTGAAAAGATTATTATTGTCTTCACATACCATAACATTAAGTTAACTATGCTTTATCGTGCATTTTCTATCAATAGTTCCCTTCTTTTTAATATTCTTCATCTTTTCAAGAGTGTGAGAAAATTATAATATCATGTCAATCTATCATATTAATCTAATTATATTTTTCCATTCATTATATTGTTTGATAAATATATACCAATCTGTAATCGAATTTTAACTATAAATATCTTCATCTTCCTCTTTATTATAAATTTCATTTTCAGTTAAATTAATGTAAGGGACCGTGGTTTTCATTCCATTCCATTAATAAGGAAATAGAATATTATTCATGAGGTTTATATCTTTCCAATTAAATATCTACTGTCTATTATATTTTTAATTTCAATATATATCTTAAAATTGAGCGACAATTTTAGAATCTTGATTACAATTAATTTTAAGATATTGATATATTAAATCCTCAAGTCATTGAGGTGGTTGATATAGGCTCTATTTTTGAGATATGGTCAATCTTATTTACGGAGTATATATTTTCATTTAATTTTCACAATTTCATTTTTAAAAAAATTTCCGTAATTCTATTTAAATTTGTTTAATCCAACAAACACACTGAATCATTTTTATATTCAAATATTTTAATCTTATATTAGTTATCCATTGTTTTTATTTTTTCTCTATGATTATTAAATCGTTGAACTTTAGAATTTGAATATTTTATCTTCAGAATGATTATTTTGGATTTGATATTTTATAAAGTAGTTTTTAAATAAGTACACATTTTATTTATAGTTTATTAGTTAATTCACTAACCCCATCCTTCCATTCTACTCATCTCTATCCTTCATTTTAAATTAGTTGAGTCGTGAATTTACATGATTGAAAATTGAATTTTTTTTTATTCAAATGAAATAATTTATCTATCGAGAAGTGTTCTATTATTTTAAGTATATTTTCTAAAAAAAGCTTCTCTAAAAGGAAAATCCTAGGCTCATGCTCTATTTGTAATTGAAATAAATATGGTGATTTGAATATATTCATTTATAATTTTCATTGATCAATTCTATATAACTTTTATAAATTTTACTATATGTTTATACTTGTAAAACTGAAAAATAAGATAAATAGAGGTAATGTGATGGTTCTACAATTTAATTAGATGGTCAAATAATTAATTCCTTGAATTTTGGATTGGATCTAAATGAATTTAATCGAATTTATCCATGAAGAAAACCTATTTAAATAATGTAAATTTGAGATGAAAAATTATAATATAACCATTTATATATGTTAAGAAAATGAAATAAAAGCATATCTATGAATCCTATAGAATCTATTATAACTAGGGAAAACTCTTGGTTAATTTTTTTGTACACAATATTTAGTAAAAAAAAATATTATTGGTATAACAATGTAGTTTAACAACAAAACTCACTATAATACAAGAAGATAATGACATGAAAAACATGGGGGTTTAAGAACTCATTGGCTCTCTCATCACATATGAGATTACTATGAGATAATAATCAAATTTTTTGAAATGACGGTCAATGAAACTGTACATACTATGGCTTTGAAATCAATCAATAATGATTATTCCATATGTAAATCTGAAAATTTAAATATTTACAAAAGGGTAAGAAACTACCTTAGAAATAAATGATCAACCAAATTATTATAATATAAAAACCAAGAAATGGATATTACTTGCTTTATTGGAAAAATTAATGTCCATAACATGATGGATTGTCCCAAGAAAAAAATTCAAAAAATAAAAACCATGGTATGAATGCTCAAAATGTCTCATATTGGAGTGCAAGAAAAGATTCAATTTCACCCAATAAATCTAGTTATTAATGTCCCACATTTTTAATGGCCATTATAAAGTAATGTGAGACAAATACATTTTGAAAGTTCTGGTTATTAATTCATTAATTATTCATTATATACATTATGCTATTAAGTTCTTAATTTTGAGGGAAAATAATTTTATTTTTATTTTTAATATCATTTTGGATAATAAAATAACATAAAAATAATTTCAATATTATTTTTTCTGATAAATATCAACATTCAAAACAAGGAATGTATTTATTTTTAAATTTAAAATATCAACTAGATTTTGAAAATTTAAAATTTAAAATTAATTATCATGAAACATCTATATATCATTTTACATAAGTATAAGAAAATTTAAATAATTTTTTTGTTTCTCAAAAACAATAAGAAAACATCTATGCTTTTGTTTTTTCAAGACAATGTAGTTTTCCTAATATTTCTACGAAAATTTTCTAATAAAAATTTTTAAAATTAATTTTAATATTCTTTTAAGTAAGGTTGTGTAATATTTTTTGGTTGAAAATATTAAATTTATAGATATGATATTATAATATAATTAATATTTCATCTCAAACATCATATGAGAAACATTCGGTAAACAAGTGAGGAATCCAAAAATTTTATTGAATGACATTAGTGGACCCAAGATATGGGTACCAAAAGAAATTATTTATTAATATTTCTTAGATCAAAATGAATACATATGAAGATATTAGGTATATATATAGTAGGTGGTTAAGGAATATGTGTAGAGATCCTTTGGAATTAAATCATCTCAAGGATTAATATGGAGGATAAGTCACCTTTTTATACTATTCAAAAGGAAATATTACCGGTATAGGTATAATTTGTTTCACTAACTTTTCATTAATTAATTATTATTTATTTGTTGAATTCGTGAATCATACATTTCTAATTATTTGTATATTATGTGTAAATTGTTTCAAAAATGCAATTAAAAATTACTTTTTTAATGTTTTAAATTAATAATGAAATATTTTATATATTTTATCGTATTATCAAAAAATTAATATTATTAATTTAAAATATCATTCAAGAAAAAATGTTATGTATTTATGTGCATTGGATATAAAATCTTGTCTTTTTCATCATCACCTAAACCATTAAAATATTTAACCTCTTGTCAAACTAAACTATAACCATGTTGTAAATTTTTTACTAAAATTCCCTTTTAATGATAACATAGTCTTTAAGCCTACCTAACTAGGGAAAAAATATTCATTAAATTTTATTCATACATATAAATCCTTTGAAATAGTGTGACTTGATATTTCTGGACAAACATATTTTTCTAGTAATAGATGTAAAAATTGCCCCTATATAATTATGGATTCCTATACATGATTTTCATTATGTTTATTAGTATCTCATATGAAAGAATCATATATTTTCATTATCTACATTTCAAGGGAAGTATAAACTGTGAATTTTTATGAACATTTTTCCCTTTGAAGTGGCAATGTCAGGGAATTTGATAAAAATGTATTTAATGATTGTGTTCATATCAATATTATCATCATAGTTTTTCCTATCATAGAACACCTCAATATAAGGAGGTTGTATAATGATTAAATTGGGCCCTAAATTTTTTTTTCTGGTCATAAATGAGTTTTTCCTTCTTTACTTCATTAAGGATGAGGCGGTAAATACCCCATTATTTATCCTTAGTGCTATCCTCATATTACTCATCATAGGAAAAATCCATTATGAAATTTGGAAAGGGAAAACCCCTTGTGGACTTTGAATATGAAAAAATTATAAAATATATATTCTTTAGAGACGTCAGTTATAAACTCATTATCATTAATGCGATTGGAATATAGTAATGTTTGACTGTAAATATGATGAATGAATTTTTATTCATTACTCAAACTCAAAAAAACTTCTGAATCAAAAAAAATAAGAACAAAGAACCGAGAAAAATCTTTTCACATCAAATTTGATCATAACACCATAAATCCTTCCACAATGTGATAATGATGTTCACCAACCATGTTTTACACTTATTAAACCTTAGTCATCTATATTATTTGAAAATTTTTAGGAAAACTCATCCTCTTCATTAGCCAAGTACATGATTTAATCAAATGTCCATCCACATGAGAGTGTTTTAATTGAATTAAAATTATAAAAACATACTTGATGTCCACTCTTAAATGTAGATGATCATCAATATTTTATCTCAGACCTTTAACCTAATTCCATTTGTAACTCTATTAATGATGATAATTGGATATGTTCCATGAAAGTGGAGTAAAACTACGTTCAAAGTAACACTATTTTGATTCTCATTGAATGTCTATATAATCGTCCTATTTTTGGAACCAAGTGGGTTTTTGAAACAATTTAGATTAATAATGAAAATGTTACATGTGGAAGTATCAAATTGTTGGTAAAGGATATAATCAAGAAATGATTATTCCACATAGTGAAACCAATTCAACTATTTCATGAATCGAATCCATTATAATCATTTTGGTATTCCCTGATCAATTTAATTTTTAACTTTTTCAAATGGATTTTAGATGTGTTTTTCTAAATGGTTTTATTTTAAAAAAAATTCATAGAGAAATATCCTTGTTTTGCAAATCCTGAATTACCAAATAATGATTTCAAGTTAACAAATTCATTATACAATTTAAAAAAAGGATCTTAAATATTGGTATGATCATGTATGTAATTTATTTCATAAAATGTCCTTAAATTGGAAAAATCTGATTCCTCCCATTTTCTCAAAAACAATCCAAATGATTTATTGGACAATCGAATCTCTGTTTATGATGTTATTTTAATCTAAACAAAAGAAACATCAGACAAGGAATATTTTATTTGATGAATAACGATTTGGAAATAAGTCATTTGAAATTTACTAAATTCTTATTTGGTTTTCCAATTTAACAAATTTCTTGATTAAATATTTTTAATCCACATTAAATATAGTAGTAGCCTTTTAATGAAGTTTTTTGTGGATGATTATAAAAAAATAAGACCCCCTTGAGTACAACTTTTATGAAAACATAGGATTAATATTATTAATCTATTGACAAAAACATCATCAATGTTTTATTAAAAGTCTATATTACCTTACTACAACTGTTCCATAAATGTTATTCAGTTTATGACTTTGTGATCATTTTCAATCCAATGCAACTGAGTCACATTTAAAATCCATTAAAATGATTTTTTATTTAAAAGGTAGTTATATTTTTAGATTATTTTATGCTAAGGAATATTTTTTAAGGATTATTATTTTTATGAAATTTATTTATAGGAAAAAAATATATAAGAAAATCAATATTGGAACTTTTCATAAACAAAAAAAATCCCTCATCTCTTGAAGTAGTTAGAGGAAAAATTTTATTTCAATTTTTATATCAAAGTGGAATAAAAATTCATTGGGAGTTGTTTCTCCAATGTTATATGGATGATAAATTATCTTTTAGAATTTTGGAATATATATTCTTTCATATTTATCATGTGTGGCCACACTAGATTGATATGTATTTCTAAAAATCCAATACAATACCCTCTCACTAATCAAATTTACTTGAGTAACCATTTAATGTGTGATAACTTTAAAAAATGGGATATAATTCGTTTTTTTCTACATCCCTTCGACTTGCAAATATCTTTACTAAACCCCTTCTTCATTACTATAATCATTTTATCAAAGGCGATTCGGGTGTGATTAACATGTCATTATTATCTCTTAATCACAAGGAAATTTTGAGATGTTTTTGAAATTAAAATTTTGTTTTCAAATAATTTTCCAAAAATGAAATTAAATAACAAAATGTATTATAATCATTTAATAATTGTGGAAAAGTAAAGTTAGTGTAATACCCCCCGAAAAACATTATTTTCTAGATAAAAAAAATTTAATGTGATTCTAGGTTAGATTATCAAATGGATTTATCCTGGGAAGAGACTACTTGATTTTAACTCTTTCTCCATTCTAGTCACAGTGAGTGGGAATTTAACGCACACATGGTTTTAACACACTGGTGGAATTTTTTATGATTTATTAATAATATTTGTGCTCAATGTTCTTTAAGGAATTGTTTTGGGAAAATTATTATATGGACCTCTTAATTTTTCATTTTACTCTGTGTTTAATTTATATGATCCCAGTTCTCTTTAATTTTAATATAATAATGTGTAGATAATTTTCTTAATATAGAAATGATACATCAAGAGACATAGTATTTTTCAAAATTAATTTCCAAGAATAGAATTATTATATTGATTATAATATTTTTTAAGTATTTTTAAATTCATTATTTCACTCTTTAAATATATTTTTGAAATATTATTTTTTTATCACCCATGAAATATCATTAATAATGATAAATGTAGTTTTTAGGTATTTTATTTTTATTATATTACTCCACCTATAACTCGGTATTGATAGCCTTATTATGGAGTAATTTTAGTATTTTTCTAAAAAGGGGTTAATAATGTTTTTGGTTGGGGGGAAGTTTTTTATTTTATTAAAATGTTACGTTGTGGGAAAATAGGAGAGAAGTTATTTTTTAAATGGAGGAGAAATTTCCAGAATCAGAATAAATTTTTCTCTTTATCTTTTCATAAATTTTTTAAATTATATTAATATTAAATTATTAATGATTATCCAAATGATGCTTATTTTTTATTGTCTCATCATTCTAGGATTTTAATGATCACAAACACTCTAAAAAGTGTTTAATATTTAAATTTATGTAATGTGAATCAAGATTCATGATATATTGTTTGAACCCTATGAAGGATCCTTGGAAGTGTTTTAAAAGAAGTGTTTATGTTTTAAAAGATGGATTCCAAAACCATTAGGTATCGTGGAAGGAAGTAGATAATCCACTTAATTAAGATCATGTTTACAAACAACACCGAAAATCAGATGACATACATAAAAGTATCATTATATAGAAGGACCCCACTACCTTTCGGATGAAGGAGCACCAACTAGTCAGTGATGATAGAAATATCCAATTTTATATCTAGGAGTCTGCTCGGTTGTAACATGTATCATTGATAGAGTTTTAGAAACCCCTCCAACTACCTGGGGAGGCTATAGGGTAACTAGTTTTGTTGGCCCAACATTTCTGACACTAGATTTTTAATTTCAAAATTCATTGAAAATGGAAATAATTATATTAAAAATACCGTAGGGATTCATAAATATTATTTTTGGTGTTATAGCATATAAATAGGGACATTAATGTACCTTTTTACTCGATTTTTCATCTGTTTTCCAGCACCAATGTGATAAATCACTCAATTAGTCTCAAAATATTACTCCTTTCTAAATTTTATTTATCCATTATAATGTTAAAAAAATAAGAAATCACTTGTCCCCATTATTATCAATCTCTCTTAGCATTCAATAGTATTTTTTCGGATAATTGTGGCCAAGCAAGTAATCTATTTATACCTAATAATATTTTAATCTTCCATATTTGATTCTAAATTTGGTACCCATTACAATTACTGTGAGGGACCATAGCTTTCTTATTATTCAATTAATAAATAAAGAGTCTATTTATTTTTAGGTTTCTAGAATACCTATTAAATAAGTAGATTATTTTATGATTTAAGATTCATTCTAAAACATTAAAAAATGAAACATTGGTATAATTTCTACACATTAAAACAATAGACTAATATATAAAATTATTGATTGATTGGGTGGGTATATATAGGGGATCATTCGGAGCTATTTTCAAACATTCTTACCAATTATCATCTCTCAATTGCATTATGAAATTTCATTTATTTATCAATTTCAATTGTTTATATATTCAATTTTTTTATCCATTAAACTAATATCATTCTGAACGACATGTTTCGGGAATGAAATGCACTTGGAGTTGTGAAACTGACGTGCACTAGGGGTTGTCGGTGCACACGCAGTTGGTGCAGGTGGTGAATGACATGGTCATGGAGGAGACAATAATGAGTATGTGATGCTTCTCAAAAACCTTCCAATGATTTCGATTTTTAGAAAAGATTCCAATAAAATCTTGGGGCAGGGCTGGTGGTGGGGGTGACGTGACACCACACGGCATGGGGGTAGTGGAAAATGATGGGAACACACCCACTATAAATCTTATATTTCTTACCGTATTTATTCCCCATCAATTTTTATGGTCCAAATTTCATTGAGATAGGGATTCCCTCATTCACTCAGTGAAGACCGTGAATTGGATCATTTAGTTTGAAAAAAATAATGATTGACAATGGCCAATAGCATTTCAATGATATATTCATCCTTCTTCATTGAACTTTCGTAATTTAAAAATTGGTTCTTTTTTCATTCTTGTTTGGCTTAAAACTCGCGGCTCACAAATTTGATCATGAATTTACCAATTTGACTATATTTACTATATATGATTCCAAATTACTACTTGGGGCATGTTGAGAACTAGGATTTAGAAATATCATGAATATAATGAGTTCAATAATTTATTAATATATTTGGATAAAGTTATAATATACATTCTCAATTTTATCAAAAGTATATATATTGAATCAATGATATAGATTTATTTATGCATTTAGATTTCATTTAATTTTTAGGATTTTCATAAGAATATTTGAATTGATGGTCACTGGAAATATTCATTGTGCCTTTTGGAAAACTCTTATGAAGCGAAATCTCATGGATATTGAAGAGAAAGTAATCACCCACCCACTATCTCAATATGCACAGATTATAATCTATGAATCATGCCAATATTTCAGTAGTACACATGTTAATGAATCATTTTAGGTTTATTGTATTTCAAAAAATTTATTTACAAGGATTTTTTTCCATATATTTCATGCCCCCACAAGTTTCATCATCAACCATGTCCCATATGAAACCTTGTGTGGAATCACTAGTTAGTCAGTGCTTATTGAAAGAGTTTGTGTCATATCCGGGAGTGAATCGACTAGCCATTAGAGTTTCACAATCCTACCAGTGGTAGTATACACACTACAAAAAAGGAATTGGTGGCTATTATTTTTTCTACTATTGAATGTTTAAATCGAAAATTAGTAGTCCATCAGCGGTTATTTATGACACATCAAATTTCAAGATCGATAATAATTTAAAATAATTAATTTTCTATTAGTTATTGTTTCAGTATGTGTCATTTTTAGAGTAATTAAACTACAATAATTATAGACTTTAAAACCATGGAAAAAGTTCACTACATCACTAAAAAATGATGTTATATTCGGGATGTTGAAGGGGGGCCCTTTATTAGGGATAAAGAATTACTGATAAAGGGGGTATTTATCAACACTAAAAAAGGCACTAATAAAGGAACGTCATGCTATAGTGTTCTATTTGTAAAACATCACATTGTACCAACCTGTAACATAAAAGCAAAAAATATAATTTAATTAAAATAAATTTTACATCATGAATATAAAAGCCAAAAAATACTATATACATTTCAGTCAATGTTTTCTATAACTACATTTACAATTAAAGTCAAAAAACTATTAAAAACATAAATGTTTCATCATCTATAGCACCTATTACCCCCTCTCAAAAATGATTTCCTTTGGTATCAGTTTTCAAACATATTATCTCAACTCGAAAAAAAGAATCCACCTATATAAGAAAAAAAACATTATGTGAGGTATATTTTAATAAATTAAAATAAACATCAATATGAATGAATACCTTAATAGAATGTCAAATTTTTTTAAAAAAAATTAACAATTTTAGTTATACTCAACACACCATGCATCTTATAACAATCTATATGATATAAACCCATCAAAAAAGTGTAAAGGATCGTTTTCTTAAAGTATCTGAACATTATAATTTTTTTATCAATTTTTATTATGTCAATTGTCATTTACAATGATATTAATGTCAATTTTTAATAAAGACACATTTTGAGTTATAATGCTCACACCTAGTGTGGGATTGAGGTGTTGTTTATTCATGCACATTGCAAATTACATATGGATCATTTTACAAAAATATTTAAAAAATATGAACTTGTTTTCTCAGTTTTCATTATCTCACTTCTTTTTATTTCTAAAATGTCATTTCAAACTAGAAACATGAACATTTAGTAATAATAGTCACATCTTGTGTTATTTTGATATGAGACTACATCTTAAACATCACAAATAAATAATTAATCAAATTCTCAAATAATCAACACAATAATAGTAAATGTTCTCGGTTTCAAATGAGTGACATAAATTTTTTAATAAAATATCAATTTTAAAATGATAACAGGATCATTGAATCATACCAATCACACCATGAATCATTTTGAGATCTGGTTGACTCATACACATCAAAAATAACTCAATAATCATTTTAAAAATGTATCAAAATAATAGGAATGTATATTCTTGTTTCTCAATATGCTACATATTTTTTTTTGATAAAATTTATTTCAATATAAAATTAAAAGAAACACTTGGAGTCATATCATTCTAACCATGCATCATATTGATGTTTGGATGATTCCTACAAGTCATAAATGACTCTCGGATCATTTTCCTAAAGTATCAAAAAATCAGAAATAATTTTCATAGTTTTCATTCTGTCACATGATCATTTTTCTAAAATTAATTTCAATTTTAAATAAAATGGAACACATATAGTCATAATGTGTATACCATGCATCTGATTGAGGTTTAGTTGATTCTTACATGACATAAATAACACATGGATCATTTTCATAATGTATAAAAATTATATAAATGTTTTTTCATAGTTTTATATATATCACATGAAAATTATACTAAAACAAACATCAATTTAGAAAAATTATGACTCAATGGAAGTCATACTGGTCACACCATGAAATGGACTGATGTTCAGGTTATTCCTATGCATAAAAAAGGATGTATGGATCATTTTCATAAAGTATCAAAACTATCCAAATTATTTTTCTTGGTTTTCAATGGGTCACATTTCTATTTTTCTAAAATTAATATCAATTTTAAATAAAAAGACACACATGGGGTCATATCGGTCACAATGTTCATCATATTGAGATATATCTAATTACCACCCATCAAAATGACCCATGGATTGTTTCCATAATGTATCAAAACAATATGAGTGTGTCTGATTTGTTTTCAATATTTTACACTTTAATTTTACTTAAATTAATGTCAATTTTAAATATAAAGACACACTTGTAGTCATAATGATCACACCATGTGTTGGATTGAGGTTCAGATGATTCTTACAAATCATAAACCACATATTTATCATTTTACTAATGTATTAAAACAATCTGAATTTATTTTCTTGGTTTTTAGTTAGACACATGTTCTTCTTACTAATATTAATGTCAACATTAAATATAAATAAACACATGGTGTAGAATCAGTAACAAAAAGCATCCTATTTGGTTTTTGTTGATTCCAACACATCATAAATGAGTTAGGGATCATTGTCCCAATGTATCGAAGCAATATGAATTTTTTTATTAGGTTTGAGTATGTCAATTGTTTTTAATGAAATTTATGTCATTTTTAAATAAAGACACACTTGGAGTTTTACCAATCCCATCATGCATGAGAATTAGGGGAGGATATTTCCTATAGGTCACAAATCACATATGTATTAATTTATTAAAGTATCAAAAAAATTCAATTGTGTTTTAAATGTGTTCAGTAGGTTAATTTTGTTTTTCACTATAATGATATTTTAAACTGTAAAGGTGCACTTTGAGATATACTGGTCAAATCATGTGTTGTTTTTATGTGAGACTACTTCCAATACATCAAAAATGACATATGAATCATTTTCCTGAATTACCAAGATGTTGCTTCTGTGTTTTCTTGTTTTTCACTGAGTGGTGCATATGTAAATAAAATTACAATTTCAAACAAATAATATAAAATTTCATTGATACAGGGCATATCGTGTATCAGATTGAGGTATGGTTAATTATTACACCTCAAAAATGAATTATGGAACATTTTCATAAAGTATCAAAACAATTTGAAGAATTATTATCAGTTTTAAGAATGTGAGTTCTCTTTTTAACTAAAATTATGACCAATTTAAATATTAATGTGCCTGTGGAGTCATACCTGTCTCACTGTACATCGTATTGATGTACTAATGATTCTACACATCCTAAATGAGTTATGGATAGTTATAATAAAGTATAAAAATAATATATGTGTGTTTGTTTATTTTTGAATGTGTTGGTTTTTTTTTACAAAAAATAATGTATATTTTAAATAAAAATATGCTCTTGAAGTCATACCAGTCACATTGGGTGTAAGATTGAGGTGTTTAAAATTCCTATATGCCCCAAATGGCATCTGGATCACTTTTTTCATGTATCAAAATTATCTGAACTGCCAATTTTTCTATGTTTTATATAGTCTTTCATTGTCTAACTAGAAACACTTCACATAGAATTTATTTTCCTAGACACAAAACATGCATCTACTCTTATGAGTTTCAATGTTCAGAATGGTTTTTCACCTAAGATCATTATCTCAATATGCTTTGTTTGTATCTCAACAATGAAAAGAAAATGAAAGCAAGGTAACATTGGCAGCAATAATTATGTAATCTCTTTTATGGATTTTTGGAGATAGTTGAATAAAGAATATATCATCCCAAATGATCTGTGAGAGAAAAATAAATATTAATTAGGCAAGAATGATAATGAAATCATCATAAAATTATTAGATAAAATGACAACAATATTAATTTAATATGTACTAGGATATAACATTTTTATGATAGTTATATATATTATTGACCCATTTCCTTGTTGTAATTATCTCAGTTGTAGCCTAGATTCCCAATCTCTCACGTGAATGAGTAGATTTAAACAAACCACCCCATCTCGAACAAAAGAATACAACTATATAAGAAAAATATTATTATATTTTTAATAGTAAAAATAAATAAATTAAACATAAATATGGAATAATCCATTACTTATATAGAAGTTACATATTCATACTATTTATGTACATTCATCTACCAAGTATGATTCCCATTAATTTATAAAATAATATTTATCATTTTATGAACAAGTTTTTTTGGTAGACATAGTAGTAATGTAAAAATATAAATACACAAAGGATTGGTGAACATTGTTAATTAAATAGTAATTATCTTTGGAAATACCTTTTTAGGGATGCTGTTTTGGTGATGGAATATGATATCTCTCATATATTTATAAATATAATAACTATAATATTGACAATATATTTTTTCAAACCCAGCATAAAAATTGATAAAAATTAGTAATTTGTTTTTATATGGCTCTGGAGAGTGAAATATTATTATTTATACTTTGATGGATGTCCATTTGTTGAACTTTCTAGGCTCCTTGTGTGGATGGGATATCCTCATGCCATGAATTTCATGATCTTATTACACCACCCTATAATAACTAAATACTAATTAAAAAATAATATATAAAATATACTTTGATGTATAGTTCTAAAACGTTTGATGCAGTTTATTATAAAATGACTAACGTCATAATTTGTGGTTGGTTTGGTGGGTATCTATATAGTGAATCATGAAAACAAATCATTGGAGTATCTATAGTGACTCCAATGAGCAATCAATGTTTCCTAAAAAAAAGGAATAAGTAACAAAAAAATAAAAATAAACATTATATCATTAAATTGTATATTTTCACACTATAAATGTTGGTATTATGAAAAGTCCATCATCTGGATGTTTTATTTAAAATATATGTCCATTTTTTCACAATTTCAATAATTTTATGAATCAATTTATGGGTACATTGTAGAAGTGATGTGAGGATTGTTGTGTCAAAATTTATTTTCATGAAGAAATCCCTTCAATTGGTAATGATATATAAGCCTCCAGAAAAATATGAAATTAATTTATTCATTATTAAAATAATAAATCATCTTTTTGATAAAAAATGCATGAAATAATTCCCCATTTATACATTTAAGACTGAGCCTCCAAGCCATTCATAATGGTATGTTAAGGCTATGGTTTTATGTGTTGGGTTATGGTCGCCCTAACAAGAAAATTTCAATAAGGGATTTGCGTGAGTTTGATGAATCATGAGGAATGAAAAAAAGTTCCTAGCATTTTTATAAAACTATATAAAAATATATATATGTTATACAAGTATACATAAATTATAAAAGTATTTAGCTTTTCAAAATTATAATGATTTAAAATTATAATATTTAAAAGTCGAAATGATGTAGGTATTAAACTTTTATACTTTATACGTAATAAATCAATAGTTTTATATTAATTTATAAATCATTAAAACTATAAAAGATAAATAATTAAGAAAATATTATATTTCAACTATATATGTAAATATGATATACTATAAAATTTATAAATTTATATTATTTTATAAATTATTAGAATAATAAATTATTAATATGAAATAAAAATATTATTAAATTATATTAGTATAATATGATATTCATTAAAGTTTATAAAAGTATACTAATTTATAATCATATATAACTGTAAAATTATAAACATGAAACACATTAAATTTGTAAAAATAAATTTTCAAACAATGCATTTTAAGTGCTTCCTATAATTATTAACAAACAATATGATAGTGGGCCCATATAATAATTTTTAATTATTTTTCTTAATAAATGAATATAAAATACATTATTTGAAAATATGTTTTTGTGCCTTATTCATTTAATATAAAAAGTGTTTTCTATGAATTATGGATAATGAATGTATAATCATTGTAGTCAACCAATCTATCATTAATAAAAAATATAAAATAATAATAATATATATATACTGAATTTCTAATCATCAAAATACCGATGAAATAATCATTTATACAAAAATGAAATTTGTAATGAACAAAATAAAATACACTGATTCATTTGAAATTTAATTATAATTTATATTTTTAATTATTTTCATTATTGGAATTTTATATTTAGTTTTATTGGTTTGTCCCAAGTGTTTTTAATTATTATTAACTAGTTAATCCATCACAACATGAGTATATAAGAAAACCACTCTTTCGTCTCATGAACCACATAAGATGATTTCACATAACCAAACCATAGCAAAACTATTAGACGAACCCTATCGATGTCTCCCAAAAGAAAAAACTCATACCCATCTTGTCATTGCTTACCCACATCACGTCTACTAACCAACCACATAGTGCCACCCCACCACACAGACACATAATTCCAACCATATGAGTCCCAAAATTAGAAATGTATATTTTCTCCCCACAGTATAACCTTAGCTAACTCATCATCCATCACTGAAGAGAAGTATCATAAAAATATAGACCAACTCAATCCACAAACAAAAAATCACAACCGTAAAATATCATTTATGGAATAATGGATGAAAAAAGTAAGTATAAAATAAGGCCTTGCCACTCATCACTAATGGGCATCCATTGCTACAAAAATATTGATGCAGGATGAAGAGGGGTGAAATATAATCCAAAAATTAATGTGGTACTTCAAAAAATGGATGATAGAAGGGAATATTAATGGTGATAATGTCCGATTAACTTATTTCTATTGGATTTGAAACTAGGATACCGAGAAAGCAATGAAAAGAGAAGGAAGGGTAAGATGAATGCATATACAACAAATATGGGGGTTTGGTTCATTAATAAAAAATGACATGTGAGCTGCTGATGTGTGATTGAAAAATACATGCACAGATAAAATAAAAACCCCTGGATTTTGAGGAATGGTGAATGTAGTGGTGTTCGACAGTAGAGGTAGCGATGATAGAGATCTGGTTCTTTAAAAGCATGAGGGGCGATCATTAGCATGGTTCTGATAGGGTTCCATTTTAGTGATAATTAAGGGATTTTATTAGTGTTTATTATGAATGTGCTGAAAAAATAACTATTTTTTATTGCTAAAAAAGACTTGAAAAAACTAGTTTTTTCAGTGATAAAATTATCACCCTGATATGAATAGTATTGTCAAGCATTTTTTTTCTCTGATAAAGTTTATCATTATTAGTGCTAAAAAATAACTGATAATTTCATAATGTTAATAATTTTCTTATATTACTATACATATTAATAAATATATAGATATAATATATATGTATATATTAATCGAAAATTATAATTATAAATAAATATAAAATAATTTATAATTGTAATATTATAATAAATATATGTGATATTTTTATAATTATAACTCTAAATAAATATAGATATATTTAAATAATTAATCAACAATAATAAATATTATATATAGATATATATGTATATATATATTTGTGTGTATTTGGTACTATGGGTATAATTACAATGAAACGCAAACACGCACACCAAAACACCACAAATAGCTCATATCCCCCTAAGGGATAAGCCACCCATTAATTGTATAAATACCAATAAACATTTAATCATCGAATAGACTATAATTACATCCCATGAAACCTATAAGCCCCAAACAGCCCACAATTACTTATCTCATTTAGTCATAATTTTTCATCACCACACCATTTTTAACTGCCTTCATAATCCCCACAACAACACCGAATGGGTCTCCCTTGCAGGCCAACGATGGAGGCCCTCTTCTACCATCATATCACTGCAACATAATAAGTCCATGGGTATAACATGAATGAATCGTAAAAGTTTCAATGTAGGAATGAGCATTAACAATGATTAATACACAACATACACATGTGTCATCATAATATAGGCAATCTTAACATTTAGAACTTAGCAAATCACAATCACATCCAAAAATAAAATTATGTTCATACATCATCAATTATAATAACACATCAATACATAATCATAAATAATGACAATCATATTCGTGAATATCAACATTATACCTTGATATATATATATATATTGACGAAATTCAGTAGAGATATTTTTATTTACACACACACATGTGTACATATATTTATAATTATAAATATAAATTATTTTATTTAAAAAGTATTTCTATATAATTATGAACATATAAATATAAATATAAAAATATTTCTATTATTTAAATGAATTTATTATTATTTTATAATTATAATTACATATATATATTTATAATCATATAAATACTATTTTTAAACAATATATATATATATATTTGATTTATTAAGAACTATATATTAATATATCATGTTTATATTAATTATGAACATGTGTTTTTAATTAATGTATATAAATTCAAATTATTTTTAAATGTAAATATAATTAATAAATATCTTACTAGGAGTTATTTATTAAAAAAGTTAATCAACGCATAGAATATGACTAATAAAGGTAACCTTTGTCATTTATTTTAGCCAGCACTTATAAAAGTGAGGCTTTTATCCGTGAGTTATTCTTATCATTGATAAAAACCATTATTCCCCTTTCAACAATCTGTGGTAGTGTTAGCGGCGGTGTCAATTTAATTGAGTGGTAGTTTTTTTTAAAAAAACAAACAAATAGATAATATAAACCTAACCACTGATAATATATGTGGTGGTGATTAATAGTATCTTCCACAATTTGAGAATTTTAGACATTTATTTAGTTATCGTTTATAAAAACTGCCCCAAAAATATTTCACTTATAATTTGTTTAAATAAGTATTTCATAATAAACAAAAATATAAAAACTCTATCATGTAATAATCTTAAACATAAAATGAATATTGAACCCATCATATACATATCATAGATCATAAAATTATAATGATATATACGTACATCTACAGTCACTAATACCTTAGAAAAAATAACCTCAATCAGTTGATATCATCAGTCAATCCATACATTTGTCATCAATATAAACATAAAAAATATGTCCAACAATGACACATACAAAATATTTTACCATATCAAGACCTTAGTTGTATCCATATACCTCCACATCTTCTCATCAACTAGAAGATACTACATCATATAATCTACAATAACAATAGAGAAGAAATAAATTAAAATTGAACATAATAAATCACAATTACAATAGAATCGGAGATAAAATTAAAACATACCCTGAAAAATAAGATTCATCATGACTTCTTACTGAAGAATTTCTTGTATCATAATTGTCAACCTCATACATACTACTGGTATCTGTCACATAAAATAATAACCCCAACATTATGGAAAAGAAATGCGAACTGGAAAAGCCACAAATTATAATCAGAATGGTACACATAAAATTGGTTATATTTTTAATCACACATAATTTTTTTAACAAAGTAAATAATATATAATGTATAGAACTTTGAATAAAAAAACATACCTATTTAATATATGATAATACAATTGAAACTAAATATGTATAAGTATAAATCAATCTATTTAATTTTTATATTGGTGTTTAGTGTGATTAAAATTTAAATAATAATTTTTTAAAGAAATTCAGGTGAAATTGGGTTATTTTTTGAAAAAAATACTCAATTGTTTTTATCCCAGGATATCATGTTAATATGATATCTTTTTCTTTGGTTTTGACCATTAAATGCATGTTTTAGGGTTTCAAACAAAAAACCCCATTTGCAGGAATCACAGGAAAACCCCAACTCAAAATGACGTGTCACTGGTTCGTACATTTCAAAAATTAATATATGGTCATATTTTTCTGATTTAATGGAAATCCAACATTTTTGTCTTGGTTTTATACCCTTGTCACATGTTTTTAAAGGCCTTAGGGACTTTAAAAACTGTTTATCAAATCATTTCATCCACAGAACAAGTTGAATAGGCATGTTGACTAAACATTCAGATAAAGAACAACAAAATAGTAGTTTTTCAAGGATTTCAAATCTTTCTAGGGTTTTTTTCATTAGTTTTGACCATTATATTCACATTTATGTGTTTCAAAACACTAAAAACACATTTACTAGAATCTCAATAAAATTGTTAATCAGAATGATGTACCATTAGTTTTTATATTCTAAAAGTAAATATATAGCATCTTTCACTTATTTTCAAGTAATCTGATGTAATTTTCCTAGTTTTGATTCCTAAGAAACATGTTTTTAATTACTTTGGTACATTTACAAATTTTTTAATGAGTCATTTTGACCACACCACCCATCGGATGGACACTTTGTCTATACATACACATGAAAAATAATTTAACAGTTTTTCCCATGATTTCATGCTAATATTAGGTCATTCTATTTTTTTACCATTACACACATGCTTTGTTGTATTACAACACTAAAAACGTGTTGATGGGAATCTCATAAAAATCATAATTTGGAATGATTTTTTTATTTCATCTTTTAAAAAATAAATCTATTGTCCTCATAAAATTATTTAAAGACATTATATTAATGATTTCATAGATTTGACCCCCCTTAACTTGTTTTTAAAGGTATTTCTACCCTTAAAAACTATTTTCTGAGTCCTTAAAATTAAAATTCATGTAAGGTTTACATGTTTTCTATATGAATACACAAATAATAACTCAATAGTGGTATTCTCACCATTAGATGATAATGAATAAGGACTTTTGTTTTGGTTAGGACCCTTACACCAATGTTTTAGTGTTTTAAAATGCAAAAAAATGTTTACAAACTTCCCCAACAAATTGTAAATCATAATGATATGTTGTTAGATCCTAAATATAAAAAAGTACAGTCATCTTCATTGAATTTCATGACGATATGACATATGTTTTTGTGAATTTGGCCTCCTGACAAACGCTTTTAATGCATTTGGTGGCATTAAAATTGATTAACAAATAATTTCGACCACACCGCACATCAGATTTATGTTTCTTCTTCCCATGAATGTTATAAATAACATAATAGTGGGTTTTCTATGATTTCACATCAATCTGAGGTCATTTTCATGGATTTTGACAATTACATGCTTGTTTTACTATTTCAAAATACTAATAAATGCTCATTGTCATCTCTGGAAGACAAAAAATTTGAAAGATTAGTTGTTGGTTCCTAATTTTTAATAATCAACATATGGTCCTTTTCATTTGATTATATGGAAATCTGATTTCATTCTCCTAGTTTTGACTCCATGGTACATGTTTTTAAGGGCTTTTATACCATTATAATTGTTTACTGATACATTCTAACTATACAACATGTTGAATTGATTATTTTTCAATTTAAACACATAAAAAATAAACCCATAGTGATTTTAATATTGTTTTATGCAAATATGAGATCATTTTCTATGGTTTTGACAATTATTCAGATATTTAGTGTATTAAAACACTAAAAATACGTTTACGATAATACTGAAAAAATTGTAACACAAAATGAAGTTATTTTGGTATCTACATTTAATAAATAAAACCATAGTAATTTTCCTTTTATTTCATGGGAATCTAACATCATTTCCCTAGTTTTCACCACATGGAATACATTTTTAAATATTTTATTACATTTAAAAACTATTTACTATGTCATTTTGACCACAGTACACATCATTCTAAAATGTTTTCAAAACCTAAGGATAAAAAATAACCCAACTACTTTTTCCCCAAGATTTCATGTCAATTTTTGGTCATTTTCATTCCTTTGTTCCATTATACGTACGTTTTAGTGTTCTCAAACACTGATAACATGTTTAGAGTCATCCAATGAAAATTGTTAGTCAGAATGACATTTTTTTTCTTGATACATTTTAAAAATAAATATATATTAATTTTCATGTAATTTCATGGCAATCAGAATATTTTTTCTTTGATTTGACCCCCTCACAGATGTTTTTAATGACTTTAAAATCATTGAAAATTGTTTATTGAGTCATTTCAAGCCCAATAGACATCATATTGATGTGATGTCAACATTTACACATCGTAAATAATTCAACTATGATTTACAATGATTTAACTTATATAATTGGTCATTTTTATAGTTTCAACTATTACATGATATTTTTAGTGATTTAAAACACTAAAAATGTATTTACATATATCCTAGAAAAAATATTTCTCACAATGTAATGACATAGCATCAGTGATTCAGTGTTGTCGGCATCGGTGAGTCCGGGGCATCAGCTCTGGTAAGTTAAGGGAATTGGCATTGGTGCCAGTGAATCGGTGCCAGCGTGTCGATTCTAGTTAATTACTTCCAGGGTGTCAGTGTCACGGCATGGGTGACTTAATCCATATTTTTTAGTTTTTCAAAATTTTCCCTTGTTATGCATTTTTCTTCTTTAAATGAGACCCAATCAACTATTAGACATTTATAATTCCCCTTACAAAATTTCTGAAGGGTATAATTAAATATCAATTATTTCCTTACATGCTGAGACCGTTGATACCTTTAAGTCATGTGGTCCATACAAGATCCTAAATTTATGTATATTGAAACCTTCTCCCTGATTTTCGGATCCGGCATTTTCATTAGCCATGATCCATTCTTCCATAGACCCCTTTCGTTTTCCCTTCGTGAATATAGGGATTTTACACTCCCTAGATTCACGATTTGGTGCAGAAGTCATCGTTGGGTTTTCTTGGAGGTTTTTCCTGCTACTCGCATGGTCCCCGATTTTGGTGCAAATATTTTTTTATTAAAGTAGTTATTTCTTCTATGACTCTTTAATTTTGAATAATCTGGGGTGGGTGTACTAATGATTATTTGTAATGAATCGATAATAATTTTCTTAAAATTATTAATAACTAAAAAGGAAATATGATGACAATAAAATAGGTATCAAGAAAATAGTGGGCTTGGAGTGATTTTATGTAGATCAAATATTTTATTTGATTATTTAATTGATTTATGTGGATGTATTACATTAATAATTATTTCCATTAGGGGTCATTTCTTTTAGACTGTTGATGTCATGTTTTTTTGTGATGCATGAGAAATGCATGTATCATAAAATCAGCATAATCATTTATAGTTGCAAAATTTAAATGGATTCGCCATGATCAAACCTATTTTTTGATCACCATAATTCATTTCAAATGGAATTAAAGAACCCATGTTGCTAAAAATTAATATTCTTTGCTTAATTGTGTGGTTGTCTGCTATGTTTTGTTGGTTATGTCAGTTGGTTTGGAATGTTTGTGTATTAGGGAAATAATATTGGTGGAGGTTGTTGTGGGATTTGCATATGGGGTGGTATAGGGGGTGTGTTAGAATCCTAGTTTGAGAGACTAGTTGATTGTTGAATGGATGGACTTATAGGTAGTGGGACTGACATATCCAGTGTTTTGTAAGTGGAGTGACATTGGGAAGTGAGATTACAGTGTGATTAGGAACTTGTTATGTACTGGGATTTCATCTTGGAAATGTTTGGGAAGTGAGGCTACTGAACCCATTTTGTGGAGATATCATGTTTATAAGTGTACTGGGAGTGGCATTATTATGTAGTGGGGGTTCTAGTAATTGTTGTGATATGAGTATTGTGTGGTATAAAATTAAAGTGTGATAGATGAAATTTTTTGAAAGGGTGTCTTGGAAGAATGGGGTGTGTGCAGTGGGGCTTCATGTTGGATGATATCTATTTTTTTATTAATGGGTATTAAAATGGAAATTCTTCACCATGGACACTCTTCCCTTGTTCAATGTTGTTGGTATAGAAGAAAGAAGTTATTTGGTTTCTACGTGTTTAGTTAATCATGCTCTTCACATTTTGAGACCGTTGCAGATGTTGTGATCATTTGATTCCCTAGGTAGTGCTAGAATTAACTAATGTGGTCCCCTTAATTAATAAAGGGGAAGTGGTTAAATGAAATATTTGTTGGGTTATACTTTCTTTGTGACTGTTTATGTGGTTGTGCGTATATGGGTAGTAGAAAAAATGATTTTGGTGGTTGGGATGTTTTTTTCAGGGCACGTTGTATGGGATGACTATTTTTTCACTTATCTATATAAATTATTGTACCTTGTGATTTATATACGAACACCACCCTTGTTGAGCACCATGTTCTGAACACACCCATTTCATGGGGTAGTGTGTCTTTACCAACATCCTAGTGGGAGGATGGAAGGTTGATTACTGACATTCTTCCTTGCACCCTCTTTTGGTTCTTACCACTCAAGAGTATCTGCATAGGCTATAATGAATTTAGGCTAACCATATTCCCAGATCATTCGGGCATGTTTTTCCCATGTGTATTTGGGATGGGGCCAAGGTGTCTTTGGGTGAGAGGTGTGGGTGTTGTGGCCAAGGTGTTTGCGTGTGAGATGTGTGGTGTAGTTTTTGACCAACCATATGCAGGTGGGGTTTATGTGTGGTTTGTGGACCAGGTGTGTGTGGACTGATTGTGGTAGTGGGACAACAATTTGGAAGAGTGAAAACATCAAGACATTAGCAATTAGGAATGACCAGTTTACCCGTGTGAATGTGGGGTGTGTTAACCAAATGTCGATGTCCTTATACTATTATTTTACTTGACTTGTGTTATTTTCTGTGTGTTCCTTGGAAAGGATGGGAAGGTAAGTTATTCTTGGTATGTGCTTTTTGGTTCTACTATTCTATCACAGTGGCATTAGTATATTCCCCACCTGTGCATGGGTAGATTTAGTTTTCCTAAAGGGTATACTTGTATTCTCACCCTATGTCTATAAATATATTTTTAGGTTTCCAGGTTGACTTTGAAAACCATGACGGACATTACTATCTTGGGTGTTGCGATAGTTGTGGTGTAAATACATGGATTTTTACATTGTTACTTTTTTAGTACATTGGTTGTACATTTGTTTCATTTTACACATAAACCATGCGTGCGTTAGTGTTCTATTTTTGTTATATAAATTTTTGGGGTTTTTTTGGGATATTTAACGTCTTATCCCCTAATCCTTTATTTATTAATAAGGGTAACACATTCCATTCTGAGTGTTATTCATCTACCCTTGGTGCTAGTCACCACTGTAGGTCTTACTAAAGGTGGGTATTTGAGGTCATTATCTGTCCATAATTGTGAGGTTGGAAATGTGTGGAACTCTTCTACTCATTCCATCAACATGGATAATGTGGTTCATGAAAGAATGGTATTATAGGTAGTAGATGACAGATAGGGTGGGTTTTGATGTAAGGAATGGTTAGAATTGAATGGGATAATGGGGAAATGATTTTAAGTAATCTAGTTGTATAAGATTGTTATGGGTTGACAATATAAGGAACATAATTTATTGGGGCCCACCATCTAATGTAATGACTTTGAGCCTACTGAACGACCAATTGAGGCAGCACTAATTTAAGGGTAGAGATGCACGGAATGTTTTAGACATAATGGTGACATTTTTTATTCTGTTTCTTGGGTGTTTTAGAGATTTAAAATAAATGAAATGTTAAAATTATTTTTCAAGAATAATTACCATAAATATTGGCTTATGAGTTCCTTGTATACAATTTTCATCTAGGAAACACAGGTGTCTCCCACCTATGGTACCAACAGGTGTAGCCCAGCAGGCTAACCCAGTTTCCACCAGAGGGTCGATCGAGAGGAGGAAGATGACTTGTGGAAAAAGGATAGTCATTGTTTCTAGTGGAAGACCCTGAGAAAGTATGAAGGAAACACATCATAATCAGAGACAGAGGGATGGCTTGAAGAGCTAACAAAAATCTTCAACCTGCTTCATGCTCTAAGGGAGTAAAGGGTAACTCTAGCAGTGTGCTTGATGAATGGAGAGGTGTGTCAGTGGTGTACGCCTTAAAACTGGAGATGAAGGAGACTGATGTATCAGTGGATGAATTTTAGATGGAGTTTCGTGAAGTGTTTCTTTCATAGATGATGAAGGATAGGAAGATTCATGAGCTACTCTCCCTCCAGTAGAGTAGTATGTCAGTGAGGGAGCTGGGGATTAAGTTCAAGGATCTCCTATGCATTGCCCCAGATCTCTGTTCAGATGGTAAATCAAGGGAAAGACGCTTTTAAGAGGCACTGTGACCTTCTATTCAGTATGGTTTCACTCCCTTTACCCTAAAAACATTCATAAAAGTTTATACAATGGGTGAATTACTAGATAGGATGAACTCGTAAGGAGTTGTAGTACGGTAGGGTAACCATCCGTGTTTGTTGAAGGGGATGGCCTGCATTAGTAGGTGTACAGTGTCATGACCATATAGGTTTTGGAATGATGGAAGTATGCCACAGTATATCCAGTTCTAATATAATTGTCCTCACCCATTCCCCATGGGCCTAGGATCAAGTTGCCTTTATTCTAGAGGATGTTGTCAAATTTGGAGCTAGTTCCTATTTCTGCTCAGTACGTTGTGGGTGGGTAGGTTCTGTGCACACCTCATCTATAAGAGTTTCTAATTAGACATTTTTAGCACTAGGGGAAGTAGGCTCCCACTCCACGGATGGAAGATGGTGCAGGAGGAGGATGAGAATATGTTTCTCCTCAATGACCTCAACAAGACCATGGATGGAGATACAATTGATAGTAGAGGGGTAGAAGATAATAGTGTGGGTAGTTACACGAAGCTAAGGTTGTAGTTCCAATGGGGCTGGAGGTTGTTCGAGGTATGATCAGTCTATTTATTACTCTTATGTGTTCTTTTTTTGGATCAAGAGCTTCGTAATCCTTTATTTCACCAAGTCTAGCCCTTGCCTTGGGACTGGAAATAGAGACACATTTCGTGCCCCTGGTGTATTGTATGCCATTTGTAGGTCAGACTAGATTGATTGATGTTATCTAGGGAATTGGACTGATGATGGGCCACATCAATCTAGTAGGGATCTTCTTCTTATAGAGATGTAGTCATAGGATGTTCTCCTATCAATATACTTATTGTTTCATTTGAATTATTTTATCAACTGCTTCAGGAGATGAGTTGTGTTCTCAGATATGGATAGAAAACATGTAGCTTTTGATGTTGAGTTAGGCTGTCAGGTGGGCAGTCGGTGTGTAGAGCCTCTTCTCTCCTTGTCGACCGATATGTTAGTAGGATCTGTAGACATAGTGATTGTGGTGGTTCTGAGGGTTGTCATATTGTTCCTTTATGTATTTTTATAGGAGGTTGTGGAAGTACCCCCTCGACGAGAAGTTGTGTTTTGAATATACTTTCAACCCAGTGCCTGTTCGATTTCAATGGATCCCTATCGAATGTCACCTTCTATGTTGCGAGAGTTGCGAATTTAGATTGATGAACTAATGAAGAAGGCCATTATCCAGTCGAATGTGTCACTATGTGGTGAAACTGTCTTATTCAAAAAGAAAAAAGATGGTGTTCTAAGACTATTCATAGACTACTAAGGATTGAATCTGGTGATAGTTAAGAACTATTTTTCCATCCCATGGATTGATGATATTTTTGAATAGTTAAATATTTCATATCTGATCTTTATGATCAATATCTTGCCAGGATATCACTAGTTTCCGGTGAAAGTGGTTGACATCCCAATGACTGCTTTTAGGTGTATATATTGGAACTTTGATTTAGTGGTCATGTTTTTTGGTGTTACGAATGAACCAAAAATGTTCACGGGGATAATGGACTATGACTTCCACATGTTCCTAGGCTAGTTCGTCGTCTTCTTCATCGATGACGCCATGATCTACTTGAGATCAAAAGAGGATTATACTGATCATCTGAGGACTCTCTTTGATGTCCCCTAACAACAACATCTCTATGGAATGTTGTCAAAGTGAATGTTATATATTTGTTAGGTTCATATAATTTGACACATGTTGCCTCAACATGGGATAACTATGGAAAAGTCAAAGGTCGAAGTGGTTTTTTCTTCGACATCACCATAGAATTTTGTAGAGGTTCATAGATTCTTGTGTCATGTGGTATATTAAAAGAGGTTCATATGTGAATTATCATGATTTGATGCTCAGTTAATATACTCGACTAGAAAGGACTAGGCCTTTGTTTAATGATATTACTGTTTTGCAGCATTCGGTTACCTAAAGAAGAAGCTGGTCAGTGCTCTAGTTCCCGTGTTACTGGAGGCAGGTGTGATGATTTATGTGTTTTGTGACACATCTGGTTATGTTTGGGGGTGTGTGCAGATTCATCAATGAGGAGTGATATTTTATGGGATGAGATAGTTACATCCCCGCGAATCTATTTATTCCACCCATGATCTGGTTAATTCTATGGTCGTAATCATTCTGATGTTAAGGTGACATTACCTCATCATGGAATGTTTTGTAATCTTCAAAGATCACAAGAGTTTGAGTTATATCTACTCCCATTGAGACCAAAACTTGGGGCATTATAGGTAGATAGATATTCTCTATGAACATGACTTAGAGATCTCTTAGAACTTATGAAAATGGAATGATGTGTCCAATTCCTAATATTTGATGTTGTTGAAGGAGGTATTTTTGGAATCCAATGATGCTTGGAAAGCGATGGATGTGTTGGACGCATTTTGTTTGGAGGTGCGAGTGGATGGCAGTAGAGGTTGTCTATTTTAGATGATAGTGGAGTATTATTTAGCATAGAAGGTGGAGGAGTCTCAGTGGGGAGATATCGAGACAGAAGTGATGCATGATTAAGTTAACCATATTGATTCTATAGAAGGATGATTGGAGGATAGTCAGAATTTGATGTTGTTTTGTCAGATGTTGTTTTTTCTAGTGAAAATGCACGAGGGAGTTTTCTGTGAATTCCATATCTCACACCTAGTGTGTAATCCATGAGTTTCTATAAAGTAATGAGGATTGAAGAAATAGTTTTGGTGGCCCGTGGTGTAGCTGGTAGTGGTACAATTTATGGAAAGGTTCCTTGTGTGTCAACAGGTGAATGCCATGAAACAAGTTCCTGGTAGTATGTTACAGCTCATATGTGTTTCCATGTGAAAGGGGGTAAAATATCTATGACTTTCATCATAGAATTACCTAGGACATAGAGAAGATGTTAATCCCATTTGGTAGTAGCGCATCAAGTGATAACGGTAGCTCACTTCATAGTGATCATGTAGTTTAGCTTAGTGGATGTCTTAGCATAGAGGTAGGTTGATGAGGTGGAGCGACATCATGGAGTTCCAAGATCCAATTTCGTACATTGAGAACTTGTTTTACATAGATATTTTGGAGGGTATTACATCATGAATTTGGCTCCTAGTTATTCCTCAACACTTCTTTCCACCCATAGACAGATGGATAAATAGAGAAGACCATCTAGACAATGGAGGTCATGTGGTGAGCACTTGTTCCAGACATTAGTGGGTCATCGGTAGTACATTTTTCTCTGGTAGAGTTTTCTTATAAATATAGCTATAAATATACCATTAGCATGTCACCATTCGATATTTTTTACAGAATGGAATTTCATTCACCCAAGTGTTGGACATAGGTTGGGGAAGCAGCCCATCTTTGACTAGAGGTAGTTTAGAGTATGACGAAAAAGTTTCAATGTGTGCATGAGTTGATAAAGGAATACGAATACCAGAAAAAGTCTTATTCAAATCACAGAAGTATTCTCTTGGAGTCTGAGGTTGGGGACCACGAGTTCTTGAATGTTTTCCTTAGATGTGGGAAGTGGCAGTTCTATAATGGGTTATAGCATTACACAATGTTCATCGGGCCCATCAAAGTGTTAGGGTGAGTTGGTGAGGTGGAATATCCGCTGGTATTTACACTTTGGTTGGAGAGAGTCAAAATTTTTATCATGTCTCTTAGATCCAATGATACCTACATGATCACCCCCACAACATTTGATGGGGAGTGTTGGATATCAAGGATGACACAACGTTCGTGGAGAGACTAATAAGAATCGAGGATCGTGAGGAGAAATTGCATCATGGATAAATCATTCCTTTGGTTCATGTGTTATGGAGGAATAGTGTCCTCAATGAGGATACTTTGGAATGAGAGTCACAAATGCGTGCCTCGTACATTGAGATGTTCTGAGTATTTCTTATGTGTTTACTTTAGTGATTTTCCTTATGATGTAATGCTTGACCTCATTCGTTATTAGATGAGTTGTTTCCAAGTTCTGTTAATGTGTGTGAAAGTTAATGATTGTTGGTATGGGAGGACCAAATCCCTAATATATACACTTTAATATGGTTTCAATTAAACCGGTTAGGGAGAGTCTATGTCAACCAAAGCAGATAGTATCTTGGCATCAAGGAAGGATCTCCCTAATCCATGTGCCTAAATATTGTGACCTTTGGTATGTGTGTTTTTTTATGAACTGGGGATATAGATTATGTATAGTTGTTCATGAGATGGATGTTAATGAAGTGTTCTTGGATGTCAGGGTTTTCACTCCAGTTTGCAAACAACACGGGGTTGATCATCCTTAATAGTTATCTTATGTGGTTTTTTTCAGACCCCAACATATTCCTGGTTATTATTGAATACTCAAGGACCATGATAGTTAGATTGGTATCTAATGTAATGACCTGGACCCCTCTATTCCATTCCATTATAAAAAACTAGATTTTTGGTGTTTGTGGGGCTGTAGTTGACTCATTCAGAGAGTTGTCAAAAATCTAGATTGGACCATCGACATCAGTGAGATAGGGGCATTGAAATCAATGAGTCAGGGGACTGAACATTAGTGTGTCATGGGAGTCAACATCATTGAGTCATTGTATTCAACATCGGTGGGTCAGGAACGTCAGCATCAGTGTTTTAGGAGTGTCGATGTTAGTGCCAAGGCATCAGTTATAGGAAATTTGTGTTAGGGAATCTGTGCCAAGGCATCGGTTCTAGGGAATCTATTCTAGGGAATAAATGAAAGTGCATTGGTAAAATGGAATCAGTGAGCCATTACCAGTTTTCCAGTTCTTTCAGTTTTTCCCCTATATCATGTTTTTCATCCTTAAATGAGATCCAATCAACATTTATTCATTTATAAAACCCATTACATGGTTTTAGGGTAATAATTAAATATCCATTATTTCCTTATGTGTTGAGACCTTTGAGACCACCAAGCCTCATGGTCAAACCATGATCCTAAATTTGTGTATGTTGAAATTGCCACCCTAATTTTATGATCGGGCCTTTTCTTAAGCCGAGATCCTTTCTTCCATAGACCCTTTCAGTTTTTTCTTAGTGAACCTAGAGCATTTCCCCTATTCAGAGTCCTGCATCTATGTGAAATTCATCTTTGGGATTTCTTGGATTTATTTCCTGATACTCACATGATCCCCTAGATTGGAAGAAATAGGTGTTTTTGTAACCTGTTGTTTCAAGTTGATGTTTCTTTATTCCACATTTATTTGTGCATCATGTCGGGTGGTTCTAAAATAATTATTTGTAAAGTATATGTGAATAATTTTCATAAAATGAGTAATAAATAAGAAGGAAATATGATCTAAAGATAACAGAGGTCAATAAAATAATGGTATGGGAGTGTTTTGATTTTGATCGCATGCTCTATTTGACACTTTTATTGTTTTTTGTGGATGTATGTCTTGTAAAAATCAATGACGTTGATGGTCTTTTCTTGTGCACTGGTGATTTCCACCTTTTTCATGATTCTTAATAAATGACTATAACAATAAATATACATAATCACATATACATGGATAATTGAAATGGATTCCCTAGGATAAAACCTCTTGAAATATCACCCTGATTTTTTTAAAGATTAATTAAAGAACCCCTCTTTCTACACATGAATATGCTTGGAATAATGGTTTGGTTGTGTGCTGTGTTTGTTGGTTCTATGATTTTTTTGTTATGTTTGTGAAATAGGGCTTCAATTTTAGTGGGGGTTATTATGGGATTTGTCTATTGGGTGGTATAGGGGGCGTGTTGGTATCCAAGTTTGATATACTGATTGATTGTCGAATGGATGGACTTGTAGGTAGTGGGGATTCCATTTCTTATGTTCTATCCATGGAGCGACTTTGGGAAGTGAGACTGTAGTGTTTTTATGAACTTGTTATGTAGTGTGACTACATCTGGGAAATTTTTTTGTAGAGGATATTCAGGACTGGGTTGTATCACGAATTCATTTTTACATGTGTGTTGGGTGTGGCGTTGTTGTGAAGTAGGGATACCATTTCTATTTGTGTGGGGAGTATTGTGATAAAGCGGGTTCGTTGTTATTATTTTATTATGAATTGGTGTAAAAATTCAAATTTTCTACCTTGTTACCTCTTCCCTTGTTCTCTTTTTTTGGTACTGAATAATGCATTGGGTTTTTTGTTGTGTTCTTAGTCAATCATCCTCATCACCTTCTAAGATGAATGTAGAAGTTGAGCTTGGTAGTAGCCCTATATAGTGATGGAATAAACTAATGTGAACTCCTTAGTTAATAAATGAAATTTGGTTAAATGAAAAACTGATTGGGTTATGTTTTGGTAGTGTGTTTTTATGTGTTTGGTCATCTAGGGGTAGAAACAAAAGTGGTTCAGGTGGTCTGTTTTTTTTGATACCCATATGTTGGGATGAATGTTTGTTAACTTATATTTATAAATTATAGTTCCATTTGATTTCAATATTCCCCCCAAACTTGTTGGGAACAATTTGATGAACACCCCAATTTTATTGGGGAGGGTGTGTTTCCCAGCATCCCAGTGGTAGAATTGTAGGATGGTAACTAACTATCTTACTTGCACCCTCTTCATATTCATACCACTAGAGTGTATCCGGGTAGGCTAAAATGTCATGAAGCTTACCATTGTCCTCAATACATTGAGTAGGTTTGTTTTCCCCAATGTATTCGGGATGAGGGGTAGGTGACTTCGTGCGAGAAGTGTGGGTGTTTTTTCCAAGGGGTCTATGGGTAAAAAGTGAGGTGTGGTTGTGTCCTATGTTTTTATGGGTGAGATTTCTGTGTGGTTTTGGGGCCCTGGTGTGTACGGGCATGTTTTGGTAGTGGGAATGTGTTTTGGGAGAGTGGTATCATCAAGGCACTAGCCATTATGAATAAGTTTTAAACATAATAGAATGTGGTGTGGGGTACCCAAATGTCGATGGGATTATACTACTATTTTACCTGACTTCCATTATTTAGTGGGTGTGCGTTTGTGAGTTTGGAGTAATTAGTACTTCATGGTTGGTGCTATGAAGATATACTATTCTCTAAAAGTGGAATTAATATATTCTCTCACTTGTGAAAAAGTGGATTTATTATTCCTACTGTGTATACTTTTATACTTACCCACATCTATAAAACTATTTTTAGGTTACTAGGAGGACTTTCTGGATCATTATGGACATTACTAGCTCGAGAATCATGATATTTGTTGTGTTTCTATTTGTCTCTTTCATTGCTACTTTTTTAGTACTTTGGTTTTAATTTTGTCAAAATTTATGTTTAAAATATGCATGGTTGGGTTTCTGGTTCCCATTATAAAAATTATTTGTGTGGTTTGGGATATTAACCATCTAATCTCCTTATTTAGTTTTCATTAAAAATCGTAATGCATTCTTTTTAGTGGGAGATTTTTATACCCTTGCTGCTAGTCTCCACTTTATGGCCTTTTAAAGTCAGGTCTCAGGGGTCATTATCTATCCTTCCAATTGAATAAGGAAGGGAATGACACTCTAACACTCTTTCCCTCATGCTGAACAAGACGGGTCATGACACCTAATGATTATCCAATAGTTCTTACATTTTAAAAATCAATATATTGTCATTTAACATGGATTATATGGCTATATAACGACATTTTACGTGTTTTAATCTCCTGAAACAATATTTTAAAGGCTATGGTACCTTTAAAATCTATTTACAAAGTCATTATTATCACACCACACATCATATTGAAGTGTTTTCTATGTGTACACATAAGAAATATCTCAAAAGTTGTACCATAATATCATGTCAATATGAGGTCTTTTTTATTTTTTTGATATATACAAACATGTTTGATTGATTTAAAACACTAAAACCATGTTTACTGGCATTCTAGGAAAACAATAAATTGAAATTAAGTAGCTTTAGTTCTAACAATTTAAAAATCTAATTGATGTCATTTCCGTCTAATTTGATCAAAATCTATCATCGTTTATCTATATTGGATCATCTGGAACACATTATTAAATGCTTTTGGAACTTTTAAAACTGATTAATGAAACAAATCCGAGGAAACAAGCTCATATTGTTTTCAGACATGTTAAAAATGATCCATATTTCATTATTGATATACACAAATCAACAACTTGTCAATTTGGCACAAGATGTGGTCGGTATGACTTGAGGTCTTCATTTTCAATATAAAAGTGTCATTTTAGTTTTATTTATATATTTTTTTGTGTTCTTTACAAATGTGTGAATGATATATGGATTTTAGAATTTACTAGTGTTAGATGAGCTATCAGGATAGAATATTTGATAGAGATCATGTCAATCATCCACTGAATTATTGAAACTAATGAATTTCCCATTTTTTCCCACCATTAATCATTTGTTTTCTTATAAGAGTCCAATTCATTAACATTTTCCTTCAATATTAAAATTTCTATTTGTGATTCCTGAACAACAGTACTATATAAACTTCCACTAGTAGTATTTGTAAATGATAATGATTCCCTACCAATGAAAACTGATGGAGTAGGCCAAAAACCCATCCACCCCTTCATGTAAGGGATGGTCATTATCGAAAAAATTATAACATAATTATTATGGGAAATTGATGATGACTGTGTAGTGTTAACATCCCAAGAATTCATTATCCTTAACATGTTAAAAAATATTAAAAATGATTTTTTGAATACATAAACTTCATATTAATATATAATTAATAAATATTTCCTTAATATTTATTATTATTTCATTACTATTAAAACATATTAATGAAAAAGAAATTATAAAAACACATTAATTAAACCCAATTAATTTGGATTTTCTAGTTGTATCAAATGATTTAAATTTAGCATCATTTGGTTCATGTAGCCCATCCCTTTTAAATTTATTTAAGGATTTTTTGTAATTATAATATATTTTTCATTCTTATGTTTTAATATTAACGATATAATATTAATTATTAATAAAATTTAGTTACTCTAACATCATCAGATTAGCCATTTATGAAACAACCATCATTTCTCCTTTGCACTTTAAACCACATCTTTGTTCACCCAACATAGTGACAAAATACAATGTCCCTTATAAAAAATATAACATAGTTAGAAAAAAACCATTACATATAAAGAATTTATATAAATAATAATAAATAAAATTCAAACTGAAATTTTTATTTTTAATGAAAAACTATGAGACCTAGCTCTATATGTAATGACTTGTTTCTCACAATTGACTACATTTTTAGATAATTCAAATAAAAAATAATATTAAATAAATAAATAATTTTTTATTATGTTAATGATATTAATATACTATAAAATATATTGTTACCCCATGAGATTCATCTCTTTTAATAGCATAAAAGAGTTTTCATTGGTCAATGTAAATTCCGTTAAGCACTTTCTCATACATCTATCATGTGATAAGAGATGTGTCATTAAGCTCATTCTGTAATCTCAATTTAAAAACACACCATTTCGTGCCAAATTTTTTTTTGAGTCCATCAATGTTAAATGAAACCATGGGAATCAAAATTGAAAAAATATATAGAAATAAAAACCATAAAAGTTTTTATGTATAGTAATTTTTTTAATCATGCCTTTTAAATTTTTTATAAATGAACAAATAATTAATATATCTTTTACTGGATTATCAATGTCCTCATATTTACAATATGTGGGAATATACCTCTAATTATTATAATTAATTGTAAAACTCCCCATCATGCAAGATGTATTCCAAATGATCAACCCATATATTCTGAATAGATAACCAATAGGCACCCAAAACTAATCCAATGGAAGATAATATTGAATTTTTTAGGTCCAATACTTCTTTTGTGTTTATATTTTAATCCCTTATTTTTTCTCATTATCTGTTGAAAAAATCATTAAATAATTAAAAAATTATTTAGTTTCTTATATAATGATATACATTCCAGTAATGGTAACTCAACAATATCCCCTAGATGGAGGGGTGGACAACTACTCCATTGCTAGAGGTGAATCAGACATTGAGATACCAACAACATCTGGAGAATCAACTAGATCTCTTATATTTTTGCGTATATTGAAATCACTCAGACCTACTAAAGATGATGATAGTGGTTATGTGATTCAAGATGCTAATCGACTAGGATCATGAAATTTTTTTGTTATCATAATTTATACAATAAAAACAGTTCAGATAAATTAATTGTATACTGAATGATAAAATTGATGGTTTTTACAAATAAAAAAGTAAAACAGGACAAGCTATATATTTAAAAAACACTTATCAGAGAGAAATTGAAACTTATTTTATTTTCAAATTTATATCTTAAATTATCATTATCTTAATTTTATTCATTTTTATCAACCTTCATTATGATGAGTACTTCATTTCAAACATCTCTTGCATGTTTTATTGTTTTTATTTTGTCAAAAAAAAAAACAATTAAATGGTTTTTCATTGAATAGGTTCATTGTAACAATGTATTAATTGATCATCATCGCCCATATCATATAATTCATTCTACTTTATGTTTAAAACCGCACTCCAGCCATCATTTATTTCATCATCCACATAATAATCCATGTTTTTTTAAACCCATGTTAAATGGATCATTCTACACATGATCACCGATATGTATCATGAGAGGTAAGTTTAAATAACTAAAATTTAATAAATATTGGATTGTAAGCCTATAAATTTTATCCTACATTAATTTTAATGAATCAATTTGAAAATAGCCATGATTTGTTAATTAAATTATATCATTCTTTTTTCCATTGTATCACTCCTCAGAATGTCTAAATACAATACTATTTTGAGTTTTCAAGTCATCTTCATTCTAAATTGTACAAAACATGAATCTAGTAATTTTGTAGACATCAAATATCATCTCCAACCTTGATGACCATGATCCAGAATCATCAAATCATTTGACATTTCAAATCAATTATCATCATTCATTATCTAGAGAAGAATATATAAGGTGTTACTTATAACATAGAAAAAATAAATATACATCAAAAATATAAATACGATTATATAAATACATGATTTCTGGACCATTAAAAAATCTCCTTACTAATATATTATGTAAATTCTAAATCATTTCTGGATTGAAACCTTTTTTACTATTTTTTGGCAACTGAAATATTTCAAAAAATAGATTTTCAACAAGACTTCTACGTAACACATATCTAAGTTCCTATATAAAATCCAATTTAGTCAATGTAAAATTTGACACCCTTCAAATTGGACATAATATAGTAGGAAATACTAATTTCTAGTTTTTAGAATGAGAATTAGTGGCGATGTCATTAAGACATCCAATATGATTTAATATAGTCACAATTGAATCCATATACATAGAATAAAAGTTCAAGACCTTTTAAAATATGTTACATTTAATAATAGAGCCTTCGGCTTGGGCTTTATTCCCAATATATGATGTCAAATGACATAAGTAAATGATTATAATAAAATATGAAACATGGTAAAAAAAAATTTATGCACTAATTTTATAAAATTGTATTTTACGATGAAAATGAAAACAATATCAATATCCCTCTTAATTGGATAATCCATCAATTGTGTACTGGCCCACCATGTTTTTAGTTTTCAAAAAAAATGAAAATTAAAGTGAATAATTACTATGAAGAATGTAGGGGAAATAACATCTCCAAATAAAGAAGTTTCATAAAAATTATTTATTGAATTTTATCAAGATTAGTAGGATTTAGAGTATTTCCACAAATATCTCTGAAAATATTACACAACTCAACTAGAAGAACAATTACCTTTTCAAGTAATGGTTTACGCAATGCCTATGAAAATAACTTCTCTTTAAAATAATTCATTCATGACATTTAAATCCATTTAAATTTTGATGTTTTATGTCAATGCACCCTGATACGTAAATTTAATATCCATATAGAACTTTTACATTATTTTATGTTTGAAGGAATATGTCTTTTTCATGATTTGTCATTGTAAAAATATCTGATGGTTTCATAAACTTAAAAATTTAAAAAATCAATGCTTCATATTCAATGAATTCAAATCCTTAAAATAATTAAGGTGATCATTTGATTTACACGGCTATTTAAAAAATCAAGATATTAAATTTTCACATGCTTTTATCTAAATATGAATTATGTTTAGATTTTAATGTTTCAAATTATACTCCCAATAAGGATTTTTTTTAAAATATATTCTCTTTATTCCATTTTTTTGGTCTATATAATTCAGATATTTTATCTCTTAACATTTTCCCCTTCTTTGAAATAAATACATTTTCCATATTCTTTAGTGATATTCATCAATTTTCTAAATATTTTTAAACTAGATAACTCCTTCTTTGGTTGTCTAAATTATATTTCTCTATTTATTATTCCCATGTTAAAATTGAATTTATGAGAAGAATGAATAAATTTTATATGACATATCAAAAACCATTTACTACTACGATGTAATCATTTAGGATAAAAAAAATTACAAGTTGGTCTAGCCAACCCAGCATGAGTGTTCCAATCTGAAAAATTTCATAGTACAAGAAAGTAAAACATTTTCATCATTAAAGAAGAATTAATTTTTAAATTTTTTCTCATTGAAATATCTTATATTTTCACACCATCATCTTGTAACTCTAAAAACATGTAGTTTAGTGGTTTATAGGTCACATATATGTCACTTCCAAGCATTTTCAATCTAGTAATTATAATCAAAATAATGAAAGAATTATTCATTATAAAAATCCATCGATATAGATTAAAGGGGGTCTAAATAACTTTCCAAATTCTATAATTTGTACTAATGTACCAAAAGGGTTAAAACCATTAGAATCCCATCCCAAACAAACATTCCTATGATTTGAATGAAATCTGTAAATAATGAATCAAACAACATCAATGATGTTGAATCATATGGATGTATGACCAATACATTAATACAATCACGATCTTTCTACATGATTTTTTATGTAGTTTTATACTACTTGAATATTATTTTCATGAATGGATCTAATAGAGAGTAATGAAATACCATTACAAGAGTTTTTGTCTTCTATTTCATCCTGGGATTGTGTTGATTTATACTCTCATTATTGTTCATTGAATTCCACATTCCTGAATGAAATTTTAGTAATTATTATTTGTTATACTATTCTTTTTATTAAATTATGAATCATTTCGGATTTTATATAAATTTTAATAATCATTTCCATGTTTAGTGGTGACTTTATTCATCTTTTATAAAAATGTATAGATCATAGCTTCATTAAAGGCATCATGAAGCAACTCTAAAATCATTGAAATTGATTCGTCATTAATTCCACAGAGACACTTTAAATGATACAACATAATTATAAAAGAATTATATGAATACATAGACCACCATTCCTATAGTTCTAGTTCTTCATCTCTAAATATATTTATAAAACTATTTTTTTCACTGAAGTTACGAGAAATATAAACCTTTATAGGATCAAATCATGGTCTTGTTAACGTAAAAAAATTTAATAAATTGTATCCTGAATATCCAAATGTGTCATTTATCTAATTTCAAATAAAATTCTCTCATATAGGGTCACACTTTATTTCATTTAAAGTATTTTAATTGTTTTGAATACCCAAAACATTTGATTCACCATGCCTTGTAAAATAAATATAGTGAGTAGAAATCTATTTTTATATTAAATTCTAATATAATTATTTTTTATTAATTCATATCTTTAATTAATGATATAGACACATGAATTTTGTTCTACCATCCACTGATTGGTTTTAAATTGCGTAATCTAAAAATTATTCCAACCCCATAGCATAAACAATTTGTTTTAGGTAAATTAGTTCAAAATTCATCCATAGGTATTGGGTTTTGTCTCTTATCTATATAAATTTTAAAATAATGATATAAATTTTCAATAAACCAATTAAAAATGAATATTAAACATCCCCAAACATCATCATTGACTAGGGTAGGATCTCTATTGGACATAGGAAAAATTCGAAAAAAATAATATTCAATCAAACATTAAAAAAATAAACCTAACTGACATAAATAATTATATAAGTTAATTAAAAAACTAATAAAAATTCAATCATTAATACCTTAAAGGATTTTAGGGGTCACAGTCACTAGAAAAATGGGAAGAGAGGTCATCGGTGGGTTATTGTTGTGAATCCGAGGGGTCCCTACAAGGTCATTGTCGGGGAGAAGGGGTTTGTAGTAGCATATATTAGGGGGATTACTGTCACTGGGAGATAGGGGTCGGGGTCTTGGAATTCATCGATAGAGGGTTGGGGTCACATTATTAGCAAATAGGGTGGCTGGGTTTGGGTCACCGTGGTTGTTGGAAGGCGGTCGAAGTTACAATGGTCATCATCAACAGTTGGTGATTCGGGTCATGTAAGTTGTCATCAAGAGAAGGGGGTTTGGCTTGATGGTTTTTAATCGGGGTGAGATGGGGTGGGTCATTTCAATGTGGATAAGGTAAAGAGAGGTCAAAATTAGTTTTTCTAATTTCATAATGATTTAAATTCAACCACGACTAAATATTAAAATTTTAAAAAATATTTCCTTGGTTACATTTAACCACCTCTATATTATAATTTTTATAATAAAAATTATTTCTAAAAAATTATTACAACAACTTCTAATAAACCAATTTTAAGGACCTTTTATTGTAGTGACAGTGCAGATGGAGTTCAATCAACTCTACTAGATACCAAATGGAGGCTAGTAGGTACCTAATTCCATTAACAAATAATTTTCTAGAATAAAATTTATTGATATTGAAGTTTATTAAACCAATTGATGTACATCATAATATCCCATAACAAATTCTATAATATAACTAAAGGTATTTGAGGATAAAAATATAAACCTTAAAGGCCTTCGAAATGCAATTGGTCATCTGATCTCCAACATCTACATGCTGTATCACACAATTACTATCCATAGTGAACCCCTTTCTAATTAATATTTCCTTTATTGTAATATCAATGTCCTCATATTTAAAATATGTGGGAATATACCTCTAATAATTATATTTAATTGTAAAACTCACCATCTTTCAAGATATATTCCTAATGATCAACCCATATATTATGAATACATAACCAATAGGCACCCAAAACTAATCAAATTGAAGATAATATTGAATTTTTAGGTCCAATACTTCTTTTGTGTTTATATTTTAATCCCTTAGTTTTTCTCATTATCTGTTGCAAAATTCATTAAATAATTAAATAATTATCCAGTTTCTTATATAATGATAGACATTACAGTAATGGTAAGTCAACAATATCCCCTAGATGGAGGGGTGGACAACTACTCCATTTCTAGAGGTGAATCAGACATCGAGCTACCAACAACATCTGGATAATCAACTAGATATCTTATATTTTTGGGTATATTGAAATCACTCAGACCCACTAAATATGATGATAGTGGTTAAGTGATTCAAGATGCTAATCGACTAGGATCATGAAATTTCTTTGTTATCATAATTTATACAATAAAAATAGTTCAGATAAATTAAATGTATACTGAATGATAAAATTGATGATTTTTACAAATAAAAAAGTAAAACAGGACAAGCTATATATTTAAAAAACACTTATCAGAGAGAAATTGAAACTTATGTTTTTTCCAATTTATATATTAAATTATCATTATCTTAATTTTATTCATTTTTATCAACCTTCATTATGATGAGTACTTCATTTTCAACATCTCTTGCATGATTTCTTGTTTTTATTTTGTCAGAAAAAACAATTTAATGGTTTTTCATTGAAGAGGTTCATTGTAACAAAGTATTAATTGATCTTCATCACCCACATAATATAATTCATTCTAATTTATGTTTAAAACCACAGTCCCGCCATCATGTATTTCATCATCCATATAATAATCCAACATTTTTGTAAATAAATGTTAAATGGATCATTCTCTACATGATCACCGATATGTATCCAGAGAGGGAAGTATAAATAAGTAAAATTTAATAAATATTGGATTATAACCCTATAAATTTTATCCCACATTCATTTTAATGAAACAATTGGAAACTAACTATGATTTGTTAATTAAATTATATCATTAATTTTTTCATTGTATCACTCCTCAGAAAGTGTAAATACAACACTATTTTGCGTTATCATGTCATATTCATTCTAAATTGTACAAAACATGAATCTAGTAATTTTTTAGACGTCAAATATCATCTCCAACCTTGATGACCATGATCCAAAATCATCAAATCATTTTACATTTCAAATCAATTATCATCATTCATTATCTAGAGAAGAATATATAAGGTGTTACTTATAACATAGAAAAAATAAATATACATCAACAATATGAATACGATTATATAAATACATGATTGTTGGACCATTAAAAAATCTCCTTACTAATATAGTTTGTAAATTCTAAATCATTTCAGGATTGATACCTTTTTTACTATTTTTTGGCAACTGAAATATTTCAAAAAATAGATTTTCAATAAGACTTCTGGGTAACACATATCTAAGTTCCTATATAAAATCCAATTTAGTCAATGTAAAATTTGACACCCTTCCAATGGGACATAATATAGTAGGAAATAATAATTTCTAGTTTTTAGAATGAGAATTATTGGCGATGTCATTAACACATCCAATATGTTTTAATTTAGTCTCAATCAAATCCAAATACATAGAAGAAAAGTTCAAGACCTTTTAAAATATGTTACATTTAACAATAGAGCCTTCGGTTGGGCTTTATTCCCCATATATGATGTCAAATGACATAAGTAAATGATTATAAAAAATATGAAACATGGTAAAAAAGTTGATGCAATAATTTTATAAAATTTTATTTTACGATGAAATTGAAAACTATATCAATGTTCCTCTTAATTGGATAATCCATCAATTGTGTACTGGCCCACCATGTTTTTAATTTTCAACCAATTGAAAATTGATGTGAATAATTACTATGAAGAATGTAGGGGAAATAACTTCTCCAAATAAAGAAGTGTCATAAAATTTATTTATTGAATTTTATCAAGATTAGTGGTATTTAGAGTATTTCCACAAATATCTCTGAAAATATTACACAACTCAACTAGAAGAACAATTACGTTTTCATGTAATGGATTACGCAATGCCTATGACAATAACTTCTCGTTAAAATACTTCATTCATGACATTTAAATACATTTAAATTTTGATGTTTTATGTCAATGCACCATTATACGTAAATTTAATATCCATATAGAACTTTTACATTATTTTATTTTCGAAGGAATATGTCTTTTTCATGATTTGACATTGTAAAAATATCTGATGGTTTCATACCCTTAAAATTTTAAAAAATCAATGCTTCATATTCACTGAATTCAAATCCTTAAAATAATTAAGGTGATCATTTGATTTACCCAGCTATTTAGAAAATCAAGATATTAAATTTTCACATGCTTTTCTCTAAATATGAATTACGTTTAGATTTTATTGATTCAAATTAAACTCCCTATAAGGATTTTTTAAAAATATATTCTTTTTCTTCCATTGTTGTGGTCTATATTATTCAGATATCTTATCTCTTACCATTTTACCCTTCTTTAAAATAAATAAATTTTCCATATTCTTTAGTGATATTCATCAATTTTCTAAATATTTTTGAAATAGATAACTCCTTCCTTGGTTGTCTAAATTATATTTCTCTATTTATTTTTTCCATGTTAAAATTGAATTTATGAGAAGCATGAATAAATTTGATATGACATATCAAAAACCTTTTATTACTATGATGTAATCATTTAGGATAAAAAAATTACAAGCTGGTCTAGCCAACCCAGCATGAGTGTTCCAATCAGAAAAATTTCATAGTACAAGAAAGTAAAACATTTTCGTCATTAAAGAAGAATTAATTTTTAAATGTTTTCTCATTGAAATTCTTATATTTTCACACCATCATCTCGTAATTCTAAAAACATGTAGATTAGTGGTTTATAGGTCACATATATGTCACTTCCATGCCCTTTCAATCTAGTAATAATAATCAAAATAATGAATGAATTATTTATTATAAAAATCCATCGATATAGATTAAATGGGGTCTAAATAACATTCCAAATTCTATAATTTGTACTAATGTACCAAAAGGGTTAAGACCATCAAAATCCCATCCCAAACAAACATTCCTATGATTTTAATGAAATATGGAAATAATGAATCAAACAACATCCATGATGTTGAATTTTGGATGTATGACCAATACATTAATAAAATAACGGTCATTCTACATCATATTTTAAGTAGTTTTATACTAATTGAATATTATTTTCCTGCATGGCTCTAATAGAGAGTAATGAAATACCATTACAAGAGTTTTTGTCTTATATTTATTCCTGGGATTGTGTTGATTCATACTCTCATTATTGTTCATTGAATTCCACATTCCTGAATGAAATATTAGTAATTATTATTTGTTATAATATTCTTTTTATTAAATTATAAATCATTCAGGATTTTATATATCTGTTAATAATCATTTCCATGTTTTTGGTGACTTTATTCATCTTATATAATAATGTATAGATCATAGCTTCATTAAATGCATCATGAAGAAACTCTAAAATCATTGAAATAAATTTTTCATTAATTCCACATAGACACTTTAAATGATACAACATAATTATAAAAGAATTCTATGAATACATGGACCACCATTCCTATAGTCTAGATGTTCATCTCTAAATATATTTATAAAACTATTTTTTTCACTGAAGTTATGAGAAAGATAAACCTTTGTAGGATCAAATAATGGTCTTGTTAACGTATTAAAATCTAATAAATTGTATCCTGAATATCCAAATGTGTCATTTATCTAATTTCAAACAAAATTCTCTCATATAGGGTCACACTTTATTTCATTTAAAGTATTTTAATTGTTTTGAATACACAAAACATTTGCGTCACCATGACTTCTAAAATAAATATAGTGAGTAGAAATCAATTTTTATATTAAATTATAATATAATTATTTTTTATTAATTCATCTCTTTAATTTATGATATGGAAACATGAATTTCGTTCTACTATCCACTTATCGGTTTTAAATTGCGTAATCCAAAAATTATTCCAACCCCTTAGAATAACCATTTTGTTTTAGGTAAATTAGTTCAAAATTCATCCATATGTATTGGGTTTTGTCTTTTATCTATATAAATTTTAAAATAATGATATAAATTTTCAATAAACCATGTAAAATGAATATTAAACATCCCCAAACAACATCATTGACTAGGGTAGGATCTCTATTGGACATATGAAAAATTCTAAATAAATAATATTCAATCAAACATTAAAAAAATAAACCTAACTAACACAAATAATTATATAAGTTAATTGAAAAACTAATAAAAATTCAATCATTAATACCTTAAAGGATTTTAGGGGTCACAGTCACTGGAAAAATGGGAAGAGAGGCCATCCATGGGTTGTGGTTGTGAATCTGAGGGGTCTCTACAAGGTCATTGTCGGGGAGAAGGGGTTTGTGGTAGCATGGATCAGGGGAATTACTGTCACTAGGAAATAGGGGTTGGGGTCTTGGAATTCATCGATAGAGGGTTGGGGTCACATTATTAGCAAATAGGGTGGCTGGGTTTGGGTCACCATGATTGTTGGCTGGCGGTCGAGGTTACAGTGGTCATCATCAACAGCTGGGGATTCGAGTCATGTTAGTTGTCATGAAGAGAAGGGGGTTTGGCTTGATGGTTTTTAATCGGGGTGAGATGGGGTGGGTCATTTCAATGTGGATAAGGTAAAGAGAGGTCAAAATTTAGTTTTTATAATTTCATAATGATTTAAATTCAACCACGACTAAATATTAAAATTTTATAAAATATTTCCTTGGTTACATTTAACCACCTCTATATTATAATTTCTATAATAAAATTTATTTCTAAAAATTTATTATAACAACTTCTAATAAACCAATTTTAAGGCCCTTTTATTGTAGGGACAGTGCAGATGGAGTTCAATCAACTCCACTAGATACCAAATGCAGGCTAGTAGGTACCCAATTCCATCAACAAATAATTTTCTAGAATAACATTTATTGATATTGAAGTTTATTAAACCAATTGATGTAAATCATAATATTCCATAACAAATTCTATAATATAAATAAAGGTATTTGAGGATAAAAATATAAACCTTAAAGGCCTTCGAAACACAATTGGTCATCTGATCTCCAACATCTACATGTTGTATCACACAATTACTATCAATAGTGAACCCCTTTCTAATTAATATTTCCTTTATTGTATTATCAATGTCCTCATATTTACAATATGTGGGAATATACCTCTAATCATTATAATTAATTGTAAAACTCACCATCTTGCAGGATGTATTCCCAATGATAAACCCATATATTCTGAATACATAACCAATAGGCACCCAAAACTAATCCAATGGAAGATAATATTGAATTTTTTTAGGTCCAATACTTCTTTTGTGTTTATATTTTAATCCCTTATTTTTTCTCATTATCTGTTGAAAAATTCATTAAATAATTAAAAAATTATTTTGTTTCTTATATAATGATATACATTATAGTAATGGTAACTCAACAACATCCCCTAGATGGAGGGGTGGACAACTACTCCATTTCTAGAGGTGAATCAGACATCGAGCTACCAACGGCATCTTGAGAATCAACTAGATCTCTTGTATTTTTGGGTATAATGAAATCACTCAGACCCACTAAAGATAATGATAGTGGTTAAGTGATTCAAGATGCTAATCGACTATGATCATGAAATTTCATTGTTATAATAATTTATACAATAAAAACAGTTCAGATAAAATAAATGTATACTGAATGATAAAATTGATGATTTTTACAAATAAAAAAGTAAAACAGGACAAGATATATATTTAAAAAACACTTATCAGAGAGAAATTGAAACTTATTTTATTTTCCAAATTATATATTAAATTATTATTATCTTAATTATATTCATTTTTATCAACCTTCATTATGATGAGTACCTCATTTTCAACATCTCTTGCATGTTTTATTGTTTTTATTTTGTCAGAAAAAACAATTCAATGGTTTGTCATTGAATAGGTTCATTGTCACAATGTATTAATTGGTCTTCATCGCCCACATCATATAATTCATTATACATTATGTTTAAAACCACACTCCAGCCATCATGTATTTCATCATCCATATAATAATCCAACTTTTTTGTAAATCCATGTAAAATGGATCATTCTCTACATGATCACTGATATGTATCAAGAGAGGGAAGTTTAAATAAGAAAAATTTAGTAAATATTGGATTATAACCCTATAAATTTTATCCCACAATCATTTTAATAAAACAATTGGAAACTAACCATGATTTGTTAATTAAATTATATCATTCATGTTTTCATTGTATCACTCCTCAGAAAGTGTAAATACAACACTATTTTGAGTTTTCATGTCATCTTCATTCTAAATTGTACAAAACATGAATCTAGTAATTTTTTAGACGTGAAATATCATCTCCAACCTTGATGACCATGATCCAAAATCATCAAATCATTTTACATTTCCAATCAATTATCATCATTCATTATCTAGAGAAGAATGTATAAGGTATTACTTATAACATAGAAAAAATAAATATACATCAACAATATGAATACGATTATATAAATACATGATTTTTGGACCATTAAAAATCTCCTTACTAATATATTTTGTAAATTCTAAATCATTTTAGGATTGCAACCTTTTTTACTATTTTTTGGAAACTGAAATATTTCAAAAAATAGATTTTCAATAAGACTTCTGGGTAACACATATCTAAGTTCCTATATAAAATAAAATTTAGTCAATGTAAAATTTGAGACCCTTCCAATTGGACATAATATAGTAGGAAATACTAATTACTAGTTATTAGAATGAGAATTAGTGGCGATGTCATTAACACATACGATATGATTTAATTTAGCCTCAATCGAATCCAAATACATAGAAGAAAACTTCAAGACCTTTAAAATATGTTACATTTATCAATAGAGCCTTTGGCTTAGGATTTATTCCCCATATATGATGTCAAATGACATAAGTAAATGATTATAAAAAATATGAAAAATGGTAAAAAAAATTGATTCCCTAATTTTATAAAATTGTATTTTACGATGAATATGATAACAATATCAATGTTCCTCTTAATTGGATAATCCATCAATTGTGTACTAACCAACCATGTTTTTATTTTTCAACCAAATGAAAATTAAAGTGAATTATTTCTATGAATAATTTAGGGGAAATAAAATCTCCAAATAAATAAGTGTCATAAAAATTATTTATTGAATTTTATAAAGATTAGTGGGATTTTGAGTATTTCCACAAATATCTCTGAAAATATTACTCAACTCAAATATAAGAACAATTACCTTTTCAAGTAATGGTTTACGCAATGCCTATTAAAATAACTTCTCTTTAAAATACTTCATTAATGACATTTAAATCCATTTAAATTTTGATGTTTTATGTCAATACACCATGATACGTAAATTTAATATCCATATAGAACTTTTACATTATTTTATGTTTAAAGGAATATGACTTTTTCATGATTTTTCATTGTAAAAATATCTGATGGTTTCATACCCTTAAAATTTTAAAAACTCAATGTTTCATATTCACTGAATTTAAATCCTTAAAATAATTATGGTGATCATTTGATTTACCCAGCTATTTAAAAAATCATGATATTAAATTTTCACATGCTTTTCTCTAAATATGAATTACGTTTAGATTTTAATGTTTCAAATTAAACTCCCAATAAGGATTTTTTTAAAATATATTCTTTTTATTCCATTTTTGTGGTCTATATAATTCAGATATTTTATCTCTTACTGTTTTCCCCTTCATTAAAATAAATACATTTTCCATATTCTTTAGTGATATTCATCAATTTTCTAAATATTTTTGAACTAGATAACTCCTTCTTTGGTTGTCTAAATTATATTTATCTATTTATTTTTCCCATGATAAATTTGAATTAATGAGAAGCATGAATAAATTTTATATGACATATCAAATACCATTTATTACTATGATGTAATCATTTAAGATAAAAAAAATTACAAGTTGGTCTATCCAACCCAGCACGAGTGTTCCAATCAGAAAAATATCATAGTACAAGAAAGTAAAACATTTTCATCATTAAAGAAGAATTATTTTTTAAATGATTTCTCGTTGAAATATCTTCTATTTTCAAACCATCTTCTCGTAATTCCTAAAACATGTAGTTTAGTGGTTTATAGGTCACATATATGTCACTTCCATGCATTTTCAGTCTAGTAATAATAATCAAAATAATGAATGAATTATTCATTATAAAAATCCATTGATATAGATTAAAGGGGGTCTAAATAACTTTCCAAATTCTATAATTTGTACTAATGTACCAAAAGGGTTAAAACCATCTGAATCCCATCCCAAACAATCATTCCTATGATTTGAATGAAATCTGGAAATAATGAATCAAACAACATCCATGATGTTGAATCATTTGGATGTATGACCAATATATTAATACAATCACGATCTTTCTGCATCATTTTTTATGTAGTTTTATACTACTTGAATTTTATTTTCATGCATGGATCTAATAGAGAGTAATGAAATACCATTACAAGAGTTTTCGTCTTCTATTTCTTCCTAGGATTGTGTTGATTTATACTCTCATTATTGTTAATTGAATTCCTCATTCCTGAATGAAATATTAGTAATTATTCTTTGTTATACTATTCTTTTTATTAAATTATGATTTATTTAGGATTTTATATATCTTTTAATAATCATTTCCATGTTTTTTGGTGACTTTATTCATTTTATATAATAATTTATAGATCATAGCTTTATTAAAGGCATCATGAAGCAACTCTAAAATCATTGAAATTGATTTGTCATTAATTCCACAGAGACTCTTTAAAAGATACAAAATAATTAGAAAATAATTATATGAATACATGGACCACCATTCCTATAGTTCTAGTTGTTTATCTCTAAATATATTTATAAAACTATTTTTTCCACTAAAGTTATGAGAAAGATAAACCATTGTAGGATCAAATGATGGTCTTGTTAACGTATTAAAATCTAACAAATTATATCCTGAATATCCAAATGTGTCATTTATGTAATTTCAAACAAAATTCTCTCACATAGGGTCACACATTATTTCATTTAAAGTATATTAATTTTTTTGAATACCCAAAACATTTGTTTCTCCATGCCTTATAAAATAAATATAGTGAGTACAAATCTATTTTTATATTAAATTATAATATAATTATTTTTTGTTAATTCATCTCTTTAATTTATGATATGGACACATGAATTTTGTTCTACCATCTATTGATCGGCTTTAAATTACGTAATCTAAAAATTATTACAACCCCTTAGCATAACCAATTTGTTTTAGGTAAATTAGTTCAAAATTAATCCATAGGTATTGGGTTTTTTCTCTTATCTATATACATTTTAAAATAACGATATAAATTATCAATAAACCATGTGAAATGAATATTAAACATCCCCAAACATCATCATTGTCTAGGGTATGATCTCTATTAGACATAGGAAAAATTCGAAATAAATAATATTCAATCAGACATTAAAAAACTAAACCTAACTAACAAAATAATTATATAAGTTAATTAAAAATCTAATGAAAATTCAATCATTATTAACTTAAAGGATTTTAGGGGTCATAGTCACTGGAAAAAATGGGAAGAGAGGCCATCAGTGGGTTGTTGTTGTGAATTAGAGGGGACCATACAAGGTCATTGTCGGGGAGAAGGGGTTTGTGGCAGCATGGATCAAGGGGATTACTGTCACTAGGAGATAGGGGTCGGGGTCATGTAATTCATTGATAGAGGGTTGTGGTCACATTATTAGCAAATAGGGTGGCTGGGATTGGGTCACTGTGATTATTGTTAGGCGGTCGAGGTTACAATGGTCATCATCAATAGCTGGGGATTCGGGTCATGTAAGTTGTCATGAAGAAAAGGGGGTTTGGCATGATGGTTTTTAATTAGGGTGAGATGGGGTGGGTCATTTCAATGTGGATAAGGTAAAGGGAGGTCAAAATTAGATTTTTTAATTTCATAATGATTTAAATTCAACCACGACTAAATATTAAAAATTTAAAAAATATTTCCTTGGTCACATTTGACCGCCTCTATATTATAATTTTTATAATAAAATTTATTTCTAAAAATTTATTATAAAAACATCTATTAATCCAATTTTAAGGCCCTTTTATTGTAGTGACAGTGCAGATGGAGTTCAATCATCTCAACTAGATACCAAATGGAGGCTAGTAGGTACCCAGTGCCATCAACAAATAATGTTCTAGAATAAAATTTATTGATATTGAAGTTAATTAAACCAGTTGATGTACATCATAATATCCCATAACAAAATTCAATAATATAACTAAAGGTATTTGAGGATAAAAATATAAACCTTAAAGGCCTTCGAAATGCAATTGGTCGTCTGATCTCCAACATCTACATGTTGTATCACAGAATTACTATCAATAGTGAACCCCTTTTTAATTAATATTTCCTTTACTGTAATATCAACGTCCTCATATTTACAATATGTGGGAATATACCTCTAATCATTATAATTAATTGTAAAACTCACCATCTTGCAAGATTTATTCCCAATTATCAACCCATATATTCTGAATACATAACCAATAGGCACCCAAAACTAATCCAATGGAAGATAATATTGAATTTTTTTAGGTCTAATACTTCTTTTGTGTTTATATTTTAATCCCTTATTTTTTCTCATTATCTAGTGAAAAAATCATTAAATAATTAAAAAATTATTTAGTTTCTTATATAATGATATACATTATAGTAATGGTAACTCAACAATATCCCCTAGATGGAGGGGTGGACAACTACTCAATTTCTAGAGGTGAATCAGACCTCGAGCTACCAACAACATCTAGAGAATCAACTAGATCTCTTGTATTTTTGGGTATATTGAAACCACTCAGACCCACTAAAGATGATGATAGTGGTTATGTGATTCAAGATTCTAATCTACTAGGATCATGAAATTTCTTTGTTATCATAATTTATAACATAAAAACAATTCAGAAAAATTTAATGTATGCTGAATGATAAAATTGATGATTTTTACAAATAAAAAAGTAAAACAAGACAAAGATATATATTTAAAAAACACTTATCAGAGAGAAATTGAAACTTATTTTATTTTCCAATTTATATATTAAATTATCATTATCGTAATTTTATTCATTTTTATCATCCTTCATTATGATGAGTACTTCATTTTCAACTTCTCTTGCATGTTTTATTGTTTTTATTTTGTCAGAAAAAACCATTCAATGGTTTGTCATTGACGAGGTTCATTGTCACAAAGTATTAATTGATCTTCATCGCCCATATCATATAATTCATTCTACTTTATGTTTAAAACCACACTCCCGCCATCATGTATTTCATCATCCATATAATATTCCAAATTTTTTGTAAATACATGTTAAATGGATCATTCTCTACATGATAATCGATATGTATCTAGAGAGGGAAGTTTAAATAAGTAAAATTTAATAAATATTGGATTATAACCCAATAAATTTTATCCCACATACATTTTAATAAAACAATTGGAAACTAACCATGATTTGTTAATTAAATTATATCATTCATTTTTCCATTGTATCACTCCTCAGAAAGTATAAATAAAACACTATTTTGATTTTTCAAGTCATCTTCATTCTAAATTTTACAAAACATGAATCTAGTAATTTTGTAGACATCAAATATCATCTCCAACCTTGATGACCATGATACAAAATCATCAAATCATTTGACATTTCAAATCAATTATCATCATTCATTATCTATAGAAGAATATATACGGTGTTACTTATAACATAGAAAAAATAAATATACATTAACAATATGAATAAGATTATATAAATACATGATTGTTGGACCATTAAAAAATCTCCTTACTAATATATTTTGTAAATTCTAAATCATTTTAGGATTGACACCTTTTTTAGTATTTTTTGGCACCTGAAATATTTCAAAAAATAGATTTTCAATAAGACATATTGGTAACAAATATCTAAGTTCCTATATAAAATCCAATTTAGTCAATGAAAAATTTGACACCCTTCCAATTGGACATAATATAGTAGGAAATACTAATTAATAGTTATTAGAATGAGAATTAGTGGCGATTTCATTAACACATCCAATATGATTTAATTTAGCCTCAATCGAATCCAAATACATAGAAGAAAAGTTCAAGACCTTTTAAAATATGTTACATTTATCAATAGAGCCTTCGGCTTGGGCTTTATTCCCTATATATGATGTCAAATGACATAAGTAAATGATAAAAAAAAATATGAAACATGGTAAAAAAAATTGATGCACTAATTTTAAAAATTTTTATTTTACGATGAATATGAAAACAATATCAATGTTCCTCTTAATTAGATAATCCATCAATTGTGTACTGGCCCACCATGTTTTTATTTTTCAACTAAATGAAAATTAAAGTGAATAATTACTTCGATAAATGTAGGAGAAATAACATCTCCAAATAAAGAAGTGTCATAAAAATTATCTATTGAATTTTATAAAGATTAGTGGGATTTAGAGTATTTCCACAAATATCTCTGAAAATATTACTCAACTCAACTAGAATAACAATTACTTTTTCAAGTAATTGTTTATGCAATGCCTATGACAATAACTTCTCTTCATAATACTTCATTCATGACATTTAAATCCATTTAAATTTTGATGTTTTATGTCAATACACCATGATACGTAAATTTAATATCCATATATAACTTTTACATTATTTTATTTTTGAAGGAATATGTCTTTTTCATGATTTTTCATTGTAAAAATATTTGATGGTTTCATACCCTTAAAATTTTAAAAAAATCATTGCTACATATTCACTGAATTTAAATCTTTAAAATAATTATGGTGATCATTTGATTTACCCAGCTATTTAAGAAAAACATGATATTAAATTTTCACATGCTTTTCTCTAACTATGAATTACGTTTAGATTTTAGTGTTTCAAATTAAACTCCAAATAAAGATTTTTTAAAAATATATTCTTTTTATTCCATTTTTGTGATCTATATTATTCAGATATTTTATCTCTTACCGTTTTCTCCTTCATTAAAATAAATACATTTTCCATATTCTTTAGTGATATTCATCAATTTTCTAAATATTTTTGAACTAGATAACTCCTTCTTTGGTTGTCTAAATTATATTTCTCTATTTATTTTTCTCATGTTAAAATTGAATTTATGAGAAGCATGAATAAATTTTATATGACATATCAAAAACCATTTAATACTAAGATGTAATCATTTTGGATAAAAAAAATTACAAGCTGGTCTAGCCAACCCAACACGAGTGTTCCAATCAAAAAAAATTCATAGTACAAGAAAGTAAAACATTTTCATCATTAAAGAAGAATTAATTTTTAAATGTTTTCTCTTTGAAATATCTTATACTTTCACACCATCATTTCGTAATTCTAAAAACATGTAGTTTAGTGGTTTATAGGTCACATATATGTCACTTCCATGAATTTTCAGTCTAGTAATAATAATCAAAATAATGAATTAATTATTCATTATAAAAATCCATTGATATAGATTAAAGGGGGTCTAAATAACTTTCCAAATTCTATAATTTGTACTAATGTACCAAAAGGGTTAAAACCATCTGAATCCCATCCCAAACAGACATTCCTATGATTTGAATGAAATCTGGAAATAATGAATCAAACAACATCCATGATGTTGAATCATTTGGATGTATGACCAATACATTAATACAATCACGATATTTCTACATCATTTTTGTGTAGTTTTATACTACTTGAATTTTATTTTCATGCATGGATCTTATAGAGAGTAATGAAATACCATTACAAGAGTTTTATTCTTCTATTTCTTCCTGGGATTGTGTTGATTTATACTCTCATTATTGTTCATTGAATTCCACATTCCTGAATGAAATATTAGTACTTATTATTTGTTATACGATTCTTTTTATTAAATTATGATTTATTTATGATTTTATATATCTTTTAATAATCATTTCCATGTTTTTTGGTGACTTTATTCATCATATATAATAATTTATAGATCATAGCTTCATTAGAGGCATCATGAAGCAACTCTAAAATCAATGAAATTGATTTGTCATTAATTCCAAAGAGACACATTAAATGATACAAAATAATTATAAAATAATTATATGAATACATGGACCACCATTAATATAGTTCTAGTTGTTCATCACTAAATATATATATAAAACTATTTTTTTCACTGAAGTTATGAGAAAGATAAACCATTATAGGATCAAATGATGGTCTTATTAACGTATTAAAATCTACTAAATTATATCCTAAATATCCAAATGTGTCATTTCTCTAATTTCAATCAAAATTCACTCATATAGGGTCACACTTTATTTAATTTAAAGTATTTTAATTGTTTTGAATACCCAAAACATTTGATTCTCCATTCCTTATAAAATAAATATAGTGAGTAGAAATCTATTTTTATACTAAATTATAATATAATTATTTTTTATTAATTCATCTCTTTAATTTATAATATGGATACATGAATTTTGTTCTACCATCCACTGATCGGTTTTAAATTGCGTAATCTAAAAATTATTCCAACCCCTTAGCATAACCAATTTGTTTTAGTTAAATTAGTTCAAAATTAATCCATAGGTATTGGGTTTTGTCTCTTATCTATATAAATTTTAAAATAATGATAAAAATTATCAATAAACCATGTAAAATGAATATTAAACATCCCCAAACATCATCATTGTCTACGGTAGGATCTCTATTGGACATAGGAAAAATTCGAAATAAATAATATTCAATCAGACATTAAAAAAATAAACCTAACTAACACAAATAATTATATAAGTTAATTAAAAAACTAATAAAAATTCAATCATTATTACCTTAAAGGATTTTATAGGTCACAGTCACTGGAAAAAGGGGAAGAGAGGCCATCAGTGGGTTGTTTTTGTGAATCACATGGGTCCCTACAAGGTCATTGTCGGGGAGAAGGGGTTTGTGGTAGCATGGATCAGGGGGATTACTGTCACTGGGAGATAGGGGTCGGGGTCATGGAATTTATCGATAGAGGGTAGGGGTCACATTATTAGCAAATAGGGTGGCTGGGTTTGGGTCACCGTGATTTTTGGTAGGCGGTCGAGGTTACAATGTTCATCATCAACAGCTGGGGATTCGGGTCATGTAAGTTGTCATGAAGAGAAGGGGGTTTGGCATGATGGTTTTTAATCAGGGTGAGATGGGGTGGGTCATTTCAATGTGGATAAGGTAAAGGGAGGTCAAAATTAGTTTTTTTAATTTCATAATGATTTAAATTAAACCACGACTAAATATTACTATTTTAAAAAATATTTCCTTGGTTACATTTAACAACCTCTATATTATAATTTTTATAATAAACTTTATTTCTAAAAGTTTATTACAACAACTTCTAATAAACAAATTTTATGGACCTTTTATTGTAGTGATAGTGCAGATGGAGTTCAATCAACTCCACTAGATACCAAATGGAGGTTAGTAGGTACCCAGTGCCATCAACAGATAATTTTCTAGAATAACATTTATTGATATTGAAGTTTATTAAACCAGTTGATGTACATCATAATATCCCATAAAAAATTCAACAATATAACTAATGGTATTTGAGTATAAAAATATAAACCTTAAAGGCCTTCTAAACACAATTGGTCGTCTGATCTCCACCATCTACATGTTGTATCACTCAATTACTATCAATAGTGAACCCCTTTTTAATTAATATTTCCTTTACTGTATTATCAATGTCCTCATATTTATAATATGTGGGAATATACCTCTAATCATTATAATTAATTGTAAAACTCACCATCTTGCATGATTTATTCCCAATTATCAACCCATATATTCTAAATACATAACCAACAGGCACCCAAAACTAATCCAATGGAAGATAATATTGAATTTTTTTGGTCCAATACTTCTTTTGTTTTTTTATATTAATCCCTTATTTTTTCTCATTATCTATTGAAAAATTCATTAAATAATTAAAAAATTGTGTAGTTTCTTATATAATGATATACATTATAGTAATGGTAACTAAAAAATATACCCTAGATGGAGGGGTGGACAACTACTGCATTTCTAGAGGTGAATCGGACCTCGAGCTACCAACAACATCTGGTGAATCAACTAGATCTCTTGTAATTTTGGGTATATTGAAACCACTCAGACCCACTAATGATGATGATAGTGGTCAAGTGCTTCAAGATGCTAATCGACTATGATCATGAAATTTATTTGTTATCATAATTTATACCATAAAAACAGTTCAGTTAAATTAAATGTAGACTGAATGATAAAATTGATGATTTTTACAAATAAAAAAGTAAAACAGGACAAGATATATATTTAAAAAACACTTATCAGAGAGAAATTGAAACTTATTTTATTTTCCAATTTATATATTAAATTATCATTATCTTAATTTTATTCATTTTTATCAACCTTCATTATGATGAGTACTTCATTTTCAACATCTCTTGCATGTTTTATTGTTCTTATTTTGTCAGAAAAAACAATTCAATGGTTTGTCATTGAAGAGGTTCATTGTCACAAAGTATTAATTGATCTTCATCGCCCATATCATATAATTCATTCTACTTTATGTTTAAAACCACACTCCAGCCATCATGTCTTTCATCATCCATATAATAATCCATCTTTTTGTAAATCCATGTTAAATAGATCATTCTCTACATGATAACCGATATGTATCTAGAGAGGGAAGTTTAAATAAGTAAAATTTAATAAATATTGGATTATAACCCAATAAATTTTATCCCATATACATTTTAATGAAACAATTGGAAACTAACCATGATTTGTTAATTAAATTATATCATTCATTTTTCCATTGTATCACTCCTCAGAAAGTGTAAATACAACACTATTTTGAGTTTTCAAGTCATCTTCATTCTAAATTTTACAAAACACGAATCTAGTAATTTTGTAGACATCAAATATCATCTCCAACCATGATGACCATGATCCAAAATCATCAAATCATTTGACATTTCAAATCAATTATCATCATTCATTATCTATAGAATAATATATAAGGTGTTACTTATAACATAGAAAAAATAAATATACATCAACAATATGAATACGATTATATAAATACATGATTGTTGGACCATTAAAAAATATCCTTACTAATATATTTTGTAAATTCTAAATCATTTCAGGATTGACAATTTTTTAGTATTTTTTGGCAACTAAAATATTTCAAAAAATAGATTTTCAATAAGACTTCTGGGTAACAAAAATCTAAGATCCTATATAAAATCCAATTTAGTCATTGTAAAATATGACGCCCTTCCAATTGGAAATAATATAGTAGGAAATTCTAATAACTAGTTTTTAGAATGAGAATTAGTGGCGATGTCATTAACACATCCAATATGATTTAATTTAGTCTCAATTGAATCCAAATACATAGAAGAAAAGTTCAAGACCTTTTAAAATATGTTACATTTAACAATATAGCCTTCGTCTTGGGCTTTATTCCACATATATGATGTCAAGTGACATAAGTAAATGATTATAAAAAAATATGAAACATGGTAAAAAAAATTGATGCACTAATTTTATAAAATTTTATTTTACGATGAAAAAGAAATCAATTTCAATGTTCCTATTAATTGGATAATCCATCAATTGTGTATTGGCCCACCATGTTTTTATTTTTCAACCAAATGAAAATTAATGTTAATAATTTCTATGAAGAATGTTGGGGAAATAACATCTCTAAATAAACAAGTGTCATAAAATTATTTATTGAATTTTATCTAGATTAGTGGGATTTAGAGTATTTCAAAAAATATCTCGGAAAATATTACACAACTCAACTAGAGTAACAATTACTTTTTCAAGTAACGTTTTACGCAATGCCTATGACAATAACTTATCTTTAAAATAATTCATTCCTCACATTTAAATCCATTTAAATTTTGTTGTTTTTTGTCAATGCACCATGATACGTAAATTTAATATCTATATAGAACTTTTACATTATTTTATGTTTTAAGGAATATGTCTTTTTCATGATTTGTCATTGTAAAAATATTTGATGGTTTCATACCCTTAAAATTTTAACAAATCAATGCTTCATATTCACGGAATTCAAATACTTAAAATAATTAAGGTGATCATTTGATTTACCCAGCTATTTAAAAAATCAAGATGTTAAATTTTCACATGCTTTTCTCTAAATATGAATTACATTTAGATTTTAATGTTTCCATTTAAGCTCCCAATAAGGATTTTTTAAAAATATATTCTTTTTCTTCTATTGTTGTGGTCTATATAATTCAGATATTTTAACTCTTACCATTTTCCCCTTCATTAAAATAAATACATTTTCCATATTCTTTAGTGATATTCATCAATTTTCTAAATATTTTTGAACTAGATAACTCCTTCTTTGGTTGTCTAAATTATATTTCTCTATATATTTTTCCCATGTTAAAATCGAATTTATGAGAAGCATGAATAAATTTTATATGACATATCAAAAACCATTTACTACTATGATGTAATCATTTAGGATAAAAAAATTACAAGCTAGTCTAGCCAACCCAGCATGAGTGTTCCAATCAGAAAAATTTCATAGTACAAGAAAGTAAAACATTTTCATCATTAATGAAGAATTAATTTTTAAATGTTTTCTCATTAAAATATCTTATAATTTCACACCATCATCTCGTAATTCTAAAAACATGTAGTTTAGTGGTTTATAGGTCACATATATGTCACTTCCATGCATTTTGAATCTAGTAATAACAATCAAAATAATGAATGAATTATTCATTATAAAAATCCATCGATAAAGATTAAAGGGGGTCTAAATAACTTTCCAAATTCTATAATTTGTAGTAATGTACCAAAAGGGTTAAAACCATCATAATCCCATCCCAAACAAACATTCCTATGATTTGAATGAACTCTGGAAATAATGAATCAAACAACATCCATGATGTTGAATCATTTGTATGTATGACCAATACATTAATACAATCACGATCTTTATAATTCATTTTTTATGTAGTTTTATGCTACTTGAATACTATTTTCATGCATGGATCTAATAGAGAGTAATGAAATACCATTACAAGAGTTTTCATCTTCTATCTCTTCCTGGGATTGTGTTGATTTATACTCTCATTATTGTTCATTGAATTCTACATTCCTGAATGAAATATTAGTAATTATTATTTGTTATACTATTCTATTTATTAAATTATGAATCATTTAGTATTTTATATAACTTTTAGTAATCATTTCTATGTTTTATGGTGACTTTATTCATCTTATATAATAATGTATAGATCATAGCTTCAATAGAGGCATCATGAAGCAACTCTAAAATCATTGAAATTGATTTGCCATTAATTCCACAGAGACAATTTAAATGATACAACATAATTATTAAATAATTATATGAATACATGGAACACCATTCCTATAGTTCTAGTTCTTCATCTCTAAATATATTTATAAAACTATTTTTTTCACTGAAGTTAAGAGAAAGATAAACCTTTGTAGGATCAAATGATGGTCTTCTGAATGTATTAAAATGTAATAAATTGTATCCTGAATATCCAAATGTGTCATTAATCTAATTTCAAACAAAATTCTCTCATATAGGGTCACACTTTATTTCATTTAAAGTATTTTAATTGTTTTGAATACCCAAAACGTTTGATTCAACATGCCTTGTAAAAGAAATATAGTGAGTAGAAATCTATTTTATATTAAATTCTAATATAATTATTTTTTATTAATTCATCTCTATAATTTATGATATGGACACATGAATTTTGTTCTACCATCCACTTATCGGTTTTAAATTGTGTAATCTAAAAATTATTCCAACCCCTTAGCATAACCAATTTGTTTTAGGTAAATTAGTTCAAAATTCGTCCATAGGTATTGGGTTTTGTCTCTTATCTATATACATTTTAAAATAATGATATAATTTTTCAATAAAACATGTAAAATGAATATTAAACATCCCCAAACATCATCATTGACTTGGCTAGGATCTCTATTGGACATAGGAAATATTCGAAATAAATAATATTCAATCAAACATTAAAAAAATAAACCTAAATAACACAAATAATTATATAAGTTAATTAAAAAACTAATAAAAATTCAATCATTAATACCTTAAAGGATTTTAGGGGTCACAGTCACTGGAAAAATGGGAAGAGAGGCCATTAGTGGGTTGTTGTTGTGAATCAGAGGGGTCCCTATAAGGTCATTGTTGGGGAGAAGGGGTTTTTGGTAGCATGGATCAGGGGGGTTACTGTCACTGGGAGATAGGGGTTGGGGTCATGGAATTCATCGATAGAGGGTAGGGGTCACATTATTAGCAAATAGGGTGGCTCTGTTTGGGTCACTATGAGTGTTGGATGGCGGCCGAGGTTACAATGGTCATCATCAACAGCTTGGGATTTGGGTCATGTAAGTTGTCATGAATAGAAGGGGGTTTGGCTTGATGGTTTTTAATTGGGGTGAGATTGGGTGGGTCATTTCAATGTGGATAAGGTAAAGGGAGGTCAAAATTATTTTTTTTTAATTTCATAATGATTTAAATTCAACCACGACTAAATATTAAAATTTTTAAAAATATTTCCTTGGTTACATTTAACCACCTCTATATTATAATTTTTATAATAAAATTTATTTCTAAAAATTTATTATAACAACTTCTAATAAACCAATTTTATGGCCCTTTTATTGTAGTGACAGTGCCAATGGAGTTCAATCAACTCCCCTAGATACAAAATAGAGGCTAGTAGGTACCCAGTGCCATCAACAAATAATTTTCTAGAATAACATTTATTGATATTGAAGTTTATTAAACCAATTGATGTACATCATAATATACCATAACAAATTCTATAATATAACTAAAGGTATATGAAGATAATAATATAAACCGGAAAGGCCTTCGAAATGCAATTGTTCATCTGATCTCCAACATCAATAGGTTGTATCACACAATTACTATCAACAGTGAACCCCTTTCTAATTAATATTTCATTTACTGGATTATCAATGTCCTCATATTTACAATATGTGGGAATATTCCTCTAATCATTATAATTAATTGTAAAACTCACCATCTTGCAAGATGTATTCCAAATGATCAACCCATATATTATGAATACATAACCAATAGGCACCCAAAACTAATCCAATGGAAGATAATATTGAATTTTTTTAGGTCCAATACTTCATTTGTGTTTATATTTTAATCCCTTATTTTTTCTCATTATTTTTTGAAAAAATCATTAAATAATTAAAAAATTATTTATTTTCATATATAATGATATAAATTCCAATAATGGTAACTCAACAATATCCCCTTAATGGAGGGGAGGACAACTACTTCATTGCTAGAGGTGAATCAGACATCGAGCTAACAACAACATCTGGAGAATCAACAAGATCTCTGGTATTTTTGGGTATATTGAAATCACTCAGACCCACTAAAGATTATGATAGTGGATAAGTGATTCAAGATGCTAATCGACTAGGATCATGATATTTCTTTGTTATCAAAATTTATACAATAAAAACAGTTCAGATAAATTAAATGTATAATAAATGATAAAATTGATGATTTTTACAAATAAAAAAGTAAAACAAGACAAGCTATATATTTAAAAAACACTTATTAGAGAGAAATTGAAACTTATTTTATTTTCCAATTTATATATTAAATTATAATTATCTTAATTTTATTCATTTTTATCAACCTTCATTATGATGAGTACTTCATTTTCAACATCTCTTGCATGTTTTATTATTTTTATTTTGTCAGAAAATACAATTCGATGGTTTTTCATTGAAGAGGTTCATTGTCACAAAGTATTAATTGATCTTCATCGACCATATCATGTAATTCATTCTACTTTATGTTTAAAACCACACTCCAACCATCATGTATTTCATCATCTATATAATAATCCATTTTTTTGTATATCCATGTTAAATGGATCATTCTATACATGATCATCGATATGTATCAAGAGAGGGAAGTTTAAATAAGTATAAATTAATAAATATTGGATTATAACCCAATAAAATTTATCCCACATACATTTTAATGAAACAATTGGAAACTAACCATGATTTTTTAATTAAATTATTTCATTCATTTTTCCATTGTATCACTCCTCAGAATGTGTAAATACAACACTATTTTGAGTTTTCAAGTCATCTTCATTCTAAATTGTACAAAACATGAATCTAGTAATTTTGTAGACATCAAATATCATCTCCAAACTTGATGACCATAATCCAAAATCATCATATCATTTGACATTTCAAATCAATTATCATCATTCATTATCTAGAGAAGAATATATAAGGTGTTACTTATAACATAGAAAAAATAAATATACATCAAAAATATGAATACGATTATATAAATACATGATTGTTGGACAATTAAAAAATATCCTTAATAATATATTTTTTAAATTCTAAATTATTTCAGGATTGAAACCTTTTTTACTATTTTTTTTCAACTGAAATATTTCAAAAAATATATTTTCAATAAGACTTCTGGGTAACACATATCTAAGTTCCTATATAAAATCCAATTTAGTCAATTTAAAAGTTGACACCATTCTAATTGGACATAATATAGTAAGAAATACTAATTACGAGTTTTTAGAATGAGAATTAGTGGCGATTTCATTAACACATCTAATATGATTTAATTTAGTCTCAATCGAATCCAAATACATAGAAGAAAAATTAAAGACCTTTTAAAATATGTTACATTTAACAATAGAGCCTTCGGCTTGGGATTTATTCCCCAAATATGATGTAAAATGACATAAGTAAATGATTATAAAAAAAGATGAAACATGGTAAAAAAAATTGATGCACTAATTTTATAAAATTGTATTTTACGATGAAAATGAAAACAATATCAATGTTCTTCTTAATTGGATAATCCATCAATTGTGTACTGGTCCACCATGTTTTTATTTTTCAACCAAATGAAAATTAAAGTGAATAATTACTATGAATAATGTGGGGGAAATAACATCTCCAAATAAATAAGTGTCATAAAAATTATTTATTGAATTTTATCAAGATTAGTGGGATTTCGAGTATTTCCACAAATATCTCTGAAAATATTACACAACTCAACTAGAAGAACAATTACTTTTTCAAGTAATGGTTTACGCAATGCCTATGACAATAACTTCTCTTTAAAATACTTCATTCATGACATTTAAATCCATTTAAATTTTGATGTTTTATGTCAATGCACCATGATACATAAATTTAATATCCAAATAGAAATTTTACATTATTTTATGTTTGAATGAGTATGTCTTTTTCATGATTTGTCATTGTAAAAATATCTGATGGTTTCATACCCTTAAAATTTTAAAAAATCCATGCTTCATATTCACAGAATTCAAATCCTTAAAATAATTAATGTGATCATTTGATTTACCCAGCTATTTAAAAAATCAAGATATTAAATTTTCACATGCTTTTCTCTAAATATGAATTACGTTTAGATTTTAATGTTTCAAATTAAACTCCCAATAAGGATATTTTAAAAATATATTATTTTTCTTCCATTTTTTTGTCTATATAATTCAAATATTTTATCTCTTACCATTTTCCCCTTCTTTAAAATAAATACATTTTCCATATTCTTTAGTGATACTCATCAATTTTCTATATATTTTTGAACTAGATAACTCCTTCTTTGGTTGTCTAAATTATATTTCTCTATATAATTTTCCCATGTTAAAATTGAATTTATGAGAAGAATGAATAAATTTTATATGACATATCAAAAACCATTTACTAATATGATGTAATCATTTAGGATAAAAAAATTACAAGCTGGTCTAGCCAACCCAGCATGAGTGTTCCAATCAGAAAAATTTCATAGTACAAGAATGTAAAACATTTTCATCATTAAAGAAGAATTAATTTTTAAATTTTTTCTCGTTGAAATATCTTATATTTACACACCATCATCTTTTAATTCTAAAAACATGTAGTTTAGTGGTTTATAGTTCACATATATGTCACTTCCATGCATTTTCAATCTAGTAATAATAATAAAAATAATGAATGAATTATTCATTATAAAAACCCATTGATATAGATTAAAGGGGGTCTAAATAACTTTCCAAATTCTATAATTTTTACTAATGCACCAAAAGGGTTAAAATCATTAGAATCCCATACCAAACAAACATTCCTATGATTTGAATGAAATCTGGAAATAATGAATCAAACATCATTCATGATATTGAATCATTTGGATGTATGACCAATACATTAATACAATCACGATCTTCCTACTTCATTTTTTATGTATTTTGATACTACATGAATATTATTTTCATGCATGGATCTAATAGAGAGTAATGAAATACCATTACAAGAGTTTTCATCTTCTATTTCTTCCTCGAATTGTGATGATTTATACTCTCATTATTGTTCATTGAATTCCACATTCATGAATGAAATATTAGTAATTATTATTTGTTATACTATTCTTTTTATTAAATTATCAATCATTTAGGATTTTATATATCTTTTAATTACCATTTCCATGTTTTCTGGTGACTTTATTCATCTTATATAATAATGTATAGATCAAAGCTTCATTAAAGGCATCATGAAGCAACTCTAAAATCATTGAAATTAATTTTTCATTAATTCCACAGAGACACTTTAAATGATACAACATAAATATAAAATAATTATATGAATAAATGGACCACCATTCCTATAGTTCTAGTTGTCCATCTCTAAATATATTTATAAAACTATTTTTTCACTGAAGTTACGACAAAGATAATCCTTTTTAGGATCAAATGATATGCTTGTTAACGTATTAAATTCTAATAAATTGTATCCTGAATATCCAAATGTGTCATTTATCTAATTTCATACAAAAATCCCTCATATAGGGTCACACTTTATTTCATTTAAAGTATTTTAATTTTTTTGAATACCCAAAACATTTGATTCACCATGCCTTGTAAAATAAATATAGAGTGTAAAAATATATTTTATATTAAATTATAATATAATTATTTTTTAATAATTCTTCTCTTTAATTTATGATATGGACACTTGAATTTTGTTCTACCATCCACTGAATAGTTTTAAATTGCGTAATCAAAAAATTATTCCAACCCCTTAGCATAACCAATCTGTTTTAGGTAAATTAGTTCAAAATTCATCCATAGGTATTGGGTATTGTCTCTTATCTATATACATTTTAAAATAATGACATAAATTTTCAATAAAACATGTTAAATGAATATTAAACATCCCCAAACATCATCATTGACTTAGGTAGGATCTCTATTGGACATAGGAAATATTCGAAATAAATAAGATTTAATCAAACATTAAAAAAATAAACATAACTAACACAAATAATTATATATGTTAATTAAAAAACTAAAAAAATTCATTCATTAATACCTTAAAAGATTTTAGGGGTCATAATCACTGGAAAAATGGGAAGAGAGGCCATCAGTGGGTTGTTGTTGTGAATCAGAGGGGTCCCTGCAAGGTCATTGTCGGGGAGAAGGGGTTTGTGGTAGCATGGATCAGGGGGATTACTGTCACTAGGAGATAGGGGTTGGGGTCATGGAATTCATCAATAGAGGGTTGGGGTCACATTATTAGTAAATAGGGTTGCTGGGTTTGGGTCACCGTGATTGTTGGTAGTCGGTCGAGGTTACAATGGCCATCATCAACAGCTGGGGATTCTGGTCACGTAAGTTGTCATGAAGAGAAATGGGTTTGGCTTGATGGTTTTTAATCGGGGTGATATCGGGTGGGTCATTTCAATGTGGATAAGGTAAAGGGAGGTCAAAATTAGTTTTTTTTAATTTCATTATGATTTTAATTCAACCACGTCTAAATATTAAAATTTTAAAAAATATTTCCTTGGTTACATTTAACCACCTCTATATAAAAATATTTATAATAAAATTTATTTCTAAAAATTTATTATAACAACTTCTAATAAACCAATTTAGTGCCCTTTTATTGTAGTGACAGTGCTGATGGAGTTCAATCAACTCCACTAGATACCAAATGGAGGCTAGAAGGTACCCAGTGCCATCAACAAATAATTTTCTTGAATAACATTTATTGATATTGAAGTTTATTAAACCAATTGATGTACATCATAATATCCCATAACAAATTCTATAATATAACTAAAGGTATTTGGGGATAAAAATATAAACCCTAAAGGCCTTCGAAATGCAATTGGTCATCTGATCTCCAACATCTACATGTTGTGTCACACAATTACTATCAATAGTGAACCCCTTTCTAACTAATTTTTCCTTTACTGGATTATCAATGTCCTCATATTTACAATATGTGGGAATATACATATAATCCTTATAATTAATTGTAAAACTCACCATCTTGCAAGATGTATTCCCAATGATCAACCCATAATATTGAATTTTTTTAGGTCCAATACTTGTTTTGTGTTTATATTTTAATGCCTTATTTTTTCTCCTTATCTGTTGAAAAATTCATTAAATAATTAAAAAATTATTTAGTTTTTTATATAATGATATACATTCCAGTAATGGTAACTCAACAATATCCGCTAGATGGAGGGGTGGACAACTACTCCATTGCTAGAGGTGAATCAGACATCGATCTACCAACAACATCTGGAGAATTAACTAGATCTCATGTATTTTTGGGTAAATTGAAATCACTCAGACCCACTAAAGATGATGATAGTTGTTAAGTGATTCAAGATGCTAATCGAATAGGATCCTGAAATTTCTTTGTTATCATAATTTATACAATAAAAATAGTTCAGATAAATTAAATTTATAGTGAATGATAAAATTGATGATTTTTACAAATAAAAAAGTAAAATAGGAAAAGCTATATATTTAAAAAAACTTATCAGAGAGAAATTGAAGCTTATTTTTGTAACACCCCGGGTAAATAAATAATATGACATTTTCATATTTATCCATATTTGTGAATAAAATATTAATATGACTTTAAAGGGGATGCTATGCTCGATGGCGTACCCAACAAGCAACAACGAGTTTATTGGGAATCTTACGTTGCACTCTAATAATAAAATAATATTATTTTAAATGGTAGTTAACATGTAACCATTGTAATGGCGGGAATGGATAGAAATAACTAAAATATGATTATATATGTTTTTAAATGTTTTTACATTTATCCAATAAAGGATAGAGGCTTAAAATACGGAATGAATTCAATTTTAGGCGTATATGCCCTAGTTTTCACTAAAGGTTCACTTATCACCTTTTGATGTTGAAACATCATTAAATATAGTTTTGTTCACTCTTAAACATTCTTTTGGACCAAATAAAACTCTTATTAAGAATCGGGACATCAAAATTTACTTTGTGTAAATTTTTGGTATCTTTCCGATAAAGTTTATTTTTTTAATGAATAGTGTAAAATGTTGTATTTTAATTAAAAACCTCTTTTTAATCTAATTTATTTATATGATTAGACTAGCTTTTGAATTGGTTTTAAAGAGAAATTACAATATATTTTTTATTTAATGTAAAAGTAAAAATGACACAAACATAATATGTTTTACAAAAACAATTTTTACATGGGATTATAAAGATAAGATTTTTGATTATAAATAGTCATTGGAAATCTAAAATGATTTCCTACATCATAGTATTTTTTTTATAATTTTTAGACTTTAAGTAAATTAAATTATTTATGACATCATGATGATGCATAGATGACCTCATTATTTAATGATTTAAATAAAATGGAAAGATAATGAAAAAGCTAAAACCTACAAATGGCCAAAACCAATTGGATGGGTGGATTTCAAACCCTTATCACCCTATCCACGAATTATATCAATGTGGGACCTTTTAAAACCGAAAAACATTTTCAAATAAAGTAATATTTCTTACTTTCCAAAAATGCCCCTCCTCTACTCTTATAAAAGTCCCCCACCTCTACCTCATTTAACACACTCCTCAAGCCTTTGGATCGGCCAACCCCTGCCCATTTACTCTCTCCACATCCCTCTCCTCATCCTAGAGGATTCCCTTTGGGCAGAATCCTTTCAAAGGAAGCCTTTAGGCTCAAATCAAAAGGAGTTACACTTTTAAAGGTAATTCATTCTCTCATGTTCATTTGTTTTATTTTGCTTCTCCAACCCCCTAAACTCTTTTTCTTTTCATCTTTTGTAACAAAACCAGTATCTTCAATATACTAGGATGTTGTTATAAGATTTATTAGAGCTACACTATCACACAACTACATCAAATGGTTAAACAACATACGGTTTCCGTGGATGGTTAAATTCTGCCTTCCGAAATGATGATTGTTCAATACTCATTTAACACCTTCCAAGGTGGCCATAATGATGTCACTATTTTTATATATGATATATAATATGTTTATGTTTTACTTATGCTTCTGTATTCTTCATTTGTGTCTTACCTTTATGGCTTCCATTATGGGTATACGCAATATCTTCATTTTAGGAAGTGCGGACTACCGCCCCCTCAAAGTGATGTGATTCGTTAATGCCATACGTGGGACGTATAAAGGATGGATTTAATGTTATTATATATGATGTTATACTGGAATTATTATATACCTATATATTATTATTCCTTTTTTCCATTAAATAATGAGATAGAAATGAATGTAGCGTTCATGCGTACGTACAGCTTACCGTCTCCATGAACGGTGCATTTCATTTCTTATCCCCAGATGTAATGTACTATTATAAGTACATGTATATAATGGATATATATGATTAATGATACATCTAAATGATTAATATAATTCTGTAATTAAAATATACATTCCTCTCATTTAGTTTTAATTCCATTAATATGACAAAGAAGTGAAAGTAGCGTTCATGCGTACGTACGGCTTACCGTCTCCATGAACGGTGCATTTCATTTCTTACCTCTAAATGATTATGTAATATTATAAATACATGTATATTATGGATATATATTATATATATGATATCCAAATCAGGAATGTCATTCTGGATATAAAGAACATTTGACCACACGAACAACATGTAATTGTAAGAAGTCCACTTTCGACTTAAGAACCAAATATCGGCAAAACAAATATTATTAACATAAATGATTACATAATGTTTATGACATGGTAATAAGTGATATAAAAAGAATAATGAAATTTTAAAAGGATATTAAGGAAGTAAAAATTGACTCAAGTTTATTATTCAGGACGTTAAAGAACGATCGAGTCAAGTCGGACCCGAGGTAAGGGATCATACACCTCTCTTTCTTTTTTAAGTACACTCTTTTATGTCATTCCTTTTAAAGCTCATCTTTCATGTTATTGGGATGATATTTTATATTAACTTTACTGTAATTTTTATGTTCATGTGATGAGAGACCCTATTCTCTCTCATCAATCCATTTTGGATGTTTTGAGTGGCGCCGTTAGGCTGCCGAACTTTCGTAAGAGATCTAACCTCTCTCTTTCTTTTCAAGTACTCTCCTTTATGTCACTTCTTTTAAGCTCCTCTTTGTAATGTTGGGGGATGATATTTTATATTCCTCTTTCTGTACATTTTATTTTTAATGTGATGAGATACCCTATTTGATCTCGTCAATCCATATTCGGAAGTTTTATGTGGTGCCGTTAGGCTGCCGAGTTTTCGTAAAGGATTTTTCATCTCACTTTTATTCCCGTGAGATTTATGCTAAATTTGCCACAAATTACATTTATTGGTGTATGTACTGCCCATTATTCTACTCTTTGTGTAATATAATTTCGTTTATGAGTATTTACATCAATGATCTATTGTTCTTCTTTCATGGGGTGTATGTTTTGAAAGATACCCAAGTCGGTAAGGGAACCTTTCACCCTCCTCTTTATTAAAAGACTTCTTTTGTTGGGTCATTTAATTTACATATTGTTATATTGGGATATGTTCTTATATATCCTTATTGATGTAAATTTTATATCCAAGTGATGAGACACACTTTTTATCTCTCATCAACTCATTTTGATGTGATGCCGTTAGGCTGTCAAGGGAACTTTTTAACCCAATTTCGATTTCTTTGGGTTTAACATGTAGTCATTGAATATGTCATCCATTGAATATGTATGAATGACCTATTATTGTTTTACACTTAATAACCATTTATATTGGGTGTAATTATATTTTTCACACATTTTTTTGAGATTGATTTGTCCTTAATTTAAGGATACCTTCTTTATAAGGGATTTCATCACATTTGACATTTCTATTGAGGGTTCATTGTTTTTGTGCACCAATTCACTCTTATATGGTGTATATACTGTCCTTTGGAGTATTATATCATGAATCCATTTATTCTCATGATACTCTAATGTTCTGACTAAATGTTATTCCTCAATTATGGTATTCAAGTGTCTCTAATTTTGGTAAAACTCCTTTAACCAAAATATCGCTTTAAATGTTTTAATTATTTGTTCTTATTAATATCCATGTTTTCAAAATGGTATTAAGGATTTATTTATTTGGATATTAATGGTTTAAATTTTTAAGCTTCAAGGTGGTATGGGACACTTTGATTCAAAAATCTCTTTATTAAATGTTTTAAATGGTTTTGGAAATGGTTTCTTTTTGTATGGATTCATTGTTTTAAAATAATAAAATGTTATATTGTGATTGAAATGTGGAAATGTTTTGTTTCCTTTAGGCATGTTTTATGTGATACGTTTATGTTATGATTCTTGGGCATTGTTATGAAAACGGTTGGTTCCGTGATAAACTAAGGGCAGGTGAGCCCGATATAGCTCTCCAATGCATTGGGTAACGCGAAGGAGTGAAACGTTAAGGTTTCTCCGAAGAGATTTAGGGAATATACTGTGATGGGTATTCCAAACGTAACCAAGAGGGTTACTCCCTACGTAATATTGTTATGAATGCCTCAAGTTACCTTTATGTCTTATGTTTTCTATGATTTATTCATAGTTTGATGAGTTATGTTAATGTACCTATGTTTTATGGGTAAAGTATGATTTCATTCTTATGTATATATGAACTCATGTTTCCTTTCCATATTTTTATAACACTTACTGAGCTTTTTATGCTCATCCCAAGTTTTTGAAATGTTTTTCACAGGTCAAGGGAAAGGTACATGATGTGGTGATAGTGTCAAGGATGTGTCAAGAAAGAATCCATGTTTTATTTTCAATATGTTTCCGTTGATGGGAAGAATGAATTTTGTCTTTTATGTAACCACTTTGTTTAAATGTAGATCGTAATGAAAGTTTCATGATCTAATTCTCTAAAACTCTAAACCTGAAAAGATCCTCAACGTGTAATCTTGTGAAAACTCAAGATTATGTAAGGTTTAAGGCTGGGGACTTATAGTTGGTATCAAAGGTCGGTTTAGATAACTTTAGAGGTTAGGGTATTCTCTAAGCATAAGTGGCATTACCATAATGGTTAGGATTTCAGAAAGAGTCCTAGTTTTAGATACCGTGAATGAGTAAGTATATCTTAGTGTTTATCTTCCTCATTAGTACATGATGGTTATGTTGATATACTCACATTGACCTTTTTGGTTTTAGTAAATGGCTGGATCTAGCAGGCACCAAAGTGACAATGGGTTTGAAGGAAACTGTGGTGGTTCTCTGATTAAGAGACTGGATGAGATGGGGGATTGAATGAGAAATCTCATGGTTGTTCTAAAACAACTATCAAGGAGTCATGATCAACCACTTCAACCTTGGTGAGTTCTCCAATGCATCATGTACAAGATGGCCAACTCGATGTGGAAATTCAGGTAATAATTATTAAGGTAACCATTAGGGTTTATATGATCCTTACGTTTGAGGTAATTATGGGTTATTATATGTTATGATGGAAAATGAAAGGTATGAGATAAACTTGAGGTTAAAATATGAAGATTTTATCTCATTTTGGGGAATGTTTTAAGAATTATATAGTTTTGGAAAAAGGACAACACGCATACCGTGTGACATCCCGTCGCGTCGGACAAAGCTACGGGAATCGAACCCATAACCAAAGAGCGACTAGTATTTATCACCTACCACTAGACTACGTGAAGTCCCTGGTTAGATTGACTGATTCTATCTAGTTATATGATTTTATGAATTAAGAGTAAGTTTATTTTGGGTTATTTATGAAAATGATTAACCTATCATGGAGGATATGTGATTAGTTTAATTACTTTTCAATACGAGACTTCAGGAGCAACTGATGTTGTTTGGAGATAAATGTTACGATTTAAATTGGAAGACTATGTGACTAAATCCTTCAAATATTTGGGTTTCAATATTATATTGGTTTACATTGAAGAATTTTATGGACAAATGGTTTATCAGATGGTCCTCGTTGAATTTTGGGTTTTGTTGGACAGATTTTGGAGATTAAGCATAGATTTTCTTTTTAAAGGGTTATCCTTTTCTGGATTATCTGATCTTGTAGTAATCTTTTGGGTTTTAGTTTTGGTTATGGTTTGAAGACATGGGAATTTTATAGTTCTTTTTTTTGGATTAGGATCTCCTCTAAGAAGTTGTTTATAGTACTCTTAATGCGAACAAGTCTTCCTAAATACTCGTCTTTTGGAAAAAAATATGAGTTTGATTAAGGAATCTAGTAAAAGATGAAAGTCAACATGATAAGTGATTATGTTTCCTTATGAATAAATTCCTCAATAAAAAGTAACATAAAACAAAAATGTTGTCTATTAACTTTTCCTACTGGGGAACGCAGCACCGTTTAACCCATCACAAGTTTGTGATTTTTTTATTGTTAACTTTCTCCAAAACATGTTTTCTATCACTCTTCATCAGAACATGACCCTATGTTTTCTCCTCCATGTCCATGTTTTTCTACATTGAATCCTAGTATGGGTTAACTCGGGTGACCTCTGTACTTATCTTCCTTTATTTTAAAGTGATTGTTTTACCGACTCTGTTCTGATGTGGGACGTTCAAGGATGTTTCCAAGCTCAATTTTAAAAATTGCGAGGACGCAATTCCCAAAAGGGGGGAAGGATGTAACACCCCAGGTAAATAAAGAACATGAAATTTTCATATTTATCCATATTTGTGAATAAAATATTAATATGACTTTAAAGAGGATGCTATGCTCGATGGCGTACCCAACACGCAACAACGAGTTTCTTGGGAATCTTACGTTGCACTCTAATAAGAAAATAATATTATTTTAAATGGTAGTTAACATGTAACCATTGTAATGGCGGGAATGGATAGAAATAACTAAAATATGATTATATATGTTTTTAAATGTTTTCACATTTATCCAATAAAGGATAGAGGCTTAAAATACGGAAAGAATTCAATTTTAGGCGTATATGCCCTAGTTTTCACTAAAGGTTCACTTATCACCTTTTGAGGTTGAACCATCATTAAATATAGTTTTGTTCACTCTTAAACATTCTTTTGGACCAAATAAAACTCTTATTAAGAATCGGGACATCAAAATTTACTTTGTGTAAATTTTTGGTATCTTTCCGATAAAGTTTATTTTTTTAATGAATAGTGTAAAATGTTGTATTTTAATTCAAAACCTCTTTTTAATCTAATTTATTTATATGATTATATTATCTTTTGAATTGGTTTTAAAGTGAAATTACAATATATTTTTACCGTTAAATCCAATAGTGGTCGGTGGAATTAATTTCACTTTGAAATCAGACTTAAACTAGTGTCAATCTTTCGATACTTATTGTTTTATAAAAACACGCTATTTGCTCTGACAGCGGGAATTAATTATTAAATTAATTAATGTGACTTATATGTTTTTAATTTTGTAAAATGGACTTCATTTTTGAATTCGGAATATCAAATATATCTTAGGGTTAATTTTTGGGATTTTTCTGAAAAACATCAATTTTTGATGAATAGTGAAACCACTAAGTGGTACTTATAAAAACTGACTTTTCCGTTTAAATGAAATTTTTCCATCATTGTGTTTTGAATTTCAAAAATCCAACATACATGGTTGTCATTAAGAAGTAAAATGTCATTCAATGGGATAAAAATAATTTTTTGGTGAATAGTAAGTTATTAAGTTTTTAATCGCGATTAGAGGTAATTAGTGTAGTTTAAGGTAAAAATAATGTTTTAATAATATGAAATGAACTTTAAACATGTCCTAACCTCATTAGATGTGTAATGGCCGACCAAGACAAGCCATGGGTCAACTTGGGGACCCCATGGATCCACTTTGGTTGGGAAATGACATAAATAACTTTTTATTTAATGTAAAAGTAAAAATGACACAAACATAATATGTTTTACGAAAAAAAATTTTACATGGGGTTATAAAGATAATATTTTTGATTATAAATAGTCATTGGAAATATAAAATGATTTTCTACATCATAGTATTTTTTTTATAATTTTTAGACTTTAAATAAATTAAATTATTTATGACATCATGATGATGCAGCGATGACCTCATTTTTTAACGATTTAAATAAAATGGAAAGAAAATGAAAAATCTAAAAGCTACACATGGACAAAACCAATTGTATGGGTGAATTTCGAACCCTTATCACCCTATCCACGAATTATATCAATGTGGGACCTTTTAAAACCGAAACACATTTTCAAATAAAGTAATATTTCATACTTTCCAAAAGTGCCCCTCCTCTCCTCTTATAGAAGGCCCCCACCTCTACCTCATTTAACACACTCCTCAAGCCTTTGGATCGGCCAACCCCTGCACATATACTCTCTCCACATCCCTCTACTCATCCTAGAGGATTCCCTTTGGGCAGAATCCTTTCAAAGGAAGCCGTTAGGCTCAAATCAAAAGGAGTTACACTTTTAAAGGTAATTCATTCTCTCATGTTAATTTGTTTTATTTTGCTTCTCCAACCCCCTAAACTCTTTTTATTTTCTACTTTTGTAACAAAACCAGTATCTTAAATATACTAGGATGTTTTTATAAGATTTATTCGAGCTACACTCTCACACAACTACATATAATGGTTAAAGAACATACGGTTTCTGTGGATGGTGAAATTCTGCCTCCTGAAACGATGATTGTTCAAAACTCATTTAACACCTTCAAAGGTGGACATTATGATGTCACTATTTTTATATATGATATATAATATGTTTATGTTTTACTTATGCTTCTGTATTCTTCATTTGTGTCTTACCTTTATGGCTTCCATTATGGGTATACGCGATATCTTCATTTTAGGAAGTGCGGACTACCGCCCCCTCAAAGTGATGTGATTCGTTAATGCCATACGTGGGACGTATAAAGAATGGATTTAATGTTATTATATATGATGTTATACTGGAATTATTATATACCTCTATATCATTATTACTTCTTTCCATTAAATAATGAGATAGAAATGAAAGTAATGTTCATGCGTACGTACGGCTTACCGTCTCCATGAACGGTGCATTTCATTTCTTATCCCCAAATGTAATGTACTATTATAAGTACATGTATATAATGGATATATATGATGAATGAAACATCTAAATGATGAATATAATTCTTTAATTAAAATATACATACCTCTCATTTAGTTTTAATTCCATTAATATGACAAAGAAATGAAAGTAGCATTCATGCGTACGTACGGCTTACCGTCTCCATGAACGGTGCATTTCATTTCTTACCTCTAAATGATTATGTAATATTATAAATACATGTATATGCTGGATATATATGATATATATGATATCCAAATCAGGAATGTAATTCTGGATATAAAGAAACTTTTACCACACGAACAACATGTAATTGTAAGAAGTCCACTTTCGACTTAAGAACCAAATATCGGCAAAACAAATATTATTATCTTAAATGATTACATAATGTTTATGACATGGTAATAAGTGATATAAAAGGAATAATGAACTTGTAAAATGTTCTTAAGGAAGTAAAAATTAACTCATTTTTATTATTCTAGATGTTAAATAACGATCAAGTCAAGTCGGACCCGAGGTAAGGGATCCTACACCTCTCTTTCTTTTTAAGTACACTCTTTTATGTAATTCCTTTTAAAGCTCATCTTTCTTGTTATTGGGATGATATTTTATATTAAATTTACTGTAATTTTTATTTTCATGTGTTGAGAGACCCTATTCTCTCTCATCAATCCATTTTGGAAGTTTTGAGTGGCGCCATTAGGCTGCTGAACTTTCGTAAGAGATCTAACCTCTCTCTTTCTTTTTAAGTACTCTACTTTATGTCACTTCTTTTAAGCTCCTCTTTGTAATGTTGGGGGATTTTCTTTTATATTCCTCTTGCTGTAAATTTTATTTTAATGTGATGAGATACCCTATTTGATCTCATCAATCCATATTCGCAGGTTTTATGTGGCGCCATTACGCTGCCGAGTTTTCGTAAGGGATTTTTCATCTCACTTTTATTCCCGTGAGATTTATGCTACATTTGCCACAAATTACATTGAGTGGTGTATGTACTGACAATTATTCTACTCTTTGTGTTATATAATTTCGTTTATGAGTATTTACATCAATGATATATTTTCCTTCTTTCATGGGGTGTATGTTTCGAAAGATACCCAAGTCGGTAAGGGAACCTTTCACCCTCCTCTTTTTTAAAAGACTTCATTTGTTGGGTATTTTAATTTACATATTGTTATATTGGGATATGTTATCATATATCCTTATTGATGTAAATTTTATGTCCAAGTGATGAGATACACATTTTATCTCTCATCAACTCATTTTGATGTGATGCCGTTAGGCTGTCAAGGGAACTTTTTAACCCAATTTCGATTTCTTTGGGTTCAACATGTAGTCATTGAATATTTCATCCATTGAATATGTATGAATGAACTATTATTGTTTTACACTTAATATCCATTTATATTGTGTGTAATTATATTTGTCACACATATTTTTGAGATTGATTTGTCCTTAATTTAAGGATACCTTCTTTATAAGGGATTTCATCACATTTGACATTTCTATTGAGGGTTCATTGTTGTTGTGCACCAATTAACTCTTATATGGTGTATATACTGTCCTTTGGAGTATTATATCATGAATCCATTTATTCTCATGATATTATAAAGTTCTGACTAAATGTTATTCCTCAATTATGGTATTCAAGTATCTCTAATTTTGGTAAAACTCCTTTAACCAAAATATCACTTTAAATGTTTTAATTATTTGTTCTTATTAATATCCATGTTTTCAAAATGGTTTTAAGGATTTATTTATATGGATATTAATGGTTTAAAATTTTAAGCTTCAAGGTGGTATGGGACACTTTGATTGAAAAATCACTTTATTAAATGTTTTAAATGGTTTTTGGAAGTGGTTTCTTTTTGTATGGATTCATTATTTCAAAATACTAAAATGTTATATTGTGATTGAAATGTGGAAATTTTTTGTTTCCTTTAGGTATGTTTTATATGATACATTTATGTTATGGTTCTTGGGAATTGTTACGAAAACGGGTGGTTCCGTGATAAAATAAGGGCGGGTGAGCCCTATATAGCTCTCCAATGCATTGGGTAACGCGAAGGAGTGAAACGTTAAGGTTTCTCTGAAGAGATTTAGGGAATATACTATGATGGGTATTCCAAACGTAACCAAGAGGGTTACTCCCTACGTAAGAATGTTATGAATCCCTCAAGATACCTTTATGTCTTATGTTTTTGATGATTTATTCATGGTTTGATGAGGTATGTTAAAGTACCTATGTTTTATGGGTAAAGTATGATTTCATTCTTATGTATATATGAACTCATGTTTCCTTTCCATATTTTTATAACCCTTACTGAGCTTTTTATGCTCATCCCAAGTTTTTGAAATGTTTTTCACAGTTCAAGGGAAAGGTACATGATGTGGTGATAGTTTCAAGGATGTGTCAAGAAAGAATCCATCTTTTATTTTCAATATGTTTCCGTTTATGGGAAGAATGAATTTTGTCTTTTATGTAACCACTTGGTTTAAATGTAGATTGTAATGAAAGTTTCATGATCTAATTCTCTAAAACTCTAAACCTGAAAAGATCCTCAACATGTAATCTTGTGAAAACTCAAGATTATGTATGTTTTAAGGATGGGGCCTTATAGTTGGTATCAAAGGACAGTTTAGATAACTTTAGAGGTTAGGGTATTCTCTAAGCATAAGTGGCATTACCATAATGGTTAGGATTTCAGAAAGAGTCCTAGTTTTAGATACAGTGAATGAGTAAGTATATCTTAGTGTTTATCTTCCTCATTAGTACATGATGGTTATGTGGATATACTCACATTGACCTTTTTGGTTTTAGTAAATGGCTGGATCTAGCAGGCACCAAAGTGACAATGGGTTTGATGGAAACTGTGGTGGTTCTCTGATTAAGAGACTGGATGAGATGGGGGATTCAATGAGGAATCTCGTGGTTGTTCTAAACCAACTATCAAGGAGTCATGATCAACCACTTAAACCATGGTGAGTTCTCTAATGCATCATGTACGAGATGGCCAACTCGATGTCGAAATTCAGGTAATAATTATTAAGGTAACCATTAGGGTTTATATGATCCTTACTTTTGAGGTAATTATGGGTTATTATATGTTATGATGGAAAATTAAAGGCATGAGATAAACATGAGGTTAATATATGAAAATTTTATCTCATTTTGTGGAATGTTTTAAGAATTATATAGTTTTGGAAAAAGGAAAACACGCATACCATGTGACATCCCGTCGCGTCGGACAAAGCTGCGGGAATCGAACCCACAACCAAAGTGCGACTGGTATTTATCGCCTACCACTAGACTACGTGAATTCCCTGGTTAGTTTGAATGATTATATCTAGTTATATGATTTTATGAATTAAGAGTAAGTTTATTTTGGGTTATTTATGAAAATGATTAACCTATCATGGAGGATATGTGATTAGGTTAATTACTTTTCAATACGAGACTTTAGGAGCAACTGATGTTGTTTGGAGATAAATGTTACGATTTAACATGGAAGACTATGTGACTAAATCATTCAAATATTTGGGTTTAAATATTAGATTGGTTTACTTTGAAGAATTTTATGGACATATTGTTTATCAGATGGTCCTCGTTGATATTTGGGTTTTGTGGGACAGATTTTGGAGATTAAGCATAGATTTTCTTTTTAAAGGGTTATCCTTTACTGGATTATCTGATCTTGTAGTAACCTTTTGGGTTTTAGTTTTGGTTATGGTTTGAAGAAATGGGAATTTTATAGTTCTTTTTTGTGGATTAGGATCTCCTCTAAGAAGTTGTTTATAGTACTCTCAATGCAAACAAGTCTCCCTAAATACTCATCTTTTGGAAAAAAATATGAGTTTGATTAAGGAATCTAGTAAAAGTTGAAAGTCAACATGATAAGTGATTATGTTTCCTTATGAATAAATTCCTCAATAAAAAGTAACATAAAACAAAAATGTTGTCTATTAACTTTTCCTACTGCGGAACCCAGCACCGTTTAACCCATCACAAGTTTGTGATTTTCTTATTGTTAACTTTCTCCTAAACATGTTTTCTATCACTCTTCATCAGAACATGACCCTATGTTTTCTTCTCTATGTCCATGTTTTTCTACATGGAATCCTAGTATGGGTTAACTTGGGTGACCTCTGTACTTATCTTCCTTTATTGTAAAGTGATTTTTTTACCGACTCTGTCCTGATGTGGGACGTTCCGGGATGTTTCCAAGCTCAATTTTAAAAATTGCGAGGACGCAATTCCCAAAAGGGGGGAAGGATGTAACACCCCAGGTAAATAAATAATATGACATTTTCAAATTTATCCATATTTGTGAATAAAATATTAATATGGCTTTAAAGGGGATGCTATGCTCGATGGCGTACCCAACACGCAACAACGAGTTTCTTGGGAATCTTACGTTGCACTCTAATAATAAAATAATATTATTTTAAATGGTAGTTAACATGTAACTATTTTAATGGCGGTAATGGATAGAAATAACTAAAATATGATTATATATGTTTTTAAATGTTTTTACATTTATCCAATAAAGAATAGAGGCTTAAAATACGGAAAGAATTCAATTTTAGGCGTATATGCCCTAGTTTTCACTAAAGGTTCACTTATCACCTTTTGATGCTGAAACATCATTAAATATAGCTTCGTTCACTCTTAAACATTATTTTGGACCAAATAAAACTCTTATTAAGAATCAGGACATCAAAATTTACTTTGTGTAAATTTTTGGTATCTTTCCGATAAAGTTTATTTTTTTAATGAATAGTGTAAAATGTTGTATTTTAATTCAAAACCTCTTTTTAATCTAATTTATTTATATGATTAGATTATCTTTTGAATTGGTTTTAAATTGAAATTACAACATACTTTTACCGTTAAATCCAATAGTGGTCATTGGAATTAATTTCACTTTGAAATCAGACTTAAACTAGTGTCAATCTTTCGATACTTATTGTTTTATAAAAACACGCTATTTGCTCTGACAGCGGGAATAAATTATTAAATTAATTAATGTGACTTATATGTATTGAATTTTGTAAAATGGACTTCATTTTTGAATTCGGAATATCAAATATAGGTTAGGGTGAATTTTTGGGATTTTTCTGACAAACTTCAATTTTTGATGAATAGTGAAACCACTAAGTGGTACTTATAAAAACTGATTTTTCTGTTTAAATGAAATTTTGCCATCTTTGTGTTTTGAATTTCAAAAATCCGACATACATTGTTGTCATTATGAAGTAAAATGTGGTTCAATGGGATAAAAATAATTTTTTGGTGAATAGTAACTTATTAAGTTTTTAATCGCGATTAGAGGTAATTAGTGTAGTTTAAGGTAAAAATAATTTTTTAATAATATGAAATGAACATGAAACATGTCCTAACCTCATTGGATGTGTAATGGCCGACCAATAAAAGCCATGGGTCAACTTGGGGACCCCATGGATCCACTTTGGTTGGGAAATGACATAAATAACTTTTTATTTAATGTAAAAGTAAAAATGACACAAACATAATATGTTTTACAAAAATAATTTTTACATGGGGTTATAGAGATAATATTTTTTATTATAAATAATCATTGGAAAGCTAGAAAGATTTTCTACATCATAGTATTTTTTTTAATTTTTAGACTTTAAATAAATTAAATTATTTATGACATCATGATGATGCAGCGATGACCTCATTATTTAACGATTTAAATAAAATGGAAAGATAATGAATCATCTATAACCTGCACATGGCCAAAACCAATTGGACGGGTGGATTTAGAACCCTTATCACCCTATCCACGAATTATATCAATTTGGGACCTTTTAAAACCGAATTTTTTTTTCAAATAAAGTAATATTTCTTACTTTCCAAAAGTGCCCCTCCTCTCCTCTTATAAAAGGCCCCCACCTCTACCTCATTTAACACACTCCTCAAGCCTTTGGCTCGGCCAACCCCTGCCCATTTACTCTCTACACATCCTTCTACTCATCCTAGAGGATTCCCTTTGGGAAGAATCCTTTCAAAGGAAGCCTTTAGGCTCAAATCAAAAGGAGTTACACTTTTAAAGGTCATTCATTCTCTCATGTTCATTTGTTTTATTTTGCTTCTCCAACCCCCTAAACTCTTTTTATTTTCTTATTTTGTAACAAAACTAGTATCTTAAAAATACTAGGATGTTTTTATAATATTTATTCGAGCTACACTCTCACAAAACTATATAAAATGGTTAAAGAACATACGGTTTCCGTGGATGGTGAAATTCTGCCTCCCGAAACGATGATTGTTCAAAACACATTTAACACCATAAAAGGTGGCCATTATGATGTCACTATTTTTATATATGATATATAATATGTTAATGTTTTACTTATGCTTCGGTATTCTTCATTTGTGTCTTACCTTTATGGCTTCCATTATGGGTATACGCGATATCTTCATTTTAGGAAGTGCGGACTACCGCCCCCTCAAAGTGATGTGATTCGTTAATGCCATATGTGGGACGTATAAAGGATGGATTTAATGTTATTATATATGATGTTATACTGGAATTATTATATTCCTCTATATCATTATTACTTCTTTACATTAAATAATGAGATAGAAATGAAAGTTGCGTTCATGCGTACGTACGACTTACCGTCTCCATGAACGGTGCATTTCATTTCTTATCCCGAAATGTAATGTACTATTATAAGTACATGTCTATAATGGATATATATGATTAATGATACATATAAATGATTAATATAATTCTGTAATTAAAATATACATACCTATCATTTATTTTTAATTCCATTAATATGACAAATAAATGAAAGTAGCGTTCATGCGTACGTACGGCTTACCGTCTCCATGAACGGTGAATTTCATTTCTTACCTCTAAATGATTATGTAATATTATAAATACATGTATATGCTGGATATATATGATAGATATTATATCCAAATCAGGAATGTCATTGTGGATATAAAGAACCTTTGACCACACGTACAACATGTAATTGTAAGAAGTCCACTTTCGACTTAAGAACCAAATATCGGCAAAAGAAATATTATTAACTTAAATGATTACATAATGATTATGACATGGTAATAAGTGATATAAAAGGAATAATGAACTTGGAAAAGGTTCTTAAGGAAGTAAAAATTAACTCAAGTTTATTATTCAGGACGTTAAAGAATGATCGAGTCAAGTCGGACCCGAGGTAAGGGATCCTACACCTCTCTTTCTTTTTAAGTACACTCTTTTATGTCATTCCTTTTAAAGCTCATATTTCTTGTTATTGGGATGATATTTTATATTAAATTTACTGTAATTTTTATTTTCATGTGATGAGAAACCCTATTCTCTCTCATCAATCCATTTTGGAAGTTTTGAGTGGCGCCGTTAGGCTGCCAAACTTTCGTAAGAGATCTAACCTCTCTCTTTCTTTTTAAGTACTCTCCTTTATGTCACTTCTTTTAAGCTCCTCTTTGTAATGTTAGGGGATGTTCTTTTATATTCCTCTTTCTGTACATTTTATTTTAATGTGATGAGATACCCTATTTGATCTCATCAATCCATATTCAGAAGTTTTATGTGGCGCCGTTAGGCTGCCGAGTTTTCGTAAGGGATTTTTCATCTCACTTTTATTCCCGTGAGATTTATGCTACATTTTCCACAAATTACATTGATTGGTGTATGTAATGCCCATTATTCTACTATTTGTGTAATATAATTTCGTTTATGAGTATTTACATCAATGATCTATTGTCCTTCTTTAATGGGGTGTATGTTTTTAAAGATACTCAAGTCGATAAGGGAACCTTTCACCCTCCTCTTTTTTAAAAGTCTTATTTTGTTGGGTCTTTTAATTTACATATTGTTATATTGGGATATGTTCTCATATATCTTTATTGATGTAAATTTTATGTCCAAGTGATGAGATACACTTTTTATCTCTCATCAACTCATTTTGATGTGATGCCGTTAGGCTGTCAAGGGAACTTTTTAACCCAATTTCGATTTCTTTGGGTTCAACATGTAGTCATTGAATATGTCATCCATTGAATATGTATGAATGACCTATTATTGTTTTACACTTAATATCCATTTATATTGGGTGTAATTATATTTGTCACACATATTTTTGAGATTGATTTGTCCTTAATTTAAGGATACCTTTTTTATAAGGTATTTCATCACATTTGACATTTCTATTGAGGGTTCATTGTTGTTGTGCACCAATTCACTCTTATATGGTGTATATACTGTCCTTTGGAGTATTATATCATGAATCCATTTATTCTCATGATATTATAAAGTTCTGACTAAATGTTATTCCTCAATTATGGTATTCAAGTGTCTCTAATTTTGGTAAAACTCCTTTAACCAAAATATCGCTTTAAATGTTTTAATTATTTGTTCTTATTAATATCCATGTTTTCAAAATGGTTTTAAGGATTTATTTATATGGATATTAATGGTTTAAAATTTTAAGCTTCAAGGTGGTATGGGACACTTTGATTCAAAAATCTCTTTGTTAAATGTTTTAAATGGTTTTGGAAATGGTTTCTTTTTGTATGGATTCATTATTTCAAAATACTAAAATGTTATATTGTGATTGAAATGTGGAAATGTTTTGTTTCCTTTAGGCATGTTTTATGTGATACGTTTATGTTATGGATCTTGGGCGTTGTTATGAAAATGGGTGGTTCCGTGATAAACTAAGGGCGGGTGAGCCCGATATAGCTCTCCAATGCATTGGGTAACACGAAGGAGTGAAACGTTAAGGTTTTTCCGAAGAGATTTAGGGAATATACTGTAATGAGTATTCCAAACGTAACCAAGAGGGTTACTCCCTACATAAGAATGTTATGAATGCCTCAAGTTACCTTTATGTCTTATGTTTTCTATGATTTATTCATGGTTTGATGAGGTATGTTAAAGTACCTATGTTTTATGGGTAAAGTATGATTTCATTCTTATGTATATATGAACTCATGTTTCCTTTCCATATTTTTATAACCCTTACTGAGATTTTTATGCTCATCCCAAGTTTTTGAAATGTTTTTCACAGGTCAAGGGAAAGGTACATGATGTGGTGATAGTGTCAAGGATGTGTCAAGAATGAATCCATGTTTTATTTTCAATATGATTCCGTTGATGGGAAGAATGAATTTTGTTTTTTATGTAACCACTTTGTTTAAATGTAGATTGTAATGCAAGTTTCATGATCTAATTCTCTAAAACTCTAAACCTGAATAGATCCTCAACGTGTAATCTTGTGAAAACTCCATATTGTGTAAGGTTTAAGGCTGGGGCCTTATAATTTTATTTTCCAATTTATATATTAAATTATCATTATCTTAATTTTATTCATTTTTTTCAACCTTCATTATGATGAGTACTTCATTTTCAATATCTCTTGCATATTTTATTGTTTTTATTTTGTCAGAAAAAACAATTAAATGGTTTGTCATTGAAGAGGTTCATTGTCACAAAGTATTACTTGATCTTCATCGCCCATATCATATAATTCATTCTACTTTATGTTTAAAACCACACTCCAGCCATCATGTATTTCATCATCCATATAATAATCCAATTTTTTTGTAAATCCATGTTAAATGGATCATTCTCTACATTATCACCGATATGTATCAAGAGAGGGATGTTTAAATAAGTAAAATTTATTACATATTGGATTATAACCCTATAAATTTTATCCCACATTAAATTTAATGAAACAATTGGAAACTAACCATGATTTGTTAATTAAATTATATCAATCATTTTTCCATTGCATCACTCCACAGAAAGTGTAAATACAACACTATTTTGAATTTTCAAGTCATCTTCATTCTAAATTGTACAAAACATGAATCTAGTAATTTTGTAGACATCAAATATCATCTCTAACCTTGATGACCATGATCCAAAATCATCAAATCTTTTGACATTTCAAATCAATTATCATCATTCATTATCTAGAGAAGTATATATAAGGTGTTACTTATAACATAGAAAAAATAAATATACATCCACAATATGAATATGATTATATAAATACATGATTTTTGGACCATTAAAAAATATCCTTACTAATATATTTTTTAAATTCTAAATCATTTCAGGATTGAAACCTTTTTTGCTATTTTTTGGAAACTGAAATATTTCAAAAAATAGATTTTCAATAAGACTTCTGGGTAACACATATCTAAGTTCTGATATATAATTCAATTTAGTCAATGTAAAAGTTGACACCCTTCCAATTGGACATAATATAGTAGGAAATACTAATTACTAGTTTTTAGAATGAGAATTAGTGGCGATGTCATTAACACATCCAATATGATTTAATTTAGTCTCAATCGAATCCATATACATTGAAGAAAAGTTCAAGACCTTTTAAAATATGTAACATTTAAAAATAGAGCCTTCGGCTTGGGATTTATTCTCCATATATGATGTCAAATGACATAAGTAAATGATTATAAAAAAATATGATACATGGTAAAACAAAGTGATGCGCTAATTTTATAAAATTGTATTTTACGATGAAAATAAAAACAATATCAAGGTTCCTCTTAATTGGATAATCCATCAATTGTGTACTGGCCCACCATGTTCTTATTTTTCAACCAAATGAAAATTAAAGATAATAATTATTATGAAGAATGTAGGGGAAATACCATCTCTAAATAAAGAAGTGTCATAAAAATTATTTACTGAATTTTATCAAGATTAGTGGGATTTAGAGTATTTCCACAAATATCTCTGAAAATATTACACAACTCAACTAGAAGAACAATTAATTTTTCAAGTAATGGTTTATGAAATCCCTATGACAATAACTTATCTTTAAAATAATTCATTCCTGACATTTAAATCCATTTAAATTTTGATTTTTTATGTCAATGCACCATGATAAGTAAATTTAATATCCATATAGAACTTTTACATTATTTTATGTTTGAAGCAATATGTTTTTTCATGATTTGTCATTATAAAAATATCTGATGGTTTCATACCCTTAAAATTTTAAAAAACCAATGCTTCATATTCACTGAATTCAAATCCTGAAAATAATTAATGTGATCATTTGATTTACCCAGCAATTTAAAAAAACTAGATATTAAATTTTCACATGCTTTTCTCTAAATATGAAATACATTTAGATTTTAATGTTTTAAATTAAACTCCCAATAAGGATTTTTTAAAAATATATTCATTTTCTTCCATTGTTGTGGTCTATATAATTACGATATTTTATCTCTTACCATTTTACCATTCTTTAAAATAAATACATTTTCCATATTCTTTAGTGATATTCATCAATTTTCTAAATATTTTTTAACTAGATAACTCCTTCTTTGGTTGTCTAAATTATATTTCTCAATTTATTTTTTCCAGGTTAAAATTGAATTTATGAGAAGCATGAATAAATTTTATATGACATATAAAAAACCATTTACTACTATGATGTAATCATTTAGGATAAAAAAATTAAAAGCTGGTCTAGCCAACCCAGCATGACTGTTCCAATCAGAAAAATTTCATAGTACAATAAAGTAAAACATTTTCATCATTAAAGAAGAATTAATTTTTAAATGTTTACTCATTGAAATATCTTATATTTTCACACCATCATCTCGTAATTCTAAAAACATGTAGTTTAGTGGTTTATAGGTCACATATATGTCACTTCCATGCATTTTCAATCCAGTAATAATAATCAAAATAATGAATGAATTATTCATTATAAAAGTCCATCGATATAGATTAAAGGGGGTCTGAATAACTTTCCAAATTCTATAATTTGTACTAATGTACCAAAAGGGTTAAAACCATCAGAATCCCATCCCAAACAAACATTCCTATGATTTGAATGAAATCTGGAAATAATGAATCAAACAACATCCATGATGTTGAATCATTTGGATGTATAAACAATACATTAACACAATCACAATCTTTCTACTTAATTTTTTATGTAGTTTTACACTACTTGAATATTATTTTCATGCATTGATATAATAGAGAGTAATGAGATACCATTACAAGAGTTTTCGTCTTCTATTTCTTCCTGGGATTGTGTTGATTTACACTCTCATTATTGTTCATTGAATTCCACATTCTTGAATGAAATATTAGTTATTATTATTTGTTATACTATTATATTTATTAAATTATGAATCATTTAGGATTTTATATATCTTTTAATAATCGTTTCCATGTTTTTGTTGACTATATTAATCTTATATAACAATGTATAGATCATAGCTTCATTAAAGGCATCATGAAGAAACTCTAAAATCATTGAAATTGATTTGTCATTAATTCCACAGAGACACTTTAAATGATATAACATAATTATAAAATAATTCTATGAATACATGGACCACCATTCCTATGGTTCTAGTTTTTCATCTCTAAATATATTTATAAAAATATTTTTTTCACCGAAGTTACGAGAATGATAAACCTTTGTTGGATCAAATGATGGTCTTGTTAACGTATTAAAATCTAATTAATTGTATCCTGAATATCCAAATGTTTCATTTATCTATTTTCAAACAAAATTCTCTCATATAGGGTCACACTTTATTTCATTTAAAGTATATTAATTGTTTTGAATACCCAAAACATTTGATTCACCATGCCTTATAAAATAAATATAGTGAGTAGAAATCTATTATTATATTAAATTCAAATATAATTAATTTTTATTAATTCATCTCTTTAATTAATGATATGGACACATGAATTTTGTTCTACAATCCACTGATCGGTTTTAAATTGCGTAATCTAAAAATTATTCCAACCCCTTAGCATAACCAATGTTTTTAGGTAAATTAGTTCAAAATTCATCCATTGGTATTGGGTTTTGTCTCTTATCTATATAAATTTTAAAATAATGATATAAATTTTTAATAAAACATGTAAAATGAATATTAAACATCCCCAACATAATCATTGACTGGGGTAGGATCTCTATTGGACATAGGAAAAATTCGAAATAAATAATATTCAATCATACATTAAAAAAATAAACCTAACTAAAACAAATAATTATATAAGTTAATTAAAAAACTAATAAAAATTCAGTCATTAATACCTTAAAGGATTTTAGGGTCACAGTCACTTGAAAAATGGGAAGAGAGCCCAACAGTGGGTTGTTGTTGTGAATCAGAGGGGTCCCTACAAGGTCATTGTCGGGGAGAAGGGGTTTGTGGTAGCATGTATAAAGGGGATTACTGTCACTGGGAGATAGGGGTTGGGGTCATGGAATTCAACGATAGAGGGTTGGGGTCACATTATTAGCAAACAGGGTGGCTGGGTTTGGGTCACCGTGATTGTTGGCAGGTGGTCGAGGTTACAATGGTCATCATCAATGGCTGGGGATTCGGGTCATGTAAGTTGTCATGAAGAGAAGGGGGTTTGGTTTGATGGGTTTTAATTGGGGTGAGATGGGGTGTGTAATTTGAATGTGGATAAGGTATAGCGAGGTCAACATTAGTTTTTTTATTTTCATAATGATTTAAATTCAACCACGACTAAATATTAAAATTTTAAAAAATATTTCCTTGGTTACATTTAACCACCTCTATATTATAATTTTTGTAATAAATTTTATTTCTAAAAATTTATTATAAAAAATTCTAATAAACTTATTTTAAGGCCCTTTTATTGTAGCGACAGTGCAGATAGAGTTCAGTCAACTCCACTAGATACCAAATGGAGGCTAGTAGGTACCCAATGCCATCAACAAATAATTTTCTAGAATAACATTTATTGATATTGAAGTTTATTAAACTAATTGATTTACATCATAATATCCCATAACAAATTCTATAATATAACTAAAGGTATTTGAGAATAAAAATATAAACCTTAAAGGCCTTTGAAACGCAATTGGTCATCTGATCTCCAACATCTACATGTTGTATCACACAATTACTATCAATAGTGAACCCCTTTCTAAATATTCTTTATCCTATCTACATTGTGAATAAATTATGACATCAAATCACTATCTTCCATTATTATCATAATCCATCTCCTTTACTTTTATCCATGGATATAATAAAGACTGATTTACAAAGAGATTTACCCTATAAATTTAATCATCATCTTATTTATTTTAAATTTAGTTTTTAACACCATTAATGTGAAGGGTCCTTGGTTTTCTTTCCATTTTGTTTATTAGAAAAATGAATATTATTCTTGAGGTTCGTATCATTCACAAAAAAGATATTTTGACTATTGTATTTATCATTTTTTATATAATATAAAATATAGGGATTAGTTTTGTAAATTGGTTTCCATTAAATATGTGGTATAGATAAATTAAATCAACATGTTATTGAAGTGGTAGGAATAGGATCTATTTTAGATGTATTGTCGATCGCATATACTAAATATATATAAATTTTTTATTTATTTAATTTTATTAAATCTTCACTTTCAGTCATTCATTTTATTAACACATTAAACACTATTAAATAATTTTGTATTCAAATCACATAATAAATTTAAATTAATCCTTTTTTAATTCTTATGTAATGATTACTATATAATTTCACTTTCTAATTTTAAACTTTTATCTTTTTAATGATTCAATTTTCTTAAATCATTTTAATTTTTTTTAACATTGGATTATTATATGTTACATTTTAATTTGAATGTCACCCCTTAATGTTTTACTCATCTCTGACCAACAATTGGTAATAATGGAGTCTTGAATTTATTTATTTTCAAAATCTATAAAAACACATTTTTGGGTTCCAAATAATTAATTAATATCTCATGAAATGTTTTATTTTTTAAAATGGATATTAAAAACACTAATAGTTCTTTAGAAGGAAAATACTTGTGTCTTGTTCTATTTTTAATGGAAATATATATGGTTATTTTATAAATTTCATTTCAAATTTTTTTATATCCATTGTTTATACTATTTATAATATTAAAATACAAAGATACGCTCCTATAACTAAAAAATATGATAAATCTATCCTTATATATTTTTCTACATTTTAATAAGATGGAAAAGTGACGAATTAATTACATTGTGGTTTGAATATAAAAGAACTTAATCGAATTTATACATGAATAAACCCACATAAAATTAAGAAACTTTTATATTAGAATCTTTAAATTACTAATAAATTAATAAATATCTATTTTGATATATTTATACATGACTTTTAATGTACTCTATGTATCCTAGTGAATATATCATAATGGGTGAAAAATCATTATGATTATTTTTTTACAGAAACTACAGTCAAATAAATCCTTTGATTATTAATTCCTAATGGAGAACCAAATTTCACTATGATCTACGAAGATTAATACATGATGAACATGGTAGTTGAGGAACACATTGGATCTCTCATGAAATTTGATATTACTATGATAATAAAATAAATAAAGGTAGATATGGTTGTGAATGAAACTAAACATATTGTATATTTCAAATCTATCAACAATAAATATTCCAAACAAGAATACAAAACTGGTGAAATTTCAATAAGGGTAAGAAACATCCTAGACAATAATAGAGCAAACCAAAAATTCAAAAATAAAATACAGTAAATGGATGTTAATTTCTTTGGTTTCAAAAATAAGGGTTACCTAAAGGTGGATTGTTCCTTAAATAAATTTCCAAAAAGAAAAATCAGGGTAAGAAATATCAAAATGTCTCATCTTGGAGTGTGAGAAAATATTAAACATCAACATAGGAATGAAGTGAATAAATTCCCACATTCATAATGGATATTAAATAAGTTTGTGGAAAAATGAATTTGTTTTGTTGTAGTTCATAATACCTAACATATTCAACCTATTAATTATGCTATGAAGATTTTATTTTTGTTATAAATAAAATTTAATATAATTTCATGGACTTCTTTCAAGATTAAAGGGTCTTAAAAGTAATTTAAATGGTATTGTTTCTGAAAAATATCATATTTTAAATTAATTAATGAATTTACATTTAATGTTAAAATATAAAAAAAAGTAACAGATTTGAAATTTCAAATTAATGATCATACAAATTATCTCTATTATTTTACCTAGTAAGAATAATATTTTAAAATTATTATATTTTATCAACAACCAAGTAATAATTTCTATGTTTTTATTTTTTCAAAACAATATATTTTCCCATAATTCCTATAATTTAATTTTTTAATGGAATTCTTCTAAATAAATAATAATATTTTAATAATAATTATGTGATATTTATTATGAATGAAATTTGAAAAATTATAGATGTAGTAGACTGAAACAGTTCTTATTCCATGTCCAAAATAAATTGAAAAAACCTTTCTAAATAAGTATTGATTCAGAAAAATATATTAGCTAACATATTTGGACCCAAGATATGGGTACTGAAAGATATAACCGCTTAATATTTTTTAGAAAAGATGAAAAACCGATGTACCCATAAGGTATTATTATATCTGGAGGATGAGTCATTTTTGTTTTGATAGATTCAAATTCAATCATTTTGATGATATTGATGGAGGAAATGCCAAATTTATAGACTATTTAATTGATAAAGTTACAAGTATTGGTATAATTAGTTTCTCCTAAAATTCTTTAATTACAATTGATTTTTTTTGGAATTGATGAATCAGAATTTACTATGTATTTGTTATATATGTGATAGTGGTTTCCATAATAGTTTTAAAAATGTATTTCATAATATTTTTTATTTTAAATGAATTCTATTTTTTACCACATTCCATTATCAAAATATTTATATTATTAATATAAATTATCATTAAAGTAAAAAAAATCAGTGTTTATATGAACTGAAAAGTGAATATTGGATTTCTCATGTGAACCTAGGCAATTATAATTTTCACTCTATAGTCATACTCAATTGTAATTGATAACGGAAAAATTTAACAAAATTTCCTTTTAATCATAACATAGATTTTAAATCATCCCAATTTGGAAAAAACACAACTCTTCTGAAATAATATTATTTAATGTTTTGAATTGTTAGATCTACTCCAACATGACCTTTTTAGACAAAATATAATAATTAGTATCATAAGTAAAAATTAAACCATTGTAATTATTGATGAATGTACTAGATTTACATTTTTCTCTTCTTATCATGTAATAATGATGCATTTAGTGTCTTTATTAAAAATTCATGGAAATTTTAAAATGATAATTTCTAAAAAATATTTTCCCATAAAACTAACCATTATAATGAATTTGATAAAAAAGATTGTGATTATTTTTCTGCTACTTAACGTTATCACCACTCATTTTTCCCTCTTCGGACAACTCAACAAAATGTGGTTGTCAAAAGATGAAATAGGACCCTCCAAAAAAATACAAGCTTATCCTAAATGTGTTTTTTCTTCCTCAGTTCATTTGGGATGAGGATGTAAATACCACATCCTTTTCCATAGTCAATTCCTCAAAAGACCCACCTTAGGAAAAATATATTATGAAATTTGGAAAGGAAAAATTATAATTGATGGATTATATAGTGTCCACATTTATGAATTATTTATCATAAATGATAGTAAACTCATGCAATGTTTTACAATAAATAAAATAGAAGGAATTTTTATTTTTTCCCCAAACTGATGAAAATTATTCTGAATATAAAATAAGAGGAACATGACCCTATAAGAATCTATTCACATCAAATTATAGGAGAGTAACATTAAATATATCCATAATGCGATGATGATGTTGAGAAAAATTCTATCCAATGAAAATCCTATTGATAGTGTGATCATTGAATTAAAATGTATTACTTATACTAGACGGTTGGTCTTAACTGTATTTTAACATAAATATTTTCTCTCACACCTTGATGCTCATTACCTTGATGATTATTTTAATGATGAGAATTTGATATATTCCTTGAAAGAGGAGTCAAAATAATTTAAAAAGTAAAATATATTAGCACTCATGGATTTTCCTCATAATCATCTAATTATCGAAACAATGTGAGGTTTTCAAAACAATCTTGACGAACAAGGAAGTGTAATATGTAAAAGGATTGACTTGTTGATAAATTCTAATATTCAGAAGATGTAATTAAATATATTGAATTTTTTTCTCGTTTTTCATGACTCGAATACATTATAATATTTTTTTTAATTCTATGTTTGTTTTATTTTTAATATTTTTCAAATCAAATTCATAATTTTTTTACCTAATGGTAATATTTAAAAAAATAATTCCTCGAACAACCACATGATATTGAAAATACTAAATTTCCAAATTCTGTTTTCATGATAACAAATTCACTAGATGACTTAATACAATTTCATTTATCTTGGTATTACAGGGTTAATACATTTATTTTATTAAATGATAATATATTGGGAAAATCTATTTCCACCCTTTTCTCAAAACATTTACAAATAATGTGTTGATCTTACAAATTTATGTTGATGATGTTATTTTCTTCTCAACCAATGAAAATAATTACAATGAATTTTTTTATTAATGAATAAATATACAGAAATGAGTTTTATTGGAGGCTATAAATTATTTTTTTGTTTTCAAATTTAAAAAAATTATATCTTTTTAAACCAATATAAATACACTAAATAACTTCTACAGAAGTTTGGAAAAGATCAGGCTAAGGAAATTATAATTCCAACTAGTAAAACATGTAAGATAATATTTGATGAATCTTGTCAATCAGTCAATAAAAAGATTTTGAAAAGTATTATTGGAAGTGTAAATTAGTTTTCTGTGATGGTTCTAGACATCATATTTAGATTATTCATCATTTTCATTAAAATCCAAAGTAATCACATTTACAATCCCTCAAAAGGATTTTTTTCTTTATTTAAAAGGAACCAAAAATGGAAGATTAATTCATGATACGGAAATCCCGTTTAAACTTCCATTTTTAAGATGTTCATTTTCTAGGATGGAAACTAGATATGAAATGTACTAGTGGAACTTTTCATATATTAGTAAAATAATTTATCTCTTGAAGTAGTAAGAAGAAAATATTTGGTTCTCTTTCTCCATTTGAAATGAAATAAAATTCAATTGGATTTTTTTTCTCCAATGTTATATAAATGGAATATAATATTTTGAAATTTAGGATGACATATTCTTCCCTTCTCATCATGTGTGGAAACACTAGTGTTTTTGGTACATCTAAAAATCCAAACCAAAGATTTGTCACCATGAAAATAATCTTGAGTTACAAGTTTTGATGTGATGATATTCTAAAAGGTGATAAAACTGTTGATATTTTTTGTACAAACAGTCAGCATAAATATATATTCTCTAATTCAAATCCTCTATATAATGACAAATTCATGAATTGTTAGTTGATTATTTTTATATTTTTATTCTTATATCTTAATCACAAGGAATCATTTAAAAGTTATTCAATTTTAAAAGTTCTATTCAAATAATTTTCCAAAAAATGACTATTAATATATTTATTCGAAATTTTTTCATAATTTTGGAAATTTAAATTATGTATGATACTCCAAGAAAAACATTATTATCTGCATAAAAACAAATATATGTGATTATTGTGTAGTTTATCCTATGGATTTATTCTGAGAAGAGTTGATTTGGTTTCTACCACTTTCTTGGTTTTAGGCATAGTGTGTAGACCTTTATCAGACACCCAATTTGATACATTAATTTAATTTTATATGGTTTATTATTACAATAATTATTAATCCTAACATATGGAAATATTTCTGAATTTTTTTTCTAATCCTTTTATTCGTTCATTTTATTCTATCTTTTAGGGATATGGTCCCTATACTCTAAAATGATGAATTATTTAATGGTAGATAATCATGTTAACACCAAAATGAACCTTAAAAATAAATTATGTTTTTCAAAATTAATTATCAAAAATAAAAATTTTATTTTTATTATTAGGTTTTTAAAATATATTTTTTAATGTTTTATTTCACTATTAAACAATATTTTGAAAACATCATTTTTTATACCTCTCAAAATATCCATAATGTGATAAACATAGTTTTTAAAAATTATATATTCATTATCTAAATCCACCTATAACCCCTTCTTGATAGTTTCCAAAGGGGGAAATTTTATCCTTTTCTCTTAAAAGTTGGAGTTATGTTTATTGTTTTGTAATAAAATTTAATGTTTTATAAAAATGTTATGTAGTAGAAAACTGGAAGAGAAGTGATCTTTTTCAAAGGAGGGGATAAATTTAGTATCATAATAACCCATTATTATTATCCTTTAATATATATTTTTTAATTAAATTTTTATAAAAATGTTTATGATAATAATAAAGGGGAATATTATTTATCTTCTCACCATTAATTACTTTTAATAATCCCAAACTCTCTAAAACGAGATTAATGTTTCCATTTTTGTGTTTTGGAGTTATCTTGATGATATCATGTTAGAACCATGTAAAAAAACCTTGATATTTTTGAAAAGAATTATTAAAGATTTATATGATGTCTAAATGAACCATAGAGGCTCCTGGAAGGAAGTGGAGAAGACACATAATTAAAATATTGGCCACAAGCATCACCGACTTGCCGGTGACTTACCTAGAAGTTTCCAAATTTATATGGAACACATATCCTACCTGATGATATTTCATTACATAATTAGTGTTGATATATTTAAAAATTTCAACTCCATGAGACCATTAGTTAGTATAGAGAATCATTCATGGAGTTTTAGAAACCCCACTGGCTACCTAGGGAGACAAAATAGAATAAAAATTATCGCCAGCCCAGAAGATCTAAAACTACCATTTATGACTATCAAAAATTATTAAAGTTCGAAATATTCATATTAATGAAACTTGAAGGATTAAAATTTATTATTTAATGTTTTAGATCTTATAAACAGATACCATGATGGCCAAGGAATCTCACTTTTTCATCCAATCTATAATGTGAACAAGATGAATCACTAAATTACACTCAAAAGTGATCTCTATGATAAATTTTATTTATCCATTATAAAGTGTGAAAGAATTGTGATATATATGAAATTTCGTCTATTATTATCATTCTCTCTTAGTTTTCATCATTTTTTTAGATAATTGAGTCCAAGCTAAAAATAAATTACTTCCTAGTAATATTTAGATATTTATTTTAATTCTAAATTTTTTTAACACTATAATTAGAGTGGGGGAACATAGTTTTCTTATTATTATAGAAATAAGTAAATGTACTATTAATCTTTTAGATTCTATATTTCTCATTGAAAAGTGGTTTTTTATTTCAATTTCATTATATGATCTAAAATAAAGGGATATCTTTTAGTGAAATGGACACCATTGATGTTAGGGGACTAAAATATTAAATACTCAAGTGATTGTGGTCGTAGGTGTAGGGGATCATTTTGAGATATCTTGAATCATTCTTACCAAATATCACATCACATTCTCCATCAATAATTTAGTTTATTTATCAATTTCATCCATTAATTTATTTATTTTAATCCATTAAGAAGCATTAAGTTTTTTTATCCTTAATTTTCTTAATTTTATTATATTATACTTTTGATGGTCATATGATTTTATTGTTATTTTTTTTGATTTGGAATTTGTTCTTCCCCAAAAATATTTTATTTTCTTCAATATTTTATAAAATTGTTTTTAAACATGGATTGTTTTAATTTATTTTCAAATATATAAATTCACACTCTATTTCCATTTTAATCATCCATGGCATATATATTAAACATGAGATATACTAGGTGAGATGCTCCTTCACTATGCATTTTATAAATGAGGTTTATCCGGAGCTCTTCTCTTCCACCAGGTGTTACCTTCATGAGATATCCTAGTGGGACATTCTTCCCACACACATAATTAATAGTGATTATAGGATGGGTTGTTTTTCCCAAAGGGATTATTTACCAAGTTTAGAGACACGTGAAACTGGTCAATACTTGTATGGTTGATCCTAAGATTCTCCATGATAATTGATCAGTAGTTATGATTTATTTTTTTAAGATATTTACTATTTATTGTGTCACATAGACATGAAATTTAAATAGAATGAATATTTTTAGGGACACTATAGGTGGTGTCCTTTAGTGTTGTACTAATAGAATTATCTTGTGGTCATGGGTACACTAACATACATCATGGTTACCAAACATGATCCGCACAGAGGAAATTTGATCAATAGTCTACCCAAATTTCATTAATGAATTATGTTAGTTGAGAGCATATTAGAACTCATGAGTAGTTTTATAGATTTTCCTGCTTTTGAATTTTTTGGGTTATTTTTTGTTTTCATGTAAACATCCTCCCACATGGGTATTGATTTGTATAACATTAACAACATTTATTTTGACATAAAAAGGGTTGTATATGATGTATATTTTTTATTTAAATGTTTTTTTTGTTATCATATTCTCATTTGGATATTTTTTTTTCTTTTTTCAATAGTTATTGTAATACTCAAATATGTGGGTATTGTTTCCCTTTGATATTACCATAGACCCTCACTGTAAGTCGGTAGCTTCTAGAATATGGTTTGAACAAATAATATCATGTAGTTCTTTTGATCAGATACTCTAGTTGGATATGGGACACATGTTATATGATTCAACCACCTCTTCGAGTTTTTTGGGACTCAAATATTAACCTAGTGGTGTGAATATTTTTTATTAGAGAATAAAGTACCTTACATAGAATTCAATCTATCAAATATACATTTGATACCTTTTAACATAATTTTATTTAAAATACACATTTTTTAATTGGTACTGAAATTTCTAGACAAAAAAATGTTAGTATTAGGATTTTGGAGTCTATTTACTGGATTATATACATAATTTTGAATATTTCTAGAGTCTTTGTGAAAGATTTAAAAATGGAAGCCTAGTGAATGATTTACTGATTGAAAGGAAAAAAAAGATATTAATTATTGCTATAACTAATGATATATTATATAAAAATATTAATTACACTACTGTATTTGAGGAATGGATTAAAAAATTTGTTATAATCCTTATTATTTTGGTTCAAATTTTTTGATGATGTGTTTTTTTGTGGTAAATGTTAGTCATAATTTAAAAATTTTAAAATACATGAATACAATGGGAAATAAAAAGAGCATTCTCAAATAAAAGTCACACAATGAAATATTATGGTTTAAAATATTTCAATATATTATAATCAGACATTATTTTTGATGTTCTCTATAAATTATAATGTTTTGTTTCCCCAATGATGTTTTAAAAGTATGATGGTTTCATTTTAGATGGATAAATTAGTAATTAGTTATGTTCTTGATTTTTCATTTAGAGAAAATGTTTTTTTTTGCTTTGGAAAAAAATACTATTTTTATATAAAAGCGGAAGATCAATATGGTAATGTTTTTATTGTAATTTCATTAGAGAATTATTTTGTACTATTCATGGTAGTAATTTAAATTAAATCCAATCCTTATAAATGAATGTGGATCAATTGGAGACCTTTTTTGTTGTATAATTTTGTATCTTAAAAATATATGCTTTTAGGATAGAAAAAATATTCTTTTATTGTAGGATATAGATGTATATTTAAATGATCAAATATATGAGGGGTGAATTGTAGGGTTAGAACATTCATTTTTATCGATAAGAAAATCTATTTTTTACATAATTATAAAAGGTGGATTCACAAATCCTATTTGGTTCATAATTAAAAAAGGTTATTGGAAGGTCCCCAGTCTAATTATATAGATCCTAAACATAGAAAAGTTTATCTTAAAAAAAATTAATTAAGTATACTTGTAAGTAATATTCTACCTTATAGTATATAAAATCAAATATATAAGAGTAAGTATATGTATATGAAATTATAATAAATTTATAATTTCTAACTATAACTTAAAAAATCATAAATTTAACAAACTTGTAAAAGGAAAAATTAACAATTAATCTTTTAAACTAAAGAGAAGGATATCCAAAAACCTTGGATAAAGGGCCATTGATTAATATATTCAAGAAAGTATTTCTTACCCACACCAGTATAAAACCATGATCTCTATGGTGATCGGTACCAATGTCTTCCAATCCCTATAATCCCTCAATTGATCAATAATAATCAGATTCACACTAGTTAGGTTGAACGAGCTATCAATGGATAAACTAGATATTTTTTTAGTTCACACAAATATGGTTCAAATAAGATTTCAATGAGAATAAATTCAATATATAACTACAAGATACCACTTATTTAATATCATCTCATAGTAAATCTCAGCAACAAGTTCGCATCATCTGTTTCAAAGGGACTGGTATTTATTGGCACAAAACTAAATGCTTGGTTCATCCTCGAACTATCATATTTCTCTATAAATTTCAGAGGGACATGGAAATTTTTCACTCATCTAAAATTTAGTAAAAACAGATTTAATTACATCATTTCATGTATAAAAATTTTGGAAATAATTTCATGTGTATGAAAAAATATTATTTAAGAAAAATAATGTTATGTTTGAGAAACATAAGCATAGTAGAATCCTTTAATGTTGGAAAAATATCATATGGATGGGATGCAACACTAAGAGATTTGAATAATCATATTTTATGTATAATAAAAATCATAATATAAAATTATATGGAAATGGAATATGAAATTATATAGAAATAGAATCTAGATTAATGATAATTTAGAGTCATGAATAATGAAAAAGTAGAGTATGATTTCCATGAGAAAAGGAGTCTGAATTTTTTAAGAAATAGACTCTGATTTATTTTTGAAATAGAGTTTTATTTTTGTATAAATCATAGCCAAAAACCAAGATGGTATGAATTCTGAAAACAGAATGAATAAGTTTCAAAAAAGAGTGATACTCGGATTCTCATAATAGATGAAATATAAAAAATGAAATGTATGGTTATGAGATTTTGGATAAGGATTTGATTATTCTTAAGGAAGTTAGGTCACAAGAAAATATGGTTAATATTAAATAAGTATCATTTAGAATAACATAGAAAATAATGGTATGGTTTAAGACAATAAATTTTATTACTGAAATAAAATAATATTTAAGGAAAAATCTATTGTGATTTTAAAATCATAAAGTAATAGAAAAGTCATAAGATAGTTTTCTAATTAGTATTTATATGAAAAAATTGGATTATGATATATTTTTTCAATATTTATTTTGATTGAATGGAATATCATTTAAGTTGTGGAATTTTCATCCCAATAAAATTTTTTAAAATGGTTTCAATAATATAAATACGCCCTTAAATAGTGCCCCAGAAAGAATTTAACAATAATAGAATATAGTTTTTGTACTTAGAACCATTATGGGGGTCCCCTTTATCATCGCTTTCCATTGCATTGATAAAGGACCAACCTGCTTCAGTGTTCTGGTTGAATAATATCACACTGTATTGAATAACTATAATATGTATAAAAATATAAATTTTAATCGAAATAAATATTATATGATGAATATAAAACACTCTATATACATTTTAAAAAATACTTTGTATATTTACATTTACAATTATGATCCAATTTTTTTTTAAAAATTTTAATGTTTCATCATCATTTGCACCTGTGATCCTCTCTAAAAAATCATTGATCGTGGAACCAGTTGTCGTAAAATTAAACTCACCAAAAGAAAAAGAATCCACTAATACATGAAAACAAATTTTATGTTAGTAATACTATAAAGAAATAAATTTATCATTAATATAAAATAATACATCAATAAAATTTAGTTTTTAAATAAAAAGTTACAAATTGAGTTATACGGGTCACACCATATGTTATGTTAATGTGATTTTGATTAATACACATCACAATTGATTTATGGATCACATTCCTAATTTATCAAAACAATATTATTTTTTTTCTTTGTTTTAGTATGTCACATGTTTTTAAAAAAAATTAAAGTTTAAATAAAAAGGCACACTTTGAATTATATTAGTCACACCATGAATTATATTGAGTTGCGTCTAATTCTTACACAACCAAAATTACATTTGAATAATTTTCTAAAAGAATAAAAAAAATCTGAATGTGCCTGCTAGGTTTTGAGTATGTCACTTGTGACTTTTTTTTACTAAAATTTCATTTCAAACTCGAAATATACACTTTGAGTAACACTAGTCTCATCGTGTGTTAGTTCTATGTGAGACTACAAAATTTATACCACAAATGAATTCTGAATTGTTTTCAGAAACTATGAAGACAATTATAAAACGTTTTATTGGTTTTCAGTGAGTTTCATATGTATTTAACTAAAATTTAAATTTGAAACTGATAATGGAATCTTTGAGTCATACTAGTCACATGATGTATCAAATTGAGGTGTGTATAATTCATACACATCAAAATGACAGATGGATAATTTCCTATATGTGTGAAAACAATATGAATATTTTATTCTTGACTTTCATTATGAAACTAATTATTTTTACTAAAATTACTATGAAATAGAAATAAAAAGAGACACATGGAGTTATATCGGTCACACCATGCATGTGATTTATAGTTTATTGATTCCTTTATTTATAAAATGACATATTAGTCATTTTACAAAAGAATAAAAACAATCTGAATGCATTTTCTTATTTTTTAGTGTTCCACTAGATCCTTTAACTAAAATAAATGTCAATTTTCCAAAAAAGAAACACTTGGAATTATTTTTGTCATGCTATTAATTATATTGTAGTGAAGATTGTTCCAACATGAAATATAATGACATTAAGATCATTTACTAAAGTATCGAAAAAGTTCTAACATGTTTGGTCATCTATTAATATGTCACATAATCTTTTTACAAAAATTAATGTTATTTTTAAATAAAATGCCACAGTGTGAGATATACCAGTCACACCATGCATCATATTATGGCTTGGTTGCTTCCCACATGTCAAAAAATGACTAATGGATCATTTTCAGAATTTATTAATACAATTAAAATGAGTTTTACTTAGTTTTAGGTATGTCACTTGGTATTTTTAATGAAATTAATATAAATTTAAAATAAATAGACATGAATTGAATTATAATAGTCACACCATGCACCACATTGAGGTGAAACAGACTCCTACACATCAAAAATAATTTATGGATGAGTTTTCTAAAGTATCAAAACAATCCTAATGGATTTTATTAGTTTTGAGTTCGTATATTGTTTTTTTAATTAAGTGTCAATTGAAATTGGAAACACACATCAATTCATACTACTCACATATTCTGTTATATTGATGTGATACAACTTCCTATAGATCACAACTAACATATGGATCACTTAAAAAAATTATAAATTAAATTAGATAACATTTTAATGGATTTCATTGAGTGATTCTTTGGGAACTATAATTTCAATATTTACCTCATAATGGAAATTTAGAGTCATATCAGTCACACCATGTGTTATATTGTGGTGAGGTTGATTCCTACACATCAAATATCAGTTATATAGTGTTTTTGTAAGTTATAAAAATCATATGATGGTTTTTTATTATTACGAAATATGCAAGTTGTTCTTTTTAAAAAATTATTATCAATTTTACAGAAAAATAATGGTTGGAGTTATAAAAGTCACCATGTGGGTTAGATTAAAGTAAGTTTAATTCCAACAATATAGATCTGATATAAAGATATTTTCCAAAAAGTAGAAAAATAATCTGAATGTGTTTGATCAGTTTTCAGTTTTTCACTTGTTCTTTTTAGTAAAATGTCATTTGAAATTGGAAACATGCACTTTGATACATACATGTCACACCGTCTATCGGATTTACGTGAGACTACTTCCTACCCAACATATCATTCTTCTTATTTGTATTACAAAATTACCAAGACAATCATAGGTTATATAGTTGATTTTTGGTTTGTGACACATGATTTGAACTGAACTGTCAATTTTCGACATATAATGGACACCTTGAGTCCTATCACATTCACTATGTATCATATTTAGGTGTGGATGATTAGAAACTCCTGAAAAGTGATGTATGGATTAATTTTATAATGTATCAAAATAGTACAAATTATTTTTATTGGATTTCATTATGTCACATAATATTTTTACAAATATTAATGACAATTTAAAACAATAAGTCCCACGTGATGTCATATTGGTCACACCACGTTTTATATTAAGTTTTTGTTGATTCATACACATCAGAAATGACCTATGGAATTTTTTTCCTAATGTATCAAAGTTATCAAAATTATTTATGTCAATTGTGAGTATATAACTTTTTTTTTCTAAAATTATTGTCAATATTAAAAAAAATTACACACATGGAGGAATATCTATCACAACGTGCATCGGATTGAGGAGCAGTTGATTCCAAAACATCAAAAATGACACTTGGGTCATTTTACTAACACATAAAAACAATATAAATGAATTTTATTGGTCTTTATTATGTCAATTAATATTTTTAATAAAATAAAATTTAATTTTAAGTAAACATTCACATAAGGAGTTATACTAATCACATTGAGCATCAGATTGTGTTGGGGTTGATTCCTACAAGTCACAGATGACTTATCGTTCATTTTCATAGAGTAAATATAAAATATGAATGCATTTCCATATTATTATTTATGTCACTAGTTAATTTTACTATAATTATTGTAAAAATTATATTATAATTCACACCTGAGTACACAATGTGTGTTTTTGAGTTAAAATATAAGATATAAACAAAAACATATGGTTTCTGTTAAAATGGGAATACAATGTATCTGATTGAGTTGAAACTAAATAATTATGCAATAACTGTTTTGTTTTCAACTATCTATGTAAATTCTAAAAAGAGAAAACATGTTCCATTTTGATGGATTATAAACCCCATGATCCTTGAAATACTTATACACCAGGAGGCATGAAATTTCCTCTCCCATCATAAAATAACATGTTATATAATTTTTTTACTTTTTACATATTGTGGAAATAAAAATATGAATTCACCAATGATTTGGTGAAAAAAAAATTGTGATAAAAATGATAAAGAAATTTTCATACAAATAGAAGATAAAATGAAAAAAAAATTAAATATGTAGAATGGATTCACCTTTTAATGATTGAATTATACAATAATGACCCATTTAAATTTTTACATATCTCAGTTGCTTCCACGAATTACATTCTCTCTCGAGTATGACTTGCATCTTAGAGACCACCCCCACTCAAAAAATAACCCTCCAATATAATAAATCAATTCACATATTAGTAATACTAAAAATAAATAAATTTAACAAAAAATGATATGACCATTATGTATATGGAAAATGATTTTACTATGATTAAATAATGGTTACCTATGTTATTAAGAAAATGAATCTCCATTTATCTTTAGTTAAAGGAAGTTAAGTGAACATAAACGAATGTTAAAAATTCTGACATTATACTGGTGAAAATGTTATGATGTAAAATAATCTTGTAATCGTTTTGGGGCAGATAAGAATGAAATAAGGAAAAAAAATTCTAAAATAAAAATACAATGTGACGAATAATTAAAATTAAATCAATGATTCAAAAAATAATTTTTTAGAAAAAATGAGAAAATATATCATAATATTACCATTAAATATTCCAAAAGGGTTTCCTTTATTATAATCTTTTCTTATATGGGATCGGTAACATCATCATGAATTGAAGTCAGTATATGAATAAGTAGTCAAACATTTAATGTATTATTTGTTAATATTGTAGATAATAGATTAGATTATATAGAAAAACATTTTATATTAAAAAGACATTAACATTCTCAATTGAAATTCATTTTTATATGTTAGTAGGAAGTTACAATTTCAAGATGGTCGTATATATTCTTGATCCATTTCCTTATTTTCACTATTTCAGTTTCAAACTCAATGCCCATTCTCACATGAGGACATTTCGTTATGATCACTATGAAAATTGACAAAATAATTATCAGATTGAAATACTATAGAAATTGACTAAAAAATTAATAAAATGATGGAAAAATTAAATAAATATGATGTATTCAGTCTCATCTTCTGATATATATATATATATATATATATATTCCTCTATAAGGTATGATTCCCAATTTCTTATGATGAAATTTATTTCTTATTGAGAATATGAGGATTTTATAATTCATAGCAGTACTAGATAAACCCAAATTAAAAATGATTAATAAATATTTTTAATGAAATAGTAATTATCATCAAATATACCTCTTCAAGGGTCTTAGTTTTTTTGGTATATGTTATCTCACAAAAATTTACAAACAAAATCACCAAAATATTAACTATTTGTCTATTTTTAATACAGTAGAAACACTAAGAAACATAAGTAATTTGTTTTTATAGGAGTTTGGAATGTGAAATATTATTATATATAACTTTATACTTATCCACTTGTAGAACATATTAGGGTCTTTGTTCACATCGGCTTCCATTATTCCATGATTTCCAGGATATTTAAACACCAAAATATCATAAAACAATTCTCATTAAAATAGAAAATAAAATATATAACTTGATGTATAGTTCTAAAACATTAGATGTTGTCTATTAAAAAATTTAAAAAGTTTTCATCTATGGTTGGTTTGTTGGGTATCGATGTAGTGAATCCATAAAATAAATATTTAGAGTATCAAAATTGGCCTTAATGGGTTTCCTATGCTGTGTAAAAAATTCGTATATGTAATGAATTAAATGAAAATATATATGAAAAGATTAAATTGTATATTTTTACCCATGCATTATTTGTACTAAGAGTACATAAACAAATTGTTTTCTTTCAGATGGTTTGTAAATTTTTTCCATATTTCATCCATTTTTCGTTCTATTTAATTTTCGTCTATAAAAATGATGTCAGGAAAAAATAATCAAAATTTATGTTCATGGGGAAATCCATTCATTCGGTATTCATATATAAGACATTAAAAAATCGAAAATTAATTTTTTCATAATTACCCTAATATATTTTCTATTGAAAAAACATCATGGAAAGACACCTCATATATACATTTAAAACTAAAAATCCATGATATTAATACTTTTGGATTTAATTTATATTCTCCATTAAAATATATTCTTTAATTTACTCCTTGTACATTTTTTATTCAGAATCAACTATGTGAATGCTTCTATTTTTTAACTTTTATCTACATGTTCATTTAATATTAGTAATTGGTAACCATCAATGGGTGGGGTAAGGGTTCTTTCTGATGCTATTTTCGATTGGTTTGTTGATCATATATATGGTTTTTATTCGACCATTATTTTGACATTTACATTTGTGAATCTATAATAATATTCATTGGTTCAGACATTTTGTCATTATTTTTTAAAGGTTTACCATTAAAAATAAACTTGAAATAAATACCGGTTGTTGAATTATTTTACATGATATAATGTAAATAAAATGAATGTTCAAAAAGCATTGTCAACCATATAAACATATACATCATCAATTAGAAAATTGAGCTCATCCCTTGGCTCATTATCTCCTGTAATCCCAACTATCACAATACCTATTAGAAATGTTCTATTATGTAGAATTTCTTCTTGGATACTTAAATCTGTATCCATCACAACAATGTAATGGGTGGGTTTTCATATATTTAAATAATTGTCATATTCACCCATTAAAATATTAGTATAAAAAATGAATCAGGGTCTGTTTAATTGAAAATTCCTAGATAAAATTAAAATAATATTGATTTTCACATCTAAGACAAATCCTTGAGAAGAATAGCTCACCTAAAAGCTAATTGTGTGTGGGGTGTGGTGGGATCATCATTTAATGGTTATTCTGTAGTTTTTTCATCCCTTTTCTTCCCCCAAATCATTTTATTGAAACTAAAACTTGTAATGGAATTTTTATTTAAGGACATCTATTCTTTCTTAATCTCTTAAAATTTGTTATGATTATCCTCATATTTTTTCCTTTTCTCAAAATATGTTCACCATGTCACCTCAAGACTAACACCTCTAATGAATCAATGTTGTTCTAGCCACATAAAGGCCCCTAATAGTAGTTGTTAATCTAGTATAGGTGTTGATGATTCATGTGTCTACGTCAGATTGAAAATATAGAAAAATAATTAATCATTATTATGAAATAACAAATAAAAATATTTATTTTTATTGTGATAAACATACACATGCCTCACACACTTTTTATGTGGTTCAATCTATTAATGTCCATTCATAATTTACACATCCATTATTCTATAGAACATGATGTGGGATGGAAGTGGATTAGGATTTGGATTTAGCAATATAAATATAAATAGAGGAATACAATTATTTTGTATTTCATTGTCACATAAACGCATTGCATTAGATTAAAAATATGAACCATTTTTTTTTCAAGTGAAGCATTCCATTTCCTTGATATGTGGTTTGAGTAAGTTTGTTTTTATACCCATTCCTTGTTTTCATCACTCATTTAATGTTTCATATATTTAATATTCTCAATAACACTGGTTAATACACATATTTTCAAATAATGTATTACCATCCCCAATATATATAAAAGGATATCTCCCTGTGACAGCCAGTAAACATATCCCCCACTTATTGGCTTATCTGTTGTGCACATATATGTGGTTGTTTTGTCTTAATTTTATCTTCTAAATCTTTAATATTTATTTATAATTATTATAAATCTTCTTTAAGAATTTCAAAAATCATAAATTCAAATTTATTGTAGGATTATTCTACTATAAATTCACCATACAAACGAAAATGAAGAGTTAGTCAATGTTTTATTATTTAATGTTTTGAAAAATAATGAAACTATATGATTATGTTATGATATTCTATTCACATGGAAAATATCACTATATTATATTATTTGATGAAGGATATTGACAATCCTAATGAATTTCCTTTTTTTCTGAGTTCATATCTTGTTTTTAAAATTAAATATCAATTGAAATTGGAAACAAACATCGAGTCATAATGCTCACATATTCTATTATATCGATGAGATACGTCTTCCTACACATCACAACTGACTTATGAATCACTTTAATGTATTATAAATAAAATTAGATAATGTTTTAATGGATTTAATTGAGTGATGTTGTTTGAACTAAAATTTCAATATTTACCTCAAAATGGAAATTTGGAGTCATATCAGTCACACCACGTGTTATATTATGGTGAGGTTGATTCCTACATATCAAATATCACATATGGAGAATTTTTGTAAGTAATAAAAATAATATGAATGTGTTATATAAGTTCTAAATATATGAGTTGACTTTTTAAAAAATTAACATCAATTTTAAATAAAAAAAATTATTGGAGCTATAAAAGTCACCATGTGGGTTAGATTAATGTAGGTTTGATTCCAACATTTTTTATCTGATATAATGTTAATTTACAAAAAGTATAAAAAAAATCCGAATGTTTTTGAAAAATTTCCAGTTTTTCAGTAGTTCTTTTTAGTAAAACGTCAATTGAAATTGGAAACATGAACTTTGATACATAAATGTCACACAGTCTATCAGATTTATTTGAGACTACATCCTAGACCACACATCTAACTTGTTAACTATTTTAACAAATTACCAAGAAAATCATAGATTTTATTGTTTTTCTTTGTGAGTGCCACATGATTTGAACTTAAATTACAATTTTCAACTTATAATAGACACATTGAGTCCTATCACTTTCACTTTGTATCATATTGATGTGTGGATGATTCCAACTCCTCAAAAGTGAATAATGGATAATTTTTCTAATGTATCAAAACTATACAAATTAGTTTTTTTGGTTATCATTATTTAACTTATTATTTTTACAAAAAATTAATGACCATTCCAAACAATAAGTCACACGTGGTGTCATATTGGCCCACCAAGTTTCACATGAAGGTGTAGTTGATTCCTACACATTAGAAATGATGTATAGAATATTTTTCCAAATATATCAAAGTATTCAAAATTATTTATGTCAATTGTGATTATGTAAATTGTTTTTATTTCTAAAATTATTATCAATTTCAAATAAAAATACACACGTGGAGGAATATATGTCATAATGTGCATTGGATTGAGGAGTGGTTGATTCCAACACATCAAAAATCACATTCAGGTCATTTTACTAACACATAAAAGTTATATGAATGAATTTTATTGGTTTTCATTATGTTAATTATTCTATTAAATAAATTTTAATTTAATTTTAAAAAAAAATTCACATAAGGAGTTATGAAAATCTCATAGTGCATCAGATTGTGTTGGGTTGACTCATACTGGTCACAAATAATTTATAGATCATTTTCATAGAGTGAAAATAAAATATTAAGGCGTTTACATATTTTTAAATATGTTAGTGGTTCGTTTTTCTAAAATTATTGTAAAATATATATTGAAATCCACACCTGATTATGAAATGTGTGTTTTTTTGTAAAAATATACGATATATACTAAAGCATATTGTTTGAGAATACATGATCCAATTTAATGGATTATAATCCCCATGATCCTTGAAACACTTACACTCTAGGAGGCATTCAATTTCCTCTACCATTCTAAAACAACATCTTATATAATTTTTTTGACATTATACATATTGTGGAATGAAAAATATGAATTCACCAAAGAATTTGTGAAAAAAATATGTGATGAAAATGATAATGAAATTTTCATACAAATAGAAGATAAAATGAAAAAAAAATATGTATAATGGATCCATCTTTTCATGATTGTTGTATGCAATAATGAACAATTTCCATTTTTCCATATCTCAGTTTCCGCCTCGAAGTACATTATCAATCGAGTATGTGTAGCATCAAAGAAACCACCCCTACTCAAAAAAGAGACCACTTATATAATAAATAAATTAATTTGTTAGTAATACTAAAAATAAATAAATTAATCAAATTAAATTAAAAAAATACATTATGTCTATGGATAATGATATTAAAATGAAAAAATAGTAGTTACCTATGTGATTACGAAAATGAATCACCATTTATCTTTTTGTAAAGGAAGTTAAGGGAACATAATGGAATGTTAATAATTCTGACATTATATTGTTGAAAATGTATTAATATAAAAGAATAATGTATATTTTTTGGGGCAGATAGGCATGAAATAGGGAAACAATTTTCTAAAATGAACAAATAATGTGAGGAATAATGAAAATTAAATAAATTTTTGAATTTATTATTTTTTCAGTAAAATTGAGACACTATATCATAATAGTACCATTAAATCTACCCAATGGGTTTCCATTATTATTGTATATTCTTATATGTGATTGATAACATCACCGTGTCTAGAAGTTAGTATATGCAGAAGTAGTCAATAATTTAATTTATTTTTTGTTAGTATTTTAGATTATATATTAGATTATATGGAAAAACATTTTATATTAAAAATACTATAACATTATTAGTTTATATTATATTTTAGATGTTATTAGGAATTTACCATTTCACGATGGTTGAACACATTCTTGATTCATTTCTGTATTTTTACTATTTCAGTTGCAAACTCGATGTCCAATGTCACATGAGGTCATGTTGTTATAATCTCTATGAAAATTGAAAAAATAATTATGAGATTGAAATACTAAATATAATGATTTAAAAATCGATAAAATTATGGAAAAATTTACTAAATATGATGTAGTAAGTCTCATCATCATGATATATATATAAATTCTTCCATAAGTTATGTTTCCCAAATGTTTATAAAAAATTATTTCTTCTTGTGAATACAAGGATTTTAAAATTCATAGAAGTACTAGAAGAATACAAATATTTAAAGGATTAATAATTTTTTTGAATGAAATAGTAATTATCATAAAAAATTATTATTTAAGGGTCCTTGTTTTTTTGGTACATGTTATCTCTCAAAAATTTACAAACAAAATCACCAAAATATTTTACATTTGTCTATTTTGAACATAGTAGGAACATTGAGAAAAATAAGTGATTTGTTTTTATATGTTTTTCTAAAGTTAAATATTATTATATATAACCTGATACTTATCAACTTGTAGAACATGTCGGGCTCCTTATTCACATCGACTGCCCTTGTTCCATGATATTCATGATATTTAAACACCTGAATATCATAAAATAATTATAATTTAAACAAAATATAAAATATATAACTTGATTTTCAGTTCTAAAACAATAGATGTTGTGTATTACAAATTTTAAAAATTTATCACGTGTGGTGGGATTATTGGGTATCCATGTAGTGAATCAATAAAATAAATATTTAGAGTATCAAAATTGGCCTCAATGGATGTCCAATGTTGCGTAAAAAAATTATATGTAATTAAATGAATGAAAATATATTTAAAATGATTAAATTGTATATTTTTACCCTTGCATCATATTTACAAAGAAGAGTACATCATCCAAATGTTTTCTTTCAAATGATTAGTAAATTTTTTCCCTATTTCATCTAATTTTTGTTTTATTTATTTTTAGTCAATATAAATGATTTGAGGATAACAAAGTCCAAATTTATGTTCAAGGGGAAATCCATTCATTTGGTATTCATATATAAGACTGCAAAAAATAAAAAAATAATTATTTCAAAATTAATATAAAGTATTGGCTACTGGGGAAACAACATGGAATGACACCTCATGTATACATTTAGAACTACAAATCCATGATATTAATACTTTCGGATTTCATTTATAGTCTCCAACACAATATAGTCTTTAATGGACTCTCACTACTTTTGTTATTCAGAATCAACTATTTGAATGATACTATTTATTAACTTTTATCTACATGAACCTTTACTATAAGTAAACAATGACATTAAATTGGTGGGGTAAAGGGGCTTTCTGAAGATATTTTCGATTGGTTGGTTGATCATATATATGGCTTTAATTTGACCTTTATTATAACCTTTACCTTTGTGCATCTATAATAATATTCATTGGTTCAGGCGTTTTTTCATTAATTATTAAAGGTTAACCATGAAAAAATTATTTGAAATGAATACCTCTTGTTGAAATGTTTTTTTACAATATATAATGGAAATAAAATGTATGTTCAAATAGACCTGTAAACTATGTGAACATGTACATCATAAAGTATAAAATGGAACTCATCCCTCATCTCATTAGCAACTATAATACAAACTGTCCAAAGACCTATTGGAAATGTTATATTATGTAGACTGTCTCCATGGATACTAAAACCTGTATCCATCACAACAATGTGATGGGTGGGTTTTGATATATATAAATCAATCTCATATTCACCCTTTCGAATATTAGTACAAAAAAGGTGTCATTTTCTGTTTATTTCAAAATTCCAAGAAACAATTAAGAGAATATTGATTACCACATCTAATACAACTCATTGAGCAGAATAGCTCACCTCAAAGATGATTATGTATGGGGTGTGGTGGGATCATCATGTAACGTTTATTCTTTAGTTTTTTATTCCATTTTCATTCCCCAAAACATTTTGTTGAAACTCAAACTACAATTGTAACTTTTATATAAGGACCTCAAATCTTTCTTCATATTATAAATTTCTTTATGATTATTATCATATTGTATCCTTTTATCAAAATATGTTTAGGGTGTCAGCCCAAAACAAGAACCTCTAATACAGGCAGGCTGTTTTAGCCACATAGAGGCCCCTGAGAGTAGTTATTCATCAGGTATATATGTTGATGATTCATGTGTCTATGTCAGATAGAATATATTTGAAAATATTTAATCATTATGATGTAATAACAATTAAAATTATTATTATAATGTTAAACATACACATTCCTCTTACACTTTCTATGTGGTTTAATCAATTATTATCCATTGATAATTTAACAAAACATTCTTCTATAGAACATGATGTGGGATGGAAGTGGATTAGGAGTTGGGTTTATCAATATTAATATAAACAGAGGAACAGAATTATTTTGTTGTTCTTGGTCATAAAAAAGCATTGCATTATATTTAAAATATGTACCAGTTTTTTTCAGGTGAAGCGTTCCATTTCCATGATATGTGGTAGGTGTATGTTTGTTTTTCAACCCATTCCTTATTTTCATCACTCATTTAATGTTCCAAATATTTAAAATTCTCAATAATAGTGCTTAATACACATATTTTCAAATTATTTATTACCATACCCAATATATGTAAAAGGATATCTCCATGTGATAGCCAGTAAATGAAAATAAAGAGTATGTCATGATTTTATTGTTTTGTTTTTTAGAAAAATAAAGAAACTATATCATTATGTTATGGTATTCTGTTCAAATGGAAAATAACAATATATTCTATAATTAGATGAATGAAATTGAAAATCCTAATGAATTTTATTAGTTTTGAGTTCATATATTGTTTTTTAATTCAATGCCAATTAAAATTGGAAACACACATCGAGACATACGACTCACATCTTATGTTAGATTGATGTGATAAATCTTTCTACATATCAAAACTGACTTATGAATAATTTTAAAATAATTATAAATAAAATGAGATAATTTTTTACTTTACTTCATTGTGTGATGCTTTGGGAACTAAAACTTATATATTTATCTCATAATGGACATTTGGAGTCCTATCATTCACACCATATGATAGATTGTGGTGAATATGATTCCTACACATTTAATATCACTTATGGAGACTTTTTATAAGTTATAAAAATAAAATGAATGTGTTTGATTAATTCGAAATATGTTTGTTGTTCTTTAAAAAAATAACATCAATTTTAATTAAAAATAATGGTTGGAGTTATTAATGTCTCCATGGGGGATTGAATAAAGTAGGTTTGATTCCAACATGTTAGATATGATATAAAGATAATTTCAAAAATGTATAAAAATAATCTGAATCTGTTTGACCAGTTTTCAGTTATTCACTAGTTCTTTTTAGTAAAAAGACATTTGAAATTGGAAACATAACCTTTGATACATAAATGCCACAATGTCTATCAGATTAATGTGAGACTACTTCTAAGACAACACATTTATCTTTTTAATTTTTTTAGAAAATTACCAAGACAATAATAGATTTCATAGATAGTTCTGTGTGAGTGACAAATGATTTGAACTGAAATGACAATATTCAACATATAACAGACAGTTTGAGTCCTATCAATTTCACTATGTATCATATTGTGGTGGGGGGGGGGGGAGATTCCAACTCCTCAAAAGTGATGTAGGGATAAATTTTATATAGTATCAAAACAATAAAAATATGTTTTATTGGTTTTCATTATGTCAATTATTGTTTTTCAAAAAATTAATGACAATTTAAAAGAATAATTCACACGTGGAGTCATATTGGTCACACCACATTTCAGATTAAGGTGAAGTTGATTCTTACACATGAAACAACCTTTATAATTTTTATTCTAATGTATCAAAGTTATCAAAATTATTTTTGTCAGTTTTGAGTATGTAACATGTTTTTTTCTTAAATTATTTTAAATTTTAAATAAAACTACACACATAGAGGTAAATTAGTCTCAACGCGCATCATCTTGAGTAGAAGATGATTCCAAGACATCAATAATGAAATTTAGTTCATTTTACTAGCACATAAAAACAATATGAATTTATTTTATTTGTTTTCATTATTTAAATTCTTATTTTTAACAAGAATAAATTTAAATTTAAATAAAAATTCACACAATGAGTTATACTAATCACATAGTGAATTAGATTGCGTTGGGGTTGATTCCTACATGTCACAAATGACTTATCGATCATTTTCAAAGAGTAAAAATGCAATATGATTGTGTTTCCATATTTTTAACTATGTCACTAGTTAGTTTTCTGTAAATTAATGTAAACTTTATATTGAAATGCACCCCTGAGTACGCAATGAGTTTTTTTGTTAAAATATAATATATAAACTAAAACATATTGTTTGTGTAATATTGGGAATACAATGTGTCTGATTGAGGTCAAATTTAATGATTATGTAATAATTATTTTTCTTTCAACTATCCATGGATATTCAAAAAAGAGAAAACTTGTTCCATTTTGATAGATTATAAACCCCATGATACTTGAAACACGTACTCTCTAGGAGGAAAGAAATTTCATCTTCCATCATAACAGAACATGTTATATAATTTTTTGACTTTTTACATATTTTTTAAAGAAAAATATGAATTCAACAAAAATTTTGTGAAAAAATTGGATAAAAATGATAGGGAAATTTTTCTACAAATAGAAGATAAAATGAAAGAAAATAATTAAATATGTAGAATGGATTCACCTTTTCATGATTGTTTTATACAATGATGACCCATTTTCATTTTTTCCATATCTCAGTTGATGACTCAGAGTACATTCTCTCTCGAGTATGAGAAAAATTGAAGAAACCACCCCCACTAAAAAAGAACCCTATTATACAATAAATCATTTAATTTTTTATTAATACGAAATATAAATAAATTATCAAAAATTAATAGATCCATTATGTCTATGGATAATGATTTTACTATGATAAAATAATGTTTACCTATGTTATTTAGAAAATGAATTTCCGTTTATATGTCTGTAAAGTAAGTTAAGAGAACATAAAGGAATGTTCGAAATTCTGACACTATATTGATGAAAATGATTTGATGTAAAAGAATCTTGTATATTTTTTGGGGCAGATATGCATGATAGTAGGGAAAAAATTTCTTAAATAAAAAAAATATGAGGAAAAATGAAAATTAAATCAATGTTTAAATTTGTAATTTTTCAGTAAAATTGAGAAATTATATAATAATATTACCATTACATCTTCCAAAAGGGTTTTATTTATTATAGTCTATTCTTATATGGGATTGGTAACATCATCATGTCTAGAAGTCAGTATATGAAAAAGTATCCAAATATTTAATTTATATATTGTTAATATTGTCGATAATAGATAAGATTATTTTGAAAATAATTATATTAAAAAGAATCTAACATTCTCAATTAACTGTCTTTTTTATATGTTACTATGAATTTACCATTTCAAAATGGTTTTATACATTCTTTATCAATTTCTTTATTACCACTATTTCAGTTGCACATTAAAAGTCCAGTATCACATGAGGTCATTTCGATATGATCTCTAAGAAAACTGACAAAATAATTATCACATTGAACTACTAAATAAATGGACTAAAAAAGTCGATAAAATGATGGAAAAATTAACTAAAGAAGATGTAGAAAGTCTCATCTTCATGATATATATATATAAATTCCTCTTTAAGGTAAGTTTCACATTTGTTTGTTAACAAATTTATTTCTTTTTGTGAATATGAGTAATTTAAAAGTCATTGTAGTACTAGAAAAATAAAAATAAACAATGGATTAATAAATATTTTGAATGAAATAGTAATTATCATAAAAAGTTCATCTTCAAGGGTCCTAGTTTTTTTTGTATATGTTATCTCTAAATAATTAACAAAAAAAATCACTAAAATATTTTCCATTTGTTTATTTTGAATACAGTATAAACATTGAGAAAAAAAGTAATTTGTTTTTATAAGTGTTTGGAAGGTGAAATATTATTATATATAACCAGATACGTATCCTCTTGTAGAACATGTCAGGATCCTTGTTTACATCGGTTTCTCTTGTTCCATGATTTTCTGGATATTTAAACACCTGAATATCCTAAAATAATTCTCATTAAAACAATATATATAATATATAACATGATGTTTAGTTATAAATCATTAGATGTTTTGTATTAAAAATTTGAAAAAGATATTATGTGTGGTGGATTTGTTGGGTATCCATGTAGTGAAACCATAAAATAAATATTTAGATTATCAAAAATGGCACCAATTGGTGTCCAATGTTGCGTAAAAAATATATCTAATAAAATGAATAAAAATACATTTGAAATTATTAAATTGTATATTTTTACCCATGCATCATTTTTACTAAGAGGAGTACGTCATACACATGTTTTCATTCAGATGATTTGTAAAAAATTTTCCTATTTCTTTCATTGTTTGTTTTATATATTTTTAGTCTATAGAAATGTTGTGAGGACAACTGAGTCCAAATTTATGTTCATGGGTAAATTTCATCATTTGGTATTCATATATCAGACTGCAAAAAATAATAATAGATTTTATTTCGTAATTAAAATAAAATATAGGCTATTGGGAAAACATCATGGAAAGAAACCACATGTATACATTTGAAAATAAAAATCCAAGAGATTAATACTTGAGGATTTCATTTATATTCTCCAGTAAAATATAGTATTTAATAGACTCTATGTACATTTGTTATTCAGAATCAACTATATGAATGCTACTATTTTTTAACTTTTATATACATGAACCTTTAATATTAGTAAATGGTGATATTTAATGGGTGGGGTAAAGGTGCTTTATGATGCTATTTTTGATTGGTTATTTGATCATATATATGGTTTTTATTTCACCATTATTTTTACCTTTAAATTTTGGAATCTATAATAATATTCATTGGTTCAGACCTGTTATCATTAATTGTTAATAGTTTACCATGAAAAAGAAATTTGAAATGAATACCTCTTGTTGATATGTTTTTTACATGATCTAATAGAAATGTGATGAATGATCAAAAAACATGGTCAACCATATGAACATCTATATCATCAAGTGGAAAATAGTGCTCATCCCTCAGCTCATTTTCTACAGTAATCCCAAGTATCACAAGGTCTATTGGAAGTGATCTATTATGTAGACTATATTTTTGGATATTGAAATATGTATCCATCACAACAATATGATGGGCGGGTTTTCATATATATAAATAATTATCATATTCACCCTAATAAATATTTGTATAAAAAGGTATCAGGGCCTAATTAATTAAAAATTCATAGAAACAATTAAGAGAATATTGATTATCACATCTAAGAAAACTCTTTCAGCAGAATTTCTCACCTCAAATCTGATTGTGTTTGCGGTGTCGTGGGATCATCATGTAATGGTTATTATTTAGCATATTATTCCCTATACATTCCGTAAAACATTTTATTGATACTCAAACTTCCAAAGTAATTTTTATTTAAGGACATATAATATTTCTTCATCTCTTAAATTTCGTTATTATTATCATCATATTGTTTCCTTTTCTCAAAATATGTTCATGGTGTTACCCCAAAACTAACACCTCTAATGCATTTATGCTGGTCTAGCCACTTAAATTCCCCTGATAGTAGTTGTTCATCTGGTATAGGTGTTAATGATTCATGTTTCTATGTCAGATAGAAAACATATTGAAAAAAGTAATCATTATGATGTAATAACAATTTAAATAATTATTTTTATTATGTTAAACATACACATTCCTCCCACATTTTTTGTGGATTAATCTATTAGTATCCATTCATAATTTACACAACCCTTCTTCTATAGAACATTATGTGGGATGGAAGTGGACTAGTATTTGGATGTATCCATCTAAATATAAACATAGGAACACAATTATTTTGTTGTTATTGGTCACCTAAAATCATTTCATTAAATTTAAAATATGTACCAATTTTTTTTTCAAGTGAAGCATTCTATTTCCTTGATTTGTGGTATGTGTGAGTTTTTTTTCCTACCCATTCCTTATTTTCATCACTCATTTAATTATTCATATATTTAAAATTCTCAATAAAAGTGCATAATACAAATATTTTAAAATAATGTATTACCATACCAAATATATGTAAAAGGATATCTCATTGTGACAGCCAGTAAACTCATCCCCCACTACTTGGCTTATCTAGTGTGCAAATATATGTGGTGGGTTTGAGATAATTTTATCTTTTGCAACTTTAATATTTACTAATAATTATGAGAAATATACTATGAAAATTTATCAAAATTATGAATATAAATTTATTGTAGGACTCATCTACTATTAATTTACCATACAAATGAAAATCAATTGTAAGTAAATGGTTTATTATTTAATTTTTTAGAAAAATAAAGAAAATATATCATTATGTTATGGTATTCTATTCACATGGAAAATAACACTATATTCTATTATTAGATGAAGTAAATTGACTATCCAAATGAATTTTATTATTTTTGAGTTCATATTTGTTAAAATAAAATGTCAACTGAAATTGGAAACACACATCGAGACATACTGCTCATATCTTCTGTTATATTTATGTGAAACACCTTCCTACACATCACAACTAACTTATCAATAATTTTAAAAAATTATAAGTAAAATTAAATCATGTTTTAATGGATTTAATTGAGTGATTCTTTGGGAACTAAAATTTCAATATTTACCTCATAATAGACATTTGGATTCATATCAGTCACACCATGTGTTAGATTGTGGTGAGGTTGATTACTACACATAAAATATCACTTATGGAGACTTTTTTTAATTTATAATAATAATATGAATGTATTTTATTAATTTTAAATGTGTGAGTTATTCTTTTTAAAAAATTAGTATCAATTTTAAATAAAAATAATAGTTGGAGTTATAAAAGTATCCATGTGGGTTAGATTAAAGTAGGTCTGATTCCAACATGTTAGATCTGATATAATGATAATTTTCAAAATGTCTAAATTTAACCTGAATGTGTTTGATCAGTTTTCATTTTTTTCACTAGTTCTTTTTAGTAAAAAGGAATTTGAAATTAAAAACATGCACCTTGATACTTATATTTCACAAAATTTATCAGATTTATTTGAGACTACATCATAGAAAACACAAATAACATGTTAATTGGTTTACAAAATTACCAAGACAATCATTGATATTATAGTAGGTTTTTGGTGAGTGACACATGATTTGAACTGAAATGAAAATTTTCAATTTATAACAGACACTTTGAGTCCTATAACCATCACTATATATCATATTAAGGTGTGGAAGATTCCAACTACTCGAAATTATGTATGGATAAATTTTTTAAAGTTTCAAAACAATGAAAATAATTTATATTGGTTTTAATTATGTCATTTATAATGTTTAAAATAATTAATGACAATTTAAAGCAATAAGTCACACGTGGTGTCATATTGGTCACAATGAGTTTCAGATTAAGGCGCAGTTTATTCCTACACATCAGAAATGGCTTGTGAATTTTTTTTCATAATGTATCAATGTTATCAAAATTATTTTTTTCAATTTTGAGTATGTAACTAGTTTTTTTCTAAAAATAATGTCAATTTTAAATAAAAATACACACATAGAGGCATATTTGTCACAATGTGCATCAGATTGAAGAGTGGTTGATTCCACAAATCAAAAATAACATTCATGTCATATTACTAACACATAAAAACAATATGCATGAATTTTAGTAGTTTTCATTATGTCAATTAATCTTTTTAATAAAATTAAATTAAATTTTAAATAAAAATACAAATATGGAGTTATACTAATCACATAGTGCTTCAGATTGTGTTGGGGTTGATTCCTACATGTCACAAATTTCCTATCCTTCATTTTCATAGTGTAAAAATAAAATATTAGTGCGTTTCCATATTTATAACTATGTCACTAGTTCATTTTGCTAAAATTAATTCAACCTCTATATTGAAACACACACCTGAGTATGAAATGTGTTTTTTTATAAAATATAAGATATAAACTAAAACATATTGTGTTTGGAATATTGGGAATACAAGGTATCTGATTGAGGTGCAACTGAATGATTATGGAGTAAGTGTTTTGATTTAAACTATCTATGGAAATTCAAAAAAGAGAAAACATGTTCTTTTTTGATGGATTATAAACCCCATGATCCATAAAACACTTACTCTCTAAATGGCATGCAATTTCTTCTCCCATCATAAAATAACATGTTATAAATTTTTTTGACTATTAACATATTTTTGAAAGAAAAATATAAATTCACAAAAATTTTTTTAAAAAAAAAGTGATAAAAATGATCAAGAAATATTCATACAGATAGAAGATAAAATGAATAAATTAATTAAATAAGTAGAATGGATTAACATTTTCATGATTGTTGTATGCAATAATGACCAAATTTCAATTTTCCATATCTCAGTTGCTGCCTCGAAGTACATTCTTTCTCGAGTATGAGTAGCCTCGATGAAACCACCCCCACTCAAAAAATAACCCTCCTATATAATAAATAAATACATTTGTAATTAATACTAAGAATAAAAAAATTAAACAAAAAAATTAAAAGATCCATTATGTCTACAGACAATGATTTTACTATGAAAAAATAATGGTTACATATGTGATTATGAAAATCAATCTCCATTTTTCTTTCTTTAATGGATGTTAAGGGAATATAAAGGAATGTTAAAAATTCTAAAACTATATTGGTGAAATTTTTTTGATGTAAAATAAGCTTTTATAAGTTTTGGGGTAGATAGACATTAAAGATGGAAAATAATTTGTAAAAAAAACAACCAATGTGATGGAAAATAAAAATTAAATCTATGTTTAAATTTAGTATTTTTCAGTGAAATTGAGAAATTATATCATCATATTAGCATAATATCTTTCCAAAGGGTTTCCATTATTATCGACTATTCATATATGGTATTGGTAACATCATCATGTATAGAAGTCTTTACATGCATAAGTAGTCAAACATTTAATTTATATTTTGTTCATTTTGTATATAATAGATTAGATTATATGGAAAACATTTTATATTAAAAACAATTCAAAATTATCAATTAATAGTCTTTTTTAGAAGTTACTAGGAATTTACAATTTCACAATGGTTAAATACATTCTTGATCCATTTCATTATTTTCACTATTTCTTTTTCCAACTCAAAGACATTTCTCACATGAGGTCATTTCATTTTGATCTCAATGAAAATTGATAAAATTATTATCATATTGAAATAAATAAGTAATTTACTAAAAAAGTTGATAAATGGTGCAAAATTTGACTAAATAAGATGTATAATGTCGCATCTTCATGATATATATAAATTCTTCCATAAGGTATGTTTCCCATTTGTTTATAAACATATTTATTTCTTCATTTGAATATGACGATTTTAAAATTCATAGTAGAACAAGAAGAATACTAATAAAAAAAATTATTAATAAATATTTTAATGAAATAATAATTATCCTCAAAATCACATCTTAAAGGGTCCTAGTTTTTTTTGTATATGTTATCTCTCAAAAAGTTACAATCAAAATCACCAAAATATTTTTCATTTTCCTATTTTTAACAGATTAGAAACTTTGAGAAAAATAAGTAATTTGTTTTTATAATTGTTTGGAAAGTGAAATATTATTATATATAACCTGATACGCATCCACTTGTAGAACATTTCAGGCACCTTGTTCACAATAGATTCCCTTGTTCCATGATTTTCATTATATTTAAACACATTAATATCATTAAATAATTCTCATTAAAACGAAATATAAAATAAATTACTTGATGTTTAGTTCTAAAACATTATATTTTGTGTATTACAAATTTAAAAAATTAATCATTTGAGGTATGTTTATTGGGTATCCATGTAGTAAATCCAATAAATAAATATGTAGAGTATCAAAATTGGCCTAAATGGTTGTCCAATGTTGTGTAAAAACAAACAAAATTAAATTGAATGAAATGAATGAAAATATATTTGAAATGATAAATTTTTTTATTTTTACCCATGAATCATTTGTACTCTGAATAGTAAGTCATCCACATGTTTTCTTCCAGATGATTTGTAATTTCTTTCCATATTTCATCCATTTATTATTTAATTAATTTTTACTCTATAGAAATGATGTGAGGACAACTGAGTCCAAATTTATGTTCATGGGGAAATCTGTTCATTTGGTATTCATATATAATACTGCAAAAAATTCTAAATGAATTTTTTTTAATTGTCATAATATATTTGTTATTGGGAAAACATCGTGGATAGGCACCTCATGTATACATTTAAAACTAAATATCCAAGATATTCATAATTTTGAATTTCATTTATATTCTCTAGTACAATATAGTCATTAATGGACTCTCTGTACATTTTTTTTAAGAATCAACTATGTGAATGATACTATTTTTTAACTTTTATCTACATGAAGCTTTAATATTATTAAATGGTGATATTTAATGAGTGGGGTAATGTTTTTTTCTGAAGCTATTTTCAATTTGTTGGTTTATCATATATATTAATTTTATTTGATGTTTATTTTAACCATTACTTTTGTGCATCTATAATAATATTCATTGGTTCAAACCTTTTTTCATTAATTTTTAAAGGTTTACCATAAAAATAAATTGGAAATGAATACCTATTGTTGAATTTTTTTTACAAGATCTAATAAAAATGAAATAAATTTTCACAATCTCTTTGTAAACCATATGAACATATACATCATCAAGTGGAAAATGGAGTTCATCCCTTGGCTCATTAGCTATAGTAATCCCAAAGGTCACAAGACCTATTGGAAGTGTTCTATTATGTAGATTGCATTCTTGGATATTGAAATCTATATCCTTCACAACTATGTGATGGGTGGGTTTTGATATTTATTAATCATTGTCATATTCACCCTTTAGAATATTAGTATAAAAAATGTATCAGGGTCTGTTTATTTCAAAATTCTTAGAAAAAAATAAGAGAATATTTATTACCACATATAAGACAAATCTTTCAGCAGAATAGCTCACCTCAAAGATGGTTGTGTGTGGGGTGTGATGGGATCATCATGTAATGGTTGTTCTTTAGTTTTTTCTTCGATTTTCATCCCAGAAAACATTTTATTGAAACTCAAACTGCCAATGTAATTTTTATTTAAGTACATCTAATCATTCTTTATCTTTTAAATTTATTTATGATTATCCTTATATTGTTTCTTTTTCTCAAAAATTTTTAGGGTGTCACCCAAAAAATAACACGTCTAATGCAGCCATGCTTTTATAGCCATGTAAAAGCCCCTAATAGTTTTTGTTCATCTAGTATAGGTGTTCATGAATCATGTGTCTATGTTAGATAGAAAATTTAGGAAAATAAGTATTAATTATGATGTAATAAGAGTTTAAATAATTATTTTTATTATGTTAAGCACACACATCTATGTGGTTTAATCTATTAGTATCGATTTATAAATTATACATCCCATCTTCTCTAGAAGATGTTGTGGGATAGAAGTGGATTAGGATTTGGATTTATCAATCTAAATATAAAAATTGAAACCCAATTTGTTTGTTGTTCTTAGTCACATAAAAGAATTGCATTAGATTTAAAATATGCTCTAATTTTTTTTCATGTGAAGCCTTACATTTCCTTGATATGTTGTAGGTGTGAGTTTTTTTTCTACCCATTCCTTATTTTCATCACTCGTTTAATGATTCATATATTTAAAATTCTCAATAAAATTTCGTAATACACATATTTTCAAATAATTTCTCACCATCCCCAATATATGTAAAATGATATCTCCCTTTGACAGCCAGTAAACACATCCCCCACTACATGTCTTATCTGGTGTGCACATATATGTAGTGGGTTTGGGTTAATTTTATCTTCCACATCTTTAATATTTATTTCAAATTATGAGAAATATTCTATGAGAATTTTTATAATTATGAATACAAATTTATTGTAGGATTCATCTACTATAAATTCACCAAACAAACGAAAATGAAGATTAAGTCAATGTTTTATTATTTATTTTTTTACAAAAAATAAAGAAACGATATCATTATATAATGGAATTCTGTTCACATGGAAAATAAAACTATATTCTTTTATTAGATGACGTAAATTTAAAATCGTAATTAATTTTATTAGTTTTGAGTTCATATCATGTTTTTTAACAAAATTTCAACTGAAACTGGAAACACACATCATGACATACTGCTCAGATATTTTGTTGGATTGATGTGATAGATCTCCTTACACATAACAACTTACTTATGAATCATTTTACAAAATTATAAACAAAATTACATCATGTATTAATAGATTTCATTGAGTGATGCTTGGGGATCAAAAATTTAAATATTCACATAATAATTGACATTGCAAGTCATATCAGTCACACCTTATGTTAGATTGTTGTGAGGTTGATTCCTTCACATGAAATATCACTTATGTAGAAATTTTGTATGTTATAAAAATAATATGATTTTTCTTTAATAGTTCAAAATATGTGAGTTATTCTTTTGAAAAAATTAACATCAATTTTAAATAAAAATAATGGTTGTAGTTATAAAAGTCATCATGTGGGTTAGATAAAAGTAGGTTTGATTCCAACATGTTAGATCTGATATAAATATAATTTCAAAAAAGTATAAAAATAATCCAAATTTATTTGTTCAGTTTTCAGTTTGTCACTAGTTCTTTTTAGTAAAACGTCATTTGAAATTGGAAACATGCACTTTGATACATACATGGCACACTGCCTATCAGATTAATGTGAGACTACTTCTTAGACAACCCTTATAACTTGTTAATTGTTTTACAAAATTACCAAGACAATCATAGATTTTATTGTTAGTTTTTGGTAAGTGACACATGATTTGAACTGAAATGAAAATTTTCAAAATATAACGGACACTTTGAGTCCTATCACATTCAAATATGAATCATATTGAGGTGTGGAAGATTCTAACTCCGAAAAAGTGAAGTATGTATATATTTTCTAATGTATTAAAACAATTTAAATTAGTTTTATTGGTTTTCATTATGTAACTTAATATTTTTACAAAAATTAATTACAATTTAAAACAATAAGTCCCACGTGGTGTCATATTGGTCACACCGCATTTCATATTAAGAAGCATTTTATTCCTACACATCAAAAATGTCCTATGGAATTTTTTTACTAATGTATCAAAGTTATAATTTTTTAATTGTTGGTATTTAACTTGTTTTTTTTTCTAAAATTAATTTCAATTTCTAATAAAGATACACCCATGAAGTCATATCTCTCAAAACATGCATCAGATTGAGGAGAGACTGATTCGAACACATCAAAAATTACATTTAGGTCATTTTACTAACACATAAAAACAATACGATTTAATTATAATGGTTTTCATTATGTAAATTCTTATTTTTAATAAAATTTAATTTAATTTTAAATAAATATTCAAATAAGGAGTTATAATAATAACATAGTGCATCAGATATCATTGGGGTTGTTTCCTATGCTTCACAAATGACTTATCGATCTTTTTCAATGATTAAAAATACAATATGAAATGAGTTTCCATGTTTTTAACTATCTGACTATTTCATTTTTTTAAAATTTATGTAAACATTATATTGAAATGCACACTTGAGTTCGCAATGTGTTTTTTTGGTTAAAATATAAGATATAAACTAAAAAATATTATTATTGTTATAATGGGAATACAATGAATCTGATTGAGGTGAAACTGAATGATTATGCAAAAACTGTTTTTCTTTCGACTATTAATGGAAATTCAAATTAGAGAAAACCTATTCCATTTTGATGGATCATAAATCCCATGAAATTTGAAACACTACCTCACTAGGAGCCATGAAATTTTCTCTGTGATCATAAAAGACCTTGTTATATAATTTTTGGACTTTTTTACATAATGTTTAAAGAAAAAATATGAATTCAGCAAATACTTTGTGAAATAATAATATCTGATAAAATGATTATGAAATTTTCTTACAAATATGAGATAAAATTCAAAAATAATTAAATAAGTATAATTGATTCACCTTTTCATGATTTTTGTATACAATAATGACCCACTTACATTTTCCCATATCTTAGTAGCTGCCTCGATTTACATTCACTCTCGAGTATGAGTATCATCTAAGAAACCACCCCCACTCAGAATAGAATACTCTTATATAATCAATGAATTCATTTTTTAGAAATATTAAAAATAAATTAATTAATTAAAAAAATGAAATGATATATTATGTCTATGGATATGATTTTAATATGAAAAAATAATGGTTACCAACGTGATTAAGAAAATGTATCTCCATTTATCATTATTTAAAGGATGTTAAGGAAACCTAAAGGAATTTAAAAAATTATGACACTATATTGGTGAAAATTTTTTGATGTAAAAGAAACTTGTATGTGTTTTGGGGCACATAGGCATGAAGGAAAAAAATTCTAAAATAAACAAACAATGCAATGAATAATGAAAATTAAATCAATGTTCAATTTTATAATTTTTTAGAAAAATTGAGAAATTATATCATAATATTACCATTACATTGTCCCAAACGGTTTCCTTTATTATACTCTATTTTTATATGGCATTGGTAACATCATCATGTCTATAAGTCAGTATATGCATAGGAAGTCAAACATTTAATTTATATTTTGTAAATATTATATATAATAGTTTAGATTATATGAACAAACCATTTTATATTAAAAACACTTTAAAATTCCCAATTAACAATCTTTTTTAAAAGTTACTAGGAATTTATCATTTCATGAAGGTTGTATACATTCTTCATCAATTTAATTATTTTCACTATTTTAGTTGAAAACTCAAAGACCATTCTCAATTGAGTTCATTTCATTATGATCTCTATGAAAATTGAAAAAATATTTATCATATTGAAATACTAATGAAATTATCTAAGAAATTCAATAAAATGATGGAATATTAACTAAATAAGATGTAGTATGTCTCATCTTTATTATATATATATAAATTCCCCCATAAGGTATGATTCCCATTTATTTATAGAAAATTTTATTTCTTCTTGTGAATATGAGGATTTTAAAAGTCATAGTAGTACTAGAAGAATACATATCAAAAAAAGGATTAATAAATATTTTAAATGAAATAGTAATTATCCTAAAAAAAACTTGTTCAAGGGTCCTAGTTTATTTGTTATATGTTATCTCTCAAAAATATACAATCAAAATCACCAAAATATTTTCCATTTTTCCATTTTGAACACAGTCGAAACATTGAAAAAAATATGCAATTTTTCTTATAAGTGTTTGGACAGTGAAATATTATTATATATAACCTGATACCTATCCACTTGTAGAACATTTCAGGCTCCTGGTTCTCATCAGATGCCCTTGTTCCTTGATTTTCATTATATTTAAACACCATAATATCATAAAATAATTCTCGTTAAAAAAATATAAGATATATAAATTTATTTTTATTTCAAAAACATTGGATTTTTTATTACAAATTTTAAAATGTTATCATGTGTGGTGGATTTGTTGGGTATCCATGTAGTGAATCCATAAAAAAAATATTTAGAGTATCTAAATTGGTCTCAATGGGTGTCCAATGTAGCACATAAAAACAATTATATGTAATTAAATGAATAAAAATGTATTTGAAATGATTAAATATTATATTTTTACCCATGCATCATTTTTACTAAGAAGAGTATGTCATCCACATGTCTTCTTTCAGATGAATTGTAAATTTTTTTCGTATTTCATCCATTTTTTGTTGTATTTATTTTTACTCTATATAAATGATGTCAGGACAACTGAGTCCAAATTTATGATCATGGATAAATCCCTTCATTTGGAATTCATATATAACATTGAAAAAAAATACGAAATGAATTTTTTCGTAATAAACATAAAATATTGGCTATTTGGAAAACATCCTTGAAAGACACCTCATGTATACATTTAAAACTATAAATCCAAGATATTCATAATTGATGATTTCATTTATATTCTCCAGTACAATATAGTATTTAATAGACACTCTGTACATTTTTATTCAAAATCAACTATGTGAATGCTACTATTTTTTAACTTTTATCTACATGAACCTTTTATATTAGTAAATGGTGATATTTAATTAGTGGGGTAAAGGTTCATTCTAAAGATATTTTAGATTGGTCGATTGATCATATATATGATTTTTATTCGACATTTATTTTAACATTTACCTTTTTGAATCTATAATAATATTCCTTGGTTCAAACCTTCTTTCATTAATTGTTAAAGGTTTACCATTTCAATTAAATTAGAATTCAATACCTCTTATTGAAATGTTTTTTACAAGATCTAATGGAAATAAAATGAGTGTTCAAATTTCTTGGTCGAAAATATGAACACCTACACCATCAAGTGGAAAATGGAGCTCATCCATCGGCTCATTAGCTACAGTATTCCCAACTATCACATGACGTATTGGAATTGTTCTATTATGTGTATTGACTTCTTGGATACTAACATTTGTATCCATGACAACAATGTGAGGGGTGGGTTTTGATATATATATATAAATCATTTTCATATTCAATTTTTATAATATTAGTATAAAAATGATATCAGGAAATTTTTTATTCTAAATTCCGTGAAACAATTAATAGAATATTGATTACATCATCTAAGACAATTCTTTGAGCTGAATACATCACCTCGAAGCTGATTGTGTGTGGGAAGTGGTGGGATCATCATATAATGGTTATTATTTAGTTTATTCTTCCCTTTTCTTTGCCCAAAATATTTTATTGAAACTCAAACTGTCAATGTAATTTTTATTTTAGTATATATAATCATTATTTATCTCTTAAATTTCATTTTGATTATCCTCATATTGTTTACTTTTCTCAAAATATGTTCAGGGTTCCACCCCAAAACTAGCACCTCTAATGCAGCCATGATGTTGTGGCCACTTATAGTCCCATGATAGTAGTTGTTCATCTAGTATAGGGGTTGATGATTCATGTGTATATGTCAGATATAAAATATAGAAAAACAAGTAATCATTATTAATTAATAACAATTTAAATAATTATTTTTATTATGTTAAACATACACATGGCTCCCACACTTTCTGTGCGGTTTAATGTATTAGTATCCATTTATAATTTTCACTGCCCTTATACTATAGAATATGATGTGGGATGGATGTGGATTTGGATTGGAATATATAAATATAAATATAAATAGTGGAACCCAATTATTATGTTGTTCTTGGCCACATAAAAGCATTACATTATATTAAAAATATGTACAATTTTTTTTTCAAGTGAAGCGTTTCATTTCCTTTATACTTGGTAGGTGTAAGTTTGTTTTTCTACGCATTCCATATTTACATCACTCATTTTATGTTTAATATTTTTAAAATTCTCAATAAAAGTGAATAATACACATATTTTAAAATAATGTATTACCATCCCCAATATATGTAAAAGGATATCTCCCTGTGAAATCATGTAAACGCATCCCCCACTACTTTGCATATCTGGTGTGCACATATATGTAGTGGGTATGGGTTAATTTTTTTTTAATATTTAATATTTATTTATAATTATGATAAATGTGTTATGAGAATTTAAAAAATCATGAATACAAATTTATGTAGGATTCATCTTCTATAAATTCACTATACAAATGAAAATGAAGAGTATGTCAATGTTTTATTATTTAATTTTTTAGAAAAATAAAAAACTATATCATTATTTTATGTAATTATAATCCCAAATAAGGGTATTAAACGTGGGAACAACATGGTACCACAAATATACAACAATCAACAAACAATTCCATGTGGTGAGCCTAATGAAACTATTGAACATTTCCTTGTCTGGGTTAAGAGGTTGGCCACACACATTCCATCTGACATAAAATTTGGTTGCTTTTATTTTCACCATAATATTTATTTGTAACACTATCATGCTAATGTGTTCCTTTTTTTCTGCAGCATTGGATATTCACCATCTACCATTTAATCAGGTTCAAAATCATCAATATATTGTTTCTCTATATTGGTAGAATCAATATGTAAATAATTTGGTTATTCATATGCAGTGTGAGCAACAATAGATTGGGAAACTTGTTGTTTTTATATATTAGTAGAACAATCTTGTTTATATGGTAATTGTTCCTCTGAATTGAGAACAACATCAGCTAGATAATCCTATTTTTCCTTGTTTTTGTGAGCATCAGCATGCACAACATTCATTATTTATAGATCTGGTTTAATATTTAATTTATATTACATAAATTCAGTAGAAAATAGATAATAACATGAGGTAACACAATGTATATTAAAAAATATATAACAAGATTGTTGAAATCTATTTTTTAAAAGGTTGAATTGATTTGAACCCTCTATAAAGTATCCATATAACTTCAATGTGGTATACTCAGACCTACAAAACTACATTTATATTGGGACCGTTGAGAAATTTTTATGACCTCACAATGAAAGTATCATCCTTAGTAGAATTTTTATCTAATAGTTTAGTGGTTTGGGTCGATAATAGTATAACTGGAGACTATAATATTGTAGGATCTGCAACATAAAATACTCACACCTCCTATGATTTCATAAAAAAAAGTTCTCCTTTTTACCCTTCATTACTGAAATTAATTTTCAAAAATCATTATTCATATATTTCAATAGTACTCCTGTTAAAAACCTACTTGATCTAAAAAATATGCAATTGGAATGTGGTATATTCCAACACAAATATTTTTTTGATTAATCCAATGTTTTAAATATTCAAATAAATTAAATGAATTTTCTTTGAACTAGAAACATGCATCGAATTAGCTACAAGTTTAACTACACTATTTTTCATTGTATTTTTTTCATCATATTATTTTGTATAAAAATATAACCATTAATTAAAAAACCAATGTAAGATAATACAAAAAAACCTACCCCACTAGATATCCATCGATTTCATTATGAAATTGAATCTCTATTTTCATCTGAATACTTAAAAACATAGTCTCAAATTCATCCTATAAACTTTTGATTTTGTGAATTTAATATCCATATTTCATCCCTTGAATGATTCAATTGACTGGGAATTTATTTTGGGGTTTCAACATAATGGGAGGCCTCTAAAATATTATAAAAAACATAAAGGAGGGATTGTTCCCAACATTAAATATTCAATGTAAGGAAGTGGAGAATCCACATAATTATGATCATGGAAACAAGCAACACTGACCTCCTGGTGAATTATCTAAAAGTATCCTTATCTACTTTGACCCCATTTTCAACCTGATGATGGAGAATTAGCTAGTTTCTGATTATGGAAATATTCAATTTATTCTCTAAGAGTCCACATGTTGGAATAATTCATCATAAATTGGGTTTTAGCATCCCCACCGACAACCTAGGGGAGGATATAGGGTACCCATTGTTGTTAGCCCAAAAATTTTTGGACTAGAATTTATTATATTAAAATTTCATTGAAGATGGAAATATTTATATTAAATACAATTGAAGGATTAAAAAATACTATTTTAGTTGTAGGTGGCTATAAATATATACATTTCTGGAATTAGAACCAAATTTTTTCATCCAATCACCAAATTCAACGTGATCAATCACTAAATTACTTTCAAAAGTGCCCCACTTTTTGAATAATATATCTACTTTTTATTGTGTGAAAAAATTGAAATATCCAGTCACTCTCTTATATTATTATCATTCTCTCATAGAATTCAACAAATTGATTAGGTAATTTAGACAAGCTAAGAATCTATGGCTTCCTAGTTAACTATTCATTTTTCTATTTCATCCATGTTTGTTTATCCTAATAATAAATTTGAGGGACTCTACATTTTTTTGATGTTTGTGTAATTTTTTTAGTAGTAATATCTTGATGATATTGTGCATGAAATTTGAGAAAATTTAAAGGGAGAATGGTTGTGCATGGTTGGAACATGGTTTTCCCTAATCGTTCCCAGCATCCTTACAAACCATGCAATCCCAAGAAACTCATGTTGATTTTATGGTTCAAACACAATTTATAAAACCCTAATAAATCATAATAGTAACCATGAATACTTATGAAAAATGGTACAAGATAAGGGAAATTGTGGTCACCTGCCCTGGAAACTCGACGTGAAATTTCAATTTAGACAAAAAAAAGTTTTAAAAATACCCAAACCCCAAGAACTCACCCAAATCAAACTCAATTTGACCCATAATGTCCTTTAATGAATATATATCCTATAGAATGGATTAAAATTCCTCAATACCATTTTTTTCATGGTGATTTGAAGCCCATTTTGATGACCAACACCCCTCCTAGTAAGAGGATATCATGTCAGTTTTTTCTCTTTATTCCACTAGTGTTATCTCTTTAAATAAAGGAAGTTATTCTCTATTTAAGTTAGAAATAGGCCTAGTTTTTTTATCTATATCATAGATTTTATATCTTTATCTTTATTTAACGGATCGTTATTTGTTCAATAATTATTCTAGGTTACAGATCTGGTTCACATTCTATATCTTTACACATTTGAAATTTGGGGATTTCTGTTGGGTGATATCTCATCAACGAATCAATGTACACCATATACATTTCATATCCCAATGTTTATATGTTAATTATGCGTATGTAATTATAGAATTTATAGTGTTTTTTAGAAAGATATTGATAAATTGAATTATTTATCATGGTCGAATAATTAATTAATTAAATGGAGAGAATTTGAAATTATGGTAATGGAAATATTAATTATAGTTTTAATCAATGTATTATTGTAATGCATATATTGTATAATATTAATTTTAATATTAGAATTATGGTACTAAATGATGAATTGTAAAACTGTAATTTAGTCATGCAGTATAAAATATGAATGTTAAAAATGGAATTTAGTAACTAAGTGATGAATGGTAACTATTGTATTCTGTCATGTATTATAAAATATGAATGGTATCAATGTCATTTAGATATTAAATGATGAATGGTTAAAATGAAATTTATTAATGCAGTATAAAATAATTATTGTAATAATGGTATAAATTACTAAATGATGAATAGTAATAATTTAATTTAGTATTGTAATAACAAATATTAATGGTAAAAATGTAATTCTTATATTAAATATTGATTGGTGACAATGCCATTTAGTTATTTAGTATAAAATATGATTGGTTATAGTGGAATTTAATTATTAACTGATGAATGAAAACAATGTAATTCTGTATTGAAGTATAAAATATGAATGGTAATAATGGCATTATGTTATTAAATGATGAATGGTAACAATGAAATTCAGTCATGTATTATAAAAAATGAATGGTAATAATGGAATTCAGTTATATGATATTTATAATCGGGTATCCTCAGGAACCCGTGGGTGTTGCATAGTAATATAAAGGGTAACTGAATAAATCTAAACTTATTTCATTAATTATTTTATTTTCTTCTCATTATAAATGAATACACTATTTTGAACAGTTTTTTCTTTAGATTCAATTGGTGGTGACCTACTGAGTTGTACTCACACCCATCTTAGGCTGCCTGATTAATACCTAATTAGATTTTATGTTTACAGGACATGATAATTGAAATGTCCCTATGTTAGATTGATGATATGAGAGGGATCGTGGATAAGGGAACCAAACATCATCCAGGACCCTCTTTGGGGAGTCACCACTATATTTATTTTGGGTTTTCTTATAGACACATGTTAAATAAATTATCCTGGAATATCTACTATTTAGTTTTGATTTGGTATTTCATGATTTTGGTAAAATTTAGATAATAGTATTTTTTTAGTTATGTTATATAATTTTTTTATTATTGTTTATTTATTTTCCCTAGTTTTTTACATTGATAAATATGTCATAGTCTCTCTATATTAGATATTCAACCCTCACTACTATTCGGAAACCAAATGTGTATGGGGAGGTGCACCTGATGTCATTTAGTGATCTGGCATAGGGCACCAGTGTGTGGTACCCGGGTTGGGATGTTACAAAGTGGTATTGGAGCCAAGTTTTAATTTCTTTTTCTTTTGGATAACTATTTTGGAATGGTATAATAGAGACTAAGACGTGTCGAGCCTTGGTTATATGATCTTGATGGGAGTAAATGGCCTATCTATAGGGGAGAATCCAAGTAACCAGGGAGAAATTATTTTCATTGGAATTTTCTATTATAGTTTAATGATATTTAATCATGGTTGATGAAAATTTTGGGCAATGTGATAATTGTTTTAGATATTTGTATATACTTGACACATATACTGGTAAGGATTTAGAATTGACTTATCATGCATCACTCTATGAACACATGATTATTGTGACATGCATCATTATTAGGAACGTATAGGAAAATAGGTTTTTGGGTAAGTTGTTGAACATGAAATTGTTCTCTTGTTCTTGTGAATTTAAAAATAAATGGATCTTAATGTAAAATTTGAAATTAAAAAATGATGCAAGATGTAAAAAATTGTTGTTAAATGAAACTACATTAATGAGAAAGTGTTTACCACTGTTAGCCATAACATAGGGGTAAGATGGGTAAAGGTACTAATAATGCCAGGGTATTGACCATGTGGAGGGGTTTGGGGAAATGACTTGTTGTGACATATTGTGTTTGACATAATTGTATTAATATTTTGACATGTATACTAAGGTGTGGGTTTAGCATTATAGATATATTAGCAGTTGAAAATTATTTCTGAAAGGACAACACAAATATATGGATAGAGATGATCCTATAATAGTAGAACCTAAGGAACTTATTGTGGTTGGTGAGACTGTTCGAGAGTTGTTCTAGTATACTTTTACATGCATCAAATTGTTTACGAAAAGACACCCAAGGCGGGTTTTGATAAGCATGTCTAATTTTACACGGGTGTTTTAGTTGCATTACCCTATGAATTTCACTATAGAGGTTGGACCTGAGTCCAATGAGTTATAGATTGATTCTATCCAAGAAATTACAAGACCACATAGAGATTCCCCCTAATAAGTGGGTCAATTGGGCTTCATATATGCTATGAAGATGATAAAAGAACTGGTGGTATGTTGACGCGTGTACATGACATGTTATGTGTATGTTATGGAAGGAATTTTTAGTGATGTTCCTAGTGAACATTTGAACCGAGATTCTAAGGTATGAGAGACCAGCTAAGCATCTGAGGTTGACTCAGGGGAGTATATCTGCAATGAACTATGTGGGATGATTCATATATTTACAATGATTTTTCAAATGCTGGTGGTGGATGAGACAACTTTGGAGAGGAAATTATTGGATAAAGAAATGTGAAATTATGTCCTAGATTAATACCTTTCCATTACATAAAATATTAAGGTGGTGGATCAGGCTATCATTACTAAGGAAAACCTAAAGCAGTCCTCCAAGGGAAGATAAGTGGTTCCATTTTTACGATAAGGTTGTATGAATTACAAGATAAGGGGGTATTTTTACGAGATATTTAGTTAGGGATGCCGATAGATAAGTGGCCACACATGAGGGTTGGTTTCACTTTATCTTATTGGAGTAATATTTATATAGTGTGGTATGTCAATCCATTATCATTGACACTATTCCATACCACCAATGGAGTTCTAATCTTGCTGAAATATGTGATACCTCAAATGGTTATCCATGAAACCATGATAGTGATGTAATGCATGATAATATATAAAGAGTAAACATCTAGGATAGATATATTCTACACCTTATTAGGATATTAGTTATATTTCTACTAGACATTGTGGTAGTGGTAATTCATGTCGTTAATCGAGGAAAGAGTGGTTGTATCAGTAGAGGGATGTATCACAGGGAGGCTAGACACATCACAAGGAAGAGGGTCAAGACTGTTACATGTAGTTCATCATACACTTGTGGATAGAGGTGTTAGACCGTCGACCATGAGACAGTGTATTCTTATAGATTATATGCTAGCTAGTTCGATATTTTATAATAGTGTCTCTCATTATTTTATTTCTACACAACATGTAAATGGTTTGAGCTTGGAGAAGGAGTTAGAGAGTGGAGTAATGATAATAGATACACAATTGAATGTATATACTAGAGAAATTTTTTATGTAAATGGTGTTCTCTTGAGGTCAGAATGTATCATTTTTATTGGATCCTTACATCCTTGACATGATAGGTTTTGAACAAATTTTGGGCATGGAATGGTTTTTCGCATACCGAGCCGACATAGATTATTCTCATAGGAGTGTTAATATAATTTCTCTTCAAGTTTACAACTATTATCATCATGGAGAGTGTCATATTTAGGCAGGCTGAGTTGGTCCAATTACCAAACAACTAGGAGCACTCGCAGCCTAGGTTTCAAGTATGTTTATAGATGACAGAGATATAAAGCATGAAAACTTTTAACCCACAGTGGATATATTTTAGGATGTATTTAGAGATTATTAATTGTGGATTTCACCTAAGATAGATGTTTAATTTACAATTGAGATCATTCTAGGATCATATCTAGTTTCAATTCAACTATACATTATAGAATCAGCAGAGCTTAGATAACTTATGACTCACCTGGAGGAGTTGATGGATAAGGGGTTTATCCATCTGGGTACATCAAAATGAGGATCACCTATGTTGTTTGAAAGGTAATATGATTGGTGTTTTATATATTTAGTTGATTAAAAGAAGTTTAACCCGAATTATTTGAAGAACTGGAATCCACTTCTACATTTCATAAAATTTATTTCGACCAATTGATGGAAGTGTGTGTCTTTTCTAAAATTGAGTAGTGTTTAGGGTATCATCGTTGTAGAGTTTTTCCATCTTATATATAAAAGAATACAATCAGATCTAGAAATGTCCTATATGGGTTATTTGTAATGTTTTTTGGGTCGACGAATGAACCAGAATGGTTTATGTCCTTGATGAACACAATATTCCATATGTACATAGATCAATTTTTGGAAGCATTTTAGATGACTTATTATAATACTCTAAGAGAAATGACGATAATTCCCAATATATTTAATTCATTATGAGTACACTGGGAGAGTATTTCCTATACACCAACCTTTATAAGTGTCATTTTTCGATTAATCATGTACACTTCTTGGGTCACATCATCTGGAAGGATGGTGTGTTTGTTGACTTAGATAATGTTCATGTAATTGTTTCTTGGGTGTAACCCAAAACTATTATCTATATCTGTAGATTTATAGGTTTATATAGATGTTAACAATGGTTAGGCCAAAACCTTTTTATATGGGAAACACCTCTTTGGACCTTGACTAAGAAGGGGATAAAGTTCATTTGTTCTAGATCATGTGAGGATTCTTTTTAGGAGTTGAAGAAGAAGTGAACATTGGAACCAATATTGAACATGCCTGATCTAGGTGATGAGTAAATGATTTTTTTGATGCTTCTAAGATAGGACATGGATAAGTGTTGATGTAGAGAGATCGAGATGTGGCATATGTGTCTCGGTATTTGAGGCCACATGATTGAAACTACCATACACATGACATCGAATTAGATGTAATAGTTAATGCTTTGATGTTTTGGAATAATTATTTATTGGGTGAGAATTGTACTATATTTATGGGTCACAATATCTTAATGTGTATCTTCTCATAATGAGAGTTTAATAATTGGTAGTGGATATGGGTTGATTATATGATGTCTCTTGATTTTGTGTGAGCATATAGACCCAAATAATAGAAAACAATGTTTTTGTAGCATTAATTAGGATGATTTAGAATAAGGTGGTTTAGGACTCTAGTCTTGAGTTGGCGAGCATGGCCATAATAGATGTGATTCATGTTTTGTATTATTAGTGTTGGGAGAAGGTTACCCTCATATTAGTTTTAGTGGAATTTACATTTTGAGATGGGTTGGAGATAGGATGTTTGAGTATATATAATGTTAATCCTTGAGGGAAACGCTTTATGGTGGGGAAACAACTTCATTCTAGAATATATATAAGGATGAGATCATCTATTTTAGGGATCGATTTTTTGTGACTATTATCATTCAGTAGGAGTTGATGTAGGAATTCCATGCCTCAAGCTAGGAGGTACATCCAGGTGTGACCAAAATGTATTCTGACTTGTGATGAACATTTTGGTTGTCCAGCATGAAAAATTAAAGAGAAGGGTTCATGAAATGATATTTTACCATTAAAAGGATGATGGTGGAGAATCCACAACCTAGAAGATTATTACCGAAATTTCCCATTTTGGAATGGAAGTGGGATGACATGAATATATAATTTGTGGTGTTTATCCTGTGGATGACTCATCGGAATGAAGTTATTTGGGTGATGAAGGACAGAATTAAGAAGATAGAAAATTTATTATCCATATTGGATATTTCTGGGTCTACTATGCCGAATACCCTGAGAAGGGGGTGAATTAGGGTTAGAAATATTAAAACATTCTCCCATTCAGATCTTGTTTTATTGTAAAAAAACTCAATTCTATGTTCCTCCCATAGAAATATACAAACAAATATGAAATCATGCACAAGACACAAAAAATTTTTAGTTCATTAAACCTCACTGGGCTACATCCAAGGGGAATAAAACAACAACATGCTTGTGTTCAAAATTCATTAAGGCTCAAAGCCAATAATGACTATAATGTTCATGCTATATCCTTTATACCCATGCTCATTGTCTTTCCAAGGTTTGGTGTCTGCTCACTACATTCCCAATGGTCAATATCTATGAATCTTTTTCTCAATCACTTCTAGAGGAATGGCTTACTGCCTTCCACTTCCTACTCTCGCTTCTCTTAGAAGTGAATCCACTCTCCGTTTATCAGCTTGTTATTCTAACACTATTTATGGACATGTAGGCCCCTTCATTTGACTGAATTCATGAATCCAAAACTAAAAATTGATGCTTTGATAAAGGTCCATTCTTACAAGTTGAAAAATTCCAACTTCATGAGAACTGATTGGTACCGAAAAATACATTCACAAACTTATTTTAGGATCTCAAAAGCTTCTGTGTGTGAATAGTTAACCACCTTTCTCTCCGGCATAATGAGTATCAAGTTTGGTATGCGAACTGACTACTTTGTGAACTGCTTCCTCTTTCTCGATCCTCTTCTGTATGTGGACTTCCTTCACCTTCGCTATCTCATAACACTACTGCGTACCAATTTCACAATCCTCCAATGTGAATCACCCCATGTCCAAGAACTATTCACTTTACATGGATAGCCTTCTCCCCGTCTATGCAAATTACCCTCTATCTGCGAATAGTTCTCTATTGGTGGATTGTCTCTACATCCGTATACAAAATGCCCCCACTAGGTATTGTTTGAAAAATTAACACTATCACGTACTGGGGATTCCTCCTCTATATACGTAGACAACTCCTTTCAGGTACCAAACATCCCTCTCTACATACCAGACTTCCTTAGTGGGTTAAGAATCCCCTCATACACCTTCAGCACGAACAACATTCAGACTTTGTCGAATTCCTAAAAAAAATATGTTCTCTTATGATGTCCAATATTTATTTTAATCAGTGGTATTAGTGATTATTATATTGAAAACATATTTTTAATATCTTATAATCATAATTCACCAAATCATTAATCCAACCTTAATATCTTACCAATCCTCCTTCCACCGCGAAACGAAAGCTACTCGCAAAACATTTTTAATATACAGTATGTATACTACGTTTTCACTTATGCAGTTGATCTCATCCTCTAACATCAAAACATCCGCGTACCACCCCACCACTCAACTATGAACCATTTTTTGTTTTGTGAACCACTTCAGCGCACTCTTCTCACTGTTTTGTGTACCATTCCCGGAACATGGTACGCGGTCCATGCATTTTGGTAAAATATACTCATCCACTTCCAGTTTTCTTCAACATTCATCATACTGTTCACTCCTATAATGAAATCCTTCTTTTTCCAACATCAGACAACAAATATTGAGACCCAATAATTAAGAAAACAATGGAAAACTGCTTTACCATAAAACATTGTCTTCAGAAAATACCAACCTTACTCATTTGTGGTTAGATTAATTTATCAAAAAACACAACCATACCCAAAACATACCGAAAGGACACCTTGAGGTATTTTTTCCCAATAGAGACATTAAAAGATGAATAGTTAAGAGACATGTATGTTTGGGAGATAGTCCATCCACACAGGGTGCCACACACTATTATCTCAGAATCTGACTTGTGGTTTACTTCATGCTTCTAGTAGGGCTTATAGAAGGCACTTGGAATGAATGTTTTTCTATGAATGGAATTAAAACCTAATAATGATCAGTTGCTCGAGTGTACAATAATTTTGCATGAGGATATTCTTTTGGTGTGTGTCCTTAACAATAGTGATTCTTGGGAGAAAAACCAATCATTAATGGAGTTATCCTATAACAAAATTATCAGGATTCAATCCAGATGTAACCATATGAGGAATGTTATGTTATGAAACTTAGGCCACTAATATGTTGGATGTTGGTCGATGAGTAAGATTTTCTCATACCAAGTCTCGTGTAGAATACATAAGAGTAGGTAAAGTTGATTAAAAAATAGATATATATGTCTTAGAGTAGACAGATGTCATATTCTTATAGATGAATATAAACCATCGATTTTATAGAGTGCGATAACATATTCCCTTCGGTGTATCCTATATTGGGTCACCATAGGATATAGAGATAGGTAATTCTTATTTCAAGGTTCACTGGACCATTTCAGGTTGTAGAGAGAATTAGGTTTGTTGTAAATCGATTTTATCTACAATAAGGATACAATGGTATGCATGAATTACTTATGTGTCATAAAATCTTCAGTATAACCCTAATCGTTCTTCAGTGTTTTTTGTGGATGGTATGAAGCTTTCGATAGATATGTCCATTGATGAACACTTGATTTGTTTGTTAGATCATAGTGATAATGTGTTATGTGGAAATACCATATTGGAAGTTCATGTTTTTTTGGAAATATTTATGTTTGTAGGAGGGAATATGGAAGCGAGAAGCAGATATGTGGGTGTAAATGCCTAATATTTTGGCTTGGAATATTATAGATTCTAGGGAGTATAACATGAAGATTAGATTTTATTAGATGGGGAGAGTGTAAGATCCTTAAAATTTTTGGAGTTGTGTTTCACATGATTTAATGTAATATATTCTCATGGTTTTAGTAATTTTCTATTGGTTTATATTTTGATGATTTTATTTGTGAATTTTTATTAAAATTCAAGGGCAAAGGGTAGTACATGGTTGGTGCTTGAGTTTCCATAATCGTGTGCCCAATCCCCGCAAACCCGACAACCCTAGACAAAGGGGGATTGAACTATTGGTGATCAGATTCTCCAATAGTTCACTGTATTATAAATAACTGTGCACCTTAGTAAAAAAGGAACATGGTTTGATCTCACAGTTAGTGAAAACCATGTATTCATACCTATACATCCAAGCATGGATTTTTAATTCACTCAAAAATTACATTTAAAATTACCTGACCCCCCAAAACTTACCCAAATCGAACTCCATTAAACCCAGATGTACTTACATAATATCAACTCCTCCTAGACAGATGACAATCCCTCTTGACCATTGACCATTATCATTGGAATCCAAAATCAATGATCTTCACCTATCTGGGTAATTAGATCACAAAAGGATTTTACCCATTTTCTCTTATTATTTTCTCTTTATTTATTGGATGTTATTCGCTATTTTCATTAAATCTAGACCAGGTTTTGTGAATTTAGATATAGTATTGTAGAAATATATCTATATTTAATATATCTTGATGTTGACAATCTGGATTATAGGATATAGATGTTGTTCTAATTCTACGCTATTACTCCACTGAAATTTAGGGAGTTTTGTTGGGCGATCGTTCATAAAAGAATCAAAGAAGATGGTCTGTAATTCAAATCCCAATGACTATATTTCAATTAATTGAATATAATTGAAGAATTTATAGATTTTTTAGCAATTCAATTTATTAAATTTAATTAATTTAAATAGTATATTAATTAAATGATTGATTTTGAATTTGGAGTATTTGGATAGTGGATGTCGAATAATTAATTATAGGATATAATTATTTATGTTCTCGATGAATTAACTGGTGAATTAATTAAAGTAATTTATGTTCTCAATTAATTAGTTAATTAAATTAAGTGATTTTTTTGATAATCTAATTGTTTAATTAGTATTGGAATTGCTGTGGTTAATTAGTTTTCGAATTAATTAATAATATGGTGAGAATATGAAATTTTGGAAGTCAATTAATTAATTAGAGAATTATTTAATGTTTTTATGGTTTGTGTGTTGTTAAATATGTATATAGACCATGAAATTCACTAATTAAAATGATGAATTGTAGCAATGGAATTGAGTCATGCAGTGTAAAATATAAATGGGAATAATGGTATTCATTTACTAAATGAGGAATGGAAACAATCAAATTCAGTCTTACAGATAAAATATAAATTGTAATAATGAAATTCAGTTATTAAATAATGAATGGTAACAATGACATTTTATCTGGGAATATAAAATAAGAATTGTAATAATGTAACTCAATTAACAAAAAATTAATGTGAACAATGAGATTCAGTCATGTAGTATAAAATATTATTGGTAACAGTTGAATTTTTTTGTTAAATGATGAAGGGTAAAAATGACAATCATTCATGTAATAAAAAATATGAATTGTAATAATGAAATATAGTTATTAATTGATGAATTGTGACAATGTTATTCATTCAACCAATATAAAATATGATTTTTAAAAATGGAATTTATTTATTAAATAATGAATGTTAACAATGTAATTATTTCATCTTGTATAAAATATGAATGGAAAAATGATGTTCGCTCATATGATTTTCAGATTTGGGTTTCCACAGGACCATCGGGGAATTATGTGTTTAAATAAAGAGTAATTGAATAAATTTAATATATTTTTTTATTTCAAGTAATGTATTCTTATTATAAATTCATACACTATTATTTCTGGATATTATTTTACCGAATATTTGTGGTGGACTACTATTTTTTACTCACAACAAACTCTAGATTCATGGTCAGTTCCCGAATTGATTTCATGTTTATAGTATGGGATAATGACAAAGGCCAAATGTTAGATTATTGATATGGGATGGAGAATGGAGGAGGGAAGAATACATTATTTGGGACTAGATTAGGGATTTGTTGGTGTCTTTCTTCTTGGTTTTCATTTGGACACATGGCACACAATCAAGCTTGGAACATCTACTGTTCAATTTGGATTTTGTATTCCCATTTTGGGTCACCTAGGAAAAAATGAACTATTATTGTTATCTTATATCATTTGGATTTTATTGTTTATTTATTTACATTGATTTATTACCATGATAAAGATGGTATTTTATCCCCATGCTTGATATTCGAACCCTCGCTTCTAGTTAGCATCCTCTGAAGTATGGGGAGATTCACTTAAGTTCATGAAGTTGGTTGGATCGCGGAACTGGTGTGTGGAACCTGGGTCAAGATGTTTCAATAACATTTGTATAATAGATAATATTGATTGAAAAGTATTGATACATTAAATCCTAAAGTTATTAGGGTAGTATATGTAGGGGAACATTATAGATATTTCTAAGATTCTTACCAAATATCACCTATCATTTACATTCCTCAATTTTATTTTTATATAAATTAAAATATTTAAAATATTTGTTTTTTAATCCATTAAATTACCATCATTTTTTTTATTTTCATATTGATTAATTTTTTAAAATTACAATTATATTATTTTTCTGACTTAATTATTATATTTTATTTGTTTTTACATTTATTATTTAAGAACAAAATAATTTTATTTTCGTTATTATTTTCTAATGTATTTTTTAAACATGAACTTGTTTTGTTATTTTTTACGGGAAATGTATCCCATATTTCCATCTTACTCATCTTTGTACAATATATTATACATGATATATACTATGTGGGATTCCATTTTTCAGGGTGTGTTATACATGAGATATATCTGGTGGGCCTCTCTTCTATTGGGTTTGACTAATATGAGATCTACAAGTTGGTTGTTATTCCACCATAAATTGAAAATAATGATTCTTGGGTGGTACATTTGTTCCCCTTGTGATTATGTACCATTTTTAGAGACATATCACACAAGAAAAAATATTTTATAGTTGATCCTATGTATTCCCATGAATACTGAGATTTTATGTTTGTTAATTTTTAATTTTTTTAATTATTTGTTATCTAACATCAAGATGATATTAATCAAAAATGAATATTTTTAAAGACACAGTTGGTGGTGTCTTAATGAGTTGAACTAACACCCTAATCAGGCAGGAATGGGTACCAAAGTAGAGTTCATGGTCACACGTCATGATCAATACAAAGGTTGTTTGATCCGTAGTTGATTTGTATTTCTATTAAGGTACATGATAGATTATATCATGTTAGAACTCAAGGTCAGTTTTACTTATTTTCCTTTTTTTATTTTGGTTATTTTTGATTTTGATGTATGTGATCCATCCATAGGGGATATTTATTTGTCCAGTAAATCTTGAATTACATTTTGATTATTAATTTTGACATAATATTGGTTTTATCTGTGGTTTACAAGAACATTCCATGATGTATGATATATTAAATTCATCTTGATATAGTTTTTTAGTTCCACAGTTATCACACTACTCTCATATGATTGTATATTTTTCTTATGATGTTACCTTAGACCATCACATCTTGGTGGTAGTTTTTGGTAATTGTGATGTGTGAGGAAGGTTATGTATATCTTTGGTATAGTTACACCCGAGTGAGTTGGGACATGTGTGATATGATTCAACCCCCTTTTTAGGTTTCATGGGTCTCATATATTAACCTATTAGTCGCAATAATTTGTATTTGAGCATGAAGAATATAACATGTAATTAAATTTGTAAAATATGCTTTATAGATATTTTCAAATAAAATTGTTATACAGACTCATGTTTTTATTTGTAACAAAAATTTTATCTGGGAAATTTAGATGCTCATGATATTGGTGATTCTGTAATAAAGTATGTACATAATGATATTGATTTTAGTAATATTAGTTAAAGCATTAGTGATGGAAGCATAGTTGAAGTGTCAATGAAGGAATGATAAACAAGAACTTCATTATTTTTATAACTAATGAGCTATTAAATAAACTAATCATTATTATATTTTATTTGAGACATGGAACCAAAATAAGTGATACAATCTTTAATATCTATTTTTAAATCAATGGAAGAATTGTTTTTTGTTGTTATTATTGGTGAATATTTCCTAAAATCAAAATAAATGTAGATGAGGAGATTAATAAGATAATTATCAAAGAGATGGACAATGTAAAAATATTATTATTTCATGTAATTCAATATTTGTGAATCAAAAATTATTTAGGATGTTCCCAGTAAATTATAATGTTTTCCCCAAAAAAGTTTGAAATGTATGAAGATTCAATTGAAGGTGTATCAATTATATATTAGTTATGTTGTGGGACATTTGTTCATAGATTATATTTTGTTTTGAAAAATGTGATCTTTATCATAGAAATGTGGGAGGTAATTATGGTAGTCTTTTATTGTAATACCATGTTGAAATTTTTTTGTAGGATTCGAAGTAGTAATAAAAAATAGATCCAATCATTATAGGATATTTTTTATTCATTAGGGTAGTTTTTTGAATTAGAAGATTTTGGTGTCCCCCTTATGGTTTTTCTCCTTCTTGAATAAAGAGTGTTCACTGAAGGCGACATGTTTAGACAACCCAAGGATAGTGTGGGCCAAAGTAGGTGTAGATAAGGGTTGTAGTATGTGCATTTGGGACATTCATCAACTTCGGATACCCCCCCAACTGGATCGACCCCACTGTGGATTACCAAAAAAATATTCAACGTTATGAAAAATGATGTATTTTTCTATCTACATTGTATTAGGGTGGTAAAAATTCCTCACCAACTCAAAAAATTCATCATGGAGGCTTTAAATTTTACATGTTCATCCACTAATTCTCGGGCCTCCATGGAAAAATTATAAAGATGGTGGGGGATTGGTAGGAGTTGTTTTAAACACAACACCTCACACCAGGAATATATAAAGAGGCGTGGGGGGGGGGATTCTTGAAATCCTGAGATTTTATCCAAGATAGATTTTCAATCTAAATATAACCTTCAGAGCTGCATGTCTGAGAATGAAGGGGAGGTATGTAGGAAGGTTATTTTTAAAAATTTGTTCTATATATAAATTTTTTGTTATTCGACCTCTTTTCATCTATCTTAGTGATTAGTGAATCTTAATATGTGGTTTCAGATCCATTTTTTGTGAAATTATTGTTGACAATAGAGTTCATTCCGAGATCAGATTATCCATGTTTCACAGAATCGTGTTTTCAATCAATATTCTGAAGGTACTTATTGTTTCATTTATAATAGTCTATAAAACAAAAAAAATGGAACAAAAATGAGAATCATAGGGTTAGTAAAAGTTTTTTAAATCATCATGTTCTATAGTTCCCCATTTCTAGAGAGGAAGGTACTCTTCCAGCACATGTAACATTTCTAGTAGGATTCTGGAAATTACTCTGGTAGGCCACATCAGTACCAAGTCATTGGTTGATATCTGTAGTTGGCATTGATTTGGTCTTATCATGATTAAACTTTGTCTGATATTGGTGATTCATGATTTTATTCCACCATTATCATCCATTATGGGTTTAATAGTGACATCTATTTTTCTAGGTTCTACATTAAATTTATCAGGATTGAAATTCTATTGTTGGACCATTCATGGGAGTGAAGATCGTGTTGACATCACAAAAATAATACATCATGAAGTATCAATCCTTCCAAAAATTTATATTTTTATTGAATAAACTCAAACAGCGGAGAAAAAACTAAAATACACAAAACAAAAAATGAAGAAGACAGACCAACATGATCCATATCATGGGGATAGAAATGATGACTTTGAAAGCCATCACAATGAATAATTATCATACAGTCATCCATAAAAGATCCAAAATCATTGTAGAAAATTAATATATCATCTGGACTCCCTTTTTGGACAAGTCTTCAACTGTGAATTTCCCTCTATCAAGGTATTCCAGACAATCATCCCATTGATGAAAAAGATCATGAAATTCCTAATCAAGTAGGTCAACTCCTATGTTGTATTGGACTATTCTTGAAGAAACCAATCAAGTACAACAGAATCTAATTCAACTTCTACCACATGAATGTTGAAGATTTTGAATAGGTATATACATGTGGAAAATTCATTAAAATGTTCAACAATAGAGTACCCAAGACTATAGAATTTGTTTAATCCCAGATATAACCAAACTATTTTTTATGGATCATCCCACTATCCCTCATCACCCCATCCATAGACAATCTGTTTACAATCAATTTTTTCCTTAAGTATGGAGGATTCTAATTAACCCATATTCCTTGAAATATATTATCCATAACAATATTAATGAATATACCAGGGAGGAGCCTACTCAATGTAAAATAACACATCCTTCCCATGATGATATCCCCTATCATCACCCTAATCAGTTTTTCGAAAACTAGAAATAGATATAAGAGTAACTTCAGCCATTATTCACCTTGTTCATGGAATCCCAAATAGTATAGTAGATAGTTGACAAGAAATCATTCCTCAGACCACGAGATCAACCCCTTGCTTTCTATATATCTGGAACAACGATTCTAGGACCTCCTTAATTGTTTCACCACCAGATCTTATATTAAGAATTTATCTATTGAATTTCCATATCCTCATCTCCAATTCTCTCTAAAAAAATAAATTCCATGAAAATTGATAGTGGGGAATTTTATAGTAATGAATATAGGACGCTAGGGACACACCACTCTTCTAGACATTCTCTTCATTTGGAATCATTTCATTTCTGAACTTCCAAACCAAAAAACTAATCTTTTTAGAAATATTCATTCACCATATTTTTGAATCCCACACAATAATACTTGTAGATTCACAAATCATATTATGGAAGTCATGACTATTAAAGGTGCCTATGGAAGAGCATCAATGACACGCATGTTTGATTCCCCCACCATCATGATACATTAATGAAATTCATTCTACTCTGATTTAAGAACGACATCCAAGATGTTAGGAAATGGGGAACATCTTTGAATGGAATAGTTCGCACTGGAAATCATTTTTTGAAAAGAGAATTGCCATCCCCTTTTGATGCTAAGAAATTATGGTCACCTCGTTTCACCACCTTGTGGAAACTACCACGCAAGCACTCCAAATGGACCATCTTGCACTGTTCCAACCATGATATATTCTAGGAATGCCCAACACAACTCCTCAGGTCATATCTATAACGATCATGTATAATGGACATCTACAATGATCATCCTTTTATAATATCCCATGAAAGTTAAGTTTTCATGGTCCACATGGATTCCTCCACACTATAGAGACCAATTCCACCTTCCCCAATAGGTCTTTACAGACGGTTCCATGAAGCCTAGTTATAATGCCAATGTTAATTATCACCCCACATTAAATTTATTAATCCCTCTCCATACTGTAAACGGTTCCCTTTAGAGGACTGATGATGGAAATAATATGAATCAAAATGGATATTAAAACACAGATGATTAGACTAATATCCCACGGAATAAGAAAAACATTTTTTTCAATTTCATATTTTACCAATGATATTTTTGATAATTTCATGAGATGGGCCTTTTAGAATTTTTCATCGGTATCATGGAAGCATGTTGTATCAATGGAAGTGGAATTTTATGCATACTAAACATATTATGAACAACATTGATACTTCATTCCAAGCATATTTTGGAGACATAAAAATTAATTTTTCTCTGGTTTACATGTTTCTTTCTTAGTCTTACCGAAATTGACATGATTCCAAGACCTTTGTGTGTGATATTTTATCACCATTTATAAAAATAGGTAAGACGTCATCAAATATAATGTGGGATTCAAGCCCTCTTTCAAATTTAGTTTTAAAGGCCATTATATTTCTAACCTCCACACTTCCATGAATGTTCCTAGGGAGATTCTCTAAATAATTGATAAAAATTTTCTGAGATAAGGGATTCTCTTATCTCATGCCACCCATTTTTTGATTAAAACAAATATCTACCTATCAGTGAAATATGATGGAAAAGAAAAGCATAACACCTATAGAAATGATCATTAAACAACTCAAGGAATCTAAATTTCCCAATGACATTAATAATGAACCCCCATTCAATTCTATCATATGATTTTTCCATTCTCAATTTTCTAATCATATTATATCCAAAAAACATTTTTTAATATCATTAACCATTTCATGGGCTATACCAATAGCCTCTAGTATACTTCTCTCTTTCATGAATCCATGTTTTTTCATATAAATGAACAATGGAATGATGATACTAGGTCTCTTATTTATATGGCTGTCAATTATTTTATAATAAAAACTAAAGAAATAGATAAAAAATCTAGATAATGGATAAGGGGTCTTCAACATTAGTAAAGAGAAAAAATCAAGAGGCGCATGCAACTCTATTCAAAGACCCACCTCTGAAAATATCATATAACACCTATTTAACATTCTTGTTAGCAGTGTTCCTCATTGAAACATAGAGAGATAATAGAAATCAATCCATCACTAGGGTACTCTCATGTTTCATGATAATCAAAACATTTTTATAAGAATCAGCCTTAAGAATAGAAAATGAAAAATCATCATCCCAATCTTCCAGAATCCTAGGGATGACGTCCATAAATATCTTTTCCCCATCACTGATTTGGATTGTATCCCCATTAGTGTCATTTGGTCCTTCTATGATATTTTAAAATTACTCCAAATCGAATTTACTAGCCACTTTTATATATATTTTTAAAATTCCATAATCATGTTTTATATAAATCATTTTCCCCATATTTCCTTTTATGCATAACTAAAAAAATTCCTTATTCTTTTCCCCATACATAGGAAAAATTTCATACGATTTTTTTGTTCAGACACTTTCAATTGCTCGAAAATTTTCAGAATGAAAATATTTCATCTTCTTCAAGGATATGAATATATCATCATCCCATTTATCTTGAAGCCTCTCTTCCATCTTCTCAATATACAATTCAAATTTATCCTGATTGGTATTGTGATCAATTTTCGTTTCAATCCACTTATGGATGTCTTTTTTCAGCCTCTATAGTCTCCTCAAAAAATAAATCTATGTAGATCCTCCCACTGGTCGATCTGATGGATCTTTTATCATTCTCATAAATCCTTACTCTCAATTCAAACTATTAGAGTGAAATAATCATGGGGGTAAATATATTCTTTCTTAATGATATCCAAAATTAGAGAATTTTCACAGAGGACCCTTGAAATATGTAAAACTAATCAAATATTGAATGTATACACACCTTGAATGTTAGAGAGTCAAAGGTCTATAAGACTCCATATTCGGGATGCTCCTTTTAGGTTATTTGACTAGGTGTACATATTTCCTAAAAATAAAAAATCCATTAGACCATTACATTCTATTAAATTTCCAAAATCTTATATTAGCTTATTATCACATCAATCTTCTCCTCACTTCTCTTAGGAATATGCAATAATGGAAATCTCCCCCTAAGAAACCATGAAAATTTGTTTTACTAAAAGGCCTTGAGTTGCTTCTATGGAATTTTTTTTACAACCTCACATCATGCATTCAAAGATGAAAAGAATAATTTCGAACCCCCTTATCTAATATGGTAAGGATACAATGAGTCAACACCTCCACCAATTTTGTCAAGATAGTCCATTTATAGAAAATCCTTCTATTATTGTTGAAATCCTCAATATTCATGGACTCTACAAAACCCATCTTCCTAGAAAAATGAATTGTATATTTTAAACCCTATTCAGGCACTGGAATAACAAGAATAAAAGCATTTTAATGACACACCTTAGAAAAATGAAGGAACAATTAACCTAAACCTCCAAACCACAAGCATTCCAAATAATAATAAGATTCCTAAATCAAGATGTGATTAGACCTTGCGGTCAAGAGAACCAGACTTTCCAGCTGAATTGAGAATGGAAGATTTCCTCTCCTGAGAAGGAGTAGCTGGACCACATACCATTGAATTTAAAACATCTTTTGAGATAATTTATGTCTTCATATATTAATTGGATCTTTCCAACATATAATTATTCAAATCATCCATCACCGAAAACCTTTTTGAAGAGAAAGGCATAGGCGGATGGGACGAAGGTGGTAACCCTTCCATTAACATATATATAAAGATCCTTGCATCATATGAGGACCTGGATGCTAGGACATAACTATGTAATCCTACAAGAAAATGTTTCCCAAAGAGAGTTCTATATTGGATGGGGTGTTATCCAAATCAATAGAATTGTGAACCTTTGGCGAGGCCTATATAACCAAAAAGTCATGGTGGATATCGAGTGAGGAATTCAGGAGGCACAGTCGGTGGGAACAAAAAAATTATGCTTTACGGGTCAATACCACTATCAGGCATCTGGGGAATCAGACTGGTCTTCTAGACCGAACAAATGTTAGGCACGTGAGACACAATATCTGAAAATTAATTTCTCACCAAAACACCCCCACCGGTGTAAGGAGAAGATGTAGACACTGCTAGAGATGCACCAATTATAACCATACCCTCGTCCACACTAGAATAAGAAGAAGGATCAAAACCAAGAGAAAATTTTGAATATGAAACCTTCATAAGAATGGATACCTTAAAACCCTTGAGCCTTATTATGAATATTTCCACCAAATGTCCCAAGAAGCAACACTCCATGAAAAAGAGAGGTAGATGTTGGTAGAAAAATATCTACCAACAGAAGAAAACATAATCCACCCTTATCAGAACCATACACTGGAGTTTATCCACTAGGTCCATTTAGATATAGATATGAGGGATTGTGGCTGATAGTAAACAACATGTCACTTCATCTGTGAAAAGAAAAAACCCCAGACAACAACCAAAAACAAGAAGGATTGTCGGGTTGTGTAAAGGTAGATGAAATTAAGGAAGACAGATCCGCACAACCTCCATGGTCAACTTTTTACCAAAGTGAGCATCCCAGGACAACCTAGAGATGGTGATCCACCAAGAACCACACTGATGTTACACCCTTACCCAATAATTCATGAAATTATACATGGTAATGAAATAAATATATAAGTAATATATAGAAAGGATCGTGACTGAAACATTTTCATGGAGGCCCCATGGGATTAAAAATTACATAAAGAATTTAATAGAAGGTCTCTCCCAACATAAGAGATCCAGTAGAGATAGATGGTGAAAACATGTAGCTTCATGATGTTTTGTTTCAAGTAGATCAAATATAGGATAACTATTAACTATAAATGATCACTGTGGAACTAGGAGGATGGATATAATACTAGGGTAAATGTTACAAAAAACACGGGGTTGATGGACTTAGAAGGGCATCCATGAATGTCTTCACGCCCACAAAATCATATAATCAATATTGGAAAAAATTTCATAATAAATTTTACAGATGGAGGCCGATTGGGGGATTCCATAGATGATAGTAATAGAGCACTAGAGGGAGGAATCATGATAGTCTAAGATCATTCAATCCATTTTCTTTACATTTGGGGGTTCAAAATGAAATATATCATTAATTCTGATGATCTTTTTGAACCCATTGACCATGATAGAGTCGTCCTTTATTCTACCGAGGATGATGAGTTAATGAAGATGAATAATAAGAAGATCTAACAAATATCTCTATGGATCGATCATAATGTCTACTACAATTTTTCACAATAGAAGGGTGAGTATGAACATTGGATGAAGTTGAAAAATAAAAACCAGTCATAGACAACTCATAACAAGATCCTTTTATTAAAATGGTTGATGAATCTATGAACGAAATGTGGAATCTCTATATCCAAACATAGCTGAATGTTATAACGCCTAGTGAATCAATTGGTGGATATATGTAATGTTTATCTTAATGAAGATTGGGAGAACCACCAACTATGAACACTTCCCGATATTTGGGATACGCTTCTCATCTCATTCAGCATCTCGATGCCAAGAGGAAAAAATGCCATGGAAATTGAAAAGGATGCACTATTCAATGAGGAAGCCTGAAGGAATGTTACGAGTTATAAGAATATGTAGGAACTCTTCCTTGATAAGAGTGGGACACAATAAGGAGGGGGGTTGTGGGGTAGAAAGTAGAATCCTATGAAAGAGAAATTGAAGATCCATATATTGAAGGGAAACATTATACAAGTGTTACCATTTTGTCTTGAAGGGAAATATGAAGATGAATTAATGAAATTTTCTACAATAAATAGTCCAATGTAGCAACTAAGAAAATAAGAATTAGATACGTGCATGTAAGCATCACTAGATATGATTTTATTTTATAAAATGATGAAACAAAAACTTGAATTCATTAATCATTCTAGGAAACATAAATGATGGCTGATATTGTGGCATCACATCACATGACATCACATCATGATTATTTTTTAACATACCAACATGGTGAATTTGGTGTACTGAAAATGGGAAATACCATTTCGGTGAAGATTGTGGTCAAGGGTGGTATCAAATTCAAGATGAAGTTTGGTTAAAAAATAACCCCAAAGGATCTTCGACATGTTTCAATTCTTTTATTCGACCTATTATCATGTATAACCATTTATCAAGATTGATATGCCAACATCTTCAGATATCACGAATAGAATATGATAAAAGGATCCATCATCATTTCCTCTGGACACATATGATGTATGTTGTAAATAACCCATGTGATGATATGTCTGGAAAGCCCAAAAACCATCGAAAGAGATTATTCATCCAATATGTGTCATAAGAGTCATTAGTAAATTTGTGAAAGAGGGTTATCTACCCAGATGGAGAATAAGTAAATAATTACTAACAAGGATACATCACTTGATCCTTAAAGATGTATCTAGTACGGGAAGTAGAACAGTGACTCATTCAATACTATATCATCACGGAGATCAATGTTTCTTGATCTAGTGTACAATGATGTATGGGGACCCTTGGAGGTGGTTTCATAGGGAGATAAAAAATATTTTCAATTCTTTATCAATGATTTATCATGAATGGTATGGGTGCTCTTCTATGAAAAAAAATGACTAAGTACTACACTACTTAAAGATGTTCCATTCCATGGTGGAGCATGATACTTGAATGAAGCTGGAGTGTCTTCATTCAAAAAAAATAGGAGAGTACGTATCCAAGGAATTTGATTCCTATTTAATGAGTCAAGGCATCCTCCATAAGGGGCCAGTCCCATGAACCCCATAACAAAACATAGTTACCAAAAGGATGATCATAACCATCATGGAGAAGGACTAAAGCATAATGAGTTTGGCTAAGCGAACAAAGCCATTCTGGGGAGATGCTATTCATATTTTAGGATAACTTATCAAAAAATCATCATCGACCCAATAGAATTTTGAGATTCCACACAAGAGATGGTCTGTTAAATGACCCCCATACTCTGATTTACGAGTATTTGGATGCTTGATATTTTCACATGTATCCAATGAGTTCAAGAAGAAGCTATATGAGATATCTACTCCAAGAATCTTCATCATATATAGATATAATTAGTTAATAATCATGCTTTGAGTCCCAGAGGAGGAGAAGGTAATCATAAATAGAGATTTCATATTCAATGAGAACTGAATGATCAAAGGCATAGAAAATACTAAAATGTGTTGAATAGAATGTGTCAAGGAATCAATTCATGATCCTACACCTATTCCAGCACCACATGACAATGAAGATAAGGAGGTGCATGAAAACTCATCAGCAGTAGAATAGGGGGAAATTGAGGAAACTATTGAGCATGGGGAGACTGAATCATCTCTATCCGATGTTGAAGAACTATCATAGGAGCTAGCTGATGTTCTTCCTCACAAACCTATCATTTCAACAGTTCAAATATCTTCATTTGAAATAATTCCATCAATAATGTATTCGATGTTAGCATACCTATTATTGAATGAAAAGGAAGAGCATGATGGAAACCATGAAGCAGTGTCTTATCATGAAAAACTCATGTGGCTGCATGAAATGGATGATGAAATTGAATATTTGAAGAAGAATGAGACATACGATTTCACTATGGGGAAATGACTTTTTTTATGTACCCATCTCCCATTAAAAATAGCCACTTCTAGGGGACTATTTTCTATAGGATCCATAACTCATTACATATAGAAATAAATAATTAGTTATTTGTGTTGGAAGAAAGAAGCTATCACAAATTCTTTTGGTGAACGTTCCTACCACAATGCTGGAAAGTGTATTTGTGAGGGGAAATAGTTTCCATTGCAAAAACCCTTGGACTTGTAACGTTATTTACTATTAGAAAATTTTCCGATCGCAATTTAACATCATAAATTTTAGTTATTTGAAACGATCATTAATTCCAGTCACAAATACTCTATCAACATGTGAGTATTTGTGAGGGCTACAATCCAAATAAAATTTTAACTGTGAACTCGATTATTTATTGCAGGCCCTATATTCAACGATACTCATCACTACTAATATAACCTATATATACCCCCCTAATTTTTTATCTTCATTCTCCATTAGTGATTTTTTCTGGTCATCCTTTCTCTTCTTCTCTTCAATAGTTCAATTAAGAGACTAATTTTCTAATGGGAAGAAAATTTTTAGGTTTGCAGGAGGCAACCGATTCATTTAGATGTATTGATGTATTGATTTTAATATTTATTTTATTCATTTCATTTAGTATTTGATTTTTATATTATTAATATGATGTAATTAGACTTAATTATAAAAAAATATTTATTAATATAAGCAGTTATTTATATTTTGTAATAGGTAATTTTTAATTAGATATATTTATTTTTAATTAGGAGTGAATTTTTTAATTAAAATTTAAATTGTATTACTTTTCAATAATTAATTTTAATTTTCAATGAGATTGTTTTATTAATAGAAATTACTTATTATTGATAAATATTATCAACAAAGAAACATAGTAATAATTTAGATATCTTAGTAATAAGTAATAAATATTTAGAGTCATTTTTAATAAATAATAATTATTTAAATCAATTCATTTTAATGAGCTATAATTAGTAAAAATTATCAGTTTTTATTATAAAATAAAAATAAATAATCATAATTTTTAAAAAGTTACATTATAAGTTAAAATTATCCCTAATTAATATACATTAGTAGAAATTAACATTAAATTGCTATAATTAGTAAAAATTACTGATAGTTAGTAATATTTACTGATAAATTACTATAATTAATTAAAATTATTGGTAATACCTCAAAATTGGTAACACTTTTTAGTAATTAATAATAATTTTAGGTTAGAAACAATAATTTTTTAAAATTATTAAATATATATGGTAATTAGGAAAAATTAGTATTAATTTTTGGTATAGACAAAAATTTCGTAAAAAAATAGAGATTAGTTAGTAAAAATTAGTGAAATGTATAAGTATAATAGAATATTATTAATAATTATTAGTAAATAGTAAAAAAATGGTAAATCACTATAAATATTAAATATTAGAAGTAATTAAATAAATTAATTTTAAATAAATTTAATTATTAAAAATTAGTAGTAATAAGTCTATTTAGTAAAAATTGCCAATATTTAGAAAAAATTAGTAAAAATGTACACTAAATTACTATAGTCGGAAAATTTTTTTGTTTAAAATAGTTGTAAATGATAAAAAATTCCGATAAGTCACTATAAGTATTAAAAATTAATTGTAATTGGTAAAAATTAGTGATAAATAACTATAATTAGTAAAAATTAACGGTATTTAGTAAAAATTATTGATACATTACTCTAATTATTTTAAATTTGTGGTAATGACTAAAAAGTAGTGAAATTAAACTGTAATAAGTACACATTATTGATAAAACACTTTTATTGGTAATAATTATTAAAAATAGGTTGGTAATAGAAAAAATTGTTGGTAATCCCTAAGCATTTGTTAAAAATACTGATGATTATTACATATTAGTATAAAGTAGTTAAAACCTATATAATTAGTACTAATTAGCAGTAATTAAGAAAAATTAACTATAAATCACAATAATTATTAAATATTGGTATTAATTGTTTAAAATTGTCTTTAATTCACTTTAATTAGTAATAATTATTGTTAATTAATCAAATTTATTTAAAATTACTCATAATTTGTAAATATTAGTAAAGATGAACCTTAAATCACTATAATTAGTAAATAATAAACATAATTACTTATAATTAGATGTAATTTTTAAAAAATATTTATAAATCACTATATTTTAAAAAAATTATTGGCAATTAGTAAAATTTATTGATAAATGAATAATTTTTTAGAAATAAATTATAATTAGTTATTTGTTCCTAAATAAAAATAATTATTTTAATTTTTTAGTAACGATTACAATTTGTAAAATCAATCATTAATTAGTAATCATTTTCTCTAAAACATAATTACTATGAAAAATTAATAATAAATAAGCTAGAATTAGTAAAAATAGAAATAATTATTTATAATGACTTAATATTTGTACAAATTAGTATGATTAGTATAATATCATGGTAAAACATTATAATAAGTAATAATTTGTTGTAATATGTAAATATTAACCAAAAATCACAACAATTTTTATATATTGAGAGTAATTTTAAAAATTTAACTTTATATCCCATTAATTATTCGAAATTTCATGTAACTAATCAGAATTAGTAAAAATTATTGGTAATGGGTAAAAATTAGTAAAAATGAACATTAAATAAATAATATTACTGATAATTTACGTTAATTACTAAAATTTACCTATAATGGGTAAAAATTGGTGATAAATCACAATACTTATTAAATGATAATAGAAATTACTAAAAATTATTGGAAAATCAATATAATTTGATAAAATATTAGTAATTAATAATTATTAGTTTTAATTATTAATAATTAGATTTAATTGGTAATAATTAGTAGATATAATTAATAATTATTAATAAAAATTGGTAATTGGTAATAATTAGTGGAAATTAGTGGTACATAGTAATGTATAGAAATTTTTATTAAAAAGTATTTGAAACTAGAAAATTGAATAGGTCTTAAAATTATAGGTGATTAGGAATGAAAAATTTGTATATGGTGGGAAAAAATTGGTTCATGAAATAAATTGGTTTCAACACCATATAACCATAAGATCAATAATTTATAATTTTTTAGTAATTTAAAATATAAGTTATTTTATTAGATTAAATTATAAAAACAAATAGAGGTAATTACTAGTAATTAAATCTAATGACCACTAATTTCAATTAATTATAGTATAATTTAATATAATGAAATAAAATATATTATAAATTACTATTAATTTTTAAATTATAGAATTTAAAATTAATAGGTGATTCAAAATGACCAATTTATTCTAACCATATCCAAATTTATACTTAGGTCAGAAGAACTAGGGAATGATAGATGAGACATGTTGATGAAAACAACTATAGGAGGAGGAGATAATTCGATTATGGGACATGGTTGACATATATTTGGGAAATGGATAATTTGGACACGGTTGGAATATATTGGTCTCATCACCTAATGATCATAAAATCTTTAATTTACACCATTTAGAACATCCTTGAATTTATATTATCTAGGTGATTAGAAATAACCAATTAGTGCCACCCATATCCTATTTTTTTCATTATTTTGAAAGAATCAGGTTTGGTAGGATGTGACATGATGATGGATATAAGAACAGTATGAGGTGGAGATGTGTCAATAACTGGACATTGTAGACATAAATTATTTCAATGAAATATTCGAACATGGTTGGAATAAATATTCATTATCATCTAAATATTGTAATGCATATGATTTACAGATTTTTAGTAAATCATATAATTATAATCTTTAGGAGTTTAGAAATTACCAAGATGTACAAACCATATCTTAATATGTAATTAGGTCACTAAAATCGGGGCAGGCAGGATGTGATGTGTCGATGGAAGTGAAAAAATAAGTGAAAGAGCTGGGCTGATAGTAGGAGTAGACACATGAGAAGATGATAGTTTATATTAGACAATTTATGTAAAATAGATTTTTTTAATAAAAATTTTATGATTAATTCATATAAATTCGCAATAATTTGAAATCAATAATGTTAAATTACTGTATTAATTAAAAATTAGTGTTAATATGGAAAAAATTCAGTAAAAATTGAAATAATTAATATAGATTAGTAAAAATGATCATTAAATTACTATAATTAGTAATAAGAAATTGGAATTAGTATAAATTTGTTACAATTGTTAAAAACTAGTGGTAAATAGATAAAATTAAAAATATTTAAATGAAAAATATAATTTTTTAATTTTCTACTCTTTTTTAGAAAGTATTTTCATTATATATAAATAATTATAAACAATTTACTAATTTGTTATGTTTTAGAGAATTATATAAATGGAAGTTGACAAAAAAAATTCTTACCTGATCATGATTGGATAAATCAACACATGAATCCAAACCATTCTAATATAAATCATTAATATATTGAGGGTGTTGAATCCATTTTATCAGTTTAATAATCAAAAATTCATTTTGTTTTAGAAGGGATAATTAAGTGTCCATGTATGAAATGTGATATAAGGAGGTTTCAAAAACATAAACATGATGGGGTAATCTATTTCATTTTTTTTAATATATTATATTTTTTGGTATAAATATGATGAATATAGTTCCTGAGAATATACTAATAATTTGGTCCTAAGCCCTTTATGCTTTCAAAATCATGTACATGATGTGGTCGGTCAGCCTTTTCATCAAACTAAAACAATTTATGATATTCATATAACTCTGTAATATGATCCTTCTCAATTTTTTGAGTTGTTGAAGCCTACTGATGGTGTACTATATCCTATTTGTAAGATATAAAAATTTGAAGTAGTTTGGAAATTTATGCCCATTAAATAAGATAATTGAATTTCAAATACCTATTTTGATCTTATATACTCTTTGGTTAAAGAACTATTATTTAATGGAAATGTCTTTCCTAAAAATATCTATGAGAACCTGAGGTTGTCTCAAAATTTGGTTCTTGGTTATTTTAAGGTTATTTCAAGATCAAATTATAGCATAATATATTTTATTAAAAATGAGATATTTGTCAGTTGTCCTATATGTGGAAAATATAAGTACCAAGAGGCACAATTATGGTTGTTTGGATTGAATATATAAAATTGTTGATGTATTTATTACTGACACCTAGCTTGTGGAATTTATTTATGTCTCATAACACATTTTCGTTGAATTCAAATACAATAAAATATATTAACCAGTAAAATTGGAAATCATCATTGTAATGGTGATTCATGGAATAATTTTTACTGATTACATTTGTATTTTGATTCAAAACCCTGAAAAATGTGAGTGGGTCTTTCTACTTATGGTTTTAGTTTATTCAATACATACAGTAGTCAATATTCTTATTATCCCACATTAATCACATCATAAAATTTACCTATATAGATGTTTATGAATAAGCCATATATATTTTTAAAAATATTAATTCTAGGACATTGAAGAAATAATATAATTATTTATTTGAAATTGATTATTAACGAGTTAAATTTATTATGGAGTAATGGTGTCATTACATTTGATGTCGATTAAAAAAATCCTAATTGAAATCTTTATAAATGTGCAAAATTGGTGACTTCCTATAAAATGACATGTTATCAGGATGGAGTACACATGGTCCAAAATCAAGTCTATTCTGTATGAGTGACAACAAAGAAATTATTCTCATTAATTGAAGAATACATTGTTTTTCTAATTTTCAACAAATATTTCTTCCTTCCAATCATCCTTTTCAGTGGAACAATCATCATTTCAAAAAAGGCACATTTGGAACAGATGGAACATCAATAATGATCTACGGTGTTGAACTAAAATATATTTTCCCTCCATTACCTCCCATTACCTTTAGATTGTAAATAAAATATATAAATAGTTTTACAAGAGAAAGACCACCATTGGATAAAATAAACGAATTTATGGTATCTACCATATTGGTTTGATTTTTAGGTCTATCACATATTAGATATCATGAATATTCAGAATAAAAGTTTAGATAATAAATTTAATATAGTTTGAGACCAACCTGGTAAGACCAAATTTATTATAGTGACATGATTTGGTCATGAACAAATTTGTAGAGGACCAGAAAATGAAGTGTTTAAAAGGATATATCATAAATGTTAATGAAGTCAAAATAATATTATACATTTTAAAATGAAAATAATTTATTATTTATTTAGTGGATTGTATATTTGAGGATTCCATAGGGGTATTTTCCTATTTGGATAGATGTGTCAGAAATGGTCATATCACTATATTAAATGTTACGACTGTCATGTTATAATGGTAATTCAAGACCAATTAGATTTAGAGGTTTCATAAATTCTATGATTTTTTATGTTCTAACAGAAATATTGTATTTTTTCTATGAATTTTGTAATGCAGAAACAGAATATGCTTTACTAGGTAGACTATAAAATTTTATTTCTTTAATTTTTTGTAAATTGTAAAAACAAATCCACAAAATTTATTCGATTCAAAAAAACATTTGATATTACATTTTCCACATGATAAAAAAATTTGGTGTACTAGTATAGTTCTAATGGATGTACCCATATGAGACATGCATGATGAAATCGAATAAATACAATGTGTCAAAGCATCATTTGAATGATCAATTGCGTAAGATTATTTATATGAGGAAATTTCATTTTTATACTCTCATTATTTTCAATCTGATTATCTCATATACCATAACCAAATGGGATGTAATAATAAAAATGTTGATGGTGAAATGAATGATTAATTATCATTTTCTAATAAAATCAAACATGGAATTACTAGTGTCCATGAATGATGGATTTTAGATGACGAACATCACAAATATTATACATTTGTTTTCCACAATAATAAAAAAATGACTTTATGTAACGCCTCGACCCCAGTTACCTAGAGTCGTTGCATTATTACATAACATTGGCATTATCACAATAAAGATCAAATCTCGAAAGACCGATTCGTTTAGTAGCCTTGGAAACACTCGATATATTCATAAAGTTTTACATTACACTATAAAGTAAAAAACTACTACAATAAAATATTCTCCATATTCCACACTCATATCGCCACATACTATCCATATAGGTCATTCATAAATTACTTCTTCATACCCTGGGAAAAATAGAACATAGGAAAGGGGTGAGCTCAAATACCCAGTAAGGATAAAATAGAGCAGAAACCTTTATAAATAAGAATAAGAATTTAAGGAAATGTATATTTGAAACAAAAGCCTTTTAAACTTTGAACATCAACATAGTATGGCAAAATAAAATGAATTAATTCCATTTACTTATTCACACGGATATTCTACTAATCGAATAATCACCTGAAATAATAACCACTTTCATAATGATGGAATGCATAATTCCAGATTATCATAACCACAGAGCCAAGGCCTCGTGCCAAGACTACAAATATAATTTTGTCAAGGCCTTGTGCCAAGACACTAGTTTGTCTAATTAGACCTACCAATGCAATTTTTTTAGAAGATACATACATTTAAAATTTATCAAATATACTCCAGTGTTTTTCTGAAAACATTATGCAAGCTTCTGAAAACAAAATAACTAATTCTGAGACTGCTCGACTAATTACAGGCCATGATGGGTCCACTCCCAATCCCTTACTGTCTACCAAAATCGAGAGTCGGGTTTTCTGAAAACATTTTTAAGCTTTCGTTAAATACATATACATTTTCACTAGATTTTCATATATTGGAGAGAAATATATATTTATTGAAAACATTTAAAAATCACATAATTATAAAAGAAAACCTTTATTTTTAAAATATCATTATAAGAGTGTAAGGTAAGCTTCAAAGGTGTAATAACGACGGAGAATAACTGCACCTTCCGTATAAGTTAAAAAAAATACATTCTTAACTTAATTCTTTCGAAAAGGTTAAAAAGCACCTTGTTTTGAAAATGATAGAAAATTTACTTTATAAACCTCTTATAAAAGTCAACAAGGGTATAAAAGACTTTAACACATAGTAAAAATGTTTTTAAATACATTTTTATGAAACATGGATGAGGATGATAAAGAAGTCCCAGTAGATTATTACGTATAAACAACCTCAGATAATGAAGAGATTGCAAAATAAACCCTTACCTTGTACTATTACTTGGTTTGGGTAGGTTAACATCCTATATAATAGTTAAATAATTGTTATTAAATTATACAAGAATCATATACATTCATATGATATAATATATGATCTTTTAACATTGCTTTGTTAATAATATCTTAGTATTATCGTCATTTCGGGTGTTAACTTACTCAATTTATTTTATTTGCTTTGTTACATAAGCGATGTTTTTCATGGATAGGTTTTATATTATTCTTATACAGAATCATATCAAGTCCTTAAACATTATTTTTATATCATAAAATGATAATTATACTTGAATGGATACGATGGAGAATGAATCTCATCGCGTTCGTGGAGACGGTAGTCCGTACGTACGCACAAGAAACAATATCATTCTTTTGATATTAAAATAATATATAATTGGATGGTATATCATATATACAGAATAATTATCATGTTATATTTATTATTTACATGAGTTTGACATCATTATTATACCCATCCAAATAATAATATATTGAATAACAATTACACCATGACGTGGAGACGGTAAGCCGTACTTACGCACGTATGGTGACATGTTATTCAAAGGGTGGATAGAATAGTGAATATGGTTGTACCATATTTATAATAACATAACAGTATATATATGATTCTGGAGTTATTATCTTATAATGGTAACAACAAAGGAAGAAGAAGTGGAAGAAGAAAGGAACTTGAAAAGGGTGGTGAAATCATTACCTCTTCTTCGGGTTCATCCTTTTGATTTGATCAAAAGGGCTCTTTAGGATGGATTTTTTATCAAACTAATGCCTCTAGGTTGTATTTAGGGAAGTTGAGAGAGTATTTGGGCAGATGTTGTCTGATCTGAAAGGCTTTTAAGGTGTGAAGAAATGAGAAAGAGGAGTTCCATTTTATAAGAGGGGTGAGGGGCACCTTTGGAAAAGCTAGAAATATTAATTTATAATAAATTTATATTCGTTATATAATGGCTCCAAAGTTAATTATTTAAAAGTTAAGGTGGGGATAGGTCGAAAACCACTCAACCAATAGAATTTAGATAGGTTTGGGTACTTATATTAACCTTATCTTTAAGTATTAACTCTAAGTTAATTAGTTTCACTTTTACAATGTATCTTTGTAATTTTATATTATATGGTTAATAAACATACTATATACGTCCAAAGGACCCCCAAGTGGTCCATTAATGATACAACTATCATCATATAAGTCTCTTGGCCGAAACATAGATTTTTAGGAATTTAATATCAACAAATAATATAGTACTTGTTTTAAAAACTCTTCTATGTCAATTTTGACAGTATTCAATAGTTGATTTTTGTGAAACTTGTAACAGAATGATTATTTAGAACAATGTTAATTAAATCAATAATAATATGTCATATTATCCTATAAAATTATTTTAATTCATTAAAAGTCTCAAATTATATTTATTTGGGTATTTATAATATCAATTATTTTAAATTTTTACTATTATCGTAATTACTGCATCATCATTGTGTCATAAATATATTAAATTATGTAATCTCTATAAATTATAAATAAAATATCATTATGTAGGAAATCTGTTTATCTTTCTAATGAATATTTATAGAAGAAAATCCAACAAATATAACCCTATTTAATAATTGTTTAAAAAAAAGATATATGCTTGTGTCATTTTTTTATTAATTTAAACTTAATTAAAATAAAGTGTCCTTATCACCTACATGTGGATCCATGGGGTCCCAAAATCAACCCAAAGATGCCTATGGTCTAACATGTGTCAACCAATAAGTATAGGACACATTTTAGGGTATTTTAGTATTATTATAATATTATTTTCTTAACCCTTATTCACCGGATTTACCCTTAACCATGGTAAATAAAATATTTACCGCAGTAATTATTCAAAATGTCTACAAATAAAAGTTACCTATTCACACAATATGAACATCTTGATTCCAAATATGGAATCCATTTTTCCAAATTCAAAACACAGAAGTGACAGAAATTAATTTAAAATTAATTCCCGCTGCTAAAACAAAAAGCGTGTTTTTAAGATATAATAACTATCAAAAGATTGATACTTGTTTATGTTCGGTTTAATTGTAAAATTATGTCCAGTGACCATAATTGTATTAAATGGTAAAAATATATTCTAAATATACTTTAAAACCACTCAAATTCATAAATTATCACTATTAATTATTTTGATTAAAATATTTTTTTTAAATTAAAATTTAGTAATTTTCACTATTCATCAAAATATTAAAGTTATCCGAAAAGTACCAAAATTTCACCTTAGTCTAAATTAGATACTCTGAATACAAAAATGAAGTCCATTTTGAGAGATAAATTTTCAAAAATTAGGTATTACTATTCATAACATCTAGTTTGATCGGTTGTGGTGTGTGTTAAAACTCAAAGTTGCATACAACACACGCTACTATATTATTCAAAGGAAAGCATACTGTGGAAGCCTGTGATGTTTCATTTTAAAATTTTGATGTCCCCATTTAGTCAAAAAAATTAAAATATTTTATTTAAAAATGGTTCACTATTAAAAGTTGATAAAAGTGAAATACTGAAAATGAATTTGTTCTTACATTATGTCTAAGAAACTCATAATATGGATTCGAAAAATATAAGGATTATATAATGTTTAAAATTTAGTTAATACTATTCATAACCTCTTTTGAACAGCTTGTTTGGTAAGTCATGGTGTGATTGAACTCAGTTTTGCGTGTAGTGCACGTTATTGAATTATTTTGAAAAAATAACACACTATGAAATCGTGGGGTGTTACATTCTTCACTCCTTCAATAAATTGCATCCTCGCAATTTGAAATTGTTCTTCGAAAATAAAAGGTTGAAAATAGAAAATATCACTGTGGGAAAACCCACATCGGAAATTAGGTTACTAAAATTTAGTCTTAATATGAGGAAAAGAGAAATGAAAGGGTCACCACCAAATTATGATCTTTATTAGGAGAACATTGGTGGCAATTAGAGACATATAATTGGAGGAAAAATGTAAATATTTATAGGTAGTGATTGAGGTCATCAATCACAAACAAGTGTAAAATTGAGGTCCTTAAATTCATCATTTTATGATGATTTGAAAAACCATCTGTTCAACAAAACATAGGGTATTAGGATAACACATTTTTGGTTTTAGGATTCCTTAAAGAAAGTATAAGAATTAATTTCTTCATAGAATAAGATAAGAATAAAAATATATACTTAACAAGTAGAGTCTCATCCTTTAACTATGTTCTACCACAAACTCATCTTTCACTCTAAAAGATAATAGAACGTAAAAAAAATATTCTATTTATCCTATTTGTGTAGGGTTCCAAAAAAACGAATTTATAATTCATCTAACAGATCTTTTAGAAAAACTAAATTATTTAATCCTGGACATCACATGGGTCAGTGGTAGGTGATACACCCTTGTCGCCCTTCGGTTGTTGGTTCATGTCTCGCGGCCTTGACGGATGTGATGGGATGCCGCCCAACCTCCGGGTTGTCCTTTTATGGCAATCCAAAATAATCCAAACTAGAACTATCCAAAATACTTCAGTCCAAAATTTATAAGGAAGGTAAACACAATGAAGATCCTTTTTTCGCATAATAACATGTGAATACCTTCATCATGTATTATTTTAAAACACTGCAACATCCTGAATTAGCATAAAACCTTATTGATTACATTCACGATCCCTTATTCCTTAAAAAATAATAGATATACTCCTTCAATCCAAAAATGTTTTAAAACCCAACAATGATGGAATATACTAATCATTAATCAGTTTCAAGGTAGTCAAAAATATCAAATATAATTTATCCAAAACAATAATGTATTATTCTAAACTCACTACCTCGGTATCAGAACCATATTATGATTTATCGTTATCTCAACCATATATTTTCCAAAAATTTTACCTGCTATTGAGTCACTTTTCTTTGTTCCACACAATCTCAAGTCCATAATGAAATAGTACTGCAGTAAATTCCTTATATACTCCATAATTATTATAACAATTACATTGTTGATACAACACTCAAATGACATAATCAACATAAGAACTCTAATCATTCCTCTTCATCTGTGGTAGTATCATAACTTGATTATTATCTAATAGCATCATTTGCAGCATAGTCTGATGACTGAGACATAGGTTCGCGTAGTGTCCAAACTCCTTTCAAATGAAGCATTGTATATTTGAAACAATTTTCTTACCCTTACAGTCACGTACTTTGTTCCATTTCCCTCCACACTTATAACAAACTCCCATTGATTTCAAGCAAGTTCCAGGGTGTTTCTTTCGACAGTTATCACATATGGGAAAATTCTTCTTTTCCCTCTTCCCTTTATCCATCTTTCTCTCTTCCATCCTTTTCTTCTCTTGCTTCCCTTCAAATCCATAGGACTCAGTAAACTCTTTACTTTTCTTATCAACACATGATATTATTTTTTCATAGGATGATAATACATGGGAGACTATTTCTCTTATAAATTCTGGCTTAAGACCATGAAGGATATGATCCTTCTTTCTCTTTAGATCATGTGCATTATTGAAGTTCTCATTCCTTCTACTGGGCGCCATTTCTAAACAATGGCATACACTAGATAATTTATGAATAATAATACCTACTCCAAAACTTGTAAAACACATAACATAAATTAAATAGTTTATGGATTTAATCCATAATCATAAAAATGTCTCCTTTAAGGAAGTATATACACATAAATCCTCGTAATGATTTATAAAGAAAATGATAGTTATCCTAAGCATATCCCCCAGGAGTGTCGTAACCAAGAGTGCAACAAGGCGCATTGTCATGCACCAGTTCCCGTTCGAGTCTAGCTCAAAGTGGTGTTTTCAGGTTTTACCCCTAGGTACATCTGTGCCAGAGCCGCCTCTACCTGCTCGTATCCAGACAGGGATGTATTGCTCGGAAAACTCGCAAAATCTTTACAATACCAAAATTATATGAAGTTCTTCAATACTAATCCTCAAAGTTCATCATAGGTCTATGTGCTCTAATCAGAGTGTATCTAATTCTAGCTTCCAAGGTTTGTACTAAACTTCCTCTGATACCAACTGTAATGCCCCGACCCTAGTTACCTAGAGTCGGTGCATTATTACAAAAGATTGGCATGATCACAAGAAAGATCAAATCTCGAAATACCGATTCGTTTAGTAGCCTTGGAAACACTATATATTTTTATAATGTTTTACATTACATCATAAAGTGAAAAACTACTACAAAAACATATTCTCCATATTCCACACTCATATCCCCACATACTATCCCTGCAGGTCATTCATAAATTACTTCTTCATACCCTGGGAAAAATAAAACATAGGAAAGGGGTGAGCTCAAATGCCCAGTAAGGATAACAATATAGCAGAAACTTTCATAAATAAGAATAAGCATTTAAGGCAATGTATAATTGAAACAAAATCCTTTTAATCTTTAAACTTCAACATAGTATGGCAACAATAAAATGAAATAATGCCATTTACTTATTTACATGGATATTCTACTAATCGAATAATCACAAGCAATAATAACAACTTTAATAATGATGGAATGCATAATGCCAGACTATCATAACCACATAGCCAAGGCCTCGTGCGAAGACTACAAATAAAATTTTGTCAAGGCCTTGTGCCTAGACACTAGTTTGTCTCATGAGACCTACCGATGTAATTTTTTTAGAAGATACTTACGTTTAAAATTGATCAAATTTACTCCAGTGTTTTTATGAAAACATTATGCAAGCATCTGAAAACAAAATAACTAATTCTGAGACTTCTCGACTAATTACGTGCCATGATGGGTCCACTCCCAATCCCTTCCTGTCTACCACACTCAAGATTCGGGTTTTTTGAAAACATTTTTAAGCTTGCGTTAACTACATATACATTTTCACTAGATTTTCATATATTGGAGAGAAATATATCTTTTTTGAAATCATTTAAAAATCACATAATTATAAAATAAAACCTTTATTTCAAAAATATCCTTATAAGAGTGTAAGGTAAGCTTAAAAGGTGTAATAACGATAGAGAATAACCGCACCTGCCGTATAAGTTAAAAAATACATTCTTAACTTAATTATGTCGAAAAGGTTAAAAAGCACCTTGTTTGGAAAACGATAGAAATATTACTTTATAAGCCTCTAATAAAAGTCAACAATGGTATAAATAACTTTAACACATAGTAAAACTATTTTTAAATACATTTTTAAAAAACATGGATGTGGATGATAAAGAAGTCCTAGTAGATTATTACGTATAAACAACCTCAGATAATGAAGAGATTGCAAAATAAACCCTTACCTTGTACTTTTCCTTGGTTGGGGTAGGTTAACCTCCTGTATAATAGTGAAATAATTGTTATTAAATTATACAAGATTCATATACATTCATATGATATCATATATGATCTTTTAACATTGCTTTGTTACTAATATCTTAGTATTATCGTCGTTCCGGGTGTTAACTTACTCGTTTTCTTTTATATGTTTTGTTATATAAGCCATGTTTGTCATGGATAGGTTGTATATTATTCATAAACAGAATGATATTAAGTCCTTAAACATTATTTTTAAATCATCAAATTATAATTATACTTGAATGGATACGATGGAGAATGAATCTCATCGCGTTCGTGGAGACAGGAGTCCGTACGTACGCACGAGCGACAATATCATTCTTTTGATATTAAAATAATATATAATTGGATGGTATATCATATATACAGAATAATTATCATGTTATATTTATTATTTAAATGAGTTACACATCATTATTATACCCATCCAAATAATAATATATTGAATAACAATTACTTATGGTGACATGTTATTCAAAGGGTAGATAGAACAGTGAATATGGATGTACCATATTTATAATAACATCACAGTATATATCTGATACTGGAGTTATTATTTTAGAATGGTAAAAAAAAGGAAGAATAAGTGGAAGAAGAAAGGAACTTGAAAAAGGGTGGTGAAATCATTACCTCTTCTTCGGGTTCTTCCTTTTGATTTGATCAAAAGGGCTCCTTAGGTTGGCTTTATAATCAAACTAAGTCCTCTAGGTTGTAGTGAGGGAAGTTTAGAGAGTATTTGGGAAGAGTTTGGCCCAACCAAAATGCTTTTAAGGTGTGAAGAAATGAGGGGGAGTTCCCTTTTATAAGAGGGGTGAGGGGCACCTTTGGAAAAGCTAAAATATTAATTTATAATAATTTCATATTCGATTTCTAATAGCTCCAAAGATGATTATATAAATTTTAAGGTGGGTATAGGTTGAAAAACACTCAACCAATAGAATTTAGATAGGTTTGGGTACTTATATTTACCTTATTTTGAAGTATTAACTCTAAGTTAATTAGTTTCACTTTTACAATGTCTCTTTGTATTTTTATATTATATGGTTAATAAACATAATATATATAACCAAGCGACCCCCAAGTGGTATATTAATGATACACCTATCATGATATAAGTATCTTGGCCGATCGTTAGATTTTTATGAATTTAATATTAATTAATAATATAATATTTGTTTTAAAAACTCTTTTATGTCAATTTTGACACTATTCAATAGTTGATTTTGGTGAAACTCATAACAGAATGATTACTTCAAAAAAGGTTATTTAAATAAATACTAATATGTCATATTATCCTATAAAATTATTTTGATTCATTAAAAGTCTCAAATTATATTTATTTGGGTATTTATAATATCAATTATTTTAAATTTTTACTATTATGCTAATTACTGCATCATCATTGTGTCATAAATAAATTAAATTATGTTATCTCTATAAATTATAAATAAAATATCATTATGTAGGAAATCTTTTTATATTTCTAATGAATATTTTTTGTCGAATATCCAACATATATAACCCTATGTAAAAATTGTTTTTATAAAAGATATATGCTTGGGTCATTTTTGTATTAATTTTTACTTAATTAAAATAAAGTGTCCCCATCACCTACAAGTGGCTCAATGGGGTCCCAAAATTGACCCCAAGATGCCTATGGTATAACATGTATCTACAAATAAGGCTAGGACATGTTTTAGGGTAATTTTGTATTATTATAATATTATTTTTTTAACCCTTATTTACCGGATTTACCCTTAACCATGGTAAATAAAATATTTACCGCAGTAATTATTCATAATGTCTAAAAATAATAGTTACCTATTCACACAATATGAACATCCTGATTCCAAATATGGAATCCATTTTTCCAAATTCAAAACACAGAAGTGGAAGAAATTAATTTAAAATTAATTCCCGCTGTTAAAACAAAAAGCGTGTTTTTAAGATATAATAACTATCAAAAGATTGATACTTGTTTATGTTCGGTTTAATTGTGAAATTATGTCCAATGAGCATCATTGTATTAAATGGTAAAAATATATTCTAAATCTACTTTAAAAACACTGAAAATTAATAATTTATCACTATTAATTATTTTGATTAAAAAAAGTTGTTTTTAATTAAAATTTAGTAATTTTCACTATTCATCAAAATATTAAAGTTATCTGAAAAGTACCAAAATTTCATCTTAGGATAAATTCGATACTCCGAATCCAAAAATGAAGTCCATATTGAGAGATAAAATTTAAAAAAGTAGGTATTACTATTCATAACGTCTAGTTTGATTGGTTGTGGTGTGTGTTAAAACTCAAAGTTGTGTACAACACACACTACTGTATTATTCAAAGGAAAGTGTACCGTGGAAGCCTGGGATGTTTCATTTTAAAATTTTGATGTCCCCATTTAGTCAAAAAATTTAAAATATTGTATTTAAAAAGGGTTCACTATTAAAAGTTGATAAAATTGCAATACTGAAAATGAATTTTTTCTTACATTATGTCTAAGAAACTCATAATATGGATTCTAAAATTATAAGGATTATATAATGTTTAAAATTTAGTTAATACTATTCATAACCTTTTTTGAATGGCTTGTTTGGTATGTCATGGTACGATTAAACTCGGTGTTGCGTGTAGTGCAAGTTATTGAATTATTTTGAAGAAATAACACACTATTAAATCTTGGGGTGTAACACTTTATATGTATAGTGAGTGATACTATAACTTATTTTAAATTTTTAAGTTATTTATCATTAATTTATTTGTAGGTTATCTGATAATCATATCAAAAAATAGTTTCCAAAAATTACAGTAGTTTCTGTTGAAGAACATTGGAGGAATAATTTTTCCTACTCATTAAAAAAAGGGTCAAGTAAAATTTTTAAGGGTTAATGTATAATATCAATTTATTACTTATTTAATTGATATATTTTAATAAAATTTCAGGTTTCTCAACGTGAGGATTAAATTGATAATCAATTGTGTGTATTTTGTAGCCCTCCATCCAAAATGGTTAAATATTCTTATATATATTTGGTGATTGGTTTAAGATTTCTTAAATGTGCATATGGTGAATAAGAAATGACCGTGAAAAGTAGTTTTTCATTTGAGGAATTTATCACAGAGAAAATGCAGTGGAAATTAATGAAACACAAGATGAAATAATTAAACACTGATATTTAGGTGAGAATTATGTAATGATGATTGAATTTCATTGGTTTGATATTAATACAGTCTTGTGTGTTCATCCACTCAACGGAAAAATTTATATTAAATATAAATTTTTTATTTCATTAAATTATCCATTTTTATTGTTCAATGAAGGAAACCAAATCTAATTTTCCAATTATTTTGCTACATCAAGAGAGTTAATTGATTGGTAGAGAATTTTAAAAAATTAAATCCATTGAAAATTAGTTTATTCAAAGTTGATGTGGTTCAATTGATGTTCAATTAAATAAAAATTTTATGATAAAGATCCAAATAAATCATCCCAATGAATAAGAATGAATATAAATATCGACACATTATAGTTATAGTATGATGGTAATGATGAAGTTAATGATGAAACAAATGAATTTGAGTTATCATTTGATGTTCGGGCTAAAAAATACATTGAAATTGATGATATTGAGTAGGAAGATGAAGTAATTGAAAACATCATATATAATGATAATGATGATGAATGATAATGAAACAATTAATTATTGGTTATAGTAAATTTATATATATATAATACTCTTCATCAATTATTAGTTGAAAATTATGTTTTCGTGTTTCAAATAGATGATGTGACTTATGATGGAATCTTCTATTACCTCAAGGAGGTTGTTCTACCTGGTGATGATGTAGATGATATGTTATCAGACCCTCAGGTTTCTAGTGTTTCTATGTCAACTTATAGGCATTGGGGACTTGAGAAATTGGTGATTTTTAAACCTATTCCTGAGTGATGACCACATCTTGACATGGTCAATGTCTGAAGTGGTTTTTTATGTTGCTTATTTTTGGTAGTTTTCATTAATTTTCATTAATTTATTTATGTATAAATTTTATAATACTTTTTATTTTTTTTCATAGTTTTTCCCAGATATCTATTGGGTATGTAGTGCTATTTTTCATAACTATTTTCAAGGGCATGGGGGACGTGGGAACATTTTCTAATTGATGTTCGACAATACATGTTTGATTACTGGATGGTACGTAAATAATTAATAGTAATTTTTTGAAATTTATTTTATTATTAACATTCTATTATTTAAAAATATAGTGTTTATGGTATCCTATGGAATATAGCATGCTGAGATCTATCTAGGATGCCATAGAGGTGTGTAAGAGTGAACAATGTCATATGTTTTTAATCAATTTTAAGAGGAAATCGATGAAGGGGATGGGAGTCATTTATTTTGATCAGTCTTACTATACCGATCAATCAAATTACATCTCATATTAGGATTGGTATGGATTAGGTTTATATTGGATGCCATAAAATTTTTAGAGGAGAGCACCATTAGGCCAGCATAACCGAGGGATGCAATAGGTGACACATTTTTCCAGTAGTATAAAATTTAGTAGGCAGCAACGCCTTTATAGAATGTACATTTTGAATAATTCATATAACATTAAATATAAAATATTTATTTTAAACTCATATAAGAGTTAAAAAATCATGGTGTTATAGAGTATTAATTTTATAAGAGGATATATAATGATCCTATCACTATAGAGATAACATGTTATATCTGGTGTTAGATTATGTTCATTATAATTTTTTTTGATTTTAAAAATTCATTGTTAATAATATTTTACATGTTTTAGTTTCGATTTCAAATTAAATTAATCTTATTAGGTCGTGACATCTCAAAGATAGGATGATAGTCAGGCTGAGACAAAGAGTTAGAACACTAGTGTTTTAGGAGTTGATTTTGTAAAATTGAGGCATGACACATATTATGCATTCTAGAGTGGTTGAGTGGTTTGTATCAGTTTTGAAATAACACATGGCAATTTTTATGGTATTATTGCATTGTCACATTCCATATTGAGTGTAGATCAAGGAGATTATTCATCATCTATCAAATAGTATGATGAGAAACTATGAGCTTATAGTTAGGTTGTTGCGGCCATGTGTACGAAGCTGGATGAGCTCCATATAGAACCCCAACAGTAGAGGAAGACATATGAATACAATAGGAGCACTAAAATGAATTCATGTGAGAGCTTGTTCTGGGTTTTGGGATAGGTTTACCCCCTCCTCTTCTAGAAGACCATCCCCTCTATCCACCATTAAAGTTAAAGATACATCATAGACATATTTATTATGATAAAAATTAAAATTAAAATATTTTATATAATATTTTTATTCTTTTATATTTTTATAATTTTATTTTTTACAATTTTTAAAATATTTTGGAATGATTTTTATATCATAACATTTTTTTTTCTTAAACTTCTTTTCAACAAGATTATAATCTATCATAAACAATAATTTTTGAGGGGTCAGGTGACCTACCACAAATAATTAACTAGTTAAAAAACTATTTGCGAAACTATTTTGGGAGATGGGGTCCCATCACAAATAACCAATTAAAAATAATCTATTTTCCAGTTGTGTTTGTTGAAAACCAAAGGTAATAAGGCACTTACCAAAAATGGTAGATCGGTAAAAATATGTTTGGAAACAAAAATGAGTTTAATAACCAAACTCTGTTAGTAATCAAGGGATTAATTCATATGAGAGGATTTGACTGTAAATAGATAATTTCATCATTGGTGAAGATGGCTTCAATCTGAGTCATGATTAGATTGGTGGATAACATGGATTTAGATCTCAAACCAATGGAAGTGATGAAAACTTTTCTTCATGGTTACCTCTTTGGGAACATATATATGAACAAGACTAATGGTATTATGGTTTCTAGACTAGAAAAACAACTCAACAAATTAAGGAACAGCTTGTACAGATTGTAGAAATCTCCTAGATAGTGGTACATGAATTTTTACTCATTCATGGTGAGTCGTGACTGTATGTAGACAAAGAAAGAACAATGTGTTTAAATCCAAAGATTTTAAGATGGTAGCTTCATTGATATTATACTTTATGTCGATGACATGATGATCACTGGGAATGATGCAGCGAAGATCAACCATTTGAAGAAGGAGTTATACAAGTTTTTTGGTATAAAGGACATGGGACCAGATCCAAAATTTTTTCAGATGAAAATCATTCATGAAGAATTAATAACTTGTTACAGCTTCCTTTTGAGAAGTATGATGAAAATGTTATCAAATATATCAAAATGGATAAAGTAAAATCAATGATTATTCCAAATCTCGACCATTTGATGTTGAGCAAGAGTTCATGTTCGTCTCCTATGGAAGAAATTGAGGGGATGGAGTTGATACCATACTCCTTGGTAGTTGGAAGCTTCGTTCATGACATAGTGTGTTTGAAACCATAAAATACCCATGAAATGGCTCTCATGAGATTATTTATCTTTAATCCCAGGAAACATCACTATGAAGCTTTCAAATGGATTCAGAGTTATCGAAAAGGTATATAAATCATATGATTATTCTATGGGTAAGCCGAATCACTCATGGAAGGCTATACAGATTCTGATGTGGCTAGATATCTGGATAGAAGTAAGTATACATTAGGTTACATATATACTTTTGTAAGAGGACCTGTATCATAGATTTTATGGTTGTAGAATTGTGTTGCATTATCCACGATGAAACAACATTACATTGCTGATTCGGAAGCATTAAATGAGATGTTGTGGATAATGAATTTCCTCTAGGAGCTCAAATTTTGCCAAAATGACAATAAGGATTATTAAAATTTTCATGGTTCTTTTCACATGGAAAATAAAACTATATTCTATTTTTAGATAAAGGAAATTGACATTTTCTATCATTAGATACATGATTTGAAAGATATAATACATCAACAAAATGTGTAGGTCCACACGAAGGAGAACTTGATAGATATTTTGACAAAGATAGTTACAAGGGAAAGATATATATGTATATATTAATTATTGTATTTTAGATGATTGGGGATAATTGCTGGAGTTTTCTAGCTACATCATTGGTGGTCGTTCCACCTACATGTACAACTAAAAACTTCTATCGAGGATATTGTACATTTTACATGTATAGTACCTGTTTCTCTGGCATCCATTGGAAGTGTCTATGGTAGGTACTGCATTGGTGTGAGTTTTTTCAACCTTTAGACCTTCCATCATGGAAATATATAGAGGAATTTTTGAGATTTATGAAATCATCAGATTTGAGCCAAGAGATATATTTTTTCCAAATAGAGACTTGAGAGATCCGTGCCTGAGAAAAAAAGGGAGGTGTGTGGGAGGGGTATTTTTTATCCTTTTTCATACTACCATAAAACTATTTTTTCATCCATTCATAAATATACCTTATCAGTGAAAAAAATGACTATGTTATGAAGATTAATTAAATTAACAGAGGTTGTCCAGATGATGGATCGAGAAATTACATTAACAATTTTCCTGTAATATCAATGGGGGAATTTCTGAAATTATTCCATAAAAACAAAAGTTAAAATGGGGGTGATACATAGAGGATATACAAGTGAGTTTTTTTTTGACTTCATGGAAACATACATGCATTGGGTGTTTCCATTTTAGCCACAATTTCTTCACTAATGAATGACATGGATATGGAGGAGACAATTATGAGTATGTGATGCTTCTCTAATACCTAACCTTATTTAACCTTTACATACAAGGATTTTAGAAGATACTTTGTCAACAGTGGTGGTGGTGGTGGGTATACCCCACAATGAATATGATCAGAAGAAAAAGATGGTCACACAACCACATGTATTCTTATATTTCTATCTATATTTATTCTCCATCGGTTTTGGGTGGTCCACATTTCAAGGACATAGTGAATCCCATAATCACACAATGAATAATGTGAGTTTGAGAATTCTCTATGGAAAGAATAATCATTGATAAAGGCCAATGCAATTTCAATAATATATGTATCCTTCCCCTCTAGCATTTCCTAATGTAAATAATTGGGGGTTTTTCATTCATTTTTCATTCTTGTTTGGCTTGGAACATGAGGTTCATCAATTTGAACATTCATTTACCAATTTGAAAAAGTTTCCTATATATGATTCCAAATGACTAAGTGACACATAGTGAGAAATAGGATTTGGAAATATCCTTCCTATAATGAGGAATATTATTTTTTAATATATTAGGGTAATGATATGAAATACTTTCACCATTTTACCCAAAAAATAATTTAATGAATCATTGATTTAGATTTCATTATCCCTTACAGTTTTTAATAAATATTTATTATTTTCATAAGAATTTTTTTTATTAATGTTCACATTGAAAGATGGTAGAAATTTTTTGAAACTTTTTATAAAGAGGAATTTTAGGGATGTAGGGGACAAAATAACTTCTTACCCAGCATCTATGTATGCACACATTGTAAAATAAGAAAAATTATAATATTTTAGTGGTCTCTCCAATGAAGAATTAATTAAAGAGAATTTTATTTGATATTATTTTATTTAAAATTATATATTTTCATTACTATGATTCAAAATTGTTAATTTACAAAACAATAAAGGCGTTCTAAAAATATTCAATGTGAAAAAATGATGTACCCCTACTATAAAGTAAGGATTATGTAAAATTCAAAAGAAAAGAAATGTCCATATATTTTTATTCTTGTTTTATGGGATATAAAATAAAATACCACTAGTAAAAAATTCCTTTAGTGACCTCCATAAATCCTAAATAGGGCATATAGAAATAGCCAAATGGTTGACAATTTTGGACATCACTATTGCATATATTGACAATAAATTGGTGTTCCCTCAAGGGTAGATTGAGTCACCCAATAGTGAATGCCATTTTTCATCCACTTTATGGGAACTATAATGACTCTCATGGAATTTAGATGCCATTTAGTTGATTTTTACCCCATTCAACCATTTTTAAATATGTTTAAACCAATAATAACCACGTATTTGATCATTTAGGGAAGACCACGTGTCAAATTAATATGTTATTTTTTCACATACATCACAAATAACAATAAAGTTAAATAATATTTCACCCAATTCTATATTTTTATATGCATTTGACAATTAAATGCATGTTTTGTCATTTTAGAATAAAAAAAGTGTGTTTCATTTTAGTCCATGAAAAGACACCTCGTATTGATGTTCAGTATACTCATCCATTTCTAAAAACAATTTGTTTTCTGTTTTCATCACATTAATTGGACATTAAATTCGTTTTGACAGCAAGATTATCATTTTTAAATAGGTTTAAAGCATTAAACCCACATATATAGTCATTATTGGAAGAATTCATGATTGATTGATGTTAGGTCTATTTTCATATGTCTAAAATAATAAATAATTTTTTTTACTATGATTCCACATCATTTTGAGCTCATTTTCTATATATATGACCTTTAAATATTTTTTTCCATTTTAATGAAATTACATCATGTTTCGGGTCATCTCGTGAAAACAACACTTCATAATGACATTTTGAGTGATCTTCCATTTCTAAATTCACTATATGGTTGTTTATAAATAATTAAAAATTATTTAGATGTTATTTTGTTCGGTTCATCCAAATACACATGTTTTTAATGAATTAGCAACCATTAATAACTACATATTTGGACAGTCTGGAAAGACTCGATGTCCGATTAACATGTCGTCTAATCGTACATGTCAAAAATATTAATAAAATTGTTTTTTTATTTAACATCATTTCAAGCCTTTTTCCTATGTATATGACCATTAAAAACATGTTTTGTGATTTTAAGACAATAATAGTTCCTTTCATATAATATAGGGAAATAAGCAAACCGTACAACCATTGTGTCTAAACAGTTACTTCATAATTTATTGTAGAATTTATTTCATATTATATTATATAATTTTGAGGACATTTGGTTGGTTTTGACTATCAGAAACATGTTTTTAATGGGTGTCAAACCTTTAAAAATGCATATTTGCTTGTTTCTGGTATACTACACATCCAATTGACAATACATCTACTCATACACATCAATAATAATAATAATAAGGTTTTACTACAATTTCACTTCATTATGATCTATATTTTTAATGGTATTATGGTTTAATACACATTCTAGTTTTATAAAACAAAAAAGGGATGTTTTTGGTCATCATGGAAAACATCGACTTTGACTAACTTTTTGATGCTCGACCATTTCAAAATTTAATGTACAGTAGTTGTTGTCTTATTACATAGTATCTAGTGTTCCATCAGTTTGTTTGGACACCCCAATCAGAAGTTTTTAATGGATTTCAAACCATGAAAACCAGCTTATTTTGACATTTTGTCCAAAACAAAAGGAATATTGACATATCCTTTAAACATACATATCAAAAATCATATAAAAAAGATTTTATTAGGATTTCATATAATATTGAGCCTTTTTGGTATGGATATAAAAATAAAACTCATGTATTTTCTTTTTAAAACAAATAATGTGTCATTCAGGTCATCCATGGAAAAAATCATATATTAACATTATGTTTGATCAATTATTTAAAAGTATTTCTGTGGTTAATTTTTCTTAATTTCATGTAATTTGAAGGTTGATCATTTGGTTTTGACCCCCAAAGGCATGTTTTTTAATGGAACCAAACCCTTAAAAACCACATATTTAGTCATTCCGTATAGACGCGATGTCTTATTGATGGTTATCCTACTCATCCATTTCACTAATAATAATATAAAAACTTTCATAATATTTTATTTCATTTTGAGTTCATGTTCTATGAATCTAACCATAAAACAGATGTTTTGGCATTCTAAAATAACCAAAATGCATTTCAGGTCATTCAAGGAAAACCCATTATATTGATGTTATCTATAATTTACCACGTCATAATTTATTGTATGATTGTTTTTCTGCGATTTCAAGGGATTCATAGGTTATTCTTTGGGTTTTGACCCCCAAACACTTGTTTTTAAAAGACATTGAACCGTGAAAACCACATATTCAGTCGTTCATGAAATAACACAAATCATATTGAGGTTAATTATACTCATAAATGTCACGAGTAATGATAACAAAATTTTAGAATTATTTCAGGTCATTATGAGCTCTCTATCTGTTGATTTGTCTATTTAAATCATGTTTCTGTGTTTTAAAATTACAAAATTTTGTTCTGGGACATGCCATGAATACTGCACCATAGATTGATTTTCCATCTTTTTAACCATTCAAAATTAGTTTTATGATTTTTTTTCTTATTTCATGAAATTTGGAGGTGGATGATTTTCTTTTGACACCATGAACGTTTGTTTTTAAATGGAATCAAAACAATTAAAACAATATTTTAAATAATTCAGGACATACCACACATCTGATTGATATTTTTTATACTCAGAAACATCAAAAATAATAATTACATGGTTTTACTGTGATTTAAAATCATTCTAGACTTTTTCAATGGATTTTCTTATTAAAAGCGCATTTATGTGTTTTAAAACAACAAACATGCATTTTAGATCATCACAAAAAAATGAAATCTTAGATTGATATTCCTTCTACTAAACATATGAAATTTTATTTTTTTCATTAATATTTACATTTACACATCATAAAATTGGTTTTGACACCTGGTCACCTGATCTGAATATGCATTAACCGTAAAAAACAACATATTTGGTCGTTTTGAGTATAGTGCATTTCTGATTAACATTTCGTCAACTTTTACATGTAAATAAATAATAATAAAATCTTTTTCCAATGATTTCATATCATTTTGTTATATTTTTCTCTCTATTCAACATATAAATGCATGTTTTGGAATTTAAATACAATTAATGTTTGTTTCGGGCCATATTAAGAAAAAACCTCTAATAAATGTTCCATATAATTAACCACATAAAAATTTACTATATAGTTTATGTCATCTGATTTCATGGACTTCATAGTTTATTTGTTTTATTTTTACTTCTGGTCACGTGTTTGAAAATGGAGTTAAAACATTCAAAATAGCATATTAGGTTATTCTTGGCTCACCACATATCTAATTGATGATTCGTAATCTCGTACACATAAAAATAATTACAAGGTGATTTAATAGTGATTTTACATCATTCTAAGGTCATTCACAATATATCTAACCAAAAAAATTCTTTGTTATTTTAAAACAATAAAAGTGTGTTTTGAGTCATCTTGGGATAATGGAACATTTGATTGAATTTTCTTCTTATTAAATATTTCAAAAATTACAATTATAATGTTTTCCTATGATTTCATGGAATTTGATGGTTGTATTGATGGTTTTGACCCCTAATGGATATTTTTAAATGGGGTCAAACCATTAAAGGTTACTTATTCGATCGTTCCGGGTCCATCACATGTCTGATTGACATTCCTTCTAAAATTACATGTCAAAAATAATACTACGATGATTTTACTAACACTTTTAATCATTATGAGTTCATTCCCAATAGATCTTACTGTTAAATAAATGTTTTGGTGGTTTGTAACACTAAATTTGTGTTTTTCTTCATGTTAGGAAAATGAAAGCTCAAATTAATGTTCCATCTATTAATCCATTTCACAAATTTCAATACAGATGTTTTAATTTTTTTTGTCATTGTAAAAAAATGTCCTTATTTTGTTTTTTACCCCTAGCACACATTTTTATAATCATTATACTTTTAAAAACTACATATCCAGTCTTTCCAGGGACACCACACATCTTATTGACATTTATTCTACTTGAACACATCCCAAATAATACTCATATATTTATCCTTAAATTTTATGTCATTCAATGGTTGCTTAAAATATATCTTACTGATAAACCCCTATTTTTTGGTTTTAAAATAAGAAAATTGAATTTTTTATCATTTTTGAAGATGGATCCCTTTTATTGATGTTATTTATACTTGAAAAATTCAAAAATAACAGTTTCTTTTTTTCTATCTGATTTCATTGAATTTTTAGGTAGATCATTTTCTTTTAACCACATAAGACATTATTTTAAAGGGTTTCAAACAATTAAAAATATTTATTTGGTCATTCTAGGAAGGAAAACCATCCGATTGATGTTTAATATGCTCATACATGACATAAATATCACTAATATGGGATTCCTATGATTTTACATCATTTCAAGGATTTTCAATTTGGATATGTCATTTAGACTCAAGATTTTGTGTTTCAAAATAATTAAAAGTGTGTTTATGATATTCTTAGGCGAACAAAACATGATATTGTTCTTTCTTATTCTCAAATATTATACAAATCATGTCTTCTTGTATTTTTTCTATATTAACCACATTAAAAAGATGTTTTCTTTTATTTTGAGTGTTATATATATGTTTTTGTTTTTTAAGAAACAAAAATTTCATTTCTTATCAACTTGAGAAAAAAACTTCCCATTGAAGTTCTGGGTGTTAAAAAATTTCAAAAAACACTATATGATCATTTTCACATGACATTATAGTAATTTAAAAAAATATCTTGATGTTTTAATACATGTATATGATGTATGATTTTTTTCTTTCATGTAAAAATTTTATAATCAAAATAAAATATTTAAATTATTCATCTAAAATGACCCGTTAAATATTAAAATGGTAATTCAAATTAAAAAACATGATGTTAATCCTCTTCTAGATTTCCAATGAAATACTGATGATATTCAGTAGTAGTATATGGATCCTAACAAATATATCAATATTATGTATCATTAGTATATCAATAAAATTCAATATAAGAATGATTTATTTACTTTTTAATGTCTGGAACCACACATGTACCACCAAAAAAATGTTGCCTCATTACATTATCTATATGTGATTAAACCAATTAACATGAATGAAATATACCTCTAATTTATTGGGATTCCACCCCTAGAGTTGAAGCTTTATATCTGGCCTCCTTTTACTTCTTATCTACTTTGCATTTCTCCTTCTTCTTCATCCTATCATTTGGTTTCTCCTTAGATCTCTATTTTGTATGGTATTCTCTTCTTTGAAAACACGTTTTCATGGTGTGCTTCTTTGATGGAGAGTTTTTCCTTCTCCGGACCTCATCCTCTCTCTTCCCTTGGTTCCCCTCTCGGAGATTCTTCCTTCTATTCATCCCTTATCTAGAATCAGGACTCCTAGTTTTCAGCTTTGGATTGTGGACCACTACTGGTCCACTAACCTGATCCATTGTGTCAGACCCCATTATTGGTCCCATTCATAGTTCATTCATGATGGTTTGAGATTTGCCAATTGTTTTTGGTCTCGGTACACTATTTTGGTCCTTTCCTGGTTCTTTATCCATTATTTAGTTCTATTTGGACTTTAGTTTGGTGGTTCATTGTTTTTCTTCATCGATATCGATGTATACATCTGGTGTTGGTGTTTTTTCACATGGTCTTTGGTATTTCGTTTTTAATGGTTATGTTCACGTTAGCTAGTTTTCATTTTGGTCTGGTCTTCCTGCATCGTGGTGAGGATTCATGGAACACCACTAACAAAGACCCAAGATTTACCTCTATGCTTTGTAACAGTCTCCAACATTCTCTAAATATTGAGTTAATCATTGGCAAGGCTAATTGACCTTAAACTAAGGACCACAATGTGAAGACAATCTATACACTTTTGGATATTTTGAGAGCATTCTCAATTGACATTAAAGGAGGATGGGATAAAAATCTTTCATTGGTGGATTTCTCTTACAATAATGTTTCCCCACCGGCATCCAAATACCCCTATATGAAGCCCTTAAATAAGAGGTGAAGAAAAACAGCAGGTTGGGATGATGTTGGGGAACACAAACTACTAAGACATGAAATAGAATAGGAAATTTTTAAAATGTGAAGAAAATTTAATAACTAATCAAAGATTCTATGTGTCAAAAAAGAGAGTTTCAAAAAAATAACCAAACATACACTGAGTTTGATGTTGGAAACATGGTATTACTAATCATATCTTAGTGGAAGAAAGTAATTTGATTTAGGAATAAGGGAAATCTTTTTAAATGATACATTAGTACCCCTGAAATCCTTGATAGCATTTGAGTAGTGGTATATCAACTAGCACTCCCAACTTCCAAATCTCAAGTACCCTCTGTATTTCATGTATCCTACTCGAAAAAGTACATACAATTCCCCATACACATAATAAATCCAGAGGTCATACCATTAGAGAATGATCATTCCTATAATTTGTAGCCAATGGAGATCATAGATCCTAGAGAAAATTTTATACAGAATTTGAAAAAGAACCAAGAAAAAGTGTTGTGGATAACCCAAGTGAATGAAAAATAAATGTGGTTTCTATTTGATGGTATTAATCATAGTTTCCCTCATCAACATTCTTGGGTGAGAAAAAATTTATAAGGAGAAATTTCTTAAGTGGGGAAGATTGTAATGACCAAAAATTTTGTAAAAAAATTCCCTTTATGATTTAATTAAATTCATTATTATGTAATATGTTAATAAAAAGAATATAGATTTTTTTTGTTTTATTATATCCTATAATATAAAAATGGTCATTAAGAATCATTACCATTGATAATATAGCATTTGAATAATGTTAAAATGATTTTTATAAATTTGGTCTTTTAACCAATCCAATTGACATAGAAATAGGATGAGATGGTCTCAACCAGTAGGATCATACCCAATAAAGCCCATGTATTGGATCTTCATAGGGTAATAGATTATATGGGATAAGTTCATTCTCATTGAGATCACAACCCAAACCAGGTAAGATGAACCACCCCATGAATGACTCACAATCAAGCACCTTACCCAGAGGGAATTTACTAGTGTATTAATGGGATATCTATTAAGGCCATAACAATATGAACATGTGTGTTTTATTTTTAGAAGAATAATTTTAATATTTTTTTCTTATCGATGATTTTTAAATGATTTTCATTTTTATATAATAAAACACAAATTGTAATGTAATTAGTAATAAATTTCAATGGAGATATTTATTATGAGGAATTAATTGATATTTAAAATTAGTAATATTTTAATAAAATAATAATATTAAATAATATTTATTAAAGATAATTTATCATATAATTTTTATGAATTCCAATGTAAATTTTATAATGGTTTAAAAGATGTTATTATTAAAAAACCCCAATATTAGTTAATAAATATTAATTCTTAATTTAATTTTCAAAATTCAGGTATTTAAAAAATTATTTTGATAAAGTGAATATTATTTTTGTAATAATGATTTTGGAAATTATCCAATGGTGAATTTATTATAAATTAATGAGTCGATTTTTTTTGTAAAAATAAAATATAGTATAAATATACAGTCTATAATATGACATCATATTAACACAGATTTAATTTAATGAATACATTAAATGGTATCCGTGACCATATATATGTTTTCCCTTTACAATAATGTGATGTTATGATTATTCTAATAATTTTATGACGCCATTATAAATCATTTAATACCATGAATATATTGTAAGGTTATAAAAACATATCAATATGAGTATGACTCATTGCCACATGAGAAACAATATTGTTTTATTATGGTCACCAATTTTCCTTATAAAAAAAACACCCCCCATTTGATGAAACCAAGTGAAAAAACCTTGGGACAATTTTTAGTTTTGTATATTTTATATTACGGAGCCCAAAACTTATATTTGAAAAATGATAAGGAATTTCCCACTCATTTACTATATAAACCCACCCAAGCTTCCATTTCCAATCACAGAAAATAATTTCACCATTTCCCTACTCTGACCTCCCATATATAGAGTCTTCCCAATGTTCCCCCAATCTCTAAAAAATACCGTCCCAAGCATTTTGTTTCATGCTCTCAAAGTAGGGGATCCTCATCATCTCCTCTTTATTCATAATTAATTATTATCTTTTAAATTACATTTCCAATACCTATTTTTTGGATATGATTTTCTAGATACCAAGTACTGTACATTTTTTTCCAAATATGAGTGATCCATTTTGTCTCTCATCAATCCATTTTATATATTTTTATGCAACATTGTTATGCTTCTGAAATTCTACTTCAGTTTTCATTTCCAAAAAATTATGTAGTAAGGACCCATACCCATTTATTATCAAGGGTGTTAAAATTAATGCACATAGGGATTGAACCCAATTCCTTTATTATTTTCATAGTGTCTTGAAAATTTTCCTTCAACTATGTTTATGATGTCGTGTTATAAGTTTTTTCCCCATTTCTCATGATTTTTTAATGATTATCATGTTAGGTCACGCCTCATTGTCAATGTTTATGATTCTCAACACTTTTTTGCCCCATTGAAATTCATGTTTTATAACCTATACTATCATTTTCATGTTATTCCATGTTTATTCCCCTACTGGGCTTTACATCTCCCCACATTCTAATGTATATCCCCATGTTATCCCATCCAATTTTTAGAATGAGCATGTTAAGGATGTGTTCAATAAAAAAGTTTTATTTTCCATTTTATGATTCTATGTATTGTACCTCATTCCAAAATACAATAGACTTATTAACTATCTAGGTTATATAATGTGCTATTTTACATAATAAATCATGAATCAATGGGTAATAAATAACAGTGTTGTTATATATAGTCATCTAAAATTATAATATTACTTATAAATAATTGTCAATATAGTTATCAGTTATAAAATATTAATAAATATTATAATATCATACATTATTCATTATCTTCATGTTTATTTTCATTGATGTAAATTTCATCATATTTCGTTTCATCATTTTCAACTTCCATACGACTTTATATTTCATCATCCCATGTTACTTTATCAACATTATCAATATCATATACCCTTACCATTGATGTTTCATCATCAAAATTTATATCTCATCATGTTGGTGATATATATGGCGATTTTTTGGAAATATTTCAACATGTTTCACTTCCACATAACCAATTTAATTTTCAATAAACTAGTTTTCATGAGATTCAAATTTTTATTACTCTTTAGCAGACCATTAAATATCTCGAAAGAGCATAGTAATTTTCAAAATTAGCTTGATTTGATTGATCTTCCAACATAAAGGCTCGTTTTTTAAAGAATACTTTCATATTTGAGGTCGACAATTTCCCGACATGGATGAACTAGAAACCCAAGATCAGTATCAAACATAAAAACTATATATTGTTACCTATTTTTGTTTTTGATAAAAAACATAACTTTATCATCTATAATGTAATAAAATTAATGTTCACATTCTTTATGGTGAGATCTGTACAAATAAAATCAAATGTTCATTGATTTAATTGATTTACTATATTTTCATGTATGAAATTGAAATACATTAAACACATACATAATATATGATTTTATCAATTTAGATGGAGATATTTTTAACACACACAAGAAAAAATAAATTTTATTTCAATTTTTTTCTTTCCTGTAAAGACTCGATTATTTAAAAATAAATATGAATAAGAAATTGATATAATGTTCCACTATAAATAATATAGATTACTATTAATTGAAACCAATATAAAAAATTATTTTTTTATCATTATTCAAGTGAAGCAAGGGTTATTTTATATTTTTTGATATGGCTATCATATAGTATAAAAATAATAATAAATGATCTCATACAAAATTTAAAAAAATTCAAATAATTGGTACATACTGCACAAATCATGTCATTTCATCACAAATTACTAGAACATATATACAAGATTTTTTCATTTTAATTTCTAAAATCCTTAAATATTGACCATCACCAAATCAATGATCATATGGATTAAAAGAAGATATTTTTTTTCATCATCCACATTTTTTTCATTGTGACACATGTAATTAAAATTAGAATAATTTTTAGATTGAAATATTAGGTCAAGTAATTATTAATTTTCTCTTATATATATGCTTTTTAAATTGGGTATTAAATAGTGGATTGGTTACACACTTTCTTCATAAATTTTTGGATAAATATCTCAAATAGATACACCCATTTTTATTTTACCAACCCTATAAATTTATCATCATATGAAAAATGAAATATTTTAGTTATATTGAGTCAAAGATGTTCACCTAGAATATTTTCAAAAATTAATATGAAATTAAAAACAAATAATATTAGATCATACTATAGGAATCATAATGTGACGTTCTCACACTAATATCTCTAAAGAAATATGTTATTTTAGTCAAAACATCAATGATTGATGAATTCAACATTACCTTTAGTCCAACAAGTAGTAGTATTTGGATTATTACATAACTGTCATGACATGTGATCCTAGAAATTTGTACAATTCTACCTCAATGCCATAAATTATTGTCATAGCCTACTAGGAACCTAAAATATCTAATAAATTAAAAGAATAATAAATAACATTATTTTGAAAGTGAAATATTAAAATAATTCATGTTCATGACACTTGTGAATTTTGGCAAGATCAACCCATGCTTTTACTTTATCAATTGTCATACGAGGTGTCAAACATGGTATAAAAAATGTTATAAAAAAATTATTCTCCATATTTATTATGTATAACAAGTTGTGAACTAATGAATCAAAAAAATATTGATAGACCCAAAAAGTGCTTTTCATTATAATTTTTTGACCTCTCTCAAAGTCCTATATATTTGTTCTTTTATTATTGGTCCAAAATTAATATAATAAAATTATGTGATGATATATTTTACCTAAATACTTGAGTGAAAAATTGGAGGTTCACTTAATTTAGTTTAATATTTTCAATAATTGGTTATATTCCTTCCAAAATGACTGTTTGCAGTAAGATATATTCAATGAAATTTAAAATAACTGGTCCATATTCAATTGAAAAGAATAAATGATTTGTTTTCAACCATGTAGTGTATATATGATTTTAGACTATGTGTACTCTATCTAGATAATATATAATATTCTCTAAAGTTACTTATTTTCTATATTAATGTAATATTAAGTATCAAATCATGAACTAAACCTAATAAATATATGGTGACATTATCATTACATAATGAAATTAACTCATGAATTAGTTTTATTTTACAAACTCTAATATTATTCTCTGTATTTCATGCAATTAAATGAATATATCTGTATATATGGTTCTTTAATCATCATTCAAGGAGGTATATTGTACAGATTTAGGAAAATAGGCCAACAAGAATAATGAATTCCCTAAAAACTAAATGGAAAAAATATGTAGAAAGACTAAAAATTATGTAATGAAGTATAGAATAAAAAGAATGATGCACTAAATCCACGTTATTTTAGGAATTATCAGCACACAGATGATTGATTCATTTATTAACAAATATTTTTGGTTTATTATAGGTCTTAAATGTAGCTATGTTGTGAGAAAAAAAATTAGTCATTGTAAACATGATGTTAGTGAAAAATACATCAATAGTTCATTAAGAAATACATATTTTCCTAGTTGTTCCTCTTTATACATTGATTCCCCACATTTTGGGAAACTAAATAATGATTCATAATCACCATAACGTAAGATTCAATCCTTTAAACAAACATGTATCTTTTCAAAACTAGGAACCAAATTATTGACCAAATTCATACATTCATAATAATATGTTGGTTATGTTGTTTCAGGATACAACAACTTACACAGAGAATATATTTGATCAAAAGAACTATGTGGAATTTTGAAATTTTATTTAATAGTCATAACATTTGTAATATATTAATGTGGAAGTAACTGAAATATTAGATATAAGGAATTCACATAATATTTTAAAAAAATTTAAATTGAAATTGTTCGAATTCAGGATTTGTAATTTCGTTCAGATTTGTTCCCTAAATAGATAGACTATTAGCATCATGCAATAAATTAATAAATGATGGATCGGGAATCAAAAATAATTTTAGTTTCTATTGAATTCCATTGACTAGGGCGATATAAAAAATGCAATCCTTCTAGAAAACAATGTTGACGAAGTAAAATATTAATAATTTTTTTGAATGTCTTGATTTCACAATTCTTACATGAACATTGAATTATTCCATAAAAACCCGAATTTGAGGATGATAATGAAATAAATGTTTCAACACCATAAATTTTGAAATTATTTATACCATGTCTATTATGGGGTTTTCAATGATTTATATAAATAAATAACATAATAAAAACTAATTTTTACATCATATGTCTATACTTTAATAAAAAATTAAGAATAAATTTTTTCTTTATGGTTAATTGTTTCAAATTGTTATTAATATTTAATTATGGATAATTATAAATTTTTATCACAAATTCAGGCTACTTTTTACTAATTATTTCTTATACTTTTCAATTATCTATAACTATTACAAATATTTTTTAATTAATAGAACTTTCTTGTAAATTATAAATAAATATGTAGAAAATATTTGTTAATTTTTAATATATTTTTATTTTTAAATCTTTTTATAAGTAATTATAATTTATCACAATTTTTACTAATATTTTCTAATTATTGATAATATTTATTAAATATTCCTGAAAATTATAAATTATTATTAAAAATGACTAATTATTTTGAAATAATTATAAATTAATTAATAATTACCCAAAATTATTTTTAATTGAGACAATTTTTTTCAATTTATGGTGAATTGTTTATAATTATTTGTAATTTTTATTTATTTTAAAATTTAATACAATTAATTAATAATATTTATTAATGATTACTAAAATTTAAAAATTAACACTTATATTGTCTATATTTCAATTATTAGTTATAAATTATTTAATAATTATTACTAATATTTTTATATATAACAAATTTTTTACTTTTATTGGAAATTTATAATAGTTGTACGATTTATAATTATTTACAAGATATTACAATTTTTTACTAATTATTAGAATTATTTATTATTTTTTACTTGTTATAAAAATTATTTATTAAGTAACAATAATTTTAAATTAATTGTAACATAATTTTAAATAAATTTTCCAAAATATTAACAATTATTACATATATTATTCATTTTTTAAAATTCAAAACAAAATATCATAATTGGGTAATATTTAAAAATTATTACTATTATTTACTAATTAACATTAATAATTAATAATTTAATTAATATTTACTAATTATTTATTGGTTATTTCATATAATTTAATGATTATCACTAATTATTTTAATTATAACTACATTTTTATGGATTAATATGATTTTTTGATATTTTCAAAATAAATATTCTAAATGTTTTTACAATTTATTTATTTATTACTAATTATTGTTAGTTATTATTAATTATAATAAATATTTATTTATTAATACTAATTTTTTATTTATCATAATTGAATTTTTAGTAAATATATATATATTTTATTAATTATTTGGTTTTCTTATATTTTTACAACATATTATTGTTTATCATAATTTACTCACAATTATAAATTAATACTAATATTTACAAATTAATACCAACATTTAGTAATTATAAATAATATTAACTAATTTTTTACTAATTAATTTTAATGGTATAATTAATATTACTAATTATTTTTATTATTACTACATTTTTAAATATTAGTACAAAATTTTATTAATTTTTGGTATTTTAATATTTTTTACAAGTTCTTACAATTTTATTAACAATTATTGCTAATATTTATTAATATTTACTCATTAATGAAATTATTTATTAAAAATTATTATTATTATTTAATTATCACTAATTTTTAAAATCATATTACTAATTTTGATCAATTTTTATTATTACATCTAATTTTTGAAAATTTGTTACAAATTATAAAAATCTACTAATATTTAGAAATTATTATTAATATTTAGTAATTTAAAATAACACATATGAACTATTACTAATATTGACTAAATCATTATTATTTGTTACAAATTATCATAATTTAATAATATTTACTACTGATTAATAATATTGAGTTATTTGGTATTAATTTTTAAAAATAATTTAATGTTCAATACAATTTTTTTTAAATATTACTAATTTTTATGATTTTGTAATTATTTTGTAATTATTTATTATATTTTTCACTTGTTTTACAAAATTTTTACCTATAAGTTAAAATATTTTTTCTAATGTTGTAATTATTTATTAAGTATGAAAAAAATTTAATTACTGTTAATAATCACATTGATGAGAAAATTTCAAATACAATTTGATTAAAAATTGAATATCATTGAAAAAATATATGTAACAATAAAATAATTAATAAAATAATTTTTTTGAAAATTTAGTATAAATTCTATTATTACATATATTTATATATATTGATTTATAACAATTTACACATAAAAAGGATAATATAAGTAAATGTATCAATCAATCATCATGGTGTAAGATCTTTCAAATGATAAAATTATAAATATCTAATCTTCCACAACTAAAAATATACCCATAATCAAATATCCAATAATTATTTGAGGTTCAATGAATACATATACCTTATGCAAAAAAAAAATATTTTAAAAACACCAAAAAATCTTTTAATTTCAATGAAATCATAAAAAATCATTTAAACTATCCTCAAAATAACTTCCAAAAAATATTTTGATCTAAATATATATTATACTCAAAATAAAAAATCCAAATACCGAAATCTAGAAATTCTCTTTACTCTAAGGATTAATCATTTGTAAAACTACCTCAAATCATGTGTAATAAACTCATACGGAGATGGGACATGTTTACTTTGATAGGGGACACTAAAATACGGAAGAATTAATCTATAGTAGAAATATTTATTGGACTGAAATCTCTAGTAATCCTAAATATTGAATAACCCATAAAAATTAGGTATATTTTGGACCTAGGGTATGACCACCTCAAATAGTGAGTGGGAAGATGGAATCAACGTTTCAATAAATGAGGATGAAGGTTGAGTTTTTACTAGGGGGATTTGAACCTCAATCACTAAAAAAACTGGGTGTAATAGAGGAATATAGAGGTGCATAACTATGTTTCATGATGGGGTGGGGAAGAATATTGAGGAATAATGAAATTGGTTCAAAATATTTTTTAAATAAATTTTTTTATGGGGTAAGAGAAACGAAAAATCCATTTCTAAATTAATATCGGTAGATACCTTTTTCAACATACCTTATTATCTATCACTGATAACATTTTTTGATGACTAATATCAATAGATATTATGTTTTTCAATATTACCTATCATCGAAAAATATTATCTAGGAAGGGTAATACCATCTGTTATAAACAAGTAAATATTTTCATTTATTAGTGAGAGATATTATTTAATAAACATAATTTATATATATCATTTGGAATCATTTTTTGTTATTTTATTAATCGTTACTCGATAATTCACTGGGTTTTTGTTTGTGTGTGTGCAGAAAATAGTTGTCCAACACTCAAAAGTTAGAGATGTGAAAAAAGGAAAAAATTGAGTTTACATGTTTTCACACACATACACCTTGTGTGTACATCATTCAATGAATATTTTTTAGAGGATAGAAGACCCTATGAGAATATACTATTCAAGAAAGGCTACAAAGTTTGAATTTCCAATACCGGTCGTGTGAACATCAAATTCCAATTCTTGTTGAAATTTAAATGTGTGAAGATATAGAATGGAATGAAAAACAGACATGTCATAAAAGATTTTATATCACCAGATCCCAAACATACAGGCCTCTAGGTAAAATATACATTATGAAATATTACGATCAATATTACACGACGTGAGTAACATACAATTCAATTAACTCTCAGGAATATAAAAATATATACCCCACATAGTTACATGACATTTTTTTGGAAGAAGCTATTTTGTTATTTATTTTCATATTTCTTCCTCTTTTCCTCTTTCAATTAATCTATAATCAATTCTATTTAAGACATTAACTAAATCCATGTTTATTTTTACCTTAATGCATCCCTTCTTTATCAACTATATCTCTGTTTTCATTTCGATGATTGATTTCTGATACTAATACTGTTTGACATCAAATGTGTTAACCCTCTTCTGTATTTACCATTTCATGTAAGTGTTTCATTTATCTTATTTTTTTTTATTTCAAACCTCCTCATTTTGAATTTATTGTTTATGATAAATTCTATTTAAACTGATTTATCAAAATTCCAAGCATGTTCTCTATTCCTCCCAGCATTAATTAATACCTCCATGGGTGGGTAATCCTCTAAGGGATGGATTCAAGAGTAAGGGTAGTTTTTCACTTAATGAATCTATAATTTTAATCTTGGAATCCCTAGGATAGTAATTTGTTTAAACAATGCATTTATATTCCATTCTATTGTACAGATCTAACCATGGGAAGTCTAAATGAATGAACATGAATATTGTGGAGTTGAGTAGGACATAGCCATTATCTTATTATACTTTATTCCATAAAATCTATGCATAAAAAATCTAGGTTCTTATATATATATATATCTGGAATAAGTAATAGTTACATCACGGATTGATCTAATTGGTTTGACCATAAAAAATTAATGATCTATGCATTGCTTCTTATCCTTTTCGTTTGGTCTAATACATGTTAATCCAAAGAATATATTTTTAACAAACACTAGGAAACTTATCATAATTTATATCTCCTTCCAAAATTGAGAAATAATTTTAAATATATCTAATTAAATTATAAACACCAATCAATTTGTGAGGACTCACACATATTGTATTCGAAGTCACAGTTTATCAGTCATCCAGTTCAGTACTCAGGTTCGACCCCACACTACCCATTTACTATTCCCTTGTAAAAGTGTATGTTGGGATAATATAAATTATAATTTGATTCATTACTATTTGAAAATAATGATTCCTCTCATAGATTAATCATAATTTTTATTCATTCACATGGAGTTAAGTTACTGTTTAAAAACAATAACCCTCATCATGAACCATAGATTATCTCACCCAGCCTCCATTTCTCTTTTTATATTATACTTATTTCTTTTGGATGCCACTGAATACTTTTTTTCAATTTATCCTAGTATATGTGTCAGGGTCCCTGAGATGTTCTAGGAGCCTTGATATTCAAGAACTACTCAAATTAATTATTGAGTTCAACTGACATTTATCTGCACGTCGCCATCTAGGTATGGAAGACTACACCAATTTTGCTTACACTAACCCTCCAAACATGAAATATGTTCTACCTAAACTACAAAGAGAGAAATACTTGTTTTGGAGCAGATAATCATTGATTATGAATTTCCATCTATTAGTGGTGCTAAACCAAGATTTGTGTGCCCTTTTATCTAGGAGAATACATTCAAAATACAATATATACTCATCATCATGATCCAAAATATGGGTTTGTTTAGTAGAAATATGAGAGAATATCATTAAGATCAAATATCTAATTTCCTAGATGTTTTTAATACATTTCTCAATTAGTGAGTGTTATCTTATGTAAACGGATTACAATTAATCTAATATTCCTTGTGAAAATACTAAAGTATAATAAAAAAAGAAAAAATACTGAGTCAATCATGACAGGGGTAGATCAAGCCCAGAAGTTCCAAATAATTGTTTCCCACCTATACAAACATTGAAGCTCTATAATGACATCCAAAAAATTTACCATACTGAGGGATAGTTATCCCGAGATGCTTGGGATCACCTAAAGGAGCTCACTCGAAAGTCCTCGCCACATGGATATGAGGTATGGCTTCAAATGAAAATATTCTACAATGGCCTCCTACCAGCTGCTCACATTATGGTAGATTCTGCTGTTGATGGATGTATAATTATCAAAACACCTATATCATGAATAGAACATATAGAGGGGTTGTATCCTTATACAACTATATGGGAGATCAATTGAGGGCTACCTTAGTATAAAATCCATCAAGTTGTATAAAATACCACACTAGAAGAACATGTATAGCCCCTTATTATGTAGTTGGAATCAGTTCAGCTACCTGATGCACCACCACCCCCTCTCATTCCTATGATGGTGACTTAATCAAATGAGATGTTAAGAGGCCCACACCCATACCAAGAATGAATGGAATTATTAGAATAACCTCAAATAATAGATTTTAATTATTTTAATTATAATCAATAATCCCTACAATTTCTGAAAACAAAATAGTAATTTGAATAGAGGATAAATCAAAATCTTCCAAAACAAAATAATGGTTACAATCAATAGTGAATTTGTAATGATCCAACAAGGAACCGAGGAACACCTAGATAACCTCAGGTGATCTTGGTTCATCAAAAACCATAACAATTACCCCAAAATCCTTTTACTAAATGACCCCAACAATAATATCATGCATCTCCTCAAAGACCACAAAAACAAGCCCTAACTCATCAATCTAATCTAAAGAATAAGTTCACCATCATCTTTCAAAAATAGAATCAAAGTATGACAACCATGGAAACTAAAATATAGAAATAATGTGTGTCCCTTTGAATCCCCAAACAACAAATGGGTCAAATCTCAAAGACCTTATCAGATAGAATACCAGGTACACTTCTTGGTAATACTAAGATATGCACTTATGAAGAAGCCAAATAAAATGTACAATTTAGTAGAAACATTCTGGATTTTCAAGAACCCTATAAATGGGAAGAGTAAAATAATTAATAACCTGAGAAATATGAAATAGTGATTAGATAGGATAGCACCAAAATCACATGTAGACCTGATTATGAGAAAAATATCAAATCAACACCTCTATAAAAATAGCATACATGAGATTAGAAAAAACAAGACTTCTGTGTAGAAACACAAGAAAAAAACCACTTATCCCCTTCTCAAAAATAACATGGAATGTTATAATTAAAGGGAAATGATAGAAACTTTTGGAAATTTATGAGCAATTTAATATCAACATTCGATTTTCTCAATCCATTCCCCATATTCTAACCTATGAGAATTTCCCATGTAATGTTCTAATAAAAAAAGAAAGAAAACATTATATTTATCATCCTAAATGAATAGTGACCTTTCATTGTTTAAAATAATCCTCTACCGAAGATATGAGGCCCTAGTAGTTTCTAAATCCATTGAACCAAAGGGGAATGTATCTTTGGAAGAAATATATGGGATTTAAGAGGAATCACTAATCACATTCTATAGAGTGTATTCAGTTAGATATGACTCTTACAATTAAATCCAATAAGAATCGTATATTAATAGGCAAACCAATGGTTTGAGTATTTTTGATTGATTTTTATAGATGTTTTATTCAGATATAGAAATTTGATTCCCAAGGATTTTCACTTATTGGACTTGGAAGAAGAAGGATAACTTCAAATTATCCTTGGATAAACATTCTTATCCACTAGAATGAATCTAGTTCATCTAAAATAGGGAATATTGATATTAAAAATTTTTTATGAACAAGTTGTGTTTACCCTAGTCAAACCAACAACATAAGATAATGATTCATTCTACAATTAGACTATGATTCTCACTGATGGGACGAATGACTAAATGACCATCGATGATGATAATGATACACTCTCTCTTTCTATAAATGAGGATTGTGAATATGAGGAAGTGAACTCCATAAAAACATTGGCATGTGAGTGTATTCCTCCATTTATAGACTCAGTTATATATCAAACAATAATATAGATAAAATCAATTCCATGAACAATAAAATACTCATTTCTATAAATAGAAGGAGTGCTTCTAGTATTTTTCAGCTCAAAAATGAAACTTATACATGAGGAAAAGTTTATATAATACTTTAAAATGAATTATAAATAAATATCATGGAGTGTTGATGAAATTAAGGGGATCACCACCACAATATACACACAAAATATTTTACTGGAAGAATGTGAGAAAATCAAACACCGACCATAGAGGTGAATCACACCACTAATGAAGATGGTGGTTGTGAAAGAAGTATTACAACATATTGATGCTAGAATAATATTTTCAGTCACATAAAACTACTGTGTGTGTCTCCTATATGTTTTTTCAAATAAAGGTGTTGTAATAGTTGTGAAGAATAAAGAATATGATCTCATCTCATCTCAAACAGTCACTTGATGATGAGTTTGCATGGATTACAAAAATGAAAATATAGAAACCCAAAATCATCAAATCCCCTTTCCTTTCATGGATCAAATGTTGTAGATATTTGAATGACATGAATTATAACATTTCTTATATGGGTATTTAGAATAAAATCAAATTACAGTCAACCCAACTAACTACTCCAACACGACGTGCACATGTCCATCTGTGACCCTTGTATAAAGATTCATGTCCTTGGGTATGCGTAATGCTCCAGCGACCTTACAAAGGTCCATGAAACATATATTCCATAATATGGTGGATGAATTACATGTTATTTTGATGGATTATTCTTTATTTTATGGATTATATTTCAAGGCATGATTATGGAATCTAGAATTTGTCATGCAACACTGAGAAAAAACATTCCTAGTTTTAAAATAAGTGAAATTACACATTATGGTCCAATGAGGCATAGTACCGAGAAAAACAATCTCATAGAATGGCATGGAATTTGATCCAGAAAAGATCAATTTGTTTAATTAATTACCTATCACGTTAGTAGTAAAAGACCTAATGATATTTCAAGACCATGCAGGATTCTACTACTGCATCATGCTTGATTTTGAAATAGTATCCCTCCATTTGACACACCTGATATCAAAGGATAATTCATTCTAGTTCACTATGGATTTCCATTAGGTATTAAATGTTTTAAATAACATCCTAATGGATTCCCATGTTATCATTTCACTAGACTGAGTTATAAAATTTATGATAATGTGTAACTAATGTGACATCAAGGTAGGTGTTTTCTTAGGACATCGAGCCAGACACATCTTATGGAACATTTTCTATGCCAGTAACACATTGAATGACACTCAGATAAACTATGAAATAATAGAGAAATAAAACATAACATTCTTCTATGATTTAATAAATTATATTTTAAACTTTGTTTTATCCATGGTAATTTTCTACACTAACTATGCATCTGTTAAATATTTATTAACTAAAAATGATTCCAAATCATGATAGATACAATGGATCCTAATTCTTCAAGAGTTTTATATAATTATAATGGACACTAAGGCACATGAGAATGTTGTTCATGTTCAACTATCCAAACTCCCACTACCCATCACTGTTGATGATGATAATTTAGACATCGAGGTTGACTTCTCTGATGAAGCTATATTTGTTATAAAAAAATCCATGTCATTGTTTTTCAATCATTGTAAACTATCTCACAATGTGATCACTCTACAAAGACCTATACTACTAGAAATGGAGAAGAGTTTTAGTAAAATCCACAAACTACTATTGGGAAGAGACGTTAGTTTTTAGTGCTATGTTGATGGATTATGGCATTTCATCATCACCTAAGATTAAATACAATGTGTACTAAACATGTGTCAATCATAAATTTCTAGGGGTATCCATGGATATTTAAATATAATGACCAAAATCCTAAAATGTTGAATTTTATTACCAAAAATCCATAATAATATATGGAAATTTTTTAAAAGCTGTGATATGTTCTAGAAAACAGGCACAATAGGAAAAAATTAATGAAATTCCCCAAAACCTGATCATGGAAGCAAAAATAATTGATTTTAAAGATATATATTTTATAGTTTAATTCAATAATTCGCATATAAAGTTATATAACCTGGTTAGTATTGATTATGTCTCGAATGGGTAGAGGCTAAAACCACCTCTCATGTCATGATAGAAGAGTTTGTGATATTTTTAATAAAAATCATCCTTTAAAGATTTAAATTTTCATGATTTCTAATTAAGATCACAGAACACATTTTACCTATAATTTTGTTACATGATTACTGGGAATGCATAGCTTCTTATAAAACATAGAAACTACATACCTCTCAAAAAATAGTAGAAAATAATAATATTAAAATAAAAAATAAAAAATCCTCGAAAAGATAGTGAACACTTGTCAAAATGACGGGAGCCTCAAATGATTTGATGCACTTTGGGTGTATTTGAAAACATAAAAATTGACCACTTACACTACTTCATTCGAACTATTCTATGGAAAGCCATTCCATTTACTAATGAAACCAGAGCATCACTCATATTGGGCCATAGAGAAATTAATTATGGATTTTCAAAAATTAAGAGATTTATAGATTCTATAAATTGATGAACATGAATAAATTACAAAATATTTCTGTGTGAACGACATAATTTATAAATAAATCCCAAGAAGTTTCATGACCAACACATCGATCATTGAATCTTTAAACTAGAGAATATGGTCTAGTTATTCAATTCCATATTGAAATTACTTCATGGGAAGCTTATATCTAGATGGTCAAGGCCCTTGGAGTCTATAAAGATATCCCACTAGGGGAAAATTGGTTTTGATAAAGGAAAAAACACACATCAATGTTAATGTACATTGATTTTATATATACCATGTACCATCCCATTAGCGGTGAATCATCACTTTTAGATTCATCTATGTGATACATAGTATATCACATGTCATTAAATGAATATATGATTGAGAGGAAACCTTGGATATGTAAAATAGTCCAGAATATGGTAGAGTAGTGTTTTGGAATGTCATGGGAAAACTGAAAGAAAATGACACTAGAATTGGGAAATGAATGTGAATGATGCCCAAAATATAGGTCATGTAGTATTTAAAAAATGTGTAAGTAACAAGACCATAAAAATAGAAAATAAATACATTTTTTTCAATATAATATTACAATACATTAAATATTTCAGATCATTTAAATATTAGGAACCAATGGTTCACGAAACCTGATCCCCACACCTCCTCCTTTGATTATCTATTTTGTGGGACCCAACACCTTTAGGTAATTCCTCTCACTAACCTTACCCTTTTCACATCGATCCACTATCCTCCTTCTTCCACCTTAAATACTCCTTTCTATGATCCCCTACTCTTTCCATTGTCTCCAAAATTGATCATACAAATGCTACCAATACCCCCTATTTCTAACACACCTAATCCTGAGGATCCAACTCTATTCAAGTACTGGAGGGCCACCCCACCACCATCACCCTTTTCTTCGTCCAGTTAGACTTCCACATCGGCCTATATGACCCCTTAGGCATTGAAAACTCACATTAAACCTCCAGTGTGTCCCATGGTAATAATGATCCACATATCGACCCCATCTGTCACTTGTCTAACCTTGACAAAACAGGTCTTGTTAGACCACCTTCAGGAAAAGACTCTACATACCAATAAGACATTGGACCTAGATATTATCATGCTATTACAGATTATCTCGGAGGTCCTTGACCTAATTGATAGCTTACAACCCTATAATATAGTCAACATTACTAAAGAGATCATTAAGAATCTTTTCCTGGAGTTCATGGACAATATCCAGCTATCCATTCACAACATAATCTTTTAGCTAAGACACGGACCCCATTAGACCACCATTAGTGAGTTTTGTTATCAAGATTAGTCTCTAAAACACTGACAACATCACCTCCCTAGTATTTTCAACTTTTTAGATCGATTTGATAAAGTTTAATATAGAAAATATTTGGAGTTTTATCACCTAGTACCCTCAGAGATCCCATGTTCCTTAGGCATAAAATTCCACGTAGCTTCAAGGTGATACACTGAGGCTCCTTCGCCAAAAATTGACCCACACCAAGCTCATGTGAGTACAGGCACGTGGGAGTGTGAGCTAGATAAATGTGCCTTTTCTCACAGCACACATGGGTGGCCAGGAAACCAATATTAAAACTCATTACCCCTTTTATTATAAGCCACATTTTTTGTACATTCATGGTATGTTGATGGGAGGATCCTTCATCTCCCATTTATCGAGACATCTCAAAATTTTAAACATCACCCATCCCCTCACATCCCTATGAATGAGAGAGTTGATTTACTTCATTCACATCCACATGATATTGTTGTTGTGGAAGGAAAAACAAAAATACCATATGAAACCAGGAGATTCTAAGGGAACTGATAAGGTTCCTATCCACCATGAAGATTCTCCCACCCTATCTAACACCACCAACTCTTCCCATGCTCTTGTATCCTCCACCTCAGCCCATAACTCCAGCCCCACCCTCTCCTGACCCATTACCACAACCATACATAATCATCACAATATGACCACTGGGCCTTCTAAATCTAAACATTTCACTCAACATCTTCTCTCTGACCTATGGTCTGCAATATAATTTCATATCGAGAACCAGCACCAGATGTGACATCATTTTAGTATCCCCTTTAGTGAACCATTATATTTCATCCTACCAAGTCCACTAATTGCATCCAAATATACCCACCATTTTCCCCTATTGGAACCCATCCATCAACCATTTACTCCCCAAAAAACACCCCATAAGACATTCCCTTAGATATCATTGACCGTATAGATCATCTATCTTTTCTTACTGAGAATTATAGGTAGGGAAACACCCTATCCATCCCACCATTTATCAAGGTGTCATTCATTAACCTTGTTTCTAGATACATGACCTCCATTAGGATTAACAAATCGCCTCCACTATTAACCAAGAACACATCCAATATAGTGGAAACTTCATAGGTTGTCGAGGATCCTATGAATGTATCCATATTGGATATATTTATGCTAGTACACAATGAAAACACCACTATTCAGGATGGTACATCAGACACAATGGTTGATGAGTTATCCCAACAGACATAGTTGTCCATTTTACCCCTTTCCTATTGTAATCTTTTTGGATCATAATATTATTTACATTGTCTTTTTTATTCCTCATTTTACTCTATTTTACACAGTTATGGATGAGGTACAATTTTTTAATATCATGCATGTTGTACATTTCTCATCATTATTTATGAATTTTATAGACACTTCTTACTCTTCTTCCCCCTCTATGATTATTGGTTTGTCTTTCCATCCAAAATATTCTCTAATACATATTGTATCTCAGTATCTTGTTGAAAGTGAATGCCAACCTGAGGATCTCTCACTCAAGATCATTGGTTAATAGGGATCCCCACCATGATAAGAACATATGCCATTCATTACCCACAATATTAATTCTCAGTATAGTACTAAGGCATAAAATCCATCCATGAAACCTTTCCATCTCGATTACACCCCCACTAGTTCTTATATGATGAAAAATACTTCTGATCCAAGAAAGGACAGATCATGATCCCTTTGTCCATAGGTTCATATAACGACTCTTTTGTTATCTGTTTTTGTATGATAACCATATTTTGGTTTCTTTTATTTCATTCATCATATTATGATCATTATTTTTTCCTAAGATTTTATTTTATTCAGTCTGTCTAAATTATACTGTACACTATTACCACATTTATTTAAGTTAATTTCACGTGGTTTTGATTGTATTTACAAATAATTTTATTCGTCCAAATTTGATGTCCCCTATTATCTTATGTATTAACTAGGGCATGTATTTACCTTCTAACAATTTATGAAGGAATCCCATTGTCGATCACTATGCACCATGATTTCCCATGGAATGAATTTCACTATATGAAAAACTCAATTCCCAAATTTCAATTCATGTTTTCTATTTGACATTATTTATGCTCATATTAATATCTCTACCATGATTTCTTCCACAACAGTGTAGACACACTCTCATTTTAAGTTTGTGGGACAAATTATTGATCTTTACTAATGATACCTTAGGATTATCTCTTATTTTCACCTATCTAGAACACATTTTTCATTAATATAATTCTTTCAAACCTGAAAAATAAGTACACACTTTTAAATAAAAGGCAATTCCAAGTTAGAGATTTTTTAAAATAATTTTTAGTCATTTTTATAATATCAACATGATTTGATGAGTTTTGTACTTTAATTCAAAGTAATCATTTTTTTGATTTTTATTGATTGAAATATAACTAGATTTTATACCAAGTGTGATTTCATGTTATTTTTGTTTAATACAAATCCTTATATTATTATAGACTTACACTTTCATATTCCTTTCATAGAATATCTCTTTAGCGATAAGTAGGACATGTAAACATATCATAACATGCATGGAGATGTTATTAAGGATATGCTTGAACAAATACACATTTAAAATGATTGAGTCAATTTTTGAGCCAATTTCTTCTGAGACCCACCTATACATTTTTTCGTATATATTCTATTGTATCCATGAAAACCCTTTTTTGGTTGGAACCATTTCCAAAAATATTATCACTTCCCACACATATCTTTGTAAAATAGATGATTATCCATTGGAAAAATGATGGGTAGTTTTCACAATTGATGGAACCCAGATATTGTTATTAAAGAGATATGTTTTCGTACTTTTAAGAGATTAATTTTATTTGGATGATGATTAATTTTACAATTTTCTATGCATACGGTATTCCATTGAAATAATATATATATATTAAAGAAATATTTAGTTGTAGATTTGGAAGGTAAAAATCACCACTTCATGATCGATGAATCCTATGATGGTTCATATGTTTTTAGGGAATGAATTTGAGATATGACACTAACATTACTATAGAAAAATATGTAGAAATAAAAATGAAAGGTAAATGTTACATTATTGATACTTAATTAACATATTCATATACCAACTTTTAGCTATTCTGAGAATGGAAACCATTTTATCTCGTAAGAGTTAACTCATTTCATTGTTTATTCTTATCATTATAATATATAGATTATCCAACATTTGAGATTGATTTTTTCCTTTCCCCCCACCTAACCCCATCTTCAACAAGATTTTAACCATTCTGATGATTCCCTCATGATTGATTTTGTATTTTTCTTTATGAATTATATATTTTAAAACCAATTCAAGATTGTTGTTACGATCATGTAATCATTTTTTTAGAATAACACAAGTTACATTTTATATTGAGTGTTGTGAGAAAAATTATTTTGTTGTAAATTAAAAAATAGGTATTGATTATAAGCAATAAATAAAAGATTACAATAAAAATATTAATGAATTTGTTTATAGAATTTTATCATGGTCCAAATATTATTTTTTATGCGTTATTGATTTTGGAGGACTGAATTTTTCGACTTACACTTAGTTTTATTTTCTTTGTAGTAATACATATTTTTTTTAAAAAATAATTCTTTTGGAATGCATGTTGTGATATTTTCCTTTATGAAAATAATATTTTCAGTTGGGGGAGATAATTTTATAAAAATAATTTATATATATCATTTTGATTCATTCTTTTAAAATTTAATCATTTTTTATTCGATAACTCATCCAGTTAGTGTTTTTTTACAAAAATAGTTATCCAAGCCTCTAAAGGAAGAGCTTCTTAAATTAGAAAAAATTGAATCTATAGGTCATAATTCACATACATGGAATGTATTCATCATCCAAGGAATGTCTATAAGAGAATATTCCATCCCATGAAAATGTACAATTCAAGAATGACTACCTAATGTGAATATCAAATACACATCTTGTAAACATCCAATGCCACTTCCCACCCAAAAATCAAGTCGTGAATATATAGCATGTAAAAATAAAAAAATAAAATTTTAATGATATAATATCATTTAATATCAATGATATTGGAATACATATGCAAGATACATGGATCAAAATTTGGATCAATATTACATGACAGGAGTAACTTACACACGATATAACTCTTGGTCATATAAAAATTCAGATTCCGCACATCCGCTTGATATTTTTTGAAATTGTCTACATACTAAATAAATTTCTTGTCTAAAATATTGTTTCTACTCCCATCCCACTCTAAAAAAAATTACTACTTTAATAGAATTTGTGTTATAGTTTCTCGTTATTCATCTACTCTTTACCAATTTTGTCTCTATTTTAAATTTTTATGATTGTTTTCTATTACCATTACCGTTCGATATAAAAAAAAATGAGACTATCATTATTGATGACATTTACAAGTAATTGTTCTTTTATTTGTCAATTTTTTTAACTGTGAGACACATTCTTCTAAGTACCACAATTGTGAACATCTCTATAGAGCAGATTAATCAATATTCAATGAATTTTTTCTATTCTTTCCCAACTTTTAATTAGTGCCACCATGAGATGATAATTCTTTTAGTTTAGGGGTCGAGATTTCGAATTTTTTACAAATAGATAATCTTTAATTTTTATCATGGTAACTATAAGGTTGTAATTAGGTGAAAATTATTTTTTTCCATTCTTTTATACGTTCCTAACCATGAGATGTCCAAAAGAACAAACCTAACCAAATTTGGGTTGAGTTGATATTACCATTACTCTATGACACTTTAAACTATAGAATATGGGACTATTTCATATAGGTTGTTCGGTATATATCTACACCATGTAATTGTTCCATCCTTGATAGATTAAATTGGTTTAACCATATTCAATTAGTCATCAATGCATCACTTAGAAACATAAGCCCTTGGACTAATCCATGTTAGTCCTAATATTATATTATTTCATGAATCTTTGAAATTGAACAAGATTTTTATATCCTTTGTGAATCTAGAAATAAATATAAGTATCTCTAATTATAAATCTTACCTAAATCGATCCATTAGGACACATACATAAAGGGATCTAAATCGTTGGATTCATGTTTCCCAGTTATCCCTATGGGTTCGACCCCACAATACCACATTACTATTTCTTTAAAGATATTGTATTTTGGGATAATACAAAGTCCAATTTTATTCATGACCATACAGAATTAAGGATTCCACTTGGATAAATATTATTAATACCATGAACATAATAGTTTACTAATGATTAGTTTTCTAATAGTGGTATATAATAGAGGATTAAAAACAACTAATAGTAGAACCACATTTAGTACATAAATATCCAAGCCATTCTATCCGTAAGTATAGCCATTCCCCTCAACCATCTTCTTTAGTTGACGTAATCCTTTTTCTCATAACATTATCTTCTAAAAGTGAATTAAAAAACTATTGAAAAATTTTAATAACTAAAAATATATAAAATAAAATATTATGTGATGTATATATATCAGTACACACCAATGACCTTATTGTGAGGGGTATGCTATACAATATCAATGGTGACATTATATAACAAAAAAGTCCTAAAATATCACATAAAAGTGGGGATTGAAGTAGACCATTATCCAAGTGTCGAGTTCCCTATTCCTCTTGATCATCTGTATGTCAACATAGTGGAATATTCTATTGGAACTTTTATAGCATGGTTAGTAAAATAGTATAAATATAGATAAATATAATAATATATGTAATTTATAGTTTTTGTAATTCAAAATCATTTTAGTTTTTTTAAATGTTATTAAATGAAAACTGGTATTATATGATGAAAAATTATTTGGGGAACAGAAGGATGAATTAATATAATCTAGTAAGTTTAATAAAAAAATAAAAAAGACCTTTTAAGATTCACATCAACACCCAATTTACACTACCACATATATTAAAATTAAAAGTTCATGTTGATACAAAATTGAAAGATTTAAATGTGTCAAACATTTAATATAAATCAGAAATATCTATAAAGACCATTACATATGTGATTGTTCTCAAGAGTATAAATGAAATTACCAATTATGAATAGATTAGTGTCTCAGTTGTAGATGCATACATGAAAATTTTCATAATAAATTTTCCCCAAAAATGATATACTACGTTCATTATAGTTAATAACTATTGACATTTTTTATATGTGTTTATATTAATACTTTATAAAGGGATAAACCTCTGATGAAAAATTTAGACTCATTAATGTTTTTACCATTTCCTTGCTAGTGGTTAATCTATAAATGAATGAAATAAAAAAAGCTTTACTAAAAATGGTGCTGGGAAATGAAATAACAAAATAAAAAACTCTTCTTGATTCCAAAAATTTTGTGGGTTAAACAATTTTATATAGTCATGTGAATTATATTTTTATTTTGATCATTAAATATTATTTTAGAAGTATTTGTTGCTCATAGAAGTCAATTTTCATTCCCTGAATGATTTTTTTTGGATTTGTAACATATAATCAAATAATTCAATCAAACATGGTGTCCATTGTGAATTTTTAATGCACTAAAATCAAATTTTTACTAATAAACTACAAAAACAATTAAGATACCTGGATGCTCAGTGGAAGATGATCGGCTGGGAATTTAAATTTTTTTTCATCATCGGAGCTATGTAACATAATAAACACTTCTGATCTCATCCTCATATGACCCATGGACCCACATTGTTTAAACAGAGTATAGAATAAATTAATTTCTACCTTGTTTAGATCTGATGCATGCATGTATATCGTCAGATTCCATCGTCTGTTGCTTAATGGATTTGATATCGAAGCCTTTTATAATTTCCACAAATGCTTCTTGGATTTACTCCTGTGTTGATTTTCGGAACCCATTCTCTAGCACGAAACTCCAACGACCACATCAATGTAGCGACGTCCACCACAATCCACTATTTTTTATTTAAGAATATGATGTAGAATCTCTTCTTTGATTGAGATAGTCTCTCTCTAGAAATCAATATGAAAGATAGGATCTCGCATCTAATAGATGAATAGTCAGTAATAGAAGATCTTTTCTCCACATATATAGTGTAAGTCTATAATACCCCATTTGGTTTCACGATACCTACCTAATAAAAGTCCACTATAGAAATATTATAAATAATAATTTCTAAAAATATAAATTCTGCCATAATTGTTATTTTTATTGTATCACTACACAGAAATATATATTAGATATATATTACATAATAACATTGAACCATTAACTCAACTCACACCTCCTGAAAATATTAAATGAACATAGAATAATAAATTAATACCCATTCTAATAATATTTATCCTTGTATTTAGTTATTCACATGTATGTAAGGATCTCATAACTTTCCTTCCTTACCCTCTCCTAATAAAAAATATGGTGATTAGAAAACATCATATAGTCATCATAATCCTCATGCATTTTATACAATTGTAAGGACATGGATGACAACATGATTTACTGAGCATCTATTGAATCATCTATAATATTTTTACATTTATCATTTCCTCCCTGCATTATCCCTAATGAGTCTCAGTATGAACTGAGGATTCCAGTAAATAATGCTTCTTCTCTTGGTGTAGTATTATGAAAATGTTAATTTACAACTCCTACAAGTTATTTTCGGTTCATATATTTTCTTTATACTAAATAGATCACAATTATAATATACATGTAGAGTTGTGGATATCAATTTGTGATCTAAAATAGATAAATAATAGTAATCCATTCATTATCTTTATTACCTTTTGATATTTATTATTAATAAATTATTAATTAATTTTTAAATTCTCCCACATTTTTATTAAGCCCAAATATACCTCACTATTAGATCTAGAATACCTTATCTCTTGAGTATTTGAGTGGCTAGTATCCCCAAAACTATTATTCATTTTCTACATGATATTGATGTGCCACTACATGGCGATATTAAGGTAAGAACTAGGATAGCCAACTGTATTAACTTGTTTCTCCTTGAGCTGTTGAGTAATGTCCTAATTTTTAGAATCCTAACCCGATTTTCTCAAATTTTTCCCACTTATGTGAAATAATTATAGATTTGGAAACTTCTCTGCTATAATATATACTCATGTCAACCCATTACTCTTATAGTAACTCCCCAGTAGTACAAAGGCCTCTCAAATTTTGTGGAAGAGCACCCTGAACAACCAATTTTATCTAAAATTTGAGTAATGGAAGGCTTTATGACTTAATATCACTTTGTAGGGTTTTTGAAAAACATAATCCATTTCTATTTAATATGTTCTATCTAGGTAATCACACTCACAACTAAACATGATATAGAAAAATATTCACCGTATCTTTATGAACATTATCTTGATTAGTATTTTATATGATCAAACAATAATCATGCATTTTCATAAATTAATTAAGGACAAATAAACAAAATACAAGAAATCTGACTGCTCTTGAGAATTTTGATATCGATCCATAATGAATCCATCTTGACCTATGGGTTTCAATACATGAGTCTACTTCTAACTTGTGTCATGGCTCACCCCTAGTGAAATGTAATTGACTCACATCTAGATAACCACCTTGTCTTGGTGGGTTCTGCATCTTGGAACATCATCATCTATTTTACAAATATACTCACACACCGGTAAGAGGGTTTATGGGTACAATTTATAATAGGTGATTTAGACATGAAATCCCTTATATATATTTGAATAAATAGACTATGTGAATACCATCATCTATCTACTTAATTATAAAATACATCACATAGATAAATAAATAAATAAATAATGTAATCCAGACATACATAGGTTGGTCGCAAGCTTTTGACCACCTAAATAATCATTAGACATCACCTAAATAATATAGTGACTAGATTTTAGACAATCCTTTTCCCGATTCCAACAATTATTCATTACACAAGTAAACATATAAAACAATGTTCTTCAACAAATAATAATTAGAATAACCTAAATCAGTCCACCATGTTGTCAGTTATTCTAAAAAAAATTACATGTCCATTATTTGGCCACTAAGAAAGGGATTTATGAATGTTTGTATCCCTTGGATCCATTTTTACACCCCCAACATATAATTTAATGTATTTTAATTTTCGGTGATTCAGAAAAACCCCTAAAGGACATTAGTCTACTTGAAGGTACCAAGAATCGCAGCTAATGCCGATGGGGGTGGGAATTTTTTTGCACTACTAGAGTGAACTAACATCATCATATCTGGAGATCTCATCTTGGTATAGTCCATGGACTAAACATAGTTTAAACAGTGTACAAAATAAAAAAACATGTAACTCATTCAGATCTGATGCACACACCCATGTCGCAAGATTAACACATCTATTTCTAGGAGGATCTGATGTTGATTCCCTCTAGATCATCCACACATGTTTCTTAAATCATCTCCAACAACATTCATCAGATTCCAAGTGCTAGTGTAGATGTCTAATTTCCACTTTTAGGTATCCACAATCACCACAAACCACCATCTTTGATTCGAGAAGACGTAAAAAAAAATTAATTGCATGATTGAGAGAGTCTCTCACATCTAATCAAGAGAATATAGAGGCTCTCAAGCCAATGGATGAATAGTCATCAATGGGATATCCTCTCTCCACTGATATAGTGAAAATCTATAATACACGGTTTGGGTTCCCAGTGCCCGTGAAATAAACATCCTCCACATAAATATTATATATAATTATTTATGAAAAACTAAATTATTCTATAATTTTTATTTATATTTTAAAATTAAATTGAAATATCTATTAAATATTTCTTATGTGATAATCATGATCCATTAACTCGACTCACAACTCTTTATAATATTAATCAAATCTAGGATATTACATTAATATCGATTCAAATAATATTTATCCTTTTATTTACTTATGAGCTTGTAAGTAAATGTAATAAATAAATTAATCCCAATTATTATTTAGTTGAATAATAATGAATTAATTTATTCTATGTCGATCCAAAAAAACATAAATAATAGTCAGACCCTATGGTGTGGCCCACTATGATCTATATTCATATTCAATAGAATATGGTATAATCTCAAAAGGCTATTATGTGTGACCCTCTAGGTCTTTATCTCAATATTAGTGAATAATTTTCAAAGACCAAGAATGGGGTTAAGAAATCCATCAAGGCCCCTATAGTTAAAATGGAAAGACAAATAATCAACTACCTTCCTACGAACACACCATATGTAACATAATTTATTCAACATAGGTATCTAAATAAAGAATAATTCACTCAATTTTCATCATCATTTATCTGTATTTATTATTTTTTTTACTTTTCTTGATTTACATACCTTCGACTATAATGGATAAGGCTTTTTTGAATGTGCTACAATCCTAATCAACTAGGCCTGGGATATCTTTTTCTCAATACAGAAGCGACAAATCAAATCTTGATCATTAAATCTTTTTCATGTCACCAATGATGTACCGAACACAAAATACATCATCATGACATCATTTTGACATTTTTCATCATGAATCAAAGTACGTTATCAAATGAAATACATTGATAATGACCTAATATCAGGGGACCATTACCCATGTCCACTGATATGAACTACCAATGACAAATGAAACATGTTGTGCTCTTATTGGTGGGTCTATCATCATTATCTAAACAACTATAAATTACAATGTATATACTTCATTAGTTGAAGTCTTAATGCTTATGATCCGACAACACTAAATAGTCACACATCTTCGACGTCCTGTAAGAATGATGTATCTAGACCATTGATTATTAATTTAAGGTTGCTTCCCATAGTAACTCTATGTTATCATAATAGCCTAGGATCTTCTATAACCCATTGAACTTAGATGTTATCTAAGGATGTTACCATAAATTTAGCAGACGTAGAAGTAAGTACACTGTTATCTAAAGATAAACACACATATATATATAACAAACTATATGATTTTATTTGTAATAAAATTAAAATACATGTTGGTTCTAGAGAACCCACATTCAATAATAATATGTTTTATCTTATTTATAATAAGAGTTTTTTATGTTAGGTTTGCCTATTAATATCATTTAAATCATGTCATGAGGTCAATGAAAAAAAACATTAATCCTATGACTTCTAAAAATACAGATAGAATAAGGTATATATATTAATATTCAATTATAAAAAACAATTCAAAACAATTTACTAATTTTGGTCAATTTTTTTTTCATGTTCATGAAGAAAAATTATTATAATTATTATACATATTACGTCTGTAAATTTAGGACTGATATCATATGTCATTAAAAAATAGCTTCATTGAAAAAGTATTTTTGAAGGTAACTGCAGCATAATTTAAAATATTTTTTAATCATTTATATGTCTTTAGTTTTTTAGTATTTCAAGTATTATGGATATTATATGTACTCCAAAGAAGAATTATATTTGTTTATAGGTGATTCGGAAGAGTATGAGGTGTTGTAATTTATACTAACATAATGTTTAGGTGACTAACTGTTGTGATTTATTGTTTTATTTCACTAAGATCATGATGAGTTGACCACACATTAATCTAAGACATGATGCGACTGATAAGATTCCCAGTGCATGTTTATAAAAAAATATTTTATTATAAAATAGTATTCAAATAGTAAAAAACAATAAAAACGTTACTGAATGTATTAATACTATAAAAAATGTTCCATAACTCATTTCTTATGTATAGAAATCGACTACATAAAAATCCAACACATGATGTAGCCATCCTGACTCAATGTCCATGTTTTCAAAATAATTGTATTATTTTATTTTTAAAGGTGATTCACATAGAAAAAAAATCAAGAAAACCATATCAAGTTGTCTGGTTATATTGGAAAAATGATCCATAATAAATTTTTTATGTGTAGTAATTCACCAAACATCAATATGACACACAATGTGGCTGGTATGAATCATAGTGAATGTTTTCAAAATAAAAATGTTAAATTTTACTCTATAACATATTTAACACGGAAAAAATTAATTAAATGAGCTTATAATGTCTTAATACATTAGATTAATGATTTATCATTAATTTTTGATGTGTAAGAATTGACCATGCAATAATCGAACACAATTTATAGGCAATATAGATTAAAGTGGATGTTTTTAAATTAAAAAGGTAATAATTTATTGAAAAACACATGTAACAAATCAAAAACCAAGAAAATTATCTTGAAATATATTGATACATTATGAAAATTATCTGTAATTCATTTTTGATATAATAGAATTGACTACATTTCAATTTGACATACAAGATGGATGATATGACTCAAACGGTGTGATTTCATTTTAAGTTTCATTTTTTTCTAAAACATTATTTTCATAGCCGAGACAATTAGAAATATATTTTATTCTCTTGATAAATTAGTAAAATTACATAAAAAGTTATATTTTTATACGTTGGATTTGGCGGTACATCAATGAGGAATGTGTCTTGTCATGTCTGGCATAATGATAATATTTTCACATTGAAAATTTCATTTTACACTAAAACACATGTCAAATATTCAAAATAGTGAAATAATTCTCATAATATCATGATAGTCTTGAAAAATGATCCATAATACATTTTCAATGACATAGAGTTGACTACAAGTTAATTCAATGAACAAGGTGGCTAGTATGGAACAATGTCCTTGTTTTTATTATAAAAGTCTCATTTTAGTCTAAAATACGGTACATAGTGACAAAACCAAACAAATGAATATGTATTGTATTGTTAATTTTAGAAACATATCCATGAATTATTTTTGAAATTTAATAATTGACTATTCATAAACCTGAAATATGATGAGTCTGATGTGACTCAAGTAGCATGTTTTCAATATAAAAGTGTCATTTTTAAAAAAGAATAGGATTATCATATCCAAAAAATGAAAAAAAATGTTTTATATCATTGAAAAATTAATAAAATTGTCCATAATGTTTTGTGATGTTTCATAATCAACCGCAAATAAACATGATATATGATATGGATGATATGGCTCATGATGTGTGTTTTTTAATTAAAAAGAGTATTATTTTTTCACTAAAATATGAATCACCAAAAATAACTTATGAAATGTTCTAAAATTATTTTGATACATTAGGATATGATCGAGAGAATATTTTTTATGTTAATTAATTGAGCTCACTTCAATCTGACACAATATGAGGATGTTATGAATTAAAGTGTGTGTTTAAAATATAAGTGCCACTTTACTCTAAAAAATGTGTCACATTGAAAAAAGCATGAAAATGAGCTCATATAACATTAATAATTTTTTCAAATGATTCATAAATTATTTTTTATGTGTAAGAATCAGCCACACATTATACTGATGAATGATGTGACAGGTTTGACTGGATTTTCCTCAATAAAAAAGTTACATTTGAGAGTAAAATATGAATCACATTTCCAAAACCTATAAAAATATCTAGTTTTATCTTGATACATTATCGAATTAATATATTTCAAGTAGGAATTTACCAAAAATCTATCTATAAAATTATATATATCACATGAATCGATGTGAATGTTTTCAATATAAAGTATTAATTTAGGTTAAAAAATTAAAATATCAAAAACTGAGAAACCAGGCGTTGATTTCTTTGATACATTAGAACAATGATCCATAAGTCATTTTTAAAGTGTTGGAATCTTCCTCCCATCATTATGACACATGATATGAATAGTATGACTCATTTTATTTCTTTTCAATATAAAATGGTTATTTTAGTCAAAAAAACATTAAAATAGTGAAGGTAAAGAAAACAAGCTCAATTTATCTTGATACTTTAGGACTATGATCCATAATTCTTTTATGATATTTACGAATCTACCACACATCAATCTGATACGCAATGTGTCTATTATGATTCATACTATTTGTTTTCAATATAAAAGTGCCATTTTAATTTAAAAAATTATTCGCATGGATGAAACTAAGTGAATAATCTCCACTTTTCATGAATATTTATAAAAATAATACATAATTCATTTATGGTGTGTGGTAATCAAAATAACATCAATTTAACACATCTTGTGGATATTATGACTAAAATAAGACGTTTTCAATATAAATTTTCTATGAATAAAACATGAAACACATTGTTAGTACTGAGAAAAAACTCTTGGCTTTTTTTCAAAAATTTAGATGAATATACATTTTTTGAAAATGGAGTCTCAAGAAGACCGAACAGAGACCCCCAATTTATGGAGTGGACTACATTCACATCTTTTCTAAAAGCTATAGTAGCTAATAATAAAATTATTCTAAAAATATAGGTCAAAACTAATAAAAAATAACTAATAAGTTTAATTAATAAATAATAGTAAATTTAATAATATAATTAAAAATTATTACTGTAATTAAAATATTAGTAATTAATGATATAATTATTAACACCTAATTATGTAATTATCGTAAATATTAAAAATTAATTTCATTAAAATATTCAATGATAAAAAATATAATTTATATAATTTATTGATTAATTGTATAATAAATTCATAAAAATATAATCAACAGTATAATAATTTCTAATTCAATTAATAAAATTACTGGTAATATCATTAATATATTTATTAATTAACAAAATAATTAATCATATGAGGATTATATAACATTATAATTATAATAAATTTATTTTTTATATCTTCTTCAGATTGGCTCCCCCTCAAGGGGTGCACTCCATTCTTTCCAAACCATCCTCCAATTGAGAATGATCATCATCTTCAATTCCCTGCAATGTCAGCACATGTAAATACAAGTGATTAGGGAATAAGATGGAACCTCCTTGGTTCATCAATGTGAACAACAAGGTTGAGAAGATTCTCTCAACCGAGATGTCCCATTTTCACCATTCTTCACACTTGCACATTTGATCTTCATTGATGATTGTGCTGGTGTGGTTCTCAAAACATCTTCATGTGAAACCTTCTTCTTCCCTTTTGCCTTAGCAATTGCCAGAACTTCATCTTCAGCTCTATTCAGATCTTTGGCAAGTTGCAACTGATTTGGCCATATGACTAACGAGTCATTTGGAAGTGTGGCCTCAGTTCTGGAAGTTTCACATGGTTCCTTTGATGCTGTCAAGCTACCTCTCTTAGGCAACTTGTTTTCAATCAATCCCTTCTTCTTCTTCTGGATTGATTGTCTGTTTGAGTCCAGTTGGCTTCTATTGCATTTCATGGCTTCTTTACAAAGATCCATGGTATGACCTTTCTTTCCACAGTAGAAGCACTTCTTGAAGAAAAGTGAAGGTATTCCAACCATACTTTCATCCCTTGTTTCTTAATTGTATTCATCATGACAATTAAGGGGGAGTATTGATTGAAGACAAATGGATGAAAGGGGGAGCTTTATCTTTGCACTGAACTTTCTAATGAGTTTTGTGAAGTTGTGCAGGATTTAGCAAATTCATTGTTATATCTGAACAATTTCAAACCCCTAAGCATGATCTCACATGTGTAGAGAATTATGGACAGCTTTGAATTCCTTGGTCATATCACTCTTGTTTTCTACACCGGGTTAGCCCAAGTAGACTTAGAGCTGATTTACTAAAGGTTCTTTGCTAAAGAGAACATGTGACATCATCCCTCTCCTAGTGTTTTTCAAGAAGATACTTTTCAATGGGAGGAAGATTTTTGTGAAAGAGAACCACACCACACCTTTGCATTTGATTGCCAATAAGGGGGAGAAATATTGGCACACATATTGACCCATTCATATGTGCTGAAGGAGTGTATTGACAACAAATACAAAGGGGGAGATTGAAGTGCATTGTGTTCCATTTGTTGTCAATGAGGCATGAAGTTGTCTTGGAATGAATGGATGTCAAGGAGTCAAGATGTGAATGTCAAAGGATGTGATAGTGATGGTGATGAATGGAGAATGGCCATGGAACATAAAGATGCATGTCACTTAGGATATTCACTAAGTGGCATAAGAGATTATGGTTGAAACATTCTCCATGTGACATCAGACGATTGTTGAACTGGTCTTTAAGTTCAAATAACTTGTATCCTGATGATACAATGTCACAACATTGATTGAAGACCATGCATTGTCTTCACAATGCATGAGGAGTTGAAAGGAGTTCCATCCACAACTACTAAGTGGATGATGTGCATTAATGATGTCCATGTACTATCACTCAGTGCATGTGAACATGAAGATGTTCCAATTGATCTCTGATTAGATCAATGAAGTTTATTGAAGAAATATTTGATTCAGGAGCTCGGTTGAAGATGAAGAAACCTTTTGAATTCCATATCCTAAGTGAAGATTATATGTTGAGGAGGATTAAGGAATTCTTAAGAAGTATAGAAGGGAAGAAATGGAGAAGAAGAATGAAAGGGCTTGATATGGCATTTTATATGGAGGAGAACTTTGTTTTTAACAAAGTCTTAATATTTTCCTTTGCCAAAAAATATGGCCAGCCAAGGCACCTTGAGGGTTCAACCCCAAGGCATGGGAACTAGGGAACCACGCCCGGGGGAACCCGTGGGGCGAGCCAGGGCGGCAGGGCGCACCCAAGACACCGCATGGGCGCCTGGGGCACGCCCGGAGGAGCGCGACGGGGGCGTAGGAGCGCGCCCCCGAGTGTCACAGCGTGCATAGTGGGCGCCATTGGCGCGCCCGCAGGAAGCATAGTGGGCGCAAGAGCGAGCCCGCAGAGAGAACCCGGTGCGGGGAGGCACCGGGAGGGGAGAAGTGCAACTGAGCGTTGAGCGGGGAGAGGATCTTTGATAAAGCGCGGAAAAACCGCGCCCCGTTTCGATGTGGGACGCGGAAAAATTCCCGGGAGCGAATCCCAGCCGCTCATCTGATCTCCCGGACGATCGGCGCCGCTAATCTAATCCGCCGCGCCCCCGATCTGATCCAAGCCGTCGAAGCCTTTTTGATCACCGCATCCGACGGCCGAGAGCTCGTCTCCTTCGTTGACCTTAACCGAGGCTCGACCAAGGCACCCGCGAAGCCGCCGATGAACCAGAGGCTACCCGAGGCCAGTTTTCGAGTTCCTGGCCACCTCTGAAGGATCTAAGACCTCCATTGAGCTCGTCTCTCCACACCGAACTGAACCATGCTTAAAAATGGGCTTGCATGCAACGAGAGGAAAATTCGAAGTTCGGCCGAGGCAAGAGAATCTGCCGAGGCTATGAATGGTTCGTGTTTTGCATGGGATGGCCAAAACAGAGTCCATGCATTCGTTCGAAAATGCATACACGTAGACAAAAATAAAAAGAGAATAACCCGCGGAGAACCGAGGAGAAAAGTTCAAGATTTGAAAAAATCTTGAAGATCCGAATATTTCGGGGATTTGGAAATTTCTCACGCGGATGTTTTGAGGCGTTTCTTTTCCTATAAAAAGAGAGGCTGAGGCTCTCATTAAGCTTGCTGATGCGCTGAAGTTTTCTTGAAAATCAGAAGACCTGCGTGTGCTCTGCCTCGCGAAGTTGAAGCCCCCGCGCAATTATATTTGCGCGGCTGAAGTTCCTTGCGCGCTACCTCTTTGCGCGACAAGAAGGAGGAGGAGGAGGAGTTCCCTGCGCGTCTTTCTTTTGCGCGACAGGAAGTACCCGAGGCCGCAAGCACCTTGCGCGCCCTCGAGGTTTGTTGAGACCTGCGCGCCTTGTCCTTTGTTGAGGCTTGCGCGGCAGTGTTGAGGAAGAGAGGCCGCGGCTCATACCTTGTGCAGCTGTTGGAGAAGAAGTTGGCCGCGGCTCAAGCATCCCTTGCGCACCTTCTTTGAAGGCAGTGGTTCGGGCAAATTGAGAACCCACTTGGACAGTGAGCAAAAGAAGTTCGAGGCCTTTGTGGATTTTGTGCAAAAAGAACAAGAGGAGGCCTTAGCCGTTGGTGGTTGTGCAAAGCAAGAAGACCCGAGGCATAGTGCCTTGTGTGTGCAAGAAGTGGAGTGAATGCCAAAGACACACATATGGGTAGTGTATGTGCAAAACAAGAAGACCACACCTAAGTTGTGTGTGTGTGTGTCTAAGTATATGAAGAAGGTCGAGCCTTGTGTGTGCACACTTCGAAGAACAAACTAAAAGAACACTAAAGTGAGTGTGTGCAACAAGAAGAGGAGAATAGGCCAAGTCTAAAGTGTGTGCAAAGTGAAACAAGTGTGTGCAAAAAGACAACAAGGCCGAACCTTAGTGTGTGTGCAAAACAAAGTGTGTAGACACTAAGAAGAAGAGAAGACATCCACACTAGTGTATAACACACATTTATGTGTGTAATCAAAAGAGAATAAAGTGTATGATGTTCAAGGAGTTGGTGTGTGCTTAAAGTGTTACACCCTTTGTGGGTCTACTGCACCAAGAAGAGGAAAGGGAAAGTGCATGCATGCATGCATGCACGTGCACACGTGAACAAAGCTAAATCTGGCTGTGTGCATTTGAGGAGTCCAAGACCAGAGGTTCTTGAAGATTTGAGAAGGCCATGCACTCAGTGCATGAAGTAGAGTTGAAGTGAGACTGGACCAGACTGAAGTTAAAGATATTAGTTGTCTGAGTATTCAGTAGTTGAAGAGTGAAGGCCAGGTCATCCTTAGAAGAAGGTGATAAAGCATGAGCAAGACGAGAAGACCTGATCATCACAAGTGATCAGAGGTATAGAGCAAGGCCAGCAGCCTTTATCCCAGGCTGCTGAAGTTACTTGAAGACATTAAAGAGGAGAAGAGCTACTCGTGCGACTCGAGCAGCCAGGAGAAGACCCCTCTGAGACTCAGGGTGGACGAAGTCTCCAGTGGGATTCTGGAGCAGGCCAGTGGGACTCTGGTAACACTGTGGGACGCAGTATAAAGACCCTCCTGTGGGACTCAGGAGAGATACGGTGGGAAGCTGTATCGACCATTGTAATACTAACCGATTATAATGGGAGAATCCATGCTGGGAGAGCATGGATTCTCCCATTATAATCGGTTAGTATTACAATGGTCGATACAGCTTCCCACCGTATCTCTCCTGAGTCCCACAGGAGGGTCTTTATACTGCGTCCCACAGTGTTACCAGAGTCCCACTGGCCTGCTCCAGAATCCCACTGGAGACTTCCTCCACCCTGAGTCTCACAGGGGAATTCTCCTGGCTGCTCGAGTCGCACGAGTAGCTCCTCTCCTCTTTAATGTCTTCAAGTAACTTCAGCAGCCTGGGATAAAGGCTGCTGGCCTTGCTCTGTACCTCTGATCACTTGTGATTATTAGGTCTTCTCGTCTTGCTCAGGCTTTATCACCTTCTTCTAAGGATGACCTGGCCTTCACTCTTCAACTACTGAATACTCAGACAACTGATATCTTTAACTTCAGTCTGGTCCAGTCTCACTTCAACTCTACTTCATGCACTGAGTGCATGGCCTTCTCAAATCTTCAAGAACCTCTGGTCTTGGACTCCTCAAATGCACACAGCCAGATTTAGCTTTGTTCACGTGTGCACGTTCATGCATGCATGCATGCACTTTCCCTTTCCTCTTCTTGGTGCAGTAGACCCACAAAGGGTGTAACACTTTAAGCACACACCAACTCCTTGAACATCATACACATTATTCTCTTTTGATTACACACATAAATGTGTGTTATACACTAGTGTGGATGTCTTCTCTTCTTCTTAGTGTGTACACACTTTGTTTTGCACACACACTAAGGTTCGGCCTTGTTGTCTTCTTGCACACACTTGTTTCACTTTTCACACACTTTAGACATGGCCTATTCTCCTCTTCTTGTTGCACACACTCACTTTAGTGTTCTTTTATTTTGTTCTTCGAAGTGTGCACACACAAGGCTCGGCCTTCTTCATATACTTAGACACACACACACAACTTAGGTGTGGTCTTCTTGTTTTGCACATACACTACCTGTAGGTGTGTCTTTGGCCTTCACTCCACTTCTTTCACACACAAGGCACTATGCCTCGGGTCTTCTTGCTTTGCACAACCACCAACAACTAAGGCCTCCTCTTGTTCTTTTTGCACAAAATCCACAAAGGCCTCGAACTTCTTTTGCTCACTGTCCAAGTGGGTTCTCAATTTGCCCGAACCACTGCCTTCAAAGAAGGTGCGCAAGGGATGCTTGAGCCGCGGCCAACTTCTTCTCCAACAGCTGCACAAGGTATGAGCCGCGGCCTCTCTTCCTCAACACTGCCGCGCAAGCCTAAACAAAGGACAAGGCGCGCAGGTCTCAACAAACCTCGAGGGCGCGCAAGGTGCTTGCGGCCTCGGGTACTTCCTGTCGCGCAAAAGAAAGACGCGCAGGGAACTCCTCCTCCTCCTCCTTCTTGTCGCGCAAAGAGGTAGCGCGCAAGGAACTTCAGCCGCGCAAATATAATTGCGCGGGGGCTTCAACTTCGCGAGGCAGAGCACACGCGGGTCTTCTGATTTTCAAGAAAACTTCAGCGCATCAGCAAGCTTAATGAGAGCCTCGACCTCTCTTATTATAGGCAAAGAAACGCCTCAAAACATCCGCGTGAGAAATTTCCAAATCCCCGAAATATTCGGATCTTCAAGATTTTTTCAATCTTGAACTTTTCTCCTCGGTTCTCCGCGGGTTCTTCTCTTTTTATTTTTGTCTACGTGCATGCATTTTCGAACGAATGCATGGCCTCTGTTTTGGCCATCCCATGCAAAACACGAACCATTCATAGCCTCGGCAGATTCTCGTGCCTCGGCCGAACTTCGAATTTTCCTCTCGTTGCATGCAAGCCCATTTTTAAGCATGGTTCAGTTCGGTGTGGAGAGACGAGCTCAATGGAGGTCTTAGATCCTTCAGAGGTGGCCGGGAACTCAAAAATCGGCCTCAGGTAGCCTCTGGTTCATTGGCGGCTTCGCGGGTGCCTCGGTCGAGCCTCGGTTAAGCTCAACGAAGGAGACGAGCTCTCGGCCGTCGGATGCGGTGATCAAAAAGGCTTCGACGGCTTGGATCAGATCGGGGGCGCGGTGGATTAGATGAGCGGTGCCGATCGTCCGCGAGATCAGATGAGCGGCTGGGATTCTCTCCCGGGAATTTTTCCGCGTCCCACATCGAAACGGGGCGCGGTTTTTCCGCGCTTTATCAAAGATCCTCTCCCCGCTCAACGCTCAGTTGCACTTCTCCCCTCCCGGTGCCGCCCCGCACCGGGTTCTCTCTGCGGGCGCGCTCTTGCGCCCACTATGCTTCCTGCGGGCGCGCCACTGGCGCCCACTATGCACGCTGTGACACTCGGGGGCGCGCTCCTACGCCCCTACCGTGCTCCTCCGGGCGTGCCCCAGGCGCCCATGCGGTGTCTTGGGTGCGCCCTGCCGCCCTGGCTCGCCCCACGGGTTCCCCCGGGCGTGGTGCCCTAGTGCCCATGCCTTGGGGTTGAACCCTCAAGGTGCCTTGGCTGGCCATATTTTTTGGCAAAGGCAAATATTAAGACTTTGTTAAAAACAAAGTTCTCCTCCATATAAAATGCCATATCAAGCCCTTTATTTCTTCTTCTCCATTTCTTCCCTTCTCTACTTCTTAAGAATTCCTTAATCCTCCTCAACATATAATCTTCACTTAGGATATGGAATTCAAAAGGTTTCTTCATCTTCAACCGAGCTCCTGAATCAAATATTTCTTCAATAAACTTCATTGATCTAATCAGAGATCAATTGGAACATCTTCATGTTCACATGCACTGAGTGATAGTACATGGACTTCATTAATGCACATCATCCACTTAGTAGTTGTGGATGGAACTCCTTTCAACTCCTCATGCATTGTGAAGACAATTCATGGTCTTCAATCAATGTTGTGACATTGTATCATCAAGATACAAGTTATTTGAACTTAAAGACCAGTTCAACAATCGTCTGATGTCACATGGAGAATGTTTCAACCATAATCTCTTATGCCACTTAGTGAATCTCCTAAGTGACATGCATCTTTATGTTCCATGGCCATTCTCCATTCATCACCATCACTATCACATCCTTTGACATTCACATCTTGACTCCTCGACATCCATTCATTCCAAGACAACTTCATGCCTCATTGACAACAAATGCAACACAATGCACTTCATATTGTAATTGTGTTTAATTGTGTCATTTAATTTTTTTATACTTGATAATTTAATTTTTTTTAGTTGATTCTATTATAGTGTTCCAGGTATACAGTAAATGGTATGATATTTATCAGTGCTCACAAATGTGATCTGAGTACACCTTTTTCAATGCTATCAAAAGTGTAGACTAATGGGGATTTAATCAGCTCTTTGTTTTAATTCTAATAGTGGGGGATTTATCAATGGTTCTATTGTTTCAAATAATATTCACTAGATTTTTAGTGAACATAACATGTCATGAATTTTTTATCATAGATCATTTTCATTTTATCACTCAGTATAGTCAAATATATATTAGAGACAATTTGGTTTATCCAAGATGTATACAAAATTATACTAATTCTCTTAAGGAAGTAGAAGAAACATCATGTTCTTATTTTAAAGTATTCACTTTTATCAATAAAAATGAGATCCAATCATCGTATTAGAAGGTGGACCAAATAGAGAACATTTATGCTATAGAATTTAAAATCTTATAAAAATAAGTTTTATGTCGGAAAAAATAGACACTATTGTATAGAAATATTCAATATCATTTAGTTGAAGTTTTGTAATCCATGTTGGAGAAAGTGGATCAATTAGAGATCATTTATGTTTTAGAATTTTCATTCATACAAAAATTCATTGATACTAGATTTTTTAATAATTAAAATGATATTTGATTGGAGTAATCTTTTGGGTTGATAGTTGGGTAATAAAATAATTGAATTCCAAACCCTTAATTTCAAACCTCCATATTGATTAATTCTATATAGAATGAACATATAATTTAGTATTACATGGATTAATATACAAAAATCATGAGATATACATTAATATAAAATTTTATAAATACGTTTTTTTATAAATATGAATTATAAAAATGTGCTCCCTCTCCATGGATATTTGTTCCTATACTACATCATGATCATAAAAAGATTAGTGGTAGATGTAGGTGAAAATAATTTAGGGATAATGGGGGATGTAGTATGTTCAATGTGGATAGTCCTCTTCAACTATAATTTTCCCCATCAATTAAAAGATGAAATGGTTATCGAACAAAAAAATTAAAATCTGAAAAAACACACCATCAAGAGGTAGAAATAAATAAACAAATACTACACAAAAGATCATTAAATATTTGAACATTAATTGGTCCCAAAAATATCAAAGTGTGACTAACTTCCTTTCTTCCTTCAAATATAATGAAAAAATGTTGTGACCAGATAAAATTTCTAGGTTTTTGTTTCTTTGTAATTTAAAGAAACATACATACACTGGTTACTATTGATACAAATGTAGTCGGAGAACATGATGAAAAAAATGGTTGAAGAGGATACAATGGAGAGTATATGATTCTTCTTTGAGACCTCTATGTGTCAGGAACATTTAGAGGGGGTCACAAAAGATCATATGGGTGGTGGTGGGTTTACCCCCCAAGACATGGGGGATGTGAAAAAGGATAGTCACATGACCACATGCATCCATATAATTATTTTTGAATTTATTCTCCATTAAATTTTTTTGGTCCTCATTACTATGAGATTACACAAAAAAGATCTATATATCCATTATTGAGTAAATTAGATCATATTTCTTGATAATTTAGTACAATGGTTCGCAATTCATTTGTGATGTAGAGAAAATGGCCGCACATAAATTTGATACAAGATATGGATGATATTACATAAATTTCTTATATTCAATATAAAAGTTTATTTTCTGTCTAAAATTTCATTCACATAGAAAAAATTGGGAAAATAATATTATACTCTCTTGATACTTTTTCATAATGATCCAAAATACATTTTTTTGTTTTGGAATTAAACGTACATCAATCTGATACATGATGTGGTTGACCAGACTCGATGGTCGTGTATTAACTATTAAAGTTTCATTTTATTATGAACAATTATTAGATTTGAAAAAAATAGAAAATTATATCTATTTTTTCAGAATCATTACAAAATCTACACATAATTCATTTGAGAAATTTAGGAATCAAACACACATCAATCTGAAATAGGGTGTGGTCAGTATTATAGAAAGTGTGTTTTTTGAACATAATAATGCAATTTTAGTTTATAACATGAGTAACATTGTTAGTACCAAGTAGAAAATAAATTAGTTTTCAATCATTATTAAAATGATCAATATTTTGAAAATGGAGTCACTACCACAGATCATGATAAATACAATGATAGAAATAGCCTTTGAGTGTGCTAGACAAGAGATTTTGTCATAAGCTCCTAAAAAAGGGGTCTCCCATTATTCGTGATATTTCTAGAACTGATAATGGGGGAACCTTATCAGTGATATAAATAGAACTGATAAGGGACATACTGATTTAGTGTTCTGTTGATATTACAACACACTAAAAAACAAATACGTGCAACAAATACATCTACCAAAGAAATAAAAGATATGGAAAATTAAAAATTTAAATGAAAAAAAATTACATCTCAAATACAAAACACACTATATTATGGAAATTTAAAACATTTTTTTGTAAAATTTCATTTTTAAGTATAATTTATCACAAAAATTCAAAACCATAAATGGTTTCATTATCTTTGGCTCCCGACCACCTCTCAAAACGCTTGATTAGGGTATCTATTTCTAAAAAAACAACCTCAATTATTGAAAAATAAAACACCTCTATAAGAAAAAAATTCTTATGTTAGTAATACTATAATGAAATTAATAAAACAAAAATATGAAACAATACATTATTTAAATGTCAAATTTAAATATATAATATATATTTTTCGTCACACTGGACACACCGTGTATCGGATTCAGGTGTGGAAAATTCATACACATCAAAATAACTTATCGATCATTTTTATAAAGTATCTAAACATTCAGAATGTGTTTTATTGGTTTTGAGTTTTTCAGTTGTCTTTATAAAAAACACAATATTAAATAAACAAGCATATTATGATTTATACTGGTCACAGCGTGTGTGAGATTGATGTGTGAATGATTCCAACACTTCAAAAATAACACATCTATTGTTTTACTAAATAATTTATACAATCAAAAAGTGTAATCATGGTTTTCAGAATGTCAGTTTTTATACTAAAGTGTCATTTTATAGTGAAAATAAATACATTGAGTAATACAGGTCACATCATTTGTTAGCTTTGTTATGGAATTCTTAATATTCCCCACAAATGACATATGAATCATTGTCCAAATTTTTCATAACAATCCAAGTGTATTTGAATAGATTTTAAAGAGTAACACTTGTTTTGAACTACAATGTCTATTTGAAAATAATTATGGACCCAAAGAGTCCTACTAGATACATTTCATATCAAATTTTGGTATGAAATATACATAAACATAAAATATTACATATGGACCGTTATTCTATAGGTTATTTACTATCCGAATTCATTTTTCGGGTTATGATTATGTCAATTTCCTTTTTTAATGAAATTTAAATTTAAAAAAAGGCACAAATTGATTCATACTAGTCACTCTCTATATTGGATTTAGGTGATTCTAATTCAAACACATCACAAATTATATATGAATAATTTTCCTAACATATCAAAATAATATGAATTTATTTACTTGGTCTTAGGTATATCAGTTGTCTTTTTTACTAAAATTTCTATTTAAACTGAAAACACACACATTGAGTCATATCTATCAAAATGTCTGTCATTTTTATTGAGGTTATTTACTACACTTAACAATTACTTATGAATAATTATACGAAATTATCCTGAAAATCTAAAAAAAAATCTTGGTTTTTAGTGATTGACACATGTTTAGAACTAAAATGTAAATTTTAAACTCTTATCGAACACATTGAGTCATACCAGTCACATAATATATCAGATTGATGTGTGAATGACTATTAATGTCATAACAAACTAATGGATTAATTTTATGTATTATCAGAAAAAAGAATTTGTTTCCTTACTTTTCAGTATGTCACATTTTTTTACTAAAATTTCAATTTTAAATATAAAACTCAGTTTTTGTCATACCAGTCACACTATACATCAGATTGATGTATAGAGGATTTTTACATGTCACAAATGAAATATGGATCGTCTTCATAATGTTTCCAAACAGTATGAATATTTTTGATCCGTTTTGAATATTCAAATTTATTTTTTACTAAATTTCACTGGTAAACTAAAAACATAGAGTTTGAGTCACACCAATCACATCGTGTTTCAGCTTGATTTGAGAACAATTTATATTTTTCAAAACTTACCTATTAATAGTTTTATTAATATATCAGGACTATGAAAGTGATTTTTGTTAGGTTTCTATGAGTGAAACATGTTTCAAACTAAAAATTCATTTTTAGGCAGATAACAAACATTTTGAGTCATACTGGACACACTGTGTATTTTATTTAGGTTTATATTATTCCTTCACATAAAAAATTTCATATGGAACATTTTTCAAAATTATTCAAACAATATGAATTTTTTATGATTCATCATTACGTCACCTATCGTTTTTATTAAAATGTAAAATTTAAATAAAACTAATACTTAGATACATATCGGTCACACCCAGCATTGGATTGAGTTAAGGATAATTCCAGAACCACAGAAATGTTGTATGGATCATGTTACAAAATTATTAAAACAATCCAAATCTGTTTTCTCAGTCATGACTATGTAAGTAATATTTTTTTAATAAATTATGATTTTAAACTGAAAACACAAACTTTGAGTCTTAACTGTCACATCTTGTGTCCGGTTGCAGTGAAACTCATTCCAACATGTCAGAATGGAATTAAAAATTAAATTAATTAATTATCAAGACAATTTTAGTGAGATTTTTTGTTTTACAATGAGCGACACATTGTTTGTACTATAATACAATATTAGACTGATAATTGTCACATTACATACTACCAGACACCCAACGTATCAAATTGATGTGTGGATAATGTTTACACATAAAAATGACTGATAAATTGTTTCCCAAATGTATCAATTCAAACTGAATGAGTTTTATCTCAATTGAGAAGGCAACTTATCTTTTTTTTCAATTCTCAATTTTATTGAAAAAGACACAGTTTTCATCATACCAGTCATCCCATGCATCAAATTGAAGTTTGGTTTATTATTTCAAATCAAAAATGACTTGTGGATCATATTATTAAAGTATCAGGAAAATATAAATGTGTTAGATTAGTTCGAATTTTGTGATGTTTTTGATGTAAAATGTAAAATGCAAACTATAAACATGCAATTCGATCATATCGAGAACACTATGTATCACAATAAGGTGAAACAGATTGATATATGAATGATTCCAAAACCATTTTAGACAATGTTCATGAAATATCTTCTGGGAAGTCAAAAATTTTATTAAACTATAGAAAAATACATTATTATATGCATCTTTAGGTTTAACTTCACATTTTAGTACGTGTGGGGATTCCACATCCATCCGAGAGGAACATGTTCTCTCTTTTCATGATTGTTGTACATAGTTGAATGGAAAATATGACATACCTTTTTTTTATGAAAACCTCAATAAGTATTTGATGAAATTGATATGGAAAAGAACATAAATGTTTTATATAAAATAATGATAAAACATAATAAATAATTATTTGGAATTAAAATTTTCATTGTGTCTGTATTCATTCATTACCCATTAATCTATTATAAGAATCTCATTTAGAGACTTAGTGTCCAATATTTTATGAGCACAAGTACCTTAAAAAACCTCCCCATGATAGGAAAAAAATCCTCCTATATCAAAAAAACTATTCTGATAGTAATACCATAATAAAATAAATTATACATATTTATTAAACATTTCATTAATAAAATGTCGGTTATAAACTAAATCCATGTTATTTGAGTCAAACCGATAACAACGTGTATCAAATTGATGGGAAAATTATTCCTAAGAGTGAAAATGATTATGGATTGTTATATTCAAGAACTAAAACAATCTGAATTTGTTTTATAGTGTTTTATAATTCCACATTTCTTTTTTAATAAGCTATTAATTTAAAATTAAATGACACACTAGGGGTCAATATTGTGACATTGTGATTGTATTTAAGTTCGTCTGATTCCTACTCATCACACATGATTTCAAAATCATTGTCAAATTTTATAAAAACAATCACAATCTGTTTTATATGATTTTAGTATGTGAATTTTATTTTTTATTTATAAAATAAAATTTTAAACAGAAAACACACTCATTGAGTCATTCCAGTCAAATTGTTTTTCAGTATGATTTGAAACTAAATCCAAGACCATAAAATTTACAAATTCATCATTTCCCTAAAACACAAAGAAATTTTGATTATGTTTACATGATTTTTAGTGAGTGAGAAAAGTGTTTATCTTAATTGATAATTTTAAACTTAAAAGGGTATCTTTGAGTCATATTAGGAATATCATGTATTTCATTGAGGTTCATATAATTCCTTCATCTAAAAATTACTTATATATAGTTTTATTAATGCATTGAAACAATCTAAATGTGTTTTCTTGTTTTTGACTTTGTGAAATGTGTTTTGAACTAAAATTTATTTTTAAACTAGAATCAAAAACATTAATTCATGATGATCACGTCATGCATTGGATTGTGGTGTGTATGATTCCTATATGTCATAAAAGTTTTTTGAATCATTTTTATAATGTTTAAAAACAATATGAATGAATTTTGTCAGTTTTAATTATGACACTTGTGGTGTTTACTATAATGTCATTTTAAATTGAATACAAACACATGGTGTTATAATGGTCACACTACATGTTGGATGGGAATGTGGTTTATTCTTAGTGACCCGAAATGACATTTGGATCATTATTCTAAATTATCATCATAATATGAATTTGTTTCCATAGTTTTGAGTATGCCATGTGTATTTTTTACTAAAATGTCAATTTAAAGTGCACACATGCACATTGAGTAATATTTGTCTCGTAGTTTACCGTTTTTATGTTCAACTAATTCCTTGAATTAAAAAATAACTTATGAATAATTTTCATAATTATCAAGACAATTTGAGTTAGCTTTCTTGGTTTTTTGTGAGTGAATCATTTTTCTAACTAAATTTTCACTTTCAAATTGATAACAAACACATTATGAAATCTTGAGCACATATTGTATTAGATTGAAGTGTAAATGATTCATATGAAAAATAATGACTTACAGAATGATGTGATAATGTATTGATACAATCAAAATTCTCTTGGTATGTTTTGACCATGTGGCATGTGTTTTCAACTAAAATGTATTTTTACCCCAAAAACAAAAACATTGACTCATTCCAATAACATCGTGTGTCTGATTGACGATATCATAATTCCTACACATGAGAAATAATGTATTTGATAATATTTATAATGTATTAAATAAATCCAAATCTGTTTTCTCAGTTTTGAGTATGTGTTGTGAGGTTTTTCCTAAAATATCAATTTTCAACTGAGAAAATTCTCATTGAAATATACTAGACACATTATATATTATATTGATGTGTGGTAGATTCATACATGTGAAAAATAACTTTAGGATGATTTTACTAAAGGATAAGATAAAAATGATATGCAAATTAACATAAAAGTATATAAAATAATAATAAAATTATATAAATATGTATTAGTTAGTCACATATTCCAAATTTATGTATACATTCTAACATAAGGTAAGCTTCTCATATATTTTTAAAAGAATATATTTCATCTTGTGATTATGAGGAATATTTAATGTCCCAGTATTACAAGAAAAATATTAATAAAATAATGATTAATTAAAATATTAAATTTAATTATAATTATATTCAAAAATGAATCATTCTTAATGAATTCTTTCTGATGGAACATGATAACATTCATAATTTTACAAACATAAGAATTATTGGACCGAACGTCTTGAATGCTACGGAATGGTCCATGGTTTATATAACATGATTGAATGCAAGGACAACCCTAATTCCTGCATATCCAAAATGAAATGATTGAAGATTAGTCTAAAGGGCTGTATTAGAAATTGGTTCAGCCATCTTGATGTGGAAATTTATTCTCTAGAAAATCATCATCACTCCATCACGGAAGATATAACTATGTAAAATATTCATTGATGAGTTACATAGGAGGAATAGATATCTATACAACTTTAAAATCTCATCACACTCAATGGATTTATCCAAAAAGGATTGTTCAAGGATAAATGGATGAATGATAGGGATTTAAAACCCATTTTCTTCTAGGATATCCAATGATAATTAAGATCCAATAAAACTAGTTTCTATTTGAAGGATGGAAATCATTTTTACAAAGAAATATATTCTTTTATTAGTCACATTGTCACATTCTATGAGAATATTTTCAATGGACCACCTAAGAATGTGGAACGTAGAGATGGAATCATCAAAAATATTTTCACAAAGACATATAATTTTCTCCGCACATTTACTCCTCTAGATATTGAAATAAAAGAATCTTTCAATTTTAATAATAAGGGAATCTCACCTAGACGAGATGATATTACCAATCACATTTTCAATCATTTTTGGGAAGTCATTCAATGCGATTATTTCAATCTTGTTAGGCATATTTTCAAGGGTGGGTCCTTCACATAAGGATTTAATACCGATTTCATTCCATCATTATAAAGGATTAAAATTCAAGATATATTAATCAATTTTGACTAGTTTCTCTTCAATACATAATACATAATATTAATCAAATTATTAAGGCCAACAAACATTATTGAATCTAGAAAAAATTATCTCATGGAATCAATTTGGATTTATTAATGGATGAAACTTCTGAAAATTCATGATCACTACCTATGAATTTTTCATTCTTATTATAATATCCACAAGTGGAGGCAACATTGTTCTCAATAATGATATCAAAAAATAATTTGGATCAATGGTTTGGTGTTTCATCTATGATGTTCTAATGAGTTTTGGCTTCAATGAAAAATTTATCATCTTGATAATTCATATTCTCTTCTATGATTACATTTATATTTTTTATAGTTCATCCCAGAAGGGATAATTAATGTGATTAAGAGGTTTGAGGAAACTATACCCCATCTCCCCTATCATTTTTTCAATTATAGAAGATTATATCAAGAGGGACATTCTCCATATGATGAAAATTGGTGATTTGAAACCTATTATTGAAGAATGAGGTATTCATTCCCCATCTCATCAACTATTTTATGATGATATCATAATTTTTATTTTATGTGATAGGAGGTTTATTAATAATATTAAGAAGTTAATTTTTCATTTTGATGAAATATCTTGTCAAGAAGTCAGTTAGAGCAAGTCATTTATTTACTTTGTAAAAAATATATATCTGGATCCCAAAAGATTACGATGATCAATTATTTGGGAATAAATAGGGAACATTACCATTTACCTTTCTTGGATTACATACATTTTGGGGACGCCCTTGTTCTTTTTATTTAAACAAAATTATGTGTTATATTGGAAGATCATTCGCCTCATGATATGGAATGTCACTTTTAATGGATAATACCTATTGTATATTCATGCATGTAATTCTCTCAAAAATGGTTTTCTCAATCATGATTAACTCGTGGCATGCCTTAGACCTTGATTCTATAAACACCTTGATGAAAAAACTATTTTGGAGTGGGAGTTCTTGGAATGAAATATTGTTATATTCTCATGGAAGAAATGGTGCATTCCCTTTGCCAGTGGTTGTGTTGGAACATAAAATATGACCATATTCAACCAGTCCCTTTAAGGTCATTTTATATGGAATATTATCAAAATAAGAACATAATCCTTGTCCTCTTTCCTATCCAGGGGTTTTAACATTCTAAAATCAGAAAATAGATACTACATAGAGTCCTCTATATGGTATGGGCTCAAAGCTATCTTTTATAAGATCCTTAAAAATGCCCAATGGTGGGTCAATGCCAACTCATCGCACAATTTCTAGTCTAATAACTAGACTGGAGCTTCTCTCAGGGATCATATTGAATCTATGGATCAAACTATTGATTACAACATTCTTATTAAGGATAAAATGAACAATATGTGTACTCTTCTATATGATATCAAAAAAGTGGTTTTAGAGTATATCATCTTAAGGTATGTGGACATGCTTTTTTGGGAGCCAACTCTATATTGGAAATTTGTCTCTAAGTAATTATATTAATAGATAATATTGGACTCCTAAAAATGGGTTAGTAATTTCAACAAAAAATAGTTTTCCCCTTCCATGTACACCATGTTATTGGGGTTATCCTTTAACAAGACATATACCCATTATAATATCTAGCAGGTAGGTACCTCACATTGTTCGAGGTGTTACATATACCAACAACACTATGAATATGTGGATGACTTGTTTCTCTATTCTCCTAAAACATTATCAATATGGATATCTTTGTTTGAAATTTCTGATGTTCTTCAACCAAAAACGAAATTTTTTAAAGATTTTATTTCTTATCTTCTTAATGTTCTTATTTCCATGTAGCATTCCAATTTATTCAAGGGAGTATATGTATAGTTTTTACATGAAATTTGGAAAGGGATCAATAATACAATCAAATATTATACTTTCTTTAGAATCAAATAAGACATTTCTGAAATCATAATGGCAGTTTAGTATGCCAATATGATGCACAATGTTCACAAAATCAACTCAATGAAGGACCTTACTATGTTTCGACATCTAAGTCTTCCTATAAATTACACTCCTCAACAAAACCCTATTGGTTTTTTTGTATCGTCCTTTTTCTATCTGGATAAAATTCAATTTGGATGGGGCCTCAATGGGAAATCATGGGCCAACAAGCTTTGGTTTAATCATTGGGGACTGTTCGGGGGGGGTATATTTAATATCCTTACAGATCTCGTGGCATGGCTCTGGCCTTGGAAGCTAAAATAAATGCATGGATAAATGATTTCCAAATTTTAAGGAAAATGAAGTGAAATAATATCTAGTTTGAATGTTACTCAATAACCACAGTCCCAGCTATCAGAAAAGGGAAGACACAACTCTCATGGAAACTGACAGCAAAATGGATCAACTACCATAATTAGCATTCAGAAATGTTCTATATTATCATGCATGGTTTTTTGGAATATAATACAATTACTGATGTGCTTGAAAATATGGGATTGAATGAGGAATCTTGTATCTATTATAACACTCCACCTAATGACTTGTTTCATATGATATATATGGATATTTTATGTTTCATACCATTAGAATGTTTTTAATTTTATTTTACTTAATTCAAGATTATCTATGCTTACATATCTCAATTTTAATCAACCAATTCCTTTGTTTTTCATTATACATTGCATAAAAATTGTTAAAAATAAGTAATTTGTATTGATATTAGTTTATATAGTTTTATCTTATAATATATACCCTAAAAATTATCCACTTTTAGAATTCGAATGGCTCATTGTATACTTGAATTTTCCTCATGTAATGTTTTTCATGATATCTAAACACAGCCCTATCATAACAGAATTCTCATTAAAAGGTAATATAAAATATGTTACATTATGTATAGTTTTAAATCATTTAATGTAGTGTATTAAAAATTGATAAACATTATCACATGTTGTCATTTTTTTATCCATAAATTGAATATGTAAAATAAATCTTTATTGTATCCAAATTAAGTGAAATTATTAACCCAAGATACATTAAAACAAAAGTAAATAAGTAATGATATTAATGAAAATATATTGAAAACGATTAAATTTTATTATTTTTCCCCTGCATCATGGGTATTAATAAGATTCTATCAAATGTATGTTTTCGATAAATCATGGTTTCATGTTTTTAAAAAAATTACTTCATATTATATTTGTTCTAATGAGAAAAGTTATATAGAAGTAATATGAAGAGGAATTATTCCAAATTTTAATCCACATGGGTTTCCATTCATATATTATTCATATAGAGACCTACAAAAACAATATGAATTATATTTGGAAATAATATACATATTAGATCACTTATTGGACAAAAAAATAAGGAAAATAAACATTATGCATACATTTACATATGTGAATCCTCGCCATTAATATGTAATGATTTCATTCAAATTATGAAGACTGATATAGTAAGTAATAGACACTCCTTACATATATTCATCAAAATCAAATGTGGTCATAATTCCACAGGATATAATTGAATCCAAATGAGCCTTTAATGTTAGAAAATTAAGATGTTGAATTGTTGGGGTAATGTTATTTTGTAAAAAATATTTATTGGTTATTTGATTTGTTAGATCACCTGGATTTGACCTTCTGTTTAAATCATTTCCTTTCTGCATTTGTAAAAACATTCATCAATTCACTTTTTTTGTCATAAATTATTAATTATTTTTTAGGAAAAAAAATTGAAATTAATTTTTCCTTGTTGACATGTTTTTTTATAATATTGAATAGTCATGCTATGAATGTTCTAATATCATTCTAAACCGTAACAATATCTACATTATTAAGAGGTAAATGTAGTCTGATACACATATATTGAGCTTGGTTAATCCTTAGTCTATAATAAACTAATGTAATTTTTATGTTGTTTATAATATCTCCTGGTATATTATACATGGTACCCATAAAAACAAGGTGGTGGGTGGGTGTTGATAGATATAAATTGCCATCATGTTTTTCCATTAGAATATCTGTACATGGTATGAATGTCCACCTGATTCACATTTCTATGAATCTTTTATGAAAATATTGATTATATTTTATAAAATGTCTATAAGAGGGCAATGGATCTGCGAAATGATTGTGAGGGTGAGGTATCTTCATGTACTGGTTGTTCTTGTGTTGCTTGTTCTCTTTGATTCCTTCCCATTAAATTTTCTAACAACACTGACTACTTATTAAATATTTCGTAATGAGAAAAAGATCATTCTTGTTAAAATTTGATTATATAATTTTTTCCCTCTTTACATTTTTATTATCAAAATATGTTTACGTGACACCATAAAAAAGGAACCTCTTATGTGGACACACAATTTTGGCTGCTTGAAGGACACTGATTTTTTGTGTTTGTTTAGTAAAATTGATGATGATTCATGTTTTGATGTTGGATAAATAATATTGGAAAATAGGAAATCATTATTATATAAATGTCATGTAATGAAAATAAAAAATTTATTCTTCCATACTTACGCATGCTTCCAACAATTTTTGTGTGTCTTAATCTATTAGTAAGAAATTTTTACACATTCCCCCTCCCATAACACATGATGTGGTAATTAAGTGGAGTTGTATTTGGGTTTATCAATCTGAATATATATGGAGGAACATAATTATGATGTTTATTCATGTCACGTATAATTATTATTACATATTTTAAATATATAATATTTTTATCAAGTTATGTGTACCTTATCCTTTCATTACGACTAGGTCAGCTGAGTTTTGTGACACATTGCTTATTTTATGCAATCAAAAACTATTTCATACATGAACAATTAATAATCCATGTAAATAACATAAGTAGTATCATGAAATGTATTACCACTGACAATGTAATTAAAAATTGGTCCCCTCCTAAAGTCAAATAAATGCATCTCGTGCTTTATGGTTTATTAGGTGTTCATACATCTAAAATGGGTGTAGGATTTCTTTCTCAATAGCATCATGAAGATAAAACATCATATGAATTGTGTGAAAGTCACTATGACCCTTCCCAACCAGAATTAATAAAATTTTTATTCAGTTTTCATGTACAATAAATTAACACTATAACAGAAAATTAAGAGTAAGTCAATTGTTTTTTATTTTGGTTTTTAGTAAAATAAAACATTTACTTCATAATTTCATCCCAATATGTTCCTAAATTAGTTTCTTATGAATATTCACAACATTATGGTTGATATCCACTCAAATTGATACAAACTTGCAAGAGGTTAGCCCAATGTAACTACTAGACATAGCTTTATTAGGATTAATAAGATGGCCACTTTAATTCAATCTAAAAATAAATTTAATTCCATTATATATAATCTTAATAATATTTTCTAAAATAATCATTTGATATAGCTGATGTTTTTTGGGGCCATAAAATTTTCACCTATTACTATTTCTTGAACTTCAACATTGTCAATATGATTTTACCTTTAATTATTATTGTTAGCATGTGTCAAAGTTTGTTGTTCTTCTGCATTGGAAGCACCAACATGTGGATAAAATTGTTGTTCAAATAGATTGTGAGCATCAACATTTCAAGAAGTCATTATCATCAGTATTGGGTGAACATTAAATTTATATTACATAAATAGATCTATGAAGAGATAATAACATGAAGAAACAAAATGTATATTTAAAAATATATAACATAATTATTGTACACTTTTCAATGGTTAAAGGGATTTTAACACTGTGTCGAGTATACAATTAACTTAATTGTGGTCTCATTTCCCACACAAGACCTTGTATACATTTGAACCATTATGAAATGATAGTGACATCCGAATAAAAAGTTTATACTTGGTTTTTATTGACATATATCCCTTCAGTGATATTGGTCAATAATAGAACAATTGACCACTTCTGTTTTATGGTATCTATTGCATACAATATATGTATTGAATATGATTATGTTATATAAAAAATTTATTTTTACCCATAATTACTAAAATAAAATCTCACAAATAAAAATTATTCAATTATAATTTCACTCCTCTAAAAAACCCAATTTTATTAAAAAAATCGGCACAAAGAATGTTGTATAATCTAACCCCCATATTTGATGAATGAATCCAAATTATGACATATTCTCATAAATTGGATTTATTTCCATATTACCGGATACATGCATCGATTCAACCTCAAGATTAATTACACTATTAATAATGGAACTACATTAAGTGTATTAATTTTTATACATTGTATTGACATCAATTAAATAACCATTGATTGATAATACATGCATACTTGGTCCTATGGCTAGCCATTGATGTTGTTCAGAAATTAAATCTGGATTTTAAGTGAATTCCTTTAAAATACGTTATCAAAACCATCCTAAAACAGTTGATTATGTCTTTTTGGTATACATGATTCATCCCTTGATGGATTAAAATGACTAATAATATCTTTATGGGTTTCAAAATATGAGGAAACTATAGAGACCCAATGTTTGACATACATGGGCATTACATTAATTTATCAAAATACTTAATACATAACAAAAACAGACTCCGAAGGATCGTAATAGTTTAGTGTCTTTGGAAACTCGGAACGTAATCTTCTAATCATGGTGAAAGATCTTCAACATCCCCCATAAAGATCTTCCCCTATTGGTTTTCTTACAAAAACATTTCTTTATATCCTGGGGAAAAGAAAACATAAAAAGGGTAAGATAAAATGCTCAGTAAGGGTAAACATAGATAACATAAAACAATCCATAAACATTTGAATGCAAAAGTGTGAACATAGAATCTGAACATCAAAATCATGAGCAAAGACATAAATCTTGGAAGTACGTAAGGCATATATCATAAAAGAACATAAATTATGATATAATAGTATGGGAATAAAACATTTGATTGTGGAAACCATTAAAACCATGTTATGATTTCCATAGTATCCATGAAATTCTTTCCATGACCATATTAGTGGACAAATCCCCTTTCTGAATCAAGATCACTCCAAGTTCCAGTCCTGTATCACTGAACCGGAATAACTTGTCGTTCCAGCCATGTCTATCACATGACATATAAATCTTTACCCAATGTATTGGAGGGAGATATAGGTCCCACCCATCTCATAATGAAATAATTATTACGTGTGCCACAACATAAACATAAATCATTCATCATAACCCAAAGAATAAAAATGGGTTTCATAAACATCATCCAATCATAACATAATCCATATAAAAGAAATGGATATCATTTCATCATATGAAAAGTGAGACCATGTAAATCATAGAGATATTATACTTGAGATATACACATATGAAATAATGTCATCTTAGATGGAAAATGGTTTTGATAAAACAATTGAAAATAATTATTGAGGAAAATATCCTTTCTTCTTAAAAATGATTTTCTTTTCACAAAATGCCATGCAATTTTAAATGAAAAATATTTTATTGAAAATAAAAATGAAATATTGTACAGTAAACTTCATGAAAATAAGGCATTATGAAACCATAAAAATACATTCATGCCTTATATGTTAAGAAAAACATTCTCCTCGTACTTCTAACAGAAAAATCAAAAAGTTCCTCATATGGTAAACAAAAAATGATTCCTTCAATTACACAATGTAAAAGTCAAATAGGGGTAAAAAGGACTTTAAAAATACATGGAATAAATGTACGCATTTTATGAAAACATTCTGAGAACATATGGACATGTATGATAAATATAACCCCAGTAAATACTTACGAATAAACAATCTCAGATAAGAATGAGATTGGAATAATTATCCCTTACCTTAGGTCGGATATGCTTCATACATATCTGAACCTCATGTATAATGATTTAAATAATTTCATTCACTTATTACAGAATCATATTCATTTTTATGATATCATATATGGTTCACTTATGACTTTATATTACCTGATCTTTTGTAAGTTCTATGTTAAAGCAGCATTTTGGGTAAAATCGTTTTATTTATCGTCCGTGTTTGGACTTGTTGTTCTTGATATTATTATTAATTATATCTTGATTTACTTACTTATAGAATGTAAATTATGATTTATATATCAAATATAAATTCAATATATATATAATAGATATGTAAATGAAATAAAATACACCGTTCATGGAGACAGTAGGATGTACGTACGCATGAACGCTGTTTTCGTTTCCTTATTAATTAAATGGAATTAAGTAAATGAAACATATCTGTACATAAATCCAATATCATTATTATGTAATATCTTTCATGATTATTTATTATATATACTTTATAATCATACTTGAATGGTAAATCATGGAAAATGAATCTCATCTCGTTTGTGGAGACGGTAGTCCGTACGTATGCACGAGCATTGATATCATTCCCAAGATTGTGGAATTGTGTTGAAGTGTTTGTATAATATTTCATAATCAATATCACTTTACAATAATCATATATAGTTATTTATTTACACCATTATACCCATCCATGTACGGTGGTGGTGGAAAACATATTACACCACGGCATGGAGACGGTATTCTGCATGTACGCACACGCGGTGATTTCAGTTTCCGTAGGATGGATAAAAGGTGAAATAGGGTTGTTTTATATTTATAATAACATATCTGTATATAATTAATAATGATTTCATTACTTTATAATGATACAACTAAAGAATAAGTATAAGAAGAAAGAAATGTGAGAGAATCGGAAGAAGAGATTACCTCTTCTTCGACGTACCTCCTTTAAGATTCCTCTTAAGGAAGTAGAGTTGGTCTTTTGAGAATACCAAAACCTCCAGAATTTTACTAAGGTAGTGGAAAAGAGAAATGGGCAGGGGATGTCTGAGCTTCATGGCTCAAACAGGTGTGAAGAGAATAGGGAAGGGTTGACCTTTTTATAAGGGAGGAGAGGAGAACTTTAGGAAAAACCTTAAATATTATTTTATAATAAAGTCATATTCGGTTTATAATAGCTCAAAGTTAATTTATTTCAAATATAAAGTGGTTATGGGACTAAATAATCTCAGTAAATATATTTTTGACTGGTTTGGGTCATTATATTAACCTTATCATTTATGTTTAACTCGTAGTTAATTAGATTGACAATTACCATGTCACTTTGAATTTGTATATTATATAGTTAATAAACATACCATATACATCCAAGCGACCCCCAAGTGGTCCATTAATGATAACAATAACATGATATAATTATCTTTTCTGAACCAAAGATTTTTATGAATATAGTAACAATTAATAATATAATATTTTTTTTAAATACTATTTTATGTCAATTTTGACACTATTTGGTAATTGATTTTTGTGAAACTCATAACAGCATGATCAATTCGAAAAAAGTTAATGAAATAAATACTAACATTTCTAATTAACCAATAAAATTAGTTTAATTCATAAAAAGTCTAAAATTACATTTATTTTGGTATTTATAACTCAATTATGTTAAAATTTCATTAATAAGATAATTAATGCATCATCATTGTGTCATAAATAAATTAACTTATTTAATGTCTAAAAATCATAAATAAAATACCATTTTGTATAAAATTTATTTACCATTCTAATTAATATTTATAGTATAATTTATATTATGTATTACTCTATATTAAAAAAGTTTAAGTTATTAAACTTCGATTTTAACAATTTTAACTCTTATTTAAATAAAATAATAATAATTGTCCAAATCTAATCCAAGTCCACCCAAAGGGAATTATTTTAGTCTATGGCTGTTTTTGGTCGAATTACACTTATCCAATAGAATTAGGACATGTGTTATGGTAATAATAATAACATTTTTACCCTTAATTACCCAACTTACTTTTAACCGTGGTAAATAAATGTAAAAAGTTACTATTCACCAAAAATTATTTTTATCTTATTGAACCCCATTTTAATCCTTGATATTAACATTGTATCTCAAATATTCAAAATTCCACTCATAGTAGTGGTAAAATTATGTATTATGTAAGATTGCAAAAAGCTCCTAGGAGGTAGGTAAAAGAAGGTGAAAAGTTCAATAAAATTGTAATATATCGAAAATTATTATAAAATGACTCCAATGAATTACAATTAACATATATAGGTATTATGTATCAATTTTGACCGAAAATAAAATTAAATAAATTAAATAATTATTTAAATAAAAAGACGGTTTTTAAATAGTAACCCAGTGTTTTCACTATTCATCAAAAATCTAAAGTTTATAGAAAAATACCAAAAATTCACCCATGGCTAATTTCGATATTCCAAATCCAAAAATGAAGTGTATTTTGAAATATAAAATTTATAAAATTTCAAAAAGTGGGTATTATTATTCATAACGGATAGTTCATAATATTATTATAATAATATATTGTTTAGTGAAATTCGGTATTTCGTACTACACATGCTATCAAGGAAGGTCTTGATTATGGTAATGCAAGCCAAGTTATGGCTACATGTAGTGAAAGCTCCATTTGGTGTTGAATATAAAATAATCAAAACTTATTTCATTTATACATTAAAAAAATTCTATACTTAATGTTGCGTAGAATAATTTCCACAAAACAAACTTGAAATTTTGTGTAACACGAGCCAAGAAAATTATGGCATATACTGCAAGCTAATATGGTGTTGCGTATAGTACATGATAATCTTAGTGTAGTCTATAATTGAAAACATCAATGAAATTAAAAATAATATATCTCATAAAACCTCGGGGTGTTACATTCTACCCTCCTTAAAATGAATTTCACCCTCGAAATTCGTCGGGGTTATAAATGGTTTACTACTTGAAAGTTTCTTAAATAGAAACCCACATCGTAAAAAGGAATACCAAAACATGACATTAAAAACTAAATTATGAAAAGTAATGGTTACCGAAATTTACTAATCACTAGGTATCCACATAGGAGAACATAGGTGAAAATATGGATGTGGAAGAAAACTCTAAACATAATGTTCTGATGGAGAGTTGTAGAGGACATGGCTATGAAAAATCCAACAATCATAAATTGTTTTGCACAATTTTTTAGATATACCAAAGTCCATCTATGCTAGGATTAATTGTATATGGTTACTAAAATGGACTTATACTTTATCTATCATAGTGCTTAATTAAATAAAACTAGTTTCTACTAACCAGGGACTTCCAGTAGGCTAGTGGTATGCGATAAAGGCATGTCTCACTTTGTTTATGGGTTCGATTCCCGCATCCTTATCTGACGCGATGGGTTGTCACCCATTCTGCAGGTCATCCCTTTTCTCAAACTACTCTATTATAACATTATATCAATAATATCGAAAAAAATTTCTAGCCTTAAACAATACTAACTTCTGTTCAATATAATCCATTCAAATATTTAGGCTTATCCAAAATACTTCTTTCCAAACTCATAGTATAAAGAGAATGATCACAAAAAAAGGTCATATAACAAGCACGTGAATACCATCATTTATCCATCATATATCAAAATATATATCTTGTTGATCGCATTCCAAACATGTGAATACCTTAATCTTGCATTCTCAGGAAAAATTAATACCCATTAAATCATAGTGAAAACATTAAATTTGTCAAAAGTTAACACTTTCCACATACCAAAATCGAAAATTTCTATATACTAAAACCAAGATATAACTTTTTCCTTATATCAGTCATGAGCTCAATAATACTGTCAAACATTTCATTTTCCCATTATCCCTTAATTATACGCATATCATCTTCATTCCTAAAATATCTCAATCACTTTCCATGGTTACCGGTATTATAAAATTATTGAAAACCACAACATACCAATACATAAATATTCCAATATTCCATGATACTATATACTAAATTATTTTGGAATCCCATTACATAAACACTTAATCATTCCACCACATTGTTGTCATATTCAACATCACCAATAGTGATCACATGTGGAATCCCATTGTCCTTTTCCTTAAGTGGCTGCTCATGTTGATCATCATTAACCCTTGGATAAGGGAATTGATTAGCATAATGCCCCATTTCCTTGCATTTGAAGCATTGAAGTGTTGGTGGTGCGTTCTCTATAGTCTTTTCTTTATTCAGATCATTTGAAATGCTTTTTCCATCACTTCAACACTCATCTGGTGGATGACTTTCTTTTCCTCACTTAAAACATTTTCAAGTCCCTTTATGAAAATATCCACCATGCTTCTTTCCACACTTTGAGCATAATGAACCATTCATCATCTTTTCAAAATTATTATAAGATTTCTACTTGAACTCCATTTTTCATTTCTTGTCAAAACCATGAGATGGATATATTAAACCAACTTCCAATTCTACCTTGATAGAATAATTCACAATTTCTTCATAGCTACTAAAGTCTCTTATGACTAATGCCCTTTTAAGACTTGGTTTTAAACCACTGAAGAATCGATCAACTTTACTTTTAGGTTGGATGATAAAGCCAGATGCATACCTTCCAAGCCTGGTAAAATTTACTTCGTATATACCAACAGATTCAGCATCCTTTTTAATAATCTCAAGGAACTCATCTTCCAACTTTTTTCGAAGAATACGAGGGAAGTACTTACTGAAAAACAAGTTCTTGAACTTGTACAATTCCATGAATTCAATTTCATCTTGGGGCCTTGTATTCTTAATTAGAGTCCACCATCGGTCTGCTTCTCCTTCTAAATGTTAATCAACTAGAATGGCTTTATCATGTTCTGAACAACAAAGTATGGAAAATATCTTTTCAATGGTACTGCTCCATTGTTCAGCAACAAGTGGATCAGAAGACCAATTGAAAGAAGGTGGACATTGCCTCATGAAAGACTCAATAGAATATTGTTAACTTCTCTGCTCATTCAGAATTCAAGAATGATTCATATCTTGTGTAATTATAGTAATAATATTTTCCACTCCATCTCCTAAAACATTGGTTTGTCCAGGAGGGCAATCATTGCATTTCCCATTTCATTGATCAACGCGGTTTCTTCGGGTTCCAGCCATCGTCTAAAACCAAAAAAGAATTGTGTAAGTGGAAAAACATATGCTAGGAAAACAACATAATAAAGGTGGAGTACCTTCAATATCTATCATCTTAGGTTAAATTCTAATATCGTTACTGTAATTCTAGGACTATAACCAATACCTATACTTAAACTTAGAGACATCTCTTGAAATTCCTTATAAATATCCCTAGGTATCTCACTAAAGTTTTCGCATCCTATTTTCCAAAGGATAACTAAACCTTTCCTCTGATACCAACTATATAGACAAAAAGCTTGACGTACATGGAAATTACATTAATTTTGTATAATACTTAATACATAACAAAAATAGACCTAATTGGACCGTAATAGTTTAGTGTTTTCGGAAACTCGGAATGTAATCTTCTAATCATGATGAAAGATATTCAACATCTCCCATAAAGATCTTCCCCTTTTGGTTTTCTTACCAAAAACCGTTCTTTATATCCTGGGGAAAAGAAAACATAAAAAGGGTGTTCTCAAATGCTCAGTAAGGGTAAACATAGAGAACATAAAACAATCCATAAACATTTGAATGTAAAATCTTGAACATAGAATCTAAACATCAAAATCCTGAGCAAATACCTAAATCATGGAAGTACGTAAGGAATATATCATAAAGGAACAGAAAACATATTAAAATAGAATTGGAATAAAACACGTGATAGTGGAAAACATTAATCAGATGTTATGATTTCAATGGTATCCAAGGCATTTCTACCAAGACCATCTTAGTGGACAACATCCATTTTTGAATTGAGTTCACTCCCCATTGTGGTCCTGCATCATGGAACTGGATTAACTTTCCGTTCTAGACATGTCTATCCCATGAGATATAAATCTTTACCCAATGCATTGGAGGGAGATATAGGTCCCACCCATCTCATAATGAAATCATTCTTACGTGTTCCACAACATAAACATAAATCATTCATCATAACCTAAAGAATAAAAATGGGTTTCATAAACATCATCCGATCATAACATAATCCATATAAATGAAATGGATATCATTTCATCATAAGAAAAGTGAAACCATGTAAATCATAGATATATTATACTTGAAAAGTAAACATATGAAATAATTTCATCTTAGATGGAAAATGGTTTTGATAAAACACATGAAAAGAATTCTTGAAGAAAATATCCTTTCTTCTTAGAAAACATTTTCTTTTCACAAAATGCCACACAATAGTAACAGAATTTTTTTTATTGAAAAAAACCATGAAATATTTTAGAGTAAACGTCAAGAAATTAAGGTGTTATGAAACCATAAAAATACTTTCATGTCGTATAAGATAAGAATGACATTCTCCTCGTACTTTTAATGAAAAAATCAGAAAGTTCCTCGTATGGTAAACAAAGGAATGATTCCTTACATAACACAATGTAAAAGTCAAAGAGGGGTAAAAATGACTTTAAACATACAAAGAAGAAAATTAAACATTTTATGAAAACATTTTTAGAACATATGGACATGGATGATAAACACAACCCCATTAAATAATTACGAATAAACAATCTCAGATAAGAATGAGATTGGAATAATTATCCCTTACCTTTGGTCCGATATGCGTCGTACCTATCCGAAAATCCTGTATAATGATTTAAATAATGTCATTGACTTATTAATGAATCATATTCATTGTTATGATATCATATATGGTTCACTTATGACTTTATATTACCCGTTATGTTTTATTTTCCATGTTAAAGCAGCATTTTCGGTAAAATTGTTTTATTTATCGTACGTGTTTGGACTTGTTGTTATTGATATTATTATTAATTATATCTTGATTTACTTACTTACTGAATTTAAATCATTATTTATATAATATATATATATATATATTCAGTATATATATATATATGGTAGATATATAAATGAAATGAAATACACCGTTCATGAAGATGGTAGGCCGTATGTACGCATGAACACTGTTTTCGTTTCCTTATTAATTAAATTGAATTAAGTACATGAAACATATATGTACATAAGTAAATTATCGTTATTATGTAATATATTTGATGATTATTTATTATATATACTTTATAATCATACTTGAATGGTTAATAATCGAAAATTAATCTCATCGCGTTCGTGGAGATGGTAGTCCGTACGTACGCACGAGCGATTAAATCATTCCCAGAATCGTGGAATTGTTTTTAAGTGTATGAATAAGATTTCAGAATCAATATCATTTTACAATAATAATATATAGTTATTTATTTACATCATTATACCCATCCAAGTAATGTGGTGGTGGAAAACAGATTACACCACGGCGTGGAGAGGGTATTTCGTATGTACGCACGCGCAATGATTTCATTTTCCGTAGGATGGATAGAAGGTGAAATAGGTTTGTTTAATATTTATAATAACATATCAGTATATAAGTAATACTTATGTTATTAAATTATAATGAGACAAATAATGAAGAAGAAGTGTAAGAAGAATGAAACTTGAAAGAATCGGATGAAGAGATTACCTCTTCTTCAACACACCTCCTTTAAGGTTCCACTTAAGGAAGTAGAGTGGGTCTTTTGGGAAGAAAAGAACCTCCAGAATGTTTCTAGGGAAGTGGAGAAGATAAATGGGTAGGGTTTGGCTGAACTTCAAGGCTCAAAAGGGAGTGAAGAGAAGATGGAAGTGGCGCCCTTTTTATAAGGGAGGAGAGGGGCCCTTTAGGAAAAACATAAAATTTTATTTTATAATAAAGTCATATTCAGTTAATAATAGCTCAAAATTGATTTCTATCAAATATAAGGGGGGATGGGTCTAAATCATCTCAAACAATTGATTTTATACAGGTTTGTGTCATTATATTAACTTTATCTTTTAGTTTTAACTCTTAGTTATTTAGATTGACATTTACCATGTCACTTTGTATTTTTTAATTATATAGTTAATAAACATACCATATACATCCAAGCGACCCCCAAGTGGTCCATTTAGGATAAAAATATCATGATATAAGTATCTTGGCCGAACCATAGATTTTTAAGAATATAATAACAATTAATAATATAATATTTGTTTTAAAAACTATTTTATGTCAAGTTTGACACTATTTGGTAATTGATTTTTGTGAAACTCATAACAGCATGATTAGTTAAAAAAAAGTTAATAAAATAAATACTAAATTTTCATATTAACCTATAAAATTAGTTTAATTCATAAAAAGTCTCAAATTACATTTATTTGGGTATTTATAACTCAATTATGTTAATATTTCATTAAAAAGATAATTACTGCATCATTATTGTGTCATAAATAAAATAAATTATATAATGTTTAAAAATTATAAATAAAATACCATTATGTATGAAATAATTTTATATTTCTAATTAATATTTATAGTCAAATTTATCTTATGTATAACCCTATATTGAAAATTATTTAGTTATTAAACATTGATTTTAACCATTTTCACTCTTCTTTAAATAAAATAATAATAAATGTATTAATCTAATCCATGTTCACCTAAATGGAAATATTTTATTAGTAAGATTTTTTTGGTTGAATTAAACTTATCCAATAGAATTAGGACATGTTTTAGTGTTATAATAATATCATTTTTACCCTTAATTACCCTATTTAATTTTAACCATGGTAAATAAGAGTAAAAAGTTACTACTCACCAAAAAATATTTTTATCTTATTGAACCACATTTTACTCCTTGATATTAACCGTGTGTCTCGGATTTTCGAAATTCCACTCACAGAAGTAGTAAAGTTATGTTTTATATTAATTTTCAAAAAGCCCCTAGGAGATAGGTAAAAGACGGTGAAAAGTTCTATAAAATTTTTATATATCAAAATTTATTATAAAATGACTCTAATGAATTAAATTGATCTTAAATAGGTATAATGTATCAATTTTGACCTAAAATAAATTTAAATAAAATTAATAATTATTTAAATAAAAATTCGGTTTTTAAAGAGTATCCTAGTGTTTTCACTGTTCCTCAAAAATTGAAAGTATTCAGAAAAATACCGAAAATTCACCCTAGACTAATTTCAATATTCCAAATCCAAAAATGAAGTCCATTTTGAAGGACGAAATTTATAAAATTTCACAAAGTGGGTATTACTATTCATAATAGCTAGTTCATAATAATATTACAATAATATCTCATTTAGTGAAACGCTGTATTGCGTACTACACATGCTCTCAATGAAGGTCTTGATTACATGTAAAGCAATCCAAGTCAGGGATGTGTGTCATGAAAGCTCAGTTTCGTGTTGCGTATAACATAATCAAAACTAATTTCATTTATACAATTAACAAAATCTATAGTTAATGTTGCATAAAATAATTTCCAAAAAACAAACATGAAATTGTTTGTAACACGAGCCAAGAAAAGTGTTGCATATACTGAAATCTAATACGGTGTTGTGTATAGTTCAAGCTAATATTGGTTTAGTTTATAATAGAAGACATCAAAGAAATTAAAAAAAGTATATCTTATAAAATCTCGGGGTGTTACAGAAACCACTAAAAAGTTATGAAAAATGAAAATATGGGCCTGGTACTGATCTATAATTTTAATTTTGGGGACATTAATTCCATAAATTCCTTCAACCACAAGCCGCCCGATGTGATTAGATTTTGGTATACCAATGGTTTCCACGTTTGATAGGTAGTCGGTAAAGTATTAAACAACCTCATGAAAAACATATTAGTCTTATATAGAACGTTCTAGTGGACATTAATTTTGGTCATACTATTTTATATTTTTCATATATCATTTAGTGGGGTATATCCATCTATAATGTATGTGAAAACATAGTATAATCTCTCTTACCAAGTGAACGAGAAATTGAACCATCATATCAATGAGTTTTAGTAGGAAGAAGTTATCAATTTAACGTAATAAGAAAACAGTTTTCTTTTTCCAATGTTGGAAAATTTACTATATTGATAACCTTACTACCAATATCTTTGAAAGTTAAACTATTTTTTGTTAATTTATAGAATACAATGATGGGATAAATGAAAATAAAACTATATGCATTAGATGTTTTATCAAAATATGGTAGTCATGTGATCATAGACCCTCTAACATTAAATAACTTCTTCACTTGATATTATTGAAATTTGACTAATACCCCTATAGAAACATTATATCATTTAATATTTGGAAAAATATATCTCTTTTTCTTTGAAATTTTCAAAGTAGTTGGATGAAGAATTGTTTGTTTTTCACTCCTGAATTGCACTAACAATTCATGTATTCTCTTCTCAATCATGTACAAACAAGACTTAATTCTATATTTTTTTCAGGTTCATTTAAACATGTTCCAATGAAAATATAACTTATTTTTCTTTCAACATATATAAGAAAACAAAAATACATGACATTAAAAAATTGCAGTATGGAAAAACCATAAAAATATATGGCTTTTATAAACTAGTTTTTGAATGTTTTTTTGAAAAAGGATTACCAAAAGTAGTTTCCATATATTTTACATTCTCAAATAGTTGATCAAATATTAATTGATATGGTGTTGTATATTTTTTTTAATTCCTATCGAATGATGTTGTCCATGATTGGTATTTATGTGACTAGGGTAGAAATCTATGATTTACTAGAAAAATATTTTTTGATGAAGATTTCCACTTTCCAAATAGTGTACTAAATTCAAAAAAGGAATGAAATTGAGTTAATTTAATTTTATATCCTAACAAACTTCTATAAACAAGAATGTTTTTTTTCATCTTGTACAACATGGATCTCAATGTAAAATTATAATTTTTTTCTGCATTATATAGTTTAACACCTAAATCCCACGATAATTTCAAAACATCAATCAATGAAAACAAATAAATATCAATATAAATCGCAATTTTTTAGGTATTATTATAATATGAAACATCCTAATGTAGTTTTTGTATTCACAACCATGGTGGAATGTTTTAATTTACCAACTTAATCGGCCATGTAGAGTTAGTGCTTCCTTGAAATATAAAAGGATTCATTTTATCTATAGATTGTTCATGATGAATTTTTATCATCTATTTTCCTAATTCATGATATACACGACTAATTCTATTATACTAAGGATATTCTTTTGGGTGATGAAAATTCCTGTATTTAATTCATGTACCTATCTTCCACATCAATTTTCATGTTGGATCCTCACAATCATATATGTTCATAAATATTTTAATGATTGAAAAGTACCATAAAACATTCAAAGGACCTGATTCATCTTTCTTATATTGATAAGCACCACACTGTGAGAATTTTATGTGATTTGTTTCATTGTGAAATAGTATACAGTCATTTAAACATGCATGTATTATTTTGTTGATCATTCCAATTGAACATATCATTCATTTACCATCAAATGTTTGTCATGTAATATTAGTATCTTCCAAAAGAATATCATTCATGATGGTATGTAGTCTTTTAAAACTGGAGTCACTCCATCCATTTCAATATTTTAAGTATTATATCTTATTTATGATAGGCAATGTTTTATATTCCAAACAACTAGTATACAAATGAGTATTGAAGACTCATTATCATCCGAAAATTTTTTGGATAATGACGTTTCTCATCTTCAATTGTCAATTTCATTTCCATAATAATACTTTCTACATTGTTCAAACATATAGTCACATCCTAGATCTAGTCTTCATTATTATTCACACTTGTAATTTATATTAGATTATCCATAAAACACTAATTTATCGTAGTTACTAGATTTATCCAATTTTTTACCTTGTCTTTTCCTACGTTTATAACTTTAAAATATTACCTGATAGATCAAGTGTTGTTTTGACTCATGTGGAATAATTATTCTTCTATAAGAATAATATAAACATGGGAATAGGATTTGTGAAGGATCATATACCTGATATTTTGCAATCATGATGAACTATTTCACAATATCCTTGTTATATTTTTTCATATGGTTATAATGCATACATTTTCAATTCCAATCAATCCTATGTTATTCTCTAATATTCTTATTTAACAATATAAAAATATCATAACGACCATTTCATATAAAAATATCATCTTATGGAAAAAATATTATTTTAATGTATGTTTATTAATAGTTATGTTTTCAATGACTTAAATTAGTTTATTAATGGTGATGAAATTACTAATATGGGTTGTCGTTAATAATTTCTATATTATATGAACCTAAAATACAATTTTTTAACTAATTCAGGTCCCAAGATCGACATCTCCTTTAACATAAAACAACATAGAGGTGATCAACATAAGACCTTTAATACATGGCTTCAAAACTAGCTATATATATCAATGACTGATAACTATTTTCATACAAAAATTAAAATCGGTTGGATTTAAAATTTTCACACTCTACATATTAAACAGTATAATTTCCATATTTTGGTTTTACAAAAAAAATTGAAATATGATACTATAATGTTCAATAAAAATAAAATACATAAGGTAATGACATGTTATAAAAAAGCATGGTTGTTTTAATCCCACACAGTATAAGCGATACCTAAAAGAAAATGGGATGAATTTTTTGATTTTTATAAATGGAAAAAATAGAGATAATTTGAACTTAGAGCCAATTATCTTTTATTCATTACAAAAACAATTCATACTTTTCATCTAAACTCACCACCTTGCAATATAAGTGGGATTTGATTCTAAAGTACACAACTAGGAGCATCAAGAAATCTGAGTGAGATATAATGATGAATGAGTGAAAATGGAAATGAAGGTGAGGGATAGGGAGAAACCACAATGGATAGTGGAAAAGTGATTGGTTGGAACATGGGAGCATGAGGGAAACATGTTACATGGAAGTGATTACCAGTTGTGCAATACAAAGACTCTACCTACTTATCATTTACATTAACCACCTTACATGTTAAGTGGGCATAATTTTTGGAATGCACTACTAGGATCTCAGTGAAATCATTGTGAAAAATAAATATAATTGATGGAATATTAATTTTAATTCTAGGTATAGGATGAACCATCAATGGATCAAGGAAAGAGTGACTAAGTGAAGAATCATTGTGGTAGATCAAGGAAAAATAATTTTTCTTACACACGTGATATTCAAACAATTTGAAAAAATTAAATAAAAAAAAGTATGTTTCAGGGAGAGAAAAGGTTCACAAGTGATCATATATCTATATTTTAATATATTAATCGAATTTTAGGAAAAAAAAAGATAAACATTAAACTGATTAAAGTATATTGATACAAATTTTAGAATTTGAAAAATGTTTAAACATTGAAATGATTCAAATTTTATTGTCAATTTTTTTTATTTGATATGAAATTTAGTAAAATAAATGAAATGATTATAATTTCTACCCTTCTTGTTTTGTGAATTTTTTAAAATGGAAATAAAAATAAAAGTTTTTGAAATATAAAAAAAAACACTTAATAAAAATATAGTTTCCAAATACTGAATCATTCTATATAAAATAATATTATAATTTTAAATGTCATCATTTATTTTCAATAAATACATGTAAATATATATTATTTTATAGAAATATATATATATATATATAATTATATATATATATAATTATATAAATATGCATTCGTAAATATATAAATTTATACAATAAATTAACATTATATTAATATATATATTTAATATATTAAACATATTTACTAACATATATATATAATTTAGTATTATTATTATTTATAAATTATGTTGAACAAAATATTTTTATACATGTAATCCAATAAAAAATTGTTCACATAATTATTTCTAACCAATGTTAATTATATACACGTAATCTTAATCATTCATATACACATAATCAAAATTATTAATTCAAGGAAATCAAAATTATTTATCTAATTTATTAATTCAAGATAATCAAAAATATTTAATAAAAATTACTAATTAAAGATAATTATTCATTAAAAATTATTAATTATAACATATTATTAACTGAAAAAAGATTAATAAAAAATAAATAGTAATTCAAAAATATTTATTTGAATTAATTGTTAATTCAAAATTATTAGAAATTAAAAATTTCTTTTGAATTATTTATATAAATTATTAATACAATATAATCAAAATTATCTATACTACAAATTATTTATAATTATTTATCTCAACAAAATAAATTTTTTTATAATTATATGTTATTATTACATATACATTTCATTGAAAATAATAAAAAATATTTACAAATTACGTTTACCCAAATATATGTATACATAAGAAATTTCTATTTTATAATATTTACAATAAAAAATATTATAATTCATATAAATATTTTTAAAATTATTGGGACAAATCACTTTTATTAAAAAAATAAAAATTGGAAGATGCGGCCAGACACAGTAAAACTAGACTCATCACTTATAAAAATCCACAGACCAAACCTTTTAATAATCTGTGCCCCAATTGTACTATCCTCATCTCATAGAGTAGCACAGTTAATTTTACAATGTCAGTGACCTCAACCAACTTTATGATGGCTATATCTCCACATTTTAACTTATTGCCAAATCTCATTAGTCAATCCATCTTCTGAGTCATATTGCTCAACAACATTCTGGATCTAATCACCAGTTCAGTCATTAGGCAAGAATTACATATCAACAATATTCAATCCCCTATCATAGCCATTTTGATTTTTAATATTAGTCTCTACATCAATTCTTATATTTGAATTTGCCATATTAGATGTAATTTGGGAGTCTATAATCGTAATTTCATTATGCCCCAAATAGTCACTTTTCTCTCCAGAGAAAAAATTTCCTCCCCCAGTGTCTGATACCTCTACTATAGATGAAAATGGATTGGAAATCACACAATGGCCAACCACATTACTTATTTCCTTCTCATCATCCTTGATAGCATCAATGCAAATGCAACATATCGTACTACTAAAAAAATATGAATGAGAATTTATATTATTTGGAACTTCATTAAAGTGAGCACTCCATGAAAATCCCAAAAAATCATTTTTAATTATTATTCCGAAATAGAATTCTATTTTAATCTACTAGCTTCCAAAAACTCTCCATCCTGATATAATTTCATATCAACCTCAACATAATCATCCAATTCTGATACTGTCTAGTTTCCATCTTCATTTATTTGAGGGGATTCATTCTCCACAGTTGCACCTATAAAATCCTCTTCCAATGGTGATATCATATATTTACGTAAAATGAAATCCTACCCCTATATACCTTCCTTAATAAAAGGTAATATCCCATGCCATACTTTTCTTTTACTCTTGGGCTCAAGAGACAAATTTGAATTAGCACCTCAGGGGATCTCAATTTGTAATACTTGAGAAGATGATCCAACAATGGTGTGCCTTTATATTCTATTCCTGTAATCAATAGAAGTATCCATTAGTAGAGGTTGACCATGATGTATCTATAAATAAGATTTTGTACCTTCTAAATCATCAATCTATGCAGTACCTTTCCTTAAATAAACTTTATTTTCAAGTTCAGGTTTCCCCTATTTTTTAAATCCATATTTTGTTAACTTGTAGAATTTCCATACCACATGACCCTTCAAAGAACAAAAAAATGAAATAAATATCCCCAAATTTTTTTTAAGTGTTCCAAATACATTAAATGAAAATATATAAGTGTGTTATACATTTGGACTCAAAATCTAGAGTCAAGTTCCAATATAACAGGAATATAATCAATTTCTTAATTAATGGTTGAACTTTGATCTTCCACCAAGAAAACACATCCATAATACAAGTATCAAGTTGATTTAGTAGACTCTTCTATTTTTATGGGAATCCAATTCAAAAAATAAAGACCAAAAAAATGTGTAGGGTAAACAAAATCCAACAATGACTATTAATTTAAATCAAAAAAATTATCTTCAATTTCTATGTTTGAAATGATTAAACCAATAATCTCATTCATCGATTCTATGCATATCAATACTTAAGGAAATGTATCCATGTCTCAGAGAAAATCACTTCAGATCATTATAAGGGATGATTAATGGATGAAACCCCATCTAATTTAAATAAAAGTCCAATCTAATAGGCTTGGCACTATAGAAAGACACTAAACAATATTCTCTGAATGCCATGGTTTTAAACCAATAGGAAGAATAATTAAAAAATTGAAATAAAACATATATTACTCAAATCATTAAAGTATTCCATTGTAATTAGAAACTAAATGAGTTTTAGATCCCTTATTGATGATAAAAACCCGAACCCCCTCTTTTATATTTGAAAGACACCTTCGATTAACTTCCATCTTCTGTAATACATCACCACATGAGTCTGAATCTTCAAACATTTGTTTGTTCTTGCTAAGCCAAATTACCCCCAATGAAAAGTTGCATTGCAATATATTGAGGATATACTATATTTTATTTTGAAAATGGAAACCCCTGGTTTTCACCTATATTATTTCTGAGGGAACCACTCCTAAGAAATACAAGAAAGATCATTTATATAAATATTAATTTAACAAAAAAATGAATAAAAAATTCACAAGGGGTAATGTAAATAAACCCATGTTATTCATTTTAAGAACATAAAAACACTTTTACACATGATTCTAATATAATTGTTTGTAAATAAATCATTTAAACACCTCAATTAGGTGTTATGCACTTCTTTCTAAAACAAAATAGGTACATTATTCTAAATTATGGAATTTTAGGAAAAAAATCATGAAAATAAATAGATAAAAATGTAACATTTGATGTTCTATGTGGAATAAAAAGACACCTTTAACCAATATGCATGGAACTTTTAAAATTTTTTTTTTATAAAACATGTTATGGAGTCCCAATTCAAGAAAAGGGTTGAAATCATTTGAAAAACACTATTTTATCCTCTTGGATAGTCATTTTGGAATAATATTAATAAAAAAACTCTTCGAAATTAACTATAATTCAATGTGTTATAATATAAATCTACCACATGGAAAATTCTCACTAATTTAATGGATACCCTTGGTTGAATGAAAAATTATACATAAAATTCTCATCATTTCAACAACGAAAATATAAAATGAACCAAGAATCATATATTAATAGCCTTAGTTTTGGATAAATTATGTAAGCAGAGTATTTTTAGAGGGTCGGGAAATGGATGATTGATCGGTTTTTTTCATGTGATGAGATATAGTGGTATGTGAATAAGTTCATTTTTGTAGTTTTGATCATGATTAATGGGGAGAAGAAATAATTGACATACCTTATCTTTTTATATGATCAATTTATCTAGATGATTGATTATGAGATTGAGTGGATATTTTGTTCCCTAGATGCATTTATTGTGGGAGGGAGGAGGATTATATTAGGGTTATATTTACATGATTGGGAAATGCATTTATTAGTGCTTTCAAAAAAACATTGATAAATAATAGTTTTATCACTGATAAAATAGTAATCACTAATAAAGAAATAATTTTAATAATATAATTAACACAATTGAATAATTAAATTTATATATGTATATATAAATATTTTAATCTTTAAAAATTGGTATTTATAAATATAGTTATAATTAAATAGTTTTTTAATTACAATTCGATGTAAATTTATTTAAAAATGTTTCAACCTAATTATATATATATTTAAATAAATATATATATATCTACTAATGTATATTTATTAAAACATTAATATATATAATTTTAAATACAATAAATATATGCAGATGGGATGTGACCATATCGTTTGGTAGCGTTGTTGGACTCCATCAAGTCCATGGTACACAACCTAAACAACCCCAATATTTGGTGTTGTCACAAAAAATAAAAAATCAAGGTATTTCATTAGAGGCATGGTAATGATTGTCATGATGATACTCGGTGTTGTGGTAGGAATATGGGGTTGTTCTCAGCATGGATAGAGATGGGTTTTCTCAGGTGATAGTTGTGAAAATTTATTCCTGGTGAAACATCATGATTCATGAGAGAAGGATCGAGTGTGATGTCTTATGTTGTTTGGATATAGTTTCCAATGGTGGGATTGATGATATAACGATTTGGTAGTGTGTATGATGTGCCAGCTCTATAATTGAGGTAAAAAGATGTGAGAAAATTTTGGTGGTGGTGTACACTACAAAAAAAGGGTGCAGAAGAGAAAGTGACTATGGGGTGCAGATGAATATTAGATGTTATGCAGTGTTGGGGAAATAATAAAAAATGGAAATAGTGAACTCTCGCTCAACTATAGGGGCGGTGGTATGTCGTTCTTGTGTTTAAACATGATACGAACTCCAGTGAGACAAATATACATATGGTTTTTATTTTTGAAATGTAAGAGGGGCATGTTCAGTAGTGATAACATCTCCAGTAGTGTACATTTCATCCATGGTGGTTTGTGCCTTTTTGGCTATGATTTGTGTTGTTATATAGTCCAATATTATATGAGACAAATGAGAATATATAATATTTGTATAAAAAATCACAGATGGGTGGGTTATCCATGGTGGATATGACCTTCATAATATGTTAGTTTGGTGGCTAAAATATCACTAGCATTGTACGTTCGAGGGTTACCATTGTATTTTGGGCCATTCAGGGCATGATTTGTATGGGTATTCAAATGGAAAAGGTGAACCCGCACCCTACTATAGGAGAGGTGGTCTGGTGGTTGTTTGTGTCAACACGACATGATATCCAACATGATATTGATGGGTAGTCTATTCATTATTGAAATGTAGAAGATGTTGTTTAGTGGTGGAAACATCTCCAAAGGTGTTCGTTCCAACCATGTAGGTTTGGGACTTTCGGGGAATGATTTGTTTGGTTTTTTGGGATGATATTGTATGATCTCTACAAACCTATATAATATATGAATACAAATTGACATGATGTGTGGGTTATCACTGGGGGGATATGACCTACACGAGAGGCATGTTTGGTGGTGACAATATCTCCTATAGTGTACATTAATGGTTGGCCTAGTGGTTTGGGCCTTCTGTGGCCTGATTTTTATGGGTCATCAGGATGATTTAGTATGGATTCATTGATCCTATTTATTATATGGATATAAAATATCCCTGATGTGTGGGATATCTGAAGGGGCTATGACAATCCAATAGGAATGTGTTTAGTGTGTGTCCGTGTCACCTTAATTGTACCCCCAATAAAAAATAATATATAATAAATATATTAATTTAATTTTTTAATTATGTATATATATAAATAATTATTATAATTATAATTATAAATATAACTGTTTAATAATATTCATATAAAATTGTTGTTATTTTTATATACTTATATATATTTACCTTAAATGGGGTGAACCCTGGGTCAAACCCACGACCCCAAAAAATATTATGAAAATATAATGTTAGAAAATATTTAAGTAAATTATTAACACATACACGTACAAACAAAACACAGATGACAAATTTTGTTATCCTATTCTGCACATCTAAGGCAGAATATGAAAAAAAATTCAATGCATTCGACATCCTCATGGATAAAGTTTTCTCCTACATTTAAGTGTATAAAAAGTATAACCTTGATCATTCAAACTGGCCCCATGATCTTATTAATAAATATCCTTACCCACTACTTCATGTTTTCATCATTATCCTAATTCTCATTATCTACATTCCCCTGTTCCACCCTATCCTATTGTTTTTCATCAACCTTCTGCCTCAACTACCCCCTCATGAATAGATGAATAATCATCTATCCCTTCAAACCACAACCTAGGATCCTCAATTTCGGAGGAATATCCTTCAAATTAATACATCCTATGGGAATTATTGATTTCGTCAAGTAAAACCTCACTATTGTTGGATATATTAAAAATGAAATGAATTTTGAGTGAATTATACATTATCCGTACACCCTAGAAAGGGGTAACCATGAACATTAGATTATTCTTCATTGAGATATTAGATTTAGAAACCTTACCCTAGTAATCATACTTAATAAGAGCAGCACCAAGGATAGCAGTCATTACAAAATTCTATGAATCGTGTCTATTCTTTTTAGAATGTTTCATAGAGGAAGATGAATCTACTCAACTCACTTTTCCAAGGTTGTTACATTCATCATTATCTAGTGTAATATTCTTTATAGGTATATAGTTTCTAGATACAAATTGCATCATTCTATAGGTCCTAGGAAGAATTAAAGCACAATTTTTTACATCTCACAAAAGGGGGTGAAGGGAACATCTCCAGAAAAATCTTAACACTTCATTCTCTAGATTTTAGATACTTTGCTTCAGGAATTTCATCCATATCTGGATGTTTCTTAATTTTAAAAGACATGTCAATTGATTTATTTTCACTAACATCATAAGTATATATAATTTAACAATTATTCACCTTTGTAAATGATATTAAAAAATTGTCATTAAAAGGGTACTCAATCTTATCACTCGTTCAGTTTATGAATTCCTTATCCATAGATTGAATGTGATCATTAAGTTCACTGAAATCCTGATCAAATTTAGGAAGATCCATGTTGATAGTTTCCTTGTATGTTTCAATATTCCCCTATAACCCTTACAATTGATCTTATGATCCAGGGCCCATCTACCTATGGTGAGTCATGCCACCCATTTCACTTCTATATTTATCAGAATAATTCACTTTCAATTCGAACAAAATTAGAACAAATTCCCTTGAAATTTATCATGGGAATCACTTATATTGAACCATATATTAAATAACTAAGGAAAATTATCATAATGGACAATCAAACCAAACTAGTAATCCTCATCATTGAGAACAATAAAATGAATAGGATGAGAGATAAGGTCCACTTCCACTTGTAAGATAAAAGTGGCCATACCTAGCCTGCTCCATCTACTAATTCTTTTTAATTGTGACCCAAAATGACGAAGTAACCTGCCATAAAATTTTGGGATTCCAAGATAACCAACTCAGTCGTCATATTCTAATCCAAACATGTGTTACCGAATAATTTTCATTAAATAGATTAAAATAAGGATCCAAATATTGAATCATGGGAATTGCAAGCATATATTTAACAAATCCATATCCCAAAGCATTATCCATCAGGGAAACAGTTGATAAAACACGGTGAGAAAATCCATTTCTAATAGATTTAATATTCCTTCCATCCAACCCCCAATCATGAATAAATATGCTCATAAGATCAGAGAGACATAAATTATTCTCTTTATCTTTCAATGATAAATGATGTATTATTGATTGATTACATTCATTCATAATAAATATTTTTTCATAAATATATTTATAAATATTTTAGTACAATTAGAAATATAATTATATAATTATATATATATTAATATATTATAGTATATATTTATAAATTTATGAAATTATATTTATTAATTTTGTTTATTTATTCTATAAATATATTTATTATAGCCAATATGACACGAACCATGGGTTATCACTCAAGATAACATATAATATTGAAACTAAAATAAAAAAATTGTAAAAAGAGAAGTTAAATGTATGAATGTGACAATCTAGTGCCACAAAAAGAAAATCATTCATCAACATGGTAATTTGAATAAAAATTTTCATTTATGGGTTCGTCCACCAACATTATTTCTCAGATGGTGGGCCATCATATTGGATTTAGGAAATTCCCATGTCCCATCATCCTCTTGTTCATCAATAATGTCACACGATGATGTGTTATCCTTAAAGGTCTGAGATACCTATTTATTGATAGTCTCATCCCTTGAGGATTGTCCCTCCGCTTAGATAACTCCATAATTGATACCAAACTATTCAGCGAACACCACACTACTATTAGATCTTTTCATGTTGTCAAGTAGACTAAAAATAATTTACCAAGGTCCAATGGAGTCATAACAAAGCTATGAGAAACAAAAGAAAACAATTTCACACTATATTAGATTGGGGAAGCAACTTGTTGTGTCACTTAATTAGGGTATGATTAGTAGTTTCAATAGAGATGATCAATGATGACTGAGTGCCACATTGGATTTAAAATTGAATATTAGATGCCTAAACCATATGTTTAGATAGAATAGATATGTCATGTACCTTTTTATCCGCAACATCAACACCATCAGACACCCTTATAACTCACTTTTGAGGTCCCTTGGATCTCTGAAAGGCAGGAAATGATTCCATTTTCTGTTTCTCCTTCCATAGATTAAAGGAAATAAAATTAACCTCTTGAAATAACTAACATTAAAAATAATATTGAATATCTTTCAAAAAATCTGGTATGTGAAGAGAATCTCATAGAGCATCCTTAGAATTAAAATCATCATTTTCAGCCAATGGGTTGATGCCCTGTTTGGAAAAGGTACTATTTCAGTACAATGCAAGCAGTGATGTAGATGATGATGTTAATATGTTGTGATGAAGTCATGATATAGTAATAGTGATGCTGGTAGGATGATATAGGCATGATGCTACACTGGTATTTCAGGCCATGTTATTAGATTCATTCCCAATGGACCTTTGGGCCATGTGCTAAATACATAATGCTCAGGGGTTCTATGGCCAACCATTTCAGCCTGTGGTGGTGCCATGTGTGTTTTTATTATAATTGTACCCCCAAACACAATATATATATATAATTATATAATTATATATATTTATATATAACATAATATATTTAGAAATATGACAACAATAATTATTATTTAAATATATATTTATCGATTTACAAATCAAATTATAAATAAAAATATTTATAAATATTTTTATCTTATAATAAATATATTTATATATAAAAAAGGATGGAGGGGAGGATGGGGATGTAGGCAGAAGACACACTCTCTCTAGAATGGGGTGGGGGTTATTGCAATTATCTCCTAGTGCCTAATAATGATTGTTTCTATAAATGAAAAGAACATCTCATTTCATATCGGATATCAGTTGATGGTTTCACCTCACTAGGGTTTGTATTATCATTTTGATGAGTTATGATGTCTCAGGGGACCCAACAACATTGAATGTTGGTCTGATGCTATGGATCATGCTACTAATATCATGTCCGGGGTTTGTTCAGGGTTGAATCATCCTCTAGATGGGGTGAATGCGTCATCTAGTTGGATCATATTGTGTCTCTTGGTTGATTATCTCTCTACAAGTAATCATATTCCATGACGTTTTTAATGTCTCAGATTTCTACGTATTTTATTTCAATATTATATATGAATTATTTCGAGACTAGGATTTGAGAAACGGTGCAGTTCCGAGGCCCGGTGATCTCAGAAAAAAATGATTGAATTTAATTAAATAATTAAATAGCACGCGCATGTGGTTTTCCTAAAAAAGATGAATAACTCTTGAACAGGTGCTCAAATCGGGAATCTGAGGGCACCGTTGCATCTAGAATAGCGGGTTTACCCAAGGAGAGACCTAACATCGGCTGGCACAAGTCGGCGGTGATATCAAGTTTTTGGACGTAACCGTAATAAAATATTTAATACAAATATTATATTAAAATTTGTTGATTTAAATATCTCTTATGTTTTTTAAAAGTGATTTTCAAAGGGGTATAGGGTTATAGACCTCATAACCCTGAAACCACTGGAGGCTCTGGAAAGCTCTGGAGGAAACCCCCCAGCGCGGCGACGACGTTCTTGATCAATTTCACCAGCGACGACGACGCGACAATATGATCTTCGCCGACGAACACCGCTAATCCAGGTAGGATGTTTGATTTTGTTTTCCTTCCCCGTTCTAGACTCCTATGACGAACACTGACTAATCCACGAACAGATTAGCCCGCAGATTGATCATATTTGCGAGATGGGCTTTTGCGGGGAATTTGGGGATTTGATTCATGAATATTTTTTTGGTTTTATTTAAACCTACTAACTATGACGAACCACGATCGACACAAACATAGATTGAGGTTCGTCCCTCTCAATTTGTTGTGCCATTCTTCCCCAGTTTCTACGCATTCTTCGTGTGTGTCCTACACGTTCTTGGAGTAAATCGATCATTGCACATTTTTTTGTTAGCTCAATGATCCGAGATTGTTGATCCAACCTCGATAGGATGGTTTGGAGCTGCGACGACGTTTACAGCGGATTATTTGGAGCAGATAGAGAGATATGTGTTTTTTGGCGTTTTTCTTCAGATGGATCGTTCGAGGTTTATGGCACGATCGAAGAACCAAAAACACCTGATTCGGTGTTCGTATGATGGGACGAACCAAGACCTGAAGTATCAGGACGAACGGATGAGAGATCACGAATGCAGAAATTGCCCGAGGCATGAGGAAGAAGACGACGCTTCGTGAAATTTCTCAACTACACGGCGTGTAGTATGGGCAACACGACATGAGTTCGTCAGCGGGCACCCTAGGTGTACTCTAAGAGTACATGGTCACAGGTTGGGTACATGGCCCAGGACACAGCATGTATACCCTTCCCCGGCCAGACTCGACCAGATACATGGGATACCCCATGTATTTGCACATGGGTAAGAAACACAAATAAACACTGTGTACGAGCATACTGCCAGGGTACACGGGTTTTTCTCAGTTGACATGACATGGAATTTTCTTCGACTTACACATTGTTTATATTTTTTCCTACAAGACTTCGATTTCAGACATAGGCTGTTTACACGGGAAGTACCCGGAGTCCGGGAACACGGCATGTGATCCTTCTACACGCCGTGTAGTTGAGTTTTACACATCATGGACATGTGACATGGGCCGTTTACAATATAAGTACCCATATTCAAGGAACATGGCGTGTAATCCTACTACACACCGTGTATACTATTTTACATGGCTTGAGCCAGTTGCATTATATGACATGGACCTGCTTTCTCAGGGTTTTTCCCCTAGGTCTTTCTCTAGAAGGATTCCAGTATCATTTCCTATATATAGGAGTATGATCCCTTCAGCAGGACTTCTGGAATAGAGTTGTGGGAATCCCCTTTGTGATTCTTAGAGCTGGATCCTCTATTCCTTCGTGGTACCCTGGGTAGAGTTTCTGGTATCGATGTGACCTACTTTACCCGGTGTCTGATCCTCTACTTAGCTGGTCAGTTCAGAATGAGTTGTTGGAATCACCCCATGGATATTGTTTGTGATCCTCATCTAACCATCACATTCTCAAGTACATGTGGAGTTTGTTCTCTTGGAACGGGTACTTTGTATCTATCTATTCAGGCCTCAGAGTGTGTTATTCTTGTTACATACATAGTGGAATCTTGGAGCTGGATCTTAGTGGTGGTTTCGCGATGTTGATCATGTACGAGTATATCTATATTTTCTTGTTATATTTTCTTTAAACATATACCGTGTAGTGATGATTGTATCTTTCCTTTGTGGTATTTTCCCTTATTTTATTCCTTTGTGGTTTTAGAGTGTCCTACTGAGTATTGTTATTCTCACCCCGGCATGGGCTTTGCCCACACATGTCGTGTCTTTTGCAGATGAGCGAGCCTTTGACTGGATTCTAGGTGGATCAGGACAGGACGGTGATTAGTGAGATCAGATAGGATGAGGTGTGTTTCTAAGGCTACGGATTACAGTACGAGTACCATTATTTATAGGTTGGAATTTGTTACAGACTCTCTTTTTGTGGGCTTGTACTTTTGGCCTAGGGTTTTTACATTACTGTACATTACTTTCCTATCATACTCTGTTGGTTCGGATTTTAGTGTATGCATGCATTTCCAATTTATTGTAGCTTTACTTTTCAGATTTTTGTGCTTGGAGATGTGTGTGCATGTGTACAAGTATATAAGAAATGCATCCCACATTAGTACCATGCCTACTCAGTTCTAGTCACCATCCCCTGGCCTATTGGAGACGAGCTTGGGGAGTTGCGGCTCGGGCCACACATGGATGGGTAATGACAGAGTGGTATCAAGGGATCAGTTCTACATTACGACCAAGAGTCTGTGAGTTGGTTTGGGGAAACAATGTTAAGTATTTTGAGTTCGGATTTTAGGCCAAGGACTCGAGTGTTGGTGTGGGCGGTCGACAAATCCATACACTAGGACTCTCATAACTTATTTTTCGACTCGGAACAGGAGAACACTAGTTGCAAGGGAAAATAATGGTACATGAATCATATAAGAAATGGGTTGTGGTTTCCATGTCCTTCTTCAGTCGTCTCTCTTGACATACTCACTGATTGAGATACATCTTGTTTCTTTACAGGATGTCTTCACGACGGACACCTGCTAGGATCTAGCAGCTCGATCACGAGGATGACCCCCTCAGCAATGAAGCTTCGATACATGCACCATATACCCCCAGTGATAACTATGGGTGGTTTTCTAGCTATTACACCACCTGTGGAGCAGTTTTTAGTTCCTAATGTACCAGTATATGAGGAGTGCAGGCTGAGCGCACTCCACGAGTTTCAGAGAAAGACACCCCTTAGGTTTCGAAGAGGGCCTGACCCTCAGGCAGTAGAGGACTGGCTTAAGACAGTGGCTAGAGTCTTCCATTTGGTCACTAAACTGACAGACCATATAGCGATCTTGGTAGTGAGGCTTCTGTAGGGCTCGGTTGGGTGATGGTGGAGTTTGGTTATCCAGACCCATGATGAGGCAACTATTGCATGGTCAGAGTTTCAACGTCTCTTCCGAGAGGAGTTTTCACCAGTATCCCTTATGGTTGTACTTATACAATAGCCTCTTCAGCTCCACCAGGGAACCATGTCGGTGGCTGTCTATTTATCAAGGTTCACCTACCTCTCATGATACTCAATGGATATGGTCAGGGATCAATACATCAGGGCTCAGACATTTGAGCGGGGCCTGCGCAGATATATCTGAGCTAGCATCATCCTTATGAGCATTCCTACTTCTGTTGGGGTGCTCGAGCGGGTTTGGTGGTCAAGAGATTCTTGGAAGAGCAGAGATAGGTGACAGTTGTCAGTAGTGAGCAAACTAGAGTAGAGACCTCCTATTAGGGAGCCGATGTCTGGGACCCAGGCATTGGAGACGTTTCCAGAGGAGATCATGGGACAGGTTATCTGACGTATAGGGTTCGCAGGGCACACCCAGCCAGCCTCGAGAGAGGCGATCATACACTTGTGATGCCATGGGACATCTCACTCGAGATTTTTTGACCCTCCATACTACTGACATGGGAGTAGTGGATGGACCACAGAGGCAAAGGAAATGTGTAAAGAATACATATCTGTGGGCATTGGGCGAGGTAGAGGAGTTAGGAGAGTAGCTGGAGGCGGTCAGTGTTTTGAACTTTTACCACCACCACCCCAGGAGGACTATCCCAGGCTCAGGGTGCGGGTGGATAGAGGCAGGGACAGCTGCAAGCAGCAGAGCCTTATAACCCAGGTACTCCTTGAATGATTAGAGGTACAATTCGTGTATTTTCTACTTTGGCGTTCGTACTGATTGACATAAGTTCTATTAATTATTTTCTATATTCTTATCTTGTTTGAGACATTGAGATTCCAGTTGAGCCATTGACATGACCCTTACGCTTAGAAACACTAATTGGAAAAGATTTAGAGGTCACACACCATTGTAGACAGTGTGACCTGACCCTTGGAGGAAAGAGTTTCGGTTGGATCCTATTGGTGGTAGCCTCAAGGACATACGATGTCATTCTTGGTATGGAATGGCTATCCAAAGTTCATGCCCATATAGACATTTTTAGGAAAACGGTGCAGTGTGTCTGCAGTGATGGAATGAGGTTATCCTTCGTCGGTGAATAAGAGACCCAGGCAGCGCATGATGGACTCGTGCATAGGAGGGTACATGAGATTTCACATCAGTTGGCTAGCCTAGCCCTTGGCCTAGCAGATGTCATGAGTTTCCAGTTTCCAGCAGTAGTGGATGATTACGAGGACGTCTTTCCATAGGATGTCCCTGTACTACATCCACGTTGGGTGTTAGATTTCTGCATTGAGTTGCAACACCAGATGACAACGATATCAGCATCAGCGTATCGGATGTCTCCTACAGAGCTTCACGAGCTAAGAGTTTAGTTGGAAGACTTGTAGAGGAAGGGCTTAGTGAGACCCAGTGTTTCACCCTGGGTGTCCCCCCGTATTGTTTTCCATGATGTTAGACGGGAGCCTGGGGCTGTGTGTGGACTACCAGCACTTGTATCAGGTGACCGTGAAGAACCGGTATTCACTACCGAGTATATATGACCTCTTCGACCAGTTAAGAGGGACAATATGGGTCTCTAATGTTGATCTACGATCAGGCTATCACCAGTTGTGAGGACGTGATGTGGATATACCAAAGACAGATTTCAGATGTCGCTACAGTCACTATGAGTTCTTGGTGATTCCCATCGGCATGATGAACGCCCCAACAGTGTTTATGGGACTCATGAACCGGATCATTCAGCCCTATCTAGATCGGTTCATGGTGGTCTCTATCGATGAAATTCTTGTATACTCTGCATCTGAGGAGGATCACGCAAGGCACCTAAGGATGGTTTTGGACACACTCCGAGAGCACCAGTTGTAGGGGAAACTCTCGAAGTGTCAATTCTGGATACAGGATGTCCACTTTTTGGGACACATTATCTTAGAAGATGGTGTAGCAGTGGAACCAGCCAAGGTAAAGGCAGTTCCAGCATGGGAGCCACCCCGGAGCGTGATGGAGGTGCGGAGTTTCCCTGGTATGGCATGCTATTATCAAAGATTCATTCTTGATTTCTCCACGATTTCATCACCCAAGGATGCTTTTACGCGAAAGGGGTATCCTTACATGTGGACCGAGAGATGCCAGCAGGGTTTTCATCAGTTGAGACAGAGTTGGTGGCTTGATTTCCACCAGGAGTACAAATTCGAGATCATTTATACTCTTAGTAAGGGGAATGTAGTGGTAGATGCTCTCATCACAAAAACTAGTTCACAGTTGCTGGATGAGGCGACGAGGCAGTTGGCGTCTTTAAAGTTATCCTTCGTGGATAAATATGAGAGAGCTTACCTTTAGTCAATGGTTATCACCCCTCAACTCTTACAGCGAGTTAGGGAAGTACATATTGTGTATGCTAGCTGTGAGACTCTACGTGCTATGATATTCGCAGATGAAGCTTCTGATGGATATTAAAAAGGTAGGGATCACATTGTTCTTTTCAGAGGGTGCACAATGGTACCTGTGACGTTGCAGGAGGAGGTTCTAAGGGTATTCCATACATCTCCTTTCACGGTGCATCCAGGCGTGGAAAAGATGTTCCAGGATCTCCGACATTAGTTTTCTTGGCCAGGAAGGAAGAAGAGTTTCACAGAGTCTGTTTGTCAGTGCCTTACTTGTCAACATGTTATGGCTGAACACCAGGTGCCAACAAGTTTGACTCAGCCCCTTGAGGTGCCAGAGTTGAAGTGGGATGGGATATCCATGGACATAGTGATGGGATAACCATGTATGTCTAGGGAACACGATTCCATCTGGGTGATCATTGACCGACTCACCATGTTGGCCCACTTCCTAGACATTCGGGATCAAAGTTCAGTAGAGAGCTTGGGACGCCTCTATGCACAGGTGATAGTTTGGCTTCATGGAGTATCATCCAAGGTCATCTCAGATCATGATTCTCATTTCACATCCCGTTTGTGGAAGGTATTGCAAGATGATTTTGGGACTCAGTTACGCTTGAGCACAGAGTTTCATCCTCAGAATGATGGTCAGACAGAGCGGACCATCCAGGTTCTAGAGGATATGCTACGAGCATACATACCAGACTTCATTCGGAGCTAGGAGAATCACCTACCACTGGTGGAATTTTCTTATAACAACAGTTACCATTCCACTATTGGGATTACACCATTCGAGGCCTTGTATGGGAAAACTTGCAGGTCACTACATTGCTGGACTGAATCAGAAGAGTTAGAACTCATGGGCCCAGAGATGGTGTGAGATACTACATGGAATTGGTAGGTCATCATGTAGTATATGAAGACTGCACAGAGTCAGCAGATGTCTTATACCGACAAGAAAGGAGGCCCTTTGGGTTAGAGGATGGAGATCATGTGTTCCTTCGGGTTTCACCTTGACGGGGATTGCAGAGATTTGGCCGAGGTGGCAGTCTATCTAGAAGGTTCATCGACCCTTTTTAGATTCTGATTAGAGTTGTCAAAGTTGCATACTGCTTGGCTCTACAACATTAGATGGACCGAGGACACATCGTCTTCCATGTGTCGTAGCTGTGGAGGTACGTGCATGATCCATCGCAAGTTATCGACTGGGGTGAGATGGGAATCGATGGTGGGGATACCATTGCTTAGTACCCAGTGGAGATCAAGGATCAATAGTAGAAGATCCTTCGTGGGCAAGCTATTACTTTAGTGTGTGTCTGGTGGCAGCACGGGAATCTCCAGGAGAGCACATGGCAGTGGGAGGCTCATATTCATGTGCAGTACCAACATCTTTTTGAGTAACCTTTGTATTGGCTTTTCAGGGACATAAAGTCGTGATGTGGGTGTGATGTAATGTCTCATATTTCTCCGTATTTTATTTTAATATTTTATGGGAATTATTTCAACACCAGGCTTTGAGACGGCATGCAGTTCCGACGCACAGTGATCCTGGTACAAATGTTTATATTTAATTAAATAATTAAATATCACATGAATGATTTTTTCTTGAAAAATTGGAATAACTCATGAACGGGTAATATGTTCAGAAATCTGATGGCACCATTGTTTCCAAAATAGCGGGTTTACCCTAGGAGAGACATAACATCGGCTGGCACAGGTCAGCGGTGAAATCTAGTTTTTGGACGTAACGATAATAAAATATATAATAAAAATATTTTATTAAAATCTTGTTGCGGAAAATATCTCTTATAATTTTAAATATAGATTTGCATAGGTGTCCAGGGTTACAGACATCATAACCTTGAAACCCCTGGTGGCTCTGGAATGCCCTGGAGGAAACCCCCCAGTGCGGCAACGACGTTCTGGATGAATTTCACCGGTGACGACGACTTGACGACCGGATCTTCGCCGACAAACACCGCGAATCTAGGTAGGATTTTTTATTTGGGATTCCTTCCCCGTTCATGATTCAAACGACGAACACAGAATAATCCACGAACAGATTAGCCCACAGATCAATCGTATTAGCGGGATGGGATTTTGTGGGGAATTTGGGGATTTGATTCTTGAAGATTGTTTTGGTTTTGTTTAATCCTTCTAACTGTGACGAACCACGATCAACACTAACATCGATCGAGGTTCGTCTCTGTTGATTTGTTGTGCCTTTTCCCATGGTTTCTACGCATTCTTCTTGTGTTTCCTACACGTTCTTTGAGTAAATTGATCGGTTTTCATTTGTTTTTTGGCGCAATGATCCAAGATTGTAGATCCAACCTCAGGTGGATGGTCCGGAGCTGCAACGATGGTTTCAGTGGATGATTTGGAGAAGATCGAGAGATATGAGTTTTTGGGCGTTTTTCTTCGGATGGTTCATTTTATGTTTATGGCCCGGTCGAAGGACCAAAAACACCCAATTTGGTGTTCGTATGATGGGACGAACCAAGACCTGATGTATCAGGATGAACAGATGTGATATTTTGAATTTGGAAATCGGACGTGGCGCAAGGACGAAGACGATGCTTCTAGAAATTTCCCGACTACATGGCATGTAGTATGGGCTACACGGGGTTTTTTTGTTGGTGGGCCACCTGGCGTGTACTCTAGGAGTAAGAGAACAAGGGTTGTGTACATGGACAAGGATACGGCGTGTATACCCTTCCCCAGCCAGACCCGGCCAAATGCACGGGATACCCCATGTATTTGTACACGGGCAGGCAACACAGATGGACACCATGTACGGGCATATGACTAGGGTACATGGGTGTTTCCCAGTTGACTGGACATGGTGTGTGCTTTGAATTACACATCATGTATATGTTTTCCTACATGACATTAATTTTGGACACAGGCCATTTACACAGGTAGTACCCAGAGTCAGGGAACACAACGTGTGATTATTTTACACTCTGTTTAGTTGAGTTTTACACAGCTTGGACAGGTGACACGAGCCATTTACATGGGTAGTACCCGGAGTCAAGGAACACAACATGTAATCCTATTACACGCTATGTAACCTATTTTACATGGATTGAACCTGTTGCCTCATGTGACATGGACCATCTTCCATAGGGTTCATCCCCTTGGTCTTTATCTTGATTGTTTCTGGTATCATTTCCTATATATAGGAGTATGATCCCTTCAGCAGGACTTGCAGAATAGAGTTGTTGGAATCCCCTCTGTGAGTCATAGAGTCTGATCCTCTATTCCTTTGTAGTACCCTGGGTATATTTTCTTGGTATCGATGTGACCTACTCTACCCAGGTGCTGATCCCCTACATAGCAGGTTAGTTCAGACTGAGTTTTTGGAATCACCCCATGGCTATTGGTTGTGATCCTCATCTGAGCATCGTATTCTCATGTACATGTGGAGTGTGTTCTCCCGGAATAAGTACTTCATATCTCTCTATTCATACCTTGGGGTGTGTTCTCTTTTCTACATGCTTAGTAGAATCTTCGAGCTAGATCTTAGTGGTGGTTTCGCAATGGTGATCGTGTATGAGTATATTTGGATATTCTTATTATATGTTTGGTAAACATATACTATGTAGAGATAACTATATCTTTATTTTGTGGTATTTTCTGTTGTTGTATTCCTTTGTGGTTTCGAGGTGTCCTACTAGGTATTTTTATCCTCACCCCTACACGGTCTTTTCCCGCACGTGTCATGTCTTGTGTAGACGAGTGAGCCTTTGATAAGATTCTCGGTGGACCAGGACTGGACGGTGCTCATTGAGATCAGACAGGCCGAGGTGTGTTCATATGGCTATGGATTGTAGTCTCAATACCTTTTTTACAGGTTTACTATGTTACAAACTCTATTTTTGTGGGCTTGTAATTTTGGCCTAGGGTTTTTACATTACTATACTTTACTTTCCTGTCATCCTCTGTTGGTTGGGAATTTAGTGTATGTATTCATTTCGACTTTTTTGTAGCTTTACATTACATCATTTTGGGATTGGAGATGTGTGTGTGTTTGTACAGGTTTATATGCAATGGCTCCCTCGTTATTAACAAGCCTACATGGTGCTAGTCACCATCCCCTAGCCTATTGGAGGTCGGCTTGGGGAGTTGCGGCTCGGGCCCCATTGGGACGAGCCGTGACAACATTACACTTTGGAAATTGTGGAATCGAATCCCAAAATCAAACAAGATTGCATCAGGGAGTTTGAAAACTTTATTATTTATCAAGTATCCTCCTTGAAAGAGGTAAAACCATGGAAGCTTAAATAACTATAGAAAATTTTGCTTAAAATTTGTGGATTTATTGAGTGGAGAGTGACAATGATTAGTAATAGTTTATTATATATCGTCTTTCCCTATAATGATTTGAAATTTAAATCACGTATTATTGGAGAATTATCCAAAAATATAGAATTTTATTTAATCCATGATTGGGATCCATTATTTGATCCTTCTATTGTGAGAAATTTAATTACACAAGCCTGGACACCTATAAATAAATTAAAATAATTATTTTGGAACTCTCAAATACTATGGTATGTTACATCTTCAATTGGGACCCCCATTATGATTGATAATGAAATAGAACATGCAATATATGGTCACTTTGTCCATTCTTTGATTGAGGGGGGGGGGGGTCCTCATTCTACTCTTATTGGATCTTTTTTCTTAGTTTCTTGTGAGGTTATGATTGATCTCATAATATTCTATTTACATCTTCCTGATTTCTATAATTTTTAAAATTACATTGATCATTCCAATGATATATTTTGTTGTCATTTATGATGCATCAACTGTGTGAAGGATGTTCATCTAGCGGACTATTATAAATTAATATTCACGGTTGTAAAAAATAATGGGGCCGCTCGGTTAGGTTCTAAAAGAAACCATAATTTTTCCTATAAAGATATGTCACACAAGCATAATGAAAATGGAGACTCTGGGAATGGACTGTTTGTTTGTACCGAGGGTGAGTCACATGGAGGGAACCAATGAGGGTTATATAAGTACATCATTCATCCTTTAGCTTCATCTGCCATGGGTGGAGCTAGGCCTTTGGATTCTGTTCCATCTAGGACTCTTCTAGAAAATTCTCTAGACATGTTTGTACAACACCGTTATGATGAGTTGTTTGGAAACATTGATATGTCCCTGTATAACAAGGGGTTGGAGAATGATGAATCATCTGACATGGCTTATAAATATAAATCTACATATTTTATTGGGTTGGATTTCCTGAGATTTGTAAATAGTCATGGAAAAAAAAGTTAACACCTTGTCAAGTGAAAAAAATAAAAAAAAGAATCCAAGGATATGTAGGTACTAGTGGAACAAACAACAAAATCTTATAGACAAGAAGAACTCAAACCTCATCCCATAGTTCTTAGAGGATCTACCTCCCAATGTGGATCAATGTAGGGTGTAGCCAGTCGGGATGTTCTAGATGAGGATGGATTGAAGCTAAACATTCCTAGGAATTACATGGATCCCCTATCTGTTAGTTGACATTCCATTTCTAAGAAGCCTATAGAATCACATAAACATGAGCATGCTAGTCTCGATGATGCACATGTCATTGTTGTTACTTATAGTACACTATACGAGAAGGTGGAAACCAAGGAGGGTGTCACTATCCATATATATTCTGGCCCAATTATAAATTTATATATATTGAATCTGATTTTAAATAGATATACTAGAATGAATTTTTTCTATGAGGAATTAAATCACATTCATTGACCTTATCATGTTGAATGACAATCCTCAGACATCAAGAATGTTATGGAACAAATCATTTCAAATCTAATTGATATTTTATCAAATCAATATAGACATATTTTGATACAAAAAGATTATTTCCATGTAGGCATTGAGATAAATGATGAGGAGTACGAATCATCGAGTGTGGATGACCCTGATGACCCTTGGAAGTCTCCTAAGCAATGAATGAAAGGTAGACACCCATGTGATCAGGGTGGATACTAAGGAAGGGGCAGTAGTCAAAAAATAATGTGATTTTTGAATGATTTTTGGTCTTAGGTGGTGCTATTAGTTAAAAATTATTGCATTGTAACCCCTACATTCCTTATTCATAAGCATTCATTTTTAATAATAAATTTCCCAAGACCATTTATTTTAACCCATGGTTCGCATCGTTCCAGGTATGTATATATATAATTATATAAATGTATATAATTATATATATTTGTATAAATAAATAAATATATATATATATATATATAATTATATATATATATATCAATAATAATATATAATTATAAATATAATAAATACACTTATAAATATATTTATAAAATTATATACACTTTTATAAAAATATATATTAATTCAATTATATATATGTATTAATATATCTATATATATAATTATAAATATAATAAATCTATATTTAAATTTTATGATAATTTAAATAAATGTATATATATATAAGTTTATAAATACTTTTTAAAAAACATGATATTTATTTAAAATATTATATTCAACTATTTATGTACATGTCATACATGTACATCTATAAATTAAATATATATATATATTTATATCTGTGTGTGTGTGTGTACATCTCATATACACATGTATATATATGCATACACATAAATACATTCTCACCCACACGTACAATATTTATATATACATTTACACAAATACACAAACAGACACTACATAATTCAAACACATATTTTCTCATTAACATTGTTATCAATGTATAAGGTAATATTTTACATATTCACAATACATTATTTTATATTTATATAATTATTTGAACTATTAAAACATATTTATTCATATATTCACATTTATATTAATTATATAAATGAATTTTCTAATTATTGTATATAAATAAACAATAATATTTGATTATAAATATGATATTTTTATATATATTTATAATATTTTTACAAAATGTTTTTGCTGGTGTTGAAAAATGCTCATAAAGGGTATGCTCTTATCAGCACTTCTATTAGCACTAATAAATGTTAAAATTATCAATGATTTTAGTTGGCACTGATAAAGGTTATGATTTTTTCAGTTATTTTTTTATCATTGATAAAACCCCACACTAGTTAATGAAGATATATGGTAGTGACTCACACTATGTGTGAACAAAGATGCTGATAGATGGAGAAAACCACATTTATGTTTGGGGTGGATGATTTAATAGTTAGTACTATAAATAAGGTAGTTATTTATATCAATAACCAAAAATAAAATAATAAATAATTACTATAACTAATAAATAAAAATATAATTAATTATATCATTTATAATTAATAAAGTAATTAATATATTAGTAATTAATGAAATAATTATTAAAAACTTTCAATTAATTAATATAATTAATAAATAACAATATCAATAAATTGATTAACTATTAATAATATAATATGTACGGATTTGTAATTAATAGTGTAATTAATAATTATTAACACAGTTATTAATTAATAATATAACCGATAATAAAAAATATAATTAATGAGGAATATGGGTAGTGGTGGTAATTTCCATAGTGATGAAAATCCTTCTGGTGATTTCATGATCTACATATTTTTTCCTTTGATGTAATTCCCTTGAGATATTGATCATGATATCTTAGTATTGTGGGGATCTATTAAATCACCTCGGTATAAAAGAGGCAATAAGGGTGGCCAACTATTCTTTTTGAAAATCCAAATTTGGTGATGTGATCCGATTTATTTCTCCATCTAATGATGGATCTTCTAATATAATATTCAGAAGAGGCAACTCCACAAGTAGTCATTATAATCAGGTACTAATCTTTGATTGGTTATATATTTGTATTCTCTCAATCATCGCATGATCAATTTTTATTTCATAGAATAATCATTGGAAAATTCAAAGTGTGGAGTGTCCACCTTCCAATGTTTGGGTTTTCTATGATTGGAAATTTATTTCCAATGGATGTAGATAATTTCATATTGTATTTTCGTCATATGAAATTAATCAATTAAAGAAAGGGGGTATGGGAAAATTTCCCTGAAACAAGGAACACTATCAATCCTGGAATGGATTCCCAGATTCAATCCCTTTTATTTACGAAGCTGGAGAATAATGATATGGGTTCATATAGCTGGTTTGAACTAGATCATGTGGAACCCCTAGATCATGTTTGTCATCTACATGGAAATTGGGACTCCCATAAAAATTCATTGAGCAACATTTGAAGCAGTATTCGGCCACATCATGTGTTTGATTATAAAGTTTGATCTTAACTATCCACACATTGTCTATTATTTTGTTTCGATTTCAGAGATGAATTTTCATCTAATTGTAAAATTTTAAAAATTTCCATTTTATATTTAGTTTCCATAAAATCCGAGACATTAAATAGTGATATCACAAGGATATTTTTTACCATATAGAATATATGAAGGGGAATAAAGAATCTAGGTGTATTCACAATGAATCCTCTAAGAACATTAATTCTACATGTGGGGGAGAGGTTACCTGCCATCCTTTATCTAAGTAAATTAGGTTGTACACTGAAGGAACTTAGTATTTTGTTAGGGAGACGAGGAAGGATCTTGTGGATTCTTCTAAAGAAAGACCTAATTATATTTTCCCAGATTTGAATGTGTAGGATTATAATACTTGGGCTGATATAGTGTAAAAGGATTTGGATTTTGTTAGCATCAGTGTTATTTCACATGGTGAAACAATGGCACCAGAGCTTGCAGACTACCAATTAAGATATGAGAAATTAATTTTATCATGGGACCATAATGGAAAGAAAAATATTTTTTATGAAACTCCATTGATATATAACACTAGGATCAAATATAATGATTGAAATATTTCTAATGAAACTGAAATACATGAATCCACCAAACAAGTCATTCCATTTACTGACTTGACTAGGAATAAGGACACCCACTAATCCTCTCCTCTACTTGATGCCTCCGGGAAGGTGGTATAATCCATGAGGGATGTGAAAGGGATATGAGGGGCTTATCATATTATGGAGGGATCTGTGGCTCTGTTTGATTATGGTAATAATAGATTTAGTCAGCTTGATATTATGAATATTACTGATAGTAACAAAAAGTTTTTTGAGGTTTTTAGAATCTCTCATGATGATATTTGTGTCGATAGACATGTTTTGAAGGGCCTCAGTCCTAATAGATAGCAAGATCAAGGGCCTCACTGGGACACAATCCCACTAGATGAGTGTATTGAGCCTCATGCGGATGATGAGGTATGGTAGATTCCTAACACATGGAGTAGGAGACATTATCTAAGAGGTAAAGGTGGAAGACGAGTCCATATATGATTATTTATTTTAAGGGTCTTATCGATTAGTTTATTACTCATCTTCATTATACTTTCACAGTTTTTACTCTCAATAAATTTTAGAACCATGGGAGTCTACACCTGCTTATTGTTGTTTGGGTTAATATATAATGAATAATATAATCATTAATAAGATAATTAACAGTATAACTAATAATATCATTATTTTATGTAGTAATTAATTAAATAGCATACTATAATTATATTATTTCACATTACAATTATAATTTGTATATATAGTTTGTTTATTTATACTCAAAGAATCATTGATATTATTTATGGGACACGCATTTGTATGGAGTTCTGTTTATCATTGGAAAAAGTCAGCTATAAGAGAAATTTTTTTTATTAGGATGTAATTATTTTTATAATTTTTTATATTATATCAATATAAATATTTCATTTGAAATTATATAATTCTTATAATAATTTATGTTTGTTTATTATAGTTATTTTCTTATTCTAGAAATTGTTTGGTTTTCCATTTAGGTGTGTTGTAGGGATGAATTTATGTTATAGCTGGTGTGAGATTGTTACAAAAAAAGAGGTATTAACAATTGTATTTTTTATACTAGTGGTTTTTTAAATGACTGCTAATTTCATGACCCCCTCCTCATAAGGTATACCCCACATAGCCCGGCAATGTGGGATGGGAGATTGTGACCCCAGAATCCCACCTTCTGTAGGACCCAGGTTGGCGACCAGCACTAAGGGTATATTAAACACAAAAATGGGAGGCATTACCCTCTAAGAGAACACATGAGAAATAGAGAGATATGAAGGACAACAAAAAACTCCAACTCAAACTCAAATATAAAATAAATCAAAAGTACACATATGTAATGTGATGAAAAACTTCTACAACTGAAAGGGAAAATTGTGTGTATCAAAAGAAAGTAGAAACATCAGCAGCCACAAAGCCCGAACAGCTCCTACAACCCCAAGGTGGTGGTAACCACAGTGATCTCCTACCTACACCAAGTGACCTGAAAAATAGTTTATATGTTTTTAGGTTGAGTATAATAGTATACTCAATAGGATCCACCCCAAAGCCTATCCTACAAAAGAAATTAAAGCATGCTAAAGCACAATGAACAACAAGTGAAACTAACTCATCACCTAAATAGGTATACTAATTTTCTAGACTCAACATGGATACTCTGACAAAGTATCTCATACAAGAATGCATTATATAACAATTAATATCATGGTTACACTGCTACTTCTTCCACACTGGTATGCTGCATTACCCCAACATCGCACGCCTTAAGAATCACTCTCTAATAAGGAATGCCCGCAGACACCTAGGTGAAGCACCTCTATATGCATCTCGTAAAACACAACCACTACATACATGTAAATAAATTATCCATGTTGTTTTTGGGAGCCACCAAATCTCGCATAACGTGTATTAGGTGTCAATAATTATGCCTCATTCCATTACAACCCATTCACTGAATAAGGTTCCTCAATCCTTCAGCGCCTATACCCATTACACCTATAGTAGTCTATAGGACATTATATCCAGAATATATGTCTGTGAATAACCACAATTCATTACAGCCCTCTACACACATATATAAGAAAAAATAACCATTGTGCCAACCAGCACAAGTAACTAAAAAGAGAAGAGAGTGAGGCCAATGGGGGTAGTCAGCCATCCATCCTCCCACGAGAAATTTGGGTAAAACACCCCAAGGGCTTAGAATCCTTGGGATGATAGTTTCCCTTACTGACAGGGTGGAGTACAAATAGAAAAAAAAGGCATACAAGAATATAATATATCTAACAACTACACTATTGGCATAACCTAGTCTTAGACTCAGATGCAGCTAATGTCTCTCAAACACTTGGACTCCACTTCTAAGAATATGTATCCTTTAAGCACACAAAAATTTAAATAGATTTATATATAACATCATTCCCTTTTTATCAGAGGAAATTTACATTAATTAATTATTTAATCATTAATTAACCATTACAAATTCCAAAAAAAACTTTTCATTATCATACCAACCTAGATCCCTAGTTCCTTTAAATTGCAACATCTGAATTGCATTCCAGCAAGATCCAACCCCATGTGATAACAGAATTTGTTCAATAATTTATTAAAAACATTAATATATTACTATATTCCAAGACAATATAGAAAAAATTTATATGAAACCAATCACATAGGGATCACCACTATGAGTAGGTGAATTGGCCATCAGGCCTTTTCCACCTATAGCATGAGCATACACCCATCCCCCCTCGAGATGCTAAACACAAAAATAATATGTCATACCCCACATGTCTTTGATTATTTTTGGAATGAGGGTAAGAAAGACTTGATACCTTGAGAAATGAGGAATTTCAAGAAGATAAACAAACATCATGATTCCAAAAACATTCAAACATTCACAAATAACCTGTTTCATTATCATTAGTGTCCTCCCCGACACCCCATGCATAAACTGATTCATCTCGCCACTCTAGGCACTAATAAAATCCACAACCAATGGGCCTCCATTCCACCACATATCACAATAGCCATCCAGGCTCACATCGCAACAAAATAAGTTGGAAACCAAACATAGTATCAACCGTTTTCTTGGACCTTGAACAAATCATATATCCTTCAAACATAATGAGCACTCATGGCTCCATAGCAAAAGGCACTCAGCCTTACAATAAAAATGGCAACATTGAACCCTTCCAAGAATTATGTTATTATCAAACAGTCAGTTCTATAATCCATCTAGACTTAACTAATTTATTATTTTAAGGCTCCAACAATGGGAATCCTAAACAGTAATCCATCACAAATAATTAAACATGATTACTGAAGAAATATGATAAACATCAAATTACAAAAATAACAACCAGATTCATTAATGTGACTCTTTATCTTTGAAAATTAATTTACCATTAATCCAAATTTCTGTACCTTACCAATTTACATCAAGAAAGACCTTATAAAAAAGGAATGCATATAAAACATAATATATAAATATACAAGAGGAAATAACATACGATCAATACAATTTTTTTTATCTAGTTTAAATATTTATTTTGTCCATTCCATTGTTATCTGGTGAACTAAAACATGATAACTCTACATTATCATATAAATTAATATTGCATCAATGAATCCCTTAACTCTAATGGTTCTCGAAATTCTATATATTAGAATGATCCACAAAACATATTTTGATCACCTCCCTCTCGACAACTGCATCCACCCGAGGACATCGTGACACGACCGCACCAACCAACACCCAAGAAAATTCTATTAGAAACATGGAGATCACATTCACTTACATTGAAAGGATAAATTGGGGAGAATGATCAAATAAAACAAAATGATGGATGGTAATCATACCTTTTATCTATGACGGATTGACACTTGCCGATTGCACAAAAATAGGTGGTTCACATGTAGTAGGAAGAAACATAAAGGGGAAAAAATCCAAGGATTAAGGATCAGGAAAACTGAACCTATGGGAAGAAAGAGATGTTAGAGAATATCACACTATGAAACAAGAAGGCATGTAATATGAAAAAGATATGTCATCCAATTTGAAAATTTATATAGAAGCTGTTAATGATACACATGATTTTTCATTAAAATAAGGTCGCATTAAACCCCGTGATTTTACCAAGTAAAGGAATCCAGAGCCTTAAGAAGTTTTAAATAAGAGTTATGGGATTTTAATCGGCATTAAATCCCTAAAAACAATGTCTTTAATGCGTTTTATGACACAAATTATTGAACATCCAAAGAACTCAGCATTAGCTCATCAATATAAGAAGGAAAATTTCAAAAAACACCTCTGACCCATCTAACGGTCTCGCTCGCCAACAAACACCGATGGATCTCCATCAACATCAAAGAACACCACCTGCCTCCAGAAGAAATCTACGGTAGCCTGCACCCAAAACAACAAATCCATGCCAAGAATGACATCATATGGTTATATCTACATATATAGGAATTCTCCTTGAGAGTGGTTCTTCCCCAACACTAGATCACAGAATCTAAATACTTCAACAAAGTCAGCTCGACCTCCAACAAGCAATGTAAATTCCAAAAACACTAGATGACTCTCTATCTCAAGTCCCAAATCATTGAAAAGAGAAGTTTATATGTAATATAGGGTCACTCATACATAAAACTAGGTATACACCAATTTATAAAACAAGAAAACGGTACCTCGAATGATGTCTGGCTAGCCTGGTGCTGGCAATGCTAAAGCATGATGTCAACTATGACCTCAACCACGACCTCTCTAAACATGTTAAAGACCACCACCATGACCACTATATAGTATTTGAGTACAGAAAAATTCATGGGAATGTTTATTCTATCCCCTTATACACTCTTCTACTCCAAAGATGGTGCAACCTACTAATGTTTCATCGGTTGAAAATGTGTCAACGGAGAAGCCTAGAGTGGAAACACTGGTGCACTATTTCGACTCTAAATGTTCGAGAACACTCATTGCTAATGAACATGAGCTACAAAAGTAAATCAAATTCATGTTCCATTGGAATATGCATAATGGACACCGCCCTCAAAGAAATGAGAAGATGAGGTAAGGGACCTACCCTGGGCCGAACAAAAACTCTTCTTACATGAAAATCTTGAAACCCGATTCACAACTCTAATTCATGAAGAATCATGACAACACCACTATCATGAAGATCAGGGTCTATCCATTTTCCACTCGATGACCTCTTCCCTTACAAGCACATCAAGATATATCATCAGCATAAACATGGTGACCAAGAACTGAAAATAGAGATTTAAAATCTTTTTGAAATTCCACTCCCATGCATCATCATCTAGGAGTAGTTTAAAAGCATATCGTAAAAGGTTCTGGAAATAGATTCCAAAATCCCACACACTGGAGTTCCCCTGTCAAAGGATAAGATGCTCATAGAGACTGGATGCCTTCATTTTTGAAGAATGAAACTCAACTCTGAACATGTCTTGGAACTCCTCCCATGTGATCACTGACTCCTCATAATCCTTGTGGTACAAGAACCCCCATTGCCTTGCTTCTCCACACTACATCATCCCCAAAAAAACCGAGTGATCCTTCTAAAAACAGAGCGATCTAAAGGATATTTCAACCTCCTCCAACCTGTATTACGTGAATGCATCTAAAATTAATCCATTATACCTATGTAGACTCTAGTGTTGAAACTCGCAGGGTGTCATACTCCATGTGTCATCGTCGGCAACCACTACCTTGTGGCGATCTGATGATACAACCTTATGGACATCTTCTACATAAACATGATGAGGACATTGACCCAAAGCAATACATGACAAATATTAAATACATTAAGCTCCTAATACTAGATTATGAAAGACTCGTCATTAAGTAAATAATTTTTTTTCATTTATTCATTTTATGTTAAATTATCCCAAGGACATTCACATTCAAACATAGTCACAAAGAAGAATGATGCATGATCCTTTCCTGGGTCTCTACCTTACAACCAATATCACCTCATTTAGTAGACACTTTAAAAATAAGGGTTTGTGCATCAGATCAAAGGGAGCCTAACATTCTATGTCTTAGCTGGTCTCTAGTGCTAAATCACTTGATAAACTTTACAAACACGATTTCCCTACCAATCCATGATACCTCACCTTTGACTAACCCATAATAGCATCCTATCCCTCAACCAGACCTTTGATACCACACTTTCATGACCCCCTCCCCATAAGGTGTACCCCTCATGGGCAAAAAATGCGAGAAGAGAGATAGTGACCCCGGATTCCCACCTCCAATAGTCCTCAAGTTTGAGACAAGCACCAAGTATATAGTAAACAGGCATATATGGAGGCATTACCCTCTATGAGAACACATGAAAAATACAGAGAAAATAAAATCACCCACTAACTCTAAATTAGAAATCAATATAAAGAAATCCCATGTACACATATGTAATTTCATGCAAAAATACTACAGTTAATATGGGAAACTGTCATTACCAAATTAAAGTAAAAATTGCAACAACTATGAAGCCTGAATAGTACCAGCAATCCCAAGCTGGTATTAACTAATGTGTTCTCCTACCTGATCCTTTTTACCTAGAAACATTTATATATAGGTAGGGTGATGATAATATTATACTTCGCCGGATCCTCCTTATAGCCTCATGTGAAAATGTTAAGAAAGCATGCTATTGAACAGTGAACAACAAGTAAAACTAACTCGTCACTTAAACATGTATACTAATTTCCCAACCATACCTTGTCTACCCTAACCATGTATCAAATACAAATTTATATAATATAATAATGAATATCAAGGGTACCCCGCTACTACATCCCCATTGGTTTTCCTCTTTTCCCCAATGACACACCTCCAAAGAATATCTCTCCAAAAAGTGTTGCCTTGCTGACACCGGGGTGAAGTACCACCACATGCACATAATTAAACAAAACCACTATATCCATGTAACCAAAGTAACCATGTAGATCTAGGGTCCACACAACTTGGACAATGTGTATCTTATTTCAGACATTGTACTTCAATACATTACATCCCATACACAGAGTATGGATCCTCAAGCCATTATATCCTTTACACATTAAACCTATAGTAGTCAATTCAAAACTATATAAAAAATATATGTGTGTGAATATTCACAAGTCATTACAGCCCTCTATATAGATATATGGGGAAAAGTAACCATTGTGCCTACAAGCATAAGTAACTACCATGAGAAGAGAGTAAAGCCGAAGGGGGTATTTATCCATCCATCATCCCACTAGAATGCTGGGGAAAACACCCCCAAGGTTTAGAATTCTGGGGGTGTTTATTGAAACAATTGATGACATGTAGTAGAATATATAAGCACAATATGTAAAGAATATAATATATCTCAAAATCACATTGTGGTAATAACCTAGTCTTTTACTCAAATATAGCTAATGTATCTTCAAAACCCACCTACCACTGCTAAGACTATGTATCCTATAAGAACACGAATATTTAATGATATCTATAAATTACTTTATTCCATTTTTATCAGCGGCACATTAAATTAATTAATTATTTAAACATCAATTAACCATTAGAAATTCCACATAACATTTCATTAGCTTTATAACAAAGATCCAATGTTCTTTTAAATTGGAACCTCAGCATTACGTCCTTGCAAGCTCCAACCCCATGGGTTATGATAAATAATTCAATAATTTATTTACAATGTTATTACATTCCCTTATCTCTAGGAATTCAGTAAAAACATTCTAATCCACCAAGAACAAGGGGAATAACATGGTGAATATGTGAAATACTCATCGAGTATTTTTCACCTATTGCAAGAGCGTAGACCCATCCTCCCCTAAGAAGCTAAACACGAAAAGCATTAAGCTAACCCTATGCATCTTCTCACCTTTTTTGATGGAGGGATAGAAATACAACCTGTCGTAAGATGAAGAGAAAGTAAATAAGATATAAAACATCAATATTTATCAAGCATCCAAATATTCAAAACCAAACAATTTCATCATCTTTACTGTCCTCCCCGAAAACCATATAGATAAACTAATGCATCTCACCACTCTATGCATCAACTACTACCAATAGCAAGGGGACTCCCATCCCCTACATATAAAAATTTTCATCTAGGCCCACATCACAACATAAGAAGTAGGAAAACAAACATCATATCAACTGGGCTCTTGGCCATTAAACAAGTCATCATAACTTCATAAATAATGAGCACTCATGGATACAATGAACAAGGTACTCGACCTTACAAGGATGATGAAAACTCAGAATCCTACCATGAATTATCTTTTTATGGAACAAAAATTTCATTAATCCTTATAGAATTATCCAATTTATCATTTTTATGTTCTAATTATGAAAAAAATAGTAATCCATCCCAAATCATTAAAAATTCTTACTTCATAAATTTGATTAACATTAAATTACATAAACAACAACCAAATTAATTTACAAGACTCTATCATTGAAAATTAAATTAAAATTAATGTCAATTTATGTTACCTAAAAATTTATGTCATGAACGACATGTTAAACAAGGAACGAATAAATGGCACACAATCTAAAAAAATAAGAGGTAGTAACATATGATTGATAATAATTTACTTATCCAGTTCAAATATTTATTATGTGAATTCCATTGTGATCTACTGTAATAAAATGTTCTAACTCTACATTTTCACTTAAAATAATATGGATGAAATGAATCCCCTAACTCAAAGGGTTCTTGATGATCTTTTTATGAGAACGATCCACATAACAGATTACGATCACCTCCCCCACGACAACTGTAACCACTAGAAAACATTACGGCATGACCGCACAAATGGAAACCTAAGAGAACAAAATTAGAAGATTGATACCACATGAAATAACCTGGAATGAAGAAAAAACAGGTGAAATAGTTCCAAAAAAATCACATGAACTGAGGTATATCATACCTTCTTTTGATGAATGATAGACACATGCTGCTTGTTCCTAAACATTAGGTGTTCATGTAGAAGGATGAAATGTCAAGGGGAAATGATCCAAGGATTATAGTTTGATCACACCACTCTTATGGGAATAACGAATGGTTCGAGCATCTTGCACTAAGGAATAAGAAGGATGAACAAGAGGGGATGGTATCTCATCCCTTTTTAAGATTTATGGAGCAACAGTTTAAGATTCACGGGATTTTCCATTAAAAGAGGATTTCCTAAAACCACATAGATTGACCAAGTAAAGGCATCTCGAGACTTAAAAAAATTAATATAGTATTAATGGTATTTGAATTAGTCAAAATTACCTTAAAACGGGTCTTGAAGTTGATTTTTGTCATAGAAAAAGTCAAAGGGGAAAAATGTTGGAAAATGGAAACAATGCACACCTACAAATTCTGGAAACATTTTACACCTACTGATGGTGGAAACAATGTTAAAATAATGGCTCACTAAAACAAATCATACTACTCAACAAATGACTCAACAAAACTGATGGCGGTGTTCACATCTACCTCACTGATGTCACTATTCACATCCGACTCACTAATACCGATGACACAATTCACAAAATGAATTACTGATACTGTTGACATTGTTCATAGAGTTACATACTAATACAGATGGTTCTATTCATATAATGGCTCAATGATAATGATGACACTATTCACATAATGACTCACGGATACTGATGGCAGTGTTAGCAAAATAACTCACCAATATCGATGACACTACTCACAGAATGGCTCACTGATATCGATGGAACTATTCACATAATGTCTCATTAATACTGAAGGCACTAATCACAAAATAAATTACTGATACAAATGACATTGTTCTCAAATATAATCATTGATATATATGGAAATGTCTACAGAATGACTCACCAACACTGTTGGAACTATTCAAAAAATCACAAACCAATACTGATGGCACTATTCAATGAATGACTCCCTAATACCGATAATAGTGATCACACAACAACTCAGGGATACTGATGACACTTTTCACAGAATGAATCCTCTATACTGATGGCATTGTTTACAAAACGACTTAGTGATACAGATGGAATTGTTAACAAAATGAATAATCAATTATTATGGCACTGTTCACAATAATTTAAATTTGGAAAAGTGTTGGAGATAAGTCATCTTGACCTCCTAGAACACCTTAGACATTATATTTTAGTAAATTAATGGAACATAGAGGTCTTGGTTGTTACATCTAAATTGATTCGAAGAAGGTACGAAAATAGCCACATATTTTATGGTCGAAAATCATTTTGGGGAGTTTATAATTTTATAGCAGTGGTTTCTGTATGTTTGTTTTTAGATCAATTAGTTACAGTTTTTAATTTATTTAGCGTCTATTTTTTTTTAAAAAATACCCAAAAATATAGATAAAATATACCTAACAACCACTATAAATTTTCTTAAACTATAATTTTATAAGAATTATTTATTTTTAAAAATAAAAATATAAAATCTTACATGAAATTAACTAAAACATAAATTAATAATAATCCCATCATAAATATATCATACATCCATATTCATATTTATATACAACATCAGTCACCATAACCTCAGTCAACTCATACTCTCAGTCAACTCAAACCTCAATCATAAATATATACATATTATATATGTAAAAAAACATTCACAACCAATTAACATCTTTCCCACAACCTCTGCTACATCAATCAGCCTCTCAATAATCTCATCTACTAGAAGCAACCGCATCATCTCAACAATTAGAGGAAAGAAAGAAACAAATTAAAACGGAACAAAAAAATTAAAAACTGTAGTAGAATCAATGATAAAATTTAAACATAACACACAAATTAATATCCATCATGACTGCCCACCAAAAAATATCATGGATCAGAATGGTTAATGACATACCTACATTTGGTATTTTTCACCTGTAATATAAAACTACAACATTTTTTAAATGAAATGTGATTGGGAAAACATATAAAATATATTCTAGAAGGTCGCACATAAAATTTTTCATTTTCATATTCACACTGAAGTCATATAAATATAAAACGAATAATATATCAAGGAAAAAATTGAAAACATAATCATACCTATTAATGATATGATTGAACAATTGAAACTGAGAAGAGATAAATATATAACAGTCCAATCATTTTTTAAATCATTCTGTAGTGGGCTGGAAATTTACTTGAAAATAAATTTTAAATGTTTTGATTTGGTAAAATGCATTACATTTAAAAAATAACCCAATGGTGGTTTTCACATTATTTTACACAAATATGAGGGTGTCTTCTATGGTTTTCACTATCACATATGTATTTTAGTGTTTTAAAATAGTAGACATTCATTTATAAGAATCTAAGAAAACTAAAAATATGAATGAAATTTCGTCAGTTCATAAAATTTATGAATAAATTGGTGTTAATTTTCTTATGATTCCATTTAAATCCAACATCAATTGTCTGCTTTTTGACCTGAGGACACATGTTTTGGAAGGAATTATCACATTTATAAATAGTTTACTAAGTCATTATGACAACTCAACACACCGTATTGATGTGTGGTCTATGAATAAACATCATAAATAACTAATTAGTGTTTATGACATGATTTCGCATCCATTTGGTGTAGGTTGTTATGGGTTTGACCACTAAAAGCACATTATAGTGTTTAAAAACATTGAAAATGAATTTATATGATTCTAGGATAGAACAAAACTCAGAATGTTGGTTCATTGGTTCATATATTTAAAAACCCAATAAATAGTTTTTTTCCTCTGGTTTTATGGAAATCCAATGGTGTTTTCCTACTTTTGACCTCCGAAAACACATTTTATAGGATAAAATGACTTTAAAAACTATTTATCGAGTCATTCTAAGCACACTACATGTTATATTGATGCATTTTTTATACGTACATGTCATAAAAAAATCAACGGTTGGTGTTTATTGATTTAACATCAATCTAAGGTTCTTTTTTAATTTTGGACTGTTATATGAATTTTATTGTGTTTTAAAACAATATAAAAGATTTTATGGGAATCTCAAAGAAATCATATCTCAGAATGACATTTTATCTTCCATTAATACATTTCAAAAAAAAAATATATTTATTTATCTATGATTTAATGGGAATTTCATATCATTTTCCTAGGTTACCACCCCAGAAAAACAATTTAAAATCCATTTATACCTTTAGAAACATTTAATTGAGTCATTCTAACCACACCACAAATTGGATTGAAATTATTTATATGTGTAGACATATAAACTAACTCAATAGTGGTTCTTCCATGATTTCACATCAATTATTGTTTTTCTTATATGGTTCCGACCATTACATGAATGATTTAGTTTCTTCAAAAAATAAATTTGGGTTTATGGAATACCTGATAAAACTTTCACTTAATATGAAATAATGTCGAATATTACATTTTTAATCATAATATAATATGTATTGACTATGATTTAATGGAAATTTAATATCATTTTTCTAGTTTTTACACACTGAAACATGTTTTTAAAGGCTTTGGTACCATTAAAACCAAGTTACCGAGTAATTCCAACCGCACCACATTTATGATAAAGGTTTTTAATTTTGTATAGAAAAAATAATTTCTCAACAATGGTTGTACCATGATTTCACAACAATATTAGGTTATTTTCTATTGTTTTGACTGTTATAAGAACATTTCTGTGTTTTAAATGACTAAAAATGCTTTTATGATCATCCTTGGAAAGATGTAACTCCTAATTATGCGTCGTCAGTTCCACTATCTCATAAATTACTCAATAGTCGTTTTCCAAAAAAATTCATGCATATCTGATGATGTTTACCTAGTTTTGAGCCCTTATAGACAATTTAAAAAGGCTTCAGTAACAGTACAAACTATTTACCAAGTCATTCCAACCACACTACAGAACATATTGATATTTTTTATATTCTAATATATAAAAAATAAAAAAAAGTGGTGGTTCCACAATTTCATGTCAATCGGTGGGTTTTTATGATGGTTTTCATGGTTACGTACATGTTTTAGAGATTTAAAACACAGAAATGTGTTTACATTAATCCTAGGAAAATCCTAACTCAGAATGATTTATCGTTGGTTCCTACATTTCAAAAATAAATATATGGTCATTTGCATCTATTTTCATTGAAACATGAAATTTTTTGTTTGGTTATGGCTACCCCGAAACATGTTATTAAAATCTTTTCTACCTTTAAAAACTATTTTTCATGTCATTTCGACCACACCACATATCAGAATAGTATTTTTCCTATATGTTCATTCCAAAAATTACTCAATAGTGGTTTTCTCTAGATTTCATGTCAATAAGAGTTCATTTTAAATGGGGTTTCCCATTATATTCATGTTTTCGGGGTCGAATAAACTAAAAATGTTTTATAGGAATATTAAGAAAATCATAAATTAGAAAGATATTCAATCAATTATTACTTTTCAAAAATCATTATATTCTTTTTTTCCTCTAATTTCATTAAAGAGATCATCCATGGATTGGTTTTGTCACCAGACACATAGTTTTAATGACATTGGTACCTTTAAAAAATTTATTGATTCATTCCGACCACAAAACACATCAGATTGATATTTTTTAAATGCATACTAGTCAAAATAATACAAAAATGTTTATACTGTGACTTCATGTCAATATGAGGTTATTTTCTATTCTTTTGAACATTACACGCACATTTTAGTGTTTTAAAACAATTAAAAAATGTTTTAATGGTGGTGACATTTTTTGATCTATGTAGTCTACCCATTTAATTTGGTTTCAATTTTGTTTGTTTTTATAATTATTTTTCTTCACTATGTTTTTATAATAATTAAATATAATATAATAGAAATGAAAACAACTTACTCCAACATTCATAGTAGTGTCATTTACTCTGGTTTATGGTTTTCCTAGAATGGTCAAAACACATTTTTATGGTTTTAATACATTAAAACATGTGTGTAATGGTTAAAAAACAAGAAATGAAACTCATATTGATGCAAAATATTGAGAAAATCCACATTCAAATAATTATTGATTCGTACACATTTAAAAAACTTCAAAACGATGTGTGGGGTTGTCTAAATAACTTATTATATAGTTTTTAATGGTACCAATGCCTTAAAAAGTTGTTTTGTATGGTCAATTCAAGGAAAACAACATTATATTTCGATGAAATAATAAGAATATTTCCCATTATTTTTTTCAAATTTTTTATCTAAATGAATGTCATTTTGAGTTACATTTTACATAGGATTCCCATAAACATGTTTTTACTATTTTAAAATAGTTAAATGTGAATGTAATATTTAAAAAACATTAAAAAAACCTCAGATTAATGTGAAATAATAAAAACCCATCATTGAGAATTTTTTTGTGTATTTATAGACAACATGTCATTTTAACATGTGGTGTTGACAGAATGACTCGATAAATAGTTTTTAAATGAACAAGACCATTTAAAAATGTTTGTGTGGGGGGGGGGGGGGGGTTAAAACCATGAAATTTATGTTTTCATAACATGAAATTAGTATTCAATAAACATAGAATGATTTTAAAAATTTAAGAATCAAAATAGCTTCATTGTGAGTGAAAACATCCACATGATGCTTGTAAACAAGTTTTTTTAGTGTTAAAACACTAATGAATGTGAATAACAGTAAAAAACATAGAAAATGACAATTAATTGAATTTAAATAATTGTAAAACTACCCTTGATTCATTTTTGATGTGTATTTAAAAACAAAACATCAATATCACTTGTGGTATTTTTAGAATGAATCAGTAAACAATTTTCAAATGTTTGGAATCCCTTAAAAAATATTCTTGGGAGGGGGGGTCAAAACACGAAAAATTGTACGAGATATCCATTAAATAAGTGGGAAATACCATATATTTATTTTTGAAATATATATACAAAAATAAAAATATTCTTATTACAATTTTTCTAGGATTCTCATAAATGTTTTTTTAGTGGTTTGAAACACAAACATGTGTGTGTAATGGTCAAAACAGTAGAAAACAACCTCAAGATTGTTGAGAAATAATGATTGGCCCCCAGTGATTTATTTTAAGTGTACATAATGAAAAATCATCAAACTAATGTGTGGTGTTGTTAGGATGACTCAGAAGATAGTTTTTAACTGCACCAAAGGCATTAAAAACATGTATCAGGGACATATCAAGACAAAAGATGTTAGATTTACATAAAATCAATGAAAAATTAATGTAAATTCATTTTTGAAATGTAGGAACTGTCCTGACATCTTTATTAGTTACAGTTTCCACAAGACTCACAAAAAATAATTTTCTATGATTTAAAAATCTAAAGTGCGCATGTTACAATAAAAAACATAGAAAACGACCTCATATTGATGTGAAACCATGATAAAACCACCTTGGTATTATTTATTTTTATACAGAGATAATAAATCAATAAAATGGGTGTTGTTTTCACTCTGACATGGTTAACATGTTTTAAAGGAACTAAAACCATTAAAAATAAATGTTTGGGGTCAAAACTATGAAAATTATTTTGGGATTCCATGAAATCATAGGAAAACGAATGTAGAAATAGTTTTGAAATATAATAATTTACGATATTTCATTCTATGTAATGATTTCCAAAGGATGCTCATACATGTTTTTTTGTGTTTTAAAACACTCAAATGTGCATATAATGGTCAAAAACATAACCAATGACCTCATGTTTAATAAAATCAAGGGAAATAAACCTATGAGTTATTTTGGAGATATATAAGTATACAAAACTTCAATCTAACATTTGGTGTTGTGTAAATGAAAATATAAATTGTTTATAAAGGTATTAAAACCATAACAATAAAGTATTAAGTTGATGGGGCGGTCAAAACATTGAAAAATGATGTTGAATTTTCATTAAATTATAGAATACATTCATAGATTAAATTTATAAATGTGGGAACTTATTACACATCATTTTGGGTTATAGTTTTCTCACGATTCTTGTAAACACATTTTTAGTGTTTTAAAACCCTAAATTGTGTGTTTAAACGTAAAAACTATAAAAATGAACTCATGTATATATGAAGTTATAGAAAAACTACAATTGAGTTAATTTTTAAATATTGTAAATTCGTTTATACCAATATATTTAAAACATTTAAACTAAGTAAATTTCATGAACACCACTTGTCTATTTAAAATAAATTAGAATGATATATAATTATTCCATTTCATTATCGAGTACTTAATCATTTCATAAATTTATAATTTTATGATTCCAATGTTTTTTATGTTATATTAATTTTTTTTAATCATTATTCTGTTTGATAAATAATATATCAAATTTGGAGTGTATAATTAAAAATATATTTTGTACCTTTTTTCATTCTCATTTCTTTACATAAATGTTCTTATTTTTAATGTTGGTTAGAGTATCCATAAGTAGTCAAGAGGGTTTCAATTCTAATACCTGAAATTTTTCAAAATGAAGTCTTATTTGTTAATTTATTTCATGGTTTATTTAAATTTTTACAATTAGTCTATTGTAATTCTGATTTATTATGGTTGGTTTTATTTTTATCCCTTTTCTTTCAAATTGATGTGATGATGTGGTCTTTTACAGTTGATGAGATAATGTGTACGTAGATAGATGTGTTGGATATCATGGGGTGGGAATTAAATAGGCATTTTATATTATTGGAAATATTTTATATGAAAGTATTGATGACCCATGTATGGGTTGGCTAAATTTATCTTTTAAATGAGTTTATAGTGACTAATATTATTATAATTTTTAATGGATTTATGTATGATTATGGATGTAAGATATATGTATGATGGTTTTTATTTTTATTTATGTTTTTTCTTATTACATATTTTTGTTTTTATATTTATACTATTTTGTACAATATTTTAAAAATATTGATATTTTAAAAAAATAGATGTCATTTTTATGAACTATTTCTAAATAAATAACCAAAATTTATTTTTAGTTCTGGTTTTTATTATCCATGAATAAAAACAACTAGTTTTAAATATACATGGGGTTTTGAGGTTTGTTTTATCATTTTATGGGTTAATCTAAAAATCCGATGTAAAATAATGGTTAAATTGTCACTATATTCCCACAAAACAACATGTAGAGAAGTTGATCCTAAAAGAAAAGTACACCACTAAATGAATATCAATGCTGCCATATAAAATAGTTTATGTTACCATAGATAAACTTATTGGGGAACTTGATACTTTAAAATGAAAAGGTGTTATTATTGGGTGAGGGATTGAATAACTTGATTCACCCCTAGCTTAGTGTAATCTCACTCTAGACACAATTTTATAAAAGAAAAATACCATGGAGAAAAATCATTCAGAAACAAAAATAAATAAACAATTTAAAATTAATGTATCAACGATGATAATATCATGAAAAAATAAATTATATAATACTAGGTCAAACTGATAAAAAGTTTAAAAAAAATTGGGAGTAATAACAGAAAAACAATTATGTGTCAATAATATCAATTAGATTGAAATAATATATATAGAAACATTATACCAAAAATAGAAAATAGAAACAATTATTTTTTCCAAAAAAATATGAGTTTCACATATACATAAAATACAACATTGATCAATGGAGATCATTTTATATCCCACAACATAAACATCTCCATAATATTTTATTATGAAAATAAAAATCACTGATTAGAACATAAACAAGTTTAATTCAAAATAAAAATCATAAACTAGTGTATCACTATAAAATATCTTGACAATTGTAATAGAGAAAAAAATTAAATATATAGTACGAAAGAGTAAACTATATATTCTATATTTATATTTATCACTAATGTCTTCATGTATTTTATAACTGCTACTATAGTTATGATATTATAGTGAAAATAATTTTTACTATCAATCATCATTCATTAAAATGGTAAATTTTGTAAATATTTAACATCTAACCAATATATAATAAAAAAATCTAATGATCCATGTTCTCATCTCATCATTCCTTTCTTCCACTACATTAATTATGAAACTTGTGCATTAAGTGATGATATAATATCCTATAACCTATATTTCTCCACCTAGGATTGCCTTATCAAATCTTTAAATATCATTTTGTATGTATGTGTGGGCCTTCACATTTTTCCTTTACTCAAAAAATGATTCCATGAACTATATTAGTTTTATATGTGATTTAATATAATGTGATGTGATTCATTTTCTGCAACACTAATCATTAAGATGACCTATTATCTGGAGTTACTCATTACGGTAGAATATATTTAGTGAAAAAATATGTTTTCCATTGTAAACAACATTTATTCTAATATAGACCTTATTAAAATCATGTAATGATGATATCTTAAACTTTTTTATTAAGTTTCATCCTTGGAGAGGTTCTGATCCACGATAGTTTTGTAGTTCCGTATAGGTCCTGGTAGCAGAGGCTACATGAGTGGAACTACTAGATGTACAATTTGGATCTAGGATGAGTTTTTCACCCATTGAGATGTTGTTTTATTAACATTTCTCTGATATTGTTTTTCCATAAACACACCATAAAGTTCTGAATCTATATTTTATCAATGCATGACCTGATCCTTCAACATTAGAGTGGGTTTTATTAATTTTATTCCTTTGATTTTTAGTTGGCGCATACCCCCAAATGGATAATGTAATTGAAAATGTCCTGATCATAAAGGGTGAGACTCAACTTTTACAGGAGTCGACAACGAAGTTCTAGATGATATACATATTTTATAAGATTTGGACAGACCTGAGATATTACCATGGTCAAAAAACACTTATATATGTATCTATCACATCTTCAATATTCACTTGGGTTAATAAGAGTCAACTATAATGTCCATATTCTCAGGTTATGAGTGAGAACATATATTTTGGTGATCCACCTCTATAATGGTTTCTAATCACTTTGAGATCCTTTATGTATGAGGTCATGTTGTGGTTCCCTTGCACATGATTAAGGATATGAGGTGGGAACCAAAACTGCCAAAGGGGATTGTATATCCATGTTTGACAATGAATTAACCTGATATTCACATGAAATATTCAATGCCTCAGATGAAGAGGGATATTGTGAGATTCAATACAAATTGATCCACAAAAGAATTAGCAAATGTTGAGAATTAGTATCCTATTGATGTTCTTTATCCCCAAACCATTATTGAGTGGAATCGGTATGATGTGATTATTTACATTATAATAGAGTTATCGCGGATTCCCCTTGCTGTTCATGGGGTTTAGTTGATAGTGGATTGGTTGAGTAATGTGTATTATTTACTTCAAATTTAGGAGACCTTCTGTATTAATGAGCTAGGTAATCCTTATATCTAATTGATAGAATGCCTGCATGGATTACCATATGGTATCATCTCATACCATGATTCTCACATTACATCACTCATTTACCAATGATTGTAGAAGTAACATGATACAAAGGTTAATATAAGCACTACAAACCACATACATACCAATAGATAGTTTGAGAAGACCATTCATATACAATAGGAATTTATTTGGGAATATTTTATAGATATTGGATGATTATGGGAGAAGTTTTTTTTCTTGAAGAGTTGTAATACAAAAACAATTAGTATTTGATTAATATTTCCCCATTAAAAATTTTATATGGTATGCCTATAGATGGAGAGTGATACAATGGGGTGTTACACTATAGGGGTGGACTAGGGAGGTTCTTCAGGCCATTACGGGGGAATCTCATGCTATTAAGGCCAATTGTCTGCATTTTCATTTATTATTTTTAGGAGAGATGCATCACACCATGACTTAAAGGGTTATTCCAGGGGTAGACCCCAAAGGTTTGTCACACCATGACTAGTGTGGTCAAGCCATGACGTATGACCTGTATAGTTTTTTTAAATAGTATATTAATAAACATTTATTTTCATTCCGGTAAAATAAATGAGAACCCTATATACACTACCAACACATAACTCTATCCAACGAACCTCTTTAAAAACACCCTTTTAGAGTGAAATGTTTGACATTTCATTACATATTTGAGTAATGTTTAATCCAAAAGAGACCTATAGAAAATATTATTAGTCCTCGTAAATATTTTATTAAATTATATCCCTTTTCAATGTTCTTTTGTTGTTTATGGTTGTTATTCCATATTTCATGTTTTTTTAAGATTCATCTACTATAACAGATTGATATAGGATTATCCATAAAGTCCAAACCGGTATAAGCATTCATACATATAATAGGAATTCACGAAGCTTTCACTAAATTTTCCTCCAAACATATATGGGTATATAATGAAAATTAAATTTAAATTGTCTTCTATATGTAAATGTCAAAAAATACTATTTAACATTTAATAAATAGAAAATAATCTATTCATGTCATGATTATCACATGGATGAATGTCGAACAAAAAAATTAGGTCACTATACAAGGCATGTCATGACCAACTTTATTTGATCAATATGGGTGTATACCTAAGGCGAACTAAAATGAAATTGTGAGATATACTGAAAATTCCACTCTTCCCTCATGTGATTTATATATGAGATTTATTATCAAGCAACTATCCACCCATTGGGTTTTATAAATTATATTTTCCATGTTGGTATCACATCCCGTTAATCTGTTATACATGAGATATAGTGAGGAATATACTATTCCCCAATTATTATTATGTAATTATTATCACCATTATATGATTTTAATGATCAATAGAACACATAAAAGTGTTTCATGATTCCATTTATGTGATGCAAACCATTTTTATGGAATCTTGTTTGAACCCTTTTAGGGGTCCTAAAACAGATTTTAGTAGATGTTTTGATTACATAGAATATGGATAAAACAACCAAAGAGTATTGTGGATGGAATTGGACATGACACTTCATTGAGACCATTTATACAAGAATCATAGGCTTGGAAATGAATTTCCATTGGCTAGAGTGTCTCATGCCTAGATGATTCCTCTTCTAGAAGGACCCCACTGGCTACCTCATAGAGGATCACTACCAGTGCTAATATATAGATCCAATTTCATCTCCAAGGGTCCAATGGAAAGATTTTGTAGCTTCTTTAGCCTATTAATGGTAGTAGCTACTATTTATGGAGTTCCCACAACCCCACTAGCTACCCCAAATGAGGCTATTTGGTACCTAGTGGCATTAGCCTAGATGTTCAAGGACAATATTTCCTTAATGTAAAAATTCCTTAAACTAATATTTATTCATTATAAATAACCATAATGGATTATATATTATTATTTATTTTATTTATTCCCAAAAATAGAGACCATTAAGGACACAAATACGCACATGGTCATATGATATCCAACACCAAAATGATCAATAAATCAATTTATCTAAACATATACCTCCATTATAAATATTCCTTTTCATTTATAGATTTTAAAAACATAAAATATCATTTTACTATCATATATTATTCATTTTATCTTCTTCTTTTAGTTATATACATTGAGATAAAAAAGAGAAACAAACAATGATATTTATTCCTAGATATCTATTAAACTTCCTCATTCTTTTAAATTTAGTTATTAATACCATTAATGTGAGGAAACATGTATTTATTTCATTTTATATGACAATGAAATTAGATATTCATTTGAGGTTTATATATTTCATGTTAAAGATCTTATTTCAATTATTTTTTTAATCTTGATATAACTTAAATGAAATGTATATTTTTAGTATATTATTTTCCATTGACACAATGAGATAGATTGTAATGACCCAAATATTTCAATGGAATCCATTATTATAATAATTTCATACAATAACATTGAGTCACAACACAATTAATAAATAAGTATTATATATCATTTAAACTTTTGATTCTCAGTAGTTTGTTTCAAATTTTGAAAAATGGTTTTCTATAACTATGATAAGTATGTGATTTGGAGGTCGATAAGACAAAAAATAATTTTTTTTCTGGAATTGTAGCCTACCATTATTGTCAGTATCATACATTTATTAATAGTGCTGAATATTAATCTTCCAAAAAAATATAATCTTCACCCATGATTGTACAAATACTATTTTGACCTCTTAAAAGTTAAGAAATGACCATAATTTAAGAACAGTTATTATTGTATGTCAAAAATAATTTATTTAGAATTTTATGTTTAAATTAATAAATTAAAATGGAACTCATTTTCATAAAATTTATTCATGAATTGTTAGTTTATTATCTTACAGTTATTAGATAATTTAATGGGACCATGAATAAATTTTCAAGGTGTTATAAAACTAGTTATAGTTATAATGTTGATTATTTTAATAAATTATATTTTTATTTAAAAATTATATTAAATATATTTAAAAAAATATTCAATAAAATGGATTTAATGTTTGAATTCAAAATTTTGATATATGGTTTGGTAGAACTTTTGGGATTTTTTAAAATACTTGAATTATTTTTTAAATAGTAAAAAAACAGTTTTGAGTTTTTGGTTTATTTGATGATAACATAATGATGTAATAGTTAATAAAACATTCTGGTCGACTTGTGTACAGTAAAATATGATATTAGATGTCCCAAGTTCATAATACCGTGGTAAAATACCATGGTAAAGCACATGGTTTTACAAAAACCACTAATGAGGTGTCTTTTTAAATTAATAAAAAAGTATCTCCATTTTTACTATAAATAGCCACTCATCCATTCCTTTTCATTCATTCCAAATCCATAATCCTAGAATAGTTGGTGGTTTTACCTCAGTATTATTCCTCTTAAGGTAATCCTCCATGTTCCCAACCTCCATGTTTTAGGAGTAACTGCACAAGGTAATCGAACCTTTCAACCTCCTCTTCCGTGAACACTTCTTTTATGATATCTCTTTAAATTTCCATTTTCATTTGTTGGGGATTGATATTATGTATCCATAATTATGTAGTTTTGTTATCCATGTGATGTTATTCCCTTATTTCTTCTTCAATTCGTTGTATAAAATTTTATGAGATGTCGTTAGGCTTCAAAAATTTTATTAGGGGTCTCTAAACATTTCATTCAATATCATGTTCATCTCTTTTCTTTTCCATTTCTCATCTCATTTTATCGAAATGTTGTGTTGAATCCATTAGAATTTATGTACTCTATTTTTTCTATGATAAATTAATATTTATTCCTCATCTCTCCTTTCCTTTTTTTATATATAATAATGTGAAAATACCATTTGAGATGTGCTAATTTACCACATTCAAGGATGATGGGTTTTCATTTTCTGTTATTGTCTTCAATAATTTTCATGAGTCCATTTTCATTGTTTAGCCAGAACACAATATATGTATTATGCTTCATATATTGTTCTGTAATCCTTTTGTAGAAAATTATTTTAGTTATTAAACAGAACATGTTCATTATGGTCTAAAGACCGCCAATTAACCCAAACAGTTTTCATTATATAATTTATAAAATGATTCATCTTCATACCAAGTAACCAAAGGAAATATACAGTCATGTAACCTCATGGATTTTTACTTATAACATACAACCCCAATATTAGATTATCACCCTTTATAGTATTCGTTAAACATGAATACAATTGAACCGATCATTAGAACCATGGAAACTGATGGATCCGAGCAAAGATGTTAATCCTTGTAACCAATCAAAAAGGTTATGAATGAACACAAAAATATTTTATTAAATAATTTATATATATAATAGTATATTTAATTATTTATTAAATAATTTAATTTGATTTTTTAGGTCATTAATATCATGTGGAGAACAATATCAGACCTAAGGAAAGGGAATCTACCTATACCACACTCGTTCCTTCGGGTTGCCCTAAATTTCTTTTTACCCAAAAAAGTTGTCTTTTATTTTTATGAAAAACTTTAAATTATGTTTATATGTTCCAAAATATTGTCTCCATATCCATCCCTCATTCACCCTCGGGGATATATGTGTTTTTAAGTGATTCACTCCTTATTTTTTTCCCAAAACCAAACCTATATTAAGGGAACATCCTAAATTATTCTCAAATTTTAAGTTCACTATATCTTCTGTTATAAACCACCACTATATTTATTAAATAAGTCCTTTTATTGTGATTCCATTCCTGGATAACATGTGGTTTTGTATGAATTATTTTTCCCTTTTATATTTTAATGGCTATATAGTATTTTCTTATAAAACTGCTTAAAAATGTTTTAATGCAAAAGTTTCATAAATTAATTTCATTTATATTTTCACTTCTATTTGAAATTAATTACCATGTTAAATGCCCATTTTACCTTGAAAACTTCCATGTATGTTATAATCCCATTTTTTTCTGGGACACTTTTATGATACCCACATTGGTTATGCTTTTTGTAGTGATTTTGGTAGCCAATTCATTCCATGGCTACCCTTAGGATTATGTATGGTTCATTATGTATTATTATTTATGTGGAAATAATATACATGAAAATGTTAAGATGGCTGCTCCCTGATAGTGATTCATTGCATTGGGTATAGGTATGAATCATGAGTTATTATATGCAACAGTCTTGTCCGTTTTCCATAGATTTTGCTATAATGATAAACGATCGTGTTGGTTATCCATGACAAATATTAAAGTCATGTTTTATATTTTTACCAAATTTATATGATTCCATGTTTATAAGATCCCATGTTTATATGTTATGATTCCATATATTCCATGCTTTTTATATCATCATGTCAGGCCTCCAAACTTATGGGCTTAAGAATTATTCTTATAATCATTCCCTTTCTAGGATATTTTTCTCATCCCTTTGTTCATATGTTTCTCTGGGAGATCTCATACCGATGTATGAGAAAAATTGATGTTAGGAGCTTTTTATGGATATTAAATATGTAGTTTTTCCATTCCCATGTTTTAGGTTTTATGTACCTAGTTTTCAAAGACACGAGACATCATGATCCTTGTCTTGTACTCTAATGTATATTTATGCTAGAAATCATGCAATGTTAAATATAAAAGGCTTGGTTATCTATAGTTGATATCAGAGGATGGTCTTGATATTTTTGGAGATTATGAATATAGCACTTTAGTAGAAACCTTAATAATGAGAAAATTTATAATTCCACATCCCTAAATTTTTGTAATTATAGATTATATGGTTTATCAAGAAAATACATCCCTATATAGATAAAAACTGTTATAGGAGGCTCTGAAACAGATTTAAATAGGAGTAAAAACATCGAAACATATTATTGGGCTTGACCTTAGGTATCCTAGTACATGAAAACAGGCCTTTCTGTACTATTGGTATTGAAACTCCCAGGGGATATTCATTGGTAATTCATGAGCTTGGTACAAACCGTTATTAAGGAAAAAACCCCACAGTAATATAAGAGAAGAAATAGATCATTACTAACCAAGATTGAAACATAGGTAATCATAATATAGGATATACCTCTCCATTAAAATATTATACTTTTATGCTCAAATGTTTCCTTTTTTATGCTTCATAACTAAGTATTAAATCACTCTAATTGTATGTTCTTAATCATAGTTAATGGAACTAAATAGAATAACACATTCCAACAATAAATGTGACAGGGAATGTGAAGAATGTCCAAACGATATGCCAGATATAACAGGAATGGGTGCTCAAAACATCATGACAGTACATTATTTGTTGGCTCAAGTTATAAATAATAAGTTGAATCTAGGGGTACAACTTCCTCATCAACGAATAGAGAATGTTGAGATAGAATACATAATTCCGGAAAGGCCTCCCAGGTTTAGCGGATCTTATGATCCCATCCTCACGGAACAATGTATTAAATCCATTGAAAATACATTCTATGTCTTCCAGTGAATGAAAGAAGAGACCATAGTAATGGAGGTGTATCATTTTTATGTCAAAGATAATCAGTATAGGACACTGATCATGAATAAAAAGTACCAAGAGGAAATTGATTCCATGGACTGTGAGTAATTCCAGAGGATGTTTTAAAATAAATATTTTCCTCGTACCCTCCATATCAAGATGAAAAAAGTGTTCCTCGAACTCAAGTAGAAGGAAGATGACTGCATCGTGGCATATAAAGCAATCCTTACAAGGCCTGAAATGTACCCCTATTGATTTTTCAATAACATAGAATGAAAGGAGGATAACTTCTTTAGTAGATTATGTCTAAGTCTATGAAAAGTGTGGGAGATTTGAGACTTTGATAGTTATGGGGAGATGGTCCATTGTGCCCTCAAGGTTGAAATGTATATTGAAGACTCTTAGTGGTCTTGTAGTCCTTGTGAAAAGATGAAGAAAATGGAGAACAACATGGGTGGTTGAAAAAAAATCCCATGATAGACAGATGCCCGAATATCCCACAAGTAAAAGTTGTGGGAAGAAGCATTTTGGGAACTATTTAATGGGAACCAAGAATTGCTTTAAATGTGGAAAATCATTCAATCTAGATAAAAATGTGGAAGAGATATAAAAAATCCTTCTAACATGGAAGAATAATGGAAGGTGTAGATCTATGCTCAGCCAGTTGTGTAGTGTTAAAACTACAAGGATCATGGTCATCATGAAAAAAAATTCCATAATACAAGGGTTATTAGAGGAAATCAAAAACAACCTCCAATGAAACACGGAAGGGCTTATGCTATCACTAATGATGATGTGGTAATAGGTACTCTAGTTACTCATTCAAGGATAGCGAAAATACTATTTGATTTGGGTTCTATGCATTTTTTCATATCTTTCATGTTTTCTATAACTTTTCAACCACCACATCAAAATTTGGAGGAAAAGTAATTTGTGATAATAGGGAATGGGAAAATTATTTCATCCTTGGTTTCTAACACCTCCTCGGTTAACATTTGTGGAATGAACATCCCTTAAAATCTTGTCATACTTCCTTTAGTGGAGTTCAATTCTATCATGGACATGGATTTTTTATATTTATACTATGCCAACATCAACTATCAGGAAGGGGAGATCACTCTTCACATTCCAAAGCATCCTCTGATGCTTTACAGGTGTAATGAGGAAGATTAATCTCTTTTATAATCATGGTCTCAAGTGTGTATATTTTTTCCTTTGGAGAAAGCATATCTAGCTTAAATGGTTGAGACAAAGGAGAGAATTGTGCTTTATTACATGTTCATCGTGAGAGATTACAATGATGTATTTCCTGAAGTGTTCTGTAGTCTCCCTATTGATTGGGAGTTTGAGTTCTCAATTGAAATTATCCTTGAATCTCTACCAATCTCAAAGAGACCTTACAAAATGGCCATCGTTGAGCTAGAAGAGCAGAATATGAGGTTATAAGAGAATATAGGGAAGGGTTTAATATGCTTGAGTGATTCACTATGGCGTGCTCCGGTTCTCTTCATCAAGAAGAATAATGGGTCAATTCTACTCTACATTTATTACCATGAGGTCAATAAAATCGTGATGAAGAACAAGTATCCCCTTCCACAAATAGATGACTTGTTCCATCAGCTTTGTGGGGCCTGTTGTTTCTCTAATGCGGACCTTCCGTCATGATATCTCCAATTAATGGTGAGGAAGGAAGATATTCCCAATAATTTCATTCAAAATAGGTATGGACACTATGAGTTCATAGTGATTACCTTCAGAATCACTAATAATCTAGAAATGTTCATTGATATAATGAATAGAGGTTTTAGTGATTACCTTATCAAATTTGTGGTAGTCTTTATTAATGATATTATGATATTCTACCAGAGAAAGGAGTAACATGAGGAGTATTTTAATACTATTTTAAATACTTTTAGAAGGGAGAAGTTGTATGAAAAGTACAATAAATGTGAGTTCTGGATGGAGGACGTATCAATCGTGGGGCATGTTATCACCAGTGAAAGGATACTTGTGGACCCTTTCTAGGCAATTACAATTGAAGAGTGGTCATAGCCAACATCTGTTATGGAGATCCGTATCTTGTTTAGGTCTAGTTGGGTATTATCAACAATTGTTGAATAAATTTTCATGATTTTCAAACACAATGACCAAGCTGACTCGGATGGGGGTAAAGTTTGTCTAGACTCAAGAATGTGAATACTATTTCATGGAGTTGAAAAAAAGGCTTATGACTGCACCAGTACTCACAATCCCATCAAGTGGATGACATTTTGTGGTTTATAGTGATGATTATAATAAGTGAATAGGTTTTTTGCTTATGAAAAAACATAAATTGACAACTAATGCATCAAGGTAGCTGAAAATCCATGGCTAAAACTATCCCACACATGATTTGGAGTTGGCCGTTATGATCTTTGCATTGAAAATATTTCATCATTGTTTCTGTTGGGAGAAGTGTGAGATATATAAGTATCACAAGAGACTAAAATATATATTCACAAAAAAGATCTTAATTTGCACCCGTGAAGATGGACAGAGCTCATGAAATATTATGACTGCTCAATCCACTACCTTCCTGGGATGGCAAATAAGGTGGCAGATTCATTATGTAGAAAGGATCATGAATCATTATCAATGATGAGAATTGAAAAAGATCTGATCATCTTAGATATGCAGAGGATGGACGTTGGAAATATTAATGGAGGGACATCATCAATCCTTCCTCAAATGATTTCTCATCCATCTCTCTTGAAGAAGATAAAGATTAGAAAATAAAAATTTGTGGAACCTTTAAAAAAGGTGGAAGCAATCAGAAGTGTGAAATCATTCATGTTCATGACGGATGAGTAAGTATTTATAAGATTTTGGTCACGACAATGTGTACCATCCGATTTAGAGATAAAGAAGGAGCATCTGAAAGACGCACATGTAGGATCGAAATAATGATGTAGATGCTCAAATACATGAGGTGGTGAATTTTACGTTTACAAACTTTTTATTTTAACCTTGAAAAAAACTATGTTTAACAAAGTTAATCTTGTAAAATTCACAAGACCTCTTTATGTTCTACAATCATACTAGGTTACAGAAATGTGGTTCTCGAAATGAAACTTAAAGAATGTTTACAAGGTAAAGATTATACTATAATGTGTATAGAATCATACTTATCAGAGTATAAAAGATTACAAGAATCTATAAGAAGGTTATAATTTCTTCCATTATAAAAATACTATAGAAATAATATTGAAACAAAATATGTAACACATATGAAATATTTTATCCCTAAGAGATGGGTATCCAACAACCATGGATTTAGGTCCCTTGATTTATACTTTCAGGAAATTCTGTCTTACCCTCGCCATGGTAAGACTATGATTGGAATATTATAATATGTCTTAATATCCTCACAAGACCTCACACTTTAAGGTAGTAAACACCTCTGTCTTCTTATGCATAGAATTCCTCATACATTAAGGTAGTCAGCACCTCTATCGTCTTATCCTATGAAGTCCTCGATTGTATATAACAACAATCATAGTGGCACAAAGCAATGAGAACAATATGTTCAGTATTCACATGGCATGAGAGTCTCACTCTCTAGAAATCAATTCAATAACATGCAGTATCAAGATTAATCAACATGTATATTCTCAGTTTCCTGATCTCTTTCATATGAGCTTCTATTTCTGATCACTTATGCAACAGTCGACTTCCTCCTCCAATGATCATATTTTTCCTTGAATCTTAGCAGGATTGTACACATGTCAGTCAAATAACGGTTATTTAGAAACAGATTTTAGGAAATCATTTCATATTTATAACAATTATTAGAGAAATAATGCTTCTTAACCAAAACCATTTTGAAGAGTCTATGATAAGAAGATAAGATTCCTTCCAAATAAACATTCAGATGCTATTTGGTTGCACCCAAATTTACCCTACTGGCAAAAGCGGTCGATGAAGTACATGTAGGGGTCGAATCCACAGGCACCGAAGAAGTAACCTTGAGACGCTATGATTTAGTGAAGGATAGGCCATGAAGTATCAAACTTTAGTTTTTATTTTGGATGGTTAAATGAGAATTAAGAAACCTAAGTGAATTCAATTCAATGAAAGTTGGTAGATCTTATGATTATGCTCGGGGTGGATTGAATGAATTTTACTTATTTAGACAATTTTGGTTTTATTAATTCTTGATGAATCCATTCTTCAAAAATAACACTACATTCATCATTTTCTGGTTTGGTACTTACTAAACACATTTACAAATCCCCTATACACATAGAGAACCAAATTTATGATATCTCCGAGGTATATGGTATTTTAGTAATTGAATTTTGTTTTCCCAAACATAGTATAGATGAAGAGTAGAAATAACTGAAGAATAAATGTCTTAAATTTATTATCCAATTAACAACAATTCGTTCACAAAATAACATTCAATCCAGCCTTTTCATCCTCCTAAGATAAACCCATTAAAGTTTTATCCCACCATTGATGGTATTCTCTCAATGGTGTGTGGAATATGGCGAACAAGAATTGGATTGAAGAAATTAAAACCGGCGAAATAACGAGCACTCCTCCGTGTGTGTGAATGAAATTCACACATATGTGTGAACTAATTCACAACAACATAGAGATATCATTGTGCTTTGTGATAATAATGTTTTAATAAAGCAAATGGAAAATATATAAGATAAATAAGCTTATTAAGAACATAAAGATAAAAAAATAAACTTACATGCAAATGGAAAACATTACAAAGGAAATTTGGAAGCATAACCTTACAATGAAACAAGCAACAAAAGATGATAAGAAAAATATCCACAACATTTCCATCACCACTATCTCATTATATAGGAATATTAGGAGCATTAGATAGACCCACAAAATCAATTCACCCCCAATAATTAATAGAGTCAAAAGGAGGGTGAATAATCAAAAGGAAAATGATGTTTCGAAGTTGACCCGGAAAACTGTCCAGATTCATCCACCATATTGACATGTGAATTTGTAATTGAAGAAGGACGAATCCAGAGGGGTTTTAGAAGAGACATATCTTCTTCCATCTTTCCTATATGATCTTTAAAAATTTCAGGAAATTTGGATCAGCCGGATGGTTGTTATGGTCGAAATGGTGGGACGGATTTTTGTGCATTAATGTCGGGTCCACCATTTAAATCTCAACTTGAGATCCAATTTTAATCATAAAAACAGTAGAATTAGCTCTTGCCACAGTTGAATAAAATGATCCTCATAATTTTATCTTTCCACTGTTTAAATTTTAGCTTCATTGGGCTTTGTTTGTGGGCCCCACATTTGTTTGATGGGCCTTAGGCCTATTATGCTTTTTCCAGCATGTTTCTGCCTTCAGGTGCAAAAATCTCCATATTCAGTTGTGATTCATCCTTAAGACCTAATAGAAAAAATGTTCCAAATAAAGTTATGAATCATATACCAAAATATCAATTTAAAATTATGAAAATTGTAATTTACACAAGAAAATTATTGAGTGGGCCCAAATTGACACTTTAAGCATGAATTGCACAATGATGGGAAATGAAGTTCAATTTCTGAAATGGAATAAAATTGATGTTTTTTAACTTTTAAACACATTAATATTAAGATCTTAAAAATGAATATTAGCCACTTTCAGTGACTAATCACAACACCCAACTTGAGTTTTTCTAGTCCCGAGAAAATTACATTACAAATATGAAATTCAAATCCCCTTTTCCAAAAACATTTAAATACACATTGCTCACCCAAAGACCTCATACCAAATAAATTATGGAACCCATCAAAATCATTTAAAACAAGCTAGGTACATAAGCATATCCTAAGACCAATCCCATTCCATTGTTCAAATTCATCGCCACATTTCATCCAATTGCAATTAAGCATGATAAAGTGTTGTGCATCACAAAAGATATGAAGCCCATTTTATTGTTCAAGGGTAAAAAAATGGAAGCACTAGGTGGGAATCACCTAAAACCTTAATATGAGTATCCCATTTTTTTTATTTTTTTGATGATTTTCTTTTCCACAATAGATATGAAAATACTAACTCTGGGAAAGACAACTATGGAGTCACGATCCCGAAGTGCCGGACGCCACACATTTGGACAAAACATTTCTCTATGTGGTCAATTTTCATTGTTTTTTGTATTTTTTGTTTTTTGTTTTTTTGGATACTCAAATTAAACTAAAAGTTACCTCATAACCCTATGCTATAATGAAAGGGACCCAAGAACTCAAATTTACACCCATGATCTAGTAGACGTGCATCGTGGCATTTTCATTAAGAGGATGACAATGTAAACTTTGAAAAATCACATCGGACAACCGCACTTTCCAAAAACTATGTTCATGAACATAAACATGGATTTAAATCAAAATAAAGGCATGCATAATTATTTGATATTCAATTTCATAGTTTAAAATGTGTGTAATCATTTTCAAGGTTAATGGAATTTTTCTTTTCATCCATGTTTTTATTCAATAAAAATAAATAAATAAAAAGAATTTTTTATATCCCCCCAACTTGGAATTACATTGTCCCTAGTGTTTAAAGAAAAGAAATGTTAGATGGGTTTTGGAGAGAAGATCAAATAGGAATTTGAAAATGATAAACATGGAACAAATTCACCTGGTGGTTGATAATGATAGCGCATGCCACAGTCTCCCTTCAATCATGGATTTCAGTATCAACAGCTTGGATGGTGGTGAATGGATTTTCCTTATGACTTACGACATGTCCTTTTATATTTTTTTAACCTATAAAAACATAAAAATAAACTAAACAAAATATACTGATGATACATTGTCTTTTTTTTTTGATTTCTGGGTAAGGTATTACTCAGAGATCACACCACGAGACATAGATGAATATGGTCCTCCCCTTTCTTACCCATCCTTACTCATAAAAGAAGAACAGGTCAACAATCTATGGTAATTTATTATATGAAAAACAATGATTCAAAATAATTGGAAAACATGAAAACCATGGATTGCCTCCCATGCAGCGCTTTTTTTTAACGTCGTTAGCTCTACTTGAACCCCCCAACTTATCCAATTCCAACTCTCAAAATTTTTATTTACCCATCTTTCTCCACTTCCACAAGATTGAGACTGATTATTTTTTTGAAATTTGTTTCGTATGAAATCATATTTTCTACAATGATTGGTAAAATCCAAGGAATATCTAAAATGGTTGATCGTGTTTTATTTGGAGTATTTCCTAAGATTTCAAGGTTCATTCCTACTTGGTGAGATTCTTGATGAAAACTGATGATAATTGAATGGTCTTGTTTATCATAAATATAGGTATTATTGAGTAGGGAAGGAAGTATTAAAACATCGAGTTCTGTTTGATTGAATTTTCCTAAAGAATAATGATAATTTGAATCAAAAATTGTTTTTTCTTTAAAAAAATTTGAATGAATTGGTTCCTTTTGAAAAGATGATTCATCCCCAAAATGTTCCACTTGAATTTCATGAGTGGGTATAGACACAATATTTGTTATATCTCCCAACGGTTCAATGATCAGTGATTTAAAAAAATTGTTATTGGAGAAATATTCTGAACACTCAATCCATGAATACAAAGTTTCCACTTGTTAATCAAAAAAAATAACTTCCTCCTGATTTAAATACCCTTCAACATTTCCTTGATCCTGTTTAGTTATCCCATATCCAAAGGTTAGTTCTTTTTTCAATTCATGGGAGGTTTTTTGGATAAAAGATTCATTTATCAATGATGAGGAAATTACATCTTGATTGTGAATAGGTTCCTCAAAAGTTTTATACTTTGTAATTCTAATCTTAAAGATGGAACTTCTAAATTCATTTTTTCTATTTGTTCACACAATTGTTCAAGACTTTTTTCAGGATTATGGTTGATATATGTTTGTATTCAATTAATGATTGGTCAATGAAATTCCCTATGGGAGGTGTTTCCCAATATTTATTTCCGACTTGATTAAAGCATTGAATTATGAAGGGATATTTTGGAGGATAATCCATTGGAATTGATTGAAAATTGGTTTTGGGGATTTTTTTGGACACACAGAAATAGAAAGATGAAAAGAGAAGAGAAATTAGGGTGAGAATAGAGAATTTGGGGTGATAAAAGAAGATGTGGGTCTAAGGTACTTACATGGGTCCCCGGAAATATCACCAAAATTTTGTTGTGCCCAAATTTACCCTACTGGTAAATGCGGTCGATGTAGTACATGTAGGGGTCGAATCCACAGGGACTGAAGAAGTAACCTTGAGACGCTATGATTTTGTGAAGGAGGGGCTATAAAGTAGCAAACGTTGGTTTTGATTTTGGATGGTTTAAAGAACACTAATAAAACTAAGTGAATTCAATTCAATGAAAATGGGTTGATCTTAGGATTATGCTCATGGTGGATTGAATGAATTTTACTTCTTTAGACAATTTTGGTTTTATTAATTCATGATGAATCCATTCATCAAAAATAACACAACATTAATCATTTTATGGTTTGGTACTTATTAAAAACAATTACTACTCCCCAGTACACTTAGAGAACCAAATTCATGATCTCTCTGATGTATATGGTCATTTAGTAATTTAATTCAATTTGCTCAAACACAGTGAAGATGAATAGTAGAATTAACTGAAGAATGGATCTCTTAAATTAATTATCCAATTAAAAACAATTCATTCACAAAATAACATTAAATCCAGCCTTTGAATCCTCCTATGAAAAACCCATTAACGATTTATCCCTCCATTGATGGTATAATATCAATGGTGGGCAGAATATGGCTAACAAGAATTTGATTGAAGAAATTAAAACTGTGGAAATAACGAGCACTCCTCCGTGTGTGTGAATAATTCAAAACAACACAGAGATATCACTATGCTTTGTGATAATAATGTTTTAATAAATGAAATGGAAAATAGAGAAGAGAAATAAGTTTATTAAGAACATAAATATACAAAAAAGAAACATACATGGAAATGGAAAACATTACAAAGGAAATTTGGAAGCATGACCATACAATGAAACAAGCAACAAAAGATGATAAGATAAATATCCACAACATTTAATTCACCACTAGAACCTTATATAAGCATATTAGGATCCTTATATCCACCCCCACAATCAATTAACCCCCAAACTATTAATAGAGTCAAAAGGAGGATGAATAATCAAAATGAAATTGATGTTTCGATGTTGACCCGAAAAACTGACCAGATTCATCCACCATATTGACATGTGAATTTGTAATTGAAGAAGACGAATCTGGAGGTGTTGTAGAAGAGAAATATCTTCTTCCATATTTCCTCTATGAGCATTAGAAATTTCAGGAAATTTGGATCATCCATTTGGACGTTATGGTCGAAATGGTGGGACAAATTTCTGTGCATTAATGTCAGGTCCACCATTTAAATCTCAACTTCAGATCCCGTTATCATCATGAAAAATTTAGAATTAACCCTGGCCACAGTTTAATAAAATGATCCTCATATTTTTATATTTCAACAGTATAAATTTGAGCTTCATTGGGCTTGTTTTGTGGGCCCCATATTTGCTTGATGGGCCTTATGCCCATTATGCTTTTTCCAGAAAGTTCTTCCTTTAGGTGAAAAAATCTCCATAATCACTTGTGATTAATCCATAAGAACTAAAAGAAAAAATCTTCCACATAAAGTGATGAATCATATACCAAAACATCAAATTAAAATGATTAATATTGTAATTTCCACAAGAAAATTATTGAGTGGTCCCAAATTGACACTTTAAGCATGAATTGCACAATTATGGGAAATGAAGTTCAATTTCTTAATTGGAATAAAATTCATGTTTATGAACTTTTAAACACATTAATATTAAGATCATAGTAATTAATATTAGCCACTTTCAGTGTCTAATCACTATTACTAATGTATATTCAAATTCTGTTTTCTAATGAATTTGGAACCCGAATTCTAAAAATATCAAAGTCCGAATTCCAATGAATTTGTGGTCTTAATTCCAATTAACTCATAGTCTGAATTATGAGGAATTATGAGTCTGAATTTTTTGGAATTCAAAGTCCAAAATATGAGAAATTTGGTGTCCATATTTTTAGGAATTTGGTGTTTGAATTTTGAGGAATTTGGTGTATGAATTCAGAGGAATTCAGAGTCTGAATTTGAAGGATTTTGGACTCTAAATTTCATAGAATTCATAGTCTAAATATCAAAGATACATGAGTCATAATTTCAAGGAATTAAAATAATGAATTTTATAGAAATCAGACTCTAAATTTCAGAGAATTCTTAGTCTTGATTTTAGAGAATTCAGAGTATGAATTTCAGAGAATTCAGAGTCTGAATTTCAATGAATGTTTAGTTTGAATATCGGAGAATTTGGAGTTTAAATTTCTAAGAATTCAGAGTCTGATTTTTAGAAAATAAGAATCTATGTTTCATAGAATTTAGATTTTCAATTTCAGTGAAATAGGATTCTAAATTTTCGATAATTCAGAGTCTGAAAATATAATATTGTATCACCATGGACTTATAGGATTCTAACGTTTTAGATGTGATGCTAATATTTAGAAATAAATATAAAATGATTTATATATTTAAAAAAATATAAAATGAAAAATTGAAACATAGGTAATGGTAAAATCTCCTTCGGAAAATAAAAATTTCCTTATTAAGATAATTCATAGGAAACCAATTTTACGTAAGATAATGTTTTTTTATTTTGTAAACATAGAGGAATAGAAAATTCATAATAATTCCTTATAGACTCAGAAATCCCCCAATTTTTGGAAAGAACTAATATTTTTACGAAAAATAATAAAAGGACATAGAGTTTTTTTAATGCACTTGTGAATAAAAACTTATCTCCCATTACATATGAATCAGAGTGAATATAAAAAACTCCCCCTTAGATGTTGTAATTTAATAGAATAATATTATTGACTTCCATAAATATATTTTTCATTTTTCTTTGTACAGGAAAATATTCTTTGATGAATCTCCCCCTTATATTGATTACCTCTTACATTGGGAATTCAAATCATTACATAGTATTCTTTTTATCATTCATCCCCCCTATTTTTCTCTACAAAATGGGGGAGATTATTGAGTCAATAAGGATTCACAATGAGTTTTCCACTCCTATAAGTTTTTAAAATCTAAAACATCTTATCATAAGGATTTTGTCTTCTTATTAATTGAATTAAAAAATAAAAAATTTCCTTCCCCAAGAAAAATTTATTATTACCTATGTTTTCCTTTTTCATATTATAGTTTATCTAAATATAACTCACTTTAATCCCATGTGTAAAATTTTTTCACACCAAAAACCTCGGAATCCAATACATCTTGTGTTATAGAGTATTATATTTTCAGAATATGAATTCTAGGAAATTCAGAATCCAAAATCTCTGAAATTCAGACTCCAAATTTTTTGAAACTCATACTCGAAATTCTCTGAAAATCAAACTCTAGATTATCTAAAATTCAGACTCCGAATTCTCTGAAATTCGGACTTCGAATTATCTGAAATCCAGACTTCGAATTTTATGAAATTTAGATCTCGGATTATTTGAAACTCAGAATCCAATTTCTCTGAGATTCGGACTTTGATTTCTCTGAAATATAGACTCTAAATTCTATGACATTTAGACTCTGAATTCTCTGAAATTCAAACTCTGATTTTTCTGAAATTCAGACACTAATTTCTATGAAATTAAGACTCTGAATTCAGTGAAATTTACACTCCGATTTCTCTGATATTCAGACTCAAAATTACTTAGAATATAGACTCCGAATTCATCATAATTCAGACTCATAATTCCTTAGAATTCATACTATGAATTCTTTAAACTTATGACTCTGAATTCCTTATATTTCAAACTACTAATTCCACAGAATTCTAACTCTGAATTCCTCTGAATTCAAACTCTGAATTCATTGGAATTCAAACTCTGAAATATATGTAATTCAGGTTCTGAACTATTTGGAAAATACATGTAACACCCCAAGATTTCATAGAATGTTATTTCTTCTATGTAATTCAATAACTTGAGCTACATGCAACACCGAGTTCGAGTGCACCACGAATTAACAAACTAGTTGTTCAAAAGTTGGTATCAATAGTAATATCTTGATTTTGAATTTTATTTATTTCATATAAATTTTATCATCCATATTATGTGTTTCATAGACATAATATATTAACACATTTTTTTCAGATAAAGGAAGAATTTTTTAGAAAATACAATTTTACCGCTTTTAATGGCGAACCCTTTGAAAATACAATATTTGACAAGTTCATATATTAATTTTGACAAAATTTACTTCTTCTATAGAGTAGAGACATAAAAATTTTGTTTCAATAAATTTTTGATGTTTTTATGATAACTGTCACATTTGAGTGAATAGTGAAAAATACTAAATTTTATTTGAAAAGAAATTTGTAATCAAAATAATATATAGTGATAAAATATACATTATAATGATTTGAAGTATAATTAGATTATATTTTTATCATTTTATACAATTTAGGTCATTATAAGTAATTTTAAATTTAAATTAGGCCTAAACACATGTCATTCATTTGATAGTTTTTACATTTTAGAAACCTGTTTGTTGGTTTTGAAAATAGGGATTACTTTTAAAATAATAAATGATACTTATATGTTTTTAATTATATAAAATTTAATGCATTTTTGAATTCAAAATATCAAAATTATCATAGGGTGAATTTTTGGTATTTTTCTGAAAACATTCAATTTATGATGAATACTAAAAAACAATGTGTTATTATTTAAACCGACTTTTTATTTTTTTAATTATTTATTTTATTTTAAATTTATTTTAAGAATAAATAGTTATATAATACCTATATATGTTCAATTTAATTCATTGGAGTCATTTTATGAGAAGTTTACAAATATTAAATTTTATTGAAATTTTTACTGGATTTTAACCACCTTCATGTAGCATTTGAAAATTTGCATAAAACTAAATTTTACCTCTTCTGTGAGTTCAATTTAAAAAATCCAAGAGACAAGTTTTTCATCAATATGTAAAATTTGGTTCAATAAGATTAAAATAATTATTAGATAATAGTATATTTTGACTTTAATTTACCATAGTTAAAATTAAATAGGGTAATTAGGGGTAAAAAGATGTTATAATTACCCTAAAAAATGTCCGGATTCTACCGGATAAATGTAAATTGGCCAAAAACAACCTTTGGAATAAAATATGAATCTTTTGGTCCATTTGGATGAGATTATAACAATTATTGTTATTTTATTTAAAGAAGAGTTAAAAGTGTAAAATTCAATGTTTATTAACTAAATCGTTTTTAATATAGGTTTATATATAAGATAATTCTGACTATAAATATTAATTATAAATCTAAAAATATTTCCTACATCATGGATTTTAATTGAAAACTTATAGACCTTAAATAATTACCTTTATTTATGAGACAATGATGAAGCAGTGATTATATTATTAATAAAAGAATCAAATAATGCCAATTATAAATATTAAAATAAATATAATATAAAAGTATTTATGAAATCCACGAATTTTATATGTTAATATGGAATGTTATGGTTGATTATATTTATTTTTTTCGAACTGATATGGTTACTATGAATTTCAAAAAAAAAACAAAATAACAAATAGTGTCAAAATTGACAAAAATTAATATTTAAAACAAATGCTATATTATTGGTTGATATAATATTCTTAATAATCCAAGGATCATACAAAGGGGTTAAATAATATTATATATGTCATTAAAGAACCAATATATGTTGTTTTTGATGTTTATAGTATGATTATTAAAAATATAGTTTAAGAATACAAGAATACACTATAAAAGTTAAACTATTTATTTAATAGTTAATTCTAAAAGATAAGGATAAATTGGTAATCTTAACTTGTGTAAAACCAATTGGTTGAGATTATTTTGACCCATAGCCACCTAAGTATATAAATAAATTCATTTTGAGCCATTAGAAACCAAATTTGATTGTACAATAAATTAATAATTTAATCTTTTCCTAAAGTGACCATCATCCCTCTTATAAAAGGGAACATCCTCTACTCTAACAATCACACATACAAAGCCATTTTACTTGGCCAAAACCAAAAAAATTATCCTCCAAACTTCCCTCAAATCGACATAGAGTCCTCAAATTGATCAGAAAGCCAACCTATGGAACCCTTTTGATCATCTGAAATGGAAATAAACGATGAAGATGTAATAATTTCACCACCCTCCTTCATGTTCATTTCTTATTCCACTTCCTATTTCATTGTTACTTCCATACCAAATATAATAACACCAGTAGTTATTACAAACTATTATGTTTCTATAAATATGGTACAACCATGTTCATTATACTATCAATCCTATAAATGACCAAGTCACCATATGTGCATACATACAACTTACCGTCTCCACGTCGTGGTGTAGTAAGTTATACAAACACATCATTATTTGGATGGGTATAATCATGAGTATAATTGATGTAAATAATAAATATGACATTTTAATTATTCTTAATATATGATAAAAAATCCCGTTACATATTATTTTACCATCAATATAATGATATTGTCGCTCGTGCATACGTACGGATTACCATGTCCACAACGCGATGGGATTCACTCACACGTTCACCATTAAACGATGATTATAAAAATATATATTATTAATAACACTGTAATATATTACATAATAATGCTACTGGATATATATTTCTATATATATATATTCTATCATATATCTTATTCACTTACATTCGTTCAATATTTTATTAAAACGGAAACAACGTTTATGCGCATGTATGACCTACCATCTCCATAAACATTGTGTTACATTTCATATATCTATCATTTATAAATATTGATATTCTAAATATATATGATATATAAATCACAAAATACATTCTGGAAGTATTTAAGTCATGATCTAAATGGTTCGATCAGGAATAAAAAGTTGAAACACATTTGATAAAGAAAGCGATTATTAACCAAAATGTTAATTTAACATGGAAATAATTTTTTAAGGGGTAGAATAAAGTCCTAAATGAACCATGTATGATATAATAAATATGAATATGGTTCTGGTATAATTTAATAACATACTACGATCATTATACAGATGTTTAAATGTACCCTCTACCAATGGAAATTGCACGGTAAGGGTTAATTCCTCAATCTCATTACTATTCGAGATTGTTTATGGGTATGTTTTTACTGAGACATATTCATTATCCAAGTTGATGTTTCATAAAATAGTTTTCCATGGGATTCTTTTTGAGGGACTCTTTTATAAAAACCTCCTTATAAATGTTTTAAATATTTATTCTTCTAAATCATTCTCATTAATGTTCATGTTTTCAAAATGGGTTTTTAAAGATTTATTTATATAGACATGAATGTTTTTAAAATTTTAATTCCATTCAAAAGATTCAACAAGGTATGGGACACTTTTATTCCAAAATGTCTTTAAATGTATTCCATTATAAATTGTGTGACATTTAAATGTTTTCATGAAAACTCTGACAAGGAGTTTCGGGCTTCACTTGGGGTATCCTGGTACACGACGATGGGCCTTACTGAACGCTTGGTAACGACACTCCTGGGGGATATGATTAGGATAATTAAAATTTTCTTTAAAATCCATTATGAGGGATTTAAGAGTAAAAACTTCCTCAAAGAAAATATTTTTTGATTATATATTATATTCATAATCTTTTCAATTTATGTTAGGTATTTTACAAGTTTGTACCTATGAATTGCGATTCAAAATCTTACCAAGTGTATGCCATTGTTTAGAAATAGTGCCCAGTATAATAAAAGAGATTTCCAACAATACTCATGATCGAATGATTAATAAATATCATATCATTTATGGTATTAATCCAACATTTAAAAGGGAAATTGTCTCCCATGTATTCTCATCATATGAATAAATAGTATCATTTTTTAATAAGATATTTAATGAATTATCTGAGTCTAATGGAATTGATGGGAAGCAAGAGAGTAAACGTATGGAGGAGAGAAAGATGGATAATGGAAATAGGGGAAAGTAGGATTTTCAAATATGTGCTAATTGTGAATAGAATCACCTTGGAAAATGCTTTAATGTAATGAGAGTTCATCATAAGCGTGGTTAAAAAGGACACCAAGTACACTATTGAAATGGTAAGAAAAAGGTTTCAAATTTACAATGCTTCATCTTCAGGGAGTTGGGACACTACGCGAATCAATTTCCAAATCATCATAGTATTCCCAAAATTATTCTATTGGATAATAATCATGTTATGATAATACTGAAGATAATTAAGAATGATTAGAGTTCTTATATTGTTATTAAACTATTGTTTCACTTTAGTATTGTATTAATGATGTACATGCTATAAGAATTATAGAGTATATAAGGATTTTAGTGCAGTATTATATCAATAATGATTTATGATTATATGGTTCTATGAAAAGTGACTCAATAGCAAGTTAATCTTTTTGAAAAATACATGGCCAAAGGAAAGATAAACCATAATATGGTTCTGATACTGAGTTAGTGATTTTGGAATAAGAGATGATAGATTTGGAAATATTATATTGGATATTATAGACATCCTTTGAACTGATTAAGGGTATGATTATTCCATCATTGTTGGAGTTTAAAAAATTTTAGGATATAACAAGTATATCCATTATTCTACAAAGAATAATGAAGAATGAATATAATAAATATTGTTTTATGGTAATTAATGATGTTACCATGTTTCAAAAGAATACATCATGAAGGTATTCACATGTTATTATGTGGCAAAAAGATATTCATTGTGTTTAGCTTACTTATAAATTTTGGACTGTTTGATTTGATAGATAAATTTAGGATAAGACTAAAGGTTATAATGGATTATGTTTTACATTGGATGCTATTTTTAAGGTTAATGAATTTCTTAAGATTAGTTATGTATTTTAATGAAAAGTAAAACTCGTAAGTCGGGAGACAACCCATAACGTTTGATAAGGCCGAGAGACATGAACCCACAACCGATGGGCGATAAGGGTGGATCACCCACCACTGGCATACGAAATGTCTAGGTTGGTATAATTTATTTTTTTAAATTTTCTGAAAAACATATTATAAATTTATTATTTTTGGAACCCTATACTATTAGGATAAATTGAATATTTTTTTATTATATTATCTTTTGGAGTGCATGCAGAGTTTGTGGTAGGAATTAGATGTAGGATGAAACACTACCTATCAAGTATATTTTATTTCTCTTATAATATGAATAAATTAATTCTTAATATATAGGGAAGGGATCTTAAAACCAAAAATGTATTATCTTAACACCTTATGTTTTATTGAAGAAACGATATTTAAAATAATCATAGATTGATGGCTTTTACACCCTCAATTTTACTCTTTTTTGGGATTGGTGACCTCAATCACTCTCGATTAATATTTACGTTTTTCCTCCAATTATGTGTCTCTAATCTCCACCAATGTTCTTTTATTAGAGATCATAATTTGGTGGTGACTTTTTCATTCACATTCCCACTTATTAAGACTAAATTTTATTAACTAAATTTCCGATGTGTGTTTTCTACAAAGGTATTTTCCAAATTTTAACCTTTTATTTTTGAAGACCAATTTCAAATTGAAAGTACGCAATTTATTGAAGGTCTAGAAAAAGTTACACCCTAAGATTTCATAGTACGTTATTTCTTCAAAGTAATTCAATAACTTTCAATACACACAACACTGAGTTCGAGTGCACTGCGACTAACTAAACTAGATATTCAAAAGCTCGTGTGAATAGTATTATCAGATTTTGAAATTTTATAAAATCCATATAAATTTTAACATCCATATTATGTGTATTATAGAAATAATATAAGAACAAATTCATTTTTGTCAGATAAAGGAAGTATTTTTTAGAAAATGAAATTTTTTCACCTTTAATGGTGATCAATTTTTAAATCCAACATTCTACACATTAATATATCTAATTTGAAAAAAATAAAATTCTTCTTTCAAATCGGGACAGAAATATTTAATTTGATAAATTTTTGGTGTTTTTCTATTAACATTCATTTTTGGGTGAATAGTGAAATATACTAAATTTTAATTGAAAACATATTTTTTAATCAAAATAATTTATCGTGCTCAATTATAAATTTTAATGTTTTGGATATATAATTAGATTATACTTTTATCATTTAATACAATGTAGGTTATTATATGTTATTTTACATTTACATTTTACATAAACATAAGTCAATATTTTGATTGTTTTTACTTTTTTAAAATCCAATTTTTGCTTCTAACAATGGGAATTATTTTTAAATTAATAAATGCATCATATATGTTTTGAATTTGGTAAAATAGACATCATTTCTGAATTCATAATATCAAAATTTTCTTTGGTCGAATTTTTGTATCTTCCTAAATATATTAAATTTTGGATTAATAGTATAGAGCACTGCCTTATTATTTAAAAATGACTTTATTTAAATAATTATTAATTTTATTTAACTAAATTTTAATAAATATATATATATATAATACCTATATATAGTCATTTTAATTAATTTCGGTCATTTTATAATAAGGTTAGCTATATAAAAATTTATTGAACTTTTACCGTCTTTTAAACACCTTGTAAGAGCATTTGCGAACTTGCATATAACTAAATGATACCACTTCTGTGAGTTGAATTTAAAAAATCTGAGGAAATGATTTAAATCAGTAAATAAATTTGGTTCAACAATGTAATGACCCGTAAAATCAAAGAGAAATTTTTTTTTAATTTTCTTTTGAATTTTAAAAAAACGCGGTTTCTGACAGCACCTGATTCTGAGGCCCGGTGTGCCCGGAATCAATTTCGGAAGTTTGGCTTGGGTATGTTCAGTGAATGAACGAGCGGGAATTTCTATCATTTGAACCAGTGCTCGGAATTGAAATCTGATGGCACCGATGAACTCGCAACGCTGGTAATCGCTTAAGGGAACCTTTACCGTTGTTGCGTTTGTGCGGGTGAAGAAGTCAATTAATGGGGTTTAATTAAAAAGTAAATAAAAGTGTTGGATCAATTTTATTTTATATCAAGGTGGTTAATTTCTCCCATGGGGAATTGGTGGTGGGGCCCACATCCACTCAACTTCTCATGTGTGGATAATTGAAAGGGTGGGGCCCACACGAGCCCCCCACCTTTTCAAATCCCTTAACTCCCTAACTCCTTAACCCCCCCATTTATGTCTTGCCAACTTAACTCCTCGTTAATTTATACAACTCATGTTAATGACTTAAGTGAGTTAAGTGTGGGTTTTGAATTTCAAACTCTTAAAATTTCTACAGCCTTTTTGTGATAATAAAATAAGTTGGGAACTTATTTTATTTGGGTTAGTTTTGGGTTGTTTGAGAGCTTTTGGAGAGAAATCTAAAGTAAGTCTTCTTCTTCTTCAACTTCGACGAAGAACGTGGAGAACATCTCGGACTCCGACGAAGAACACCGTTCTTCAACGATGAAAATCTCCGCCGAAGAACACGACGTATTCTTCCAACAACGTTTCCTCTTCGAACGCACCTCGACGACAATGGAATCGATGTTCATTTTCCGCGACGCCCGACCTCCGCGACGCTCGTCTTCCGCGGCTCGATTGACATGCACTGTTCCTGAACCAAGGTTGGGGTTCAACTTTTTTTTTAAGTTGGTGATTCTTTCCTTCGAATATGACAGATAAATCTGACGGCCATGTTCCAATTTTTATGTAAATTAAAAATTGTGAAGGTTAAACATTTTACGTTTCGGCCAACTGCTATCGATATAACGAGAGGGGATCGGTCCGCACAAACACGGCCGATACCCCTCCGCCCTTTGATATTCTTCGTTTTGATTAGCGAAGATGGTAATGCATCGTTGCACCGCGCTTGAGCGAAAGGAGACGTGAACGATGTGGGCCATGAAACGTGACGCCATTGCGCTGCGTCGAGGGTACGAATGAGGCCGCTGCCGGAGTCGGGCCGCGGAGGAAGGACGCGGCGTCGTCACGCCGCGCCGGACGAATTTGCAGCCATCATAGAAGTGGCAGCCGGAAAAACCGGCAGCCGGAGAACAAGAAGGAGGCAGCTGGAACCCCGACCTCCGGCACTGAAAGACGTGGGACCGCGGGGTCCCGCGGCGAGAAACCTGCCGGCCCCGCGCTGGTCGGCCATTACTGGCAGAGATCGGGGGGGTTACACCACCCGGTGTTACTAGGTGCGGACCCCTTAATGGGGGATGTCTTTTTCATAAAGGAGGGGTAACACCCCTCCCGTGGCACATGTGCGGCGCAAAGTTTGCACCGCCGTGCTGGCCGCGCCGCCACGCCGCCGCGCTGGCCGCACCGCCGCGCCGCCGGCCCGACCTAGTTCAGGTCGGCCAGACCCCCCGTACTCTGACTTTTTCGGTCAAATGCCCATATCTTGGGATACGGATCTCTAATTGACGCACCGTCAGTTGCGTAGCGATCCTTGGAACATGACGGTCGTTTCGGTATATTTCACTCAGGGTTTCGGAATAATTGGGTTCGGCCGGGATGGTTCGTACACGAAACCAACCGGGCCCTCGGAGCGGAAACGCTCATATCTTGAGTTACGGACGTCTGATTGACGTGCCGTCGACTTTGTTGTTTTTCTCTAAGTGAGACAGATCTTTTGGAATACTCCACCCGATTTTTGGATGCAGGTGGAGTACGGTCGGGTTGGTTTTGCCTTAAAAACCAACTGGGCCCCTGGGACGAAAAAACCAATAACTCTCAGACCGGGCGTCCGATTGACGCGCCATCTGCGACATTGAGTTCCTGTTGACGATACAGAACTTTTGGATACATCAACACTGGACTATGTGTCAGTTTATGTATCAGTCTCTCGGCTCATGGAGCGGACCCTCCCAAACGTGCTTCCTGTGTGTAGGAACCCTAGTGCTGGCTGCGACTGCTACTATGACGACGACTGTACAGTGATCCTCAGTGGATTCGACAGTGAAAACTACAACACTCAGCGATCCTATGTGGATCAGTGCTACCGATCCAGTGTGGGTCTGATCCTGTGTGGGTCTTTGCGGGGGTTATTACCTATCCATCCTTTGTGGGTCCGATGACTTAGATGGATCAGTGATCATCTCTATCGCCTTCGAAGAAGTATACTTGTGTGAGATGAATCCTGTTTGCTTTCCTGTGTGGATTGTCTTGTGCAATCCTGTGTTGATTACGTTTTGCTTTTCTTTTGTCGAATATGTATACTTTCTTGTGTGGACTGGGTTGTAATTGGGCTCGAAGGTTGGAGCGTGCTGGAATTGATGACTTAGGTATATGTATGGGCATATACCTAAGTAGTGTCGGTTATTACTTCGTGATTGTATCTTTCCATTGTGGTTTATTCTTTGTGGATTTTGGGAGACCCTTGGGGGTCTCAGGGTCTTACTGAGTAGCTTATACTCACCCCTGCACGGGCTATGCCCGCACTACGTTGTGTTGGTTGCATACGACGGACATCGTTGATCGTGGTTGAGGCTTGCCGAGTAGGACGATACCTGGAGGTGGACAACTGGGCGGGACGTACTCGGAGCGGACGGCGGGACCCGAGGAGCAGTGGAGCTATCTGTACCCACCCTTCAGGTGGGATTTCTAGTGGATAGCTCGGCATAGCGGATTTTACATTTAAGTTGTTGTTTTCCTTTTCGAGTTTTACTTTACTTTCAGTTTAGGTTTGTATATTGGCCCACTTACTTTTCCGCAATTACTGTTGTACCAGTTTTTACTTAGTGTTTAATTTTTCTACTTGCTGACTCTGTGGGGCATGTTTACTTTACAAAGGCAATGCCTTCCCTTTTTACCGGGATTTACGCCTTGGTGCTAGTCGCCAGCCCTTGGCCTATGGAAGGCGGGCTAGGGGTAGTCACGGCACGGGCCCCGAGGACGGGTCGTGACAAATTGGTATCAGAGGAGTTCGGTTCTACCGCAGACTCTGATATTTCTTCTATGTGAAGCAATAGTGTTAAGCGTATTGGGTGTGGTCATCAGTCCAGGGAGTCCAGTGTTGGTGCGGCGGCCGACATATCCATACACCAAGACCCTGACTTCTGATTTCTGATTTAATGCACGAAAACATTGATTGCATGTGTGTTTCATGTTTTCTTTGTGATTAATTTGTATCAGCTCACCAGGTATACTGTTCTGACCATGGCGCACCTATTTCCTTTTCCGGATAGCCCCATAATGGCAGCCAGCAAGGATTCCAAGAGTCGAGCGTGACATAAGCCCACCGAGCGACGAGGCCTCAGTGCAGGGCCCTTTGATAGCAGTGGCACCGGCGGTAGCTCTACCCGCCGAGCCACCGATGCTTCCAGCACCAGCCGTTGACGATGCACATCGCCTCAGTGCACTTCATTAGTTCCAGCGCCAGCGACCACCCAGGTTCCGCAGGGAGACGGACCCCCAGGCGGCCGAGGACTGGCTGGAGGCAGTCGTATGAGTTTTCAGGCTAGTGAGGACACCAGTAGACTTCATGGTGATCCTCGCTGCGATCCTACTGCACGCAACAGTGGGCCGATGGTTGTGCTTGATGCTCTAGGTGCACGATGAGGCATCTCTACTTTGGACGGACATTGAGAGCCTGTTCCGCTCGGAGTTCGTCCCAGCCACCCTCCGTGCGGTGTGCATTCAGGAGCTTCTTCAGCAGCGGCAGGGCAGCATGACGGTCGCCCAGTACTCGGCGATATTAACCGATCTCTCGTGCTACTCGACCGACATGGTATGGGACCCATCCTTCCAGGCCTGGACCTTTGAGCAGGGATTGAGACACGAGAACAGGGCATCGCCGAACTCCCTCAGCATCCCGACTCAGACAGGAGTACTGGAGCAAGCCCTCTTGATCGAGAGCTTTCTTTCTGAGTCTACACCAGCGCCGAGACCCACCGCAGGGCGGCACGTAGCAGAGTCTTCTGCAGCAGGTAGTCGACGGATGACTCTTGGGTCCAGGCAGACCATACCCTCATGCAGATGACCTTAGGACACTGGCTCAGCAGTGCGGGGCACACAGCGTAGAGCCAGTCTTTCGAGAGGCAGGCAGTGCTACTCTTGCGGCGGGAGGGGCCACATGGCTCGTGATTGCCCAACCCGTCGTGCCGAGGAGCAGCTGATGGTTGAGGGACCACCGAGATAGAGGCAGAGGGTTGACCGTGGTGGTCCGCATGGAGGAGGCGGACAAGGCAGAGGAGCTGGCCGAGCAACAAGTGGTGGGCGACGCTTTCAGGCTCTACCAGCACCACCACTAGGAGGTCCACCCTGACCACAGGGAGCTGGCGGGCAGAGACAGGCACAGCTCCAGGCAGCAGAGGCCTATGACCACGGCGCGCCCGAGATGATTCGAGGTACTATCTGTGTCTATTCCACCCTTTATGCAGTACATATAGACCCAGGAGCGAGTCACTCTTTCACAACCTCTGCCCTAGTTCGGAGCTCGGAGATTCAGACAGAGCCGTTGGCTCGATCCTTACGGCTAGAGACTCCTACGGGAGCAGACTCGACGATTATGCACTGGTGCAGGCAGTGTGAGATTACTCTAGGAGGCGAGATCTTCGGCTGTGATCTTATTGGAGCGGCATCAAGGCCTTACGACATCATCTTGGGCATGGATTGGTTATCTACGGTCCATGCACATATTGACTGTTTTAGGCGTAAGGTGCGATATGTACGCACCAACGGGAGCAGGTTCACCTTCACCGGTGAGAAGGAAGGCTTTGCAGCACAGGATGGACTTCCACAGAGGAGAGGACAGACCATCACTCATAATTTGGCTAGCCTCATCCTAGGAGCAGTTGACGAGTGGTGTCCTGGTTTTCCTGCAGTGGTGGATCAGTTTGCCGACGTTTTTCCCGACGACGTTCCAGGGTTACCTCCTCGCAGAGAGTTAGACTTTTATATTGACATGTACCCTGGGGCATCCCCGATATCGACTCCAGCATATCGGATGGCCCCCGCCGAGCATCAAGAGCTACGGGTACAGTTGGACGACTTGCAGGGCAAGGGGTTCATTCGACCCAGTGTTTCACCCCGGGCTTCCCCGATTTTGTTCGCCAAGAAGGCGGACGGAAGCTTATGACTTTGTGTCGACTATCATCGCCTGAACCAGGTGACAGTGAGGAACAAGTATCCGCTACCGAGGATTGACGATCTCTTCGATCAGCTCAAGGGAGCACGGTGGTTCTCGAAGATAGACATCAGTTCAGGCTATCATCATCTGAGAGTAAGGGTCGAGGACGTGCAGAAGACGGCCTTCAGATGTCAGTAAGGCCACTATGAGTTCCTGGTTCTACCCTTCGGCGTATGCAATGCTCTATTAGTGTTCATGGCCCTCATGAACAGGATATTTGAGCTATACCTTGATCGATTTGTCATGGTCTTCATCGATGACCTTTTGATCTACTCGACGACTGAGGAGGAGCACGCCTTCCACTTGTGGGTTGTGCTAGACACACTCCGAGAGCACCAGCTTTATAGTAAGCTCTTGAAGTGTCAGTTTTGGTTGTGTGAGGTCCACTTATTGGGACACGTCATCTCTAAGGTGGGAATTACAGTGGATCCTGCGATGATCGAGGCAGTGCAAGCTTGGGAGCCACACAGGAGCGTGACGGAGGTGCGG